>JAWWNH010000017.1:19565000-21992500 GCA_034641385.1 Darevskia mixta
TGAGCCCCTGTCTTCAGAGAGTTAGTTTGCCCTGACTTGACTATAACCTTTCTTTTTTCGGCATTCCATCATCAGGTCATCCACTCTGCGAAAGAGGCCCTGCCCAATTTGTGGTTTATATTCTGTTAGCCTCCTTTAGATGCTTTTAGAAAAGAAAAGAAAAGAAAGGATATTCAGAGAAGAAATAATTTAAATAAAGAGTTTATTTCTCAGCCTAAACACATTCATGAGAATTTGTACTCATCAGTTGGTAGCATTCCAGGGCCATTTTGCAAATCCATCCCCTTCCCACAATCCTAACATAGGAGCCAACTCCTAGGGGCTGAGGTCCCTTCAGCACCCCCAATAAAATATTTGAGGGGACCAGACCCCCCAAAGTTGATGGGCATTGCCATTCAAATGGTGATGTATTATGTGGGGCAGGGCAACTGGGGCAACTGGGACCCCCAATATTATATTCAAGTTGGCACTTCTGCCCCCTACTGGATTCAGGGGTTGAATTGGGAGCTGTCTCACTTTGTTAATGTTACCACCAATATCCAGATTTTCCATTTGTTTAGGGAAGCATAGAAACCACGTGGAATAGGGCACAAACAAACAAACAATTAAGTTAGCTTTAAAGAAAATATAGCTGTGAGAGAGGTACCTCGGTCACCCAGCGCTGACTAGGGACCCACAGGCCTGGAACTCATTAAAAGCATCCCACAGGCATGCTTTTAATGGTTCCGCATAAGAAAACTTTTAATATTAATTGCTCCACCCTTGGGAATATAATTATTTCCACGTTTATGCTGGAGTATACTGTGGTTGCCCCTTGTTAGTCATTCTGTTATAGAGCTTCCTTCAACATCTTCCGTTGGGAGGCATGTTTTAGGAGAGCAAATATCCTTCTCGTGACTCTCCTCCAGCTGAGAATCTCATTTCCTTCTGCCTGCTATTGCTGTCGGCCTACAAACCCAGAAATGAGAAGCAATAATCCACAGAATGAGCGGTGACCCTAAATTTTGGGAGCAAGTCCATCAGTCTTCTTCAGCTTGGCCTACAGTATGAGCCAGAGCCAGTGTGGTGTAGTGGTTAAGAGCAGTGGACTCGTAATCTGGTGAACCGGGTTCGATTCCCTACTCCTCCACATGCAGCTGCTGGGTGACCTTGGGCTAGTCACACTTCTCTGAAGTCTCTCAGCCCCACTCACCTCACAGTGTGTTTGTTGTGGGGGAGGAAGGGAAAAGGAGATTGTTAGCCGCTTTGAGACTCCTTCGGGTAGTGATAAAGCGGGATATCAAATCCAAACTCTTCTTCTTCTTCTTCTTCTTCTTCTTCTTCTTCTTCTTCTTCTTCTTCTTCTTCTTCTTCTACAAAGCTGACTCTACCTAAAACACCCTGTCCTCTGATCTGTATTTCATCTGCCCTTTCCACTGTGAAAAGAATTCTCACATGACAAAACACACAGGGCTGCCCCTCGGACCCAGCACCCGACACCCTCAGGCAGCTGCTGGGACCCCAACACGGGTGCCTGGTCTGAGCTTCTTACCCTGGGCGACCATTTCTTTAAAGTGGTACCATTTAAAAATATCTCACAACACTCCAGAGCTACATCAGGGGCTTTGTGGGAATAATAGAATGGTTACTCCTAGCTAAGCCAATGGCTGCAGACCTACTGCTATGTGAAGGGATGGTTAAAAGCTCCTTTTCTGAGTATCTGAAGAAGTGTGCATGCACAGCTCATACCAAGAACAAACTTAGCTGGTCTCTAAGGTGCTACTGGAAGGAATTTTGCTAAATCATTGTGGCTTGTCTAGAATTGATCTCTTTATTTGGATAACAGCAATCCAGCAATTGCACGTTTACAGCAAGGGGAAAAGAAATAAAAGCCCATTGAAATAAAAAATGTGGGCTTTTAACCTGCCAGTGAAATAGCAAACGCAGCAATTTCCATCTACTGTGCAATTAAATCCTAAGTCATTCATTTCCAAATTCATTTCCCACTCTTTAAATTTGTAACATTGCCTATCCAAGCAGACCTTCCAAAATTTTGACATTTAGAGAGAGATGACATCTAAATAAAGTCCTTTTTCAGAAATTCCATGAAACATCGTATTATGACAGTTTTAAAAATTGCCATGTTTTTCATTTGCTCATTTTCTTTCTCTCTTTCTCAAAAGAAGACTAGAACTCAACAATAGCCAAGCCCCTCTGAGTCACTAACATCGCCTCCTGAAAACTCTTAGTTACTGGCTTGGTGGTGTACATTTGACTCGGTGCCACTTTGCGAGGCAGGAAAACATCTTCTATAATTAGTTCCAGTTATAAACCACAGAGTAACTCAACACCTAACCATCTCACGTGTTTTCACTGGTGTGCAGGAAGCAATGGGCTCTCCTAATCTCAAAATTCAACGGAGGTTAGCTAGTTGGCCATGATCATTTCCCACTTCTGTTCCGAAAGCAACAAGGATATAGCTGGGTGAATGCTTTTAAGGTTCCTAGATCAGATAGGCCATGTCCCACAATGTAGAGGACAGTCCTCTGTTTGAAGAGCTGCCAAGTCCAGTTTAAAGATGAAGAACCGTAAGGTGGAATGGCAGAAGGCTTTGATTATGCCTATCAACAGTTAGTACCTAGACAGAAACTCAGTAGGCACACAGGTCGTAGGTACCACTCTGGTGAGATGTACTGCCATCGACCATAACATCCTTCTGGACCGTCTAGAGGGGTTGGGAGCTGGGGGCACTGTTATACAGTGGTTCCACTCCTTCCTCCTGGGCCGTGTTCAGAAAGTGGTGGTGGGGGATGAGTGTTCAGACCCCATGGCTCTCACTTGTGGGGTGCCTCAGGGTTCCGTCCTCTCCCCCATGCTTTTTAATATCTATATTAAGCCGCTGGGAGAGATCATCAGGGGGTTTGGGCTGGGTGTTCATCAGTATGCGGATGATACCCAGCTCTACCTCTCTTTCAAATTAGAACCAGTGAAGGCGGTGAAGGTCCTGTGTGAGTGCCTGGAGGCGGTTGGAGGATGGATGGCGGCTAACAGTTTGAGGTTGAATCCTGACAAGACAGAAGTACTGTTTTTGGGGGACGGGGCGGGCGGGTGTGGGGGATTCTCTGGTCCTGAATGGGGTAATTGTGCCCCTGAAGGACTAGGTGCGCAGCCTGGGAGTCGTTTTGGACTCACAGCTGTCCATGGAGGCACAGGTTAATTCTGTGTCCAGGGCGGCTGTCTACCAGCTCCATCTGCTACGCAGGCTGAGACCCTACCTGCCCGCAGACTGTCTCGCCAGAGTGGTGCATGCTCTAGTTATCTCCCGCTTGGACTACTGCAATGCTCTCTACGTGGGGCTACCTTTGAAGGTGACCCGGAAACTACAATTAATCCAGAATGC
The DNA here is from genome assembly GCA_034641385.1 of Darevskia mixta. NCBI lineage: Eukaryota > Metazoa > Chordata > Lepidosauria > Squamata > Lacertidae > Darevskia > Darevskia mixta. The sequence goes on from JAWWNH010000017.1 coordinate 19,568,380, forward strand.
GGCAGCTAGACTGGTGACTGGGAGTGGCCGCCGGGACCACATAACACCGGTCCTGAGAGATCTACATTGGCTCCCAGTACGTTTCCGAGCACAATTCAAAGTGTTGGTGCTGACCTTTAAAGCCCTAAACGGCCTCGGTCCTGTATACCTGAAGGAGCGTCTCCACCCCCACCGTTCAGCCCGGACACTGAGGTCCAGCGCCGAGGGCCTTCTGGCGGTTCTCTCACTGCGAGAAGCAAAGCTACAGGGAACCAGGCAGAGGGCCTTCTCGGTAGTGGCGCCTGCCCTGTGGAACGCCCTCCCAGCAGAGGTCAAAGCGATCAACAACTACATGACATTTAGAAAACACCTGAAGGCAGCCCTGTTCAGGGAAGTTTTTAATCTGTCATGTGTTAATGTATTTTAATGTTTGCTGGAAGCCGCCCAGAGTGGCTGGGGTACAAATAATAAATTATTATTATTATTATTATTATTATTATTATATTACTGCATTTCTGTTCTAGTAATTATTTCTGAATGTGCACCTATGCATATAAATCCTATGCAAATCTGGCTCTTCCTGTTGCAGGAGAGGGCAATTGCCCACTAATCCTTGATCTGATCCAGCAACGCAATTTCCCCTTGCTTTGATTTTTTTTTTAAGCTGAAAGTTATTGCATTAATGTGGTCACTTAATCAGCCATTTTTGAATTGCTTTACATAAGCACCTCTCGAAGAACATTTTATTATCATCAAGCAGTTCTTGAGCTCTTCCACAATGGTGCTGCTGTCTAGGTTCATCATTTTACGTATCATTTTAAACATTCGTGTAAGAATTGCGTTAAAATACATCTTGCGCATAAAGTAACAAAGCTTTTCAACATACTACCGCATCGCTTTTGTGCGGACATTTAGATTAAACCGTTTCACTGTTTGTTGCTCTCAGCATAATATGACAGCTGATCTGTTCCTTCCTCTCTTCCTCTAAACCTTACCAGATGAATTAATTGATCACTAACAGGGAGTCTAATTGACAATGGAACCAATCTTCAGGGGAAGAGTCATCAATGCACTTATTCTTGCTGACTGCTTTGATCCTTGCTGTGGTTATTAAATAACCTAGAAAAATAGCCTGTCATTATGAGTTTGTGTGTAGGAAGGCCTCGTATACTGCAGAAACTTAGAGGATGTTCAGTTTAGGTGCAGTGCCCCTCATGGAAAGGGATATTTCCTGTAATGTTTCTATGAAGGAACTGAACCTATACCTGCTCCCAGAATATTGGAGAAAGGGAATGGCAGTCTCTGTCTACATAGCTCTGACCCTTTCCTCTGCATTTCCCCACCCTGTGATGCTGCAAAACAAAATGTTGGGCTTCTGAAAGTGAATGTTGGGAAGGTTTTTATTTATTTCTGTTTATATACTATACTATTCATGCTTCAAGTACTTTAGCCCCCTCCCTAAGAACCTTAAAAACCCTTCAGGATTCCTCAAAGACCTCTTGCCCTTTTGATTTTTGTTCCGAAGGAAAATCCATGCCCAAAAGGTGTTTTTTTTTGCATGCCTTTCTGACGTTTTCAGAGAGCTTTGTGTTTCCCCCTGCTTTGATCCATATGTATTAATGTATTTTAAGTCTAATATTAATGACTGTGCAACAAGTCTTTTATTTTATTTTTAAGACGATTAAGCTACATTGCCATCTGTTATAAAAGGAGACAGCGCTAGGGACGTCAACCCTGACAGCGCCTTTTGCACCAACCCAAAGAGCTCGTCCATTAAATCCATAAACATTTTAGCCTGTTCTAAAAAGTTGCAGAACGAAAACAGTCTTCCCTCTATCCTCCCCTATTGTCTACGATGTAAGCCCAGATCGCGTCAAGGTAATTTGGTCAAAGATGTGCTGGTCCTGTGGGGTATCCAGAAGGCGAAGTCTAAGTCCGGTCCAAGGTCAGAGGTACACATAAAGGCAGTCCGAATTAACTGGAGCAGGGTGCAGGGCAGGGAGTCAGGTGAAGTCAGGAACGGGTGAACAAACAGGGAACCAAGGCAGGTCAGGAGCTCAGGCAGAATAACAGGACAGGTTTCAAGCATGCAAACTGACAGGAACTGGTCAGCAACGATGTTGCTCCTGCAACTTGGGGCTGGGGCTGGCCGGCTTTTATCTACCCCGAGGCATAGGGCAGCTCCAATCCTCAGGTGACTCGCCTCTCCTGGCTTGGAGGCGAGCACTCCTCCTGTGGGAACGTAGTTCCCTTCGCCTCTCTGCCCTGAGTCTCTGCAGCTCAGGAGAGGCTGGAGGGTTACCGGACCCAGAGGCAACCTCAGCTTCCCCTGACAGGGCTGGGAGTGGAGCACCTGCAGGCAATGGGTCCTCCATCCCATCAGGAGCCAGATCAAACTCAGCCGATGCCTGCACCTGAGGATCTAGCACAGGTGAGTCCCCTTCAGACTCAGGCCCCAGCCCCGGCTCTGCTGGTTGTGGAGGCAGGGAATCCTGTGCAGGCTGAGATCCCTCAGGTTCAGCGTCTGAGTCTGAATCCCAGGCCATCACAAAAGAGATGATTTGGTTGCTGGTAGAAAGAGCTCGCGTATACCCTGCAGGTAATGTGCTTACGTTAAAGTGGCATTGGGTCAATGCACTTCCTTTGCATCTTTCTAAGTGCCAATCTAAGGTTGCATTCGGAGATCTGCTCCTTATAGAATCATAGAGTTGGAAGAGACCACAAGGGCCATCCATGCCAACCCCCTGCCAAGCAGGAAACACCATCAGAGCATTCCTGACAGGTGGCTGTCAAGCCTCTGCTTAAAGACCTCCAAAGAAGGAGACTCCACCACACTCCTTGGCAGCAAATTCCACTGTCGAACAGCTCTTACTGTCAGGAAGTTCTTTCTAATGTTTAGGTGGAATCTTCTTTCTTGTAGTTTGAATCCATTGCTCTGTGTCCTCTTCTCAGGAGCAGCAGAAAACAACTTTTCTCCTTCCTCCATATGACATCCTTTTATATATTTGAACATGGCTATCATATCACCCCTTAACCTTCTCTTCTCCAGGCTAAACATACCCAGCTCCCTAAGCCGTTCCTCATAAGGCATCGTTTCCAGGTCTTTGACCATTTTGGTTGCCCTCCTCTGGACACGTTTCAGCTTGTCAGTATCCTTCTTGAACTGTGGTGCCCAGAACTGGACACAGTATTCCAGGTGAGGGCGCTCCACTTTTAAGGAGGTTTTGAAACTATGCTCCAATGATCCCTGCAGTCTCTCGGTCCTTTATGAGGCATTAGGGACGCAGGTGGCGCCATGGTCTAAACCACTGAGCCTCTTGGGCTTGCCGATCAGAAGGTTGGCGGTTCGAATCCCCGCAACTGGGTGAGCTCTTGTTGCTCTGTCCCAGCTCCTGCCAACCTAGCAGTTCGAAAGCACGCCAGTGCAAGTAGATAAATAGGTACCGCTGCGGTGGGAAGGTAAACAGCGTTTCCGCGCACTCTGGTTTCTGTCACGGTGCTCGGTTGCGCCAGAAGCGGTTTAGTCCTGCTGGCCACATGTGGACAAACACCGGCTCCCTTGGCCTGAAAGCGAGATGAGCGCCGCAACCCCATAGTTGCCTTTGACTGGACTTAACCGTCCAGGGGTCCTTTATTTTTACCTTTTTAAAAAATGAGGCATTATTCATTGAGAAGGCAATAGCAATGGAGAGAAGAATGGATGAAATGAGAGAAGACCGAAACTTAAAACGCAATTGTATGTGATTTGTGTTATAAACATCAATGTTGGGTGAGTGGGAAGTCACTAGTTTTGTTGAATTGGAATATAATTGTAGAGTAACAAATGGAACTTTCTATATGGAAAAAAAGAGAATAAAATACAAAAAGAGAGAGAAGTCAATAGCAATGGAAAGCAGGCCCAAATGTTACATTTCTCCCACTGTAACTTGTTCAACTTTGGCAGGTGGTTTCGTGAAACATTTCAAGGTTTGCTCTGTTTGAAGCTGCACCGCTGCCTATTTCTGGAATTTCTGCACCTCCTCCTAGGTTTTCCACTTTGTGTCTTGTTATGAAAGCTTAAGCTAAAAACGATAAGCACAGAAACGTAAGGCAGAAAAACAACCGCACCACTGTAGTTATGGAACAAAATTTTAAAATCAGTAGGCCTATTACTGCATAACAATCTTTGAAAAGAGAAATCTTAAGTCATCATAAATAATACATTTTAGACCATCTGTTTTACAGCCATTCACGCTAAAGTCAACATACCTTTGACACAACTTTGCCTGAGCAAAACGGCACCTTTTTGCACCATCTCTTTGCTGTTTATTAAGTAGCAACTACCATATTTTTTGCTCAATAACGCGCACTTTTTCCCTCCAAAAAAGGAAGGGGAAAAGTCTGTGCGCGTTATGGAGCGAAGGCACTGGGCGCCGCTTCTGCAGGGGGGGGGAGAGATGTTGCGCGCGCCACCCCTTCCCCGCTCTGTGAAGCATCTCCGCTGTCCCCCGTCGCCACCAACGCTTGCAAAAGCCTGCTTTTGCAAGCGTCGCTGGCGAGGGGGAGGGAGACGTTGCACGGAGCGGAGAAGGGGCGGCGCGCGCCACCCCTTCCCCGCTCTGTGAAGCATCTCCGCTGTCCCCCGTCGCCACCGACGCTTGCAAAAGCCTGCTTTTGCAAGCGTCGCTGGTGAGGGGGAGGGAGACGTTGCACGGAGCGGAGAAGTCACCGGGGAAGATCGGGGTTGGCGGGGAAGAACCAGCAGCATCCCTCCGCCACCCCTCCCAGCCTTTTAGAGGAGGAAAACCAGAAAAATATTTTTTTTCTTGTTTTCCGCCTCTAAAAACAACGTGCGCACTATGGTCCGGAGCATGTTATGGAGCGAAAAATACGGTATTTTATTTGGCTGACTAGGCAAAGTACATGGTGGGGGAATAGAAGCCTGCTCTTCAGAATGTCAGAAACTCAAAACAAAACAAAACAAAACAAAACAAAACAAAACAAGGGACTGGCAAAACCTGGAGGGATCTATTGTGTTTCCACACAGCTGAATGCTTTCCTGAACTTGCTACAGCTTATATACAAGCATGTCAGACTCTTCCGAAGACCTAGTTCTATGTGGAACTCATGAGACAATTGTAAGGTAGAAGACAGGCCACCTGGTGGTGAAAAATGGTCATGTTATTTAGTTCCACTTTAAGGGCCAATATCCTGTTACAAAAGTTGGGTGCCTCCCCATCTCTCTGCCGAGCAGTAGCCAGAGTCCATGGGGTTCCAGGCACTCACCCAGGGTCTGTGTTCCTTTGGAGAACTGAAGACGTGGCGGAAACTGTCATGGCTTTAAGAAATGTAGCTGTCAGGGTTGCACCAGATGAGCAGGAGTGGTGGAAAGCCCCCCTAGGCGAAGCGGCAACCACGGAAGAGTCCGGAGGAATGGAGGGATTCTTACCTGAAGACTGGTGGCGACACTCCTCAGAAGAGGAAGAAGCAGATGGGGAAGAGGGAAGGCCAGAACAGGAGGAGGAAGAAGTTGAGCCAGAATCAGGCCCTTGTGAGGAGAGGAGCCGGAGGGCCCCCCCTCCCATCTCAGCTGTAGAGCGTAGAGCTGAGAAACGGAGGGGGCAATTGGAGGCAGTTGCAGCTCGTAAAAGGCGTGGTGATGAGCTGGCTACTTAAGGAAGGCCGGGTGCTTCCCTCACCAGCACCTGCAACTGCTGTGATGAAGCACGTGGTTGTGCCTGCTCATCCTGCTCCTGATCCTGTGTACCTGACTTCGGCTGGTTCCTGACTCGGACTGCTCCTGACTTCGGCTTCTCTTGACCCCGGTACTGATACCTGGCTTCAGCACGCCATCCTGTTGGCGCCATAACAGTAGCTTATTCACCTATTTACACCGTCAGTGTGCATGGAGGGAGTCCAGATCTTACAGCATGGTCGTTTCAAGAAGGGCTTGTCCCCTACAGCAGTGCAGCCCTGGAGTCCAAGGCATCTATCCCAGCCAGCCTTCAGCCAGCCTGCCCAAGATGGAGACCAGTCTTTTCCCCTTCATTTTTTTCTCCCCAGAACACCTGGCTCTAAAGCTCTCTTTTTCTGTCACCTCAAACACACACACCCCATCACCGTGGCAACATCCATCTTCCCCAGGCCTAAGGATCCCTCTCAGATGGCCCATCAACCCCTTTTGTCATGTTAACAGATTTGCTTATTGCCCCACCAGCCAGGCTGGTTCGCAGAAGCCAGCCCAAGGATTCCTTGTCTGGCACAGCTCTGCAGCCTGTACTTTCATCCATATCTCAATTAATCAAAATCCTTTTAAAAATCCCAAAACTTTATTGAAACAATACTTTAAAAACAAACAAACAAACCACAAAACAAAACAGTAACAACACCAAAGAACAAACAAACAAGAAAAAGTATCACATATTCCTTTTACTTCCATTCATCCCACTATGTTTTCTAGGCTTCATTTTTTATTTCACACTTTGTATTATCACTTCTTAATTTTAATTATCACTTAATTTATGTTCCATATTGTCCTGCAAGGTTCAGTTTAGACTCGTCAAGGCATTTAAGTTTTTATCTGTAATTATTCTTTAAAGACATTCCATATATTCTATCATCTTCACCTACAGTGTAATTTGGTGGGTATCACTTCTCCTTTCCAATTTTTTGCTACCAAAATTCTAGCCGCCATTGTTGCATACATGAAAATTCTTCTACAATTTTTCGGGATTTCATTATACATGATTCCCAACAGGAAGGCTTCTGGTTTTTTTTGGAATGGGTATTTAAAGATTATTTTTTAGTTCATTATATATAATGTCCCAGAATTCTCTAACTTTCACACAGTTCCACCACATATGTATCATTGTACCTTCTGACTTTTTATACCTCCAGCAAACGTTCAATCTTTTTTTTATACATTTTGGCTAATTTGGCTAGAGGCAGGTACCAATGGTAAAACATTTTCATCAGATTTTCTTTCAGATTATAACATGCGGTGAATTTTATGTCTACCTTCCAGAGCCTTTCCAACGCATCCATTTGGCTATTATAACCGAAGTCCTGGGCCCATCAAATCATAACGGATTTTACCTCCTCCTCGACTTTCCAATCAAGGAGGAGTTTATACATCTTGGATAAAAGTTTTTCTGTCGATTGGATGAAATCAAAATCCTACCATTTATTAATTTATAGGGTTTGGGTGGGGGGTTCCCCAAAAATCTATAACACCAGTATGATGGTGCAACTGGGTCAGATATGATGGTGGCTATTTGCCAGAACCAATTCTCTACTATGTGGGTTAAAGTGCAGCATGGTCAGGAGTAATAAGCTGAAACCAATCCCCTTCCCACCAGAACCCCCCCCAAACCAATTCCTTCTCCCCAACTGTTCACCACCCATCCAACCCCCATTTATTTGGGAAATGTGACTGAGATTAAAACCTGCCAGGATAAAAATGGCTGGGGAGAAGTCTGAGGGGTGGGTGGATGCATGGGTCAAACAACATCCCCACCCCATTTTCTTAGAAATTCAGCACAACCTTGCTTGTGTTGTGACGTGTGAGTGCACCTGTCATGTCTAGTCAACCTATTCCACTGACTTAACTCAGACCCGGACTGAGCACATGGGCCAGATCAGTGACTTTGGCATTTATGAATATATGATCACCTGAAACACTGAATCTAAAACGATGTCAGATATAACTAAGGCAACAGGGACAATGTCTTGAGTGGCAAGAACATCAAAGGAGTGCTAATGACCTTGTCTTCTCCTCCTCCTCCTCAGTTTCATTTTTTCCATCTGGTGAACAGGTCAACCAAAATTCCCCGTTTCTACAAATGCCAAAGGTATAGCTGTGCTCATCTGTTCCAGAAAACCAACAGCAAAGAGTCTCGTGGTCCCTGGAAGACTAACTGGTTCTGGCATGAGCCTTCATTGGCCAAAGCTCTGGTCTTGAAAGTCTAAGACCATCCAAGTGTCCCTATTTTTCAGGGACAGTCCTGGATTTACAAAATCCATCCCAGTTTCTGATTTCCCTTGGGACATTCCTATTTTCATTGGGGAAATATTGGATGGTATGGAGTTATGTGACCCCTGAACCAAGGAGGTAGGTAACTATACAACCTTTAGATGACATCTGACAGCAACCCTGTATAAGAAAGTTTTTTAATGTTTAATGTTCTTTTATATTTTGGAAGTCATCCAGAGTGTCTGGGGTGACCCAGTCAGATGGGTGGGGTATAATAATAATAATAATAATAATAATAATAATAATAATAATAATGGAATAAGATGTCCCTATTTTCATCGGAGAAATGTTGGAGGGTATGACGTCTACGTTACTATAAGTTGGTTCATCTTTAAGTTGCCATGAGACCCATCATCGTCGTCACACAATTAATAATGTGCATTAAACTTCACAGAAAGCACCTGATTTTTGCAGATCACTTCTTCAAGAACCTCCATAGGAACCACCTTTCTGCACAGCCAAGGGCAAAATGTGATCTAATTTTAAAAGACTTTGTCGTGCCGCACGCCACCAAGCAGCAATATTCAGCAAACATTTGGCTCAGTTGGTATCTTATGATTTCAGTCCTTGTTTCCCTTTAAGCCTTTAACCACAAATGTGAAACCTTGCACTACTGTGCTAAATACTGTGTTTCAAATTGGCACCCTTATCGCTTGCAGACACCATTATCTACTAGTGGCTGCACGCTGTGGGCTCTCGTCCAACAATTTCCCTTTCTACAACTCCAAGCCATTGGATTTTTCTTTTCACTTTTCTAGCAAATCGCTGGCACTCCTTTAAAGAACCAAGTCTTAAGAAGCAAAAAGAAAAGAAAGGGCGGGGGGAGAGATTTCCTTGTATAGATCATGGATGAAAATCCACATTTCACTGAAGTCAATGGCAGATTTTCCCATGGTGTTAATAAAGAATAGAGAATATATTTTATTGTCATTGTCCCCTTCGGGGACAACGAAATTACTTGGCTGCTCCATCCACCCAGATAGGGCACTCCACGCAAAGACAAAACAACTACAAAAACACTGATTAAAACCATACACACTGATTAAAACCATACAATGATAAAACATAACAGGTAAGATTAGATGACTTCAAAGTCCAGGCTTCCCATTCAAGGCCAAGATTGCTCTGGAGAAGAAGCTGTTTCTAAGACGGCTTGTTCTTGTTGTCATCGTCCTGTATCTCCGTCCCGATGGCAAAAGTTCAAAGAGACGGTGACCAGGATGCGATGGATCTTTCACTATGTCCAGTGCCTTTCTGTGGCACCTCATGGCATAAATCTGCTCTAAGGTGGAGAGCGAGCAGCCAACAATGCTCTCTGCTGCCTTAACAACTCTGCACAACCCCATCCTGTCCTTCGTAGTACAGCTTCCGTACCACACACATAAGCCATAAGTGAGCACGCTCTCAATGGCACAGTGATAGAAGGCAAGCAACAAATCCACGCCGCTCCTTATGGCAAGTTGGTCTGATTGGTTTGTTGAGAAGATTCATATTTACAACCTTTTATGGGCAATGTTTCCAATAAAATATATAGATCAGGGGTAGGGAACCTGTGGCCCTCCAGATGGAACCACAACTCATATTCTCTCTGATCGCTGGCTGTGGCTCATGGGAGTTGTAGTCTAACAACACCAGGCCACAAGTTTCCCACTATGATATAATCTTTAGCAGGGGAAAAGGATTTCCCATTCCTGTGGACTAGTGTGGAACAACAAATAGTGCCGTATCTGAATACAGCCGCCCCAAACTTTCTTCTTAAGCTATATCATGCCCTTTGCACAAAACAGTTCAGGACAACATCGTGGCAAAGGCAGAACCGTCATATAGAAGATGTTTCTCAGTGGAAACTTGGGAGAGTTGGATTGGGCTAAATATCTTTCAGTTTCAGCACCTGTGATGAGAGAGCTGAGTTTTGCTCTTCGCTCTGATGCTGATAGTTAGTGGTCTTCTGTGGCAGCAGGAGTGATAGAAAATGGAGGTCGAGTTTTTCACCCTTCCATCATGCTCTGCCCATAGCTGTCAACTTTCGGATTTGAAAATAAGGGATTTTTCCAAACTTTTGGATTTGAAAATAAGGGCTGCCGCGAGGGCGGTGCAATGGCACCAAGTAGCCTCGCCACCCTGCGCTCCAGAGGCTGCGCGCGAACGGGTGAGCGAAAGAGCGAGCGCGTAGATGGCAAGCAGGCTATCTGTCTGGTTGGGCGTGAGGGTCAGGCTGCACAAGGCATGCAAGCTCCGCCCCCAGTCGGTCTCAGACTCTTTATTGGCAGCCGAGCAACGCAGCTGAGGAGCCTCCCTGGCCGGCAGGGAGGGAGAGGAGCTGCTTCCTTTGAAATCCGGGAAATTTAAGGGATATCAACAATCCGGGATAGCAGCGGGAAACGGCATTGGAATAAGGGAGTTTCCCGCAAAAAAGGGAGGGTTGACAGCTATGGCTCTGCCCATCATTTCTCATATGCAAAAGTGGTGTGTACCCCCTGAACTCATCCCTTCCCTCCTGCAAATGGCAACGGCAAGTCTGTGGACTTGAGAATCATACCTTTGCTGCTGAATGTCTTGTTCTAACCTGTCTTCCAGTCACACACTTAACTTCTGCATTGCAGGGGGTTGGACTGGATGACCCTTGGTGTCCCTTCCAACTCTACAATTCTATGATTCATATATATATGTGTGTGTGCTAAAAAAAAATACCATAATTCCTCCCTCCAACAGAGGTGATCAAGTGGTTAACAAGATCCAAAAAGCATAAGAAAGAACAATGATAAACCACATAATTAAAATCAGCCCCCCCAAAAAACCTCCACGATACTAAACTGAAAGCAGCACACACAAAAGATCAAGAAAGCCAAGTAACAAATAGTGAGTGTTAAATACTTGCCGAAAGAGAAAGGTTTTCAATTGCTGGTGGAACACCAATGAAGAAGAGGATAATCTAAGTTACTGCAGCAGGGAGTTCCGCAGACAGGGCGCTGCCACAGAAAAGGCCCTGTTACACATTACTGGCAAATGAATGTTGCAAGGCTTTGGCATTGCAGGAGGGCTGTATCTGTTGATCTTAAATGATGGGTGAATGGGTGGGGATTGTGCTGGTCCCGTGGGTTACCCGAAAGGCGAGGTCCAAGTCCGGTCCGTGGTCAGAGGTGCAACGTAAAGGCAGTCCGTAGTCACTGAAGCTGGGTGCAGGGCAGGGAGTCAGGCAAAGTCAGGAACAGGTAGGCAAGCAGGGAACCAGGGCGGGTCAGGAGCTCAGGCAGGAAAGCAGGACAGGTTTCAAGCAGGAACTGGTCACCAACAATGTTGCTCCTGCAACTTGGGCTGGGGCTGGCCGGCTTTTATCTGCCCCGAGGCAGAGGGCGGCCCCGATCCTCTGGTGAGTTGCCTCTCCTGGCTTGGAGGCAAGCACTCCTCCTGCGGGAACTCAGTTCCCTTCGCCTCTCTGCCCTGAGCCTCTGCAGCTCAGGAGAGGCTGGAGGGTTACAGGACCCAGAGGCAACCTCAGCTTCCCCTGACAGGGCTGGGAGTGGAGCACCTGCAGGCAATGAGTCCTCCATCCCAACAGGAGCCAGAGCAGACTCAGCTGATGCCTGCACCTGAGGATCCAGCACAGGTGAGGACCCTTCAGACTCAGGCCCCAGCCCCGGCTCTGCTGGTTCTGGAGGCGGGGAATCCTGTGCAGGCTGGGATCCCTCAGGTTCAGCATCTGAGTCTGAATCCCAGGCCATCACAGGGATTGTCACGAGGGTGAATGTGCTAAGTAATTTCTAAAGCACTTTATATTCCCAAAAGTGCTAAAGAAAAAATTTCAGGAGAAAGGAATGTCACTTACAACAGGGTTCAGAATTCTAGATTAGAGATGTTGGAGAATTCTGATGAAATTGGAAACATGAGCAGAAATTGCAGGTGTTTGCTTATTCATCCCATATCCAGAATAGAACACAATCCAATATTATGTATGAATACTACTCCCCCAGTCATAAATTTTGCAAGTGCACAAGGCTATTATAAATCTTTTCGACATCATGGTCGTCAGAACGGGAATAACCACCGACAAAATTTGCAATATGGCACGAGGAACAGTCCACAATCAGAACTCGAAAACTGACACAGCCTACTGTAGAGGTTTCAAACAATCAAAACTTGAAGGTTGAATCTTCTGGATTGGTGTCCCAAACTGGGCCACACACTTTGCTGTTATACAACACAAAGTAGCAGTCACAAGGTAAGAAAATCGCAATGTGTGAAGCAGCCCTCAGGGTGCTGCCAACATGGCAGCTCGATTAAAATCTAAAAATTAAACCTGAAGTAGGGGTTAAGAAGAACAAGGCCCATATGCGGAAGCAAATAAATTCCCTTTCCCGGTTCATGCTACAAAATAAATTGAAAAATCGAAGGGCCCAGAACATTTAATCTTTTTGAGATAAATTACCTTGATTATTTGGTGGCTATTCCTCACCATTTTAAACACCTTATTACAATGGACTTGTTCTCTGTGTGTTCAGTGAACAGTGAACTGTATTTTTTTTTTTAAATATTGCCTAAAGGGCCATGGTAAGGAGCTGTGAGCCAGAAAAACCGCCTAGACACAACCCACACATGGCGATTGTGGAAGTCTTTGAGCACACAAACCCTTGTATCACGTTGCACACTGCTTTTAATGTATTTTAATGTATTTTAGTGTTTGCTGGAAGCAGCCCAGAGTGGCTGGGGAGTCCCAGCCAGATGGGCGGGGTACAAATACAGTAATAAATTATTATTATTATTATTATTATTATTATTATTATTTTGCAGCTGCCAAACCTAGACACCTTCCTAAGCTCCCAGATTCAAAACAGCGCTGTTCAGAGCAAACAAGTCCAAAGTCCCATTGAATCACAGAACTACAGTGCTACTTCGGTTTACAAACGCTTCGGGTTATAAACTCCGCTAACCCGGAAGTAGTTGCTCCGGGTGGCGAACCTTGCTCCAGGATGAGAACGGAAATCACGCACCAGTGGCGTGGCGGCAACAGAAGGCCCCATTAGCGAAAGTGCGCCTCAGGTTAAGAATGGTTTCAGGTTAAGAACGGACCTCCAGAACGAATTAAGTTCATAACCCGAGGTACCACTGTAGTTTCACAAAAACCAACTGGTCTAGCTTTTAGGTCAAGGGAGATACAGTGGTACCTCGGTTCTCGAGCGTAATCCGTTCCGGAAGACCGTTCGACTTCTGAAACGTTCAAAAACCGAGGCGGTCTGCCAATTCAATAGAGAAAATTGTGAAAAACAACAGATACACGCAGCGGAAGCCGTTCGACTTCCGAGATGCGTTTGAAAACGGAAGCATTTACTTCCGGGTTTTTGGCTTTTGAAAACCGAAACGTTCGTCAATGGAGACCTACTGTATATTTAGGCAGAGATGGGGGACTTTCAGCCCAGCAGTCTCCAGGCCTCTCTACCTGTGCCTCAGGTATCTCCCCAAGTCACACCTTTCACTAGCCCTCCTTTGCAAGATCCTCAAGTGCTTTTGTTTGGTTAGAATACATCCTTGAACTCTGAGAATCCTTCTTGCTTACCTGAATGGAGGCATGGGAGGTGACAGGGCACCCACCAGTCATCTTCTGTCTAGCACATTCGGAATGAAATGTCTCAACAACGCTTGTTTTAAATTACAGTGGTACCTTGGGTTAAGTACTTAATTCGTTCCGGAGGTCCGTTCTTAACCTGAAGCATACTTAACCTGAAGCACCACTTTAGCTAATGGGGCCTCCCACTGCCGCTGCGCCGCCAGAGCACAATTTCTGTTCTTAGCGGAGTTCTTAACCCGAAGCGTACATAACCTGAAGCGTACTTAACCCGAGGTACTACTGTACTGTCTAAAACAGGGGAAGCATTTTGAAGTGTGGAAGAAGTTATTTGAACACACTTTTGCTACATTTCAAGGCAGAGAGGGTGTGTGTGTGTTGGAACAAATCACGACTGCCATATTTAAATGTGTATGCGCTTTTCCCCTTATAAAGGTAAAGGGACCCCGACTCTGGGGTTGCGGCGCTCATCTCGCTTTATTGGCCGAGGGAGCTGGCGTACAGCTTCCGGGTCATGTGGCCAGCATGACTAAGCCGCTTCTGGTGAACCAGAGCAGCGCATGGAAATGCCGTTTACCTTCCCGCTGGAGTGGTACCTATTTATCTACTTGCACTTTGACATGCTTTCGAACTGCTAGGTTGGCAGGAGCTGGGACTGAAGAATGGGAGCTCACCCCGTCACAGGGATTCGAACCGCTGACCTTCTGATCGGCAAGCCCTAGGCTCTGTGGTTTAACCCACAGTGCCACCCTAAAAACCCATCCCCTGGAATGATCACTGGAGAGCATTATTACATTGCTCAAAGGGTCAGAAGAGCTTCTGCATGCAGTTTAGTCACTGTAGAGGCTGGATATCTGCACATTGAACTCTGGCAGCCAGTGAACAAAAGGGGTGGGGAGATACCAACGGCCGGAACAGCTCAACCAATGGGAGTCCACCCAAAATAATGTGGTTATAAAAGGTATTTGTTGTCTAGGCAGAATGCAAATTAAAAATAACCATTTTGAGAACAGCCCTTCAGGTTATTGCATTTCGAGACTTGCTGAAAGGCTATCAAATCTCACCACAATAGCCTGTAATAGATCATTTCCTAGCAAGCACAAAATTGGGCAGCAGAATATAGGTTCTGTGAAAGGCACACATTGTGGAGCTCACATTGCTATTTTCCTTCACAGTTGCAAGCGAGGAAAGCGATGTGTGTGCCTGTGCTGGGGGTGGAATGGAGAAGAGGGGGGGCGGGGGGCGGAGGGAAGCACAATTTACTTTCTTCCAAAAAGCACAAGAGAAATGGGATAACAAAGCGCTGGGAAGACTCCGGGTACGCCTGCTGTTCTGTTCTGCGCGGCCTTTGCTCTGGAAACACTGTTGATGAATTCAAGGTTATTTAAGGTTGGATGCAAAAGAAGCCAAAAAAAAAAAAAAAAATTACCCAGCAGCTTCAGAACCATGTTGTTGGCATGGCAGCCAAGATTCCCCGGCTGCCCTGTATCGCTTACCAAGGCCACCCCAGCAGGCACTGCCAAGAGGGCGAGCAGACAAGCTGACCCGTTGGCCCAACAATGCTGGAAGGAGGATCCCTCAGTAGATGCCTCCACAGCTGTCAGAACGGAGAACTTGTACGAGCACAGTCAAACTTCTGTCCATGTGGAGGGTCTCATGAAGGCTCCAGGTCCGTGGACTCCTATCTCAGCATCTGCCGGACATCAAAAGACCAATCAGTGCGGAGCTTTGTTTCATTTTTTGTTTTTAAAGGCATTTCAAAGTGCTTAAAACACAAACACACACACATAAAATCTTTCTTTTTCAGCTATCAAGGGGTGCCAGAAGGGGGAAAGGAACAATTATTATTATTATATTATTATTATTATTATTATTATTATTATTATTATTATTATTATTACCCAGAGAGTCCTGTGGATACAGGATTTCCACTACGTTTTATGGAGTTAGGGCACTTTCAAACTACCTGTTTATAGAGGCTACTTAATATACATTTACTCTGATTTGTTGGCTGGGTGACTTAGACCAGGGGTCAGCAAACTTTTTCAGCAGGGGGCTGGTCCACTGTCCCTCAGACCTTGTGGGGGGCCGGGGGGCGGACTATATTTTGAAAAAAAATATGAACGAATTCCTATGCCCCACAAATAACCCAGAGATGCATTTTAAATAAAAGCACACATTCTACTCATGTAAAAACACACTGATTTCTGGACCATCCACGGGCCGGATTTAGAAGGCAATTGGGCCGGATCCAGCCCCCAGGCCTTAGTTGCCTACCCATGACTTGAGACAAACCAGTGTGAGAAACTCAGATATGTAAGCTAGGCACCAAATGGCTGCTTAACCCAGGGTTCCAGTTGCCAAAACGGAACGTCTTGCTGCCACTTTGGGGCCAGACAGCTGGAAACTCTTATTTTTCAATACGACTTTTTGGTTCCTGAAATTCGTTCTGATGGTGCAGATAAAATATAACCGGTAGCATTCTACAGGATGTGTTGCTAGTGTGTGGAAACGGTCAAGATCCAAGGATCCCCAGGCATGCGACTCCAGATGGTAGACTCATCAGGTGCCATCCTGGTGCCTGGGCATCTCCACCGGGCCGATAGCCAGGCACAAAATGCACCTGGTGAATTCTGAACTCCGCAGACAACACTGAGCATCACCCCACACTTGCCAGTCCATTTCCCCCATAACCGGTTATTCCAAACAAGTCCGGTCTTTGGGGGAAGCAAGTTTGTTGCACAACATCTCCAGCAGCAATAACGCAGTCTGAATTTGCTGCTAGGTGGCTTAATCCCACTGGAAAAGTATGGCATCCTGGAAGCGCCCATCTTCTGAAATAAGCAACACCTGTGGGATGTAATCTACTGGGAGCAGTCAAATACAACATTCCTTGTTTTCCTAGAGTGGAAATGCGAGGGAATGTTTGGTCCAGCCAGTCGTAAAGTTCCTGTCTCCTCCTGGCTGGGACATACCGGTAACTTCCTTTGCATGTGACTAGAGGTGGGCGTGACCTTACCTGTCCAGGTAACGGAAAAGGACAAGGCACACAGCACTCTCTCTCTTCCATCTTTCTTTCGTTGTGTGAGCTGGAGTGACTGCTAGCTTGCAGTCACTGGGATTATATCCCCATATGGGGTAGATCTAGATGCATATATCAAGTTACAGGTAGGTAGTCGTGTTGGTCTGCCGTAGTCGAAACAAAATAAAAAATAAAAAAATTATTTCCAGTAGCACCTTAGAGACCAACTAAGTTTGTTATTGGTATGAGCTTTCGTGTGCATGCACACTTCTTCAGATACACTGAAACAAAAGTCACCAGACCCTTATATACGGTATAGTGAGAGGGTGGGAGGGGTATTACTCAGAGGGGTGGTGGGAATGGGTGATTGGCTGATAGGTGTGGTAAACCTGTTGACGACTGTTAATGACTGCAATTGGTCTTACAGGAAAAAGCAATGGGTGAGATGGCTAAAAATAGCTTTATCATGTATAATGAGATAAGAATCCAATGTCGCTATTCAGACCAGGTCTCTCCATGATTTTCAGTTTGGTAATAAGTTGCAATTCAGCAACTTCTCTTTCCAGAATTTCAGACTGGAATTTTATGTATATATCTGTAACTAAGTCTGCATTCAGGGATCCATCTGTGAACTGATGTGAGTAAACTTCTTTTATATACTTTAAAACAAGATTGTGGCGTGTTTATTCTTTTTAAGAGGGATATAAGGGGACTTACCAGGAACATACAATTCAATCCTGAGCTGTATGATAGAGAGAGGCTTACACAAGCCTGCAACCAGCTATCCGCTGTGCATGTTTCAAAGGGGGATGTAAAACTCTGCTAAGTAAAGGAACCTGCTAACGCAAGTTAGGAAGGGTATTAATAAACCACAACATCCACCTCAAACAAATTAGCCACCGGTTCAGCTTCCTACTTCTAGGTATCTCAGGGCTCTGCCTTGGGAGAAGCGTTTCTGAAAAAAGAGTTTAAGCCAGCAAATCTCAGGCGGAGAGCGTGGGGGCGGGGAAAGAAAGCAGGCACATATGCCTTCCCATATGTCCACTGCAGTGAAACGATCCTTTTACTTCCTTGTCCCACTTTGCTTGCATTTAGGGCCTGCTACCGAGTCTCATCTCTCTCTCTCTCTCTCTCTCTCTCTCTCTCTCTCTCTCTCTCTCTCCAGGACTGTTGCAATTTGCATGATCGATCAGGGCAAACCCTCCAGAGAGCAGGTCTTCCCTAAGGGCCAGTTTCATGCTGTGTTATTATGCCGGACATAAGCAGAAGAGCAAGTAAGAAGTGCTCAGGCCAGAACTGCACGTTACATTGGTACGGTGGGGTTCTGCTGAGTAAGCAAAGCCAACCACACACATGCCGGTCTTTGCCGACAGAAGCCGGCTGAGCAAAGCGGCTTGCAGGGACGGGTGTCTGACAATGCGAGCAAAAAGCCTTCTTTGGGGAGGGAGGGGAGTTCTGATGCAAATTGGCGAGGCACGTTTGACTCAATTTCCCACACCATTTGTCTTCTTGGCAGCGACCTAGTTAAACAGATTAGCATTTTAAGCAGCCCAAAAAGTGCTACTGGCAACTGGGAGGAGGCAGAGAGGCGATGGACATGTGGCGAGAGGCAACAGACCACATAATGCATGTTTCCATGTTCCCCATGTGCCTGTCTGTTCCCGAACTCTCCTGTGCAACGGAGAGGCCATCGCAGATGCTACATAAAGACCATTCCAAGCTCTTCACGGGGCCTCAGATACGATGCTTTGCCAAAGATGTTAGTTCATACGTTGAGCGGTCAGTCATCAAGTGCATAGGAGTCAGACAAGGGAAGTGAATGTCCCCAGAGAGCTTGAGCGCAACCAAGTGATGCATGGGGTGTTAGGGGAGGGGCAGGTTGTCCACCTTTGGTCCCCACCCTGAAGCGAGCTCTCACCTGTGGCTCCTAGAACCTGTCAGCATGGGACAGTGACCACACCCTGGGGAAGAAGCTTGGACTGGCCAGCTAAACTACCGGTAGGTGAGGATAGCCAATGGATCTCACACCCTTAGTGGGTTAGGGAATTCCCCTGCATGCAAAGACATGCAGGGTCCAATATAAGGGAGTTTCTGCATGTGCGGTACAGGGAAGTGAGCGGCAGATGTGGGGCTCATCCAGGGGCATAGCAAGGGGGGCGATGGGGGCGGGCCGCCCTGGGTTCCACCCCAGAGGGGGGTGACACTTAAAAAAAAATTAATTTTTTTTTAACTTTATTGAAAAAAAGAGGTAATACACACACACACACACACACACACACACACACACACACAACCCCCCACACCTCACAAAGTGGCACCATCAGAGGGGGGTGACACTTCTTTATTTTTTATTTTTTTATTTTTATTTTTAATTTTTTTTAACTTTATTGGAAAAAAGAGATAATAGACACACACACACACACACACACACACACACACACACACACAACCCCCCACACCTCACAAAGTGGCACCATCAGAGGGGGGTGACACTTCTTTATTTTTATTATTTTTATTTTTTTTTTAATTAAATTTTAACTTTATTGGAAAAAAAGAGATAATAGACACACACACACAAAAACCCCACACCTTGCAAAGTGGCACCATCATTTTTTGGGGGTGGGGGTGACTTGCTATGCCACTGGGTGCAGCTCTGTCAGTGCCCTGGCAAAGTGGTGGTGGGGGGTGACAAAAAAAATTCCGCCCCAGATACCACCTGGGCTGGCTACGCCTCTGGGCTCATCGACCTGGGAAGGTAGCCCATCTAGGAGAAGGGAAACTCTGTTCCTAAACCTCTGCTGCCTGGCATCTACACCACAGGTGTAACCAGGATTTTTGTTGGGGGGTGGCAGGATTTTTGTGCCCCCCCCAAAAATGACGTGACTGGTCAGTTAGTTATTTCTATTGTTTGATTGGATCTGGGGAGGGGCAGCTGCCCCCCTTGGCTATGCCTATGACTCTTACAGTATGTGAGAAAAGCTTCGGGAGTAAACCCTAAGGAAAAATCTTTACCTGCTGTCTTGCGGGGGACATCTTCAGGAGAAGAAAAAGCTGAGGAGTAAACTTCTGTGGGAGGAGCACTATTGTTTTCTTTTGCTTTTTATTTAACTATTTATTTTGTGCTTTTATTCTGTATTTTTATCTTGGGAACTGCCCTGAGATCTTCAGAAGAAGGGTGGTCCTCCTCTGAGGGTCTTCTGCTGGTTCCCTCACTGCGAGAAGTGAAGCTACAGGGAGCCAGGCCTTCTGGGTAGTGGCTCCCACCCTGTGGAACACCCTCCCATCAGATGTCAAGGAGATAAAGGACTACACAAGTTTTAGAAGACACCTGAAGGCAGTCCTGTATCAGGAGCTTTTAAATGTTTGATGTTTTATTATGTTTTTATATATGCTATAAGCCGTCCAGAGTGGCTGGCGAAACCCAGCCAGTTGGTTGGGGTCTTATTATTCATCCCTACACGAATCCGGAGTGGTGTCCCTAAGATGGTTCATAGTATCTTGTAGGTCTCCTTCCAGCAACTCTTGCACCCAGGTAAAGGTAAAGGGACCCCTGACCGTTAGGTCCAGTCGCAGACAACTCTGGGGTTGCAGCGCTCATCTCGCATTATTGGCCGAGGGAGCCTGCGTACAGTTTCCAGGTCATGTGGCCAGCATGACTAAGCCGCTTCTGGCGAACCAGAGCAAGGCACGGAAACGCCTTCCCGCCAGAGCGGTACCTATTGATCTACTTGCACCTTGACATGCTTTCGAACTGCTAGGTTGGCAGGAGCAGGGACCGAGCAACGGGAGCTCACACGGTTGCGGGGATAATGCATTGCTTCTATTTCCTTTGCGCCACATCTGCTAGGGCAGGAGGGGGGGGGTCTTCATTGCAGCGCGTTTCTTCCTCTTCCGCACAGACGCGGAGCAAAAGGAGCGCAAGGGCGGAGCCGAGGGGCAAGAGTTTGGGGCGAAGCGCGCGCGGCTGCGGGAAGGTTGCACTTGGCACCGCGCTCCTCGCTGGAAAGGCATCGTTGCCCCCCCCCCCGGTCTTTAGCACAAACTGGGCCATCCCACCAGCAGCAGGCGGGCTGGCTGCTTAACCTCTGCAAAAGGACGAAAGCGTTTGGAGGGGAGGGTCCGCTCTGCAAAATCTGAAGCGTTGCAAACGAGTTTTTTTTATTGTTTTCTGGTGCCTCTTGCACCGGCTCCTTGGCTGGGGCAGCGTCAGCACGATCCTCTTCATAGTTCTTCATGAGGCGACACTCCCTGTGATTTCGAGAGGACTCATTTCTGGAGCCTCTGCGCCTTGAACTTGGAAGCTAGCCCTTAGCAGCTTCAGTGGGGACGACCGTCTCGGATCGCCCAAGGCGCGCGGGGTTCTCCCCTCCTGGAGACCTTTAAGTCCGCCCTCCCCGCACACTTTGTGCCACACAACACTCCGCCACTGACTCCCTCTCTCGCCCCATGCCTCCGTTGCTGTTCCCTACCCCCCCACCCCCAATACACCCATTTACAATGGCTCCTAATGCATCTCCCAGCAGCTTTGTTGATCTCTGGCCCGGGATCCAAAGCGGAGCAGCAGCAGCAGCAGAGAGGCCCACGGGACTTCACGTGTAAGACTGCAAGCGCGGTAAGAGGCAGCTGCTTTTTGCGAGCCTGCCTTGCCTGCCTTCAGCGGCGGCAGTAGCGCTCCTAGCAGCGGCAGAGGCAGCAGTCGGGGGACCGGGAAGCCGGCTTTGCAGGAGCTGCGCGCGGAGCAATGCTGCTGGGGCGCAGAGACGCGCGCGTTGCGAAGGGAAGGGCGATGCACTGAGACGCCCCTTGCCATCGGTGCGTCGGCCGGGGGGGAGTTTTGCTGCTGCTTTCCTGCCTCTTCTCCCCCCCCCCCGCTCCGCCCCACAGCAAAGGATTCTCTTGGCAAACGGAGCTCCCTTCTCTCTCTCCCCCCCCCTCCGATGACCAGGGAGCTCCTCCGATGACCCCGGGGACTTCGTGAAAGCCATGCGCCCCGACGACATCAACCCTCGCACCGGCCTGGTGGTGGCTTTGGTCAGCGTCTTCCTGGTGTTCGGCTTCATGTTCACCGTGTCCGGGATCAAGGGGGAGACTTTGGGGGACATCCCTCTGCTGGCCATCGGGCCGGCCATCTGCTTGCCGGGCATCGCCGCCATCGCCCTGGCGAGGAAAACCGACGGCTGCACCAAGTGGCCCAATAACAGGGGGCGCCCGCCTTGCGGCAGCTGCTGCTGCCACCGCAAGAAGCCCCGAGACAAAGACGTCCTGGAGCTGCTGAGGACCCCGTCGGACTTGGAGTCTGGCAAGGGCAGCTGCGACGAGCTGGCCAAGAAAGCCTACGGAGCCAAGGACAGGAAGGGGAGCCCCCGAGGAGGAGGAGAGGACGGCCTCTCCACTTGCACCACCATCACCACCTCCGCCGCCGTCGGGGAGGGCAGGGGCTCTCTGCACGAAGCGGAGCAGGAGGAGAAGCGGAGATACTTGGACAACTGCTGCCCGGAGATGCCTGGGAATGTCTTGGGGGCCGGAGCCACCCTTTTCAGTGCCTTAGAGGAGCAGGAGAAGCAGCAGGAGGAAGGATCTCCCGTCTTCGAAGGGGTCCCCGCCGCGCTCCCGGGCGCAGAGGACACCGTTTCCGTGGCCCCTCTGAACAGCATCATCGTCTGTTCCTACAAGGACAGCAGCCCTTACGACAGGTACTGTTGCTATATAAACCCCAGCGAGGAGATCAGCTCGGATCACGAGACGATAATTTGAAAGGACTTGGTGGACGGGTCCTCTTTCTCCCCTCCCCTCATTTTTTATTTCTTAAAAAAAGACTTTGACGAATGGGCGGTGTTGTTTCGAGCCAGTAATGAAGGAACCCTCCCAGCAGCCGGCTCTTTTAAAACAAAAACAGTAACTGGTAATAATAGTAATAATAGTAATAATAATAATTAATAATAATAATATTGGCTGGATTTGCACTGCATGGGACAATTCTCATAGCTATTAACTAACTTTTTTCTAAACCCCAACAACCCGGTATGTGACTGATACGCAAGCCTTTTGTGCCTGGGAAAACAATTTTATTTAGTTCTTGTTTTCGGTTTCTTGTTAAAAGTAATAATAAGCATGTTTCAGGAGAACCAGTCTTTTCTATCATGATTTGTCAGCTGGGGGGGGGGGTGCGTTACCAAACCTTGCAGGGATCGTGGGCTGGGGATGCAAAAGTAAAGCAGAAATCAAATGTCAGGCGTGCTTCTTGGAAGCAAAGATATTCAGAGCTCTGCCTCTTCCACTGACTTCTGAAAGCACTGATAAAGAGGCTGGGTGCAGTTTGATGTTTTCTTTTAAGTGGGGCGGAGGGTGGGGAGAGCCAGGCTGGCCCTAAGTTTTCGGTTTTGGGTGCCGTAAGTTGCCTATTGAATGTGCTCTTGTATTCTCACTGCCGGATGGAGGAAGAGGCGCTTGAGGGATTTTCCGCGTCATGTGCCAAAATCAAGTGACCAGCCTTCGGAACGTTGGGCATGCACTTCCTTACACCGAGCCAGGCCATTGGTCTGTCGGGCTCAGTGCTGTCGACCCTGATTGGCTGCAGCTGCCCAGGGTTTCAGACTGGGGTGTCTACCTGCCCGGCCTGGAGATACCGGGGATCGAACCCCGTGCATGCAGCCACTGATCTACTGCTCTTCTCCTGCGTGTACTACACACATTGACTTGTAGGGGGCGCCACTTGCTGCTCTGCCTCAGGCGGCAAAACATCTTGGCCCCAGGGCCGGCGTGTCCATTAAGGCGAACTAGGCAGTTGCCTAGGGCGCCAAAATGGAGGGGGCGCTGGCCAGCCTGCCCCCCGCTGCCCCCAACCAGCGGCGGAGCAAGCAGCTTGGGGCGAAAACCGCGGTGGCGGGGGGGCGCCTGGCTGAACAGGGGGCGGGGCACTGCTCCGCAATGTACATCATGCGTAATGATGTCACGTGCCCCGCCCCCTTGCCTAGGGCGCCAAAATCGGCAGCACCGGTCCTGCTTGGCCCGGCCCTCTCATTTTTACCATCGTATGGATCAGGCAGGGAACTTCAGACAGCCCAACAGTTGCATTGCGTCAAATAAATTTGACCCATGCTGGTCTCGGAGACTGAGAAGCATTTTTAACAGTGAAGACAGTTGGTGGGAGTAAGGAGTCTATATACCAGTGGTGGCTAACCTTGACACTCCAGATGTTTTGGGACTACAACTCCCATCATCCCTGACCACTGGTGCTGTTAGCTAGGGATGATGGGAGTTGTAGTTCCAAAACATCTGGAGTGTCAAGGTTAGCCACCACTGCACACATTACCATTTTCTCTGGCTCCCCTCCGCTCCCATCATTAGCTTCTCAGTCCGTGGACCCGTGGTCCAGAGCTATCCTGTAGTTTTGTTTGTTTGTTTGTTTGTGAAATGCTGCTGTTTGTTGCATTTCCCTTTTCAAACCAATTTCAGTCCGTCAGGAAAATTTAAGCCACATGCGCAATTAAGCTGAGATTTAGAAGACAGCACATGCACATGGATGGATGACAACGCATGTGCAGGTGGCAACTTCGTGAATAGGAGTTTGGGGAGGGGGTTGCAGGGGTGGGGAACCCAACAGGTAAAGACATCCCCGTCCCTTCTCAGGTGTGTACAACAACACGCAAACGCGACTTTAAACACAGCAGGGCGGGGCAGGAAATGACCTCACTGTGTTTTAAGTTGCTAATGGCCTAAGAGAAATACAGTTAACCCTAGCAGCAGGGTTACTTGGGCTGAAATCCTATGCACATTTTCCTGGGTGTAAGTCCCATTGAACTCAGTGGGGCTTATGTCTTGGGTTGTAATTTATAGAATTGCTCTGACAAGATGGAAACATGATTCCCCTTTTTTTTACTTTTTGGTGTGTGTGTCTGCTTTTAATAACCCATCATGGGTTTGCAACTATTTTATCCTCCGTTGAATATTCAGTATAGTTTAAGTGTTACGTCATTGTTCTGTTGCACTGATATCCGTGGGGAGGGAGCCGCGGGGGAGAGAGAGAATGCTATCCTTTTTTTTTCAATGCAAGATTTCTAGTGAAATGGATCTGAAGCGTAGTGTAACTAGCTTACGACAGGACAGCATCGCTGGTATTGACAGCACACCTGATTTTGACTTTAAAAGGCATATAGGGACAGGTGGAAAAGCTTTTGAGAGTCTGGAAAAGGGTTTTGGAAATGCGAATGGATACTTATTTTTGACAAGTTATTGTTCATGGAGGGGGAGGAATATAAACATATTTCAAAGGCCATATTAATATGCCATCTTAATGGTGGCACTTTTTAAATCTGAATAAAACAAAACCCTGTGTTATGGTTCTCTGTCTTCAGCATTCACTGTGACTACTTTGAATGCATATATACATACATAAAAAGGTAAAGGGTAAAGGGACCCCTGACCATTAGGTCCAGTCGTGACCCACTCTGGGGTTGCGGCGCTCATCTTGTATTATTGGCCAAGGGAGCCGGCGTACAGCTTCCGGGTCATGTGCCCTGCATGACAAAGTCGCTTCTGGCGAACCAGAGCAGCACACGGAAACGCCGTTTACCTTCCCGCTGGAGTGGTACCTATTGATCTACTTGCACTTTGACGTGCTTTCGAACTGCTAGGTGGGCAGGAGCAGGGACCGAGCAACGGGAGCTCACCCTGTCGCAGGGATTCGAACCGCTGACCTTCTGATCGGTAAGCCCTAGGCTTTGTGGTTTAACCCACAGCGCCACCCGCCCCTATATACATACATACATATGTATATGTATATGTATATGTATATGTAGCCAGATTCCTTCCCCATTGCCCTGTCCTGAACACTTAATTGATTGTAAAATTATTGCTGGTGGTTTTGTTTGTTTGTTTTCTCCCATAGCTCAAGCCCATCTTCCCTTCCCTTTCTCAATACATTTGACAAACTGGCCAGTGAATCAAATGCTGTTAGAGTAGTATCTCTTGTTCCTCCCCTCACATGCTTCAGATATGCTGAATCCATCTTTTTTTCTTTTTAGGGCAGGATATGTATTATTCAGTCAACATGGTATTCACTCACACCATTTCTTTTTAAAACAGAATCCATTTTTAAACCCTTTTTCAGAGTGGAGAGAAAGAGGAGGTTGGTTAGTGACGTCATTGGTCTTCTGCCAATCAGTGCTGTGCACAGTATGCTGAACTCAGAACTTCTCTTTCCCCGAAGCTCAGTCCGGAGGAGAAACAAAACATGGGGAGTGCCCCTCCACAGGAATCTTGCCATTAGAATCATGTAGGTGTATATGTACACATGCTAGAGGTGGTGTTTGGAACTCACTGCCACAAGATTTGCTAGGATTAGATGAGTCAAGGGCTATCAATGTCTGTGATTGCTTTCAGGCCTTTTGGAGACACGGGGCAGTATATAAACAAATGCTAGCTGCTGGGGGAAAGGTCTCATGTTCATGCCTTTTTTGTGTTATTCCAGAGGTACCAGGCTGGCTAGAGCTGGGAACAGGACGCTGGGCTAGGTGGAACTTGGTCTAATCCATTCGTGGGTTCTCTTAAAGAAAATGTGACTGCACTTATGGAATGACCGGGTACTTAGATCTAAGACCAGTTCTCATCCAAATCAATGGCTGAAGCTCTGTTCCAGCAGTAGTTTCCACAGCAGAAGAATGTCTCCTTCAGAATTGTACCTCTTCAGTAGAATAATCTGGGGAATGGGGGAGGAGATAACTGAATAACCTGGATAAAAAAAATAATGACACGTTGCATTCTACAACCAGTGGCATCATCCATCCAAAATAGCTCAGTTGGTTACCGTGTGGTGCTGATAACGCCAAGGTTGCAGGTTCGATCCCCTTTTTGGGACAGCTGCGTATTCCAGGGGGTTGGGCTAGATAATAATAATAATTCCCTCACTGCGAGAAGCAAAGATGCAGGGAACCAGGCAGAGGGCCTTCTCGGTAGTGGCGCCCGCCCTGTGGAACGCCCTCCCAGCAGAGGTCAAAGAGATAAACAACTATCTGACATTCAGAAAATACCTCAAGGCAGCCCTGTTTAGGGAAGTTTTTAACCTGTGATATTTTAATGTGTTTTAATATCTGTTGGAGGCCGCCCGGAGCGGCTCGGGGGACCTGGCCAGATGGGCGGGGTACAAATAAATTATTATTATTATTATTATTATTATTATTATTATTATTTATTTATTTATTTATTTATTTATTTATTTATTTATTTATACCCTGCCCATATGGCTGGGTTTCCCCAGCCACTCTGGGCGGCTTCCAACATAATATTAAAATACAATAGTCTATTAAACATTAAAAGCTTCCCTAAAAAGGGCTGCTCAGCATCCCTTCCAACTCTACAATTCAATGATTCCATGACAACGAAGCAGTTTTAGGCTCCTTTGGTTTCAGTGGGTGTATTGAGCACATTTCTCAATCTTTCCAGTTGAAGTCTGTGAGGTTCAAAAGAGCTTCACTTTGGCTTGGCTGTGCACCTGGGTGTCCTTCCCCCTCCCCAAGGTAACGTTAAGGAAATCGTCAGCTAGCGTTTCCGCACAAGGTGGGCTGTGTGCATCCATTCCGTTATCATTTGTCGTCATAGCAATGGAAGCAGGAACTTTCTGATGACTCAGCATAAAACATGTCACTTGGAGCACCTCTCAAAGCCTGCAGGGAACGAGTCAGCAAAACCTATGTACATTGCGTCTCCGTATCATATGTGCAATACTATACATGTAATATCTGATTTGGGGTTTTATATATGTTATATATCTATGCAGGATGCCTTTCAAGGGTTAATTGTGAGGAACAATATATTCAATAAATCCAGAGTCATTTGTACGTCCTGGGCTTTTCTTTGTACGTTTGTCTTTGCTTCGTTTCTGCGGCTGATTGTGCAGCTCTGGAAAGCCTCAGAGTTTTACGAAAGAAAGAAAGAAAATA
This sequence comes from Darevskia mixta, assembly GCA_034641385.1. Classification (NCBI taxonomy): domain Eukaryota; kingdom Metazoa; phylum Chordata; class Lepidosauria; order Squamata; family Lacertidae; genus Darevskia; species Darevskia mixta. The sequence goes on from JAWWNH010000017.1 coordinate 19,595,889, forward strand.
TCTGTACGAGCTGTTGTTTTCATCATACATAATTTACTCCAGACCACTTGATCGTCCAACCCTCCATTGAAGGCCTGGGATAATTCTGCAGAAAACTGACTTCTGATTTTTCCGCGGAGAGAGAGAGAGAGAGAGAGAGACGGTTTGGCTGGGCGACTCTCACACATGTGATGCTATCTAGCAGATAGACAGAAGTCCTCCGGCTCCTTCAGGGCCGTCTCGTTTTGGGAAACATTCTTACCGACAGTTATTTCAAAGGGAATTATCAAAGGCAGAGATGATGTTTTTCATTAGGGGTGTGAACTTTTCCTACACGCTCACCATAAAATTGTACAGCCATTTAGAGGGAGAAGCAGGGGAGGAGACATTTACTCATCGTTTGAAGGCTCACAGCAGACAGCTGCATAGACCTGACCAAGTTCACTAAGCAGCGTTTTACAGGTTCACCCAAGAAGAGAGCTCATTCATGGGCCAACCTTTGCCCAGAGAAAGAGGGATCGTCCATATCTGAGCTCCAGTGTTATCAACTCAGATAGATAAGCTAATCACCAAATGGCACCTTTCACCTCGGTTATGGTCGCCACTACAGAATGTCTCGGCGGTTCGAATCCCCGCGACGGGGTGAGCTCCTGTTACTCGGTCCCTGCTCCTGCCAACCTAGCAGTTCGAAAGCACGTCAAAGTGCAAGTAGATAAATAGGTACCGCTCTGGCAGGAAGGTAAACGGTGTTTCTGTGCGCTGCTCTGGTTCCCCAGAAGCGGCTTAGTCATATTGACCACATGACCTGGAAGATGTACGCCGGCTCTCAGCCAATAAAGCAAGATGAGCGCCGCAACCCCAGAGTCGGTCACGACTGGACCTAATGGTCAGGGGTCCCTTTACCTTTTACAGAATGTCTAGGCCCCCCCTTTTTAAAGAAAATTATTATTAATTTCATTTCTACACCACTTTATATTTCAAAGAATGCATCTCAAAGCAGTTTAGATTGGATTAAAACTATTTAATTGAAACATCAAATGAAACAATCCAGAATAAAACAAATTCAAGCTTTAAGGAAAATATTCCAGATCCTTCTCTAAGGGACGTTTGGCTTTCCCCATATTTATTTGCCTACTTAATTTATATTTGGGTCTCTGGACCGTAATAATAATAATAATAATAATAATAATAATAATAATAATAATTTTTTATTTGTACCCCGCCCATCTGGCCAGGTCTCCCCAGCCACTCTGGGCGGCTTCCAACAAATATTAAAATACATCAAAATCACAAGATTTAATTGATTGATATAGCTGCCCCAGAGCAGAAGTACTCTAGGAATAGCGGTTAAGAGTTTTGGACTAGGACCTGGGAGATGAGGGTTCAACTCCTCACTCAGTCGTGAAGCTCAGTGGGCGACCTTGGAGTCAGTCACCATCTCTTAGCTTTTACAGTTTGCTGAAGGGAGAACCAAAAAGAGATTGGTGCAGGGGTTAAGAAGTTATGGTTAATGAATAAAATTAATGAATCAGTTTAATGGTTGCATGGGAGTGTTTTCTCCTCCGTTAACACCCAGTGACAAGTTATGTATCCCTCCTGAAATCACTGTAACTGCAAGTCCTGGCCAAATTATTCCCTGGTTGAAAGCTAGATCTGCCAGTTAACAAAACTGTACTGCTCTTCTTCTCTTGGTTCCTATCTGTCCTTAGAGAGGAAGCTTGTGGACACATAGGCTGGATATGTTTTCTCTGCTCCTTCTTAAACTCCAAGATACCCACAAGGCTTCTGGTGCAGCCTCAAGTGGTCTAGGATGTCTCAGAACACCAGATCCTCCAAGTTCCCCTGTTTTCCAGGGACAGCCCTGGATTTACAGAAGCCGTCCCGGTTTCTGATTTGATACCGGAATGTCCCGCTTTCCCTTAGGATGTCCCTATTTTAATCGGAGAAACGTTGGAGCGTATGGAGTTATGCAACCCCTGAGCCAAGGAGGGGTATACAACCTTTAGAAGACATCTGAAGGCAGCCCTGTATAGGGAAGTTTTTTAAAAAAAATGTTTAATGTTTCATTATAAAACTGAGGTCCAGCTCCGAGGGTCTTCTGGCGGTTCCCTCCCTGCGAGAAGTGAAGCTACAGGGAATCAGGCAGAGGGCCTTCTCAGTAGTGGCGCCTGCCCTGTGGAACGCCCTCCCTTCAGATGTTAAGGAGATGAGTAAGGAGATATACTGGACCGAGGCTGTTTAGGGCTTTCAAGGTCAGCACCAACACTTTGAATTGTGCTTGGAAATGTACTGGGAGCCAATGTAGGTCTTTTAGGACTGGTGTTATGTGGTCTCTGCGGCCACTCCCAGTCACCAGTCTAGTTGCCGCATTCTGGATTAGTTGTAGTTTCCGGATCACCTTCAAAGGCAGCCCCACGTAGAGCGCATTGCAGTAGTCTAAGCGGGAGATAACCAGAGCATGCACCACTCTGGCGAGACAGTCCGCGGACAGATAGGATCTCAGCCTGCGTACCAGATGGAGCTGGTAGACAGCACCCCTGGACATAGAATTGACCTGCGCCTTGTTGAAGGGTGGTTATAACTCCCCAAAATAATGAACAATTGAAAATTTAAAAATAATAATTTTGTGTTTAAGATGCATGCAAGCAGAGGCTCAGTCCTTTCCTATTCACTGCTCACAAATATTTTGGACGCATGTTGCATGCTTTCTCTGTCAACTCAGTGTATCAGATACGTGTATGTTTGGTTATCCAGTATTGGCACCCAAGCATAGCCTACAGAGCAACCCTTTCCCCTAGTTCATTAATAAGGTTTGTTAAATAAATTTTTATTGTTTTTCACAATTTAATTCCACATTAACATCAGTAAAAAAAACACCCAACATTTAATATTAATAAGGTTTGGGCTCTCTCTTTTTCATTTCCCTGGTATGTGCTGGCAGGGTGGGCGGGAGGTTGGGACCATCCAAATCTAGTCCCCTATCCCTCACTGCTGGAAATAGTATTTTTCGCTCTATAAGGCGCACCTGACCATAGGACGCACCTAGTTTTCAGAGGGGAAAAGCCCCGGTTTTTTGAGGATCAGCTCAAATTTCTGCAGCTTCTTTTGCAAAGGAGAAAAGCCCCATTTTTTGAGGATCAGCTCAAAGTTGTTGAGCTTACTTTGCAAAGGGAAAAAAACCCTGTTTTAACTCACAGTTCTGCAGCTTCAGGAAGCCATTTCTACAGTTTCCAGACAGATAATCTAATCAGCCAGTCACATGTCGCTGGGGAAACGGCCTCCTTCTGCAAGGGGCCGGGGCTGGAATCTCTCTCCCTTATCTCTCCCCCCAATCGTTTGCTGAGCAGCTGCTCAGGGGGCCTCCTTTCAACACCCCATTCTCTCTCTCTTTTTTTAAAAAAGCACGATCTGCTTTTGCCCCTGGGCAGTTCAGCTCCAGGGACCACACATTTGCTCCATAAGATGCACAGACATTTTCCCTTACTTTTTAGGAGGAAAAAAGTGCGTCTTATGGAGCGAAAAATAAGGTAACCCATCTAGGTAGGTGGCAGTCTGCTTTAATTTACAAACTGAGAGCTGATCTGGTCGTGCAAAAATCTTTGTATGTGAGTCGGCATCGCCTGTTACCATGAAGAAGAAAGCCATGGCAGGCACATTATCTCTCTCTGTGTGTTGCCTGCTGCTTCATCCAGAACAGATCATTGGAAAGGGATGAGTGTTGTTCAAAGACTTCAGTTCTTTAATTGGGGAACCCGATGTTACTGAGGATGGCAGGAGCTACAGCCCAAGAACATTGGGTTCTCCAATTAAACACTCTTTGTGTTGGCTGTGGTGTTCCTATGGGTAATTCTGTTCCTAAATGCTTCTGAGGGCAGCCAGGCTACCGCTTCAAACAGCACCAAGTGCATACGTTGTTGTAAGCTTGGGGACCCGCCTAGGTGTCACCTGAGGGGTCCCTCAAAACCTTGGGACTACTACAATGCACTCTATGTGGTTCTACCTTTGAAGGTGACCAGGAAACTACAACTAATCCAGAATGTGACAGCTAGACTGGTGACTGGGAATGGCCAGCAAGACCATATAACACCGGTCCTGAAAGACCTACATTGGCTCCCAGTACGTTTCTGAGCACAATTCAAAGTGTTGGTGCTGACCTTGAAAGCCCTCGGCCCTGTATACCTGAAGGAGTGTCTCCACCCCCATTGTTCAGCCCAGACACTGAGGTCCAGCTCCGAGGGCCTTCTGGTGGTTCCCTCACTGCAAGATGTGAGGATACAGGGAACCAGGCAGAGGGCCTTTTCGGTAGTGGCACCTACCCTGTGGAACACCCTCCCATCAGATGTCAAGGAAATAAACAACTATCTGACTTTTAGAAGACATCTGAAGGCAGCCCTGTTTAGGGAAGTTTTTAATGTTTGATGTTTTATCGTGTTTTTAATATTCTGTTGGGAGCCGCCCAGAGTGGCTGGGGAGGCCCGGCCGGATGGGTGGGGTATAAATAAAATTTTGTTGTTGTTGTTGTTGTTGGTTGAAAAGTGGAGGTTTGGTCGAGAGAGTCTTAATGGACAAATCAGAACCGCCATTACTTCTATGGCCCTGGCGGAGTGGTCATCAAATGTTCTTCTTTGAGGAGATGTCTCAGTGGACAGGCAATTAGGAAGAGAAAGACCCTTTTGGGAATCAAAGCTCAGATTTCCTCCTTACTCCCCGGGCTCAGGATCAGTATGAAGGAAGAATAGCTAGTCTCATCTCGAATTGGCTTGAGAAGAGATGGACACTTTTGACTTGCTCGCTGGGCTGAACCCAAAGATATGGCTTTGTGGGATGGGCCCTCAAATCTGAATAGGAGACCAAGATCTGTTAAGAGTGACAAATCTGTGAGCAATTGAGTCCTAGGCTTGCTCCACTCACCAACCCAGGGGCGGAGGAAAGGGGGTGCTGTGGGTATCACCACTGCGGGTGTGTGTGTGTGACAAAATGCCACTCACTGTGGGGCCTGCAGCGCACCCGAGCCACGCGTTTCTCCTGAGAGTGACACGGTGGTTTGAGCACCTTCAGGCTCCACACTGCCCCAAATGGTTCGCCCACCACCTCCTCAGCTGTAGGGCAGCTGAGTGGGAGGAGGCAGGCAGACTCCTTGGAGGCCCCGCGGAGCGCCCTGCCCCAGCTCGCCCCACCCCTAGGCACAGGGCACATGCACCGCCACAAGCGTCTGATCGGCTTGCTCCGCCGCTGCACCAACCCACTGCCACTTTCTCTTGGTAACCCCCTAGAGCTCCCCCTTTTCACCTCATGCAACCAATAAACTCCCCCTTCACCTTCCCAGCCTAACCATATCCAAGCTGCTAGCTGCATGCCAGCCAGAATCTGGCAGTCTGCCAGCCCCAATTGTTGTCACACTGTTGCTTGCAGGGCTAGCGCCATATGTTGGCAGCCAGGCAAACTGCAAAGTGGTGACAGCCTTACAGAAACATAGATATAGGAATAAATAAAGCCATATATCACAAATACCTCACAGTCCAGCCATCATTCTAAGGAGACCAACTCTGGCACCCCCCAAAATCTTAAATCACTCAGAGATTGGGATAATAAAAAATGATGATGATGATGATGATAATAATAATAATAATAATAATAACAATAATAATAAATGTTAAAGGCAACACACACACACACACACACACACACACACACACACACCTAAAAATTCCTTTAAAAATTCACCCACCCCCTGAGGATTAATCTGATCTTTTGGGGAAGGATTTTTTTTTACCCACCCCAAAACTTACAAAAATTACTGTGCCAAACATTTATTTATTTATTACATTTGTATACCGCCCTTCATCTGAAGATCACAGGGCCGTTCGCAACATAAAAATACAAAATGAAAACGCAAAATACATAATAAAGCAAAATAAATCGATAACCTCCCCTACATTTAAAAGGCCATAGAGTGTTAGTCAGTCAAACACTTCAGCTTAAAAGTACTACCAATGTCAGATTCTTATTCTTATTTATATTTATTAGTCACCTCACAAAATAATTTCTCTAGCTCAATACACATCAAATATAAAACAAGGTTAAAATGCAGAAGAAAATTATACTGTCAATTACACGTGAAATATAAAACCAGCAGAAAATAAAACAAAACAAAGACTAGCTATAGCAACAAAACATTTAATACAGAAAAACAGAGATTGCAAACAAACAACTTATGTAACATACTCTGAGCTGCATGGGGATGGCAGCATAACAGGCGATGGTGTTGTTGTTAATCCTTTCCCTGTGTCTTTTTCTCACTGAAAATCCCCCTCCAAAGTTGTTATTTGTCCCCAAAGGGAAGCTGCAATGTATCCTCATGGCAGCTTTTCTTTCTGGGCAAATAATAGCTCTGAGATGGTTTTGGATAGAGGGGCCTGGAGGGCCACATGCAGCCACTGAGTCTGAGATCTCCCACCCACCGCATGGCTTGAATGAGGCTTGAAGAATTCATAGATTCTTTTTGTATATAAGGAAAAGATTTGTGATGTGGCTATTAGTCACCAAATAGGACATTGTGCTATGCATACAGAGGCAGGATACCTCTGAGTATTGAATGAAGAGAGGATCATGTTGGGAATTGGATTGAGGATTAAATCTGTAGATTTAGATCTAAACTTCCTATCCCACATGTGTGGAAGAAATACAAAAACAATATGGCTGTGAAATCTTTTTAGCAGAGTAAAACACTTTTTAGTTTGGCAGCTTATTAAAGCTTAGTAATTAGGCAGCTATACCTTTTTATCCCCTTCTGTTTGTTGACCAGCTCCTTTTTACCCCTGTTGCAGAGAATGAGCCATGCGTTTTTTAGTAAGTTCAATGGAAAAAGGGGTTTACTTACATTTCAGTGCAAGCAGCAAATAGAGCAAAGTAGCGTGCAGAAAAATACTTCTAAGGTACAGTGAAATAAAAGTTGGGAGTCTTTGCTAACATGGCTGAAGGCAGGGGTTTTAGTCATGCCCATCTGGTCAGCTTGGAAACATCATGAAAAGAGAGTCTTCTTACAGGAAGAAGGAAATATAAAGGATTGTCTCCTTTGTTACAGAGTTCCTGCCCAGAGGAGGCAAAGGAAGTGACCACACACAGAGGGTCCTCTCTAGGATGTTCAAAAACTCTCCATGTACTAGCTCTGTGTTTGTCTAACAAAACATGCGTTTGTAATTTGGCTGCAAACCCCACAGGCCAGCAGGGGAGGGTTGTCATGCTCATGTCATGGTGTAGTGGTTAAGAGCGGTGGACTCATAATCTGGTGAACCGGGTTCGTGACTCCGCTCCTCCACATGCAGCTGCTGGGTGACCTTGGGCTAGTCACACTTCTCTGAAGTCTCTCAGCCCCACTCACCCCACAGAGTGTTTGTTGTGGGGGAGAAAGGGAAAGGAGAATGTTAGCCGTTTTGAGACTCCTTAGGGTAGTGATAAAGCGGGATATCAAATCCAAACTCTTCTTCATGTCGCTTATTCATTTGGCTTACGACTATTACAAAAAAGAAGACGTCTCCAAGCAAATTATAAGAGCCAAAACATACAAAACGATACATTTCAATAATAAAACCACTCCAATAACCCACAGACGTTTGGTGGGGCAGGTATTTGAAACAAAATGCTAGGCCTAAAGGTCAGGTCCAACAGGACTCTTATTGTCTTGACGTGAGAGACGGGGAGAGGAATTTACCAGGGCAGGAACTTTGAATAAGACCCCAAGGCAGGATGGAATCCATGACAGTTCTGTAACATGAGAGATTATCCAGCCTTACAAGCACTTACGAACGAAAGCAAAGCAAAACAAAAACCCAGCGACTATTTATGAACGAAAGAGTGCTTGTGGAAAAGAGCCCTGCTTTCCTTCAGAGACACCACAGCCAGTGTCCTAAATTCCACGATGAGTCAGAGTGCTTGAGGTTCTCACTAAAAAGGAAGCAGAAAGCACCGTGTGCCAAAAAGGGACCCAGCACCATTGAGATGCATCTAACAGGCACAGCAAAACAAAGAATGCTGGTGGACAAACGAGACAGCACAGGCTTCCTATTTCCCCCCCTTCCATCTATTTTCTCCGTATCCACCTGGCTTACCGTGTTTACACATATAGCTGTAGCAGAGAGTGGACGATGAAAAGCTTTTTTCAAACTTGCAAACCTTTCAACCCCCCCCCCCCCCGAAGGTTCTCGACTCAAGAGCACTGAAGATTATGGTTGCAAGCAGGGTGGTTGCAAGCATGGTTGCAAGCAGGGTGGATTTGATTTAAATCACTAGTCACCAAGGTTTGATTTAAATCACTAGTCAGTAAGACTTGATTTAAATAATTTTTTTTTACAGAAAGACTCATTCTTGCTGGTATAATCTTAATATTTACAACCATATGAAGGTTTCATTTTTGGAATAATAAATTTTCAGAGTAGTTTTTACAGTTATATCAAAAATTACTGATTTGGTTATACTACTAGAAATACATAGACAGATAATTATGAAATTAACAAATTAACTGTTTATATTTGGACAACTTTTCTGCTGTACTTTATTGGAAGGAGAAAAATAATCATTTCCTTAATAACCATTTAAACAATTTATTTAACTAAAACAATAACATGATAGCATATCCTATATAATAAAGAGCCTGTGTCGGGACGTACTACTTTCCGTGTGTCACAGGAATTGGCAAGTGTGCGTGCGTTCCAGTGACACACGGATTGGACGACGGGAGAGGGGGGCGTGTCCGAGAGGCAGCGGCGGCGCATGCGCGCCATCATTTCGGTCACTGCCGCCGCCTCGCACGGAGCTGCAGCTGCCCTCCCGCTCGGACAAAGCAAAGAGCGGGGGCAGCGGCGCAACGCGCCGCTGCCCCCAGCCTGCTCCCCTCCTCTCTCTTTCCCTGCCTTCCTTCCTTCCTTTCCTTCCTTCCCTCCCTTTTCCTCGCCATGCCGGACCAGACCGTGGCCGCCATCGAGGTGGTGAGCGAGCGGGCGGGCGGCGGCGCCGAAAGGGCGCACACCCAGACCAGCCCCTCCGCCCGGCCTGCGGAAAGGAGGAGGAGGCGGCTCAACCGCCGCACCGAGCCCGCCCCAGCCCCCATAGCCCCCGGCCTCCGTGTGCCTGGTGGTGTTGCCGGGAGGTGCGCGCATTGGGAGTTGGGTGGGTGGGGGTGCCGGCGGCTCCTGCTGCCTTGCCGCTGCGGCTCCTGAGAGAGCTTTCTAGCGCCTGTTTTGCTTAACAGGCTTAATTTACTAGTGTATCCATGTTTGTTAACTGATGTGGTTAAACATTTTTTAAAAAAACCTTAGACTGAGTTTTAGCACACTTGATAAACTTAAAACAAATCCTTATTTCCTGATGAATAGCCTTTGGACTACAATGTAATGTAAATAGAAGACTATATTTAGAAAGATTTTTCCTCCAAAAGCATTTTATTTTAAAAACCCAATTTAAATTTTAAAAAATCCGATTTTTTTGATTTTTTTTAAAAAAATTGTTGATTTTATCCACCCTGGTTTTAAACCATTTCCTGCCCCCCATTCACTAACATTTTTGCCATCCAAAGTGTGCAATCCCCTCATTAGGTGATCCCAATTGTGGTTCGTGAATTTAGTAACCACAACAAATAACAGTTAGCACAGAGTTTGCTTTGCAGACAGGATTCAAGCAGGGTTTCCGACCCTGGTTTGTTTGCTGTGAATAAACCATGGTTTGTGGGCAGGCGAAACAAACTATAATTTCACCTAATGTCTGAAAACAGCCAGAGCCAGGGTTTGCAAGCCTACAACGGTGTCTATTTTCTTCGTATCGCTAATGAGAACCTCCCTTTTGGAGAAGAGAACTCAGATGGTTCTTGCTTAGAGTTTCCTTTGGGGTGTATAAAGACTGTGACCACGGAGAAAGTACCTGGTGGGGTTTTTGTATGGCGGGGTTGAAAGCAGGTCGTGTTATATAACACCTGGGATGATATTGCAAGTACTTTGGTTAAGAGTCTGAGAGGTTGCGGAAGGGCTCAGCGCCTTCTTTTGAGTTGCACTAGACTTCTTTCCTTCCAGCCAATATGTTATCATGTCACCTTTGCCCTAGGAAGAAACGTAATAGCACAACTTATCAATAGTGTCAGCAGTACTTCACACCTGAGAGCAAATACCAGCACTAAAATAGAGGCATGGGTAGCCCCCCATCCCCGTTGCTTTATTTCAATTGCACTAGAGCAGGGACGTACAACAGGTCGATCGCGATCTACTGGTAGATCCCCAGGAGGTTTAGGTAGATCGCGGTCGATCGCTGGGCCCCTCTCCTTACCGCCCCCTTGCCCCGCCCTCCATTGTTGCACAATCTGCAGAACGGAAGACTCAGTGAGGCTGTTTGTCTCCCCAGCGATTTGTTGGTGAGTGGCTGTTCCTTTTTCTCCCCCCAAACCCTTAAAAATGGGGCTTTCCTCCTCCAGTGTGGTGTAGTGGTTAAGAGCGGTAGACTTGTAATCTGGTGAACTGGGTTTGCGTCTCTGCTCCTCCACATGCAGCTGCTGGGTGACCTTGGGCTAGTCACACTTCTTTGAAGTCTCTCAGCCCCACTCACCTCACAGAGTGTTTGTTGTGGGGGAGGAAGGGAAAGGAGAATGTGAGCCGTTTGGAGACTCCTTCGGGTAGTGATAAAGCAGGATATCAAATCCAAACTCTTCTTCTTATAAAAAGCTCAACAACTTTGACCTGAAGCCCCCCAAAACGGGGCTTTCTTTCCCCAGAAAAGGTTAACAACTTTGACCTGAACTCCATTTTTAATGAGCAGGGCTGCAATTCAAGATCTGTTCTCCAAGTGGGCCAAAATGCCATCCTTTTCAATGGACGCCACTGTGTTTTCCTCAGTTTGGAATGGAACCCCCCCCCCCTCTTTTAATTTTGTGCGCTGGAACCAAGTGTTTCTGTTTTGAGGGTACTGTTTTGAGGTTTCTAATTTGGGTGAATACATGCAGTGGTGTAGCATTGGGGGGGGGGAGGCACAGGGCAGTTGCCCCGGGAGAAAAATTTCAGCACCCAGTGCTGCCCTAATACAGCTGTGCACTTCCTTCACTGGGCTCCATTGAAAATGGCTTCTCCATGTGAACCAGGAAGCTCTTCAGGCAACGGAACGACTCTTTTCTTATCTCTGCAGCTGCAATGTCCTGCGTGATGCAGATGCTGTTATGCAGTTGAATGTGCATCCATTTCCCTCCCTCCCCCTGGGACCACAGATGCTGGCAACCCATGCTACGCCACTGAATACATGCTAGACCTTGTCCTTCTGTCTAATAATGGCCTGGTTCACGCAAAGCACTAAATTAAAGTATGGCATGGCATGGACTAGGGATGTAAGAATGAATCTTTTTTCCGTTCCACCTCGTATTCATCTCATACAGAACTGTTTCTGTTCCACTGCAGTTTATCTTCTGCCAAAAGCAACTCCATTCTTCTTGCTGTCTGCTGTGACGAAATCATATAACCCAAGCTCATGGCTTGTCTCACCCAAGCAAACCACCAGCCAAAACCCGACATTGATTGCAGCTCATGGTTTGTTTGGAATGGCATAATGCTAATCCAAACCATGGCTTAGTTCCCATTACAGTTTTCCCACAGTGTGCCAGCACAAACCATAGTTCAGCCTAGTGTTACATGCAAACCAGGCCTATGAGTGGCAGCTTTTGTTTACAAAATGGACTGTTACCTTATACTTTCTGCAGTACCTCAGAAACACAGTACCTCAAAAATGTATGTGTATATTTACAGTTAATCGAACTGCAAAAAGGCCAGTGGCTAATTGGCTAAAAATGGAAAACTGGAGGCGGCCCTATCAGAAATACGTTTGCACTTTCCATCTGTACTGGAATAAGCATAGATGTTCTAGTTACCCACTGGTGAGGTGAAACTCTGCTCAAGCCCACTTTCCTCTATATTACAGCTTTGCATCTTCTGGGACTTCAAGGCTTCAGGATAAAAATAGGTCCGGAGAACTTAGGCAGAAATGAGGCCCTAGGCTGGTACCTTTCAATATCTCGGCTGTTCCCAAGGTTTCTTGGGAGAGGCATTAAGACTCGAGTCGCTTTACACAGTGCAAATATGCCCTAAGGACCAGCCCAGAAATGAATGATGCTCAAGATTCAAGGCCAGCCAATTCAGAGGGGTTAAAGCAAAAGCTTTCCAAAGGACTGCCGCTCATTTCCCCTTCGGGAAAGGCTGAACACAAACGTTTCCTATTTACCTTGACTTGCAAATTCCCCCGGCACACCAATATGTACTCTCCAATCTGTTCCAACAGCTGGTATGTATTTGAACTGCACTGTATTTTGAGAGCTAGAAGGAAAAGAGACATGCAGCTAGACCACTGTTATCAGCCCTGCTTCCCTTTTCAAAGAAAAAACTCGCTGTAGAAACTGAGCAATGGCTTTTTAGACATAGATATCTCTCCCCCAATTTCATTCCTGCCATTTGCTGCTACAGTCCTGCCAGTGGACTCACAGGGGAACCCTGAGGTCTATGGCTTCGACCTGAGGCATTTTGGAATGCGTCCATGACTGTGTCAACTAAGAATTAATGGCAGTATTCCCCATCTCCTTATAGCTGTTGACAAGTTCAGACTCTCAAAGTGTCCCTACTTTTCAAGTACAGTCCGTTGACAAGTACAGTAGTTGTCCCTATTTCTGATATGATCCCGGAATGTTCTGCTTTTTCTTAAAGGTAAAGGTAAAGGGACCCCTGACCGTTAGGTCCAGTCGTGGATGTCTCTGAGGTTGCAACACTCATCTCGCTTTATTGGTCGAGGGAGCCGGCGTACAGCTTCCAAGTCATGTGGTCAGCATGACTAAGCTGCTTCTGGCGAACCAGAGCAGCGCACGGAAATGCCGTTTACCTTCCCGCCAAAGCGGTACCTATTTATCTACTTGTACTTTGACGTGCTTTTGAACTGCTAGGTTGGCAGGAGCTGGGACCGAGCAACGGTAGCTCACCCCATCACAGGGATTCGAACCGCCGACCTTCTGATTGGCAAGCCCTAGGCTCTGCGGTTTAACCCACAGCACCACCCGCGTCCCTTTTCTGCTTTCTTAGGACGTCCCTATTTTCATCAGAGAAATGTTGGCGGGTGTGGAATAGGATGCCCCCAGGGCTTTTTTTCCCCCACCCAGAACTTACTGGAATTCTGTTCTGGCACCTTTCAGGTGAGCGCCATTGCCATTCTATGGGAGGGAGGTGCCAGAGGTGAGTTCTGGCACCTCTTTTTCTAGAAAAAAAAATAGCACTGGGCTTCCCTATTTTCATTGGAGAAATGTTGGAAAAGACAATTCCATGCAGTCTTGCTTAGGAGAGTGACAAAGATGGTCAGTGCTAGAAAGAACTAGGCGGAAAGATTGGATGAACTCGGTATGTTTAGGCTGGAGAACGGAAGGGCGAGGGGCTATCACAGAGAAGAGGGCAAAGACTTGGGTTGAGTACACACCATGGCCCATGCATGTAAACTCCACCCCAAGGAATCTTGAGAAGTAGAGGGAGAGGGAAAGGAGTGGCAGAAAGAGGGGGAACTAATCCACCTGCTTTGGTCTGATCCATCCATCCCAAATCCACACGAAAACATAAGGATCTCTGCAGTGGCCCACCTGAAATGTCATCAGCTCATCTTTCATTAATTCTCACAGAGATTTGCCGGTTGCTGCTGTTTTAGTTACCTTCACTGGTGGACTCCATCCTGGAGGCTGTGTTGACGGTGTCCCCAAATAAGCAGTACCGAGGCATTTTTGTTCCCACAACTCCTGCCACAACTGGCCCTAGAGAAAGGAGAAAAACAACAACCCAGAACCAATCTGAAATATACTCGGAGTCGAGTGTGGATTTCATGCTCTTTATTCAGCTCATAGTAGCGAGGAATGGATGTTTCCCCAGAACATCTGCTTTATATACATTATTTACACAATGGGCCCCACGTGATTGGCTAATTCCAGGATACTCCTGTAGGCCAATCAGGTTGCGGATTCACTTCCACCTGGAGCTGGATTGGGTGGCTCCTGCGGACCAATCAGACTGCTGCATTCTGGATCCTATTGTTCTAGGACCAATCAGACTGCTGCATTTTGGATCCTATTCAAGTCAGTACATAACACAATCCAAGGATCCTTTCTGACTTGAGTTTATTTGCAGTTCACCCCAGTATCAGAGATAACAGTCAGGGCACCGGGCTTACCGTTTCTGTGTGGCTTCGCTCTATTAAAATATAAAAGCAGCACAACATTTGCAAAAAAAAGAACAAGGAACAGCACAGGGAGGAAAGCGGCAGGGATGTGCATTTGGTACGGGGGAAAGTCTTCCGTGTGAAGAAAGGCAATGTTGGTCACATCAACACCGTATATCTGAAGCACTCTTATGTCACTCAGGGAGAAGCCGAGGAGCTGCAGTTTGTTAAGGGTGCTGGGAATTCCAGGTCTTGCAGGGTCAGCAGCCTAGCAAACTACAGTACCCAGGATTCCTTGGGGGGAAACTAGCTGTCAAAGTGGCATACGAGTGCTTTAAATGTCTGATGTGACTTAGAGATGAGAGGCTGCTTCCACAGCAGTGCATTTGTTAGTGATGGGCGCTCTAAGAGTACAAGATGGTTGCAAATCGTTCCTTCGTTCCCGGGAAGAGGGAGGACCAATTGCTGTCCCCACATCCATTTCAACTGGTTATTGACCGAAAAAAATAAATATACACCGTACTTTTCCATCTATAAGACACCCCCATGTATAACACGCCCCCTATTTTGGGGGACTGAAATTTCAGAAAATGGGAGGAGATGGCAAAAAGTTGTTGAGCTTTTTATTCGGGGGGGGGGATTACCGAGGGTTGTTGAGCTTTTTAAAGGGGGGAATGCCGAGAATCGCTCACCCACATGCTGCCTCCTGTCTGTCCCTTTGCCGGCAGAAGCTGCCAATCGCCCACCCTATTGCCGCAGCATCGGCCAATCAACAACACCCATCAACACAGCAACCAATAACATGCACAATAGCTGCTGACAGCCGCGGCAGCAACCAATCAGATGCCCACCCTATGCACATCCCATGTATAAGATGACCCCCCACTTTTTTGCATTATTTTAAAGGAAAGAAACCTAGTCTTATACACGGAAAAGTACGGTATATTTCCATCAATTACTGCTGCCCTGTTTAGATTAGCTCAGAAAGTGAGGCAGAACTACCACTTCAAAAAGCAACCTCCCTTCCACAATGGGATGTAGTTCTGCACTTCTTTCCAGTCTGTCTCCACCACAACCTGGCCATCGCCAACAAGGGCCATGAGTGAACATAGCCCTAAGAGGGCAAGCTTCACACCTTCCCCGGTCGTGAATGAGGGCAACCTACTTTAATTGGAGGATGGATGGAGGATGGTTGGAGGATGGATGGCGGCTAACAGATTGAGGTTGCATCCTGACAAGACAGAAGTACTGTTTTTGGGGGACAGGAGGCGGGTGGGTGGGTGGGACTTCCAGGCCCTGAATGGGGTAACTGTGCCCCTGAAGGACCAGGTGCGCAGCCTGGGGGTCATTTTGGACTCACAGCTGTCCATGGAGCTGCAGGTTAATTCTGTGTCCAGGGCGGCTGTCTACCAGCTCCATCTGGTACGCAGGCTGAGACCCTACCTGCCCGCAGACTTTCTTGCCAGAGTGGTACATGCTCTGGTTATCTCCCGCTTGGACTACTGCAATGCGCTCTACGTGGGGCTACCTTTGAAGGTGACCCGGAAATTACAACTAATCCAGAATGCGGCAGCTAGACTGGTGACTGGGAGTGGCCGCTGGGACCACATAACACAGGTCCTGAGAGATCTATATTGGCGCCCAGTACGTTTCCAAGCACAATTCAAAGTATTGGTGTTTGAATAAATGGCCTCGGTCCTGTATACCTGAAGGAGCATCTCCACCCCCATCGTTCAGCCCGGACACTGAGATCCAGCACCGAGGGCCTTCTGGCGGTTCCCTCACTGCGAGAGGTGAGGTTACAGGGAACCAGACAGAGGGCCTTCTCCCTAGTGGCGCCCACTCTGTGGAACACCCTTCCATCAGATGTCAAGGAAATAAGCAGCTACAGTATCCTATTTTTAAGAGACATCTGAAGGCAGCCCTGTTTAGGGAAGTTTTTAATATTCAATGCTGTATTGTTTTAACGTTCGATTGGGAGCCGCCCAGAGTGGCTGGGGAAACTCAGCCAGATGGGCGGGGTACAAATAAATTATTTATTATTATTATTATTATTATTATTATTATTATTATTAATTCTCCCTTATACCCACATCCCACTTTTGCAGAGCCAACATTTCTCCACGGCACGGTGCACCCTCGTACCTGAGTGGATCCCTGCTCGAATCTTTAGCTGGGTGTTGGGCTTGTGCGGGATCCTAAACGTTTTGCACACCGAGACCAGGTCCAGAGCCATACTCGCAATTTCGCTGGCGTGGCGAATGCCATTCTCTCTGGGCACTCCTGACACCACCATGTCTAGGGGGGAAAATAAACGGGAATATTCACCGAGGTCGGCATAGGCCCAAGATCGCTATTACCATCGCTCATGTCGGAACTTTGGAAGAAGGTAACAAGAAACGGCAACAGCTCATCTGAAGATGGTTGGACTGGAATTGCTGGGCCATAGGTACAAGCCATGCAAAGCCAAGCCATGGCTTAATGCAAATATGCAAACATGCCGAGCCCCAAGGAGGTGACCACAGCTATTTTGCTCTTCCCTAGGCTGTTTAGATCCGAGCCATTGACCTCTCATATATGAGAGTCGTTGCCTGGCTGGATTCTGTATTAGTTTGTGTTCTGTGTACAAATTCCCGAGTTACACCTATTCCTATCTTCTGCATCGCTTCACCTTTTGGCTTCAATTTGTAAAAGAAAAATCCACTTCTCTCTACACCAAGCTGTCTAGGTTTCCAATTTGTGCGCCTGATGAGGTGGGCTCTCACCCACATGCCACAGATTCTGAAAAATAAAGGTTTCATTTTTAAGGTGCCACAAATCTTGTTTTTGTTCTTTAATGGTGGGGGAGGGGACTTGCAGAAAGTAAACTTGGCACAGCATCTTCTTCTTTCTCCCCCCCGCCCCCAGATGCCCCACCCACCCACCCACCCACCAGATCTGCTCTGGAGGCTTGGAAGAAACCAAGAGATTTGGGAGATGTCCCATTGCAAGTCCGCACACTAACAGGACAACTTCCTTGGGGCACAGGAAATAATTTATGGGAAACCTATTCATGAAGGGATATTTTAGTGCAGGAACAATAGTCATAAACATTTATTAAATGCTCAAAGCACATTGCCTACATTACTTCAGCAAGTGTTACAGCATCTCTGCAAGGTTGGCCATGACGATCAACTCTTATTATGCAGATGTGGGCAAACGTAAAGAAACATTGCTTTTCCTGGCAAGTTTGGGCTGAGGTCAAATTTGGACTGAGGACAGGCACTTTTTTCCATATGTGGTGGAACTGCAAAATGATTAAGAAGTATTGGGATATGATTTATAATGAAATTAAGAAAATGTTTAAATTGACTTTTATTAAAAGACCAGAAGCTTTTTTATTAGGCATTATGGGTCAAGATTTAACAAGAGAAAAGAAGAAACTATGTATGCTACAACTGCGGCCAGGATGTTATTAGCCCAAAGATGGAAAAGTGAAGAAATACCAACCAATGGCTACAAAAATTGATGGAATATGCTGAAATGGCAAAGCTAACAGAAAGACTCAGAGACAAAGACAACAGAGAATTTAAGAAAGATTGGGAACTATTTATGTTGTATTTACAGAAACAATGTAAAGATCTAAACTCACTAGCAGGGTTTGAGTGAACATTTACAATTAACAACAGAGATAAAATAATTATCAATATGGGGATAACATGTAAAATATTTGAAAGCAGGCAGGGGTTAATTAGGGGGAGAAAAACCAGAAAAGGAAGTTGGGGGGAGGGGGTAAATTGGGGGAATGTATTTCGTTGATTTTGATTATTTGATATGTGGCAATGTAATAAAAATATAAAATCCAATTAAAACGTAAAATAAAAATAAAAATACAGCTACAGGGAACCAGGCAGAGGGCCTTCTCGGTAGTGGCGCCCACCCTGTGGAACGCCCTCCCATCAGAGGTTAAAAGGATCAACAACAACATGACATTTAGAAAACACCTGAAGGCAGCCCTGTTTAGGGAAGTTTTTAATCTGTGATGTGTTAATGTATTTTAATGTTTGCTGGAAGCCGCCCAGAGTGGCTGGGGAGACCCAGCCAGATGGGCGGGGTACAAATAATAAATTATTATTATTATCCCTTGCTTGTGATTTTATTATTTCAGCGTGCGAAATGCAGCCACTCGAGTTCAATGCCCGTTTTTATTTACCGTATTTTTCGCTCTATAAGGTGCACCTGACCATAGGACGCACCTAGTTTTTAGAGGGGGAAAGCCCCATTTTTTTGAGGATCAGCTCAAATTTCTGCAGCTTCTTTTGCCAAGGAGGAAAGCCCCACTTTTTGAGGATCAGCTCAAAGTTGTTGAGCTTACTTTGCAAAGGGAAAAAACCCTGTTTTATGGGGTTTAACTCACAGTTCTGCAGCTTCAGGAAAGGGAGCCATTTCTACAGTTTCCAGACAGATAATCTAATCAGCCAGTCCCATGTCGCTGGGGAAACAGCCTCCCTCTGCAAGGGAGCGGGGCTGGAATCTCTCTCCCTTATCTGGAAGAAACCTGGAAGGACTAACAATGTTGTTTTTAAGCACTCACAGGCATCTCCGATAGTTTCCACCTTGTAGACGTCGTAATTGTCTATGATTTCATCAAAGGTCGTGTAGAGTTTGTTTAGGAAGTCAACCACTTGGTAAGGCGTGCTGGTGCTGGAGAGCTGAGTGAAGCCAACAATGTCGCTGGCGAGGAAGAACAAGCCTTAATTGTGAGTTGGAGGATTTTGGAAAACATTTTGATGCTGACACCTTTTGATGGCACATTACATTTTGAATTCTGCGTATCTGAGCAGCGCTCTTCTCCTCCTCCGCCTCCTCCACTCTGCCGATTCCCTACAATAATTATTTTTGCAGTTTTCAATTGCACCATGTCAATTTAGCAGGTTGGGGGAGTGGAAGATAGTATTCCCCTATAAAGCGCTGGTGAAAATAATATTTGAATTATGTTTCCCCAGGCTGTTGCAGCTGAAAGGGCTTCATATGGGCCTCCCCTGCCAAGAAGACCTTCGCATTAATTTTAATGGTAGAAGCAGAAATCATTTACTGGACTCTGAATTTGGGGGGAGGGGGGATCCATGCAAGGATCTTGATATTTCTTTAAAGTATATTCATTGGGACAAAAGAGCTGCCTCGTACCCTCACAAAAACTGCTGTGATACCAATCAAACTTCATTTACAAGAGGAGTACATAATCTCTTATCTATACGTTAGATTTACATCTGTTGGGCAAATAAATCTCTCTGTTGTCCATCCTGTCGTCTATAAATCTTGTCCATCTGCAGACAAGCAGATGCAAGCATAAATCAGTAGACATTAATCTGCAGGATTTTAATGGGCTTGCTTGCTGAATGCTGAAACGTGAAGCATTTCAGACAAATCCTAAATGATGATGGCTCTCTCAAAGCAGAAAGGAAAAAAAGACGATCAAAAATTCTTTCATAAAAAGCAGTGTACAGGTTATTAGTTCTGTAGCATAATTAGAGCAACTTTTCCTGCACGGCCAACATGGCACTAAACTCTCGATACGGTAAAGGTAAAGGGACCCCTGACCATTAGGTCCAGTCGTGACCGACTCTGGGGTTGCGGCGCTCATCCGGCGTACAGCTTCTGGATCGTGTGGCCAGCATGACTAAGCCGCTTCTGGCGAACCAGAGCAGCGCACAGAAACGCCATTTATCTACTTGTACTTTGACATGCTTTCGAACTGCTAGGTGGGCAGGAGCAGGGACCGAGCAACGGGAGCTCACCCCGTCGTGGGGATTCGAACCGCCGACCTTCTGATCGGCAAGCCCTAGGCTCTGTGGTTTAACCCACAGCACCACCCGCGTCGATACGGTAACAATAGCTTTATCAACACACGTGTAATGGGAAGGGAAGTTTTGCTGTCGGGGAGAAAAGTTCTTTGTTGCAGCCACTTCTCCTAGATTCAAAAAACGCAATGCAGTGTTGACATTGCTTAGAAGAGACGACATGAATCTTTAGGTCTAGTTAATTTAATTCCTAAATGCATCTACAATTAAAAAAAAAATTACAATTTTTTTCAGAGGTCTACATGGAACACATCAATCATCATCATGAATATGGTCATGTAAATAAATCATCATCATATCAGATATGTGCTAAACGTTAGAGATGGAGGAGGAGGAGGTGTGTTGCTCTTCACAAGCACCCATGGCAGTCACACCAAAATGCACATGTCTTTCGCAGAACAGCTGCAGGCTGTGCTCCCTGAGAGTTTCACCTTTCCGCAACACTCATCTTCAATATATCTGCAGAGACAGTTGTGGAAGGACATGAAGAATAAAAACGTATCTCTCCATGGTATCGACCGCACCTGGACGTCTCTGAAAAAGCTATTCACACAAAGGCTAAGTAGCGGTTTGCTGCTGGGTTCAGTCCTACTTACCTGAAAAATACCGTGGAGTTTATGTAACTTTGGGCCTGTGATGCCTTTCCTTGTCTTAAATCATCAGCTACCTGTTTTGGCAACATGCCTGTTTTGTATAACAAACAAAAGCCATTATTACTAACTCAAAGAGCTCACTAAAACCCAAGCTGTATTAATAAATACGAAGTGATTTCACAGTGGAAACCTATACCTGGCCAATACATGCATTTAACTACAAGATAAAATGCACCCATTGACCAGAAAGCAGCAGATATATATACAGTGGGACCTCGACTTACGACGATAATGCGTTCCGACGCAATTTTCGTAAGTCGAAAACATTTGTAAGTCGAATCCCCATAGGAATGCATTGAGCGAAAAAATTCGTAAGTCGAAAATTCGCAAGTTGAAAAAATCCTATTAAAGCGGCCGCGACTTCCATTCGTAAGTTGAAAAATTCGGTTGCGGCGGCCATTTTGTTTCTCCCAGAAGTCATTCGTAAGTCGAAAAACACGTACGTCGAATTGCTCGTAAGTCGAGGTCCCACTGTATTGACCTCAGGCTATTTGAGCTGGTCTTCTCAATTTAGTTTGATTCCACTGGTATGAAATCTCCCACAGTAGGCAGATACCTACCCAAACTCTCAGTTGATTCAGGGCACAGAAATGTAAAGTCCCTATTCAGACATTCACATCATTCCTCCCCAAACCCCACCCCAGTCCTTTTCTATCTTTGAGAATTTCTTTGGATCTTACTTACGTATTTTATTTAGATTTTTATTTTTAGATTCTCTCTTTCCTTATCTTTTCCTTCATGCTACCCAGTCTCATTCTCATCTGTTGGGATTCTTTTCTCAAAATCCTCTGCTTTTAAAACTGTGGTCGAATGGGTAGCCTGAGGTCCCTGGGACCACTCTGAAAATAATTATGGTGGGGTGAAATGCTCTACTGCTTTGAGTGGTGGCTGCCAAACTCCCCCCCCCACTATGGACCACTTGGAAAATGCTAATCCGTCTTGGCGGATCACTTAATTGTTAATTTTTCAGTCTGCTGTAGCATTTGTTGTTCCCTGCCCTTGGTGTGGTACGATTTTCTGTTATATTTCTATTGCTGCTTTAATTCCTTACATTGTATTTTGTTGCATTGAAATTTGAATTCCATATAGAATATATAAGAGATACAAGAAGCAGTAAAAGACTATTAAAAACCAACGTGTAATTTTAATGTGAATGTTTCACGGACCACCTGAGTGAAGCTTGCGGATCACTGGTGCTCGCCACTCCTCAGTTTGGGATCTACTGCACTAGAGGTTTCCTTGATGTGCTCATCACACGCTGAAGATGCAACCCAATTTTCGTTTTGACACTTGCACATTGCCTCTTACGTGGTGCGAGCAGCTGAAGCGGAATTGTAAGAGAACCACGACGTCTTTCCTTGTATGTACACATGGCTTTGGGAAATGTGGCCACCAGCAGTTCAATTTGAGTTCAGAAGCCTTTTAAGGCACCATCCCACAATTGTAGCTATATGAGAGGGATGGGGAACCTGTGGCCCTCCAGATGTTGTGGACTCCACTTCCCATCAGCCCCAGCCAACATGGTCAACGGCCAAGGATGATGGAGTCCAGCAGCATCTGGAGGTCCACAGGTTCCTCATTTCTGCTATTGGGTGACGAAATATGGAAATGATCCCCAATGAACAAGCACATTTCAAGAAGGGTCCATAATACCACAAAGAAGAGCCACTTAATGCATACTGAATGTCATGACCCGCAACCTGGGGGCTGTGCACCATCAGATGGAGGAACAAGAGGAAGACCAGGCTCCATCTCTATCCTTGGGAGAAGAACTGCCAAGAACCCAGCACCACACAAGCCAAAGAATGGGAAAATAGGGAGAAGATCCTTTTAACAGTCAGCCAGCATCTCTGTGGAGGTGAGATTTACTATCCTATAGGACCAATAAACATATATAAGCCCACACATAGTGCCTGGAGAGAGACAGCAGGCAGGTGCCAACTAATGAGTCCAACTAGCAGAAGCTCTGGACTGGCTCCCCCCTGCCGCCTGTCAACAACCACTTGCTCCTCCCAGAAGGTATCCCCCAAGATTGGCTTTGAGGAGGAGAGGGAGGATTGTTCTCTCTGGCAAGCTGAAATGCTTGTGGCAATGTTGAATTCCTCCTTATAGCTTAGCATACCCTGTCGCTTCCTCAGCTGGACCGTTGGAGCTCTCCAAGGTCCTGAAGGTGCTTTGAGTGCCTTGGACCTCTGCCCTGGATTTTTGCCTTGAATTCCTTACTCGGACTATTGACAGGACCATGATGGGAGCACTCACAGAACTGAAGTCCCCCTTTAGCAAAGTCATATATCAGAATAAGCTGTATCCCCATTGGTGCGAATCACTTACTATACAACAAGCCACTTACTATACAACAAGCGGTCTGTCTTCTGCTTTTCATGCGTCAAGTCCTGAGTCCTTTCTGCTACTAACACCTCCAGGTGTTTGCTGTATTTCTCCATCTAGGCAGGCAGAACAAAAATGTAGTCAACACAAACAACCCTTAGGACGTTCTGTGTCAGATAATGGGCTCTGCATTTACCAGCCGCTGACGTTGCTACCAGACTTCTGCACTAAGGCCTATGAGACAACCTTGCATAGCTAGGCCCACAAGCCATCAGCAATAAAACAGAATGAACTTGGAGATATCCTAATGTCATGATTCAAAGACACCTGAGAGCATTTGCAAATTGAAAGCCAATAAATTGCTTTTGGACACAACCACCCCTGCACACCAGTGTTTCCCCTGCTGCACACGTAATGTGAAGGGATGGTTACTGGTTTTATTTATTTTTTTACATGTTTATGTTAGCTCGTTTTCAATGTTTGCTTTTATTAACATTTTTAAAAATAAATATTTTAATGAATATTTGTAAGCCACACAGAAGTCTTCTGTCATGTATGCAGTAAACTCGATCTATCCAGGATCTACCCCATAGGAAATGTCTTTAAATTCCTTTAATATTTCTAATAAATGTAATCTATGATTCAGTGGTAGCCAATAGCATTTATGATAAAATTACTGTTTCTTGTGACAAAATTAACTTATTTTACAAGGAACCATTTTGAATCTCAGACATTTCCATTTGTAAATCTATTTTACATGTCTGTGCATGTGTGTATAATTCAATGGGTTTTTTCTGTATTAAAACTAATAATAAGAAAATACTATTGTTGTAGTATTATCATATTATGACTGATCACCAGATTTTCACCAGACAATTAATTCCCTTAAATCAGAAAACCACAGTTATCCAGAAACCTCCAAAACTGAGCCTACAGGAATGAGGAAAAATAGGAAATTTTAAAATAAAGAGGTACAGTAGTACCTCGGGTTACGAACTTAATTCTTAACCCAAAACTGTTCTTAACCTGAGGTGCGCTTTCACTAATGGGGCCTCCTGCTACCACCGTGCTGCCAGCATGCTACTTCCATTCTCATCCTGTGGCAAAGTTATTAACCCGAGGTACTACTTCCAGGTTAGTGGAGTTTGTAACCCGAAGTGTTTGTAACCCAAAGCGTTTGTAACCTGAGGTACCACTGTATAATCCTCCTTTGCTTATCTGATCAGATTCCCCTTCCCCCCAGGTATCTGTACATAGCTGTCAACCCTCCCTTTTTTTGCGGGAAACTCCCATATTCCAATGTCGTTTCCCGCTGCTATCCCGGATTGTTGATATCCCTTAAATTTCCCGGATTTCAAAGGAAGCAGCTCCTCTCCCTCCCTGCCGGCCAGGGAGGCTCCTCAGCTGCGTTGCTCGGCTGCCAATAAGGAGTCTGAGACCGACTGGGGGCGGAGCTTGCATGCCTTGTGCAGCCAGACCCTCACGCCCAACCAGACAGACAGCCTGCCTGCCGTCTATGTGCTCGCTCTTTCGCTCACCCGTTCGAGCGCAGGGTGGTGAGGCTACTTGGTGCCATTGCACCGCCCTCGCGGCATCCCTTATTTTCAAATCCGAAAGTCGACAGCTATGTATCTGTACCATTTCACAGAGGTTGGTAACCAGTCCTCACTCTTTCTTTGAAAAATGCATGTCCCTAAGCATGTCTGCTGAATGTACGCCCATTTCCTGAAGAGGACCAGCAAACAGGAGAGAGGAATGCTGAACCTCTCATGCTTAGCAGTTATCTCCCACAAATGCAACCCCCACCACTTTGCCTGGGTTAGATTTACTTCCAGCTCACAGACAAGCTGGGATGGAGTGGGGAACTATCAAAATATCCTGGAATAAATAATAATAATAATAATAATAATAATAATAATAATAATAATAATAACAATACAGTGGATGCTCAGGTTGTGAATGCGATCCATGCGGGAGGCACGTTCGCAACCCGCAGCGTTCGCAACCCACGCCACTGCGTCTGCGCATGCGCATGATGCAATTCAGCGCATGTGCGAGTGCCGAAACCCGGAAGTAACCCGTTCCGTTACTTCCAGGTTCGGCACGGTGCGCAACCTGAAATCGTGCAACCTGAAGCGGCCGTAACCCGAGGTATGACTGTAATTTAATATTTGTACCCCGCCCATCTGGCTGGGTTTCCCCAGCCACTCTGGGTGGCTCACAATAGAATATTAAAAACATGATAAGACATCAAACATTAGAAACTTCCCTAAACATATATAGAGGAGTATCAGCGGGTGGGGAAATGGTTAAGCAACCTCTTTCCTGTCCACTGGATCCCCTCTGCAAGTACCTGCCCTTCACATCCTCATTAGTTTTATGAGCATAATGCTTCCACACAATGTCTGTTGTACAGAGATAACAATGATGAACTATGCCTTGGTATTGGCAGGTGTGCATCTTTGCTAATTCATAAAATCTTTCCTTACTGCCACCTTACTGTCTTCAAACAAGTGACACAGAATATGCATTCCTATATAACTTTTTCATGTGCTTCTAGCACATCCAAGAGTTGTCCTCTCCGGTCCAACTAAGAATGATTCTTACCAAAGTCATCATCATGTCAACTGGGCTAACTTTGTTTGGGTTCATCTTCTGCAGCAGCTTCCTGACTTGCTCAAAGGTAAGCCTTTGTGCTGGATTGCTTTTCCTACACCTCCTGATCAGCTGCAAGAAGGAAAGAAGATTCAGGACATAATATAGAAGTGGATGCATGGGAAAAGCTGATATGAAAGCTACTGCTTGCTATACGTTGAAAGAAAAGTATATGAAAACGATGTAAGGACAATAACAAATTGTCTAAAATGTATAAGAAGGTTCGTAATGATTGCTGGAAGTGTAAGCAGGTAGATGAATCTTTTCATATGTGGTGGACTTGTAAGAAAGCAAAGGTATTTTGGGAAATGATATACGATGAGATAAAAAAAGATGTTCAAACCATTCAAAAGTGCAACAATGAAAACGACAGAATCAGAAGTTAAGTTCAGGGGAATGCTTGTCTTCAGAATAATAATAATAATAATAATAATAATAATAATAATAATAATAATAATAATAATAATTTATTATTTGTACCCCACCCATCTGGCTGGGTCTCCCCAGACACTCTGGGCAGCTTCCAACAAAAATAAAAAACACATTAAAATGTCACATATTAAAAGCTTCCTTAAACAGGGCTGCCTTCAGGTGTCTTCTGAATGTCAGGTGGTTGTTTATCTCTTTGACATCTGAAGAGAGGGTGTTACACAGGGCGGGCGCCACTACCGAGAAGACCCTCTGCCTGGTTCCCTGTAGCTTTGCTTCTCGCAGTGAGGGAACCACCAGAAGGCCCTCGGTGCTGGACCTCAGTGTGCGGGCAGAATGATGGGGGTGGAGACGCTCCTTCAGGTATACTGGGCCAAGGCCGTTTAGGGCTTTAAAGGTGAGCACCAACATTTTGAATTGTGCTTGGAAACGTACTGGGAGCCAATGTAGATCTTTCAGGACCGGTGTTATTTGGTCTCGGCGGCTGCCCCCAGTCACCACTCTAGCTGCCGCATTCTGGATTAGTTGTAGTTTCTGGGTCACCTTCAAAGGTAGCCCCACATAGAGCGCATTGCAGTAGTCGAAGCGGGAGATAACTAGAGCATGCACCACTCTGGGAAGACAGTCTGCGGGCAGGTAGGGTCTCAGCCTGCGTACCAGATGGAGCTGGTAGACTGCTGCCTTGGGCACAGAATTGACCTGCGCCTCCATGGACAGCTGTGAGTCCAAAATGACTCCCAGGCTGTGTGCACCTGGTCCTTCAGGGGCACAGTTACCCCATTCAGGACCAGGGAGTCCTCCATACCCGCCCACCCCATTCCCCCCAAGAACAGTACTTCTGTCTTGTCAGGATTCAACCTCAATCTGTTAGCCACCATCCATCCTCCAACTGCCTCCAGACACTCACACAGGACCTTCACTGCCTTCACTGGTTCTGATTTGAAAGAGAGGTAGAGCTGGGTATCATCCGCATATTGATGGACACTCAGCCCAAACCCCCTGATGATCTCTCCCAGCGGCTTCATGTAGATGTTAAAAAGCATGGGGGAGAGGACGGAACCCTGAAGCACCCCATAAGTGAGAGCCCAGGGGTCTGCACTCTCATCCCCCCCCCTTTCTGGACACAGCCCAGGAGGAATGCCAACACTGATGGTGCCGCTCTGATTTTAACAGGGAGGGCATCCCACAACCCTGGCACCACCAGAGGAAAAAGCCCACCTCTCTGTTGCCACGAGCCAATAATCATCAAACTTTGGGAAAACGTGAGTTCAATTAGCTAGTTGTAGTGCCCTCTATAGGAGAAAATATACAGATGCAATGTAGCTAGATCTTTCAAAGTAGTCACTCTGGAGCAGGATTTCCCAAACTTGGGTCTCCAGCTGTTTCTCCACTGCAACTGTCAGCATCCCTAGCTAGCAGGACCAGGCGCCAGGGATGATGGGAATTGTAGTCTTAAAACAGCTTTAAAAAGTCTTAAAAAGTTGGAGACCCTGCTCTAGAGTAATCTAAAAGAAACAAGGAAGAGGGGAAAGTGGTCTTGCCTTCCCCGAATCTATTTTTTTCCAAGCCGACAAACTAAAATGACAAGGTGACGCTTGAATTCTTTTAAACTAGACAGACTTTCCCCCCTCCAGACACATATTTTGGCTCATTGACAGCCACCTTTCAAATGCAGAAGCTAGAGCATCACAGCTATTAAATACGATCATGGATCTGACAGTTTATAACCACAGGAAGTCATAAAACTCCAGTAGCTGCATATTAAAAGCATCATTTACTGCATTCTGTTTTTGTGAGACAAGCTGACATTTCAGTTTGTCAGAATAATACTATTTTTAAGGGATATTAAAACCAAACATTGTTCTGCAGAGTCTTGGAGGAGGAATTGGAAACCTTCTTCTTCTTCCTCTTCCTCTTCCTCTTCCTCTTCCTCCTCCTCTTCCTCTTCCTCCTCTTCCTCTTCCTCCTCTTCCTCTTCCTCTTCCTCCTCCTCCTCTTCCTCCTCCTCTTCCTCCTCCTCCTCCTCCTCCATGTGTGTGTTTTGTTTTTAAGCGAAAAAGAAACCTCCCCTTTCATTCAAGGGCAACATGCATCGTGGATCGTGTCTGCTGCGGTTGCCAAACATTTCACAGACCCCTTGTGCTTTCCCCAGCAGCCTGATCCACCGATGCTAGCAGATGATAGTGCTCATCTCATCATCACAGAACACTTCACCTGCTGGTTTCTGCAGATCAAGCTGCTATTAAATGGATGAACAGCAGGCTAAGGCAGTTCCCCCACCCCCACCCCTCACCCAACTGGCAACTTCAGTCCACTTCTGCAACAACAATTCCACCATAAAGAAGACAGGGGTATGTTATCATTTGGTTTACCTCCACATATTCTGTAGGGCAGGGACAGGCATGCTCAGATTTTTCTGATATTAATTCTGTCAAAGCGGGGCACAAATAATATCCCTCTGGCTGTGTATCATCTTTCTGGAAAACACAAACAGTGCCATTATTTATTTATTTGTTAAGAAGATTGTAATCATGAAACAGAAATCAGCAAGAGTTACATACATACTCACATGCAGGGGCGGAGGAAGCCTCTTCGCCACCCGTGGCGGCGAACGGAGGCTTCCCCCTGGGAGCGGGGCGTCCTGACGTCACGACGCAAGTCACGGTGGAGTGCGCATGCGCGAAATGCCGCGCATGCACACTACGGCGCCGGGCCACCGATGCTCCCGCGGTGCCCTTGTGAGGTGCCACGGCAAAAGCAGCAGCAGAGGGGCACCCTGACGAGCAGCCGATTGCGTGCGATGGCTCGTGGGGGTGCCCTGCCGCTGCTGCTTTTGGCGCGGCGGCTCGCAAGGGTGCTGCGGGAGCAACGGCGGCACCGGCGGGCGGGCCCCACGCAGGGTGGGGCCAGCCCAAGTGTCACCCCCTCCTCCTGTAGAACCCGGGGCGTACCGCCCCCCCTTGCGACGCCAGTGGGGGCAGCCCAGTCAGATGGGTGGCATATTATTAACACAATTGCCTTACCTCGCTGGTAAAGTTCACAGGTCAATAGAGACAGAGGTCAATAGAGAAGCACTGATCTGTGAATACTCTAAAATGACCCAAGCAAGGGTGTGCGACTCAAGCATTCTGGCCATCTCAGCATAACAAAACCAAGATAACACTCAAGTATTCTCAAGTATTTAAAAGCAGATATTTAATTACCTGAAGAACCAGTCAAGTTAATTTGGAAATTATGCAAGATTTTGCACAAAATATATGAAAATCTAATATTGGGAGGGGGAACCTGAGGGTTCAGTATTAATTAACTGCTTATCTCTGCCCGTTTCCCCCAAAAGCAGTCTCCCACTGGGGAGACCCCCAGTGCCTCTGAGGATCTCCCATTAGGCATGTCCCTTTAGTCCAGAGTGACCCTCTGCGACACTTCTCGTATGAAAAGTGCACACAAGTCTTCTGGCATCACGCAGCAAGAAGAAGGAAACATCCGTAGATCTAAACTACGTTTTATTCACAATATATACAGAGAATCCGTCATCAGGTCTGTGTTCTCCAAGCTCAGGCAGAACAAGCAATGCAGACAGCAAAAGTGAAAGTACAGTACAACACCACTCTCAGACGGAAGAGATAAGACAGTCTTCCGTTCCCACACTTCTCAGACACTCATGTGATTTATACTAATCAGACTAGCCAATGCATCGGCTACGTAAAATCCCAACAATCCCAACCCCCCCCCAAACACACGGGAGGAGGAAGGGGGCGCGGGGGATGCGGGCCGCCCCAGGTGTCACCACTGAGGGGGTGACAAAATGATGGGCGGCACTCACCGCGGGGTCACCCGTCTCTCCTCCTCTTCCCGCTCAATGACAGTTTGGGCTCCGTGCTGCCCAAACTATCCGCCCGCTGCCTCCCCCCCCAGCTGTAGGGCGGCTGAGTGGGAGGAGGCAGGCAGACTCTGGAGGCCCCACGGTGCGCCCCACCCCTATGGGTGGCTCACCCTGCCCTTGACCCGCCCCTATGGGCGCCGCCCCAGGCGCCCGAGCGGCTTCCTCCGCCGCTGCTAATAATAATAATAATAATAATAATTTATTATTTTATTGATTTTTATTTTTATTTTTCCATTAATTTTTATTCTTTTTCAAAACAAGCATACAAAAATATAACATATAAAAGCATAAAAAAACCATACAAAAACCTTTAAAAATATATCTTTTTTTCCTCCTCTAATTTTCTTTAACAGTGTTAACTGACTTCCCTTGGTCCTTCCCATCTGATTTTCATTGTTAAATCATCATTAGCAATTTGGTTTATCATCATACTTAACATATTAATAATAATTACCAGTTTAGCTATTGTTAACCTATATTATTAATTCACCATAAAAAAAACAAAAATATATACTAAAGTCAAGCTTCATGCTGCAAGCCTATAACTCCTCCTCTACGAGTCCATAATTCTATATATTGCAATATTTTTTCAAATAAGCTTTAAATTTCTTCCAATCTTCTTCCACCTCATCTTGTTTGTTGATTTTTTAAGATTTCTAAGGCTACAACAATAAAGTATGCAATTATAAAAACAAACAAAACCACTACAATTTTAAAACACACAAAATAGTTCCCAAATGGAACAGAACAGTCAAGTACCAGTCATCATAGATCTTACCAGGGTGGGGTCACTTCTTGTTGCTATTTCGATTAAAATGATGCCATAGCTGCAAAATTGGAGATAAGTCATTGCCAGTGGCAAAACATTGGAAACGGAATGATTAGTTTAGTTTATAAATGCAGGAGCCAATTTTCAAGAGAAAGCACTCAACAAAGGGACATACGATACAAAATTAAGCAACCGTCATGCAATGCAAAACATATCTAAAAACTTCTAAAACACCCGAAATTCATAATAACCTTAAAAGCCAGCACAAATCCACAAGCATAAACCTGAAGACATAGTAAACGAAGGATAAAACTTTTTGCAGCTCAGTTTAGATCAGTCATGAAAAGTGGAAGCAGTTGACCTTCAGAGCCCATTCAAACAATCGATGGGTGGAGCTTGCCTAATCTCAAGCAAAATTTAATTCCACAGATGTGGAGCCACCAGATACTGATTCAACCGCTGAGAGACTTCAGAGAAGTGTGACTAGCCCAAGGTCACCCGGCAGCTGCATGTGGAGGAGCGGGGAAGCGAACCCGGTTCACCAGATTACAAGTCTACCGCTCTTAACCACTACACCACAGCACGCGTCAGGCTGTGGGTGCAGAACATGCAACAGAAGGCACAGAACGCAGGTGTTTTTGTTAAGTTCCAGCTCTTCCTCCCTAAATTGGCCTCAGAGGCTTGAAAAACTGCCTGCCATAATGGGGACAAATTATTCATGCTGCCAAGTGATCCCAGATTGTGCCACTTCAGTCTATGTCACTCAACTCTTTGAAAAATGAGTATGCTGCTCCTGGGACGATGAATAGCTATTCATAATATTAACAATAAATAAAACAGAGCAATAAAAAAAAAACATAGAAGGAGACTCAACAGAATAATAAAAGCAGACCAAGCAGAGAACCCATAAGACTGCTAGTTGAAAACAGCTCGGATACCATGCTGGAAGGCTTAGATCAGGCATCCCCAAACTGCGGCCCTCCAGATGTTTTGGGACTACAACTCCCATCATTCCTAGCAAACAGGACCAGTGGTCAGGGATGATGGGAATTGTAGTCCAAAACATCTGGAGGGCCGAAGTTTGGGGATGCCTGGCTTAGATGTTGTGGGACCCCAGCTCTTACCTTCCAACTCCTAACCCCTTCAACTACAGTCGAATCTTTGGATCTCAAACACCTTGGCTCCCGAACAAATCGACTTCCCAATGATTGAAACCCGGAAGTGAGTGTTCTGGTTTTCGGAATCCGAACATCCGGCATGGCTTCTGATTGGTTGCAGGAGCTTCCTGCAGCCAATCAGAAGCTGTGCATTGGTTTCTGAACGTTTTGGAAGCTAAACGGACTTCCGGAACGGATTCCGTTCGACTTCCAAGGTACGGCTGTATTGGTCATACTGGCTAGGATTTATGGTACTTGATCAGTTACATCATCTGGGGGGAACTGAGTTAGAGAAGCCCTCAAACAACTTGGAAAAGCTATGCTGGGTGGCCTTGTGAAGATCTGATGGGGGCAAAGAAGTAACGCTTTGAATGGGAGAAAGAGAATGGGACAGCGTGATTATGAAAGAATAATCTGTCATACAGGAGTACAGTAAAAGGTAAAGGGACCCCTGACCATTAGGTCCAGTCGCGGACGACTCTGGGGTTGCAGTGCTCATCTTGCTTTATTGGCCGAGGGAGCCGGCGTACAGCTTCCGGGTCATGTGGCCAGCATGACTAAGCCGCTTCTGGTGAACCAGAGCAGCGCACGGAAAGGCCGTTTACCTTCCCACTGGAGCGGTACCTATTTATCTACTTACACTTCATGCTTTCGAACTGCTAGGTTGGCAGGAGCTGGGACCGAGCAACGGGAGCTCACTCCGTCTCAGGGATTCGAACCGCTGACCTTCTGACCGGCAAGCCCTATGCTCTTTGGTTTAACCCACAGCATCACCCACATCCCAGTAGCTGTACAGTAGTCACAGCTTATTTGCAAAACAGCGAATAATTCCAGCAACGCAAAAGCAACCCCCCCCCCCATGTTTGTTCCATCACATAGTAGCACAGTTTACTTCGATTATACATTAAAAAGGGAAGTGGGGGAGAGCTATTTATGATCATCATCACCTGTACACGTCTGCAGCTGGAGTTGGTTCAAAGTTTGGTGTGGCGTGAGCCTCAGGCGCCAGATATATTTGTGTGAAGTGCTTATGAGGAACATTGGAATCCATTAAATAATCTTCTTTTCTATAGAACTGCAAGCCATAGTCTGACACAAGGAGAAGCAAAGGTGGGGAAGGGGGGAAAAAGGATCAGAAATTTCCCCTGGTTGTTTTGCATTATTTTGAACCGAGTGCCACAGGAGATGTTCATTTTTACACTCTCAGTTGGGAAATGGGCTGCTTCAGTTCTGAGCTGAAATGAATTATCCTCAGCAAATTCTGGACATGAGGATGGTACCAAATTCCCTGGATGTCAGAATATTAGTCACATTTTAAATATTCAGCATCAGCATTTTCACATTCAGAGTTCTGTCAGTAGCAACCAGCCTTTTCCCTCATCCGACAGCTGTCACTCGGTAAGGATGAACATCTGACTGTCTCGCTTCGCAATGTCTATACAGGACAGATAACTTGCTGCCATTCCGAACTAGCCTTCTGGACTGGTGTCACATAGTTAAATCTGATTGGCTGTCACTGTGACTAAGAGAAAGGAGGGCTATTCTTCAAACATAAGCAAGGGCCCAAATAGATTAAGCTGCAGGGAGATTCCCAAATGCTGCTATCTGAATTCCAGGTATGGGGAGGCAGGACAAGATTCATTTCCCTTCCTGAATCTCTCTGGGAATGGAGCCAGGGAAGTCTCCCTGGAAAAGCCCTAGCTCATTCCCTTGGAATGCATAACATATAAGGGTCTAATCTATGACAAGTTAAAAGGTAAAGGACCCCTGGATCGTTATGTCCGGTCAAAGGCGACTAAGGGGTTGTGGCGCTCATCTCGCTTTCAGGCCGAGGGAGCCGGCGTTTGTCCACAGACAGCTTTCTGGGTCATGTGGCCAGAATGACTAAACCACTTCTGGCGCATGGAGCACCATGACGAAAACCAAAGCGCACGGAAACGCCATTTACCTTCCCGCCGCAGTGGTACCTACTTATCTACTTGCACTGGCGTGCTTTCGAACTGCTAGGTTGGCAGGACCTGGGATAGAGCAACGGGAGCTCACCCCGTTGCGGGGATTCGAACCACCAACCTTCTGATCGGCAAGCCCAAGAAGCTCAGCGGTTTAGACCACAGCGCCACCCACGTCCCTACAAATGCATAACATCTAAGGGTCTAATCTATGACAGATCCTACTGAGCAGATCTTAACGGCTGGGGAGCATCACTCGGGGAGCAGAGCAAGTCCTGATGTGATATTTTAATTAATTAATTTGTTTCTTAACTGCCACTCATTAATTACCCCGAGGGTACATGTGACTAAAGGGGTAAATAAAATGATGTACATGACATGCTGCATACAGCTACTGTAATATAGTGGCTAAACTACAATCCTAAACACACTCACTAGGGAGTAAGTAGATGTGTTTGGAATCTGTGCGTCAGGCTGAATGAGAAGGAGCAGCAAACCTGACAGTCCCTGGTTCCAAACCTGTCTGTATCACAAGCTCAGTAGGCAGACGTTAAAACAGGCTACTGTCTCCCTGCATCAGCCCCCCACATCTGCAGTACACAGATAATAGTTCTGATCTACCCTATAGCAGTCTTGCAAGGATTATTCATATATGGGAAGCACTTTGAACATTATTATCTATGCACAGAGTATCTGCCAGTCTGTTCCTTCAACTCCCTTTGAGTTTCATCAGCCAAACATTTGGGGTTTTGTTTTTTTACTGTTATCTAGTGAGTGTTCACAATACGGCTGTGAGAAATAGCAAAGTGAACCTCCTATATTAACATGATAAACATTACGTGTGTTAATAAACAACAACCCCGCTCTATAATCACCCTGAAGACGCGTTGCTAATTGCTGTTTGTTGCCAGTGGGTCTAAGTTGAGCCATTTGACATTTGCAATGTAACGTCGCATAGATTCGTCATTTTCAGGAGATGCGGGGATGGCGACCGCAAGGACAACAGCAGCACTATCCCATAATAAGGCAATATCCACTCGTACTTCTCCATAGCACAGAGAGAACAACTTCTGTTCCGCTTACCTGAAATCTTACAAACCCAGCGGTCATCAATGACGCAGTTGGTGGACTTTAATCGCCCATGATAGATCCTATGCTGGTGGAGATACGCCATTCCCTGAGCAATGTCTGTGGCGAAAGAAAGCCTAAGGTGGTGGGGATAATAACCGGTGTTAACATGGCCTACTGAACCACAGGGCTAGACTTACACTTCAAGAGCGGATTTTTTTTTGTCACCCCCACCACTTTAATTTAAAAAAAATTAAAAAATTTTAAAAAGTGTCACCCCCTCTGATGGTGCCACTTTGCAAGGTGTGGGGGTTTTGTGTGTGTGTATCTAGTATCTCTTTTTTCCCAATAAAAATAAAATAAATAATAATAATAATAATGTAAAAAAATAAATAAAAATAAAAATAAAAAGTGTCACCCCCCTCTGATGGTGCCACTTTGTGAGGTGTGGGGTTTTTGTGTGTGTGTGTCTATTATCTCTTTTTTCCAATAAAGTTAAAATAAAAAAAAAATAATAAAAAATGATAACAATAAAAAAAAATTTAAAAAATTAAAAAGTGTCAACCCCCTTTGATGGTGCCACTTTGTGAGGTGTGGGGGTTGTGTGTGTGTCTATTATCTCTTTTTTTCAATGAAGTTAAAATTAAAAAATAAAAATAAAAATAAATTTAAATTTTTTTTTTTTAAAAAGTGTCACCCCCCTCTGGGGTGGAACCCGGGGCGGCCCGCCCCCCGCCCCCTTGCTACACCCCTGGCGCCCCCACCCCCAGTATGTGTGCCCTGCCCCCAGGACGCATGCCAGTCCCGCCCCCAACTGCTCCCCACCCCCGGTGCCGGAGAATGAAGCTCCACCACTGCCAGTATGGCTTCCACAAAGAGTCTCAATAATTATCCCCCCTCAAATCCACAGATGGTTTGCTCTTCTTGTGCACTTCCGGCTCCTTCTTACACCATACATTTCTATGATGTCAAACTAGAAAAGTGTACTTGAAAATGATCCCTTACACGTGCCTCCTGATAACGTAGGTTTGCATTGCTCCATGTGCAATGCTATCTGCCGGAGGAGTAATCTAGAGTATTTGTGGGGGACCGATCTAGGGCTTGGGTGGCTCTCCAACTCTCATCAGCCCCCACAAACCATTTCTTTGCAGTTCTTTGCCCATCACAAGCGGTAGACAAAGAAGTAGTGAGAGAATACCAAGGGTGGTGGCATCATTGGACTAGACGGTCCTCAGGGTCTCTCCCAACTCTACATTTCTATGGTTTCTGTGATTTCTTATGATCATACCATGCATCTTCTTTCACTAGACATTACTGTTGAGATGCAGAGAAGAAAAGACATTGGCTGATGGCACCTCTTGGAACTTCTAGCTGGAGCCTTGAGTCCCTAAACCAGGGGTTGTCGACCTGCTCCCTACCGCCCCACTAGTGGGCATTTCAGGATTCTAGGTGGGCGGTAGGGGGTTCAATGGCACAAGCTGAATCCTCCTTCCATCAAGCACTGGTGGGCGGTAAGGAAATTTTACCACCAAGAAAGATGCATTAGTGGGTGGTAGGTATAAAAATGTTCACTAAGGTAAAGCTAAAGGGACCCCTGACCATTAGGTCCAGTTGTGTCCGACTCTCGGGTTGCGGCGCTCATCTCGCTTTATTGGCCGAGAGCCGGCGTACAGCTTCCGGGTCATGTGGCCAGCATAACAAAGCTGCTTCTGGTGAACCAGAGCAGCACACGGAAACGCCGTTTACCTTACCGCTGCAGTGGTACCTATTTATCTACTTGCACTTTGAGGTGCTTTCGAACTGCTAGGTTGGCAGGAGTAGGGACCGAGCAACGGGAGCTCACCGCGTCGCGGGGATTCGAACCGCCGACCTTCTGATCGGCAAGCCCTAGGCTCTGTGGTTTAACCCACAGCGCCACCTGGGTCCTAAAAAGTTCACTACCCCTGCCCTAAACACTGCACAGCAGTTATTTATTTATTTATTTATTTTAAAAAAGTTGCACTATGGCCCTACCCATACGCAAAAAAATCTAATCAGCAATTTGATCCCAAAGTAAGATTCTCTCTGTCAGTCACTCTTAAAAGATCACTTCAGGCTCAGCATCACACTGGCATCTTATCTACCTAATGATGCCTCGCTGTAATTAAAATCCCATATTCTATCAAAAACACCATCTGGTGAAAAGATTCCACATACCTTCTTATCAGTCTGAAAGTCAGCGAGGGCTTTGTTGTTATTTCATCTATATATAATCTTATCTCATATCAATATAGCAGCTACATTTTTTTCCCCCTGTTGAGAATTTGTCCATGAAGGGAATGATGCAAATCACACCAGCAAGACAACCTCTGCCCCGCCAAATACTGGCTTCTGCTATTAACACTTTAATATAAGGGATTCTAAAAAAATATAATACACTCTCATTCTATAAATGCTGTTGTAATACATTATAACTTCTCCTTTTCCTCATGCGATATAAAGAACTAATTTGAATTGGAGAGAGAAAGAGGAAGGAAGGAAGGAAGGAAGGAAGGAAGGAAAGAAAGAAAGAAAGAAAGAAAGAAAGAAAGAAAGAAAGAAAGAAATTTTGCTGAGTGCTGCAAGACCTGCTCCCTGTTTTGCTCACCTATTTCTACCTGCCCTGGGAGGCAGGGACTCTGATGGATTCTTTTTTTTTTTGTTTGAAAAAAATCTACAAAAGCTGATGCTACTTCTGTTGGGAACAGAAACCATCTTACTGTTAGCCTAGAAAGACCAGCCACTCAGGATGCTGCAGTAACTGTGAGGAAAATGCCAGCATTGACTTCCACCTTTGTCACCTTTCTCTCACCTGAAGCCCCAGTTTAAAGGGATGTCTTCATTGAGCAGCACATCAGTCAAACTTCCTTTAGGGCAGTATTCCGTGATTATGGCGATATTTGGCGCTTCAACACATCCTCCAATGAATTTGCAGAGATTTGGGTGGTCCAGTTCTCTGTGACAAGCAGACAGGAATTGGGTTGTGCCATGTACTTTCTAAGAACACAACATTGCATTTTGGACACTTTCCCTTGCAAGAGAAGCCTCTCCTTGAGAAGGGACATTGGGCTTGAGCCCCAGAACAACTCCGTAGCCACTGTGAAGTAGTTGCTTTGGGAGTGGAAACCATATGTAAGCCTGTAACCCACTTACTGGGAGTAAGTTCCACTGGACTCAGCAGGACTTACTTTTGAGTAGGTATGCATAGGATTGTTCTGTAAATTTGTGTGTGTGTGTGTGTGTGTGTGTGTGTCCATCTGTCCATCCGTCCTAGCTCCCAAAAGCTGCTACAGATGGACACAGGCAGTGCTTTTTTCTGGGGGTACGCAGGGGTATGCGTGCCCATAAACATTTTGTGAATCTAAGTTTGGCCCCATTGAGGGGCAGTATTTCAAAATGAGTAGGAAAACGAGAGTACCTGTCAGGGATCTGCCCGCCCCTGCCAGTCCAGCTCTGAGCGTTTATAGAGAGCCGCAACCTGTGTTAACAACAGATTCATCTTCGAGTGAATCTGGCAGCCCCTCTTTGGGGGAGGAGCAGTTAGTGGCTGGGAGCCAGGGAGTGCCAGGTATCCAGGGAGTTAGTGGGAGACCTGGCACCACCCAGCAGACTCACTTGGAGGGGGAAACGTCAGGTCCGGCGCACATACCACGTAGGAGGAGGAGGCGGCAATTTAGGCTGCCGAGATTGTGGTGTTGGCGCCAAAACAGGAGGGAGGCACTTCCGGATTCTGCTAGTGAGTGAGCAGGCATGATAAGGCTGAGCTCTGCACTGTAAATAGCTTGGCATTGAATAAAAAGACTTAAAGACAAATGGCTTTGGCTTTCCTATTGAACAACCGATAAGAGAACCTGACAGTACCCCTAAACATTATTATTATTATTATTTTTAAAAAAAGCACTGGACACAGGTGCAGCCAACGTGAAGTCCCCCAGAAGTTTCTGGACTGCAGCTTCCATCAACGCCAGCCAACGTAGCCAATGGTAATGGATGATAGGAACTGTAGTCTTGCATCATCAAGAGAGAACCATGTTGGCCACTCCTGGATTAAGGTACAGCATCATTAGAGGACCCACAGAACTTCGAAACAAGAAGGGATGTGGGAAGGACTTCTTAGCATGCCTTCAGCACATACAAGATATCATTGGACAGGAAGTCTAGTTGATCCTGAAACATACAGTTAAACATGCCAGTAAAGGCAGTATATGTCTCAGTTCACTTTTTGAAGCAAATGGATATGTGAATTCAAATTTAAGGTGTATATCTACAAAGGCACCCATAACGCCTTTTAAAAATAGCTTACCTTACTTGTTTGACTTCTTTACGGATGGTCCTAGTGAGACTAAACGTCTTGTTCATTATTTTCTTGATGGCCACTGTTCTACCATCACTGGAAGAAGGCAAATACATTTGTTTAGCAACCAGAAGTAAATAAAAAAACCACAACCCCTCTGTGCATTTATCTATTACAGTTATATTATCTGTGGTGCAAAAAACAAAAACAAAACCAACCCACAATGCATTGTTCTTCTCCTTTTCTCTTTTATCCTCACAAGAGCCCTGCGAGGTAGGCTGAGAGGAGGCAACTAGTCATAGTTCACCTAGGGTGGATCTACACACAGGAAACCCCCCCACTATAAATAACTTAGAAATTAAATCATTATAACAAAAGAGGGGAAAAAACGCTATGGAAAATTGCATAGATATTTTTTTTTACTCTCCAGTGCCATCTAGTGTTGCTTGTTTATAATGCATTCAAAACGCTGTGTTTTTTTTTACTAATGTAGCTGAGTCACTAGTGAACTTACTGGCGGCTGGCCAAACCACATGGGACAACATGTGCCTTTGTATTTAATATGCAAATAGCAGCAGCTGCGGGGGAACAAAAATTATCAGGGTCACTGCAGCGGGGAGAATTTGATGCTTTCCTCCCCGGAGGAAAATCCCATCCCTGAAAGCATTGTTTGCATTGGGAGGAGATCTCCCATTGGCACCAGCGAGTAATTATGAACTTCTCATGACAGCAATTGGACGGCCACTGTGGGAAACAGGAAGTTGAACTGGGCAGGTCTTTGGTCTGACGCAGCAGCCTCATTATGGAGCTCGACGGAGCATAGGCTCGACTCAGCATAAGACAGCTTCCCATGTTCCAGTAACAGAATAGAGTGAAAGGACTGCAAAATACACCTACTAGATCCCCGTCTGCGTAAAATAGTTCATCTTGGAAGCGTTGGCACCTCCCGTACAGGAGCTCAGTGTCGTGAGGCAGCTGGTATTGGAGGCGCTGGGTCGAAGTGGCACACTCAGGGCGCTCCCCATTGCAGTCCTTGCCATGTATTCTGATGAAACAGGAAACCAGATGCAGGTTGGTTGAATGCGCATTGGCGAGAATACTTGAACATTATTATGATCCCAGGATGAAATCTGCAAATTTTTTGCTCTGCTGGTACCTTTCTAGTACCATTTGTGGAGAGGAAAGGTCAACAAAAGAGTTTCAAAGACTGTCTCATGAAAAAGCTTTAAAAATGTAGTATAAACACCGACAACTGGGAAATACTGGCCTGCAAGCGCTCCAGTTGGAGAACAGCCTTTACCAAAGGTGTCATGGGCTTTGAAGACACTCGAACTCAGGACAAAAGAGAGAAACGTGCTAAGAGGAAGGCATGTTTGGCAAACCCTCACCGTGATCAACTCCCACCCAGAAACCTATGTCCCCACTGTGGAAGGATGTGTGGATCCAGAATTGGTCTCCACAGTCACTTACGGACTCACTTTTGAGACCGTGATTATGGAAGACAATTTTACTTGGCTACGAGTGATCACCAAAGAAGAAGAGTACCAGTTGAGTGTTTGTTCACTGCTAGCAGTGTATAGAAGGGTTTGCATAGCTTTCTGAATCTTTTAAAAGGTTGGCTTACATACAACGGTTAACATTCTGAATCATTTGGCTGTCATGCTTTTAATATAGTGAAGATAAGGTATCAGAATTTATTTTATTGCAGCCATCTGGGTTATTCGACACACACACATTTCAGACTCAACCTAATGATGAAACACTTGGCTTTGCATAATTATTTTTTTTTTTATAAAAGCCAAGATTAGCTTCCTAATTTCTTTTCTGTTTCATCTTTTTGTCTTTCTGCACAGCTCTGTCCATTGCCGCTTCTTTCCTGTCAGATTTGCATATTTATGCCTATGTTTCCAGATATTTTAATTAACAGTGTTATCATCTCTTTTGCCTGTTTATCCTCGAATGCTAAATTTATGCCTCCCAATTTGGGGTGTTTTCTTTTGCTAGATCCATGCTGACAGTAGCACTAATAGTTTTGTCTGGTCTTGTTAGCTTTCAGCAGAACACGTTCGTTAGCTGGGTCTCTGATATGCGGAGGGCAGCAAAGTCTCATCAAAACCAAAAAACAAATACACAAATAATTGAAAAAAGAGGAATCAAATCACGAACTGAAAGTGCTGTTAATATATTACATTAAAACTATAAACTCTTGTATGAAGTACTCATACTCAAAATGATATATTATGTTTAAAGTTGACATTCCCCCCGTCTATCAGCTTAAGAAAGGCAGGCTACATAGCGGGCTTCAGAGGGCTTCCCAGATGGTATTGAATGCCACTTCTGGCTTAATGAACTAGCAGCTGCTGAAATTCCTTCTCCTGCAAAGGCTTAGGAGCAGGTGATAACTGAAAGCCATCCAAACAGGGGCAGACCTTGGTAATATTTGATGCTCCCCACAGCCCAAAGCTGTTAAGTATAGTAATTTGATTCACTGAAATTTTAAATGCTTGCATGTTTTACTATGTATTTAAATTTGATTGGTTGGTAACTGAATTCTAGAGAGTTCCGTAGTTGTTCTCGTGTGATTGGCTACCGTTGGTCACATGGGAGGTATCTAGTGAAAGAGAAACTCCATTTTACGGGAAGCAAGATGAATTTGTTATAGAATCCACTGTGAACACTGCTAAGTTGAATGGAGTGTTGGAGTGCTTCTTCTCTGCTTGAAGGAAAGAGAGCAAAGCTGCAGGAGAAGGTAAAAGTGGAAATCTCCCATAGGAGCTGCAAGGCATGGCCTAACTGAGATACAGAAGGCTGAAAGTGCTGAGCTCTGGAAAGGGAGAAAAATACAGACGTTTGGAAGTTAAAAGAAGAGACTGTAAGCCGATGCTTGGAGAAGCATACAACTGTAAATATTACGTTTTAATTCATCTATAACTACAGTGGTACCTCAGGTTAAGTCCTTAATTCGTTCCGGAGGTCCGTTCTTAACCTGAAGCATACTTAACCTGAAGCACCACTTTAGCTAATGGGACCTCCTGCTGCCGCTGCGCCGCCAGAGCACGATTTCTGTTCTTAGCGGAGTTCTTAACCTGAAGCGTACTTCACCCGAGGTACCACTGTATAAGTTTCTGCAAGTAAAGTTGAAGTGTGGACATTGGTTTAATTTCCAAAGAAGGCTGCCAGTCATATATATGATTTGAGCTTCTTAGCTGAGATTTCGCTACCCTCACTTCAATAAAAGCCACCTTCCCAAAACCGGCTAAGGGAGACACCAGGCTTTGGGAAGGAGGCATGAGGCTCTGGCAGGTTCCTAGAGCCCACCCGCCTCCTTCCCAAAGCTGGGCAAGTGCTAACAAGGCTTTGGGAAGGACAAAAACTTCCCTTTTTACCTGGGCTTTTGGTCCTTAATTTGAATACTGTTAAAGTGTTTGTGGGGTCTTTTGGTGGGGCAGAATCTGCTATACCTGACATTTTTTGTATAGATGTGTTTTGTTTTGTTTTCATTTCAAGTTTTTATTCATAGTGCCGTATTTTTCCGTGTATAAGATGCCCCCATGTATAAGACACCCCCTTTTTTGGGAGGGGGGCTAAATTTAAAGAAAATGAGGGTAGATGGCCCAAAGTTGTTGAGCTTCCTAGAGCACGCGTCTACCACAGCGGGATGTGGGGGAATTGCACCAGCTGGCTGGCGGTGCGCAGCTTCCCCCCACCCACTATTCGTGTATAGGATGGCCCCAGTTTTTTGACATAATTTTTGAGCCAAAGAACCTCGTCTAATACACGGGAAAATACGGTATTTATTTTAATTGGCTTTAGCATTTCTGCTGTGTGTGTTTAAATTGCTTTGACTCATTTCCATGAGATGATAATGATGATACTAATACTTACAGACCTTGTTTGATGCAGCTGAAGTCTATGATCCAGCTTTCATCCCAAAACATTTTTTGCTTTTGGTACTGGAACCACTAAAGAAAGCATGACAGGGCAAATTCATCCCTAGGCTCTTCATCATAAGATCTTCATCATAAGAT
Source organism: Darevskia mixta (assembly GCA_034641385.1). NCBI lineage: Eukaryota > Metazoa > Chordata > Lepidosauria > Squamata > Lacertidae > Darevskia > Darevskia mixta. Next base: position 19,639,141 of record JAWWNH010000017.1, read on the forward strand.
CTCAGGGCGGTTCACAGAATAAAATACAGGATAAAAGCATGAGAACAGCAAAACAACACCCCCCTCCCTTCCCGCAGACACATTTAAAAGGCTGTACAATATTAATCCACCCAAGACCTGGTTGAAGAGGAATGTTTTCACCTGGCAACTAAAGATGTGTAATGAAGGTAGTGGCGCCTGACCTGTGGAACACCCTCCCATCAGATGGCAAGGAAATAAACAACTATCTGACTTTTAGAAGACATCTGAAGGTAGCCCTGTTTAGGGAAGTTTTTAATGCTTGATGTTTTATCGTGTTTTTAATATTCTGTTGGGAGCCTCCCAGAGTGGCTGAGGAAACCCAGCCGGATGGGCGGGGTATAAATAAATTGTTGTTGTTGTTGTTGTTGTTGTTGTTGTACATACTACATAATATTTCAGAAATCTATAAGCAGAGATTTAGAATGGTTTTTCTTGAATTCCTGACATTGGTAAAATTCACATGACAGGTTATTGCACCATCGGTGCTTCACATAATCATCATCATCATGTTGAGTGGGGGGCAAAGAAAACATTTACTTTTTCTCCTCCCCCATAGCGTTTATCTGAAAGACTGAGCAGACTGAGAGTCAGTTCTCTTCAGTTATCTCCTAAGGTAAAGGTAAAGGAACCCCTGACCATTAGGTCCAGTCATGACCGACACTGGGGTTGCGGTGCTCATCTCGCTCTATAGGCCGAGGGAGCCGGCGTACAGCTTCCGGGTCATGTGGCCAGCATGACTAAGCTGCTTCTGGCAAACCAGAGCAGCACACGGAAACGCCATTTACCTTCCCGCTGCAGCGGTACCTATTTATCTACTTGCACTTTGATGTGCTTTCGAACTGCTAGGTTGGCAGGAGCAGGGACCGAGCAACGGGAGCTCACCCCGTCGCGGGGATTCGAACCACCGACCTTCTGATCAGCAAGCCCTGGGCTCTGTGGTTTAACCCACAGCGCCACCCGCATCCCTTTTAGTTATCTCCTACCAGCTAGGCAAAAAATGCCTACAGACAGAATCTGAGGCAAACGTTACCCATTGCCGAGTCCCCTTCTGCAACTTCACAAAGCAGAGTGACAGTTTTCATTGCAAACACAACAGAGAAGGAAGTGTCCTCAGCCACCAGACAATCTCCAAGGAGGCACACCCAAGAGGTAACAACTGTCTATTTTGGAATGTGTCTCCCCCTGTGAGGCAGAGCCAGCGATGGCTGCTTCTCATCCAGGTACACCCAAGAGGGCAGCAAAGAAGTGGAACTTGTGTTTATGCTGCGTTGCATTATAAAATGAAGATTAAGTAAGAGGGACCAGACGAGGGAGGGGGGAAAGCATGGAGGAGGGCAGCTGAACGGCGGCGAAGTTCTACTTAACGCATACCACGACTGTCAGAATAAAGCCGGTGCAGACCAGACATATTGGTAAGGCAATTGCGATCCTGATGTCTGTTGCCAACGGACATTCGCCACAGTCAGCCGGGCATGTGGAGCAGCCCTCGTCATCCTCGCAGATGTCATCCCCACAGACTGAGCACAAAGAGAAAGAGATTTCGGAATTAATAATACAAAGGCACGGCACCAGGGTATTCCTTTGTGGCTGAGCCTGATCAAAGGGAAGAGGGTGCCTCCTCTGCCCAGTATACCTGAAGGAGTGTCTCCACCCTTATCATTCAGCCTGGACACTGAGGTCCAGCTCCGAGGGCCTTCTGGCGGTTCCCTCACTGCGAGAAGTGACGCTACAGGGAACCAGGCAGAGGGCCTTCTTGGTGGTGGGGCCCGCCCTGTGGAACGCCCTCCCATCAGATGTCAAGGAAATCAACAACTATCTGACTTTTAGAAGACAACTATCTGACTTTTAGTCCAGTCGTGACTGACTCTGGGGTTGCGGTGCTCATCTCGCATTATTGGCCAAGGGAGCCGGCATACAGCTTCCAGGTCATGTGGCCAGCATGACAAAGCTGCTTCTGGCGAACCAGAGCAGCGTGCGGAAATGCTGTTTACCTTCCCGCTGGAGCGGTACCTATTTATCTACTTGCACTTTGACGTGCTTTCGAACTGCTAGGTGGGCAGGAGCTGGGACCGAGCAACGGGAGCTCACCCAGTCACGGGGATTCGAACCGCCGACCTTCTGATCGGCAAGCCCTAGGCTCTGTGGTTTAACCCAGGGAAGTTTTTAATGTTTGATAGTTTATCGTGTTTTTCATATTCTGTTGGGAGCCGCCCAGAAGGAAACCCAGCCAGATGGGTGGGGTATAAATAATAAATTATTATTATTATTATTATTATCCTCCTTAAAAACAGGCCTTCAATCAAAATGTGTCTTTACTGACAGATGTCCGAGGCTCTTCAATCAAGAGGGGAAGTTGACATCCCAACATCCAGCATGACTTGCGCTGCCTGAAACCAATGGTCCTGGCGTTGGCGATCAAGCCCATGACATGACACAATGAATATTTTGTACAGTTGTCATTCTTTGCACAAGCAAGGACAAGGAAGATTCCCAGTGATGTGGGAAATGATACATTAAGTTCTAATGAATGTTCAGGTCCCTCCAGTCATCCTAGCAACAGAAATGCAAGCATTCTCTGAACGCTTTCACTCACAACCTCCGCCGTTTTGTAGCATACCTACTGCCGGGAGGACCATGGTTTGGGCTTCCAAAGCAGCCTGCATTCTCCCAACCCTGATGTGTGCAATGAGAGAGGTCATGCCCACATGCACCAGGACTACCTGCAAGGCAAGCAAGATGGAGGAAGAGAAAGAAGAACGGCAACCCAATGAGATCAGCGAGAACCATTCTAGTCCAGATTGTCATTGGCCACCCAGATGCCTCTGCAGTCTCCTTAGGAGGGCTGTGGAGATGGTCACCTTCCCCCTGTTAGTCCCCAACATTTGTTATCCACAGGGATAGCATCTCACTCATAGAATCAAAGAATCATAGAGTTGGAAGGGACACTATGGGTCATCAAGTCCCACCCCCTGCAACACAGGGCTCTCAACTAAAGTATCCATGACAGATGGCTATCCAACCTCTGCTTAAAAACATTGACTCTCCTTTCCTGGAGGTTTTTAAGAGAGGTTGGGTGGCCACAACCTCTCAAGAGAGACTGTGCACTGTCAAATAGCTCCTACTCTCAGAAAGTCTTTCCTGATGTTTAGTCAGAATCTCCTTTCTGGGAACTTGAAGCTGTTGGTTTGAGTCCTACCCTCCATTCTCCATGTGACAACCCTTTAGATATTTGAAGATGGCTATCATATCTCCTCTCAGTCTCTCTTTTCCAAGCTAAACATACCAAACTTCTTCAGCTTATGTTCCTCATAAGGCTTGGTTTCCAGAACCTTGATCATCTCCTTCTGCACACAACCAGCTTATCAATATCATTCCTAAATTGCAGTGCCCGGAACTGGACACAGTATTCCAGACACATTATGTAGATTTGATTTATCTATTATAGCTAATAGCCTACTCTCTTAGAAATTGTCTAATTTCCTTTTAAGCTAGAGCAATGGTAGCTAACCTTGGCACTCCAGAAGTTTTGGGACTACAACTCCCATCATCCCTGACCACTGGTCCTGTTAGCTAGGGATGATGGGAGTTGTAGTTCCAAAACATCTGGAGTTGCCAAGGTTAGCCACCACTCAGCTAGAGGCTATCACCACATTTGAGTCATGTATTCTGAATGCTGTGTGAAGAAATATTGAATAACTAAATGAACCCGGATCTAGCTAAGTGAAAGGGGGAGCCCTTTTGATGAACATTTTCAGCAACATCCCAGTGCCCTGTTCCACGGTGCTTTTTAATAATTCCTGTGAAAGGACTTTAAAGAGTTCGCTAATTCAGAAAGCCACTGCCCACATTAAGTCAAGCTGCCCTAATAGCTGCATGATGTACACCAAGGATGGGGAATTTGTGACCCTACAGATGTTTTTTGCACTCCATTTCCCATCACACCAAACCGCTGACCATGCTACTAGAGATGATGGGATTTGGAGTCCAACAACATCTGGAAGTCTACAGGTTTCCCATTCCCCATTATATATATATATATATATATATATATATATATATATATATATATTTAAATTGCTGCATCAAACCCAGAGTCAACTTAGGTGGTGGTTTTTTAACCCCATGTTGTGCCATAATCACAATACTAGGCTGATACTTGGCCATTTCTACTTTATATGTAATGAATATTCATTCAAGGTAGCCTGGAGCTCTTGAGACATAAATGTGGCCAGTTCTTCTTGGTGCAACGATGAAAAAAGAGAGAGCATAATGTCCCAAGCAGCTGCTAAGCTAGCCAAATTCCCACTGTGGCCTACCGAGGCCAGACGTTTTTGACTACAACTCCCATCAGCTGCAACCAGCACAGGAGTTGTAGCCCAAGATATCTGGAGGGCACCAGGCTGGCAAAGGGGAATAATAGATAATTCAGGCTTTTGCCCAGCAGTCCGAAAGAGTCCGTGAGGAGGATTGAATCTTATTTACCTTAGCTGTCCAGTTTCTCTGTGTCATTTTGCCCGCAGTAGACTTGGTGTGGGTGAATATTTGGCCATCGTCTGGGATCCATGGTCCACAAATGCCACCTTTCCCCTTTTGCCAAGCAGATTAAATTAAACAATACAGCTTCAGTGTCATGTAAATACTCTTTTAGAGGTTCATGTAAGAGTAAACTTTAGTTGGAAATGACATTAAATGTCACATTCTGTGCTTAAGAAAGGGGAATATATAATCAGCCTTAGTGCAATTCTGGATAACGCCCCAATAACTTAAAATGAATTATGCAGTTAGGGTCCACTTTTTCAGCCCTTTCGGGTACATTTAGTATTCTTGCATGTCAGATGAAACGTTTTAAGCATCTGTCATTTTTATTTGTAATTTCCTGTGATTTCCAATTTTGCATCTTACTTTCTTAACCTCCAGGACCCTGAATTTCAGTGCTCTTGAAAGTTTAAATTGTTTTTGTTTTAGTATTGCCAGTTGATGTATATCTCAACTTTACAGAATACAAGAAGCTGTTTACAAAATACGAAAACATCATACCGTACAACAACTTTAAAATACCAACACATAAGAATGAGTAGCCAAGGGGTATTCTCCAGATATTTGGACTGCAATTCCCATCACCGCCTGTCAGTATGGCCAATGGTCAGGGATGATGGAAGCTGTTGTCCTCAACATCTCTAGAGGGTACCATATTGGCTATCCCTGATTTAAAACATAGTACCATAATATCAAACATCAGCTGGCCCCATAGCCCTCTAGAATAAAAACACTTTAGCTAGCCTTCTGAAGGACAAAGGAGAACAGACATAGCAAGCTTCCCTTAGGAGACGTTCTAGACAGTGGGTACCACTACACAGAAAGGCCTTCTCCTCAAAACCGCCAGCCTAAGTTTGGATAAGCCATGGCAAAGTCTCCTAGCATGAGAAAATCATATGGAAAAGGCAAATAGGGATCTACAGTTGTTATTACATCAGCTATCCTAGACCCAGATCATTTTGGGCTTTAAAGGTTAATGAATTCAAGTTAAACCACTTGGTTGCAAAATGAAACGTTATCTTAGAATTCCCCGTTCAAATTGCCCATGAATATTTCAAAGTTTCAAATCCAAAATCCAACAGCAACCCCCCCCCCCCGATGGCTCAATGGCAAAGTTAAAATGTCACGGTCAGAACTCAAATTTTGGTAAGCTTTTGTTCCGCCCTGACATTTTAAACACAACATTGACATTTTAGCACAATAGTGAGAGACCCTTTTATCCAGCAGAAAACTCTCTATGGGCCCTCCGATGACAGCCTTAGATTGTTTTGTTTGTAGAACTGCAACGCCATCAGCCCCAATGGCTAGGGATCATGGGAGTTGTAGTTCAGAACCATCTGGATGGCCAAAGTTCCCCCACCCCTGCTCTGTTTGAAGGGCTGCCTGGGCCAAGTCTACAGGGGTAGACCTTGGTAATATGTCACCCTGTGCAAGACATTTGATGCCCTCCCCCCAGCCCTCATGGCTCCAGCTTAAGCCAGGCTTTGGGAAGGTGGTGAAAGGCTCTGGCAGAATCCTAGAGCCCTCCTCCCTCCTCCCAAAGCCTAGTAAACACTTGGCCAGCTTTGGGAAGGAGGCAGAAAGACTCTATCACCCAGTCAGAGCCCTCACACCTCCTTCCCCGAAGTTGGGCAGGTGCTTACAGAGCTTTGAGAAGGCGTCCTCCTTGGCTGTGCACCTGGTGCAACTGCACCGCTTGCACTGCCTTAAATCTGCCCTGAAGTCTAGTTTAAACATAAAGAACCAGAAGAAGAGAGAGCAGGGACTTGGACAGCAGACTAAGCAGTTACAGAGGCCACCTCGCCTCAGTCTGCATCAATATGATAAGCTGCATTGTATTTTTAATTACTGTATTTTTCGCTCCATAAGACGCACTTTTTCCCTCCTAAAAAGTAAGGGGAAATGTCTGTGCGTCTTATGGAGCGAGTGTGTGGTCCCAGGAGCTGAACTGCCCAGGGGCAAAAGCAGATCGTGCTTTTTTTTAAAAAGAGAGAGAGAGAGAAGGGGGTGTTGAAAGGAAGCCCGCTGAGCAGCTGCTCAGCAAACGATCGGGGAGAGAGATTCCAGCCCCGCCCCCTAGCAGAGGGAGGCTGTTTCCCCAGCGACATGTGTCTGGCTGATTAGATTATCTGTCTGGAAACTGTAGAAATGGCTTCCTGAAGCTGCAGAACTGTGAGTTAAACCCCATAAAACAGGGCTTTTTCCCTTTGCAAAGTAAGCTCAACAACTTTGAGCTGATCCTCAAAAAATGGGGCTTTTCTCCTTTGCAAAAGAAACTGCAGAAATTTGAGCTGATCCACAACAATGGGGCTTTTCTCCTTTGCAAAAGAAGCTGCAGAAATTTGAGCTGATCCTCAAAAAATGGGGCTTTTCTCCTTTGCAAAAGAAGCTACATAAATTTGAGCTGATCCTCAAAAAATTGGGGCTTTCCCCCTCTAAAAACTAGGTGCGTCCTATGGTCAGGTGCGTCTTATAGAGCGAAAAATACGGGTAATATGCAGTGATTATTTCTGAATTTTACCTACAAATTAATTTAGCAGATAGAAAATCCATGCAAATCTGCGTTACCCTTTGTTCTCTTTTTTTGGTGATGTGTAAATGGCCGTCTTTGCGGTGGTAGCTCCTCTAGATTTCCTTCGAAAAAGGCGTTTAAGAAGGGAATTTTGCCCCTATCCTTCCCTTACAGAGGATTCTCTGCAGCTTATTTTCTTTGATGTTTAACACGTTCTGACAGCTCTTCCACAGATTTTTGTGTGGGGCGGGGACAAAGTCTATTTTGAGTAAGTATTTTCAAAGATTCTCATTTCCCAGCCAGCTGTAACCAACAAGGATTATGTTCCCTATATTGTGCTAAAATATACAATGCAAAGGTCTTAAGGTTTTAGCAGGGCATGGGGTGCGGGGGGTAGGGGAGGGATGGCTTATTTCTGGTGACTAATTTCAGATAGCCCCATGTGTTATACCAAAAATGCAGATGGCGCCTAGAAGCGAAGGTAAAAGAATGAAAGGAAAGAATCGTGCAAAAGACACCAGGGTGTATAAATAGCTCTTACTTAGCCGAACAGACTTATCTCAATATAAGAGTGTTCCGTCTCACAAAGCCACATTCCTCTTAGCCTTCATATTCAGTTCCATCTAAGCAGGGAAGCATAAAATATCTGCACCAAAATGAAACTTTAATAACCGATGGCTAGAACGGTGTCCTTTTGGTTAACTCGCAGAACCCGCAAAAAACCTTCCCATCCTCAGAACGAAAAGCAGGGAAACAGAAAAGTCTGTTCACAAAGAATAACTTTCCCCCTTTTCTTTCTAAAGAAGATGGAGAAAAGGGCTTACCGTATATTCCTGCGTATAAGACGACTGGTCATATAAGACGACCCCCAACTTTTCCAGTTAAAATATAGAGTTTGGGATATACTCGCCGTATAAGAAATACGACCCGGCGTATAAGACGACCCCCGACTTTTGAGAAGATTTTCCTGGGTTAAAAAGTAGTCTTATACGCAGGAATATACAGTATATAGCACATTTCAAGTGCTCAAAGCAGCCAGGGATCAGAAGCGTGCAGTGGACCCTCATATTACTATTTCCCTATTGCAGGGAGTAGTCTAGCTTGGAGAGCATAGTGGGGACGTCCCTCAGAACAGCTAACCGTAAGAACACAAGAACATGAGACAAGCCTGCTATATCTAGTCCAGCATCCTGTTCTCACAGTGGCCAACAAGATGCTCTTGCGAAGCCCGCTGCCAGGGATTGGACTCAAGAAGGTGAGATGGAGGAGGAATGGTGGAGGTGACCCTCCCCTTCTCCTGATGCTGAAGGAGAAGAGGAATGCAGCCTTGATTTACAGCAGGGGTTTCAGGAGTTTGAGGAAGGTCACAGCTCAGAGATAGACGAGCAGAAAAGTTGGGCAGTGTAAGAAGAAGGAGGGGAGGGGGGAGACAGAAGCAGGGCAGCCAGCTGACATGTTGTCACTGGAGAGTATTTCTGACACTCCTTCTCCCAGAACTTGGCGTTCGTTAAGAGTGCAGGAACAAAGGAATCAGAGACATTTGACCACAAGCGGCCACCATGGGCAGATGCTGCTGCTAGGAAGGAGGGAGGAGGGGCTCAATTGGAGCGACGGCATTGTTAGGGCTTTTCATGTTTGACAGACTATTGTATTTTAATATTTTGTTGGAAGCTGCCCAGAGTGGCTGGGGAAACCCAGCCAGATGGGCGAGATATAAACAAACAAACAAACAAATTATTATGATTATGATGATGATTATTATTATCTTGTCTCTCGCTATTGTGATTGAATAAAACTAATTAAAAGAACTCTACCTTGTTTCTCTGCTCATGCTGCAACTGGGGGAGGAATATCTTTTCCGAAGCCTTGACACCCGCAAGCGGGACTTGAGTGCAACAGCACTCTCGGCACCTGTGATTCCCAGAAACTGGTATTCAGGGGCACTCTGCCCTGACAGCCTCACTCGCTGGATCATCACCTTATCATGGTGAGTGGGCTTGCACGTTCCTATGACCCTTGTGAGTGAAGCCGTCGGGAATCTCGTACTCCCAGCAGGGTCACCCAAGGCAGTAAGGTCAAAGGGAAGGAGCTAGACAAAGAATGATCCAAGAAGTCCTCAACAGCAGAACAGGCGGATGATAACAAGCGGTATGTTACAACGGCTGTGAAGGCGAATGAAGGCAGCAGATAGGATCTACCAGTTCGTCATGACTATTCATGCCATCGGAACAGAGCCCTACTGCGAAGACTGTGCGTTGGTCAGTGTGCACTGATCTACACACATGAAACAAATTCACGCACAGGCGTCTTCCAAAAACCCAACCCGAAAGCCGTGTTTATGGAAGACAATCTTACTCGGCTACAAGTGATCGCCATAGAAGAAGAAGAAGAGCCCTGACAGTAGAGGCAGAACATAGCCATTGTGGTTAGTAACCACTGGTAGCATTGCCTGCCATGAATAGGTCCAATCATAGGTGCCAACTCCTAGAGGCCGAGGTCGTTTCAGCCCCACCCCTAAAATATTTGAGGAGGCCGAGGCCCCCAAAGTTGATGGGCATTGCCAATCAAATGGTGTATCTTGTGATTGATTATGTGGGCAAGGCTTACCTTGCCCCCCCATTTTTTTATTATTCAAGTTGGCACCCCTGTGTCCAATCCTCTTTTAAAATCATCCCCGTTAGTGGTCAGGAAATGGCCTCTACTCACAAGTAGGACCCTGGCAGAGAAACATGCCCAACTGGCATGTTCCCTCCTTCCTGGGCGATCGTTCGGGAGCTTCTCAGCTTCTTCAGCCCGAACATCACAGTGACTGGTGTCAGAAGACATCCAGCACACTTAGGGATCTGCAGAGTGTGCGCAGTTGCGTAACAGACCACAGCAACTCAGCATGTAGGCTAAACTCCTTTATTACATATAATACACACGAGGAGCACTCCATCATGGCTCCCTCTCTCTCTAGCATCACACAGCAAAGAGAAGGAACAAAGGAACAATAGTTCCACTTCTGGGAACACAGTAAGACAAAACATCCTGTCTTCCGTCACTTCCCATTCTGTGGAATAAAAACACATACCCAGTCATGTGATAAACAATAAACCCATGACTGCACACGGGGAATGAATCTCCCAACAATCACTGCTTCCATAGCTGAGCTGAGATTTGAATTGAGGGGCTTCCTGTCTCATAGCCCCCACTTTTATAACACAGTGCTCGGCATGTTCTCATTAGAGATGCATGTTCCTGGCACCTCTTGGCCATAGCCCACAGAGGGGAAAGGAAGGAACCATTGAGCAAATTTCTAGCCCTGCTCTATGCCTCCATTAAACGGTGTTTCCCGGGACCTAATCAGTTTCGCCAGGCTAGGCAATGTGGCCATGTCAAAAAGCCTTGCCATTTGTACTAACCATGAAGGCCAACGGGCAAGAGTGAATGTTCGCATGATGGACACAGCAGTTCTCTCCATTTGCATCTTTCCAATTGGGAGGGCACTCCTGTTCCTCACAGAACGTTTTGGCAGCCATTGCATCACTTAAAGAAAAAAGAAAGAAAGATTCCATTTCCATGTCTGCATCGACATGTAGACATCTTGGTAGGGCTGGCCCTCTCATGAGGCGAGGGGAGGAGGTCACCTCAGGTGGCAGCCTCCCATGTCACAACTCTCCACTGTGTCTGCTTCCTCCATGCCCTTTGCCATCACCTGCCATTTCCTCCTTTGCGCCCACCTGCGAAGGAGGTGGTGGGTGGTGGAAGAGGAAGTGGCCAGGCAACGAGCTGTGGCAGGGGGCAGCTGCGGAGGCAGAGGTGGGCAGAGGCAGCCAGGCACGGTGGTAGGCATTTTTTGGTTTTGCCAGAAGTAGCACAACGTCCTGGGCTGGCCCTGCACCTTGGTGTTAGTATAGAAAGGAATACCGTAATGTCCAAATCCCCCTAAAGACAAGCAAATCAGGAACAGTCAAATCTGGTCTCTGCCGCTTTCACACAGCTTCACCCATAAACCCGTCGTTTCAGCATCAATTCTGTGATTTCTTGGGGGAAACTGTGCAAAAAATATCTGCATAGGGACAAAAGTCTCCCAGGTCTATTTCATCAGCAGAGAATCTTGCTAAAACAGAAGGTTTCCTTGTAATATGGAATATTTTTCTAGCTTACCCCAAATAATCATAATAAACTCCAGTGTTCTATATTTATATACTGAATCCTCATTTATAATTTGCCATAAAAGTACTTTAAACATCAATGTAGATCCCAAATTGGCAGCATAGAGACAGAGTGCTGGAGGAATTGCATTTAAACACCATTCACCTTAAAGTAATAAATTGCAATGAGCTACTACTTGAATGTTTTGCCGATTATTTTGTTATTGCACGACATTGTTCATTGTAGATTATATTTTATCTGCATATTATTTAAAGACCATTTAAAATATATTCTCTGTCCAAATCCACATTCCTATAGGATTTTGATATTTAATTATTTCGTGCTGAGAACTGTAGTGGAATATTCAGGAGGTGCGAAAGCCAGTTACTACCTGAGACCTTGGCCCCATGTCTCTTGGCTCAGCCCTGACTTACTAGCCAAAAGGGGGCAGAAGCATGCTAGGAAGCAAAATCAACCAGATATTCCAGATATTCCTTCAGGTATAAGAAGGATGCCTACCTGTGAAAGGAGATTAAGACAATATATCTTCGATCATAACAGCGAAGAGTGTCTCCAATTTTAATCAAGTTAAAAACACCACCACTGTGATTTAAGTATTAAATTTTGGGGAAAGGTCATTCCAATCTAATTCACACCAGATTGTGATATTGCCCAATCCTTTATTTGGAGGTGAAAAAAATAATTCAATAACTTCTGTTTTTATATATCTTGGGGAAAAAACCTCCTGAATTAATCTGAGGGGTGCTTCTCCTTCCAACACCTGCTATGGCAGAATATTGCAGAAAAGCTTACTAGTACTTGTGTTCAGCTAGAGGTGAAGTCCAAGAAGATAAATTTTCAGAGGTGTGCTTTTGTCCCCTCATGTATGTGAACTGTAATGAAAACATGCTCAGTGACCCAGATCTCTCACTGGGTGGTTGCATTTACAAAAAGTGCAGAGGTTAATAGTTTTCTGGTATAGTCTGTAACAATCAGAGTTTGCTGTACTTGTACGAAAGAATTGCAGGTGTGTCAAGGCTGTTTTGTTGTACAGGTTTATCAATGTTTGTCAAACCTTGAACAGGAGTACAGCTAGGACCACCTTGCATTCAATGACTCACCTGTGGGAAAGGATCCCGTTTTCCACAGAATAGTGGTAAAAGTTGTCGGAAGCAATGACTGCGTAGATTACATCAAAGGATTCCCCGGTTATGACCTTTTCTGGGGGCCTCTGGACCCAAGCCATCTCCAGGCCTGAAGAGATAAAAGCCAGCTCAACACTTCACAGCCAAAACCAACCAACCAACCAACCAGCCAGCCAGCCAACCAGCAAGCCAGCCAACCAGCCAACCAGCCAACCAGCCAGCCAACCAACCAACCAACCAACCAGCCAGCCAGCCAGCCAGCCAGCCAGCCAGCCAGCCAGCCAGCCAGCCAACCAACCAACCAACCAACAGCATTATGCAAATGTTATTGGCCTAAACAGGTTATTTTGTGCATGTAACTAATAAAGCAGGATTTGAAGGGCTGTCACATAGATGATGGAGCATTTTTTTTTAAAAAAATCTGTTGCTCCAGACCTCAGATACGGAACCAATGGTTTTCTGGCCAAAACTCCCACCATCCCTGATCAGTGGCCGTGCTGGTTGGGACTTCTGGGAGTTGGCATGGAGCTGGTCTGACTTTGTCCAATGGCTTCAAGACAAAAGGCATTTCACATGCAAGCTCCTGTACATTTAGTTGCACATAATGCTGTAAATCAGGGGTCACCAACCTATGGCTTGGGGGCCGGATAAGGCCTGAGGGACTCATTTATCCTGCCCTCTGCAACCCCCGTCGCCACCCGCCACCGCCACCCACTCTTACCAGAGCGGCACAGGGACCCACTTCCGGGTCGGAGGAGCACTGGAAATAGCTTGTGCGCATGCGTACGGGCTTCCTCCAACCTGGATGTGCACCAGGAATAGCATGTGTGTGTGTGTGTGTACGGGCGCGCGTTCCCCCACCCGCCACGCGATCGTGGCTCAAGACACCGGCCCGAGGCAAGGAAAGCTTGGATACCCCTGCTGTAAATCTTTTCTTTGTGTTCAGATCACCCTGGCTGAATTTTCCTTGGAATACTTGAACTCCAGGCAAACATCCCCCCCCCCGACGTTCTTGTGTGCATGCTGTTTACTTTCCTCCATTTAAATTGCCTGGAAATAGATGTTACTGCTGAGTCATGGATTTGCAGTCAGGTACAAGTTTGGAGATGCATTAGGAATCCTCTTGATTACTTCCATTTCTTTCCAGTCTACTGCATTACCAAGAGGCTATATCCTGCGAAAACAAGAGGTGAACTCACCACCACAATCCAGCATGTTATACTCATCTGGTTTCTCCAGGGGCCAACAGTCATAATCGGTGTTATCCAAATCATGCCACCCATCCACGAAAACAACCTGCCACAATGAAAAAGACAGAAAGCCATACATAAAGACATGGGACTTCTTTCAATTTCCTATTAGCCATCTTCAGAGATTCAGTGTCAGGATGCTGTCAGTGGCTCCTGGCTGGTTGCCCAGGAAAGTATAAAGACAAGGAACATTTTCTTACCGCCCTTTTATCATCATCATCATCATCAAACCTTTTATTGGCATCACATAGAAACATCCATAACATATCAATACAGAATTACCACCTCCCCAGTGGCACAAGATATTTACCAAAAGATGAGAGGCAGAGCAAACTATTGTCACGTCTCTGGGTCTCCAGGGAGAACAGACGTCTGCAATGTATTTCGACGACAGAACACTAGATAAAGATATTTTGCCACTAACTTGGTGAGCTCCTGATCATTCCCCAGTAATAGAATATGTATGGCCTCCAACTCTGGCTTCCATTTGGGGATGCAGAGTTGATCAAGGAATTGCTGGCGGAGATCTACATATAGTTTGCATTTAAGAACCATATGTGTGAGAGTTTCCATCTGGTGGTCTTCACATGGGCAAATTCTTCCTCCTTTCACCATGCCCGAGAACCTTCCTCAAAGGAGGTTTGATGGATTTGAAGTAAACCTGGCCAACGAAAATGCCCTTCTTTCTTGAGGGTTAAGCAAAAATTCAAGATAATTGTGGTTAATTTCATGTGCCCAAGAGAGTTGAAAGTAAAGAGGGGAATGTGTTTTCTCTGCTGCTGCTGCTGTTAGTTCCTGGTGTTCAATATCCCACAACCTAGTTTTTATTATTATTATTATTGTTAATAATATTATTATTAGAGATCAGGTTGCAAGACACGGAAGTGATGTGGATGACAAGGGGGGGAAGTGGGTGGAATCCTTAATTGGGAGCACCTTCATTCCTAGAAATGGATTCTTTGTTCTCTCGCTGTGATCATTAAAATCTCTAACTGGTAAGAGACTCCTTCGCTTTGTTCTGTTTATCTACTGCCAATGGGGGGGGGGGACTGAGTCCCTGAAGCCTGACAGGCAAGACCAGATCAGCACCCGAAGTGTCTTAAGCATCCATGCATACTCTGTGTCCTGGACATCCCCAGCTAAGGAAGGCACGCATCTGAGAGTTAAGTCTTTATGGACAAAAGAAGTGTGTACGGCAACTCCCACTGTGTTCTGGATGTACACGCATCTAGCCACTTGGCAGCTGTCCCCTTGGATTTGCAAGGTAGTTCCAGCAACAGTGAGACCTCACTGCAGGCTTCTATAACCTCCCCTGGTGAGTTGCATGCTTGCAACCTCTCCTGTGTGGGGTTGTCACTGTACTTCCCACTTCAAGCTTCTACTAATTGTGCTGGTCCCATGGGTTACCCGAAAGGTGAGGTCCAAGTCCGGTCCATGGTCAGAGGTGCAACGTGAAGGCAGTCCATAGTCACTGAAGCTGGGTGCAGGGCAGGGAGTCAGGCAAAGTCGGGAACAGGTAGGCAAGCAGGAAACCAGGGCAGGTCAGGAGCTCAGGCAGGAAAGCAGGACAGGTTTCAAGCAGGAACACTGGCAGGAACTGGTAACCAACAATGTTGCTCCTGCAACTTGGGGCTGGGGCTGGCCGGCTTTTATCTGCCCCAAGGCAGAGGGCAGCCCCAATCCTCTGGTGACTCGCCTCTCCTGGCTTGGAGGCGAGCACTCCTCCTGCGGGAACTCAGTTCCCTTCGCCTCTCTGCCCTGAGCCTCTGCAGCTCAGGAGAGGCTGGAGGGTTACCGGACCCAGAGGCAACCTCAGCTTCCCCTGACAGGGCTGGGAGTGGAGCACCTGCAGGCAATGGGTCCTCCGTCCCAGCAGGAGCCAGAGCAGACTCAGCTGATGCCTGCACCTGAGGATCCAGCACAGGTGAGGACCCTTCAGACTCAGGCCCTAGCCCCGGCTCTGCTGGTTCTGGAGGCGGGGAATCCTGTGCAGGCTGGGATCCCTCAGGTTGAGCATCTGAGTCTGAATCCCAGGCCATCACACTAATTCTAGGAGACAACAGGGCAGGGGAAGATGGAGAGTTTACTGACTCGTCTGTCACCCACACAGCTTCTTCTGCATCTGACACATCCTGCGTGCCTCTCTTTTGTCTTGGACTCTCCTGACTCTTCCTCCTCTCGCTGCCCTGGCTCCTACTTTGTGGGTGGCACCAAACCCCATAAATCACTGATCTCTTGGGTCACTCCCCTGGTCCCCTGCCTCTGTCCCACCCTCTTCGGAGTCTTGCTAGTCCCTGACACCCTATGGACCTCCGTGCAAAGGTATCAATATGGCCCTTGAATGCATAACAGTGGCTTTGACTGCCTTGAGTTTGTCATGTCGATGAATGAACCAATTGCAACAAATATTAATAGAATTTCAACCAACGGGATTCCCTGATCATTTTTTCATGAAAAGAGCTCTTTGCTCAGCCCACCATTGTTAAACTTGTATTTTTCTCATCTGTCACGCAATACAGGTGCCTTTTCTGCAAATAGGCTACGGGTTTTTTCTGCTTTTGCCCTTAATTAAACGCCACCTCCATTTTACACACCGCAAGGTTGTTCCATAGCCTACAAATATGTCTGAATATTAAGAATGGTAGAATCCCAGGATCCGTTCCTCTCTTCAGACATGAGCATTTGTATGCTGCAGAAGAGCATTGAAAGTAGAAGGGGACATTATTAGAGGAGTCTCTATTGTGAGGGGAGGAAATCAAGTTGTGAAAATGCAGAAGAAGATGTGTAAAGAATAAGAAACACTGAAGATATGTACAAACTCACTGCACACGAACAAGCTGTGTTCAAATGTAGACTTGCCATGGACAAATTTAACGATATTTGGAATTCATTTTTAGAAACACCATATTAGGTTAAGTACGGTTGCCATATTTCAGAAAGGAAAATCCAGACACAAAAGCTTTTTTTGTGTGTGTGCAAAATCTCCAAAAAAGAGAGAAGTTTTTGAGCTTTTTTTCCTTTTACGTAATTCGCAACAACAGTGCCATACTTGCAATATGCCTGGGTTTCCACAGACATTTTAACCGATTCTCAGGATGCTATTTTCAGCAGACGAATCCAGGCTATGGCAGCCCTAGGATAAGGTGGTTAACTACAATACCACTTTTATTCTGCTTTGTTTTATACATGGGTACTATTTCTTGTTGCGTCTTCTTTTTTTGTGTCCTGTTTTACTCTGTACACTTGTAATTTTGTACTTTATATTTTACACACACACACACACACACACACACACACACACACACACACACGAATAAAAGAGATTCTTACATTGCAATATCTTCACTTCAATGGAAGGACCCAAATTATATATGGGTAACAGTTTTCTGTTATCTACTGAGACTGTCGCTGCCACTATCACACACACACGCACACGCGCGCACACACACACACACACACACACACACATACACACACACAGAGAGAGACCTAGAGATACTTTGAGTTTGTTCACTATTTATTACCTTATTGCTGTTTCATTTTTTAAAATTTACTATTATTTGTATCTATTAAGCAACCTTTTAATGTAAAAAAGCCATTCTTTACTATCACCTGTACTGCAATCCAACCCAAATTACGTCCCCCCCTTACCCCTCCAGGCCCATTTATTTCAGACGGAGAGAATTCGTCGAATACTTAACTCTCCTTGCAGCCTGCAAGGCTTATCAGGGTTTCAGCTGGCTCATACCCATAAATCATTTTTTACTGCTCTCGCTCTCATAGTTGCTTCTGTTTCACCTCTCTGCCTGCAAAGTGGCTTGTACAACCTGGATAAAGTTTTGTCACTGGTACATTATTCGTATTACGGATGCACGTTGTGTGTCTCGGCCGCAATAAACCTCCTGCTTTTGCAATTATCCTCAGCGACCCATAACAAGATCTAAAATAATGTTTACCTACCAGTAAACTGAGGAGGATTTGGAGCTCAGGGCCGAAGGATGTGACTGCGCTCATAGTCTCTCTAAACAGGTATCGAGGCAAGCAGATGTCTGGCGCTGAATGAATTGTGTTTCCTCCTACAGGTGCTCTACAGTTGCCGGGGCTCCATCTCCTCCTCCCTGCCCCCCATCACCACGCAGTAGATTTCCTTGCATGCAGTGACAACATTATGGAAAGTGTCCCAAGTACATGACTCATGCAAGGAGACACACAGGCTTGCCTAGGCCCCCCCCCCTCCGTGATCACACACACAAACACACAGTTTCCTGCTAATTTTTTTGAAATAGTCAGTGTTTATTGCTGCAACATCATGGTTAGATATAGGTGATGAAATTAGGGGTCATACACTGTTGCTGTTGCTGTTGTTGTTGTTGTTTGTTTTTGGGGTTAAAGGTAAAGGGACCCCTGACCATTAGGTCCAGTCGTGTCCGCCTCTGGGGTTGCGGTGCTCATCTCGCTTTACTGGCCGAGGGAGCCGGCGTACAGCTTCCGGGTCATGCGGCCAGCATGACAAAGCCGCTTCTGGCGAACCAGAGCAGCGCATGGAAACGCCGTTTACCTTCCCGCCAGAGCGGTACCTATTTATCTACTTGCACTTTGACGTGCTTTTGAACTGCTAGGTTGGCAGGAGCAGGGACCGAGCAACGGGAGCTCACCCCGTCGCAGGGATTCAAACTGCCGACCTTCTGATCAGCAAGCCCTAGGCTCTCTGGTTTAACCCACAGCGCCACCTGGGTCCTTGATGCCAAAAAGAAGTCTCAAAGTGACTTAACAATGCGATAAATTGCAAACAAGGAAAAGCAATAAGTTTAAAGCAGGGAGGGAGGGAGGGAGGGAGAGATGCAAAATACAAAAATGAAACTCCGAAGTAGAGTCAACAACATTTCTATTCCCCCGCATATATTAAGAGACTAGCAATTTTCAGGCTGTAGGACAGATAATAATTAGCAAATAGAGTTATGCCAGTTTAAGCCCCTGGGACTCATTTAGGGCTCAGTTAAAATGCCAGATATGACTGAAATTAGAGAGAGCTGGATCAGTCTATTTCTGTCTGTGTCAGTTTTGCATATGTTCATTGGTAAGTCAGTTCTGCCCTGTTTCTGCATTAATCTGCAATTATACAATATGTAATTAAATGCATAAAAAAGCACAAACATTTTCTTTTGGAACATGTATTTCTAAATGATTTTATCCTAAAAATATACATCGGGTATAGGGCAGTATATAAATTCAATAAATAAAAAAAGTATTTGGGCTCGTTTTCGGAGCTGTGAACTGCATCACAACATTCAGAGAGGTGAGAAATCTGACGGATAACGGCACATTCATTCTGAAGATGCAGATCAGGTGAGTTCTCAGAGCAACTGGCAAAGAACGATTTACCTAGTTGAAATGCCATCGTGTTTCTGCTCCAGCCTATGCAGCGTTCATTCACAAAACACCCACCATCCTTGTGCCTGAAGAAGAAGAGTTTGGATTTGATATCCCGCTTTATCACTACCCAAAGGAGTCTCAAAGCGGCTCACATTCTCCTTTCCCTTCCTCCCCCCCCAACAAACACTCTGTGAGGTGAGTGGGGCTGAGAGACTTCAGAGAAGTGTGACTAGCCCAAGGTCACCCAGCAGCTGCATGTGGAGGAGAGGAGACGCGAACCTGGTTCACCAGATTACGAATCCACCGCTCTTAACCACTACACCACACTGGCTCTCAGGAAGGGAGGGAGCAAGGAAAGGAGGAAGGAGGGGAGAGAGAGGGGAGGGAATGAAGGAGAGGGTAAGAAATAAGAGGAGGGAGGAGGGAAGGGAGGGGACAGAGCAAGGGAGGGAGGAGGGAGGGGGTAAGAAAGAAAGAAGGAGGGAGGGAGGGAGAGGGAGGGAGGGAGAAAGGGAGGGAGGGAAGAAGGGAGGGAGGGAGCAAGGGAGGGAGGGAGGGAGGGAAGGAGAAAGGAGGGGAGGGAGGGGGTAGGAAATAAGAGGAGGAGGGGGGAAGGAGGGAGGGAGGGGAGGGAGGAAGAATGAAAGAAAGTAGAGAGGGAGGGAGGAGGGGAGGGAGAGGGAGCAAGGGTGGGAGGGAGGAAGAAGAGAAGAAGAAGAAGAAGTGTTTGGATTTGATATCCCGCTTTATCACTACCCGAAGGAGTCTCCAAGCGGCTCACATTCTCCTTTCCCTTCCTCCCCCACAACAAACACTCTGTGAGGTGAGTGGGGCTGAGAGACTTCAGAGAAGTGTGACTAGCCCCAGGTCACCCAGCAGCTGCATGTGGAGGAGCGGGAACGCGAACCTGGTTCCCCAGATTACGAGTCCACCGCTCTTAACCACTACACCATGCTGGCTCTCCAGCAGTGCTAGCTGCTTCAAATTACTTACGTGGTGACCATGAGGATGATAGCTCCTTTGTGCACCCCAGAAAGTCTCATTTCTATGCTACAGTAAAATTCTACCTAGTTCTACTTCCCTAGAAACTTGGCTACACCTGCTGCTCAAACACAGGTCTGGGGACACTTAAGTTTTCTAGGCCAAAGCAAGGACACGGTGTAGCCTTGGAGAGATGCTGGGCACATTGCATTCATCATCACCCTTTGATGTGCATCAGCACAAAGTGGCACCTCCTGAACGTCTCAAACTCATTTATCAAAATGGCAGACAGGCAGGCAAAATGCTTGGAGAATCAGAATCCAGGATAAACTAATGTGGGCAGATTAAGTTGATGGATTATGCCAAAATGGCAAAAAATGACCGGATGAATCAGAAATCAGGAAGGCCAATTTTTTAAAATAAGGAATGGGGAAGATTTATAATTTATCTTAAGAACCATTGTAAACAGCTAAAATCATTAGTAGGAATGGAATAACACTTGTAGTTTAATGTTGAATTTTGGATATAATGGAGATGTAAAGGATTTGGATTATTATAAAAGATGCAGGAGGGAATGGTTAACAATGGGACCCACAAAGGGAAGGAGGGAAGTTCGGGAGATCCTTTGGAATCTTGTTTTTATGTTGGTTGTTGGACAATTGACCGTAAAAGTCTAAACTGAAAACTAAATAAATTATTAAAAAAAACCTAATGTGGTGCTTTTGCAAGCTGGTATCTAGATCCCTGGTGATGTTTAATAACTGTGAGTTTAGGTCAGAAATGTGCAGCTTCTGTATCCTCAGGAATCACTTTATTATTCAGACATCCACATAAGCTGGAACATTGTATCCCTCTCACAAACTGAGAGGCTTTATAACAACGGTGGCCTTGTAGATATGGAGCATATACACTCAGGTGCATGTGGTTACTGACTGGAAGGAGCTAAAGTGGGAGGCGTGTGGCGCTGTGGTCTAAACCACTGAGCCTCTTGGGCTTACCGATCAGAAGGCCAGCGGTTCGAATCCATGCGAGAGGGTGAGCTCCCGTTGCTCTGTCCCAGCTCCTGCCAACCTAGCAGTTCGAAAGCACACCGGTGCAAGTAGATAAATAGGTACCACTCTGGCGGGAAGGTAAACAGCATTTTTGTGTGCTCTGGTTTCCGTCATGGTGTCCCGTTGTGCCAGAAGCGGTTTATTCCTGCTGACCACATGACCTGGAAAACTGTCTGGGGACAAACGCCGGCTCCCTCAGCCTGAAAGCGAGATGAGCGCCACAACCCCATAGTTGCCTTTGAGTGAACTTAACCACCCAGGGGTCCTTTACCATATTTATTTTACAGAATAAGTGCAATACCTGAAACATTTCCTCAAGGGGAAGATTGGCAGCAGTGTGATTTATTAAGCCCAGAACAAGCATTGTGATCAAGAATTCCCCACTGCCTTCCCTCCTTCTGCCACATGCCAATTTCAGTGGTGAGAAAAGCTTGCCTACTCCACAGTTTTCTGTTACATCTGAACCAGGAAACTATGGTTCAATATTAGACTATTAAACCAGGTTCTGAAACCAGGTCCTGATTTTATAGCAACTTCTCTCTCTTTCTCTTCCCCTTCTCCTCTCGCAAGATTATTTATTTAATCTATTATTGAAACTGTTATTTAAAAAAATAAAAGAAATCCAGGACCACAGTTTGCAACAATAAATTATGCATGCAATAAAACCAAATCCACAGAACGCATGAGGAAATACCAACATTGGGAGGAAAAAACCAAACAGGGAAAGTGGCATAAGGAGGAATGAAACATCCCCCTATTCCAAAACTGCAACTCCAGTTCAAACTGAAGCTTCCCCACAGCTGCTTATGGTTTTGAAAAAAGGATCTTTCCCCTCCTCTTTTGGTCCTGAAGCTCAAAACATAAATGGCTAAGCAGACCAGGATGCTTGTTATCTCACCTTGCAAGCACATCACCTACTCATTCTTCTTTCCACCCCTACCCTTTATCTTTTTAATTCAGCTTTTTTTAAAACAACAACAACACTAACCTCTGATCACCTAGTTTGTAGCTACTCGAGGGTACAAAAAGCTGCTGGGTCAAGAGGATGCCTAGCAAAACCTTTTTGTCAAGAATTTTCAGCCCTCACATCACATACTGTGCTGCTATAAAATATTTATTTTAGCAATTTCGCTTTGCACATCAAGCCCTGTCTTCGCTGTACATTCAGATCTGGGAATCGTTGTTGCCTTACTGCCTAACTCAGGAGAAGCTGAGTGTCTGACAAATGCATTGTTCTTTTGCTCCCATCTAGTGGTCAGGACCAAAACAGCACAATCCTGTTTTAAAGAATGAAATCCAAACATCAGTGCTGCATCAGAAGTTATAAACCAGTGATGGCTAACCTTGACACTCCAGATGTTTTGGAACTACAACTCCCATCATCCCTAGCTAACAGGACCAGTGGTCAGGGATGATGGGAGTTGTAGTCCCAAAACATCTGGAGTGTCAAGGTTAGCCATCACTGTTATAAACCCACCCTGGCAATGAGCAGTAGCCAAGAAGCAGATGGAACACAGGGGAAATGAATGTGATCTTAAAGGAATCTCTGTCTTCAGAGTGTCTGCATTTAGAATTTTCTATCCTAAAGAGAGAGGGAGGGAGTGTGTGTGTTTAGTACAGTCGTACCTTGGATCCAAAAGGGACGCAGGTGGCGCTATGGGTTAAACTACAGAGCCTAGGGCTTGCCCATCAGAAGGTCAGCAGTTCGAATCCCCATGATGGGGTGAGCTCCCGTTGCTCGGTCCCTGCTCCTGCCAACCTAGCAGTTTGAAAGCACGCAGTGCAAGTAGATAAATAGGTACCACTCTGGCGGGAAGGTAAACGGCATATCCATGCGCTGCTCTGGTTGGATAGAAGCGGCTTAGTCATGCTGGCCACATGACCCGGAAGCTGTATGCCGGCTCCCTCGGCCAGTAAAACGAGATGAGCGCAGCAACCCCAGAGTCTAGACCTAATGGTCAGGAGTCCCTTTACCTTTACCTTGGATCCAGAATGCCTTGCGAGACAAACGTTTTGGCTCCCGAACGCCACAAACCCAGAAGTGAGTGTTCCGGTTTGCAAATGTTCTTTGGAACCCGAACATCCGGTGCGGCTTCCGATTGGCTTCCCAAGCTTCCCACAGCCAAACGGAAGTCATACCTTGGCTTCCAAAGATTTTGGAAGTCGAACGGACTTCTGGAACGGATTCCGTTCGACTTCCGAGGTACCACTGTACAGGTATATAGCAATTGCAGAAGACGTTCAAGACACATACTAAGAAACAGAAAAGAAGGAAAGGAAAAACAACCCCTGTCCCCAGTATCAATTCAGAGTCACAGAGGTGCTTCCGCCATTCTTCAACCTGGATGGAATATCATGTCAAAGATGATTGTTACTGGAAGACAGTTGGCATGTGCTTTTTGTTAAATGTTCCTCCATTTCCCCTAATGCCAGTTCAGAGCTGGCTTGTTGGGCAAAGGGACAGGACCGGTGCTGGCAATTTTGGCGCCCTAGGCGAGGGGGCGGGCCACGTGACGTCATTGCGTATGACGCACGTTGCGGAGCGGTGCCCCACCCCCTGGCCGGCCGGGCGCCCCCCCGCCGCCATGGTTTGCTTGCTCCGCCGCTGGTTGGGGTGGCACCGGGCGGCGGCAAGGGGCGGGGGGGCAGGCTGGCCAGCGCCCCCTCCATTTTGGCGCCCTAGGCAATTGCCTAGTTCGCCTAAATGGACGCGCCGGCCTTGCAAAGGGAAACTTGGTTTCAGAAGGGTAGAAGGCCCTGGACCATCCCACCAACCTACTTTGGCCTTCCGCTCCTATTTCTGCCTTCAAATCCTGGGGGAGAGAGAGAGAGAGAGAGAGAGAGAGAGAGAGAGAGAGAGGTCCTTATGCTGGGGTGAAATGAGGCTTTATTTCACCTGGGGGTTCTCTCACCAAAGAGTACATGCCCCAAACTCAGATTTTGGCATCCACACATTCTCCTTTGTATATACTTCCCCCCCCCCCACCAACAAATAGTACATGCTTTACACAAAGGATCGGGGGTGATGGGCACTTAGCCAGCTCTCCCCCTCAAAAAAAAAAATCTTGCAAAAGAATAATTTAGGCTACAAACCTTTTCTTAACATGGTTTAAACTCACTGTGATTAATTTATGAGTAGACATGCATGGGATTGTGATGATAGTTTAAGGTTAGAACAGGTTTCATTTCGTTTTTGTGAAGGACGAGATTAAACTTTCAAAAGGCCCCTAGAAAACTGCACCAATGATTCAGTATATATCTATAATTTTTAGGCTACAAGACAATTAAAAACCTCTTAATCCACTAATACGTGAAGCAGATTAAATGACACAGATGGCATAATTATATCTGGAGAGATCAATGGGCTTGCCTTGTTTTGACACTTTGCAACTGTGGTTGTTGCTATTTTGTCAAAGTTGTGCTTAAAAACCCCAGGCTTCATTATCTATATATTTTATCATATGAAGACATGGTACAAAATTGTGCCTTCCATGAGGAGTTTGGCATCCCTAATGAGAGGTGCCCGTCGGCATACTGCCTGGAGGTTAAATCAGGTTCCCCGTTCACCAATTTTCTCCTGGAGTCCATTACTTGCAGTTCTTCCTCTTCCTAATTGCTGTCCTGAGGCAAAATTGCCAAGAACTGCCCTGGGCTCTGAGAACGTACTGAGCTGATTGTACTAAAGGAGAGCAGTATACCTTCATTATACGCTTTCAGGAAATGCTAAAGATGCACCTCGTTGCTTTGACTTTTGACACTGGAGATGCTTATTATGGGACCCACCTCATTTCTGTGATTGTGAGTTGTTTTAGACTGTTTTCAATTTTGTTGTAATCTTCCCAAGAGCCTCAGGGGGAAGGGCAGGTAAAGGTAAAAAGGTAAAGGACCCCTGGACGGTTATGTCCAGTCAAAGGCGACTATGGGGTGCGGCGTTCATCTCGCTTTCAGGCCGAGGGAGCCGGCGTTTGTCCACAGACAGCTTTCCAGGTCATGTGGCCAGCAGGACTAAACTGCTTCTGGTACAACGGGACACCGTGACGGAAACCAGAGTGCACAGAAACGCTGTTTACCTTCCTGTCGCAGTGGTACCTATTTACTTTCATTGGCATGCTTTTGAACTGCTAGGTTGGCAGGAGCTGGGACAGAGCAACGGGAGCTCACCCCGTCGCAGGGATTCGAACTGCCAACCTTCCGATCGGCAAGCCCAAGAGGCCCAGTGGTTTAGACCACAGCGCCACCCGCATCCCTAATAACAATAACAATCTCCAATGTTGTTTCTCTCTCTCTAGATTTATCAGCCTTTTAGGATCAGACCCGATGTTACCATGATTTCATGGCCAATGTCCAAAATGGCTGCAATGCGTCTAGCTTAGTGGTGGGGGAAATTCAGACTCCCTCCCCCCAAAAAATATTCTGCAACACTCACTGGCCTTGTTTTACACCCTCTTCTGGTGTTTTTGCCCAACTGGATTGTATTCTAGAACTATGATTATGCCTCTGGCTTCCTCTGATGGAGGATGCTAGTGGCCATAATAGCATATTGGCTTTTAAAAAAAGAATAATTTTCATTCAAGATTTTCTTGGGTTACAAAAGGGTTTGCATTGTCTCTTTTTTGAGGTCATAGAATCATTTCCACTGATCAATTGCATTCAGTGTGAGGCATTTGTATTGTTGGGTCAAGTAAGCCGTATTGATTAGCATGCTATCAATGGGTTATTGCTGTTGTCTTGTTGGGTTGTGGACATGATAAAGGGGAGCCTACCAGGATGCAGGCATCCTCTTCTATTTGTCCCCAAGTCAGTTTCAGTCTTTTGGTTAGTAAGGCTGTTTCCCATATGATTTGATACAGGTCTCTCCAGTGTCCGGCTGTAATGCTTCTGGCTTCTGAGAGTAGGTGGGTTATGAGCTCTTTATATTGTGAGTGCACATTCTTGTCTTGGGAAATATTCAATAGGGCCAGTTCTGGGGTGGCTTCCAATGCCTGTTTGGTTATTTTGCATATTTCTTGTAAGATTGCCATCCAGAAGGCAAGGTTGGATTTGGGGGCATTCCCACCACATGTGGAGGTATGTGCCTGTAGAGGCCTCTCCAGCATTTTGCAGCATTTTGGTGAGGTTCCTGGGTGCATCAGTGTAAGTTTCTGCTGTGTTATAATAGCATCTTGCTGTAGTGAATGTGTGGATTTGTGCATCACTCATATGCGAAAAGGAGCACTGCAGGGATGGTGACCCTGTGGAGGATTACAGCTTTCATCATCCCTGGCCATTGGTCATGTTGGCTGGGGCTGCTAGGAGTTAAAATCCAAGAACTTCTGGAGGACCACAGGTTCTCCATCATTAGTGTACTGCCTTCTCCCCGTGGAGCTGATTTACCGTATATACTCGAGTATAAGCCGACCCGAATATAAGCCGAGGCACCCAATTTTACCACAAAAAAACTGGGAAAGCTTCATAAGAGCCACTGCCTGCCTCACTCGAGTATAAGCCAAGGGCGGCTTTTTCAGCACAAAAAATGTGCTGAAAAACTAGGCTTATACTCAAGTATATAGGGTAATATGGCAGAAGTACTAATAAATGTGGGAATGTTAAGAATAGTAGGAAAGGATATATTGAATAAGTATTTTCCTTCCTTCACTCACGCTAGTATGTGATGTAGCAGAGTAGATTCCCCTCAATATAGCTGGAAGCTAGTTAGCAGATTCGTTTGAATCTCTTAGTTAAGATTATTTCCTGGTGTCGCCTTTAATCCCTCTTAAAAGAATAAAGACACAAGAGTCTGAGTAAAGTAACAAAAAGTTTACTCACATTTCAGTTCATGATTTGATCCCTGAAAGGCAGGCTTTACTTAACAGTTACACAAAGAAACTGAGAGTTCATCTCATATGGAGACTGAACTCGTGTGCTGCTGGCTGAGAGCCAGCAGACAGCAAAATTACATTAATATAACAAAATGGCTGCAGGAGAGCAGCATGGCAGCAAAAGGTAGAACAAGACAACAGCAGTAACAAGATGAACAAAAGACTGAAAAATTGGCTGCATGACTCGGCTCTTTTATGGAGTCCGCCAGAGCCACACCCATCTCCCAGGTCACATGCAGGGGGAAGATGCTCCAGACCAGTGGAACAGGAAGTTACACTGACTGGAGTAACATCCCCCTTCCTGTGCCCACTCTAGGGAAATAAGGAATGTTGCATTTGACTGTACCAATGGATTACATCCCACAATAAATAGGGCATCATAAAAGCTGCACTGAAATTCTCTGAGGAAAGGCAAAATATCCAAATTGAAATCTCGCTCTCTCTATCCAAATTGAAATCTCCCTCTCTCCCTGAAGCCCTTGTTGAAAAAAGAGGCATCAAAACTTCAAATATCATCCCTGGGCAAGCTCCAACATGAAAACACTGAGTACATAAGTAGCCATTTTAAAAGAAGGCTAGGCTACCCCTTTGCTAGAAGTCAGCTTAGGACATACTTATTTTCCACCTTCCCAAATCTGTATTAGACTTGTAAAAAAAAAATGTTCATAAAGTTTTTATTGGATTTTCATTTCTTTTTTTTAATGAGCTCTCCTAAAAACTGTGCTAAATTATGAAGTGCCGGTGGCACATATTTCCTGTCACTACATCTACCTCAAAGTTTATCACAGCATGGCAGTTTGCCTCCTGTTAGATTTGGTAGAATTGGGGGCTAAGACTATTTGTTAAATGAATTATTCATCGACAAAGTAGTCATCTGTAATTTTAATGCCTTTTCTATGCAGGACATTCATGCATTTTTAAAACAACCTTGGTTTTCAGTCTCGTTTCAGGAAGTGCGTTTTTATTTTTGGTCCTCATTCTAACTGCTCCTGTTGTGAATGAGAGATTTTGTGAGAGAGACTCGCACCCAAATCCCAGGGGGTTGCCGTGTAAAGTGGAGCAGAGGAGGAGAGTGCCCACCCATGTTTCACACCATGTCTCTCTCGCCTCCACATTCACTCCATGCACTAAGCAGATGAATGCCCCCAGCTCCTCAGTTCATTATCTAAAGCGGTGGCTCCTGCCTAAACCTAAATATTAATATTAATATTGTATATCTGTCCACAGCACTCTTGTGCAAAGATTATGTTGCTTATAAAACAACACTTAACAAGAAACACATAATTGTTAAGCAATATTTATGTTGCTTAACAAACAACATTTTCTTTTAAGAAACTGTTTTGTCATGGGTACCATTTTAAGAAAGGTGTGTTTCAGACCACACATGATTATTCCTCATTGGGCTATCCAGTCCAGTACTGTCAAACCTGATTGGTTGCTTTTCACAGCCCTGCCTGTGTTAGAAAGTCGCTGAAATTATTCCGATAGAGTCCAAAGAAGAAGAAGAAGAAGAAGAAGAAGAAGAAGAAGAAGAAGAAGAGTTTGGATTTGATATCCTGCTTTATCACTACCCGAAGGAGTCTCAAAGCAGCTAACAATCTCCTTTCCCTTCCTCCCCCACAACAAACACTCTGTGAGGTGAGTGGGGCTGAGAGACTTCAGAGAAGTGTGACTAGCCCAAGGTCACCCAGCAGCTGCATGTGGAGGAGCGGAGACGCGAACCCAGTTCACCAGATTACAAGTCTACCGCTCTTAACCACTACACCACACTGGCTCTCTATTCTTCCCTTGTTGTTAATAATGGGTCCTTCTATCTTTGAGCATACAGTGGTACCTTGGTTGTTGAATTTAATCCAAAGAGAACAGAAATCCTGATAACTGAGGAAACCAAACAAAAACAGAGTAGAATTTCAGGAGAAATGAATAGATGAGTGGACAGGGAACTATGGAGAAATGATATGAACAAAGAGAATTCGAAGATGTATGTTTTAAATTTGGAAAATGCATTTTTTTTTTAAAAAAAGGAGGGCCTCCCCCCCGTTCTTTCTTCAGGCCTTCTCTGTAGCAGGGAGATATTCAGCCACATATACAGAGGAAAAACTCTTTCAGATTCACACAGCCAATCAGAGCGCATGCTACCTCAGAAAACAGTACAATCGTACCTTGGTTGGCGAACGCCTTGGTACTTGCACGTTTTGGCTCCTGAACGCCGCAAACCCGTAAGTGAGTGTTCCGGTTTGCGAACGTTTTTCGGAAGCTGAATGTCCGACGTGGCTTCAGATTGAGTGCAGGAAGCTCCTGCAGCCAATCAGAGGCCACACTTTGGTTTCTGAACCATTTCGGGAGTCAAACGGACTCCCGGAATGGATTAGGTTTGACAACCAAGGTGCGACTGTATGCCACTTTTCCTAGTTCCTAAAAACACACCCATTGCTTGCTTAGCGGACTTACTGTTAACAGAATTAGCCCTTCAGTTAGAGACTGAATGGTCCCTGTCGTTGTGCTTCCAAAAACTCAGAGTTGCCAGGTACCTGAGTCTTTTTTGCATGAAAAGCATGTGCTCTTCTGCTGAGATGAGGCCCTTTGCATCAAACGTTCTTAAAACGCACTGCTTGTTTTGGTTCTTCTTCAATTTCAGCTTGAATATAGTCAAAGCTGTGACCCTGAGTCTTGCTATTAGGGTTTGCCCAAAATCTCTTGCTGCCTAGCCTGGACTGGTAGCCCAATGTTACTTTACTGGTCCAAACTAATACTTTGATCTAAATAAAATAAAAACATTGTGGGGGGCGGGGGTGAGGAGAAAGGAATAAAGAAAGAGGGAAATAAAGAAATAGAAAAGAGGTTGAAAGAGAGAGAGAGAAAAAATAAAATTCAGAAGGTAAGGGACTTCTGATTTTTTAACTGTCCGCTATATATAAACAATGTTCACTTCATCCACTCCAATAGAACACCCAACAAAGACACTTTCTATAAACAAACATTATCTTCAACTTCAATGTCATCATTTCTTTCTCACGCCAAAAAGTCTATGAGAGGTTTCCCATCTTTAGTAAACGTTTACAATGACTTTTCTCTGATTAAACATGTCAATTTCGCCATCTCAGTTAAGTCCGTTAGTTTTAACAGCTATTCTTCCCTTGTTGTTAATCATGGGTCCTTCTATCTTTGAGCATACAGTGGTACCTTGGTTGTTGAATTTAATCCATTCCGGGAGTCTGTTCGACTCCCGAAACGGTTCAAATACTTTCCTGCACTCAAGCGGAAGCCGCCTCAGACGTTTGGCTTCCAAAAAACGTTCACAAACCGGAACAGTCACTTCTGGGGTTGTGGCGTTCGGGAGCCAATTTGTTTGACAACTAAGCCGTTCGACAACCAAGGTACCACTATATATAGAAGTCTCGCAGCCGTAATCATATATGGTAGCAAAGTTCCAATATATATCCGTAAGTCCCAGCGGAAAGAGTTCTGGCTTCAGCTGAAAAGCAGTCTTCAAAATTCTCCTTTTTAATGTATGTACAGTGGTACCTTGGGTTACGAACTTAATTCGTTCTGGAGGTCCGTTCTTAACCTGAAACCGTTCTTAACCTGAGGTATCACTTTAGCTAATGGGGCCTCATCCTAGGGCAAAGTTCTTAACCTGAGGTACTACTTCTGGGTTAGCGGAGTTTGTAACCTGAAGTGTTTGTAACCTGAGGTGTTTGTAATCTGAGGTACCACTGTATCTGTATCCGATGTTTTTCGGCTCTTTTGCATGTAATCTTACTTTACATGTGATGCCTGGGTTCATTTTCCTCCTCACAAATGTCTTTTGTAGCATTTCCATGCTGCTTACCACCAGATGGCAGAAGAACACAAAGTACAGTATCAGAGCCCTGCATATTCTTCAAATTTATACATACAATATATATGCATTATATTCACATCTTGCCTTCCCTCCGAAGAGCTCAAAGTCCACACCTCTTTTCAACACCTTTGCTTATTTACTAAATACCTTCCAAATGTCCCTATTTTCCAGGGACCTCCCTGATTTAGAGAAGCCGTCCTGGTTTCTGATTTGATCCCGAAATGTCCCTATAGTGGTACCTCAGGCTACATACGCTTCAGGTTAAGAACTCCGCTAACCCAGAAATAATGCTTCAGGAAAAGAACAGAACTTTGCTTCAGGATAAGAACATAAATTGTGCTCTGGCGGCGCAGTGGCAGTGGGAGGCCCCATTAGCTAAAGTGGTGCTTCAGGTTGAGAACAGTTTCAGTTTAAGAACGGATCTCCGAAACGAATTAAGTATTTAACCAGAGGTACCACTGTATTTTCATTGGAGAACTGTTGTAGGGTATGGAGTTATCTGATCCCTGAGCCATCTGAAGGCTATTCTGTATAGAGAAGGTTGTTGTTTTTAAAATGTTTATTATGTTATTACATATGTTGGAAGTTGTCCAGAGTGACTGGGGCAACCCAGTAAGATGCATGGGGTAAAGGGTAAAGGTAAAGGGACCCCTGACCATTAGGTCCAGTCGCGGACGACTGGGGTTGCAGCGCTCATCTCGCTTTATTGGCCGAGGGAGCCGGTGTACAGCTTCCAGGTCATGTGGCCAGCATGACAAAGCCACTTCTGGCGAACCAGAGCAGCGCACAGAAACGCCGTTTATCTTCCCGCTGGAGCGGTACCTGTTTATCTACTTGCACTTTGATGTGCTTTCGAACTGCTAGGTTGGCAGGAGCTGGGACCGAGCAACGGGACCTCACCCCGTTGCGGGGATTCGAACCGCCGACCTTCTGATCGACAAGCCCTAGGCTCTGTGGTTTAACCCACAGCGTAAAATTATCATTATGGAATGGCATGTCCCTATTTTCATTGGAGAAATGCTGGAGGGTATGTTGCTAGCAGATGCCAGTACAGCAGACCATATCTTCCAACACCGATATTTAAGGGATGAAGTATCAGCCAAGCTATATGTGATGTCCATGCAATGTTCTCTCTTCAGAAGTTTGTCTGTCTTTGTTTTTAACAAAAGGGAACTGTGGGGAGGGGCAAGGGGGCCGAAAAGAGGAGGGCCAGTCTTCAGCCCTACCCGGACCTCAAATCTGAGGTCTCCTTGAAGGAGGAACAGGTTGAGCTATCAAGATAAACACATACCATGCAAAACCTGGTGGCGTCTTCCCAGACAGATAAGACTCATAAAAGCTACTTTGGTGCAAACCTTTTCCCTCGGAATTAGTCCAAAGGTCCCCATGCCCATTAAACTGTGGAGTGCAAAGGTGGAAAGGCAGATATCTTTCAAAGCCTAGCCAGCCCTTCAAGGATGAGGACAGTTGGCTATGTGTAAAATTTGAACATTTTCTTGCATGTGTGTGTAATACAGACAGCTGGGGTTAGTGTTATGCTGTTTCTCCATCTCCAACGTGCGGCTTTTGTAATGGTGGTGCAAAAGTCCATCCCTCCTTGCATTGCTGCACCCATTTATTGCTGTTTCCTGGTTCCATGTTTACGGAAGTAGCTGGTGTATTCTGTTTGGGCTGAATTCACTTATACTGATAACACTGCTGTTTGTCTTGGGTGTGTGTGTGTGTGTGTGTGTGTGTACATTCTTCAACGAAACAGTTTCCTGACTTTTGTTTTCTCAGAGGAAACCATAATGCCCTGGGGTTGAGTTATGAAATAAACCTCCAGAAGCCTCCTATTGGGAGGGACGGGACGGACTGAGAGGGATTTTGTTGCTTTTACAGGGAGGTGTTTGGTTGAGAGAGGTTTGTCTGTTTGAGGGAGAGAATTCCCTACTTTTGTTGTCTATGTTTTTGTTTTTAGGGAGTGTAGGTGTGTAGTATATTTTTTGAGATGTGGGGTGGGATACTGAGCATCCCCCAAAGCGGGTTCTCCATCATGGAGATCACGTGTTGCGGTGGGGGCTAGCAAACTACCCCTTAGTTGCTGGGCAGGTTGGTTTGGATGGCCACTTCTGTGATTGGACCCTGGGGTGTTGTTGGGGAGAATTATATGTTGCCATTTATGATGGAGAGCCCAGCGTTTATAAATGGTTTGCACGCAGCATGATCTCCCTCTTTGGCTGCGTGCTTCGGATCGCCCGCCCTCCCTCCCTAATTTTAGGCCTCTGTATTGACCTTGCTATGCCTGTCATGGGGTCGTCTGCTGTTGGGGCAGGGGCCTGGTAGGAATTTTTCCATTTGGCTGATTGGCTGGTGCCATCTGGTTTTCGCCTACTGCGTAGCAAATAGTCACAACTTGTAAGGTTGCGGTTAGGCATTGGTTATTATGTTGGTTGGAGGAGGGGACTGTTGACTGTGTTTGCCACTCCTATTGATGGTGGTGTGTAGGGAATTCCGTTAAAGGAATCCAGGGGCTCGACATGTTTTTGTCCATATCCCCCAGTCGGGGGCCAGGGCCACGCAAGAGCCCCTGGGAGCCTGTGGGAAGAGGGGAGGGTCAGACCCATCCGGCCCCCTTTCTCTACCTGGATGGTTTCCCCCCTTTACTGACAAATGTCAGTTCTGTCCTTAGGGGACAGATAGTCTGGACCAATGCCTACGCAACCACTCACATATCTTGCAATTTAATAAAGTTGTGGCCAAATTCATGCCAAAAACCAAAACCAAAATTTATGCCTGAAGTGTGAATTTATTTTGAGGGGTGGTTTGGGACCTCGACACGCAACATGGCTTTTGTGAAATGGGTATCTTGTTGTGCTTGCAACAGCTGATTAGATTTCCAAATATGTCCCCAGGCCCCAAAAGCTTAGAGAATGTGCATATTGTCAGAAAAAAGTACAAAAAAAAAATCTGCTGAGACGTACACATTCCCCAAAGCCTGTTGGGATTTTGCATAAATAAATAAATGTTGGCTAGAGAATGTTGAAAATTCAGCTGATATGTGCACATTGCCCAAAACCTTTTGGAGATTATGCATAATGACTGGAGAACATATAGAATATCTGCATATTTCCCTAGACATGTTGGAGACAGTGTACCTTGACTTGGAAATGTGCATAATTCCCTCTTAATGGATGGATTATATGCACATTCTCCATAACACCTGGTGAATATGCACAATGGCCAGTTCTTGTATACTTTAACTGCTCAACTTACATTCCTCTCAACATATCAGTGGAGCAGTTAAGAAAGTTTAGACTCTTCTGAGTGCTATTCCATATCAAGTGATCCAATTTTTAATGTGGTGGATTTTTTTTTTGCCTCATGTCATCCAAATTTGTCCACTTGTTGAACAATCAAAACCAAGTTTAAATCTAAATTTATTTATTTTTTAATCTCAGCCTGTTTTGAGTTATGAGGATTTGAAATTTTGTAACTTCACTTTAGAATTTGAAGCTAAGTCCATCATGTGCCAAATCATATAAAAGCCCACGAAGTTCTGAAGAGATTAGCATTTTTAGTTTTGAAATTTCTCAGTTCTGGGCTGAGCTTTTAAGGTTTCTGTGTGGTCCGGCAAGGCCAACATTGTCTATTGTTTGAAATGTAAACTTTACTATTGTTTCATTGTAAACTTTACGACGACCTCCGCCAGCAATTCCTGGACCGGCTCTGCATCCCTAGAAGGAGACCAGAGCGGGAGGTCTTACAGTTCCTATTATCGGGGAAAGACCAGGAGCTCACCAAATTGGTGGCTCAATACCTACATTTGCTTTTTTCTCATCGTAATATTCTGCAGTCGTCTGAGTTATCAGGAGTCCCAGAGACGTGACGGTGGACAGCGGAGTCTTTTCTCTTTTAGCATAGTTTGTGCCTCTGTGAAAGTATTAATCCGGTTCTGTTCTGTATGTGTGTTTGTTTGATGCCAATAAAAGGTTGATGAATGGAATGAAATGTCAAGCTCCCATGACACAGAAACGGGCTGAGATAAAGTTAAAATAAAAACTGAGATCTGGGACGTTCTCTTATACTACTTTCAGGAAACGGAAAGCAATATAAAATGGTCACTTGACCCCTGAACTTAATCTCATGGAAGTCCTTCTATTTATATGTTAATGTGTATTGTTATTTAATTTACATCAGAATATGGAAAGCCAGTCCGGCTGCTTTTGGGGTCTTTCTGAGTGACGCCCTGACCTTCTTCTGACAGCACCACTGCTTCCTATGCATTTTTTAGTAATGTCAGCCTTTTAATATAGGATAATAGAGTGATGTTTCTTGATCGGTATGGATTGCTTAAGCCTATTTGCCTCTGGAAGGAGTTCGAGACACACTGTGCCAAGAAAAACCTCGACTCTGAAATCACATGCAAAGAAAATGTTCACAATGCTGAGTCAAGGTTTCCTAATGTACCCTCTTAAGAAAATCAGCCCCAAATCTATTGAGTCAAGTTTCCCCCGAGGCTAAATAAACCTCTTCGGATGTCTCTGGATGCCTGTTCCAAAAGGACACACCACAGGGGTTAATTTTAATATGGCTTTTCTTTTTTATTATTTGATTTTAGTTTTAAATTAGTGTCTAGACAACATAAAGTGAAGCCATGCTTGGCAGTAATGAAACACAGAGCGACTCAAAAAGAGAAAAAGGACTTTGTTCTTATCAAGTGCATTTGATGGCCCAGGGCAGGATCCAATTTCTTCCCATGCTGATCCCTTAACAGGACAATAATACGAAGGCTCCCTCAAAAGAAGAAGAAGAGTTTGGATTTGATATCCGGCTTTATCACTCCCCGAAGGAGTCTCAAAGCGGCTCACATTCTCCTTTCCCTTCCTCCCCCACAACAAACACTCTGTGAGGTGAGTGGGGCTGAGAGACTTCAGAGAAGTGTGACTAGCCCAAGGTCACCCAGCAGCTGCATATGGAGGAGCGGAGACGCGAACCCAGTTCACCAGATTACGAGTCTACCGCTCTTAACCACTACACCTTTGGATTATCTGCACCTAGAATTCCTAAAAGAAAAGCTTCTGGTTTCGTAGAAAAAATATATATATTTTCAGCGTCCCCCCCCCCCAGCTCATGATATATCATCTCCCAGAAAGCTTTTACCACCTTACATGACCACCACATATGATGAAAGGTTCCCTCTTTCTCTTTAAAGTATTAAAGCCTGGTACCTCCTTCCCAAAGCCCAGGAAGCTTCTGCCCTGCTTACGGAGGAAGCCCTGATGGTCATGTGTGTCACCTCAGAACATCTCAAAGGTCTACACACATCACCCCCCCAACCGCCTTCAAAAGCTGGTGCCCCTTGCCCTAACTGTTCCCCCCAGTGGCTGAGGAAGGGGCGGGGGTGGTCCGCCCTGGGTGCCATCTCTGAGGGGGGGGGTGACAAGAAGGCACCCCGCGGGGGACTCTCCCCACCACCTCTGGGCACAGCAGCGCAAGCCACCGGCATCGCACTGCTGCAGCCGCGAGCGGAGGACCGCGCTGCCATCGCTGCAGCTGCGAGCGGAAGATCCCACCGCCGTCCGTACAGCTCTCGAGTGGCGCCGTCGGTAGCAGCACAGCACATGAGCCGCCAGGCGGTTTGCCCCGCCCCTGTGGGCGGTCCGCCCCACCCCTCAACACCCCCCACCGGGTGCCAGAGAGCCTTCCTTCACCCCTGGTCCCCCCCCCACAAAAAATAGTTCACCGCACACCACTGGCACCATCACAGCAGATGGAGCAAGATTTCTCCTACATCCCCACCTATTTCTACTACATCCAGAGCTGTATTTACAACTTAATGTCAGCAGAAGAAACAGCCCTTTAGTCAGTTTTTTTAATAAAAAAAAAATCATCACACAAAACTCAAAGCTTCCCAGAAAAAGGCGCAAAACAAAACACAAACCACAGATGTATTTGCATCAGAAAAGAATGCTTTTATCCTCCCAACCAGATTTCAGGACCCCCACACCAAAGCATTTGTGGGCACAGCAGGAGGCTTAGCTACGGCACAGTTTGCAAGCAGGGGCAGTTCGAATCAGAACTTGCTTTGAATAACAACAACAACAACAACAATTTATTATTTATACCCCGCCCATCTGGCTGGGTTTCCCCAGCCACTCTGGGCTGCTTCCAACAAAATATTAAAATACAGTAGTCCATTAAACATTAAAAGCTTCCCTAAGCAGGGCTGCCTTCAGATGTCTTCTAAAAGTCTGGTAGTTGTTCTCTTTGACATCTGGTGGGAGGGTGTTCCACAGGGCGGGAGCCACCGCCGAGAAGGCCCTCTGCCTGGTTCCCTGTAACTTGGCTTCTTGCAGTGAGGGAACCGCCAGAAGGCCCTCGGCACTGGACCTCAGTGTCCGGGTAGATTGATGGGGGTGGAGACGCTACTTCAAATATACTGGACCGAGGCCGTTTACCAGGACTTGGTCTAGGAGCAATAATGATGAAGTAATAATAATGAAAAGAGTAACTCTGAACATGTACAGAATTCATTTATCTTATTACTGAGGAGAAACAGCAAGCCTTCCACCATCTGGGATTTGAGGAACACTGGGCCACCCCTCCTAAATTGGCCACAGTACTTCTGTTTTTAGAAACAAAGTCCTGTTTGCTTTTGATATCATGACAACTCCCATTCCTGCCTGCAGATAAAGCCAATGTTTCTTTTAAAG
Source organism: Darevskia mixta (assembly GCA_034641385.1). Classification (NCBI taxonomy): domain Eukaryota; kingdom Metazoa; phylum Chordata; class Lepidosauria; order Squamata; family Lacertidae; genus Darevskia; species Darevskia mixta. The sequence goes on from JAWWNH010000017.1 coordinate 19,676,545, forward strand.
GCAGGGGTGGCTGCTGTAGGTGTGTACGGAAACAGGCTTCTGAAATTTCCATTCCCAAGTGAAGGAGTTGATTCAGATCTTTAATAGGATGCATTATCTCTGGTCTCCTGGTAACAAGACCCTGCTCTATGTTCTCTCATCACTGAGTAATTCAGGTGAATTCAGGTGGGACAGGGCAGTTTTAGCTCTGGCAAAGAGTGGTTGGCAAAGTCAATGGAGAAAAAGGAAAAAAGAATACAGTGGTCAGCTGTTTGACTTCTGAGGAGCTTTTGAAAACGGAAGCAATTACTTCTGGGTTTTCAGGGTTCCAAAACCTTCGGCTTCCGAGACACTCAAAAACCGAGGTACCACTGTACATGGGGTGTGGGTGGCGCTGTGGTCTAAACCACAGAGCCTAGGGTTTGCCGATCAGAAGGTCGGCGGTTCGAATCCCCGCAACGGGGTGAGCTCCCGTTGCTCAGTCCCAGCTCCTGCCAACCTAGCAATTCAAAGTGCAAGTAGATAAATAGGTACCACTCTGGTGGGAAGGTAAACGGCGTTTTCATGCGCTGCTCTGGTTCGCCAGAAGCGGCTTAGTCATGCTGGCCACATGACCCAGAAGCTGTACACCAGCTCTTGGCCAATAAAGCGAGATGAGCGCCGCAACCCCAGAGTCATCTGCGACTGGACCTAATGGTCAGGGGTCCCTTTACCCTTTACCTTTTACCACTGTACACACCTTCCAACATTCCTCAGATGAAAATAAAGACATTTCTCACCTCCCCCCCACAATGGACTCTCTTCAACACCCCATTTTTTGGGGGGTCCCCTTACCCCCCGTCGATTATTTCCTATCAGACACAGCACAGGCACTGTCCACCATCCTGAGAAAACCCATGGATCCCGGTGTCATTTTATTCTTTGGTAGATTTACAGAAAGGAAAATGCACATCGATAAATTAACTTTAGAAAGGGGTCAGATTAGATGCGGATGCACAAAGCATTTAAAACAACAACAACAACAACACTCCTTGCATTGCGCTCCCCCTGAGTCCGTGGAGAGGCAATGGGGGATGCTCTCAGGACAAGAATGCGTTGGCAGATTGTGGACACATTGGCTTCAGTTCATGCTGACCATCTTCTAGGGACTATTGTTGGCATCCGTCTGTCTCGGGAGACAATGGAGAAGGGTGCTTTTGGAGGTGAAGTCAAACTGTCATAAGGTTACCTCTCTCTGTAAAGTTTGAAATAATAATTGAAAAAGGACTGTAATAAACTTTTCCTTGTCTTTATACTTTCCTGGGCAACCAGCCGGGAGCTGCTGACAGCATCCTGACATCAGAGCTTTCCAAACTTTTCATGTTGGTGACACACTTATTAGGCATGCATCATTTCGCGACACAGTAAGTCAGTTTTACTAGCAAACCGGAGTTTAAACTAATCCCTTTCTAGCCCTGAGAAGAGCACGGGGAGTGTTTGCACAACACACTGCAGCCAACACACTAATGTGTCGTGACACACAGTTTGGAAAGCTCTGCTCTACTTGCTTAATCACCTGACTTCTAACTGATTGATTGCGTGGTGAAATAAGTACATTTAATTAGCATGAGCACATATAAATTATTTTGTATGCTACCAAGAGAGAGCTGGACCATCAAGAAGGAGCTGCACCATAAAGAAGGCTGATCGCCGAAAAATTGATGCTTTTGAATTATGGTGCTGGAGGAGACTCTAGAGAGTCCCATGGACTGCAAGAAGATCAAACCTATCCATTCTGAAGGAAATCAGCCCTGAGTGTTCACTAGAAGGACAGATCCTGAAGTTGAGGCTCCAAGACTTCGACCACCTCATGAGAAGAGAAGACTCCCTGGAAAAGACCCTGATGTTGGGAAAGATTGAGGGCACAAGGAGAAGAGGACGACAGAGGATGAGATGGTGGGACAGTGTTCTCGAAGCTACCAACATGAGACTGACCAAACTGCGGGAGGTAGTGGAAGACAGGAGGGCCTGGCGTGCTCTGGTCCATGGGGTCACGAAGAGTCGGACACGACTGAACGACTAAAAACAACAATGCTACCAAAACCTCAATATTGGCAGAACATGTTTCACTGGCAAGTATTATAGAATTGTACACAGGGACTGGGATAAAAAGTGAAATTTCTTTCTTCAGTGCTTGGGCCTAGTGAAATACTGCATGCGGACACATTCAACAGAATCCCAATGGCTTTGTATGTCGGTGTGGCAATCTAATTTAGGAGGAGTAGAGAAGCAGCAAGGGGGCTGGGATGCCCTTCCTTTCCCCCCACTTGCCACTACTCCACTTCAAATTCCCCAAAACAGTTCTCCCTTCCTCCAGATACACAGGGTTACAAATCTGTGTGTTTTGAGGGTAAATATGTGTGGAAGATATATTGGCGTGTGAAGACTGATTTGTGTTGAGGAATCTCTAGCAAAGTCCGGGTTCTGTAGTTCTCCCTGCATCTCTTCGAAGTAGCCTACTCTGCTCCACATCCATCCCTTTTGGGGTTTCGGAGCATGCATTAGGCCACGTGCACCTCTCACGGAACAAAAACAAAATGGCGGTTCTAGATGGCTGTATCCTGACAGAATATGTTCTAGCGCTAGTTCCTTCATCATATTACTTTTCTGTATGCTTATGGGACAGCCTAGCATAATGTAATACAACTGGGTTATTGCAACCTGGAGTAATGCTAAGTAGATTATTTAGGGGTCCCGAAGCATTATGAACCAGTGATCACTGAGTATCTTTTGCCATTTCGAAGCACAGCAAATGTCCCTTGTCGTAGCCAAGTACACCAGGGGGAACTGTTCAGTCATGGAACATTTACAGCATCTTTTCTTTATGTGTGACTTTCTCAGTTTCCAGCTATGATTCTGCGTGAACATTCCTGTCAGAATTTTAGCATATGGAATTACTGTGATTATAAGAAAATAATAATAATAATAATAATAATAATAATAATAATAATAATAATAAATTTTATTTATACCCCACCCTCCCCAGCCGAAACCAGGCTCAGGGCGGCTAACACCAGTAAAAATCACAACAAAATATAAAAGAAAACCATTAATTAAAATACAGGTTAAAAAGTCAATTTAAAATTTAAAATACCGCTTCATTTGTCGCCCATAAAACAAAACCAAGGGGAGGAAACCATCAGACTGAGTCTGACCCGAAGGCCAGGTGGAACAGCTCTGTCTTGCAGGCCCTGCGGAAAGATGTCAAATCAAAAGGGTTTTGATATATACCGTACTTTTCTGTGTATAAGACTATGTTGTTTTACTCTAAAATAATGTTCAAAATCTGGGCTCGTCTTATACACGGATAGTATCTCCCCCCATTTTCTTAAATCGGAGTCCCCAAAAATATGGGCCGTCTTATACATAGAGGCGTCTTATAGACAGAAAAATACAAGGTGTGTTTGTGTGTGTGTGTGTATTTCTGGAAAGCAATATACACATCTGAAATAAGAGACTATTTTTCTCTTCCTGCCAGGCTATGAATAAACCCAGCACTGGCAAGGTCTACCAGGCTTATGTGTTGAGCACACTACTTTATGGTATGCAGTGAGATTTGGGCAGCTTACAACCGTCAGGAGCAATGCCTCAATACCTTCCACAGGCGCTGCATCTGGAAGATTTGGGCGGGACAGAGTTTCAAACAAGGATGTGCTCTCCCAAGCCCACGTTTCACAGCCTGTTTGCACTCCTGTCTCGGCGACGTCTTGGCCATGTCCACAGAATGGAAGATGGCAGGATCCCCAAGGTTGTGTTCTATAGAGACCTGGCTACAGGCACCAGGCCTGTTGACAGACCAACTCCGTGTTACGCAGATGTCTGAAAATGTGACGCGAAGGCTGGCAACGTCAGCCATGGGTAGACTGGTTGTGCATCAGAGCGGTCTGCCATTTTGGAAAAGCTAAGGGGTGCAGACCAGTGAGGGTCAAGGACAGGTCGGCAGGGAGGTCATCTTCCTTTCTCTGAGAAGGCAGAACTAGATAGTATTTTGAGATCGTCCAGCTAGAACTTCCCCTTACCACAGAATTTTCTGATGTAGCAGGAGAGGGATTTTTTAAAAACAAAACAAAACCAGAGGATACTTTTTTCTGGAAACAAGAAATCTTGTTGTGTATGTCGGTTGTATGTCGTGTTTCTGGGGCTGCTTCCTGACTTCCCTATTTTGTGGGAGCAATCCCGTCACATATTGGCAAATTCAGGCTGCACGATGATTGTGGATCTGGCCTCTTGAGCAACAAACCCAAGGGTGGTTTTTTTTGCAGTAATGGAAGTGGCAGGGGAATTGATTCGCGTGGCATCATATAACCTCCCCACAGGCAAACCAGAAGGAAAACTCAATAAATAGGTGGACTTCATATACCCTTCCTGTAAATTTTGTGCAAACAAGTTAAGATTGATGATATGGAGAGAAAGAAATCATCTGGAATCAACCTGTATCTCTGTAATGGCATCAAAACTTTTTTGTGAATATTGGCTATGGTCAAAGGCCTTATGCTTCCCTTCCCTTCCCTTCTACAGCTATATATCCCATGTCTATGCGCTGGAGTGAAACCTCAGCTACGTGAGAGCAGGCGTGCTTAGTCATAGAGCTGCGAGAAAACTACACTGGCAATTTTTGTGTGCCTGCCAGGGATCTGCCCACCCCTGCCAGTCCAGCTCTGAGTGCATACAGGGACCCGCAGCCTGTGTTGACAACGGATTCATCTTCGAGTGAATCTGGCAGCCCCTCTTCGGGGGAGGAGCAGTTAGTGGCTGGGAGCCAGGGAGTGCCAGGTGTCCAGGGAGCTGCTGAGACACCTGGCACCACCCAGCAGACTCGCTCGGAGGGGGAGGCATCAGTTCCAGCGCATATCTCACGTAGGAGGAGAAGGCGGCAATTTAGGATGCCGAGGCTTTGGTGTTGGTGCCAAAACAGAAGGGAGGCACTTCCGGATTCTGCTAGTGACTGAGCAGACATGATAAACTGAACTCTGCACTGTAAATAGCTTTGCACAAAATAAAGAGACTTAAAGACAAGATGGCTTGGTCTTACTATTGAACAACCGATAAGAGAATCTGACAGTGCCTATTATGTGTTTTCAGGACATAACATTTGCTCGAATATCCTTAATATAATGGTCAAAACAGACCATACGGGTAAGGGCTCCATGCACATCCTGCCACGATGCGATGTACTTACCGTGTGGCTCAGTTTAGCACACCAATGGGAGTGTCCCTGGCGTGCTAAAGCTGCAAGAAAACGGTCTGGGGCAAATGAGACAGCTTCAAAGGACATTTGAGAAAGCTAAATGCAGACACCAGTTAAATGAGAAAGCCCTGTTCAATTCAGCACTGAGTTTTTTGCAGAGTATTAAAACAGCCCAATGCTCACTACTGAAATCTGGGATATTATTTGTGTTGGCTTCGGGGGTTTCAAGACAGGCCTTTAAAGAGATATTTTTCAAGAGAATTGAGAAGTACAAACAAACTCTGAGTTAATGTCCAAAAGAGTCATGTCTGCTCCTTCCCCAGCCCCCATTAAAATGTCTAAGCCTTTAAACACAACAAATAAGATGAGGTCATTTTATTAACGGTGCCAACTTCAGTGTGGTATAACTCCTTCCAGCGTCGCTCATAAAAGAATTTATAACCAATATGCTTAACATTGATACTTGAAGAGCTGTCATCTTTAGACCGGGTTGCTGCAATGCGTTCAGTGTGGGGCCACCCTAAATGTTATGTACTGAGCTGAATCCTAGAACAATAGGATCCAAAATGCAGCAGTCTGATTGGTCCTAGAACAATAGGATCCAGAATGCAGCAGTCTGATTGGTCCGCAGGATCCAATCCAGCTCCAGGTGGAAGTGAATCAGCGACCTGATTGGCCTGCAAGAGCAGCCAATCAGGCTCCTGGATGAAGTGAATCCGCAACCTGATTGGCCTACAGGAGCAGCCCGGAATTAGCCACTATCAGCACCACGCTCTAACCAACTGAGTACAACTGATGGAGGCTTACCCTACAAAGTCCAATATCGCAATGACAGCACATCCACTCAGTATCTCTCCATTCAATGGGATTCATTCCCAGGAAAGCATGCATAGGATTGCAGTGGGAAATTGTTGGCCATTATTATTATTATTATTATTATTATTTATTAGAATTTATATACCGCCCTAAAACCACAAAATACATACTGAAAATAAAGACAACAACCTAATAGCCCCCCCCGAAAAAAACCATGTTACAAGAGCATAGGATTAACCAAAGGCCTGGTTTAAAAGGATCCAGGAACCTAAAGGTGTATAACAAAGGCGCCAGATACCACAGACTCTGTTGCTTCTGCTGCTAAAGATTTGCAACACAGCAAATTTCATAGAATTATCAACAGTCTCCATTGTTCAGGTTGATTTATGTGTTTTGCTCAACAGGTTCTAGTGCCAACTGAGAGCGTGAAAAGGAGAGGAGGAAATAGGCAGGCTAGACGAAGGACAGAATTTTGCTCCTGGAACCTAGTGCTCCCGTTGACATTGACCGAACAGCTAACTTTAACCCCGTCATTCTGTCCTGCAGGAAAGGGACACAGATGCATGGATAAGGGTTTGCAAAATGTCGACGGAAAGGTAAATAACATGGCCCAACAGCTGCAGTCCAATAAGCAGCAACATTCCCAGGATGTGGGTTTGCTGGTTTCAGCGTTTTATGGTATGCACTGAAAACCTTGGTAGAGAAGCAGATTTCAGTGTTCCAGAGGATGCTTGAGTTTTGTAGACCTTGGGATAAACCGGATGACTGGTGCTCCATGCACAGTGTTTTGTGGATGCCTTTAATCCATCCCCATGCTTGATGAGTGCATCACGACAGCATCTGTTGACCTGTCACAAGGCAGCCATCATAGGATGATGCATGGAGCACTGGGGACGGCGCCCCCCAAGCACTGAAAGTGGGGATTAGTTCCTCCACATAAATTATGGCACTACATCCCCCAAAGGGAAATAAAGCCCATAGAAAGTAAAGCCTGCAAACAAGAAAGGCAGTGTAATGAGTGGAAACGTCAACTGCTTCTTCAACCAGCATCTGCTTTGAAAGAACTGTCGTAAGCAACCTGTCAAAATTTGTTGATGTTGTTACTGTTCTTCTGAGTGGTTGGTAACATTCTCAACTGCTGAAGATGTGGGACGTAATTCTACATGCCCAAATACATGTTCAACAAATACTTCTGCAGATCATTTTGCTATGTGCTGGTTGATCTTCACCAAAGTAAGCAGCACTTTCTATGGGCGTGCTGAGAACAACTTTTCTTCCAGCACTCAGAACATGCAGCGTTGACCGAGCGAGAAACCGTCTTGTTGTTTTCCAAATGCAAACATGCAGCCTGGAAATAGTCCACGATTCTACACTGGGCCTTGAGAGAAGAGCAAGCACTTGCGTGTCGAGGTCCCCAAGCCACCCCCCTAAATAACTCACACTACACACCGTAATTTAAGTTTAAGGTTTTTGGCATGATTTTGGCCACAACTTTTATTAAAATACAAAATGTGAGTGGTTGCTTAGGCATTGGTTCCAACTAGCTGCCCCCTCCTGGGGGCAGACTGACATCCGCCCGGTTAGCGAAGTCAGTAAAGGGAAAACACTTTGGGGAGAGAATGGGGGTCAGGGGAACAGGCCCTCGCCTCTCCCCAAATGTTCCCAGGGGCTCTTGCGTGGCCCTGGCCCCCTACCGGGGGATACGGACAAAAGCATGATGAGCCCCTGGATTCCTTTAACGGAATTCCCCACGCAGCAGCATTGGGGGGCAGGCACAGCCAACCACATCCCCTCCACCAACCAAATTCATAACCAATGCCTAACCGCAACCTTACAAGTTGTGACTAATTGCTACGCAGTCGGCGAAAACCAAATGGCAACAGCCAATCAGCCAGATGGAAAAATTCCTACCAGGCCCCTGCCCCAAAAGCAGACGACCCCATGACAGGCATAGCAAGGTCAACGCGCAAGCCTAAATAAAGGGAGGGAGGGAGAGTGATCCGATGCACACAGCAAAGAGGGCCATGTGCTGCCTGCACTGGGAATATATAACCTCTGAGCTGTCCATCAAAAATTGCTACATAACATTCTCCCCAGCAACCCGCAGGGCCCAATCACCTGCAATGGCCATCTATCCTAACCCGCCCAGCAACAGTGGGGTGACTTGTTAGCCCCCACCGCAACACGTGCTCTCCATGAAGGAGAACCCGCTTTGCGATGTTTACGGCGGACGTTCTGCTGCTGAAAACAGCAAGAAGACTCTCCAGCTGGCAAAGAATTAAGATCTCCACGTGTGTTTGCTTGAGAATAAAGTTCTTTGCAAATTGATCACTTGTGTTCAGATGCTGAAATGCGGTACAGTGCAGGCAATGCTAAATATCTGTGCTGCCACCCACTTCACCAACAACACCCAAAAACAAAATAGGGGGATGTATCAGGTTAGCCACTGTGAGAACAGGATGCTGGGCTAGATGGTGCCAACTTTAATAAAATATTTGGGGCCCATGTAAGTCCTGCCCCGCGCAATCAATAACATGACGCAGTGCACACGTACCATTTGAATGGCAATGCCCATAAACTGGGGGGGGGGGCAGTCCCCTCAAATATTTTATTGGAGGGGCCAAAGACCCCTTGGCCTAGGGTTGCCACCTGTCCCTTATAATAAGGGATTGTCCCTTATTTCAAGGGAAAATCCTGCCTGGCCCTGAATACAGCAGCCGACAATGTCCCTAGCAGTCTTAGCATGAAAGAAAAACATATGAAAAAGAAGGAGGGTGGGAGATCTGACAGAGAAACTGAGGAGCAATGCTGGGCTCATCTTAAGTTATTCCCCAGGGGGCAGGCCCATTGGCTGGTTGGGCCCACCCCTTGGGGAATCCCCGGACCCAGGCCTGCTTACCAAAGGCCAGTCTGAACACAAGCCTGCAGTCCTCTCCAGCTGGCTGCCAGATCACTGACCAGGCTCGTGGCCAGGTTGCAATGCCACCTGGCCATTTGAGGTAAGTGGACTTGTGCCTTTAAGAAGAGCCTAATGGAAGTGGAAGGAGATCATCGCTCAGAGTACATGCTTTGGATGCAAAAGGTCTCAGGTCCAATCCCTGGTGGATCTAGGAAGATCTGGGAGAATCCCCTGCCGCAAACCCTGTAGCTGCTGCCAGTTAGTCAATCCTGAGATAGATGGACCCAGGGTCTCCTATGAAGTTCAGTAGGTGAAGCTTTCCCCTAGCACTGGGTTCCCCATGTGAAAAGCCACCTGCTGATTTCCTGTTTTGCTTGTTGTGCCGTACACAAGATGCTCTCAGAAAAAGACAGCGTTAGATCTGTGAGCCCTCCTCTTCTCAAAGGAATCCAACGGCAGACGCTCAATTCCACTGCTTATGGGATTCTGGCTGGCTTCCATGTTGGCTTGCATGCTCCAGGAGAAATGAAATCCAGAGCAGTGACACGCAAAGCGCTGCCCCCGGCAGATATTCGCTCCTGCTGCTTTGCTGCGAACGAAAGTATGTGCGTGTTTTGCGCATGGGAAAGAACGCTGCCATTGCCTCATAGAGGGAAGAATAGATTTGCTCCAGCAATAAAGCACTAGAGTTTCCTTCCCCGCTCAGTCACACGAACGAAGGCCTGGAAAAGAGGAGATAGGATAGCCATCTTCAAATAACTCAAGAGCTGCCACATGGAAGAGGGAACAAGCTTGTTTTCTCCTGCTCTGGGATGTAGGACCTGAACCTATGTATTCAAGTTAAAAGAGAGTAAAGGTAAAAGTAAAGGGGCCCCTGACCATTAGGTCCAGTCGTGTCCGACTCTGGGGTTGCGGCGCTCATCTCACATTATTGGCCGAGGGAGCCGGCGTACGAGGGAGTCGACATTTGTCCGCAGACAGTTTTTCCAGGTCATGTGGCCAGCATGACTAAGCCGCTTCTGGCAAACCAGAGCAGCGCACCTTCCCGCCAGAGCGGTTCCTATTTATCTACTTGCACTTTGACGTGCTTTCAAACTGCTAGGTTGGCAGGAGCTAGGACCGAGCAACGGGAGCTCACCCCGTCGCGGGGATTCGAACCGCCGACCTTCTGATCAGCAAGCCCTAGGCTCTGTGGTTTAACCCACAGCGCCACCTGGGTCCCTACAAGAGAGTAGACTCCGACTAAACATCAGGAAGAACTTTATGACAGTAAGAGCAGTTTGACAGTGGAACAGACTCCCTTGGGAGGTGGTAGACTCTCCTTGGCACAAGGCCAGTTGTATTAAATAATAAATCAGAGATATGGAAAACTCTCCTTAGAATTGTTGATATATGCGGCAAGTGTAACATATAAGGCAGCTTGGGCATAGAAGAATTTCTGTTTGTTCTCTGGAAGAGGGGAATATGGTGATAATAGATATGCATTATATTCTAGGGAGGCACCTTCTACACATTCCTACGAACAGTGAAAACAGGAAATACAGAAGTAATCATATCATTGCAGAAGGGTACTTCCTCTTCCAGGATTGAGGTTTAAACCGCAGTTTCCATTGCTAATGCTAACAGTCAATTAAGACTAGGAACAGAAGCCAAAATGGGGACTGCAAGTCCAATGAAACATTTAAGTTCCAGGTGACCAATGCTGAGGTTCAAATAATCAATCGTCTGCAATCCCACAGAAAAAAATGTTCTCGACTAAGGCACAAAAGTACAGGACCTCAAAGAGCCTGACTTTTCATTTATCTTTGAGTTTATTTCACAGGAAAGAAATTGACAACCGCAAGTGCCTGTACCTTTGAATAATGTACATTGGAATGATGCCTAGCAGCACAGTCCTATACCTTCCTTATTCAGAATCAAGTCCCATTGAATTCGTAAAGGGGTATTGTTGTTGTTGAGTCGTTCAGTCGTGTCCGACTCTTCGTGACCCCATGGACCAGAGCATGCCAGGCACGCCTATCCTTCACTGCCTCTCGCAGTTTGGCCAAACTCATGTTAGTAGCTTCAAGAACACTGTCCAACCATCTCATCCTCTGTCGTCCCCTTCTCCTTGTGCCCTCCATCTTTCCCAACATCAGGGTCTTTTCTAGGAAGTCTTCTCTTCTCATGAGGTGGCCAAAGTACTGGAGCCTCAACTTCAGGATCTGTCCTTCTAATGAGCACTCAGGGCTGATTTCTTTAAGGATGGATAGGTTTGATCTTCTTGCAGTCCATGGGACTCTCAAGAGTCTCCTCCAGCACCAGAATTCAAAAGCATCAATTCTTCGGCGATCAGCCTTCTTTATGGTCCAGCTCTCACTGCCATACATCACTACTGGGAAAACCATAGCTTTAACTATACGGACCTTTGTCGGCAAGGTGATGTCTCTGCTTTTTGCAAAGGGGTATAGAATTGCAATCTAAGAATTACTTTGCCTTTCTGTATCACATTTCTTTCAAGGCTGGCAATCTTCTGTTGTATGACTGTGTCCCTGCCCACTTCTAATCACGGCACAAGCAATTTCCACATTGAATTCCTTTTTTTTCCTGCCCTCAGCAAAGATTGAAGATAAAAGCAGGATCCAGCTAAAAATGTTGCTTGATGAGATTTTTTTTTTAAATTAAAAAATCACCTAGGCTTTAAGTAAAAATATAGTTTCTATTTTACCTTGATTTGCATGGAACTCAAATAATACCAAGTGAGGAGGTGCTTTTCTTTGTTTTCAAAGCCCTGGAAAGAAATCAAATACTCCTCTGCACAATTCTTTTTCTTCTTCTTCTTCTGGTAACATCATCTCCAGACAAAACATAACAACAAGAGCTGTTTGCCTGGCATCTTCGAGTTTCAGAGCAGCACCTGGTTTCTATTTGGAAATGACATGAGAAGTTCCGATTCTGTGCTCAGCGTTTAATGGAAGCCATGTGGCTCTAAACCAGAGCAGGGCTGGGCAGGGGCCTCAGAGCCTCTGAATATCTCTAATTAAAGTGAGGAAACTAGTCACCTTCTCCAGCAACAGTTGAAAAATATTCAGGTTAATAGTAATAATAAAAAAGTTGGAAGGAAGTGAGGACCAATTCTCCCTCAGAATAACTTGCCTTGAGATGAAATGATGTCCTATGGGAAAGTGGGACATTCCGGGATCAAATCAGAAACCGGGATGGCGTCTGTAAATCCGGGACTGTCCCTGGGAAACAGAGACACTTGGGGGGTCTGGTATCTACTAATGAAGGCATGTCCAACAGGTAGATCATGATCTACCGGTAGATCACTGGACATCTGTGGTAGATCACTGGTAGATTACTGGCTCCCCCCCCCAAAGAAGCAACTTTGGCTCCCCCTAAAAAAAGCTCAACAACAAGATCACAGTCTCTTGGGAGTTGGCCACCCCTGTTAAACTAATGGGTACATCTGGCCAGTCTTTAAGGCAGGGGTCCCCAAACTTACCCCGCTTTGGGCCGGTTCCTCCGGCGCCAGTTGCATGGCGGGCCGGAGGGCGGGGGAGCTCGTGCCCATGAATGCATGCACCCCCGCTATTTCCGGCGCGGCTGGCCATCTCCGGGATGGCACGGCACCGGAAATAGCTTGTGCACATGCGCAAGCGTAATTTCCAGCGCGTGCTGACCCGGAAGTGCATGCGCACAAGCTATTTCCGGTGCCGTGCCATCCCAGAGATGGGCAGCCGCACTGCACCACGCCGCGCCGGTAAGAGTGGGCAGCGGGGGTCGTCGCGGGCCGGAAAATTGGCTCGCTCGGGCCATACCCGGCCCGCGGACCTTAGTCTGGGGACGTCTGCTTTAAGGGGAACCAGAGACAGCCCCCCAGATTGCCAAAGGGCAGCTCATAACCATTCGTTCCAGTGCGTTCCAACTCCCCCTGGAAGCAACAAAGCGTTTGCATGATCCTCCTTATGGACTTGGCAGCTGTTCCCACCGGCTCCACACAGCAAGGATTTTCAGCACTTGATGTGTGGTAATGATGTGCTCAATTGCTATTTGTAACCCTCAGTTGGGGAGGGGGGCTGCTCTTTGATCTGCAGACCTGCACATCCTTGAAAGCTAGCCTATTGTACAAATTAGTAAATGTCTGCAACCTGAAGCCCTGGCTGGTCTTGCCAACTGTTAGCCTGCTTGGCACTGGGACAATATTATTTCTTTATTTGTAAGGCCTGCCCTTTGGTGGCATCCCCTCCTTCCCACCCCCATCTTAACCCCAGTTCCTTCACCCAAATAATTTACTAGAGGTTAAAAACCCACCAGGCATGCAGGCAACTTTATACTGAAATACAACTTCTTGGAAAGCTGAGTGCGCTGGCAGGGATCCAGCAGGGAAACTCACAACGCTTCCAGTGTTTCCTCTTCCAGGAAAGCTGGAAACAGGTCCTGAATGCTTTGCTGTTTTCTCCATCTCTTTCAGTGGCATCAAGCTGACATTATGGTCCTTGTCTGTCTCTGCTCCATGGCATGTTGGAACAGGGGAGGGGGAAACAGAGGCAACTGGCCTGCATGTTATTTTCATTTTGGAAAAATAGCCCTCTGGATTCAGTGACACCGAGCAGAGATCTTTAACTGTAAAATGCACAGTTAATTGTGGGAAATAATTCCTTTGCACAGGTCTAATTATGGTGCTAGAGGAGACTCTTGAGAGTCCCATGGACTGCAAGAAGATCAAACCTATCCATTCTTAAAGAAATCAACCCTGAGTGCTCACTGGAAGGACAGATCCTGAAGTTGAGGCTCCAGTACTTTGGCCACCTCATGAGAAGAGAAGACTCCCTAGAAAAGACCCTGATGTTGGGAAAGGTTGAGGGCACAAGGAGAAGGGGACGGCAGAGGATGAGATGGTTGGACAGTGTTCTTGAAGCTACTAACATGAGTTTGGCCAAACTGCGAGAGGCAGTGAAGGATAGGCGTGCCTGGCGTGCTCTGGTCATGGGGTCGCGAAGAGTCGAACACGACTGAACGACTGAACAACAGCAACAACAAATTTGGGGGCAGAGCTCTGAGCAACACTAGGAACGCCCAACTACAGTGATGTGTGTTTTCCTGGAAAACATGGAATTGGAAAAAAAATAATTGGATATTTTTCTTTTTCTTTTGCCAAAAATAAATAAATATATTTTTTATTTTCATTCATAATTAACAAAGAAAAAAAGAAAACAAACAAAACAAAATTCATAACATCTTCATGCATTTCTTCACAATATACTTAAATTCTACTACTTAGCCAAAACAAAATAAGAAAAAGAAAAAATACAGAAAGAATACAATTGTTACCAATACAATTTCATATTTGCATTAATCATAAAAGCGAACTTAGCTAAATATAGGGTTTTTTTTGCAAATTAAGACTATCGTGCACAGGGTGATTTGTATCAGAAAAATGTTTGGGAGTCCTAGAGAGTGATCTAGTTTAGCATGTTTATTTTACTTCTCTTTAAGAAGCAAAACTTAAAATCGTTGAAACTGCCAGGCTCTTATAATGGACACAATTAGCATCCATTCATGTTACCAATGGAAATGGAAAAAACTGGAAGATTTCCCACTATCCCGTTGCAGCCAAGCCATATCATAGGTAATGTAGGGGAAGACATTATATGCACTTTGCAGTTAAAGGCAAACATAGATAACCATCACTTTCCCAAGCAGTGTGTGAACCTTTGACAATCACATTTCTCCAACCTGTACATATACTAGGGTAAAATGTGAATAAGGATGATTATATTACCGAAAATAACATACAAAAATGTGTTCTGTTTGGGGAAATAGCATTGGGAAAATGTGTGTATTGGGCAAAGTTGCATACAATAATGTAATTTTAGGAAAATTTCAGACAAAAAAAAAAAGCTGGTAAATTTTCTCCAGGACTTTAAAAGAATTGCAAACTGATTTGGTGAATTTAAAAATGGAAAAAATGAGAAACAGAGAAACTGAAATTGACTGATTCACCCATCCCCAAGAAAATCATATCACTTTTGTGTCTTATTCCTAGATCATCCACACCCATCCTTATTATGGATATTTTAGTTTCTCTGTTAAAAGGGATGTGGGTGGCGCTGTGGGTTAAACCACAGAGCCTAGGGCTTGCCGATCAGAAGGTCGGCGGTTCGAATCCCCGTGACGGGGTGAGCTCCCGTTGCTTGGTCCCAGCTCCTGCCCACCTAGCAGTTCGAAAGCACGTCAAAGTGCAAGTAGATAAATAGGTACTGCTCCGGCGGGAAGGTAAACGGCGTTTCTGTGCGCTGCTCTGGTTTCGACAAACGTTGGCTCCCTCGGCCAGTAAAGCGAGATGAGCGTGCAACCCCAGAGTCGTTCACGTCTGGACTTAACTGTCAGGGGTCCTTTACCTTTTTATCTTGTTAAAGGCTGTGGAAATCAGCAATTCTAATCGCTAAGATGGCTTCCTCATTGATGGTTGTCTGCTTAAGAGTGTTAAATATGTTAAATGGTTTGGTAGCTAGTGCCTCATACACACATCTAAATTACTTGGCACTAGAAGGAAACCAGCAGATTAAACCAGCAAAGAAGAACAAATCTGAGTTTTGCAGCAAGATGGCTGATGGATAAACTCCAGGGATCTGTTACTTGCATTTGTGGAATGAGGGGATGTCTGCCTGTGTGCTTGCCTTTTCTCTCTCATTGTCATATTATGCATTTTGCAGGCATATTTTATGGATAATAAGAAACAACAACCTATAATTCCCTGTAAATTGCTTCACACAGGGAAACTGACCTTGCAGAGTGGCGATGGAATGAACATCCAGAAGGGAATTATGGGCATTACGGTCACAACACTCCCATAACGCATCTGTGTCTTTGGATAGCATCTCTCCCTCCTTTGTTTCCCCATAATTTTGGCTTCATGAGAGAATCCGTGCCCTGCCACACTGACTGCAGTCAGCACCCAAGCGAAACACAGAATAATTGCCCAGAAATGCAACAATGATGGTTACTTTCATGCTAGAGTAAACTTCAAAGCAAGCTTCCACGTGGCATTCAGAAAGCTCAAGATTTCCGTTTTGGTGTCCTGGCCCCTTGTCATGCTTTGAAGCCGTGCTTTTCATCATCAAGGATATTAGGCTCTCTTTTGACCTTCCCACTTGTAATTTACTGGAATTGCCAGATCAGATTAAACCAGAGGTCCATTTTGCAGGACACAATGTCCCTCATATTGGCTCTTTCCATCTGCTTCAACAGACATCTTCACACTAAAGAAAACTGCCTTGGATTGCTAGTGCAAAGTCTGCCTTCTGCTGTAGTGCTTATTTAAAATCAGGGAAGAGGTGCATTTGGCAAAATGATTTTAGCCCCCACAAAAAACCGTCCAGCCCTTTTGGTGATTTTTCAGAGCTGGATAATCAATCATTCCACAGAGGTCCAAGAATGTAACGGAGGTGTTTGTTTGTGTTTTAAATTTCTATCCTACTCTTTCTCCAGGGAGACAAACACGAAAAAGTTAAAGCGATACTATTAAGTTCTTATTGGCTATACAGTGGTGTCTTGGTTCTCGAACGTAATCCGTTCCGGGAGTCCATTCAACTCCCGAAACCATTCAAAAACCAAGGCATGGCTTCTGATTGGCTGCAGGAGCTTCCTGCACTCAAGTGGAAGCCGCGTCGGATATTCAGCTTCCGAAAAACGTTTGCAAACTGGAACACTTACTTCTGGATTTGTGGCGTTCGGGAGCCGATTTGTTCGACAACTAAGCTGTTCGGGAACGAAGGTACCACAGTACTTGCATTTATTCCAGATTTTAATAACTGCATTCTGAATTTCATTGTTTGCATTTTTCTCACTTTTGCGTCACCACATCTAAACTATTCACCCAAACCTAGTACTTCTTTTTTTTCTCAGCTGGAGTGTGCTGGAGCAGAGTTCTGGCATCTTCCCAGTAGGTGACATCCCCCCCCTCCTTTACTACTTCTGAGAAGCCCAAAATGAACATTTCAAGTCAAAAAGGAAGCTGGCCAGTGTGTGTGAGTCTACACTGTTTTTTTTAAAAAAAATCTACGACTCCACCTAGCTCCTAGCCTCTCCTAGCCGTGAATGGTCAACCTATGGGGTGGGGCCAATTAATATTTCCTTTTATAATAATAATAATAATAATTTATTATTTGTACCCCGCCCATCTGGCCGGGTCTCCCCAGCCACTCTGGGCGGCCTCCAACAAATATAAAAATACATTAAAATATCACAGATTAAAAACTTCCCTAAACAGGGCTGCCTTCAGGTGTTTTCTAAAGATCATGTGGTTGTTTATAACTTTGACCTCTGATGGGAGGGCGTTCCACAGGGTGGGCGCCACTACCGAGAAGGCCCTCTGCCTGGTTCCCTGTAGCTTCTTCAATCCATCTCCCGTGTAGTAGCTTTAAGCTTTCTACTGTTGCACATGTGCATGTTTGTGCGAGGGCCCTTCTGAGCTGTCTGAATCTAAGAGAAGGGGGGGCATTTATTTGACCAGCACCAGAACCAGGGCATAGCTGTCCACCCTCCCTTTTTTTGCGGGAAACTCCCTTATTCCAATGCCGTTTCCCACTGCTATCCCGGATTGTTGATATGCCTTAAATTTCCCAGATTTCAAAGGAAGCAGCTCCTCTCCCTCCCTGCCGGCCAGGGAGGCTCCTCAGCTGCGTTGCTTGGCTGCCAATAAGGAGTCTGAGACCGACTGGGGCGGAGCTTGCATGCCTTGTGCAGCCAGACCCTCATGCCCAACCAGACAGACAGCCTGCCTGCCGTCTACGCGCTCGCTCTTTTGCTCACCCGTTCGCGCGCAGCCTCTGGAGCGCAGGGTGGCGAGGCTACTTGGTGCCATTGCACCACCCTTGCGGCATCCCTTATTTTCAAATCTGAAAGTTGACAGCTATGGAACCAGGGGCAACCCCCAAGCCAGCAAGCGAGACATGGTTTTTAGCACCTCCGCAGGTAGTGAACTTGGCTGTTGCCAAACAGACATCTGTTCAGGGCTGTCCTGTAACAGATTCATGGTGAGTTCCGGCACCTATTTTTCTTGGAAAAAAGCGCAGCCCTTTTCCAATCTCCTGGTGCACACACACATCCATGGAGCTATAGCCTTATTTGTTTGTTTTGTTGGGTTTTTTTTTTTTAGCATAGCTCCCTGTCATAGTGCCAACTTGCTAAGGTACCAAGATACACACTGTCGGGCCGATGTTAATTGCTAACCTTCATCACTTAATTCCGCTTCATGGTTGCCCAGCAAAATAACAGTTCACTACGCTGGTTGAGAAACTCGGTCGCTACTCGGAGGTAGTGGGGTTATTTCACCAAACCGGGGAAAATAACATTTAGAAATAACATTTAAAAGTTCTGTTATTCCATAAGACTTGGGTTCCTAGTAAGGCTGAACATAATGGCACGGTCATCCATCAGGTTTATGTCTCCCCTCAGTACAAAAATATAGCTGGGCATTTGTGTGCTCTGCGTGACCTTCACATACCCTTCCTGTATGGCAGCAGAGCAGTGGGATTTTCAACAAGGGACTTATTGTTCTCCCTCACTGGACGAACCTCACCCGGTAGAATATTGAGCCATGCTTCACGGAATGCCAGACTTTTTTTTTTATTTAAAAATAAAAGTGCTTCTTTTTGAATTTTCATAACTTTCAAGGCCGCCTTTGCCTTTTATTTTTTTTAACAGAATATTTGCAAAAAGCTAGTTTCCGCTCATTGCAGGTATTGTTTATGAGACTTTCCCGCTCAGCGAACAATACTACTGTATAGAAAGCTTGCAACTTATGCACATTTAACTTGTGCTTATTCAACTTTACAAACGTGGCAATTTTTTAAAAGGGGGGGGCTGGAAAGGGGGCAGGGTTCAACCGGGTGTTGAAATTTTGTGCCCCCTAACAATTTTGTGCCGGGGGCAACTGCCCCTTTTGTCCCTCCCCGCATGCTTTGCCATTGTATCGGTGGAAGTCCTACACACAGACTTTTGCCCCTCCTCCTCTTGCATGCCCCTACACTAGGGTTACCAGACGTCCCCGGTTCCTGGGGACAGTCCCCGGATTTACAGATCTATCCCCAGACAAATTCCATCCCTGGAATGTCCCCAGATTTGCAAATCTGTCCCCAGGAAATGTGGCAGCAGCAGCCTCAGCCTGGAGCCAGCCTGGTAGCGCAGTTGGCTCTGACTGGCTTCAGGAGCTGCTCGCTGCCGTGGTGCCCGCCATTTTTCCTCACCGGAAGCCCCCATATGATGTGTTTTGTGTCACCCCCTCCTGGCTGGCCCGCCCCTCTCCTCCATGCCGCCACTCTGCCCAGGGAGCCCCGCGGTGAAAAAAGCCACTGAAAGGGGGGGGGAGGAAAACAAAGCAGGCGCTTGAAAGCACCTGTTTTGTCTTCCTTCCCCCCCTTTCAGCGGCTTTTTTCGCTGCGGCATGGAGGCAAGGGGTGGAAGCGCCGCTCCGTGCGCATGCGCATCGTGACGTCATGCGAACGGAGCGACGCCCTGCCCCCAGGGGTGCCGCTTGGCTTGCTACGCCCCTGACCAGGAACATCCAGCACTACAGATCTCCTTCCCCCTTCCCCCTTTGTTTTGACTGATTGGGGAAGGCTCGGGAGTCACGGGCGGGCAGCACGCCATTGCCCAGTTTTTTAAAAAACTGCGCATTTATGTTTCACAGGGTGTGAAAGAAGGGCTTTGCACCTTTATACAATATGCATGTGTGCTTGGACCCAGGGTCTTTTGCCTCACCATCCCCACTACTGACTCCCTGTTGCTACTTTGCAAAAAAAAAGAGCAACTACTCAATAAAATATCTCAGCATATTTTGGGGGGGGGCGGTGGTGGAGATTACTAGAGCATGCACCTGTGTCTACTAATTTTCAACTTGCGATTCACACACCTCAAACAAATGAAGAAGTTACTTTTTGCCAAGATGAAGAGGAAGATACAACTGGGCAGCTGAAAAAAAAACACAGCATATATCCTGACTGCAAATTTGCCAGACATCTGAAGTTGACCTGATCAGTTCAGGTTTGTGCTGTAATTCCCACCAGGCAAGCCAGAAACTGCTGTCAGGATTACATGCTACTGTCAAGATGAGATGTCTAGGGACAACTGGCCAATTTAACTTGACTACTAGCAAATTTATGGATGGCTGGTCCCACGCCCAGGGAAACACCCTCGATCCTGCCTGCAATAGGCGCCCAGGGCAAGGATAAATTCCCAGCCTGCTGGGCCATTGGCCTCTCTTTCGCCGTGCTGGTTCTCTCACCCACCCTCCCTCAGATTAGGGTTTTGCAGATGGTACGACCTTGCTGTGGACAATGTCGGTCACAGGATTCAGGGGCCACGCAGGGTTTTCCCCCCATCTGGCAAATTGGCACCGCCATTTTGGTTTCTGCCTACCTCGTAGCAATCCTCACAACTTTGTTCTTGTAGTTTGAATCCATTGCTCTGTGTTCTCTTCTCAGGAGCAGCAGAAAACAACTTTTCTCCCTCCTCTATATGACATCTATATGAGGTTGTTTTCTGCTGCTCCAGAGAAGCGGACACGGAGCAATGGATTCAAACTACAAGAAAGAAGATTCCACCTAAACATTAGAAAGAACTTCCTGACAGTAAGAGCTTTTCGACAGTGGAATTTGCTGCCAAGGAGTGTGGTGTAGTCTCCTTCTTTGGAGGTCTTTAAGCAGAGGCTTGACAGCCACCTGTCAGGAATGCTTTGATGGTGTTTCCTACTTGGCAGGGGGTTGGACTGGATGGCCCTTGTGGTCTCTTCCAACTCTAGGATTCTATGATTCCATGATTCTATCCTTTTATATATTTGAACTTCTAGCCATTGGTGCTCACTTCGGAAAATGTGAGCAGCAGGCAGGGTGAGGTCTGCAGGGCAGAAGAGTTCAGCACCTCCCACTTTTCGGTTTGAATCACCCCCCATTTACCTCCAGCTTTACTGGCAGCCATCTGCATTTAGAGACTGGTCTGGTTCCACCATCTCCAGCTGAGCCATCGGTATACCTCCTCCCAGAGCCAATTCTGGATCTCTGCGTTCCAGCACATTCCATTATGATTCTGTCGGTTCACTTTGCTTCATGTTCTACTCAGTGGGCCTTACAGTTTTACTTTGGGGAATTTCTAGAATTAATTTCGGAGTTAATTGAAAGCTTGACACTTGGCCAGTCTCAGTTCGCATCTCTCTCCGCCCTTTCTTACAGGCTGCCAAGGTGAATATGGATTAAATCAGTGCAATCCAAAAAAAAAATGATGCGATCACATCAGGATTCCTTGATGTGCTGTGGTTTCATCCATACACATATCCACTATGGCTGTGGGGAGGGGGTGCGGAAGCAGAAAGAAAGAGAAATCTCTGTGGCAAACCGTGCATGAACAAAGCATGGGAATCAAAAGCAGAAAACGGGCACTAAAATACTGACCGCACTCCCAAAGCAAGATGAGATCACAGAATGCTATAAATCTGGGGAGAAATGGCGAGGAGGATAATTTCGTAAGCGTCTCTTAATTCTGATTTCAGATTCTGTACTTTGATACAGGTCCCAAGGCACAACTATCTAGTCAAGATCTGAAGAGGTCCTTATGTCACATCCAGCACATTTCTCCTTTAACATTTTCAACATCCCTATCCCCACAAGTCTTCTAAAGATTTTTAAGGGACACAGCTCCAGATTGATCCCCCATATTTCCTTCGTACTGGATGAGGGGTGTATTTTGCACTAGTGATATGTGAGAAACCACCCCTCAGCCTGACAGTTCTGAAGAGCGTTTCCCAGTGCTTTTGTGATCAATGCCCATCTCAGGCTTCCTTCCATCATTTTCCCTCTCACTGACTCACATCTGTCTGCCCTTTGGCTCACCTCATCCATTAGCTTTCCTCCTCCCTTCCAGATGAGGCGATTCATGATCTCATTTTTGGAATGTGTCATCTTGCCGCATGACCTCTGCTCCAATGGCGAGGAGCTTCAAGAAGTTTACATTTCTTCAAGAACTCAGAGGGCCAATCTTGGTGACCCAGAAACTACAACTAATTCAGAATGCAGCAGCTAGACTGGTGACTGGGAGTGGCCACCGAGACCATGTAACACCGGTCCTGAAAGACCTACATTGGCTCCTAGTACGTTTCCGAGCACAATTCAAAGTGTTGGTGCTGACCTGTAAATCCCTAAATGGCCTTGGCCCTGTAGACCTGAAGGAGCGTCTCCACCCCCATCGTTCAGCCTGGACACTGAGGTCCTCCTTCGAAGGCCTTCTGGTGGTTCCCTCACTGTGAGACATGAGGTTACAGGGAACCAGGCAGAGGGCCTTCTCGGTGGTGGTGCCCTCCCTGTGGAACGCCCTCCCATCAGATGTCAAGGAAATAAAAAACCATCTGACTTTTGGAAGTCATCTGAAGCAGCCCAGTTTAGGGAAGTTTTTAATGTTTGATGTTTAATTGTGTTTTTAATTTTCTGTTGAAAGCCGCCTAGAGTGGCTGGGGAGGCCCGGCCAGATGGGCAGGGTATGTAATAAATTATTATTATTATTATTATTTCCTCTGCAACCTGCCCACCCGACCCAATTTTCTGTTTAATTACTTGCTCTTTTACCATTGACCTAGAAAGGCAAGGAACAAGCTGGCAGTAAAAACAAATCATCCATAAAGTGTGGTCATCAATACTCCATCCATAGATGCCTAGACATTACAAAAAAGATATTAGCTTTCATCTTATGTCCTGAGATCTCCTAGGTATGAGACTTGAAGGCCCTGATCTGAAAACAAAATGGCTGCAAAGCCCACATAAAATGAATGGGACTTGTGATGAGAAATCTTAACCACAATGGGACGTTTCCATTTCATTTCCCTTTTATAAGTGGGAAATGACTTTGGTGGGCAGTATAACAAACAAAATAAGCATGGTATTTATATTAATAGGATTAAAAAAAATATTTCCAAAATGTGAGCAGAACTTGAAATCCTTCCTGTTATCCTTCTAACCTGGTATATTTTCCCGAAAACCTTTGTTCTCCCTGCAGTTAGTTAGTGAGATATCTGAAATATATTGGAAATGACCCAAAGCCCAGCAGACAGAGAGGTTACTTGTTCTCTTCTGCAAATGCAAGTGTGCTGTGTCAGTTCTGAGATTCCCTACTGTACACATGGATCATTTCCCAACTCAAAAGCCCTTCTGAATTATGGCCATGAAATCATCAAGACTTTCAAAAATGTGTTTGGGATCGGTGTGCAAACCAATTTAGATGCTGGCATGCCATCACATGGATTTCAGAAGAGAGCCTCTGTTTCATTAGGTGATAAAAACAGCTGCCTAAATTGATAAATAAGGCCAAGTCAGAGAATTGGTGTGGTCTAGACTCTAGTGGACAGTGTTTGGCTTGAACAAAGAAGACCTAGATTCACATTCTAGTCTTGAACTCAGTGGAAGCTCCTGCAGCCAATCGGAAGCCGCGACGGACGTTCAGGTTCCAAAGAACATTTGCAAACCGGAACGATTCCTTCCAGGTTTGCGGTGTTCGGGAGCCAAAACGTTCGTCTCGCAAGGCGTTCAACTTCTGAGGTATGACTGCATTGCAACAAGGAAAGAGAAGATTGCTAAAAGGTGGAAAGATCTAGAAGCCCCAACTGTCACAGAGTGGCAACATAAAGTACAGGAATTTGCTGAGATGGCTTATCTCACCAACAGCATGAGGGGCAACTCTAAGCAAAAATTCAAAGATAAATGGAATAAATACAAAATATATGTTCAAAATTACAGCAAAGGTATGATAACCATGACAGCTTTTGAGTGACCTTAGAAGATATAGAAGTTAGATAAGAGTGGTAAGGGTGCAGGAAGATAAAAGAATGTATTAGAAAAACGGTAAAGAAATGTATAATAATAAGGAAGACATTCATTTGTATTACTTGATTATGCTTTTGGGTTGGACAGGAAGTCTATGTATTTAATTGTAATCCCCCCCCCTTTTAGTTTTATGCATGTTTCCGACTACTTTTACGATCAAGTTCTCTTTTCTCTTTCCTTTTTTTCCCTTTCCCCCCTCCTTCTTTTTTTCTTTTTCTCTTTTTCCTTCCCTCTTGCTATCTGTTTTCTTTATTAGCATGAGATACTAGATACTTTGTATTAGTGAACAAATGAGATGTATAATAAGAGACATGAAAGTATTATATTATAATGATGTTTATTACTGTAAAATATGAATCGAATCAATAAAGATTTTTTTTTTTGCAAAAAAAAAGGAAAGAAGCCCAAGAAGTGGAGTAAATGCTCTTACCTTGTGTTTGTATGGTGCAGCCTAGAAGAGGTAGGTTCCTTTTTTATTGTTTCTTGAGAGCTATATACAAACTAGCCCCCCTCCCCTGCTGAAACTCCACAGCCTTGATCAATAAATGAAAACATCCTCTGAAGCAATAAACTCGACATGTTTATTAATTAAACTATCACTTAAATAAAAAAGTGCATAGGTGGGGGGAAGAACCTCAATGGATGACCGTCAGCCCTGGCTTCTGTTCACCTAAGATGTCAGGGATATGCCCACCCCTGCCAGTCCAGCACTGAGTGGCTACCAGCAGCCTCAGCCGTTGCTGTTGATGGATCCATCTTCTAGTGAATCTGCCTGCTCCTCCTCGGGGGAGGAGCAGTTGCCGGGAGGGAGCCAGGGGGTGAGAGGTCTCCAGGAAGATGCCGAGAGACCTAGCACCACTCAGCAGACCCACTCGGAGGGAGAGATACTGTTTCTGGCGCTTACTTTACGCAGAGGGACCAGGGGAGGAAGGAGGCGGCACTTTAGGGTGCCGAGACTCTGGTGTTGGCGCCACAACAGGAGGGGGCCACTTCCGGATTCCGCTAGAGACTAGATGGTCATGTTTAGGATTAGCTCTGCACTGTAAATACTTTGCACAATAAAATGATAGAAAGACAGGAAGGACTTGGTCTTTACTCTTGAGCAACTGTTAAGGGAACCTGACACCCTCCAACATTTCTCTGATGAAAATAGGGTCAACCTATTCCATTATTATTATTATTATTATTATTATTATTATTATTATTATTATTAAATTTATATCCCATCCATCTGACTGCCTTGCCCCAGCCACTCTGGGCGGCTTGCAACATATAAAAAAACATAATAAAACATTAAATTTTTTTTTTTTTAAATTCCCTCTACAGCACTGCCTTCAGATGTCTTCTAAAAGTTGCATGGTTACTTATCTCCTTGGCTCAAGGGTTGCCTAATTCCATACCTTCCAATGAAAATAGGGACGGCCTAAGGGAAAGCATGGATCCTTCATGGATCACTGCCTTGTCGTGGCGAAGGGGCTTGAATAACTCCAAGAAGCTATGAGCTATGCCGCGCAGGGCCACCCAAGACCGACAGGTCATAGCTGAGAGTTTAGACTAAATGTGATCCACCTGGAGAAGGAACTGGCAAACCCTGGCTCGGACTGGCAGCAGCCGCGGCATGAATGAGCCCGAAAACCACCGACATTTCCTTTAAAATGTAAAAATCTGCCTGGATGGGCATGTTGGTCCTCCAAAAGAGGACATGCCCAGGTTTTCCCAGATGTATGGCACCCCTAGGACTGTTTACAATACCGTCTTTCCCCCTATTTAAGACACCGTCCTATAAATTTTTTTCCTCAAAAAAAACACAGGGTGGCTTATTTTCGGGGGATGTCTTATTTTTATTACGTCAGTATGGTACGGTACAGCCTCCCCCTGCGCGCTGAGCAGGCAGGGCAGAACTCCGCAAGAGGCGCGTTTCCCCCCTGCGCCTCTTGCTGGTTCGCTGGCTCCCTGCGCATGGGGGGGCAGGAAGAGGCGTCTCCCCCCCCCCGCGCGCGCCTCTCCCTGTGCGCTAAGCAGGCGGGGCAGAACTCCGCAAGAGGCGCGTTTCCCCCCGTGCCTCTCACTGGTTTGCTGGCTCCCTGCGCACGCAGGAGGGGCTGAGGAGGCGACGGGAACAATGGCGGCACCATGGCTTACTTTTGAGGTATGTCTTCTCACAAAGGTAAAAAAACCCTGCCATGGCTTACTTTATGACTACGTATTAAAAAGGGGGAAACAGGGTATCTAAACTCTGCACCCATCTGCCCCCACCCCCAGTAACCTTAATCTTAGCTATCCTGGCTCCCAAAGTGGAAATGAAGATGCAGTGAATGAAACAAATGGATACTAAATGCATATATGACATTTGCAGCACATTCCTGGTCTGACATTAATTTCTTTACTACCAACAAACAAAGGAGCCCCAGTAGTCTTAGATCCAGCGTCAGAAAGCGGCCAAGGCATAGCGATTTGCCAAAGGTTTCCCACAGAGCTAATGGGTACAGCAAAATTTGCACCATGGAGGAATTTCCTATGTTAAAAAAGGGATGGTGATAAACAATAGACAGTCCTGTGTTTGTTATGTATTGCTTGTGAACAATAAAATAATCTATTTCCCAAGCACATGTACTGTATAAATATGCTAATGTTTGCAATGAATAGAGTGAAACAGAGTCTACTTCGATGGCCTCCTAAAAGTCAAGGCCAGCTGCTCTGTGACAGCAGGGACCCTGACGGATCCCCTCCACACAAGAAGGTCAGGGAATGCTAATGAGACATTTAGCTACAAGTGCCGCTGACTGACATTTTGTTGAAAGAGGGTCTCAGGAAGAGGGCAATTTAATGATCCTACGAAAATGAACATCGCAACAGCGATTCCAGAAATGCCTGCCTTTTTTCTTCGTTTCGCTCAAGAGAATGATTGCCTTTGTTGGTTCAGGGCAGAGGGCTTCCTGGGCACTCGGTTACTTTCAAATTGTTTTATGCCAAACAAAAATATATTTCAGGCTCTCCGGCTTCTTTCTGCCAGGCAAGAGAAAACTAAGTAATACACTACTTCAGAAAGGGTGGACAGATGCAAAGGATGTCCGGGCTCCTGCCCCTTTAAATAAGGAGTATAGAACCCAGGTGGTGCTGTGGGTTAAACCACAGAGCCTAGGGCTTGCTGATCAGAAGGTCGGCGGTTCGAATCCCTGCAACGGGGTGAGCTCCCGTTGCTCAGTCCCAGCTCCTGCCAACCTAGCAGTTCGAAAGCACGTCAAAGTGCAAGTAGATAAATAGGAAGGTAAACGGTGTTTCTGTGTGCTGCTCTGGTTCGCCAGAAGCGGCTTAGTCATGCTGGCCACATGACCTGGAAGCTGTACGCCGGCTCCCTCGGCCAATAAAGCGAGATGAGCGCTGCAACCCCGGAGTCGGTCACGACTGGACCTAATGGTCAGGGGTCCCTTTACCTTTACCTTTATAGAACTATTGAAAGGAGCAGGAGTCCTGCTGTTTTTCACATCTTACTTCCAGATAAACTAGGGCCGCCATATTTCAAAAAGTGAAAATCCGGGGTGGGGTGGGGAGGCAAACTTGTTGAGTTTTTTCTGCAAAATCTAAATAATAATAATAAACTTTTAAAGCTACTTTTTAGGGAAATGCACAAAAAATATTAAAAAATCAACACTTCCGATATGGGCTGCCATGCACCAGGGTTCCCCTGGACATTTTAACCAATTTTCAGAAATTCTGCCCGGAAGTTATTTTCAACAGACGAACGCTGGATTGTTCCTTCCTGAAGACCTGCATAGAAAACGGTTTCAGCTTCTTTTCTGGGCCTGTAACATTAGCCTGTCACACAGAAATTAAGCTGGCGACGCTTTCTTCGTCATTTTAAGTGGCTCATGGAACACCTGTTTCCCATGAGCCCACCATACAGAGAGGATACCAGGCAAAATGTTGCCCAGCATTTCGCTGTAACCTATGAGCCAGGTGGCACTGTGGGTTAAACCACAGGCTTGCTGATCAGAAGGTCAGCGGTTCGAATCCCTGCGATGGGGTGAGCTCCCGTTGCTCGGTCCCTGCTCCTGCCAACCTAGCAGTTCGAAAGCACGTTAAAGTGCAAGTAGATAAATAGGGACCGCTGCAGCGGGAAGGTAAACGGCGTTTCCGTGCGCTGCTCTGGTTCGCCAGAAGCAGCTTTGTCATGCTGGCCACATGACCCAGAGGCTGTCTTCGGACAAACGCCGGCTCCCTCAGCCTATAGAGCGAGATGAGCATGCAACCCCAGAGTCGGACACGACTGGACCTGATGGTCAGGGGTCCCTTTACCTTTTTTATGAGCCACCGCGCCACCGAGGAAAGACGTTCCTTTCTCCCTCAATAATCATACCCAAATCTGAATGCTCAATTTGAATTATGCTCTTCCCTCAGTATGAGGGAAGGAAGGGAAAACAGAAAGGAAGGAAAACAGAAGATGTCATTTGCTTCTTTTGATTCCCACCCTAATCCTGAAACAACATACCCGGCTATACTAGCGAGAGGCCCACTGCAGAGAGTCTGGCCCTGAAATACTTTACGAAGTGTGTGCTTTTAGTGCTCTGCGTTTCGTTCTGTATTAATATGGTGCTCGTGAACGAGAAAGAGATGTAAAAACCCGTTGGCTCTGTAGGGTTCTCCCCCCCCCTTCTTTAATGCACGTATATGAGTGGGGAAAGCAGGAAGATACCAATTAGAAACACCGGGTTCAATTTATTCAACAGGAAAAATCTTTGTAGAAAGGATTAGTAGAGAAGGGAGAGCAGGGGAGTGAGAGCCACCCATGTCAAGCTCAGATGGAAAGCAGACCTGGCCGGCCCAGCTGCTATCTCAACAATGAGAAGGCTCGCTGCTCTTTTCCTTTTTCAAAATGTTATCATGTTCTCCAATCGGCAGTTTTGTGGGGAAGGTTCAGGGGAGTCCCATACGCCCAGAGACTTTGCCCCTGTGCTCTGGGAGTGGTTGAGTCAACTGAACATATTCTTTTGATCTGCCCATTCTATGCAGATCCTAGACAAAAACTTATAAGATAAGATAATTTATTGTCATTGCACAAGTACAAGCACAATGCTATACAAGTGCAACGAAATTGCATGCCATCCCGTTAAAAAAACAGAAACAAAACACAGCACAAAACACACACACCCCAAAGAAAGCCACACATACACACACATACACCCATCACAGCTCTCCAAGGTCATATTATCTGGTTACAGGATTTAAGATGGTTATAGCTCTTGGGTAGAAACTGTTCTTCAATCTATTTGTTCTTGATCTAATTGTTCTATATCTTCTACCCAAAGGCAGTGGTGCAAAGAGACTATATCCTGGATGAGATGGATCCTTTAAAATATTGTTAACCTTTTTAAGGCAACGGGAACTGTATAGTTCTTCCAGAGATGGGAGAGGATGACCAATAATATTTTGGGCTGTGGTTATGACCTTCTGAAGTATCTTCTTCTCCCTGGCTGTGCAGCTGGAGAACCAAGCACAAATACAGTATATAAGAATGCTCTCTATGGAGCCTCGGTAGAAGGACACCAGCAGTCTCTCACTCAGATTGTTCTTCTTTAAAAGTCTGAGGAAATAAATTCTCTGCTGGGCCTTCTTTACCAGAGCAGTAGTATTTGCGCTCCAAGTCATCCAAGTCATATAGCTCCACTCCTATGCCAACATAGCCCAGTAGACAGAGAAAGACTGGTTTTGTATTTGCTGAACAAGTTCACTGGAACAACAACCTTCTCGGTGGCCAAACTTCTTTTTTTGGCCTTTAAGGGTCGTAAGGCTAAAATTGACTGTATTGACATGGGTCTAAATGTATAATATACTTTTTCGCTGTTTCTAAGTGTCACGCTTTTCCAGATGTTTAGACGTTTTAACTTTTGTATGGATAATATGTGCTTTCTGACTGACGGTCGGATAAATTTTATTGATTGATTGATCATGTTCTCCTCATTAGAGATGCATGTTCCTGGTGCCTCTTGGCCACGGCCCACAGAGGGGAAGGAACCATGGAGAAAATTTCTAGCCCTGCTCTATGCCTCCATTAAACGTTAGCGCATTTACGACCGGGGGACTAAGACACTCGGGGCTTTTGGATTCCTTTAAATTCACAGCTGGGCAGCTGTGGGCATCTTCCCGCAAGCTACAGGAAATGAAGGCTGCCTGTTAAAAGAAAAGCACAATATTTTCACTTACCTTGCATGCTGAAGGGTCACATTTAATCGCTAGCAACCCAGCCCCGAAATGAAGTGTGATGGAAATTGCTCAGCACCTCGATGGTTTCGCCTAGCCTCTCTTCCCACCAATCGCCCATCCTGTAGAAACCCAGAGGAGTTGCAGCCACACTTCCCATTCCTTGTGAATGTTTGATCAGGTGCGAGAAGCACCGATAGGAAATTGAAATCTGCACCAACTCAAGGGAGACGTGAGCAGAAACGGAACGCCAATATCTGTTTTTAATGTATTTTAATATCTGTTGGAGGTCGCCCAGAGTGGCTGGGGAGACCCGGCCAGATGGGCGGGGTACAAATAAAAAAATTATTATTATTATTATTATAACTTGCGCCATTTCCCCTGGGGTTGAACCCCAAGGAAGCACTCAAGACATTTATGAACACAGGAAGGTGTAACCAGTAGCTCAGTGGACCAAATTCAGCCCCAGAACCATTTTTCTCTGGTTTCAGGTGCCCTGACATGTTGTTTGCCTACAAGATATAAATGTCCACACATATTTGCAAGTAATGCTATGCTGGGGTCCATTAACTGAAGATTTTACAGCTAGGTGGTGGACTATATTAGGAAAACTCATAGTCCGCGATAGAGGGATACCCACACTATAATTTTTATACAACTTTAAGAATCAGGGTCAGAGGCATAGGAAGGTCAGGTGGTACCCAGTGCGGAAAATTTCTTGTCACCCCCCCACACACACACATTGATTTTTTTTTTGTCTGCAAAAATGGTTTTACGTTATTTCATATTTTCTTACAAAGGAATAATAATAAGTAAAAATAAACTTTTATTTATATCCCGCCCTCCCCGGCCGAAGTCGGGCTCAGGACGGCTAACATCAGATACATAACACTGATATAAAATCAAACAATAATTAAATTACCTCATAAAAACATGTCAAAATCAAATTAAAGTCTAATTAGATGGCTTTCCGCAGGGTTAGGGTTGGGAACAGTAAGTGCTCCACTGAATTGAAATTTCAGCCTTCACGACATAGGAAAACACCCAAGTAAACAGCTATTTTCGTGGAGGAGGGTCAGGATATTAACTGATATGCATGAAATTTCATATACAGTATACTATACACTATATAGTCCCTAGTGTAGTAAGATAAGTCCTTTGGAGCAGGCATTTTAAAAAAAGTTTTTTATGAACCACCCTAGTAGGGCAGTAATTGTTCCTTGATAATGTGTCACCCCCTCCATGATAGAACCTGGGACAGTTCGCCCCCCCCGCTCCCCACTTCCTACGCCCCTACTCCCCCACCCACAAGGAATCATAGAATCATAGAGTTGGAGAGACCTAGTCTAGCCCCTTGCAATGCAGGGATCTCAACACCTGGTTCCCCATCCAATTTGAAACCAGACCAGACCCTGCTTAGCTTTGCAAACGTGCAAGCAGTTTCGGGACTACGCCAATCCTGGGAATGGTAGTTTGCTAAGGGTGTTGAGAGGACCCAGGTGGCGCTGTGGGTTAAACCACAGAGCCTAGGGCTTGCCGATCAGAAGGTCGGCAGTTCGAATCCCTGCGACGGGGTGAGCTCCCGTTGCTCGGTCCCAGCTCCTGCCCACCTAGCAGTTCGAAAGCACGTCAAAGTGCAAGTAGATAAATAGGAACCGCTCCGGCGGGAAGGTAAACGGCGTTTCCGTGCACTGCTCTGGTTCGCCAGAAGCTGCTTTGTCATGCTGGCCACATGACCCAGAAGCTGTATGCCGGCTCCCTCGGCCAATAAAGCGAGATGAGCGCCGCAACCCCAGAGTCGGACATGACTGGACCTAATGGTCAGGGGTCCCTTTACCTTTAAGTGTGTTGAGAATGGCTGGTAGACTCCTGCTATCACCCTCACACAACTGCAATTCCCAGAGTCCCCCGGGACGAAGAACTTAATGCTCAAGGTGGTCGCGCTGTGGATGTGCCCTTTGTCGGTTTTTGCAGCAAAAGAGGCTTCTGAATTGGCTGGGTCGGAAATACGAACCGTGGGGGCTTGTAACGCTAATGAGCTTCTGTAATGTGGAAACAAGCAAATAAAAATGAGTGAGACTTATTGGTTAGAACAAAGGCAGAAAATGTGCCTGACCGTGTGCCCTCCTGTTCTGGCTCAGTGAACAAAGGAAAGGATCAATTTACCTAAGTCACTGTAAGTCCTCCATCACAAAGCTAGCATGCTGAGAAAAACCTTCGGAGACCCCAATCCTTGCTCCCCTGAAGTGCCGTGGAAAATCCTGAGCTAATAAATAAAGAGAGACTGCTAAGCCTGATTCCCAGTTCAGGGGAATGGTTAAAAGCAGCATTCCTGAGCCAGAACGTTAATGAAGAAGGGAAGCACTGCAAAATTAATATTATTTTCCAGGTCCTGTTGCAAGTGCTGATTTTGAAATATAAAGCTCTTTATGGTCGAAAGATCTTCTGGAATGCCTCTCTTCATATAAACCTGCCCAGATTCTTAGATCATCATCTGAGGCCAGGCCAATTCTTCAAGAGGAAGACAAGACAAGACAGGACTATTTCAGTTGCGGATGAATCTGTGGGACAATCTCCCCAGTGAGGTCTGCATGGTGCCTTCGCTGATATCTTTTCAGAAGATTCACACACACACCCCAGACTTCATAAGGACTGTTGTTGTTGGAATTGGAATTGGAGGTTATCCTCAAACTTAAATTTGCAAAAAACCCAGAAGCGTATTTATTGGGAATAACATCTCCCGACGTACCCAGTAAAATGAAGAACTTCTTTTTGTACGCCTCCACAGCGGCAAGAACGTTGGTAGCGGCTCACTGGAAAAGTAAAACGCTTCCTAGTAAAAAAGATTGGCTTAGACTATAGCGAACTGACCTTCCTTTCTGAAAAAATCAAAGAAAACTCAAGGGATAAATACATTGAGGAATGGAGTAGTTTTCTGTTTTACCTAAAAGAACGGTGTAACACCAATATGGCGTACGTATTACATTAATCCGCGTTAAATCTTAGAAAGAAACGATGAATAAATACTAATATGAAGATAAACGAAGATCTATTAATTACAATAATATGGATGTCAGTGTCACTTACCTTTTTTCTTTTCTTGACGAGATATATTTGGATTAATGGAGAGAGTTACAAGGGAAGTCTATTAGAACTATAACGAATTATATTGAGAATATATATATATATATTTACATATTTGATCATTATTATTATTTGTCTTTGTAATGAATGAATTTACTAGAAAAAGTAACTTTGATTATGTTAAAAATCTTAATTTGTTTGTATGTTGGTATGTATTCTATGTGTTGTTTGTTGTATGTATTTTGTGTGTGGTTGGTGGTGATGTATGTAATAAAAAATTCAATTAAAAAAAAGGACTGTTGTTGTTTAGTCGTTCAGTCTTGTCCGACTCTTCGTGACCCCATGGACCAGAGCACGCCAGGCACTCCTGTCTTCCACTGCCTCCTGCAGTTTGGTCAGACTCATGTTGGTAGCTTCGAGAACAATGTCCAACCATCTCGCCCTCTGTCGTCCCCTTCTCCTTGTGCCCTCCATCTTTCCCAACATCAGGGTCTTTTCCAGGGAGTCTTCTCTTCTCATGAGGTGGCCAAAGTATTGGAGCCTTAGCTTCAGGATCCGTCCTTCCAGTGAGCACTCAGGGCTGATTTCCTTCAGAATGGATAGGTTTGATCTTCTTGCAGTCCATGGGACTCTCAAGAGTCTCCTCCAGCACCATAATTCAAAAGCATCAATTCTTCGGCGATCAGCCTTCTTTATGGTCCAGCTCTCACTTCCGTACATCACTACTGGGAACTAGTATGATGATTAAGTCACTTGGGAGACCTCTACGATACAAGAGGCTAGCAAGTCTAATAAATGATGCCAATGAGGACAGCGATAGGGTAAAATGTAAATTTCTGTGTCATGATCAAAATGTCTCTTATAAATAAAAAGGAATGAGGACAAAATTCACACAGTGAAAAGCAGACCTTTTTTTTTTAAGTCCAGTTTGGCAATCAATCCACAATGAACATCAAACATCATCAAACACCAGCACCACTCATCTGACATATTCGGCATCATGGCACACTATTCAGATGACTGATGCACACACATTTAAGCAATATGTCACATTTTAATGACCAGAAATTAATAGCCACATGTGTACTGACTAATGCTTTTGTCTGTTACTAATCCACTGGTCTTAATGGAGTGACTCATGGAAATTTGTAAGAGTTAAAATGAGTCATGAATCCTGCATAACTAAACCAGCCTATTTCCTTACATAGGATTCCTGACTACCGGCACAATCCAATTAAAGTTAAGTACCGATACCTTGAAGTCCAATGATTTAAACAGAAGTTTCAAAAGTGCTTAGATTCCCGCTATTGAACTCAAAGACCCTTAAAGGTGCTTAACTTTGATTGGTTTGTGCATTTGCATTCGATAGACGGTGATAATTCATAACAGGTTAAGACATTTTATGGCGAATATCTGGTTCACATTCGTATCTTTTTCCTATCTTAAGCTCAGATAGTTCAGGTTTTTGCTCGATAGCCTTACAAATGTCTCTCCCCCTTCCCTTCCTACACTTGATTTATTTTCTGATGAGATGCTAAGTGTATCTTAGGGGTTTCTGTGTTTGTGCTTTGCATCTGCAACGGTCTCACATCTGGATCTGGACCCAAGAAAACCATCGGCTGAAGCTCTTTGTTTTAGTTTTCTAGCCCACGGCTGCCTTTCGAGGTCGTACCTCTCCACCTCCAAGCGAAACAACACTTTCAGCCAATAGAGAAGCTGGGAAGTTTAACAAAGAGCAGCACGTCACATGACGCCACCGGGGGGGGGTGTTGAAAACAGAATGTTTCCCTCTTCAAAGGCCCATGCTGCAAGAGAGACACCCTGCAATCCAGATGTTCCGACCTTTTCCCTCCCCCTCCCGCACTTTCTGGGATATGAATAATGCCACAAGCCCTTTGCTCAAACGAAAGAGGAAAGGTGTCTCCAGACATGAGACTGGGGAGGGGGGGGGAACCATTTCTGGAGAGAGAACGGAAAAAGAACGGTGGAAGGGAGCAGAAGTGGTACGAACAAGGAGAGTCCTGCCAGCGTGTCAGTCCTTTTCTTCATCACCTCTGCCAATTTGCATTTCATAACACGATGAGCTACAGAAGGCCGTGAACTGGCGCAGTTGCTTCATCCCCTTGCGAGGAGGCTCAACGCAAAGGCCTCACATCTAAATTCCCCGTTGCTGTCATGCTGCTCTTTTGCCAGAACAGACGTTTCCCTTATTCTAATTCCTTAAAAAAATAAAAATAAATCTTACTGAATTTTCACCCATAAGAAACCTTTGCAAATTTCAACGTAGACCTTTATTCAGCTGGATTTGTTCAGCCAGCCACATAAGCGTCCCCTTTTCCTGTGTAGAGAATGCCTTTCAATAAAAGAGGCAGGAGACCAATTAAAACTGGGGGGGAAATGAGGATATTGGAGAATTGTCACGGTCCAGGAGGAGTTACAGGTAGATAGCCGTGTTGGTCTGTCATAGTCAAAACAAAATTAAAAAATTCCTTCCAGTAGCACCTTAGAGACCAACTAAGTTTGTTCTTGGTATGAGCTTTCGTGTGCATGCACACTTCTTCGGATACCAGGAGGAGAGATACTTCAGGTCCAGGAGGAGGTCTCCTTCAAAAGAAATGAAGAGAAGAAGTCGTACCACCAAAAAGAAGCCACCGGAGGAAGATTATAAAGAATGTCAAACGATCGAACTCCCTCCCCTCCTCCTACCATTCAGGTTATGTCTTCTCCTTCACCCCTTCTTTCCTGCCCCCCATTCCCCATTAATTTGGGGCACCCCGCACACCCCGCTGTCACTTGCCCCCCCCCGCTGCCAACCCCTACCTTGCATGTGTGCTTGCCCTTCTCCCTCCCCACCTCCTACCCTTTGTCCAGCCTCCGGTGTTGCATAAAGCGTGTTCGCCTTCATGGAGGGCACGTGTTGCGGTGGGGACCGGCAAGTCACCCCTCTGTTGCTGGGCGGGATCGTATGGATGGCCACTGTTGTGATTGGACCCTGGGTGTTGTTGGGGAGATTTGTATGTTGCAATTTGTTGATGGATAGCCCAGTGGATATATATTGGTGGGTATGCAACGTGATCCCCCTCTTGGCTGCGTGCTTCTGATCACCCTCCCTCCCTCCCTATATTTTAGGCCTCTTGCGTTGACCTTGCTATGCCTGTCATGGGGTCATCTGCTGTTGGGGCAGGGGCCTGGTAGGAATTTTTCCATTTGGCTGATTGGCTGGTGCCATCTGGTTTTCGCCTACTGCGTAGCAAATAGTCACAACTTGTAAGGTTGGCGGTTAGGCATTGGTTATTATGTTGGTTGGAGGAGGGGTTATGATTGACTGTGTCTGCCCCTCCAATTGTTGCTGGTGTTAGGGGAATTCCATTAAAGGAATCCAGCAGCTCGATATGCTTTTGTCCGAACTCCCGGTCAGGGGCTAGGGCCGTGCAAGAGCCCTGGGAGCCCGAGGGGAGGGGAGAGGGGAGGGTCAGACCACCCGGCTCCCTTTATCTCTCCAGAGTGTTTTCCCCTTACTGACGGTCGTCAGTTTTGTCCCCTGTGGGACAGATAGTCTTAACCAATGCCTAAGCAACCACCCACATTATTTGTATTTTAATAAAGTTGTGGCCAAAATCATGCCAAAAAACCAAAACTAAAATTCTGTCTGATGTGTGAATTATTTGAGGGGTGGTTTGGGGACCTCGACACGCAAAATGATGCCAAGGAAGCAGACATGGCGAGGATAAGGCTTAAGCAGATTTATTATTATTTAGGAAAGTTTTGATGTTTGATATTTTATCACTTTTTATAGTTGTTTTTGGTATTGTGTTGGGAGCCGCCCAGGGTGGCTGGGGGAACCCAGCCAGATGGGCGGGGTCTAAATAATAAATTATTAAATTATTATTATCCATTGACTCCCCCCCTTCAATGGTTTCCATATTTACCTCTGAATGCTGCCTATTTCTCACATACTATTCAACGCATCCATTTTAACCTATTTGTCTTAATGATTCACGCTGTTGCTCATATTTCAAGTTCTGCTCATGTTTTCCTCTCGCTATTCTTTAAATACTCGATAAAGGGTCTCCAGTCCTCAAGGAATGTTTTGTCATTTATGTCGCCAATCTTTGCCGTTAATCTTGCCAGTTCCACTTACTCCATCGTTCTCAAAAGGAATTCCTTCCTTGTTCTAAAGGTTCCTGCCTTTCTTCTGGATCTTGGATGAGGAAGACGCAGGAGAAGGGTGGGGGAGAGGCCTCCCCAGCTTTCTTTTCTCAGTGCAACAGCTCCAGGTTTAAAAGTCAGGCAACCGTATTTCATTTGCTGATGGTCGTTGTCTGCATCTATCATGTTTTTAATATTCTGTTGGGAGCCGCCCAGAGTGGCTGGGACAACCTAGTTAGATGGGTGGAATACAAATAATAAAAATATTATTATTATTATTATTATTAGCTAGTGATTCAACTAAGTAGTTGAAACCACTACTGTGGTGTAGTGGTTAAGAGTGGTAGACTCGTAATCTGGGGAACTGGGTTCGCGTCTCCGCTCCTCCACATGCAGCTGCTGGGTGACCTTGGGCTAGTCACACTTCTCTGAAGTCTCCCAGCCCCACTCATCTCACAGAGTGTTTGTTGTGGGGGGAGGAAGGGAAGGGAGAATGTGAGCCGCTTTGAGACTCCTTAGGGTAGTGATAAAGCGGGATATCAAATCCAAACTCCTCCTCCTCCTCCTCCTTTTCTTCTTCTTCTTCTTCTTCTTCTTCTTCTTCTTCTTCTTCTTCTTCACTTGAAAACTGGCAAGACATTGATCTGAGAGGCCAGCATTATGTTCACGTTTCTTCATTTCTTTTTCTCCATGAGAAAATTCAAAACATATGTTCTTATCCATTAAACCGTACATATGTGAATGGTTATTATCAAATCCATTGATTCAAATTTATTGTCTTAGATGGGGGGTTGGGGGTTGGGATCATGCATCTAATTGTAAAATGGGCTACAAATACAATAAAAACAAAGGTATTTAAAAGTTGGTCAAATGGCAAAGGGGCACTTTACCTGCATCTCTGACCACTTTTGTCTATCCAAGGCCAACCCTGGGAACATGAATCCATGGCACGGACGATCCATTTAGCACCACAGTGAGAACATACATGTGTGCTGTGAACCAGCACAAAGGCAGCATTGCACAACTGGTGCAGTGCGAGATTAGCTGAAGCCAGGATAATCCTGATAAATTGACTTTATACCTTGTAGCTAGTTGTTTCATCTCAAGCAAACGTATGGTCCTAAAATGAAATTGTTAGTCTTTCTGCAGCAAGGTTTGTTTGTTTGTTTGTTTTCAACCAAGGGTGCCAATAATATGTGTTCATGGAATGAGGCTGCGCAGCAAAATAAATTATGGCGGAGAGACACCGAGAGATTCTGAGGATGCCTGGGAAATCTCAAAGCTTGATGGAGCTGCACACATGCAAATGAGCAGGATTTGGCTCCCAGCAAAGGTGCCCGAGACTGAATCCAGGATGGTGTGGAAGGCAGAAAAGAACTGTGCAAGGAAAGCAAACATACTGTATGTTAAATCACAGCGATGAGTGGAAGGCAGCAACCAGCTGCCCCTTTCTTCCTGACTCAGGAAAGAAAACAGCACTGAAACACTCAGGTCACAGACAAGAGGAGAAAAGTAGTGTTATATTAGGGCACAAACTGGCCCTAATTTAAGCAACTGACTAGGAAGGGGAATGGACCCTGTAGAAAGGAAATGAATGATTGAAAGCAGGAAAACCAGACCCTATAAATCTTGTCTATGGGAATGTCTGCACAGGAAACTCCTGGTTCACTGTTCTACCTTACAACCAGAAGTACATAACACTGAACTAGAGGAAAGAAGGTAACAGAATATTGTGGGATTTGAGTACTGCATGTTCAAAGCGTAAGCTCTCGCTATTCATTCCAAGTCCCTGCTAGAGTTGCACCAAAATTATCAGTGCTAGCCTCTTGGGTTGTTCTTCTTCTTCTTCTTCTTCTTCTTCTTCTTCTTCTTCTTCTTCCTCGGCAATCACTCATAGTCAAGGAAGATTGTCTTCCATGAACACGGTTTTAACAGTGAGCCTGTAAGTGACTGTGGAGGCCAATTCTGGATCCACACGTCCTTCCACAGTGGGGACATAGGTTTGCGTGGACAGGCGGAGTCCCCCAAACCCCCATGCGCCCCCTGAGCGGAATAATGACACAAGACAACATGCTATGGGATTAAAATTGGCCACAACTTTATTAAGATTCAGATGTCGGGAGACCTTGGCTCAGCCGGGGATCTGGGGAGACTTCAGGGTTATCCAGAACATCTTGGGGATTGGGCTGGCTCTGGAGAACATATGTTCAAGCAGATAGACCCCCCCCCGTTCACCGCCACTGGTGGGGGAGAGCAATGACAACCTCTCGGCGTATGGACAATGCTTCCCCCCAAGACCCCTTTAACGGGAACCCTGATATCGCCGCAGTACTGGAGGCGTGGGGCGGTGACCCCATTTCGAAGATGACTAAAGGATTCTGCCCAAGGCCTGAAACCGCCAAAGTTGTGACGTATTGCTACGGGAAAGGCGAAACCTCCCAATGCAGGGAAATTCCTTTTCGGCCCTTCAACAGCGGCCTTGACATAGCAGCGCCTGCGTACCTGTGGAGAAGAGGTTAACCTGCAAAGTAAGACTTAATTGAGGGAGTGGAGGGTGGGAGAAGATCTGGAGCCGATTGATGCTTCCCAGGTAAGCTA
The DNA here is from genome assembly GCA_034641385.1 of Darevskia mixta. Lineage (NCBI taxonomy): Eukaryota > Metazoa > Chordata > Lepidosauria > Squamata > Lacertidae > Darevskia > Darevskia mixta. Next base: position 19,716,344 of record JAWWNH010000017.1, read on the forward strand.
CACCTTCTATTGTGTGGGTAGTATGGTCCCTCCCCTTACCTGGCCAATCCCCTGGCAACGCCGCCGCCCCCATGCGGGATTGGGCGATTAACTGAGGTAGGCGGTGACACCAGGTATCCCTGCTCTGGGGAAGGCACTGCCCGTCCAAACTACCCCAGGAGCCGCACAGGAATCTAGGGGGCTGCGCGCGATCACGCAAACGTCGCCCCACCTTTGATGTGTGGAACGGTAAACTAGGAATGCATTGGAAGTGTTAAATAAGCTCAGAATAGAAAGAGATGTTCAGTAGAATAGAATTTGTTATAAGTAAGGGATATATAAGAACTAATTTTATTGTAAGGATGTATATTTTGTGAGTGGAATGAAGGATATAGGGTTTAAAGAAAAAAGAGGAGGATGTTTATTAAAATATGAAATTGGAAACTGCTGAAGAGGAACAGTATTGAACTTTAGATAGGGAGGTTCGGAGGAGGTCAATTGGATGTAACAAACAGATAGGTTTGTAGAAATTTAAGTTTATTGGATATTGTTTGTTTTGTATTGTGTTGTATTTTGTATTTGTTTATTTCTGTTTTTATGTGTGATTTTTAAGTGTCTTCAAAAAAGGTGGAAAACCAATAAAAAAAATGTAATAATAAAAAAAAAGACGTGTGAAACGGTCATTCCAGGCAGGAGTTGATCACAATGAGGATTTTCCAAATGTGCCTTCCTCTTACAATGTTTCTCCCTTTCATCCTGAGTTCGAGCGTCTTCAAAGTCCATGACACCTTTGGTAAAGGCTGTTCTCCAACTGGAGCGCTCACAGGCCACTGTTTCCCAGTTGTTGATGTTTATACTACATTTTTAAAGATTTGCCTTGAGAGTGTCTTTAAACCTCTTTTGTTGTCCACCGGCATTACTTTCCATTCTTAGGTTAGGAATAGAGTAGTTGCTTTGGAAGATGATCATCAGACATCTGAACAACATGACCAGTCCAGTAAAATTGATGTTGAAGAATCATTGCTTTGACACTGGTTATCTTTGCTTCTTCCAGTACACTGACATTAGTTCGCCTGTCTTCCCAAGTGATATGTAAAAATTTTCAGAAACACCATTGATGAAATCTTTCGAGGAGTTGGAGATGGCGTTTATAAGTGGTCCATGTTTCACAAGTGCACAGTGAAATTAAGAGTACAACAACTTTGTAAGCAAGCATTTTCGTTTCCCTGCAAATGTTCCAGTCCTCCAACACTCTACGCTTCAATCTGGAGAAAGCTGCACTCGCAGAGCTCAGGCAGTGCTGGATTTCAGCATCAGTGTCGGCCCTTGTGGAAAGATAACTGCCCAGGTAGGAGAAGTCATCGACATTTTCCAACGTTACACCATCGAGTTGGATCTGTGGCGGTGCAGAGGGGTTATTTTGTACTTGTTGGTGCAGTACTTTGTTTTTTTGGATGTTGAGCGATAGGCCAAGCTTTTCGTAAGCTTCTGTGAAGATATTTAGGATGGTTTGGAGGTCATCCTCTGAGTGTGCACACACTACGTTGTCGTCAGCATACCGAAGCTCTATGGTGACACTCCTTTGCTCTCTATTTCCTATTGATGCAAACCCACGTTGATACTCTTCCTTTCCATCTAAAATAGGTTTTACTTCAAATACCCCATTTCCTAAGAAATAAGGAGAAAACTTGTCTTGAAGGTTCTTATACATGTGACAATATATGCTGAATTTTAAAGATGGGCGGAACAATTTGCTTCTTAAATTACTTGGATATTATGTGTACTCAGATGTCTTTCCCCTCTGATCCCTATAATATGTGAATGTAGTTGGAAATTAATGAATCAAAACAGCACTCTGAAAGAAGAAATCCCACTCAGAAGGAAGGGTCTGTTGATCTGTCTTAAAAGCCTCAATTTGCATGATTCCAAAAGCTTAGTTCTTCAGAAGAGGTAATATTACCAGAACTGGTGAGTTTGTTTGGACTGCTTGAGTAACATGTAATAAAGAATTCAGACCGGAGGCCTCTGTCTACTGAGTCACTGGTAATCACTGCCTGTGGGAAAGCTCAAAACCATCACAAAGGGAGGTAACTCAGAACCTTTTGCTTTTTAGATCTTATTCCCCCCGGGACAGTGGGATTTTAGCTCCCCATTTAAACGGAAATCAACCAGTTTGGAAATTGCAATTCAGTCCTGTCTTCTGATCTTTTTGTTTTCACGGAATTCTCCCATCATCAAAAGAAACAAATAATGGTGTTCAGTCGCATTTAAGCTTATTTGTGGATAATTCATAGCCAACCTCTGCCGGTGGGATGTCGGTTACTCATAACACAAGGACTGTTGAAATGGCAGCCCGGTGGGCATCTTTCATCTAGGAGCCACTGAGTGAGAAAATGGGTGGCAGAAAGGAAGATCTGCCACTTCATTCGCTCCCATTGTCTTCTATGTAAGATTGATAGATCAGTCTCATCCCATCCCTTAGGATTGATTTTGTTGATGGCTTTTCACGTCCCCTTTCTGCAGGAGATTTCATGCAGCCAAACGGAACTGTGCATTATTGCCAATAAGAAAGGGTTTAAGGGCCACAGAGCTGTAAATTGCTAAAGAAGGCGCAGCTAGGTGCCTTACCTTTAGGGAGGAAGTATTGTTTGTTCCTCTCTCATCTCTCCCCCAACCCTTTGAACTATGTAAGCTGAGCACACGTCTGGGACTCCAGACTCAGACCACGTGCCTGAGACCAACTTCTGCATTTTTGTAACCAAGAATACCTTGCCTGTGTTGTGTCTGCTGTAAGCCTTGAATGATACATGAGTGAGATGTCTGTGGCTACTGTAAGTAAAGCATTTAAACTTACTTAAGTTTGTGATCTATTTGAGATGAGTAAAGGCAGCGGGAGCAGCATTTTAAGCGCTTAACACTGGAACGTTAAAGGTCTAACAATCTATATTTCCTGTGCCTTGCTGCATATATCTGTGTTTTACACTCAGCTGGGAGCTGTTTTGGCTAAAGAGTGAGTCATGCTTTCTTGAATTCAGGCAGCCAGCCACTTCTTCTTTGTAGTTCCCCACGCATGTGGGACTTCACGATTAACTGGTATTCCCCAGTTATTTCCCAACATTTTCCAGGGCACTGCTGAGTCTAGAATTTTGGGACTGAGTAGCCAAGCTTTATAATGGCCTGTCTCCATCGCCCTGGAATTTCCTGTGATGAAGTGTGAGCCACCATGTATCCTAGAGAAAAGGGTGTTTTTCCTCTTCACTGCTCATGGTTTTAGAGTTCTGGGAATGAGTTGGAATCCCAAGTGCCTACACTATAAAAAGACAGGAAATTACTATAGTCCAGTACTAATGGAAAATATAAGACCTGTGCATCTTTATCAGATCTTTGTAAATAGTAATTACTCTGCTTGCAGGGTATTACTGTGAATGATTTCCTAGTGGAACAATAATCGCAGAGGAACATTCAGTACATTTCCTTCTGTATGGAGCGTAGATGTCTGCGCAAAAAAATAATCAAAGGCAACGTTGCAATGTTGCAAAACAGGTCACAGCAGCACAGAATCCTAAATGGATCGAGGCCTTCGTACTTTAGGGATCACTTCCTTTCCCATCAGTCCCCATCATATGTGGTTATATTGATTTATTTACAATAGTCACGTCACCATCAACTCCATTGATCTCTTACAGTATTAATAAAAGATTGAAACACAAATATCAGCTGCAAAACAGCAAGCTTAAACCATTTCTGGCACACAAAAAGAGAGAGAAACAGATCTCATAAGTGTCCCCAAAGGGACGGCATCTTTATTTGCTCAGGCAGACACATTATGTGACCCATGAGAGCAGCAAAATAAGCATACTGTATAACAGTGATAGAGTAAAATCATGCTGAATCTTCATTGACAACAGCAGGTAGGGCAAGGGTTGGCATGGCATTGGAGCCAGGATCAGTTGATCATCCCATAAGCCCCATGTTGATGGAATGGGTCCGCTGGGTTTGGACCGCTTCAAGCTTGTGCGATGGGAGTCGACCAATGTTGAACCTTGTCATGGTGCAAGCCAAGGCCATAATTTCACTGAGGGAAAGGCGGGGGGGGGCAATGAGGTTGAGAGGGCGGGGAAATCCTTTCCCGCCCTGTCAACCAGCGACCCAAAATTGCTCAATGAAGCCTCTATCCTGAGGCAGGAAGCTCTCAAGCAAAATAGCTCTGAGTTCTAGGGGAAGCAGCCTTACATAGGCTTTCACCTCCCCTTTGCAAGGGTTCATGGGACAGCTTTTTCCCATGAGCCCATCACACAGAGAAGATACTGGGCAAAACCTTGCCCAGTATTTTGCTGCAATCTATGGGCCACAGTGCCACCGGGCAAAGGCACCCCACACTTACTGGGCACGAAAGAGGTTTATACAATGCGCCCAATGCATTTAAAAGGTAATTATCTAATATTTATTAAACAATTGTTCAACCACACACAATGAAGTTTAAAAACTTAGAATGTATTATAATAAAAATTCTAGAGCTTCAGATATCTAATGAAAAGCCCTTCATTAAACGAGAAGCAGACACAATGCACAAAGACTTGAAAATAATAAAAAACCAAGGACCGCTTCTTAGATCACTAAGATCAGTTCTTGGTTGCCATTTTCAAAGGCAATACATCTGACTGAATCTTCATTGACAACAGGATAAAGTCCTCTGTATATTATTATACTCACAAAGACACGCATTGATAGACATTCCCAATGGCTGCTCTCTAACTCAGAATCTTCCTCTCCTTCACAACTGCATTTGAGACAAAGCCTGGACATATTGTAGAAGCTGTGTAAACGTTTTAGTTGGTTTCTATGGAAAGGCAGAAATGTGGAGATTATGGAAGGAATTCCATGTCACGCTAAGTTCCATCAGCGCAAGGATTTCAGCTTGCCAGGCAGAATTATGCCCCCCCATCCTCCCCCCAATATGCTGTTCCGGGGGTTCTCCTGACGACCACCACCCAGTCAATTTTGGGGGACACCGCCAAAGCGGGAATCCTCGTTGCGCAAGCACAAAACTTTGCACGGGGCTTCCGCTGATGGGACGCCTCAAGTGAATCCCACTCTATTTATTTATTTAGTGAATTATTATCTCACCTTCTGGCCTTTAACAGGGGCTGAAAAGCAGCTCTCAAAACATTTAAAAATCAAACGGGCAACCTCTTCTCACACATGCACAGCTGCAAATCCCGGGAGAAACTGGTATTTTGCTCAGAGTCTTTTTCCCCTTCCCAGCTGGTCCTCAGCATGCCTTTGTTGCTCCATTCATTTTCAATATCAAAGGGGGGAATGGTTTAGTTACCCATTTGGTAAAATCGTGTTTAGTTCATTACTCATTTGTTTCTGTTTATTTTATTCGTTTCATGTTATTTTTGTTACCTGCTGCTTTCAATAGGGGACCAGGCTGACAGGGCAAAAGGACCCTCCTGTCCACATCCATTTCCCAGAGCTCAGGGGGTTTAAGTTGCCAAAGCATTCCAGTGATGTGGCTTTGCTCTATTATAGTCTATGGGCAATTTAAGCATCCCACTTTTCTGGGGTAGAGGGTTTTGGGATCCCTCACCCACACCTGAACTGAGTTCTGGTGGTGCATGCTCTAGTTATCTCTCGCTTGGACTACTGCAATGCGCTCTATGTGGGGCTACCTTTGAAGGTGACCCGGAAACTGCAATTAATCCAGAATGCGGCAGCTAGACTGGTGACTGGGAGCGGCCGCCGGGACCACATAACACCGGTCCTGAGAGATCTACATTGGCTCCCAGTACGTTTCCGAGCACCATTCAAAGTGTTGGTGCTGACCTTTAAAGCCCTAAACAGCCTCGGTCCTGTATACCTGAAGGAGCGTCTCCACCCCCACCGTTCAGCCCGGACACTGAGGTCCAGCGTCGAGGGCCTTCTGGCAGTTCCCTCATTGCGAGAAGTGAGGTTACAGGGAACCAGACAGAGGGCCTTCTCGGTAGTGGCGCCCGCCCTGTGGAACGCCCTCCCGTCAGCTGTCAAGGAAATAAACAGCTATCTGACTTTTAGAAGACATCTGAAGGCAGCCCTGTTTAGGGAAGGTTTTAATGTTTGAGGTTTTATTGTGTTTTCAATATTCTGTTGGGAACCGCCCAGAGTGGCTGGGGAGGCCAGGCCAGATGGACGGGGTATAAGTAATAAATTATTATTATTCAGGGTCTCTAACTTAGGGTCCTGCCATACAAGAAAGCACCATTGACTCAGAAAGGGTGCAAACGGTGAGCTGCCCTCAATGGCTACTCTGAGAAGGCTGCAGAGTTAATTGGGTAGGTGGGCCGTATATTTGTCGAGGGGAAAATGTTTGTTTCGAACACCTCGTCAGTGGGGATGTCATGGTTTTAATGAGCCGCTCGTTTACTACGTTGCGGGGTGGGGGTGCGCGTGAGGGTCCTTGCCAGGAATAGGGCAGCCTCTGTACAATCCCAGGGTTTAATTAAGGAGATGGAAGATTGGATTCTTTCAGCCAACTCTTGTGTAATTCCATCCGCTCTGAACTCAACAGGACAGGAAGCTCTTGACAGGGCACTTGGGGCCCACATCTGGAAACAACATGTTTCAAAGCTTTGAGAGAGGGGGGAATGGGGGGGAGAGAAAGGGGGGGAATAACAAGCAACGAGGGACAAGAGAGCGATGGAAAGATCTGGGTAGGAAGGGAAACTCGCCAAACAATGGGCGTTTCTTTGAAAGAAGCATTTCTGGGGTGCATAATTGGTACCGCTGGATAAAATGTTTATCTAGGGGACGAGGAAAAGAGAGACAGGGGTCGTATTCCTACAGTAGTTGAAAAGGTTTGTGCAATCCAGGGCTGGCTTGTATCATGATTGGGAACAGGCCAGTTCTTTGTTCGTTGCTACTCCAGTCTGTAAAGGAAAAAAAAAGCAGGCAAGCAGACACTTTTTCAGTCATGAAAGGTTGGCTTGATCCCAGAGGAGTTTTGAGAGCTACAACCTCCATCCCACCTGCAATACCTACAGATTTTCGTGGCTGTTGTTCTTTGCTTGGTCTAAGTTCTGCTCGCTCCAATCTCCCTAGAAATGTAATGTTCACACTCTTCGATCGGCAGCTTCCGTACCATAAATCTCACAATTCTACCTGCACTTGCCTAGGAGAAAATCCTGCATTACTTCTGAGTAGACATGCTTAGGTTTGTGCTCTAAAATGTTAAATTCTCGGCCATCAATTAATGTGAATAAGCACCTATAATGAGTTCTGGATAAACCTCATTTGTGTCAAGTCAGCTTGCTACAATGCAGAGGATCGACCTATTAAAAGGATTTACCCCTGCCTTAATTGGTTTTATTTTATCTTTTCCGGTTTCCCCTTGGTCAGCAACTACAGTGGGCATTTTGTGGGGAACTGTAAGCAGAGCCAACAGTTGTCGATGTTTATAGTGAAGTATGTTGTCTCCCTGCTTATTTAACTTATATGCAGAATTCATCGTGCGAAAGGCTGGACTGGATGAATCCCAAACTGGAATTAAGATTGCCGGAAGAAATATCAACAACCTCAGATATGCTGATGACACAACCTTGATGGCAGAAAGTGAGGATGAATTAAAGAACCTTTTAATGAGGGTGAAAGAGGAGAGCGCAAAATATGGTCTGAAGCTCAACATCAAAAAAACTAAGATCATGGCCAGTGGTCCCATCACCTCCTGGCAAATAGAAGGGGAAGAAATGGAGGCGGTGAGAGATTTTACTTTATTGGGCTCCATGATCACTGCAGATGGTGACAGCAGTCACGAAATTAAAAGATGCCTGCTTCTTGGGAGAAAAGCAATGACAAACCTAGACAGCATCTTAAAAAGCAAAGACATCACCTTGCCGACAAAGGTCCATATAGTTAAAGCTATGGTTTTCCCAGTAGTAATGTACGGAAGTGAGAGCTGCACCATAAAGAAGGCTGATCGCCGAAAAATCGATGCTTTTGAATTATGGTGCTGGAGGAGACTCTTGAGAGTCCCATGGACTGCAAGAAGATCAAACCTACCCATTCTGAAGGAAATCAGCCCGGAGTGCTCACTGGAAGGACAGATCCTGAAGCTGAGGCTCCAAGACTTTGGCCACCTCATGAGAGGAGAAGACTCCCTGGAAAAGACCCTGATGTTGGGAAAGATGGAGGGCACAAGGAGAAGGGGACGACAGAGGATGAGATGGTTGGACAGTGTTCTCGAAGCTACTAACATGAGTTTGGCCAAACTGCGAGAGGCAGTGAAGGATAGGCGTGCCTGGCGTGCTCTGGTCCATGGGGTCACGAAGAGTCGGACACGACTAAACGACAAGAAAATATGCCAGAGAAGGGACAGCGCCACCAGTTTTAACTGATTGTGTATATTTTATTTTCTTCTTCTGAGTTGTGATATCACATTCTCCGATGCATCAAAGTAGTGGCAAGACAGAAAAGTGTGCGTGGTGCAGACAAGCCTTGCAGGGGTGGTCAACAAATTGTCATGCAAATGGGGCTTAGTATGTGGCATTCATGTTTCACCTCCAATCTGTTTCACATTTGAAAACCATATGGCACCTATCATTTCGCTCCCATCACCCCCTTAACTCTCCTTTGACCCTCATGGACCTTCACTGCAGAGAACCTTTTTTTAAAAAGCAGGAGGTGGGGGGGGGGAAGAGGTCAGGATTAGATTTCTGTCTGTTGTCAATTAAATCCTATACCTAGCACTAACCAGACATTGCTAGGATACGTCGCTACGAAGCAGTGCTTTTCCACAAAGACAGATAGAAACTATCGCCCTGCGTCCAACCTGCTCCGCAAATCTTTCCCATCCCTCTGGCCGCATTTGCATGTTGCAGTTTGTGAGGACTGAATTATCCTCCCTTCACCTTGTTGCCCTGGCTAAACGCATTCCACGGTTCCACTGTTTGCAAGGTCACACTAGGGGATTTCAGAAGGCACAGACCAGGGCAAAAGAGCATCTTCTATTCCAAAACAGCAGCTGTATACTGAGAGTGCACCACTTTGATCTGCAAGTGGTGGGCCACATAACTTGGGGACCCTCCATGCATATAAATAAGTAAACAATCCTGCGTGCGCATAGAATGCTAGAGAGATTTTCTTTTAGGCAAGAAAATCTCTTCCCCCTGGATCATGCAGGGATTTTGCTGGTAATGTGGGAATACAGTCGAACATGTGATTCCCCCACCGACGGCCTGAAGTCATTCAGACCAAGAACATTTTTGCCATGTGATCTAGTGTTTGTTTAGGCTAGCTCTTAGCAGAGATTGGCTCTAGGTCTCTGGACAGATTCCTTTCTGTACAGCAAATTCAAGGTTCCTTAAGTCATAGTCTTCCTGTACTTTGTTTCCTCCTTTGCCTCAGTCCTTCTCTTTCTCTTTGTTCTACACATATTTGTCTTCAGACAGCCCCCTTGGTCCTCACTAAGGGTGTCAACAAAGTTCTCAGCATTGGAGATTCGTTATTTCCTATTTTTCTAGAGAAAGAGGTGCCAGAACCCACCACGGACGCCTCCCTCAGGGGCGTAGCAAGGGGGCGGGCCGCCCCGGGCAGCGCCCTGGTGGGGGTGACACTCGGGGCGGGGGCCCCGCCCTCCGCGCCTCCAAAGCTGCCCTGGGTTTTTTCTTTTTCTTTTAAAGGCTATTTTCGGCGCTGCCGGGGCGGAGCCACAGGGGCAGCAAGCGAGGAGGGGTGTCATGCTTGTCGCTGACGTGACACCCCCCCTCACTGGCCGCCCCTGCGGCTCCACCCCGGCAGCACCAAAAATAGCCTCCCCCCCCCCTTTCAGTGGCTTTTTTCGCCACTGGGCTCCCTGGGCGGAGCCGCGGCATGGAGGAGAGGGGCGGGCCAGCCAGGAGGGGTGTCACCCCCTTGAAAGCACCTGCTTTGTCTTCCTTTCCCCCCCTTTTCAGCGGCTTTTTTCGTCGCGGCATGGAGGCAAGGGGCAGAAGCATGCGTGTCATGACGTCATGTGCACGGAGCGACGCCCTGCCCCCAGGGGTGCCGCTTGGCTTGCCGCCCCCGGCAGCCAAGCGGCACGCTACGTCCCTGGCCTTCCTTGTTCTCTTATAATAGCAATGGCGCCCACCTGAGAGGTGACAGAACTGAGTTCCGGCTGCGGGAAAAGCCCTAGTTTCAGGGGATTGTGAAGCCCACCTCAAAGCGAGCTTAGGTAAAGGTAAAGGGACCCCTGAACATTAGGTCCAGTCATGACCGACTCTGGGGTTGCGGCGCTCATCTCGCTTTACTGGCCGAGGGAGCCGCCGTACAGCTTCCGGGTCATGTGGCCAGCAGGACTAAGCCACTTCTGGCGAACCAGAGCAGCGCACGGAAACACCGTTTACCTTCCTGCCGGAGTGGTTCCTATTTATCTACTTGCACTTTGATGTGCTTTCGAACTGCTAGGTGGGCAGGAGCAGGGACCGAGCAACGGGAGCTCACCCCGTCGCAGGGATTCGAACCGCCGACCTTCTGATCGGCAAGCCCTAGGCTCAGTGGTTTAGACCACAGCGTCACCCGCGTCCCTACAATTTATGGACCTAATAGGTATCTAAAGCCATTTGCACATAACAAAATAACCAGTCTATGCAGAATGCAGGCACCCTATATATAGAAATGAGTGATATTTTGGGGAGCAGGCTAGCAGGTGGGGCACCCATGACTTACATCATAGGAGCCCACACAACACAAAACACTGTTGCTGTATGTAGGTTTTATTTGTTTTTTATCTTATATTTTGGAAATGTACATCCATTTTTTTCCTTTAAATTTTTTGGGGCCCCCCAAAAGAGTGGGGTCCTAAGCTACAGCTTGCTTAGCTTATACGTAAATCCGGCACTGAATACACTTCTGATCAGCATTTCTAGCCTGGGGAAGTACACTTTTAATATGCATTTGTTTCCTTGGCTGTTTGTTTTTAATGATCTATTGAATTTGGTTTTGTGTTCCTCCAGTGACCAATATGTTTCCAATGAAGCACCATGGTTGCTGTTTTCCAGAGCTGAATTTCTTGCCTATTGCCAGAGATATAATGTTAATTAATTCAATATACTTTTGGAGGGGGGAGGGGCAAAGGAATAAATTTCCCGCATCTACATAAATGTTAACAGAATCTAAAAAATTAAGAGATGTGTCTCTTTTGATTTCTTAGTCCCATCTTATACCTGAATCAAACATTTCCTAATCTGACTGATGCTTTCAACAAGCCGTGAGGTACGTCATTATAGTTCCTATTTTGTTTTTATAGGACTGTGTGAGTCCTTGAGTACAGCAGCTCAATTTTTTAAATGTTTTTGATGCTTGATGTTTTATCATGTTTTTAATATTCTATTGGAAGCCGCCCAGAGTGGCTGGGTATAAAATTATTATTATTATTATTATTATTATTATTATTATTATTATTATTATTTGCAATTCTAAACTTCTATCTGATTTGATAGCGCCAGAAAAAGGCTGCTCCTGATTCAAAAGAAAGCCATTTCCCCAACAGTTTCCAGACAGCCACTCTACCTTTTCCAAGTAACTGGGACAATATTCTAACGTAACCATAAGGGTTGCGTTCATAAAACTGAGAAGGGTTTTTCTTACCTGCCTATTAGACAAAAATGTAATTTTTAGGGCTGTGCAGATTTTTTTTTAGCTCTCAAACTTTGGTTGGTTGGTAGCAAAATGATACTCACCTTCCCCCCATATATATATTGGGAGAGAAAAATATTTCTTTTGAATTTTTGGGAGAAGGTTGCCAACTTACCTTACTGAACTTTATGAAAGGGCCAGAGTTTTCCATTCCCCAACCCTGCCATCTTGTTTGTTTTGCTTTAAAAAGTTCCCATGCTGCCCATATCAGGACCAGGCTGTCTTCTGGTAGCTGTCCTTGCTTGGAAGCCATTACTCACAAAGGTCTGTCAGGAAAGAAGCCAGCAAGAAGCAGTGAGACAGGACTTCTTTGATTTCTTCTGCGGAAAGCGCTGAGCCCTCCAACATTTCTCCGATGAAAATAGGGACGCGTCCCATTCCACAATGATAATTTTACTAATTATGCATCACACACCTGACTGGGTTGCCCCAGCCACTCTGGGCAGCTTCCAACATATTTGGAAACAAAATAAAACATTAAACATTAAATAAACTTCCCTATACAGGTTGGCCTTCAGACGGCTTGGGGGTTGGATAACTCCATAAAAAGGTAACAGTAAAGGTACCCCTGACCATTAGGTACAGTCGCGGATGACTCTGGGGTTGCGGCGCTCATCTCGCTTTATTGGCCGAGGGAGCTGGCATACAGCTTCCGGGTCATGTGGCCAGCATGACTAAGCCGCTTCTGTCGAACAAGAGCAGCGCACGGAAACACTGTTTACCTTCCTGCCGGAGCGGTACCTATTTATCTGCTTGCACTTGACGCGCTTTTGAACTGCTAGGTGGGCAGGAGCTGGGACCGAACAACGGGAGTTCACCCTGTTGCGGGGATTCGAACCGCCGACCTTCTGATCGGCAAGCCCTAGGCTCTGTGGTTTAACCCACAGCGCCACCCGTGTCCTGCTGGATAACTCCATACCCTCCAACATTTATCCAATGAAGATAGAGAAAGTGGGACATTCTGGGGTCAAATCCGAATCTCTAAATCAGGGACGTCCCTGGAAAATAGGGATGCTTTGAGGGAATGGGAGTGACAGTTGGAACTTTCACAAACTCTAACCGTCTTGGAACCTTGAAGAGCATCTCCTCCTCCTCCATCTCATGTGCATCTATCCTGAGAGACTCACTGAGCAACTCACGTCGCCATTTAAATGTACGTTTGTCCTTCCCAGCCAGAAGTCCCCCAATGTAGCAGAAATTATTGTGTATATTGTGTTTGCTTATTTATTTTAAAATTAAAGAACATATTTATTCCATGTACGGCCCAGGTTTCTAACGTAACACTTTGAACAATCCTTGCTATTTTTAGGCAGGCCTGAACACCTCGTCCCCCCACTGCCCACCCCCAGGGAAATTTTCGCCTGTTTTGTCAAAATTCTTTTGAAGCTGCTCAACCCATCATGGGGCTTCCATTGGGGTCTTAAGGGTTTATGATTTCCCCCTTCCCCATTCCAGTCCCCGAGAAATTAGTTTGGCTCTTAATGAAACTGTCTTGGCTTATCTCATGAGCCTTCAGTGTTGTAAAAATTGAAGTATGTATGAGAGGAATAAAGAAGACTTAGGGGGTATATGCAGAATGAAAAGGTTTTTATTGAAAATTATTTAATTTCTCTCCCGGCTTTTTTCTCTCTCATTCGAGCTTTCCTGATTTCTTTCTCTGCTGTGCATATGTAAACGCCTGAATGTGTAACAGATTCAATAATGAATACGTAGGTTTTAACTGAACATTTAAGAGTGGGTTTGAAATTTCAAGGGTTGTGTTGAAGGGGAGGGGAAGGGAGGACGGAAGACTAAGTTGCGATGAATGAACATGTGATAAGTTGTTTAATTGCAATGGTAATGGTTAGCAACTAAGTACTAAATACACCTGTACATTTTGGGAAGTTGTTTGTTCTCTATGCATTCGGACAGCTCTTAAGATATTTTTTTAAATTTATTTTAAATTTATATACTGCTTTATATTTTTAATAAAAATCTCAAAGTGGTTTATAGCATATCAAATCAATGAAACAATGAAACAATAGCCGGGCAATGTTCCTCCGGTCTCATGAGGAGCCTCTTTAGTAGGGCTGGTGAGTGTGGGCCTCACCCCCTAGGCCAGGTGGAAAGGGCCTTGCAGGGAGCGACCTCCACAACTCATAGCCAGGCGATGTTCCTCCGGCCTCATGAGGAGGAATTGTTTAATTGCATGCAATTGTTTAATTTCAATGGTAATGGTTAGCAACTAAGTACTAAACCTACTGTGCATTTTGGAAAGTTGTTTGTTCTCTATGCGTTCGGACAGCTCTTAAGATACTGTAACCAAATCTTGCTCAATGGTTCCTGAGATCAAGGAGCTGGTTTTCTTCTATATTTGGATACATATCTTCTATATTTCCTGCTTGGCAGGGGGTTGGACTGGATGGCCCTTGTGGTCTCTTCCAACTCTATGATTCTATGATTCTACAATCGGATGCCATTTTGAATCAAGATGGCAGACTGAACCTTTCAAAACTACAGTGAGTTTTTGCTTTCTTTGAATTCCAGAAGGCCGCTATTAAAATATAAAGCTAAATAAGGCCTTAGAAGCTTTGTCTATACAAAAGTCTACATTTGTCCTGAATTTCTGTCTGGGTGCTACTGCAGACCCTTCAAGAGTCCCTATTTTCCAGGGATGTCCTTGATTTAAGGAAGTCGTCCCGGGTTTCTGATTTGATCCCGGAATGTCCCAATTTTCCTTAGGACGTCTCCTTGGAGAAAAGTTGGAGGGTATGGAGTTCTCCAGCCCCCAAGCCGTCTGAAGGCCATCCTGTATAGGGAAGTTTATTTAATGTTTTATAATGTTTTTATATATGTTGGAGGCTTCCCAGAGTGGCTGGGGCAACCCAGTAAGATGTGTGGGGTATAAATAGTAAAATTATCACTATGGAATGGGACGTCCCTATTTTCATCGGAGAATTGTTGGAGGGTATGCTGTTGGGTGGCAATAGTGTAGTGCCGCCTCAAAAGAGATTGAGATTTGAGTCTAGTCCAAGAGTGGTATAAAGGGTGACTACCTGAGAACAAGCCTTATCATTGGTGCTCCCCAATCTGTGGGATGTTCTCTCAGGGAGACACACCTGGTGACACCTTCGTCAGTTTTAGGCACCAAACTAATCCAGGCCACTGGTTAATAAATGATGCCTCCTATGGTGGTGCTCGCCTTTTAGTGGGGGGGGGGGTAAGACTTGGCCCTTATTGATATGTCGCTGGGTGACCATTTGTATACAGTGGTACAAACACCTCAGGTAACAAACGCCTCAGGTTAAAAACTCCGCTAACTTGGAAGAGTTACCTCGAGTTGAGAACTTTGCCCCAGAATGGAAATCGTGTGCCGGTGGCGCAAGAGGCCCCATTAGCGAAAGCACGCCTCTAGTTAAGAACAGTTTCAGGTTAAGAACGGACCTCAGGAATGAATTAAGTTCGTAACTAGAGGTGCCACTCTATTTCTGTATTATCACTGTTTTAAAATTTTCTGGGTTCAGACTGTTTTTGTGTGTTGTGCTTTACTTTTGTCAAACCGGTTTGAGACTTTTTAGCATTTAAAACATCTGAAATAATAATAATAATAATATGAACCAGGAAGCTTTGGATTCAAATCTTGCCTCACCCTTCAACAAGCCACTAGCTTTAAGTTTCAGGTCCTCAGTTGGGAATACTGATGTTGTTCAGTGGGTCACTGTCAAGGTTACTGAGATGAGCCTGGTTGAGACGCCAAATTGCTCAATAGCACGTGAAGGGAGCCTGTAACCCTCCATATTGGATTCCTTCTTCCCTCAGCCCCAGCCAGCATTGCTAAAGTCCAGAGATGACAGGAGTTGCAACAACGCAACAACATCCCAGAGGGCCACAGGTTCCCCACCCTTGTTCTGAACCTTCTCAATAGCACTGCGGATCACAGCTGTCAACTTTCGGATTTGAAAATAAGGGATTTTTACAAACTTTCGGATTTGAAAATAAGGGATGCCGCGAGGGCGGTGCAATGGCACCAAGTAGCCTCGCCACCCTGCGCTCCAGAGGCTGCGTGCGAACGGGAGAGCGAAAGAGCGAGCGCATAGACGGCAGGCAGGCTGTCTGTCTGGTTGGGCGTGAGGGTCTGGCTGCACAAGGCATGCAAGCTCCGCCCCCAGTCGGTCTCAGACTCCTTATTGGCAGCCAAGCAACGCAGCTGAGGAGCCTCCCTGGCCGGCAGGGAGGGAGAGGAGCTGCTTCCTTGGAAATCCGGGAAATTTAAGGGATATCAACAATCCGCGATAGCAGCGGGAAACGGCATTGGAATTAGGGAGTTTCCCGCAAAAAAAGGGAGGGTTGACAGATATGCTGCGAATGCTAAAATGTTCCTCTTCTTACTTACAGATCCAATGTCACTAAATGAGGAGATCACAGAGGCCAAAAGCCCTTCGCCCAAAGCTGGCACAGAGGATTTGCACCGGACAAAAAGGGCGCCTGATGCGTCTCAATATTCCACGTGCCCTCTCTGTTTGAGGACTTTTGGCAATATGCTATATGTAAACCCTTGTTTACATAGCTTCTGCTTTTCTTGTACACAGGACTTGTTGGAAACCAAGGCAGAATGTCCTTGCTGTAAGAAACCTTTCCATTCTGTTTTTCACTCGATAAAGGTCAAAGGGCGCCCTGAAGACCTCTCGTCCCGAAGGCACGCAAAAGGAGATTATTCGCCTACCAAAAAGCACCACAGACGAAAACATGCTTCTTCGCGTTCCAAAAAGCACCTGGGGAAGTGTCCTTCTGTACCTTGCTGTTCTGGAGATCGCCTCACTTGCCCCGCTCTTAGGGAAAAATCCCTTTCCAGACCCAACTTGGAAAGTCCTCACCGGCCTCCTCCTTCTAAGGACCTCACAGAAGACAGCACATTCCTAAGTGGATTCACAGAACCTCAGGCGCCCTGCCACTCGCCCTTCTTAAGGAAGGCACAAAATCCAGACCAGCTATTCCAAGAAGCGCTGCAAAATGAGACTGCATTAAACTCTGCTCCAGAATGGATGGCGTCTGGAGACGGCCTTCACTACAGAGCAGTATCTGCCAATTTGTCTAAGCCAACCTTTCTAGAAGCCGCCTTGTTGCTTCTTGCTTCTGGGGCCATGCTCTTCGTATGTATTTATATCTATTTCAGTTTAATCCTCATGCACAAATAATAAAAGACAGTTTTACTCGTGGAAATAACAGACTCTAGGTGAAGGCCAGAGAACCGCCGGGATGAGGGAAAGTAGCATAATGATTTCTGAGGAAACATGCCCTGATACGCTGTTTGATCCTAAGCCTCTTCACATGCTGTGTTTTTAGGTATACACCTAAATGTGTGAATGTGACAGACCAGGTATTTGGAAATGTATCTAACATACACAGACATTTAACACTGAGCCAGGGTTGGCTGCAGTTCAGTGTATGCTCTGTGGCAAACCCTTCTACCCTCTGCCTTCCCCAAATCTGAGAAACATCCGGTGAGGTCCTGCTCCAAA
Source organism: Darevskia mixta (assembly GCA_034641385.1). Taxonomy (NCBI): domain Eukaryota; kingdom Metazoa; phylum Chordata; class Lepidosauria; order Squamata; family Lacertidae; genus Darevskia; species Darevskia mixta. The sequence continues at coordinate 19,733,473 of JAWWNH010000017.1, forward strand.
TTCGTATGGAGAGGCCCGATTGGTATCCACATAAAACAGGTCCTTCTCAGTAGCAACCCCGGGTATATTAGGACTCCCTGCTGAAAGAAATCCGTAACGTCCTGCTTCCTGCTGTCATTAGGGAGGCAGGAAGCTCTTCCTCTTTGTGAAAAGTTTTTTATCGCTGCACTCAGCATGGCCTGCTGGTTTTCGATATGGCTGTTGGTTTACTATTGATTGCTAACTTAGGGTGGATCTAGACATGGGGGGAAACCTGCTATAAATAAGTCAGAAATTTTATCGTTTTAACAAAAGAAAAAATCTCTATGGATAATCACACATTTTAAAATTCCTGCTCTCTTGCGCCATCTGATGTTGAATGTTTATAGTGCATTAAAATTGCTGTTTCTTCACTAATGTAGCTGAGTCCTTACTCTGTTGTATATCTATATCTATATATATAGATATATGCACACCAATTACTTGCATAGTGACAAATTTAAAAAATTAATAACTGAGAAGTCAATCCTCAAGGGAATTGGTGTGGAGCAGAGGGGCAGATTCACATCCCAGGCCGTATTGCCTCACACTGGCCAGGGCAGAAGTATGCTTCTTGCTTTCCACTAGATGAAAAGCTAGGCTATTGGTGATGGGCCCGAGTGCTTACCTCCTGCGGGATTTGCAGTAAGCCTGCAATCCTATTAAATTAGGGCCTGGTTTTGTTCAAAGAAGTTAAAGAAGCAAACAATAAACGTTGCAAACAGGCACATGGAAAAACCAAATGAAAGTAAATAAACAGGTTAGAACCCAATCAGCAGAAGGTGGTGGGCACCAACAGAGGTCCTGTGGCGGAGGCAGAGGCCCCCAAAAGCATGCTGGGCACCCACAGTCTGTGGCCCAAGTCTGCGGCTCTGACCAAGTCTAAAACAAGCTGTACACCTATTGCCAGAAAAACTGGTTACCTGACGATCCAGCAGTCCTTTTTCAATCCAGATTCACTTCCTATGTTTTCCCTGTCACTCGCAGCTGATTGATAATTAGTATATGGCTCCCAATGCATCCTTAGGCTCTGGCAAAAAGGGGAGACAGAGAGATGAATGCCATCAGTCTAAAAAGGTAAAGGGACCCCTGACCGTTCGGTCCAGTCACGAACGACTCTGGGGTTGCGGCACTCATCTAGCTCTATAGGCCGAGGGAGCCGGCATTTGTCTGCAGACAGCTTCCGGGTCATGTGGCCAGCATGACTAAGCCGCTTCTGGCGAACCAGAGCAGCGCACGGAAACGCCGTTTACCTTCCCGCCGGAGCGGAACCTATTTATCTACTTGCACTTTGACGTGCTTTCGAACTGCTAGGTGGGCAGGAGCTGGGACCAAGCAATGGGAGCTCACCCCATTGCGGGGCTTTGAATCACCGGCCTTCCAATTGGCAAGCCCAAGAGGCTCAGTGGTTTAGACCACAGTGCCACCCGCGTCCCATATCTCTGGACAGCAAAGTGACTGAAAAGCATATGGGGACAATATGGAACCCTGCAGTACCTCATAAGTCGATGGCCCTGGAGGAAAACCACTGTCTGGGACCTACCTCCCAGGAATGACAAAACCTTAACAGATTAGAGAACTGGGCCAAAGCAAACAAGATGAATTTTAACAGGGAGAAAGGTAAAGTACTACACTTGGGCAAAAAAAATGAAATGCACAAATACAGGATGGGTGACACCTGGCTTGAGAGCAGTACTTGTGAAAAGGGTCTAGGAGTCTTGGTAGACCACAAACTTGACATGAGTCAACAGTGTGATGCAGCAGCTAAAAGAGCCAATGCAATTCTGGGCTGCATCAATAGGAGTATAGCATCTAGATCAAGGGAAGTAATAGTACCACTGTACTCTGCTCTGGTCAGACCCCACCTGGAATACTGTGTCCAGTTCTGGGCACCACAGTTCAAGAAGGATACTGACAAGCTGGAACGTGTCCAGAGGAGGGCAACCAAAATGGTCCAAGGCCTGGAAACGATGCCTTACGAGGAACGGCTTAGGGAGCTGGGTATGTTTAGCCTGGAGAAGAGAAGGTTAAGGGGTGATATGATAGCCATGTTCAAATATATAAAAGGATGTCATATAGAGGAGGGAGAAAGGTTGTTTTCTGCTGCTCCTGAGAAGAGGACACGGAGCAATGGATTCAAACCACAAGAAAAAAGATTCCACCTAAACATTAGGAAGAACTTCCTGACAGTAAGAGCTGTTTGACAGTGGAATTTGCTGCCAAGGAGTGTGGTGGAGTCTCCTTCTTTGGAGGTCTTTAAGCAGAGGCTTGACAGCCACCTGTCAGGAATGCTTTGATGGTGTTTCCTGCTTGGCAGGGGGTTGGACTGGATGGCCCTTGTGGTCTCTTCCAACTCTATGATTCTATGATTCTATGATCTTCTTATGCTCCTGTGAGATGGTCCAGACGGATACCATGGCTGATGCAACACCAACAAGGAGAGATTTGGGGTTGCACTCCCTGAATGTCCATCTCTTGGGGTAACTCATCCACCAAGATATTGAATCAACCGGACTTAAATCAAAGTAAAAAAATGCAATGACTTGGGCTACATTCATGAATATACAATGAGAGTGTGTTTGGAAAGAACTGTATTCCTTAATTTCCACACACACACACACCGGTCTAATCCTATTTAAGCACAATTTGTAATTTTAAGACACTTGTAAAAGAAATTTAAAATCTAGGATTAGCAACTAACTTAGGTTGCTTATGTAATATCCTTTCAGGTGCATTCATTTGCCAAACAGATGGCCACGGCTGGGCTTATGGGGAATAACAGGGGAAAGGGGTTGTGTTTGGGGGCTGGGATTGGGCGAAGAAGGAGAATGATTTTTAAAAGTCAAGAAACAGTGAATTATCTTCCCAGAGATTTGGGGGTCCCTACTACAGCTGCCTGAAATACTCAGGTGATAGTAGAGCTGGAAAGTTTCCAGATTCCTGGGAATTCTTTTCCTGGAAGTGGAAAACACCGTGCATTTAAGGCTTTAACCCTCTGCATGCCTACTTGCTAGTACATACCCGTAGAGGGATTCTTGTTCAAATAAACATGCATAGCATTGGACTGTTCAAAAGAGACAAGAAAGAGCCCTGCTAGCTCGTTTTCGAAAGGTCCTTTCCAATTGCTTCCAAGGTACATTTGACAGGGGGAAAGGTCTTCCCTGGTGCTACATAGAATCCTAGAGTTGGAAGAGACCACAAGGGCCATCCAGTCCAACCCCCTGCCAAGCAGGAAACACCATCAAAGCATTCCTGACAGGTGGCTGTCAAGCCTCTGCTTAAAGACCTCCAAAGAAGGAGACTCCACCAAACTCCTTGGCAGCAAATTCCACTGTCGAACAGCTCTTACTGTCAGGAAGTTCTTTCTAATGTTTAGGTGGAATCTTCTTTCTTGTAGTTTGAATCCATTGCTCCGTGTCCGCTTCTCTGGAGCAGCAGAGAACAACCTTTCTCCCTCCTCTATATGACATCCTTTTATATATTTGAACATGGCTATCATATCACCCCTTAACCTTCTCTTCTCCAGGCTAAACATACCCAGCTCCCTAAGCCGTTCCTCATAAGGCATCGTTTCCAGGCCTTTGACCATTTTGGATGCCCTCCTCTGGACACGTTCCAGCTTGTCAGTATAATTTTGAACAGAATTGATCAATAGACCCGGACCCTTGGATCACTGCATATCCCACAGAGGAAGAAAGAACAGCCTATTCCAATGTGTCTGAGCTTCCTTACCCAAGAATATCTTGCCATTTCTACCAGCTGCGACTGCACCTGCTGGAGAAGGATGAGTCGGTCAGCTTCAGACAGCTGCTACATTTCAGACAGGCAGCAAATCATTTGGCTCCATGTGCATCATCACCTTTTTAGGCCAGAGGGAGTTTTTTATTATTATTATTAACCTCCTGAGGAAATGACAATAAGAACAACTATAACTATAACAGGAACTAGTAGCCAGGCTAGAGGAGCTACAAGGAGCTACCTTATCATCATCATCATCATCATAAACTTTTATTTATACCCTGCCCTTCCCGATTTAAAAACTGGGCTCACGGCGGCTAACAACAAATATAAAACATTGATTAAAAATGACTTTTTTAAAAAACAGCTTAAAAACGGCATCAAATACAACATAAATGAACATCACCAGGGCTAACTGGTAATTATCAGCCTCTTCACAGCTTCCCCCCACCCCTGAACTTTGACTGACACAACAGCAGGGAGAAGAGGGTGTCCAATTCTCTCCCTTTCGCCTGTTTGCCGTTCCAAAACTGGGGTGCCTCTCATCTGCTTTCCATCCACAGGGAGAACAAATCAGTGGGACCTTGGTTGTCTAACTTACTCCGTTCCGGCAGTCCGTTCAACTCCCGAAATGGTTCGAAAACCAAGGCACGGCTTCCAATTTGCTGCAGAAGCTTCCTGCACTCAAGCGGAAGCCGTATTGGACATTCGGCTTCCGAAAAATGTTTGTAAACCGGAACACTCACTTCCGGGTTTTTGCGGCATTTGGGAGCCGATTTGTTCGGGAGCTAAGCCGTTCAACAACCAAGGTACCACTGTATAGGGACCGGGATCCTTCTCCCACCGAGAGGGGGAGAAAGAGGGGCATCTTAAATAATAATGAAGTGAATATAGGGGTGTCCTCAACAGCAACAGCAACAGCAACAGCAACAACGTTGTTGCTGTTGCTGTTGTTGTTGCTGTTGCTGTTGCTGTTGTTGTTGCTGTTGCTGTTGCTGTTGTTGTTGTGTGGCTTCCAACAGATACAAAAACACCATAAAACATTAAACATCAAAACATTCCCCTTTGCAGGGGATGTCTTCTGAAGGCTGTATAGTTACTTATCTCCTTGGCTCATGGGTCGCATAACTTCATAACCTCCAACGTTTCTCCAGTGAAAGTAGGGATGTCCTAAGGCAGTGATGGCTAACCTTGACACTCCAGATGTTTTGGAACTACAACTCCCATCATCCCTGACCACTGGTCCTGTTAGCTAGGGATGATGGGAGTTGTAGTTCCAAAACATCTGGAGTGTCAAGGTTAGCCATCACTGTCCTAAGGATAAGCAGGACATTCTGGAATCAAATCAGAAACCGGGATGGCTTCTGCAAATCCGGGACTGTCTCTGGGAAACAGGGATCCTTGGAGGATCTGGAAATATAGGTGGTTTTTATACATTCAAAGGAGGGATCTGGGTTTCTCTTGCTTTTAGCAAATTAATATCAACATATATATATAAAAAAGTATATCACGTTTCCTTTCCCTCACAACCCCATTAAGAGATCGGCGGGTTTCCCCTGGACTAACTCTCTCAAGTAGCGTTCTCCACGGATGAATTCTCAGCCACAGTTTTTGCTTACGGTCCTAAGAGGAACAGTAACTCCACATGACCCCAACTTAGCCTCACGCCCTGTAGCGCTTCTTCTGCACGGAGCCAGGACTTTAGATCATTTTCAAACAAGTAACAAATATGCTTGTATGTCAGCTTCTGAGCCAAGAGAGGTTAATCAGCGGCTTTTTCCTTAATCGTTTAAATACAGGCCAGCTGTAAGCCTGCAAAGCCAGATCCTACGTTACCTCGCGAAAATGTGCATGGAAAACTTTTCGCTTCTTTGGGCACAGAAATCTTAAATGTATTTATTCTTCTGCCTTTTCATATTTTTCTGTGTTTCTTCCCAACTTCCTCCTCCATTGTTCTCTCCACCACTGCCTCAAAGCCTGCCATTTTGGCTTGAAATGAAATGGCAAACAGACCTGATGCTGAATACTGAAGGCTTTGGTCGCAAGCTTGGCTGTAAAGGAAACCAATGGCTTTTGGGGTGAAAAGAACTTACTTAGGCCCAGTTCAGATGCTCAATGAACCTCTGTATACACACCATACGTTTCAAGAACCCCCAGCCCCCCCCAAAAAATAATCCTGGAAACTGTAGCTTGCCCTTCACAGAGCTAAAATTCCCAGCACTCTGAACAAACTACAGTTCCCAGGATTCTTTGTGCTCTAAAGATACTACACACACACACACACACACACACACACACACACACACACACACAAAAGATTATACCCTCCAACATTTCTTTGATGAAAATAGGGACATCCTATTATTATTATTAAGGGACCCAGGTGGCGCTGTGGGTTAAACCACAGAGCCTAGGGCAGTGATGGCTAACCTTGACACTCCAGATGTTTTGGAACTACAACTCCCATCATCCCTAGCTAACAGGACCAGTGGTCAGGGATGATGGGAGTTGTAGTCCCAAAATATCTGGAGTGTCAAGGTTAGCCATCACTGGCCTAGGGCTTGCTGATCAGAAGGTTGGCGGTTTGAATCCCTGCGATGGGGTGAACTCCTGTTGCTTGGTCCCTGCTCCTGCCCACCTAGCAGTTCGAAAGCACATTGAAGTGCAAGTAGATAAATAGGCGGGAAGGTAAATGGCATTTCCGTGCGCTGCTCTGGTTCGCCAGAAGCAGCTCTGTCATGCTGGCCACATGACCCGGAAGATGTATGCCGGCTCTCGGCCAATAAAGTGAGATGAGCGCTGCAACCCCAGAGTCGGACACGACTGGACCTAATGGTCAGGGGTCCCTTTACCATTATTATTATTATTATTATTATTATTATTATTATTATTATTACCCCACCCATCTGACTGGGTTGCCCCAGCCACTCTGGGAGGCTTCCAACATATAAAAATAATAATAATAAAAAACCATCAAACTTTTTAAAAACTTCCCTATACAGAGTTGCCTTCAGATGTCTTCTAAAAGTTGTGTAGTTACTTATCTCCTTGGTTCGCATAACTCCATAGGCTCCAACATTTCTCCGGTGAAAATAGGGATATCCTACCATACCCTCCAACATGCTTTAGCTGAGATTCCTGCATTGCAGAGGGTTGGACTAGATGACTCTTGGGATCCCTTCCAACTCTACCATTCTATGGTTCTTTATTTCTCTAATGAAAAGAGAGACATCCTAAATAAAAGTGGGAGGCATTAATGCTACTTTGCAGATTAGCAGCGCTTGCCTGCTTCCTCCTGCTCAATTTCTATATTTATAAATGTAGTGCACTTCTTTGAGGGAAAAAAGATCATCTGTCACCAATATTATTTTTCCCCTTCCCCAAAGAACTATGCCTGTAACAGCTGCCTCTGGAATATCTTTACCACTCACTCCGGAGAAGTGAACATGTGGTTCTTTTCTTTTCTTTGTTTTACCCCATAACCAAACGAGGCCAAACTGCAGTCCCTTGAAGGGCAGATATTTCTCGAAAGGGGGCCTGTGTTCTGTGAAAACTGAGATGCCCGAGAGGCTCCCTCGCCAAAATCTTATTTACAGTCTGCAGGAGCTTTTCAGAGGCAGGTAATCTACAGTGCATCAGGTCACCCAAGTGAAATAGAAGCCTGGAGAGAGATAACTATCCTTTTGAACCAACCAATTTCTCATGATTCTAGAGAAGTGGGATTATTGGTCAGATCCATCTCAAAGTGTCTGGAATGAATCCACTCGAGCACGTCCCAAAAGTAGGCGTTTCATCTATCATATATATATATATATATTACTGGAGGTGGAAGGAGGGAGTAGGGTTCAATGCACAAAAGAAAATCCCTTTTAGCAGAATAAGCAATATCAGGATACCTGTTGGCAAACAAAATAGACAAATACCAAGCCTCAATGAAGACTAACAGTCTAAGCTACTCATTTCTCCCTAGGCTTTCAGCCTACTCAAATATTATTTTAAGCCGCCATGCAGAAATGAAGAGACATTTGCCACGTGTCTTCTACTGAAACTCAACGAGTCCAGAAATTATGCAATCTCACCTAGTTTAACAGGGGGGAACACACTGGGTCAAATGGTACAATATACCCCAATATGACATTTGAGTCTTGATTGATTTCCAGAATTAGTGCACATTTCCTACAATTGTAATAGAAGCCACTCCTTCCATGGTACAAGAATCTCTTAGACTGTTTTGTTTTGTTTTCAGTTGTTCTTAAATCGCCCCAGGCATTCAATGGGTATAGGATAAATTTTCTAAAATAATAGGAATAGGAATAATTTATTGGCCAAGTACATTTTCCAACATACTTGGAATTTTGCTTCGGCTACATTGCAATGTAAACATACCTTATACAAACACAGTTCCACTCACAATACAATGACACAGCAAAGAAACCCCACCCGTAACTGGCCTCCCCTTCCGCTACACAACTATGAATTTAACAATTTAATGGCACAAGGGAAAAAACTGTTCCTGTGCCTGGCCGTTTTTGTGTATAAAGTCCTGTAGCGACGTCCAGATGGAAGTAAATCAAACAGATGATGACCGGGATGCAAAGGATCTGTGACAATTCCCTCTGCTCTCTTCCTAACTCAGGTAGCATAGAGTGTCTCTATTGAAGGCAAGCTAGCACCAATTACCCTATCTGCAATTCTTACTGCTCGTTGGAGCCTTTTCTTGTCCATCGTGGAGGCTGTGCCATACCATAATCAATCAAGTTAGCTGACACTCCCTCAAAAGTACAGTCAAAACTGCTTCCACAAGCCAATTAGACACAGAAGAAGAAGAGGAAGAAGGAGAAGGAGAAGGAGAAGGAGAAGAAGGAGAAGAGTTTGGATTTGATATCCCGCTTTATCACTACCCAAAGGAGTCTCAAAGCGGCTCACATTCTCCTTTCCCTTCCTCCCCCACAACAAACACTTTGTGAGGTGAGTGGGGCTGAGAGACTTCAGAGAAGTGTGACTAGCCCAAGGTCACCCAGCAGCTGCATGTGGAGGAGCGGAGACGCGAACCCGGTTCACCAGATTACGAGTCTACCGCTCTTAACCATTACACCACACTGGCCCTTATAAGTCCATTCAAAAAGTCCCAATAAGGAGCTACAAAGATGGATCTGCTTTCTTTACCTTGGTATGGAAGGACTGCCTTGGACCCTGCCATCTGCCTCTGGCCCTTTGGATCCTTGTTTCCTTGTGCTAACACTGGATCTCCAATCTGCTTTGGAGGCAGAGTTGGCCAAGACCTGTGTCAGAAAAGGTCTTGGGGGAAGGGGAAGGGGAAGAAACCCACCCACCCTGCTTGAACTGCAAATTCCTCCTCCTCCTTTAAAGAGACTAGGGCTGGGCAAGATCTGGTTTTCAACATCGCCATATATCACCAGCTAAACATCACAATCTACCAAAATACCACGATGTCTGAAATAAGGATGGAATTATGTAGAGGCGAACCGTAGAGCTGGGCGATATCTGGTTTTCAACATCGTGATATATCACCAGCTAAACATTGCAATAGACTGATATATCATGTCTGAAATAAGGATGGAACTATGTAGAGGCATTGGCCGGCTTCACGATTTCCCCCCGCATTGTGATTTCTGCATAGCACAAACACACACACACACCATGATTCACACGATATATTGCCAGGTCAAAAGTTATGAAACCAATATCACAATATGGAGTTCAAACCGATTTTGGACAATATGTTGACATATCACCCAGCCCTAAAAGAGACCACCTCTAATTTTGTCCTGTGAATAGGTGGGACTCCAAAATGCACAAGCAACATCAGTGGTGTCTAGTTTTTTAAACCATCTACCCTGGTATAGTAATGAGTAATGACAGAGTTAAACATTGTTTCCAGTTACTGTGGGTTGGAGCAAAGATATTCCTTTTCCAGCTGAGAATAGGCCTGTTTTCTTTAACTTTGCCTTCTGTTGCTTCATCCTACAAACTAGGGACTGTTCTGTCTCATGATCGAACGGAAGACCATCCTATTCATTGCACCTGGTCCTTGAGAGGCCCCTCAAACATTTCTTTAAATTTATACCCTGTTGTCATGGAAACTGTATACAGGTACGTTAGCTTTATTATATCCTTACAACAACATTTAGGGTCATTACAGAAACTGGTAAGACTATCGACAGCCTACTGGAAATGGGAGAGAAACGGGCAGCTTACATAGAGTTCCTTCCAGAGGCACCAGCTTCCAAGGGCAACTGGAGGAGCCCATTGGCGAGTGATGTCAAGATGTCAGGAGGAGCCGGGGCGGAGCCAAACACAGCTTCAATGGCTGGTGGCTCCTCCTTCTCCTCCTCTTGGCGCTGCCACCGGCGGGAGACTGCTTCCACCCTCCTTCCCCTCCATGGCAGGAGGAGGAGGAGGAGGACCTGGCCACTGGACCCACTCTGCGCTCTGCTCTGCGCATTGCCTCCGCACTTTTGGGACATTGGGGGGCCCTGGTCTCTACCCCCAAAATATTGGGAGGCAAAAGGGCTCAGCCCCCAGGAGCATAGCTGTCAACCCTCCCTTTTTTTGCAGGAAACTCCTTATTCCTATGCCGTTTCCCGCTGCTGTCCCAGATTGTTGATATCCCTTAAATTTCCTGGATTTCAAAGGAAGCAGCTCCTCTCCCTCCCTGCCGGCCAGGGAGGCTCCTCAGCTGCGTTGCTCGGCTGCCAATAAGGAGTCTGAGACCGACTGGGGGTGGAGCTTGCATGCCTTGTGCAGCCAGACCCTCACACCCAACCAGCCAGCCAGCCTGCCTGCCGTCTATGCGCTCGCTCTTTCGCTCACCCATTCGCGTGCAGCCTCTGGAGCGCAGGGGTGGCGAGGCTACTTGGTGCCATTGCATGGCCCTCTTGGCATCCCTTATTTCAAATCCTAAAGTTGGGGAAAATCCCTTATTTTCAAATCCAAAAGTTGACAGCTATGCCCAGAAGTCGAGGCCCCTAGTTCCTTCCTTGAACCACAACCTGCCCGTAGCAGAGCTCTGGATTGTTGTCTCCAGCATCGAGGAGAGCCTCTGCCGAACTTAGAAAGGGAAATGAAAAGTGGAGGGTTTAGGTTACAGCGACAAATGAGCTTTCAAGTTCTTTAAACAAAGCCGGCAAATCCATTAAGAGAGACAGACCGCTGTGTTTAGTCTGAGGATCGCACGGTTCCTCTATGCAGCAATATTTCATCCTTTTACGTTCCCACTTAATGGAAAAGGAATACAGAGAGAGAGAGAGAGAGAGAGAGAGAGAGAGAGAGCCAGGAGCCATTTACAGCATCTTCCCATGTGAGAAGCATTGCTGCTTCTTTTTCGTTTGCTAGGCCTAGTGCTCGGTAGCAGACCTCCAGGGGGAGGGAAGGTTTTCCCCACGGCCGCTGCAAGACCGACAAGGCACTGACAGCAGAGATGCAGCTGGAGATGCCTTTACTCATCCCTCGAAAGAGCCTGTGAAATCCAGCCACTCAAATTCCTCCCAGAAGACTATATAGGAAGCCAGTGCCGACTCAGCTGGGGTACAGATAAGGGGTGTCCTCTCGTGACCCTGACTGGGCATGACATTCTGCGCCACCTACGCATTTGTGGAAAAGCAGGCCACATGACAACAATCTGATAATGAAGCTGACTGACATCTCCACCCCCAAGGCCTGGAGCACAACAGAAGTCACTGTGGGATCCTTGCAGAACGCGGCTTGTTTTCCTCCTCCCGCCCCCCATCTGCATGAATGGGCCGGTTGGAAGGAGCACAGTAGTTTTCCAGTGCAAAACTCCGCCAGACCTGGAAGCCATTTGCCAGGAGACACTGCGGTTAGCTAAGCAGCAGCCGTTTGTGTGCTGCCGTGAATATACTTTCCTTCTGACGATACGCTAGCAGGGGAGCTTTGCTCTGAATGTCAGTAACAATGCTCAGTGGATCATCATTGCAGTTCTCTCAGTCATGAAAAAGGTAAAAGGTAAAGGACCCCTGGACGGTGAAGTCCAGTCAAATGCGACTATGGGGTTGCGGCGCTCATCTCGCTTTTAGGCCGAGGGAGCCGGCGTTTGTCCACAGACAGCTTTCCGGGTCATGTAGCCAGCATGACTCAACCGCTTCTGAAGCAACGAGACACCGTGACGGAAACCAGAGTGCACGGAAATGTCATTTACCTTCCCGCTGCAACGGTACCTATTTATCTACTTGCACTGGTGTGCTTTTGAACTGCTAGGTTGGCAGGAGCTGGGGCAGAGGTATGCAGCTGGGATGGGCACATCACCCAAAGGGACTCAACTAAGTGCTGAACGCCAGGACCATATAACACTGGCTCTAAAGGATCTACACAGGCTCCCAGTATGTTTCCGAGCACAATTTAAAGTGTTGGTGCTGACCTTTAAAGCCCTAAACGGCATTGACCAGAAGGAGCATCTCCACCCCCATCGTTCAGCCTGGACATTGAGGTCCTCCTCCGAGGGCCTTCTGGCAGTTCCCTCACTGCAAGAAGTCAAGTTACAGGGAACCAGGCAGAGGGCCTTCTCGGTAGTGGCACCCTCTCTGTGGAACACCCTCTCTTCAGATGCCAAGGGGATAAATAACTACACAAGGAGATAAATAACTACACAAGGAGATAAATAACTACACATTTTTAGAAGATACCTGAAGGCAGCCCTGTATAGGGAAGTTTTTAATTCTTGACATTTTATTATGCTTTTATATGTGTTGGAAGCTGCCCAGCATGGCTGGCGTATCATAACATTAAAATATATAGGTCTATCCACTTATGGGACTTGGTTCTGCCGGAAGTCAGGCAATCCTCATCAATGACCCACAATCTGGAAAGGGATATTTCTGTAATGCCCTCTGGGAATTAAAATGTGAGATTGGCTGCAAGGCTTGAACCTCAGCACACAGCAGTTTTCCGAATAAAACACACATTTAGATATATGTGTCTTTATAAAAGAACTAAAAAGAGCCCTGAGTTTCATGCATTGTCCAATCAGTAGCATATTTGCTAAAGTGGTCATGGGCAGACTGAGAGGGGATGAATCCATGGCATAGAAGACAATTAAAAAAATCAATTTATATTTCTTTAAGGAAATTTGAGACTTTTTTTTTTTTAAGATACCAGTATAACCGTACAAGCTTCCTATACTACCTGGCCCATGATGTTGTTTGTCCAAAAGCACCTTCAGCTTACCAGGTTGCAGAAATGGGTATTTGATTCATCCCCATTTCCAAAGGCAGAGATACACATATGCTCCCTCCCTCTCTCTCTCTCTCTCTCTCTCTCTCTCTCAGAACAAAGAAACGTAGGAAAGCAAGAAATCAACGGATGTTAGAACATCAGCATCTGAGCGTTCTTTGGACAAAGAGGAAGCTCTCTTTGAATTTCCCAGTTTAACAGACAGAACTGGTCTCAGATGCTGAGGGAGGGGACAAGCCCACTATTGGACCTCGGCCAATCCCCACCCTTGGAAGACCAGATTGACACCATGACCAGCCAATCAAGAGACGTTTGTTCAAAGGGGAGCTACTTTGACTACCGCCCCACCGCAGAGCCTGCCATGATTTCTGACATTCTCTTCTTTAGAGCATCGAAAGGTCACTCACACTTGTTCACGTCATGCACCTGACACGAGAAATGTTGGCGGGCACGATAGCTCTGCAACACCTGGAGGGTCACAGATTAGCCATCCCTCATCTAGGCACGTGCTGTTCTCAAATGGTGGGTTTAGAAGAAGAAGAAGAAGAAGAGTTTGGATTTGATATCCCGCTTTATCACTACCCGAAGGAGTCTCAAAGTGGCTCACATTCTCCTTTCCCTTCCTCCCCCACAACAAACACTCTGTGAGGTGAGTGGGGCTGAGAGACTTCAGAGAAGTGTGACTAGCCCAAGGTCACCCAGCAGCTGCATGTGGAGGAGCAGACGTGAACCCTGGTTCACCAGATTACGAGTCTACCACTCTTAACCACTACACCACACTGAAAGAGCAAAGGATCAGGCCCAGAATATGGGAAACATCTGGAGGCCAAGGTTGAGGAAGCCTGCTCTGGAGGCATTCCAGTTGTGCCAGGAAATGATCTTTGTTCCATAGGCAGCTTCTGTAAAATGAAGACAGAGATGGCTTGCTCAATACCCTCTTTACTCCTGAAGCTCACCACACTGTCCTGAGAAGAGGAGGAGTTTGGATTTGATATCCCGCTTTATCACTACCCGAAGGAGTCTCCAAGCGGCTCACATTCTCCTTTCCCTTCCTCCCCCACAACAAACACTCTGTGAGGTGAGTGGGGCTGAGAGACTTCAGAGAAGTGTGACTAGCCCAAGGTCACCCAGCAGCTGCATGTGGAGGAGCAGGGAAGCGAACCCGGTTCACCAGATTACGAGTCTACCACTCTTAACCACTACACCACACTGGCTACCTTTGGTCCAATCTAACAGACCTCTTGATTTGATTTGATTTTTATGGATCTGGGAGTCATAGCTGTCAACTTTCGGATTTGAAAATAAGGGATTTTTTCAAACTTTCGGATTTGAAAATAAGGGATTTCCCTAAACTTTCGGATTTGAAAATAAGGGATGCCACGAGGGCGGTGCAATGGCACCAAGTAGCCTCGCCACCCTGCGCTCCAGAGGCTGCGCACGAACGGGTGAAAGAAAGAGCGAGTGCATAGACGGCAGGCAGGCTGTCTGTCTGTTTGGGCATTATTAGCGAAAGCACGCCTCTAGCGAAAGCAGGCCCCATTAGCGAAAGCACGCTTCTAGTTAAGAACAGTTTCAGGTTAAGAACGGACCTCAGGAATGAATTAAGTTCGTAACTAGAGGTGCCACTCTATTTCTGTATTATCACTGTTTTAAAATTTTCTGGGTTCAGACTGTTTTTGTGTGTTGTGCTTTACTTTTGTCAAACGGTTTGAGACTTTTTAGCATTTAAAACAACTGAAATAATAATAATAATAATAATAATAATAATAATAATAATATGAACCAGGAAGCTTTGGATTCAAATCTTGCCTCACCCTTCAACAAGCCACTATCTTTAAGTTTCAGGTCCTCAGTTGGGAATACTGATGTTGTTCAGTGGGTCACTGTCAAGGTTACTGAGATGAGCCTGGTTGACACGCCAAATTGCTCAATAGCACGTGAAGGGAGCCTGTAACCCTCCATGTTGGATTCCTTCTTCCCTCAGCCCCAGCCAGCATTGCTAAAGTCCAGAGATGACAGGAGTTGCAATGCAACAACATCCCAGAGGGCCACAGGTTCCCCACCCTTGTTCTGAACCTTCTCAATAGCACTGCGGATCACAGCTGTCAACTTTCGGATTTGAAAATAAGGGATTTTTACAAACTTTCGGATTTGAAAATAAGGGATGCCACGAGGGCAGTGCAATGGCACCAAGTAGCCTCGCCACCCTGCGCTCCAGAGGCTGCGCGCAAATGGGGAGAGCGAAAGAGCGAGCGCGTAGACGGCAGGCAGGCTGTCTGTCTGGTTGGGCGTGAGGGTCTGGCTGCACAAGGCATGCAAGCTCCGCCCCCAGTCGGTCTCAGACTCCTTATTGGCAGCCAAACAACGCAGCTGAGGAGCCTCCCTGGCTGGCAGGGAGGGAGAGGAGCTGCTTCCTTTGAAATCCGGGAAATTTAAGGGATATCAACAATCCGGGATAGCAGCGGGAAACGGCATTGGAATAAGGGAGTTTCCCACAAAAAAAGGGAGGGTTGACAGCTATGCTGTGAGTACTAGCCGAGGAATATTTCTTTGTACATCCACTGAGACAATCTTGTGCAAGGAGCAGAGGTGGGGAGGGGGATACTGGGAAGTGAATAAGTAAAAGACTGCAATGAGACGTAGGGTGATGCCGTTGCTGAGAAACTGACTTGAATGGACAAATTGTGCATCTTTCGAAGGCGGCAGCTACGGACATTGCTGGCTCCACTACCTTGGCGAAGGCTGTGCCCATGGAATCCAGTGGCAGCTGCTGGAATCCACTGCCATGCCAAGACATTAGAGGCTTAATCCATTTGTCTCTGTGGTTGATTCATTCACTTCAAAGCAATGCAACCCTAGGAGACTAGAGCTAGAGAGGGAATCTTTTCTTTTAAAGAATGGGGAGAGGGAAATTAAGGAAGGGGACACGGAACAAAGGGAGTCAAGCAAATGGGAGCCAGTTCTCGATATCACTTCACAGAGCCAAGAGGAAGAAGGCGCATATCTTGAGCTCAGACCAAGAAGGAAAAGGCATGGGATGGTGCCAGGCACAGTTGTTGTTTTTTAAAAGCCCACGTTTGTGAGTGGATGAGAGAAACCAAGCTGGAAAGGACAGATACATAAACAGAAAAGGACACTGCCAATCAGCAGGAGGAAAGGGCTCAGGAAAAGAAAACGGAGAGCAAGTTTAAAGGAAACCACCTACGGACTTCTGGAAGTTCTTCATGTACTCTGTAATTATGTTTGCATCTACTGTCTTAACATAGCTAAAATCCATGGCTCGTTCTTTATTTTAAGGGTTGCCTCTCCGTACAAACACTTCCTCCAATACTGCAAAGGAGTATTATTTACATCTTAGATGTTTAAATACTCTTGGCTGCCCTTTGCTTGGATGGAAATTGTAGCCGTACAGAAATGACTATTGCGGCTTCTGACGTCAGGCAGCAAGGTCTGCTCTGTGGTCTCAACTCTCTATTGCTTAATCTGTACTGGAGAACGATCCCCATTCCTTTCATGTGGGCAGTTTTCATGACGCCGAGATGCCTCTGTTCAACTTTAACGACGCATCGCTGCTGCTCGTTGATGTTTTAGAACTTGTTTGGCGCTAAACAAACAAGAGATGTAAACACAAATGCTGGGAGATGCCCAGAGACCTAAAGCCTAAGAGACCTGGGGCTGCAGCCACGTCTGCACTTTGAGCAGTCATGGCGTCCCCCCAAAATCCTGAGAACTGTTAAGGGTGCTGAGAGCTGGTAGGAGCTGTTCTCAGAGTTTCCTGGGAAGACGTTTGGTGGTTAAATCACATCATTAGGAGATTTGGGATGCTGATGTCACCAGTATGCTGATGACACCCAGCTGTTTTTCTGAACCAGCAAATAGTAATAGTAATAGTAATAGTAATAGTAATAGGAAGAAGAAGAAGAAGAAGAAGAAGAAGAAGAAGACATCATGGGCTGTTCCCTGAGTCCGCTAGATGTTATCGCAGAAGACCATTGTCTCACAAGAGCGAGGAACATTCTCAGGGATGACTCACACCCTGGCCAGCACCTTTTTAATCTCCTGCCCTGCCCTTGGGCAGGAGATATAGTAGCATGATAAACTGAACCAACAGGTTAAAGAACAGTCTCTACCCGTGGGCCGTGAGGCTGCTGAACGGAAGACAGCAACATTGCAGCTGACGTTCGGGGTCGGTGGTTGTACGAAGGACTGAGAGATTGTGGGGGGGAAGGGGGCTCATTTAATCTCACTGTAAACATGTGGTACAGTGACAATAAAGTATTTATAATAATAATAATAATAATAATAATAATAATAATAATAATAATAAATTTATTACTTATATCCCACCCACCTGGCTGGGTTTCCCCAGCCATTCTGGGTGGCTCCCAACAAAATATTAAAAACACGATAAAACATCAAACCCTCCAACATTTCTCCAGTGGAAATAGGGATGTCCTATTCAATAATAATAAAAATGATGATGATGATGTTATTTATACTCCTCCCATCTGACTGGGTTGCCCTAGTCACTCTGGGCAGCTTCCAACATATAAAAACATAATAGACCAATCAGGTTGCGGATTCACTTCATTCAGGAGCCTGATTCGCTGCTCTTACAGACCAATCAGGTCGCTGATTCACTTCCACCTGGAGCTGGATTAGGTGGCTCCTGCGGACCAATCAGACTGCTGCATTCTGGATCCTATTGTTCTAGGATTCAGCTCAGTACATAACATATGGCAACAGTGGATTCATTGCCAAGGGTACAAGCCACTCAGCTGCACTCATATGCCCACATACTTGGAAGGTAAACCTCATTGAACTTGGTATAATGGGAAGGCTCCTAATATCGCAACTGAGTTCAGCTACTGCACGTAAGTCACTGGCAACAGGTTTGTTTTCTTTTAAAACTCAGATTTTGCCCAAACCTACTGAATCCCAATTAAACAGGAGGAAAATATGAGCTGGCTTTTTTTTTTCTTTTTGCCAATGACATCATGTGTGTGCTGGGGGGGAGGACCATGAGGAGCACCGATTCCATTAAAAAAACCACCTTAAAGTACACATAAGGACCAGATAATGGCAGGAGGGTGAGGAAGAGCGAGAGAAGTGAAATAATTAAAAAGAAAACAAATCAACGGTGCTTTTTTCTTTTTTAAGAGCTATTAAAAGAAAGCTATAATATATCACTCTACCCATTGTAGTTGTTGGCTGCAATATCAAGAGAAAACCGAACAACTAGGTCTTGGCACCTGCATGATTTATGCTGTTTTATGAAAATGTAAAACAGACCTTTCCCCCAGAACAATGGCATGCTGTTTGAACTTTTGACTTTCCTGCAAGGTAGTGCAAAATTGATTTTTCTCGGCTACTGCACACTGGCAGGGGAAAACGATGCCCATTTGAAAGGTGACAGTGTTTGCTTTCCATTGGCAGACCAATTAATTTCACTCTACTTCAAGCCACCATTCCCTCCATCGTAATGAGCCGCACTCTTCTTTCAACGGATATGACAGACACCCAACTGGGTGTCAGTATTTGCACGCTGGATCGCTGTGGCTAGTGCTATTTCACAACATAAATATGGTGCTAGATTCCATGCCTGTTGAGGCTTCTGCCTGAATGAAATGAAAACCAAGACTTTGTCTACGTTATTATTGCCATAACAGATTCACTAAACAGTTAGGTCAAATTAGACATTATCATTCTCTGATCCTACTGCAAACCATACATCTCAAAGCTTGCCGAAATGTAAATCTCAGGCAATGGGGTACAAGAACATTACTTTCTCTGCAGACTTTTAACAGTCTTACATTTCAGTGATGTTCAGTTCAGTTAGGACTTCATGAGTATTTTTTCTTTACTTGTTTATAATAGTAGCGTTGCTAGATGGGGAGTTTGGTGCTGACTGATTGTAAGTTTTTGTCAGCCTTCCGGAAACTTATGAATAAAGCTGAGTATCCTATTTTCAAATACACAAATAGAATTAGAATACCACTGTAACAGAAGCGGAACACAGGGCAGATTGTACGGCATTCAGCATTATTCTGCATTTCTGCTGCTTAAGTCTGTTTCTCAAGAGGAAAGGATGTTTATCTGACTTCCTATCTCACTCCTAAGTAGCCTGATACATAATCTCAGCGAGATGGAATGGGTGAGACCCGCAAATGAGTTCCACCCATTAGCTACCAGAAGCCCGTACAGATTTTTCTCAGTTGTTTTTTCCTCTGCTGTGGTCGTCTCTCTTTGAAACTAGGATGGACAGAAGTTTCCTCTTGCAGCAAAGAAGCAAAATACCATCCTAGTTCACACAAAACACTAAGCCAAAGTTGTTGTTGTTGTTGTTGTTGTTTAATAAACGTATTTATATATATTTATATACCTTGGAAGTCGAACAGAATCCGTTCTGGAAATCCGCTCTACTTCCAAAACGTTCGGAAACCAAATGGCAGCTTGTGTTCCATAAGAACGTTCACAAACCGGAACAGTCACTTCTGGTGCAACAGAACACCATGACAGAAACCAGAGTGCACAGAAACACCGTTTACCTTCCCGCCGGAGCGGTACCTATTTATCTACTTGCACTTTGACGTGCTTTCGAACTGCTAGGTTGGCAGGAGCAGGGACCGAGCAACGGGAGCTCACCCCGTCGCGGGGATTCGAACCGCCGACCTTCTGATCGGCAAGCCCTAAGCTCTGTGGTTTAGACCACAGCGCCACCTGCATCCCTTTTCCTTCAAGTGGTAGCATGTTTCAAAACAGAATAGGAGGAAGTGCTATTGGCGCTTCTGTTTTCAACACTTCTTCATAATGTGTGAAACCGGCCAGGAAACCTCCCGGCTAAGGACATGCAGCATGCGAGAAAGACCACTGTTATTAAAGCTATTTCGGCTTTCCTCAAAATTCCTCAGTCTCGTCCAAGGAGGAACCTCCAACTCTACTTTGTGTCAGCCGAAATCCAGCGGCAACCGAGTGATGAGCAGAACTCGCCCACATCCAAAGAAAATTTTGCTAGGTCTCATCAAAGCCTCCTAGCCTGCCGTCAAAATTCCTCAGATGTTTTGCCTGAGAGACCCACAGAATCTCATTTGTGGTGATAGGATAGTAATTTTGCTCACTGGAGGGGGTACAATAAAACCATGTTGTGAAACCTTGCACTGATAGACGGAGGGTGGGGGGCTTGCAAGGGCTGCCGCAGCCTTCCGGATTGTTCCATGCCCATCTTTAGAATTTTACATGGGACTTCCACCGCTGAATAAGGAGGGAAATTGTTTCCTTATCTTGATGAGCACCAGCCGCTTGCATGAAGAAGACTATGGCAGGAAGCTCATCCAATGCGCCGTTTGACGTGTTGCTGAGTAAAAGACACACGGATGTTTCATCAGCAACAAAACCACCCGCTAGCAATAATTTATACAAGTTATTGCCACAGAGGCTCTTGTTGTTTAGTCATTTAGTCGTGTCCGACTCTTCGTGACCCCATGGACCAAAGCATGCCAGGCACTCCTGTCTTCCACTGCCTCCCGCAGTTTGGTCAGACTCATGTTGGTAGCTTCGAGAACACTGTCCAGCCATCTCGTCCTCTGTCGTCCCCTTCTCCTTGTGCCCTCCATCTTTCCCAGCATCAGGGTCTTTTCCAGGGAGTCTTCTCTTCTCATGAGGTGGCCAAAGTATTAGAGCCTCAGCTTCAGGATCTGTCCTTCCAGTGAGCACTCAGGGCTGATTTCCTTCAGAATGGATAGGTTTGATCTTCTTGCAGTCCATGGGACTCTCAAGAGTCTCCTCCAGCACCATAATTCAAAAGCATCGATTCTTCGGAGATCAGCCTTCTTTATGGTCCAGCTCTCACTTCCAAACATTACTACTGGGCTCTTAGGCTCAACTGTTTGCAGTGCCATGCGGTGAAATCTTTCGTAGGAGAACAGTTAGGGCCAGAGGCACCAGCTTGTGAGGGCGATTGAGGGGGTGACATCACGCACATGACGTCCCAATGTTGTACACATAAGCATCACACCTTCCTCCCTAAGCCAGGCAGAAACTTCCCGATCTTGGGAAGGAGGCACCAGGTTTTAGAGTATTAATTAGAGTATTAATTTACCAGGAACATTTAGTGGACTAGCCTAGCCCCCCTAGTCCACTAACTGTTTGTTAGTCGGGACGCAGGTGGCGCTGTGGTCTAAACCACTGAGCCTCTTGGGCTTGCCGATCGGAAGGTCAGCAGTTCGAATCCCCGCGATGGAGTGAGCTACCATTGCTTTGTCCCAGCTCCTGCCAACCTAGCTATTCGAAAGCACGCCAGTGCAAGTAGATAAATAGGTACCGCTCCGGCGGGAAGGTAAACAGCATTTCTGTGCGCTCTGGTTTCCGTCACGGTGTTTCGTTGCGCCAGAAGCGGTTTAGTCCTGCTGGCCACATGACCCGGAAAGCTGTCTGTGGACAAACGCCGGCTCCCTCAGCCTGAAAGCGAGATGAGCGTCGCAACCCCATATTCGCCTTTGACTGGACTTAACCATCCAGGGGTCCTTTACCTTTAGGCAGCTGCCAACACCAACTAGGTGCCCTGCTCTGCTAACTTTCTCTATGATATTGGATTGGTGGGCTGATGTCCACAGATCCAAGCTTGATGTTGACTCTTTGAGGTCTCAGGCAAAGACCTTCTCCGATCTCCTCTGCTGTCTATTATCCATTGTACTCAACCTGAGACTGTGTACATGCCAATCACTCTCCCTGTGATCAGAGTTCAGATCAGGGGTGTACAAAATCCCTGTTTCTCTTTTAATGGATTATTTCTGCAGAGCTGGAAAGCAAACTTGCCTATTCGGGGCATGTACAATATATGCAGAAGTGGGTATTTCACATGTTAGCCTTTTAAAGGCATGTATGTGCAAATAGTTATTTCATGTGTTAGGTTGAACCTTACCTCCAACACAGTTTTGGCATGACACACCTCACCTGGCATTGCTCCTTTTTCCCTTACTCAGGTGATTCGCAGGACACAGCCCCAAACTGTAGCAATACCACCACTTGATTCCTCAGGCTACTTTTGTCATTGTGCGCAGTGAATGTCCCCGTGAACCACCTGCTTGCTATTATAACTATTTTCAGCAAGCGCGCCTTCCATCCTGCAGAACAGGTGTGGGTGTTTTAGGCTGGGGCAACCCAGCCAGATGGGCAGGGTATAATTATTTTGTTGTTGTTGTTGTTGTTGTTACTTCACAATGTATACTCCCACAGCTATGCTTAATGCGAATGTCCTTTCCCCAAAAACCTTTACTGGTTATCAAAATATCATCACTTTCTCTCCCCACCTCCACCCCATTTAATCAATTTCCTTTTCTGGGGGAAATTGGACAAATTAAGGGGCGGGCACCAAATTGTTTCCAATTTCTCAATGACCCACTTGCCATATTGAGCCCTGCATCGGGAAGCACCCAGGCCATGACATCTGTTGGAGAATGCGTGTTGAGTTTTGGTTGTTGTTTGTTTGTTTTTTTGTTTATATATTTATGGTGGATCATTCTAGCCCCAGTTTTAATTTAGCACAGTGGTGGAGAACATACAGAGGCTCTTTTGCTTCATCGTGGTGGGTACTTTCCAAAACATGAAGGCCAAAAAATAAAAAATAAAATAAAATAAAGGAATTTCAACAGCTGGAATGTTTTATAGAAATGTTGTATAATTTTTGAGGGGGAGGGGGATGGAGATGAAAGCAGAAAAGAAACTGGCTCGGGGAGCCTTGTTGGAAAACCAGTTCAAATTCTCTCTCTATTTTTATTTGGGGGGGGGGCTAAGGGTTTTTGTGCTAAACTCCTGCATAATTTGTACTATGGAAAGCTATGGCAAGCCCATTTTTCATTTGGCTGGCGACTGTTGAAAACAGATGTGATGGACCTTTTGTCTCATATATATATATATATATATATATATATATATATATATATATAATTTTTTTATTAAAGATTTTTGCATACATTCTTAAATAACATTTAACATTCATATGTTATACAAATTTCCTGACTTCCACCAACCACTTCTCGGGATTTTCACTATTCTTAACTTCTTCTTGTATTTCATACTCCACTATTACTTTTAATAATCAAGTTCAAATATTATTTTCCAAAATTATTTCTGTAATATTTCTTAACATTAACCTCACAAAACTTCTTGCAAGCCTATTAGCGTGATTTGTTGTTTACAGTTATCTTTCAAATATATCTCAAATTTAGTCCAATCTTTTAGAAATTCCTGGTCCCGTCGGTTTCGAATTCTTCCTGTCAATCTTATCCAGTTCTGCATAGTCCATTAACTTCATCTGCCATTCTTCTTTTGTCGGTAATTCTTCTTGTTTCCATCTTTGTGCCATCAACATTCTTGCTGCCGTTGTTGCATATAAAAATAACTTTATATCTTGTCTCTTAATGTCATTTCCTACAATTCCTAACAGAAAAGCTTCCGGTTTCTTTATAAATGTATATTTCAACATTTTTTTCAACTTATTATATATCATTTCCCAGAAGCTTTTCACCTTCTTACATTCCCACCACATATGATATAACGTTCCTTCTTTTTCTTTACACTTCCAACATTTATTACACATTTTATACATTTTAGCTAATTTCACTGGTGTAATGTACCATCTATACATCATTTTCATTATATTCTCTTTCAAAGCATTACAGGCAGTAAATCTTTGTGATGGACCTTTTGTCTCATCCAGAAGGACTCTCCTCCTGCTCTCAGATGCTCAAGGAGGAGACATCTAGCCTTGAGGATGCTGATGTGTGGTCTCTTCTTCCTTCCCTTGAAGACAGTGTATTCTATTAAACGAACAAAAAGCACCAACTCAGTGGAAACAGGTCTTTACATTGACACGAGTGAAATCAATGCATACTCTTTTTCTTTATGGAGAGGCATTTTCACGGGTGAATTTTCAGAGCTCTCAGGGGTAGGTGTGCTTCATTGTAAAGAACAGGATTATGAACTAGATGGACCATTGGCCTCATCCAGCAGGCTCTATTCTTTACGCCTACTGCAGATATTGCAGAAATGCAGAGAGAAGAGGAAGCACAAGTAAAGCACTCTTTCCATGGTCTCCACATTCAGAACTGCATTCAGTATTACAGAGATGTTGTTTGCTTGTTTTTTTAAAAAACAGACTTTTAGATCGCACAAGTGATATTCTATTCATGGGGGGGAAAACCAAGGAGCCTTGGGCATTTCTCTAAAAAGTTTCTAATTCTTTCTTCTTCCGTAGTTATTTGGTAAGTGTTTTGTTGGCATGGGTGTGGTGGGGGGAGAGAATTGGATTGGTCTCCCCTCCTGATGACCCCACCTGCAGATCCTTTGTTAAAAGACAAAGCACCACCAATTGGCATTTTCGAACTTCAGAGCAAAAGATAAAGCTGCAGGGTTTGTTTTGCCATCTGCTGTTTGTGGACGGTTTCATCTTACAGGGTCAGATAAGCCATGTCTAAAGAGGAAATGAGTTAATGGAGTAGCTCTGCTGATTGGGACAGGTGAGATGTAGCCCTGGGGGGGAAAAGAAGCCACAGGTATGCTTCCTTATTTAAATCAAAGCACAAGAAACAGCTCCTGGAAGGATATGGAGGGGAGAGCCTCCACCATAAGCTTCCCAAATCTGTAGCTCTGGTTATTTTAAAGGAAGACTCCATACATTCCTCAGCTGCTTCCATGCAGAAAATTGCATTATCATTGTGCATAGCTGTCAACCCTCCCTTTTTTTGTGGGAAACTCCCTTATTCCAATGCCGTTTCCCGCTGCTATCCCGGATTGTTGATATCCCTTAAATTTCCCGGATTTCAAAGGAAGCAGCTCCTCTCCCTCCCTGCCAGCCAGGGAGGCTCCTCAGCTGCGTTGTTTGGCTGCCAATAAGGAGTCTGAGACCGACTGGGGGCGGAGCTTGCATGCCTTGTGCAGCCAGACCCTCACGCCCAACCAGACAGACAGCCTGCCTGCCGTCTATGCGCTCGCTCTTTCGCTCACCCGTTCGCGCACAGCCTCTGGAGCGCAGGGTGGCGAGGCTACTTGGTGCCATTGCACCGCCCTCGTGGCATCCCTTATTTTCAAATCCGAAAGTTTGAAAAAATCCCTTATTTTCAAATCCAAAAGTTGAAGTTGTTTGGAAGTTGGAAGAAGACACTGTAAGCCCATGCTTGGTTAAAAAGCTTGTGGCTGTAAATATTATCTTTTAATTCCTCAATAAGTCTCTGCAAGTAGAGCTTTCCAATGTTAAACTCTGGACATTGGTTTAATTCCCAAAGAAGAGTGTCAGTCACATATATTTTAAGATTCTCAGCTGCCATTTCACTACGCTTAATTCAACACTGACTGCGGGGAGCGTCTCTCCATGATTCCAGGCGGGGGACAATCTCAGGCTCAACCCTACCTGAAGATGCCAGGATTGAACCTGGGACCTTCTGTATGAAAATCCAGATGCTTCACTGCTGAGCTACTAGTTTTGCATGGCTAGGAGGAGTCCCCCCGAACCCCAGGCAGCCCCTGAGGGAAATAACGACACGTAACGACGTTCTATGGGATTAAATTGGCCACAACTTTATTAATATTCAGATGTAGGGAGACCTTGGCTCAGGCATTGGGTGTTTATCCTTCCCAGCCCCCCAGCCGGGGTTCTGGGTACTTTTCAGGGTTATCCAGCATGTGTGAGGGGTGGGCCAGCTCTGGAGAACATATGTTCAAGCAGATAGCCTGCCCCCCTTGTTCGCCGCTGCTGGAGGGGGAGGGCAATGACGACCTCTGGGCGTATGGTCAATGCCTCCCCCTAAGACCCCTTTAACGGGAACCCTGGTATCGCCGCCGCAATGGGGGCGGGGGTCACCGCCCCACGCCCCCTCCCATTTTATGTAGATGACTAAAGGATTCCGCCCAAGGCCTGCAATCGCCAAAGTTGTGACGAATTGCTACGGGAAAGGTGAAACCTGCCAATGCAGGCAAAGTCCTTTCCGGCCCTTTAACAGCGACCTTGTCATAGCAGCGTCTGCGTGCCTGTGTGGCTGTGGAAATAAAAGATTAATCTGCATAACAAGCATTAGTTGAGGGAGTGGAGGGTGGGGAAGCTCTGGATCCTACGGCGCTTCCCAGGTAGTGACTGACTCCTGCAAGGTGTGTTCCCTCCCTCTACCTGGCCAATCCCCCTGGCAACGCCTCCCCAGCCGGGTTTGGGCGGCTGCTGGCATAGGTGGAGTCCAGGTATCCAACCTGGGAAGGCGGTGCCAGACCCAACTGCCAGGAGCTGCCTGTGATCCCAGAGGGCTGCTCGCAGCCACGCAAAATGCGCACCCCTTTTATTGTGGGGAACGGTCATTCCTGGGCTGGCAACACGGATGGCATGATCGCTTTCGAATATTTCCTCTCCGCCTCCACCTCCTGGCGGTGCTTGCTCCTTCCGGCAGTTTCCTCGCTGCTACTGAGGTCCTGTTGAAGCAACGTTGACACAAGAGCAGATAATCACGGTGACACCAGCCCTCGAGGTCGCCAAAGGACAAAGCTGCCGTTTGTTTGGCTTCACACATTGCGGCTCTTTATTCCAGAGCTCTGCGGTGGCCTGCAAAACTCCCCAAGTAATTGCACAGCCGGAGCATGAACAGCGAAGCGAATGAAAGCAATTTCTGTTTTCTTGTGTTGGTAAGCTGATGATATGGATGGCGATTTGTTGGCCTAGAGACCAAAATGATCCAAATTAGCTTAGAAAATCGCGACGGCTTTCTTGGCTCTTCAAAAAAGAAACTTGGATAATGCTTACTGGGATATATGGCAGGGCTGCATCACCAAAGAGAAGGGCTACTCCGGTATGCGTGTGATTTCGCCCACCCCTGAAAAACTTTAAATCCTTTGGTTAGGTTGAACTTATAGTTTCTTCCCCAATGAAAACACCATTTCAGGGAAACCTCTGATTTCCACTTCTGTCACTGCCCAAGTGCTTTCAATCAATCAATCAATCACTTTATTTCAGCTTTAAGCTCATAAGAACAACAGAACTAGAACAAATACAGTAATACACGGTACAATTTGATTTAAAAAATTAGAACCAGTAAAACTTAAAAGAGTACAAATTAGAAATAGATACTATAAGGAATTTTCAGCTTCCAAACAGCAGTCCATTACGACGTTTATATGTCAAAACGGAAGTTCAAAATTTCGCCATTTGTAAAGTTACATGCTGATCTGTATGCCCAAGTGCTTTACCTCAACTAAATTATCTTAAACCAGTGATGGCCAAACTTGGCCCTCCAGCTGTTTTGGGACTACAATTCCCATCATCCCTGACCACTGGTTCCTGTTAGCTAGGGATGATGGGAGTTGTAGTCCAAAAAAAGCTGGAGGGCCAAGTTTGGCCATCACTGTAAAATGATAAATGCTGTCCTCCTGTTTATATTGACAAAGTTCCTGAATCAGCTCTACTGGACAGAGAGTAACCTGACCAGCAGAATGAAGCCGGAGTGCAGTGGGAAAATAATAATAATAATAATAATAATAATAATAATAATAATATTTATTCGTTTATACCCCACCCAATAGGCTGGGTTTCCCCAGCCACTCCGGGTGGCTCCCAACAGAATAATAAAAACACAATAAAACATCTACCATTAAAAACTTCCCGGAACAGGAAACAATGGTTCCATGAGCACATATCAGCTAAAATCCCCCAGTCATTCCTGTCCCAGAAGGGCTCATTTCCTGAACGCAGAAATGCAGTCCTTAGAAGTAGTCCTTAAATGATAAATCAGCACGTGCCATTAAGGTAAGATGGGGGATATGCAGGAAAAAATGATTTTGAGGAGATATGGAGGGTGTTTGTAGAATCTGTACTGTTAAAACAGAAAGGGGTCAAACCATCACAAGAGGCATTGAAATTTTGGGAGGTTGGAGAGTTACAATGGAATGGTCTCGGTGGGGGGGTGCACATTTTTATTCTTATTTATTTATGGTTATAAAGGGACCCCTGACCATTAGGTCCAGTCATGACCGACTCTGGGGTTGCGGCGCTCATCTCGCTTTACTGGCTGAGGGAGCCGGCGTACAGCTTCCGGGTCATGTGGCCAGCATGACTAAGCCGCTTCTGGCGAAACCAGAGCAGCACACGGAAACGCCGTTTACCTTCCTCCTGCAGCGGTACCTATTTATCAACTTGCACTTTGACGTGCTTTCGAATTGCTAGGTTGGCAGGAGCAGGGACCAAACAATGGGAGCTCACTCCGTCGCGGGGATTCGAACCGCCGACCTTCTGATCGGCAAGCCCAAGAGGCTCAGTGGTTTAACCACAGCATATTTAATCCAGCATATTTCTTGCAGCTAGCTGGTGAATTCTTACTTAATAATAATAATAATTTCATTGAAATTGCATGATTTTCATTAAACCAACTGGGATTTTTTTTTCCGGCATCAAAGGAAGAAGGAGAACTTGGGACTTGAAATGCCACACGGATGTTTCCAAAGCATTCTTTGTTCTCTGTGCAAAGCTATCAGATATTTTGTTTGTCTTGAAACATCACTCACCATAGTCAAGAGAGATCTGCCCCCTTTTAAACTACAAACTTTACCTTTACCTGTATCCAGACGGATCTGTGCTATATGTGGCATTTGTCTCCTAACAGTACCAAGCTGTTCTCTTGAGCAAATTTATCTTGCAATAAAGCTACTGGAAAGATCAACAAAGAGGTCAAGCATCAGACTACAGTGCCATAATATTTGATGAGACAAAATGAAGCCCTCCAGCAGCTTTCCAAATCTTGCCCTAGTAACTGGAAGGAAGTGGAAGAAGAATAATAGTTGTTGTTATTGTTATTATTATTATTATTATTATTATTATTATTATACCTCGCCCATCTAGCTGGGTTTCCCCAGCCACCCTGAGTGGCTTACAAAATATCTAAAAACCATAATAAAAACATCAAGCACTTAAAACCTTCCAATACAGGGCTGCCTTCAGATAATAATAATAATAATAATAATAATAATAATAATAATAATAATAATAATAATAATTTTTTATTTGTACCCCACCCATCTGGCCAGGTCTCCCCAGCCACTCTGGGTGGCTTCCAACAAATATTAAAATACATCAAAATCACAAGTTAAAAACTTCCCTAAACAGGGCTGCCTTCAGGTATTTTCTGTATGTAGGATAGTTGTTGATCCCTTTAACCTCTGCTGGGAGGGCGTTCCACAGGGTAGGCGCCACTACCGAGAAGGCCTTCTGCCTGGTTCCCTGTAGATTTGCTTCTCGCAGTGAGGGAACCGCCAGAAGGCCCTCGGAGCTGGATCTCAGTGTCCGGGCTGAACGGTGGGGGTGGAGACGCTCCTTCAGGTATACAGGACCGAGGCCGTTTAGGGCTTTAAAGGTCAGCACCAACACTTTGAATTGTGCTCGGAAACGTACTGGAATGACTGATGGGGGAGCGTTTCGCAGGGAGGGTGCCACCACAGAGAAGGCCCTCTGCCTGGTTCCCTGTAGCTTCGCTTCTCACAGTGAGGGAACCACCAGAAGACCCTCGAAGGAGGACCTCAGTGTCTGGGCTGAACGATGGGTGTCCAGACACTCCTTCAGGTGTACTGGGCCGAAGCCATTTAGGGCTTTAAAGATCAGCACCAACACTTTGAATTGTGTTCAGAATTCAGGTAATTGGTAAGCTGGAACGTGTGCAGAGAGGGTGACCAAGATGATCAAGGGTCTAGAAGCCAAGCCTTATGAGGAACAGTTGAGTGGGGAATTCTGAACAGACTGCAGTGCTAACCACACTCACTGGGCAGGAGGTAGCTGCAGTTGTACCTGTGAGACTTTTTCCTGAGCAAACAGGCATAAGATCCAGCCTCAGAATATTCATTCCTACAAGATGTTGATTTACCAGCACAAACACGCCCAGGTCTGATGTTCTACGTTTCTTATAAAACAATGTAACTTAAAACTGAGGGCTACAATGGGAACCGAGTCTCCGGTTTTCCTTTCAGCATCCAAGAATTGGCTTGCCTTTTGAGCTTTCGTTGCCAGCCCACGTTCCAAATGATCTGTAAGAGGGAGAATCGTGAATATCTGCTTTCAGTTCCAGTCCAGACCACAAGCAATATATTTCCATCCTACATGACAGGCTTTCAAAGGCTTTGACACACAGAGAGAGACATACACGCACAAAGGGGGAGAAGAGAATGTCTCGGGAATGCTTGTATTCTGTTTATCGTGCCTCTCCATCAGTCGCAAGAGGAAACCCCTGGCTTGTGTCCACGATGAAAATGCAGAGATATGAAAGATAAGCTGAATGGGTCTTTTTCATGGAATTCACATCGGAGGTCAAAGGTGGCACTACAGACCAGCCAAAACTGACTCCAAAGAGAAATGAGACCCAATTGACAGGGGGCTGGGATCTTTAAAGGAATGTTAGCTACTGGGAAATTTGGAAACAGTTAACAATTGGAAGTTTCTTTCCACTCCTCCTCAAGTGCCCACAGAAATCTATTTATTGCAGGCTTTCTTGTTTATGAGGAATCAATAATCAGCTCCAAGGGTTCCAGTTACAGGTAGGTAGCCGTGTTGGTCTGCCGTAGTCGAAACAAAATAAAAAAATTCCTTCCAGTAGCACCTTAGAGACCAACTAAGTTTGTTCTTGGTATGAGCTTTCGTGTGCATGCACACTTCTTCAGATACACTGAAACAGAAGTCACCAGACCCTGATATATAGTGAGAGGGTGGGGAGGGGTATTACTCAGAAAGGTGGTGGGAATGGGTGATTAGCTGATAGGTGAGGTAAACCTGTTGACGACTATTAACGACTGCAATTGGTCTTGCAGGAAAAAGCAATGGGTGAGATGGCTAAAAATAGCTTTGTCATGTATAATGAGATAAGAATCCAATGTCTCTATTCAGACCAGGTCTCTCCATGGTTTTAAGTTTGGTAATGAGTTGCAATTCAGCAACTTCTCTTTCCAGTCTATTTCTGAAATTCCTTTGTAATAAGACAGCTACTTTGAGATCTTGTACAGAATGTCCTGGGAGATTGAAGTGTTCTCCTACTGGTTTCTCTGTCTTGTGATTCCTGATGTCAGATTTGTGTCCATTTATCCTTTGGCGTAGGGTTTGGCCTACGCTCCAAGGGGAGGGGAACATAACACATCCCCAAGTGAGCCTTCTAACATCATCATCATCATCATCATCATCATCATCATCATCAAAAAAGCCTATTTTCCGGATATAAAAAGAGCCGTAGTGGCTCAGACCAACATTCCACAAATCAACTATTCCACTTCCGACTGTGTCCAGCCAGATATCTCTGGGGGAGTTCATGAAGAACAGGGAAGGAAGGTTGCATTTAGAGATATACAATGGGGAAGCTCAACTGGCTAGGTACCCAAGAAAAGCTCCAATGAACCTTCCCAAGTGGTGGTTGGGCAGACGCTACTTCTGGCAGTATCCCTACTGGTATGTTTGGTACCAGAAAGCACCTGGGGGATGGGTCTGGCCTGGGAAGAGTCTTGAGGGCTGGATTAGGAGCCCTGGGGGACCACATTCAGACCCCTGCCAAGCCCCTGTGGTTCCCCATCCGTCCTCTAGATTCTGCCAGGCTCCACCCGCCAGCTTGTGGCATGGCTCCACCCATGGCTCAATAGTTTCATCCCAGAACCTACTGATGGAACTACTAGGTCTTCTCTAGTTTTGCATGCCAAAATTCTGTCTGTTTGTCTCACATAGGGAACTTTGGGGGGCTGCCCTGTGTACCTAAAGTACAAAACACTTTAGGGCCCACCCTGCCCAAACAGTGGGAAAGTGTGCAGAGGAGAGCGACCAAGATGATCAAGGGTCTAGAAGCCAAGTCTTATGAGGAACAGTTGAAGGAGATGGGTTTGTTTAGCCTGGAAAAGAGAAGACTGAGAGGAGATATGAGAGCCATCTTCAAATATCTCAAGGGCTGTCAAAATGGAAGGTGGAGCTTTCTCCTGCTCTGGAGGGTAGGACTCGAACCAATGGCTTCAAATTATAAGAAAGGAGATTCCGGCTAAACATCAGCAAGAACTTTCTGACCCAAAGAATGGTTCGACCGCGGAACAGACTCCCTTGGGAGGTTGTGGACTCTCCTTCCTTGGAGGTTTTTAAGCAGAGTTTGGATGGCCACCTGTCATGAATGCTTTAGCTGAGATTCCTGCATTGCAGGGGGTTGGACTAGATGACCCTTGGGGTCCCTTCCAACTCTACAATTTTATGATTCTATGAGTCTACCCCTAATTGTGAACATTTTCAAATTCTGAAAGGCTCTGTGAAATTGATTTATTTAATAAAGATACCCAAGATTCCTGTCACAATATTAAACACAGAGAGGGAGAGGGAGAGAGGTTTGGTGAGTTTCATGTCTTAAACACAAATTTGTGAATAGGTCAAAAGGTAACAACTGCAACAAATTACATCTGTTTTCATGCTACTTAAGTGTGCCCTATGCACATTTCAATGCGGGGAACATAATAACTGTATACAGGTGAACGCAACAGGTTTTGCAGGACAGAAACACAGTCTTAGCCACAGCTGGGAACAATCAGAATTGGCTAACTCATCAGTGCTTCTATTTGGATTTGAACACACTGCCAAATGTCTGGGGGTATTCACTCAAACTAACCTCCCAAGCCTATAAAATTAAGGTAGAAGCTGAACACCAGCTTTTCCACAACTCTGTGCTTTTCTTTTCTTTTGGTAACGTCTTAAGGACGTGAAAAAGAGCCCTACTGGATCATCTGACCAAGGGCTAGGGATGAAGGAGGAATTCAGATCAGTTTGCATTTAGAGGCAAATCTATGTGATTTGCATTTCCCAAAACAATATGCAAACCGAAACATACCCATCTTTTAACAATTCACCCTCCTCTGAATTTTTCGGTGTAGTTCTCTAGCTGAGTAATATGTTCAACAAAGCATGGAGTAAGGGCAAAGTATGTTAAAATGCATAAATTAGTTTAAAAATAACATTCGAAATGCATTATCCTAGGGGAAGCCGCTCTGCAAAAACACGAGACAAAATTTCATAAAGAAATGTGAATATTAAGAGAAAATTGCGGCGAAATACTGGCGAAGCTTCGGGAATTTGAAAAAGAACTGGGGAAAAGGGACTTTCCCCAGCCCTATTTGAGATGCAGGAGATCGAACCTGAGACCTTCGGCCTATAAAGCAGATACTCACCCACTGAACTAAGGCCCTTCCTCTACATCCTCATCTCTCTCGTCTCTCTCTGCCTGTCAAAAGCTAGAGGGTTAGCTCCTTGCTTACTTAAAGTCTTTTTACCCTGCTCTTGAGCGGAAAAGCCTTCCAGAGCAGCTTACAAATCGATTTTAAAAAGGAGCGAGAGAGGACTTGCAACCTAAAAGACATGACACAAAAGGAAAAGGCGATGGGGAGGGAGGGGAAACAAGAAAATTCAGGCACTAGTTCTTAAAGTTACCAAGAAATAGCTGGGATGGAAACAGTTTAGTTGGGGAAATGAGCCAAATCTTGCTGGTGGAATGGCCCTGTGACATAAGTTCTCAGAACTGCATGGCCGGACTTCTTAGTTCCTCCAAACACTGCCAAAAAAAGAAAAGGAACAAGCATGGTTCTTGAATTTTGGAGGTCAACAGCTCTTCCTATTAAGTGTTTACATTGACATCAGGAGTGCTTAGTTCATTAAGGTGAAATGCCAGAAGGGCTCCAAAACGCCCACCGCCATGCCAGCAAAAAACGCACAAGAATCCATATTTCCACCCACATATTTCCCTTCCCTGCCCTTTAGGGAGCTCGACTGGGACCTTGACGGTTCGTAATGCATGAGGTTTTGGGAATCTCGTTTTGGCCAGAACTCAAACAGCTGCAAGTTGTGAATGAACGTCGTCTCCAGTGTTGCTGAGGATTCATCTTATGACGGGAGATATATATAGCAAGAGAGTTTGAGGCAAGGGCTCTCTGGAGTCAATGAATTTCTGCTTTTAAATGCATCATTCCAAACTCGTTAGGAGTGGAGGAGAAAGTGTTTGGCATTCTAAAAACAACTTACAGACATTCTAGAAACAATTTAACAAATCCAGCCTGTAATCTTAGGGCTGCATTGTTTATCAGCCATCAAATGGTTAGGTAAAAAGGAATGTTTTTAATTTCTTTCCCTGTAAAAACAAACAAACAAAAAAAAAACCCAGAAGCTTTTCTTTGGGGAACTTTAGGGACAGAACTACCTAAATTATATAGAAATTTATTTGTGTATGCTACTACAGCAGCAAGAATGATACTTGCCCCAAAGTTCAAAGAAGCAGAAGTCCCAGTAAAGGAAGAATGGATACAAAAACTTATGGAATATGTAGAAATGGCGAAACTTACCGGAAGAATAAGAAATCAAGATAAACGATTTTTTAAAATAAAAGAATGGAAATGGTTTATTGAATATTTACAGATAAATTGCAAACGGATTAAAAACATTAGCAGGATTATTGTAATAACCTGCAGTTTCATAAGAGTATATATTTAACGTAGCAAATTAAATGAATTTGGATATGCAGAAGATATTAAAAAAATAAATTTAAGGAACTGCAGAAAGAGGGGGAAGGAAGTCAAACTTTGAAATGCTAAATTGATTGTAAAACTAATGAAATGTATAACCTTGAAAAGTATAAATAAAAACTTTATAAAATAATATTTCCCTGAAAACCAATATGGAAGCAGTGAGACACCCCTCACCAGGGAGGGCATCTGACAAATGGGGAAGGCCCTGTGGTGACATCACCAGGATCTCACCTGCCGATGGTAGGGTCTGAGATGGCTGATATTGCACAAGGTCTTCTCTGAGTACCTACCTGGGTTCTAAGACTCTGGGTTCTAAGGGGACCCAGGTGGTGCTGTGGGTTAAACCACAGAGCCTAGGGCTTGCTGATCAGAAGGTTGGCGGTTCAAATCCCCGCGACGGGGTGAGCTCCCGTTGCTCGGTCCCTGCTCCTGCCCACCTAGCAGTTTGAAAGCAAGTCAAAGTGCAAGTAGATCAATAGGTACCGCTGCAGCGGGAAGGTAAATGGCGTTTCCATGCGCTGCTCTGGTTCGCCAGAAGCGGCTTTGTCATGCTGGCCACATGACCTGGAAGCTGTACGCCGGCTCTCGGCCAATAAAGCGAGATGAGTGCCGCAACCCCAGAGTCGGACACGACTAGACCTAATTGTCAGGGGTCCCTTTACCTTTTTATTAACACCTCAAATTCAATGGCAGACGGTGTTGCTTTTTCCGGGCTAGTGACACAGGGTTCTATCTGACTTTCCTATTAGCCACTGCATTCTGCCCTAGCTGAAGTTTCTGGGCCATTTTCAAGGGCAGCCCCACAGACAGCATATTACAGTAGTCCAAGTAGGAAGTTACTGGACAACGGACAACTGAGACCAGGCTACCCTCAATCTATGATTGCCCACAGGCTGTCTTGCCAGAGTGTGGCATGCCCAAGACATCTCCCGCTTGGACTACTGCAATGCGCTCTACGTGGGGCTACCTTTGAAGGTGACTCGGAAACTACAACTAATCCAGACTGGTGACTGGGAGCGGCCGCCGAGACCATATAACACCGGTCCTGAAAGACCTACATTGGCTCCCAGTACGTTTCCGAGCACAATTCAAAGTGTTGGTGCTGACCCTTAAAGCCCTAAATGGCCTTGGCCCAGTATACCTGAAGCAGCGTCTCCACCCCCTTCGTCCAGCCCCAGCACTGAGGTCCTCCTCCGAGGGTCTTCTGGCAGTTCCCTCAGTGTGGGAAGTGAAACTACTGGGAACCAGGCAGAGGGCCTTCTCTGCGGTGGCGCCCTCCCTGTGGAACACCCTCCTATCAGATGTCAAGGAGATAAAGAACTACACAACTTTTAGGAGACATTTGAAGGCCACCCTGTATCAGGAGGTTTTTAATGTTTGAGATTTTGCTATGTTTTTATATGTACTGTAAGCCACCCAAAGTGGCTGGAGAAACCCAGCCAGATGGGCAGGGTATAAATATTATTATGATTACGATTATGATTAAGCACTTCTAGCCACAGTGAGAGCTGGACCATAAAGAAGGCTGATCGCCGAAGAATTGATGCTTTTGAATTAAGGTGCTGGAGGAGACTCTTGAGAGTCCCATGGACTGCAAGAAGATCAAACCTATCCATTCTTAAAGAAATCAGCCCTGAGTGCTCACTAGAAGGACAGATCCTGAAGTTGAGGCTCCAGTACTTTGGCCACCTCATGAGAAGAGAAGACTCCCTAGAAAAGACCCTGATGTTGGGTAAGATTGAGGGCACAAGGAGAAGGGGACGACAGAGGATGAGATGGTTGGACAGTGTTCTCGAAGCTACTAACATGAGTTTGGCCAAACTGCGAGAGGCAGTGAAGGATAGGCGTGCCTGGCGTGCTCTGGTCCATGGGGTCACGAAGAGTCGGACACAACTGAACGACTGAACAACAACAACAAAGCCACAGAAACCACTTGAGACTTCAGTGACAAGCTGGAATCTCAGACTACTGAAGTAGATGTTCAGGAACTCCTTTGTTTTCAACGGTGAATGCTGGTTTGGTGCCAGATAGGGCTCCTATCACATAAACATGCAACGGTTTGCTTTCATGAGTGCTGCCGGCTTGAGTGATAGCGCATTTCCCCCCTGAGCAAATATTGATACTGCAAGGTCTCCATAGCACCAGCGATTCTGTGATATGCTTTATTGGGTCATAGATGGTTCCATATAGTAGAGGC
Organism: Darevskia mixta; assembly: GCA_034641385.1. Taxonomy (NCBI): domain Eukaryota; kingdom Metazoa; phylum Chordata; class Lepidosauria; order Squamata; family Lacertidae; genus Darevskia; species Darevskia mixta. The sequence goes on from JAWWNH010000017.1 coordinate 19,770,173, forward strand.
TTTCCTTTTAAGCAACTGTATTTTCTCTGGCTTCAGACCTCTGCCTCATCAGTGGGGTTTAATTGGTTTGGTGATATTTAAAAAGGTAAAGGGACCCCTGACCATTAGGTCCAGTCGTGTCCGACTCTGGGGTTGCGGCACTCATCTCGCTTTATTGGCCGAGAGCCGGCGTACAGCTTCCAGGTCATGTGGCCCGCTTCTGGCGAACCAGAGCAGCGCACGGAAACTCTGTTTACCTTCCCACCGGAGCAGTACTTATTTATCTACTTGCACTTTGACGTGCTTTCGAACTGCTAGGTTGGCAGGAGCTGGGACCGAGCAATGGGAGCTCACCCCGTCGCAGGTATTTGAACTGCCGACCTTCTGATCAGCAGGCCCTAGGCTCTGTGGTTTAACCCACAGCGCCACCTGGGTGGTATTTAAGCAGCCTGTATTGTTTTGTACATTTATCACTCTGGGACCTATTGGCAGAGGGCGATATACAAGACGCTTAAGTAAATAAGGGAACAAACACTACAAATCCCATGCTCCTGTGTAACTTTGGGCGGGGTATAAATAATAATAATAATAATAATAATAATAATAATAATAATAATAATAATAATGTGCAGTCACTAAGGGGAGCCCCTCGAAGAGCAGGCCACTCCTGGGTTTCCCTTCTGACTTAAAACTCCCTGTCTCTGCCACTCTACGATTTCACCATCCTCTTAACAACATTACTTTCTTTGCTGGATATTTTTAATTCATTTTCCTTTTATGTTTATGTATAGCCCATCTTTTCCCCTGACCGGGACTCAAGGCAGCTTGCATATTTAAAATAGGAACTGCTTAAAAACATAGGTGGCCGCGGCAGCACTAGTGGCTGCCCTCCAACATTTGTCCAGGGAAAATAGGGACATCCTATTCCACAATAATAATTATATTATTTATACTCCGCCCATCTGACTGGGTTGCCCCAGCCACTCTGAGCAGCTTCCAATGTATATATAAAAACACAATAAAACATTGAACATTAAAAAAAAGCCTTCCCTACCCAGGGGTGCCTTCAGATGGCGTGGGGTTTGGACAACCCTCCAACATTTTTCTGATGAAAATAGGGACATTGTAAGGAAAAGCGGGACGTTCCAGGATCAAATCAGAAACTGGGGTGGCTTCTGTAAATCCAGGACTGTCCCTGGAAAATGGGGACACTTGGAGGGTCTGTAGCCGCTCTGTTCTTTTACCTGCCAAATATCGGACACCCTACCTGTTCCCCTATGAAATGTTTGGTCACACACCACTGCTATAAGGTCAATAGTGAATATATTGGAACTGCTATAAGGGCAATAGTGAACGTATTGGAACTTGGAACAATGACCGTTCCCCACAACAAATGGGGTGCGCATTTTGCATGGTCGCGAGTAGCCCCCTGGGATCACGTTGCAGCTCCTGGCAATTGGGTCTGGCACCGCCTTCCCAGGTGGGATACCTGTGGTCTCCACCTACTCCGGGAGCCGCCCAATCCCGGCTGGGGAGGTGTTGCCGGGGGGATTGGCCAGGTAGGAGGAGGGAACATGCAGTACACAATAGAAGTTGAGTCATACCTGGGAAGCGGCCGTTGGATTCAGAGCTTCCCCACCCTCCACTCCCTCAATTAACGCTTATTATGCAGATTAACCTTTTATTTTCCACAGCCACACAGGCACGCAGACGCTGCTATGACAAGGTCGCTGTTGAATGCCCGGAAAGGACTTTCCCTGCATTGGCAGGTTTCGCCTTTCCCGTAGCAATTCATCACAACTTTGGCGGTTGCAGGCCTTGGGCAGAATCCTTTAGTCATCTACCTAAAATGGGGGGGGGGCGTGGGGCAGCGACCCCCGCCCCCATTGCGGCGGCGATACCAGGGTTCCCGTTAAAGGGGTCTTAGGGGAGGCATTGACCATACGCCCAGAGGTCGTCATTGCCCTCCCAAGGTCTCCCTACATCTAAATGTTAATAAAGTTGTGGCCAATTTAATCCCATAGAACGTTGACACGTGCCGTTATTCCCCTCAGGGGCTGCCTGGGGTTCGGGGGGACTCTGCCTGACCACGCAAATGTTCCACTTCCCCAATGAAATGGCTGGTTCTTGTTTCCTTGGCAAACCATTACAATACGGCCTGCCTAACTGTGGGGAGGTTGCACCCATAACCTCCATGTGTCTCCTGTGCTGTTCTAGCATAAGCTGTAAAAATGATCTCCATATCCCTTTCTGCTTGGAGAAGAGGGTGCAAGCGGGCAGTAAATATCAGTGTGCAACGAGCACTATTAGTACAGCTGTGTTCAAGCAGCTGTGAGCCACATGAGCATTAAGCCAGCCTACGGCCTAGGGCTGCCAGGATGTGAGTAAAATATTCTGCAGAACAAACAACATGGCTGAGATGTGTAAATAGCTCCTTATGTTCCGTCCAAGCTAGCCCCAAACCCCATTAAACAAGGCTTTGACTTGTTCGGGTTTTTTGTTTATTTGTTTTTGGAGGAAGAATGGATTTTCCATCTGCATTCGGTGACGTTGCTGTCTGGCAACTTGGAGGCTGGTTCCTTTGATCTTCTGCTCACCTTTCACAACTGGAAGAAGGGGTTCTTCTACAGGGAATCAAAAGAAAAGCCCACTTCTAGCCAAAGTTTAATATGAATGAGATGTTTGTCTGCCCTGGCCTAGACAGTCTCCCTGCATTGTGGAACACGGGTATAAAATTTGCAGACACACGCGCAAAACCCTGTCTGTGGTGCCTACCTCTTTCCCCAAGAACAAGACATGAGACCAGAGTTTGGGATCAAATTGGCCACAACTTTATTGAACTTCAGAAGTGGGAAACTTGGCATAGGTCTTGGCAGGTAACCCTCTCAGCCCCTTTTGGCTGAGGATATGCAGGATGAAGAGGTGCAGTGGGAGGGGACTGCAAAGCACACACTTACACAGCATGCCCTCCCACTAACCTCGGTCTGGGAGTTCGACCTACATGCCACCGCTCTAGGGCTAGAAACTCCCGGTTTCCCCTTTAACAGGGCCTGCAAGCGCTGCCGCATGGGCTGGGAGCATGCCAGCATCCCGCCCAACCTGATGATAGACTAAAGACTACCTTGCCAAGGCCTAAAACCATCAAAGTTGTGACGAAATGCTGCGGGGAGGGCGAAACCTGCCAATGCAGGGAAAATTCCTTCCCAGTTCCAAATACGGCAACCATCATAAGACCACAGCAGCGCCTGCTGACCTGTAACGCAAAGTGTTAGGCTGTAAGGAAAACATTGTTAGCTTGATAGCTGCTGCCTTCAGACGAAACTCTATGGAGAGAAGAAATATTATTAATTTGAGGGTGGGAGGGCGGGTGAACCTAGAGGGAAACGAACCAAAAGAGGCCTGGCTGAAGGCCTCGGCCCCTTTTTACCTGCTCTTGACCACACACCCCGGCCGGCCAGCCATTGTCTACCTGGCCGAGGGTGGGTCAAAGGGGGCAGCCTATGCAGGTGGGCTGGCACCCGCCCAGGTGACCCCCGCTCGGTGCCGCAAACCCCGCCCACCTGTGAAGGGAGGGCGGAAATTACAGCATGCTATGGTTTAAGATGATACCCAACTCTACCTCTCTTTTAAATCAGAACCAGTGAAGGCGGTGAAGGTCCTGTGTGAGTGCCTGGAGGCGGTTGGAGGATGGATGGCGGCTAACGGATCGAGGTTGAATCCTGACAAGACAGAAGCCCTGTTCTTGGGGGACAGGGGGTGGGCTGGTACGGAGGACTCCCTGATCCTGAATGGGGTAACTGTGCCCCAGAAGGACCAGGTGTGCAGCCTGGGAATCATTTTGGACTCCGTACCTGTCCATGGAGGCGCAGGTTAATGCTGTGTCGGCAGAAAGGGGGTGGATGATTTGATATTTTAAATTGGCTGTGTAAATTTATTTTTGCGATAATATCTGTAAAATGAGAACACGAAAATTATAAAATAAACAAATAAAGGTTGTGTAGTTACTTATCTCCTTGGCTTGGGGGTTGCATAACTCCATACCCTCCAACATTTCTCCGATGAAAATAGGGACGTCCTAAGGAAAAGCTGGACATTCCGGGATCAAATAAGAAACCAGGATGGCTTCTATAAATCTGGGACTGTCCCTGGAAAATAGGGACACTTGGAGTGTCTGGAGAACTAACCGGATTCCATTTGATTATCTTAATGCACAATGGAGGACAATGCGCAGAAGATTGATTTTCATGACCCAGGCAGAAACATAGATGGGCTCCATTTATATTGAGTAATTTTACTTTCACAATGTGCCAAGAGCGTAAGAGTGAAGAACATCTCCCATTTTAATTCCGAAAACAGCATGCCCCAGTCTTCAGAAGCCAGGGAAAACCCTGCCTTAACCTTTGACTGCCAGAATATCTCGCTCATTCCACTGAACTGCTCCCTTAATTAAGGAACGTTTCTGCTCCTGCACATTTTGTTATGGTCTCCCTCCATCCTGTTTTCTTGCAGGGAGAAAGGGAGTGCCTCGTTTCTTGAAAATCGCCGGGGGATCGTCTTTTAAAATTGCTCTGCCAGATACATTTTCCAGGTAGGGGAAGAAACAGTCCTCCGCTATTAAAAATACAAGAACCAGCTGTGCTCTTTAATTCTTGAGAAAGGTGGATAATTCTCAAGTATAGGGCTCTGCCCCAAATAGTCCAGCAATTCTTGGCTAAATGGGACTGCTAACTACCTATTTTCAATCCCTAGATAATAGGTTTTGCACCACAAACCACAAGAATTACCTTTTTATGTTGTATTCATTCATCCAAAGTGACTAAAGGCAGTGAAAAAATTGTCACTGGATCTAACTACCACAAGCTGCAGGGGGGGGGAGGTGTGTGTGTTTGTGTGTGTGTGTGTGTGTGTGTGTGTTGCGTGTCGAGATCCCCAAGCCATCCCCCTAAATAACTCACACTACACACCGTAATTTAAGTTTAAGGTATTTTAGCATGATTTTGGCCACAACTTTTATTAAAATACAAAATGTGAGTGGTTGCTTAGGCATTGGTTCCAACTAGCTGCCCCCTCCTGGGGGCAGACTGACATCTGCCCGGTTAGCGAAGTCAGTACAGGGGAAAACACTTTGGGGAGAGAATGGGGGCCGCTCGCCTCTCCCCAAATGTTCCCAGGGGCTCTTGCGTGGCCCTGGCCCCCTACCGGGGGATACGGACAAAAGCATGATGAGCCCCTGGATTCCTTTAACGGAATTCCCCACACAGCAGCATTGGAGGGGCAGGCACAGCCAATCACATCCCCTCCACCAACCAAATTCATAACCAATGCCTAACCGCAACCTTACAAGTTGTGACTAATTGCTACGCAGTAGGCGAAAACCAATGGCAACAGCCAATCAGCCAAATGGAAAAAATTCCTACCAGGCCCCTGCCCCAAAAGCAGACGACCCCATGACAGGCATAGCAAGGTCAACGCGCAAGCCTAAATAAAGGGAGGGAGGGAGGGTGATCCGATGCACGCAGCAAAGAGGGCCGTGTGCTGCCTGCACTGGGAATATATAACCTCTGAGTTGTCCATCAAAAATTGCTACATAACATTCTCCTCAGCAACCTGCAGGGCCCAATCACCTGCCATGGTCATCTATCCTAACCCGCCCAGCAACAGTGGGGTGAGTTGCTAGCCCCCACCGCAACACGTGCTCTCCATGAAGGAGAACCCGCTTAGGCAAAACTCAGCTTGCATACATTTGCAGGGGAAGATAATCAGGCATAGGAAGGGCTGGGAACGCAGCCACCAATTCTCTCCAGCAAATGCATCCCCTTCCACAGATCAGCATTTTGAGGCAAACAGAGAACGGATTTTTGTCATGTAGTTCTATCCTGGCTTGCTCTGGTCCATGGGGTCACGAAGAGTCGGACACGACTAAACAACAACAACAACAACAGTTCCATCCTTAAGCACAAGTAAATTGCAAATATGCAAACACATGTATCATATACAGGCTTTTTTTCTTTAAAAAAATGTTTCAGGGTACTCTCATTCTCCTACTCATATTGAAATACTGCCCCTCAATGAGGCCGAACTTAGATTCACAAAATGTTTAGGGGCAGTGCTTTTTTTTCTTTAAAAAAAAATGTTTCGGGGTACTCTCATTTTGACTCGAGAAAATCACCATTTTATAGTTTAAATCGGGGAAAATAAATACAGTAAATGGACAAAAGTACAAAGATTCACAAAATGTTTAGGGGTATGCATACCCCTGCATCCTCCCCGGGGGGGGGGGGACACTGATCATATATACATATTTTAAACTGCTATGGGCCTCAGGAGGTTGTGCATTAGAAAATTAATATATAAGCAACCTGGGTTCCATTTCCCATGGCACACAGAAGACATCGCCTCATTGGCTATGGGGAGTCCTCAGATATGGCTGGCAAAATGTCCTTAAAGTTATATTAGCGGAATTTAGCAAAAGAGAGGTCTGGGTTTGGTTTGGTTTGGTTTGGTCTTTGCTCTTCTTTAGAAATTATTACCCCCCGCAAATTATCGAAATAAATGCTAAAGTGTTCAGCATCCAGCCAGTTTAACAGTGGCCTCAGCACCGAAGGGAGACTTTATGGAATACAGCTGTGCTTATTTTATGGCTTCCGGGCCTTTTACAGTTTTTGCAGTGTGCCGTTTGAGGCTCCACTCTGCCTTTGTAGATCAGGCGGGGGCGCTGGGGGGAGTTTCAGTCAAACATTTCCAAGCTGAAAGATGAAGGTTTTTTGTTTTGTTTTTTTTAATCTCAGCAGACTCCTTGTTAAGAGAACAGATTCAACTTTAATTATATACATTGGTGCTCCAAACCGTTTCACTGAGTATTGTGTATCCGGGGCTGATTGAGTCAGTGGAAAAAATGGGGGCATTTGTGGTGGGTACGACCAGCTCTAGGAGTTTACCAGGCATAAATGATGACCACTACTTTTGCTGTTGGTGGCAAGTGTCCTTCACAGAATATCATTCATTCATTCATTCATTCATAAATAAATAAATAAATAAATAAATAAAATTTACACCGTGCCCATCTGGCTGGGTTGCCCCACTGCCCCAGCCACCCTGGGCAGCTCCCAACACACATAAAATAAAATAAAAACCCGTCACACATTAAAAACTTCCTGATACATGACTCCCTTCAGGTGTCTTCTAAAAGTTGCACAGTTAATTTATCCCCTTGACATCTGATGGGAGGGCGTTCCACAGGGAGGGCACGACTGCCGAGAATGGTGACCACAGATGTTTTTACAGTCCATGCTTTTTGGGGTGGGGGTTTCTGGGGGAAACAACACTTCAAGATAAAGGTTAAATGCTGCTCGTGTCAATATTGATTACTTGGGCCCATTCTGCTAATTCATGCCTTGCCACCAAAAGGGTATCTTCCGTGCACTCCCAGCAAAAGCACTGATGGCGGTTCCAGTTTATCTGAGGCAAGAGCTCCGTTTCATTCATTTATTTGCGGTCTTACATGCAAAACACAGCCAGGAGAGTGGGGAGAAGGTACAGATGGATCTGAAGCCGACCGCCAATCATTCCTAAGGGCGAAATATCATCTGGGCAGGGTTATGACCTTCAGTTAAATAACTGAAGCTGTGGTGGATAATTAGGATGGGTGGTTGGGAGAAAGAGACCAGAGTTTACATTTCCTTCGTGTTATCTCCATCTGTGACACTCTTCCCCAGAGTTCCTGTAGAAAGCACTCATCCTTCCTGAAGGACAGGAAGTGTTTTTCGGGTTGGGGATTTACATATTCCCTTGGCGATGGGGCCGCTCACCCAGATGGCATGCTACTTATTTCCTTCAAACAACAAAATAATGTGGGCAAAGTTGAAAGGCTGCATTGTTTGGGAAATGCTTTTCTCGTTTGTATTCTGCCCTTAGCTCAGCTATGAAGCGTTGCTTCCCCTGCAGAATGTGGGACACGGTGTTGTTAACGTGAAATAAGACCAAAGATTCCATAAGCAACAGAGAAAACGACCTGGTCCAATACTGCCGTTCATATTTTTAGGAGGAGAAGTTTAGAAACAGCAAGGATTCCTCCTCCTCCTCATTTTGGTAAAAATAAAATGAAGAATCCTCAGCCACATGGGGTTTAAAGATTAAGACCACCCACTATGTATGGGGGAGAAATTTGATTTGGTTCACATTTAAATGTGAACCCATCTAATTTGCTCTTTCTGAAAAAATATGAGAACTGAAATCAAGCCATCCTTTGAAATTCAGCTCTCTGAACTTTGCAAGCAGGGCCGGCCCACCCAGGAGGCAAGGTGAGGTGTCTGCCTCAAATGGCAGGATACATAGGGGCAGCAAATCCCAATTTAGATCTTTCTTCTCCTCCTGATGCCCCTCCTTGATGCTGATCTCTCCTCACCCCTTCTTCCCTGGTGGGGAGTGGGATGCCATTTTATGGTTCACCTCAGGTACCATATTGTCTTGGAGGGACCCTATATGCATGTTTTCCAGCTAAGTAATGCATATTCTGGGGTGAATGCATCCATTAAAGTGCATGAATTCTTGAAAACAACACACCAAAATGCACTATTTTTAGAGGAAAGTGCTTTGCAAAAAAGTTGCATATTAGGCAAAGTTGCATACGAATGTATATTGTTAGGAGAAATTTGCACACAAACGCTGATGAATTCTCATGAGGACTTTTAAAGAAATGAAAACGATGTGGAGATATGGACAACTGAATTTAAGATTGGAACATGAGAAATTGAGGGAAGCCAAAATTGACAGAGTTGTCCACCTACCCTGAATAGTCTTAGAATTCAGCCGTCATAGATATTACAGACACACACACTTCTGCGGGCAATGAATTATCCCCTGAAAGTATAAGAGGGGAGATATTTGGACCAGCTTTAGACCATACATTTCTCATTGCTACCTTAGTGCGACATGAGCTTTGCTACCTTATTGCGACATGAGCTTTGTTCCTACAGGAAGCAAGCATCCCAAAGTTGTTTCAGTGTTGGCATTCAATGGGACATCCTGAGACTTTGAAACAAGGAAGGATTTCATAGGGAAGTGGATGACATAAGGCTTCTTCTAATAGGTCGCCAAGCATCAAGACAATAACTCACACTTTCCCGGGACTGAACCGCGAATTAGATAACAGCACAAGAACACATGAAGGCTGCTTGCAAGATAAATAAGGCTGGTGGCTTTGTTTGAGAAGGAAACAAGAAGGATTCCCCACCCCACTTTTTTTTACCTTAAATAAACTCTTTCCTGGAGGCGGGTGGCGCTGTGGGTTAAACCACAGAGCCTAGGGCTTTCCGATCAGAAGGTCGGCGGTTCGAATCCCCGCGTCGGGGTGAGCTCCCGTTGCCCGGTCCCTGCTCCTGCCAACCTAGCAGTTCGAAAGCACGTCAAAGTGCAAGTAGATAAATAGGTACCGCTCCGGCGGGAAGTTAAACGGCGTTTCCGTGCGCTGCTCTGGTTCGCCAGAAGCGGCTTAGTCATGCTGGCCAAATGACCCGCAAGCTGTCTGTGGACAAACACCGGCTCCCTCGGCCAGTAAAGTGAGATGAGTGCTGCAACCCCAGAGTCGTCTGCGACAGGGGTCCTTTAAACTCTTTCCTAGTTAGGTTGCCATATACATTTTAGTTAATATAAGGGAATATAGGTATAGGATATAGGATGGGCGAATTCAAGATGGCTCCTGTTTTCCTAACACCCCACTTGCTCTTAATTTGTTACCTTTTAAGGAAGATCCAGCTTCATGGGCTGCAATCCTCACATGGTCAACCTTATTTGTTCTTTAATGGGCATATCTGGAAGATTTTCCATCTAAGCTTCAGTTACAAGCACAAGATGAGGCTTTGAAAATTGGAAAATAAAACACTTTTCTGTTAGTGGAGGCCTGGCAGTTCAAGGCCTAGCAATTTTAGGAAGCTTCCAAATCAAAGAATGTATGAAGCGATTGGAGGAAAGTGCTGGATTTAAAAGACACAGCAAATGATCCTGGCATTGATATCTTTCCGAACCACATGTACCAAAACTGTTGGAGTATTATTGTCACATTCCCAACACTTAGCATGTTTTAGAATGTCCACAGGACCAAGGCTTTGAGGGGGACCCCAATGAGTGCATTCAGTTTTCATCTATTTGTCATTCATTATTTCTTTCTTTTTTCTTCCTCTCCCTACACCAGTGATGGCTAACCTTGACACCCCAGATGTTTTGGAACTACAACTCCCATCATCCCTAGCTAACAGGACCAGTGGTCAGGGATGATGGGAGTTGTAGTCCCAAAACATCTGGAGTGTCAAGGTTAGCCATCACTGCCCTACACCATAGAAGCATATATCAAAATTCTGCCAAATGTGACGTCTCTTGAGTATCCAATTCCTTCTTTTTGAAGGAACCATATGCATCCTTTTAATTTTCCACTAATTACAAATTCATGGCAAGTGTGAAATGATATTTTAGGGTCTAGTGGTATTAATTTTCCATGTCTGTAACCAACGACATGCAAAGTGTCAAAGTGTTACTTTTCACATGGTCTTCAAATAAAATTAGCACTTTTCTGTAATAAAGTACGCCAAAAGAAATTGCATGTCTAGATGAGGGAGGTGAAAAACCTCAAGCCAACATAACCAAGCATCTTTTCAGGTAATAAAGATATCATATGTAAAGGTACCAGTCCCAGGTCAGTGGCAAAAATCATGAACAAGACTCCAAGAATTCCAGTCCCAGTGAAATACAAGGAACGTTGAATTACGTGTAGGCATCAATTGCCCTTCTAAAAGTGCTAGCCAATTGCAACATCATCTACGCATCAGTAAGACCAGGAGTCAGCAAACTTTTTCAGCAGGGTGCCAGTCCACTGTCCCTCAGACCTTGTGGGGGGCTGGACTATAGGTTTTTTTTGGGGGGGGGATGAACGAATTCCTATGCCCCACAAATAACCCAGAGATGCATTTTTAAAAGGACACATTCGGCTCATGTAAAAACACATGGGTCGGATTTAGAAGGCGATTGGGCTGGATCCGGCCCCTGGGCCTTAGTTTGCCTACCCATGAGTAAGACCAATGGAAAACAGGAACGCAGGATGCAGAATGGCCTGTAATTTATGGGAGAAATTAGCAAGACTTTTAAAAGCTGCAACTGAATAATTGAAGGCGGGGAGGAGGGGGAAAAAAGCTACAAAATCAAATTCAAAACAATGAAGATATATCAGTTTGTGAATGGAACAGTTCCAGCCATCTGGCATTCATATGGTCCTGGTTGGGGTTGTTATTCTGCAGACATAAATGACCCACTCATACCTCCAAGCAAGGGCTTTCATTAACTACATATATCAAAACACTTTGTAGCTGGTTAATATTACAGCCTCACACATGCTAACCCCTTTCACTATTTTTAATCTCTATAAAGTTTGAGGGTTCCCAGTCCATCAATGTTCATACATTTTCATTGTTACCATAGTCGGTGGAAGACATTATGTATCCTGCAATTTGAGCAGGAAGAAAACGGAGGGCGGGGGGAGAGGATAGAATGAGGTGGCAAATTATTCATGCAAGTCCACCTAGGCCTGGAAAGATCCCCTTCTCCAACAGAGCAAATCCTGCTTCTGTTGAAAAAAGCCGTCATGAAAATGGATAGAAATAAACTCTACTGCACATGTGAAATACTAGTCTAGACTTCCTGTTACAGATCAGTTTCAAATTACTTGTCTGTGTGAGTTTCCTGTGAGTTTGTTAAATACAGTGGAGTTAAAACAAAGCAACCACAATGCTCTGGCATTAAAAGAAAAGGAAAAACCATATATGTTAGACCTTTCAGAATTCACAGCGTTTCCGCCAAGGATTTACAAATATGGCTTGGTACTTCGTTTAGCGCTGAGGAAAGGATCAAGGAGATTGTTTTCGCTTTGGCCAAGGCCTTCATGAGGGACACAGGTGGCGCTGTGGGTTAAACCACAGAGCCTAGGGCAGTGATGGCTAACCTTGACACACCAGATGTTTGGGAACTACAACTCCCATCATCCCTGACCACTGGTCCTGTTAGCTAGGGATGATGGGAGTTGTAGTTCCAAAACATCTGGAGTGTCAAGGTTAGCCATCACTGGCCTAGGGCTTGCCGATCAGAAGGTCGGCGGTTCGAATCCCTGCGACGGGGTGAGCTCCCGTTGCTCGGTCCCTGCTCCTGCCCACCTAGCAGTTCGAAAGCACGTCAAAGTGCAAGTAGATAAATAGGAATCGCTCCGGCGGGAAGGTAAACGGCGTTTCCGTGCGCTGCTCTGGTTCGCCAGAAGCGGCTCTGTCATGCTGGCCACATGACCCGGAAGCTGTACGTCGGCTCCCTCGGCCAGTAAAGCGAGATGAGCGCCGCAACCCCAGATTCGGACATGACTGGACCTAATGGTCAGGGGTCCCTTTACCTTTTTAAGGGCTTCATGAAACCCGCAGGTACAAAATCAAAGTAATAAATCCACAGCACAATACATCATATTAAACAATTGCTGGCATGCTTTTTAATCTCCCTCTTAGCTCTGACTGCCCAGGAAACAAAAGAAGTCACAGATTTTACATATTACATTAAATACATCCTTCTTTCACTTAATTGACCAGAAAGCAGCCCTGCCTAGGAGCAGGGGGAGGAGGACTCACTCAGGTCCCAAAAGGAAAAACAGAGTAACAAAGGAAGAAGCAGACTTCAAGCAGGTGCTACAGGTGCTTCCTCAAAAGCAAGGAGTCTTCATGTATCTAACAGCAAACCCCTTTTCCCACTCACCTCTGACTGTGCATGCGCAAATATGTCCATTTTTGTTTCCCTACATCTCTCATTTTTTTCCAATCTTCTCCACATTTCCACACCAGTTTGCTATTAAAAAAAAAGTCCTCAGAAAATTTCTTCTGATGTAATTCTCCCAATATTTTTTCATGAAATTCTCCCTGTTATAATTCATTTTTAATGTTATTTTCACTCATATCTGCACATATACGTTCACTTTATCTGAGTATATTGTTCTCCTAATATTTTTTTCATGGAATTTTCCCTATACTATAATTCATTTTTAATGTTAAAAAGGTAAAGGTAAAGGGACCCCTGACCATTAGGTCCAGTCGCGGACGACTCTAGGGTTGCGCCGCTCATCTTGCTTTACTGGCCGAGGGAGCCAGCGTACAGCTTCCGGGTCATGTGGCCAGCATGACTAAGCCGCTTCTGCTGAACCAGAGCAGCGCACGGAAATGCCATTTACCTTCCCGCCAGAGCGGAACCTATTGTTAGGACACCAACAAGTTGGCGCGCTGAAGAGCAGCAGTCAGTCTGATAAAGCCGAGGTCAAACAGTCTGGGTCAGAAGCCAGCCAAAGTCAGTTCAAGCCAGAAGTCAGGAAGCCAAAGTCAGGATTAATCCTGGAGTCAGAAAGCCGAAGACAGGAAGCCAAGGTCAGGATCAATGCAGGATATGAAAGTGAGGTCACAGGGAACCAGACAGAGGGACTTCTGGGCAGTGGTGCCCACCCTGTGGAACACCCTCCCATCAGATGTCAAGGAAGGAGAAGGAGAAGGAGGAGAAGGAGAAGAAGAAGAAGAAGAAGAAGAGTTTGGATTTGATATCCCGCTTTATCACTACCCGAAGGAGTCTCAAAGTGGCTAACATTCTCCTTTCCCTTCCTCCCCCACAACAAACACTCTGTGAGGTGAGTGGGGCTGAGAGACTTCAGAGAAGTGTGACTAGCCCAAGGTCACCCAGCAGCTGCATGTGGAGGAGCGGGGAAGCGAACCTGGTTCACCAGATTGCGAGTCTACCGCTCTTAACCACTGACTTTATTTCCAACGCCCACAAAGTCAGCCCCTGAGATCTCTCCTCTCCTCATCCACTTCCTTCTCTGCCTCTGTCTCTCTGCCATTCTAAAATAGCTACTAAGATTTGTTTTGTCGCTCTGCTAATTATTTGGTTAGATCAATCTAAAAGGGAAGGAAGCTGTAGCGAACCCCCTTGATGGACTATGGGTCACCCTAGTAACATTGTTTATTGGCACTGCAGGTGTACTGGTTTTAACTGCAACCCCTCACACGCTGCCCGCCTGGGTTCGACTTCGGACCGATCCCCTTCCTATTCTACTTTAGGGATCCCGGTAGCATAAGGGTAACCGTCCAATCTAGCGTGTCCTGATATATCCCCTGATCTGGGCTATTTTGGTGAAAAACCTTCACTGCCTACAGTCTGGGGTTTCTTTTACTCCGAACCCCCCCTTCCACTGCATTCAGCTGCCTAGCCTCGCTAGCAACTCTGTGGCACGCTTAAGACTTTCACCCTCAAGCCACTCCCCTTCTGGGTATCTCCAGGAAACAAACTATCCCTCGCAGGTCAAGTCCCCGTCCCCTCTCAGAGTTTACCCAGCCTAGAGCCGGTACATATCACGCTGGACTTCCTTAAAAGACGATTCCTTCAGGCACGATTGAGAACAGAGATTTTATTGTACTACAAGCATAATGGTTTCAAATATTCTTGGTGATTGAGCTTTGTTTCATTACAGACTTAGTTACCAACAGCTTCATCCACAGCAATTAATCCTAACCTAAAAACCTCCCTCTCCTACGATCCACCCAACACTAACCCTCCATCAATCCACCCACTCCACCCTGAGCCAACGGACGTTCCTTCCTTTTAAACCTCAGAAGGTTCCGCCTCATCAGAGCGAGCTGTCTGTCATTCAGTTCTGCACCTTAACTCATAACATGCCGGGGATAAATTGAACATTCTATCAGCCAACAGGGCTGATTCGCCACAAGCCTTCACTAAGTGCTTTTTTAGTAATTTCTGACAGTAAATATGATAGATCCAATTTCAGTCTCAGAAAAAAACATTTTCTGTAATGTGTGACACTAATGCCAAGCAGAAATCATTAAAATATGCTCTGACTGTAATTTCTTTTTCAGAACCGCTTATATGTTTCTGGTAAACAATGGCTTTTTCTAATAAATTTCTAATGTATTGGTTGGAAGACAACTATGGTCAGACACATTTGGGGGAATCTGGATTTAGACTTTCTGACCATACATAAAACAGATTGCATCTAGTTAAAAGCTGAAACCTTTTCCTTAATTAAATTTCTTGTGCCTAAAGGTATTAGCCTCAAAACTAAAAATCAACATTTAAAGAACCTTGTAATATTATACAGACATTGAGTGGGCAGAAAGCAGACTTTTCATCTTAATTTTTATCTTCCTGACTTTTGTGAGCATAAATCAGACACTCAAACAAAGTATTTTTTTAAGAAGAAAAAATAATGTGGAGTAACAAATCTAGGAAAGGTATGACTTTCACAAGTTTCCGGATTTGTGGGAAATGCTGTGCTTTCTTTTAAATTCACATATTTGTATAAAATGAACTTTTAATCTAAGTCAGTGCAAAAATATTCATTTGGAATCTGTTCCTTCCTCCAGCTTTTAAGACTTCAAGATGCCAGAAGTAGCTTTCATAATTAATCACATTGTGCACATCTGTGTACAATTACATAAATATGCTTCATTCTTAAAGCTGTGTATACCTGATGTAATGGAAGTTAAATTTATTAAGTATTTTAAAACCATATGGTTTCCCCTTTCTCCCATATGCAAGAAGCTGATTGAAATCTCATACATAAGCAGAAACTGTTGTCTCTTTACTTTCATCTGAAGACTGGAAAACCACTCAACAAATCTGTACCAAGAAGGTGTTGTGTGATGGCCCATAGCATGTAGGCAGCAGATATTTGGTTCAATAAAACACAAATTCCTCACGGATCCTAGAATTCAAATACCACGGTTTTCCAAATTCTAACTTTCAGCTGCCTAGCTGTAAGATGTCCCAACCTTTTACTGACATCAGAGAATCTAAACCAATGACCCTAGAGATGTTGGGAGATTGTTATTTGTGTGTTCGTTTATTGTTGTATTTGTTTACTGCCCATCCAATCAGGTTCTCTGGGTGGTTAACATAAACAATAAAATACAAAATGCAATTCACAAAAAATGGACACCAGAGGGATCTTATAACTCAGGGCCAGGGTCAGTCCAAGACATTTTGGCACCTGAGGCGGACTACAAAGAAGTGTCCTCCTTCTCAACGGAGAAGAAGAGGTGAGTGAAGATCTGCATCAGGAACAAGTCGGAAATAAAGATCTACTTTGGGATCTGCTGCCCCTGTGGATTCTCCTGCCCGAGGCGGTCGTCTCACCTTGCCTCCTGGGTGGGCCGGCCCTGCTCAGTGCAAATCAACACAGTGCTGAGGCTGTAGATGGGTCCACTGATCAGAAGATAAAATATCTCTCTGACCACTTTTTCGGGATCCTAAAGGACAATCAGGGTCTTTTCCAGGGAGTCTTCTCTTCTCATGAAGTGGCCAATACCTCATGAGAAGAGAAGACTCCCTGGAAAAGACCCTGATGTTGGGAAGGATGGAGGGCACAAGGAGAAGGGGACGGCAGAGGACGAGGTGGTTGGACAGTGTTCTCGAAGCTACCAACATGAGTCTGACCAAACTGCGGGAGGCAGTGGAAGACAGGAGTGCCTGGCGTGCTCTGGTCCATGGGGTCATGAAGAGTCGGACACGACTAAAGGACTAAACAACAAAAGGACAACCAGAATAACATTTCCCTCCAGTCTAAGCTGTAATCACCACAGTGCTGAGACCAGACCAAAGCCCTCTGAATGGCGTATAAAATATCCCTCTGGCTATTATTTAGACATTGGCTGTGTACATTCTGTACACTGAAAGCACATTTAAAGCACAGTTTCCTGCAAAGAATCGTGGGAACTGTCATTTATGGTTCACAGAGCTACAGTTCCCAGCACTCTTAACAATAATCCGGTTTCCAGGATTATTGAAGAGAAGTCATATACTCTAAATGTGCTTTCACAATATGTGGTGTGCATGCAGCCATCCTCTCTAAAGGGCAGTCAGAAGGGGATTTTACCTCTCTCCTCAGTGCTAAGCACCACAGCACTGAGACTGGATATAAAAAACAGCTTTTCCTTCAGTCTATTGCAGGTGAGTGAAAGGCCACCTTTTTAAAAAAGGGGGGGAGAAAAAGTGCTGTGGCACTTAGCGCTGAAATCTGAGATAAAAGATCCTCTGCCTGCTCTTTGGAGATCTTTTTTTTTTTTTGAAAGGCAGTCTAAGGGATCTGTTATCTCCAATCTGAGGGTCAAGTACCAAAGTGCTGAGATCAGAGATAAGGACCCCTGTTTACTGTAAGAGCAAAAGACAACATTTCTCTCTACTTACAGGTAGGTAGCCGTGTTGGTCTGTCATAGTCAAAACAAAATAAAAAATAAAAAAAATCCTTCCAGTAACACCTTAGAGACCAACTAAGTTTGTTCTTGGTAGGAGCTTTCATGTGCATGCACACGAAAGCTCATACCAAGAACAAATTTAGTTGGTCTCTAAGGTGCTACTGGAAGGAATTTTTTTTATTTTTTATTTTATTTCTCTCTGCTATCACCCCATTACTGGATGCTGGAGTCTGGGTGGGTGGAAACACTGCATTTGCACAGATCCTTCAAAAATCGATCTGTCCTTACTGTGTAAAGGCAAAAAGAGCTCAGTAATTCTAGAAAAAAATAATGCAAATAATGTCAACAAACAGTTGGACCGCAAGCCCTATCTTACAGCTATTCAAAGCCTCAAACATAAAAGGGCAATTACCTTTCAAAATATGCATGCATGCAATTGCAATACATAGTAACAATGTTTTGTATATTTGCAAGAACACATGTTTTTGCGGGGAGGGGGCAGAGAGGCATTTCATTAAACTACAGTATTACCCTTATCTATAAATTAGAAAGCGCAGATACCTTAATATGAACTAATAATTCTCTGTGAACTCCTTAGCCAATACTACTTCATTACAGTGGTACCTCGAGTTACAGACGCTTCAGGTTACAGACTCTGCTAACCCAGGTTAGCAGTACCTCAGGTTAAAAACTTTGCTTCAGGATGAGAACAGAAATCGCGTGGCAGCACGGCGGCAGCGGGAGGCCCCATTAGCTAAAGTGGTGTCTCAGGTTAAGAACGGACCTCCGGAATGAATTAAGTTCTTAACCACAGGTACCACTGTATTTAGCTTCCATCAATAAAAAAGAAGAAGGGAAGGGAAGGGAAGGGAAGGGAAGGGAAGGGAAGGGAAGGGAAGGGAAGGGAAGGGAAGGGAAGGGAAGGGAAGGGAAGGAAAGGAAAGGAAAGGAAAGGAAAGGAAAGGAAAGGAAAGGAAAGGAAAAATATGTTTTTACTTCCAGCAATCTAATAGTATTAAGCAATTTAAGTTTTCTTGGGGACAGACCCAATACTGATAAACAAGCTTAGCTTTTCTTTTTTAAGTAATCTGGGGCTATTCACAGCTGATAATTAACCTTGACTTTATGTATTTATTATACAGGACAGCTAACATTCACATTCAGCCTACCTAATAAGAGATGAAGAGGTTGAGGTCCACAGCATTGCTGATTTTTTAAAAACATAATAGCAGGGAGATAATATATTCAAAGAGGTCTATAATAAAACCTTTGCGCATGTAAAATGCATGATCTTTTTTCTCTATTCACACATATGTATCTTCAATTAGTTAAATAAAAATAAACATCCCTTGTTCCACCAGTTCCATGAATTGATCTGATATTTATTTTCAAACTGTACATAAACAATATGCACTGACTCTGGTATTCTTGATATGGCGATTTTCATTTTTCATTTTGAAAGCAAACAATGCATATTATGCTGCCTGGAAAAAGAAATGGGAACACACTGACAATGAAAAGGAATGTAGTGAATAACTGAACCAAGTGGATATGAACTCCACCAAATAAAGAATGAAAAGCTGTGGTTATTACAACAATAACACACAATGCATTATTAGAAACCAGAAGGAAGTTTATAGGGCAGGCACATTTATAGTATTTTGAGCACGCAGCTGACAGACAGGAAAAATGGAGACCAGTGACAGCTAAGGCTTCTTCCATACACTAAAGCGGTGTCTGAAGAGTTACTCCCTTGTAATCCAATTGCATGTCACTCCAGTAACATTTAAATCAGGGATCACCAACTCAAGGCCCATGGCCACGTCTTGCACCCTAAGAAATGCCAGCTCTCCTTCCTAGATTCAAGAAAGAAATGCCAGCTCTCCTTCCTAGATTCAAGAAAGGTATCAAATAGGCCTACTGTTGGCTGTAGGAAAAGCAGATCATGGAAGGAAGCTGCCATTCCCTCCTGTAAAATTAGTTGCTGATCAGCAAAACTCTAGATGGAGGATCACCTGGGCTATTTCCAGGCAGAGATCACATATTGCAAACAGATCATTCAGGCCCATTCTTTTTTGCACGTGCAATTGATACGCGAGCATCCACACATTGACATATTTTCAGCCACAAGATCAATTGCTATTCCACACAATTGCAATCCACACTAGTGGATGAAGTATGACAGAAGGCATGCAGGTAGTGTGTTTTTTTGGTCCCTTGTCTCAATCAACTCTTACCCCACCCCAATCCTCTTCACAACCTGGGCATACCTGCAGGTAATTCCGTACCTATGTATATGCACCTTAAAAAAACCAAAAACCAAACAGGTTTTGTGCACAAGAGTACACAAAAACAAGCATTAGTAACTATGTGTCACAATGGAGGGGGATGGAAGCTTGAAGAGAACGGCACAACACATTTCTGTTTCTTGGGGTGGGGAATAATACTGAGGTCTTGTGCAATATTGAATTTGCCCAAGGCTTGCACAAGAGTGGTGTGTTGTTGTTTTAAAAAAACAAACTCCTAATATATGTACTGTAATGATAGTCTCTGAGGATTAATCCCTCACATGTTATACTGTGCAGAGATCTAGACAGAACAGCCGCTCTTAACTAGCTTGCTAAAATTCAAATGCACCTTTTGCAGACAGCAATATGGTGAAATAGGCACAGTCATGGCCACCCTTTAAAAAATGGCTACGGTACGCTTAGGTAAGTCACATGTGACAAACTGCCCATTTAAAAAAGTTCTAATGAGCTTATACACCAGCAGTGATTGCAGATGTACAATGGGCTATTTTTAAATCAGATTTTCTGTGGAATGGGTACATCTGGATTAAACAAAGTATAGCTAAGAGCTGGCATTTTGGTGACATCATCACGTGGATGGCAGAAACGATTTGCATACACCAATTCCACAATGAATATCTATCTAGAAACACCTTTAGGAAGGCCCAAGTATATCTTTGCTTCCTTCCCATGGTTATATTGCCCTCCCTTGGGTGAAGTTGGCTTTGGAAGAAGCATCATTTCTCATGACCATGTGGTTCCTCCAAGGAAATGGTAGCACAGCAGCACTGGACCTGATCCATGGGGAAGAGGCTCCCATGCCACATCAGTAATGCATGCATTGGCTCTCTTGCCTCCTTTGGGTTATAGTTCAGTGTTTCTGTTGTGCAACTTTGTTTTGTGCGAATGGCTTGCCTTGGGCAAGATAAAGTAACTAGAAAATTTAATAAACAATCTAACAGACTTTAATTGTATTTTATTCTAAATGTTCTGCTTGCAACTTAGTATCAGTTAGACACTTATGAATTCCTACTTGTTTGTCAAATTATCTATCTATATCTATATACAGTATATATATAGGCATACAAAGAGCTACTTTAGATGTATCCATGCAAGTCCTGGAGAGTGAATGGAACAAAACACACCTGCTGGCTCTTTCCTTTGACACTTGTGGTGTATTTTTTAGGACCTACTATAGTGACTGGGATGCGGGTGGCGCTGTGGTCTAAACCACTGAGCCTCTGGCTTGCCGACCAGAAGGTTGGCGGTTCGAATCCCCGCGATGGGGTGAGCTCCCGTTGTTCAATCCCAGTTCCTGCCAACCTAGCAGTTCGAAAGCACGTCAAAGTGCAAGTAGATAAATAGGAACCGCTCTGGCGGGAAGGTAAACGTCGTTTCCGTGCGCTGCTCTGGTTCGCCAGAAGCGGCTTAGTCATACTGGCCACAGGACCCGGAAGCTGTACACCGGCTCCCTCGGCCAATAATGCAAGATGAGCGCCGCAACCCCAGAGTTGGTCACAACTGGACCTAATGGTCAGGGGTCCCTTTATCCTTAAACTTAAGTATCTAAAGCCATTTGCACATGCAGAATGTAGGCACCCTATACTTTATATAGAAATGAGCAAACCGGTGATATCTTTGGGAGCAGGCTATCAGGCGATGCCCATTACTTATATCAGGTATAGTAAAACTCCGGCCTTCCAGATGTTTGGGACTACAATTCCCATCATCCCTAGCTAACAGGACCAGTGGTCAGTGAGGATGGGAATTGTAGTCCCAAACATCTGGAGGGCCGGAGTTAGCCTATGCCTGAACATCATAGGAGCCTACACAACACAAAACATTGTTGCTGTATGTAGGTTTTATTTTATTTGTTTTTTTATCCTATATTTTGGAAATGTACATCCAGTTTTCTTTTCTCCTTTACCGTATATTCCGGTGTATAAGACGACTGGGCGTATAAGACGACCCCCAACTTTTCCAGTTAAAATATAGAGTTTGGGATATACTCGCCGTATAAGATTTATATAAGATAATTTATTGTCATTGCACAAGTACAAGCACAGCACTATACAAGTGCAATGAAATTGCATGCCATCCCGTTAAAAAAACAGAAAGAAATAAAGAAATAAGAAATACGACGCAGCGTATAAGAGGACCCCCGACTTTTGAGAAGATTTTCCTGGGTTAAAAAGTAGTCTTATACGCAGGAATATACAGTAATTTTGGGGGGGGCCAAGAGAGTGGGGCCCTAAACTACAGCCTGTTTAGTTTATAAGTGAATCCAGCTTATACGCTCAAGACTCTCCCCCCTCAGAGAGAGAGGCGGGCAGCAGCAGCGCCATTTGCGCGGGGCACGCGGCTCCAACGCGGAGTGGGGGAAAAGGCGCCAGAGGGAGGAGAAGGAGAAGGAGAAGGAGAAAGAGAAGGAGGAGGAGGAGGAGGAGGAGGAGGAGGAGAAGAAGAAGAAGAAGAAGAAGAAGAAGAAGAAGAAGAAGAAGGGGTGGGGGTCGAGGAGGGGAGTTGGAGACTGAGCGCCCCACAACCACCGCCACTGCCGCTCTCCTCAGGAGCGCAGCCTCGCCTCCGAGTCTCCTCCGAGAGAGATGGAGATGGGGAGAGGATGGTGTTGCTGACGCCGCCGCCGCCGCCTCCTCCTCCTCCTCCCCGCTGCCGCGAAGTGAGCGGCTGGAGTCGGCGGCCGACTTGGGACGAGGCAGCGGCGGAGGAGAAGGCGGGAAGACGGCGCTCCGGCTCAGCCCGCCCGTCCGTCGTCCGTGTGGCTGCGGGGCGCTTCGCCTGGCCCAGGTAAACGGGCGGGGGGGGAGGTAGGTAAGGGGGTGGGTGGGTGGGGGGTTTTTTCGGGGGGGGGAATCACGCTTTTCTTTTTTCTTTTTTGTGGAAATCGGCTTCTTTAACACTTGGCAATCATTCCCTTTCCCCCCCCCCAGGCGTCTGTCTTAAAAACCCTTTCCTCCCCCCCCCCCAAAAGTTTCCCTCCTCGGTGGAAGAATGTCTGCTTTCTCTCCTTTTCGCTCCCTGCTTTCCAATAGGTTTTTCTATCCCTCCCTCTCTCCCATTTCGCGAAGGGGGTGACTGCGGGGGGGGGGGGTTAAGGAAAAAAAAAAGGATTTTCCTTCCACGTCGCTGGGTTTTAAATGGGTGCGATTGGAGGGATCCGTTCATTTTCTTCTCCTTCTCCTCCTCCTCGGTGCTTTAAGGGCGACTTCGTCGGGAAGTTTAGTGGCCATAGAGGGGGGTCAACTTACGCGCGCACCCCCCAAAATAAAACATTTCGAGGGGTTCCACCTCCCACCCACCCCAATAAAAAGTGGGTGGGCTGTATTGCCATTCCAATGGTGTCATGTGATCGATTATCCAGGGCAGGACTTACTTGGCCCCCCCCCAATATTTTATTCCAAAGTTGGCACCCCTAAAACCCCTACAAAACATTCCCCATTTCCTAGTGAATGGGCATTGCCGATCTTGGGATGTGGGGGGCGGGGTTTACTGTCTCCCAATATTTTATTCAAGTTGGCACCCCTAACCCTTATAAAATATTTGGGGGGTGCCCCCGCCATGAATGGGCATTGCCATTCAAATGGTATATGGATTATGTGGGGCGGGGCTTACTGCCCCCCCTCCATGGGCGTACCCAGGGGGCAGAGGGGGCAGCTGCCCCCCCCAGAAGCAAAAATGATCAGCGTCCATTCAAAGCAATCCTGAACGACCATGGCTTGCCCCCCCTAGTTTTGATCCTGGGTACGCCCCTGCCCCCCTCAATATTTTATTCAAGTTATTTATTCAAGGCTTCGTTCCAAGTCAAGCTGTTGTTTCCCCCCTCCCCAACGCAATTTCGAGTATCCCTGTTTAAGATGAAAATTTGCTGCATAGTAAACAAGATTTTTCCTCTTGTCTAGCAAGAACCACAACTCTCTGCAGGTTCTGCACCCCTTTTTGCACCCCTTTTTACCCCTTGGGTAAAAAAAAATAAGGCGTCCAGCTTTGGAATTTAAGGTTTCAGATCCCATTTTGATTTCTTTGGAATTTGTTACTCTGCAATAGGTTTCCAAACGTAGGTATTTCCCTCCTCCTCTCCCCCCCCCCAACCTCCGCTCCTTGAAGCCATATGGTATTTTTGAAGTTTAAAGAGTGGAGACACCCTAGGAGTGTTGCTTTCAGCCTAAGCTGAGGTGTTGGAAATCTATAAGGATTCAGTCCTCAAGAATTAACCCCTTGTCAGCTTCCTTGCTTCTGCAGTTTATGACAATATTGTTGGGTGTGGATTAGAAATCCCACAACACGTTTTAACCACCTTAAGTTATACGGTACTTGCAGTCAGGGTGGTTGAAAAGTTGTGAAATGGTTGATTCTCTCCTCCCCCCCCCCCCCCGCCCTCAGCAGTGCATGCGCATGGACAATTCTGATCTGTTTTAGTCACTGTATGATGATAATTCTCCATTAACAATGGAATATAAACCTCTTTCTGGTCCTAATTAGCCGTGCAGCCCAATCCCAGGCTTGCTTACTCAGAAATAAATCATACTGAGCCAGTGAAATTTACTCTTAAGTGAACATACTTA
Organism: Darevskia mixta; assembly: GCA_034641385.1. NCBI lineage: Eukaryota > Metazoa > Chordata > Lepidosauria > Squamata > Lacertidae > Darevskia > Darevskia mixta. The sequence continues at coordinate 19,794,290 of JAWWNH010000017.1, forward strand.
GAGTTAGACTCCTAGAGCACAATCCTGTGTGTCTACTCAGAAGTAAGTCCTACTGAGTTCAATGGAACTTATTATTCCCAGGCATATGTATAGTATTGCAGCCTTAGTTTATTAAAAGTCGAATGAAGATAATGTACATTCATCTTAAATATGCACCGTTTGGTCTGCTAAGTATAAAGGAAAGTGTGTAGATAAGAGCATGTTTCAAGCACTGCGTTTCAATAAGCTGCTAGCATTTTAGCTGAAATAATCATCAAAGCAATGAGGCTTGCGTGGACTAATGCTGCATACTTTTAAAATTAATATTCATAGCGTCACAAATTCTGGGCTGATTTAAGCCCTTATGTGCTTTCTCCCATTTTATACATGTGCTTGCTTACTACAGAGAAAAAAAGTATCAGTATGATATATATTTTTTAATGCAGTGGTCAACGCAGAGGAGCTCAGGGTAAGAATGTATACACAGAAGTCTTTTGTCCAATTTAATTTCCTTGAGCTTGAAGAGGCTGAACAAGGATAACCAGGCATAGATCAGAAGAAGAAACTGGAAATAAAAAGAATAGAGAAAGAAGGAAGGAAGGAAGGAAGGAAGGAAGGAAGGAAGGAAGGTTAAAATCAAAGTTGACCATCTTTTTCCATATTTCTATCCCCCTTCTCCTGTGAGTCAAATTAGGAATCTAACTTCAAGTGAATAGTCTAACCAGTGATGGCTAACTCCCATCATCCCTAGCTAACAGGACCAGTGGTCAGGGATGATGGGAGTTGTAGTCCCAAAACATCTGGAGTGTCAAGGTTAGCCATCACTGGTCTAAACCATCCTAGGGTGCCTACCATTTGTTTTGGCCTACAACTCCCATCATCCTTGACCATTGGTTGTGCTGACTCAAGCTGATAGGAGTTGTAGTAAAAACATCTGGAGAGTACCACACTCGTGCAAGTTGCTCTACATGTTCTCCGACTGTTCTAGATACAGTGTTTTGCTATATTAATGCATCCCACCACATGTTGATAGGACCCCTTCCCCTTTACATTTCTGCCCATTAAATCATGACATTTTTGTTTTTAGGGATTTCCCTAAACAATAATGGGAACAGCAACAGCTCTTGACGATTTATGATCGCTGGCTTCACCCACTACGACAGGAGCAGACCACGTGGTGCCCTCCAGATGTTTTTCCCGACTACAACTTCCATCAGACCCTACCAGCATAGCCAGTGGTCAGAGACGATGGGAGTTGTGGTTCAGCATCTGGAGGGCCTCACGTTTGCTAACCCTGCACGGAGGGGGAAAGTAAGAGAAATTGTGTTTCTTGTTTTATGCCAATTTATAATTGCCATTGCTTGGCACCGATCATTAGACCTTCCTGCAGGCTTCATACTCCACAGAGCCGTGTCACAAGTCTAGGATTTCTGCTCATTCAGTTAAGAAGAGATAGAGGGCTCAAATGGCCAGCTGCACATCTCTACCCCATTTACTCCCATTGAACTCCTAGAGGGCTCCATCTTGTTCACACTTCTTTTGACTGTGTGGTGAGACTGCATGGAGGTTTGGGATTCATATGCTGGTGATACCCAGCTGTGCTTCTTTTTAATCTGACCTGGGTCCTGCAGAGTCTGTGTTTCCTGTCATGGTGACATTTTGGAAGTAGGTGAGCTAACTGAAGTTGAACCACACTGGACTGAAATAATTTTGTTTGACACCTTTCACATGCTTGTCTATTTGACCAGGATATGGCAACGACAATTCATGCCTCTGTAACCTCAAGGTAGACTGTTGTCACTTGCGCGCTCGATGTGGACTGTTGTTGGTGACTGTTCAGGAGCATCAGTTTGTATAGAACATGCCAGCTCTTTTGATCACAGAAAAGAACTGTGTTAGTTCCCCGTTGTGTTTTGGACACTACTGCCTTTGAGCTACGGTATGAAGCCCTGCATATCTACCCGTGTTTCTCATAAAATAAGACACCGTCTTATATTTATTTTACTCAAGAAAATAAGCCTATGGCTTATTTTTGGGGGGTGTCTTATTTTTTTTAATTAAGTACTGGTACTGTATGGTTCTGGGTGCCTGCCTCCTCCTGCGGTGGCCGGTGTTGCTGCTGCTGGGTCCTGCTGGCTCGGTGCTGCTGGGCGCCAACCCAGCAGGCCGCCTCCTCCTCCTGCCGGCTTCCGGAGGCTCGGGGCGCTCTGCGTGGCGCTGCTGGGCGCTTTGTCGGCGCTTCAGCAGCAGCGTCCCGCTGGCTGGGGCGCTCGGCGGTCTCGCTCCGTGCGGCGCTGCTGGGCGCCGACCTGGCAAGCCTCCTCCTCTTCCTGCCGCGGCTCGGCGCCCGGAACTGGCTGTTGCTGCTGCTGCTGAAGCACCGACAAAGCGGCCAGCAGCGCCGCGTGGAGCGCCCCGAGCTGCGGCAGGAGGAGGAGGATTCAAAGTGCTACAGAGCACTGCTGGGTCCCACTGGCTTGGGGCGCTCTGCGTGGCGCTGCTGGCTGCTTTGTCGGCGCTTCAGCAGCAGGGTCCCGCTGGCTCGGGGCACTCGGCGGTCTCGCTCCATGCTGCGCGGCGCTGTAGCAGCAGCAGCAGCTGCTTCTGGGCGCTGACCCGGCAGGCCTCCTCCTCCTCATGCCGTGGCCAGCGGGCTGGGTCCCGCTGGCTGGAGCGCTCGGCAGTCTCGTTCCGTGCGGCGCAGTGCTGCAGCAGCATTAGCCGGTTCTGGGCACTGACCCGGCAGGCCGCCTCCTCCTCCTGCCGTGGCCAGCGTGCTGGGTCCCGCTGGCTCGGGGTACGTCTTATTTTCGGGGTATGCCTTATATTTTGTGACCCCCTTGAAAATCCTGCTATGCCTTATATTTTAGGTATGTCTTATATTATGAGAAACACGGTATATCTACATTCCTCAGAGACCAACTTATTTTCTTCATTATATTGTGACCTTCAGAATCAACGAAGTGTATCACCAATGGGAAAATTACAAGCAAGCATGGGAATGTAGAGAGGCTTCCCCACAATTAAGAACATAGGAAGATGTTTGCAACAGGCCAAAGCCCTGCCTGTACAAGGAGGTCTTCACTTGCTAATAGAATGCCACCAGAGAGGGGGCCAAAAGAGCCTCTCTTGGAAGGGGGTGCCTGAGCCTGAAAACCTCCACATCCTCACATCACTGTCTGAAGACTCTTTAAACCCATGAAGGTTCATATTGATCCCAAGCCATTTAAGGATCTAAAGGTCATGGCTTCCACTTTGAATTGTGTTCAGATAGAAACAGTCAGCCGGTGAATATGTTTTATCATAACGAGGAAGGGAGTTTCATGTTCCCAATAAGTTGACCTCAGTCAACAATCTGGTTGTGGAATCTGAGCAAGTTGGTACAATGCTGCTCTTCTTCCTAATTTTTTGTTACCCTTGCTGTGTGTTTGGCAAATGGTGGAAAAGAAATGGAACATAGTAAATCAATGAATACATCAATTATAAGCTTTTTAAAAAAGGTCTAGCCAGTGGTTCTAGGCCATTTCTTTAATGTCAATAAATTGAAACTCAAATGCACCACCCCTACTGTATTTTGGTCATTTGTGCATTTGACCAGGTTTTTCATTTGGCCAAGTTCTAGGTGCTTCTGACTTGGAGATGCAGATATAGATATAGATATAGATATAGATGATATAGATATAGATGTAGATGTGTGTGTGTGTGTGTGCGTCTCTCTCTCTCTCTCTCTCTCTATATATATACATATATACATATATATATCTTTAAGAGCAGGGAGTGGGAAATAATTCATTGGTGCCAACATATTTTTGTTGCATTGTGCGTTCTGCTCTACAGTGACTCATTTTTCCAGGTTGGGGAATTTTATTTCAGTTTGGCAATGAAAATTGTTGGCTCTGGAGGCTGCTGGGATTGTTGTGGGCCAAAAGTCTTGCATGGCTATCATACAGGAAATATATACATATATCTGTTTTTAGCATTTGGAACTTTGGCTCATGGAATTCATGTCATGGCTGCTATTTATACAAATACAGTAGTTTTAGCTTATCTTAACCTTTTTAATTAAAAAAAAGCACTGTAGGTCTGTAGATTCTGCATGACCATTTGAAAAAAGCACTGTGCTTACATACCGGTAGGTAAGGCCTGTGTATACTCACAGTTCAAACCCCGCCCCCCTTTATTCAGTGGGGTTTATTCCAAGGCAAATGTGCATTGGATTACAGCCTTAATTTCCATAGATCACTTACAGAATTTATTGCCTTTGACTGCAATCTCAGATTTCACAGAGTTTCTCACTAGCAATTTATTAATTTTCAAGCTTAAAAATGTATAACTCATTACCTCAAACTTCAAACATACCCTGCTGTAGTCTGATAACTCTGCTTTCTGAAATTTAGAATTTCAGGGAACACAAGGGAGTTCATATGACACAGAAATGACTAGAGATATTATAGTGATGTATATATGCCTTATGAGGAACGGCTTAGGGAGCTGGGTATGTTTAGCCTGGAGAAGAGAAGGTTAAGGGGTGATATGATAGCCATGTTCAAATATATAAAAGGATGTCATATAGAGGAGGGAGAAAGGTTGTTTTCTGCTGCTCCAGAGAAGCGGACACGGAGCAATGGATTTAAACTACAAGAAAGAAGATTCCACCTAAACATTAGGAAGAATTTCCTGACAGTAAGAGCTGTTTGACAGTGGAATTTGCTGCCAAGGAGTGTGGTGGAGTCTCCTTCTTTGGAGGTCTTTAAGCAGAGGCTTGACAGCCACCTGTCAGGAATGCTTTGATGGTGTTTCCTGCTTGGCAGGGGGTTGGACTGGATGGCCCTTGTGGTCTCTTCCAACTCTATGATTCTATAACTATACCATTTTTAGTTTGGAATGTTCCTCCACTTTCTCTAACTTTTAGATGAATAATGCAAGCCAGAGGAATTTAAGGATGAAGTAGACTTAAGGATGAACTACCGGTAGTCCTTATTTAGTTGTGGGATTTTAATGTGTGATATTTCCACATAATGCAGAATTGTTTCTTTTCAGTATGCATTTTCATATGGTTGCACCTGTATTTCACAGTGGCCTGGTTCAAACATCACGCTAAGCTAAACTGTGGCTTAGCAGGGGCATGGGAGTCTTATTGGCTCCCAGAGGAGAGAGCTCACTGCTGTTCTGCTCCTTCCTGGTCATTTTTGCTACCACACCAACATTAAGGTAGGATTTGGCTTAGCATTTCATCTGAGTCAGGAATTGTAGTCAAGCTTTCTCCTCAGCAATCATGAGCTACACCAAGGTTTTTTCGTGGTGCCTTGGTATTGTTTATCCCCTAATTTATAGACCTATTTGGTTGCTAGGAAATAATTTTCTATCAGGTTGTACTGGCTAAAGAATGTAAATGGTTGTATACTGCCATGCGTGGCTTGACTTGCTTGTTTGAGGTAGATGGAAATTCCTTGCCTATGAACACCTGTGATTTTATGTAGCCTAATATGGAGCTCCTACTTTTTTGCTCTGTGCCATGATTTAAGCTCCATGATGTGAAGATGCTATGCTAAGAATCTTGTTTTGCAATAGGTTTTGAAAGTTGCAAGTTCTGTGATTCCTTTAAACTGCTGCATCTCAGAGAGGCTTGGATCAAGCCCAGTATTGACTGTGGCTGTGAAGAAAACAGTACCTCTTGAAAAAGAACGGCTGTTCTTGCTGTTTACATTTCTTAGGATTTAGATTTTGTTTTTCTTGGTTTATCTTTATGGTATAGCTGTGTTAAAAGACGTGGAAGGATTGCCAGTTAATTTGCACGGTTTCAGCACTATGTTCAAAATAACAAATGTGAACATTGGAAATAGGTCATATTAGCCTCCTCCTCCCCCCTCTTTTTTTAAATAAATGAAGATACAGTAAAGTAAGGAAAACATCTGTTCTGTTTTCTTTTTCTTCCTTATCTTCAACTTAAACAGCATAAGTTGCTTAAATAAAGATAGCTTTTGTGGACAGATCATTGGTTGGCTAAAAAAATGTGCTAAATTTCCATGGATTGTGTACACTGTACATTATGCTTAATCATACAGTTACCCTGTTTTTGAACTAGAGCATGAAAATGAAAATAGAGTTAGCATAGTGATTCAAGAGCCCAGTCCTATGTATGCTTAATTGAAAACAAGTCCTGCTGAATTAAATTAATTACTCGCTAAGTGCTCCCCTACAGAATGGACTAAGAAGTTCCTGGTTAAAATTAGAGCTGGGCCAAATATCTTACCTCCCACGCTTTTGCAGGCCATTTGTCTTCCACATGGGATAATCAGCTATTTTCGGGTGAGTGGTGAATTTTCCAAAATGTTGTCTTATCAAATAGCATAAAAAACCCCTTCAAGCAGCAGTGTTTGGGGGGGGGGGTTGAATAAAGAAAGAGGAAAAAATAATTGGAACCCCTGACATACCTAATAAAGTAAGACAAAGTAAATAGAAATTTGCTACTCACTCAACTTCCCCCTCATCCAAAACTAATCCAGTCTTCTGTGATGGATTTTGATGCACCCCCTTGAAAATTGTTGGACCAAATAATTTGTTCTAGCAAAAATGAAAAATCTTAACTCAGCCACAAATCCACCAGGTTGCTTTAGACAACTCAGCTCTCCCTCTGCAGTATGTAGATAATAATACTGGCCTACAATACTTGAAGGTTCTCAACTTACTATTTAAGTAAGTTAGGGTTGCCATATTTCTTTTGGCAAAGTTGTTGAGTTTTTTTCAACATTATGAGCTGCCATATGCCCGGGTTTCCCCAGATGTTTCAGCCCATTTCATACCTGGATGCCATTTCCGACAGACAAATCATGGTTATTTTTTGATGTATTGCAGCCCTAAGTAAGTCTTGTACATTTTCTCCCCTCATACACATATCAGTGTGGTTTTATTATGAGTTTTTACAAAAGTTGTCTTGCTGTTCTGCATGATATAATTAATAATACCCTTCATATGTGGGCCATAATGACATTTCCTATTGTCTAGGTCTTGGACATCAGGAGTTTCCTGAATGTTGATGTTCCCCTCCCTGGTAGTGTAGGAATCCCCCCACCCTCCATTGTTACCATTGAGCTGGTTCGCATAAACACTGACTTGGCGAGATAGCTACGGAGGTGGGCAGACTTCTGGAGAGGAGCTTGCAATTCCTTTGATCCACCTAGGGCCTTTTTGCTGACATAGAATCATAGAAGAATCATAGAATCATAGAGTTGGAAGAGACCCCAAGGGCCATCCAGTCCAACCCCCTGCCAAGCAGGAACACCATCAAAGCATTCTTGACAGGTGGCTGTCAAGCCTCTGCTTAAAGACCTCCAAAGAAGGAGACTCCACCACACTCCTTGGCAGCAAATTCCCCTGTCGAACAGCTCTTACTGTCAGGAAGTTCTTCCTAATGTTTAGGTGGAATCTTCTTTCTTGTAGTTTGAATCCATTGCTCCGTGCCCGCTTCTCTGGAGCAGCAGAAAACAACCTTTCTCCCTCCTCTATATGACATCCTTTTATATATTTGAACATGGCTATCATATCACCCCTTAACCTTCTCTTCTCCAGGCTAAACATACCCAGATGCACATTCATGTGATCCCCAGATGGGGTGGAATTGTTATCTAGGAACCCAAGGTTGAATTATTATTATTATTATTATTATTATTATTATTATTATTATTGGATTATTATTTCATTTACATCTCACCTTCCCCCCCCCCAAGGAGCTCAAGTTGGCATACATGGTTCTCCCCTTCTTCATTTAATCCTCACAACAACCCTGTGAGGTAGGTTAGGCTGAGAGGCTGTGACTGGCTCTCAGTGAGCATGATGGGCAAGGGGGGGGGATTTGAACCCTGGTTTTCCAGGTCCCAGTCCAACACTCGCAAGTACTATATCAGCTTAGGAGGTCTTGCAAACCAGACCATTATGCTTATGTTCCCTCCATTGTGTATGTACCGATCTTAACATTAACCACGGTTAGCTGCAAGCTAACATTTGCAATTATGGTTAGGTAATAAGGGACCCAGGTGGCGCTGTGGGTTAAACCACAGAGCCTAGGGCTTGCTGATCAGAAGGTCGGCGGTTCGAATCCCTGCGACGGGGTGAGCTCCCGTTGCTCGGTCCCAGCTCCTGCCCACCTAGCAGTTCGAAAGCACGTCAAAGTGCAAGTAGATAAATAGGAACCGCTGCAGCGGGAAGGTAAACGGCGTTTCCGTGCGCTGCTCTGGTTCGCCAGAAGCGGCTTTGTCATGCTGGCCACATGACCTGGAAGCTGTACGCGGGCTCCCTCGGCCAATAAAGCGAGATGAGCACTGCAACCCCAGAGTCGGACACGACTGGACCTAATGGTCAGGGGTCCCTTTACCTTTACCTAATCATAGTGTCCCTCAAATATATGTTTGTACTGCAACTCCCATCACCCTGCCTGGTTCTCTAAGCCATAGTACGAGAGATGGAAGGTGTGAGTGAGAAGATAACAAGAGAGCATGACAGACAAAAAGCTCTTTCACAGTTGCTTCGTTTTTGAAATTCCCTGATTGTCCCAGTTTCCAGAACAGTTGCCATGTTAGTGTGCATCTTGCAAGTGCCCCAAGGCAGGTGTATTCTCAGTGATTCTCAGTGATTGATTGAATGATTGGGAAAGGTTGTTTTACACTGTGTACACAGTTGTGAAGGAAGCTCCTTTGCATGGAAGAATGTCTCTTTGATGTGGCCATAAAACACTAATGCAGGATGTAAATGCCAATTTGGCTCCTTAGCCTGAGGTAATGTTTTACTGCCTTAACCTTTGCACTAGACTCTAGTTAACCAGACTACCGCCTACTTTGCCTGATGGAAATACATCTAATTACTAGGTTACAAAAGATTAAAAGAATTCAGATGGCAGGTTAAGAAGAACCTAAAGGGGGAAATAGAATTAGGCTCAGTTCCACTTAGAGGTAGCAGCTGTATCCCTAACAAGTAAAATAAAACTTTAATTGGTCATTAGTATTTTAGATGCCTCATTTAAGATACCGCATTGCAATCTATTCTGCGTCTATTAATCTATTAATGCTGGGATAGGTCAGTCAGTAACCTTGGGGTCATGGGTGTTTTCTCTAGGGGTGTCCATTTGACATAACACATGAGGATAAAGCAGGTCTGCGCCTGCTGGCCACAATCCTCTGGTGGATGCACACAGACCTTATAAGAAGGGGCCCAGGAAGGTCAGGGACTCAGGCTCAAAGAGGGCCTCAAATTTAGGCATGTGTTAATTTTTTGGCATTTGCTAAGTTTCACAATTTGTTTTATGCACATTGGACCACAAAAGAGACACTCTCACAGTTTAAAACTGGAAGTTTAAGTAAATAAGAGATGTGATTTCATAAAAAAACATTTGTCTGTTTATTAAATGATATAGATGCCATATTAAAGAGTTCAAAATGTTATTAACTTTGTCAGAATGTTAATTCCAAGGCCCACAACCTTCCATTCCGGCTGTGAAGTAACCCCCATTCCTTTGGTAGAAACTATGCTGGAGCAATCTGTGGACACATGTGGTGGCCTATTTACCACTTGCTTCTTCCCCCCTTTTTTCTTTTTAGAATGCTTGGGAGCAAAAAATAAATAAAACACATTTAAGGGTGGTCAGCTTACTTTGTTTCCCATAAATACTTTTTGGAGGAGGAGAGAAGTGGGGAGGGATGTAGCTTTTCTTCTCCCCTCCTATCACCACCTACAAAGGCTTCTGAAGAATGGGATGGAAAGAAAAACAAGAGCATTACTTTGGATCCCACTTTGGAGCTTTAAATCAGGCCTGTATTTCCTTCAGGGCACTCAGACCCATTTGCCCAGCCCTTCCCGTGGTGCAGAAGCCCTGTTCCACTCACCAAATGGAGCTTCCTGTTCTCTAACCAACTGAACTATCTGCCAGCAGAAAGACCCAACTTGGAGTGTTCCATGGGAGGGGCTGAGCTTGCCTGGGATTTCCTATATCCTGACCTGGCCCTACTGTCATCACTTGACTTAATCCAGGCCCAGTCTCTACACCACCTCCAGGCTGGCATAGCGGTCCAGGCTAGTCTTTGCCGCCATCTTCTGCCCAGGCTTTGAATTCTTTGCTGGCTCCATCACTGCTCCATCACATCCTATTGCTGCCCAGCCTGCGTTTGAATCATGCCCATCACCTTTTTTGCCGTTTTAATGGCCACAGTCCTCCTTGTAGGCTTCCCATAAGCATTTGGTTGGCCACTGGGAACAGGATGCTGGAATAGATCAACCTTTGGCCTGATGTTCTTCTTATCTTTCTTCAGAAAATTGTGCCTGATTACTGGTTGGTAGCAGTCAGTTGGGACATATTGTGCCTTTATTTACTGGTTTACTGGTTATCAATGCGTTTCTGTGTCCAGTGTAAAGTGCTGGTGATTACCTTTAAAGACCTAAGTGGTTTAAGATCGGGTTAGTTGAAGGACTGCCTTAATTCAAACCAACTTGCCTATACCATGTGATCTGCTTCAGAGGCCCCACTTACAGCCTACATGCACAGCCCCATTTGTTGAGCTCTTAAAATACTCTACTCATTTCTGATGCAACTTTTTGCTTAAATAAATTCTAGTGAGCAGAGCTTTAAAAGCATTTTGGTAGTACCAATAGCTCACAACAGTGCTGTTTTCCGTATCTGTACACAAAGCATCAATTCATAATTTGACTGATGTCATGTATGGAGCACAGGCTGCTCTGTGAATACAAAATGTATTCCTATGGGGTGGAGGAAGAAACGTGGAATATTAGTATCATTTTTTCAGAGAAATGCAAAATGTTTACCGACGTTAAAAAAGTTACTTGGAGCCTCTTCACAGGTTACTTTTTAAAAGTTTAAACCAAGGATGTTTTTATTTATATTCTGCAAGCAATTGAGAATACTCTTTTTAAAACAAGCTTTAGATTCTGTTGCTGCTTAATGTTTTGATTGCTGGTGCTCCTCTTAGTGTTTTTGTTTCTGCTGCTCTTAATCATTTGATAATTTGTGTTTTCATGGGTGGATCATTGTTGTTTTATGTTTGTCATTATTGTACGCCACTTTGAGCGACTGCTCTGTAGAGCTGGCAAAATGCAGTATACCGGTACATTTAAAAATAAATACAGCTGGTGACCATTTCATATGGAGGTTCTGTTCCTGGCCCCTGTGCACATCAGTGGAGCGCATAGACGTGTGTCCCGCCCTGTTACACCCTGTTCTGCCATGCCCCCATTACCGGTATATCCTTTTTGTGACACGTTGAGTGACATTTTTGGGTCACTTCCAGGTTCTGCACCGTACATGTGTGTGCAATTGCGCATCTTCTGGACATGCGTTAATCAGTCCTTGCTCGTATTTAAATCAGGGTGGATTTGATTTAAATCAAACTGATTTAAATCACAATTTAAATCACTAGTCAGTAAGGCTCAGGGTGGATAAAAATCAACGATTTTAAAAATAATAATAAAAAAATCAGATTTTTAAAATTTAAATCGGATTTTTTTTGATTTTTTTTTTTTAAAATCGTTGATTTTTATCCACCCTGAGCCTTACTGACTAGTGATTTAAATCGTGATTTAAATCAGTTTGATTTAAATCAAATCCGTTTGATTTAAATCAAATCCACCCTGATTTAAATCACCATTTGCAGCAGGCCTCTGATCTCATTTTATCCCCCAAACAGTTCTAAGGTTCTGAAATAACACGAATTTCCGAAGGCTTCCTGCTGCAGAGAAGCCACATACTTATTACTGAAGTGCTGCAACTTTTCTGCAAAAGTTACTGAACAATTAACTGAAAGCTTATTTTTCCTGTAAGTGTCCCCAGCTCCAATTGCAGTGGTATTGGATTGGCATCTTGGGCTTTTAGAATCAAAGGAAGTAGGTAAGATGATGTTTCAAGAAGCGATGGTCAAAAGCTCTGTGCACTCCCAGGAATCAATCTAGTAATATTTGCCATTCATTTAATTGTTTTTCTGAAGGTCATTAGTAGCCTAGTATAGATCCTATTCAGCTACTTAGGGAATCTCTCTATGTACTGTGTTACATATTAAATTACCACTTTGCATGAAAGCCTTTCGTCTGCACCCAGAAACTCCAGTGGGTGCAGAATGCCGCTGCGAGGCTCCTTACGGGGTCCTTGCCGTGGGACCACATTCATCCAGTGCTATACCAGCTGCATTGGCTCCTGGTGGAGTACAGGGTCAGGTTTAAGGTGCTGGTTTTAACCTTTAAAGCCCTATACGGCCTAGGACCCTCGTACTTATGGGACCGCCTCTCCTGGTATGCCCCGCGGAGGACCTTACAGTCCGCAAATAATAATATCTTGGAGGTCCCAGGCCTCAAGGAGGTTAAACTGACCTCAACCAGGGCCAAGGCCTTTTCTGCTTTGGCCCCAGCCTGGTGGAATGCTCTATCGCAGGAAACCAGAGCTATATATAGATCGTTCAAGTTGGATGTTTGTTAACGATCGCCTTTCTCCGTAACCCCTTGATCGATTCCGTTCAAATTTGGACACAACGTTCCATGGCCATATGGGAGTGATCATATGTACTTTTTGTTGTTGTTGTTCAGTTGTTCAGTCGTGTCCGACTCTTCGTGACCCCATGGACCAGAGCACGCCAGGCACGCCTATCCTTCACTGCCTCTCGCAGTTTGGCCAAACTCATGTTAGTAGCTTCGAGAACACTGTCCAACCATCTCATCCTCTGCCGTCCCCTTCTCCTTGTGCCCTCAACCTTTCCCAACATCAGGGTCTTTTCTAGGGAGTCTTTGTACTTACATTGCACAAATACCACACCTTTCCCAGGTAAAATGTGATTTTGTGCAAAAAAAAATAGCACCCTCCAGTGGACGTTAAACAGTACAGCACAACACACCCATTTCCGACCCCTCCTCCTCCTTTCCTGACGTCACTACCACCATCCAATCGACAGACAGACCACCCACAAACGCTACTGCTGGGTCCGCCGGCGGGTATAGAGCCATGCCGGGCAGAATTGCCATTTTTGCGGTTTACACAAAAACGGGAGGGGCAAACGGAGAACACGTAGACTGAACTTCAACGAGATAAAGTGTAAGGATACCCTTTCTCTTTCATACTGTATCTTACTTTTCCATTTCACCAAATCAGCCACAGCAAGGCGTAGCTGGGTCAACTAGTGCCCATATATAATTGGTATGGGAAGTTCTCAACTTTTTTTTTTTTTTTTTTAACAAATTCGGAGGAAAGAATGTGCTGGGTAATGTACCAGCATTGCCTCAGTAACATAGTGCTAGGAAGGAACTGAATCTGGGTATGTTTATCTAAACAGAAGTCAGCACATTGAGCATGTCTAGCAATCAAGTCTGTGGTTGAGAGCAATTGAGACACTGAATGTGTTAAGTGTCATTTTAAGAAAAGGACACCGGATGAACTTGAGAGCATGAGGTTTTAAAAAAATCACCCTATGCTCCCCCACTTCCTATAAAGAAATAAAGTGCTTGTGCTGAGATAGAGGTGAAAGCAAGCTCTGATACCAACACATTTACCATTTTATAGAACAGCACGGAAATAGTGGAAAGAAGAAAGTGCTCTCTGCAAGGCCTAAATAGTACAGTAGTACAAAGCTTCTGTTCAAGGCTGTCTGGTGTCCTGAACAGGAGCATTCTGTTGGGGCTTGGGAATACCCTGCAAAAGGTTGTTGCAGGAGCTCACTTTCTCTGTTTAACGCTGAAGAATTTGTCAGCTGTCATGTCCATGCATTTGTATCTGCACATTTTGCAGCCATTACATGCAACCTGTTAGCAATCTTCACTGAAGTGATATGTAGCTCGGTTTCAATAGACTTGGGTAAGTTCTTTAATGCCAGTGAGCTATTGAACTTTGCAACTCAAACAATCTCAACTGAAAAATACTTGATTGTCTAAAATCCCTTACTTCGGAAGAAGCTTTGTGGAATCTTTAGATACAAACTGCAGTCAGATGATACTTCAGATCGTGGTTTGGAGTACTGAGAAGTATTTGTGTGTGTGTGTGTGTGTGTGTGTGAGAGAGAGAGAGAGAGAGAGAGAGAGAGAGAGAGAGAGAGAGAGAGCTTGCGAGTTGGTTTCATTGCACCCACTGTGTTTACCATCTTTTACTATCTGAACGTGGGTGGCGCTGTGGGTTAAACCACAGAGCCTAGGGCTTGCCGTTCAGAAGGTCGGTGGTTCAAATCCCCACGACGGGGTGAGCTCCCGTTGCTTGGTCCCTGCTGCTGCCAACCTAGCAGTTCGAAAGCACGTCAAAGTGCAAGTAGATAAATATGTACCGCTGCAGCGGGAAGGTAAACGGCGTTTCCGTGCGCTGCTCTGGTTCACCAGAAGCGGCTTAGTCATGCTGGCCACATGACCTGGAAGCTGTACGCCAGCTCCCTCGGCCAGTAAAGCGAGATGAGCGCCGTAACCCCAGAGTCGGTAACGACTGGACCTAATGGTCAGGGGTCCCTTTACCTTTACCTTACTTGCACAGAAATATCTAAAGATTTTCATAAATATAGTTGTGCCAAATATGAGCTGAGGTGCAGTGGCTGCAGCACAAAATCGAAGGGATAGCTTGCATCCTGCACTGGTGCTGGTACACCCACCACCCAATTCTGCTATATGCTTTGCAATTGCAAATTTGTATACAGAAAGCCTGCAACTTACGCATACTGTACTGTATTTAACTTGTCTGCATTCAGCTTTATGCACTTAGCAAAAAAAGAGAGAAAGAGAAAGGGGGCGGGTGTCCCAGGAGGAAAATGACTTTGGCAATCCCACCTCCCACTGAACCCAATGTGTTTTGACTATATGCAGATTTGGCTTTAGGCGCACTCCCCAGAATGTAAACCCAGTGTAAGTTGGGGCGTACTGTACTTGAGATCTCAAAACACTTAAGATCCTTTGCAGTTACAGCTTTGTTTAATTGGAGTTTTAGAACATTAAAGGTTTTCTGAAATCTAACTTTAATATGCATCTTTTAAGGATTTCCGAAATCTTTGTAGGTTTTCTCCTTGTGTGAAATAATGTACTACTGTGTATGTTGGATGAAAATGGCTGTTGGAAGTAACACTTGGTCTTTTAATGCTAAACTTTCTTGTTTTATGTCTAAAAAATGGTCTTTCATTTAGTTTTAGTTTTTTCGGTAAATGATTATTCACACGGGTTTGTCGCGTTAATCCATCTAGTAATTTCTTTTGTCTTTTCTAAGGTTCTAAAACGTGTTTCTGTCTTCTAGGCCCAAATGTCAGCATGATTGAGAACTGACACAGAATCTCAAGACTTTACTTAAACATCTGATACGTGAAAAGAAGGGGTTTAACAGACCACTAACTATGGCAGACCCTTCAGCCGAAGTTCCCTTTTCTGTGATTACACAACCACAGCTAATTGAGGTAAGCAGAAACAGTTACAAGATTTTTTCTAAGCTCTGCTGCTAAATTTTTATGTCTGTGCAATTGTCAAGCTTACATTTCTAAGCTCTCATGTAAAACAATCATGTACCATGCTAAATAGCGAGAGTTGACAGTTAGTCAGCTGAAAAGGACCCCAAGCTGTGACATATTTTAAGCTTTTTCTAGCTACCATCACTGATAGGGTTTCAGAAGTGTTTGGGGGTTTTGACTTAACTTAATTCAGCTAACATTTTGCAAATGTAGTATAGGTAGGACCATATCTGGTTTTGCAGTACAGGAGGTAAATTGGCTAGAAACCAACACAGATATAGCTTTGTGAAATGTCTATATCCATTCTTAAAGGACAAAATGAGGGAAGCCTTTCTCAGATGATTTTGAAATAAAACATATATCCAAGATGTTGATAAACTGTTACTGTAAAATGTACAGTTGATAAACTGTGAACTGATAAAGATGTTCGTGAAATTCTGTAAAGTGTAGATAGTGCTTGTTATTGCTAAGGAGTAGTGTATCCTGTGAAGTAATCCTCTGACAGCATTTTTTCACTTTTGGTATGCCTGTTACATACTAGAGTAATTGCATTTTATATTTATTCCCGTCAAACCCCACCCCCACCCCCAAATGATTAACCTTCCAAAGTTACATGAAGATGAATTGTAGTGGCTTAAGATAAGATAGAAAATATGTGAAAAGCAAACAAATTGAAACAACCAGGGCAAAAGCAACGCTTTATAGAATGCCAAGTATTTCCCCCTTCATGATGTGAAATAGTTAGCACGTAATGCATATATTGAACACTAAGGGACGCGGGTGGCGCTGTGGGTTAAACCACAGAGCCTAGGGCTTGCCGATCAGAAGGTCGGTGGTTCGAATCCCCACGACGGGGTGAGCTCCCGTTGCTTGGTCCTTGCTCCTGCCAACCTACCATAGCAGTTCGAAAGCACGTCAAAGTGCAAGTAGATCAATAGGTACCACTCCGGTGGGAAGGTAAACGGCGTTTCCGTGCGCTGCTCTGGTTCGCCAGAAGCGGCTTAGTCATGCTGGCCACATGACCTGGACGCTGTACGCCGGCTCCCTCGGCCAATAATGCGAGATGAGCGCCGCAACCCCAGAGTCGGTCACGACTGGACCTAATGGTCAGGTGTCCCTTTACCTTTAAGGCTATAATGAAATTGTGGTCTCCTTGCCTGACCTGACCTCAGTGGGTCACTGATAGAAAACCCATTTTTTCAAAGGCCTCAGATTTCTGTTCACTTAGTTGTGTATGGTGTTCACATTTTTTTTCCTGGAAAGCTTAATCAAAGCAAGGTAAACCTTAGATAGATAGATAGATAGATAGATAGATAGATAGATAGATAGATAGATATTTACAGCCATAGGCCCATACAAATAAAACAAGGTAAACCTTAGTTGAATGTCATCTACCGGTATGTTTGCAAGAGTCTAGTATACTGCTAGGAATTTTTTTTAAGTAAAAGGTTGAGTGGTATGATCACGCCCCCTAAAACCTTCTGTCTCCTGTCCAAATGAAATGTAACTTAATGGGGTCTGGATAATAGCTTTGCTTACTTTATCTGCCATTCCATGAGTTTCACAAGTTGATTGTTCATTACCATCTGAGTGTTATGGTGTTTCATACTATAAAACCAGGCAGCATTGAAAAACCCATTTGCACACCACTTTAAACCATAATATAAAATAAGTGTGTGTTGTTCCTCCCCTACTCCTGGTGTACCAGAGGAAACAAACTACAAGACTGCCTTCTCATTATTTGTGGTTTGTTTTTCTGAAATTGAAGAAGAGCAAATGTTTAAAATAAACTGTGGTTAAATGTGATGTGCAAACCTACTCAACTTTGCACTGTTTTGAACATCTCCACTGCAGAAGCATTTCAGAACAATCTTGCCATACCTCCCCCACATGCTGTTCTGAAGGTTCTTCTGGTGTCCCCCACCCCCCACCCCACAAGCCAGTTGTGTGGGGCCTGGACTTCTCTCTTGCTGTTTGCTGAACGATTCACAGAATGATACTTAGCATGTTTTATTACATAGTTGAAGACTGAGTTTGGGAATGCTAACCACATCTAAAAATCATAGCCTGATTGATTATATAAGGCCAGAATACGCTGTGCATTTTTTCCCCTTTCTGGTTTGAAGCAACATGACAGCGCTGCCCCGCCTCTAAGGGAATGAGACCTATGCTTGACTTTCTGACACCACAGCAGAAAAAGAAGTGTGGCAGGAGGGAGGGCAAGAGGTGGGGGTAACCCAGATGAGCACAGTAGGGTTTCTGCTGATTACATAAATTCTTTGGGATGTTGTGTGGGTCATAACTGTCTTGGCCACCACTATTTTTGTATGCTGCCCCTGGATTCAGCTTGACACAATTGTCAGCCCTGATGAAAGAGTGTGCTATGTAATTTGTATAAATGACAGTGATAAAACGCTGGAAGTAGCCCTTAGGGAATGTGGCACTTTGAGTTTAGGCTATTCCTTCACTCTTTCTCAAGAAGAAAACCCTTTGAGGGTTAAGGGCAGTATGACTTCCTTGTGTATATTCTATTTCTCTCTCTCTCTCGAAAGCTATTTTCATTTTGTTGTTCCTTTGTAGTAATTTTACAATGAATAAATAGTAAGGAAGGTCAACACCCTATTTGGTTTTTTCCTGGCAGTCTGTGGAGGTTTGTAATCATAGCTTCCAACAGGGTCTCTTATGGTTTGTAATCATAGCTTCCAAAGAGGTCTCTGACCTCCTTGACACACAGTTGTTTCCACAGACTCCCAGTTGCTAAAAATCCCCTTTTGGTAATGCACACTTTGCACAAGCTCCCCTGTCGCACACAACTGTCCAGCTCATATGACTTTCTTTGACAGTTGGTGCATATTATATACTCAGGTTTCAAACTGAAATGCAAATAGGAGAAAATAGATAATGGGATTTTCTTGAACTTTTCCTTTCGTCCTTTAAGATAGGAACAGTAATGTTCTGCTTTCTAAAATGCTTGCAAGGAGGTGCAAGACAAGATTCAAACACCAAGATGTTGAGACCAGAATTTCCTCCAAAGGCTAATAGTTGGTTTGCTTTTTATAAAACAAGTAAACATAGAATTAAGAAGATGGCATCTTAAAATGCCTTCTGCTTGGAGTTCAAATCTGTGGCCATATTTTACGTAATACTTTAGTTGGAAGAACTGTTTGCTAATAATAATAATAATAATAATAATAATAATAATTTATTTATACCCCGCCCATCTGGCTGGGTTTCCCCAGCAACTCTGGGTGGCTTTCAACAGAGCATTAAAATACAATAATCTATAAAACATTAAAAGCCTCCCTAAACAGGGCTGCCTTCAGATGTCTTCTAAAGGTCTGGTAGTTGTTGTTCTCTTTGACATCTGAAGGGAGGGTGTTCCACAGGGTGGGTGCCACTACCGAGAAGGCCCTTGCAGTTGTTGACTGCCTTGGTATAGTAGCTGGACAAGCTCCCTCTCCCTCATGTCAGGTTAGCTCAGAAATTAGTTGAGCTACAGTATTTCCAAAACAAATCCCAAGCCAATCCAGTGTCTTGCCATGCCCTGGACTGCCCTTCTCTTTAAGGATAACTGGCCAAGTCAGTGGCAGTGGAAGCAGCAGCACATGGGGAGAGAGAGACTTAGAGGAATCTATCCCTCCAGGACAAGATTAAAGTCTCTTGGGCATATGAGCTACATCTCCTGCAGCTTCTCCCAAGGTCTATCTGGTCCACCAGGTCTTTTGCCCTGGCACATAGTTATGTGGCGCAAACCTCCCCACATCTCTCTCCCCTTGCCCTACCACTTCTCTCACCTTCAGCAGCCTGGTAAGTTATCTTTAAAGTGGATGGAGGAGGGTGGATTGGGAATTGCATGGACTGGTGTGGAGGGTAGGAGTGAAACTGGGAATTCTTCTCTGGCTCAGATTATAACTTGGGAATGTGTTGAGTTATTTTCTTTCTCTTTTTTGGAGGCAAGGCGCTGTTTCCAGACCTGAGCCCAGATAGGTTCACCAGCATCCCTATTCAATGCATATACTTATTATGGAAATATATTAATAGTATCTAGAACAAAATGAAATGGATACCAGTGACTACAGATCTGACATATACTATACCACCTGTTAAATTAGATAGATTCAGCTCCACCAACATGTCATTTTCCATAGGTTCTTTTTTTATATATATAACCATGGTTTTAAAGCTTTTGTTTTGTTTTGTTCTTTGCTTTTGATTTCCTGTTCTAGTGGTCTTTATTTTTCTGGCACTGCAGCACTTCCATATCCTAACTTCTAATTCTGCTCTGTCTTCTTCTTTTCAGTCTACAGTGATGAGCGAACCACAGTGCTACTACAATGAAACCATTGCCTTCTTTTATAACAGAAGTGGGAAGTACCTAGCCACTGAATGGAACACTGTGAGCAAGCTTGTGATGGGCCTCGGGATTACAGTATGTGTTTTCATCATGCTAGCCAACCTCCTAGTTATGGTGGCCATCTACGTCAACAGGCGTTTCCACTTTCCTATTTATTACCTAATGGCTAACTTAGCTGCTGCGGACTTCTTTGCAGGGCTGGCGTATTTTTACCTAATGTTTAACACAGGACCCAACACTAGAAGACTGACTGTTAGCACCTGGCTCCTTCGTCAGGGTCTCATTGACACTAGCCTGACAGCCTCTGTTGCCAACTTGCTGGCTATCGCCATTGAGAGGCACATCACAGTGTTCCGCATGCAGCTACATACCCGGATGAGTAACCGGCGCGTGGTGGTGGTCATTGTTGTCATCTGGACTATGGCTATTGTCATGGGTGCCATACCAAGCGTGGGCTGGAATTGCATCTGTGACCTCGCCCACTGTTCCAACATGGCACCACTCTATAGTGACTCTTACTTGGTCTTCTGGGCTATTTTCAACCTGGTCACCTTTGTAGTCATGGTGGTCTTGTACGCTCATATCTTTGGGTACGTGCGCCAGAGGACTATGAGAATGTCTAGGCACAGTTCTGGACCACGTAGGAATCGGGATACCATGATGAGTCTTCTGAAGACTGTGGTCATTGTGCTTGGTGAGTACATTTGGCAGATTTCCCCCCCCCCTCACAGCCATCCCAATGGGACACCATTCAATCCTTGCTGGGAAGATGGAGGACTCATTTCCCGCCAATACTCTTGGTTGTTTTGCATTTCAAGAAAATGCTGCATGTTAAAAGTATTTCATGATGTAAAATACACATTTCAGTTGTGCCTTATTCTGTGACTCCTAAATCTTCCAAGTGTGCTGGTCCCGTGGGGTATCCAGAAAGCGAAGTCTAAGTCCGGTCCAAGGTCAGAGGTACACGTAAAGGCAGTCCGAATTAACTGGAGCAGGGTACAGGGCAGGGAGTCAGGCGAAGTCAGGAACGGGTGAACAAACAGGGAACCAAGGCAGGTCAGGAGCTCAGACAGAGCAACAGGACAGGGAACAAGCAGGAATTCGACAGCAACGATGTTGCTCCTGCAACTTGGGACTGGGACTGGCCGGCTTTTATCTGCCCCGAGGCATAGGGCGGCTCCGATCCTCAGGTGACTCGCCTCTCCTGGCTTGGAGGCGAGCACTCCTCCTGCGGGAACTTAGTTCCCTTCGCCTCTCTGCCCTGAGCCTCTGCAGCTCAGGAGAGGCTGGAGGGTTACCGGACCCAGAGGCAACCTCAGCTTCCCCTGACTGGGCGGGGAGTGGAGCACCTGCAGGCAATGAGTCCTCCATCCCATCAGAAGCCAGATCAAACTCAGCAGATGCCTGCACCTGAGGATCTAGCACAGGTGAGTCCCCTTCAGACTCAGACCCCAGCCCTGGCTCTGCTGGTTCTGGAGGCAGGGAATCCTGTGCAGGCTGGGATCCCTCAGGTTCAGCATCTGAGTCTGACTCCCAGGTCATCACACCAAGTCATAGACTGCTGGGATGAATGACTTGCTCAGTTTGCATTCCTATTTTTATAAGATCACTTTCATCAACACACAACACCAGCATTCTAAATTGTACAAGTTACAGAGTTAACTTCCCCCCGTCCTGCACCCCAGCGGTATCCAGCATTTATCATGCAGGTGCAAATGCTGCTGCAGTCTTGAAAGGCCTTCCATATGAGCTCTGGCTATCGATGCTACTAAAGTACTGTGGAAAGGAGGCTCACTGCATTGGCTTCCCCCTTGCTCATTGGAAGGGACACTTAACTTTTAAGGCATAAGAAAGGCCCTTCCATGTTTAATAATAATAATAATTTATTATTTATACCCAGCCACTCTGGGCAGCTTCCAACAAAATATTAAAATACAATAGTCTGTTAAACATTAAAAGCTTCCCTAAACAGGGCTGCCTTCAGGTGTCTTCTAAAAGTATGGTAGTTGTTTTTCTCTTTGACATCTGGTGGGAAGGCGTTCCACAGGGCGGGTGCCACCACCGTGAAGGCCCTCTTCCTGGTTCCCTGTAACTTGGCTTCTCACAGCGAGGGAACCGCCAGAAGGCCCTCGGCACTGGTATGGTATACAACAAAATAACTATCTGAAGATATATTAGGGTCTTTTTGTTTGATAGTTAATGCCTAGCATGTGCAGTTTAGCATGTCTTGGCGCCAGATGGTTTGCTGGCTGTTATTCACCATCCTTTTATTCTATTGGTTCAGTATGAAGATAACTACATTCTGAAAGCTGGATGTACATTCAGGTAGTTAATAGGAGTGAAATGCTCATTTTCCCCTGCTGAAAATATAACAAAGGCTTTGCATGTTAATGTTAGTCATACCCGACTAAGCCTCACTAAGTAACAGTGATGATTCTTACATTGTTTTGATAGTAATTGTTAGGACCGGAGCCAGCACTTGCTGTGGCTTTCAAAATATTTAAACACACACATAGCTCTCAGCAGCATCAGCCCTCATTTTACAGTCTCTCTCTAGTGTTTACATGCACAGGGATGTGAATTTAATCATGGTCCATTATCCTTTACTAATTATTGTCTGTGGGACGGAGATGTACTTCTGTTTATGAAGCTGTTAATAAGAACTTTGCTAGCTATAGAAAAGAAGATCATCCCTCTTTTCCCCTTAACTAGGGGCAATGCGCTCTACGTGGGGCTACCTTTGAAGGTGACCCGGAAACTACAACTAATCCAGAATGCGGCAGCTAGACTGGTGACTGGGAGCGGCCGCCGAGACCACATAACACCGGTCTTGAAAGACCTACACTGGCTCCCAGTACGTTTCCGAGCACAATTCAAAGTGTTGGTGCTGATCTTTAAAGCCCTAAATGGCTTCGGTCCAGTATACCTGAAGGAGCATCTCCACCCTCATTGTTCAGCCCGGACACTGAGGTCCAGGGCCGAGGGCCTTCTGGCGGTTCCCTCACTACGAGAAGCCAAGTTACAGGGAACCAGGCAGAGGGCCTTCTCGGTAGTGGCACCCGCCCTGTGGAACGCCCTCCCTTCAGATGTCAAAGAGAACAACAATTACCAGACCTTTAGAAGACATCTGAAGGCAGCCCTGTTTAGGGAGGCTTTTAATGTTTTATAGATTATTGTATTTTAATGCTCTGTTGAAAGCCGCCCAGAGTGGCTGGGGAAACCCAGCCAGATGGGCGGGGTATAAATAATAAATTATTATTATTATTGTTATTGTTATTGTTATTATTAACATATCTGCAAGCAATATTGTAAGAAATACAGGAAATTTAGGCAGCTGTTTGAACGAGTTATGCTAAAAATCTTGGAAGTTAAAACTAAAGAAGAGGATTTTCAGGAATCGGTGTTTGACTATGAGTGAAAACTAATTTCAAGAAGAGATACTAAGTTGACTCTGCCTTTGGCATAGAAAGGCAGGACATAAATATCAACACAAATGGGGGAAAATTAATTCCACTTATTAAGGCGTAAGGCCTGTTGATCTTAGTAGGATTAACTTCTGAGTAAAGTTTAGGATTTTGCTGCACAATGGTACTTCTAAGCAGTAGCGGATGGCATGGTGCAGCCACAACACTCACCTGATCGCTCATCAGTTGCATCACTGCCACTTACCAGAAGGTGGAGGTGCAGGGGCAAGGCCAACACTGCAAATACACCAACGGAGCCAGTCTGGCACTCTTGCTAGTGCATTTGCACCTCACAACTGCCTTGCCCCTGTCATAGCTGTCAACCCTCCCTTTTTTTGGCGGGAAACTCCCTTATTCCAATGCCGTTTCCTGCTGCTATCCCGGATTGTTGATATCCCTTAAATTTCCCGGATTTCAAAGGAAGCAGCTCCTCTCCCTCCCTGCCGGCCAGGGAGGCTCCTCAGCTGTGTTGCTCGGCTGCCAATAAGGAGTCTGAGACTGACTGGGGGCAGAGCTTGCATGCCTTGTGCAGCCATACCCTCATGCCCAACCAGACAAACAGCCTGCCTGCCGTTTATGCGCTCGCTCTTTCACTCACCTGTTCCCGCGCAGCCTCTGGAGTGCAGGGTGGCGATGCTACTTGGTGCCATTGCACTGCCCTCGCGGCATCCCTTATTTTCAAATCCGAAAGTTGACAGCTATGGCCCCTGTACCTGCCAGAAAGCAGAAGTGACACGAACAATCAGAGGTCAGGTGAGTGCCACCACCCTGCCGTCATCTAAGGCCCCATCTGCACTATGCGCTTAAAGCTTAAACCAATTTAAGCAGTCATTACAAAGCACAGATGGGACCTAAATGAGCATGTTTAAGATTGCACTATACAAACACCAGGGGATGCCAAGTGCAAATGTTGTTTGGATGGCTTACAGGAAGAGGTTGCCTGGTTTTTTCAGAGGTGATAATTACTTTTAAATATATAAAATAAAAACATTACCGTATTGGCCCAAATACAGTGATACCTCGGGTTACAGACGCTTCAGGTTACAGACTCCGCTAACCCAGAAATAGTACCTCGGGTTAAGAACTTTACCTCAGGATGAGAACAGAAATCGTGCGGCGGCAACGGGAGGCCCCATAGCTAAAGTGGTACCTCAGGTTAAGAACAGTTTCAGGTTAAGAACGGACCTCCAGAACGAATTAAGTTCTTAACCCGAGGTACCACTGTATAAGCCATACCCGCAAATAAGTCACACCTTTTAAATTGAAGGGGGGCTGCTCTCTGGGGAGGGGGAGCCACGCCGCTTTGCCGGTGGCGTAAGGTCGTGAATATAAGCTGCACTTTAACTTTTCACTGTTGTAATTTGGAAAAAAAAATGGAATTTGGAAAAAAAAGTGTGGCTTATATTCAGGCCAATATGGTAGTTTTCTTTAATAAGGAGAAGAACGAAATGTGTTTGATGGTCTCCTGAGGCCATCTTTTTAGAAGTCTACGAAAGCTTAAGCAATTTTATAATTAAAAACTTGTAAACACTTCTACAGAGTTCTGAACACATTGAGAATAAATAGCTACTGAGTTCTGTCACAACATATCTGAATATAGCAATGTTTATTATTACGTTTATATTCTTTACCTTTCCTCCAAGGAAGTCAAGGTGCTGTATGTGGTTTCCCCATTTTATCCTCACAGTCCTGTGAGATAGGTTAGACCAGGGGTCAGCAAACTTTTTCAGCAGGGGGGCGGTCCACTGTCCCTCAGAGTTTGTGGGGGGCCAGACTATATTTGGGGGGGGGGTGAACTAATTCCTTTGCCACACAAACAACCCAGAGATGCATTTTAAATAAAAGGACACATTCTACTCATGTAAAAACATGCTGATTCCCGGACCGTCCGTGGGCTGGATTGAGAAGGGGATTGGGCCAGATCCGGGCCCCGGGCCTTAGTTTGCCTACCCATAGGTTTGACTGAGAGACTGTGACTAGCCAGTGAGTTTTATGGCTGAGTGGGAATTTTACCTAGGCTTCCTTAGTCCTAGTCTGAAAGTGGACATTGCTCTGGCTACCCAATATCTGCCTGTCAACCAAAAGCTGTAGTTTTTGTTCAGACAATTAACAAATTTGAACAGTACCCCAAGTAGTCCAAGTATACATTATTTTTTAGTGTCAGAAGCATGGCTGTATTGGTGTTCATCACCAGTTTAGTAGACTTCAGAGAAGTGGGAGCATAATACTGTCTGGTTGGACTTTCAGATTTAGACTTCCATAACTTATCAAGCACTTGGCTTCTTCCAAACTGAAATGTTTTAATGGAGTTCCCAAGTAGAAGGTCAACCTGCCAATTATCCCTCATTTTTAAAGAGTTGCCATCATTGAAAGAGCAAATGAGTGGAAAATTCTGCCTTCTACCTCAGGCATTTCTTTCTGTACAGCATGAATGGCAGTGTTAGCAATCTGCCTCTGCCAAGACTGTATTTCCTAGTCTTGGAAAAGCTAAATAGGCCTAATATATGCTCTCAGACATGCGTGTGGAAAAGATTACTGAATGTTTATCCGCATGTTGCATGGATTTTTCCAAATAAACTTTTGGCTTTATGCATCAGTAAACCTTGTATACAATACTGTGTGGAGAGAGAGAGAGAAGGACTCCGGCTTCTCCCTTGCCCTAGCACCTGGTTGTTGCATCTGTTATCTGAGACAAAATGAAGTCTCTTGCTGCGAAGGAGGAAAGGGGGAAAGAAAATATTTGTGTTCTTTTCAAGCAAAAGACCCTGCAGCTGGCTTTTAAACAAAGTTAGAGCTGCCTTAACTCTTTTTATATTGGGAGAATTAGGTACACACCAAATCCGATTACAGTGGTACCTCGGTTTACATACGCTTCAGGTTACATACGCTTCAGGTTACAGACTCTGCTAACCCAGAAATATTACCTTGGGTTAAGAACTTTGCTTCAGGATGAGAACAGAAATCAGGCAGCGGCGGCAGCGGGAGGCCCCCATTAGCTAAAGTGGTGCTTCAGGTTAAGAATGTTTTCAAGTTAAAGAACGGACCTCCGGAACGAATTAAGTACGTAACCAGTACGTACCACTGTACTGGATAAATGGCATTTTAATGTCTGTTGCATGAATGTGTGACAAAGCATGCCTTAAGAGTATTGGTTGGGGCTCCTGCATGTGACAAAATGAAGAAGTTTGTGAGTTCTCCCTTCACACAGCTAGGAACATAATCGGGAGATGCTGCAAGTCATTCAGCCATCGCAATAGTTTTTGCATATTGAAAGAGGAGGCGTCCCAATATGATCTTCACTTGCATGTATAGAATATGGTGACTCTTCAAAAAGGAAGCTGCACTCATGTCATGGAGATGTGCTTTTGTGCAATGAGTTTAAGATCAGAGGTTAAGTGCTTTCATTTTTGAAGAGCCTGTGAATCCATTTAAACCCACATTGTATACAGGCAACTTCTCTTTCTTTCTCTCTGAAGTAATTCCCTTTTTAGTATAGTTGGGGAGGGGGAGGCACGGATCTTCCCAATGAACAGAAAAGCGTTTTCATCCATCCCCTCTGTACTCATAGAGGGGCCAAACAAGAGGATCTTGTTTATCTGCCCAGTAAATGCCTAACATTGTGCCTGCCATCTCTTTGCAGCCTTGCTTTGCTCCAATAGGATGGCTTCCCTTCTCCAGATGGGGGGAAATCTGCTCCTGGTGGCATGAGTGATGTGGGATCCAATCGAGTTTCACAAGAGGGTTCATTGTTTTGACTTATGACTAAGATGACTTGAACCTCTGGCTGGAGCAGTCGGGAGCCTGGCACACTAGATCATCCCACAGAATTGCTGAAATGTTTAATCTTGGGGCAAAGTCAAAACAGAAGAGATGCCCCACCCCCACCCCCCGATCATGCTCTTTTTGTGTTTTCCCCCCTCTGAGTAAAATATTTTAAACAGAAGGAAATGATTTCATAGTTTGAGCTCTTTTCTCTTTTTAACAAGGCTGCTTTTGAAATAGCTGAAGTAATGGAGAACATAAAACTCCTTCTCCATAGCATGCCTCTTTGCTCTGGGGCTTACGTAGAAATTGATTTATATAGCACACATCGGCATGAAAATGGACCTTGGTCAGGCACTGATTCAAAGCATAATAGAAAAGTTTTAAATTTGAAATGTGCTTTAGAAAAGAGAGCTTACGGGAACATTGTTGGTGCAGTATACTTCAAGCAGATTGAAATACTAGGCATCCTTTCCTGGATCTGAGTAAATTTGTCCAGGATTCATGTGTTAAAATATTTTTAAAATATTTTATTTTTATTTTAGTTTTATGGAATTTCCAAGACAAATAAAAATGCACTCCGTACATTAGCTAGGCAGCCCAGGAGCCACTTAAACACAGCTCTGTCTCATGCCATGGAGGAAATTTGCAGTGGACTGGCCACATCACACATTACATAAACTTTGTAATGCTATATATGGGTGTTGGAACAGTTGTCATTGGGAGGGCATTTTCTGAGGCACCCCTGTAACAAACATTTTCACCTGGTTTGCACATAGTACTAAACCATGGTTTATTAAACTGGCTTAGCATTATGTGTCAACCATGCCCACATACTTAACTTTGCAATAAATCTAGATGCCAACTTTGCTGCCACATACGCCCGGACAACATCATTATTGGCCCCAATAACATCAAACATACAATCTCAGGCCTATTTAATTGTTCATCTTCCAACATTATATATGCTATCAAATGCCAACAGTGTCCTTCAGCTCTCTACATTGGACAAACAGGACAAACCTTACGCCAAAGAATAAATGGACATAAATCTGACATCAGGAATCATAAAACAGAAAAACCAATAGGAGAACACTTCAATCTCCCAGGGCATTCTATACAAGATCTTAAAGTAGCTGTCTTATTGCAGAAGAATTTCAGCAATACACTTGAAAGAGAAGTTGCTGAATTGCAACTCATTACCAAGCTAAAAACTGGAGAGACCTGGTCTGAATAGAGAGATGGATTCATGTCCCATTATACATGCTAAAGCTAATTTTGATCATCTATCCCTTTCAAAATCCCTTGCCCTTCCCTGTGTAACCAACTGCCATCATTAACAGTCATCAACAGTTATAAGGTTATAGTGACCTCTGCTTCAGAGTATCTGAAGAAGTGTGTATACACACAAAAGCACATACCTAGAAAGCTTATACCTAGTTGGTCTTTAAGGTGCTACTGGAACATCTTTCAATATTTTTTTTTAATCTTTCATCATTGTTATTTATTACGACAGACTAACATGGCTACCTACCTTTGGTTTGTCTACTGCCAATAGACCATGATCTGAAGCCATAGCTTCTTGTTGGCTTACAAACTGTGGTTTGTTTTAAGTATGGCTTGGCATTATGCTTGAACAAACCCACTCACATTTCTTTAACCATAGTTTGTTTGACCACCACACCCCAGAAGTTCGCCAAACTGCAAGGTGTGAGAGCAGCTGGAAGGCAGATCAAGCTTTGAAGAGACAGTTTGTTTGATCATCTGGAGGCTAGCCTGTGGTTTGTTAAACAACCATGGCTTAATGTTATGTGAAAACCAGGCCATTTAATAAATGTCCCCTTATGCAGAGGGGGCAATGAACATAAAATGAAAGCTGTCTCATCGCTAGTCCAGCATTCTCTTTCCCACAGTAGCTAACCAGCTACCTATGGAGAGCCCAAAAGCAAGGCATATCGGCAATAGCCATCACTCATATTGTTGTTTCCCAACAGCTTTTAATTGAGGTAAGCTGCCTCTGATTCTAGAAACAAAATAAAAAAATTCCTTCCAGAAGCACCTTAGAGACCAACTAAGTTTGTTCTTGGTATGAGCTTTCGTGTGAATGCACACTTCTTCAGATACTCATCTGAAGAACATACACATCAGATACATGTGTATCTGAATAAGTGTGAATGCACACGAAAGCTCATACCAAGAACAAACTTAGTTGGTCTCTAAGGTGCTACTGGAAGGAATTTTTTAATTTTGTTTCGACTACGGCAGACCAACACGGCTACCTACCTGTATCTGATCCTGGAGGTAGCATGTGGCTACTAGCCATTGATAGCCTTCTCCTGCTTTACTTTGCATGAACCAGTCACCACCACATCCTGTAGTCCTGAATTCTGTAGTTTCACTGCATGCTGCCTTTTGTCTGTCTGGAACCTCACCACTCTTCAGCTCCAGTGGATGATCTGAGGTTCAGTACTGTGAGAAAGGGAGAGGGAGTCTCTGTCTACACTCTTCAAACCATACATAATTGTACACAGCGACTTAAATTATTATATGAATAATGAGATGAATACTGAGTCAATTGCAATAATGCACTGCATGAATAAATTTTGTACAGACATATATATATATGCACATTGGCTTAGACAGGGACTACTGTCTTTAATAAAAGATTCACCGTATTGAATTTGGCTCCCAAGAGGACCTCTGACACAGCGGTGTTGGTGTTCCTAGAGATTTTGGAAGATAACTGGGTTTAGTAAGGGTTTTTGAATGGCCAGTGGAGCAGATCATTATTTGCACAGCTGCAGTTAAAGAATGCCTGTTAGAGTGGGTATTCCAAGTACTTTGAAGTGAGAGAGAGAGAGAGAGGAGGATGGTTTTTTCCTTTGCACAATAGCTTCATTTTATACCCACATGTTCTGTTAAAAACCATGTGTCCTAGTCTCCTCATATATTTTATGTTACCTGCTTGGTTATCATTATTGTTAACAATAATTCACCTAATAGTTTAGATTGAAATCACTTGTGAAACTGAAGGCAAAATAGATTGGTCAAACAAAACACCTTAATGAAAGATTGATTAGTCAAAATGCCACCAAATAGAACAGCTGGTTTTCTCCAGTATTTACAAGTAAAGCATTTATGTTAAATAACTTAAAAAGAAGATACAGGTTAGTAATAAATTATGCAATATTTGAACTGTTAATTACAAATGTAAATCAGTTGCTAGGATCTTTAGCACAAATTTGTAAAATCATTGCAGAATCAGAAACGCTTAGTAACAATTACCAGGCAAAATGGAAGGCAGACATTCTAAGAATAATACCAGTAGAAAAATGGATATGGAAAAATATTCCATGATTTACCTTCTGTAAGAATCGTCAGGATTTTTCTTAGTAAAACCATCACTCAGTGGGATTTAATACCAGCCAGACTGAATAGAATTTATCCAACTTGGACTGATCATTGTTGGAGGTGTAAAGCGTCCAGCACAGATTTATTTCATGTGTTATGGGAATGTCCCATAATTATGACCTTTGGCAAGCTGTTTTACAAGAAATAAGAAATATCATTGTTTATGGGATCAAGTTGGGATTTTGTTTGGTTATCTTAGAGGTACTACATCAGAGGAAGATTTTGAAAAGGTAGCCTTATTTATTAATGTCAGCTAGAATGCTAATTTGTCAAAACGGGGGGGGGGGGCTAAACCACCATCTATAGATACTTGGATTTCTAAGGTATGGGAAATTGTCAATATATGGTCAAGCTGATAGGCACAATTAGAGAAAAAGAAGGCAAAATGAATGACAATATTTGTAGGAAAAAATGGAGTTTGGTTATCATGTGTTGGAACAATGAAGTACAAGATCCAGTTAATCCATATCTGTTGTTACTAGGAGAAATGTTATAAAGAATTGCCCATTTTAAAATATGATGAGTGCTAATGTTGATATTTGTAAAGGAAAAAACAATTAAAAGAAGGTAAAGGAGATTTACAATAATAATTAATTCAATGCAAAGCTATAGAAAATTACCTTTTTGGCCCAAAAGTATAGTACAATTTTTATTCCTGACAAGCTACAAGTTAAGGTGTTGAATATGGTGCAGGTACACCTTCATTATTGCGTTCCTCCACGAAAAGAAAGCTTTGTTTTTGCTGACCCAGTAATTCCAGCAGGGCAACACATCAGCTAAGGGCAATTCCAATAGAAAAGAGTTTAACAAGGAATGCTGGAGTTTTGACCATTTCCCACTTCCGACCTCCCCCCGCAAGCAAGAACCCTTTGCTGTCATTGCAGATTGAAGCTGACATTTCACCATGCAGGTTTGCTGTACAGCTCAAGGAAATGCTACATTTCCATAGCTTCAATGAGGATTAGTGACATAAGTGGAAGGTAGTTATTTTCAGTAGAGGAAAGTAGCTATATGAGGTCATGGAAACCTGTTCAGTGAATTGCTCTTTATGAAAAAAGGGAAGAATTTCAAGAGGTGGTGCTGCAAGTGAGTGGAAAGCACTACAGCAGCTTTTAAGTTTTGATGTCTGTTCCTGTTTTAGTTACAGGTAGATAGCCGTGTTGGTCTGTCATAGTCAAAACAAAATAAAATAATTCCTTCCAGTAGCACCTTAGAGACCAACTAAGTTTGTTCTTGGTATGAGCTTTCGTGTGCATGCACACTTCTTCAGATACCTCTTGGTGAGGTTGATGGACTTCCATTTCATGCGGCTCAATGTGGTGCCTTCCATAGTTCCAGTTACAGGTAGATAGCCGTGTTGGTCTGTCATAGTCAAAACAAAATAAAAAAAATTCCTTCCAGTAGCACCTTAGAGACCAACTAAGTTTGTTCTTGGTATGAGCTTTCGTGTGCATGCACTAAGAACAAACTTAGTTGGTCTCTAAGGTGCTACTGGAAGGAATTTTTTTATTTTGTTCCTGTTTTGTCAACCCTTCCTGATTACTGACTGCAACGGCCATAGAATTGTAGAATTGTGAAGTTGGAATCCCTTCCTGAGGGTTATCTAGTCCAACCCCCTGTAATGCAGGAATCTCAACTAAAGCATCCATGACGGATGACCATCCAACCTCTGCCTGAAACCTCCAATAGAAGAGTCCACCACTTTCTGAGGGAATCTGTTCCACTGTCAAACAGCTCTTACTTTCACAAAGGTCCTCCATGATGCATCCTGGAATAGCATTAGCCTTTTTTGCTGCTACATGACTCCATTGACTCATGTTAAGCTTGTGGTCTATTAAGACCCCTAGATCCTTTTCACATGTACCCCTAGCAAGCCAGGTGTCCTCACATCTTCTGTTTCTGCAGCTGGTTATTCCTGCCTAAGTGTAGAACCTTACATTTGTCCATATTGAAATCCATTCCCCCCTCCCCCGTTTTGGTCCAGTTCCCCAATCAGTTAAGGCCATCGTGAATTCCGATTCTGTCGTCTGCAGCATTAGCCAACCCTCCCAGTTTGGTGTCATCTGTAAATTGGTTGAGCACCTCCTCAGTTCCTTGATCCAAGTCATTTTCAAAGATGTTGGACAACAACGGGCCCAGGATAGAACCCTGTGGCACCCCACTTGTGAATTGTGAATATGTCAGAACTGATCGAGTTCTTGCTTATGTTTCCCCCTCCCTCTTCAACTCTTTACTTACTTTAAATTTTAAAAAGGTGTGCTATATTGCTAAAGTGAATATTTGACTGGAGTGAGGGAAGGTTAGGTCATGGCATGAGCATTCTGTGTTATCTGGCAGTGTGATGCTTTGTCGGCTTTAAAAAAATAAAAATAATACTGTGTGTTAATGGAACCATAGGAAAGCAGCTATCTTTCAGAGGTGACGAAGGCTCTGCAGCATTGCTACTCATAAAAAAAGGGGAAAAGATATGGTGAAAAGCTGTGAAACGAAACAAAACTAAAGGGCCAAGAAGATGATCCAATAATCTTTGGATGCCCACACTAGCTCATTCTCACATAATCTGTCATTCAAAATAGTCCAATGAACCATGGGCAGTTGACATCTCACACTCTTCTGAAATGAGGTTCCTCACCCCTGCAATAGAGAGCCTGTGGTACTTTCCTATGGAGCAGTTGAAACAAGGTTTACAACAGGTGAGGATGCATCAGGTAAAGAAGTGTAAGGTAAAGGGACCCCTGACCATTAGGTCCAGTTGTGACCGACTCTGGGGTTGCGGCGCTCATCTCGCATTATTGGCCGAGGGAGCCAGCGTACAGCTTCCAGGTCATGTGGCCAGCAGGACTAAGCCGCTTCTGGCGAACCAAAGCAGCACACGGAAATGCCAAGAACAAACTTAGTTGGTCTCTAAGGTGCTACCGGAAGGATTTTTTTTATTTTATTTTGTTTTGACGGAAATGCCATTTACCTTCCCGCTGCAGCGGTACCTATTTATCTACTTGCACTTTGACATGCTTTCGAACTGCTAGGTTGGCAGGAGCTGGGACCGAGCAACGGGAGCTCACCCCGTCACAGGGATTCGAACTGCCGACCTTCTGATCGGCAAGCCCTAGGCTCTGTGGTTTGACCCACAGTGCCACCCACGTCCCGGCAAAGAAGTGTATCCCCCCCCCAAATTAAGATCTTTCAGAAAATGCCATAGATGCAGTACAGAAGTGCAGCAATGATAGAAGTCTGGAACAGAGTCTCTAACTAATGGTGCAGGGAAACTCCATTGTGGGAATTCTAGGCAGAGCCATATCAAAAATAAAGAGGGCATGGCTGAATTGTAAGCTTAGGTACACATCATTAACATACATCTGCATACTATTTTCACAAGTATCAGTGCCAAGCAACTGAGAGTGTGATAAAACAACATTCTAAAGTCTTAGCAAACCTTGAGTAAGCTCTTGAACGGTTCATTCATTTAGGGTGAATTCTTTTTGCACTCATCCGCCTATTCTTATTCTTATTTTTAATGTATTTTTTATCTTTGTTGGAAGCGGCCCAGAGTGGCTGGGGAGACCCAGCCAGATGGGCGTGGTACAAATAAATTATTATTATTATTATATTATTATTATTATTACTAGTACTAGTACTATTATTATTTACTTAACCACTGTCACTGAGATATAGCACAGCTCTAGAAGATTTTACTGAGTTAGGCAAAGCCTGAAGCTGGAGAAAAGTTGAATAGGCTGCTGAATAGAGAAGAACTATTTAATTTCTTTTTAGCTGGGTTTTTCATCAACGGTGCTTGTTATTTCAGCTCAACCAAGCATTAGGAGCCTCCATTGCTTTTCCACATGGCATGGCTGCTCTTACATTTAAAACCCCCTTTCTTTAGTGGAAAACTTCCATAGTAACTCAGGAATGCTAAGGAGTGCGTTGGGGCTTACAGGCTGTACTTGACCCACTTAAAACCCTCTTTTAAAAAAATCAAAATATCAAAAAATGAGTTGTAAACTGAGAGATACTTCCAGAATGGACTGTTTCTAGAAGAGACGCTGAATAAAGACTTTCGAATAAGGAAAACTAATGCAGGGTCACTACTGAACCCATACATTCTTAAAGGAGATATTATTCTTTTCTGATATATTCCTCTTCCTTGCAGAAAATATTAATTAGAACTCAATTTAGGGTGCTTACAAAGGCATGCCTACCAACAGAGGTCATTATAAAGTTAATGTGGCCTCAGAGTTATTTGTTGAGTATCTGAGCTCTAACACTGAACGAAAAGTGCTATAGAAAATACTAATAGAAATTACTGAGCCATAGCTCACTGGCAGAGTACCTGGTTTGCATGCAGAAGACCCCAGGTTCAACCCTCAACATCTATAGGTAGGGCTGAGAATAGGTAAAGGTAAAGGGACTCCTGACCATTAAGTCCAGTCGTGTCTGACTCTGGGGTTGCAGCCCTCATCTCGCTTTATTGGCCAAGAGAGCAGGCGTACAGCTTCCGGGTCATGTGGCCAGCATGACAAAGCTGCTTCTGGCGAACCAGAGCAGCGCACGGAAACGCCGTTTACCTTCCCACCAGAGCGGTACCTATTTATCTACTTGCACTTTGACGTGCTTTCGAACTGCTAGGTTGGCAGGAGCAGGGACCGAGCAACGGGAGCTCACCCCGTGGCGGGGATTCGAACCGCTGACCTTCTGATCAGCAAGCCCTAGGCTCTGTGGTTTAACCCACAGCGCCACCTGGGTCCCAGGGCTGAGAATACCCTGTCTCAAACCTGAGCAGAGGCAGTCACCACCAGTCAGTGTTGACAATACTGAGCACATGGACCAATGGGCTGACTCGTTATAAGGCAGTCTTGTGCATGTTTAATTGCAAGTATGCCCCACTGCATTCAATAGGGCTTACTCCCAAGAATGTGTGCATAGGTTTGCTGCCAATAAGAAATTAGCTGTGAGCGAAGAAGTCACATTCAATCCTTGCCTCAACTGTGAACTCACTTGGTACCTTGGGCAAGTCACTTTCCTTCAGCTTAAAGCATGACCAATGGTCAAGGATGCTGGGAGCTGTAGCCCATAAGCACTTGGAAGCATTCCCCGCTCCTGCCATATAAGAACAGTGTGATCAGTCGGCCAAGGATGCTGGCTGGGGCTGATGAGAGTTGGAGTCCAACCTTTGTGGTACAGGGACCCAGGTGGCGCTGTGGGTTAAACCGCAGAGCCTAGGGCTTGCCGATCAGAAGGTCGGCGGTTCGAATCCCCGCGACGGGGTGAGCTCCTGTTGTTCGGTCCCAGCTCCTGCCCACCTAGCAGTTCGAAAGCACGTCAAAGTGCAAGTAGATCAATAGGTACTGCTGCAGCGGGAAGGTAAACGCCATTTCCGTGTGCTGCTCTGGTTCGCCAGAAGCGGCTTTGTTATGCTGGCCACATGACCTGGAAGCTGTACGCTGGCTCCCTCGGCCAGAAAAGCGAGATGAGCGCCGCAACCCTAGAGTCGGACACGACTGGACCTAATGGTCAGGGGTCCCTTTACCTTTACTGAGTACTTATATAAAAGCTAAGAAAAGAGCTGGCTCTAAATATAGGCCAATATGTGCTTTGGGTTGAATGTCAATATGACATGAAAGCATTAGTAAAATACGATACTTCAACAGCACAGGGAAATGTTGGCAGGCCTATATTTTTAAAAGCATAAAAGCAAGAAAGGTGGTTTTAATTTGTGCGCAGGCTGCCTTATAGTTTGGGATTTGTCGCTTGGATTCAAATCTACCCAGAGGTTCACTGGTGCAAATGAAAACAAGGACACCCCCATCAGTAGCATGGAGATTACTCAAAAGGACTTGCTTTTGAATTTTGCCCTCGGGTCAAGTTCCCAGGCAGCACCAATAAGGAATCTGTAATAATAAATATATATATATTGCTGAACTTCAAGATGGATTTTTTTAAAAAAATAGTAGCAAATATAATACTTAATGGTTTAAAAATAGCCCCCTGCCCTGTGATGGATAAACTAGAGAAATTGCAAAGCTCTTAGGTATATTTATCACACACTTGAGAAGTCCAACGTGAATAGTGCCTTTGAGCCAATTATTTCTGACTTTCACTTTGTGCTTCAGGTGACCTCTTGTGGTGAGCCATAGAGCTTGCAATAGCATGGTTGTGTTGCTGCTTCATTGCCACGGGGATTCTCCCAGCAGTGGCCCTGATTTCAAAATGCCTCTGCATTCACAGAGGTGGTGTATTTATTGTCCTTAAAGCAAAATTGGCAAGTGTTTTGTAGTGTTTTGAATGTATTTGGATTAAACCCTGACAGGTGGTTAAGCTATTCAACTTGCCCAAGTTACATGTTTTCATCTGGGGAATGGTTTTAAAAAGAAGGTTGCTTGCCATTTTTCTGAAAATAGCACGCCCCTTTTAGACCATTGTTGTTTGCTGTGGGAAAATGTCAGCTCCATCAGTGTGTTAAGGAGCAGCTTTAGATGGCAACCCTTTTAGATGTTGTGTTTTTACAGGGATGTGGTGCTTTCCAAAACAGTGCTTAGAAATGTGGGACCGCTGAGCATTGTTTGATTCAGCTATCAGTAAATTAATGGACCCAGTTCAACACTGTAGCTCAGAAGCGATGAATGACCCCCTGAATTCCTTCTGCTCCCAGGCCTGTAATCTGAATCCTTTAATTAGCTGGCCTTTATTTTGGCCGATGCCTAATGAGTGGCTGTAGTTTGGTTCATGCCAAAGACAGAAAGTGCTGCATGAATTTCATCATGCTTCTTTTTCAACAACCACATTTTTCAGGTAGTAGTATCTCAGAAAGCTGGAAGATCATCCAGTGCAACCGCTTGCACTCACGCAAGATCCCTTATGCCTCGACATTTTTAATGAATTAGCAAGAGTATCCAGATGTATGGGTTGCCAGCTTAATACTGTAGAATAGGCATCCCCAAAATCGGCCCTCCAGATGTTTTGGGACTACAGTTTCCATCATCCCTGACCACTGGTCCTGTTAGCTAGGGATGATGGAGTTGTAGTCCCAAACATCTGGAGGGCCGAGTTTGGGGGTGCCTGCAGTGTAGAAGGATCGTACAGATGTTGTGAATGGGTTTTCGCCCACAGGTTCCTTTTTAAAATAACTGGTTGTATTTTCTGTGGAAAGGGTCCATCAGGATTAAGTGAGGGAAAAATACAGACTACCAGTTTGATGCCAACATATGGAAGCTGTGGGGAATTTCCATGCACGAGGAGCACCGATCAAACAATAAGCACCCATCTGGAAGCAACCAAACTTCCATTATACTGGAGGAGCTTATAGAGCAAGAAGTACATTGAGTTACACAAAAACACATGGCTAAGAGTAACAGCTAGGGTCTATTGTGTTGTGTGGCAAACGAAAACCTTGGAACTTCCAGCTTATCCTGACCTCCGCCATTTCCCCTCCCACAAGGCCAGAACTGAGACACTGAACTCCCCATACAGCAATTGGAAAGCAACCTTAAAGGAACCTTTTCAGAGATGAGCCTCACTGAGTTTAGTAATTCAAGTTACAGGTACGGTAGGTAGCCGTGTTGGTCTGCCATCGTCGAAACAAAATTAAAAAAATCCTTCCAGTAGCACCTTAGAGACCAACTAAGTTTGTTCTTGGTATGAGCTTTCGTGTACATGCACACTTCTTCAGATAACAAACTTAGTTGGTCTCTAAGGTGCTACTGGAAGGAATTTTTTTATTTTGTTTTGAGTTTAATAAGACATGTAGTACAACCCTATACATATCCACCTGGAATTAAGTCACACTTCTTTAAATAGTAAGTTCACGTAGGATTGCAGTCTTGCTCCACCACCACCACCCCTCAAAAAAAACCCCAATATGGCTGTTTCCCATTATTGTGATTTGCCTCTGTGCTGCCGCCTGGTGCTTTTTCCCTCATTTTGCGACTGGGGTTGCGGCGCTCATCTCGCTTTCAGGCCGAGGGAGCCGGCGTTCGTCCACAGACAGTTTTCTGGGTCGTGTGGCCAGCATGACTAAACTGCTTCTGGCTCAATGGAACACTGTGACGGAAACCAGAGCACATGGAAACGTCGGTTACCTTCCCTCCACAGTGGTACCTATTTTATCTACTTGCACTGGTGTGCTTTCGAACTGCTAGGTTGGTAGGAGCTGGGACAGAGCAGCGGGAGCTCACCCTGTCACCGGGGTTTGACCCGCCGACCTTCTGGCAAGCCCAAGACACTCAGTGGTTTAGACCAGAGCGTCATCACGTGTGGTGTGTAATGGTTATACTGAGACCTGTGTTTCGGTTCATGTATTGCTTCAGAAAGTGCAAGGTAGCTGGATTCACCTTTTAAATACAAACTAAATTGAATTTCTCTCCCAGCCTACTTAAATGGTTATTTTGAGGATAAATTGGAGAGGAGGAGGACCGTGCATTATTCCTGCATTTCAGGGGGTTGGACTAGATGGCACACGGGGTCCCTTCCAACTCTACGATTCTATGAAGTCTATGTACACCACATTGAGTTCCTTGGAGGAAACATTGGGATATAAATGTAATGATCATCATCAGAATGGCGCGGGGACATGGCAATGTGTCGGCCTGGTTGCCTTTTCAACAGGGCAAAGTTGAGATGCCTTAGTTATTTGCCCGAATGCATTGGCCCATCACTGATGAAACCAAGGAAACTGCCAATGCAATGCAACAGAGGAAGACAAAGAGGGTCAGCCAAGTTACTTTAGTAAACCCCATTAACACTTTCACACAAAAATAGCTGGGGAAGGGAGAAGTTTTGTGAAACTCAACCCTCTCTTTCCAGCTCACCACTATTACTGATGTTCTTTAACTTGAGATTGCCCTACATTAACTATATCTCCCTTATTTTTAAGTGTTTCGTATGGTTTTTACTGCTGTTACTCGTGTTGAGTACATTTTTGGTTGGGGAAACAATTGTTTAAATGAAAAATGAATTTTTTTAAAAAAAATATTATTATTATTATTATTATTATTATTTAAATCCAATTTTGTTGTACTTGTACAATGACAATAAAGTTATAAAGATAAGAATCATAGAATCATAGAGTTGGAAGAGACCACAAGGGCCATCCAGTCCAATCCCCTGCCAAGCAGGAAACACCATCAAAGCATTCCTGA
Source organism: Darevskia mixta (assembly GCA_034641385.1). Lineage (NCBI taxonomy): Eukaryota > Metazoa > Chordata > Lepidosauria > Squamata > Lacertidae > Darevskia > Darevskia mixta. The sequence continues at coordinate 19,833,843 of JAWWNH010000017.1, forward strand.
CAGGTGGCTGTCAAGCCTCTGCTTAAAGACCTCCAAAGAAGGAGACTCCACCACACTCCTTGGCAGCAAAATTCCACTGTCTTACTGCTCTTACTGTCAGGAAGTTCTTCCTAACGTTTAGGTGGAATCTTCTTTCTTGTCGTTTGAATCCATTGCTCCGTGTCCGTTTCTCTGGAAGATAAAGATATTCTGGTGTATTTAAGGAGTATAGTCACATTGCCAGCAGAAATTGAAACAGCCAGAATAGTCCCCTTCTAACCCCAGTTGGCTGCTCATAGAGCATCAAATTAAAACCTCGTGTCATAATCTATAGGCACCAACACTGGCCAAATGCCTCAAAATGCTTTAATGCCATATCTCCGACTTTTAAATAGCATTTGCACTGAAGCAGCATAGCAGAGAACTTGTTTAACTGATAAAGGATGATAAAGACACAAACACTTCCTGTTAGTGGTCAGAGTTTTGGCAGAGATGGGATTCCATGGGGACTGCATTATAACTTTTGTAGCGGGCAAATGCTTCAAATTGTCTTGACAACAGCTGGGCCTCATTCATAACATTAGTTTCACATTATCTGTCTGGTTTTAGATACCATTGAAAATCCTGACTGTCCTGAACTCAAATACTTCTGTCCTCTTTAAAGTTCCTCTGTTTATCTAAGCAGTTCAGTTTGTTAACTGAAGAACTGAAAACTTAATTTGCCTGCGTCATTAAGAAATCCAGCCCTAGCATTTGAAGTGCTTTCAGTTTTCCCCAGTTGATACTGAAATATAAATTCCATTCTACGTGGCACCCTAAAAACTATGACTTTTTGCTCCATAAAAGAAGGACTGTGTTAAAAGGTTTTTTTAAAAAAAATCATTACATGTACAGTGGTACCTTGGTACTCAAAAGGCTTGGCTCCCGAACAAATAGGCTCCTGAACGCCACAAATCCAGAAGTGTGTGTTCCAGTTTGTGAACATTTTTCGGAACCCGAATGTCCAACGCTGCTCCTGCAGCCAATCGGAAGCTATGTCTTGGTTTTTGAACAGTTTCGGGAGTTGAACGGACTCCTGGAACGGATTAAGTTTGAGGACCAAGGTACCACTATATGTGTGAAGCCTGTTATTTAGCACAGCTCAGATGTGAATGGTGTTGGCTAATCTACCTGTATACTGTGAACCTTAGAATATAATGTGATATGGTTTGTGCATAAATCAGTGGCACAGCAGAGGGATATTCCCAGAACCTTATTTTATGCAAAAACCTTCCTCTTAATGCAGTGTTTCTGGCTTTTCCATATTTCTTTTTTTATGCTAAGCATGCTGATAATTATTTTTGTTGAATGAAAAAATAACCCCTGTGTTGCAATCATGACAGTAGTATCAAAAAGGCAACACGCAGACCGATGTATGCAGGGCACTTATTGAACTTTATAATTGGACAAATATGAACGAATATGACAGCGTTCCAGATGAATACACTGTTTCGACTTTTTGTCTTCTTCAGTCATAAACTCAATGCATATACACTTTCAGTGGAACAGTGGTCATAAACATGTTTATGACTGAAGAAGACAAAAAGTCAAAACAGTGTATTCATCCGGAACGCTGTCATATTCGTTCATATTTGTCGAATTATAATGTTCAATAAGTATTTTTGAGCATCACTCCTGTCCCAAAACATGTGACGGAAATAAATGTTAGTTTGAAACATGGAGAAGAAACTCCCAAGCTGGATTTATGGAAAAGCTTCAGGCATATTTCCCCCTCGCTCTGGGTCAATTTCACACGACTTTGCCTTGACCTGTGGGTTAGGCCCAACCCATCTGCAGTCAGAGTATAAAGAGGTACTTTTTAATTGCTGCAACATATGTTCAAAGAACTGGTGAGCCCACAGTAGGCCAGATCTACTTGACAGGCAGTCTTGAGCAGGTGGTGAATGAATTAGGTAACCTATTTTATTTACACGTATCAATCCAATTGTTATCCCATCCATCTTCTCAAGCCTACATAGGGGTCCCGTCAGCCCCAGCTCAGCCATGCCCATTAGACTGCACTGCTTCACTCCACGGATGAAGCTAATTGGTCCACAACTTTGCATTTGCAGACATTCTTCCCATGCCTTATTATCCCTTGTTTAGGGATCTGGAAGCAATGATGATAAAAACAAGATTCCTTTGGATTACAAGGATAATACAGGCCTAGAAGCCAGGAGGTTTAAATTATGCAGGAGTAACTGAGCCCTTTCAAATGCTTCCTCCCTCTTTTTTTTATCAAAGCCTTGAAATAACTTCCTTTCTGCCATGCTCACCTTTTAGGTTTATATTACCTTGGCACCACCTGTTCATTCCTTCTAGTTTTGCCTCATTGATTCCTTCTCTAAGCGAAACAAAATAATAATAATAATCCTTTTTTGGTTCATGAAAAATGCTGATCCTCTTTTCATGTTCAGGAACAAGGGATGAAATATTTTGGAACGGGGAGTAGCCTAGAATAGTAGACTCCCAGTGGTGTGTGATTTGGAAGGGCCAGGCGCATTCCTGGGTCAGCAGATAATCCTACCCCATAAGAAAAATAAAATGTGTCATGCTTGAGAGATACTTCAGCTGTTTGTTGGATAACTTTTCAAGTAGACTCTTACCCTGCCATTTGAAATAAGAGTATTGTCCCATTGCAATTAGTACAAGAGTTAAAACGGGGTAGTTTTGAGCTTTTGGATTTCAGATTTCTTATCCCTGGAGAACCCTTTGCATGTTGTAAGCAAAAGAAGCTCCACTATGTTCTAGAGCAGTGTTCCCCAACCTTGGGCCTCCAGCTGTTTTCGGACTACAATTCCCATCATCCCTGACCACTGGTCTTGCTAGCGAGGGATGATGGGAGTTGTAGTCCAAAAACAGCTGGAGGCCCAAGGTTGGGGAACACTGTTCTAGAGCACACGCTTAGACCTCATTAAAAGGTGACACTGGAAATGTAAAACCAAACCAAACGAAAACAAGATACTTAACATGCTGCTTCAGGTTTCAACTGACCCAGACCACAGTCACCATGTACTGAACACCTATAGAGATCTTAGATCCATAATATAGTAAAGCTGCATTCATGAGTGATATAACCTGATTTAAGTGAGATACCAGTTGCATAGAACCTCACATGGGTTTTTCTCGCATCCCTGGTGCAACATTTAAATCAGGCCTTAGTTTGTCCATGGCAGCGGCCAGGCATGTTGAATCTAGCTGTCTGGCTCTCCAGCACTATCTTCGTTACTGTCAGGGACGTGCCCTCCCCTGCCAGTCTGGCACTGAGTGGGTACCGGCAGCCTCAGCCTTTGTTGTCGAAGGACATGTCTCCCAGTGAATCTTCCAGCTCCTCCCCGGGGGAGGAGGAGTTACCAGGGAGGAGCCAGGTGGGAAGGGGTCTCCAGGATGATGCAGAGAGACCCAACACTGCTCAGCAGACCCACTCTGAGGGGGAGACACCGTTTCCGGTGCCTGCTTTACGCAGAAGGGTCAGGGGAGAAAGGAGGCGGCACTTTAGGGTGCCGAGACTCTGGTGTTGGCGCCGCAACAGGAGGGGGGCACTTCCGGATTCTGCTAGCGACTAGGTGGTCATGTTTTAGGATAGCTCCGCACTGTACATACTTTGCACAATAAAATAGTTGAAAGACAAGACGGACTTGGTCTTTACTCATGAGCAACTGTTAAGCGAATCTGACAGTTACTAATAATTTACAACTAGCATTTGTCGACAGGATATCTTCACTTTTTATATGGGGAGCCACTAGGGTTAAGGCCTACATTTCTTGTGGGTTTTGGTTGCCGGAACAGAAAAGGCATTGAAACCTGCAAGTTTGATGTGACATGATGACCAGGTTTCTTGTAAACAAACTATATCATGTGCCCTTATTAGCTTTGTGAAATCAGGGAGGCACAGCTTAGAAAACCACCCTGCCACATTCCACGATAACAACTGCAGAGAGGGATTTTGCACCAAGTTCCCAGCTGTGGCATAAAGTCAATCTAGATGCATGTTGGAAGGTTGGCTATCACTTGAAGCCCCGGACGGTTCCTGATGTATTTCCTCTACTACCTCTGGGGCATCGGTTAATAGTCCATGGACCCTGGTGTCATTTGCTAAGGCAATCAGGGGGTCTTCGTCGAAGACAATTAAATCTGTCTCTGATTGCCTGTGTGTGCAGAATATGTATATATGTATTCATATATATTATTTCTCCCTCTTGATTCCAGGTGCTTTTATAATCTGCTGGACTCCAGGATTAGTCTTGCTGCTCCTCGATGTTTGCTGCCCGCAATGCAATGTCCTGGCATATGAAAAATTCTTCTTGTTACTTGCTGAATTCAACTCTGCCATGAACCCCATCATCTACTCTTACCGGGACAAGGAAATGAGCGCCACCTTCAAACAGATTCTTTGCTGTCAGCGGAACGAAAATGCCAATGGCCCAACAGAAGGCTCTGACCGATCTGCCTCATCGCTCAACCACACCATCTTGGCCGGAGTGTGTAGTAATGATCACTCGGTGGTTTGAAATTGAACTGAAAGGGGGGGGGGGTTTTGTTCTTCTTTTTTTAAGGAAACAAAAACAAGACACCCACACATGAGAATTTAGTGCTGGGTGGATTACTAGTTTTAAAACGATTGACAGCATTGTTGGAGGTCTTGGAAGCAAAGAAAAATAACAATTTTACTAAGCTCTTCTTTAATCACTAATGGACGATAGTACTTTATTCACCAGTGCCCAGTTCCACAAAAACTGTCCAGTCTTTAGAAGCCTCACTGTTGTTTTGTTTTTATCTTCTGCTTGGTGAAAGGAGAAAACGAGCTGCTTACACTGGGAAGCTGACAAACGTTTGGGAAAGCCATTTTTAAAGCTACTCATAACTAGCCTTCATCAGATGATATTTTTGTGATGGCCCTAACTGAAAGCGTCTCCAATTAATTAAGCTTAATAACCGCTACAGTGCCTTCTCATTTAGAAATCTAGGCTTCCTCCTTGTTGTTGTTTTTAAAATGCATTTCATTAATAATTATCCCCATCAGCATGCTTTGTGATGGACATTTTCAGGGCAAGGACAGAAACCTGTTGTAGCCTTCATTTTTATTTACACTGCCAATAACAATGAAAAACATCTGTTTTACTACTACAGTTGTCAATATAGCGGCTGGGAAATGAATGTCTTTCCCTTGATTTACTGGAGTTTGGAAGCAGGCTTGTTGCAGATATGGATGTGCTTAATTCTCACACTGATATCGGTGGGAATTAAAAGTTGTTCGGTGACTGGCTATATTGCCCCCAAGACATTTAGCGTTCTCTAGTAAAGAATTAAGCAATCTGTGTGACATATACTGGAAGTTTAAAGAAGTTTCTCGTGGCCAGATCTTATGGTGGATTATAAAATCCTGAAAGAACCACCTTCAAATTGGCTAAGGTGAAGCATGACCATGCATATGTTTTTAAAGTGCATTTGTAATGTCAAGTCTTCTAATTAAAGGGATTTTACTTTTGGGGGAAAGTAAAACTTTTTTTTAAAGAAGGAATTTTCTTCGCTGTTTTGCACAGAGTGGGAGATATTTCTTTTTGATTTTTCATATTGCTTAGGGCTGGGATGTATGTGGCCAGTTTTCCTCCTACCCGCCCTAAAAAAGCCATTGACATGATTGAGGGGGATGACAGATTTATCTAGTTTCAGTGGGGAATGCTTAATCTAGTGGGGATATCTCTGTCTTTTCTTTATTTTTAAAGCCACTGGCTGTGGGAATAGTAACAGCACTCCACTCATGCCAGAGCTGGATCTCATATTCTGTTCACTGAGGTTTTCGTTTTAAATGGCAGTGGGTAGAGAGATGGAAGTTACCACCACCGTCACCCTCACAGACAGTGTAATTTAAGATGTAGGAAAAGGCAATCTTACTACGGTAGGCAACTCTCACCAGAAATCAGATGAACCGATTCAGTCTCTCCTCCCTGCCCACGCCAAAAAAAAAAAAGCCACCCCACATTTGCTACCTAAGAATGAGGTGCTTTTGCACCTCGGCCCTAATTTTCCCTGTCATCCAACTATTTCCTTGACTCAAAGTCCAATTTCTGTTTGGGTTTTTTTTTACAGGCAACATAAATCAGTATCACAATGAAAATGTGTTAGTATTCCGTTCCTACAAACAAGATTTGTTATTTAGAAAAATGGATTTAGAGTTAAGCCTTTGCTTTTGTTACTGTAATCTCTCGATGGAGATTAAATATAAAGAGCTCTCTATAGCGAAGGCTAAGGATTAAAAAAAAGGAAAAAAGAATTTGGGACTGTTGTGATATTGGTGTAGCTCGCTACATCAGTAACAAATTTGCAGACCTTCTGTGCTGAGAATCTACGTACATTGGACAGAACATTTGCTTGAAACCTTTGTTTAAAATAGATCCCTCTTTCTAATGTTCTGAACAACACATTCAAGATAGTACCATGTTTGTGAGGTAGAGTATGTAGATGTCTAAGAACAACGTATAGCAATGTCAAAAAGGTAAAGAGTATGTACAAACATAGAATATTTAGTGATATCCTACGTGAAAGTAACAGAGAAGTGTGGCTGATCCTACCAAAAGGTATCCAGAAATCACCTGCCAGTTAACCAAAAGTTTGTGAGATGGCAAATATGAAATGAAATTAAAAGCAATGAACCCATTGTCCTTTACTTATGTAACTTGCCTAATGAAGCAGAAGTCAGACTGTTAGAATTTTTTTTAAAAAAAAATGCCCTCCATGCTAAGCCACTAATAAAGTTCTCTCGATGAATTATGTAATGTTTGATGTACGTGTGCCTGTCATCATTCACTGGATTTGTTTGGCATCCCTCAACCAAGCAGAACTAAAATGTTCCTCTATACTACAACTATAGAAATCGTATAAATGGCTTAGAAGCCACTTTGGCAATTAAGCAGTTTATAAATAAGTAGAAAAGTAGCTATATCCAGAACAGTTGTGGCAATAAGATGTGTAGGCAAGACTCTACAGTCATACCTTGGTTTTTGAACAGCTTAGTTCTCAAACGTTTTGGCTCCCAAACATTGCAAACCCGGAAGTGACTGTTCAGGTTTGCGAATTGTTTTTGGAAGCCAAATGTTCGATGGGGTTTCCGCAGCTTCTGATTGGCTGCAGGAGCTACCTGCAGCCAATCAGAAGCCATGGTTTGGTTTTCGAACGTTTTGGAAGTTGGGACTTGCAGAACGGATTCCATTCGACTTCCAAGGCACGACTGTACTGTAATGTATACAAAGGGAACACAAAACCTCGCACCCACGAACTGATATGGAAATGTGAAGAACTGAGGTTACGATTGAAAAATGAGAAACCGATAGGAAACGAAACTGACAGATGCACTCATCCCTAGCTTCACCTCACTGTTCATCTACCTCTTCTGTGCTGTAGCATTAAATCTTCTCTAGCGAAAGGCAAGCAGACCTTGAGCCCATCTTGCATGTCACTGCCCTGCCTCCCCTTTGTGCTGCCCTATAAGTTGTAGGTGTGCTGGTCCCGTGGGGTATCCAAAAGGCGAGGTCTAAGTCTGGTCCAAGGTCAGAGGTACACGTAAAGGCTGAAATAACTGAAGCAGGGTACAAAATAACTGAAGCAGGGTACAGGGCAGGGAGTCAGGCGAAGTCAGGAACGGGTGGGCAAGCAGGGAACCAAGGCGGGTCAGGAGCTCAGGCAGGAAAGCAGGGCAGGGATCAAGCAGGGACTGGTCAGCAACGATGTTGCTCCTGCAACTTGGGGCTGGGGCTGGCCAGCTTTTATCTGCCCCGAGGCATAGGGCGGCTCTGATCCTCAGGTGACTCGCCTCTCCTGGCTTGGAGGCGAGCACTTCTCCTGCGGGAACTCAGTTCCCTTCGCCTCTCTGCCCTGAGCCTCTGCAGCTCAGGAGAGGCTGGAGGGTTACCGGACCCAGAGGCAACCTCAGCTTCCCCTGACGGGGCTGGAGTGGAGCACCTGCAGGCAATGGGTCCTCCATCCCAGGAGGAGCCAGAGCAGACTCAGCCGATGCCTGCACCTGAGGATCCAGCACAGGTGAGGCCCCTTCAGACTCAGGCCCCAGCCCCGGCTCTGCTGGTTCTGGAGGCAGGGAATCCTGTGCAGGCTGGGATCCCTCAGGTTCAGCGTCGTGAGTCTGAATCCCAGGCCATCACAGTAGGGTTGTTCATAGAGTTTGGACAGCTGTCCTCAGGCACATTGGCTCATCCGTTCACCTGCTCCTGCAAGAGCCATCCTTACTGTCCTGCAAACACAGAACATCAAAGCACATTTTGGGCAGCCATAAATAATGTTAACTCCATTGCTTGTTTATCAGCGTTCATAAGGAACTCCCTCCCCGCTTGTGTTTTGCTAGGCAAGCATGAATGAGCCGGCAATGTTCCTAGTAATTCTATTCCCAAAGGCAGCCCAACACTTCAGTATGTTACTGAAGAAAGAGGAGGTGGTCCTCAAGGGAGAAGGGAGCCCCACCTAAGGACCAACTCTTAATATGATGACATGCCTCTTCTCTCTCGGTAGCAGAAATGCAGATTCCAAGGCTGCTCTTTGATCTTTCGCACAGAGCGACCTCTGAAGAAATAAACAATCTGGCAGGCTAGATCAAAATAGAAAGGCCAAGTGTAGTAGTTAGCAAATGGTTCCTCAAATGTCAAGATTAGAAACCAGTTGACTGTACACATCACGCACAAGAATTCCTCCAGATCCATCCCATCTTTGGGTCCCTTTAAGACTTGTAGCATGATTGCGTTTAGTGTAATATGACTGTTTCATAGAACTGCACGGGCCCCAACTCCCAGTGGACACATAACCTCTGACACATAAGGGATGCATCTTGTACAAATGTGACGAAGGCGCATTCATTCCGATGGGTCCTTCCATTTATGGAAGGCCGTTTGCTCCAGCAGATGCTTCTATTGTCACCTTCTTTGCAGTGGCATTATTTATAGAAGCCATTGACAGGTTCTAGTGTGCAAAAGCAGCAGCAGCTTCTGTTTCAGCAATGGTGGTGGCTGTTCCTCTGTGTGTGTGTCCCCCAAACCCACAACTTCCTTTCAAGCACACTGAAAGGTGCGCCCAAAATTATTTGAAGAGGCATCCCCCTTGCACTGACAAGAGGGACCACATACAGTGGAACCTCTTGTTACATACCGTCCCCGTTGCGAACACTTCAGGTTACAACCTCCACTAACCCAGAAGCATAGCTGTCGACTTTCAGATTTGAAAATAAGGGATGCCACAAGGGCGGTGCAATGGCACCAAGTAGCCTCGCCACCCTGCGCTCCAGAGGCTGCGCGCGAACGGGTGAGCGAAAGAGCGAGCGCGTAGACGGCAGGCAGGCTGGCTGTCTGGTTGGGCGTGAGGGTCTGGCTGCACAATACATGCAAGCTCCGCCCCCAGTCGGTCTCAGACTCCTTATTGGCAGCCGAGCAACGCAGCTGAGGAGCCTCCCTGGCCGGCAGGGAGGGAGAGGAGCTGCTTCCTTTGAAATCCGGGAAATTTAAGGGATATCAACAATCCGGGATAGCAGCAGGAAACGGCATTGGAATAAGAGAGTTTCCCGCAAAAAAAGGGAGGGTTGACAGCTATGCCCGGAAGTAGATGCTCCTGGTTGTGAATTTTGCCCCGGGATGCGAGTGGAAGTCGCAGCGCGGCAGCAGCAGGAGGCGCCATTAGCGAAAGCGCGCCTCGCCTCATGTTACGAGCGGTTTCGGTTTAAGAACGGACCTCCGGAATGAAATAAGTTTGTAATTGGAGGTACCACTGTATTGAGCATACACAATCTGCATCTTTTGAGTGGAGCAAAAAACTTGTGAAGATGCATGATCCAAATAGCATGAAGAGGCAAATAAACGACCTTCTTCTTAGGGCTATGCTTTAATCAAGTCACTTCCAGATGACCTGTTAGCATTCATGCTTGTTTGTTTGCAGGAAGGTATCAAACAGTAGTTATTCCACACTTTCCAATGTAGTTTGCCATGCCTGGAAAAAAAATCCATTGGAAAAAGCAGATGTTGTTGTTCAATAGCACCAAATCCACTATAACCGCACAAAATTGATTTTGCAGGTATGTTGTTGAATCTCACCCACAAAAATACCAACAGCTTCAAAGTGCCCACGGTCACCTGCCCGGCTGGATAGATGTTTAAATCAGGCCTTAAAGAAGATTGGGGAACTTGTTCGAAGGACTATAATGTGTTACATTGGTTTTAAAGTGTGTGTTTGCTCTTTCTTGGCTCAGTTTTCAGGCAGCTCATCCGCACATTCCACTGTTAATCCCTTCGTATATGTGCTTTCCTATTTTACATGATCCATTTTATACTTGAGCTCAGTTTTATAAATATACATCAAAGATGTTACGGTTTTATTAAAAAATTCCTTTGAAGCTCACGTAACAGTACTTGACGGGAAGGTATCGGGAGAATGTGTGCTGTTTAAATTCACCTAGGCTTCTTGGATTTAAGCTGGTTGTGTGATGAAATGTCCCCCTGACTTTCATGTAAACTTTTACTCTGCTCTGCCCAACACTCCCTGCTGAAACATCCTTTCTAGGGAGGGGAAACAAAGTGGTTCGAAAAGCGTGTGCTGAAGACTGACTCACACATTACCAATGTGGTGCTGGAGCTACAGAAAGATTTCAGAATTATAAGGTGGTGCTAGTTTTTACTAGTTCCCCCTCTGTTTGGTCTAATAATTTAAATCTGATTTGTTTGTTAACCAGGGGGGGTGTAGGAGTCATTACGGAAGGGATTCCACCCAATTTCAGCATCATTTGAATAACTGAATCGCATAGGTTGGTTGAATCACAAAAGAAGTTCCCACATTATGGAGGAACAAAAAATGCATATCCTACAACATTTCCCTGATAAAAAATAGGGACGCCCTAATGAAAAGAAGAAGAAGAAGGATTTTACTATTTATACCCCACCCATCTGACTGGGTTACCACTCTGGGCAGCCTTCAATATATAAAAAAAACATAATAAAACACACACAAAAAAACTTTCCTGTACACAGGCCTGCCTTCAGATGGCTCGGGGTGGGGGGTGTCAGATAACTCCATACCCTCCAGCATTTCTCCGATAAAATAAGGACATCCGTGTAGACTCCAGAGTTTCATAGATGGCAGTGTGTGAAATGGTTTGGGACTGAGGTTGACAATATGAAAGTGTACTGTACGCTGAGTGAAATTGAAGCTGTGTTTAATAATAATATAATATCAACTTTTGCGGATAATGTTCTGGTAGCTTGGCCCAATTTCCGACTTTTGCACACAGATATCTCATAATAGTTCCCAACATTAAATGCGCAAACCTACTGCAGTGAGTGGCAGCCCTTTTCCAGGGATTCTCACAAGAGATCCCTCTCCGTCCCAACTGGAGATGCCAGGGATAGAACCTGCAACGTTCTGCCTGTAAAGCCGTTCCTCTATCAGTGAGCTATGCTGAACAGTTGTGGTTAATTCTGTGATTGCCTGTTTGGCCTTCAGCCGCCTCTGGAAGCCTGCCTCTTGCGTGCAATAAAACAGCTTGTGTGTGGTCTGAAAGGCCACACAAGGATTGTTGGATATCGACTTTGGAAGGAGGTCTTTTGAACTCTGGTCCCCTTTAAAACTGGAGACCTTCATTTAGAACCTTCGGGAAACACGGGAGAATGAAATAAACAGATAGCTAAGCCGTGAAGGACTTTTTAAAAAAGCCACACAGGCCAAAACTATAAATTATTATAGGGTTTTTTCCCCTTGAGAATCATTGTGTCTCAGGATGAGGTCGCCCCACCCTGAGGTGCAGTGTGTCTGATGGGGAATATCTCCTGCCAGGAAGCAGCTCATCAATTTATATTTCTTTTAACCACAACGGTGACTGATCTCATCGGAAAAAATAGAGAAGTTCAGTGCGTTGCAGAGATTATGAAAATCAATGTAAAGCTGTCTTAAAAAAAAGTTTATTAAAGCAAATAACATTTTTTGTGGGATGGGGCAGTTGTTTTCAACATAGAACATTCCATTAGTGTGATAATTTCTCCTTATGCAATGGAACATTCTCCTCCTGTCCCTCCATGTTCCCTACTAAATCTGTTTTGGGGTGCCCCCTACCCTGTGGAGCTGATCGGAGAGAGGGAGAGAAAGAGATACAGAATTGTTTTTTTCTCCTTTTGCCAATAAGCACTTGAACATCATGTTTTGCTCTCTTAGGAATTCTAATGGAAAGAGTTTGTGCGCGCATGTGTTTTGAGGCCCTCTTATGCCTTGCATCTGCCAGGGGAAGGGTGCAACTCTCAGGGAGTGACATTCTACAGAGGAGAGCTTCAGGGTGTTTGCTGTGTCCAGCTTGCTGAAAAACGAGTGTCTAGGATCAGTCAAATGGTTGGGATCCCAACACATTTTTGTAATGAATAGATCTCCTGTCGCAAACCCGGGAAGCTGCCAAGGAAGGTCAGCCACAGGCCACATTTGTGTAACTTTAGCAATAGCATGAAACAATTCATAAATCTGCGTTAACCGTCTATGAGTGCACGGGAAAAGCTTCTGCCGCTCCTTGCCTTTGGAGCCATAAATCTTAATCTTGCAGAACCGCTGATGTTATAAGAACCACAACTTGGGAGTCCCAGGTGGGATTTTAAAAACAAAAAAACAAAAAAAACTGTCAGCGTTACACTATTTCTGCTCCCCTTGAAGCCAATAATACAATGGCGAACCTTTCAGGTGAAGCTGAGTGTTTCTCGAAAATGCACATACATAATCACCTCGTGTCACAGAACTATTTCCAACATGGGACATGAAGCAGATGTTGCAGGTAGGGTAGCCAAGGTATAAGAGGTCAGCATTTTGGGGGAAATGAAGGGAAATTCAGCAATAATGGTGCTGGACTGTTCTGAAATCTGCCTTGTTCATTGTGTTGAGATGCTCACCAAATGGCGGGGGTGTGTGTCTTAAAATCAGCTTGCCATTGGTCCTGTTCAGATGATAATATCTCAGCTGATTAAGCCAATATAGTCTCAAGCCTTTCCAGCCTCCTTGCAGCCCCTTCACCCCTTCTTTTAGGAAGCCATAACTAAACCAGGAAGCCTGGTTACAGGTAGGTAGCCGTGTTGGTCTGTCATAGTCACAACAAAATAAAAAATAATAAAATTCCTTCCAGTAGCACCTTAGAGACCAACTAAGTTTGTTCTTGGTATGAGCTTTCGTGTGCATGCACACTTCTTCAGATACACTGAGACAGAAGTCACCAGACCCTTATATATAGTGGGAGGGGTATTACTCAGAGGGGTGGTGGGAATGGGTGATAGGCTGATAGCTGTGGTAAACCTGTTGACGACTGTTAATGACTGCAATTAGTAACTCATTACCAAGCTTAATGCAACTCATTACCAAGCTTAAAACCATGGAGAGACCTGGTCTGAACAAAGACATTGGATTCTTATCTCATTATACATGACAAAGCTATTTTTAACCTTCTCACCCCTTGCTTTTTCCTGTAAGACTAATTGCAGTCGTTAACAGTCATCAACAGGTTTACCACAGCTATCAGCCTATCACCCATTCCCACCACCCTTCTGAGTAATACCCCTCCCGCCCTCTCGCTATATATAAGGGTCTGGTGACTTCTGTTTCAGTGTATCTGAAGAAGTGTGCATGCACACGAAAGCTCATACCAAGAACAAACTTAGTTGGTCTCTAAGGTGCTACTGGAAGGAAGCCTGGGTGGGAGTTGGAGGTTGGCTAGTTGTTTTGCCATCTGTGGCTGAATCATGGAGCAAAACCCTTGCTCCCAGAGGCGGTCAAGAAGCCAGTGGCACAGATTATTGGCTGCAATGTTTATACTGTAGGAGAGCATCTCCATCCCCAAGTCTGAATACAAATATATACAACAGGAGAATGTTGTGAGTGGAAAGTCTGATTACTGTAGTGTTTTGATTGTTAGCAGCAGATGTGGTGAACTGAAGATCAAATCCCTACTTAGCCAGGAAGTTCATTGAATAGTCTGGAACAACTGTCTCCCTGCCTAATAATGATAATCATTTTATTATTTGTACCCTGCCCATCTGACTGGGTTGCCCCAGCCACTCTGGGCGGCTTCCAGAATATACAAAAACATAACAAAACGTTAACAACTTCCCTATACAGATGTCTTCTAAAGGTTGTATGGTTACTTATCTTCTTGACATCTGCTGGGAAGGTGTTCCACAGGGAGGGCGCCACCACTGAGAAGGCCCTCTGCCTGGTTCCTCGTAACTTTACTTCTCATAGTAAGGAAACCAGCAGAAGACCCTCAGAGGAGGACCTCAGTGTCCAGGCTGGACGATGGGGGTGGAGACGCTCCTTCAGGTATACTGGGCCGAGGCCGTTTAGGGCTTTAAAGGTCAGCACCAACACTTTGAATTGTGCTCAGAAACGCACTGTGAGTCAATGTAGGTCTTTCAGGACCGGTGTTATATGGTCTCGGTGGCCACTCCCAGTCACCAGTCTGGCTGCCGCATTCTGGATTAGTTGTAGCTTCCAAGTCACCTTCACAATTAGTGCCAGTGCCTTCTGTCAAGAGTTTGGGTGTAACCTTCGATGCCTGCCTTTCCATGGAGGCGCAGGTTGCAGCCACAGCAAGGGTGGCATTTTTCCATCTTCGACGTATCAAGCAGTTGGTCCCTTACCTCTCTCGCCCGGATCTGGCCACAGTGATCCATGCGACGGTCACCTCCAGGCTTGATTAGTGTAACTCGCTCTACACGGGGCTGCCCTTGAAGTTGATCCAGAAACTCCAGCGGGTGCAGAATGCCGCGGCAAGGCTACTTACGGGGTCCTTGCCGCGGGACCACATTCATCCAGTGCTTTACCAGCTTCACTGGCTCCCGGTGGAGTACAGGATCAGGTTCAAGGTGCTGGTTTTGACCTTTAAAGCCTTATGCGGCCTAGGACCCTCATACCTACAGGACCGCCTCTCCCATTATGCCCCGCAAAGGACCTTAAGGTCTACAAATAATAACCTGCTGGAGATCCCGAGCCACAAGGCTGCCAGACTGGTGTCAACCAGGGCCAGGGCTTTTTCAGTCCTGGCCCTAATCTGGTGGAACACTCTGTCACAAGAGACTAGGGCCCTGCGGGATTTGACATCTTTCCGCAGGGCCTGCAAGACAGAGTTGTTCCACCTGGCCTTCGGGTTGGACACTTAAGTTTGATGGTTTCCTCCCCTTGGTTTGGTAATGGGCGCCAAATGAATCGGCATTTTAAACTGGTTTCAACTTGTATTTTAACTAATTGGTTTTTGTATTCTATTGTGATTTTTGTTGTTGTTAGCCGCCCTGAGCCCGGTCCTGACTGGGGAGGGCGGGGTATAAATAAAAATTTATTATTATTATTATTAAAGGTAGCCCCACTTGGAGTGCATTGCAGTAGTCCAAGTGGGAGATAACCAGAACATGCACCACTCTGGCAAGACAGTCTGCAGGCAGGTAGGGTCTCAGCCTGCGTACCAGATGGAGCTGGTTAGACAGCTGCCCTGGACACAGAATTGACCTGCACCTCCATGGACATCTATGAGTTCAAAATGACTCCCAGGCTGCGCACCTGCTTCTTCAGGGGCACAGTTACCCCATTCAGGACCAGGGAGTCCCCCGCACCTGCCCATCCCTTGTGACCCAGAAACAATACTTCAGTCTTGTTGGAATTCAACCTCAATCCGTTAGCCACCCTCCACCCTCCAATCGCCTCCAGACACTTACACCTAACCTTACCCAAGCAAGAGTCATTAGCACACTTCCAGCCAGGCAAAAACATTTGAGGAGGGGGAAGAGCACAGCCACAGAGGGGTGAAGCCTGGGAAGAGTCGCAAGGGCCAGGCAGAGAGGCCTGGGGGCCGCACTCAGTTCCTGAGTCTGAGATTCCCCACTACAGAACAAAACAAACTCCTCTGCCCTGAATCAGAATCTTGTTCTGAGCTCATTATCGTTTGCACCATATATTCTTGTTTTCATGTCGAAAACCTCCTTACCTTTCTCAACCGTCTAGTATGTAGTATACCATAATATTTTATCCAACGCTTTTTAAACACTGCCGTCCAATAAGTAAACCCTTGGGCTTGTTCGACATAGGCTGGTGTGGAAAAAAAGGAACATTATTTTGAAGCATCTGCTTCATAGTGCAGTGAGCTTGCCAAGAAAAATATTTGTGCTGCTTCGTGCTGAGTCAACATATGGTTCAGAATAAACAACACGCTCGTTTTGCTTGGCGCGATGGTTTGTGTCATGGAAGGTCGCTGGCAAAACATGATGGCAGCTGAGATGCTGCAGCTTGTTCCTTCTGCAGGATCCAAGAGAGTGTTTATAGCACTGTGTTTATGAGATAACATGGAGATAAAGGCTTTGTCGCTGGTGTATAGACCCAGTTGGACTTTTTAAAAGATATACGTAGAGCACTGTGTATGGCTGGAGCAGCCAATTTGGAAGGCTGCCGAACAGGGCTGGGGAACTTGTGGCCTCCAAAGTTAGCTTAACATTCTCTCCATCCTTGACCACTGGACATGCTCACTGAGGCTGATGGGAGTTGGGAGTTCTACAACATCCAGAAGACGGCAGGTTTTCCATTCCAGATGCAGAAGATGTTGGACCTTATGTGTTGCCCTCATCCCTACTGGGACCCAGAAGTGGCCTTGACAGGCAAGATGGGAGAACTGTTGCCTCCGGAACCTGCTTCTGAGCTTCCAGACAGCACCTAGAGAGGTCTGCTTTTGGACACAGGGTGCTGTCAGGGTTGCGCCAGATGAGCAGGAGTGGTGGCAAGCCCCCCTAGGCGAAGCGGCAACCACGGAAGAGTCCAGAGGAATGGAGGGATTCTTACCTGAAGAAGACTGGTGGTGACACTCCTCAGAAGAGGAAGAAGCAGATGGGGAAGAGGGAAGGCCAGAACAGGAGGAGGAAGAAGTTGAGCCAGAATCAGGCCCTTGTGAGGAGAGGAGCCGGAGGGCCCCCTCCCCTCCCCCCATCTCAGCTGTAGAGCGTAGAGCTGAGAAACGGAGGGAGCAATTGGAGGCAGTTGCAGCTCGTAAAAGGCATGGTGATGAGCTGGCTACTTAAGGAAGGCCGGCTGCTTCCCTCACCAGCACCTGCAACTGCTGTGCTGAAGCGCGTGGTTGTGCCTGCTCATCCTGCTCCTGATCCTGTGTACCTGACTTCGGCTGATTCCTGACTCGGACTGCTCCTGACTTCGGCTTCTCTTGACCCCGGTACTGATACCTGGCTTCGGCACGCCATCCTGTTGGCGCAATAACAGGTGCCAGATTGGAAAGGCCAGCTTTTCCCAACCTGGAAAACACAACTTCCGTCAGCTCCAACCAGCATGAACAACTGTCAGGGAAGGTGGAAGTTAAAAGCAGCAACTGGAAGGCACCAGGGTGAGAAAGGCTGAGATCAGTGATGGAAGTGCCTGGAAATCTCAATATTATTCACATGTTGTTGTTGTTGTTCATGCATCACTCCATTCTGTTCTCCCAGTGGCGAACCGAAAGCCTGAAATCAGGACTTGAAGATAACAGCACAGTCCTCATTTGGGCTTTCCAGCAACTAATATTCAGAGAACTGGAGGTGGAACTATATCCATCAAGCCATATCTCTCCTGAAAGCCATATCTCTCCTGAATCTTACAACATTCAGCTTCAGTAAATGCCTCCAAGTTCTAGAATTATGAGAGAGGAAGAAAAAAAAATTCTCTTTCCTCCACACCATGCAGAAGGGCTGAGAGATTCCATATCACAGCTGATGTCAAAAACTGGATGGACGCAGAGGAATGGTGGGAGGAACCCCGAAGAGAAGACGGCTCAGAGCCTGGGGAGTGGTGGGTGGGCGATGATGAGTGGCCAGAGGGAGAAGACTGGGAAGAGAAGGTGTCAGAAGATGGAGAGATAACAGGGCTTCGTGAACTGGGGGAGTTGGTGGCAGAGAGCAGTCCAGAATCAGAGGCAGAAGCTGAAGCAGGAATTGGGAGGAAGAAAGCCAAGAGGCAGAGATGAGTCAGGCTGGTGAAGAGTCACAGGGGTCTCCTCCTGCTGCAACAAGCTCCCCTCCTGCCTTGTCTCCCAGAACCAGAAGAGAGCTGAAAAGGGCAGAGCAGAGGCAGACTGCATGCAGACGCAGCCTCCAATTGCTTGGGGGAAACCCTGGAGAGGAGGGGACATAGACGGCAGTGGGGAGGCAGGGACTTTCAGTCTTGGCAGCTGATTCATGGGGCCAGACATACTGGGATGAGCTGTTGTGCTCATTAGGCCTGACCCTCATCTATGTGCGGAGATTGTGCTTTTGCTAATGAAGAGTTAACTCAAACTTTGAGAGGTGTGATTTAGTGCTGGCTGACAGCCGATTATGTAAACTAGAGTGGTGGAGGAACAGAGAGAAACGACTAACAGAGATGAGAGCATGAAGTTTCCCGTCCTGGGCAGGGCCCTAAACTTCAGCTCAGGAAGTCTGTACGTTTATCTGACTATATGCAAAGGCATTCTCGTCTGGGTGACTGCGTGTTTGTGCAAGGCCTTGCAACCAGGGCAGCTGTGGTCCCTGACCATTTGTCAGTTTGTGCCTTGGGACTTTGTGGTGGTTGCAAACGGCAGCTAAGAGGACCCCGGGGCATTCCATAGCTCTGCAGGCTTTTCTCTCTAGGGGTCAAGTGCACTTCGCATATCTCTCAACAGACTGTCACATGTCCGGATGTTAAGAACTTCCCGTTCCCCTGCTGTTCCTTTCTGGGAGACATGCTGTATCATCCTGCTAATGACCGGCAGGGTACCAAAGACTTCCAAGTCCCCTTCGCTGTAACCCAACTCCGACTGCCTTATTCCCTGGCATCCCCGTCTTGTGAACTGAATCCAACTCCCCCAACGAAAACTGGTAAATTTAGAAGGCAATGATCTCACCGCCAAGGAGAGTGAATGACGCTCTTTTCATTCACATAACCCTGCTGGCTTCGCGCAGTGTATAGCTCTGCTCATTCACCACGAAGTTGTTTGTTTACACGAGACGTCGCTCCCCCTCCCCACATCTAAAGTTCCCGAAAATTCTGTGTCTCCTGTGATGGATGCACAGAAATATACGTGCAGGTTCATTTGATTTGCAGCCAGTCAGTACATACAGTGTATTCTGTTTTCAGACAAGGTTTTAAAGGGGGTTAGAATTGCAGGACATCGATCAGTGCTTTTCTGTTCTTAACCCACACATCTAAAATGGTCCCTCATGGAACAGGGTGTATACAAGGAATTGATTTCTCCACTCTTAAATTCAGTTCTCCATATTTCTGCAGCAAATTTGCGATTAAAAACAACAACAACCCTCGCATCAGTGCGAATTTCTTCTAATAAACACATTTTGGAAGCAGTTTTCCAATAAAATACATACAAGATGAAACCCTGTACTCTTGCCCACCTGATCAGATTGAGCAATGTTGTGACTCAGGATAAATCAAGACATGAGATACAGAAACAATGTCACAATCACCTGTCAATAACTTCCTGCTCTGGAAGGAGTTGGGTTTTTAGAATTGATCTGAATGCTCCTGCCATAATATCCAACATGCCCCCCCCTCCAAATTCTTCATTTCCTCTTCCAATTGATAATATTTGAAATTCTGCTGCTGGGTTTAGCTTATTCTCTGATCTTGTTTTAGTAGTAGCGGATTTTTATTTTTAAACGTCGTGTTTTTGGCATAACAGAAAGTCGTGATAAAAAAAAAGTTTCAAAAGAAAACAGAAAACAAAAATGACATTTCAAGGACAGTGTCCCTGCTGGTTATTTTCAAAATACACTTGTGACGCTTCCTGAAGTTGCGGTCTTCACTCAAGTCAACAACCACACTTGCTTCAGTTTCCTATTGGGAATGTTGCCTATGCAGCAACTACAAAAACTGTGTTGGCACAATTGCTCCTGCTGATATATTGAGGTCCAGACTCCTTCCTTCACCCGAGCTCAGTCATTCAAGAAAGGAGGCCTTGAAAAGCTGCCCTCGGTCGCACAGCTCATGCATGATCAGCTGCCACTGACCTCTCATACATGCGCTCCAGAATGCGATAGATGCTCGCAAAACTCGGCCTGTCGGAAGGGAGCTTGCTCCAACACAGGCGCATGAGGTTGTACAGCTCCAGAGGGCAGTTATCTGGGCAAGACAGGACATTCCCATCTCTCACGTAATAGATGACTTCCTCGTGAGCCATCCCGTAATAGGGCTGCAGGCCAAAGGCAAAGATCTCCCACAGGACCACGCCGTAGGCCCAGACGTCAGACTCAGTCGTATAGCGGTTGTAGAAGATGGACTCAGGGGGCATCCATCGTATGGGGATGGCGTCGTTCTCGTTGGCTTTGTAATAGTCTGCCGAGTACATGTTCCTGGAGAGACCAAAGTCTGCAATCTTGACCACCATGTTTTCTCCCACCAAGCAGTTCCTGGTGGCCAAGTCGCGGTGCACAAACTTCCGTTCCGAGAGGTAGGCCATGCCAGCCGCCACCTGCTTGGCAATGCAGAGCTGGTCGGTGCACGAGAGACCGAGCACGCTGGGGCTCGAGGGCCTGATCCGCATGTCAAGGTTATTGCTGCTTAGGCTACAGAGGTTGCGTGGCGATCGGTTGCGCAGGTATTCGTTGAGGTCTCCGAAGGCCATGTATTCGAAAAGCAGGCACATGGGTTTTCCAACAGCACACACCCCTGAAATCAAGGATAGACATGCAATAAATATCTGCTTGCTTGCAGGCCAACAAGCTGGTCTGCAATAGCAAGGTGCTATTAATGTGCCATGATATGCAGGCATTTAAAAAATAATCATCTTATAGGTTATTTTCCCCCTACAGAGGATGTCAAGCAGTTAGCTATTTAAGGAAGGAGGTCCATAAAATGTTTTCTCAACTGGTCAATTGCAATGTTTAGGATCCAAAGGGTCTGTGCACCTTGGGGAGAACAGTACATAAAGCAAGCATATACTGCTGTTTTGGCTTCTGTGGCCAAACAGCCTAACCACTGTTCTGTTTTAAAAGTGGTTTGCCTCTTTCGTACAATAGGTGCTCCTGCTAACAAATCTCTGGCTACATTTATGGTTTTCTCCCACATGTCCAAATCTCTTGTTTTAATGCCAGCTAATGTGCTGTTCAGGATTTTTACAGATTTCAGCTGCTGGAGCATTAACCACGGGAATGAGCTAAATGATTACATTGTGCAATTGTGCAACTTTTGAAATATGAATTGCTGAAGTATACAGCCTTATACAGCTCGTATTAAACCTTAAAAAATGGAGTATGAAAACTGAACAAAGAGTACAAGTACATTTAAGCCTCTGATGTCCTGATGGACATTTCTGTCCCATTTAGTCACTGAGGCTGAATTTTCGCTCCTTCTTGCCATTTTTTTTTGGGGGGGGGAGGGACGGGACAGACATTTCACATTTCCAAAACAGCTGGTTCAGGCTAAAAGAGAAGTGTGCACGGAAAAAGGTTCTGGGGTCAAGTGATGTTCAACAGTCCCACACCCCCGCAACATGAAACCGATGGATTCCTTTGGCCTTTCCTAATTTATCCAGCATGGTGATCATAAACAAAGGGATGGCTCCAACTGAGTGTCCACTTCCTGTTTCCCCTTTGTCCTGCTGAAATGTACACAGTCACTTTGGCCCGAGGAACTCACTTCAAACCCCTCTGTAACACCTCCCCCCCCCAAAAAAAAAACCTTCTGGCTTGACAATATATCTAGCAAAATAAACTTTGTTAGGATGGATTGCTGGAACCAGTCATATTCATTTGGAGAGATTTGCAGCTGATCAGCACCAATGGCCCATGATGTTGAAGGGGAGGAAAGAGGCATAGCATGATAACATCAAATCATGCATTGTGTTATAGGTAAAGGGACCCCTGACCATTAGGTCCAGTCGTGACCGACTCCGGGGTTGCGGCGCTCATCTCGCCGGCGTACAGCTTCCGGGTCATGTGTCCAGCATGACAAAGCCGCTTCTGGCAAACCAGAGCAGCACATGGAAACGCCGTTTACCTTTCCGCCGGAGTGGTACCTATTTATCTACTTGCACTTTGACGTGCTTTCGAACTGCTAGGTGGGCAGGAGCTGGGATCGAGCAACGGGAGCTCACCCCATCATGGGGATTCGAACCGCCGACCTTCTGATCAGCAAGCCCTAGGCTCTGTGGTTTAACCCACAGCGCCACCTGGGTCCCTGCATTGTGTTATGCTAGGCATTATAAGAAAGAAGGAAGGAGAGGCAGCCCTGCTTTTGCAAAGGATTCTGGGAGAACCCTCAGTTCACGGACAGAGAGATCAAGGACTTCCGGTTAACGTGGCGACAGGTTAGGGAGCTGGCTCCAGAGCTCTGCAGATAACACAATTTTAATTGAGTTTCAATGAGTTTTAACCTCTTTTAAACCAATAGCTCAGTTGGTTAGTTAGAGCATGGTGCTGATAACGCCAAGGTTGCAGATTTGATCCCCATATGGGACAACTGCATATTCCTGCATTGCAGGGGGTTGGACTAGATGCTCCTCAGGGTCCCTTTCAACTCAATGATTCTGTGAATTAATTTATCAGTTTCACACATGGAGCCAGATGTGTCAGAGGCCTGGTTTGCACAACACTGTTATGTTCTTGACTATGGCATGCAGTTGAGGAGATAAAAGATAAAAAGTTAAAGGACCCCTGGACGGTTAAGTCCAGTCAAAGGCGACTAAGGGGTGCAGCACTCATCTCACTTTTCAGGCCAAGGGAGCCAGCATTTGTCCGCAGACAGTTTTCTGGGTCATGTGGCCAGCAGGACTAAACCGCTTCTGGCGCAATGGGACACCATGACGGAAACTAGAGCGCACAGAGATGCCATTTACCTTCCTGCCACAGCGGTGCCTATTTATCTACTTGCACTGGTATGCTTTCGAACTGCTAGGTTGGCAGGAGCTGGGACAGAGCAACGGGAGCTCACCCCATCACCGGGATTCAAATGGCCAACCTTCCGATCGGCAAGCCCAAGAGGCTCAGTGGTCTAGACCACAGCACCACCCACGTCCTGTGGTTGATGAAGGGAGTCCTTAGCCATGAGTCCCAGTTTGGGTGACAAACTAAGTCAAACCTTGGCTTAGCTTAGAAAGGAAGTGCAAAATGGCGGTCTTGGTAAGCCGCAGTTTGGCTCCCTGTGTCATGTGAACCAAGTCAGAAGTAGCACAAGAGACCAGACTCCATGTTCTGTCGCTTTTGGTATGGCAACTGCTTCCTCAATATGTCACCCAAGATCATAGCTGCTTCCTTTGAAATCCGGGAAATTTAAGGGATATCAACAATCCGGGATAGCAGCGGGAAACAGCATTGGAATAAGGGAGTTTCCCGCAAAAAAAGGGAGGGTTGACAGCTATGCCCAAGATGGCTGTCTAGTCTGCCTGCATCTTTAAGCCAGTGCTGTGGGACAAGCGGGGGGGGGGGTCCATAACAAAAATAAATGCATATTGATGAGAAGAAGAAGAAGAAGAAGAAGAAGAAGAAGAAGAAGAAGAAGAAGAAGAAGAAGAAGAAGAAGAAGAAGAAGAAGAATGTCAGGTTTGGTACCTAAAAGTTTCACAATGTTTGGATTATCAAATTCAGCCATGAGAGCCGCCTCTCTCTGGAAGTCTGCCTGCATGTCTGGCGAGGCCTCTTCTTTGAGCATCTTCACAGCCACCATCGTGAACGGCTCGTAAGGAAGCAGTCCAGGGGCCCTAAGAGAGGAGGAGAACAAAGAGGGACGAGATAAGATTGTCGTGTCTTTATTCTTTTAAGAGGGATGAAAGGGAACTTACCAGGAACGCACAATTCAATCTTAGGCAGACTGAATTGTTTAATAGTGAGAGGCTTACACAAGCCTGCAACCAGCTATCTGCTGTGCATGTAAGAAAGGGGAATGTAACTCTGCCACATAAAGAAACTTGCTAGTGCGAGTTAGGAAGGATATTAATAAACAATATATCCTCTCCAGAGAGCCAGTGTGGTGTAGTGGTTAAGAGCGGTAGACTCGTAATCTGGTGAACCAGGTTCGCGTCTCCGCTCCTCCCCATGCAGCTGCTGGGTGACCTTGGGCTAGTCACACTTCTCTGAAGTCTCTCAGCCCCACTCACCTCACAGAGTGTTTGTTGTGGGGGAGGAAGGGAAAGGAGGATGTTAGCCACTTTGAGACTTCTTCGGGTAGTGATAAAGCGGGATATCAAATCCAAACTCTTCTTCTCCTCCTCCTCCTGCCATCCTGAACATTCCCACACAAGGCTCAGAAGCTGTCAGGGACCTGACCTCACACAAGGCTCTTGAGACGGGGAAGGAGGGGTGGAGGGAAGTGCAGCCTCTCTTGGGAAGCAGCTTGGAGTCCAGCGGGGATAGCAAGGAAAGCCCCAGTGGTGAGGAGCAGGAACTGCCAGGCAGTGCGGTGGAGCTGAGGGTCAGAGATGCGGACAGAGCCTCAGCACCACCTGAGTAGTCTGAGAAGCAAAGCGGTCAGCTACTTCCATCGCCCCAAATGCGTAGGGAGGGGAGCGTAAGGAAAGGAGGCGGCGCTTTGGAATTCCAAAGCTTCCATGTTGGGGGAGGAACCGGCGAAAGCCACTCCCGGATTCTGGAACCGACTCAAGCGGACATGAATCTTAAACGCTCCGATGTACATAGTTTGTAAATAAAGTATTAGCTTTAGAAGAACGGATGTTTCTGGCTCTTTACTCTCGAGGAGACAACCCCGAGCCCTTACAGGAGCCCTGCTTAGAAATCCCTTCCCCACGTCCTAGCATGATCTGAGTGCATCTGGCCTCAAGACGGGGCTCAGAAGGAGGTGGGAAGGGAACCCGACAGCCTCAGGGCCGATGGCACCTCCACTCAACCACAATACTCCCTCTTGCCTTAATAAACCCCCCTTTATTCAGCTGATATTATTTATGTCTGAGCTGCCCCATGGCCACGCCTGTGGGGATGTCATCTCTGCGCTGTCCCTATGTATGGCATTATATAGAAGGAGACACCCGCCTGGCGGGACGAAGCAGCCATCCCCAAGCCAACTTGCCCAGCTGTTGCTGAAATGTCAGGGTGTTTTACTACCCAGTAGCTATAGGAAGTCCCAGTCTCCAAAGCAAACTTCCAGTTCTCGCGATGCCCGCTCCGGACATATGGCAGTGTGACAGCTGCAGTGTGAATAGAGTAAATGTCACATCATTGTCAAATGCCGGAGAATGGCCTTGTGCCCATCTGAAAACAAATCTTCCAGGAGAGCAACACAGCTGCAAGGCTGGACCATGTGGTTTGGCAACCACGAGCGACACCGTTTTCTGCTCAAGTTAAATGCCTTTTTGATCTCTGCCTTTGGGGGCAATAGCCATTCCTTGTTTAGCTAATTCATCGAAGCATAGAAAAACGAAGACCGGAAACGTGTCTAACATTGGGGTTCATGTAAACAGAAACAACCAGAGATGACAGCTGGTCATTTACCTTGCTTGGAAGACCCGGCCGAAAGCTCCTTCTCCAATATCTCTCACATATTCGATATTGTTCCGTGGATACTCCAGACTGAATAACTTTGGGTTCAAGAGTAGAGGCATGCGCTGGTACATGGGATTGGGGTGCAATCTGTCCAATAAGAGCTCAGAAGGAAGTGTTGTCAGGGCTGGGGGCGCTGACTCCCTGAAACAATGGATGGAAGATTTGAGCAAGATTAGAGCAAGCGTAACGTTGTTGTTGTTGATGATGTTGCTGTGGATACGAAGCAGTTTACCAGTAAAAAAAAAATGAATTACACAAGTACTAAAAATACAGTTCAATAATTGAATGCATCCACAAGTAAAAGAAACACACGAAACAATCCTATTAAAACATCAAAACATAAAGCATCCTGTTGTATATTGATTCAGACTGTTATCATATCTGTATTGCTATTGTCTGTAATCACATTAGGGTAAGGTAACTGCCTTCCTGTCCCAGAAGGAACAGTTACTATTGGTGCATTCAAGTTGCTGCATTGGGATCCTCAGTCTTATTGGTTCCCACCAAAAAGCAGCTGTGTGATTGCTTGAGATTGTTCCCTCCAAAATGTATATTTTCCTAGTCAGTCCTCTGTCCCTATAAATGTAGCTTCCCTACCCTCAGTTCCCTCAGTCTTGTTTGCCTGAATAAAGAGTTGTTACATGAAGAAGCTGTCTCCTGCCTGCTATGTCAGAGAGCTGAAATCACTTGCTGAAATCATTAACCCACGCTACAACACATCTATAATTAAAATAAGCAATAAAGCAATGCCTTTGAAACAGCAACAATTAAAATAGGAGACCTTCGCTGAGAGATCAAATAGCACCAGCAGGCAATTTTTCGAAACCATCATCTGTAGTAGTCAGTCTGCAGAGAAGTGTATGTGGAAATAATTAGTGGATGAAAAATATATAAAGGATGGGATATCTGTATGAAACTATTTTTATTCCAGGAGTTGACAGGGGTACAATTTATGTAGGAAGAAGTGCCATCCCTTCCCTTTGGTCCCCAGGAACATCTGTATTCCTAGTTCTTCGCACTGAGTGACAATTAAACTGGCCTATATACATAAGTCAAATGTGCCAAGAATACTTTCCCTTTACTTCAGCAAAGGGCAGCTATGCGGCTTCGTGTTGGGAAGACTGCTATAGTTATTATGAGTTATAAAAAGGTAACTACAACAACTGCTCCTAAAATACACTGCTCTATTGTAATCTAACCTTGCCCGTCTCCAATGCCCTTCTACATCTTGCTGAGAATCTCCCCGTCCCTGAAATATCTTTATCCCTCTGCCTAATGGTAGGGTTGGCTCGACCCCTTGACAATGCTGCTTAGAATTTTTAAACCCTATTTTTACCACATTTAAGAGAATCGTTCATTGACCAAACATAGAAAACGGTTACCAGAGAAGTTCTTGTATGAAGGTAAGATGCCTTCAGTGTGTCTGTTAGACAGGTGGTAACCAAAATGGGGAGATGTAATGCACATTTCGACCCTTCGGTTTCAAGGTCAAAGGTCGAAATGTGCATTACATCAGCCAATGACATGAGTCTGTTTTTAATATGAGCAATTGTTGTGATGCAGCCTCGACTAGGCATAGATAGGCCTGACTATTTCTAGTCCACAATTGTTTTGCATGTGCTGATTCATAAATCATTTCCATCCAATTTCTGCTTCAATCTGATTTTTAATAATAATAATAATAATAATAATAATAATAATAATAATAATAATAATAATTTATTATTTATACCCCGCCCATCTGGCTGGGTCCCCCCAGCCACTCTGGGTGGCCTCCAACAGATATTAAAATAAAATATCACAGGTTAAAAACTTCCCTAAACAAAACTTCCCTTTAACAAAAAAGAAGTGCACAATAAAATAAAAAATAAAAAAAATCCTTCCATATGCTTCATCTACTATTACATCCATGAGATTTTTGCTTTGAACTGTTGAAGAATTCTACTATCTACTCACCATCAACCAATTGTGAACGTTTTGTTGGCACCAAGATTTTGTTGCTATACCCAACCTGTTGCTGAATGGTTCAGTCACGTGAACATTATAGATTCTGTTATATCACGAATATATGGCTTGTTAATCATGTGGCTTCATTGAAAGACTGTTAGTTTTTCAGAAGAGGATTCCAGTAAATCTTTTATTATAGTTTCAGCCATTGTGTGGTGGTTTTGTTTGTTTATGAGCCAAATTCTTCTTCTCTCCCCTTGCTTCTAATTATTTCCCCCCGCGATGGAAGAAAAGTATCCCTCGTTTGTATTAAAATAAATCAGCGCTGCAGTTTCAACTGTAAGCACCGTTTCAAAGCTGAAATTAATGGAATGAAGCGCTC
Organism: Darevskia mixta; assembly: GCA_034641385.1. Lineage (NCBI taxonomy): Eukaryota > Metazoa > Chordata > Lepidosauria > Squamata > Lacertidae > Darevskia > Darevskia mixta. The sequence goes on from JAWWNH010000017.1 coordinate 19,861,683, forward strand.
GCTCTCTCCCTCCCTCCCTCCAGGAGTCTTACTTAAAGGCATCTCTCTCTGAAGGAGTCTGAAACCAGGGAAGCCCCAGATCTTACCGTGTTTTGTTTTTCAGCTGCTTGCGCCTCCGGCAACAAATGAGAGCCAGGATCACAAGGATGATCAGCATGGCGAAACTGGAGATGATGGAGATAATGACAGTCATGGAGTATGTCGGGGAGGAAGAGGGAGCGAAGGGGAGATGGGGAGGAGCTGCACTCAACTTCGTCGTTTCCTGGCTCAAAGATGCTGAAAGGGAAACATTTATTTATTTAATAAATGTTAAGTTATAACAACAACAACAACAACAACAACAACAACAACAACAACAACAACAATTTATTATTTATACCCCACCCATCTGGCTGGGTTTCCCCAGCCACTTTGGGCGGCTTCCAACAGAATATTAAAATACAATAATCTATTAAACATTAAAAGCTTCCCTAAACAGGGCTGCCTTCAGATGTCTTCTAAAAGTCTGGTAGTTGTTCTCTTTGACATCTGGTGGGAGGGCGTTCCACAAGGCGGGTGCCACTACCGAGAAGGCCCTCTGCCTAGTTCCCTGTAACTTGGCTTCTCGCAGCGAGGGAACTGCCAGAAGGCCCTCGGCACTGGTATGGTATACAACAAAATAACTATCTGAAGATATTATATTAGGGTCAGCACCAACACTTTGAATTGTGCTCAGAAACGTACTGGGAGCCAATGTAGGTCTTTCATGCTAGTACAGACATAGCTTTTATACGTGGATTCTATCAATGAGGAGACCCCTATTCTCTTCAAAGGGTGACAATTCCCAGGCTGGTTTAATGGTTAATTCCTCTTCCCAGGGTCCCAGATTTACAGAAGCCGTCCCGGTCTCTGATTTGATCCTGCAATGTCCCACTTTTCCTTAGGATATCCCTATTTTCATCGGAGAAATGTTGGAGGGTATGGACTTAGACAACCTTTGAGCCAAGGAGATAAGTAACTTTATAACATTTAGAAACAAAATAAAGGCAGACCAACACAGCTACCTACCTGTAACCTTTAGAAGACATCTGAAAGCAGTCCTGTATAGGGAAGTTTTTTTGACGTATTATTATGTTTTTATATATGTTGGAAGCTGCCCAGAGTGGCTGGGGCAACCCAGCTGATGGGCGGGCTAGAATAATAAAATTATTCTTATTATGGAATAGGACATCCCTATTTCCATCAGAGTAATGTTGGAGGGTGTGTTTATAGTGCAGATGGGTCCTATTTCTTGTATATATAATTTTTATTAAATTTGCTGTTTTAATATTTAAAATATTCATTTAAACATCCTTAAAATATCAGTGACTTCCTTTCTTCTCTTTCCAAGTTCATTTTGCATATCCTAAATCCCTGCATATTTTACAAAAACTAAACCATTCAGTATTTCATTATTGCATGCATCAAAACTTATTTACAATGTAAAATTTATCTTAATGCTGCCAAGGTTTTCTGGTTTACACAATTCCCCCCTCCCCCATATATTCAATAAACGTTCTCCAATCTTCTCTAATGATGGGGCCTATTTCTCATTTAACAGTGTGATATTATATATATTATATGGAGGGAATCATGAGTTAGCAAGAAGGCTAGAAATGAAATAGATAAGAGACTATATAATTTGTTAAACCCTATAATCTTTCTAAATCTCGAGAAGTTTGTCCTTTACGGTATCTTTTCCATGGTCACTGAGCGCACTGAATGCTCACTGGACTGTTTTGGGGGTTCTCCCCCACTTAGGTATTTGCCCTCTTATAGATTTTCTGTACTTCTGCAAACTCTGGAGTTCCCCTAAGCCTGCTGAGGCCTCCAGTGTGTGCATGCATGTGGTTCCACTTTGGCGACACGAGTAATGGTGCTGACAACCTCAACGTCAGAAATAGACGGGGAGATTGATTCGTGGTTCTGCATTCTGATATCTGGTAGACTGGCTCAAAGCTATCAATAGCGCTATGCAGCTCAGATCTACGGCATGCCTGCCCCATCTCTCAGCACAATTTATTGATCCAAAACAAGCCAGCTAAAACTGGACGCACCACATAGTGTAAAAAAAATGCAGCGTCAAACATTCTGAAGCAACGCATCTGCAGCTTTCGGGGCTAACGGTTTAAAGATTTCTCAACATTAAGCGGTTCAGAAATTCATTTCAATAAATAAAATGAAATGAAAACGACTGGACTAGAGTCAACAAGTAATAAAATCAACACCCAAGCGGCACCTTTTGCTATAAACTGTTCGTTACGGTTTCTCACCATCTCCACAATGAGGCACGTTGCAATATTCCCATTTCACAGATGAGTCCCTCGTGTAACACCAGGGCCGTGCATTTTCACCCCCTGGATTGCGGCAATAGTTTTCTGCACTGGACAGCTCCGGGAAAGCCAGAGGGGTTTTCCGATGTGAATGTGGTACCTGGTGACAAGGAATAATGAAAACGAATCCTGTTCCAGAGTGAGTTAAATTCTATTGGCATCTTGAAAAACAATAATCAAACGTCTGGCGGACTGGTTGGCGATGGGACCTGCTTCCATGGAAGTGATGTGTACCACTGTCTCTCAGGTATACCTCATGTCAGTGCTATTTTTCTAGAAAAAGAGGTGCCAGAACTCACCATGAATGCCTTCCTTGTTCTCTTATAATGGCAATGGCGCCCACTTGGCAGCTGCCAAAACTTGATGAGTTCTGGTGAGTTCCAACTGGACAAATCCTTGCCTCAAGTCTGCTTTAAACCTTTACCGGTGTGATGGCCTGGGATTCAGACTCAGATGCTGAACCTGAGGGATCCCATCCTGCACAGGATTCCCCGCCTCCAGAACCAGCAGAGCCGAGGCTAGGGCTTGAGTCTGAAGGGTCCGCACCTGTGCTGGATCCTCAGGTGCAGGCATCTGCTGAGTCTGCTCTGGCTCCTGATGGGATGGAGGACCCATAGCCTGCAGGTGCTCCACTCTCAGCCCACTCAGGGGAAGCTGAGGTTGCCTCTGGGTCCAGTAACCCTCCAGCCTCTCCTGAGCTGCAGAGGCTCAGGGCAGAGAGGCGAAGGGAACTAAGTTCCCACAGGAGGAGTGCTCGCCTCCAGGCCAGGAGAGGCGAGTCACCAGAGGATCGGGCCCGCCCTATGCCTCGGGGCAGATAAAAGCCGGCCAGCCCCAGCCCCAAGTTGCAGGAGCAACATCGTTGGTGACCAGTTCCTGCCAATGTTCCTGCTTGAAACCTGTCCTGCTTTCCTGCCTGAGCTCCTGACCTGCCCTGGTTCCCTGCTTGCCTACCTGTTCCCGACTTTGCCTGACTCCCTGCCCTGCACCCAGCTTCAGTTACTACGGACTGCATTTACGTTGCACCTCTGACCATGGACCGGACTTGGACCTCGCCTTTCGGGTAACCCACGGGACCAGCACAACCGCCCTCCAGCTTCAAATAAACCTTCTTACCTGTTCATTCCACTTCTGACAGGGAATCCCAGAGACTGTGACATTGACAGGACCTTCATAGGTTAACCCATTGCCTTTGTAACAAGTTGCTGAAGAGAAACAGACGAAAACGGAATCGTAAAGCAAGGTGCCATATCCCACCGGGCTGAACAGAAGGCCATGCTCCTATCTCAATGCTCTCCTGACGGATAACAACTGGGCTGACCATCTTAGAATGTCCTTTTACCACTCACTAGAAATCACAGGTAAAGGTGAGTGCTTTAGCTCACAGGCACTAGGTTGGCCACTGTGAGAAGATGGTCTATTGTATATGGACCTTTGGCCTGATCCAGCAAAGCTCTGCTTATGTTCTGTTCCCCTGCCCACCCCCCAAATGCCACAACACCCATTTCACCAGCCTTCTTATCGCCCGTTAAGTCTTCAACCGCATCCAAAAATATAGCACAGAAATATGATTGGTGCCATGGAATTAAATTTAATGCCCTACAGTCATATGAGATCTGCGGGTATAGGGCGGAATACAAATTTAATAAATATGTATACAGTATAACAAAACACCAGGCTATATAATAATTCTCATTATATTAGTGCAACACTGAGTGCTTCCACACAGCCGCTTATAAAGTGCTTGGCACTGTCGAGGCATGCGTGGTTTTTTGCACCACGTCGTCATCAAAACGCCATTCCCCTGTTATTGTCCTGTTTAATCCCGATTTACCGTTACCGCAGAAAATCTGATAAATTAAAAAAAACCACAACCACAAAACATTTCCGGTAAAGTGCAGATTCCGAAGAGGGCCACTCACTTGTTATATCCTCCTTTTTAAGCTCTGAGGAAGGAAAAAGACACAAAGATGTCATCAATTTGTGCCTTCAACTATAATAATAATAATAATAATAATAATAATAATAATAATAATAATAATAATAATAATAAACTTATTATTTATACCCCGCCCATCTGGCTGGGTTTCCCCAGCCACTCTGGGCGGCTTCCAACAGAACATTAAAATACAATAATCTATTCAACATTAAAAGCCTCCCTAAACAGGGCTGCCTTCAGATGTCTTCTAAAGGTCTGATAGTTGTTGTTCTCTTTGACATCTGAAGGGAGGGCGTTCCACAGGGCGGGTGCCACTACCGAGAAGGCCCTCTGCCTGGTGCCCTGTAACTTGGCTTCTCGCAGTGAGGGAACTGCCAGAAGGCCCTCAGAACTGGACCTCAGTGTCCGGGCAGAATGATGGGGGTGGAGATGCTCCTTCAGGTATACTGGACCGAAGCTAATGCTGAAGACATTTGCAAAGTCTGATATACATTTCCATGTCATGAAAAGTTTCTGATTTCCATGTGCCAAGCTGTTGCTAAAGGTCACGGGGTCCCTGGATTAAAAGTGGCTCCCACTATGCCGATTCAGATCAAACACGTTCACATGCTACATGCTGAAATTTAGCTTATTTCACAGGACGGATGGAGCAGAGCTAGCTTTGACGGGTTCCTGGCCCAGAAAAGTTAGCAAGCAATGCTTTTAAATGCATTGAGATTCTGACACTCCTGAGCTTCCTGCCTGCTCTGGAGCAAAAGTAGAGTCTTGCTTCCCCAAGCAAACTGGGAAGGAAGGCAAGGCAAGCTCTCCAAGATGATAGCTAAGATAGCAACTCTAGAGGGGTTGCACCATTCGGCTTCAGTTTAAAGTTTACACCCCATGAACACCTCATAAATTAGCTAAAAGGTATAAGGAGGTTCCTAATAAAACACGATGGGAAAGGGGGTGGGAAGTTAAAAAAAAAGTTTTCATTATGTACTGAAATGTTTGTGTGAAATTTCGGAAAACTTAAAAAAGATAAAGTTTACGCCACATAATCATTTGTTGAGAGGCTACTTATTGAACTGCTTACCAAACTGTGGGATCCTCGTGCAAGTATTGGGGTCCTGCTGTATGCTGGGAAGACTGTTGCACTTGGGAAGGGTAAGCAACATCAATCCAGGCTTATAGATTCCTTTGCGGGCGTTTTCTTCCATCGAAAGCCATTCTTTAAAGCAGTAGAGATCCTTTACAGCAAGGCAGTGCTCTCTAGAGTGGTTCACAAACAACAGCAGAATGCAGTCAATGATTTGATGGGGCGGCAATATTACCCTAACTATGGACAGCCAGCAGCATACAAGAAAGTCGTCATGTGGCGTCAATCAGTACAGATTACATTGATTCTGATTTTTTTAATGCTAGCTAAGTATCTGCCATTGCCCTACTCTTTTACCATTGATTTCAATGGAAGTTGCTTTTGTGATGCATTCAGGTACTCTATGTGTCATTGAAACGTTACCAGAAGCATTTGACGCCACCAGGCCCTCTCCACAGATCAGACAAGAATATAGTTTGAGTATTTCCTTGGTTTTCTGCGCTTCTTTCTCTTTAAGGAAAGACTTCCCACGTAAGTTTAACAGGTTTGGTCCTGTGATTTTGCAAGCATATTCACATAGGACTTTCTTCTTTAGAGAAATTAAAATTCCATTCTCAGGATAAGGTGTGGCAGTAGCACAGAACAGGCTGGTGCTTCTCCTGAAATTCGGGTTTGACATTAAAAACAAACAAAAAACAAAGCTCAGAAACAAAACCCATTTAGACCATCCCTGAGAAAGTGTCCGGCTAAAGCAGAGGGAGAAGGAGAGACAGTGTGGGTTTGGTTGAGACCATTTGGTTTGCAGAACAGTCTCTGGCACTGTTGACATGAGAATGAGCAGGGCTGGTGAGCACTGCTCAAAAATCCCCTCTTTTTTCTTGGTCCTGCTTTGGTCCAAACCCAGCTTTCGGGTTTATTTCCCGCAACAAACCATGAGCATTAGGCTACAACAAACCTTGGCTATTACTCGCAATTTTGTTTGGAAAGCAACAAACCGCCAACGCAGGTTTGGGTCAGTGAAGGAGGGAAGCGGGGATTTTTCAGCAGAATGCACCAGTACCCTTCATGTTAAACCACGGCTAAATTAATCTCTAATTAACAGAAGAACCTCTGCTTCTTAATGGTGGTGTTGGGGAGTTATCAGCGGGCGAAGTGCTTTTGCACTCAGTGCCTCCCTGCCTTTCGCATTCCATGCCGAAGTGAGAGCCAGGTACCGGGACAAACTGTGAGTGGAGCCCATTCCCTTGTCCCTGGGGGGAATTTGCAAGGATAATTACCCTCAATCATCCTTGCTTTTTCTTTGCCAATGATCTCCCACTGTCGTGGGAAGTGCCTCCATTAAGGCAGACAGGAACCGGAAGCCAACCATGGCTAGATGTTAACCATGGTTTAAAGTAGCAAGTGAACCAGGCCTCCACGTGTAGTCGCTATGGAACAGTATGGAAGAGTATCTGGATTTACTCAACTTGCTCCTCCCTTCCATAGCTGTCAACTTTCGGATTTGAAAATAAGGGTTTTTTCCAAACTTTCGGATTTGAAAATAAGGGATGCCGCGAGGGTGGTGCAATGGCACCAAGTAGCCTCGCCACCCTGCGCTCAAACGGGTGAGCGAAAGAGTGAGCGCATAGACGGCAGGCAGGCTGTCTGTCTGGTTGGGCGTGAGGGTCTGGCTGCACAAGGCATGCAAGCTCCGCCCCCAGTCGGTCTCAGACTCCTTATTAGCAGCCGAGCAACGCAGCTGAGGAGCCTCCCTGGCTGGCAGGGAGGGAGAGGAGCTGCTTCCTTTGAAATCCGGGAAATTTGAGGGATATCAACAATCCAGGATAGCAGCGGGAAACAGCATTGGAATAAGGGAGTTTCCCGCAAAAAAAGGGAGGGTTGACAGCTATGCCTCCTTCCCCACTTTTGGTTCTTTACTACATGCTAGCGACTGGCTCCCTACCAGGCAATACCTCTGCACCAATCATTGACTACCATCGCTGAAAGAATATAGGTTGTATTCCATCGATAGCAAGGAGCACTGGCAGGTTTCATTGCTTTCCTATGAAAACACAGGCTTGCTGGTTGCCCACTTTATTTGGGGAAATCAGAGTCAGGTGGAAAGAATGAATTGCACAGGACCGTTTATTTATTTATTGGAGGTCACATCTAAAAAAGACCCGATAAATGCTCTTATAAACAAAACACACAGCCACACTTCTCATTCGAACTGACAGGTGGTGGTAACTGTGGCTGGTCAGCCCCATGCAAGTCTCTGGGGAGAAAGCCCTGCTTTAGGATGGATTTGGGAAGGCTTAACATTTTCAGAATGACCTATGAGTCAATGCATATATTCATGGGATGAAAGGGTTCGCTGGCTGGGCTCCAAGGAGCTCTCTGATTGGTTCCAAGTAGGGCACGCCCAGCAAGGCTCTCGCCTCGGGATGGTTCCTGAACAGCAAATAGCTTTAGGCACCCCCGAGGACTGGCAAAAGCGGCCTGTGATACGACATGACAGCAGTTGTGGGAGGTCCAGAGGAAAGGAGCTAGAAATGCCACAGAGCAGATTCGACCTTTTGAGCACACCTGAAACGACACTTTGGATCAATGCCATAATAAACCCAGTCATGAAATGCGCATTTGATCTGGAATAATGACCAAAGTAACCCAAGCCAATGCAGTTCGTTTGGGCCTGATCCCCTAATTAGCTGAGGATACTTGCAGCATTCCAGTCGGGGGTGGTGGGAATGAAACAGACACCAAGCCAAGCCTTGCCAAACGCTCAGGAGTGTCTAGCATACAACATCTGCAATTTGTCTCCAATAATGGATAGCACTAATGATTAAAACTTAACTTCCTGTTCCACGTCTACTGAGGCACAAACATAGCAATATCTATACACAGCAGTCATCGTCAACGCTAATGGCCAATTAATAAATAATCTGATTTCAAAGCAACTCACATTTGGAACTTCTAAATGGTGTTTCATTTTTTTACTTTTATGCTCTTTTTGTTGTTAATAGCGTAGTAGCTGCATTCAGATCTAGGCCCAGTACAGTGGTACCTCGGGTTAAGTACTTAATTCGTTCCGGAGGTCCGTTCTTAACCCGAAACTGTTCTTAACCTGAAGCACCACTTTAGCTAATGGGGCCTCCTGCTGCCGCTGCGCCGCCAGAGCACAATTTCTGTTCTTATCCTGAAGCAAAGTCCGTAACCTGAAGCATTATTTCTGGGTTAGCGGAGTTCTTAACCTGAAGCGTATGTAACCTGAGGTACCACTGTATACCTCAAGGAGTGTCTCCACCCCCATCGCTCAGCCGGGACACTGAGGTCCTCCTCTGAGGGCCTTCTGGCGGTTCCCTCATTGCGAGAAGCCAATTTGCAGGGAAATAGGCAGAGGGCCTTCTCGGTAGTGGCGCCTGCCCTGTGGAATGCCCTCCCATCAGACGTCAAGGAAATAAACCACTATCTGACTTTTAGAAGACATCTGAAGGCAGCCCTGTTTAGGGAAGTTTTTAATGCTTGATGTTTCATTCATTTTTTAATATTCTGTTGGGAGCTGTCCAGAGTAGCTGGGGAAACCCAGCCAGATGGGCAGGATATAAATAAATTATTATTATTATTATTATTATTATTATTATTATTATTATTTATTATTATTATTATTATTATTATTACATGACTTGCTGTGTGTCAGGAACATAACTAAGTGAGCGAGCTCCCCTTTTCCTGCCTCTTCCTTCCATGCAGCCACAAGGAAGAGTTTGGAAGCTTTTGCTTTCATTTTTCTTTGACTGCATTTTTGTAACTTTTTCATAAATTTGTCCAAACCCACTAAATTGTCCATCACATCCTGGTCACTGTCTCTTTGAACTTTTGCCATCGGGACGGAGATACAGGATGATGACAACAAGAACAAGCCGTCTTAGAAACAGCTTCTTCTGCAGAGCGATTGCGGCCTTGAATGGGAAGCCTGGACTTTGAAGTCATCTAATCTTACATGTTATGTTTTAATCAGTGTGTATGGTTTTAATCAGTGTGTATGGTTTTAATCAGTGTGTATGGTTTTAATCAGTGTTTTTGTAGTTGTTTTGTTTTTGTGTGGAGTGCCCGATCTGGGTGGATGGAGCAGCCAAGTAATTTTGTTGTCCCCGAAGGGGACAATGACAATAAAATATATTCTATTCTATTCTATTCTATTCTATTCTATTCTATTCTATTCTAAATTGCAGGTAACCTTAACAATGGCTTGTTTTTTTAAAAAGCCAATTTTCAAACCATGGATTTCCTAATCTATCTGTCTTGTCTCACTTCAGGTTTTAAGTAGGCATCTTGTTGATTTTTCAGTGTTCTACAAGGCCTGGTACATAGTTTAGGTTCTTTAAGAAATATCAGATGACAATGATCAAGATTATCTGGGCATTAATTTTTTTTTAAAGTATTTTTAAATATATATATATATAAAGTTAAAATCCTTCTTTGGACCACATAAAATCCCATGTAACAATGGTCAAACCAAAAGCACTCCTTACACATACTACAGATTTTATCCTGACAAAAGTTATAACAGCTTCTTATAGAGAAATGATAAGAATACGTTAAGTGACATATACAAAGTCTTCATCTTTTGTCTGCATTACTGAGACTGTGGAACACAGGCAGAAAGAAGTAGCTTCTGTCCTCTGCTATTTAGACTCTAAATTCTTCTGCTTTGGGTATTCTCAAAAGCTTTGCAACTGCTTTTTTCTCTGTGGGTGGAAGCCAGGGGAGTATCTTACCTGTTTCTATAGTGTCACTGTTTCATCATGAAAATCAATAAAATATACAGTCATACCTTGGATCTCAAACGCCTTGGCTCCCGAACGATCGAAACCTGGAAGTGAGTGTTCTGGTTTTTGAATGATTTTCGGAAGCCAAACACCCGATAGGGCTTCCACAGATTCCGATTGGCTGCAGGAGCATCCTTCAGCCAACCAGAAGCCGCGTTTTGGTTTCCAAACATTTTGGAAGTCAAACGGACTTCCGGAACGGATTCCGTTCGACTTCCAAGGTACGCCTGTATTGGGGGGAAATATAATTGCAATTCCAAAATATAATTTGGAATGTAATTCCAAAACCATATCCAAAATACGACATTGTTCTTTGTATTTCTCCATGCGTACCCTACCCTTTCCTGCAGGATGTGGTGAAATTGGGGGGGGGGCAGGATGAGGATCAGGTTTGTTTGTTTTGCTCACTTGTGTTACCTGCAAACAGGTTTTGGAGCAGCTCCGATCCTGGAGGGATTGCACTCCTGGAAGATGTAATGACACAGCAGGGACTCAGCAGCTGGGCGGCAAAAGGGACTCACTGTTTTCAACTCAGCCCACGCTGTGCGGACAAGCAGTTCTTGGGTCTCCTCTGGGTCTCCATAGGAGGCGTTGAAGAAAACGAAGGCATCCTTGGCCAACAGAGCGCTACACACCTCTCCTTGGTATGTACTGCAGTAGCCTGTATCACCCTTGTAGAGTCTGGTGGGGAGGGGAGAAAAAGACACACACGGGGATTTCTGAGTGTTGACAAATTGTGCAAACAAATCTGCAGACTATATCATCAACACTTGAAGTGTTTAAAGCTAAACCTTATTGCTGTATTTTTCGCTCCATAAGACGCACCTGACCATAAGACGCACTTAGTTTTTAGAGGAGGAAAGGGGGGAAAGCCCCATTTTGGGGGGGGGATCAGCTCACAGCTGTGCAGCTTTTTTTGCAAAGGGGAAAAGCCCCCTTTTTTGAGGATCCGCTCAAAGTTGTGCAGCTTCTTTTCAAAGGGGGGAAATCCCCCTTTTTTGAGGATCAGCTGAAAGTTGTTGAACTTACTTTGCAAAGGGAAAAAAATCCTGTTTTTATGGGGTTCAACTCACAGTTCTGCAGCTTTTTTAGGAAAGGAAAGGGAACAGTTTCCAGACAGATAATCTAATCAGCCAGTCACAGGTCGTTGGGGAAACAAACAGCCTCCGTCTGCAGAACATTCAACAAAGGAGGCCTGGGCAAGGGGGCGGGGCCGGAAAGGGAGCCAGAGATCGATCACACATTTGCTCCATAAGACACACAGACATTTCCCCTTACTTTTTAGGAGGAAAAAAGTGAGTTTTATGGAGCAAAAAATACGGTATATGGGGCTCAGATTTGTTCACGCACTCACCTTGGATCTACAGAAGCTGTTCAGTCTAAGTTCCTAAGGCAATTTTCCCCCTGCTCCATCCTGTGTTCCAAATGCTTCATTGCACTTGGAGACTAATCTCCCCTCTGTTGAATTACAGACTTGGCGTAGGACATTTAATTATTGGCTTTGCCTAAATTTAAACCCCACTGGCCTACTACCCTTCGTATCGCAAGATTGTCATGAGAGCACTTGGACGAAAATTGTCACCCGAAAGCTTTACTTTTTTGGTTTATCACTGGACTTCCGTAAAGCAAATAATTTAACCAGACAGAGCCTAAGTATATGATATCGAGCGACAGAATAATCTGGCCACAATAAGGACATGTTGCCCATGGTATGATTATTTCCCACCTAGTCATTTTGACACTTTGGCACCCTAGTCGCAAAATTTAACAATTCCAAAATACAGGCGCGTTTTCACTTTCGCAAGATTGAATACAGTGGCGGAGCTTCATGCTCCGGCACCGGGGGCGGAGAGCAGGCGAGGCAGGGCACGCTGTCCAAAAGGGCGTGGCACACGTCCTGGGGGCAGGGCGCATGCCTGCGGGGGCGGGGGGCAGCCGTGATGGAACCTAGCTGGTTAGAGAGCAAGGGGATGTTGAAGATGGAAATTCAAAGATGGGTCTCTTCATTGCCTCGCCAGCTCAACATGAAAGTGTTATAGAAATTTAAGGGACGTTACCCATTAAAATGCGTGTCACAGAAATGGAGGCAGTGAGAGATTTCACTTTCTTGGGTTCCATGATCACTGCAGATGGTGACAGCACTCACGAAATTAGAAGACGCCTGCTTCTTGGGAGAAAAGCAATGACAAACCTAGACAGCATCTTAAAAAGCAAAGACATCACCTTGCCGACAAAGGTCCGTATAGTTAAAGCTATGGTTTTCCCAGTAGTAATGTACGGAAGTGAGAGCTGGACCATAAAGAAGGCTGATCGCCGAAGAATTGATGCTTTTGAATTATGGTGCTGGAGGAGACTCTTGAGAGTCCCATGGACTGCAAGAAGATCAAACCTATCCATTCTTAAAGAAATCAGCCCTGAGTGCTCACTGGAAGGACAGATCCTGAAGCTGAGGCTCCAATACTTTGGCCACCTCATGAGAAGAGAAGACTCCCTGGAAAAGACCCTGATGTTGGGAAAGATGGAGGGCACAAGGAGAAGGGGACGGCAGAGGATGAGATGGTTGGACAGTGTTCTCGAAGCTACTAACATGAGTTTGGCCAAACTGCGAGAGGCAGTGAAGGATAGGCGAGCCTGGCATGCTCTGGTCCATGGGGTCACGAAGAGTCGGACACGACTGAACGACTGAACAACAACAACCCATTAAAAGGGTCCGATTCCGGGGGGAATCCTGAACCCCAGCAGGGCGTTGTTTGAGAACCCCTGCTGCCATAGGAAACAGAGACCAGACCAGAGTTCTAATGAAAAGCAAGGCGGCTGCTAAGCCTGACCAGTTTATTTTTAAGTGTAGAGCTGTTGGCAACAGGGTTCTTGCTCACACGACAGACGATGGAGAAGAACCCAGAACAAAAGAGCAGGCGAACTTTTATACACTTTTGACATAGTACAGAACAAAAGAGATAATAGCATTACGTGGGTGAGGTAAGGGGTTTGACCAGGTGTCAGAAGGGAGGGGTGACCAGGTGTTGGAAGGGAGGGGGGTTCCTCTAGTGGAGGGTCATGTTTAGATACAAAAGGTGTTTTTCCAGCTGGTCGTTGTCTTTGGGAGTGTCCGTTAACCCGTTAACGATGATGTTGGGAGTCACTTGACAAGATTTTATTTGTGCACGCATTTGCCCTACAGCTTCATTTGCTTAACAAAGATCCTTTCTCCTGACTTGGGTGGGTTTGTGTATTCTTACGCAAACACGTTGGAAGACCAGCGGGCAAGGATACAGAGAGTCACAAAAAGTTTAACACACAGTTTGAGACACAAAGGTTACAAAGGAGAAAGGGGGAGGGCTGTGGGGGTGCAGGAACGAGTGCATTTCTTCCATTAATAAGCCCCCCCCATAACAACAATTGAAACACCAGGAGGATCATAGCTAACTGGAAGCCTGATTGCTGTTCGTTCTGTGTCATTTTACACAAAGGTCACAGAGTTCAGTTTATATCAGTCCCAAATATTTGGAAATGCCAACGGAGCTATCTGCACCTCTGCTAAAAAATTTCCTTCCCTCGGCTGACATCCATCAGCAACTTATTTGCTTGAAGGAAGTGAGCTGCCTGCCATTGACAAGATGACTCAAGGCTTCCTCAACACTCAATATGTGTAAATATGTTTTCCAGCTGTAGGGACACTGATTTCTCTCTCTCTCTCTCTCTCTCTCTCTCTCTTTCTCTCTTTTTCAGCATTCCATACCAAGGTTGAAACTTTCTCCCTTGACTCCATTTCTTTTGGGATACTATCAGGGTTGGATTAAAAAATTTTGCTCGTGTTTGCAGAAAAGGAAGTGATTCATCACGACAGTAACTTGATAGCAGTGCAATGTCCCCGTGGACATAGCAGACGAGCCAAGATGAATGTTTCTCCTGTGTGTAGCTCAATCCCTTTTCATGAATGATACATGCACACAAATCCAGTGGTTGCAGTCATTGAATTAATTTTACTGACGTTTCTGCCTGGTTTTGAACATTCCTTTTACACTGTAGTACCTTGTTCTGTTATAGAAGTGTGGCTTAATAATCATATAAAAATATCATTGTGACAATATGTCGCCTAAATTTTAAATGCCAACAAGAATGGTTGTGCTGGTAAAACAACATGGATCTATTAGCTTTGAATCTTTTCAGGATAAGATCTTTACAACCATCCTAAGTATTCTCAAGAGCATGTCTTGAGTTTTATTTTAAGGCCTCAAGTCAGCTTATTTCAGGCAGAACAAAGAGTGTACTTAACAGTTTTTCAACTGTTGGTTTATGTAACTGAAAATTCCTGAAGACATGCTCCCCAATGTTTGCTTAACGGAACAGATCCAATCAAGTTCAGTTAAACAAATTACATGGTTTCGGAAGATTAGAAAGATGATTCATCCTGAAGGCTTTCCCATGAATTATTTGCTTTTGTTCTTTCAGTTTTAGGGCAGCAATTACAAAACTGGATTTTTTTTAAAAAAGGTAAGAGATGCATAATTAGTTTATTTTGGCCAACACAAAGGTTGCGCCTTAGTCTTTTCTGACATTATCAACCTGAGACTGAAAAATGTGTTTCCCTTTTTTTTTAGATCCGGTCAAATTCTTCATACAGTCGTTGCTAGGAGATCCCATACAATATTTGCACTGAAAAGAGGCCCACAACCAACAACTTTTGCCCTGGTTGTGACTGAAATGTGCTTAGTTATTGTCAAGATTCAGATGGTTCGATTAATCTGATGCCATTTTGTTTTGGGCCTCTGTATTGAGAGTAGGTTTTGCAATGTTGGTGTTCTTATTTTTATTTTGGTCGGATTTTGTATTTGTTTTACTTTGATTCTTACCTCTGCTTTTATCCAGAGCTCTGCAATAGCTTACAGCTACCGTAAAAACAAAAACAATTGATTCTGCCTTGACTTGTATTCTCCAACAGCAGCAATGGGTTGCTATAACAATTAAAACTATATTAGCTTGAAACCAAAGGGAACCTAATCCCTTCCATCCTTCCAAAAGCTGTTGGTTTAAGAGGCTTAGAAGGAGTTTGCGAAGATAAACTGCAAGACAATGAGCGAATACCAATCGGTAACTTACAGTCTCATGCATTTCACCACTTTGTAAGCTTCTTGTTTCCTCCCTTTGCCAAGTGGTGATGGGAATTTCACCTTTCTGCTCCTCCCTATAATTCGCCACACCCTAAAACAGGGGTAGGCAACCTAAGGCCCGTGGGCCAGATGCGGCCCAATCGCATTCTCAATCCGGCCCGCAGACGGTCTGGGAATCAGCGTGTTTTTACATGAGTAGAATGTGTCCTTTTATTTAAAACACATCTCTGGGTTGTTTGTGGGGCATAGGAATTCGTTCATTTCCCCCCAAAAAATATAGTCCGGCCCACCACATGGTCTGAGGGACGGTGGACCGGCCCACGGCTGAAAAAGGTTGCTGACCCCTGCCCTAAACCATTCACTCCACAGACTGCTGTTAGCAGGAGTGGGGTCAGCAGCGGAGGAAGCCTCTCTGGCCCCTTGAGGCGGCACGCCCAGGGATGGGGCGAACCGCCTGTAAGGGCGGGGTGGGGCTGCGCGGCGTCCATAGGGATGGGGCACGCCGCGGGGCCTCAGCTGCCCCACAGCTGGTGGGGAGGCAGCGGGCAGACAGAGTGGAGCCTGCATGCAACCCGAGACACTTGGCTTGGGTGCGTTGCAGGCCCAGCGGTGAGTGCCGCCCGCCATTTTGTCACCCCCTCGGTGAGGACACCCAGGGTGGACCGCACCTACCGCACCCCCTTTGCTATGCCCCTGAGTGGGGTAATCACAATGGGATAGTTTCACATCAGGCATTTCAGATGGGAGACGAGAAGGAGATTGTGGCTGCTGCTTTTAATAACAGCCACATATTGCCCCAAAACATCAAATGGGTAGAGCATTCCTAGCATCTCCAGGGAGGGGAGCCTGTCTGACATCCTGGTGAGCTACTGCCCGTCAATGGAGACAATGGTGTGCTAGTGTGGTGTAGTCGTTAAGAGCGGTAGACTCGTAATCTGGTGAACCGGGTTCGCGTCTCTGCTCCTCCACATGCAGCTGCTGGGTGACCTTGGGCTAGTCACACTCCTTTGAAGTCTCTCAGCCCCACTCACCTCACAGAGTGTTTGTTGTGGGGGAGGAAGGGAAAGGAGAATGTGAGCCGCTTTGAGACTCCTTCGGGTAGTGATAAAGCAAGATATCAAATCCAAACTCCTCCTCCTCCTCCTCCTCCTCCTCCTCCTCCTCCTCCTCCTCCTCCTCTTCTTCTTCTTCTTCTAGAGGAACCAAAGGTCTGACTCCGTGTAAGGCAGGTTCCTCTGTTCCGATATCCTTCATTTCCACCCCAGCAGGAAAATGTCAGTGACCTGCTTACCAGGTGGTTCCATGCGCCCTGTTCATGTCACACACTCTCAGTAAAACCCATCCCCACGTGACCCTTACCTCCATTCTAATAGCGCAAGCGTGAGGTCCATCCGAAGAAAGCAGTTGCGTTGGAGGGAGCGAGGGGAGGAAAGGGAGAAAAGGAGAGGTGAAACCGTCAGTCCTGTTTGTGCTGTACTCAAAATAGATTTACATCTTTACACAAATAAAGCTTGGAAGAGCTCCGTAGCGTTTTTCTTTTAGGTTTCTAGGGAGAGTGAAGAGAATAAAAATACCTTCTGGTAGTGCCGTGGCTGGGGAGGGGGAGGGCAGGGGGCTAGCCGGGTTTTTCTGGGTGAAGCCTTCAAAGGGTCCAGTCGTGTCCGACTCTGGGGTTGCGGCGCTCATCTCGCTTTATTGGCCAAGAGAGCCGGCGTACAACTTCCGGGTCATGTGGCCAGCATGACAAAGCCGCTTCTGGCAAACCAGAGCAGCGCACGGAAACGCCGTTTACCTTCCCGCCGGAGCGGTACCTATTTATCTACTTGCACTTTGACGTGCTTTCGAACTGCTAGGTTGGCAGGAGCAGGGACCGAGCAACGGGAGCTCACCCCGTCGTGGGGATTCGAACCGCCAACCTTCTGATCGGCAAGCCCTAGGCTCTGTGGTTTAACCCACAGCGCCACCTGGGTCCCTTACTTAAGGTAATGGGGCCCTTTCTATGTCCAGCTGTCCTTTGTCAACAAATTGTCACTGGTTTTTGTGTTGCATATATGCTATATGGTAATTTATGGACCTAATAGGTATCTAATGCCATTTGCACATAATAAAATACATATTTTATGTAAGGTAACCTTTATGTAAGGTTACCGGGAGCATTTGGCGAAGTACAAAAAATAAATTAATAAATGAAGACCACACACAAGATCAAAGTACTGGTAATCTCGGCGTGATTTTTGCACCTCGTTGTATTGTGCACATTGTGAGCAGAAGTGTAAACGGGGGGGGGGCACAACATTTTTCCTGAATATTTTGGTATTCCATATACTTTCCTTTGGGACCAACCTGTCCCTGGTTCATGTAATTAATACTCACGATGTCTGTGCTTCCCTGAACTATTTTCACATGGCTGTTAGGTGATATTAATATAGTGCTTCCCCACAGTTATTTCCTTCTCCTGGATGAGTTTACAGAGTGTCTTAGGACACCGTAACCAGGACGGCAGCAAATATGTCGGAAATTATAGCTGTGCCAACCTCTGAAGTGTAATAATATAGGAAGAAACAGCCGGGAATGAGGTGCACTCCTAGATCAAATTTATCCTGCTGCAAATTACAAGGAAGCCAAGCAAGCCCTTCAACTTTCTATGAGGTCTCTCTCTGTGCGAGCGAAACCCCACGCAGAAGTTAAAGGACATTTGATTCCCCCCACAAGTGCCTCTTTCTCTAAAAGCACACCTGATACGTTGATAGTGGCCGCGGCTTTTGCCGTGCCGTACGTCTCGCTGTGCTTGTTCGTAGCTATGCAGGTGAACAAACCCGGCCGGGTGACGTAGACTTGCAACCTGGAATCGATCACTCGGTCTTTGACGGTTTCTACGATGGATCCTGCTGAGACCTAAAACGAATGGGCAACGATTCAGATGTATTGCGTAAAAAAACCACAGGTCCTCAGAATATAAAAGCAAAGCAAGTGTAGCTGGTGCAGAATTCAGCGGCCAGGTTGCTGACTGGAGGAAAACGGTTTGGGCATATGACACCGATCCTGGTCCGACTGCACTGGCTACCAATTAGTTTCCGGGCCCAATTCAAAGTGCTGGTTTTGACCTATAAAACCTTAAACGGCTCAGGACCACAATACCTCAAGGACCGCCTCTTCCCATATGAAACTAACCGGTCCCTTCTTTGTATGCCTCCTCCTCAAGAGGTCCAGAGGGTGACAACGCAAGAGCAGGGCCTTCTCTGCAGTGGCTCCCCATTTGTGGAATGCTCCCCCCAGGGAAGTTTGCCTAGCGCCTTCATTACACACCTTTAGGGTAGAGGCAGCAATGAAGGTATAGGCCTCCTGACCTTAAAAACCTCTATTCTGCAATGTGATAATTTCCGGGCTTTGGATTTTAACTCCTAAGAACGAGCAGTTGGTAGCGCCAACATGGCCCCTCAAACTTCCTTTCCCTTCTGTTCCTCTCCGTCTTAAAGGGACCCTGTCAAGTCAGGGAAATTTGTGTGTGTGTGGCTTTCCGTCCTGGCTGCAGATTTTGGAAAGGAAATGTGATAACTCAGAAGGGTGAGTCAGAAGGCTTCGTTCTCAGCCTGGACCACACAGCCAAGGAGACTTTCCTTGCCACGTTCGCTGACAGAACTCACAGGGACAGGAAAACAACGCAGGGAGAATTGAAAAAGAGCTTCAGTTATAGGGGCAAGCTCTGTCGCCAAGCTCCCATTAGGTAAAAACATTCCCTTACTGCCTTGGCACAGCTAACTTCAGAGCAGCTTGAAAGGCAGTTAAGCACTGCACTCTGCCATTTGCACTGTGGAAACGAGGAGAAAATAGCTGCAGGAAGCCTCGTGAACATTGCAAGCGGCTGCATTTTTAGTCCGGGAAGCTTTTCAACTTGAAATGTGAGACCCTGGTAAATTATTACAATTTATTTCGTACAAAAATCCTGTCGCTCACTCTCTAGAAATTGCATTTTTATCCTTAAAAAAATAAAAATAAATCAATTGAGGAATTAAACTTGAGACAAGATCAAGTATATATTTAAGCTACAAATTCAGATCCAGTTTTACACCCATTCCACTGATTACACCCATTCCACCCATTCCATGTGTCAGTCAAAACTGATAGAGGGCTGATAAGTCATTCAGTCTAGCTCTGTCGGAAGGTGGAAAGAGTTGTGCTTTCATTCAGCATCGCTATTTACTTTGCAAAAGCCTTTGGCATTTTCTTGCGTGTTTCCTTTTTTACTCCCCGGCCTCTTCAAGTCCCAGCTGACAGCATGTGGCCTACAGACCTCAGCTGACAAATCACACATGTTCCCAGCAACTGCAAAGACACTTACGGCTTTTCCATTTTCAAGCCATGTCACCGTAGGGGTTGGAATGCCTGTTGCTGCACATCGCAGAGTCACCACAGAGCCAAAGCTGACATTGTACGATTCGGGAGCTTTCAGGATTCGGGCGAAAACTGTATATGGAAGAAGACAAAGTTGTGGTCAGCCACTGGTCAAAACTTTGGGGATTTCTCTGTTGGAAAGCTCATCAAACAGCTGAAAGTTGAGCTAATCCAAGGTAAACCAAATCATTACTGAAGGCAAAAAAAAACCCAAGCATAATAATAATAATAATAATAATAATAATAATAATAATAATAATAATATGCCACCCATCTGACTGGGTTGCCCCAGCCACTGTGAGCTGTTCCCAACAAAATATTAAAAACACAATACAACATCAACCATTAAAAACTTCCCTAAACAGGGCTGCCTTCAGATGTCTTCTAAAAGTTAAACAGTTGCTTATCTCGAAACAAAATAAAAAAATCAGTAGCATCTTAGAGACCAACTATTTTGTTTCGACTATGGCAGACCAACACGGCTACCTACCTGTAACCAGTTGCTTATCTCTTTGACATCAGATAGGAGGGCATTCTTCCACAGGGAGGGCGCCACTACCAAGATGTCAGTTTGTTGTACTTTCGCGCACATACAGTGGACCCTCTGGTTACGGATTTAATTCATTCCGGGGGTCCGTGCGCACCCTGAAAAATCCGTAACCAGAGGCCTGCTTCTGTGCATGCGTGATAGAGTGCTTCTGCACACACACACAGCACACAGAGCGCTTCTGCGCATGCGCACATGGCGAAACCCAGAAGAATACACTCAGAATAATACTCAGCAGGGAGTATCCGATTGAAATGGTCCAACACTGGGCCCGAAGACAGTCGAGGGGCCTCCAGTTCTATTACTGTATCTAAATTACACATATCAAATAGTTTGCAGATTCATTTAGCAGCGGTGGTGGTGGGGGATCACACTGCATGTCTTCCACCAGTAGATTATCAGAAGAAACCTCTTTAGACACATTCATACACAGAGACCGAAACAAAATGTAAAGAATTTTTGCCTGGCGCCCCTAAAGAAAATCCATGTAATACACCGACTCATTTCTATATTCGCAGCAGCAAATCCCTAAAGTGCATGGAAGGATAAGATGTGTTCAAATTACCTTCCTAAGGAAATGAGGGAGGAAGTTCTTTTCATGCCAGACCTTGTTCTGTGCACGTAAAGGAGCCTTTAGCCGCATGTATAAAGTTAAAGGTAAGCCAAGCCTGTTGGCTCAGCTGTCGAGAGCATCTGATGACTCAAGTCCAGGAAAGAGTACACCATAATAATTGTTTTAAAGATGTCTCAGGACTCTGGGCTTATCCAGTCATCTCTTTTGCCCAGCCTAGTTAAGTGTTTATGTATGAACAATTTGGTGAGTAACTTTTTAGATGTTAATATGTTTATTTATTCTAAGAATGTAAACGCTCACTATGTACACTGTAAATTATAATTATTATTATTATTTAAGACAATGTCCGTCCCTGAAGAAACGATAATAGTGAAACGGGGATAATACAAGCTAGCCGCCCGTCGGGAGAAGCAGACGTGGACTCCTGAGAGACTTTAGCACTTTATGACATTGGACATGTTGCACATTGGACATTGCACTTTTGAATCTCTTTGCACTTTTTGAGACGTTTGCACATTGTATGGAGTAGATTTCCTCTGGTTGCATATGCATATATATATATGATTGAATATTCTTCACGGTTTGCGTCATTTTGATATATTATTCTACTGTACCGTGTTGTCTCTTTCGTATTTGCTCTGATTCAGCATTAAAGAGCGGGCTTCCATGGTGAAGTTACTATTACCATTTAATTTATTTATGGCATTTATATACCACCATAGTCTTCCAAGGATCTCAAAGTGGGGTACATGCGTCTCCTCTTCCCCTCTCACTGCCAATTTCCACATACAAAAACCTCCCCCGTTCCAAGCCCAACATTCTGTTAACGCAGCAAATGAGGGTTTGGAGATGCATATCTGACAACTCAAGAAGCGACTTGCCCTCAAGTTTAATGCGGGCATTTATCTAACTCCCCTAAGCAAGGAATTCGGGGCTGACTTGGGTGCATGAGAAGAAACACGACAGTCAAGAGACATTGCATGGTCCAGAGAAGAGACCAGGAAGCTGAAGGAGCTTCTCCTTTCTCTGTCTGAGCTTCATTGTGAAGGTTGTGGTTCATGCATGTCCCCTGCCAAGGACTAATGATTAAGCAGGGTGGGGGGATTTTAGCTTTCGAGATCTGCTGAAGTCATTTAGGTGCCATCATTCATGCCCACATATTAATAATAATAATAATAATAATAATAATAATAATAATAATAATAATAATAATAATTTATTATTTCTACCCCGCCCATCTGGCTGGGTTTCCCCAGCCACTCTGGGTGGCTTCCAACAGAACATTAAAATGCAGTAATCTATTAAACATTAAAAGCTTCCCTAAACAGGGCTGCCTTCAGATGTCTTCTAAAAGTCTGGTAGTTGTTTTTCTCTTTGACATCTGGTGGGAGGGCGTTCCCCAGGGCGGGTGCCACCACCGAGAAGGCCCTCTGCCTGGTTCCCTGTAACTTGGCTTCTCGTAGTGAGGGAACCGCCAGAAGGCCCTCGGCGCTGGACCTCAGTTTCACACAGACTTTGCTTTTTGTTACACACTGGACTGAGCCCAGCGAGTTCTCTAGCTTCTCTGGATTTTGTAATGTGGAAAGCACAGTCCCTGCTGATGACCGTGAGGTTCTGAGACCGTCACAGCTTTGTGACACCCACATGCATCCTCATAATTCTTACAAAGGCCCCTGTTTAAGACATGCACTTTGTTAAACCATGCATACATATTGCGTGTGCGAGGGGGGGCATTCCCAATGAGGTCCGCGCAGCCATTTATCCTGGCTGACTTCCAAATCATTCTGATAATTGGAAATTTGGATAAATGGGTATGCCAGTCACAGTGAATGCACAGAATGAACTTGTGCAATGTGGTGTATAGATTAAATCGTCTTTGATTAATGGGGTTCTACTGACTATACAGCAGCTTGCAATATTCGCCCATGCCAAATTTCTCGTATGTTCTCTTTCCTCCATCAGTTCCATTGAGCTGTTGTTAGTGTCATCAACCAAACAGAGTTGACGGGTTGGAATATTGCCACTGCAAAGATCATTAATGCTATAATCACTAAAACACAGCACACATGGTCTGAAAATACCTCCGTCTGTTGCATTTCTCTCATTAAGAGCTGCACAACAAAAAAATTGATAAAAGAGATGAATATTCCAAGTTCTCAAAAAAAAACCAAGCCCTGCAGATGTCACAATTTATGTATTTATTTATTTTTTAAAAACCTACCAAATTACTTACTACCATGACCACATCTTAAGTGCAATGCTTAATTTTGATAGGAGGCAGAGTTAAAACAGGAGCTGTGTTAAAATATCATAATTCCTTAAGGGGGGAAAGCATTGCAAGTTTGGAACATCTGCAGAAGACTTTTAAGGCCTTTAGTCTGTATCCCTTTCGTCACTGTTTATTTAGAATGAGCATTCCAGTACTGCAAGCAGATAAACCCTTCGGGTGAAGCGCTGTATTTGTACGATTTTGCAACATAGTGCAGAACAGTCTGTGCATTAGTCGGAGCGAATTAAAGAGATTATTTTGAACCAGATCCGTCCCCATTAGTGTCAGTTTTATAAATTAAGAAATCATTTAAGTGCAGACGTAACGGGGGAGGAATGTATCAAGGACACAGTGTTCAGAATTTGAATATTTTGAACATTTAGAAGGGAATAAATTGTTGTAAAAATGCTTCCAACTTCAAATAATAATAATAATAATCTATAGGAAAGTATTAAAGAGAGATGGGCAAGGTTAGTTGGTATACTCATTACCAAATATGAATGCTTATGCATAGGGGAAAGTATTCACAGCTCAAAGTATCATAAAAATATTGTTTTTCCCTTTTTCCCCCAAAAACTTTATTAAATTCATCATGTTACATCAAAATATATCGTGCATTCCTTATACATCCATAATTCATTCATTACACCTTCATTATACATACCTCGCATATCTCACATATTCTACCATCCACTTCATACATTCTAACTCATACATCCTACAATATTTCACACTTTCCCTCTAAACATCCCATTTTAACCATTCTCCCAATCACAACATTCCATCCTTTCCCCCCCTATATTCCCCCCTCTCACCCCTCACCTATATCCACACACATTTAACTTAACAAACAACATAACAAAAAAGAAAAAAAATTACATATTCATGTAAACTCTTACATTCATCCATAAAAACCTTACATCAATTCATCCATACAATTAAATATTCAATCGAACAAACATACATGGCCTCCATCCATATCACACATCCTATCTAAACATCATCTTCAATTCCTATATTCCATATTTTAAACCTATTCCAACCTGTTTTTCCCTTATTTTTGTAAATGTAGGCATATTCATGTTAAGCCTGAAGAAGGGAAGACTGAGAGCAGTTGTGGTTGGGTGGGTGGCGATCATAGACTCCAACTCCTATGGGGCTGAAGACACCTCACTTCACCTCCCCACAAAGTATGGGGGCAAGGAGTTGAGCCTCCCAATCATGAGGGCCTGAACCCCGCTGGGCCTCCCTGGAGTGGTCCAATGCGGCTTCCTCTTGAGTGCAGGAAGCTCCTGCAGCCAATCGGAAGCCCAGCCTTGGTTTTCAAACGGTTTCAGGAGTTGAATGGACTCCTAGAACAGATTAAGTTCGAGAACCAAGGTACCACTGTAGTCGCCAGGGGTCCAACATGGCAGAGTGCCCAAGATGGACCTCAAGATGCTTCCTCCCCAGTTACAGTCAGAACGTTCTACCAATTAATATTGGACTGAGGACATGAAGGCTCATTTAGAGAGATAAAAGCCAATGGCTACTGCCTAGAAATTGCTGATTCTGGTTCCACTTATACATGACCCATAAGGTGTGTTTGCTTCTAACAACAACAACAACAACAACAACAACAACAACAACAACAACAACTTATTATTTATACCCCGCCCATCTGGCTGGGTTTCCCCAGTCACTCTGGGCGGCTTCCAACAGAACATTAAAATACAATAATCTATTAAACATTAAAAGCTTCCCTAAACAGGGCTGCCTTCAGATGTCTTCTAAAAGTCTGGTAGCTGTTGTTCTCTTTGACATCTGGTGGGAGGGCGTTCCACGGGGCGGGTGCCACTACCGAGAAGGCCCTCTGCCTGGTTCCCTGTAACTTGGCTTCTCATAGTGAGGGAACCGCCAGAAGGCCCTCGGCACTGGACTTCAGTGTCCGGGCAGAACGATGTGGGTGGAGACGCTCCTTCAGGTATACTGCGCCAAGGCCGTTTAGGGCTTTAAAGGTCAGCACCAACACTTTGAATTGTGCTCAGAAACATACTGGGAGCCAATGTAGATCTTTCAAGACCGGTGTTATGTGGTCTCGGCGGCCGCTCCCAGTCACCAGTCTAGCTGCCGCATTCTGGATTAGTTGTAGTTTCCGGGTCACCTTCAAAGGTAGCCCCACATAGAGTGCATTGCAGTAATCCAAGCGAGAGATAACTAGAGCATGCACCACTCTGGCGAGACAGTCTCCTATCTCTGTGATTGTTCTCACAGCGTATTCAGTTCTTTTCAGACCGTGTGATTATGTATCATTGCTATTATGATTATGTGGCATGTTAGTGACGTAGAAGGATGGGCTGCTGGTATGGTCTAGTTCACGTGGCTGGAAGATCTAGATTAGGATGGGGAACCTGAAGAACTCCAACTTTCTGCAGAACTCCAACTACTATATTAGCCCAAACAAGCATGGACAGTGGGCAGGGATTATGGGAGTTGTGTTCCAGCTACATTTCAGGAAGGCCACAGATTTCTCCACCCATGTTCTAGATGTTCCTGGAAGCAATTTTGGAGCAGCTTCAGGGCTGACAGTAACCATATAATTTCTGAAGGAAGGCAGAAATAAGGGACTCTAGGGCAGTGTGTACACACCATCACTTCCTGACAGAACTATTGAGATAACTGTTGAGGTACCTTCTCCCCTACCTTTCCTAGGGTACCTAACACCTGTGCAAAAATGAGGAGGTTCAAGCCAGGGACCTTGTGTCATGAGCTCCTCAAGAGACCATCAGTCAGCCCAAGAGACCTCAGTTCTATCGTTTGCAGCATTTGTTTGTTTTCATATTACAAAACTGCTTGCCTGCCTCAAGCGCCTTGTCAGAAAGGCAACATATCAGTGGAATCGAAGTGATCTCATTCTCTGGCACCTTCACAGAAGACTCCATTTGGATGTTACGCATCACCCCAAAATATCTTAGAACGGCTCTAATTTACACCCTGCAATGGCATGAGAGGGATCCCCAAATGTACGTTCCTGGAAAAGTTTCTTTATTCAGAATTTCCACAGTAACAAAGCTGAGCTTCCCAGAATAGACTGACTGGTTCGCTTTCAGTTCCCTCCTGAAAACTAAGCTAGTCTTTCGGCTCAATATCCCGAGGTCTTTCTTCCAAATGGACATTGGAGCCAAAGTTGAGTCTATGGATGGATCTTCTGGATCACTCACCTTCCACGTCCAAAGTTACAGGCTTTGAGTACGCCGTCCCAAGGCTGTTCTTTGCCATACACCAATATTGACCACTGTCTTCTCTTCGAACATTATGGATCCTCAAGTTGCCTGATTCAAGGATAGCAATCCGAGCATTTTCCTGCCACAAAAATAAATAAATAAATAAATAAATAAATAAATAAGGCCCAGAGTGAGAAAGGAAGGGATTTGCTTCACACCAGGGCTAAGGAGCTTTCAGACGATGGGTCAATAAGGGTCTTTTGAGCCCAGCGCCACCACTCACACTTGAAGCAGGTTGCTCACCTTTATAACATTAGGATATGAAAGAGCCAGAAGTCAAGTGACCCAACGTATTAGGGATGTAGAGCTCCAGTGTCATATGGGCAAAATGGACGAACATGCCACAATAAGAGACTTTGGGAGAGGGTTCTCACCCGCAAATTACCTGGCCAAATTACAAATACCCAAGTATAGACATTCCTTTACCCTGGCCAGATTTAACGTGCTGCCCTCTGCTCTGCTGTTAGGCAGGTAGGAGGGTAAACCGTATGAGCCACGTGTTTGCCCATGTGGCTCATCGGAAGTGGAAACAAATCTGCACGTGTTGCTGCACTGCAGCCTCTATGAGGATTTACGCCTGACCTTTATTACCCCAGTCCTAAAAAAGCTTAAAAATGAGCCAGAACTCCAATGTCTGAGAGCCTTGGTAGAAGACAAGGACCCTGATATTACGACCAATGTTGCCAAATTCTGTGTGTCTGCCATTAGACGCAGGAACCAAGAGTTCGCCAATGACAATACGCAGGCGAAGGCGAATATTTAATTTTATTTAAGCTCTCCAATTTTAAAATGTTGTTATGGTCCAATTTGTATTGAAATTGTCCTCTGTTTATTTTTGTGTATGTTTTGTTGACTAGCTGTATGAATCGATTTGGTCTGTGACCGTTCAATAAATTTGTACTTGTACTTGTACCTTTATAACATTTCCTCCTTTGATCCACGATACTGAAGGTTTGGGGTTCCCCATTGTAGTGCATGGAAGAACAGTCTTGAGTCCTTCTATTACTTTCACGTTGGAAGGTGGGCGGGTTATTTTGGGTTCTAAAATGAAAAAAGTAAAAAATGAGGTGGAGATAGCCGCCACATATTCAAAAGTTGAGTAAGACTATAAGGGCGGAGGAGAGAACAGTCCTCTTTTCCCTCTCACTATTTGTGCTATAGGTATATTCACTTTCTTAAAGTTCAGAGCAGAAACAAAGGTTTCCCTGAACTTCTGTCAGGGACTGGGCAGAGGAGGAGTGGTGGAGACCGCCTCCCCAGCCTGACCCTTCCAGGGAGGAGGAAGAGGGAGACAGTATAGATTTACAACAGAGGTTTGAGGGAGGTCACAGCTCAGATGAGGGGGAAAGTTGGGAAATAATGGGAGAGGAGGAGGTAGAACCGGAATGGCAGCTGGCTGACACGGTGCCTTTAGAAAGCATTCCAGACCCTCCATCTCCCAGAACCCAGTGAGCCTTGAAAGTAGGAGAGCAAAGAGCTCAAAGACAGAGGGCACATAGCAGCACCCATAGAAGTGCCGAATGAGGTAGTGGGAGAGATTCACTCAGGACAATGCCATTATCCAAGAGGCTGGGTTCTATAGCCTCTCTCTGTAATATTGAAATAAAAAAGGACGGTAAGAAACTTTTCCTTGTCTTTATACTTTCCTGGGCAACCAGTCGGAAGCCGCTGACAGCATCCTGACAACCCCTGTAAAGCAGGAGAGTGGAGAGGCATTTTCAGTGGAAAAGAGGCAAGCAAGAGGAGAATGCTGAACTCTCCACACTCACAGACCCTCCTTGAGGTTTTTTGACCCTTCGCTTGGGCTCCTTTCTAGTTTTGGATCCTGATTGGGAGGGAACAAAGGCACTGCCTGGGATCGTTTTTTAAAAAAACCAAAACCCTCCTTGTAAGGATTGTCGAAAGAGGAGAGGCTTCAACAGCTGCTGAAAAGACAACAGAAACAGCGACCGTCCGGTATATTACAGGAGGGGGTTTCAAAGGTAGGGGCCTCCACACTAAAGGCCCAATTCCAATATTGCAGAGAATGGACCGCCGGATAAGATGGCATCCTCAGAAGTCTTTCTACTGCAGAGCACAGGGGCCAACTGGGTAAATAAGGGGTGACATTTGAGAGGCCTGAATGGGATGAACCTCAGAGTAAACACACAGAGAAGCACACTGAAGAGGAGGAGGAGGAGGAGGAGGAGGAGGAGGAGGAGGAGGAGGAGTAGTTTGGATTTGATATCCCACTTTATCACTACCCGAAAGAGTCTCAAAGCAGCTAACATTCCCCTTTCCCTTCCTCCCCCACAACAAACACTCTGTGAGGTGAGTGGGGCTGAGAGACTTCAGAGAAGTGTGACTAGCCCAAGGTCACACAGCAGCTGCATGTGGAGGAGCAGGGAAGCGAACCCGGTTCCCCAGATTACGAGTCTACTGCTCTTAACCACTACACCACACTGGCTCGCTGCAAGTTATCCTGACTACACATCCCCAAAGTTGGGTTTCTCATGAGACAACTGCCACAGCTATGAGCAATTCATAACCATGTCCCAAATCACAGATGCATCCCAAGGGCAGAAAGAGACTGAAACATAGGCTGCATCTACACAGCTATAAAAAAAACGCTCTGGGGGGGGGGAAACATTTTAAAGCTCACAATGGAAAATTTCACAGCGCCATCCGGTGTCACAGTGTTATAACACGTTTATAACTTTTTTTTTTACTAGTGTAGTTGACTCCATATAGTATTAAGGCAAATAATATATTGTGTCTTGTTTTCTTTTTCATGTGAGGACAAAACCAACTATACGTTCAGTATTGCATGTGTATACTCACTCATTTTCACCTGCAATGCCCCACACCTTTCTGCCGTTACCCCTACGCCATTGTTTGCAGTGCAGCAATAGACTCCATCATCACTTTCCTCCACGCTCAGAATGGTCAGGAGCTGCCCATTTTTCTCTATGCTATACCGTGTGTCAAAGAACCTGAAAAATATATTTAATTTGCATTAAAGGGGCATTTTAAAAGATGCACGTTACAGACCTGAGCTTATTCACTTGTTGTGAAAGGTGGGCTTATATGTGAAATAGGCGTACACCTATTTTCTTTTTTTTCAAAAATGTGTGGAAATTAATGTGCGGCACCAGCAAATACAAACTTAGGATAGGGAGTAATAACTGGCAGAAAAATAGCTGTGGAGCTTAAGTCGGTTGCAAATGTTGGGTGGCTGCCCCAGTGGCAAGAAGCCATGGGGTCCCAGGCAATCACACTGGATCTGTGCTCCTTTGAAGAACTGAAGACACGGCAGAGACAGTTGTGGCTTGAAGAAAAAAATGTTTATTCACCCAATTCAAAGTGCTGGCTTTGACCTATAAAGCCATTAATGGCTCAGGACCGCAATACCTCAAGGACCGCCTCTTTCCATGTGAACCTACCCAGACCCTGAGATCATCTTCTGATGACCTTCTTTGTGTGCCTCCTCCTCGAGAGGTCAGGAGGGTGGCAACACGAGAGCAGGGCCTTCTCTGCAGTGGCTCCCCGTTTGGGGAATGCTCTCCCCAAGGAAGTTCGCCTGGCGCCTTCATTACACACCTTTAGGCACCAGGCAAAAACGTCCCTTTTTAACCAAGCCTTTGGTTGATCTTATTGACATCCAACACCCTTTTAGAATGTGGCTCTTTTCGGGGGGTGGGGGTGGGTTATTGTTTTTGGTTTCATTTTATATGTTGTGGTCTTGTTTGTGAACCGCCCTGAGACCTTCGGGTATACGGCGGTGTAAAAACTGAATGAATGAATGAATGGATGGATGAATGAATGAATAAAAATATTTACAGTCTGCTTGGAAGTCCAGATCTTACAGGATAATCCTTTCAAGAGGTGCTGGTAACCCACAAAACAGTGCAGGCACCCTTCAGCCAACCTGCCCAAGATGGATCTTCTTCCTCCTTCTTCCTCTCAGCCACCCTTGCTCCCAGAGCAGTTACCCTGGCAGCCTTCCAAATCCCCAGTCTCTGTTCACACCTCAGGGCAAGGAAGATGGAGTTCTCTTGTACAGTGGTACCTCTGGTTATGAACTTAATTCGTTCTGGAGGTCCGTTCTTAACCTGAAACTGGTCTTAACTAGAGGCGTGCTTTCGCTAATGGGGCCTCTTGCTGCCGCTGCACTGCCGGCACACAATTTCTGTTCTCATCCTGGGGCAAAGTTTTCAACTCAAGGTAACTCTTCCAGCTTAGCAGAGTTTGTAACCTGAGGCGTTTGTAACTGGAGGTACCACTGTATTGTTATTGGATTGTTCTTTTGATAACTGTAGCTCAGTCAGGTTGTTTTGCATAAGCTAACCCGGGATTTCCTCTGCAGCTTGCATTCTCCTTTCATATCCTGAATAACCCGAATCCTAGCATTCATTAATTTCGTGGGACGCGGGTGGCGCTGTGGGTTAAACCACAGAGCCTAGGGCTTGCCGATCAGAAGGTTGGCGGTTCGAATCCCCGCGACGGGGTGAGCTCCCGTTGCTCGGTCCCAGCTCCTGCCCACCTAGCAGTTCGAAAGCACGTCAAAGTGCAAGTAGATAAATAGGTACTGCTGCAGCAGGAAGGTATACGGCGTTTCTGTGCGCTGCTCTGGTTCGCCAGAAGCGGCTTAGTCATGCTGGCCACATGACCTGGAAGCTGTACGCTGGCTCCCTCGGCCAATAATGCGAGATGAGCGCCGCAACCCCAGAGTTGGTCACGACTGGACCTAATGGTCAGGGGTCCCTTTACCTTTCAGATTTAGGGAGGGGTCCTTAAATCTGTAACAGTATTTTTGCATCGGATATCGCTAATCGGTTATCACTAAACAGGAATGCTTTGATGGTGTTTCCTGCTTGGCAGGGGGTTGGACTGGATGGCCCTTGTGGTCTCTTCCAACTCTATGATTCTATGATTCATTTGTGGCTGTGCCAACATCTTTTGCCCAAATAATTTTTACCTGATGGGAATGTTATTGCGAGTCCATGTGATCTCCGCCTGAGGATAAGCCTCGACTACACACTCAAAGATGGCCACCTCTTCGACTTGGGCGTCCACTGTTTCCAGAGAAGTGGCGATGATGGGCGCTGCAAGCAGAAGGAGGAAAAAGAAAGATGGCTTAAGAACACTAGTAACGCTCATGGTAGACTCTTGAGTTCACTCAAAAGAAATACACCTGTCTTTTATGCACAAAGCAAGCCCTCGGGGCAACTTAGAAGACAAAAGCAATTACACCCAACTGAAAGATATCAAGATGAAGGACAACGAAGAGACAATCAGGTAATTTGGGATGAGGGAGAAATTCCGTTCAGGCAATCCTACCCAATGCACACTTTACAAAGTAATGTATGAACTGAAAGACAGCCATCCATCAAAAAAAAACCTACTCCTCTGAAACTGGCACCCCTCCAAATTTTGCAATGCCATTCTCAGTTAATTGCTGCTGTGTGCAAAACCTAAAGTGGTGGAAATGAGCAAAACCTCATTTTAAAAATATTAAGTGTAGAAGATGAATCTGCTCCGGCAGAAGGTGCCCCCTAGGCCTAGGCGATTTAGGACTTTAAAGATAAGCACTGGCACCAGCATTTTGATGCAAACATCTCCTAATAAGCCATTTTGTGCTGTTTTGACTAATAATATGCACATTTTTTGCCTAGTGTTTTCCCCTAATACGATGCGCTTTGGTGGTATTTCCATGAATGTAGGCAATTTTATGTAAACCTTCCTGTGTTTACATTGTTTGGTCAGAGAACTGCACCAGAAAATTAGGAGAATGTCTTACCTGACAGGTAGTTGTGTTCCATTTTGCAAGGTGCGAACGAGGTAAAAGGTAAAGGTAAAGGGACCCCTGACAATTAAGTCCAGTCGCGAACGACTCTGGGGTTGCGGCGCTCATCTTGCTTTAAAGAATGAGGTACCTTCTGATTAAAATGCAAACAAAGTTGACTTTCTCTCCCCTTTCCCAAATACAGGGCATACTTTGCTTCTTTTTCTTTGGAGGTGTAGCAGATTTTGTGATACAGCTGACAAATACATATATATATAACACCCTGTTTAATCCAAGGCCTTGGAGAACTCTAAATACTTTTATATCATGTCATAAAGTTATGATTAATGGAGATCAAAAGGGCACCTCCTGCAAATTCTTTTTCCTTTTCTTGGCGTACAAAGGCACACAGCAAACAATTCTTTCAATGTATGTTTGCCAAAGACATCCATCCAGTGCCGGGTGAACTAGATATTGCTGTCAGCTCTGTGTGTGTGGCTTTTTTTGGTGTGTGTGTGTTTTGTGCTGTTTTTTTCTTTTTCTTTCTGGTTTTTACGGAATGGCATGCAATTTTGTTGCACTTTCGTTGCTTGTACTTGTGCAATGACAATAAATAAATTATCTTATTATCTTATCTTCTTCTTATTATTATTGAATAGGATGTTCCTATTTTCATCGGATAAATGTTGGAGGGTATGTGGGATCTAATATTCATTCCCTCACTGGGGCTCTGTACTGAGCCAGATTTTTGCAAAAGCAGCAAAGACTTTCCTAGGGTTTTCTTGACAGCTTGTTTGCATCTTAAAAGTCTCGTGTGACACATGATGATCCACATAAGCCTGACATCCTTTTGCTTTCTCAAGAAAAAATAATAATCAAGTGTGGGTGTTTCTTTGAGAGATCACGATTCCTTCGTGCAGAGTTAGGGAAAGAATGGCATCCATTTGGGGGGAGCTGCATCCCACTACTAAATCATTTCCACACTCAAAGTGGATTTTCTCCTCTGTTGTACCCATGGAAGCTGTTCCTTATGCACAATGATTTAGCTGGATACAACTCTCTCTCTCTTTCCTTCCTTCTTTCTTTCTTTCTTTCTTTCTTTCTTTCTTTCTTTCTTTCTTTCTTTGCGCTTAGACAACAAAAAGTGCCATGGCACCCGTTTTCGTGGGCCAGGCAGCTAATTAGGAGCTAATGTTTTCAACTTGTGACTCAGCCTGTTCTATTTACAAAAGCTGTTGACAGCATTATGCAGTTGGATTGCGGGCACAATCTTACCACCAGTATTTTAATTAAGTTCATGCAAGCACTTCTTTGAAATATTTGTGTAAATCTTTCTCCCAGCACATTCCCCCCCTCCCACCACCATGTGGTGAAGAAGAAGAAGAAGAAGAAGAAGAAGAAGAAGAAGAAGAAGAAGAAGAAGAAGAAGAAGAAGAAGAAGAAGAAGAAGAAGAAACGAAGCCTTATGAGGAACGGCTTAGGGAGCTGGGTATGTTTAGCCTGGAGAAGAGAAGGTTAAGGGGTGATATGATAGCCATGTTCAAATATATAAAAGGATGTCATATAGAGGAGGGAGAAAAGTTGTTTTCTGCTGCTCCTGAGAAGAGGACACGGAGCAATGGATTCAAACTAGAAGAAAGAAGATTCCACCTAAACATTAGAAAGAACTTCCTGACAGTAAGAGCTGTTTGACAGTGGAATTGGCTGCCAAGGAGTGTGGTGGAGTCTCCTTCTTTGGAGGTCTTTAAGAAGAGGCTTGACAGCCACCTGTCAGGAATGCTTTGATGGTGTTTCCTGCTTGGCAGGGGGTTGGACTGGATGGCCCTTGTGGTCTCTTCCAACTCTATGATTCTAAGAAGAGTTTGATTTGATATCCCGCTTTATCACTACCCGAAGGAGTCTCAAAGCG
Source organism: Darevskia mixta (assembly GCA_034641385.1). Lineage (NCBI taxonomy): Eukaryota > Metazoa > Chordata > Lepidosauria > Squamata > Lacertidae > Darevskia > Darevskia mixta. Next base: position 19,895,685 of record JAWWNH010000017.1, read on the forward strand.
GCTCACATTCTTCTTTCCCTTCCTCCCCCACAACCAACACTCTGTGAGGTGAGTGGGGCTGAGAGACTTCAAAGAAGTGTGACTAGCCCAAGGTCACCCAGCAGCTGCATGTGGAGGAGTGGAGACGCGAACCCGGTTCACCAGATTACAAGTCTACCGCTCTTAACCACTACACCACACTGGCTCCCTGTGAAAAATAATTTATAAGTAGTGTTCATCCTGAATTGATAAAAACTGTTTGCACAACCCGTGGTCTTAACGGCCAACCTCTGTGTTACGTGCAAATGAGTATCTGCTTCATCCAGTGCTTTGGGGGATTTTTAAATGAAAATAATAGCTTGGCAGGCAGTAACCAAGAGCAGGGAAGTGGCCTGGAGAAGGGACTGCTAACTCTTTCCCTTTCTGCTATATGCCCACAAAAAAGTTCCTCTGCTTTCTCAGCTATGTGGGGAAAGGTACAGGCTCTCCAATGCTCTGGCATTGTCTCAGTGCCCAAGGGGGGATCCGTTCCAGTATGCTATAACTTCTCCTTCCTTAAAAAGAAATCTTCTGGTGTTTCGATTTGAATACTAGAGTAATATTCTGAATATATGCACCAAATTTTATTCTACTATCTCAATGTTCAAGAGAGATTTTGTAATACAAAACAGCTTACAAGTAGAGAGTGCCAAACTGTGGAGTTATGCCACAATGCCTTTGGCTCAACCAACCCATTGCTTACACAGAAACCAATGTTGTGTAGTAAGAAGCATGAAACTCATGTGTAGATTTGCTATATATGACAATTTTGCACACACAAGCACACACAGACTCTTTTCTTTGGCTGCAGTCTGCCATCACCTCCATACCATATGCATATTTGGCATAATATATATTTTTTGTGATGGGAAAATCAGCATGATTTTCATTCTCCCCCCCCCCCTCCTTAATTCATGGGAAAATTTTACTGTGTAAAAAAAACCATACCATTTGGATGAAACACTCTTTAATTTATTTTCTTAATCCTTCAGACCACTTAGTCAAGAAGTTAGGGTTTGTAGCTTGATGTGGCCATTTTGTTAAAGATGAGCTTAAAAATATATATTTATAGGTTTGAATTGAGATCTGGGGTAACAGTGGCTTACAGTGTGAACTAGGAAACTCTGCTTTGAAACTCTCCTCAATTCCCCTGATGCTCACACAGCATTCCTTGCACCTAATCCGACACATCAGAACTGCTGTGTTTTGGTTTTTAAACTCAGTATGCTGATTTTGAAACGACCAGTGCCAAATTGTTTCTTGTTAATTTATTTGAAAGATTGTGCCTGCCAACTTCTGATCAAATAATCTCCAGGGTGGTTTATAGCGAATCAAAACAGTACCAATACATAAAGCTACCCATAACCCATGTCCATTAAGCCAGTGACAACGTTTTCTTCTGCAGCGGCGAAGTGTCTTTCTGTAGGACAAGTGGCAGTTGGAGCAAAGTCTTTCCAAGGCTGAGGGGTGGGGAAGGAGGTGCAGGTTTGGGGGGACAGTGCTGAACAGACAAAAACTTAAGCAGCCTCCTTTCCTCCGACTTGCCCTCCGCTTTCAATGTCAACCTCTCTCAGAGTTGCCTTTTAAAAAAAGAACAATAGGGGGAAGGATCACAAAACTCCCAGAAATGTGTCACTTGGCCCCTAAACAGATCTGTAAAATGTCAGCTGAAGTCATCGTTTACAAACTGAAGTCTGAAAATTAAAAACTGAAGTCCGTCGAAGTTTAAACTGGATCATGTGCCATAGAGGTATGACACTCTATGAAACTGCATATATTTAAGAGATAGCGTTACACATCTTCAAATGCATACGTAGATATAAAACATACGGTATAAAGCAGGAATAGGTCTGACTGGAATTGAATGCTGTTAACTGTTCACAAGGCTGCAATGAATATTCGGATCTGTGTGTACGAAACATATATAGCCATATGAGAAGATCGGTCGTATCGATCTGTATTTCAATGCATCTTTTAAAATGTGTTTTCTCTCTGAATGTGATTTCTATATGGGCTTTCAGAATAAATATTTGACGTGTTCTGTTTTGTTTTGTGTTTAGCTGAATCATGCAAGAATGCCAAAGTCAGTGGATAAACAGATGAGGCTACAGTCCCGTGCAAACCTAACTAGAGGAAAGCCCTCTTGAACACAGTAGGACTTGCAAACATGCAGAGAATTGCACTGTTAAATTCTGATCCACACAGTGGTCTGGGAGATACAAATCACATCCGTTAGTTTGCACTGAATGGGCAAAGATCAAATTCTTCAAGCATCCCTACATCTTCCTATCTAGCACACTTCTGAAGATTTATCTCATGCAGCCTGATGGTCTATCTATTTACTTACAAGTCGCACAGAGTTCAGTGGGACTTGGTCTCAAAGGATTGCTAGCTGGAGCATATTCCAGCTCACAGCACAGGAAAAAGGCTTCTGTCTTATCACTTGTGTTTAACACGATACGGAGGATAAGCAGCCTTCCCACGCAAACAGCCCAGAGAAATTCCTTCCTCCATCACAGCGCAACTGATGCAGCAGTTTTGTAAACACAAAAGAGACACCAGTTCTCCTTCGAAGTCAATCGCAGGTGCAGTGCTGGGAGAAAGGAGTTTGCTCGTGCAAATTTCTGCGGCTTTTATATCGACCACAGGCTTCAGAGCAAGTATAAAACTGAGGGCAAAGGAAATAGAAGATGGACCACCAACCTTTAGGTGATTTCTCAGCCAAGCTGAAGGCCGCAAGAGTGAAGAAATGGACCAGTGGAATGTTGAGAGCGTCTTTCATGATTAATCCAGGAGGGAGAAAGGGATACGTCTCCTTCAGCCAAAGGCAGGCATATTCCTTCGTGACGGCTTCCCGTTGAAGCACGGCTTTCTGCAACGTCCCTCTCAGCCACTGTCCCTGCTGTGGGTACTAAGTATAATCAGGAATCCTCGCACTTGCCTGCAGTGATGGACAGGGCCAGCTGCTGTGCTTCCACTTAGGTCAGTATCAAAACGTGGGGGCTCGTGAAACAAGAGAACGCAAATCCCTTTAGAATTCCTTCTAAGCAAACATTCGGCAGCAGACAATGCCCTCGAGCTGGAGCCAGGGCGACAGAAAATGCCCAGCCTCTACTGTGGCCAAGAGCCAACAAACTCAGTGTTCTTCTTCCACGTTTCATTTGTATTTATTAAATTTGTATACCGCCTTTCACGGTGTTGTTTTTTCTAGTAAAAAGAGGTGTTGGAACGCCCTTGTTCTCTTAGAAGGGCAATGGCGCCCACCCGAGAGGTGCCAGAACTGAATTCCGGCAAGTTCTGGCTGAACAAAAAGGAAAAAGTCCCAGCCTTTCCTCAGGGGCAGTTCACAACATGAAAATGCAAAAAAAGAACACGAAATACGTAATGAAACAAAGACAAACCCATAACTCACAAACAGATTTAAAAGGTTGTTAACCAGTCAAAGGCCTGGTTATAGAGAAACATTTTTGCCTGGTGCCTAAAAATATGGCACCAGGCAAGCCTCCTTGGGGAGCCACTGCAGAAAAGGCCCCCTCTCATGGTGCCGCCCTACTGCCCTTACCCAGAGGCAGAATAGAGTGCATACCCTCCAACATTATTCCGATTAAATTAAGGACGTCCCATTCCATAATGATAATTTTACTATTTATACCCCACATATAAATAATAACCTCTTAGAGGTCCCGAGCCATAAGGATGCTAGGCTAGCAGCAACTAGGGCCAGGGCCTTCTCAGTACTGGCCCCAACCTGGTGGAACGGTCTGTCGCAAGAGACCAGGGCCTTGCGGGATCTGGCATCTTTCCGCAGGGCCTGCAAGACAGAGCTGTTCCGCCTGACCTTTGGGTTGGTTTCAGTTTAACCCTGATGTTTTATTTCTTTATGGTTTTATTGGTGGGCTACTTAAAAATGAGGCTGCATTTTAAATTTTAAATAGTATTTAACTTGCATTTTAATTGATTGTTTTGTTGTGGTTTTTATGGTTGTTAGCCGCTCTGAGCCCGGTCTTGGCCGGGAAGGGCGGGGTATAAATAAAAATTTATTATTATTATTATTATTACATGTCTTGCTGGGTTGCCCAAGCAACTCTGGGCAGCTTCCAACATATATAGAAACATAATAAAACATGAAACGTTTTTTGTTTTGTTTTTTAAACTTCCCTATACAGGATTGTCTTCAGATGGCTTGGGGGTTGGGTAACTCCATACCCTCCAACATTTCTCCAATGAAAATAGGGACATCCTAATGAAAAGTGGGGCATTCTGGGATCAAATCAGAAACTGGGATGGCTTCTCTAAATCAGGGACATCCCTGGAAAAGAGGTACACTTGGAGGGTCTGGACACTATACTTCTGTTAAAGCATTGGCTTTTTCTTTTTTTTCTTTTTTGCTGCTACTGCATCACACCAGTGTGGTGCAGTGGTTAAGAGCGGTAGACTCGTAATCTGGTGAACCGGGTTCGCTTCCCCGCTCCTCCACATGCAGCTGCTGGGTGACCTTGGGCTAGTCCCACTTCTCTGAAGTCTCTCAACCCCACTCACCTCAGAGTGTTTGTTGTGGGGGAGGCAGGGAAAGGAGATTGTTAGCCGCTTTGAGACTCCTTCGGGTAGTGATAAAGCAGGATATCAAATCCAAACTCCTCCTCCTCCTCCTCCTCCTCCTCCTCCTCCTCCTCTTCTTCTTCTTCACTGTCATTCTGGACTCACAGCTGTCCATGGAGGTGCAGGTTAATTCTGTGTCCAGGGCGGCTGTCTACCAGCTGCAACTGGTACGCAGGCTGAGACCCTACCTGCCCGCAGACTGTCTCGCCAGAGTGGTGCATGCTCTAGTTATCTCCCACTTGGACTACTGCAATGCGCTCTACGTGGGGCTACCTTTGAAGGTGACCCGGAAACTGCAATTAATCCAGAATGCGGCAACTAGACTGGTGACTGGGAGGGGCCGCCGGGACCACATAACACCTGTCCTGAGAGAGCTACATTGGCTCCCAGTACGTTTCCAAGCACAATTCAAAGTGTTGGTGCTGACCTTTAAAGCCCTAAACGGCCTTGGTCCTGTATACCTGAAGGAGTGTCTCCACCCCCATCGTTCAGCCCGGACACTGAGATCCAGCGCCGAGGGCCTTCTGGCGGTTCCCTCACTGCGAGAAGCAAAGCTACAGGGAACCAGGCAGAGGGCCTTCTCGGTAGTGGCGCCCGCCCTGTGGAACGCCCTCCCAGCAGAGGTCAAAGAGATAAACAACTATCTGACATTCAGAAAATATCTGAAGGCAGCCCTGTTTAGGGAAGTTTTTAACCTGTGATATTTTAATGTATTTTAATATCTGTTGGAGGCCGCCCAGAGTGGCTGGGGGGACCCAGCCAGATCGGCGGGGTACAAATAATAAATTATTATTATTATTATTATTATTATTATTATTATTATTCACTGTTGACTTTTGTTAAGCCTGTGGTCCATCAAGACCCCTAGAACCTTTTCACATGTACTGCTAGTAAGCCAGGTGTCCCCCAGCCTATATTTGTGCAGCTGGTTCTTCCTGTCTAAGTGCAAAACTTTACATTTTTCCCTATTGAATTTCATTTTGTTAGCTTGGGCCCAGTTCTCCCATCTGTTAAGATCATTTTGCATTCTGATTCTGTCTGATTCAGCATTAGCTACCCCTCCCAGTTTGGCAGAAGCCTTGTCACTTTTTTCCAGGATGATGAGGAACCATTAATAACTACTCCTTGGGTTCAGCCAGTCAAGCAGCTACAAATCTGCCTAACAGTTACCTCATTCAAACCCCATTTTACCAGCTTCCTCGCAAGAATATTATGGGGGACTTCGTCAGCATTTCACAACATTTCTAGACTCCTTTACTGCTTCTGCTCTCAAATACCTTTGTCACATGACACCATCAGCCCCAGCCCATAGCTGTCAACCTTCGGGTTTGAAAATAAGGGTTTTTTTCAAACTTTCGGATTTGAAAATAAGGGATGCCGCGAGGGCGGTGCAATGGCACCAAGTAGCCTCGCCACCCTGCGCTCCAGAGGCTGCGCGCGAATGGGTGAGCGAAAGAGCGAGCGCATAGGCGGCAGGCAGACTGGCTGTCTGGTTGGGCGTGAGGGTCTGGCTGCACAAGGCATGCAAGCTCCGCCCCCAGTCGGTCTCAGACTCCTTATTGGCAGCCGAGCAACGCAGCTGAGGAGCCTCCCTGGCCGGCAGAGAGGGAGAGGAGCTGCTTCCTTTGAAATCCGGGGAATTTAAGGGATATCAACAATCCGGGATAGCAGCGGGAAACGGCATTGGAATAAGGGAGTTTCCCACAAAAAAGGGGAGGGTTGACAGCTATGCCCCAGCCAGCACAGCCAAGGGTGATGGGAGTTTTTGCTCAACAACATCTGCAGGGTTCCACATTGGCTGTCTCTGCTTTAAGAGTTTGCGTGAGTTGCCGAACAGGAATCTTAACGAAACACCCAGAAGCACTTTTATGTGAAATTGGCTATAAAGAGAGGCAGGATGGGTTGCCTGCAACGGAAACTGGCGGGCCTGGCAGGATCAGATCTTGCTTGCTTTTGAATGTGCTACAGTCATTCCAAAATTTATATATTTTGCAAAGAGGAGTTTGATGACCAGATTGAAGGGTGTGTTGTGTTGTTGTGTTGTGTTGTGTTGTGTTGTGTTGTGTTGTGTTGTGTTGTGTTGTGTTGTGTTCGCAGCCTTTGATGGACTTACTCTTTCTGGACGCTAATAAATCATCACTGCCTGGGATGCTTAGCATTGCTGAAGCAAATACAAATACTTAGAAAGGACAAACTGTTTTGCTCTGAGAAAACAGATAACAACAGACTGTCACGTCCCACTGAAATCTGTTCCGGGGGGGGGGGAGGTATCAGCTTCCTTGCTGTATCAAACCCTGCCCTTACTCTGGGGACCAGCAGCACCTAGGCAGAATCTGGCCCAAATGCTTTGAGGATAATAGAATTGGGAGTACTGTATTTTTCTGTGTATAAAACGACACCTTCTCTTTTTTTGGACCCAAAATAAAGAAACCAATATTTCTTCAGTTGTTGAGCTTTTTTGGGGGGGCGGGGGATATTGCACAACAGAAATATGATCTGTCCGCAGATCTGTCACAATTAGGAAAGCAAGGAACACAGGATATTGTAGATGCTGCCAAATTAACTCGTATTTAAAAAGGAAAAGAGCCTCAAATGGCTGTCTGTTTATGTTTAGTGGTACCTTGGTTGTCAAACGGCTTGGCTCCTGAACAAATCAGCTCCCGAACACTGCAAACATGGAAGTGAGTGTTCCGGTATAAGAACGTTTTTCAGAAGCTGAACGACCAGCGCAGCTTCTGACTGAGTGCAGGAAGTTCCTGCAGTCAACCAGAAGCCGCACCTTGGTTTTCGAACCATTCTGGGAGTCGAACGGACTCCCGGAACGGATTACGTTTGACAACCAAGGTACCACTGTACACTTCCACCAGACTGCTGCGAAGCCCTCTGGGTGGATTGAAGATTCCCTTTGAAAAACAGCTACCAGTTTCACCTATCAATCCAAGATAGATTATTTCTTTTCCTTTTTTTCAATAATTTTGTAATTGGTTTTACACAATTTTATACATTTTAATTTTGACCATTTCAAACATTAAAGTAAAAGGTTCTTTTGAACCTTCGGACCTCCTTCCCTCCCTCCCTCCATGGGTTCCATATTTAAGATTAAATTTTCTACATCTTTTACCATTATCCATCTGTTATAGATCCATAGTTAAAGGTAAAGGTAAAGGAACCCCTGACCATTAGGTCCAGTCGTGTCCGACTCTGGGGTTGCGGTGCTTATCTCGCTTTATTGGCCGAGAGCCGGCGTACAGCTTCCGGGTCATGTGGCCAGCATGACAAAGCCGCTTCTGGCAAACCAGAGCAGCACAGGGAAATGCCGTTTACCTTCCCGCCAGAGCGGTTCCTACCTATTTATCTACTTGCACTTTGATGTGCTTTCGAACTGCTAGGTGGGCAGGAGCTGGGACCGAGCAACGGGAGCTCACCCCGTCGCGGGGATTCGAACTGCCGACCTTCTGATCAGCAAGCCCTAGGCTCTGTGGTTTAACCCACAGCGCCACCTGGGTCCCCTATATCCATAGTTACCATAGTTAATTCCACATTACAGGTGTCATTACATTAATGACAAGATAGATTATTTCTAAGAGTTACCAATAAAAACAACTAAATAAAAAGAAGGAAGGAAGGAAGGAGATTGGCTTCCAATCCATTGGCTTCCAATCCACCATTTGTGGTCGTCTCCCATCTTCTCCGACCACAAAGTCATTTATTTCTCCCATCACCAAAACAACTTTCTTTGTCCGCCTCTGCTTTTCCAGCAGGAATTACTGTACTTTTCTCATCACGCCATTTCCACAGAAGCGTTTTAAGAAAGCTGTTGGTGGCCAATATCAACACATCAATAAACCAAATGTTACATATCATACATATATCATACACCACAAACGTAACAGGCTGAAATCACTATCCACTTTTCATTGTTTATCTCAATTTGTGTATTCAATCATAGTAAAACTGACTATCAAGCATACAAAATAATATAGAGGTCAATACAACAATAAATCAGTCCAATAATCAAACAATCCAAATAATAATTCAAATCCTTAGTACAACATACTGCGGTTAAAGTCCCAAGGCAGATCGTACTACATTTGAAAGTAGTTGTAGATAAAAAATGTACTGCTTTCATTACAGTGAAATGCATCTTGCAGGGATCGCCACGTGGATTCCATAAATGTGGACACTGTAGTTCATGTAAATATGTGCTACAAGTAAAAGAATTCATTAACACTGATGGTTATAAATTTGTGATTCGATCCTTCGCCACGTGTGCCACATCACAGGTGGTATACGTGATTAGATGTCCATGCGGTCTTTTATATGTGGGGTACACGCTCAGACCTATCAAGGTTAGAATTTCTGAGCATAGGTCAAGAATTAGAAATTGCGTGACTGACGCTCCCCTCGTGGCACACTTCTTGGAAGCGTCACACTCAGACCAAGATCTGACCTTCTTTGTTATTTGGACCTATTCAGGTCCCACTGAACTAGCGAAGAACAGACTTATGCAAAGGGAGGCAAAGTTTATTTTTCTTTTGAACACTTTACACCCAGCCGGACTCAACACCGATGTGGACTACAATTGTTTTCTATGAACGGTCCTTTAAAACCTACTGTTGAAAAGCTGGAAATTATATTGGCTGTTTTGTCTCTGGTTTGATATGTTTTTAGTTTCTGATCTTGGATCTCCTTCTCTGACTATATGTATATTGGAATGTCTCCTTTAAGTGCTTACAGGAAAGCCTAATTGTCTACAACTGTGACCTATATTATAGACACCCTTATATAGCTTTAGTGAACCTAGTATTGCTGTTACAACTCATTACCTTTGGGATGTAAGCCTCTGTAAACCTATATCTGTAACTGAGAATGGAATGGTATGTATGTATATATGTGTATTGGGTTCTTGTCTATTGGTTACTTAATTTGTATTCATATCTGGGATATTGATTAACATGAATTTATGTTGTCTTATATACACACAGTTTATTCCTTACTGATGAAGCCTACTAGGCGAAACAGGGATTTAATCTGGATTACCTTGTCTCCTGTTGGGAGTGAACCTACTCCCTACCAAAAAACTAATTAGTGCTCCGTTCACGTATCAAGACTTCATCTAGGCAACGACATCCTTATCTGTCACGATTTACAACTGAGAATGAAACCGTCACCCCTTCTCTAGACAATTTTCAGATGTGGTATACTCATTAAGACAACGACCTTACATTTTTTATCTACAACTACTTTCAAATGTAGTACGATCTGCCTTGGGACTTTAACCGCAGTATGTTGTACTAAGGATTTGAATTATTATTTGGATTGTTTGATTATTGGACTGATTTATTGTTGTATTGACCTCTATATTATTTTGTATGCTTGATAGTCAGTTTTACTATGATTGAATACACAAATTGAGATAAACAATGAAAAGTGGATAGTGATTTCAGCCTGTTACGTTTGTGGTGTATGATAGCTGTTGATGGCCAGGCTAGCTTATGTTATGCGGACACCTGCCTGGGAGTGAGTACAATGAGATCAGCCACTAACAAAGGCCATGGACCAGCTGCTAGGCTTTGAGTAGCTAAAGAGACTTCTGCCAAGTCAAAAGAGCAATCTCGAAGTGACACAAGTGTTATGTCTTTTTATAGCCAGCCCGAGCTTTCCTGAATCGCTCTTCACTGTAATGAAAGTGAAACACAACACTTCAATTTCTCCAAACATACAAAGCTGACGCAGACCTTGGGTCCATTTCGGTCAGCATTGCTCTTTGCTGATAGGAGACAACACCTCTCTAGAACTGGGGGCAGAGGTCTTTCCCGTCACCTGCTACCTGGGTCTCCCCAGCCGTCACCTGCTACCTGGGTCTCCCCAGCCACTCTGGGCGGCTTCCAGCAAATATTAAAATACATTAACATGTTACAGATTTAAAACTTCCCTAAACAGGGCTGCCTTCAGGTGTTTTCTAAATGTCATGTAGTTGTAGATCCCTTTGACCTCTGCTGGGAGGGCGTTCCACAGGGCCGGTGCCACCACCGAGAAGGCCCTCTGCCTGGTTCCCTGTAGCTTTGCTTCTCGCAGGGAGGGAACTGCCAGAAGGCCCTCGGCGCTGGACCTCAGTCTCTGGGTTGAACGATGGGGGTGGAGACGCTCCTTCGGGTATACAGAACCGAGGCCGTTTAGGGCTTTAAAGGTCAGCACCAACACTTTGAATTGTGCTCGGAAACGTACTGGGTAAACCTGTTGACGACTGTTAACGACTGCAATTGGTCTTGCAGGAAAAAGCAAGGGGTGAGATGGCTAAAAAAGCTTTGTCATGTATAATGAGATAAGAATCCAATGTCTCTATTCAAACCAGGTCTCTCCATGGTTTTAAGTTTGGTAATCAGTTGCAATTCAGCAACATCATTTAAGCAGAAATCCCGGTGGATACGTTTTGCCTCATCTCACCCCTGCATCGCACAGAGTGTGCTGGATGTGTGTGTGTTTTTCCTAGCTTTGATTTCCCAACTCCATCAGTATTGACATGCTGTCTTTCACCAAACAATTAATTCCTTGAGTTAAGGCTAAACAGTAAAAGTGACACTCTGAAGTTTTAAACCTCTCTTCCTTGCTGGAACTCCCAGCTGAAATCTCTATACCGACGCTGACACCTGCTGGTTGACTTTGTGATCCACAAAGCTTTTCATGGAAAGGGCCAGTCCCTACGTTGCAAGAGAGAGTTGCTGCTAACAAAAGGCCGGGTTCAGTTTGAACTTTTGATTGATATGGCCCCAGATACAAGCCTTCTGGAAGCTTCATGAGTTCTTGTGAATTCTTGGGCAGGTCCCATAACAACTATGGGGAGACGTTTTGAAAGATGGGTTAGGATTTTCAGGAATGGCCTGGCAAGGGAAGATAGAGTTTGTTTGTGCATCTGTACTCAATTAAGAACCAAGTGTGGATTGATATTTACCACTGAGTCTACGGTTGGCTGTTTTTCTTTGATATGCGTTTCCAAATGGAGAATGGGTGGTCTACCATGGCCCTGGATCATGTTTAGATGCACCATCACTCAACTCATTTGTGGAGGGACACTCCCTGCGATGATGGAACCTCATATGACCTGGTCAGTAGGAGCAAGCTAAAAATATAATGTGAGGTTTAGCCGGCCACAAATGGATCATAAGTTGAACATAAGAACTTAAGAAGAGCCGGTTGGATCAGCCCAGTGGTCCATCCATTCCTGCATCCTGTTCTCACAGTGGCCAACCAGATGTCCATGGGAAACTCGCAAGCAGGATCTAAGTGCAAGAGCATCTCTCCCTTCCTGTGGTCTCCAGAAATTGGGATTCAGAGGCATGTTATACGCTGAAAGAAAATTATATGAAAATGATGTACTGGTGGTATTTAGCTCCTAGTAAATTAGCAGAGTGGCTGAGGAAACTCGGCCAGATGGGCGGGGTAAAAATAATAAATTATTATTATTATTATTATTATTATTATTATTATTATTATTATTATAGCAGAAATGTACAAAACATGCTCAAATGTACACTGGAACTGTAAGGAAAAAGAAGGCACCTTTCATCATATGTGGTGGAATTGTAAGGTAGAAAACAATTTTGGGAGATGATATATAATGAGTTGAAAAAAAATGTTTAAAACAACCTTTGCTTTAAAAAGCCTGAAGCCTTCCTTTTAGGAATTCTAGGTGCTGAAATCCCAAAGGAGCAGAAAAGACTATTTATGTATGTGACCACGGCTGCACAGATGTTACTGGCTCAGAGATGGAAAAAGATAAAGTTCCTACCAGAGAAGGCTACCTTGTCAATCAATCATTAGCTGAACTGGGTTCCACACAGCCGCAAAAACCAAAACGCAAAATAAATAGCAAAAACAGGCAGACTTCCGCGTACCGGTAACACTCAAAATGGAACTGTGGCACTCAAATCGGAAGTGTAACACTCAAAACGGAGCACATTCGGCTTCCAAAAAAAGTTCACAAACCGGAACACTTACTTCCAGGTTTGCAGTGTTTGGGTTCCAAGTTGTTTGAGTACCAAGGCGTTTGAGAACCAAGGTACCACTGTAATTTATTATTTATACCCTGCCCATCTGGCTGTGTTTGGCCAGATGTGATGCTGTGGCTCGTGGCCAAAGCCCGGAGCTTAGGGTGCAAGATTTTGGGTGGCCCGAAGTTTATTGTTGGATCTGCACCCCCAGTTCCCTACTCCTTTCTCTATACAGTGGCTATTACTGGTGCTACTGTGCTTGGCGGTGCCTTGCATTGTCAACAGGTCACACATCCTGTTTGGTTGGAGCACTGGTACTTCTTCCTCTTCTCAGAACCTCTGAAGATCCTACAGGAGAGTAGCCTGCTTGCTCTGTAATATGTAATTGGAGATGAAAAAGATCTGTTTTGCATAGAGACCATAGCTGTCAACCCTCCCTTTTTTTGCTGGAAACTCCCTTTTTCCAATGCCGTTTCCCGCTGCTATCCCGGATTGTTGATATCCCTTAAATTTCCCGGATTTCAAAGGAAGCAGCTCCTCTCCCTCCCTGCCGGCCAGGGAGGCTCCTCAGCTGCATTGCTCGGCTGCCAATAAGGAGTCTGAGACTGACTGGGGGTGGAGCTTGCATGCCTTGTGCAGCCAGACCCTCACGCCCAACCAGACAGCCAGCCTGCCTGCCGTCTATGCGCTCGCTCTTTCGCTCACCCGTTCGCGGGCAGCCTCTGGAGTGCAGGGTGGCGAGGCTACTTGGTGCCATTGCACCGCCCTCGCAGCATCCCTTATTTTCAAATCCGAAAGTTTGAAAAAATCCCTTATTTTCAAACCCGAAAGTTGACAGCTATGATAGAGACCAACGCCACAACTTTTAGTATGTTGTTTCTTACACTAGTCAAATTACTCTCTCTCTAAAAAATAAAATAAAATTCCTACAAAATAAATTAAGTTTGTGTCTATTTTTCACTATCGTTACTGGGCTATAAAGGAAGACAAGGTTTTTCTTTCAAATTGTTATAGCTTGTATATTTGCACCAGAGCACCACTGGAGGGCAGCAAAAACTCAGCCCTTGATCTCATTCCTGATTCTTGAAGGGGGGGCTCATTGGTTTTAAAGCGCCAAGACTGTTCTAGGATCTTTGAAAGCTTCTGAGAAGATCTTTAGTTACTGAATCAAGTAGCCAATAGGGTGCTCTCCAGATGTGGCTGGCCTCCAATTCCCATCTGCGCCAGCCAGCCAGAACGGCCAATGGTCAGGGATGATGGGACCTGTAGTCCGGCAACTTCTAGAACGATTGGCTGTTCCTGGCCTAAAGCTTTAGTTTCTTCGTCCATTGCTTGTTCCAACTAAACATTGCAGTCCTAACTTACACACACACACACACACACACACACACACACACACACACCGCTCCAATTTCCAGTTTTCTGTATGTGCTTTGAAATACTACAGCTGACGGCTTTATTTTTTTAAATCCATCTTGAGCCCATTTCTTGATACAAGGCAGTCACCATAAATGACAAATGCCCGGCTCCTTCTGCTAGAAAACAAAGTGGCTTTGAAGTTGATGATGAAACTGACAAGGCCAGGGGTCCAGCTCTGCTGGAAACTCGAAATACCACCACTGGAGACTCATGATTTACTTAAAACAGGGTCCCTGACACCCACATAAGGCCAAGTCCTCCTTCCGTTTATCAAGGAACACATAAACAATGTCAGCAAAGGCAGCATGAAGCCAGGAGACTAAAGTTGACCCTCTGGAATACTGCTCGATGGTCATCAAAGAAGCAAAATGTCCATTCACAGATAATTCTGGAACGTTTTCATTCTGGTTCTTCTTTGTAAGGGTTTCTTACTATGTTCCTTACTAGCATCCTAACATTCCTTACTAGCATCCTAACAGAATATATGCTATATGGTAATTTATGGACCTAATAGGCATCTAAAGCAATTTGCAAATGCAGAATGTAGGCACCCTATATATAGAAATGAGCAAACCAGTGATATTTTAGGGAGCAGGCTATCAGGTGTGGCCCATTCCTTACATCATAGGAGCCTACACAACACAAAACATTGTTACTGTATGCAGGTTTTATTTTATTTGTTTTTTATCTTATATTTTGGAAATGTACATCCAGTTTTTTTCCCCTTTAAATTTTTTTGGGGGTCCCCAAGAAAGTGGGGCCCTAAGCTATAGCTTGTTTAGCTTATACATAAATTGGACACTGCCCCTGAAATCATCATGCAACCTTGCTGTTGAATGTAGCAAGCAGTCACAGCGGCTGAACTCTGTGGTTCCATGGAACTGGAGTGATGGCAACCTTGATGCGCTTCGGGTGGCGGTATGCGTCCGCCACACTGCAGGCAGAAAAATGTCTAATAATGATAATCTGCCTCCAAAACCCATTCCTGACATATTTTTGCCGTGACTCACACAAGGCGCAAACTGCTCGAGCAGCGGTAGTAACGAAGTAAAGACAATCTTGGCCTGGCAACGCGCACCAGAAACTGGACACCAAACAGACAACATAGCAACAACAAAAGAAGCCAGAGCAGCTGCACACCAGGCAAGAATAAAAATGTTATTTTACAAAGTTAAAAAAGAAACATAAAATATATTTGAGCGGAGAAAACAAGGAAATTGCCATTTTTGTCAACATAGAGCAGGCTTTTTCTGGTTGCCTGATTGTCCCAAGCAAGGAGTAATGTCATTATTTCTTCAGGTTTAAATGCATCCTCATCCTAAACAGGCTTGGTTAAGGGGAGTTGGGTCTAAGAGCTCGTCCACACACCCACTTGTCCCAGGAGCGGGTGGCGCTGTGGTCTAAACCACTGAGCCTCTTGGGCTTGCCAATCAGAAGGTCAGCGGTTCGAATCCCCGTGACGGAGTGAGCTCCCGTTGCTCTGTCCCAGCTCCTGCCAACCTAGCAGTTCGAAAGCACACCAGTGCAAGTAGATAAATAGGTACCGCTGTGGTGGGAAGGTAAATGGCGTTTCTGTGTGCTCTGGTTTCTATCACGGTGTTCTGTTGCACCAGAAGCGGTTTAGTCATGCTGGACACATGACGCCGGCTCCCTCAGCCTGAAAGCAAGATGAGCACCGCAACCCCATAGTCACCTTTCACTGGACTTAACCATCCAGGGGTCCTTTACCTTTACCATTTTTACCACTTGCCCCACCCGTTGTCCCCAAACTTGCTCTTTTCCACTGAATTGGAGCAAACACCAATCAGGTTTTTTGCAGATTGACAGTTGCTCCAATTCGGTTTTTCTGGGGAAATTGGCACGACAAGAGGGAAACATCTCAGACCTGTGCTTTATAGGTGCAGGACAAATGCAAGTGTGCAGAAGCCCTAACAACACCTGCAGACACTAGACACCCCCTGGTCTAGTCACGAGGGCAGGATACATGGGCTTCCCCATTTTATCCTTTCAACAACGTTGTTTGGTTGGGTAGGCCTAGGTATAAACGCAATCTCCAACTCCAACTTCTCCTTATAAACGCCATCTCCAACTCCTCGAAAGATTTGATCAACAGTGTCTCAAAAAAAAATTACATATCACTTGGGAAGACAGGCGAACTAATGCCAGGAAGAAGCAAAGATCATCACTGTAGAAGCAATGATTCTTCAACATCAACTTCGTTGGACTGGTCATGTTGTGCGGATGCCTGATTGTTATCTTCCAAAGCAACTACTCTATCCCCAACTTAAAAGTGGAAAGCGTAATGCTGGTGGTCAACAAAAGACCAAATCTCAAGGCAAATCTAAAAAAAATGTAGTATAAACACCAACAACTGGGAAACACTGGCCTGCGAGCGCTCCAATTGGAGAACAGCCTTTACCAAAGGTGTTGTGGGCTTTGAAGACGCTCGAACTCAGGACGAAAGGGAGAAACGCACTAAGTGGAACCCTCTCCATGATCAACTCCCGCCTGGAAACCAATGTCCCCACTGTGGAAGGATGTGTGGATCCAGAATTGGGCTCCACAGTCACTTATGGACTCACTGTTAAAACCGTGTTGATGGAAGACAATCTTACTCGGCTACGAGTGATTGCCAAAGAGGAAGTAGTGGTGACTGGCCCAAAGAAACCAAGTGAGCTTCACATTTGGCATTACAGTTCAGGCCTGACATCATCCACTAGGCCACACTGCTTGTCTTGTGGACTTACACGGAAAGCCCATTCGTTTTCAAACTTGAGTGGATAAGGTTACAGCGCACAGTCTGTGAAATCACCCCCTTGTTCTGTTTGGATGCCTGTCAGGGGCTTCTAAAACAATTGTACAAAATGTTATTATTTCTTACTCCATGAGTGGAGGCAGCTGTTGTCTCCCACGTCAGGGGCTTGCAATGCATGTGTCCAGAGCATCCGTCGCCACCGATTAAAGCACAGCAGCCTTGAACTCTCGTGGCGGTCCATGTGTGTGTCATAGACCCCAGCGCATGCACTTAGAGCAGCTGTGCTGCAGCCAAAATATATAGTACTCCAAACTCTCGCTTTACTCCCCACCCCCCATTTTTCTTACAAGGAGGACTGTGTCGGTTTTAAGAGCACGAGCTGCAGGCCAAAGTTCAAATCTCCCTTCAATCAGTGTGATGGCCTGGGATTCAGACTCAGATGCTGAACCTGAGGGATCCCAGCCTGCACAGGATTCCCCGCCTCCAGAACCAGCAGAGCCGGGGCTAGGGCCTGAGTCTGAAGGGCCCTCACCTGTGCTGGATCCTCAGGTGCAGGCATCTGATGAGTCTGCTCTGGCAGACTGCTCTGGCTCCTGTTGGGATGGAGGACTCATTGCCTGCAGGTGCTCCACTCCCAGCCCTGCCAGGGGAAGCTGAGGTTGCCTCTGGGTCCGGTAACCCTCCAGCCTCTCCTGAGCTGCAGAGGCGAAGGGAACTGAGTTCCCGCAGGAGGAGTGCTAGCCTCCAAGCCAGGAGAGGCAAGTCAACAGAGGATCGGGGCCGCCCTCTGCCTCGGAGCAGATAAAAGCCGGCCAGCCCCAGCCCAAGTTGCAGGAGCAACATTGTTGGTTACCAGTTCCTGCTTGAAATCTGTCCTGCTTTCCTGCCTGAGCTCCTGACCCGCCCTGGTTCCCTGCTTGCCTACCTGTTCCTGGCTTTGCCTGACTCCCTGCCCTGCACCCAGCTTCAGTGACTACGGACTGCCTTTATGTTGCACCTCTGACCACGGACCTGACTTGGACCTCGCCTTTCGGGTAACCCATGGGACCAGCACAACCTCTCTATAGGCAAGCTCTGCATCAGGCAAGGCTCACGTTTCTATTTTGCAGGATAAATGAGATCTCCTGGTTCTGAGTGATGTCTATTTTTCTGAGTCATGCAGAGCAATGCATTAGCTTCATGCTCAAAGCCCTAGTGATGAAGTAGACTCCATGTGTGGGAATGTTAAGGATTGTAGGAAAGGATATATTGGATAAGTATTATCCTTCCTTCAATCACGCTAGTGAGTGATGTAGCAGAGCAAATTCTCCTCAATATAGCTGGAAGCTAGTTTGCAGATTCGTTTGAATCTCTTAGTTAAGTTTATTCCTGGTATCCCCTTTCGATCCCTCTTAAAAGAATAAAGACACAAGAGTCTATCTGAGTAAAGTAGCAAAAGGTTTACTCACATTTCAGTTCACGGTTTGATCCCTGAAAGGCAGGCTTTATAGTGGTTACACAAACTGTGAGTTCACGTTACCCCCCCAAAAAAAGAGCTGTGAAAACAAAAACGCAAAATAAATAGCAAAAACAGACAGACCTCAGCATAACACTCAAAACGGAAGTGTGGCACTCAAAACAGAAGCATAACACTCAAAACGGAGCACGTCCGGCTTCCAAAAGAAGTTCACAAACCGGAACACTTACTTCTGGATTTGCAGTGTTTGGGTTCCAAGTTGTTTGAGTACCAAGGTGTTTGAGAACCAAGGTACAGTACCACTGTATATGGGAATAGCAGCATTGGCCTGTATTGTCAGGATAAGTACTCAGAAAAAGCACTGTAGGCATCATCACCACTGTTACCAAATTAAATCTCTGAAATAAATAAAAACAAATTAAACCGGATGTCAGGGGTTGGCTGGGTTCCGAGGCAGTGTCTGAGGACACAGCCAGCCAAGACAGGGCACAGCTAACGCCAGAGGAGTTATTGAGGGTGTGGGACCAGGAACAGGCACAGCCCCTGTTAACACCAGAAGCGATAATGAGGCAATGGGAGGAGACTCCGACCGGGGCTCCAGTGCAGCCAATGGGCGGGGATCAGGAAGTGGAGACCGGGGAGGAGATGAGGCTCAAGGAGCCTGCCAGAGCATCGGATGCAACCAGCATGGAGGAGGAAAGTGAAAGGGATGAGGCAGGCGCTGCCCAGCTCCGGTCCAGAGGGCGGAAGCGCAAGGAGGGTAGGCGGCGCCTAGGATTTCCGAAGCTCCTATGTTGGGGGCGGAGCCGAAAAGCGGTAATTCGGGGATCTGACACAGAAGGGTCGGATGACGAACTGTAAGACCTGTCATGCTTGATGCTGTAAATAAAGCCATTAGTTTAGTAGACGGTGTCTGTGGATGCTTGCTCTTGAGGAGGACACACATCCCTCTCACACCTATGCTTCTAGAGATAACTTTGAAACATGAGACAGTCCTCTGGGTATCTCTTCTGTGCAAACAGAAATGGGTGGGTGGGTGGATACAAGAAGACCACGGCCGAATTCTTGTAGAAAGCTTATTTCAGTGTGGTTTGCACAGTTGAGGTCCTTGGGGAAACCCAAAGATTCCGAAGTTGGCATTAAAGCAAAAATGATTATAAATTTTATATCATGATTTGAGAGTGCTTAAGGAGGCCTAATCAATTTGAAAAAGAAGTGGATATGCCATCTTGTGTGTTTTTTAATCCATAATATTTATATATTATGTGAACAGTAAATGGATTTGATACAAATTATGAAGCCAAATATAATTTGACAGAAATTATGAAGCCAGTCAAACTGTAAACATGTCAGGGAAACGGAATAATCCAAAAACCCACATTTGGCATGAAGAACGGCTTAAACTATGTCAAATGCTATGCAGCCATGCTCTGGTTCCATTTTAAGAGCCTGGCAATAAGAACATCCTGTTAATTTCATGTGTGGTTTATCAGTCTAGGCGACAGCATGACTCAGGACCACTTCTGAAGTTGCTTTTAAGATACGTACAAATGCCCCATAGGAAAGATTGAGTATGTGGCTATGGCAGGAGGAGTTGCCAACCTGGCACCCCCCAGGTCATCCATGAAGGCCTTTGTTGGTACCCACAGGCAAGGGCTTTGAGTTTTCATTGAGAAAAATAATCTCTAGAAAGTTAGGAATCAAAAAGTGCAGACAACCCCTTCTAAGCAGTCAGCCTGGCTGCTCCCACCTGTCAGTTTTTTAGCCAAGGAGTGAGGTCAGAACTGTGACTGATAATTGAGTTGTTTGGACACCAGGCAATGGGAATCCCCAAGGTCCTAAATAGCTGCTTCTTTCCCCTCCCCTGTACCACACTTTTTCTGCTTCTGTCTTATTTTCTAGTAGTCCGTGGACTCTTCTGAGTTTGGCCTTCCTTTCCCCCCTAGCAACCAACTTCCCCCCTGCATCTTTCCAGTGGTGTGTTTGCCTTACATCAAGTACCCCCTAGAACTTAATTTTCTGCAAAGAGCACAATACAATGTTAACAAATCTTCCCCCCACCCCCAAAAATGGCAAATGCAAAACATAATGCAGATCTGTGAGTACAAGATGGCAGCGTAAGCTATGGTTAAGGATTGGCACTGGGGAAAATAGGGTTAGAATCAAAGAACTCTTGAGTTGGAAGGCACCACGAGGGTCATCTAGTCCAACCCCCTGCAATGTAAGAATCTTTTGCCCAACATGGGGCTCGAACTCGTGACCCTAAGTAGCAGGACATGTGTGACTTCACAAGGTAAATATGAGGTAGTCGGGGCAGACTCTAATTTTGTGTTATGCCATGCCTCCTCACAGAAACCATTTTGTGTTATGCCCTGTCCCCCATTTTGTGACTGGTGCCCATAATGGACATAATATGTGGTCTCGGCAGCCACTCCTAGTCACCACTCTAGCAGCCACATTCTGGATTAGTTGTAGTTTCCGGGTCACCTTCAAAGGTAGCCCCACCTAGAGCGCATTGCAGTAGTCCAAGCGGGAGATAACCAGAGCATGCACCACTCTGGTGAGACAGTCCACGGGCAGGTAGGGTCTCAGCCTGCGTACCAGATGGAGCTGGTAGACAGCTGCCCAGGACACAGAATTAACCTGCACCTCCATGGACAGCTGTGAGTCCAAAATGACTCCCAGGCTGAGCACCTGGTCCTTCAGGGGCACAGTTACCCCATTCAGGACCAGGGAGTCCTCCACACCTGCCCGTCTCCTGTCCCCCAAAAACAGTACTTCTGTCTTGTCAGGATTCAACCTCAATCTGTTAGCCGCCATCCATCTTCCAACCGCCTCCAGGCACTCACACAGGACCTTCACCGCCTTCACTGGTTCTGATTTGAAAGAGAGGTAGAGCTGGGTATCATCCGCATACTGATGAACACCCAGCCCAAACCCCCTGATGATCTCTCCCAGCGGCTGCATGTAGATGTTGAAAAGAATGGGGATGAGGACAGAACCCTGAGGCACCCCACAAGTGAGAGCCCAGGGGTCTGAACACTCATCCTCCCCCACCACCATAGTATTCTATCAAAATTTGGATTGCCCCCACTGGTCCAAGGAGGTTGGCAGCCCCTAGCCTATGTCCCTTTAGAAGCACTGAAAAACATTAAGAAACATCTGGATTTGGATTGGTACAGTATTTTAAATGTGGCCCCCCAATGGCTGGTGGGTTGTTGCTTTTTTGCCATTCCAAAGTGATCCTCATTCACTCTCTCCGCCCACCCGCACCCCACAGTTAACTGAAGCCAGATGGCACAATTTTAATAGGCATTGCCATGTTTAGGCACTAAGTATGAAGATGTGAAAAGCAACCCTTAGCGATTCTGGTACCGGGGTAGTGAGTCACAAACTCATTTGCATTTTAGGAATTACACTACATAATTTCTCTGGGGTGCCGTTTCAAAGCAGATTCGACATCATCTACTTTGCAACCCAGAACAAACTGGTATTTTAAGGTCTGTACTACTTTTTGTGGCTTTGAACACATCAAGTACATTTTTCCCCCCTGTACTGTAAAATTAAGCTCCAAATAAGTGAAAATAACCTCCCCTCTCATGCAAGAACAAGCTTGCAGTTATGCAATTTTCATTTGCACGGAAAGAAAATGGGAGGTCTCCGGTTAATTTGATGACTACTTTAATTAAAAACTGGACAGCCTACTTAAAAGTCCTACTGGCATAGGTTTCGCTTTTGAAGTCCAGCCGCTTTGTGGGTACATGGAAACTTGACGCTATGTGTTTTTTTTGTTGTACATTCCACCAAGATCTCTAAAGGCCAAACTGGACAGTACACACAAATGCATTTTAAAATCCTGGTGGCTGCTTTGTTCGGTTGGGGGGGGGGGAGGAACTTGGGAAGACATAATTTAGAGTGAAGGAGAAAGGGGGTTGTTTCACTTCTTCCTCCATTTGCAATTTTCTCAAATCTCCTTCACAAACTGCTCCCCACGCTCCCTTGGTAGGGCTCCAGATCTATTTCTGCCCAGTTTTCATCCTTTGCTTCTGACACTGTTTGGTACATATATGTCCAGCTGTTAGGACGCCAACAAGTTGGCGCACTGAAGAGCAACAGTCAGTCTGATAAAGCCAAGGTTAAACAGTCCGGGTCAGAAGCCAGCCAAAGTCAGTTCAAGCCAGAAGTCAGGAAGCCGAAGTCAGGATTAAGCCAGGAGTCAGAAGCCGAAGTCACAAAGCCGAGGTCAGGATTAAGCCAGGAGTCAGAAGCCGAAGTCACAAAGCCGAGGTCAGGAGGAGGCCAGGAGTCAGGAAGCCGAACACAGGAACCAGGAACAGGATGAGCAGGCACAACCACACACTTCAGCACAGCAGTTGCAGGTGCTGGTGAGGGAAGCAGCCGGCCTTCCTTAAGTAGCCAGCTCATCACCACGCCTTTTACGAGCTGCAACTGCCTCCAATTGCTCCCTCCGTTTCTCAGCTCTACGCTCTACAGCTGAGATGGGAGGAGGGGAGGGGGCCCTCCGGCTCCTCTCCTCACAAGGGCCTGATTCTGGCTCAACTTCTTCCTCCTCCTGTTCTGACCTTCCCTCTTCCCCATCTGCTTCTTCCTCTTCTGAGGAGTGTCGCCACCAGTCTTCTTCAGATAAGAATCCCTCCATCCCTCTGGACTCTTCCGTGGTTGTCGCTTCACCTAGGGGGGCTTGCCACCACTCCTGCTCATCTGGTGCAACCCTGACACAGCTGTCCTTTGCCAACAACAAATTGTCGCTGTTTTTTCGTGTTGAATTTATGCTATACGGATATTACATGTAGCTTCCCCCACATTATGCCAGCAACACAGGAAAGGATCAAAGCAGCCTCTGCACCTCTGGAGCATGGGTAGGCAATCCAGCCCAATCGCCTTCTAAATCCGGCCCTTGGACAGTCCAGGAACCAGCGTGTTTTTACATGAGTAGAATGTGTCCTTTTATTTAAAATGCATCTCTGGGTTATTTGTGGGGCATAGGAATTCGTTCTTTTTCTTTCTTTCCAAAATATAGTCTGCCCCCCCCCAAAAAAAGGTCTGAGGGACAGTGGACCGGCCCCCTGCTGAAAAAGTTTGCAACTGATGAATCTACCCTTAGCTATTTATTATTATTAATCTATATTAGGGTTGCCATATTTCAAAAAGGAGAAATCCGGACACACACAAAAGTTTTGGGGGCGAGGGTGGGCAAAGTTGTTGAGCTTTGTTTGCAAAATCTACACCCCCCCCCAAAAAAGGAAGTTTTATGAAATTTGCCAAAAAAATCTACACTTCCGACATGGCTTGCGACACCCCGGGGTTTTTGGCAGGCGAATCCCAGCTATGTCCCAGAAATTCCAGGTGTATGGCAGCCCTAATATCCCACCTTTTCTCCCAAGGAGCTCAAGTTGATGCACATGGTTCTTCATGCTTTATGTCCCTGACACCCCATTTTCTCTTTTCAAACAACCTTATAATATGGTAGATTAGTCTGGAAGATGTTGGCTGGCCCAAGGTCACCCAGCGAGCTTAAGGGCTGAGTGGGGATTTCAACCAGTGGTCTCTCAGGACTTAGTCTACCACGCTAACTATTACACCACTCTGGCTTAGACATGCCAGTCTCCAAATATGGAGTAACACAGTATTCCAACCCTAAATGTTTCTGATTGGAAGTAGGTCCCATGGCTTCTAGTGAAATTTGCTTCTACGTAAGTGAGCTCTGGGACGCGGGTGGCGCTGTGGTCTAAAACCACTGAGTCTCTGGGGCTTGCTGATCAGAAGGTCGGCGGTTTGAATCCCTGCGACGGGGTGAGCTCCCGTTGCTCGGTCCCAGCTCCTGCCAACATAGCAGTTCAAAAGCACGTCAAAGTGCAAGTGGATAAATAGGTACCCGCTGCGGCGGGAAGGTAAACGGCGTTTCCGTGTGCTGCTCTGGTTCGCCAGAAGTGGCTTAGTCATGCTGGCCACATGACCTGGAAAACTGTCTGTGGACAAACGCCGGCTCCCTCGGCCTGTAAAGCAAGATGAGCGCCGCAACCCCAGAGTTGTCTGCGACTGGACTTAACTGTCAGGGGTCCTTTACCTTTAAGTGAGCTCCAGTGTCACCATACTGATTTATTGCACCCAGGATATGTAAGGGAACCTGGAATTTAATGCAAAGCATGATTGGAGTGTGGAGGTGGGGTGCAGGGGGGGAGAGAATTCAGCGCAATTGGAAGAATTTATAAAATAAAGTATTCAAGATCTGTTATTTAGATGTACGTCCAGTAGGTTAAAAGTCATTATTTTTTTCATACCATTATCCTCTCCCAACTTCTAGTTTGGCTTTTTTCCACAATGCATAGAGCCAAAGTATACTGCTGTACAAAAATCTGATATTCAACAGTTGAGTGCCTAAACATGTGAAACTAAATCGTTGTGCTTGAATGACGTTGGCAAAGTTTGCCAATGACACTATTCCTGAAGTCAAATTGCAAATGATGGCGGTAGATCTGTGTGTTTAAATCTGATTCTGAGCCAATCACTAAGAAACCAGGGGTTTTTATTTATTTAAAGTATTTTGGGTCACCTTTCACAGTGATTACCCTCACAAGGCTGATTGTAACACAGAAAATATCATAAAAATGTGTAAGATAAAATCAAGACATTTTAGACAAAAACAAATTGACATTAGATAAAACCGTATCATTTTGCCCAGCTAATTTTTTATTTTTTTTTAAAATTATTTCAGCTGAAGCATCCTAACACCATCAAGAAAAACCAAGGTAGAATAGTTGAGCTTTTATAGTCCACTTAAAAACTTGAATTGAAAGGAAAGACCATATCTCAATGTGTAGCGTTCTAAAGATGTGGAGCCACCATCCGAAAGGAGAAGGAGGAGGAGGAGGAGGAGGAGGAGGAGGAGAAGGAGAAGAGTTTGGATTTGATATCCCGCTTTATCACTACCCGAAGGAGTCTCAAAGTGGCTCACATTCTCCTTTCCCTTCCTTCCCCCCAACAAACACTCTGTGGGGTGAGTGGGGCTGAGAGACTTCAGAGAAGGGTGACTAGCCCAAGGTCACCCAGCAGCTGCATGTGGAGGAGCGGGGAAGCGAACCCGGTTCACCAGATTACGAGTCCACCGCTCTTAACCACTACACCACACTGGCTCTCTTTAGTGAGTGCCAAGCTAATTGATGTTATTTGTGGGCATTCAAGGATGGTCTCTGCAATTGATTTCAATACAAGTCCAACTTAATGTAGGTGAAAGTAGTTCTTCCAGTAACCATGTCCTGAAGTGGGGAGAGAGAGAGAGAGAGCAGCTCTTTAAGTTGAGTGCAAAAAATAAGCACATGGAAGTGCTGTTTATCTTCCCGTCGCAATGGTACCTATTTATCTATTTGCACTGGCGTGCTTTCAAACTGCTAGGTCACCCCATTGTGCAGATTCGAACCATCAACCTTCTGATCAGCAAGCCCAAGAGGCTCAGTGGTTTAGACCATAGTGCCACCCACATCCCATACCTGGGCACTGATAGGCAGCAGTAAACATCACGCCAAAATGCACGTGTCTGTTGCCAGAATACTTACTGATCATGCCTCTGGACATTTTTTCCCCTGCTTAATGAATTAAGAAAACCTGCGCAACCACTATGAAGATGGCATGAGACATACACACAGAGAGAAATTAATGTTTTGTTCTACAGACAATGGCAGCTGTACAATACAGCTTCCAGGTCTCTGAAAGGCTATCATCTGTATTCAGCCTTAAGATGCTTTTCTACAACTGCATTTCTGCGGAGGTTGCCCAGGAGTTCCCAGTTGACTGGGCCAGTTTATTAGCCAGATGAAATACATGTTGCCCTACAACATTATTAAACAGTTTCACTCATTATAGCTACATGTTCTGAAACCGCTTACTGTCAGGACGTGACAGTTCTAGTGCTGAGAACCGCTAACTGTGAAAATGCGGCAGTTTATTTTAATCTCAGCAACCTCCACACATGTGCAAAGCTGAAAAATCTAGGAGACAATTATACATTAATCCTCATACAGAGATTAATGAAAATTCACATTTTGCCGAGTGACGGGATTCTCGCCCTGCTGATCCTACTGTCATCGCACATCCAGTTCTTCCCTTTTCAGCCCAATAGGACTCTGCATGTCAAAAGGTTGATGGCTCAGTGGGCCGTAAGACAAAATATAATTTATATGTATATGCATGATTAGTCAGGGCAAAGGCAATTTATCC
The DNA here is from genome assembly GCA_034641385.1 of Darevskia mixta. Taxonomy (NCBI): domain Eukaryota; kingdom Metazoa; phylum Chordata; class Lepidosauria; order Squamata; family Lacertidae; genus Darevskia; species Darevskia mixta. The sequence goes on from JAWWNH010000017.1 coordinate 19,922,158, forward strand.
TTTAAAAATAGATTCAATTGCAAAACAGAACGCATGATTCCGGAGGATTAAGGAAGGAGGAATTCCGCTAAGATTGTCAACTTCAGTGTCACAAAGGCATGGCTTGCAAACAAAGAAAACGCCAAGGCAGTTAAAAGAGATGAGGGGGAAGTGTTGCTTTTTAAAGGGAAGAATCTGTGCGCCTAGCCTTCTTCTTGACGGTGTTTGAAAATGTGCCGATAGCCCTGTTGATCACTATTTCAAACAACACTCCTGTGATTTACATTAGTTCAGCATGGGTGGTATACCCAAAGATACAGATCTTTGTGTCTGTAAAGCCAGATCTACCCTGTTCACATTGAAAGTGGGGGATGAGTCTGATGAGGGAATGAACCCTTAACTTTCCCATGACTTACTTTGTTGCTCACTGTCCAATGACGTCACTTTTCCCGCAGCCGTGCTGCAATACCAGAAGTTAGCAAGGAAGTGAGTTGTGGGTGGAAGGAGGCACTGTGGTCTAAACCACTGAGCCTCTTGGGCTTGCCGATCAGAAGGTCGGCGGTTCGAATCCCCGCGACGGGGTGAGCTCCCGTTGCTCGGTCCCAGCTCCTGCTAACCTAGCAGTTTGAAAGCATGCCAGTGCAAATAGATAAATAGGTACCATTGCGGTGGGAAGGTAAACAGCATTTCCATGTGCTCTGGTTCTCATCACGGTGTTCTGTTGCACCAGAAGCAGTTTAGTCACACTGGCCACATGACCCGGAAAGCTGTCTGTGGACAAACGCCATCTTCTTCGGTCTGAAAGCGAGATGAGCGCTGCAACCCCATAGTCGCCTTTCACTGGACTTAACCATCCAAGGGTCCTTTACCTTCTTCTTTTTTTGCACATATTTCTTTTTCGCTGACCACTGAACTGAGCAGGAATTTCAACAGAAATCTAGTGCCTAGATCAGTGATGGCTAACCTTGACACTCCAGATGTTTTGGAACTACAACTCCCATCATCCCTAGCTAACAGGACCAGTGGTCAGGGATGATGGGAGTTGTAGTCCCAAAACATCTGGAGTGTCAAGGTTAGCCATCACTGGCCTAGATCAACGGAAGTAATAGTCCCACTCTATTCTGCCTTGGTCAGATCACACCTGGAATACTGTGTCCATAGGTCCATACGGACACCACAATTTAAGAAGGATGTTGACAAGCTGGAAAGTGTGCAGATGAGGGCAACCAAGACGATCAAGGGCCTTATGAGGAACGCTCGAAGGAGCTGGGTATGTTTAGCCTGGAAAAGAGGAGACTTAAGAGGAGATAGGAGAACCATCTTCAAATATCACAGGGAAGAGGGAGCAAGCTTGTTTTCTCCTGCTCTGGAGGATAGGACTCAAACCAATGGCGTCAATTTACAAGAGAGGAGATTCTGACTAAACATCAGGAAGAATTTTCTGACAGTAAGAGCTGCTTGACAGTGGAGCGGAATCCCTCGGGAAGTTGTGGACTCTCCTTCCTTGGATGGTTTTAAGCAGAGATTGGATGGCCATCTGCCCTGGATGCTGTAAGCTGAGATTCCTGCCTTGCTTGGGGTTGGACTAAATGACCCTCAGGGGTCCCTTCCAACTCTAGGATTCTACGATTCTTTGGAGGTTTGTTGGCTGACCATCTGTCCTGGATGCTTTAGCCGAGATTCCTGCCTTGCAGGGGGGAATTGGACTAGACGACGCTCGGGGTCCCTTCCAACTCCAATGTTCTGGGAGATGCCTTCCTTTGAAACTGGGAAAACACCGGGCGAGATAGGAGGCTTCCTGGAAGCGGGAGGCGGCGTTCCCCCCTCCAGCCAAGCACACACTCCCCCCTCCTCCCCCCCCAACCGGCCACCCCCCCCTTCCCGGTCTCCCGCTTCGCCTGCTGCTACAAAGTGTTTCCAATTAACCGTGGCACTCGTGGTATCTGGATGCATCCCCCGAGCCCTCCATCCTCTCTCCCTCCCTCTCTCCCTCCCTCCCTCCCCTCCGTCCGGCGCTGCCTGCCAGACATATGGGATCAATCAGAGCTTAAGCCTCGGTGCCGATGTGTTTGCGCCGCCGGGAATGTTGACAGCCTGGCAGACACCGACGGCGCTCGGGTGACAAGGAATCCGGAGTCAGCCGCGACTTGAGCGAAGGGGAGGAGCAGGAGCAGGAGCAGGACGGAGCTTCCTCTCTCTTCCTCGCCGGTGCCCCCTTCTTCCTTCTCTTCAGAAACACGTCGGGGAAGGGCTTGAGCGACGGCAGCGCTTTCCTTCTTCCTCGCAGTCAGAGGCTAGACGCCGCCGAGCGCGCCCAGGGCTCTCTCTCTCTCCCTCTCCACGTGCGCGCTCAAAAGAGAAAGGGCTTCGCGCGCCAGAGGGGAGAAGCTCGAGGGGGCGTCCGGCGCGCGCAGCTGTCGGGGAGGCGATCCGAGTTGGACCCGGGGGGATGTGGCCCCTGCTGGTGGTGTACTTGTGGGGCGTCGCGTCGCTGGTGTGGGGCTGGGCGCCGCCGCAGCCGCTCAGCAGCCTCTCCCGCCCCGTCGACTTGAGCTCCCTGGCTGCGCGCTCGGCGGCGTCGCCCTCGCCGGCGACGGAGGGCAAAGTGGAGAAGCTGGGCCGGGCTTTCAAGCGACAAGTGCGGCGCCTGAGGGAGCGCAGCGGGCGCCTGGAGCTGGTCTTCCTCGTGGACGAGTCGTCCAGCGTGGGCCAGGCCAACTTCCGCAGCGAGCTGCGCTTCGTCAAGAAGCTGCTGTCCGACTTCCCCGTGGTGCCCACGGCCACGCGAGTCGCCCTCGTCACCTTCTCGTCCAAGAACAACGTGGTGCCCAGAGTCGACTACATCTCGCCCGCGACGGCGCGGGCTCAGCAGCGGCAGCAGCACAAGTGCGCCTTGCTCGGCAGGGAGATCCCGGCCATCGGCTACCGAGGGGGCGGCACCTACACCAAGGGCGCCTTCCAGCAAGCGGCGGTGAGTGGCTGGCGGAACGTGGAGACCCGCGGGTTGGGTGCCAACGTGGTGCCCTCCAGCCAGGGAGGGCGACTTGAATGTAATGTTAGGGGGCGGGTAAGCCCCGTCCTAGGGGACGCGGGTGGCGCTGTGGGTTAAACCACAGAGCCTAGGGCAGTGATGGCTAACCTTGACACTCCAGATGTTTTGGGACTACAACTCCCATCATCCCTGACCACTGATCCTGTTAGCTAGGGATGATGGGAGTTGTAGTTCCAAAACATCTGGAGTGTCAAGGTTAGCCATCACTGGCCTAGGGCTTGTCGATCAGAAGGTCGGCGGTTCGAATCCCCGCGACGGGGTGAGCTCCCGTTGCTCGGTCCCTGCTCCTGCCCACCTAGCACGTCAAAGTGCAAGTAGATAAATAGGTACTGCTCCGGCGGGAAGGTAAACTGCATTTCCGTGCTCTGCTCTGGTTCGCCAGAAGCAGCTTAGGGGTGGAACACATGGCCCTCATGCAAAGGAGACAACCCTTAGGGGCAGAAGTCCCTTTGCCCCCCCCCAATAAAATATTTGAGGGGGGGCAAAGTTGATGGACATTGCCATTCAAAAGGTGAGCACATGCTACACCATGTGATTGATTTTGTGGGGCGGGTCTTACCTTTATGTTCCCTCCACATAAACATTTTTATAGGGACACATTCAATTTAACAAAAGTAAGTGTCTAGTTCTCTGATCAAAATAAAAAAAAAAATCCTTCCAATAGCACCTTAGAGACCAACTAAGTTTGTTCTTGGTATGAGCTTTCGTGTGCATGCACACTTCTTCAGATACACTGAAACAGAAGTCACCAGACCCTTATATATAGTGAGAGGGTGGGGAGGGGTATTCTTCAGTGTATCTGAAGAAGTGTGCATGCACACGAAAGCTCATACCAAGAACAAACTTAGTTGGTCTCTAAGGTGCTACTGGAAGGAATTTTTTTATTTTGTTTTGACTATGACAGACCAACACGGCTACCTACCTGTAACTAGTTCTCTGATGTTTGCATTATGGGATCCCCCGCCAAGACCTTCAAAAATCTTGAATTTCGAAATTTTTTGAAGTTGAGTTCCAAAGATTTCCAAATTTGGGACACATATCTTCGGAATGTGCATGCAGGGCCGGTGCGTCCATTTAGGCAAACTAGGCAACTGCCTAGGGCGCCAAAATGGAGGGGGCGCTGGCCAGCCTGCCCCCCGCTGCCGCCCCAACCAGCAGCGGAGCAAGCAGGTTGGGGCGAAAACCGCGGCGGCGAGGGCGCCAAAATGGAGGGGGCACTGGGCAGCCTGCCCCCTGCCGCCGCCCGCCGCCACCCCAACCAGCGGCGGAGCAAGCAAACCGCGGCGGCGAGGGGCGCCCGGCAAGGCAGGGGGTGGGGCACCGCTCCGCAACGTGTGTCATACGTAATGACGTCACGTGGCCTGCCCCCTCGCCTAGGGCGCCAAAATAACCAGCACCGGTCCTGTGTGCATGCCACAAAGTCTGAGCAGCATGCATACCAGGGATTATGTATATTACCTTCATTCTATATTTGTGGTGGCGACTGGTACTGAACATACCTGTACAGCTCACGCTTGCACTATTTAAGTTGCAGAAGCCTTTTAGGAAGCAAAGCCGAGTTGCTCACAGAAGGTACTCAAGGAACAGCAATAAGTTCTGAACAAAATGTTTGTGTCAGTGAAATTTGCTGACTTCCAACAGGAAACATTGTTACGTCCAAAATGAATACTTTCAGCACACATAGACAAATGAACACATCTACACTACCAAAAACCTATGTAGCTTTGATATGTACCTAGAGTTGTAGTGTCACATGCAATTTCAGGATGAAACTAGGCTTCATTTCACCCAGGTCAAAGACCCAGTGTGGCACCCAATGGAGCCCCTCCGGAGGCTTCACCTGGGGCAAACAACTGACTAGCTCTCTTCCTCCCACCACCCCCTGCCCCTGGTAGCTACGGCACTGATGTGGGGCTGGTTGATATCAGCTTTTCAACATCACAATGTATCGCCACCCAAACATTGCGATATAGCAGTACCTTGGTTCGAACGCCAATTCACCCTCTTGATATGCAGTGGTACCTTGGTTCTCGGACGTAATCTGTTCCGGAAGTCCGTTCGATTTCCAGAACGTTCGAAAACCAAGTCTCAGCTTGCGATTGGCTGCAGGAGCTTCCTGCACACAAGCGGAAGCTGCGTCAGATGTTCAGCTTCCGAAAAGCATTCGAAGACCGGAACACCTACTTCTGGGTTTTCGGCGTCCGGGAGCCGATTTGTTCGTCAACTAAGCCGTTCGAGAACCAAGGTTCCACTGTGTAGTGTTACATTGCGATGTTGAAAAGCAGAGGGAGGAAAAACATGCATCGAGCCTGGGCCCGCGAGGTGCTGGGGTGAAAGCACCTCCGCTCCCTTGGTGGGGGCAGCGGTGGTTTCAGCCCGGTCCCTCATAGGTAAAGGTAAAGGGACCCCTGACCATTAGGTCAAGTTGTGACCAACTCTGGGGTTGCGGCGCTCATCTCGCTTTATTGGCCAAGGGAGCCGGCGTACAGCTTCCAGGTCATGTGGCCAGCATGACTAAGCCGCTTCTGGCGAACCAGAGCAGCGCACGGAAATGCCATTTACCTTCCCGCCGGAGTGGTACCTATTTATCTACTTGCACTTTGACGTGCTAGGTGGGCAGGAGCAGGGACCGAGCAACGGGAGCTCACCCCGTCGCGGGGATTCGAACCGCCGACCTTCTGATCGGCAAACCCTAGGCTCTGTGGTTTAACCCACAGTGCCACCCGCGTCCTCATGGGTAAGGCATAGTAATGAAGCCTCCTTCCACACTTGCTTACATCTTATCCTCCACTAAGGAATGTTCCAAGGTTTTGTTGTTGTTGTTTTATTATAATATTTTATTAAGTTTCCATTTTACAATATATAAATACTTCCACATTTTTCACAATTAACTTTTGCTTATATGAGCTTGTCGACTCCCCCCCCCCTCCCATCTCATGGTTACCTTAATTCTTTACTTTGTCATCGCAGTTGTGTTTCTTCCTGTTTATACAATGCACCATTTCCCATTTTTTAAAGAATATGTAAAGAGGTAGAGCCATCGTCATTACAAGTATTCTTAAGTCAGTCCTGCTAGTGTTTTAAATTGTTTTCAATTGTCTTTCAAATATTGTATAAATTTACCCCAGTCTTTTTGGAAAGCTTGATGACGCTGGTTTCAGATTTTCCCGGTCAGCTTCGCCAGATCTGCATATTCCATCATCTTCGTCTGCCACTCTTCAATTGTTGGTAGTTCCTGTTGCTTCCACTTCTGGGCTAATAAACTCCTTGCTGCATCAAGGTTTTTTGGGGTGGGTAGGTGGGTTAAGAAAATTATTCCTAGGACTATCAACACTGAATGAATAGGAATCGGTTCAAACACTCGGATCATGAAAATATGTAGATACATATTCATCTAACTCGTTTTTTGAGCCTCAAAGTTGTCAAATTGTCATTTTCGCATTTTTACCATAATAATAAGAGTTACCTGTTTTAGCATGTAATATTATTTCTATGTTTATATGCATTTCTCTTGCCTAATGTGTTAATAGCTGTAATAATTCAACACACATTAACCACTTGGTAAGAGACCTTATTTATTGAGGAAAGCTGTGATCACATGTATTACAGTCAAATCTTGGTATCTGAGGAAGTGTGCATGCACACGAAATCTCATACCAAAAGCAAATTTAGTTGGTCTCTAAGGTGCTACTGGAAGGATTTTTTTATTATTATTATTTTGTTTAGTCAAATCTCGGTTGTCGAACGTAATCCGTTCCAGAAGACCGTTCGACTTCCGAAATGTTTGACAACCAAAAACTGAAAGCAGAAGCCTCAATACAATAGGTAATAGGTAAACTCAAAATGGAAGCTGCATAGCACATTCGGCTTCCGAAAACCGTTCAAAAACTGGGTTTTCGGTGTTCGGGAGCCGAAACGTTCCAAAACGGAGGCGTTTGGGAACCAAGGTTTGATTGTAACCATTTTCCAGACAGCTTGTAGCACCTTAAAGAATAAAAAATTCATTATGGTGTATGCTTTTGTGGCCTGGAGCCTACTTCATCGCATATAATATATTTACACAGTGTATATCATAGAAGATCTCTGGAAATCTGCATGCCATTTGTCATGTGGCAATATGGCAGCTAGAGAAGTGTTCTGAACATTGTTGTTGTTGTTTAGTCGTTTAGTCGTGTCCGACTCTTCGTGACCCCATGGACCAGAACACGCCAGGCACTCCTGTCTTCCACTGCCTCCCGCAGTTTGGTCAGACTCATGTTGGTAGCTTCAAGAACACTGTCCAACCATCTCGTCCTCTGTCGTCCCCTTTTCCTTGTGCCCTCCATCTTTCCCAACATCAGGGTCTTTTCCAGGGAGTCTTCTCTTCTCATGAGGTGGCCAAAGTATTGGAGCCTCAGCTTCAGGATCTGTCCTTCCAGTGAGCACTCAGGGCTGATTTCCTTCAGAATGGATAGGTTTGATCTTCTTGCAGTCCATGGGACTCTCAAGAGTCTTCTCCAGCACCATAATTCAAAAGCATCAATTCTTCGGCGATCAGCCTTCTTTATGGTCCAGCTCTCACTTCCATACATCACTACTGGGAAAACCATAGCTTTAACTGTACAGACCTTTGTCTGAACATATTATTTAATAAATGTCTCTTTAGGTATTTGTATAACACCTTTCATGTAACATCCCAAGGTGGCTTCACAACATAAAAAAATACAATACAATCCACTAAGCAGGTGAAAAAATTGAAACAGGGTTCAGTAGCAATCTTGATACTGTTCTATCATCTCAAAAGTGTAATGTAAAGCTAAGGCTTCTATCTATCCCCATCACGGGGATTCTAACCACCGACCTTCTGATCGGCAAGCCCTAGGTCGATCACGATCTACCTGTCAGTCACGGGACGTCATCGGTCAATAAAGTTGTGGCCTAAATTCTGCCAAAAACCAAACCAAAAATTTGAGTTATGTGTGAATTTATTTCTAGGGTCAGGTTAAAAGGTCTAAACACGCAACTAACCTGGCCTGTTGAATTCAGTGGAACATAAGCGCAAATAATTTTGTCCTGATTTGGACCACTATTTATTTTAAATGTGATTTGTTAGCATGATACAATTCCTCCCAACATAATCCATTGATCTGCTAAAATGAGGGTGCTAGAATCACCGTCTTCTCGTAATGAAGTATTGTTCGCTGTAGATTGACTCAGCCAGATGTAATTGGTTCTCTCTTGATATTTAATATATCTTGTCTGTTTTCTAAGGGGCTCTTACCTTGTGAATCTCCTTGCCAGACAAATTGCAGCTTGGAGATACAAACTGTCCTGTCCTGGTAGGGATTATAGAAGACTTCTATTATGTTGAAATGCCATTACTGGAATGAATAGAGGAACTTGCACTTCAATGTAACAACCACCTTTTTTCTCTTCTTGTGAGCTATTATGCCACTGTCCTCTATTTTTAAACACCATTGTATTACACCTATGATCCTTGTGGTTCCTTTGTGATATTTCTCCTTTACTAACTTTAATTATTCACCCATGTTCACTTGCTTCCCCAAATTTAAAAATAATTATTTCATTACGTTTACACAAAAAGACTCAAATCCTTTTTTTCAAGAGGCTCTCCGAAATATACCCGAAATCTTTATGGAAGTGCATTATAGACTATGGATATGTAAACTGTTGTTACTCTGGAACAAAAGGGCAACTGGTGTGGTAGGAGCCCTGGAGTATTGTAGCCGTAACCCATTGACTTACATCAATGTAAGTCCCATTGCATTTAAAGGAGATTCCTCTCAGAAAAGTGGTTACAGGAGTTCCACAAGTCTTCTGACTAGAAATGCATAGAATTCTGCTGCAAAAGATCTTATTCCTGGCCTGCAGAGTTTAGAACACACATTCTACGTTTTATGGGTGTCTTGCATTTTATAAAGCTGAGGCAGCCAGTTTGAATAGCCGCTGATAGTGACTCACCCAGGGACGCGGGTGGCGCTGTGGTCTAAACCACTGAGCCTAGGGCTTGCCGATCAGAAGGTCGGCGGTTCGAATCCCCGTGATGGGGTGAGCTCCTGTTGCTCGGTCCCAGCTCCTGCCACCCTAGCAGTTCGAAAGCACATCAAAGTGCAAGTAGGTAAATAGGTACAGCTCTGGCGGGAAGGTAAACGGCGTTTCCATGCGCTGCTCTGGTTCGCCAGAAGCGGCTTAGTCATGCTGGCCACATGACCTGGAAGCTGTACGCTGGCTCCCTCAGCCAATAAAGCGAGATGAGCGCCGCAACCCCAGAGTCATCCGCAACTGGACTTAACAGTCAGGGGTCCCTTTACCTTTACCTTTTTCTTATACCAGAAAGTCCTACCTTTGCCAATAAACCTGAATGGCACCTATACTTTATATAGTGTTTATTTATTTCTTTTTTTAATTAAAACAATGCATTTTTTTAAACAACATCTAGAAGGCCACAGGGGGAATAAACATTTATTTACATTCCCAAGGGGAAGAAACATTTATTTACATGTCCACAGTAACAAAGGACCCACACTAGTGGCTCTGGTTAGCACAATGAATATATTTACATTGTGGCAATGTGGGACAAGGTATTTTTGTACCTGAATCCAGTGAGATAACAAGGATATACAAGATAATACAATTCCTAACATAATTTTGAGTTTATCTGGCTAAGTATTCAATCTCTTACAACTGACAGAAAACACACTCCACGGTAGAAGAATTTAGGGTGAATGTGCCCCATAAATCTTAAATAGTTAAACGCTTAAGCAAGGTTTGAAATCTGGTCCAAAGCCATTCTAAAAAAATTCCTTAAACTCTCTTAGAATGAACCGTGCAATTAGGTCCCTTAACACTTTGTAATTGATTAACCTGTCAGTTCAAAGTCTGCTTTTTCAGTAAATGTTTTTCTGAACTCCACTAGGAAAAACTCTGTTATTTTTCTTTCTCGCACCGCTAAGTAAAGATAACTAATTGCATTCCTTCCTTTAGCACAGCCAGCAACAGTAATATGACTGCCGTTGTTTCTTCTATCACAGGGAGTAATTGCACGTCCCAGAGAGCAGGAGATAAAACAACTCAGTGGCAATTCTTGATCTCTAGCAAGAGATTTCTTGAAAGAGCCACACCAAGGAGTCTTCAAATTAAAATTGTATTTTAAAGCAAAGGTGGATAACTAAGCACAGAAAACCAGGCTGCAACTGTATCATAAATCACAGAGCAGTGACGAACCTGAATACTCAGTTGCATTTAATTAATTTTCATCTCCTTTGTTCCACCCTTACAAATATTGAACTTGTCGAGACAGCCAAAATGCTTGTCCTTCCTTCCAACTTCTGGACGGAATAACTTTACATTGTTGATTTCAGCTAAGATCAAAGTATTACAGCAGCTGGGTGAATGGGTCTTTGTCCCATTTCCCTACCTTCAAAGGCCAGGGAAGGAACGAAAAAAAAACACCTGTAGCCACCATAGGGTAGCCCTGTGAAGAAAAGGATGGGGACTCTGCACATTTAATGGTTTTATTGCATGTTTTAAATATGGGTGCTTATATTTTAAAGTTTGTGTATCTGATTTTTTATACTTAGAAGCCTACGGTGACATTAAGTGGTATATAACTAAATAGTTGTGGTTTTGTTTGAAATAATTTTTATTTGGTTTCAAAAAGTATAAGCTTATAACAAAATCAATTAAAAGTCCGTGTAAAGAGATTGCTCTGAATCTCAAAACTTCCCCCTCATCCTTTCCATGGGTCCTAATGTCAAGATTTACAACTGCATATCAATCAGTTATCCACGTTTTTTATCCGTCCAAATTGTCCGTACTTCGTTACCTTACAAGTGAGATTAAAATCCTGCTAATGTTTCCATCTGCTTACAATGGTCTCCTAAATAAATTATAAGTTTTTCCCATTCTTTTTAAAAATTCTTGTGCTCTTGGTTTCTGAGCTTTCCAGTTAATTTTGCCATTTCAACATAGCATGGTTTAACCCTCAGCGCCACCCGTGTCCCATGGTGTAAGAAAAAGGAGTAACTAAAAACGTATTCTAATATTCTGTACTTCTAGTACAATATGAAGATTAGCAGAGGTTCATCACACCCTAAGGTCTTGCTTGTGTTTTATATGTTTTGGACATCGTAGTTTCAGCTGTGATATTGCAATGCTTGGAATGAAACCACAGTCTCTTGTTTTCCTTCAACACCCCCACCCCACCCCCATCCACCTTGTGGGTCCATTGTTTGGAGCCAATGGAGGCAGGCCAAGACTGTCTGACTCCGAGGCAGCTGGGGCTATGTTGGAATTTTCAGCTGAGGAAGTAACAAAACATGTGAACATGACCTGAGAGTTTAAAAATGCAGGGCATATATATAATTTCTGTTGTTTGTGAGAGGTGTAATTAGGCCCAACAATAAGGTTGCCCATAAGTGACTCCTAAAAGCAGGGGCGTAGCAAGGGGGCGGGGGGGGCCGCCCCAGGCAGCGCCCTGCTGGGGGTGACAATTTGGGCTTTTTAAAAAAAATGTTCCCCGCGACGGGGTGAGCTCCTGTTGCTCTGTCCCAGCTCCTGCCAACCTAGCAGTTTGAAAGCATGCTAGTGCAAGTAGATAAATAGGTACCACTACGGTGGGGAGGTAAACGGCGTTTCCGTGTGCTCTGGTTTCCGTCACGGTGTTCCATTGCGCCAGAAGCCGTTTAGTCCTGCTGGCCACATGACTCAGAAAGCTGTCTGTGGGCAAACGCTGTCTCCCTCGGCCTGAAAAGCGACAGAAGCGCCACAACCCCATAGTCAAGTTTGACTGGACTTAACCATCCAGGGGTCCTTTACCTTTACCTTTTTTACCTCTCCTTCTGTGTAAAACCAGTACACAAGTGGTAAAAGGTAAAGGTAAAGGGACCTCTGACCATTAGGTCCAGTCACAGACGACTCTGGGGTTGCGGCGCTCATCTCGCATTATTGGCTGAGGGAGCCGGCGTACAGCTTCCGGGTCATGTGGCCAGCATGACTAAGCCACTTCTGGCGAACCAGAGCAGCGCATGGAAACGCCGTTTACCTTCCCAACAGAGCGGTACCTATTTATCTACTTGCACTTTGACGTGCTTTCGAACTGCTAGGTGGGCAGGAGCAGGGACCGAGCAACGGGAGCTTACCCCGTTGCGGGGATTCGAACCCCCGACCTTCTGATTGGCAAGCCCTAGGCTCTGTGGTTTAACCTCAGTGCCACAAGTGGAGAGAGTGGGAATGAGCAACTTAGCTCAGTCACCCTCCACGAGTTGGAGAACAAACTTCTGAAGCGAGAGGGAACTCATGAAAGCTCTGTGCACAGTTTAGATATGGGTTCCAAATAGTATAGGAAACCTCCACAGCCACAGGAGCCCCCCCCCCCCACTTCAGAGGTTTGCACTGCAACTCTGTATGCTCATGTTTTGGCTTTACACATAAGTAGACCTCCTGAAGAGGGCTTGTATGGTCCCCAAACATTTTCCTGTATATTATACACAAATCACAGTTACATTGCATCAAGTTGTCCTTTTATGGATAGCTCAGTTGGCTAGAGCGTGGTGCTGATAATGCCAAGGCTGCAAGTTTGATCCCCGTAAGCGACAGCTGCATCTTCCTGCGTTGCAGGGGGTTGGACTAGATGATCCTCAGGGCCCCTTCCAACTCTACAATTCTATGATTCTACCCCATAATGCGGTGCATTTGTTCAGAGAACAGATCTAACTTGGCTAGCATCAGCAACATTCAGTCAAATTTCACTTGATACTTCAGCATGCTAACCTAGTGTGATGCTCTTATGCCATTCAATCTAATATTTCAAGTCAGAGTTTTTAAAGTACTGATAAAAATATTTGCAATTTCAGCTAGTGGTGAATGTCAGATCATTGTGTCTGGGTTCGCTTTTTTTTTTTTTTTAACAAAAGTGGGTGACTTCGCTTCTCATGATAAGAAACTGCCTGTAAGAATGGTTGATAGCATTTGTATTAATAAATGGCTTCGGTCCAGTATAACTGAAGGAGCGTCTCCACCCCCATCGTTCTGCCCGGAAACTGAGGTCCAGTGCCGAGGGCCTTCTGGCGGTTCCCTCGCTGCGAGAAGCCAAGTGTCGCGACCCGGCTAGACAGTGGCAGACCGGGGTCCGCGACCCGGTCGGACAGTAGTGGACCGGGGCCCGCCGGGGTCGCGCCATGCGGGCGCCAGGAAGGGGAACCACGCAGCGGGCCAGGAAAGGGGGCGACAGCAGAGCCAGGCGCGCAGGGGTTAAACCGAGCACAGCAATACCTGAACTCCCCTAGGCATGCCCCGCGGGGTAAACAACCCCAGGAAGGCTTAGCAGGCAATCCCCGGAAGCCGGCGATAACGACCGCTAACGAGCCATCAGCGGTGGGCGCGGCAGAGCCGTCAGCATCGCAATAACAATGTAAAAAGCACCCATGAATAGCGCGGGCAGGCCGGAGCAGTTAACTCCTTTTGTCCAAGCCATCCCGGGTGGGGAAGAGGATTACCCCCGGACCTTTAGGGCAGAAGGGAGGGGGGAATTGGGGGTCATCCAGCAAAATGTATTTAAGAGGAGCTCTGAGATGGCCTCCTCAGAATCCTTACGGACTTTCCACGTTTCTCTGTGTGCTGTACAATAAACTTCAAGGCTTCTTCCGCTAACTTCTCGGGGTGGCGTGTGTACTTGATAGTTAGCTACAGTTACCATCAGGGACACGACACCAAGTTACAGGGAACCAGGCAGAGGGCCTTCTCGGTAGTGGCACCCGCCCTGTGGAACGCCCTCCCACCAGATGTCAAAGAGAACAACAACTATCAGACCTTTAGAAGACATCTGAAGGCAGCCCTGTTTAGGGAGGCTTTTAATTTTTAATAGATTATTGTATTTTAATGTTCTGTTGAAAGCCGCCCAGAGTGGCTGGGGAAACCCAGCCAGATAGGCGGGGTATAAATAATAAATTATTATTATTATTATTATTATTATTATTATTATTATTATTATTATGCTATAATAGCACCTGAATTATGGCTGTGTGAAATGTGAGTCAATAGTACTTGGCTTTTTAACCATGCTGGCTGCTGAAAGCTTGTTGATCTTACGGTTTTAATGCTGGGTGGTCCTGCAAAAGCTGCAGTTAAACAGTGTAACTAAAGGGAGTGCCCCCTGGCTGAAAAGACCACGAGTAGGTCACCAGTTTGCTTGCACTTGGCCATGAGATGCTATTCCCCCCCCCCTTTCTTCCAGCAAATACTGCTTCATTCCCGTGCAAATGCTTCCAAGGTCATATTACTTATTACCGACGGCTATTCCAACGGAGGAGACCCCAGGCCCATTGCAGCCTCCTTGCGTGAATTTGGAGTAGAGATCTTCACGTTCGGGATATGGCAAGGCAACATCCGGGAGCTGAACGACATGGCTTCTCACCCGAAGGAGGAACATTGCTACTTGCTTCACAGTTTCGCAGAGTTTGAAGCTTTGGCTCGCAGAGCCCTCCACGAAGGTACCTGCCTCCCGTTCTGCCTCCCAGTTGAATTCTGATAAAATGGAACACATTCCACTCCATGTAGAATACTTTCATGGCATTCAGAAATATTGTCATCGCACTGAACTTCTGTTATTTATTTGAATTCTACATTAATCAGGAAATCCTGATCAAATAGTTGATCAACTCAAAATCCAGGCGCTGAAGGAAACCATATTTTAGATACACAAATGCAGTAATGCTAAATTCAAATATACAGAAAACAAGCGTAAGGCCTGTGAATGCCATGACACGCATTCACCTTAACTCTGGGGTGGCTAGCTCTTTTTTTGGTCCGACAATTAAGCATCCCTCTGAGGACCACATGCCAGCAACGGGTGTGAGCAGTTCACATTTATACACATGTAGAAGCCACTTGCCAGATTAAGTGAAGCTGCTATGATACCTCCCAGGCAGGTGGGTCGCTGTTGCTTACTGGGCTGGGGAAGGAGTGGGACGTGAGGGGATGGGGAGGGCGATGTAGTGCAAAGATTCTGGCAGGGACACCTATACTCGTTCCGAGCACAATTCAAAGTGTTGGTGCTGACCTTTAAAGTCCTAAATGGCCTCGGTCCAGTATACCTGAAGGAGCATATCCACCCTCATCGCTGAGGTCCAGCGCCGAGGGCCTTCTGGAGGTTCCCTCCCTGCGAGAAGTGAGGTTACAGGGAACCAGGCAGAGGACCTTCTCAGTAGTGGCACCTGCCCTATGGAACGCCCTCCCATCAGATGTCAAGGAAATAAACAACTATCTGACTTTTAGAAGACATCTGAAGGCAGCCCTGTCTAGGGAAGTTTTTAATGTTTGATGTTTTATCACTTTGTTGTTGTTGTTGTTGTTGTTGTTGTTGTTGTTGTTGTTGCTGTTGTTGTTGTTGTTATTCTGTTGGGAGCCAGCCAGAATGGCTAGGGAAACCCAGCTAGATGGGCAGGGGTATAAATAATAAAAAACCATTTTCACCATGCTTACAAGTATTATCTCTGTTTCCTTCCCAACCCACCCTCTGTGCGGTTACAGATTTGCCTTCTGGTAGCTACATTCAAGAAGACATCTCTTACTGTTCCTACCTTTGCGACGGGAGCGAAAGCTGCTGCGATATCATGGCGAGCTGCAAGTGTGGCACCCACACGGGCCAGTTTGAGTGCATCTGTGAAAAAGGATACTATGGCAAAGGGCTGCAACATGAATGTACAGGTCAGTCTCTGTTTTCTTCTTCTTGGGTGTGAATATGACTATGGATATAAGCATGGATTGAGGTAGCCTCTTCTGCTTTTCCAAACCCTTTCCAAGTTTCAGTGGGCTCTTCTTCACCCAATAGTATGGGCAGCCCCCCTCTTGTGCAGGGGTTACGTTCCGAGGGTTGGAAGTCCTGTTGTATCTACTGGTGTCATGTTGGATCTTGCCCAGCATTTACTGGGGCATAAGGCTCGCTATGGTCCAAAGTCAAAAGCCTGGAGGAAAGCCATATTCAATTAAGGAGAAAACGAGGCAGGTTGGTGGTGGAACTAACTGGTAGAAGACTAGGGAAGGATATGAACAATTTGGTCTTCATATTGTGCTACAATCCTACGCTCTTGACAGATGAGCTTCCAGAAAAGCTTCCATTTTTGTCCATTTATAGGCATCAGAACTTTTGATGTATTTGAATGCATTCTGAAGACTCTTCTTAGCAAAATGAGATTGCTATACGTATCTTTTGGAACAGTTTTGTCAGTTGATTGTTTTCGCTAATAGTAATAAGACCTAAAAGCACATCTGTTTCATCATAGGCTGTAGAGTGAAGATGGTTGATTAATGCAAATTGAATTTTCTAATGTGAAATTTGTGCCTTTATCTGACTTCACAAGTTAAATGGAAATTTTACTTGTGGCCACTCTGGAGCTTATAATAGTCGAAACACATTCATCCTTACGTTCAGCACAGTCTGTATATGTGAATATCATCTCTTTTTGGACATGCAAGATCCAAAGCCATAAGGTTTTAAGAGTACGTTTGGCAGATGTTGTTGCTTTTTGTAAGAACATCAGCAATGCATCAGCAAGTAGACATTTTTAAAAGGTAGCATATATATTATACGAAGCACGTGAAGGTCTGCCATCTGCTTTCCATGTGCTGATTGGAGAGAACTCAGCTCAAACACACACAGACCATAACATTTAGCCTGGGGGATTTCATCTTTCCTTGTAAACATGACTTAATCTTTCTGAAGTCTTGCTGCATTTCCTTAAATAAATAAAAAAAGACAAAAGACCCCATGTGTTCCCCCTTGTAAGTGAAGAAAATAGAAAACTATTTTGAAACCTTTTTTTATTTTGAAAGAGTTTGGCTCTCTTTTTGTAACATTTCCCAGCTGAACTTATCTGCAGATTTGCAAAGCATGAAGAATTCATAGAATACACATGGACTCCTTTCCTTCCCCAGTATAATGAAATGGGCAGTATGTAAGCAAGCAAGTTTAGAGTGGATAATTTTGTGGCTGGTGGCGTTTTAACAACACTGTGTTTAGTTTTCCAGTTATTAACACTTATTATCACTGCATCGTAGACTAATAGACTGTGGTTGAGACCCAAGAACTTGTTGGGCATGAGACTGGTGCAGAGGCGTATCATGGGGTTGGGGGGGAGCAATCGCCCCATGCACACATTTCTGAGGGGGCACAACCAGACGCCCCCCTCCCCAGCAGGCTCCCTCATTGAGACTGGAACCCCGGCGAGGCAAGCCAAGCTGTGCCCGGGCCAAGCCTTCGGGGCTGAGGTGGCAGTGCGCCCCCATCGCTTGTGTGCTCCTCCCGCCCCTTGGGCCGGCCAAGAGGGAGGGAGCTGCCACCACCACCATCCACCAAGGAGAGGCAAGAGGCTCCACCTGGACGGGAAGGGGGGAAGAAGAAGAAGAGGAGGAGGAGGAGGAGGAGGAGTAGTTTGGATTTGATATCTCGCTTTATCACTACCTGAAGGAGTCCCAAAGCGGCAAACATTCTCCTTTCCCTTCCTCCCTCACAACAAACACTCTGTGAGGTGAGTGGGGCTGAGAGACTTCAAAGAAGTGTGACTAGCCCAAGGTCACCCAGCAGCTGCATGTGGAGGAGCGGAGACGCGAACTCGGTTCACCAGACTATGAGTCTACCACTCTTAACCACTACACCACATTGGCCTCTGCATCCCGGCAAACAGCATCTGGAAGCACGTCGACCCCGAACCTGGATACACCATTTAGCTAGCAAGACTAATAGCCATCAATAAGACATATTCCCCATGGATTTCTCTAAGCCCCTTTTGAAGAAGAGGAGGAGGAGGAGGAGGAGGAGGAGGAGTTTGGATTTGATATCCCGCTTTATCAATACCCAAAGGAGTCTCAAAGCGGCTCACATTCTCCTTTCCCTTCCTCCTCCACAACAAACCCTCTGTGAGGTGAGTGGGGCTGAGAGACTTCAGAGAAGTGTGACTAGCCCAAGGTCACCCAGCAGCTGCATGTGGAGGAGCGGAGACGCGAACCCGGTTCCCCAGATTACGAGTCTACCGCTCTTAACCACTACACCACACTGGAAAGAGGGAGGTGGAAGAAGGGCAGCTGTGTTTTCTGGGGCTGTACTCCAGCACGGAGCCATAGAACTGAGGTCTGGCAGGCGGGTAGGTCTAGTGGGCAGGTAGACAGAGGCAGAGTGCGTTTAAACAAACCTGCCCTACCCCAGCCTGTCCCAGCATCGCCCAGGTGAGCCGTGACAACACATCTCACAAAGGCAGCTCTGCAACCATACCAGCAGTGCCAGATTTACGTATAAGCCAAACAAGCCATAGCTTAGGGCCCCACTCTCTTGGGGGCCCCAAAAAAATTTAAAGAGGAAAAAAACTGGATGTACATTTCCAAAATATAAGATAAAAACAAATAAAATAAAACCTACCTACAGCAGCATTGTTTTGTGTTGTGTAGGCTTCTATGATGTAAGGCAGGCATTGGCAACCTCCGGCCCATGGGCCGGATCCAGGCCACGGAGGTCATTTAACCGGCCCACGAGGCGCCCGCAAGTCCCCCGCGCACTGCGCTAAACTGGCACCGCGCAGTGTGGGGACTCGCCAAGTGGCGCCAGAAACAGCATCTGCGCATGTCCGTGACGCCGGAAACTGTTTCTGCGCAGACGCGATTTTCGGCGTCCGGACATACGCAGCCGTGATTTCCGGCATCGCGCTGCACATGTCCGGCCCACGGACAATTGTCTTTTGGAATGATCCTGCCCATGGCCGGAAAACCTTGCCGACCCCTGATGTAAGTCATGGGCCCCGCCTGCTAGCCTGCTACCTAAAATATCACTGGTTTCCTCATTTCTATATATAGGGTGCCTACATGCTGCATGGACTGGCCGCATGGCAACATGGGCAAATGGCTTTAGATACCTATTAGCCATTTGCCCATGTTGCATATATTCAACACAAAAAAACAGCAGCAATTTGTTGTTGACAAAGGACAGCTGGACATATAAAGGGCCCCATTGCCTTCAGTAGCTTAGGGCCTCATCAAACCTAAATCTGGCCCTGCACACCAGACACTGGTAAGTTATGTATAGGTAGAAATGCATATGCATACTTGCACAGGGTATCTGTTTGCATTAATTACTGACTTGTGCGTGTAAAAAAAAATCCTACATATGTGATTGTTTAATGATCTGCATGCCAATGCCTCATTAATTCTTTGTAGGAAATTGGTTTTCCATGCGGATTTTGTGATGTGTGAGGCAATCATTTTAGGTAAGAACTGGGAGTCTTCTGCTCTAGCTGCCTTCTCGATAACTCTTTTTAAAATATATTAAACGAGTCGTTTTTGCAGGTTAATATCGAGAGCAGATTGGTTTGCTGAAGATACTTTAGTGCCCCCCACATGTTATTTTCAGGACGCAGCTTTTGTGTCTGCAACTTTTCTCGCATGCATGAACTGCCTGAGTTACCTTTTATTTTATAAGTTTGTACAAATAATACAAATACACTCTCCTAAAAAGGCTTTTTAGGGTGAGTCTGGCGGGTGAATGCATGTATCTGGATAGAAACCAATAATCGTCTTGAACTTCTGATGACTTTTACAGTGCTTCTTTTTTTGTAATATAGCAAAGTATCAAATAATATTCCAATATCTTATCCAAAGAATGTCATCATCCAGCTATTTTGCCTGGAAACTGTTTTTCTTGCTTCTGTTCCAGGGTGGCTCACAATCTAGATTGTTGGTTGTAACCCTTTCAATGCCTCATCAAGTTTCCAGGGAGAGATGCTAGAATTCTCTTAATTAAAAACCAGATAATTGTGAAAACGAGCCACAATTCCAAACAACTACTTGTCTGATTTTCCAGTGGTAGGTGTCAGTGCTTCTGTGTTCAGATGACATGGTCAATCGTCTTCTCATGAAATTAAGAGGGTCATTGGTAGCTCTAGTAGTTCTAAATCAATAGAAGATCAATGTCTCATTATTACTTATCACCGTTTCTGAAACTGAGTTTAAAGCAATTGGTCAAAACCAGGCCAGTAAACCCCTTTTAATGTGGGGTGGCCACGGCAAATAAATCTATCCCTGTTCTTGAAATACCGACGGCAGAACTGTTTCCCCCTAATTCTGTATGCAGCAGAAATCTGGGGACACAGCAGATTTCTTCCATTTAATTAAAAAGTTGAGTAGAATGTTAGGTCTTTCCCCCCATAAATTAGCCTCCAGGGCAGGGAGAGGGGCAGCAGTGAGGAAACTATTGACAACATGATGGTTGTAGCAGGGACTGCAGAAATTCACTTATATACAGAAGAGTTCAGACAGATGACTGAAGCAGAACTCCTTATAGTATATTATAAGGAGTGTATAACATTGTGTATGCCATCAAATGCCAACAGTGCCCTTCAGCTCTCTATATTGGACAAACAGGCCAAACCCTACGCCAAAGGATAAATGGACATAAATCT
Source organism: Darevskia mixta (assembly GCA_034641385.1). Lineage (NCBI taxonomy): Eukaryota > Metazoa > Chordata > Lepidosauria > Squamata > Lacertidae > Darevskia > Darevskia mixta. The sequence continues at coordinate 19,942,630 of JAWWNH010000017.1, forward strand.
GACATCAGGAATCACAAGACAGAGAAACCAGTAGGAGAACACTTCAATCTCCCGGGACACTCTATACAAGATCTCAAAGTAGCTGTCTTATTGCAAAGGAATTTCAGAAATAGACTGGAAAGAGAAGTTGCTGAATTGCAACTCATTACCAAGCTTAAAACCATGGAGAGACCTGGTCTGAATAGAGACATTGGATTCTTATCTCATTATACATGACAAAGCTTTTTTAACCTTCTCACCCCTTGCTTTTTCCTGGAAGACTAATTGCAGTCGTTAACAGTCGTCAACAGGTTTACCACAGCTATCAGCCTATCACCCATTCACACCACCCCTCTGAGTAATACCCCTCCCCACCCTCTCACTATATATAAGGGTCTGGTGACTTCTGTTTCAGTGTATCTGAAGAAGTGTGCATGCACACGAAAGCTCATACCAAGAACAAACTTAGTTGGTCTCTAAGGTGCTACTGGAAGGAATTTTTTTTATTTTGTTTTAGTTCTGCTTCAGTCATCTGTCTGAACTCTTCTGTATATAAGTGGAATATATTAACTAGCCATATATTTCCTAGCAACCATTATATGTACCAGTAATTTTTGACCTCTCCATCTTAATTATGGGATATGTTACACCGTTAAATACTGGCTTAACCTTAAACACAAAAATTAAGAGTCTTGGTTATATTTTAATATTGATGTATGCTTTGATGTAAAGCTTTGATTCATTTATTTTGCTTTGATTTGCTAGCCATGGCTTTGATTAAGGTTGAGTGTCTGATGAGTGCTATTTAATAAGCCTACTTATTCACATACTGAGAAATTCACTTGGCGCCAGAATGATTTTTACGAATATTATCTTAGGAGGACAGGAAGTTTCAGATAAGAGTTTTCCAGACTTCTAATAGCTGGAGCACACTTTTATTTCCAGAGTAAGTGAACACGGGCATGCCATTCTTACGTAGAAAAATTGTTTCACTTTGAAGGGGTGGAAATAGTAAGAATAATGCATCGTCTAGGGCAACCAGGCCTAGTGGCGCTTCTTTTAAGGGCAGATAAATCAGCTGTGTTGCAATATCGCAGGGGTGTGGAATTGGACCCAACCAGTGGGCCAGATCCTTATCTCCCCCACCTGCCCCTGTGGACAAAGTTTGACAGGTGGGTGGGGCCACTGGGCAAAGTTACATCAGGCGACTCTCTTGCCTGCACGGTTTTGAAATCAAACCAAAGAAAGGGGCTATCACAGTGTATGGAACAACTTCCGCCACCCTCAGAACCCATCAAAACGTGGAGCGTTGCAACAGAGTGCAGTATCAGTCTTTCATGATTTCAGTTAGAATCAAAGGTAAAACGGCATTTCTGTGCACTCTGGCTTCCGTCAACGTGTTCCGTTACGCCAGAAGCAGTTTAGTCATGGTGGTCACATGACCCATAATGGGAAAGTAGCTGTATGGGGTCTGATTGCATTTCCTGTTGGCATGCTACTGTCACTGATATAAATGACATCTTTCCCTATTGATTCAAGACTGTAGGGACCATTTTGTAAACCAGTTAGGAACCTCGTTGCTCCCAAGTATCTATCAGTGAGTGTTGGAGATTCATTCCCCGTGTCTGCAGTCATGGGATTGTTGTCTATCACATGACGGTGCATGTTTTCATTCCACAAAGTGGGAAGTGACAGAGACAGGATGTTTGTGTTACTGTGTTCCATGAAGTGGGACTATTGTCCTTTGTTCTCTTTGCTATCTGATGCTAGAGAGAGAGGGAGCCATGTTGCAGTGCTCCGTGTATGTTTATATGTAAATAAAGTAGATTAGCCAAAATGCTGAGTTGCTGTGGTCTGTTTACGCATGCTGCGAAGACTCTGCGGATCCCTAAGTGTGCTGATGCTTCTTAGTATCAGTTGCTGTGATGTTCGGGCAGAAGAAAGCTTTTGAAGCTCCCGAACAAACGGCCAGGAGGGAGAGAACATGCCAGCCGGGCATGTGTCTCTGCCAGGGTCCTACACGAGAGTAGGACGCTCCTGTTAACTGTGAGTAGCAGTTTGGAACATATTTGGCTTCCATGTTTTTCAAGTTGTTTATTTCATGAAGGTTTCTTTCAGCGCAAAGGTTATAGCTGAATGATGCAAAAACACACCACAAACCTTAACATAATGGGACTGTTGGCACTTCTTTGTGCAAATTTGATTCTAACTGAAATAATGAGAGACTGATTGTGTACTCTGTTGCAATGCTCCACATTTTGAGGTGAACTGTTCAAACTTTGTCCACACGGGCGAGTGGGAAGGGAAATGTAAGTTCTGATTTTCTGTTTAGGTTGTGGAAGTGCTTTCCCATTTTATGCTAGTTTTAAGTATGAACTTTTTGAGGGAATTATAAAATTAGAATGGCATATTCATATAGCCAAGGACTGGGAACAAGAATGAAACTGAATTCTTGCACAATACATGAATAACAAGGGGAATAAGCACCATTTGACTTTCTATGTTTTCTAATGCCTGAACACGTGTGCCTCAGCTCTGTCAGGCTAATTTAAACCATCTGACCCTTGGCTGCTAAGTAAACAAACATTTTAAATGGCACATGTTCTCAAGCTTTAAGCTCAGCTGTTTCCGGCACTGCGCGTCTCTAGTGACTGGGAATGTTGGTTCTAAGAAATATAAACATTGTTGTTGAGCAGCATAGTTAGATAATCAATGGCATCTTAGGGAGGCTAGACATTTCACACCAAACCCCTAAAGGTAATGACAGCTTACTGAGTTTGTTATATTTTCATTTTGAAACATTCACCTAGGCATATGTTAAACTTATAACATATCCAAACTCAAACTCAACATTATCTGCATTTGCTTTTTTTAAAAAATTGCATGTAACTCTCTGTGGCGTGCATGCCGTGGACTAGGCTAGTCGCTTAAATGTTCCCCTGGCACCTCCTTCCTAAAGCTCAGGAAGCTTCTACCTGGCTTAAAGGTCAAGGTCAAGGGACCCCTGACCGTTAGGTCCAGCCGCGGACGACTCTGGGGTTGTGGCGCTCATCTCGCTCTATAGGCCGAGGGAGCCGGCGTACAGCTTCCAGGTCATGTGGCCAGCATGACTAAGCTGCTTCTGACGAACCAGAGCAGCGCAAGGAAACGCCGTTTACCTTCCCGCTGGAGTGGTACCTATTTATCTACTTGCACTTGACGTGCTTTCAAACTGCTAGGTTGGCAGGAGCAGGGACTGAGCAACGGGAGCTCACCCTGTCGCGGGGATTTGAACCGCCGACCTTCTGATCAGCAAGCCCTGGGCTCAGTGGTTTAACCACCTGCATCCCTTGTACCTGGCTTAGGGAGGTGCAATGCTCTAACAGATCCAAGAGGCCTTCTGCCACCTTCCCAAAATCCGCCCGGCTTTGGGAAGGAGGCAGGAGGGATCCAGCACCCTGTCAGGGGCCTGATGCCTCCTTCCCAAAGCCTGGGAAGCTTCTGCCTGGTTTAGGGAGGGAGGCACGATGGTCATGCAAACAACATCAGGACGCCATGACATCACCGCCTTCCCCCTTCCCCAATCACCCTCACAAGTTGGTGCCTCTGGCCCTAACTGTTCCCCTACGGAACATTTCACCGCTGAAGTGATTTAGAATTTCTTCTGCAGGGTGCTGCAAAGGCAAACTAATCTCTCTAATATAGCAGTTAAAGGTAAAGGGTAAAGGGACCCCTGACCATTAGGTCCAGTCGTGTCCGACTCTGGGGTTGCAGCGCTCATCTTGCTTTATTGGCCGAGAGCCGGCGTATAGCTTCTGGGTCATGTGGCCAGCATGACTAAGCCGCTTCTGGCGAACCAGAGCAGCGCACGGAAACGCCGTTTACCTTCCCGCCAGAGCGGTACCTATTTATCTACTTGCACTTTGACGTGCTTTCAAACTGCTAGGTTGGCAGGAGCAGGGACCGAGCAACGGGAGCTCACCCCGTCGCAGGGATTCGAACCGCCGACCTTCTGATCAGCAAGCCCTAGGCTCTGTGGTTTAACCCACAGCGCCACCCGCATCCCAATATAGCAGTTACTTGTGCCCAATTTGTGCCTTGTAAGTAGTTTGCAGTTTCATAACGCAGTGTTGCAACACACGAGAGTTTCCGAAAGAGAAAGAATTAGCCGTGGCTGATATCAATGCAGAGCATCTGTTGGTTATAACAGGAAATATGCAAAAGTTATATAGTACATGCTGGGATTTAGCACAAATCTCCCCTGATCCTTGTAGACATGTTAGATGTTTCATTTGCAATTGCTGCACAAGACCTATATATCAAATATTTAACGAGATGCACTCACTCGAATACTTTTGTAATCCTAGCAGCTTTCTATCTGATCAGTTCTTCACAGAACTTTTTAAAAAGAATTTTTTAAAAAATATATATATTCTGGGGTGATTTGGCAATGTTGGGAGTGCACCCATGTATCCTTTATCGAATTACTCCATTGATCAAATGCTGTGTATGAAGTATCCCTTGTCAGAATGAAACCAGAAGCCTTCACAGCCAAAAGCTATGGATATGTCGTTTGACGATGGAAGGGGCAAAGATTTCAGTGCAAAGACAAGCCTGAGAAATAATTAGGTATTTCATCTTCGGTCCCTAGGATATATATTCAGAATTCATGAGCCAAAAAAAGAGGGGGGGATGCATTTTAAAATTATTTATTGTGGTTACTTCTTTTGCAGCCCATAATAACAATAGCAGTGCCTTCAACAATGGGTACAAACAACCATTTTCTCATTTAAGCATCACAGGTGTGCCTTTTGTGCGCGTACCTCTCAGAAGGCGAATGTTTCGGTTTTCGAACGCCGAAAACCACTTAAATTTCTGAACGCGTCTCAGAAGTCGAATGGCCTCCGCTGCATGTCCCCCCCCCCCAGAACTCCTTTCTGCTTGGTACAGAGATTCCATCTTGTTAAACCACCCCCAGAATTTCCCCAGTCCCTTACTTAGGTCTCCCGAAGCTTTTAGTGTGCAGGTTTACTCTGTGTAAAAATGAGAGCACGTTAATAGGCTTCTAAAGATCTATTAGCAGAGCAGAGCAAATCGTAAAACTCACTAATCTGACCGGTTATTACCATCAGGTATAGAAAATGCTATTTAAGGATTATTTCCCCATGTAATTGAGTTCACTGAATAAATGCATTTTTAAATATGTCGTTTCCAGTATTTTAACCTCTTAAATGCATTCTCTTCACATCGCTCATCTCTTTGCACTAGAGCCAGGGCTGTCTTAAGTATATCTGGCGCCGTGGTGCAAATATCCCTCTGGCGCCCCCCCCCCCAATTTCCCAGAGTTGCCAACCATTTTGCGGCGCTGCCGGCAGATTTGCGGGGCTGGAGGAGGCGGGCAGCGGCTCCTCTGAGGGGAAGAGGCGGAAGCTCCGGGCGCGGCGCTGCTTCAGCAACGCGGGTGAGGGCAGCGAGCTGATGCCGGGAGGCACCGCGTCCAGCCTCCGCCTCTTCCCTGGCGCCCTCCAGAGCTTGGCGCCCCGGCGCCCCGCACCACTTGCCTCTATGGGCAAGACGCCCCTGACTAGAGCAATCTGTACAAATGTTACCGAGAAAGGGGATGAGGGCAGCAGTCTGTGGTGTAGCAGGGAAGAAATCTGGGCAGGTGGTAGAATGAAGTAGAAAAAGTCAAGTAGTATACTTAAGATATCTTACCTTCCAGTTTGGTAAATAAGCCAGGAACAGTAAAATATTGAAATATAACAACAACAACAACAAAAAACAATAATGTCCCAGCCACTCTGGGTGGCTTAAAACACACAAAAAACATAAAACATTAAAAACTTCCCTAAACAGGGCTGCCTTCAGATGTCTTCTAAAAGTTGTGTAGTTGTTTATCTCCTTGACATCTTATAGGAGGGCATTCCACAGGGAGGGTGCCACTACCGAGAAGGCCCTCTGCCTGGTTCCCTGTAACTTGGCTTCTCATAGTGAGGGAACCGCCAGAAGGCCCTCGGCACTGGACTTCAGTGTCCGGGCAGAACGATGTGGGTGGAGACCCTCTTTCAGGTATACTGGGCCAAGGCTGTTTAGGGCTTTAAAGATCAGCACCAACACTTTGAATTGTGCTCGGAAACTTTCTGAGAGCCAATGTAGGTCTTTCAGGACCGGTGTTATGTCTCGGCAGCCACTCCCAGTCACCAGGCTAGCTGCCGCAATCTGGATTAGTTGTAGTTTGCGAGTCACCTTCAAAGGTAGCCCCACGTAGAGCGCATTGCAGTAGTCCAAGCGGGAGATAACCATGACCAGTCCAATGAAGTTGATGCTGAAGAATCATTGCTTCAACACTGGTGATCTTTGCTACTTCCAGTACACTGACATTAGTTTGCTTGTCTTCCCAAGTGATATGTAAAATTTTTCGGAGACACCATTGATGGAATCTTTTGAGGAGTTGGAGAAGGCGTTTATAGGTGGTCCATGTTTCACAAGCATACAGTACCTGTGGATGAAGGAATAGGGGACTACCGCTTTGCAATATACTTTAGCAACTTGACCCTGACTTGGATTTTATTGCCCTTACTTTGCTTTCTAGCCTGCCCACCAGGGACCTACAAGCCTGAAGGTTCACCAGGTGGGATAAGCACCTGCATCTCATGTCCTGATGAGAATCACACCTCTCCACCAGGAAGTACCTCCGCCGAGGACTGCAGGTGCAAGGAAGGCTATCGCTCTTGGGGCCAGACTTGTGAAGGTAAGCTGTTCGCCCATCCTCAAAGAGAGAGAGAGAGAGTAATTCTTTAAGATAGTGGTGAAGATTGTGAAGATTGTTTGTTTGCTTCTCAATTTTCTTATGAAGGTTTCCTTTCCAAACTGATTTATCTGACAAGGGTCCCCTTCGTATCTCCATAAAACCCATGTACCGTATTTTTCACTCCATAAGACACACTTTTGTCCTCCTAAAAAGTAAGGGGAAATGTCTGTGCGTCTTATGGAGTGAATGTGTGGTCCCTGGAGCTGAACTGCCCAGGGACAAAAGCAGATCGTGCTTTTTAAAAAAAAAAAAGAGAGAGAGAGAGAGAGAGAGAGAAGGGGGTGTTGAAAGGAAGGCCCCTGAGCAGCTTCTCAGCAAACGATCGGGGAGAGACATAAGGGAGAGAGATTCCAGCCCCGCCCCCTTGCAGAGGGAGGCTGTTTCCCCAGCGACATGTGACTGGCTGATTAGGTTATCTGTCTGGAAACTGTAGAAATGGCTTCCTGAAGCTGCAGAACTGTGAGTTAAACCCCATAAAACAGGGTTTTTTCCTTTTGCAAAGTAAGCTCAACAACTTTGAGCTGATCCTCAAAAAATGGGGCTTTTCTCCTTTGCAAAAGAAGCTGCAGAAATTTGAGCTGATTCTCAAAAAAATGGGGCTTTTCCCCTCTAAAAACTAAGTGCATCCTATGGTCAGGTGCGCCTTATAGAGCGAAAAATACGGTACATTAGGACAGGATTTGTGCTTGGATGCACTCACAGCTCATGTCAAGTGCTGAAAAAGAGGACACAAGGAGCACTGCCTGGAATAGGAAAGTTGCTTGGATTCTTATGACTGCATAAATGACCTTTTGGCTCATTCATGAGATTTGTTGTAGAATAGTGGTGGTGCAAATTCATAGGGACAATGTGTATACCAGTGCAAGTAGATGAACAGGTACCGCTGCGGCGGGAAGGTAAATGCCATTTCTGTGTGCTCTGGTTCCCGTCACGGTGTCCCGTTGCACCAGAAGTGGGTTGGTCCTACTGGTCACATGACCTGGAAAGTCATCTGTGAACAAATGCCGGCTCCCTCGGCCTGAAAGCAGAGATGAGCGCCACAGCCCCATAGTCGCCTTTGACTGGATTTAACCGTCCAGGGGTCCTTTGCCTTTTACCTTTAGGATTGTGCTGTAACCAGTTTGTAATTATTATTTGCTCCAATTAGTGGTTCACTGCCCTGAACTTCAGCCTCCTGAAAATGGCTATTTTATCCAGAACACCTGCAACAATTATTTCAATGCTGCATGTGGAATCCGATGTAAAACAGGATTTGACCTTGTGGGAAGCAGCATACGACTTTGTCAGCCCAATGGCCTATGGTCTGGTTCAGAAACGACATGCAGAGGTAAGAAGCCTTTCTCATGTTGGCTTGGTTTTGTTGATATTCTCTGCCAATCTACCCTAATATGTGTCCCGGGCAACCCAGTCAGATGGGCAGGGTACAAATAAATTATTATTATTATTACCGGTATTATTATTATTATTATTATTATTAATTATTAATTATTGTATATATTTTTGGTAGAAAATGAAAAGTATTGTTTTAATTACCAAGAAACTTACTGATAACAATCAGTTCTTTCTATCTTCAATTTCGCATATGCTTCCACTAGGTCTGCTACCAACATTTGAGTGGAATACAGAGCTAGCTCCAAATATTACTTAGCAAATCCTGCCAGTTTTACTGACAGCAGAAAGGTAATGTAGAATTGAAAGGGTGGTATTCAATGAACATTTACTCAGAATAGACTCATTGAAATTAATATACCTGAAGGAGCGTCTCCACCCCCACCGTTCTGCCCGGACACTAAGGTCCAGCTCCGAGGGCCTTCTGGCAGTTCCCTCACTGCAAGAAGCGAAGTTACAGGGAACCAGACAGAGGGCCTTCTTAGTGGTGGCACCTGTTCTGTGGAACACCCTCCCATCAGACGTCAAGGAAATAAACAACTATCTGACTTTTAGAACAGTGTTTCCCAACCTAATCTAGGCAACGGCACACTTGTTTCATTAAAAAAATCTCGCGGCACACCGCTCCTCCCCGACCCGGCTGCGCCGGGTCTCCTGACCCAGAGTTACCTCTGGGATCAGCTGTAGCGCGGCGTCCTTTCTCCCGCCCATCAGCTGGGGCACCAGGTCGGGATTCTCCCGCGAGGCTGCTGTTGCTGCTGCTGCAGCAGCCAAGGGAGCAGCGCCGCCCTGGCTTCCGCTTCGCCGCCGGGCTCCAGCATTGCCGCCGCCACAGTCCTGTGCAGCCCTGGGCTGCAGGTCCCTTTTCCCGCGACACATCAGCCGGTGTCTCGCGGCACACTAGTGTGCCGCGGCACACCGGTTGGGAAACGCTGTTTTAGAAGACATCTGAAGGCAGCCCTGTACAGGGAATATGTTTGATGTCTTAGTGTGTTTTTAATATTCTGTTGGGAGCTGCCCAGAGTGGCTGGGGAAACCCAGCCAGATGGGCGGGGTATAAATAATGAATTATTATTATTATTATTATTATTATTATTATTATTATTATTATATAGACAGTGCTTCTTTAACAGTGAACACTGGGGAAACCTCTGGAAAATTCTTTTTAGAAGGCGCCTATCATACAATTGCTAGAAAATGTGTCATGATGGGCCTCTGGTACGTTGTTATGGCAAAGGCCTATTTACCTCCGCAAACTGGTGTTGTTGTCCAGGCTGGGAGGGGGATGGGAGTTGTAGTCCAAAAACAGCTGGAGACCCAAGTTTGGGGAACTGTGGTTTAGGGGGGAAGTTGATTGGTAAGGATTTCACTTTTTATAAAAAAAAATTAGGGAAGTATTGGCTTTGGGTAACAAATGGAGCCTTGTACTATTATCTTCATTTTCTGTTAGTTTTCTTTGAATGTCTGAAATATAACTCTTTTGAATAATTTCTATTCGTTTCCCTTCAAAGGCACATGGCTCTTAGGCGAGCGGTGCTGAACTTAAGCATGTGCTCTGAGTTGTTGTTGTTGTTGTTTAGTCGTTTAGTCGTGTCCAACTCTTCGTGACCCCCTGGACCAGAGCACACCAGGCTCTCCTGTCTTCCACTGCCTCCCGCAGTTTGGTCAGACTCATGTTGGTAGCTTCGAGAACACTGTCCAACCATCTCATCCTCTGTCGTCCCCTTCTCCTTGTGCCCTCCATCTTTCCCAACATCAGGGTCTTTTCCAGGGAGTCTTCTCTTCTCATGAGGTGGCCAAAGTATTGGAGCCTCAGCTTCAGGATCTGTCCTTCCATGGAGCACTCAGGGCTGATTTCCTTCAGAATGGATCAGTTTGATCTTCTTGCAGTCCATGGGACTCTCAAGAGTCTCTTCCAGCACCATAATTCAAAAGCATCAACTCTTCAGCGATCAGCCTTCTTTATGGTCTGAGTACTATCCTCCATTCATATACTGATAAGGCATGTGGTAAGCAAAGGAGTGATCAAAGGAGCAGTTTCATGAGCTATCATGTTAATCCTAACACAAACCGCCCTTCCAGCTTTTTATCACATGCATTTGAAAGGACAGCAGAAGGATGCTAATGTAGGCTATGTTAACTTGCGGCATTAAACATTCATCCTTTTGCTGTGCTTGCTTTGCTCAGCCAAAATATGTCACTAGTGTGACAAGCAGTGCTTAGACATATTAGCACATGTGTAAATTACACAGCAAAAGCGTAAAAGTAAAGAGCAGGAAAGAGCAAGTACGGTGAAGCTCGGTATTGATCGATGTTTTATACCTGATCTTTTCTTGTGGGATCACAGGAGTTTGGTGGCAAAACAACAAGTTCAAGTGGATTTTGAAAAGTCACCTTGTAAAAAAATATCCACAAGGTGCATTGTTGTTGTTCAGTCGTTCAGTCGTGTCCGACTCTTTGTGACCCCATGGACCAGAGCACGCCAGGCACGCCTATCCTCCACTGCCTCTCGCAGTTTGGCCAAACTCATGTTAGTAGCTTCGAGAACACTGTCCAACCATCTCATCCTCTGTCGTCCCCTTCTCCTTGTGCCCTCAATCTTTCCCAACATCAGGGTTTTTTCCAGAGAGTCTTTTCTTCTCATGAGGTGGTCAAAGTACTGGAGCCTCAACTTCAGGATCTGTCCTTCTAGTGAGCATGCAGGGCTGATTTCTTTAAGAATGGATAGGTTTGATCTTCTTGCAGTCCATGGGACTCTCAAGAGTCTCCTCCAGCACCAAGGTGCATTGAGTCAGGGGCAATTAGAATGGATAGGTTTAAATAAGAATGGATAGGTTTGATCTTCTTGCAGTCCATGGGACTCTTAAGAGTCTCCTGCAGCACCAAGGTGCATTGAGTCAGGGGCAATTTTTTTGGTGCATTGAGTCAGGGGCAAATAATATTTGCCTTTCATGGAGAAATGCTACCTAAATCTGTCAGTATTATTTTGTCTGTGCACTGAATTTGCAACAATGTCAGGGGAAGTCCTAGTTTCACAGTGGCCTGGTTTAATGTCATTGTCTGAGAGCACAGGTCACAGCTGTTTTGCTTCTCTTCCCAGTCATTTTGCTGCTTTGGTGCACAGAGATAAGCTTATAGTAACTCTTGTGTCCAAACAGTGGCTCATGGTTTTGCTTTCTTCTGACTAACCATGAGCTGTAACCAGTTTCCTACGGTTTAAGGCTTGCAGTTTCACAGCTACACCAGAAGTCCAGGTTTGGACGACAGGCTAATTGAAATATACTGTAGTGGTTTCATGCTCTTTATTGCAGCTTGTAAAACAGTGAAGAGTGACTAAAACCTTTCCCCAAAACGTCTGCTATATATACACAATGGGCCCCGCCTGATTGTTTAATTACGGGATGCTCCCGTAGGCCAATCAGGTTGCGGATTCACTTCATCCAGGAGCCTGATTGGCTGCTTCTGCAGGCCAATCAGGTTGCTGATTCACTTTATCCGGAATTCTGATTGGCTGCTCCTGTAGGCCAATCCGGTTGCTGATTCACTTCATACAGGAGCCTGATTGGCTGCTCCTGTAGGCCAATCAGTTCAGTACATAGGCCAATCAGTTCAGTAGGCCAATCAGTTCAGTACATAACACTAATCCAAGTGCCTGATGTAGTAGCAGAAATGGGATGAGCAAAGTAGCTACAGTCTCCTGTCCCAGAGCTTCATGGTTTGTCCTAGCCTAGCATGAAATGTGAACTGGGCCAGTGAATGCAAAATTAGACTCCTGGGCCTGTGCCCATGCACGCGCATTTAAGTGTCTATGTGTTTGGAGAGAAGGAAGAAGGAGCAGGAAAACTGAAGGGTGTGCCTGAATTAGATCTCATTCCATTTCTGCATTCACAAGGGCTGAGATAAGCTGTTTGTTCTGATTTTGGCTGCGCTGCGTTGATCTGTGAGGGAAAACCCCAAATGCCAGCACAGATGCACTACAAGTAATTAAAATAAATTAAAAAAATCCAGTGTGGCTATAGTAAATGAACTGGGAACAAAGTCCCCTTGCAGACAAGGACTCCTATATATATAAAGAGCGTGGAAAAGACGGCAGCAGAGTTCCTCCCTCTTTCTCTCCATCCCACTTGTGTTCTGGTAAGGAGACCCTTTTCTGCGCAGTGAGCCGGAATATTCCAAGAACTATTTCGGCAAAGTGTGAGATTAATAAGGATCCGCAGCATCCTCAGATATTTGGCATCTAATCGTAATAACGATAGATGAAATTGCCACAGACTCTTGGCTTTGCTGCTGGAGAAGAAGCAACAGGCAAGAGATAATACTTACATCCAACATATTACAAAAGTCTGTGCTTGTATGTGCGCCTGGGTATTGTTCCACAGGGTTTTATAAAGGCATTAAAACTGCCCTGGGAGATATTGGAGGCGGGAGGAATCTCATGATGAGCTTTAATTCTTCTACAGATTTTATTTTTTAAAAAATCCTTGGCACCAAAGCTCTAAAGAATCCTAGATGCTGTTCCTCTTTCTTATGAAGAGGTTATCCAGAAATAAGCAAGCCTGCCAAATTAAACATAGCTGCAATAAAAATTGCATAACGCGCTTCCAGGGGCCAAGCTTCTTAAAATATATTTAATCCCTTTTTAAAACTTTTTTTTTAGTATGCAGTTTCATAAATGGGGGGGGGGGGCGAGTTGGAGAAAGGCAGCATTCTGGAACCGAACAACATGACATTCCCAGTGCACAGATGTTAGATGGATGTTTGCTTTGCCACTTCGTATTCTGTTCTGTTCCTCAATTGTTTAAAAGGTCTGTTAGCAAACCTTCCTGTAATATTCTCCCTGAATGAGGGAAGCTGCTGATGCTGTTGTTGTCTTGTCGCTGGCAGATACGCAACCGTATTTTTGTGCAGCTGACTTAACATGACTGATACCTCAGAGGATATTATCTGCTAATTAGCTGTCAAAAGGTTACAGTGATACCTCGGGTTGCGCTCGCTGCGGGTTGTGCGTTTTCAGGTTACGGACGCGCCAAACCCGGAAGTACCGGAACGGGTTACTTCCGGGTTTCGGCGCTCGCGCATGCGCAGAAACACCGAATTGTGACCCACGTGGTGCTGCGGGTTGCAAGTTGCGAACATGCCTCTCGCACGGATCACGTTTGCAACCCAAGCATCCACTGTATATTTCTCTGGATAAATGCATTTCTATGCTTGTGCTAGTCTCAGTTCCTATTTGATAATCACTTTAATGAAACAAATAAATAAAGGATGCCAAACAGCCTAGAAAAAGAGGTGCCAGAACTCACCACGAACACCTCCCCCGTTCTCTTTAGAATGGCAAGGGCACACATCTGAGAGGTGCCGGAATTGGGTTCTGGTTTGGGGGGGGGGGGAGGAAAATCACAGTGCCAAATATTCCTAGCTGTGGAATTTTATAAAAGGAAAGCTTAAAATTGCCTCAAGAGGATCTGTTCAGACATTGCTTGGCCCCAGGGATCAGAGCCCGTTTCACCACCTGAAGCAAAACAGGAATGTGCCACTTCATGTGCCCCCTCCCGCCGCTGCCATTCTGCTGCCACCAGAACACACAAACCCTTACCAAACTTTGCAAGAGAAGGGGTGTTTCTGCTAGCCGTTTGCTCTCGCCTTCCCTGCTCTAGGGCCAAGAAGACAAGCAGCAATGCAGCATACTGGAACACCTCTCATCTCCCCAAAATCCGGCGAAAGGCGGGTTTTCTACCAGCAGCAGAAGCTATGGGGTGGCCGGGACACCACCTCTTGTATTATTTCCACTGCCCTGCGACGGATGCTTCACTCTACCTCATCTCTGGGCTGGTTCTGCTAGAGCAGGGGTCAGCAAACTTTTCCAGCAGGGGACCGGTCCACTGTTCATCAGACCTTGGGGGGGGCGGACTATATTTTTTTTTGGGGGGGGAGATATAGAACAATTACATCAAGAACAAATAGACTGAAGAACAGTTTCTACCCAAGAGCTATAACCATCTTAAATGCTGTAACCAGATAATATGACCTTGGAGAGCTGTGATGGGGGGGGTGTATGTCTGGCCTTTTTGGTGTGTGTGTTTTGTGCTGCTTTTTTTTTTTTACGGGATGGCATGCAATTTCGTTGCACTTGTATAGCATAGTGCTTGTACTTGTGCAATGACAATAAATAAATTATCTTATAAATAAATTATCTTATCTTAATGAATGAATTCCTATGCCCCACAAATAACCCAGAGATGCATTTTAAATAAAAGGACACATTCTACTCATGTAAAAACCCGCTGATTCCTGGACCGTCTGTGGGCCGGATTGAGAAGGCGATTGGGCCGCATCTGGACCCCGGGTCTTAGTTTGCCTACCCATGTTCTAGAGATTCTGGCCGGGATGAGGTAGGAAACAGGTTTTGAATGCTCCTGACGGCTCATGTAAATGACCCAAGGTCACAAGCCAGTTGGACTTAGCAGAAAGTTGTCTCAGTCAAGCCCCAAGACTTGTTTCGCTGATGCACCTCAAGGAAATATTATTTGGTTTAGCTACATGCATTTGCAATTTGTGACAACCCTGGATTCCTATTTGATGGGTCAGGTCTCTATAGATATTGTTGTAGATGCATTTTCTGATCTTTAAAATGTACAGAATTCAACAGCCCAAGTCTGAACACACTTTGTAGCATCTTGGCCCCTTCTGTTGCCAGTGGTTTCATTGCCAGAGAGTGCCATAATGATTACTGAGAAAAAGATGAAAAGTTGTGTGCATGCCTTACCCTGTAAAAGTGTTAATATACTTGACTTTGTTTTAACCTCTGCAGTTCGCACATGCCCCAAACTCTCCGCCCCTCAAAATGGGCACATTAACTGCTCACTAAGTGGGATCTCCTATAAGACAGTGTGCTTGATGACCTGCGATGAAGGGTATGAATTGGAAGGTAGCTCCAAACTCACCTGTCAAAGCAACTCGCAGTGGGATGGGAAGGAGCCAAAGTGTGTGGGTATGTTTTCATTATGCTACTGTCCCTTTTGAACGCAACTCATAACCAGGGTTTATTACTTTAAGCAACAAAATGCTGATCACCTGTGATGGCCTGGGATTCAGACTCAGATGCTGAACCTGAGGGATCCCAGCCTGCACAGGATTCCCCGCCTCCAGAACCAGCAGAGCCGGGGCTAGGGCCTGAGTCTGAAGGGTCCTCACCTGTGCTAGATCCTCAGGTGCAGGCATCTGCTGAGTCTGCTCTGGCTCCTGCTGGGATGGAGGACCCATTGCCTGCAGGTGCTCCACTCCCAGCCCCATCAGGGGAAGCTGAGGTTGCCTCTGGGTCTGGTAACCCTCCAGCCTCTCCTGAGCTGCAGAGGCTCAGGGCAGAGAGGCGAAGGGAACTGAGTTCCCGCAGGAGGAGTGCTCGCCTCCAAGCCAGGAGAGGCGAGTCACCAGAGGATCGGGGCCGCCCTATGCCTCGGGGCAGATAAAAGCTGGCCAGCCCCAGCCCCAAGTTGCAGGAGCAACATTGTTGGATACCAGTTCCTGCTTGAAACCTGTCCTGCGTTCCTGCCTGAGCTCCTGACCCGCCCTGGTTCCCTGCTTGCCTACCTGTTCCCGACTTTGCCTGACTCCCTGCCCTGCACCCAGCTTCAGTTACTACGGACTGCCTTTACGTTGCACCTCTGACCACGGACCGGACTTGGACCTCGCCTTTCGGATACCCCACGGGACCAGCACATCACCAAACTAAAACTTCCAGCAATTGCAACAGCAACCCAAACTTCTTTCAAAGGAAAGCAAAACATAAATGCATACATATAGTTTTGGAGGCACGCTCCATTGTCTCTCAAGAGACGGGTGACAACAATGAAGTTCGTTCGCACTTTTTATACACTGTATCACGTAACTTGTTACATTGCTTTCGTTTGTTATCTCCAACAACCATTTTCTAAAAAGAAACATACACTAGTGGCCAAAATTGTGGAAACATTTTGGAAACAGTGTATTTCCGAGGTTTGATGGCTCATATAAAAAATATATAAATATAATTTTTATAATATAAATATAAATATAATTATAATAATATTATAATTTTTATGAGCCATCAAACCTCGGAAATACACTGTTTCCAAAATGTTTCCACAATTTTGGCCACTAGTGTATGTTTCTTTTTAGAAAATTAAGCTGGTCTGTGACCGTAAGAATAAATTCATTCATTCTTTTTAGAAAAATGGTTGTTTCGAGGTTTGATGGCTCATAACGTCTGATTGGCTCTCTAAACACTCATGCTCATTGGCTGCATTCAAATGAAGGAAAGCTACTACATATCACCCTAAGGAAGTTGTGCTTCCTTTTACTGGTTATTTGGCTATAACTTTTGATAACAGATAATTGAACAAACTTTGTTGCATTACATTCTTCATTAATTTATCTTTCCATTGTTATATAATTTTATGGTATTACTCCAAAATAAACATGGTGTTATGAGCCATCAGACCTCAGAAATACACTTTTCCCCAAAAGGTTTCCACAATTTTGGCCGCTAGTGTAGGTGACAGAAACTTGAAAAACATACTGGCTGTATAAACGTTACAAAGGCTAAGAAACTGTAACAAGTTAAAATGAATTCTTTAAATTCAGATTAAAAGTTTTGTATACTTTCCAATCAACAAGCTCAGAGTTTCACAAGAATTCTACACCCTAGAATTAGTGAAAGTGTTATATGTAATAGATTAAGTCCATACGTCTAAACTATATTGAGATTTAGTCCTTCGGGCATATGGCCCACTTTAATTGTATCCTTAGCACAAAACAAACTGAGCACCGTTGATGTAAACTAGGCATCCTGAACAATGCAGTTCCTTTCATTCCTACTGTTGTTTCTGGCATCAGCCTGGCATTGCTGAACTTCAGATTTATCTGCTGAACTTGCCAGGTCTCGTGATATTGTATTCAGGCACTTAGCCACACTTGCAGACACTTTTTTTCAACGCATCAGCACATGGGAAGATGTGTCAAAGTGTGTGTGCATTCAGCATGAAGAAACACTTAATGCTGTTAGTTGACAGAATATCAAATGTGCAATCTGTTTTTGTCCACGTGTTTCCTTTGTCTAGAACTGCATTGCCCTGTCTTCCAAAAACCAAAAGATGTGACAGTCCACCCACACCTCTGTGGGCTTGAGCCATCCAAGCATGGCACCATGTGCAGGTTCACTTGCCCCAGTGGATTCCTTTTGTCTGGGGTTAGAGAAGAACTGCAGTGCCTAACCAGTGGGAAGTGGAGTGGAGATGTGCAGAAGGCATTCTGTAAAGGTATGGGTTTTTTTCTATAATCTTTTTTATTGAGTTTTACATTGCATATTTATATTCAAACATTAAACATCATCAGGGGCGTAGCAAGCCGCCTGGCTACCGGGGGCGGCAAGCCAAGCGGCACGCCCAGGGGCGGGGTGTCGCTCCGTGTGCATGCGCCGTGACATGCACTGGCCCGGGCAGAGCCCCAGCGAGGAGGGGCGTCACACTTGTGGCTGGCCCGCCCCTCGCTTCTGCGGCTCCAGCCGGGGCAGCGCTCAAAAAAGCCCTTTTTTAAAAAAAAGCAAAAGGAAAGGAAAGCAGCCTGCTTTCCTTTCCTTTTGCTTTTTTTTTTAAAGGCTTTTTTCAGCGCTGGCCCGGGTGGAGGTGAGGGGCGGGCCAGCGAGGAGGGGTGACAGGCTGGCGTGACACCCCTCCACGCTGGCCCGCCGCTTGCCTCCGCGCCGTGGCTCCGCCCACCCAGGGCCAGCCCCAGCTGAGCGCTGAAAGAAGCCCTTAAAAAAAAAGGCTGGGGCTGGCCCTGGGTGGGCGGAGCCACGGCGCGGAGGCAAGGGGCGGGCCAGCGAGGAGGGGTGTCACGCCAGCCTGTCACCCCTCCTCGCTGGCCCGCCCCTCACCTCTGCCCAGGCCAAGCAAGCTAGTCGCCGCGCGCCGTGCGATCGGCTTTGGAGGCGCCGATTGTGGGGGCAGGGCCCCACCCCGAGTGTCACCCCCCAGGGCGCTGCCCGGGGCGGTCCTCCCCCGGCTCCCTGTTGCTCTGCCCCTGAACATCATCACCACCATTTAGGATTCCCTGAATCCTTAGACTCCCCTCCACCCTTAAAAAAATTTCAACTCGTCATATATCATCTTCCAGAATGCTTTTGTTATCTTGCAGGTCCACCACATATGGTGGAACGTGCCTTTCTTCTCCTTACATTTCCAACATACATTTGAAGCAGTTCTGTACATCTTTGCTAATTTTATAGGTGTTAAATACCAACAATACATCGTTTTCATATAGTTTTCCTTCAACACTCAGCATGCTGTAAATTTTAAGTCCTCCCCTCCATGACTTTTCCCAAGGTGAAAATTTGATATTGTAAATGTATGGGTTTTGATGAATATTTCATCTTGTTTAAAATGGAAGGTTTGGGGGAAAGATGGTCATTTGAACCCTAGTGCCCCAGGTCCTAGTCCAATGTGCTAAATACTATACCATACTGTCTTCGCTCCTTTTTTGATGCTCAGCAGCTAACTGCCTCTGCTCAGAATCTGGCTCCTTGCTCATTGGCTATTTTCTGTCTTGAAAATCTAAGATTCAAGTCCTGTAACAATTTCTGTGGATTTATTTATTTTTAATCTGTTGATTACATTGAAGATAGCATTTGATAACTAAACTTTGACATTGGTGGGCTCTTATAAACAGATATCAATTAAGTTTTGTCAGCAGTCTGTTCCAAAAGTAAACGCATGCAAAATGAAGGGTTGCTGTAACCCTTCTAATTTTTATTGCTATTGTAAAATAGTGATTGATTACTTAACAAATAGTAAAGGAAGATTTTAACTCGTCTATCGAGGGGGCAGGGGAATAGAGTGTATGTGTATACATACTGTTTCATTAAAATCAAATGTTTGGAAAGGAAATCAGTAACCTCTGTTCAGGTTCATAACTGTGGAATGTGGGTAGTTTTTCAAATCGACACATAAAGGATCTAAATTTCATGTGGATGCAGTTGTTTTTGAAAGCAAGGAATTGTACAATTGAAATACACCATTCTTCTTGGAATACACATGTTCAGAACATGTTCTTTTCTGATACAGACATTGAACCACCCAAAATTAGCTGCCCTGGTGACATTGAAACTTCCACCCTTGAACACCAGAACTCTGCAAATATTAGCTGGCAAGTTCCAGAGGCAAGCGACAATTCTAGAGATGAGGTAAGGAAAAGCCAGGGCTTTTTGGTTCGACAGAAACTCTTTTGTAGGGCCAAGTAATTTGTTATGGATTAATGAGATTAGGGAGGCGTGAAGTGCCTTAAACTCCCAAATCCCCTATAAAAGTGCAAAATACTATTAACTGGCCTAGACATAGGTTACTATCTTTCAGGGTCTAGCACGTGTGTTCATGTTCCACCTCCCCAATGGTGTGAGTGACACAGTCTGATGGCATGTCCTGGGTAGCAAGAGCCAGTTATCCCCGGGGAAAACTTTAGAGCAGCATTTCCGAAACTCTGGGTCTCCAGCTGTTGTTGGACTACAACTCCCATCATCCCTGACCACCGGTCCTGCTAGCTAGGGATGATAGGAGTTGTATGTCAGGGATCTGCCCACCCCCGCCAGTCCAGTTCTGAGTGCTTACAGGGACCCGCAGCCTGTGTTAACGACAGATTCATCTCAAAGTGAATCTGGCAGTCCCTGTTCGGGGGAGGAGCAGTTAGTGGCTGGGAGCCAGGGAGTGCCAGGTGTCCAGGGAGTTACTGGGAGACCTGGCACCACCCAGCAGACTCGCTCGGAGGGGGAGGCATTAGTTCTGGCGCATATCTCACGTAGGAGGAGAAGGCGGCAATTCAGGATGCCGAGGCTTTGGTGTTGGCGCCAAAACAGAAGGGAGGCACTTCCGGATTCTGCTAGTGACTGAGCAGACATGATAAACTGAACTCTGCACTGTAAATAGCTTTGCACTGAAATAAAGAGATTTAAATACAAGATGGTTTGGTGTTACTATTGAGCAACCGATAAGAGAACCTGACATTGTAGTCCAAAAACAACTGGAGATCCAAGTTTGGGAAACACGGCTTTAGAGGGGGGAAACTACTAGATGGTTCAACTAGTCTGTTGCCTTTATGACCATTTTGTACATCAAGAGCATTACGGACACCCACCAGTTTCTCCTCTGGCTTTGTTGAGCTGATTATTAATTGACTAACTCCTTTTAGCGGGCTACTTAACCAATACATCAACAGAGGAAGGGCGCTGATTAGAGAATGTCTGAATTTGTTCACTTTTATTGGGGGTGGGGGAGGATTTCTACATTGCCTATGAATTCTGCACAAGAAAATAACCGTAGGGATTTGCTTCACCATTCTACAAAGGTTTTCTTTTCCCAATGTGCAGCAGAGTCGCATGCAGGCTTCATGAATGAAGTGCATAGCAGCAGATCTTGTCTTCTTATCTATGCACTGCCAAATCTTAGTCGCATGCATGAAGGAGCTGAATAAAGAGCAGTTGTGATCAAGCCTCAAGCTTCACACAGCATTGCCTTTTTTTACAGACAGTAGCCGCGCAGTTTGCAGACTCCAGTGGAAGTCTAGTGCAGGGTGAAGGGACATTTTAGTCATTCCAGATCTGCCCCTAGGCCCTGCAGCTCTAAGAAACCCATGCCCTCCTCGATCCTGATAGAATATTTTGAAGTCCCAGGCACCACTAAAAAGTTTGTTCCCACCACAGGTGTCGATTCAGGTTACTCCTGCTTTTATTCCACCTTACCTTTTCCCAATTGGAGAAGTTGATATCACCTATACGGCAGTGGACAGAACTGGGAACCAGGCAAGCTGCACTTTCAGCATCAAAGTTATTGGTGAGTGCTATAGAAACATTAAACACAACCTATCCGAGGATGGCGCTGTGGGTTAAACCACTGAACCTAGGGCTTGCCGATCGGAAGGTCAGCGGTTCGAATCCCTGTGACGGGGTGAGCTTCTGCTGCTCTGTCCCAGCTCCTGCCAACCTAGCAGTTCGAAAGCACGTATATAAATTCAATAAATAAAAATATTATACTAGGGGAACTAGCAAACTGACTCACTACAAGCAGGTTCATATATGTGGGGAGACTTTTGATAATAACAGTGGAATTGACAAAGCACTCTTTAGATCTTGTGTGAAGTGGGGAAATGTGTTCCATCTCCCCAGCACTGGGCTTGCAGGCCCAGCCTTCCCTTTAACGAAGGAGCTCAGAGCAGCTTGGTAATACCACTGGAAAGCAAGAGTTACTCCTCTGGTGTATGGCATCCCCCTCCTGTTCGCCCGGCCTCAATGGCCTGATGTAAGGAGTTCTTGTGGCTCAGTTTGTAGGATTTTGTGCATAAGGCCTTGTGAGATTGCAGCGAGACATAGGTGTGGATGCGGTGAGCCAGTGTGGTGTAGTGGTTAAGAGCGGTAGTCTCGTAATCTGGTGAACCGGGTTCGCTTCCCCGCTCCTCCACATGCAGCTGCTGGGTGACCTTGGGCTAGTCACACTTCTCTGAAGTCTCTCAGCCCCACTCACCTCACAGAGTGTTTGTTGTGAGGGAGGAAGGGAAAGGAGAATGTGAGCCGCTTTGAGACTCCTTCGGGTAGTGATAAAGTGGGATATCAAATCCAAACTCTTCTTCTTCTCTTCTTCCTCCCTCCCACCCTTGCTCCCTCTCCCTCCCTCTCCCTCCCCTCCTTCCTCCTTTCCTTGCTCCCTCCCTTCCTGAGAGCCAGTGTGGTGTAGTGGTTAAGAGCGGTAGACTCGTAATCTGGGGAACCGGGTTCGCGTCTCCTCTCCTCCACATGCAGCTGCTGGGTGACCTTGGGCTAGTCACACTTCTCTGAAGTCTCTCAGCCCCACTCACCTCACAGAGTGCTTGTTGTGGGGGAGGAAGGGAAAGGAGAATGTGAGCCGCTTTGAGACTCCTTCGGGTAGTGATAAAGCGGGATATCAAATCCAAACTACTACTACTACTACTACTACTACTACTACTTCTTCTTCTTCTTCTTCTTCTTCTTCTTCTTCTTCTTCTTCCTCTTCTTCATGGCTCTGTTGAGAGCCCCAGTCGTTTGATATGGAAAAGGAATCTGGAAGTGGTCTGGCTGCTTAGGTTTGCAGAGAAAGCCCAATATCCCATTGCTATTAAAGCCCTCTTCTGATTCTTATCAGGCAAATAGTCTTATTAAACACACATGTCTGAAGTTGAAAGCTCGCATCAGTGAACTTGTGCCCCCCATTAATTTCATGCAGCTTCTTGCCAGTAGGAAAATCCAGCCATGGTCTGCTCAGTATCTGGCAGTGGAGAGAGCCAGTGGGGAACAGCTTAATGGAGTTTCAGTGACAGCTCTTCAAATGCATTTATTGTAGCCTTAAACATGATGTATCCATGCTGCATTCATTGATACCAAGTTATTTATGTTTCCTGTTCTAATGACTCTGAAGTCCACAGGGAGCTCTTATCTTAAACTTGCATGGCATCTCCGGGCTTGACTTGACGTTCTTGTTTAATTTTTTCTTTCTTTCTCCTCCCTTGTGACCAAATTTCCTTTTCTGCCTTTAAATTATTTAGACAAGGAACCCCCAGTAATTGACAAGTGCAGATCCCCACCACCAATTCAGGGGGCTGAGAAGGAGTACAGAGTAACGTGGGACGAGCCACAGTTTTCAGATAACTCAGGTAAGCTAGTATGATTTGGGGGGTGGGGAGGGGGGAGGAAATCTCTATAAAAAGAGAGTGAAAATGCTCCGAACAAATCATTTTGCAGACTTGTGTGATGGGGGGGGGTGTGCTAGTTTTGTTTACATTTGGATGAGATTTGGTCATTGGAGCAGCTTTCTAAATAAAACGATATCATGGTGAGCATGACTGTTATTATGATGACTGTTTTATTATTAGTCTATCTGTCAGCATGCTTTTTATTATGTTTTTATCATTGATGTTCTGTTGTGTGTTTTTAAGGGGTCTTTCAATAAAGGGTGTTGTGTAAATAATAAAAATAAAATATCATCCACATAAAATAATACGTGAAACTATTTCTACCGCTCTACCTGACCATGCTTATAGTCATATTCCCGCAATCCTATGCTGTTCTTATGAACAAAGTTAATTAGAGACTTGGTTATACCACATTAAGCATTTGAAGAATGTTCCCTCCAAAAGCATTTTCCAATGTTTCATATGACTCATTGGGATTTAATAAAATCCGGTGGCATTGGGCTTCAAGCATTTAAGGCCCAGAACAATGGCTTTGGACTCAAGATGGTAGGACTATGGTTTGTAGGGCAGAAGTAATGGACTGGTGTCTACTACTACTTCTTTTTCCCCTCTGGCTTTTCTAGGTGTGGTCTTAACAATAACTAAAAGTCACTCATCTGGAGATCTTTTCCCCAAAGGAGAGACAGTGGTTCAGTATACTGCCAGTGACTCCTCAGGAAATAACAGGACCTGTGAGCTCCACATAGTCATCAGAGGTAGGTTTTGTTCGTGCCTACATTTAAAATGGCTTGCACAGTTTATGGGTATTTCCAAAAATTCTCCTCCTCTGAATTTCTGTTTTGTACTTAAGAGTTCCACGTTTGCCATTAAATCTGTTGTTGTTGCTATAATTTCTGGATTATATACAGAGTGCAGTCTGCCGTAACTTCAAGCTCCTTTGGGTAATTTGTGTTTTCTCTCCCCGTTGAACAAAATGGCGGTCTTGATGCGACCATACGTACAGCTATGTCAACCTTTTTGCGTGGGGTGATTTGCCAGTGTGCAGGCGTGCTTGTGCACACCGGTAAAACACTGCAGAAAAAGACTCTTGCTGCAATCATACATACAATCACATTGAGATTCCTTTGTTGCAGTGTTTAGAAATGGGGACGCACCCATGGGTGCTATACAGGGGAAAGGAGATAGATGCAAATGAACTCTTAAGTTGTGGGAAATTTCACATTCTCCAGTTCCAGAATTAATTTTAGAAATTCTCCCAGGAGGAGAATTCAGGAGGAGTGGAACTGAGAAGAAGATTGCAGAGCAATCAAAGATACAGAACTTTGGGGTGGGGGGGGGGGATCTCATCCTTGTACCACAGGTTCAATATCATCATCATCATCATCAAACCTTTTATTGGCATCACATACAAACATCCATAGCAAATAAATACAGAATTACCGCCTTCCCGGTGACACAAAACATTTGTCAAGTGAAAGAAGCAAAGCAGCCTAACATTACATCTCTAGGTCTCCAGGGAGATCAGACGTCTGCAATGTGTTTTGACGACAAAAAAACAAATAAAGGTATTTAGCCACTATCTTGGTGAGCTCCTGGTTATACCCCAGTAATAGTAAATGTATGATCTCTAACTCTGGTTTCCATTTGGGGATACAGAGTTGATCTAGGAACTGCTGGCTGAGATCAGCATATAGTTTACATTCAAGAACCATATGTGTAAGAGTTTCCACCTGTTGGTCTTCACATGGGCAAAATCTATCTCCTTCCACTGTTCCCGAGAACCTTCCCCATAGGAGGTTTGAGGGATCTGAATTAAACCTGGCCAGCGAAAATGCACTTCTTTCTTGAGGATTAAGCAAAAATTCAAGATAATTGTGGTTAATTTCGTGTGCCCAAGAAAGTTGAAAGGGGAACATGTTTTCTCTGCTGCTGCTGCTAGTTCCTGGCGTTCAATGTGTTGTGATTTTTGTGCAAGCCGAGCGGCAACTGCTGCAGCGAGGACTATAGCCTTCCTCTATTGTTTTCTCTATTTTTTCCTTCCCCAGGCTCTCCTTGTGAAATCCCCTTTACCCCAGTAAACGGGGATTTTATATGCACAGAAGATAAGACAGGAGTTAATTGCACATTACGTTGCATGCCTGGATATGACTTCACATCAGGTTCCAATGAAAATTACTATTGTGCCTACACAGATGGTATCTGGAATCCACCGTATTCTACAGAATGGCCTGACTGTTCTCGTAAGGTTTATTATGTATTTTGATTTCCAAGGAACTAGTGCATTCTTTGTTTAGGTGATACAGGAACTGGGAACTGGGCATTATATTAAAAGAAACCTAGGCTTCAGTCTGAAGTCCTGGTTCTAATAAAACCTACAAGCAACCACAGCTAGGATTGAGGTACTAACGGCTGAGAAATTGCTGGAATTATTTCTGTTTCCACAACGAAAAAGATGGTGCTGTGTTATTTAACAGAGATTCAGGGGCTGTTCCAGACCCCTGGGAGAGTTCTTATCTTCCCTTTCCTGCTAACCTCTTCAGTGACACACACAGGGGAGGACCTGGATTAGACGTCTAGCTATTAAGCAAATACTGAAATGTCAGCAAAATACTTTCCTTCTTAATTGTTAGAAATATGACTCCTAATTCAAAGCACGTTTATTTGGAATGTTGGGGTATTATTATTATTATTATTATTATTATTATTATTATTATTATTATTATAACAAATACATTTAGCCACTTACTGCCTCCCAGGAAGCATGCTTAGGATCGCAGACAGTGTCATGCTGGCCTGGTTTGCAAGTCGTGGTAAACCAGATTTTGGTTTACTATGAGAGTGTGAACATGCTGGCTCCCAGTGGAGACCTTATAACCAGCTTTTCTCCTTCCAGTCTTTTTAGGTCAGGGTTTGGCTTAGCATACTATCCAGACATGGATTGTAGTTAAAGTATCTTTTCCTTAACCTTGGCCCACAACCGTAAGGAAGAGGCCTTATAGAGCAAAAAATACGGTATATGAATTGTTTAAATAAACGAAGGATCTTCCCGTACCCTTTTTTTCAGTGAATCGCTTGGCAAACCATGGTTTCAAATCCTTTGAGATGCTGTACAAAGCAACGCGATGTGATGACAGCAACCTTCTTAAAAATTTCGGAGACGCTTTTCAGAGCGCGCTTGGTAAAATGGTGGGTTAGTAATGCACCATCTTTTAAAAAGTAATTATTATCATTTCATGAATTGAATTGCTTGCCCTCGAAATGTTGAGCACACAATATGTACGGCAGAGCGACAATATTTAATTTCAGGAGCAAATTTTCTATAGCTCAAATACAGGCACTTGTCTAATAATTGCAATAGTTTGTACGATTTGAATAAGGTGTGTTTATATTCCTAAACCAAGCCTGTTTCCTACCTTTCGGTTTATGAAAGCTACTGGCTGATGGAACAGTTATTTCTTATTTGGAAAATAATATTTAAATTAGGTAATGTCTGGGAAGTTAAAGCTTTGTATCTAAAGAAGTATGTTCATAGAGAAACCATCGACCCTTTGCTGAAGAGGCTTGTCGATCTCACAGACAAGTCCAAATTAAACTCGCTCCTCACAGGCAAAGATCATAAAACGCCCTCGCTGGTAACCAGATTCTTTGCCCAGATTTGTAAGCTCAGATCATACTCTAGAATAAAATAGCTTTCTAGGGAAAAGCTGAAGCCCCTTTTGGAGCGCCTTAGGATCAGTTTTTTATGGTAGCCCAGATCTCAGTCATACGGATGAGAAGATATATCAACCTTTTATGCTCTTCCACACCCGCCCAATGCTCCTATCCCTTCTTTTAGATTATTTTAGCGTCTTTTAAATTCTCATAGACTTTTATATTCACCTTCTGTTTTAAATATCTTTTAGCTATCCAAAACGCTTATCGGATTTTAAATGACTGTATCCTATCCTTTTATGCTGGTCTATGACCGTAATAAAGATTTGATTTGATAAAGAAGTATGTTACATTAAAGTTTAACATTGCGCTGTTGTGCGTTGTTCTGTCCATGCAAAGCACCACAGTTTGCCAGATAGAATGTGCTATTTTGGGGGGGTTCTCTCAATTCCCCCAGAGGCAATTTTGGGGGACACGGGGGGGGGGGAGGAGGAGAGGGGGAATGCCCCCTTGTGCAAGTAGACTGATTACAGAAATAACCAGGCAGTTCCTGCCCAGTGTTTTCACTGTTACTCTTAAATCTTGGCTCATAGGTTCCATCGTTTTGCAATGATGTCGATGACATTGACTGCAGGCTGGAGGATCTGCCACAGAAACATTGCTTAGAATATAATTATGACTATGAAAATGGCTTTGCAATTGGTAAGTTAATTATTTTGCTGCTCACTAGCTCTAAACCTCCTAGATAGCCTAAATAAGAAGGGAACGTTCAGCAGTCCTGAAGATGTACTGATCCATCTAGCAAATCTCAATTTTAGTCTAACTATCAATAATAATAATAATAATAATAATAATAATTTATTTGTATCCCGCCCATCTGGCGGGGTCTCCCCAACCACTGGGTGGCTTCCAACAAATATCAAAATACATTAAAATATCACAGATTAAAAACTTCCCTAAACAGGGCTGCCTTCAAGTATTTTCTAAAGGTCATGTAGTTGTTTATCAAATCATTGCAACCACATATTTGAGCCCTGGACAAAGAAAAGTGAGGGGTGGTGTTTTTTGTGGGGGGGGGGTTGTTTCTACAGGTTGATTCAGAATAGAGAACTTTTCCTTCACTCCAAATTCCTATTTTCCTTCTTGTTTTGAAAGAACAGTTATGGCGCTCTGTTGAATTCATTTCAGTATAATGTGCAGCAAGGACTGCCGAATAATAATAATAATAATAATAATAATAATAATAATTAATATTTATACCCCGCCCATCTGGCTGGGTTTCCCCAGCCACTCTAGGTGGCTCCCAAAGAAACATTAAAAATACAATAAAGCATCAAATATTAAAAACTTCCCTAAACAGGGCTGCCTTCAGGTGTCTTCTAAAAGTCAGATACAGTGGTACCTCGGTTTATGAACTTAATCCATTCCAGAAGTCCGTTCTTAAACCAAAACCCTAATGAGGCCTCCTACCACCGGTGCCCTTCCATTGTTTGGCTTCTGTTCGTAGACCGAGGTAAAGTTTGCTTACCCAAACACCTACTTCCGGTTTTGCGGGGTTCATATACCGAATAGTTTGTTAACAGGGCTGTTCTTAAACTGAGGTACCACTGTAGTTGTTTGTTTCCTTGACATCTGATGGGAGGGCAGTTCCACAGGGCGGGTGCCACTACCAAGAAGGCCCTCTGCCTGATTCCCTACCTCCTGAAGTCAAGTCAGATTTCTACATTCAGTGAGGCCTTTTCATTTTCTTCTTTCAACGATTTAGCAATGCTTCATTCGTGTGTGTGTGTGTGTGTGTGTGTGTGTTGGCATCCTTGGGAGTTGTTGCTCTATTATCATTGTGATATTTCCTCTTCATACTAATGACTGCCAGGTCCTGGTGGCTGGGGTGGAGCAAATCGGCTAGATTATTCGTACGATGATTTCCTCGAAGCAGTTCCTGAAGAAGAGAAACCTAAACCACTATCTGGTTCGGTGAATGTGGCACACTCCCGGGTAAAAAGGCACAAAAAAATGAACGTGCCTACATCAGACCACAAAATAAAGTTGGTTTTTAACATAACTGGTAAGGAAAACCCTCTTTTTTTCATTATTTTATAAAATATTGTTTAACGGATGAAATATTTCATACTGTGCCTGTTATAAAAACAAGAGATTTTCGAGTGAGTTTTAAGAGTGCCTTTTCCTTTTGCTGTGATATTCAGGAGTGGTGTCTAACAATCTGCATATTTGCATTATTATTATTATTATTATTATTATTATTATTATTATTATTATATTCTCTCCTGCTCTGACTTATGGTGTTGCAGGAGTCAACATTTTCAAGCCTTTGTGTACGTGTGTGAGGTTTGTTTGTTTTTGTTTTTTCCCTAATCCCAGCTAGTGTACCATTGCCTGATGAACGAAATGATACACTGGAATCGGAGAACCAACAGCGCCTTCTAAAAACGCTAGAGACTATCACAAACAGGCTGAAAAGAACTCTCAGTAAGGATCCAATGTATTCTTTTCAGTTTTCTTCTGAACTGCTCATAGCGGACGCCAACTCGCTAGAAGCTGAAAAGGCCTTCCTGTTTTGCAGGCCAGGCTCTGTCCTAAGAGGCCGGATGTGTGGTAAGCAAAATTCAGCTTTAAGTCTTTTTCTTGTCCTTAGTTGCAGTAAATAAAAGAAAGGTTACTGCTTTTGCAGGAGAACTGAGAAAGCATGATAGAATCTTAACAGGAGGCAAAGTTTTCAATAACGCTGTTCCATTCCCTCTTTCCACTATAAAAGAAAAAACGTGAAGAGGCAAATTTTCTTAATTTCTGTGTGCAGATTTGGATATATTTGTATATTTCAGTACTATGCCCTATGTACCATTGCATTGTACAGCAGTGCTGCTTGTGTGATTGCAAACATTATATTACAGCGAATGAAGTCTTCTTTCAAATTCAAACCTTAACGACCTTGCAGCTGCTTCAGTTCCGCAGTTTACGATCTCATCTCTTCTAGCACGCGCCCGTACATTAGTCCAAATTAAACTCTAATTAACAGGAGAACCTCTGCTTCTTAATGGCGGCATTGGGGGGCTATCGGCAGGTAAAGTGCTTTTTCACTCAGCGCCTCCCTGCCTCCCGCATTCCATGTCGGAGCGAGGGCCAGGTACCGAGACAAACTGCGAGTGGAGCCCATTCCCCCCTGTCCCAGGAGGGGGGAGACTTGCAAGGATAATTACTCTCAATCATAATTCACAAGCATAATTCAAAGTGTTGGTGCTGACTTTTAAAGCCCTAAACGGCCTCGGCCCAGTATACCTGAAGGAGCGTCTCCACCCACATTGTTCAGCCTGGACACTGAGGTCCAGCTCCGAGGGCCTTCTGGCGGTTCCCTCACTTTGAGAAGTGAGGTTGCAGAGGGCCTTCTCGGTAGTGGCACCCACCCTGTGGAACGCCCTCCTGTCAGATGTCAAGGAAATAAACAACTATCTGACTTTCAGAAGATATCTGAAGGCAGCCCTGTTTAGGGAAGTTTTTAATGGTTGAAGTTTTATTCTGTTTTTAATGTTCTGTTACAAGCCGCCCAGAGTGGCCGGGGAAACCCAGTCAGATGGGTGGGGTAGAAATAATAAATTATTATTATTATTATTATTATTATTATTATCAATCATCCTTGTTTTTTCTTCGCCAACAATTTCCCACTGTCGTGGGAGCTGCTTCCATTTTAAGGCAGACCGGAATCGGAAGCCTGATTGCAAACATTATATTATCTGTATTGCGGCGCTTTCAAAGATAAGCCGAAATGGATGAGTTAACTCATCCTTCAGCCAAATTCATACGGCTTTTCTGCAGGTAGGAAATGTTTGAACGGAGGAGCATTCAGCTATGTGAACCCCCCCCCCCCAATGCAGTCTGGCTGGTGTAGTTCAGACGTGGGTTTTGCCTTGCCTTCTGTTGCTTGTGAGAACTGGGCTGTGGTCAATTGCTACCGTAGACAAAGGTCTTCATTACATTTTCCATGCATAACTTTTATTTCGTCCGGTTAAATCACAGTCAACTGCCCTCTGGGGACTTATTACTCCTTGGAACACCATGCATGTGAAAGCTGCTGGATTGGTTCTTACCAAGATGAGGAAGGGCAACTGGAATGCAAGAACTGCCCTTCTGCTAGCTACACTGAATATCTCCATGCCAGAAGTATATCAGAATGTAAAGGTGAGAGGTTAGCAATCACGTAATACCTTTTTAAAAAGCAACTAAGGACTAAGTTTTTCATTTAGACACTGCAAAAAAATTGCTTTTAAAATATTTTAATAATAATATTTAGAAGTTGTTTTAAACAGTTGTGGAGACTAGAACTAAATACAGTGGTACCTCTGGTTGCGAACGGGATCCGTTCCAGAGCCCCGTTCGCAACATGAAGCTCCGCGTCTGCGCATGTGCGCGGTGCGATTCGGCGCTTCTGCACATGCGCGAACCACCGAAGCCGGAAGTAACCCATTCTGGTACTTCCGGGTTCGGCGCGTTCATATCCCATGACGAATGCAACCCGCAGCTATCGCAATTAGAGGTATGACTGTATGTCAAATAAAAGTCTGGTTTGTGGGTTTTTTTGTTTGCTTTAGACTTGTGGAATAATAGAGGAAGGGAAAATTGCAAAGCTAATATTAAAAGTTCAGCCTTTTGGGGGGTAGAAATCTTTTTCTTAATCCGGACTGTCTTTCAACCAAATGACTCGAAGGCAGTTCACAACCCTGAGTGATATTCAGCATGATGTGAGTAGCAGTTCAGTTGTGCGACAGGACTTCTCCGTCCTCTCCAATCATGCACCCTCCCCAGCTCCTTTCTGAAAGGTTCCCCCAACACTTTGGGGTGGGGCACACAAGGCCTACAAGGAGGAAGAAGAAGAAGAAGAAGAAGAAGAAGAAGAAGAAGAAGAAGAAGAAGAGTTTGGATTTGATATCCCGCTTTATCACTACCCGAAGGAGTCTCAAAGCGGCTCACATTCTCCTTTCCCTTCCTCCCCGACAACAAACACTCTGTGAGGTGAGTGGGGCTGAGAGACTTCAGAGAAGTGTGACTAGCCCAAGGTCACCCAGCAGCTGCATGTGGAGGAGCGGGGACGCGAACCCGGTTCACCAGATTACGAGTCTACCGCTCTTAACCACTACACCACACTGGCTCTCGAAATGTTGAAGAGAGGGAGAAGTCCTTTTGCACCAGCAGAAGTCTGTTTCAGGTAGCTAACAGTTGAATATCACTCAATAAAAAATGGCAATGAAACTAACAAAATCAGTAGATCAGGCAAGAAACCAGCGGTAAGAACAGCAGATTAAAACAATTACAACTCAAAACCTCAACACAAGTAGTTCTCAACCTTTTGTCTCTCCCTCGGCTGTTGATCCAATGCGACTGGTATTATACTGTAATAGGTGTGTTTGACTGAAAAGACCAACCACCAAATGGAATTCTTTATTCTGTGGGCTTCACGTTTTGCCTAACTGCTCAGCGCTCACAAGAAGTGCAATTTGTGCTCTTGGCAGATGCTCTGTGCTAATTGCATTTTGCCAGCAGTTGTGGTGCGCAGATTCTTTGGGCTTGTAAGTGGCCAGTTACATTGTGTTTTAGAGGTTATTCTGCCTCTGGCTCCTTGGGGTTATTGGCTGTTGTCCTTGATGGATATTTGAAGCTAGATATTGCTTAATTCTGATGTATTGTTCTTCCCTAATTAGCGGAGTGCAAGCCGGGAACCTATTCTCCCAATGGCCTTGAGATCTGCGAATCATGTCCTCTTGGCAAATATCAGCCTGTAACTGGATCTAAGCACTGCATTCCTTGCCCAGAAAGCATGTCAACAGTCAAAAGAGGAGCTGTGGATATCTCAGCATGTGGAGGTTTGTGAAATCGAAATTCCGGGAAATAGCATGTTGCTAAGCCCTATGCAGTACAACGTTCCTGATCTCTGAATAACTGGAATATTTTTGAGTAGCAGCATGTGTTGTATCTTTCTTTTATACTCTGCTTATCGATCCTTTAACTTTATGCAGTAAGGAAAAGACAAGTTACAGGTAGGTAGCCGTGTTGGTCTGCCATAGTCAAAGCAAAATAAAAAAATTAAAAAATACCTTCCCATAGCACCTCAGAGACTAAGTTTGTTAGTTAGACGCGGGTGGCGATGTGGGTTAAACCACAGAGCCTAGGGCTTGCTGATCAGAAGGTCGGCGGTTCAAATCCCCGCAACGGGGTGAGCTCCCATTGCTTGGTCCCTGCTCCTGCCAACCTAGCAGTTCGAAAGCACGTCAAAGTGCAAGTAGATAAATAGGTACCGCTGCAGCGGGAAGGTAAACGGCGTTTCCGTGTGCTGCTCTGGTTCGCCAGAAGCGGCTTTGTCATGCTGGCCACATGACCTGGAAGCTGTACGCCAGCTCCCTCGGCCAGTAAAGCGAGATGAGCGCTGCAACCCCAGAGTCGGTCACGACTGGACCTAACTGTCAGGGGTCCCTTTACCTTACTTAGTTTGTTATTGGTATGAGCTTTTGTGTTATCTGAAGAAGTGTGCATGCACACGAAAGCTCATACCAATAACAACTTAGTTGGTCTCTAAGGTGCTACTGGAAGGAATTTTTTTTTTCATTTGGAAAAGACAAGGTTAAACAGAACCCATGGCTTTGAGGTACAGAAATAGTAGTATACAGTAGTCGTTGAAATAGGTTTTTGCTTTGCATTTTTTGCAGTACCTTGTCCATCTGGGGAATTCTCTCGCTCTGGTTTAATGCCCTGCCACCCTTGTCCCAGGGACTATTATCAGCCTGACCCCGGAAAATCCTATTGTCTGTCTTGCCCATTTTATGGGACTACTACCGTGATCGGCGCCAGGTCTATAACAGACTGTTCAAGTAAGTTATTTTCTTCGAAGAATATGAAAAATTGGCAGTAGGGTTAATGATCAAAATTACATAGCAATTGTTACATAGCAACCGTTAGGCATTCTAGGTCAAGACTTGCCAAAAGAGAGACAGAAACTCTTTATGTATGCTACGACTGCGGCCAGGATACTGCTAGCCCAAAGATGGAAGAGTGGTAAAATACCAACAAAAGAAGAATAGCAAGAAAAACTAATGGAATACGCTGAAATGGCAAAACTAACTGAAAGAATACGAGACAATGACAATAGAGACTTCATGAGAGATTGGGAACCATTTATGATATACCTACAGAAATACTGTAAAGAAGTGAACTCACTAGCAGGTTTTGAGGAAACACTTACAATCAACAAAATTAATATATTTACAAGGATGCCGTAAAACATATGGAAAGTATAAGGTTTACAGGTTTAAGACATTAAAATTTAAGATATATCAAAGAATGCAGGAGAAGACACTAAAAATAAACCAGAAAAGGAAGATGAGGGAAGTCGTAGGGGGGAGGGGGGGAATGGTATCTTTTTCTTTATTTTTATTATATGATGTGATAATTGGATGTTTCAAATATAAAGGTAAAGGGACTCCTGACCATTAGGTCCAGTCATGTCCGACTCTGGGGGTCGGACTCTGAAGGTCGGCGGTTCGAATCCCTGCGACGGGGTGAGCTCCCATTGCTCAGTCCCAGCTCCTGCCAACCTAGCAGTTCGAAAGCACGTCAAAGTGCAAATAGATAAATAGGTACCACTCCGGCGGGAAGGTAAACGGCGTTTCCGTGCGCTGCTCTGGTTCGCCAGAAGTGGCTTAGTCCTGCTGGCCACATGACCCGGAAGCTGTACGCCGGCTCCCTCGGCCAGCAAAGCGAAATGAGCGCCGCAACCCCAGAGTCGGACACAACTAGACCTAATGGTCAGGGGTCCCTTTACCTTAGATGTGTTAGCAGCCGATCCAAGTGTTTAACAAGATGTTTTTTTCCTGAAAACACATGGGTTGAGGGAAAGTGGCATGCAAGTGACAACAGAAACCTTTCTCCATTTTTAGCTTGCCCCCAGAAAGATGCTAGCCTGCAAAAAAAGTGTTTGAGAAGAGGTATTGTGTGGAAGTGAGCCGCTAGTGTAAGGATGGGTGAGAATTCTGTTAAGTCCACGTATCCAAGCAAACAAAAACAAGACGGAATGGATTTAGGAATGAAGCACTGACAGAGATCATAAATAGAATTATCTAGCTGTATGTGTGGCCCTAAACAACCAATAATTCCATGCTCAAAGACAACAGAGTCCAGCTCTGACAACACATTCGTGGTTGTCAGGTTCACATGCTTCAATTGACACTGTAATTGAATAGATCTATCTATATCTGCACAAATCAAGGCTGATTCTTTTTCCATTGCTGTATCATTGATTATGTCACAACCTTGACTCAGAGGACCTTGTCAGTGGAATTTTTACAGTTGCTTTCATTCAATCCCATTTAGGTTTTGGCTCTACTTTCTCTGCAGCAGAGGAGAGTGTGGCACTGCCCGTCTCCCCAGAAAACATCAGCAACAAATACCAAATCAGCAGCCAGGCAAGAACAAACATCATAATTGTCTAAAGTTAGCATTAGTATTAAAAATGAAAACATCTTGCATGCCTACAGTATTTGTCTCTTGTAATATTATTGTTCTGTATTTCACTTCTGACCCACCTTTTATAAGGGGGGGGGGACTGCTTTTTTTCCCTTATGGGGTATCTAAGAATCCGTATAGAGTCCTTATGTAGGTTCTCTATCGGTAGGAGAAAATAACAGAGGCCAGCCGCAGCTCCTATATGGCTCCTTTCTGGACCCACCTCCCTCCTCGTTCATTCCCCTTGAAAGAGTGCTGTCCCAACTCCTTAGAGCCCTTCTTCAAGTTGCGAGATGTGTCTCCAATGCATGGGTCAGGCTAGAAACAGGGATGATGAAAGTCGAAGCCCACATTAGTTTAACATCAATATATAAGTGGCTAACTTTGAAACTGCTCCCTCGAGGAATAGCCCCATTGATTCTGAGCGACCAGTTTCAGTCTGGCTGGCAGACATCAGTCCTAAACACACTCCAGAAACTGGGCCTTGCTCCCCAAACCCTCTTAACCATGGGCTTGGGCCAAGCTAGATCTGTGGTCAGGCAAAGAATCATGGACATAGAGAGACAACAAGATTGTGCAAGGGTTCCCGATTATAAAATCATACAAAACAGGAGATATGTAACTGCTCCAGCAACACATCTCTACTTCCTTACATCCAGAAATGCAAGAAGGGCTTTCACTCTCGCCAGAAGCTCGGCCCTGCCCTCACCGGTTCGGGAAGGCTCCTATGGAAGAGTCCCATATACACAGAGACTTTGCACCTGCCCATTAGGGGAAATAGGAAGCCCCGAACATATATTTTTCAGATGCCCTCTTTAAGCTGAGATTCGTAGAGAAACCATCGATCCTTTGCTGAAGAGGCTTGTCGATCTCACAGACAAGTCCAAATTAAACTTGCTGATCCTCAAAAAATTGGGGCTTTTCCCCTCTAAAAACTAGGTGCGTCCTATGGTCAGGTGCGCCTTATAGAGCGAAAAATACGGTAGGTACTTTTCCTCCTCCTCCATTGTGCATCGCTGTCATCTAATCCCATTCGGTTGTGAAAACCGAATGATGATTTTTGCCACAGGTGTCTCCGTGCTGCATCCATCCATTACCAGAAGCTGCCGAAACTGTGCATGGGAACAGCAGAACAGTTCTCCCTATTCAATCAGTGTGTTTTGCATTTCAACCCAAGCAGTTGGGAATATTTCAAGCCATGTAAAATACTAAATTTAGCCCAAGGCTCAGTTTGCACAAAGCCCTACAAACCTTCAAGCGTATGATAGAATAATCTTATGCAACGAACTAGCCTGGCTTATACTTCTGGAGAGGGAAAACCGGTTTGTTGCTTGCAGGGTTCCCTTTGCTTGCATTTTGCTTTCATAATGAACTGTGTTATTTCCATTGGCAACAGGTATTCCACGAGTGTTTCCTGGAACCGTGCAAAAATGGAACTTGCAAACATGTTGGAAGTGGGTATATCTGCATATGCTTCCCTGGATATGAAGGTAAATGATAGTGTCGATTGGTATCTTGTACAGCACATGGTGGGTTGGATCCAAATAATTGTGAGTGGAAGGAGCGAAAATGTATTAGTGGTTCTCCCCCCCCCCCCAGTGAGCTCTTGCACCTATGGCTCCAGTACAACTGTTTGTGACTAACTCCTACGGAAAGCATTGAAGCTTCTTAGTAATGATTAATTTGATAATCATATTAATAGGATGTGCAGCCTGCTCCTAAGGTTAGGGTCCCACCAAGCTCATTGGTGCATATTCCCTAGTTACTGTGTGAAGCAGAGATGGAGAACTTGTGGCCCTACAGAATAGGGCTGGGCGATACCTGGTTTTCAGCATCACGATCTATCAGCAGCTAAGCATCACAGTATACCGATATATCACAATGTCTGAAATAAGAATCGAGCTATGTAGGCATGGACGTGGGTGGCGCTGTGGGTTAAACCACAGATGTTGATGGACTACAGTGTGCATCATCTGGTGTATAGGATTAAGTGACAACAAACTCAGTAGGAGCCACTTCTGAAGGCACAAACAAGGCCAGGCTGCATGTCCTATAACCTTAGCTAGATGGCATGAATTGTTTTCATAGAACGTGTTTTAATACTGTGTATTTACATTTAACGGGACCCGGGTGGCGCTGTGGGTTAAACCACAGAGCCTAGGGCTTGCCGATCAGAAGGTCAGCAGTTCGAATCCCCGCAACGGGGTGAGCTCCGGTTGCTTGGTCCCTGCTCCTGCCAACCTAGCAGTTCGAAAGCACGTCAAAGTGGAAGTAGATAAATAGATGGGAAGGTAAACGGCGTTTCCGTGCGCTGCTCTGGTTCGCCAGAAGCGGCTTAGTCATGCTGGTCGGATGACCTGGAAGCTGTACACCTTCTCCCTCGGCCAATAATGCGAGATGAGTGCCGCAACCCCAGAGTCGGACACGACTGGACCCTTTACCCTTTATTTACATTTAAGCAGTACTTCGCTGAGCTAGAAACTTGTATTTCTTTATTCGCATTTCATTTAAGAGCTGCTTCCCTTGAAAGATTTTGAAGCAACTTAACAATAAAAACATACATAGCAACCATTTCGCATCCTGAGCAGATACAAGATTGGGTTTAAAAACTCCACTTAAAAGTTGGAGTCGTTGAAAAAGGAGGGTCTTTAGTAGAAGTCGTAAACACAGCACGTGTCTTGATATGTAAAAGGAGTGGGGTGCGGGGCTCTCCAGACACACACACACCCCCAACCAATATTGGGTGTTGGGGTGGAGAAAGGAGAGTAGAGTAGAAGGGAAAGCCATTTTGCGCAAGCAGAAGCCCTTGCAAAGGACATCCTTTGACAGACTCACGAGTTGAATCCTGCCCTTTTCGCATATACTTATTTATTTATGTTACATTTATTTGGAATTTTACTTTGCTGTTTCTTCCCCTGCCCCTCCTTAGTAACCCGAATATATATATTTTTTTTCTTTTGTGTTCTTTTGGGTTGTGTTTTAGGCTTAAAATGTGAAACAGATATTGATGAGTGCAAGTCCTTCCCCTGTCTCAACAAAGGGATTTGTGAGGATGGCAATGCAACTTTCAATTGCCAGTGCCAGCCAGGCTATACAGGTGACAAATGATGAACTCAGGCGTCAACTCCAGGTTGCATACTTTAAAAAAGTGTTGGTCATACAGTGGTACCTCGACTTACGAGTAACTCGAGTTACGTTTTTTTCGAGTTGTGAATGACTTACGGTAAAACAAAATGGCCACCGCATCCGAATTTTTTCGACTTACGAAAAGACGTCGCAGCCGCTTTTAATAGGATTTTTTCGACTTACGAATTTTTGACCCGGATTTTTCGACTTACGAATTCCCCCCCACCAATGCATTCCTATGGGGATTCAACTTACGAATGTTTTCGACTTACGAAAATCGCGTCGGAACGCATTATCGTCGTAAGTCGAGGTACCACTGTACTTGATTTCTCTTTTAAATTATTTGCCTTCTGTGGAATAAGTTAGCTAGTTACAGGAAACTGGACCTTTTCAGTCAGCTGATGATAAAATAATCAGTACACTTTTTATGGTTGCAATGTAGACGAATTTGATACAACGGTGCATGTTTTAGAAGTTCTGATTATACAAAAAGTGGCTCATTTAAATTGTCAAAGGCTGCAATTCATGATTATCTTAAAGCGTGTGTATCTGAAGAAGTGTGCATGCACACGAAAGCTCATACCAAGAACAAACTTAGTTGGTCTCTAAGGATGCGGGTGG
Organism: Darevskia mixta; assembly: GCA_034641385.1. Classification (NCBI taxonomy): domain Eukaryota; kingdom Metazoa; phylum Chordata; class Lepidosauria; order Squamata; family Lacertidae; genus Darevskia; species Darevskia mixta. The sequence goes on from JAWWNH010000017.1 coordinate 19,981,415, forward strand.
CGCTGTGGGTTAAACCACAGAGCCTAGGGCTTGCCGATCAGAAGGTCGGCGATTTGAATCCCCGCGACAGGGTGAGCTCCCGTTGCTCGGTCCCTGCTGCTGCTCACCTACCAGTTCGAAAGCACATCAAAGTGCAAGTAGATAAATAGGTACCGCTCTGACGGGAACAGGGGCGTACCCAGGATCAAAACTAGGGGGGGCAAGCCATCTGGGGGGGGCAAGCCATGGTCGTTCAGGTTTGCTTTGAATGGATGCTGATCATTTTTGCTTCTAGGGCTGCCTTCTGGGGGGGGCAGCTGCCACCCTCTGCCCCCCCCCCGGGTACGCCCATGGACGGGAAGATAAACGGTGTTTCTGTGCAGCAAAGCAAATGAACCCAAGGGCCACTCAGGCTTGTCCCTGTAGCACTTAACTATAGCTTAGCATGACATCTAGACTAGAGCATTAACTCAAGCAAAAATAAAAATGGAATTAAAGTCATTTCCTTGCAGAACTTGTGACAAACTGAGCCACATGATTGCCCATCAAGCCCATGCAGTGCCAAGCAAGGAGTTATAATTTGTACTGCAAAAGAAAGGAGATTGTCATATTCCTAGCAGCACTGGATAACCATAAATAGGTCATGCAATTTGGGTGTCCCACATGGCTCACTTTGAAACCTGGGAACTCCTGCTGTGGGTGGAAAGCACATGAGGAACCACATAATAAGTAGTAAATGTATTTTATTTGTAGTGTGGTGTACTGTTTTTGTTTTTATGATGTTGCAAACCTAATAAATATAATTTTAAAAAAAATAAGTAGTAAATGAAACATGGAGACTCTGTGCAACCTGAGTAGATTTTTAGAATAGTAGTAGTAGTAGTAGTAGTAGTAGTAGTAGTAGTAGTAGTAGTAATTTATTATTTGTACCCCTCCCATCTGGCCGGGTCCCCCCAGCCACTCTGGGCGGCTTCCAGCAAACATTAAAATACATCAAAATGTCACAGATTAAAAACTTCCCTAAACAGGGCTGCCTTCAGATGTCTTCTAAAAGTCTGGTAGTTGTTTTTCTCTTTGACATCTGCTGGGAGGGCGTTCCACAGGGCGGGTGCCACTACCGAGAAGGCCCTCTGCCTGGTTCCCTGTAGCTTTGCATCTCGCAGTGAGGGAACCACCAGAAGGCCCTCGACGCTAGATCTCAGTGTCCGGGCTGAACGGTGGGGGTGGAGACGCTCCTTCAGGTATACTGGACCGAGGCCGTTTCGGGCTTTAAAGGTCCGCACCAACACTTTGAATTGTGCTCGGAAACGTACTGGGAGCCAGTGTAGGTCTTTCAAGACCTGTGTTATGTGGTCCCGGCGGCCGCTCCCAGTCACAAGTCTAGCTGCCGCATTCTGGATTAATTGCAGTTTCCGGGTCACGTTCAAAGGTAGCCCCACGTAGAGCGCATTGCAGTAGTCCATGACCAGTTCAGTGTTTTTAGGGTTGCATCTTCCATGCATCTGAACTGCTAACAATGCTCTGTTAACCATTATTGCTTGAAGGCTTGCAATGTGAAGAAGAAGTAAATGAATGCAGTTCAAATCCATGTCTGAATGAAGCAGTCTGCATCGATGGAACCAACTCTTACCAGTGTCTGTGTGCAGAAGGATTCACGGGTAAATAGCTGATTTGCTTGTATTAAGAGTTGCCAGCTTTTTATATTGCTCCTCTGCCTTTAACAGCAGCTTTCTCCGCAGACATTAGCAGAAGAAAACACCTGAAGGTGTAAGCTTCATCTTCTGATATGTATTGTAAAAAGTACACCAGCTATTTTTGTCATTGTTTGTTTAGAAGCACTACTACTTCAGATGTTTCTATTTAAATACTGCCTCAGTGTATGTATTCTGTACTGATAGAATTGAGAGGATTTCAGCTTTTATTGAAAAGAAATATAGAGATATAGCTCTCGTTTCAGATTCATACAGTCCCTTAGCATTATAAACAGGAACTCTGTTGCATGAAAAAGATTGGCAAAGGTTTTAAATGTTAATATGCGAGCAAAATGTTTTGCTGCAGCTCCTGAATACCTTCCCCCAATGTGTTTTGCTGAGGAAAGGTGCATTTGTTAGCATTGTGTTTAATGTAACCAATAAATCGCTGTTGCGTGTCGAGGTCCCCAACCACCCCTCAAATGAAACACACTTCACTCAAGAATTTTTGTTTAAGGTTTTTGGCATGATTTTGGCCACAACTTTATTAAAATACAAAATATGTGAGTGGTTGCTTAGGCATTGGTTAAGACTATCTGTTCCGCTGGGGACAGAACTGACATCCATCCGCCTATGGAGTCAGTAAAGGGGAAAACACTTTGGGGAGAGAATGTGCGCCCTTCTCCCCAAATGCTCCCAGGGGCTCTTGTGTGGGCCCTGGCCCCCTACCGGGGGATACGGACAAGCATGACGAGCCCCTGGATTCCTTTAACGGAATTCCCCCACGCAGCAGCAGCATAGTAGGGGTAGGCACAGCCAACCAAGCCCCTTCTCAGCATTGGAGGGGCAACCACAGCCAACACTGCCCCTCCAACAACCAATTTAAAACCAATACTGGTTACTTTTTTTATTAAAAAAATGAATATAATATAGAGTGCAGGTGATAAGAATTTAGGGGAAAGCTGAAGTACCAGTAGGCTTAGGTTTAAATTTAGGATTAATAAGTAAATGTATTTTTGTTTTCTGTTTATAGGATGTTATAAAAATAGATGTATCAATCTGTTAAAGAGGATTTAAAATGAATTCAACAGAGGGGGACTTGAGGAAGTCAACCAAAATATGTAATTGAGAAAGATAGAAATACCTAGCCCACAGAATAGGACCAGGCTTAAGCAATGACAGTAAAAATATTAGTAAGGTTAAATGTACAATGAATATATTTACTCCTGTGAGAGGGGGGGATGGATCTTGGCTTCCCACGGTGAGAGGGGGGAAGAATGGAAATTTAACCACTATGTATGTTTGTGCTTTTAAAATTGTAAAACCCAATAATTTTTTTGGAAAAAAATAAATAAAAATAAAACCAATGCCTAACTGCCAACCTTACAAGTTGTGACTAATTGCTACGCAGTAGGCGAAAACCAGGTGGCACCAGCCAATCAGCCACATGGAAAAATTCCTACCAGGCCCCTGCCCCAAAAGCAGACGGCCCCATGACAGGCATAGCAAGGTCAACGCAGAGGCCTAAAAACAGGGAGGGAGGGCGGGAGATCTGATGCACGCAGCCAAGAGGGCTCCTAAACCACGTGCCTTATAGGCTCTGGGCTGTCCATCAACAAATTGCATTATATAGGCTCTGGGCTGTCCATCAACAAATTGCAACATGTAAATCTCCCCAACGACACCCAGAGCCCAATCACAGCAGTGGCCATCCATACGATCCCGCCCAGCAACAGAGGGGTGACTTGCTGGCCCCCACCGCAACACGTGCTCTCCATAAAGGGAGAACACACTTTGTTGTTTTCATTTTCTGGAATATTCTTTAGTTTTCATCTCTGTTCTTTTTAATCTGTCAAAGTTCCTGAAATCTAGAAATTGCCCGATAAAGACATTATGCTCCTATTCCCCCGCCCCTGTTTCCTCTTTATTCCTTTCTTCTCAGGTACTCACTGCGAAGCAGAGATAAATGAATGCCTTTCAAACCCCTGTTTAAACAAAGCTACCTGCGAGGATCGGGTCGGAGGTTTCTATTGCAAGTGTCCGTCTGGGTTTATTGGTACCCTCTGTGAAAGAAACATCAATGAATGTCTCAGCAGGCCTTGTAAAAATGGAGGCACCTGCAATGATGCTATCAATGGCTACAGGTAAAAAGCAACAAGCATTAGCTTCATTTACAGCACAGCTCTATACATGTCTTCCCCAGTAATAAGCCCTGTTGGGTTTAAGGGAGCTTACGGGTGGCACTGTGGGTTAAACCACAGAGCCTAGGCCTTGCAGATCAGAAGGTCGGTGGTTCGAATCCCTGCGACGGGGTGAGCTCCCATTGCTCCTCATGACCAGAGTTTAAAAGAATTTGGGGTTGGCAGAATTTGTCAGCAGTTCTAGTTTACGCAAAATAGATAACTATTGGTTTTGGGTTTTTTCCAAACTGGCTATCTGCTCAGGCTGCTTTGAACCCGTAGCACCGGTTCTCCCTCTGCTTTGCTCCCTCATTTCACCTGGAACAACCAGGATTTTGTTTTGTGGACTGCCGTACTAAAAGGTGCTTTTGGGGGTGTGTGTTTTTGCCCACAGGTGCCACTGTGTCAGAGGATACACGGGACCGCAGTGTGAAGTGAACATAAATGAGTGTGAATCCAATCCCTGTGCAAACCAAGCGACTTGTGTGGACGCCTTGAACGCGTACATTTGTAAATGTCCCCCTGGCTTTACAGGAGGCAGGTGTGAAACAGGTACACAGGACCAAAGTATCAGGAGAAGGAAGGCTTGGCAAAGCTTCATGGCAACGCTAGTGCAGTTTTGAACTGATACCAGACGGCTGCCGTGAATGAAGGAGATTTTGCAAAGGGCAGCGTTCATGATCATAATGATTTAAATACTGAATCCAATCCCATTAAAAAGGGGAAAATCTTTGCAAATAGAAAACCAGCAATATAGAGTTTTTGTCTCTGCTCAAGTGGCAATTTCATTTCTTATAACAGTACAGAACTCCAGTGTTGCCACTGGATTTCCTCCACATGCTTGAGGTTTTATGCAAGACGTTACCGTATTTTTTGCTCCATAAGTCGCACTTTTTTCCTCCTGAAAAGTAAGGGGAAATGTCTGTGCGTCTTATGGAGCGAATGTGTGGTCCCTGGAGCTGAACTGCCCAGGGGCAAAAGCAGATCGTGCTTTTTTTAAAAAAGAGAGAAGGGGGTGTTGAAAGGAAGCCCGCTGAGCAGCTGCTCAGCAAACGATCGGGGAGAGAGATAAGGGAGAGAGATTCCAGCCCCGCCCCCTTGCAGAGGGAGGCTGTTTCCCCAGCGACATGTGACTGGCTGATTAGATTATCTGTCTGGAAACTGTAGAAATTACTTCCTGAAGCTGCAGAACTGTGAGTTAAACCCCATAAAACAGGGTTTTTCCCTTTGCAAAGTAAGCTCAACAACTTTGAGCTGATCCTCAAAAAATGGGGCTTTTCTCCTTTGCAAAAGAAGCTGCAGAAATTTGAGCTGATCCTCAAAAAATTGGGGCTTTTCCCCTCTAAAAACTAGGTGCATCCTATGGTCAGGTGCGCCTTATAGAGCAAAAAATACAGTACTGCATAAGCAGAACGAATTCTGCCCATGCAACAGAATCTCCCCCCGACCCTTCCCTGCAATCCTTCAGAGCAGATTTTAGGCTGTGCAATGTATTCAGTCCTTGCTACCATGGAAAAGATTTTATTCCTACTCTCCTTTATATTATGCTGGTGCGCTATAGCACACATATATGATACTGTAGCTTTCGTCTTGCAATAAATAATGCTATACCTGCACTTTGTATTAAAGGCAGCCCTGCCATTAATTTTTATTTTTATTTTTTAATCCCTAACAAATTACAATCGTACCTCGGAAGTCGAACGGAATCCGTTCCGGAAGTCCATTCGACTTCCAAAACGTTCGGAAACCAAAATGCGGCTTCTGATTGGCTGCAGGAAGCCAATCAGCCAATCAGAAGCCGCGGAAGCTGCGGCAGACATTCAGCTTCTGAAAATAATTCAAAAACCGGAATACTCACTTCTGGGTTTTGATCGTTCAGGAGCCGATTTGTTCAGGAGCCAAACCCCATTTGAGATCCAAGGTACGACTGTATGAGCATTTCTCCTTGCCAAGGCTTTGCAGTCTGCATGTTATTCCGTTTCCTCTACCAATCTGTGTAACGCATCGAGTGATAAGAGAAAGCTTTGATCTTCTACCATGAAACACTGGGAGCCTTTTTAAAAATATTAATTATGGGAGGGGCATTTTCATTGCGATGGCAGGTGGAGAAGGGAGGCTTAAACCTCCCCTGAATGCACGCTTCAGTCCTGATGGCAATCCCAAGATGTAGTTGCTATTATTATTTCTTCAATTTGTATATTTCATCCATAGATCTTAGTATGACCCGGAGAGAGACTGAACTGTTCAGTTCCCAAATGTAAGATGAACTGGTTACCTATAGTAAATTGAACAAGGACAAGGTCTAAACCGTTTGTCTTTGATGCAACAGATGGTACGTCTGTTGGTCAAGAGGTGAAGGATCTTGGGATGGCATTGCGAGATCCAACTTCAAAGCAGATCGTTACAGTCGATCCCATCTGAAGAAAAGAAAGTGACATGTTTTCTGCAGGCTCACAGTCCCTTAAAAAGGAGAATGTTAGCTTTCTGGTGATATGTTTGGAGGCTGGTGCATCTATACAGGAGCTTTTTTTAAGAAACCAGGCATTTTAGGATTGTCTTAGGATCAACGTCCGTAGTCCGTTAACGTGGGAAGCATAAGTGGAAAAGCAAACGAAATTGTTCATTTTGAAGGCATGCATGTTTCTTAGCAAGCCATTGAAACAGTGAAACTTTTTCCCCTCCCCGTTTGTTGCAGAACAGTCTTCCAGATTTAATCTGGATTTTGACGTGTCTGGGATCTATGGCTATGTTATGCTTGACAGCGTCCTCCCCTCGCTCAGCGAAATCACTTGTGCCTTCTGGATGAAATCGGCAGATACTACTAATTATGGGACTCCCATTTCTTACGCGGTGGAAAATGGAAGCGACAATGCCTTCCTCCTTACAGATTACAACGGGTAAGTGTGAAGTAGAAAACAGTGCTGTGTTACTCTCTAGATGAATTTCAGTATTCTTGGGGACCATGTAATTCTCCATGGGCAGAGCTGTAATTTGCTGCGCTCACACAACCTTGAAAATTTCTCAGGTAATCAGGCTCTCTAGTGAAGCAGTTTCCCCTAATAAAAAGCATTTTTGTATGCATGCTTTACCCTAATTTACTTAGGTAGACAACTGCACTGGAAAATTCAGAGAGGTGTGCATTTCAATAATAATAATAATAATAATAATAATAATAATAATAATAATAATAATAATAATAATAATAATTTATTTGTACCCCGCCCATCTGGCCGGGTACCCCCAGCCACTCTGGGCGGCCTCCAACAGATATTAAAATACATCAAAATATCACAGGTTAAAAACTTCCCTAAACAGGGCTGCCTTCAGGTATTTTCTGAATGTAGGATAGTTGTTTATCACTTTAACCTCTGCTGGGGGGGCGTTCCACAGGGCGGGCGCCACTACCGAGAAGGCCCTCTGCCTGGTTCCCTGTAGCTTTGCTTCTCGCAGTGAGGGAACCGCCAGAAGGCCCTCGGCGCTGGACCTCAGCGCCGAATAATGGGAGTGGAGACGCTCCTTCAGGTATACAGGACCGAGGCCGTTTAGGGCTTTAAAGCAGTGCTTCCCAACCAGTGTGCCTCCAGATGTTTTGGGACTACAACTCCCATCATCCCTCGCCAGCAATACCAGTGGTCAGGGATGATGGGAATTGTAGTCCCAAAACATCTGGAGGCACACTGGTTGGGAAACACTGCTTTAAAGGTCAGCACCAACACTTTGAATTGTGCTCAGAAACGTACTGGGAGCCAATGTAGTTCTCTCAGGACCGGTGTTATGTGGTCCCGGCGGCCACACCCATTTCAAAGGATGGCTGTGTTTCATTTCGCAAATTATTTCAGAAAGTGCAAACTTCGAAGGTTCACCTTTAAATCAATTTTTTTCCTTATCCCTGGGCAAAGATGAATCATCCGTTCGTTCTCTCTCTTAATTAGGTGGGTTCTTTATGTGAATGGGAAGGAGAGTATTACAGACTGCCCTTCTGTGAATGATGGCAAATGGCATCACATCGCCGTCACCTGGTCAAGCATTGATGGCGCTTGGAGAGTGTATATTGATGGGAAATTATCCGATGGAGGCAGTGGTTTATCTGTAGGATCAGAAATCCCTGGTATGGACCTTTCCATATTTATTTGATTTATATCACTTAACAATGATGCATATTGATTGAGAGGGGTTTTTACACTCTTCAATTACAGCACAAAAGGTGAGGCCCAATTCCAGTTACCTTCTTATTCTGTTTCTCTTTTGTGAATAGGTGGAGGTGCGTTAGTCCTTGGGCAGGAGCAGGACCAAAGAGGAGAAGGGTTTAACCCAGCAGAGTCCTTTGTCGGCTCAATTAGCCAGCTCAACATTTGGGGTTATGTTCTGTCCCCAGAACAGGTACAGATGTAACATTCCATTTGGTTTCTTTGAAGCTCGGGAGAGCGCTGTCTGGCAAATGAAAATATATTAAGCAATTTCCCATATTCTGGGCCTGATCCTTTGCTCTTTCAGTGTGGTGTAGTGGTTAAGAGTGGTAGACTCGTAATCTGGTGAACCAGGTTCACGTCTGCTCCTCCACATGCAGCTGCTGGGTGACCTTGGGCTAGTCACACTTCTCTGAAGTCTCTCAGCCCCACTCACCTCACAGAGTGTTTGTTGTGGGAGAGGAAGGGAAAGGAGAATGTTAGCCGCTTTGAGACTCCTTCGGGTAGTGATAAAGCGGGATATCAAATCCAAACTCTTCTTCTTCATCATCAACTGCTCAGAATTGATTTATATCTGTGAAAAATAAAACCACGTTGGCAGTAATGAAACTGGAAGGTAGTGGCTGTGTTCGGACAATAATGGGCCTAGCTCTCCCCCAGGCCCCCACATCCTCCTCTTGCATTTTTATGAACCACAACTTAGTGTGTCATCCAAACCCTAAACTGTGCTTGATCTATCAGTGGAAGCAGGCCCACCTCATAAACTAATAGCCTGTAGCACTGCAAAACTCTGGTGATGGTGGTGGTGTTTTTTGCTGTACCAGACTAACATGGCTACCACTTACGGGATGGAGGGAAACTAACCAGCCCTGCTTCAAGTGACCAACTTCTGTAAGAGTGGGTGGAAGTTCTTTGTTTATGTATCGGATCATACATCACTTTAAACTAGTTTTTAGTTGAAAGCAATTAGTTGCCATATGTTGCACAGTTGGTTAGAGTGTTGGGGTTGTTATGAAACAGTTTTAATGGCATCCAAGATCTCTGTTTTCTCTTGAAAACACTTGTGTTTTTCTGAAATGGGTGTCAATATTCAAGAGTGTCTTTCTTCCTGCCTGATCATAGCTGTCAACCCTCCCTTTTTTGGGTGGGAAACTCCCTTATTCCAATGCCGTTTCCCGCCGCTATCCCAGATTGTTGATATCCCTTAAATTTCCCGGATTTCAAAGGAAGCAGCTCCTCTCCCTCCCTGCCAGCCAGGGAGGCTCCTCAGCTGCGTTGCTCGGCTGCCAATAAGGAGTCTGAAACCGACTGGGGGCGGAGCTTGCATGCCTTGTGCAGCCAGACCCTCATGCCCAACCAGACAGACAGACTGCCTGCCGTCTACGCGCTTGCTCTTTCGCTCACCCGTTCGCGCACAGCCTCTGGAGCGCAGGGTGGCGAGGCTACTTGGTGCCATTGCACTGCCCTCGCGGCATCCCTTATTTTCAAATCCGAAAGTTGACAGCTATGTGCCTGATCCATGTTTCAGGAAATAAGTGAAGAACAGATATTCTTCCAACCATTTCTGCACAACACCATGTGTCCAACACCCTCAGTATTTCCTCCAAGGGAGGTCTTGCATTCAGATACAGTAGACATGGGTTTGTTCAGTTTGATCATTCGCTGATCATTGCGGTGAGAAGGAAGAGGAGGAATCAACTAATTAACCAGCTTGTATCTGTCCCTTTTCTTTTGGACTATCAGGTGAATTCCTTGGCTACTTCTTGTCCAGAAGAACTCCAAAAGGGCAATGTATTGGCCTGGCCAGATTTCCTTCCTGGGGTTGTTGGAAGAGTGAAGATAGATTCCAAGAGCATATTCTGTGCTGGTTAGAGCTCTATCTCCTAAAAGTGTTGTTGTAATATAATGCAATGGTTTTTAAACTTTGCTCAGGAAATCCTGGTGCACCCTGGAAGCTAGTCAGAGGTGCCTCATTGCATGCCCAGCCAAACTATGACTTAGCGACAATGTGTTGGGTCCTTTAAGGGTAAGTCACAGTTGCGTTGCTCCTGCTTCTCCAGTCATGTTGCTGCTGTGCTGGTGTAAATTAAGCCATTCTTTGACTGAGGACTCAGCTTTACAGCTGCAAATGAAATGTTTTAAGTGTGTTTTAAGTGCAATATACAATGTGACACTAGCTGGCGATGGTGAGCCTTATGGAAAATTCAATGTATTTTTTAAAAACACTTTTTAAAAAAAGCATTTTCAGAATGGTTTCTATATGCATGTAGATTCCAGCTTAGTGTCTCATACATAGCTTGCCTTGTAATTTGTTTGGAAGAGCAGAAGGACTGTGGGGAGGACTCCGGGGTCTCACACATTTGCCCGATGGTAGGGGTAGGAAACCTTTTCAGCCCAGTGGGCCATACCTTTATCTCATTGACACTAGCTGCACAAACTACCGTATTTTTCGCTCCATAAGACACACTTTTTCCCTCCTAAAAAGTAAGGGGAAATGTCTGTGCGTCTTATGGAGCGAATGCATGGTCCCTGGAGCCGAATTGCCTAGGAGCCAAAAGCAGAACATGCTTCTTCTTCTTTTTTTACAAAGAGAGAAGAAGGGGGTGTTGAAAGGAAGCTGCTGATCAGCAAGCGATCGGGGGAGAGATGAGGGACGCTAGCAGTGGCTCCCTTTCTGGCCCTGCCCCCTTGCCCAGGCCTCCATTGTTGAATGTTCTGCAGATGGAGGCTGTTTGTTTCCCCAGCGACCTGTGACTGGCTGATTAGATTATCTGTCTGGAAACTGTAGAAACGGCTCCCTTTCCTTTCCTAAAGAAGCTGCAGAACTGTGAGTTGAACCCCATAAAAATAGGATTTTTTTCCTTTGCAAAGTAAGCTCAACAACTTTGAGCTGATCCTCAAAAAAATGGGGCTTCCCCCCTTTGCAAAAGAAGCTGCAAACTGTGAGCTGATCCTCAAAAAAACGGGGCTTTCCCCCTTTGCAAAAGAAGCTGCACAACTGTGAGCAGATCCCCCAAAAATGGGGCTTTCCAAAAGAAGCTGCACAACTGTGAGCTGATCCTCAAAAAAACTGGGCTTTCCCCCTTTGCAAAAGAAGCTGCACAACTGTGAGCTGATCCTCAAAAAAACTGGGCTTTCCCCCTTTGCAAAAGAAGCTGCACAACTGTGAGCTGATCCTCAAAAAAACTGGGCATTCCCCCTTTGCAAAAGAAGCTGCACAACTGTGAATTGATCCCCCCCAAAATGGGGCTTTCCTCCTCTAAAAACTAGGTGCGTCTTATGGTCAGGTGCATCTTATGGAGCGAAAAATACGGTATGTGACTGCCAGATAGGCTTTTCGTATGTTCCTATGACTTGACAACCAGCTGATCGTTAGGCTTTTAGAAAGAGCTTCTGGCAGCAGCTGCAAAGCTGGTTTCAGTACAGAAATAAGTCCCTGAAAGCAGAAAAAGCAAAAATAAAAATTGCTGGTATACTGGTGCTCCTTAAGTGGTGCAAAACCTATGATACTATTATCCCCGTGGTCCACTAGCCTTTCACAGATACACTTGATCATTTAATGACTGGAACATTCCGTCTTCATTCTTCGGATTCCAGTGTTGTGTAAGAAATGTTCCTTGGGACCTCGAGCGAAATATTTATGGTTTCCTGGATTGAGATGTTGAAAGAGTAAAGTTTAGGATTGGGTCAAATGGGAGAGATTTCCAGTCATTCATTGGAACAGAAATTTTAATCTTATTTTGGCTCCCCGTTCTGTTGTGCTGTTTGTTTGTTTTTCACTTGTGAAAATGGTTTTCACCTTGGATGCTGAAACTGATAATACTCTTATTTTCTGAAAGCGAGCCTTGGAAGCATGTGTATATGTCTTCCAAACCTCCTTGCATAGCATGGAAGACTAGTAAAGTTTTGGGAATCAAAGTTTGGAGAAATCTGCAACTCTCATGCTTCCAGCTGATTGTCTGGCAATAGTGTGGTGAACTTCAACAACTAAATGGAGATGTTAATTTCATTTATGTACCATGTGGAATTGCAGGAGCTCTTGTTTTAATGTGTTTTAGCTGTTTTGTGTGTGTGTTTTCCTTTGTTCTCAGACTGCCCGCCCTTAGAAGGCTCCATACCTCACCTGAGAACTTCATCAACAGATTCAAAGCCAGGGTCAAAAGTATCCCTCTTTTGCGACCCAGGTTTCCACATAGAAGGGAATTCCATCCAGCACTGTCTCAATTTAGGGCAGTGGGCACAACCTCTCCCACGCTGTGAAAGTAAGTGGATACCCTTAGGATGCTCCTAACTTTAGGATTTGCTGCAGTATTAGACCGAAGACCCTAAATGAAACAACAACAAAATAAATCACTGTCAAGGAAGCCACTTAGTGATTTCCAGAAGGCCCCTTCTAGTGCTGCTGTCATAAAATGTAAATGGATTTTGTTAGGTTGATCCAAAGAATCATTGGCGCTGTAGTTTATTAAGAGGGATGGGAACTGTAGCTCTGTGAGGGGTAAACTACAGTTCTGAGGATCCTTTGGGGGGAAGATGTACGCTTTAAATGTACAGTGGTACCTTGGTTCTCAAACTTAATCCGTTCCGGAAGTCCATTCCAAAACCAAAGCGTTCCAAAACCAAGGCGCACTTTCCCATACAAAGTAATGCAAAACGGATTAATCCGTGCCAGACTTTTAGAAACAACCCCTAAAACAGCAATTTAACATTAATTTTACGATCTAACGAGACCATTGATCCATAAAATGAAAGCAATAAACAATGTACTGCTTATATGACTTCCACTTTGATCCTGGTAACTACGTGACTTATCCTGCTTGTTACTTTATGATTACATTACCAACCCAAGTACAATATTGTGAATGCATTCAGAGTCTACATAACCAGATGCTTCCTTTCTGGTCTCTTACCCCACAATTAAACCACATATAAACACAAACAAGTTTACAAGCGGGTTTTTTCAGCAAGAAAATGTTTGATATTTAGTTTGTTTTTGCACCAAACTCTGTGATTCCCTTATAGAACTTTTATGAGAGTGTGCAAATCAGGAGTGGGGAGGAGGTTCAGTTTAAATTATCGAACATTGACCTTCAGTGCCGACTTCTAAACACCTGCTGAAAACTTTTCTCTCGCACCAGGCCTATGCAGGCAATTAAGACTACACCCTTCCACGGTGGTTAATTGGTGTCTGTTTTTAACCTTTTTAATGGGTTTATTGTATGGTTAAATGGTGAACTGAATAGAGGTGAAGATGGCTAAAATTGCATTCTCTCCAAAACCTTTAAAGATTCAGAATCATGGCCACTGTATCAAGAAGAGATGAAAGTGAGCACGTCTAACGTCAGGGACCTGGCCTCACGCAAGGCACTTGAGACGGGGAAGGAGGGATGGAGGGAAGCGCAGCCTCTCTTGAGAAGCAGTTCGGAGTCCAGCGGAGATAGCAAGGACAGCCCCAGTGGTGACAAGCAGGAACTGTCAGGCAGTGCAGTAGAGCTGAGGGTCAGAGATGCTGACAGAGCCCTAGATCGACCTGAGGGGGTTGCGGAGCAAAGCGGTCAGCCACTTCCGTCGCTCCAGCTGCGTAGAGGGGAAAAGCGTAAGGAAAGGAGGAGACGTTTTGGAATTCCCAAGCTTTTATGTTGGGGGAGGAGTAGGCAGAAGCCACTCCCGGATTCTGGAACCGACTCAAGCGGACATGAATCTTAGACGCTCTGATGTACATAGTCGTAAATAAAGCATTATCTTTAGAAGAACTGATGTTTCTGCCTCTTTACAGCTCCGAGCTCTTACATCTAACCTCCTAATACTTTTGTGCATATATCGTCTGGCTGCAGGGATTAGCTGTGGAGTTCCTCCTCCTCTAGAAAACGGATTTTACTCCGCCGAGGACTTCTTTGCCGGAACCACCATCACATATCAATGCAACAGCGGCTATTACTTATTAGGAGACTCGAGGACACTTTGTACGGACAGCGGAAGCTGGAGCGCCATTTCGCCCTCTTGCCTCGGTGAGATGATGAGCGCGTTTGACCGTTTTGTCAACACAAGAGTCCTAAGACCCCTCCTCCTCATCTCTGCCTCCATTCTCCTACTGACTGAATCGCGATCTCAAACCTTTACTGGCATATAGACAAAATTCTGAAAGGCTCGGTACAATGAAATCACCCGGGAGACTCTGCATCTAACAATTAAAATGCTGTTGTATAACATTCACGAATCCTCGTTGCGACCCCCATCCTGGGTAAACATTAGGAAGGGGGACTCACATTTGTCTGAATGGTACACCCTGCTAACAACCAACTGCCTAATGGATTTAGATGGAATTCTCTGACACAAGGGGCGGTGCAAAGGAACATGCACAACTGATTCTATATGAAAAAATTGTCCAGTGGCACCTTAGAGACCAACTAAGTTTGTTCTTGGTATAAGCTTTCGTGTGCATGCACACTTCTTCAGATACATGCACATGAAAGCTTATACCAAGAACAAACTTAGTTGGTCTCTAAGGTGCATAGCTGTCAACTTTCAGATTTGTAAATAAGGGATTTTCCCAAACTTTCAGATTTGAAAATAAGGGATGCCGCGAGGGCGGTGCAATGGCACCAAGTAGCCTCGCCACCCTGCGCTCCAGAGGCTGCGCGCGAACGGGTGAGCGAAAGAGCGAGCGCATAGACGGCAGGCAGGCTGTCTGTCTGGTTGGGCGTGAGGGTCTGGCTGCACAAGGTATGCAAGCTCCGCCCCCAGTCGGTCTCAGACTCCTTATTGGCAGCCGAGCAACGCAGCTGAGGAGCCTCCCTGGCCGGCAGGGAGGGAGAGGAGCTGCTTCCTTTGAAATCCGGGAAATTTAAGGGATATCAACAATCCGGGATAGCAGCGGGAAACGGCATTGGAATAAGGGAGTTTCCCGCAAAAAAAGGGAGGGTTGACAGCTATGCTAGGATGCCACTGGAGAATTTTTTTATATATTTCAATTGCGTCAGACCAACACGGCTACCTACCTGATTCTATATGACTCTGTCCTCAGGGACATAGACTCTCTGTGAGTGGTATTTTCTGGAATCTCCCCTGTCGTATTGCTGAAGGTAGCACATTCAGTCTCGCTGGCATAGATGCCCTGCTTTGATTCCGGTTGATCAGGTGGTGGTCGCCATTGGCTGTCCACATCGGACCATCCCCAAACTTGCACACCCTACAGACTCAAATCTGGATGAATAAGGCTGTTGGCCAGGTCCCCAAAACCTACTTTAGGCATGTCTGAGGCCTTGCATCCAGCAGAGAGAGAAACTGTTTTTCCCTTTCAGAGTGCAGGACCCCTCCCATGCCACATTCTTACAAGCTGATTTTTGAAAATCCTCTCTGTTTCAAAAGCAATCTGCTTTGCAGCATGCAGAGCTGCTGTTCCAAGATATTTATGACCCAAGCCCCTTCAGGGACACCCAGTTTTAGATGTGGGCCTTTGGGTTTAAGTGCACGATATTTGTGGCCCACCAGGCTTTCCCTGCAAAATATGTTTAAATGTATCGTTCAGCTTACCGGTACATAGTTTTGAAGGCATTGCTTACAATAGCAAGAGTACATGTTTGCATTTTTTGTCATCGTGCGGCAGTTGTTTCTGATAAGTTTTGTTATGTCTTTATCGAGCAGCAGTCTATGAAAGGAAGGGAAATATGGAATGTGTACATTATTTCATGCATTGTTTTTAATAGTTCTTGGTGATATGTAAGTTGCTACCGTGTTTCCCCTATTTTAAGACACCGTCTTTTTTTTTCCCCTCAAGAAAACGCACTATGGCTTATTTTGAGGGGATGTCTTATTTTTATTACGTAAGCCCAGCCCCGCGTTTTCCTTGGCGCCCGTCAGAACTGCGCCTATCACTATGGCTTATTTTCGGGGTACGGCTTATATTTCGCAAATGCGAAAAAATCCTGCTATGGCTTATTTTATGACTACGTCTTAAAATAGGGGAAACAGGGTATCTTTATATAAAGCATCAAAGATTGAGAGTCCCTGAGACAGTAGCACCACCAAGGGTACTATTAGTATGACTATATTATTAATCTAGTAAGGGGAGCGGGTGGCGCTGTGGTCTAAACCACTGAACATCTTGGGTTTGCGAATCGGAAGGTCGGCGATTCGAATTCCCGTGACGGAGTGAGCTCCCGTTGCTCTGCCCCAACTCCTGCCAACCTAGTAGTTTGAAAGCATGCAATTGCAAGTAGATAAATAGGTACCACTGCGGTGGGGAGGCAAATGGCATTTCTGTGCTCTCTGGCTTCCGTCATGGTGTTCCGTTGTCTAGTCATGCTGGCCACATGACCCGGAAAGCTGTCTGTGGACAAACACCGACTCGCTCGGCCTGAAAAGCAAGCTGAGTGCTTTAACTCACCTTTGACTGGACTCAACCGGCCAGGGGTCCGGTACCTTTTTACCTTAATTAACTAGCACCATTGTTGAGGAGGATGTTTGGGATAGTAGCATAGGTAGGTCAACATTCCTTTGCAATCTAAATTTAAATCAAGGTTGGTAGTAGGTAAAGGGACCCCTGACCATTAGGTCCAGTCATGTCCGACTCTGGGGTTGCGGCGCTCATCTCGCTTTATTGGCCGAGAGCCGGCATACAGCTTCCAGGTCATGTGGCCAGCATGACTAAGCTGCTGCTGGCGAACCAGCGCAGCACACGGAAACACCGTTTACCTTCCCGCCGGAGCGGTTCCTATTTATCTACTTGCACTTTGACGTGCTTTCGAACTGCTAGGTGGGCAGGAGCAGGGACCAACCAACGGGAGCTGACCCCGTCGCGGGGATTTGAATTGCCGACCTTCTGATCAGCAAGCCCTAGGCCCTGTGGTTTAACCCACAGCGCCACCTGGGTCCCACTAAGGTTGGTGGTAGGAAAGGAAAGAAACAACACAGGGGAGGGTAAGGAGGGAGAGGTTAAGATAACAAAGGAGGAATAAGAGCAAATGCTGTCATTTCAGGTGGAGATGAGTTGCAGGGAAGGGTTGGGGTTTGGAGAGGGAACTTTCACCACTTTGGGTGTCCTGGGAAGGAAATCCCGGGCATGAGTGTCAGCAAGTGAGAATGGGAAAAGATCAAGAGACCTTCGGGTTGTCTTTGGATGGCCAAGAAACATCACAAGCAGAGACAGCTTAGGGCAGTGATGGCTAACCTTGACACTCCAGATGTTTTGGGACTACAACTCCCATCATCCCTGACCACTGATCCTGTTAGCTAGGGATGATGGGAGTTGTAGTTCCAAAACATCTGGAGTGTCAAGGTTAGCCATCCCTGGCTTAGGGCATGAAAGCTGAAAGACCGTCAAAGGCATTTCATTCATAGGAACCCCACTTTCTGTTTTGTAGATGTTGATGAATGTGCTGTTGGCTCAGACTGCGACCCGCATGCCTCCTGCCGTAACACAAACGGTTCCTACTTATGTGCCTGCATTCACCCTTACACTGGAGACGGCAAGAAATGTGCAGGTACAGGGGAAGGAGTGTTAAGCAGCGGGTTCTGAAAGGAGAGACTTGCCCAGTCTGTATTCCGTAAACATCGCAGAATTATATTTTTGCTGTAGTCCGCTTCTTATCGAAATCCGTCGCTGAGATCCCAAGATACCTGCTTCACAAAGCCAAAGGCAAAACTCTTATAAATTTGAATTGAAACCTAGGAGATGAGACATTTTCTCCCAGGAAGCAAATACTGCTTTTAAAGATGTATAGGAGGACAATCCTGCCTGCAATAGGCCAGTTCACAGGGGAGTCCAGGGTCCCGCCTGCAAAGCCGCCTGAGGAGGGCAAACAGACTATTTTTAGAAGGAGCAGCTGCAAAATTTGGAGCAAAACAAATGCATCTTTCTTGAATGTAATCAAGATTTTTAAAAAGAAAAATGCATGGCTTATTTAAGAATAGTCGTACCTTGGTTGTCGAACGCCTTGGTACTCATACGTTTCAGCTCCCGAACGATTGAAACCCAGAAGTGAGTGGTCCAGTTTTCAAACTTTTTTTGGAAGCCAAATGTCCGATGTGGTTTCCACTATTGTTTCTGGTGCGCCTGCACCAATCGGAAGCCAATTGGAAGTCTCGCCTTGGTTTCCGAACGTTTCAGAAGTCGAACGGACTTCCAGAACACATTCTGTTCGAAAACCAAGGTACGGCTGTACTGTATATGGACTTTGGCAGCAATCCATATACAGTTGTGCCTTGGTTCTCGAACGGAATCCATTTTGGAAGTCCGTTTGACTTTCAGAAACCAAGGTGCGGCTTCCAATGGGCTGCAGGAGCTTCCTGCAGCCCATTGGAAGCTGCGGAAGCAGCGTTGGATGTTCAGGTTCCAAAGAATGTTCGCAAACTGGAACACTCACTTCCGGGTTTGTGGCATTCCAGAGCCAAACCGTACAAGTACCAAGGCATTTGACAACCAAGGTATGACTGTACAATATGATAGCATCTTTTGCAAGGGTTCCACGTTTGCACAAAGATCACATGTACCCAGATGCTTGGTGCCACCCCATGGCTAGTGGGCAAGGTGGAGAGAGGGCATCCCTAGTACTCCCAGAGCCCATGTGCTGATCGTCCTTTGCCCAGCAGCATGTAAGGGGAGATGTACCTCAAGGCAGATTGTGTGCATCATTGGTCAGTTTTGAAGATGACGCAAAACCCAATGGTATGGTTTGGGGATGAGCTATGTGCTTAAACATTACTCCAAGCCTGTGTTCGTGATTTGTGCCTCTCCATAAACTGAAGCCAACCAAGATTTATTCTTCCCAGCCATGTTGTGCTTGGGAGAAACAAACCAGCAATGCCGGTTCAGACATAACTCTTAGCCAAGTGCTCTGTAGTTTTGCATCTCCACTGACTAACAGAGGAGCAAAGCAGGAGCATTAAAAATGTGTGCACTCTCACACACCTGCTGCACATTATGGTTAAAGCAAACTACACAGGTTCTTTTCTTTGGTATTGCAAAAGTAGACCCGAAATTATAGTCATGACCTAATGGCCAAAAAGTGTTGACCTGTGACTAGAATTTTTGCTTCTAGGTTCACCTTTCAGTGCATTGCACACTAGACAATATTGCACTCTGTTTAAGGAAATGAAACAATATGTGAAATATTATTGCACCTGGAAAGGAGGCAGATTCCTTTCAGTGGATACCAATTGCAGTATTGGTGAAGTCTCTGCAAAGAAAATAAATGTGGTTGGAAATGTTCATTGAAGTGTTTTTGAAGTGCTATATTTGTATACAGTGGTACCTTGGGTTACAAACACTTCGGGTTACAGACTCCGCTAACCCGGAAGTAGTACCTCAGGTTAGGAACTTTACCTCAGGATGAGAACAGAAATCGTGTGGCGGCAGCGGGAGGCCCCATTAGCTAAAGTGGTACCTCAGGTTAAGAACGGTTTCAGGTTAAGAACAGACCTCTGGAACGAATTAAGTTCTTAACCCGAGGTACCACTGTATTCCTGTGATTTTGTGAATTGGGCCTTTTCCCACCCTCCCAAGTCGCCTGCTTAAACGCTGCATGATTTGTTTTCATTTTTAAGCACATGAGCCACACCTGATGTCAGTAAGCTCTGTTTTACCTTGTATCTGATTCCAAAGAACCAGTGAGGTGCAAACACCCAGGAGACCCTGAACACGGCCATTCGCACGGTGACAGCTACAGCGTTGGTAGCGAAATCAGCTTCTCATGTGATAATGGCTACCAGCTCAAAGGAATGGATAAAGTTACATGTTTAGAGTCTGGGGAATGGAGCCACCAGATACCGTACTGCGAAGGTATATTCTGCATTCTCATTGTGTTAGTACAGATCTAGAACCATTCCACTTGGGAAATGTTAGGCACTTGAATGCCTAGTTGGCTGGAATTGGCTATTTATTTATTTAGCAAGGTTAATATACTGTTTGATCAAAAAGATAATCTCTGAGTGGTTTGCATAAAGTGGTTTTCTCTGAAAGGTTTTCCAATGGTTGTTACAGTCGTACCTTGCTTTTCGAACAGCTTAGTTCTCGAGTGTTTTGTCTCCCAAACGCCGCAAACCTGGAAGTGACTGTTTCGGCTTGCGAACTATTTTTGGAAGCCGAACGTCCGACGGGGCTTCTGTGGCTTCCGATTGGCTGCAGGAGCTTCCTGCAGCCAATCAGAAGCCACGCTTTGGTTTTCGACCGTTTTGAAAGTCGAACGGACTTCCAGAACGGATTCCGTTCGACTTCCAAGGTACGACTGTACTTGACGGTTCATAAACCTCCTTCCACATAAGTTGATATGGGCTGCTCACTTGAGGACGTAACTACGATGAGGGAGTTCTCTCTTGAGATGATATTCATATAGCAATCCGTTATGGTTTGCTCTCTCCCATATAGTACACCAGACTCCAGCTCTGCTGTCATTTTGGCACCAGGTGAAGACCTCACTGTTGGCCTGGGCTGCCTCAAGTTGCTAGCATCAGTTTCTGCTGTTGTAAAGAGTTGGGTTGGGTTGAGCATTGTGATTGAGCTACCATTGATTTTAGGTATGTTTTATCTGCTCTGTCTGTTTCTTAGGTTTCTGGTATTTTAATTGATCTGTAATCTGCCTTGAGATCTCAGGATGAAGGGCCGGTTAAAAATATACTAAGTAAATCTATATATATATAAATGTTCCCATTGCGCGTTTGTCCGAAACACCCTTGCTGCATAACCGCTGGACCAAATCGCATCAAATTTGGACACAGCATTTCCATTACCATCTCAAAGTAATCTGGCATAATAAAAATTCAGAAAAACCACACCTGTCATACCTAAAATAAAGAAAAACCGCAAAAAAGTCTGTCGCACACATATGACATCCCCACCAGAAGCTCTGAAGACACCAGCAGCATCCAATAGAAAGGCAGATCGCGCTCTGTCACCAGCAAAAGCTCTGAAGGGTGGCGCCAAATAATGACGTCATCAACCAAGCAACTGAAACCACCAAGGCGGCCATTACCAGACAAAGGCAAACGGCCAAACCCAGAGCCACAGCCACAGGCCGCAACCCAAAAACACTCCCCCCCTCTCCCAGGCCTCGCCTCTACTTTACATACTATCCCGAGTGGAGCTGAGTGGGAGGGTGGGGGGAGGAGAGGCCTGAATAGGTCATGGATTGACCCAGGGTGGGGGAAGTCACAGGGATGACTCGGGGGAGGGGGGACTGGATACCTCATGGGTCACTGCAGGATGGGAGGAATCACAGGGATGAGACAGCAACGGGGGGAGGACAAAACCCATAGCCCGGGGGGGGGCGTTATTTTGGCTGCGGCTGCTACTGGTGGTAATAAGCATAAAATCAGCCACAGCAAGGTGTGGCCTGGGTCAGCTAGTACATACATAAAATATTAAGAAAACAGCTGGAACTCAGTTCCGGCACCTCTCAGGTGGCAACATTGCCATTATAAGAGAACAAGGGAGGTGTTCATGGTGAGTTCTGAGACCTCTTTTCCTAGAAAAACAGCACAGAGGCACAGACTTAAGCAGACTGATGAGTTATTCCCTCTCACAAAGGAATCCTGGGAACCCATGGTTCTGTGACCAGCGAATTCTCATCACATTCCTCAAACTACAATTCCTAGGATTATTTTGGGTGTGTTTAATAACAGTTCGAACTGTATGTGTGACCTGAGAGGGCATGAGGTACAGTAAATATCTCTTTGGCAGCTTCTTTGCAGAGCTTAGTGACAGGATCCAGAAATGATCTGGATTATTTATTCATTCTGTATCCCTGCCCATCACCCAAGGCTTTCTGTTCCTTGCTGAATCTCTGTGCCCCTGTTGCTATGAAAGTGTGAGAGCTCATAGCATCCCAGGAGAAAGAAAAAGAGAGGCTTACTAGATTTTAATATGAACTAGCCCATTTTCACACAACTAACAGTACAATTTTACAAATCTCTATGCATTAGTAAGCCCAACTGAGTTAAATTATGTTAATAAGAATGCGTGTTTTTTATTTGATTTTTTTAAAGCTGTTTCCTGTGGTGTCCCCGTTGTTCCAGAAAATGGTGCAGTCGATGGCTCAAATTTTACATATGGTAGCAAAATAATCTACAGGTAGGAGGATTGCACATCAAATAAATCATAAGTTCAGCGTTTGAGAGGACTTTTTGTTGAATTATTATTATTATTATTATTATTATTATTATTATTATTATATTATGTATTTACTGTTCATATAGGGTCCATTGATGTTTTGTAAATGACTACTCGGTGCATATAGTTATCAATAAGTATGACATATTTAAAATTTCCATGCTCTCTACTTTGAAAGTATTCATAAATGACAGGCACCACTGAAATAAAAATATGTTGCATTTTATTGCTTCTTATAATAAAAGATTTGTTGGCACAAAAAAAAGATGCAGAATATTGCGATCATGTTTTAAATTGCGTGCCCTGCATATGATTATGCAATGCATGCATTATTTTTTCAGTTGTATGCACTATGTACAATAAATGGCATGGCAGCTAAAGCTACAGCTAGGAATTCTACAGTCATACCTTGGAAGTCAAGTGGAATCCGTTCCGGAAGTCCGTTCGACTTCTGAAACATTCGGAATCCAAAGCACAGCTTCTGATTGGCTGCAGGAAGCTCCTGCAGCCAATCAGAAGCAGCGGAAGCCGTGCCAGACATTCGGCTTCCAAAAGAATGTTCAAAAACAGGAACACTCACTTCCGGTTTTCAATCGTTCGGGAGCCAGGACGTTCGACTCCCAAGGCATTCGGGAGTTGAAGTACGACTGTCCTTTATTTTCAGTTTTTCTATGAATTTTATCTACAGTTCCGTACTATAACATCTGCCCAGCTGGGTTCTCACTTAAGATTCTAAACAGACAGCTAAGGAGAACGACAAGAGTGCCGCAGGAAATCTATTTTTATTGCATCACTAGCCAATGGAAAGGGACGCAGGTGGCGCTGTGGGTTAAACCACAGAGCCTAGGGCTTGCCAATCAGAAGGTCGGCAGTTCGAATCCCCTCGACGGGATGAGCTCCCGTTGCTCAGTCCCTGCTCCTGCCCACCTAGCAGTTCGAAAGCACGTCAAAGTGCAAGTAGATAAATAGGTACTGCTCCAGCGGGAAGGTAAAGAGCGTTTCCGTGCGCTGCTCTGGTTCGCCAGAAGCGGCTTAGTCATGCTGGCCACATGACCTGGAAGCTGTACGCCAGCTCCCTTGGCCAATAAAGCGAGATGAGCACCACAACCTCAGAGTCGTTCGCAACTGGACCTAATGGTCAGGGGTCCCTTTACCTTTACCTTTAGCCGATGGAAATATGTGATGTGTATCTTGGTTTGCTCTGCAAGCCCTCAGAAGTCTGGGAAAGGAGAACAGTCTTATGGTCCTCAACTTAATCCATAACGAGTAGTTACAGACCACTGAACTGGATACAGTATCTGTTCTCTCCAAAAGAAGAACTCCTTCTATCCATGGAAGGCTTTTGATCCAAGGATCTCACTGGCGGATGTGACGTTTTTCAATTTGCTGTCCCCCCTCCCCAAAAAACACCACCCTATACTTTTCTGAAGGTTGCCCCAATCCTATGGAGCGGATTCCTGAAAAATGCAAGAGACTGCCAGGGAAACTGGTAAAACTTGGCTTCCCCACTCTTCCGCCATTGAGATCATCCTTTGAGTAGTTGTAAGTAGTTGTAACCACAGTGCAGCCAGAATTGAACATGTTGAACACCTGCTGAATGCTATGGGGCCATTTGATTCCACCCATAGTTTTTCAGTAGGGAAAAAAACAACTAAGACCGTTGGAGCTAACAGAGGTGCAAGGAAAGTGCAATGCTCTTGAACCTATTTTTAACTTGCTTTCTTGTCTCAATACAGGTGCAATAAAGGCTACAGTCTAGTAGGCAAAGAGGAATCGGTGTGTCTTGCAAGTGGCACGTGGAATCATTCTTCCGCATTTTGCGAATTAGTGGAGTGTCCCCTCCCAAAGGAAATAAGCAATGGAAAATATATAATGAGTGGCGTGACATACCTTTCGAATGTATCGTACACCTGTGACACAGGTTACAGGTAATCAAGAAACCAAGATGCACTTAGCATATTATGTGTATTTGTGTGTGTGTGTGTAGAAATGGAGTGCTTTGAACTGAGAGGAAGTACTTATGCAGAATGATTCATCTGTCTTTTTCTTTAATCTTCTAATATCTGCACATGTAAATTGGTGATGCTCATGGAAAGGCCATGTAGAATTAGTCATCTTCCTAACACCGAGCTGATTCTTCTTAGCACCAGTCTTTAAGCATGTTTAAAAAGCTTCACTAGGCAAAATCTGCAAATTATCTTATGATCAAAAGGTTCATAATTACAACTTGACACCCACAAAAGACTTCATTGCTTCATAATTAATATTAATATTTCTTTTTTAAAGAAGAAGACTCTGAAGCACTAGTATTCAGAGTTAAATATGGTGACTGGCAGCAGCTTGGATGTTATAGTGATTTGAAGAGAACAGAAAATACATATTTTACCCATCTTCTAAACCAAGAAAAAAGGCACGTTGGGTGTCTCGGCTTCAGGGTGAAAGGTTATGTCTGCATTGTGGGTATGTGCTGGGTGGTATATTTTTGCACAAATATAAAGTGTCACTTTTTTAAAAAAGAATTTTGCATTTGGCAACTTTATACCCAGGGTGTGTGTTTATTGGCTTTACAGCTTTTACTTTAACCATGTGCTCTCGAATTGAGGGTTGATTAAAGTTAAACATGTTCAAGGAAAGAAATGGTAATGGGTGCTTGCGCTTTCATGCGCACCTCTCACGATTTCCCCATTCCCGTTGGTTTCGTAGCCTGCAAGGACCTTCCATACTCGTGTGCGAAGATTCAGGCGGCTGGAGCAGCCTCCCTCCAGAATGCAAAACGGTTTCTTGCGGTCTCCCTCCTGTCATAAAAGATGCCGCGGTTTCTGGGAGCAACTACACTTTCAGAAGCACCGTCACTTATACGTGTAAGGAAGGGTATGTAAAGGAGCTCTGTCAGATTGGAACTCTTAAAAGTTGTCGTACTGTGAAGCAGAGATGGGGAACCTGCGACGCTCCAGTGATGCTGGACTCACAACTCACAACAGCCCCAGCCATGCCCTTGGCCAGTGGTCCAGGATAACAGGATCTATAGTCCAGCAGCATCCGCAGAGCCACAGGTTCCCCATCCCTGCTATAAAGTGTGGTGGTTACGGTATTGTAGATCTCATTGCGGAATCCATGCTCCTGTGTCAGATAACTGAAAGGTAATATAGAGCATTAATGGAGAGCCTCAGGGCAGGGGCGTAGGATGTGGGGGGGTGGGAGGCGGGGGTGGTCGCCCCAGGTTCCATCATGGAGGGGGTGACAAATTATCAAGGAACAATTACTGTCCTACTAGGGTGGTTCATAAAAAACCTCTCTTTTTTTCGAAAATGCCTGCTCCAAAGGTGACAAGAAATTTTCCACACCGGGTACCACCTGATCTTCCTACGCCTCTGCCTCAGGGCCAAGGGGTGCAGAGAATGTGGCCCTCTAGACCTCGCTATCCAGCCCTCAGAATTCTTTGCAGGCCGCACCCCTCGTGGGATGCTTTGTAGGGCTGGGGGATACCTGGTTTTCAGCATCGTGGTGTATAGCGGCTAAATACCACAATATGCTGATATATCACATTGTCTGGCTCTGGAATAAAATAGAAAAATTCCTTCCAGTAGCACCTTAGAGACCAACTAAGTTTGTTCTTGGTATGAGCTTTCGTGTGCATGCACACTTCTTCAGATACTGGAAGGAATTTTTTTACAGTATTTTGTTTCGACTACGGCAGACCAACACGGCTACCTACCTGTAACTGGCTCTGGAATGTATCTCAGCTGCTTGCCCTTCTTAATACAGAAAGTATTGATCTGATGCAGGAGCTTCCTGCACTCAAGCGGAAGCCGCGCCGGACGTTCGGCTACCGAAAAATGTTCGCAAACCGGAACACTTACTTCCAGGTTTGCAGCGTTCAGGAGCCGATTTGTTCGGGAGCCAAGCCATTCAAGAACCAAGGTACCACTGTATGACGTTAGAAGTCCGTTCTATTATGGGTCTCATGTTGCTTTTCCTCTCCATTCCACAGCTACACATTAATTGGCACCGAAACTGTGGAGTGTTTGGCAAGCGGCAAATGGGACCTGAGTCACCAGCAGTGTGTGGCCGTTTCATGTGACGAGCCTCCCCCTGTGGAACATGCCTCTCCAGAAAGCGGCCATCGTCTCTTCGGCGATATAGCGATCTACTACTGCACTGATGGGTACAGTTTAGCTGGCAACGCCCAGTTGCTGTGCAATGCCCAGGGAAAGTGGGTGCCCCCAGATGACAAAGACGTTCCGGAATGTATCGCTGACTTCTGCGAGAGACCGCTGCCTGCGCCTTACAGCATCTTGGAATCGTCAAACAAGGCCAAATTTCCAGCCGGGTCCGTTGTGAGCTTCAAGTGTACAGAGGGCTTTGTCTTAAACACGTCCGCTAAGATTGAATGTGTCCGTGGAGGGCAATGGAACCATTCTCCCTTGAGTATCCAGTGCATTCCTGTTCGCTGCGGAGAACCAGCAGGCATTAAAAACGGTTATGCAATCGGCACGAATTACAGTTTTGGGGCCATCGTGGCTTACAGCTGCACTAAGGGGTACTATATTAAAGGAGAGAAGAAGAGGACATGCGAGGCCACCGGAACTTGGAGCGTTGCTATGCCCACCTGTCACCCAGTGTCCTGTGGGGAACCACCCAAAGTTGCAAATGGAGTTATTGAGGTACTGCTAAGGCCTTGAGCATAGGCAGCATTAGCAACTGGAGGGTTCAGTAGTTTAAAAGTCCAGGCCAACAAACTTGGAAAAAATAATTGAAAGCAGAATTGTTGTTTAAGGTAGTTATGGAAATGCATTAGTCTCTGAATCAGACTTCTAAAAATCAGATATGTGCAACTTAATCCCGTAAGTGCAGTGCTTTTAAACAGGACACTAAGAAATCCAGAAAACATTTCGCTGGCTGAGTTTTCTGGTATTTTTTTCTGTACAGGTGGTGGGCAGATTTGTGGGGATAACCAAAAGATGTATCCAATATCACTTTTTCCTATTAATCATCCATAAAAATGGTGAAAGGGGTACCAAAACCTGTTCAGGTGTACAGGCACATTTATTTCACTTTGAGTTTGTGTTTTGTTGATAATAATGTCTTTCAACATTAAATTTTTGGAGTTTTTGTTTCATCTGGTCCTATGAAACTGACCGCACAGCTAACGCACCACCTCAGTTGTACAGAGAAAGACTGGAATTTGTGACAATCTTTAACTGTTTAAGTGGGGGTGGGGAGAGAGTGGGAATGGTAGCAATTGTTCTTGGAATCAAAGCCTTAACATTTATGAACTGTCAGAAGTCAGTGTTTATCTGCTAGGTATGTGACGTTTTGTAAGCCCTAAAGTTTGCTCTGGTCCGTTTTACAGGTTGCAACAGGACGTTCCTTTGGGAGCGAAGTGAGATTTCGGTGCAATCCTGGTTACCAGCTGAATGGAAGCGCAACGTTCACTTGCCAAGCCAACCGTCAGTGGCATAGCGAAACCTATCCTTCCTGCACGCTTGTCACTTGTGCAAAACCACCTTCTCTCCGGCATGGCTTCAGCAAGGGTGAAAGCTCTGAAGTGGGAGCAAAAGTCAGCTTCTTCTGCGACGAAGGCTATGAGCTGATAGGAGATGCCTCCTGGACGTGTCAGAACTCTGGGGTGTGGAACCGGAAACAAAACCCCAAATGCGTCCCGACAAAGTGCTCCGAGCCACCGCTAATTGAGAACCAGCTGGTCATGAAGGAGATGGCTGGCCAAGTGGGCGTGGTGTACTTTTCGTGCAAAGAGGGCTTTGCTTTGCACGGTGCCTCCGTATTGAAATGTTTGACGTCGCAACAGTGGAACGATTCTTTCCCCGTCTGCCAAGCCGTGCTGTGCCCTAGGCCGCCTTATATTCCCTTTTCGGACTCTGTGGTGTCTTCCCTTCATTTTGGCAGCACCGTGAGCTACACGTGCATGGATGGGTTTCTGCTGAAAGGTGTTTCTACCATCAGCTGCCAAGCCGACGGTACGTGGAGCAGCCCGCTGCCGGAATGCATTCCGGTGGAGTGCCCACAGCCGGCGGAAGTTCAGAACGGCATTGTGGACGTGCAAGGCCTTACCTACCTCAGCACTGCCCTGTATAATTGCAAACCGGGCTTTGAGCTAGTGGGGAACATGACCATACTTTGCGGGGAAGACGGCCACTGGCTTGGAAGGAGGCCAACCTGCAAGCCCATTGAGTGTTCCAAGCCCAGGGAGATTCAGAATGGCCGCTATTCGTACATTGACCTGCACTACAGGCAGACAGTTACCTACTCGTGTGACAGAGGATTCCAGCTTGAAGGGGAAAGTGTCCTGAGCTGCCTGGAGACAAGGGAGTGGGATGCGGAAATTCCCTCTTGCAGAGCTATCAACTGCGATCCTCCGCAGCCCATTGAGAACGGCTTCGTCGAAGGTGCAGATTACAGCTATGGCGCTATGGTGATATACAGCTGTATGCCAGGGTTTCAGCTGTCAGGTCTTGCCATGCAGACTTGTGAAGAGTCCGGTTGGTCTAGTGTTAGCCCAGTATGCCTGCCGACGGATTGTGGCCTTCCTCCCCATATAGATTTTGGGGGATATATAACCATTAGCAGCGATGAAAAGCTTTTTGACCATGGAAGAGGGTTTGAAGAGGGGTTCCCTACCGCCAGCCCACCTTTTTACTCCCTAATACTTGATAACCAGAAAGACATGCAAAGTTATTCAAAGGCCATTAACACGCTGCCGTTGTCAGGGTACTTATACGGGACTATGGTGTTGTATAGCTGCTACCCTGGCTACGAACTCTTCGGGAATTCCAAGCTGGCTTGCCAAGAGGACGGCATGTGGAACGGCAGTGCCCCTGTCTGCATCTCCAGTCGGTGCGAATTGCTGCCGCACCTGGAAAACGGCTTCGCGAATTTTACAGAGAACACGCTTGGTAGTTCAGTGAAGTATACCTGCAAACCAGGGTATAAGCTGATGGGCTCAGAAACGAGGCTTTGTATGCCCAATGGGCAGTGGAGTGACGAAGCCCCGACTTGCAAAGTAGCATCATGCACGGGGCTTAGCAGGCCCATGAATGGCACCATAAGAGGGGAAGATCGCGCTTACGGGAGCGTGGTCCACTATGAGTGCGACCCTGGGTTTCAGTTAAATGGTCCAGGTACGAGAACGTGCCAGGCCAATCAGAACTGGGATGGGGATGAGCCGATCTGCCTTCCCATTTCCTGCGGCCAAATCCCCAACTTAGAGAACGGCCAAGTGCTAGGAGAGGAATATACGTTCCAAAAACATATCGAGTACAGCTGCAAAGAAGGTTTCGTCCTGGAAGGGGACCAGAGGAGAGTCTGCCTTGCAGACGGACGATGGAGTGGGAGATCTCCCCTTTGCAGGATGATCCAATGTGCCGAACCACCAGCACTTCGTCACGGGCAGACTAGTGGGTCGGAATTCGGCTTTGGGAAGAGAATCGAGCATCGCTGTGACAAAGGGTATATATTGCGTGGTGCATCCATACGTATCTGTCAGGCTGACGGGAACTGGGATAGAGAGGCTCCCTTCTGTGAGTCTGTCAGCTGTGGGCCTCCTGAGGACATCTCTCACGGCTTTCTGAATGGCTCGGTCTTCACTTATGGGAAATACATAAAGTACATCTGCTTTCCTGGCTATGAGTTACAGGGGAACCCAGTGAGGCAGTGTATGTCTAATGGGATGTGGAATGGAACAGTCCCCTCTTGCCGGCCTTGCGAATGCCCTGCGCCCATGATTCAGAACGGGGCAGTTGTAGGCAACCGTTTCAGCTGCGGCGAGAGGGTAGAGTTTCGGTGCCTGGAAGGTTTCAAGCTGCTAGGACCCACAGAAATCACGTGCGAAGCTGCCGGCAGATGGAGTTCTGGCTTTCCGCACTGCGGGCAGATCTCGTGCGGCCCCCCGCCAACAATCCCCAATGCATTCATCAACGGGAGCAGCTCTGTAGACCAGAACGCCATCGTTTATAATTGCGAACTGGGCTACGTGATGCAAGGGAGATCGGAATTGACGTGTACGGAGAAAGGAGCCTGGAGCAAGCCGTATCCAAGCTGCACCTTACTGACTTGCGGGCCACCACCTTCTGTCCTCCACGCAGTTGCCGTTGGAGAGTCGCAAGCCTATGGGAGCAAAGTCCAGTACAGGTAAGAAGAGTTCACATGCCAGTCTAAGAGGATTAGGCCTGGGCGATACCTGCTTTCCAGCATCGCGATATATCACCAGCAAAAATATCACAACATACCAATAAATCATGGTGTCTGAAATAAGGAGGGAACTGTGTAGAGTCATTGGCTGGCGTCGTGGTTTTTCCGGCATCATGATTTTTCCTGGCGCCTACTCTTTTGATTCACTGCCCCTTGCAAGAGGCAGGGGAGAGCTGAACGGAAGAGTTTAACAGGGACTACAGAAATAGAGTGAAGCTTCACTGTTTTCCCCACAATCATTGTTTTTGCATAGCACACAAACATGATTGGTGATATATTGCCAGGTCAAAAATTATGAAACCAATATGGACTTCCAACTGGCTTTGGACGATATACAGTGGTACCTCAGGTTACATACGCTTCAGGTTACAGACGCTTCAGGTGACAGACTCTGCTAACCCAGAAATATTACCTCAGGTTAAGAACATTGCTTCAGGATGAGAACAGAAATCGGGCAGCAGCGGCGGCGCAGCGGCAATGGGAGGCCCCATTAGCTAAAGTGGTGCTTCAGGTTAAGAACGTTTTCAGGTTAAGAACGGACCTCCGGAACGAATTAAGTATGTAACCAGAGGTACCACTGTATCAATATAAATACAGTGGTACCTTGGTTTATGATCTTAATCCGTTCCGGAAGTCCGTTTTTAAACCAAAGCGTTCTTAAACCAAGGTGTGCTTTCCCATAGCAGCGGGGGACTCAATTTACAAATGGAACACACTCAACAGGAAGCGGAACATGTTCTTAAACCAAGGTAAAGTTTACAAACCAAAACACCTACTTCTGGGTTTGCTGCATTCTTAATCCAAGTTGTTCATAAACTAAGCTGTTCTTAAACCAAGGTACCACTGTATTTACCAGCCCTAGTCTGCCTTAGAATGCCTAGCATCATGGGGGAAGCAGGGTTAGCAGGTAGGCAGAGCAAACATACATACATACATAACTTGGGGTTGCCACTCCTGTTTGCTCTGCCTACCTCCAACCCTGCTTCCCCCATACCTAGCCAATCTCCCTTTATACCTGACCAAAACCCTCCTCTGTTTCCACCTCACTCACCCCTCACAGCTCACTCCAACCTCCCATTCCACTCCCAACTAACCTTAAGCTCCTCCCCATCACAGCTCAGCCCACCTTTTAATGGGGTTTTAACACCACTGTTTAATGGAGATGGGAAGGCACTTCTGAAAGCGGCTTGCAAACTGCTCTCTGAAGCACCTCTCCATCTCCATTAAACCCTGCTTGGGTTGTTTTATGGCCAGCTCCCTTTCTCCCCTTACAAGAAGTAGGATTCTTAAGTCATCAGACGCAGACATCCCCAACAGATTCTTGTTTTGTGTTTGCATTGCAAATGTATTTCACAAAGAATGAAAGTATTGGGGGAAAGAGGTGGCAGCTGGCATTTGGGAGTTGGTTGGTCATTCTGTTAGTTGATTATTTGAGACGGTGGCTTCATCCAGGTGCAGTCTGGAGGAGTTTGTGAAGACAGGCAAGGTATGGATTAATAACTTGTGCACTGCTATGAAGGAGCTTTGAAAACAAAAAGAATTAAACCCTCTCTTGGGCTCAAGGGAGTGAAATGTATTGTATTCATTAATAGGTATGCGAATAATATTTGTTGTTCAACTGTTGCCAACCTGACAAGTAAATCTTTATCTTCAAGTCTTGTGTAAGGTGTCTTATTTAATCAAAAATAGCTAGCAGGTGTACCTTAGGATTTACTTCAGCAGTTCAGAGCATGCAATATGTACCTATTGCTGATGACCCCAGTGTGACTTGCATGTTGCAGATGTCTGGAGGGTTATGTGATGGAGACAGAAATGGATACATGCACCTGTCAAGAAGATGGACACTGGTCCCCTAACAGTATTTCCTGTTGCCCCAGAAAATGCTCCCTGCCAACAAATACAACCAATGTAATTATTTCTGGTGATGAATTCACTGTGAATAAGAGCATTGCCTTATCATGCCAAGAAGGCTATCTTCTGAATGGAGCAAACACTTCCACATGCCAGGTAAAGGTTTATCTTACTTTTGCTCTGTTTTAATCCTTGTCTTAATAGTCATATATCTGTGCCTACTGAAGTCATTCCTGAAGAGCAAAATAATAAGAATGTTATGGTAATACACCATGCTGTTCTTCTGCTAAATGAAAACCGAACTGCATTGCTGTTTTAAAAAATATTGATATGAAAATAATCCTCCATTCCAGACTGGCAGCACAATCCTATGCATGCCTACTCGGAAGTAAGTCCCAGTGCAAAGAATGGGACTTATTCCCAGGTGGCGCTGTGGTCTAAACCACTGAGCCTAGGGCTTGCCAATCAGAAGGTCGGCAGTTCGATTCCCCACGATGGGGTGAGCTCCCGTTGCTCTGTCCCAACTCCTGCCCACCTAGCAGTTCGAAAGCACGTCAAAGTGCAAGTAGATAAATAGGTACCGCTCCGGCGGGAAGGTAAATGGTGTTTCCGTGCGCTGCTCTGGTTTCGCCAGAAGTGGCTTAGTTATGCTGGCCACATGACCTGGAAAAACTGTCTGCAGACAAACATCGGCTCCCTCGGCCAGTAAAGCGAGATGAGTGCCACAACCCCAGCGTCGTTCACGACTGGACTTAACTGTCAGGGGTCCTTTACCTTTATGTGTACCAGTATATATAGGATTGCACCCTTAGTGTTGAATTTAGAGGAAGTTAATTCTGTTATTTGAAAGGCAGGGCATTCCATGCCACCTCAATAAAACTTGACATATGAGAATTGTGTCAAATTATCCTCCTTAGAGAAGGGTGGCCCTGCTCCTATTGAGTAGTGGAGTTTTATCCTTTTGTTTTTCTAGATACTGTACATTTAGATTTATATCGTTACTGGAAACGACTTGATTAGCAAGCCATGGTTGCATCGTTGTAATTTGGCATGGAGCAGTTTGTGTCTACAGAATTTGAAATATTTGGTGATGAATTAAAAATGCTATTCAACCATTTGGAAGAGATTCTTGCTGCTAAATAATGTCTACTCAACATTTCTGGATCCAAATAATGCTTTCTGTGTAAACACCTTTCTGGTAATCGTCAGATCTTTTGCTTATGACTTTTCTCAATTCCAAAAAGTGCAGGTTGCAACCCAGAAAAGCACAGGACATGCCATACCCCTGACACCATTCTAAAAAGCCCATCACCCCTGACCACTGGTCCTGCTAGCTAGGGATGATGGGAGTTGTAGTCCAAAAACAGCTAGAGACCCAGGTTTGGGAAACTCTGGTCTAGCTACTAGTCAACGTCCCAATTCTTCAGTCCAGTCATTTCTTAAACTCTGCATATCAAACTTTTTTGTTGCTAGGCTGTTTACACTTTATATATCTTGTAAAAAGAAAAGAAATGTGTTGCTTCTGTGTTGCTTAGCAAGCCATGGAGATACTTTCCCCCCTCTTTTTAGAATAACGGTAACTGGATGCCATTATTTTCAAGCGAGATCTGTGCTCCTGTTTCCTGTGGAAAGCCTGACGCTCCAGAACATGGAATAATGATTGGCAACAGATACAGTTACAAAGACGCGGTTCTTTATAAATGCAGTTCTGGTTATGAGTTGGAAGTAAGTCCATTCAATCTTTTCCTCATTCTGTTGGTTAGCATGTTGGCCAGTAGATGGCATGCTAGGTTTCAATCAGGAGGAAGCTCTTTCCGTGGTCAGGCGGAGTCCCCCCCGAACCCCGGGCAGCCCCTGGGGGAAATAACAACACGTGACAACGTTCTATGGGATTAAATTGGCCACAACTTTATTAATATTCAGATGTAGGGAGACCTTGGCTCAGGCATTGGGCGTTTATCCTTCCCAGCCCCCCAGCCGGGGTTCTGG
This sequence comes from Darevskia mixta, assembly GCA_034641385.1. Classification (NCBI taxonomy): domain Eukaryota; kingdom Metazoa; phylum Chordata; class Lepidosauria; order Squamata; family Lacertidae; genus Darevskia; species Darevskia mixta. Next base: position 20,015,604 of record JAWWNH010000017.1, read on the forward strand.
ATAAGTTTCGGGGTTATCCAGCATGTGTGGGGAGTGGGCTAGCTCTGGAGAACATATGTTCAAGCAGATAGCCCGCCCCCCTGTTCGCCGCCACTGGAGGGGGAGGGCAATGACGAACTCTGGGCATATGGTCAATGCCTCCCCCTAAGACCCCTTTAACGGGAACCCTGGTATCGCCGCCACAATGGGGGCGGGGGTCACCGCCCCCCGCCCCCCCATTTTAGGTAGATGACTAAAGGATTCCGCCCAAGGAATCTTCATTGAGCTTTGTCTGGGGTACAACTCCTCTTCAGTTCCCATTGATTGGTTGTGTGGGATGGGGTTTACCTGGACCCCATCCCCCCATATAATTTATTCCAGTGGCCAACCCAGCTCTCCCCCACAGACTTATGAGAGAATGCTTTCATATATCTTCGATAATGCTTTTCTATTTCCGTTATTCCTTGGGTTGTACCCAGTGGTTGTGCAATCAATTTATTCTTTTCCCTCCTCCTCCTCCTCCTCCTCCTCCTCCTCCTCCTCCCAGCTCCAGAGGTTGAGCCCCTCCAGAACTGTGGGGGCTTTCTTATACAGGGCTTCAGTGGGGGAGGAGGATCTGCTAGAATTAGCTGGCGTAACCTTGCTCAAACAAATCACAGAATCACAGAATCATAGAGTTGGAAGAGACCACAAGGGCCATCCAGTCCAACCCCCTGCCAAGCAGGAAACACCATCAAAGCATTCCTGACAGGTGGCTGTCAAGCCTCTGCTTAAAGACCTCCAAAGAAGGAGACTCCACCACACTCCTTGGCAGCAAATTCCATTGTCGAACAACTCTTACTGTCAAGAAATTCTTCCTAATGTTTAGGTGGAATCTTCTTTCTTGTAGTTTGAATCCATTGCTCCGTGTCCGCTTCTCTGGAGCAGCAGAAAACAACCTTTCTCCCTCCTCTATATGACATCCTTTTATATATTTGAACATGGCTATCATATCACCCCTTAACCATCTCTTCTCCAGGCTAAACATACCCAGCTCCCTAAGCCGTTCCTCATAAGGCATCGTTTCCAGGCCTTCGACCATTTTGGTTGCCCTCCTCTGGACATGTTCCAGCTTGTCAATATCCTTCTTGAACTGTGGTGCCCAGAACTGGACACAGTATTCCAGGTGGGGTCTGACCAGAGCGGAATACAGTGGTACTATTACTTCCCTTGATCTAGATGCTATACTCCTATTGATGCAGCCCAGAATTGCATTGGCTTTTTTAGCTGCTGCATCACACTGTTGACTCATGTCAAGTTTGTGGTCTACCAAGACTCCTAGATCCTTTTCACTTGTACTGCTCTCAAGCCAGGTATCACCCATCCTGTATTTGTGCCTTTCATTTTTTTTGCCCAAGTGTAGTACTTTACATTTCTCCCTGTTAAAATTCATCCTGTTTGCCTTGGCCCAGTTCTCTAATCTGTTAAGGTCATTTTGAAGTGTGATCCTGTCCTCTGGGGTATTAGCCACCCCTCCCAATTTGGTGTCATCTGCAAACTTGATCAGGATGCCCTCAAGCCCATCATCCAAGTCATTGATAAAGATGTTGAATAAGACTGGGCCCAAGACAGAACCCTGTGGCACCCCACTAGTCACTTCTCTCCAGGATGAAGAGGAGCCATTGATGAGCACCCTTTGGGTTCGGTCAGTCAGCCAGTTACAAATCCACTGAATGGTAGCATTGTCTAGCCCGCATTTTACCAGCTTCTTTACAAGAATATCATGGGGCACCTTGTCAAAGGCCTTGCTGAAATCAAGATAGGCTACATCCACAGTGTTCCCTTCGTCTACCAGGCTTGTAATTCTGTCAAAAAATGAGATCAGATTAGTCTGACATGACTTATTTTTCAGAAACCCATGCTGACTTTTAGTGATCACAGCGTTCCTTTCTAGGTGCTCACAGACCGTTTGCTTAATGATCTGCTCTAGAATCTTTCCTGGTATTGATGTCAGGCTGACTGGGCGGTAATTGTTTGGGTCCTCTCTTTTCCCCTTTTTGAAAATAGGGACAACATTTGCCCTCCTCCAGTCTGCTGGGACTTCACCTGTTTTCCAGGAATTCTCAAAGATTACTGCCAGTGGTTCTGAAATCACCTCTGCCAGTTCTTTTAATACTCTGGGATGTAGTTCATCTGGCCCTGGAGACTTGAATACATCTAAACTAGCCAAGTGTTCTTGTACTACCTCCTTACTTATTCTGGGCTGTGTTTCCCCTGCTGAATCATCTGCTCCATATTCTTCAGGTCGGGCATTGTTTTCTTTTTTGGAGAAGACTGAGGCAAAGAAGGTATTGAGGAGTTCTGCCCTTTCTGCGTCCCCTGTTCGCATTTCACCATCTTCTCCTCTAAGTGACCCCACTGTTTCCTTGTTCTTCCTTTTGCTACGGACATACCCATAAAAACTCTTTTTATTGCTTTTAACCTCTCTAGCAAGCCTGAGTTCATTCTGTGCTTTAGCTTTTCTGACTTTGTCTCTACATGTGCTGGCTATTTGTTTGAATTCCTCTCTGGTGGTTTCCCCCTTTTTCCATTTCTTGTACATATCCCTTTTAAATCTTAACTCAGTTAAAAGTTCTTTAGATAGCCACCCTGGCTTCTTTAGGCACCTTCCATGTTTTCGTCGCATTGGTACTGCTTGAAGTTGTGCTTTTAATATCTCCCTTTTAATATCTTTTAATATCTGCTTTTTTAAGATCTGCTGGTCTAAGATTCCTCTGCCCAATATCAGATTTCCTGTGAGAATAGGATATTTTGTGCTCTTTCCTGAATTATTCTTTTGCCCAATAGGGTGATGCAGAGCGTATTTGTGGAGCAGATAAACTCTGGAGTGGAGCAACACCAGTCTGCAGAAGTAAGCTATGCATTAATTTTATTATATGTCAAACTTAATTTGAACATGGCTTCCCCCCCCCCACAAGGTGCAATATTGAAATATGTTATGTTGCTTTTGCCATTGTAGCTCAGTTTCTTTCAAATTTCATTTGAAATGCACCTGGCCATTACTTTGAATGCGGAATCTGTTTGGGTCCTATGCAGAGATTCTGAGATGCTCCCCCCCCCCCCAACATTTCCCTAGTAATTAATCATCTGCAAACTCATCCATACCGGCAAAGTAAACAAAGCTAAGTACAGTCGTACCTTGGATCCCGAACGCCTTGCGAGTCGAAGGTTTTGGCTCCTGAATGCCGCAAACCCGGAAGTGAGTGTTCCGGTTTGCGAAGGTTCTTTGGAACCCGAACGTCCGACGCGGGTTCCGCAGGTTCCAGGAGCTTCCTGCAGCCAATTAGAAGCTGCGCCTCGGTTTCCAAACGTTTTGGAAGTTAAACAGACTTCCAAAACAGAGTCTGTTCAACTTCCGAGGTACCACTGTACTGTGTGTGCACGCTTTACTGAAAAGATCACCTGTGTGTTTTCATTCAGAGCTATCCTGTGGGCCCCCTGAACCAATAGATAATGGATCCATTATCGGCAAAGATTTTGTGCTTGGAGATGAAGTTCTCTACAATTGCGATCAGGGATTTGAGCTACAGGGGCCAGCTCGAAGGATTTGCCATGTTAACAAGAAGTGGAGCCCCTCAGCCCCTACGTGTGTGAGTAAGTAAATATCAGTGTCTGTTGACAAAAGTTCTCCAAGTGAGAGGTATACCACATTAGGTAAATTTCGGTAGAAACGTGAAGCATTAGACCATGACCTGGTTCGCACAACACAGTAAAACGAACTATGACTCACTGGGACTGTAAGAACACGTGGTCTCTCAGAGAGGGCTCCCACACCATGCTAAGCCAAGCCAAGGTTTTGCTGACTATATCGTTCAAGCCCTGGCTCACGATTAAGCTCTCTCTTCACTGACCACAAGCTTCTTTTCTCTTGCAGGCATAAGGTGTGAACCACCTCCAAGAGTGGAAAATGCATTGCCTGTAGTCGTAGAAAACACATACTACAGAAGTAACATATCCTTTGTATGCAATTTTGGATATCACTTGCTTGGACCTGAAAACATCACCTGCTTGGCCAATGGAACCTGGAGTAAACCCTTTCCGTCCTGCAAAGGTGATTTTTGGGTTGTGTTTTGCATTTGTGAGTGTCCTGCTAGTTTTCTTGTGGCTAGGGAGACTGGCGATCTGTTTATACACCGTCTAATAATACAGTGGTCCCTCGACTTACGAATGACCCAACTTCCATATTTTTCGAGTTACGAGTGAAAAAAGTGGCCGCGCGCTTATGAATTTTTTCGACCTCCGAATGGAAATCGTTGCCGTTTTAGATGCGGTTTCCTCGATTTACGAAGTTTAGATGCGGTTTTTTTCGACATACGAATTTTTTTGGATATTTTTCTCCCAATGCATTCCTATGGGGACTCGACTTACGATTTTTTCCGATCTACGAATGCCCATTTGGAACGGATTACATTCGTAAGTCGAGGGTCCACTGTAATAATAATAATAATAATAATAATAATAATAATAATAATAATAATAATAATAATAATAATTTATTATTTGTACCCCACCCATCCTGCTGGGTTTCCCCAACCACTCTGGGCGGCTTCCAACAAAGATTAAAATACATCAAAATGTCACACATTAAAAACTTCCCTAAACAGGGCTGCCTTCAGATGTTTTCTAAATGTTTTATGCCAAACAAGTGAGAGGTCCAGATTGTCTTCACAGAAATCCACATCTTCAGAGGGGTGGTTGGGGAGCCCTGATAGACACTCGTTGCTCTTCTGATGCTCCTCTTGTTAAACGATTCATTGCAAAGAAACAGTTAGAATCATAGAATCATAGAGTTGGAAGAGACCACAAGGGCCATCCAGTCCAACCCCCTGCCAAGCAGGAAACACCATCAAAGCATTCCTGACAGGTGGCTGTCAAGCCTCTGCTTAAAGACCTCCAAAGAAGGAGACTCCACCACACTCCTTGGCAGCAAATTCCACTGTCGAACAGCTCTTACTGGCAAAGTTCTTCCTAATGTTGAGGTGGAATCTTCTTTCTTGTAGTTTGAATCCATTGCTCCGTGTCCTCTTCTCAGGAGCAGCAGAAAACAACTTTTCTCCCTCCTCTATATGACGTCCTTTTATATATTGTCCTAATTAACTTACCATTGTTTAGAAACCAGATGTGAAGATCCGGAATTCATTGAGAATGGGAATGCTCTCTATGAAAACAACACAGTTGGCAGCAGGGCTGTGTATTATTGCAACAGAGGGTACAGCTTAGAAGGGGAGCCCATTGCAGAGTGCACAGAAGCAGGAACGTGGAGCCATCCTATACCTCAGTGCAAACGTATGTTCATTTCTCCATAATGGAAACTAGCTTTACTTTGTATCATGCAAAAGTTGTGAAGTCTGGTTTATAAAACAAAGTACTTCTAATTTGGTGTAGGCCTTTTCGCCTTCAGTGAAGTTTATCAAGGTTCGCCCACCATAAATTAGAAAATAAACTATGTTCTACATTCTCTGTAAAGGATTCTACCACAATAAAAGGGACACAGATGGCACTGTGGTGTAGTGGTTAAGAACGGTAGACTCGTAATCTGGTGAACCGGGTTCGCTTCCCCGCTCCTCCACATGCAGCTGCTGGGTGACCTTGGGCTAGTCACACTTCTTTGAAGTCTCTCAGCCCCACTCACCTCACAGAGTGTTTGTTGTGGGAGAGGAAGGGAAAGGAGAATGTTAGCCACTTTGAGACTCCTTCGGGTAGTGATAAAGCGGGATATCAAATCCAAACTCTTCTAAATTAACAGGTTACAGCTTTTGTTTTGGACTAAATACTGTATAAATAAGCCTATTTTTCAGTGGTAGCATAATTTAACTAAGTAAGCATATGTCAGGTTTTTTTACCATCTGCATTTCCCCCCTCTTCCTACGGTTAACAGCAAATCCGTGCCCTGTGCCATTCATAATCCCAGAAAATGCCCTCCTATCGGAGACAACCTTTTATGTCGGGCAAAAGGTATTTATCAAATGCCGAGAGGGTTATCAACTTCGAGGGCCGTCTGTCATAACCTGTAATTCTGATGAAGCATGGACTCCAACTAGAGCTAAATGTGAAAGTAAGTAATAAAATAATGAAAAACGTTTTTTATTATTCGTTTTTATTGAGAATAGCTTTCAACATTAAGCTCCTCTCTCCATTGAAGCTAGAACACAAAACCAAGTCTGCATTAATTAACGTTCAGGTGAAAGTGCTGATCATCATATCAACTGGTGTCTGTAGCGATAAGAGAGAGATGGACATGCCTTGAAATAATGACTAGTCTTCTGCCTGTGAAGACAAATTCACATTTTGGGTATTGTGTAAAAGTAATGGGGAGGGACAGGGGCGTAGTGTGGGGGGCCATGGCCCCGGGTGCAAGATTTTTCAGGGGTGCAAGAAGGCACCCCCATGTAGGCACCCCCTCACTGTTCTGTGCTGTGCCTGGGGGTCCCCACTCGGCCCCACACACAGTGCAAATGGAGGGAGTACCCGGTGCTTTGAAGTCCCAATTATCTCCTTGGCCATTGGGCCTTCAAAGCGCCATGTGTCCTTACGCCAGCTGATTGACAAGTGGACAGCCCCACCCACCTTTCAGATTTGGCCAGCAGCTGGGAAGGACAATATGGGAAGATATAAGGAGCCCCAGCCTGCCAACCAAATCCATATGCAAACAACCATGTGTCAGGCATCCTTGCAGATCCATAAATGCTGAAGTCAATTGTGATATTCAGACTAATCCCCCCCAAGCTCCCTGAATAGTCTTTTCAGAGTCAAATCGTGACGTGCTTTACCATTTAAATCACAGTTTCGTTATTGTGTCTGTTTAGAGATATCTTGTGGACCACCGGCTCACGTAGCAAATGCTTTAGTTCGGGGAACGTTTTATCAGTACGGAGATGTGGTGACATACTCGTGCTACAGCGGGTACATGCTGGAAGGCTCCCTCCGAAGCATTTGTTTGGAGAACGCAACCTGGACAACACCACCAGCTTGCAGAGGTAAATAGGCCTTTGCCATAACAACTGTGCCAGAGGCCCATCCTGCCACATTCTCTAGCAATTGTATGATAAGGTAAAGGTAAAGGGACCCCTGACCATTAGGTCCAGTCGTGGACAACTCTGGGATTGCGGCGCTCATCTCGCTTTACTGGCCGAGGGAGCCAGCGTACAGCTTCCGGGTCATGTGGCCAGCATGACTAAGCCACTTCTGGCAAACCAGAGCAGCGCACAGAAACACCGTTTACCTTCCCACCGGAGCGGTACCTATTTATCTACTTGCACTTTGACGTGCTTTCGAACTGCTATTATATAGACAGTGCTTTAACAGTGAACACTGGGGAAACCTCTGGAAAATTCTTTTTAGAGGGCACCTATCATACAATTGGGTGGCGCTGTGGGTTAAACCACAGAGCCTAGGGCTTGCCGATCAGAAGGTCGGCGGTTCGAAACCCCACGACGGGGTGAGCTCCCATTGTTCGGTCCCAGCTCCTGCCAACCTAGCAGTTCAAAAATACGCCAGTGCAAGTAGATAAATAGGTACCACTGCGGCGGGAAGGTAAACGGCGTTTCCATGTGCTCTGGTTTCCGTCACGGTGTTCCGTTGCGCCAGAAGCGGTTTAGTCCTGCTGGCAACATGACCTGGAAAGCTGTCTGTGGACAAATGCCAGCTCCCTCGGCCTGAAAGTGAGATGAGCGCCACACCCCATAGTCGTCATTGACTGGACTTAACCGTCCAGGGGTCCTTTACCTTTACCTTTTTTACAGCAAGGGCAAGCAAGGATGGCGCTGGTGTAAATTTTGTGTCTACATACGGCACTCTTATGCTGACCTGCACATTACCCCAATCCAGCTGCATGCAGCAATTTGAGAGGATCCATCCCCAGCAAACATTGAGCGTCTACAAAAAGAAATGACAGCTGGCTTTATTGTATGCAACTCTTTAATCTATTAAATATTGTGCATTATTCATCCTCGCCTTTCTACTCAAAAAATGAGTAATAGAAAAAAGGACCAAAGGCAGAAAGGGTCCTGTGTTCTCCTGATTCATGTCCCAGTGAGCTTTTTTAAAAAAATTAAAAGAGAGAGAGAGAAAATAAGAAGTGTATTATAAATAATGTAGACTATTTGCATTGCAAAAAGACCTCCAGCCCCTAAGCCTTTGAAGGGCTGACATCAGAAGCAGCATGAAAGCAGTCGGCATCAATGACTCACGTAAACCCTGTAGGGCTTTAGCACCAATAAATAGTATTAAGAAATGCCCCAGGTCTGCGAAATCAATACATTCTAACCCAATTAATGACATATTAATTAATATGAGTCTTACAAATAAAAATGCAGTGAGTACTTTAAGTCGGGACCGTTTCTGAGCAGATTACATGTCATATTCTGGCAACTCTGGAGTTGTCCACTGGATTCATGACAGTCATAAGACTTAGTGTGACTCCGAGTAACCTCAAGGGGAAAACCAATACAGTACTCAGCAGCTCATTCCTAGTTGTAGAACCCCCTCAAGAAAGTGCAGGATATATTACTCACAACAAAAACCATAGTATTCTGCATACTTAGTAGATCTGTATTATTATTTAAGTACCGCGAAGAGACAAAATGCTGTAACCGCCCTGCGACAGGTTTTCTGGGTATTGTGAGCGTGACACAGTGCTCAAATTTGTTCCGCATTAGACGCTGTGCTTCACACAGGTTTGATAAGAGGTACTCAGACCACCATGTGGCCCAGTGCGTTGTCAGATCAGTTTTAATTGCTGCAATCTGATGACAGGGAGGAGATGATGGATGGGGTCCAGCCCCTACATGTATTCCCCACTCTTGCCCTTCTTGGCTAATAAAAGCAAGCCGAAGAGGCAGTTGACCGCTTGGGTCTAGGGGGTGATTTCATGCCTCGCCGTGAGAGGGGTCGGGGTGCCATAAGAGGCAGTGGTTCATCCCCTCAAGAGGAGATCTCTGGACCCAGAAATATCTGTCAATTACCAGTTGCAGATATCTTCTTCTTTGATAAGGTGTTTGTTGAAGGTCGTGGCAGAACAGCTTCAGGGGTGCTCAGAAAGAAGCAGTCATCTAGTCCCTTAGTAACTGTCCAGCTTCTGGTCTGGGAGCGAAACTGCCTTGGTCACCCTAGTCCATTGATCTTGGTTGGGAGAGAACTCAGAGGAGTGCACACCTGTTGATTCTCCTGGCCTGCTTTCAGAATTTAGGAGCTGGGTGCATTGCTTTGGGACCCAGGTGGCGCTGTGGGTTAAACCACAGAGCCTAGGGCTTGCTGATCACAAGGTCGGCGGTTCGAATCCCTGCGACAGGGTGAGCTCCCGTTGCTCGGTCCCAGCTCCTGCCAACCTGGCAGTTCGAAAGCATGTCAAAGTTCAAGTAGATAAATAGGTACCGCTCCGGCGGGAAGGTAAACGGCGTTTCCGTGCGCTGCTCTGGTTCGCCAGAAGCGGCTTAGTCATGCTGGCCACATGACCTGGAAGCTGTACGCCGGCTCCCTCGGCCAGTAATGCGAGATGAGCGCCGCAACCCCAGAGTCGGACACGACTGGACCTAATGGTCAGGGGTCCCTTTACCTTTTACCTGCATTGCTTTGTAGTGATTCCGCTCTCAATCTCTGAGAGCAGTTTCAGAAAACAGCATTGGTAAAACCAGTCTCAGAGAGTTCCATGTGCGGAACACAGACAACAGAGTCATACATTGCATATGAAAACTGTTTGTTTGTTTCTCTTAGTGGTGCTTTAGCTTTTGCCACTCTCTCATTGTCAAATATCGGGGGAGGATGTTGTGAATATTTGTCCAAGCCGAGCGCAAACAGCTGCAGCGAGGCCTGATATGACATTTGCCCGAAACCGTGAGAAAGCTATCTTATCAGCTTTCTCGACATGTGATATTTATGTTCACTGTACTATTGTACCATTTGCTTTTGTGCTAACTCTTCTGGCTAGACCTGATGCCGAACGGACTGCTTTAAGCTGGCAGCAGAGATTCTCTCTGCACTTTCCTACAATAAATAGTTTAGCCTAAATTATGGCTTGTGTGTGTTGTTCTTCATGCTGGGAACAATCACATATTACTGCGCTACCGGACTACTCCTGTAGCCGGGGATGTGCGCACACGGCTTTGCTCTGGCTTTGGGCAGTCTCACAAACTGTCCCAGGTAGGGTATATGCTGACACTCTGTTCTACCAGTATCAAGAGAGGAAGTTTACTGAAGCCAGTAATTGGGTGGATGTGGACCAGTAAATTGAAACTGGATCCAAATGACAGAGATTCACCTGGCTGACTGGGTCCCAGGTCCAGAATATTTTATTTTATTTTATTATTTTTGTTGTTTAGTTGTGTCCGACTCTTCATGACCCCATGGACCAGAGCACGCCAGGCACTCCTGTCTTCCACTGCCTCCCGCAGTTTGGTCAGACTCATGTTGGTAGCTTCAAGAACACTGTCCAACCATCTCATCCTCTGCCGTCCCCTTCTCCTTGTGCCCTCCATCTTTCCCAACATCAGGGTCTTTTCCAGGGAGTCTTCTCTTCTCATGAGGTGGCCAAAGTATTGGAGCCTCAGCTTCAGGATCTGTCCTTCCAGTGAGCACTCAGGGCTGATTTCCTTCAGAATGGATCGGTTTGATCTTCTTGCAGTCCATGGGACTCTCAAGAGTCTCCTCCAGCACCATAATTCAAAAGCATCAATTCTTCGGTGATCAGCCTTCTTTATGGTCCAGCTCTCACTTCCATACATCACTACTGGGGAAACCATAGCTTTAACTATACGGACCTTTGTCGGCAAGGTGATGTCTCTGCTTTTTAAGATGCTGTCTAGGTTTGTCATTGCTTTTCTCCCAAGAAGCAGGGGCCTTTTAATTTCGTGACTGCTGCCACCATCTGCAGTCATCATGGAATCCAAGAAAGTAAAATCTCTCACTGCCTCCATTTCTTCCCCTTCTATTTGCCAGGAGGTGATTATTATTAACCTACTGAAAAGGATTGAAGTAGGTCAGACATTGAACCCACTAGAGGGCAGCAGTGCATATGCATGTTCTTCTGTATACATATTTATAGCATGTTTCAGCAAATGCAAGACCTACTTTTTCCTAACTGTGCCAAGTATTTCTCCTACATTATTTCAATAATCTTGAATTTACAGAAACTCTGTAAAAATAAGCCAATATTACCTCCAGTGAAGAAGTCAATGTGGTGCTTTCCTGATGCTGTTAGACTCTCAGCATGGCTTAAGTCCAGGGATGACAAGAGTTGTAGTTCGGCAACATCTGGAATGCACCCTGTTGATGACAGCTGGGTAGAGTGTTGGACTAAGGCCTAGGATGTGGGAATGTTAAGGATAGCAGGAAAGGATATATTGAATAAGTATTATCTTTCCTTCACTCATGCTAGTGGGTGGTGTAGCAGAGCAGATTCCCCTCAATATCGCAAGAAGCTAGTTTGCAGATTCGTTTGAATCTCTTTAGTTAAGCAATCCAATCTGGCTTGCCCAGATGGATTATTCCTGGTGTCCCCTTTTATCCCTCTTAAAAGAATAAAGACACAAGAGTCTTTCCTTGAAAGTAACAAGCCGTTTACTCACATTTCAGTTCACGATTTGATCCCTGAAAGGCAGGCTTTATTTAGTAGTTACATAACAATCTGTGAGTTCATCTCACATGGAGATTGAGCTCATGTGCTGCTAGCTGAGAGCCAGCAGACAGCAAAATTACATTAAGATAACAAAATGGCTGCAGGAGAGCAACATGGATCTGGTTATCTCCCGCTTGGACTACTGCAATGTGCTCTACATGGGGCTACCTTTGAAGAAACTGCAATTGCAGAAACTGCAATTAATCCAGAATGCGGCAGCTAGACTGATGACTGGGAGCGGCCGCCGGGACCACATAACACCGGTCCTGAGAGATCTACATTGGCTCCCAGTACATTTCCGAACACAATTCAAAGTGTTGGTGCCTAAACGGCCTCGGTCCTGTATACCTGAAGGAGCGTCTCCACCCCCATCGTTCAGCCCGGACATTGAGGTCCAGCGCCAAGGGCCTTCTGGCGGTTCCCTCACTGCGAGAAGCAAAGCTACAGGGAACCAGGCAGAGGGCCTTCTCGGTAGTGGCACCCGCCCTGTGGAACGCCCTTCCATCAGATGTCAAGGAAATAAGCAGCTATCCTATTTTTAAGAGACAGCTGAAGGCAGCCCTGTTTAGGGAAGTTTTTAATATCTAATGCTGTATTGTTTTAACATTCGACTGGGAGCCACCCAGAGTGGCTGGGGAAACTCAGGCAGATGGGCGGGGCACAAATAAATTATTATTATTATTATTATTATTATTATTATTATTATTATGGCAGCAAGAGAGCAGCAAGCAAGCGAGAAAAGGCAAGACTGAGAAAATGGCTGTGTGACCCGGCTCTTTTATTGAGTCAGCCAGAGCCATGCCCATCTCCCAGATCACATGCAGGGGGAGAATGCTCCAGACCAGTGGAACAGGAAGTTACACTGACTGGAGGTCCCCCTGCCTGTGCTCACTCTAGGGAAAGAAGGAATGTTGCATTTGATTGTTCCAATGGATTACATCCCACATAGGAGACCAAAGTATAAATCAGCCACGAAACTCGCTGGCTGACCTGGGACAGTCACCTTCTCTCTGGCAAGCCTACCTTACAGGGTTGTCAGGTTGATAAAATGGGGAAAGGAAAACAAACTGCGCCACCTTGAGCTCCTTGGAGGAAAGACGAGGTCTAACCATGGGAAATAAATAAAATATTATTCCCGTGTTGCAGGTGGGGGCTCAGGCTGACAGGGTACCTGACAAAATGAATTCAGTGGCTGAAGATTTCCTGGCTACAAATTAAGATGCTCATCCAGTATGCTGTACCAGATAATCCTTACAAGGAAGGAAACCTACTTTGCCTAGAAACCACCTAGCGCCAAGAATGAATGGAATGTGTCCTGTTCTGTAGCTCATCCTCTGTTTTCACTGCCCCACATTCTCTAACCTGGTGTTGCTCCCCTTTCCAGCTATTTGCCGGTTCCCGTGTCAGAATGGCGGCGTCTGTGAGAGACCAAATGTGTGTTCTTGCCCAGATGGATGGATGGGGCGTCTCTGTGAAGAGCGTACGTACCTTTATTATTATTTTTTTTAAAAATCTGTGTGTGCTACCCACCTTAAGCACCTGAAATTACAGCCGTACCTTGGAAGTCGAACAGCTTAGTTCCTGGACTACGGATGTAGAGCGGTATTGGTTTAGGCATTGGACCCTAACAGGCTATATCCGACCCCAACCCGTGTGTTGGAAGTCTGGGAAGGGTTAATCCCCAGTAAGGAGCCCCATTGATGTACATCGAATGGAACTCCCCCTGTGATCACCGTTGGGGCGTGCCTTGGGCCCTAACCTCCTTAGGCTTCGGACATGGCCACGCCCCCGGAATCCGTTTACCGGAATACCCTTCAAGATAGGGGCAGGTGATGGCGCTACCTCCCCTCCTCAGCTCTATGACGAATTCTTCCAATGCCTAACCTCCAAACCAAAGTTGTGACGTGTTGCTATGAGGTAGGTAGCTTTCCATTTTTAAGTTCAGAATAGAGTAGTTGTTTTGGAAGACGATAATCATACGACTGTATGCATCCTTAATTTCCGTCCACATTACTGGCCTTTCCAGTGCTTGTCAGAATTGGTCCATAATAGTGAAAAGTTAAATCTTCCACGGAGAAGTTTGGACTCCCATCTCCTCACTATCCTGTATCATTATTGGTTTGTGCCAATCATGCATCCCTCAGCAATGGTCATCTATCTGCAGCGAAACCCTAGAAATAACCCATCTCTAATGAAATACTGAGGCCACAATCCTATCAGCACGCTTACCTTGGAAATAACCCCCATTGAACCGAGTGAGATGTACGCCTAAGTAGATATTGCACTAGACTGCGCTGTAATAGTAGCAAATGTAATAAAATGTAGTCACAATAGTTCTTCCCTCTCTGCACCCGCCAAGTTCAGATCGTTTGAGATACGCAGAGCAGCGGCGTAAATATTAAAAGGAGCATCCAGCGTACATCATCTTCGTTTGCTAGCGTTTTTTGTAACCAGGTGAACGGATTATACACAAAAGATAAAGGGAGTCTAAACAACTCTGAGCCTGAATTTGCACTTCAGAGAGCAAAAGCCAAGCAGGCAGTTGAAAGAGAGCCAAGTCAGGTGCATTTGGTGCTCCAGCTACCAAAGCAAATGGAAATGACACAGTCTTCTCAGGGTTCGTCCTATATTGCACGGGAAATGCAATGGGTGGCATGGAGCTACGCTTTGCTCAGAGAAGATCCTCTGAAATTAATGAACACGACTAACTGGCTCTGCTAGCAGAAGCCCACTTAAGAATTTCCACTAGTGCAATGCCCCCAGTGCCGGATTTACGTATAAGCTAAAGAAGCTATAGCTTAAGGCCCCACACTCTTGAGAGCCCCCAAAAAATGTGAAGGGGAAAAAACTGGATGTACATTTCCAAAATATAAGATAAAAAACAAATAAAACCTACATATAGCAATAGTGTTTAGTGTTATGTAGGCTCCTATGATGTAAGGAATGGGCCCCGCCTGCTAGCCTGCTCCCTAAAATATCACTGGTTTGCTCATTTCTATATATAGGGTGGGATGCAGGTGGCGCTGTGGTCTAAACCACAGAGCCTAGGGCTTGCCGATCGGAAGGTCAGTGGTTCGAATCCCCACGACGGGGTGAGCTCCCATTGCTCAGTCCCTGCTCCTGCCAACCTAGCAGTTCGAAAGCACGAAGTGCAAGTAGATAAATAGGTACCTGCTCTGGCGGGAAGGTAAATGGCATTTCCATGTTCTGGTTCGCCAGAAGCGGCTTTGTCATGCTGGCCACATGACCCGGAAGCTGTACGCTGGCTCTCGGCCCATACAGCGAGATGAGCGCCGCAACCCCAGTATCGGATACGACTGGACCTAATGGTCAGGGGTCCCTTTACCTTTACCTTTAAGGGAAAATTCAATAAAAATGTTTTGTTTTTTTTTAAAGAGAGAGCGAGAGGAGAATTGTATAAAGACAATGTGATTGAACAGCGTAAGCTAGGGAAAAACGTTTGTAAAACATATTTTTTTTAAAGCTTGGGCATTTTAGCTCAATCATCCCACTTTATGGAAGTGGTTTTTCTGGTCCTAATACTAATGCATTTATTTTCTCTGGTAATTCCCCCCCCCCTCCCATCTTCTCTTTAGCAATCTGCATCCTGCATTGTCTGAATGGAGGTCGCTGTGTGGCTCCTTACCAGTGTGACTGCCAAGCAGGGTGGACCGGATCCCGTTGCCATCAGGGTAAACCTGTCTCACTTTGTGCCTCCCGCTATCTAACAGCAACATCTGTTATGTTGATCTGTAATTGTTCCTGGGAAGCTTTGAGGGACAATGTCGTAATCTTATCGTCGCACGCCACCCCAGTCTACTGAGGCTTCAGGGCTTCCAGGCACCGAGGAGTCTGTGGCGTCTTTATGATATATGGCTTATTTACACACATATGCAACCTGAAGCTTTTGATGAAGGGGCTTACGGCAGCAGCACCCCTAAAGTCACCAGCTTCTTCCATGATTGCAGCATCAGCATCCTTTCTCTACAGCCTTCCTTGCTCTGAAAGCAAATCCCAGCTCACCTTCTGTGCTTCCGGGTTACATCACTCCCTAAAAAACTAAGCCCTCGTTATCTACAGGGGGTGGGGCTCCAATTATTTACATACCAACACCTTTTTCCTTGAATGCTTTGATGGTTCATCTCCCCACCCCAGGCAGACACATCTCAAAAGAAGTTTCATCCAAAACACCAACCCAGGAAATGTGCCTTTGCTAATTAGCTTTGACATACGTGCTAATTACCGAGGCTTAGAATACATGCTATGCTTCCTTAGACTCTAACCTTTGGATAGACCGACACATAAGCTTAATTAAACATATTACATTATGTTATAAATAAGTGTTTTTCTTAACTGGTCTTACAATGGAAGTTTTCCAGCAAGGATGTTTCCGCAAGCACTCGTAGCAGTGTTAACATTCACAAAGACCGTTTAGCTATAAAATCTACGTACAACGTTTCCCAGTTGGTATACCAAGTCACAGTTTTTAAAAGCGGGGGAAAGCGGGTGGAGCTATGGTCTAAATCACTGAGCCTCTTGGGCTTGCCAATCAGAAGGTCAGCGGTTCGAATCCCCGCCACGGGGTGAGCTCCCGTTGCTCTGCCCCAGCTCCTGCCAACCTAGCAGTTCGAAAGCACACCAGCGCAAGTTGATAAATAGGTACCGCTGCGGCGGGAAGGTAAACGGCGTTTCCGTGCGCTCTTGCTTCCATCACGGTGTCCCTTTGCGCCAGAAGCGGTTTAGTCCTGCTGGCCACATGACCCAGAAAGCTGTCTGTGGACAAACGCCGACTCCCTCGGCCTGAAAGCAAGATGAGTGCCTCAACCCTATACAGTGGTACCTCTGGTTAAGTACTTAATTCGTTCCGGAGGTCCGTTCTTAACCTGAAACTGTTCTTAACCTGAAGCACCACTTTAGCTAATGGGGCCTCCCGCTGCCGCTGCGCTGCCAGAGCACAATTTCTGTTCTTATCCTGAAGCAAAGTTCTTAGTTAGCGGAGTTCTTAACCTGAAGCGTATGCAACCTGAGGTACCACTGTAGTCACCTTTGACTGGACTTAACCGTCCAGGGGTCCTTTACTTTTACCTTTTACCTCGGGTCAAGGTGGTCCAACTTTTCATACCAAGTGGGCTGCAAGAGAACTTTGACACAGAACCCGGGGAGGGACACACACTGCCTTGTGGGGGGGGGGATTTGAAGCACACACCCCTGAGAGCCCACATGCTGCTTTCTTCCCAAAGCTGGCTAAGTGAGGCCCGGGAACTTTGGGAAGGAGACGTGAGGGCCCTGTGGGTCCTAGAGCCCTCCCACCTCCTTCCCCAAACCCAGCGCCTTGCTTACATGTCTTTGGGAAGGCAGCGTGAGGGCTGGGGGGTCATCAAATGTTGCTGAGGGCCTCCAAAAATGCCTTGAGAGCCACCCGTTGGAGTCCCCCCTGGTTTAGGGGCACACTTAGAATCATAGAATCCTAGAGTTGGAAGAGACCCCAAGGGCCATCCAGTCCAACCCCCTGCCAAGCAGGAAACACCATCAAAGCATTCCTGACAGGTGGCTGTCAAGCCTCTGCTTAAAGACCTCCAAAGAAGGAGACTCCACCACACTCCATGGCAGCAAATTCCACTGTCGAACAGCTCTTACTGTCAGGAAGTTCTTCCTAATGTTTAGGTGGAATCTTCTTTCCTGTAGTTTGAATCCATTGCTCCGTGTCCGCTTCTCTGGAGCTTGAAATAACTCTGAAATAACTCTAAAATAACACTTGAAATAACTCTAAAAATGTAAATGTGTGTCGCAAGCTCACGAGGGTCACAGTTGAATATATTTGCCCTTCGTTTCCAAACCTGTAATATTCGAGGCATCCATCATGTATTGTCCTGAGAGGATTGTGCCAATGTTTTTTTAAAAAAATTAAACTCCTTAAATAGGACTTCCAGTTTGTCTGGGGCTGCAGTCCTATGAGGTGTAAGCCCCGAGGGAAAAACAGTTGGACTTCTAAGTAAACAGTGTTAGGATTGCAGTCTCGGTTATTTGCTCTTATCAAACCTAGTTTTTGTGTCTCAGATTTAACAGGAAATGCTAGGGTTTTATCTCTCTGCCCATTTTCCGGATAATTAAATAGCTAGTGCAGTGAAACCACTATAGCTTCACATGGCTATTTGGGCACTATTCCTACTGAGTGAGATTAGTTCCTTAATTATTTGTCCCTTATAGTTCAGCTTCATGCTGTTCCTTGTAGTATCACAGCTTCTACAGCGTTTCTGCCCCTTTCCCACTTTACATCCATGTTCAGTTATCAATAAACAGAGAAGTCCTTATCAAATCATTGGCATTTTTCAACTATTTGTTTTCTGTACCTTTCTCTCTTTTTTTGGTTTTTTCCCCATTCCCTATTTTCTGGGTTATAAGAACCGAGATGGGTTCCGCACATGCAGGTTAAGAGAATTGGTTTAAAATGTATGTTTCTGGAAACAAAAAACAACAGCTGACGTTTGCTGTCATGATCCCTTCATGTCTGTCAATGGAAACAGGCACTTCGGATCCCTTTAATCAGCACCCGTCACAATAAGTTTGCGCCATAGAGAAATAAGCCCTATTTTGCATGTACAAATTCATCCTCAGTTGTAAGCCTATGTGTAAATATTTTCTGTTCTCAAGGAACGAAAGTCAGGTGACACGGCAGGGAGACTCCCTGAAGTTTGTCATGATTCCTGCCTTACTTTTCTGAAGAAAGGGTTTTGGGAAACAGTGGGTGGGTGATTCCATCTCTTTTTTCAGCAGCCAAAAGAAGAAAAAGTCAATGCATGAGAAAAAGCAAAGCAGTGCAGAGAGAGGCCGAGGCCTATGGCAACAAAGGAAATGTACATATAGGAAGGAACAAAATAAAAAAAAATCTTTCCAGTAGCACCTTAGAGACCAACTAAGTTTGTTCTTGGTATGCGCTTTTGTGTGCATGGACACTTCTTCAGATACACTGAAACAGAAGTCACCAGACCCTTATATATAGTGAGGGGTATTACTCAGAAGGGTGGTGGGAATGGGTGATAGGCTGATAGCTGTGGTAAACCTGTTGACGACTGTTAATGACTGCAATTGGTCTTGCAGGAAAAAGCAATGGGTGAGATGGCTAAAAATAGCTTTGCCATGTATAATGAGATAAGAATCCAATGTCTCTATTCAAACCAGGTCTCTCCATGGTTTTAAGTTTGGTAATGAGTTGCAATTCAGCAACTTCTCTTTCCAGTCTATTTCTGAAATTCCTTTGCAATAAGACAGCTACTTTGAGATCTTGTATAGAGTGCCCTGGGAGATTGAAGTATTCTCCTACTGGTTTCTCTGTCTTGTGATTCCTGATGTCAGATTTATGTCCATTTATCCTTTGGCGTAGGGTTTGGCCTGTTTGTCCAATATAGAGAGCTGAAGGGCACTGTTGGCCTACCGTATATAGGAAGGAAGGCATAGGAATAAAGAGGCAGAACTATGAAGGGCAAACTGGCCGCTTCCACTAGCCACTGAAAGTTCCTCCCTAGACCTCCATTTGTTTTGCGTCCACATGAACAGAACAAAAACCAGTGGAGTTTTCAAAACTGATGTACAGAATCCTTCCATTTGTTTATTATTATTTTTTTAAGACACATTTGCTTGCATTATCATTGCAAGCCATGCAGTTAAACTGGCTGAAAACTTGCTCAGTTGGAAACAGTTAAAGGTAAAGGTAAAGGGACCCCTGACCATTAGGTCCAGTCGCGGATGACTCTGGGGTTGCGGCGCTCATCTTGCTTTACTGGCCGAGGGAGCCGGTGTTTGTCCACAGACAGTTTTTCTGGGTCATGTGACCAGCATGACTAAGCCGCTTCTGGCGAAACCAGAGCAGCGCACGGAAACGGCGTTTACCTTCCCGCCGGAGCGGTACCTATTTATCTACTTGCACTTTGACGTGCTTTCGAACTGCTAGGTTGGCAGGAGCAGGGACAGAGCACCGGGAGCTCACCCCGTCGCGGGGATTCGAACCGCCAACCTTCTGATCGGCAAGCCCTAGGCTCAGTGGTTTAGACCACAGCGCCACCTGTGTCCCTGTTTGAAACGGTTATGTGTAAGCAATTATACCAGCCACAATGTAAACTGGGGCGGCTAGCCAGCGTCTCCCCCTCCCAGATGTTGTTGGGACTACAACACCCATCGTCCAGTGTGGCCCTTCAACATCTGGAAGGCCCATGGGTTAGCCACCCGTGATGCAAACAAATGCTAATGTGGATCTGTGGTCTTCTGATACAGCTGTCTGCCGGTCTCCGTGCTTAAATGGCGGGAAATGCATACGACCAGATCGGTGCCATTGCTCTTCACCTTGGACTGGACACGACTGCTCTAGGTATGTATGTAGTTTGGGTTTAAGAGTTTCGTCCCAAATTCTGGCCTCTCTGTCCTTTGAAATAAATACACACGACCACTTACATCAGGGCTGGAGAATGTAGAATCATAGAATCCTAGAATTGTTGAGTTGGAAGGGACCCCAAGGGTCATCGAGTCCAAACGCCTGCAATGCAGGAATCTCAGCTAAAGCATCCAGGACAGATGGCCATCACAGAAGGCCTCCATGGAAGGAGAGTCCACAACCTCCCAAGGGAGATGGTTCCACTGTCGAACAGCTTGGGAGCTGAATGCGGCCCTCTGGACCTCTTTCTTTGACCCTTGGAGCTCCTCCCCAGCCTCGCTTCCAGGCCCAACACCTTGCTCACCCTATTTTGCACCCAAGTGTTTTTGCCTGGCTGGAATGCATGCACGAATTCTTCCTTGCTGGGTGAAGGATCGAGAGGAGTATGTAGAAGCTCACCTATTTCAGCAGGAAAATCTGCTTAACATTGCTCCCTCCCCTTTTTCCTCTGACTGCCAACCGCTGGCATGAAACTCCCAGAAGCTTGCCAATAATAATAATAATAATAATAATAATAATAATAATAATAATTTATTTATACCCCACCCATCTGGCTGGGTTTCCCCAGCCACTCTGGGCAGCTTCTAGCAAAACATTAAAATACAGTGGAACCTCAACGTGCGATTTTAATGCGTTCCGAAAGCACACTCGCAAGTCGAAAATTTCGTAAGTTGAAAAACGGCATTCCCATAGGAATGCATTGGAAACGTAAGTCGAAAAATTCGTAAGAAAACCCTATGTAAACCTTCGTAAGTCGAGTAAACCCCATCTAAAACTTCGTAAGTCAAGTAAACCACATCTAAAATCCAAGCGGATTTCCTTTCGGAAGTCGAAAAATTCGTAGGCGCGCGGCCACTTTTTCCCTTTCGTAAGTCGAAAAATACGTAAGTCGAGTACTTCGGAAGTCGAGGTTCCACTGTACAATAATTCATCAAAATTATTCCCTAAACAAGGCTGCCTTCAGATGTCTTCTAAAAGTCAGGTAGTTGTTTATTTCCTTGACATCTGATGGGAGGGCATTCCACAGGGTGGGCACCACTACCGAGAAGGCCCTCTGCCTGGTTCCCTATAACATCACTTCTCACAGTGAGGGAACGGCCGGAAGGCCCCCGGCGCTGGACCTCAGTGTCCGGGCTGAACGATGGGGGTGGAGACGCTCCTTCAGGTATACAGGACCGAGGCCGTTTAGGGCTTTAAAGGTCAGCACCAACACTTTGAATTGTGCTCGGAAACATACCGAGAGCCAATATATAGACTGGCTCCTCACCCCTAACAACGTGGCCTACCACCACAGTTATCTTTTGAACACAGGCAACGGCCATTTTGCACATGGGTTCCATTCCCGGACCCTAAGCACATGTAAGCATTATGCCCCCTTCTGGCTACAAAAGGACCCACGTGTCGGCAATCGTGTGTCAGTTGGGCACGCCTGAATGATTGGAAATTGAAATTGTTTGGAATTAATATTTACACTATCTTGTATACTTATTAAGTCTTGATTACCACTAATTTTATTGCCAATAATTTTAAATTCAATTGTGTGAGTGTAACTGCTGTTCTTGTGTTGTCTTGTGTTATGAGCTTAAAGCTGAAATAAAGTTGGTTGATTGATTGATTGATTGATTGATTGGGCACGCCTGAAATGGTCACCACCTGTAGTGCGGTGGACCCACTTTTAACCCATGTGGAATTGATCATTACACATCATTTCTACTAGCCCTAATCCCATGTACATATATAATAGTACAGGGTGCTATTCTATAAAAGCCAGCCAGATTATCAGCAGTGGCATTGATCGTTTCTTTGGAGAGATGTAAATCCAACGCCCTGAACAAGCCAATATGTGCATTCTGAACAGGTTATCTGCACAATTGCATAGGATGTGAAAGGGGCCGCGCATGCACAACTCCACCTTTCTGGCTGGTTTCTGGGGTGTTTCCTTTGTACTTTATTTGTATGTGGGCTTCCTTCCATGTGCAGGGATGGGTCAGCATGCTGCCAAGAGTTTGTAGCCCTGGCTCAGAGATGGCGAAACCATATGGACTTCCAGGTGTTGTCGGACTCCAACTTCCATCAGCCCCAGATGATGTGGCCAATGGCCATGGGGTGATGGGAGTTATAGCCCAATAACATCTGGGGGACCCACAGAGTTCCCCACTGCTGGCCTAGCTGAATCAGACGGTGTGAGCATATTATACCAATCCCGGTCCAACTGCACTGGCTACCAATTAGTTTCCGGGCCCAATTCAAAGTGCTGGTTTTGACCTATAAAGCCTTAAATGGCTCAAGACCGCAATACCTCAAGGACCGCCTCTTTCCATATGAACCTACCCGGACCCTGAGATCATCTTCTGAGGCCCTCCTTCGTGTGCCTCCTCCTCAAGAGGTCCGGAGGGTAGCAACACGAGAACGGGGCCTTCTCTGTAGTGGCTCCCCGTTTGGGGAATGCTCTCCCCAGGGAGGTTTGCCTGGCGCCTTCATTACACACCTTTAGGCGGTAGGCAAAAACGTTCCTTTTTAACCAGGCCTTTGGTTGATCTGTTTCACATCCTATACCCTTTTAAAATGTGGCTCTTTTCGGGGGGGGGGGCGTTATTGGGTTGTTGTTTTTATTCTGATTATATATGTTGTGACCTTTTCTGTGAACTGCCCTGAGACCTCTGGGTGTAGGGCGGTATATAAAATCAATTAATAATAATAATAATAATAATAATCAGGACGGACGTCTTCCCAATGTAGCACATCCTGATTTGTCCTCGCCTGTAATGATCTGTAGCGAATAATGAACCTGTCTTTTCGTCTCGTTCCTTATGTGCTAATCTAGGAAAAGGAAATCTGGATTCCACCACGCTTAACATGAACTCTGGACATTCTATGTCTGATCCAGCACACCCTGGTATTTTACAGGCATTGTAAAATCGAACCCAGTGCAGGGTTTGTTTGTTTGTTTTTAACAATGACAACGTGTTTGAGTTTTTTAAATGTTCTTTTTAAATTTTGTATGATGTTTTCTTAATACTTTTTTATTTTGAAAAGAACCACCTTTTTCACATGCAGAAGTGTTATCGTATATGCTGCTGTCAGTACACACAAATGTACAAACAATGTTGTCGACTGAGAGTATTTTTTAATTATTGTTGCAAATCCTTGAGCATAAGTTGGGCCCTGTCATCCTCTGGATCACACACACACACACACACACACAAACCTGCCCGTCCCCCAATTTTCAAAAGCAGTTTTTCATGTGGCATGGAGACCCTACTGCTTGAAAGAGACAAATCCATCTCTTCCCCACCTCCCGCAACAGAGAATGAATTGTGCGATTCTTTCAGACCTGACCATCACAATAATAAGTAGGAGCACACACACACCCTTCGATTAGCTCTGGTGTGAAGCAACACATGATCACTTTACTGTAGATTTATTGCTTACATATTTAAAACACACACACACACACGTGTTGTGGTGGTGCTTGGTTGCCGTTTAATTCAGAATTGAATAAGCAAAACACTAGTTGCTGTTTTCGTAAAAGAGATGGAAATTAGGCTTCTCATTTGCCTGCCACTGACATCATTTGTTTGCCGTCCTTCCTTCCTGGGTGAGGCCGTTACACTAGTGATCCTAAACAATACAAAGGAGTGGTGGTCACAGTGCTGTAACTGTCATCACCAGAGATCTCAACTACAATGATTCAGCCACTGCTAAAATTAAAAGGAGGGACCCAGGTGGCGCTGTGGGTTAAACCGCAGAGCCTAGGGCTTGCTGATCAGAAGGTCGGCGGTTTGAATCCCTGCAACGAGGTGAGCTCCCGTTGCTCGGTCCCAGCTCCTGCCCACCTAGCAGTTCGAAAGCACGTCAAAGTGCAAGTAGATAAATAGGAACCGCTCTGGCGGGAAGGTAAACGGTGTTTCCGTGTGTTGCTCTGGTTCGCCAGAAGTGGCTTAGTCATGCTGGCCACATGACCCGGAAGCTGTACGCCGGCTCTCGGCCAATAAAGCGAGATGAGCGCCGCAACCCCAGAGTCGGACACGACTGGACCTAATGGTCAGGGGTCCCTTTACTTTACCTAAAATTAAAAGGTGGTCAGGAACAAAGGAGGAAGGACGATGTTTGGACCCAGTGCTAATTCTGCTGTATTTCATGTATGAATTTACTACTTTCCAGCCTGAGTGTTTTCCATAGAACAACAGGTGCATCTTCCACACTCCTTGCTCTCTACATAAAAAAATGACACTATTTACTCGCTTAATGGTCACTCCTTGACCATTGAATTCTGGTTCTCCCCCTGCCTCCCATGCCCACCCATGGCAACTTATTTTGGGCTTCAAAGAGTATTGCAGCTTGCTCCTTGGAGGTGCAAATGGGCCTAGCATTGCTAGCTTCTCTTCTGCAGAGGAGTTCACTGTGACACAGAGTAATGTGGCTGGTGAGCGCATATTTTCCCCACACTCTGCCGCTTCCATATTGCATTGCTTGCAATACCTGTGATTAGGACTCAAAGACTCGCAGTAAAACAATGCAATTTATTATTATTATGAGCGTATTAACAGTGGCCCGTAAGCTCCAGACTTAGCTTATGGCGGCGGTTTTTCGGAAAAGTGTGGATGGAAAAAACAGCGGCATCCATCGCGAGTTTTCAGGAGGCTCGCGGTATGTTTGCATGTAATCTATGTTTAAACAAAATGATCAGAGACTGAATCTGCCCTGTAGACTTCTGTTGTTTTTATTAAAAAAACACGGTACTGCACTGCAAATGTTACACACAGGTGTGAACAAAACAGGGCATAGGAACCAAAATAAAATATTTGAGGGGGCCAGACCCCCCCCCCACACACAAATTGATGGGCATTGCCATTCAAATGGTGTGTGTCACATCTTGTGATCAATAATGCGGGGTGGGGGTTTCCTGCTCCTCCCCCCCCCCCCAATATTTTATTCAAGTTGGCAGCCCTGAAACAGGGAATGAGATTACTGCCCATCTGCAACGTACTTGAAATACCAGTTCTGTGCCACCCACTTAAGCATTTGTGTTGTGGATAGACAACCATGACTGTTAGCTGGGAAAATATCTCTGTACTTGGGAGGTAAAACATCAACTTTCAGCTGACTTATGGAAGACCACTGACTAGCGCCCTGGTTTGAAAGCAGCCCGTGTGTCTGAGAGCAGTCAGGTTCGTTCCAAAAGGGTAGGAAATAATTGTTGATCTTGTATAACCTCACTGTTACGGCCCTTTCTGAGCGCAGCCGGGCGCTCCCTTTCTGGTGCATGTGCACAATTACAAGAATTTTATTTTTAGGTTTTTTTGCAGGCGATTGGAGATACCAAGAGCAAACAGGATAGAAAGACAAAACATGATGGTCCCATTTACCAGGAACCTTTAAAAATTAAGAGGAGGAGGGGTCAAAATAATGAAAATGCATTTTCCAATAAAAATATGGTCACCGCTATTTAGTTTTGAGCAGAAAGTGTAATGAAGAATCAGCCCTGGCAATCCAAGGGAAAGCAACTGTGTGTAACACTGACTAAACTAAGAATATATTGTCTCGCAAGTCCACTGACGTTCTTTTTTCACAGCCTACCCTCCTTCATTAACTGCTCCTAACCATTTTGGTTGCCCTCCTCTGGACACGTTCCAGCTTGTCAGTATCCTTCTGTCATTGCAGCAACAGGAAATCTCCACAACATAATACACATGTGCTGGAACATAGCATACATACACCAATGATTAGCTTATCTTCACACAGGGACTTTTAAGAGGACTTGCTGTTCTACAAGATTTACAGAGCGATACATGCTCAGACCAAACCCTACGCATGTTTACTCAGAAGTAAGTCTTGCTGAGTTCAGTGAGGAGTAACTCCCAAGTCAGAGTATATTTCCACCTTAGAAACCTTCATTGAGTGGGTAAGAAAGGGAATTAAAACTCAGCTGCCATTGGCTTCCTCGATTCAATGTAAAATTGCCCCATTTTCCTCTGCGTTCAAGCATTCTGTGTATTATTTTATCCTGGTGGCATTCTGAATCATACCTTTCCTTGAAAAAAAGCCCGTATTTTGAACCAAAACACTTCGGATCTGAGAGGCGGGGAAATGTCAGGGAGGGATCATAAAGCCAACCGACCTGTTTTGAGTTCTAGCTGTACATTTTGCTGTTTATATGGTGAGCAAGTGGAGAGTTTGAAAGCTAATGACCCAGAGACAACCCTCAAGAACAGCACTGCTGCTGCGATGCAATTCCTAGAGGAAAATAAAAGGCTGGATGGTGAATTTCAATCTCTTTTTACCATACTAAATCCTCAGAGGAATTAACCTGTTTTTTAGGGGGGGGGGGACAAAAAACTTTTAAATTCAAATAATGTATTGTCATTTATGTCACTGCTTGTCATGTGTTTGAACAACTTCTGTGTGATGCACTTTACATTGTAAATAAAGTTGCACCCCATTTATTACCTGGACTGCTCATTGTTGACACCAATCAAAGGGGGTCTCTTTCTTAGCCCAGGCCACCCCCACCTGGCCTAATGTCAGGGACTGGACATCGGAGGAGGACTGGCGGAGACCGCCCCCCTCCTTTTCCTGAACCTTCCCGAGAAGAGGAGGGCAGTTTAGATTTATAATCTATACTTTGCAGAAAGTCATGACTTAAAGGACTCTACTACTACAACCATGACCCAGGTGGCGCTGTGGGTTAAACCACTGAGCCTAGGGCTTGCTGATCAGGTCAGCGGTTTGAATCCCCGCAATGGGGTGAGCTCCCGTTGCTCGGTCCCACCTCCTGCCCACCTAGCAGTTCGAAAGCCCATCAAAGTGCAAGTAGATAAATAGGTACCGCTCCGGTGGGAAGGTAAACGGCGTTTCCGTGTGCTGCTCTGGTTCGCCAGAAGCGGCTTTGTCATGCTGGCCACATGACCTGGAAACTGTACGCCAGCTCTCAGCCAATAAAGCAAGATGAGCGCCGCAACCCCAGAGTCGGACACGACTGGACCTAATGGTCAGGGGTCCCTTTACCTTTACCTTTACTACAACCATGTTACCAAGGATGGAAAGTGGCGGCAGGACGGAAGAGTGCCTTCTAAAATCAAATACCATTTCCACTGTTTTTTGGGCATTTGGCACCAAATTATTTCTGGTGCACCACGACACAAGATGGTCTACTTCCCGCTTATACACAGATTCATCGTCCTCCCGGATAAGCCCAATAACTGTTGTGTCATCAGCAAATTTCAAGATCTTAAGCGATGGATCAGTTGAGGTACAGTCATTTGTGTATAGAGAAAAGCAGTGGGAAAAGACCACACCCCTGGGGAGCACCTGTATTGATGGTATTGTTGCTCAATATAATTTCCCCCAACCTCACCTGCTGCCTCCTGTCCGTTAAAAAGCTGTATATCCATTGACAAACAGGGGCAGTCCCTGCATGAAGATGCCTTGTAGCCATAGCTATCAACTTTTGGATTTGAAAATAAGGGATTTTTCCAAACTTTCAGATTTGAAAATAAGGGATGCCGCGAGGGCGGTGCAATGGCACCAAGTAGCCTCGCCACCCTGCGCTCCAGAGGCTGCACGCAAACAGGTGAGCGAAAGAGCGAGCGCATAGACGGCAGGCAGGCTGGCTGTCTGGTTGGGCGTGAGGGTCTGGCTGCACAAGGCATGCAAGCTCCGCCCCCAGTCGGTCTCAGACTCCTTATTGGCAGCCGAGCAACGCAGCTGAGGAGCCTCCCTGGCCGGCAGGGAGGGAGAGGAGCTGCTTCCTTTGAAATCCGGGGAATTTAAGGGATATCAACAATCCGGGATAGTGGCGGGAAACAGCATTGGAATAAGGGAGTTTCCTGCAAAAAACGGGAGGGTTGACAGCTATGCTTGTAGCAGCTACATGGCAGGCTGTGGTATAGCACAGAAACCGTCATGTTCTAATCTATCTGAGCTGTCTTTGCAATTGATCTGGGCTGGTTCTTTGCTGGTCTTCCAGCCGTCTTAAGTGAAAACTCTCCCTAAAACATTTGCACTCCCTAGACCTATTGAACGCACACATAATATCAATCACATGGAAACCTTGATGAGCGTATACGAAAAGTGACTCATGGCCACATGTTAGGGCCTGGCAGTGAGAATGGATAAAATAATTACAGCGTTGTATGTTGTGGGTTTGGCTGAACAGCTTGCTGTTTTCCAACACGGCTACGCCGGCTTGTGGTTGATCTGCAGTCTGGTTTCAGTACTTCAGCCTCCATACCGACATCAACAGCGTGACACAGAAACTCATGATGCTCTGCAGGTGGAAGAAAATGCTTGCTCCAAATCCACAACGCTGCCTCGAGGCCTTTGTTCATCAGAACTGGTTTAAGAGGATTAATGCCATCAGTAGGACTTCAAGCTCTGTGCCACCCCAGCAGTTAATTGCAGGAATCATTAAACATCATGTAATGTTTATTCTCCGTAACACATGCCTACGGCCTTTTAATGGCATAGAAAGGCTGGTGGCCACACCTAGAGATGCTTCTCTTTAAAGAGTGTCACTGAGCCTGATACAAACTCAGGGGGTGGGTTGCAATTCTCTTTTGCAGGGCGTGGGGAAGAATGGAGAAGGCCAGCTCAACAACAAATCATAGAATCATAGAGTTGGAAGAGACCACAAGGGCCATCCAGTCCAACCCCCTTGCCAAGCAGGAAACACCATCAAAGCATTCCTGACAGGTGGCTGTCAAGCCTCTGCTTAAAGACCTCCAAAGAAGGAGACTCCACCACACTCCTTGGCAGCAAATTCCACTGTCAACCAGCTCTTACTGTCGGGAAGTTCTTTCTAATGTTTAGGTGGAATCTTATTTCTTGTCGTTTGAATCCATTGCTCCGTGTCCGCTTCTCTGGAGCAGCAGAAAACAACCTTTCTCCCTCCTCTATATGACATCCTTTTATATATTTGAACATGGCTATCATATCACCCCTTAACCTTCTCTTCTCCAGGCTAAACATACCCAGCTCCCTAAGCCGTTCCTCATAAGGCATCGTTTCCAGGCCTTTGACCATTTTGGTTGCCCTCCTCTGGACACGTTCCAGCTTGTCAGTATCAATGTCCACAAATGAGCTAGGAAAAACATCACTTTCATTTTACCCAGACCCCAGCGTGGAGAGAGAACAAAATGGAGCAGCCTCAATGCATAGCTGTCAACTTTCGGGTTTGAAAATAAGGGATCAGCAGCCTCACCTGTCCCGGGGACAGTCTATGGTTCTCGGGGACAGTCCACGCCGCGGAATCCCCCCAGGCTACAAATTAATTTACACCAGGCTACACGCCATCATCTTTCCCCACCTCAGGGTCTCTTTTCCAGGAAGTCTTCTCTTCTCATGCAATGCTTTGGGATCTGTCCTTCCGGTGAGCAGCCAGGGCCAATGTCCTTCAGAATGGATCGGTTTGATCTTCTTGCAGTCCACGGGACTCCAGCACCACCATTCAAAAGCGTCAATTCTTCATGGGGGGATTGATCAGGTTCACTCTTTTGGCTCTCTGGCATCCATTAATGACTTATTATACAAACGTGTTGCAGACTTTGCATCCTTTAACACTCTCTTGGAAGGAGTGTATTTGTGGGCTGGGCCAGAGTGGTTGATTTTACATGCAAGCAAAGCACAAACAATGCTGTTGTCTAATGACATCCTATTCTCTGTAACTATTGGTGAGCAATGCAGCTAAGGAGCCTCCCTGGCCGGCAGGGAGGGAGAGGAGCTGCTTCCTTTGAAATCCGGGAAATTTATGGGATATCTAACAATCTGGGATAGCAGAGGGAAATGGCGTTGGAATAAGGGAATTTCCCACCCAAAAAGGGAAACAGCGAAAAACGGCACTGGAATAAGGGAATTTCCCACCAAAAAAAGGAAGGTTGACAGCTATTGGCTCAATGATGACTGCATTGGGAAGGCAGATGCCATAAATGTGTGCCCCCCGACCCCCCCTTGGGTATGCCCATGCAGACATTGATATTAGCACACCGGTGTGTGCACTCATTTTCGCTTTACTCAGCCCAAGGTAGGAAAAAAGACACACACACACCCCGGCTCACCCACATCATCTCAGCAACTGTGACGAAACTGCCAGGTTTAAGCAGAAGGAGGATGGGAAAGTCCCACATCAACTCCAGAGTTGTTCGTGGTGGAATCCCAACGCCATGGCTTTTCAAAGGGTCCGACCCTTATTCTGAAACCCACAGAATGTAAGCTTATCGACACAGCACAAAGCAGGTCAGTATCTGCACAAAGGAAGCCTTCTCTGACTTGAGCGAAGCCTTCTGGAAGTAAAGCTCTCTTGCACCAATAAAATTAAAATTGGCCATGTTGCTGTTTTGGTTTTTTTCTTAAGCTTCTTAATCTGCCGTGTCACAGTCTCTTACATCCACCGGCAGGTTTCACATTGATAGTTGAGAAGTGTGCTGTTACTGGGACGTATGAGATTCCCGCATTCGTGGATTCAAATTACCACGGAATCCAACACCGGGCAAAGCTGTCGCTCTTCCCTTGTGGCAACTGGAGCAGAGAACTGGCCCTCCCTGAGCTGGTATACCTGTGGCAGGTGACACTACCTCAGACTGCAGGTGGGGGCTCACACAGGTGAATACAAAAAACAAATAGAACACACTTTCCGCCTTGAAACTTACATGCTGCATTTATTCGCCTTAATAGTCTATCTAGAGATGGTTTTAAAAGTAAAGGTAAAGGGACCTCCGACCATTAGGTCCAGTTGTGACCGACTCTGGGGTTGCAGCCGTCATCTCGCATTATTGACTGAGGGAGCTGGCGTACA
This sequence comes from Darevskia mixta, assembly GCA_034641385.1. Classification (NCBI taxonomy): domain Eukaryota; kingdom Metazoa; phylum Chordata; class Lepidosauria; order Squamata; family Lacertidae; genus Darevskia; species Darevskia mixta. The sequence continues at coordinate 20,046,450 of JAWWNH010000017.1, forward strand.
GCTTCCAGGTCATGTGGCCAGCATGACTAAGCCGCTTCTGGCGAACCAGAGCAGCACACGGAAATGCTGTTTACCTTCCCGCCGGAGCGGTACCTATTTATCTACTTGCACTTTGACGCGCTTTCGAACTGCTAGGTGGGCAGGAGCAGGGACCGAACAACGGGAGCTCACCCCGTCGCAGGGATTCAAACTGCCGACCTTCTGATCGGCAAGCCCTAGGCACCGTGGTTTAGACCACAACGCCACCAGCATCCCTTAGAGGTCGTTTTACTTTGTCTTATTTTAATGGAGGCACATCGAATTGTTTGAGTCCACACCCGCAGTCTGAAGTGGTATAATCCAGACACAGGTTTGCCGCCTCCCTGAGCATCCCACCTCTAGCATAGAATTGCATCCCAAGAAGGCATTTGTTTGATCTTAGGCAAATGCTTATTCCTGGGCTGCGAACCAGGCTGCAAAACGACAACAGTCCCAAGAGAGAGCATTTGCGAAAGCGTCAAGAGCAGCACTGTTATTTATGTATGCCACTACTGCGGCCCGTGTTTTGTTAGCTCAAAAACAGAAAACGAGCGAGGTCCCAAGTAAAGAAGAACGGCAACTTAAACTGATAGAATATGCGCAGCTTGCGGACCTAACATATAGAATAAGAGAACAAGAAGAACATACGTTTAAAATAAATTCAACAGTGTAAAGAAGTTTTGATGGATGTACCCTATATACTCAAGTATAAGCCTAGTTTTTCAGCACATTTTTTTGTGCTGAAAAAGCCGCCCTCGGCTTATACTCGAGTGAGGCAGGCAGTGGCTCCTATGAAGTTTTCCTGGGTTTTTTGTGGTAAAACTGGGTGCCTCGGCTTATATTCGGGTCGGCTTATACTCAAGTATATACAGTAATAATGGAATACTGAATGGTTTAGTTCATGGGTAGGCAAACTAAGGCCTGGGGGCTGGATCCGGCCCAATCTCCTTCTCAATCCAGCCTGCGGACGGTCTGGGAATCAGCGTGTTTTTACAAGAGTAGAATATGTCCTTTTATTTAAAATGCATCTCTGGGTTGTTTGTGGGGCATAGGAATTCATTCATATATTTTTTTTCAAAATATAGTCTGGCCCCCGACAAGGTCTGAGGGACAGTGGACCTGCCCCCGGCTGAAAAAGTTTGCTGACCCCTGAATGAACTATTATTTTGTGAAGCACCCTGGGATCTATGGGTATACAAATTTAATAAATAATAATAAATAATAAGAATCCATGTCCTTCTTTCAGCAAATAAAGCCTGCAAGGCGTATTATTATTATTATTTATTGAATTTATATACTGCCCAATACCCCGGGGGTCTCAGGGCGTTTTACAGAATAAAATCAAGATATAAAACCACAAAATACATAATAAAAATAAAAGCAACAACCCAATAGCCCCACCACCACCAAAAAACCCCCACATTTTAAAAGGGTATAGGATTAACCAGATCAACCAAAGGTCTGGTTAAAAAGGAACGTTTTTGCCTGGCGGCTAAAATGAAGGCGCCAGGCGAATGCCAACACACAGCAAAGCCAAAAGAAAGAAAACTTCTGTGGAACTTTTACTAGCCCTTAACTAAACATAGAACCTCTTTAAAAATGAGTCATTAAAGCAATGATATCCAGTCAGTTGGCATTCCTTCTATACCTGTACTGGTGTTGCCGAACAGGGAATTTCTGCAGATGCAGCTTTTCTCATCCTTGCACGATAAGAAACCTCACCAATCATTCCACTTCTACGCCGTTAGGAAAGCGACAGGCATCCGCCCTCCTTTCCAGGGGGGTCATTTAAGCTCACCTGCAGCTAAAGGCGCAGGAGTGAGCGCTTCCTTCTGTGCCTTTTTTTTTGGTGGGAGCTGTCTACAACGGTTTGCAGAGTCGGTCCCGGGGCATTTTTCTGCTAGAGGCAAATGGCAAAATGAAAGATAAGCACTCTCTCATTGCATGCACAGAATCTAGTCAAACTGGCAACTAAATCTGACCTCGATATCTGCAGCAGGGAAGAGCCCACCTATGCACTTGAAGACAGCAGGTAGGAGTGTCAGAAGTTGGTGTGAATGGTGTCCCAGAACTGGGCTCAAGGTTGAGGGGTACATGTGCAAGACGGGCTGCTGCCAACGGAGTGTAGCTTAAAATCAATATAAGAATATTAATTTCACACATTCAAAGATCATTTTCAGGTTTATTTCACTTTCCAAAAAAATGCAGTTTGCCCATATGCAATTAACAGAACGGTTATGAACCGTGAATAATAGTTCGATCGATTCCATGAGGGTTATTTTGATTTCTTATTTAAAGTACTAAACAAATATGGAAGCCATCGTTAAATGTATGAAATGTGTTCGTTTTGTTCAATTACGGTGGACGCTCAGGTTGCGAACGTGATCCCTGCAGGAGGCACGTTCGCAACCCGCAGCGTTTGCAACCTGCAGCGCCGCTTCTGCGCATGCGTGGGTCGCGATTTGGTGCTTCTGCGCATGCTCCGAAACCTGGAAGTAACCCGTTCTGGTACTTCTGGGTTCGGCGCAAGCACAACCTGAAAAAACGTAACCCACAGCATTTGCAACATGAGGTATGACTGTATAATGATTTAAGCTCAATTTTACCATGGATTAATCAATTGCATTGATACAATTTTGTGAAACTGGGGTGTTTATTGGAGCCTCAACTTAATTAAACTGAGTTAAATCACTTTCATTAAAAAAAATAGTTAAATATTGTAACCAGTGCAGGCTCTCCTGTTAGGGCTACTGGGGCCCAGTGTTCTCAATGAGCAAGTTAAAAAAAAAATCTCCTCCCCCTAAACACACACACACACATGTATAATATATATATATATAGTGTAGGTGTCAGGAACGTGGTCCCCCAGAGCGCAGGGGATGAGTTAGACTCAGAAATTGAGCTAAGTGAATGAGGGACCAACTCTGCAGATGAGAACTGGTTGACAGAATCGAGAGAGAGCAGCCCTACCCCTCTTTCCTATTAGCTCTCAAGAAGAGGAAGAGTTGAAAGGCTGCCAGAGCATTGCTAGGCAATCAGCAGATAAGCAGAGGTCTGAGTCTGTGTCGAATGAGAGGGGGGAGGTCAGCCTCTCAGTCCCCATTCTAGGCGTTTGGATAAAATCAGAAGGAAATGGAAGGGGAAGAGGGGAAAGGAGGGAGTCTGGCGTCCTTCCTGCTGTGGGAGGGGCGAAACTTCAGACTGACCAACAAACATAAACGCAAGCAGGCAAGAGAAGCCAGTCTCTGGATGTGTCTTTTTGTAAATAAACATACATAAAATTGCCGGAGAGTCATTACTTCTTATCGGGGGCTTGCTTGCCGCCCAGAGAAGCATTATACAGTAGTAGAAGCATTTATTTCCAAGCCCTGTTCTTCGGTCAGTTAGCTCTCTGCACCATGCAGCCAATCCTAACCCAAAAGTATAGTCATGGCAAAAATGTCCCTCCCATGTATCTCTGGGAAGAAAAACCATGGACTGGTATTTGAGTATCAGGTTTGTGCCTTTCTAGTTCTTGACCAGGTTCAGACCTGCTTAGCTTCAGCAATGCTACTGCATCTGGTGACTTCAGACTGTGCTCTGGGATGCCCTTATCCACACAGGGTTTGCCCTAATATTAGACAAGATTTTACACCCACCCACACCCCAAAAAAGTCTATTTAACCTTTAATTATCCAAAACACTTAAAAGGGGGGAGGGTTTTTTTCATTTAAACCAAGACACATCAAAATATTTCTGCAATGTATGGCTCAGGTTTTCAGAAGGATGTGGAGTCAGTCGATGTGATATCCAGACAGGCCAAACAGAGCCCAAACGTCATCTTATGAATTCACTGAGACATTGTCACACCTGCATTCTGACATGGGACCATCTAGAATTCTGCCGCTTTATTCTACATTCCGGGTAGAATGTTATTTCTGGCCACATTCCAGCCCTGTTCCTGCTCTGGAGCCTTCGCCAGGAGAGCCTCGCTTGTCATATCAGACATTTATAAAGAGTTAGCACACTTTCGCAGGGCTTGTAAAACGGAGCTGTTCCGTTTGGCTTTTGGGGTAATTTGAGTGTAACTTTTAAAATTCAAAATTTTTAAGTTTTAAAGTATATTTTATATCTGTATTTTTAATCTGTGTTTTTATATTTGTATTTGATTGTTAGCCGCCCTGAGCCCGGTTTTGGCGGGGAAGGGCGGGATATAAATAAAAGTTTATTATTATTATTATTATTATTATTATTTAAGGAAGCCTGCTGTGACTCCTATGGGCATAAATGGCAACTCTGAGAGGTAAAGGTAAAAGGTAAAGGAACCCTGGACGGTTAAGTCCAGTCAAAGGCGACTACGGGGTTGTGGCACTCATCTCACTTCAGGCCGAGGGAGCCGCCGTTTGTCCACAGACAGCTTTCCAGGTCATGTGGCCAGTGTGACTAAACCGCTTCTGGCACAACCTCTGGCTAAACCGCTTCTGGCAGAGGCTTGACAGCCACCTGTCAGGAATGCTTTGATGGTGTTTCCTGCTTGGCAGGGGGTTGGACTGGATGGCCCTTGTGGTCTCTTCCAACTCTATGATTCTGTGATTCTGTGATTCTGTGACAACGAGACACCGTGACGGAAACCAGAGCGCACGGAAACGCCATTTACCTTCCCGCCGCAGCAGTACCTATTTATCTACTTGCACTGGTGTGCTTTCGGACTACTAGGTTGGCAGGAGCTGGGACAGAGCAACAGGAGCTCACCCCGTCGCGGGGATTCGAACCGCCGACCTTCTGATCGGCAAGCCCAAGAGGCTCGGTGATTTAGACCACGGCGCCTCCCGCTTGTTGCTCATCCACAGCAAACATTGAGCACTAGGCTCTTGCGCTGTTTGGTTGCTCGATGGGAATTCCATCTGGGTTACGGCATAATCTTGTGACGAGGCACTCAGACCAAACTGCCATGTTGGGCATCAGGATGGAAGCCCTTAGGAAAGGACAGAAATACAGTCATACCTCCAGATACGAACGCTGCGTGTTGCGTTCGTCACCGGTTACGAACGCGCCGAACCCGGAAGTACCGGAACGGGTTACTTCTGGGTTTGGCGGTTTGTGCATGCGCAGAAGCGCCAAATCACATCGCGCACATGCGCAGATGCGGTACTTCAGGTTGCGCGCTGCTCAGGTTGCAAACGGGGCTCCGGAACAGATCCTGTTCGCAACTAGAGGTATGACTGTATGGAGGTTTCGGCACTGTTTCAATGGAGGCATCCAGGAAATAAAGACCTCCACTTGATGGCCACAGTGAGGATGACAGGAGGGGTTTACCTGGCTCGCTCCCATTTCTCACAGGACAGGCTACAACACTCCTTTAATTTATTCCTTCCTTTAGGCTCTGTTGCATTAGTGATAGTGACAATATTCTGAAATAAGACAGACGTAATAATTACAGCCTGACAACACAAAGAGCTCTGCATCACATGCTTTACCTCTAAAGTACATTTGAAGCAAATTTGCATGATTCCATGTTAGGTCAAATTGTTCTGCTATAAAAACAACAACAAACTGATGCGCATAATTTATGCTGGTTTTACTAGCTATGGCAGGAAGCATGCCAGATGCCCTGAAGGCCCATTCACAACCCCTGGAAATGTTCCTTGGCTAAATCTCTGGTTTCTGAGATTACAGTATATAAACACATCCACACCTTCAAGTAGTAGAAGAAGAAGAAGAAGAGTTTGGATTTGATATCCCGCTTTATCACTACCCGAAGGAGTCTCAAAGCGGCTCACATTCTGCTTTCCCTTCCTCCCCCACAACAAACACTCTGTGAGGTGAGTGGGGCTGAGAGACTTCAGAGAAGTGTGACTAGCCCAAGGTCACCCAGCAGCTGCATGGGGAGGAGCGGGGAAGCGAACCCGGTTCACCAGATTACGAGTCTACCGCTCTACTGGCTACACCACAAGGTCTAGATCTTGCCTTTCTAAAAAGAAATGAAAGCTGAAATTCCTAGGAAGCCAAAATCTCCATCCAGGACCACATTTTGCACTCCTGCAAAATGGTAGCATTGTGGAATGTTCTCACATTAATTTTAAACTCCCAGAGACATTTCAAACAGCAGGAAATGGTTGGCACTCGCCGCTAAAAGAAGAAATGTGCTAAGCAGATCACTATCAACAGAATAATATTAAAAGTTCCAATGCATTTAAGCAGTAAGACCTGTTTGACTTATGGTGAGTTGTTACATTGTGAGAAAAACAGGATTTTAACAAAGTGGGCAGTACTGAGTCCCATTGACTTCAATGCTTAACTTTCTCCTATCATGAAATCAGAGGGAATTAGAAGTCAACAGGATAAGAATTTTCCCTTCCATTGCTCTCCCTTCTTCATCTGCTGTTTCTTAAGAATTTAAGTGTCATGCACAGAGATGGTGCTATATCAATAAATCAAGTCTCTTTACATTTGCACTATAAAGTGTTGGCTAACTAACAAATCATTTTAATACTGGATAGGAGGAAGGCGTAAGGAGACGTCATCCTTCACTCCAGGAGACTCTCACACATATATATATATTTAATTCTTTTGGGTTTTCTCAGAATTGCTGGTACCTTTACAGCCCTCCGTGGCTCAACAAGAGTTCCTGACTTTCGTACCTTCCCCAAAATGCGTGTTTTTGGATGCCACGCCCAAAAAAAGCACAGCCCAAAATCGTGCAAAATTGTGGTGGCCATTTTGGCGGCTGTCCTCTCGCGAGAAAAAACTACCCCGTTTCCCCCAGGACAGAGCCATTGTGGTGTAGTGGTTAAGAGCGGTAGACTCGTAATCTGGTGAACCGGGTTCGCGTCTCCGCTCCTCCACATGCAGCTGCTGGGTGACCTTGGGCTAGTCACCCTTCTCTGACATCTCTCAGCCCCACTCACCTCACAGAGTGTTTGTTGGGGGGGGAGGAAGGGAAAGGAGAATGTGAGCCGCTTTGAGACTCCTTCGGGTAGTGATAAAGCGGGATATCAAATCCAAACTCTTCTTCTTCTTCTTCTTCTTCTTCTTCTTCTTCTTCTTCTTCTTCTTCTTCTGGTACCCAGGTGAGCCAAAAGGCAGAGTCTTGGGCAGATTATGATTATGCAGGGCAGCAGTTGTGAAACATCTCCCCGCAGGAGGTCACTACCACGTTGCTAGGAAGGGGCAAATAGGCCGGTTTTTATTTCTCTCAGTTCCTTGTTTTTCTAATCTTAAATTCAATTCTCCACATTTCTGCAGCACTGCAGATGTTTAAAAAAAAACCTCACGAAAATTCCACAACATTTTAGTGTGAATTTCTCCTGATACATTTATCATCATCATCATCATCATCATCATTATTATTATTTGCACATTTTGCAAGCCATTTCCCCTAATAGAAGCTATGTTACTGGGGTGTTATGAGAGAAGCAGCCATGTAGAGACCGTTCCCACACGGCTATGACTCAGGTTTAAGAGCCGTTCTGAGGAGAACGAGAGTTCCAAGAAAGGAAAGTAAATGGAAGCTGTCCATCTCCTTTCTGCTTCCTATAATACTTCCATTAAAACTTAATGGATTCTCCAACCTTACATCACCTCTGTTTACCAGCACCTGAACTGATGATACACCCTGCAGAGCTGACAACTTAGAAAGCTCCAACGAGATGCTTCTCTTTAGAGCTCAGCACTGATCTATCCCATTGAGGGTCCTGTTCATTCGTTTCTAAACCCAATTCCCTCAAGCTTCCTTACCATTGTAGAAACTAGATGGCCTCTTTCACGACACTCCTAAATATAAGGGATTGGGGCACATCATCATCATAATTATTATTATTCTAGCCAGATTCCTCACACCTAGAAAACTAACTTGCCTTTGAAGGTTCAGCCCATCCTTCATTAAAGTAACCTTTATTTATTTCCAATTACAAGGCCTAGATTTGCTGTAGGGATGGGAAAGTTGGGGGTTGCAGTTGCCTTCTGAGTGACTTCCGCTTTCAAAGCACCTTCTTACAGATCTTCTGCCATGTGGTTTGTGATTTAAGGCCTGAATATTTAACCTCAAGAGGTGGGGCACCACCATTTCCCCACATAATAAACACGTTGCATAAATAAAACAAGTCAGGTACCTTGAAACCTGCAGTTGCAAATATCAAAGGATTTATATCGGACTTTTTAGAATGGCAACAACAAAGGCCGGTTTACCATTTGAAGAGGACCTGAGCTATAATAAATTATAATGCTCATTATATTGTATGTAAAATAGGTACCCAGCCAATTCTTGGTTAGATTGCCACTATACTGTAATTACTGGGACGCGGGTGGCACTGTGGTCTAAACCAATGAGCCTAGGGCTTGCCAATCGGAAGGTCAGCGGTTCGAATCCCCACGACGGAGTGAGCTCCCGTTGCTCGGTCCCTGCTCCTGCCAACCTAGCAGTTCGAAAGCATGCCCAAGTGCAAGTAGATAAATTGGTACCGCTCCAGTGGGAAGGTAAACAGCATTTCCATGCGCTGCTCTGGTTCGCCAGAAGCGGCTTAGTCCTGCTGGCCACATGACCCGGAAGCTGTACGCCGGCTCCCTCGGCCAGTAAAGCGAGATGAGCTCCGCAACCCCAGAGTCGTCCGCGACTGGACCCAACGGTCAGGGGTCCCTTTACCTTTACCTTTATACTGTAATTGCTGTGACTGAGATCTGTTTCAGGGTGCTAAATTTTGGCTTTGCAAAGGCCACCATATTATGAAAGAGCAACACCAAGTAAACTGGCAAAAATGTATAAATCTAAATCAAACAAATGTTGGAAATGTAAAGAGAAAGAAGATTCTTTTTATCATATGTGGTGGTCTTGTAGAAAGGTTAAAGCTTGCTGGGAAATGATATATAATGAATTGAAAAGGATGTTCAAAATAACTTTTACAAAAAAAACAAAAACCCAGAAGCTTTTCTTTTGGGAATTATAGGGGCAGAACTACCTAAATTGTATAGAAATTTATTTACGTATGCTACCACTGCAGCAAGAATGTTACTTGCCCAAAAATGTAAAGAAGAAATCCCAGTAGAGGAAGAATGGATACAAAAATTTATGGAATATGCAGAAATGGCAAAACTTACCGGAAGAATAAGAAATCAAGATAACAAACTTCTTATAAAAGAATGGAAATGGTTTATTGAATATTGTATAGATAAATTGTAAACAGATAAAAACATTAGCAGGATTATTGTAATAACCTGCAGTTTTATAAGAGTATATATTTATAGTAGATGACTAAATGAGCAAGTTAAGTGAATTTGGATATGCAGAAGATATTAAAAAATAAATTTAAGGAACCGCAGAAAGAGGGGGAACGAAGTCAAATTTTGAAATGATAAATGGATTGTAAAACGAATGAAATGTATAAATTTGAAAAGTATAAACAAATAACATATTATGAAAGAGTACCAAAGTCTGCCCTGATAGTTGAGAAGGGGAATTACTTGAAATTGGGCGAAGGAAGTGGCTCTCTACTTGTATTAAGGTTTGTCTGCCTAATTTCACACAAACAGGAAAAAGTGCCAAGCTGTAAGGGAATTTCTGAAACGGAAAATCGGAGCCTCAGCAAGCTACCTGCACGTGATATACAATGCAACCTAGCAAACGCCACGTGGAAACTCTGTACGACGTCATGAGGCAAGTATAACATTTGGACCTTGTTTCCTATAAAGCCGTAACTGTTGATGGAGTCAAGAATCAGTAAGAATTAAGAGCAAGGCCTTAACAACCTAAACCTCAGCAAATCTCTCCCCGCAAAATGTGTTCAATTCAATAGGGCTTTTAACCCCAGAGTGAATGCAACCAGTGCCGGATTTACGTATAAGCTAAACAAGCTATAGCTTAGGGCCCTCATTCTCTTGGGGCCCCCCAAAAAATTAAAGGAAAAAAACCTGGATGTACATTTCCAAAATATAAGATAAAAAACAAATAAAATAAAACCTACATGCAGCAAGTGTTTTGTGTTGCGTAGGCTCCTATGATGTAATATGAAGTAATGGGCCCCACCTGCTAGCCTGCTCCCCAAAATATCACTGGTTTGCTCATTTCTATATATAGGGTGCCTACATTCTGCATGGACTGGTTGCATAGCATATATTCAACACAAAAAACAGTGACAATTTGTTGTTGACAAAGGACAGCTGGACATATAAAAAGGGACCCCTGACCATTAGGTCCAGTCATATCCGACTCTGGGGTTGCGGCACTCATCTCACTTTATTGGCCGAGAGCCAGCGTACAGCTTCCAGGTCATGTGGCCAGCATGACAAAGCCGCTTCTGGCGAACCAGAGCAGCGCATGGAAACGCCGTTTACCTTCCCGCCGGAGCGGTACCTATTTATCTACTTGCACTTTGACGTGCTTTCGAACTGCTAGGTGGGCAGGAGCTGGGACCGAGCAACGGGAGCTCACCCCGTCGTGGGGATTCGAACCGCCAACCTTCTGATCAGCAAGCCCTAGGCTCTGTGGTTTAACCCACAGCACCACCTGGGTCCGTGCTGGACATATAAAGGGCCCCATTACCTTCAGTAGCTTAGGGCCTCAGCAAACCTAAATCCGGCCCTGAATGCAACCCACTCCAGACCCTCCCCAGTCTGGGAGCCCTTTCATGAAAGCCAACCTGAAGTAATTGTGTAGCTGAATATTGAGAGGGTTTGAGCTGGCCCACTTCTCTATGTCATAAAAGCATCCTGGCAACCTGATCTGACTTTGAATCACCTGCTGATGATAAAATTTGGGGGGGGCGAGGGGGGGCGAGAGAAAATAGCTTGAAGAGGACCTAATGGAGGAATCTGCAGTGCTACCAAATATACACAATCGGGCAAGTGTTTGAATTCATGCTACTATAGAATTAGCTTGACGTCTCATTGAAAGCCAAGTAGATAACTGGAAGAAATTCAGCCAAAGCTGGCCAAATCTGCAGTAATTTATGAATAAGCATTTCTCCCCCCCCCCTCTCACTCCCCCACCCTCACCCCCTTTCTGGACACGGTGATGGGTGAAACAGAATTATGCCTTTTAGCCATTTGCAAAGATGCTCATGATGTGAGATTGCTCAGTACCTTGTAGACTGCTGAGCCTAGGGTTGCCATACGTCTGGAATTTCCCTGACGTATCCGGAATACTGCAGCTGCAAGCAGTGTCAGGGCAAAAATCGCCGAAACGTCAGGAAAAATCCAGGCGTATGGCAGCCCGTGTTTTCTTTGCAATTTTGCAAAAAAAAGGAAAGGGGGGGAAAAGGTCTGTCCAGATTTTCACTTTTTGAAATATGGCAACCCTAGCTGAGCCTGTATCTTTAGAGCTCAACAGGCAATCATAGCCATGTCTTCTCAAAAGCAAATTCCCATTGAGTTCCGTGAGGCTTCCTGCGAGAAAAGTGGCTATAGGTTGCAGGCCAAGAACCCACCTGTCTTTCCTGCATGATTCTTAGTCACTTAGCACATCATCATAAGTAAGAGGTAAGTTTTTAAGAAAAGAAAAGAAAGAAAAAAGAAAAGAATCACAGTTTATCATTTTAAAATGTATTGGGTCTTGCTTTTGGTCCAATCATGACCGAGCAGTTTCGCAGAAAACTGGTCTAACCCACAGAGCCTAGGGCTTGCCGATCAGAAGGTCGGCGGTTTGAATCCCCGCGGCGGGGTGAGCTCCCGTTGTTCGGTCCCAGCTCCTGCCCACCTAGCAGTTCGAAAGCACGTCAAGTGCAAGTAGATAAATAGGTACCGCTCCGGTGGGAAGGTACATAGCATTTCCGTGCGCTTTTCTGGTTCGCCAGAAGTGGCTTAGTCATGCTGGCCACATGACCCGGAAGCTGTCTGCAGACAAATGCCAGCTCCCTCGGCCTATAGAGTGAGATGAACACCACAACCCCAGAGTCATCTGCGACTGGACCTAATGGCCAGGGGTACCTTTACCTTTTCACAACTCCGGTTTTTGGTGAATTTTCTCCTGTCTTGGAGCAACTTGGCAAAACAGTTCTCTTCATCTGTGTGCTTTAATTTGACATCTAATTCTTCTTTCTCTTTGACCATGGGTATTGGCCTAGGTTATGTCCGGACAAACCTGTTTTTTGAGCATTCATTCTGATTCGCTGGCGCAATGTTTGTGGGGAGGTTAGATGACACCATCTAATTACTGAGCATTCATTTTGATTTGCTGGTGAGGTGGTTATACAAAGTTACCCCACACTTTTCAGCACATTTCCCCCTTACTTTCCTTATCACAAAAAAAGTCTAATCTTTGGGTGAAGCAGTTGCACAAGGGCACCAAATCAGCTGTAGTTGCACAGTCTGAGTTTGCCAACGCGTGATTTAATCCCAACCCAAAATAGCCCCTTATCTATGATCCAGAGCTGACTCTGCAAAGAGGGAAGTGATTAAATATCGTATAGTCTTGGTTCAAAGAACAGTAAACAAAATAAAAAGTTGTACAATTGAAAGTATCTGTGATAAAAGGCATAATTTGGGGGTGATAAAAACCACCCTCTTAAGAAAAACGGAGATCAGATATCTGGGTGTATTTCCATCCTACACAGGCAAGTAAGGAGAATTATCTCAGTTCAAGGGCACATCCCAGCCAGGCTAAAATCACCAGAGGAGGTCATAGAGCGGGACCAGTCGGTGGGAAGGGGTGAAGAGGTCTGGCCCTAGAGACAGTCCTGAGGGCCAGATAAGAGAGCCCTAGAGGGTTACTACGGTCAGTCCCTGGTCCAGAGGTTCCCCCCGTCTTGTTGGCTATGTGATTGGCTCATCTGCTGACTGCCTGTGCTTTCTGTTCTTTCTGTTTCCAAACAGAAAGAATTCAACGATCTACTAAAGAATGCAGGATCCAAACTGGTGGTTGTCGACTTTTCCGCAAAATGGTGCGGGCCTTGCAAAATGATCCGTCCTTTGGTTCACGTAAGTTAAGTCTCGTGTTGCCGTTACGGGCAAGGAGAAAATGTGGTTCCATTGCTGTCTTGATTTTGCTTTGCAACTGGGCCGATTCTCCCTTGGGATCATTGAAGGCTGCCTTGCATCACATCTGTCTAACTTGGTGTTTTGTGCTCTGGCTGACAGCTGCTCTCCAGGGTCACCGGTGCCTAAATTCTTTCACATCACCTCTTACCTATTTCATTTTAACACTGGAGATGCCAGGGATTGAATCTGGGATCTTCTTCTGCCACTGAGCTGCGGTCCTTTGCTATCTTCTGTGCCTCAACATGCTTCCCATGTTGTCTCCTGCTTCCTTCAAACCTTTGCTCAGAACACACCTTTCCTATGAAGTCTTTGGCTTATCCTGAATCCTCAGCCCCAAACAAAAAAAGAGAATTAGTTCCTCATATTCATCCCTTGCCAACCTTGCCTCAACCTCTTATCGTTCCATCTCTTGTTTCATTCTCCTCACCTCTCAGACTTTACACTGTGAGCTTCTTGGGAGAGAGATTTCGCCAGAACCTGCCCCTTTCCCTTGCTTCTCTCGCAGCAATAGTGGGAGAAGGGCGTCCCTTGGTTTCTGCCGCCTGAGGCGGCTGCCTCAGTCTGCCTCATGGGTGAGCTGGCCCTACTATTTAGTTATCATTTCAGACAGTGCAAGGAACAAATAAGCCAACTGAGCTGGCAGTTCCAAAACAGAAGAAGAGAAAAAGAATAATAATTGTGGATGGCAATCACCTCCAACAGTATATCCCAGCTCGACTCCTCAGATGGGGCACTGAAGTTCCAGTTCTATGGAGTTATCAGCTGAAATTAGACAGCTTCGTGTGATAATGTTTAGGTCCCTACTGAGGATATTTTTGTTTAAGAAGGCTTCCCCCGAGGTGTGACCCAGTCATTTATCGAAGATTAAGTGCACATCCACAGAAATGATTTTATTGCTGGAATTACTTTCTTGCTTTTAGCGCTTGATTTTGTGGCAAAAAAAGGTAAAAAGGTAAAGGACCCCTGGAGGGTTAAGTCCAGTCAAAGGTGACTATGGGGTTGCGGCACTCATCTCGCTTTCAGGCCGAGGGAGCCGGCGTTTGTCCATAGACAGCTTTCCGGGTAAGGTGGCCAGCAGGACTAAACCACTTCTGGCGCAACGGGACACCATCACGAAAACCAGAGTGCACAGAAATGCTGTTTACCTTCCCGCCACAGTGGTACCTATTTATCTACTTGCGCTGGTGTGCTTTCAAACTACTAGGTTGGCAGGAGCTGGGACAGAGCAACGGGAGCTTACCCTGTCGCGGGGCATCGAACCACCGATCTTCTGATCGGCAAGCCCAAGAGGCTCAGTGGTTTAGGCTACAGCGCCACTTGCATCCCGTCCTGTTTTTGTGGCAGCACTACAGCATACGTTTAAAGCACACGTTTGAAGAAGAAGAAGAGTTTGGATTTGATATCCCGCTTTATGACTACCCAAAGGAGTCTCAAAGCGGCTAACATTCTCCTTTCCCTTCCTCTCCCACAACAAACACTCTGTGAGGTGAGTGGGGCTGAGAGACTTCAGAGAAGTGTGACTAGCCCAAGGTCACCCAGCAGCTGCATGTGGAGGAGCGGAGACGCGAACCCGGTTCACCAGGGTTCCCAGTTACGAGTCTACCGCTCTTAACCACTACACCACGCTGGCAGCCCAAATCAATAGAGGTCCATATAGCTCAAGGAGATCATAGGATGGTCCTAGCCATACTGGCTGTAAACTGCCAAGTGATAAGCAGAAAATCACCAGCTGAAGAATCTCCAAGTGATGGGAGAAAGTGTACCTGTTGGATTTCCGCCTATCATGTGGCTGTTAACGGTATAGGCACCCCGTGAGGGGACAGGCCTAGTACCAGCCTGATGTGAATTTGTCTGCTATCGCTTACTCTTTTAAGCAGAGGTCTACCTTGGCACCAGGAAGAACTCTCAGTGGGTGATGGGATACCTACAGGCACTCGAGGGATAATAACGAAGTCAGAAATATAGGCATCCGATATTGTGAAGCAGCCAAATTGCAGTTTAGGTGGAGAGCAAGTTGCTAATGTGTCTTCTAGGGGTTGCAACAAAGGGCTTTTAGCAAAGCACTTAAAAAGTGAAGGGAGATATGGCGTTTGCTTGTTAATGAATCAAAGGTCCGTGGGCAATTCTGCTGAATGATTTAAAAGGCAGCTTCTACAGAAGCATGTTCAGTAAGTCAGCCAAACGTCGCTGCTCATCTTCCTGGCCCAACTGTCAGTTAAAGGATACAAACAGCGCTGCTCACTCCAGAGATCCCCAAGTCATTAAAAAGGCCGCCAAAACCCACTTTAAACAAGACTTCCCAGGTGTCCCTATTTTCCAGGGACAGTCCTGGATTTACAGAAGCCGTCCCAGTTTCTGATTTGATCCCAGAATGTCCTGCATTTCCTTAAGATGCTCCTATTTTCATCGGAGAAATGTTGGAGGATATGGTAGGATGTCCTGGTTTTCTTTGGAGAAATGATGGAGGGTATGGAGCTATCTGACACCCGAGCCATCTCAAGACAGCCCTGTATGGGTTGTTGTTTTTTAAATGCTTAATGTTTTATTATGTTTTTATATATGTTGGGACCCACCCAGAGTGGCTGGGGCAACCCAGTCAGATGGGAGGGGTATAAACATATGAGAGAGTGGATAACTCTCTGCTGGAAGTGAAGCTACAGGGAACCAGGCAGAGGGCCTTCTTGGTAGTGGCACCCTCCTTGTGAAATGCCCTCCCCCTCAGATGTCAAGGAGATAAATTACACAACTTTTAGAAGACATCTGAAGGCAGCCCTGTTTCAGGAAGTTTCTGTTTGATGTCTTATTATGTTTTTATATGTGCTGGAAGCTGCCCAGAGTGGCTGAGACAAGCCAACCAGATGGGCGAAGAGGAAGAAGAAGAAGAAGAAGAAGAATACACTAAGACATCTCTATTTTCATCCTAGAAATGTTGGTTGGCATGTAAACACCAACAAAACAAGTCTAGTGTAAAGACTGGGGGTGCACGCACATGTTATCTGTGACATGGAGCTGCCACTTTATAATAATAATAATAATAATAATAATAATAATAATAATAATAATAATAATAATAATAATAATTTATTATTTGTACCCCGCCCATCTGGCTGGGTCTCCCCAGCCACTCTGGGCGGCTTCCAGTAAACATTAAAATATATTAACACATCACAGTTATTTTGTTTCCCCCACCCGCCCAAACCCGTACGACATAGGATCCCTTACCCCCACATCGTGATGTCATTTTAATGTGCATTTTCCCATTTAATGTGCATTTTCCCATTTAATGTGCATTTTCCCATTTAATGTGCATGTTCTGATGTTTTCCCCAACCCAGCAGAGCAAATTTAGGGTGCATGAGGGACACACAAAGGGATGAGAGGGTGGGAGTCGTGTCATCTGCAACAGCGTAGTAATCAGGGGTGCCCAATCTTTTTTCCAAGAGGGCCAGATTTGATTAAGTGAACATGCGTGTGGGCCGAACAAAGTTGCTGAGCTATTTTTTAGGATTGAAGTTGTTGAGCTTTTATTAGGGTTTAACCCCAAAGCTGTTGAGCTATTTTTAGGACTGAAGTTGCTGAGCTTTTTTAAGGGTTTTACCCCAGGACATATACTGCCACGGGGGCTGGATTAAATCGACCGAATTAGGCCCCCGAAACGGACTTTGGACATGCCTGCCGTAGTTGAATTCTACCATTTGTTTTTTGTTTCAGTACCTTCTGCACTATTAAAAGTCACGGGGGCCCTGATCTCTTTCGCAAGATTCTGACACAAAGAGATATTCCAGAACTTATCACTTTGCCCTTGAGGCAGTGAGAGAGATGGATCAAAACCATGTTAGTCAACTTCCACTCACAAGGCCATGTGGTGGTGGAATGTCAGCTGCTCTCGGGAAAGATAGTTTCATTATAGAAGAACCTGCAAATGATGCCTTTCCCCTCCATGTGAGGAATTATGAATTGTCTGCCTCTTGTTTTCACTCATGCTCACTGTTTGGCTCAAGGGTCTGTCTCCCTGTAAGTGCCATCCCATCCGTTCTCATTTGTCGCTTGGCAATGGTCTTAATCAAGCAAACACTAATAATGAAGGGTTGGAATTAAAATCTGTTTCCATTAAATAAAAAAAAATGTGAACCACAAGAGTTCATCTGTTTCAGACCTCATTTATGAAGTTGTCACCAGATGCATAGGATAAAAGGACGTCTGTGATGTAGATTAAAAGAGGGAATGTGGGCAGGTGGTAATGCAAAGGGCAACATATATTCCAGATATGTGGGACTACTTCCTGGGCAAAGGAAACTTGCAGCTCTTCTGATGTTAACAGGGAGAAATGTAAAGTACTACACTTGGGCAAAAAAAATGAAAGGCACAAATACAGGATGGGTGACACCTGGCTTGAGAGCAGTACAAGTGAAAAGGATCTAGGAGTCTTGGTAGACCACAAACTTGACATGAGTCCACAGTGTGATGCAGCAGCTAAAAAAGCCAATGCAATTCTGGGCTGCATCAATAGGAGTATAGCGTCTAGATCAAGGGAAGTAATAGTACCACTGTATTCCGCTCTGGTCAGACCTCACCTGGAATACTGTGTCCAGTTCTGGGCACCACAGTTCAAGAAGGATACTGACAAGCTGGAACGTGTCCAGAGGAGGGCAACCAAAATGGTCAAAGGCCTGGAAACGATGCCTTATGAGGAACGGCTTAGGGAGCTGGGTATGTTTAGCCTGGAGAAGAGAAGGTTAAGGGGTGATATGATAGCCATGTTCAAATATATAAAAGGATGTCATATAGAGGAGGGAGAAAGGTTGTTTTCTGCTGCTCCAGAGAAACGGACACGGAGCAATGGATTGAAACTACAAGAAAGAAGATTCCACCTAAACATTAGGAAGAATTTCCTGACAGTAAGAGCTGTTCGACAGTGGAATTTGCTGCCAAGGAGTGTGGTGGAGTCTCCTTCTTTGGAGGTCTTTAAGCAGAGGCTTGACAGCCACCTGTCAGGAATGCTTTGATGGTGTTTCCTGCTTGGCAGGGGGTTGGACTGGATGGCCCTTGGGGTCTCTTCCAACTCTATGATTCTATGATTCTATGATGTTCCTGGGCTCCTACTTCCATCAGTCCTTGCCACCATGGTCAGTGGTCAGGGATGAATGGGAGTTGTTGTTATTGAGTCTCCAGCCTGGGCTCAACTTGTGAGTGCTCTAGAGTGCTCTGGGACCCTGAACTCTTGCCTCGCATTAATAATAATAATAATAATAATAATAATAATAATAATAATAATAATAATTTATTATTTGTACCCCACCCATCTGGCCGGGTCCCCCCAGCCACTCTGGGCGGCCTCCAACAGATATTAAAATACATTAAAATATCACAGGTTAAAAACTTCCCTAAACAGGGCTGCCTTGAGGTATTTTCTGAATGTCAGATAGTTGTTTATCTCTTTGACATCTGCTGGGAGGGCGTTCCACAGGGCGGGTGTCACTACCGAGAAGGCTCTCTGCCTGGTTCCCTGTAGCTTTGCTTCTCGCAGTGAGGGAACCGCCAGAAGGCCCTCGGCGCTGGATCTCAGTGTCCGGGCTGAACGGTGGGGGTGGAGACGCTCCTTCAGGTATACTGGACCGAAGTCATTTAGGGCTTTAAAGGTCAGCACCAACACTTTAAATTGTGCTCGGAAATGTACTGGGAGCCAATGTAGTTCTCTCAGGACCAGTGTTATGTGGTCCCGGCGGCCACTCCCAGTCACTAGTCTAGCTGCCACATTCTGGATTAGTTGTAGTTTCTGAGTCAACTTCAAAGGTAGCCCCACGTAGAGCGCATTGCAGTAGTCCAAACGGGAGATAACTAGAGCATGCACCACTCTGGCGAGACAGTCTGCGGGCAGGTAGGGTCTTAGCCTGCGCACCAGTTGGAGCTGGTAGACAGCTGCCCTGGATACATTACCCTACTTTGCTTCGTTGCTTTGTTCTGCTTGCTCAAATTGGAACGTTTGCGTTCAGTTCAGAAACCCTCCGAAAGGCTGTCCGTCGTGTACAACTGGAAAATGTGGAATAGGGCTTTGGGTGGCCAGGTGAAGAAGAGGACAAGGCCTCTGCACCTTTAGTAGATGTATAGATTTGAAGGAGGTTCAGAAGATGTAGGTGAAGTCTGCAGTGGTAATCGTAGGGCTTCGTTTGAGAGCGGAGGTTTTCAAGTTGTATTCTGAGGAACTCACATTCACCGGAAAGCTCATGCCAAAATAAAACCCTTACTTATAAAGATGTCACAAGATTCTTTGTTCTATTCGCCCGAAAGGCTCCCTGGATGCAGTCCAGTCAAAGTTAGTCACTCGTGACTTAAGCCTTGTTGAAGTCAGTGTGGCCCTTAGGTAGGGCTGAATCTTGCCTTCAAGTAAATATAGGTAGGGCTGAATCTGATTTATGTCACCAACCATAAAACCCAATAACTTTTCCAATGAAAAGCATGAAGAGTCTTGTGGCATTCAAAAAAAAAAATGAATTCCAAAAAAGGTGTTGTCATTAAGAAGTTCATTTGAAATCAGTGTGGCTTACTTCCAAGTAAGCATGACTAAGAATGAGCTGTGTCCCATTCTACTCAGCAGCTCTTGATACCATCAGCCAGATGCCACCAGCCATGGTATCCTTCTGGAGGGTACCGTTTTCCAACTGGACTTACCGGTAGTTGGGAATAATTTTCTGGATGGTGTCTATTGAGTGGATAGCCCTGTGAGAAAAGGAGATCAAGAAGAAGAAGAGGAGGAGGAGGAGGAGGAGGAGGAGGAGGAGGAGGAGGAGGAGTTTGGATTTGATATCCCGCTTTATCACTACCCGAAGGAGTCTCAAAGCGGCAAACATTCTCCTTTCCCTTCCTCCCCCACAACAAACACTCTGTGAGGTGAGTGGGGCTGAGAGACTTCAGAGAAGTGTGACTAGCCCAAGGTCACCCAGCAGCTGCATGTGGAGGAGCGGAGACGCGAACCCGGTTCCCCAGATTATGACTCTACCGCTCTTAACCACTACACTACACTGGCTCGTTCCAAAATCAGTTCTGGTTAGCTAATTAGGCACTACCTGCCATTGAGCCACTTGGGCTTCAAATGATAGCATTGGAACAAGGAGCGTCCCCAGACAATTAACTTGCCTCTTCAGGATGAGCGCAACTCTATCCCAAAAAAGGTCATTGCCCAATTCCCACATATGAATTCTGGTCCACCAACAGCACCTCCATCTTGTCAGGAACCATCTTGTTTTGAGCACCTCACCACCTCCTGACAAAGGTACAGAATCTGTCCAGCCATACCTGGTTCAGATGATGTAGAGACAGAGCAGAAAGTCATCAGTCTGTCGGCAATAAAGGTAAAGGAACCCCTGACCGTTAGGACCAGGCGTGTCCAACTCTGGGGTTGCGGCGCTCATCTCGCTTTATTGGCCGAGAGCCGGCGTACAGCTTCCAGGTCATGTGGCCAGCATGGCAAAGCCGCTTCTGGCGAACCAGAGCAGCACATGGAAACGCCGTTTACCTTCCCGCCGGAGTGGTACCTATTTATCTACTTGCACTTTGACGTCCTTTTGAACTGCTAGGTGGGCAGGAGTAGGGACCGAGCAATGGGAGCTCACTCCGTTGCGGGGATTCGAACCGCCGACCTTCTGATCGTCAAACCCTAGGGCCCAGTGGTGGCTAACCTTGACACTCCAGATGTTTTGGAACTACAACTCCCATCATCCCTAGCTAACAGGACCAGTGGTCAGGGATGATGGGAGTTGTAGTTCCAAAACATCTGGAGTGCCAAGGTTAGCCACCACTGCCCTAGGCTCTGTGGTTGACAATACTGAACCCCAAACTCTCAGATGACTCAAGCTAGGGGCTTCATGTAGATGCCAACCAGCATAGCGGGCAAGAGGGAACCATGTGGGGACCCCATAGCACAACTGCCAGGAAGCTGAGCAGAAGTTCCTCAGTGCCGTTTTCTGCAAGCAGTCCTGCAGGTAGGAGTGCAACCACTGTGCCTCTGAGTCTCCACCTGCAGAGCCTCTTCAGAAGGATACCATGGCTGATGGTCTCAAGCCCAGCTGAGTGTGCACTTCCCTAGGTTCTCTTATGATACAGGTTCTCAACCAGGGTGACTAAGGCTGTTTAAGTGCCAAACGGAGGCCTTTGGCCAGGTTGAAACGGTGTGGAGATCAGAGGTGGGAAACCGGATTTGGTAGGGAGTGTGCCTTCAAGGGGGCTTTTTTTCCTCCTGGCAGACCAGATTGCCCAGACAACAGAGAAGGTAGCCAGATTTACCGTATTGAGATGGCCATGAGACTGAGGGCCACCAGCTGAATGACAATAGTGCCCTGCTTGAATTCATAATTAAGATCTCATCTGTTTTGTTTTAATTGTGTTGTGCTGAATCCTGATTCAGCTCATTTTATTGTTTTATATAGGACTTTTTACCAGCATTTGTAATATGTGTCTTTTGATGCAATGGCCTGTAGGCTACGCAAATAAAGTTTGTTGTTGTTCAAGGGGGCTTTGCTCAGGGGAAGCAGTTTGGATTGACTCCAAACCACTTCCTCCAAATGGAGAAGGCAAACTCCCTCAGCTGCCCTAGGATTGTTAGTGTGGCCATTCCAGGGGGGCTCCCTGTCA
Organism: Darevskia mixta; assembly: GCA_034641385.1. Lineage (NCBI taxonomy): Eukaryota > Metazoa > Chordata > Lepidosauria > Squamata > Lacertidae > Darevskia > Darevskia mixta. Next base: position 20,068,040 of record JAWWNH010000017.1, read on the forward strand.
GTGCTAATCAGAAAGCCTCCCTTGCCAAGGAACCTTAAGCTCCCAGTTGTCCCATACCTGTCCTCCATCTGATGTCACAAAGGTCCAGCCTCTGCCCAGCCTCAGTTGATTCAGATGGTATTGAGATAGAGCGGAGTGTAATCAGCCTGCTGACCATACTGAGCTCCAAACTCCTGGTGTCACATCTGACATCAGGTGTGAGATCCTTGGAGGTGTCAGTTTGTCCTGGAGGCTGATGCGTTTGCACAGCAAAGGGGAGAGAGAGGGTTGCCCCAGCTTCCTAGATTGCCCTTCTTGTGCTGACCTGTGCTGATATCCCTTCGATGTTAGCCTGATACTCTTAAGGTTATTCGCTCCCTATTTCTCTTCCTTCTTCTGGCCTTCCTCTCGAGAGCAGATGCATTTTGGACCTCTCTTCTCTCAAGATGCAAGAGCAAGCAAGTCTTGTTGCATCTCCACTTCCGTCAGATAGAATCAGGGATCTCTCCTATAAAACATGTGGCGTTCCCCAACTCTGGCCTAGATAGTCCCCTTCATGCATGCCTGAAGCTGTCCACCCTAATACTTCCTCAACTCTTCAGTTTCTCTCTCAAAATATAGGTGGTACAATTTTATACAGCAAATATAGGAGGTGCCTTACAAACATATATACACACACACACACACACACACAGTGGTACCTCAGGTTACAGACTCCACTAACCCAGAAATAGTACCTCGGGTTAAGAACTTTGCTTCAGGATGAGAACAGAAATCGCGCGGCAGTGGGAGGCCCCATTAGCTAAAGTGGTACCTCAGGGAACCAGGCAGAGGGCCTTCTCGGTAGTGGCACCCGCCCTGTGGAACACCCTCCCACCAGATGTCAAAGAGAAAAACAACTACCAGACTTTTACAAGACATCTGAAGGCAGCCCTGTTTAGGGAAGCTTTTAATGTTTAATAGATTATTGTATTTTAATATTCTGTTGGAAGCCGCCCAAAGTGGCTGAAGAAACCCAACCAGATGAGCAGGGTATAAATAATATATTATTATTATTATTATTATTATTATTATTATTATTATTATTATTATTAGTTTCAGGTTAAGAACAGACCTCCAGAACAAATTAAGTTCTTAACCTGAGGTACCACTCTATTTTAAAAAAGAAGAAAAAGATATCAATGTGGAATTATCTCTCAAACTGAAGGGCTTTTGAGCCAAAAAAAAAGAAAAAAGAAAGAAAAAGAAATGTAGTGGTGTTTTCAGGCCAGAACATTCCTCTGTGCCTGCTAACTAATAGATTTGTTTAATTCTGTTCTGTAGGAGCTGGCTGTTCGGTATGAAAATGTGGTATTCTGCATTGTTGATGTGGACTTGGCAGAGGTAAGCTACCAGATGATGTCGAGAATTTCTGTTAGAGTGTAACTACAAAGCAAGACTTTCTAGGCCCAGGAGTCTATATAGTCTGGTATTGTTTTCAGCAGGGGTGGGTAACCTTTTTGTGCAATAGAGGCTCCCCTCATAATTGAAACCCCCAACACAACAACTATGTGACTTTTTTTTTTTTTTTTACTGATGAATGACAGCTTTATACCCCTAGTTATCATTAGACCATGTACACTTAGAAACTCAGCTGTAAAGGACAGCAGGCAGCAAAATTAAACAAATAAGACTGGGGAACGAAATGGCAACCTTAATTATTTTGCTCTCTCCTTTAAAAAAAAAAAAAAGCATTTATGGAGAAGCATAAATGCAGTTTTGAAATCTCTGAGCAGGATTAAAGTTACAATTGTCCATCTATATAGCCTATCATTATATCTCAGACTCAAAAAGATTCCAAACTGCCTATTTCCACCGATGTTCAGACTTTCAGCAGCTGTTCACATTATTCCCCCCCCCCCAAAAAACCTGTGCATTCATAGATAATGTCAAGTTTGGTTTGGCCCTTAGACTGTAAGCTCTCTGGGGCAGGAATTTGTTTTTCTCTCTCTTATACAGTGGTAAAGGTAAAGGTAAAGGGACCCCTGACCGTTAGGTCCAGTCGTGACCGACTCTGGGGTTGCAGCACTCATCTCGCTTTACTGGCCATGGGATCCGGAGTACAGCTTCCGGGTCATGTGGCCAGCATGACTAAGCCGCTTCTGGCGAACCAGAGCAGCGCACGGAAACGCCGTTTACCTTCCCGCCGGAGCGGTACCTATTTATCTACTTGCACTTTGACGTGCTTTCGAACTGCTAGGTTGGCAGGAGCAGGGACCGAGCAACGGGAGCTCACCCTGTCATGGGGATTCGAACCGCTGACCTTCTTATCAGCAAGCCCTAGGGTCAGGGTAGGGTACAGTGATACCTTGGTTTAAGAACAGCTTAGTTTATGAACAACTTGGAATAAGAACGCTGCAAACCCGGAAGCAGGTGTTTTGGTTTGAACCTTGCCTTGGAATAAGAACACGTTCCGCTTCCCGTTGAGTGTGTTCCATTTGTAAATTGAGTCCCCCGCTGCTAATCAGAGGCTTCTTGTTGAGTCTGTCGGCTGTTAGGTCCCAAGCACTCACACAACACAGAGGTGATATTTGGAGTTTTGGTTTTTGCTATTTTTTTGCGTTTTGGTTTGTGTGGCTTTTTCACTTTTTTTGACAGTGACTTGTTCTTCGTTTTATGGAATGACTTGTGACTGTGGCTTGTGACTTCGTTTTTGTGACTTGCTTTTGTGACTGTGTGGAACCCAGTTCAGCTACTGGTTTATTGTGTGACTGCAGAAATGGATAAAAGCCCCCCATCCAAACAGTGACTATCATCAGTGCACATAAGGAAATAATAATAATTTTAATATTTATCATCTACAATACTGTCTTATTTATTTTATAGTACAGTACATTGATTATTGCCTTCATTTTATGGATCAATGGTCTCGTTGGATAGTAAAATTCATGTTAAATTACTGTTTTAGGGGTTGTTTTTGATCGTCTGGAACGGATTAATCCATTTTCCATTACTTTCTATGGGAAAGCACGCCTTGGTTTAAGAACACTTTGGTTTAAGAACAGACTTCCGGAACAGATTAAGTTCGTAAACCGAGGTACCACCGTACTTTGTAAAGTGCAGCGCATATAATAACAGTGGATGAGGGTGATAGTTGAGAGAAAAGCGATGCTGGGAAGAGAGAAAACGATGCTGGGAAGAATATCAGCCGGGGGACCCAAATGGCATCAAACGGAATCTGAACAATTCAAATGTTTAGCAAGAAGAGTTGCTGTTTCGTTTAGGCAATCTGCTCAGATGCGATACTTCCAAATTGGAGTATCAAAATTTAGGAAATGTGTGGTGCAGCACTGATAGATATGGTATAAAACACCATACTTTGCTCTCTCCGGCATTTTCGTTAGAGATACTGACAGAATTTCTAGCGTATTTTAATTAGTTCCTTGACCATATGGTGTTATGTACTGAGTTGAATAGGATCCAAATGCAGCAGTCTGATTGGTCCTAGAACAATAGGATTCAGAATGCAGCAGTCTGATTGGTCCTAGAACAATAGGATCCAGAATGCAGCAGTTTGATTGGTCTGCAGGAGCCACCCAATCCAGCTCCAGGTGGAAGTGAATCCGCAACCTGATTGGCTTACAGGAGTATCCTGGAATTAGCCAATCACGTGGGGCCCATTGTGTAAATAATGTATATAAAGCAGACGTTCTGGGGGAACTCTCATTCCTCGCTACTATGAGCTGAATAAAGAGCATGAAATCCACACTCGACTCCGAGTATATTTCATATGGCATATTGTTCAATCTCTCATCCTCAGGATGTGGCTGACCTTTGCAATATCATCGCCATGCCAACATTCCAGTTCTACATGAAAGGAGAAAAGGTATTTGTGGCCTAGAAACACATTTTTGGTGCTCTAGATTCTGGCCGGGGCTGCCCCTAATCTGCCAGATTCTGCCCTGGGATGAGTCATTCTGGGAAGGGGGCAACCAAAATAATCCAGTCATGAGTCACCTAATCTCTGACTGGGAGGAGATGGGTGGCAAATGCCTGTGGGTCCAGATGCTTCTCCCAAATTCCTGGAGCTTCAATTGCTTCCATTAATTTATTTATTTCCTTTCGGTCCTAGATTTTTGAAATCACTGGAGCTCGTCCCAAAAAACTGGAAGAGAAGATCAAAGAGCTGATGTGATCTTTGGAGAAAGCTCCCATGTCATCAACACATATGCCAGTAGAATAAAATACCCGAGGGCCCATGGCCGTGTGCTATAGGTGCCCCTTTTCAGTGCAATGGGTCACGGAAAGCAAATCTTTAGGATCACGTGTGGCGGAAGGACCGCTTTGACGCCTTTGCGTGTCGAGGTTCCCAGACACCTCCCCCTAATAATTGACACTTCACACAGTCATTTAAATTTAAGGTTTTTGGCATTATTTTGGCCACAACTTTATTCAAATACAACCAATGTGAGTGGTTGCTTAGGCATTGGTTCCGACTATCTGTCCCCCGCCCTGGGACAGAACTGACATCCGCTAGCCAGCGAAGTCAGTAAGGGTAAACACCTATAGAGGAGAGTTCAGGAGCTGGGTGTCAGACCCTCAGCTCTCCCCCAAATCCTCCCAGGGGCTCTTGCACGGCCCTAGTCCCTTGTCGGGGGGTACGGACAAAAGCATGATGAGCCCCTGGATTCCTTTAACGCAATACCTAGCAGCATTTTGCATGGGCAGGCCCAACCAAATCCTGTACCCCTACACCAGGGGTCTGCAACCCGCGGCTCCGGAGCCGCATGTGGCTCTTTTACACCTTTGCCATGGCTCCGGGGTGGCGTGTCTTCTCCCGCTCCCCTTTCCCTCCCGTCGCGTCGGTGTGTGTAGTCGGGGGGGCGGCGGGAGAGCGAGCTGCAGAGAGAAAGAGAAGTTGGCGAGCTGCGACGGGCGCGTTGACGGCAAACCAGAGCCGAGCGCGGAGCCCGAGAGCGAGAGCAGCGCCTCCTCCTCCTCCTCCTCCCGCTTCCCGGCTGGGCAATTGACAGAGCTCATTATCATGCTGCGCTCACTCACTGCCTGTCTTGGGCCGGAGGGAGGGAGAGCGAAACGCGCGCGCACACAAAAGCTGGTGTGTGTGTGTGTGTGTGTGTGTGGAGAGGAGGCAGCGAGCCCCAGACAAAGCCCGTGCAGCGCGCACACAAAAGCTGGTGTGTGTGTGTGTGTGTGTGTGGAGAGGAGGCAGCGAGCCCCAGACAAAGCCCGTGCAGCGCGCACACAAAAGCTGGTGTGTGTGTGTGTGTGTGTGTGGAGAGGAGGCATTGAGCCAGGGGCGTAGCCAGGATCAAAACTAGGGGGGGGCAAGCCATGGTCGTTCAGGTTGTGACATTTCAGCATGGAAAAGGCGAATGAAACCAAAATTTAAAGAAAATTATATATAATTATAGCAGTGCTTTATTACGGTAGTTATTACAATTATTTGCTTGAATTTTTTTAAAATTTTTATTCTAGTTACATGTCTTATGCTAATATCATTTTTATTGGGTTTGAAGAAAACTTGTTCAAAACTTTCGTTTCAATCCCCGAGGAGTCGGTGCAGGTGTTTCCAAAGGCGAAGGAAACGGACCCCCTCAAAAAAAAAATAGGGGCGCAGCCTCACCCCCCCCAAATAGGGGCGCAGCCAGTCTGGAAGCGCAAAGGAGAAGCGCCTACTTTGGCGAAATAGAGCGGCCAGAGCTCATAGAGGATAAGAACAGAAATTGTGCTCTGGCGGCTTATAATTTACTTTAATTACTTGCAAGCAAGTTACAAGTAGGTAGCCGTGTTGGTCTGCCATAGTCAAAACAAAATAAAAAAATAAAATAATAATCCTTCCAGTAGCACCCTAGAGACCAAATAAGTTTGTTATTGGTATGAGCTTTCATGTGCATGCACACTTCTTCAGCACACGAAAGATTTGAAAAGTGTGCATGCACACGAAAGATTTGAAAAATCACCCAAGCAAACACGTTTTTTTTAGGGGTTAAAAAAAGGCTTGGGGGGGTTAAAGGCAAAGGACAAAGGGGTAAAGTAGTCACTCACAAAAAGATCGCTGTGGATCAAAACAGCAGGCGCCCGTGCAACCCGGGGCAGCGCCCGATGTTTGAGGAACAGGGAGAGTTTCCCCCTGTAGTCTCACTGTCAGAGGAAGAAAGAAGGCTCTTAAAGGGACACACATGCTTTCCCAGCCTCCCAGCGGGGAGAACTCAAGGCAGATAGGAAGAACGGGGGAACTTGAAAGGGGAGATCGGGAGGGAGGGAAGGAGAGAGGGGGGTGAAGAGGGGCAAGCTGTGCGGGAGGGGACGCTTCCCCCCCCGTCAGCCTCCAGCCTCACGGCAAAAAGCTTCACCTCGGCTTGCTCGCTCGGCCGCCGCGTGCACTCCTCCTTCTTTCTTCCGGCAGCTAGGGGTGGGGGCAGCTGCCTTCTAGGGGGGGCAGTTGCCCCCCTCTGCCCCCCCTGCCTACGGCCATGCATCGAGCCCCAGACAAAGCCCGTGCAGCTGTATTTGAGCTGGGCCAGCGCTGGCAGACGTGCTGCCATCTCGCAGGAGGCTCCTGATGGACGCTTGCCTAAATCGCAGCGGCGCGGGGCGGCAGGGGGCGGGGCACCGTACGTCATGCGCAATGACGTCACATGGCCCCGCCCCCTCGCCTAGGGCGCGAAAAGCGGCTCCCAGGTTTTTTTTTCCTTCGGAAATGGGTCCAAGTGGCTCTTTTTGTCTTAAAGGTTGCCGACCCCTGCCCTACACCAACCAATTTTAACCAATGCCTAACTGCAACCTTACACGTTGTGACAATTCGCTACGCAGTAGGCAAAAACCAAATGGCACCAGCCAATCAGCCAAATGGACAAAATTCCTACCAGGCCCCTGCCCCAACAGCAGACGACCCCATGACAGGCATAGCAAGGTCAATCGCAAAAGAAAGACCCTGAAAACAGGGAGGGTGGGTGGGAGATCCGTTGCACGCAGCAAAAGTGAAACCTGAAAGTCGCGTGCAGGAATTTAAACAGCTATGTCTGTCAATCATTAACTTGCAACAAGCTCATCTCCCCAGCAACATGATGAGCCCAATCCCAATTGTGGCCATCCAAACTAACCCGCCCAGCAACAAGGGAGTTGTCCGGTTAACCCTTCCGCAACCCGTGCTCTCCATGATTGGAGAACCCGCTTTGTTTGTTCAGTTACCTCATAAAACAGGACTGCAGCCGGGTGCCTTCCTGCCCTGTCTGGAGATTGGAGGTGGGACGACAATGAGGGGTCAGAGGGAGAAGAGGGAACACGCTGGGGGGGGGGGGAGGTCTCGGAAACTGAAAGGGTTACTAGGCTTAGTGAGCAGGTGGCACCGGACTTCATGGCTGCCATGATGACCAACACGCCACCAGCCCAATGCTTGTGGCAGGACACACCCTGGACATCCTTTTTTCTCTCTCTCTCTTTTAAAAAGTTTTTATTTATACTTTTCAAAAGTATACATTTCATTATTTTTGCAATCATTTTAACATTTCAGAGTTTGACTTCCTGCCCCCCCCCCCTTTCTGCGGTTCCTGAAATTCATTTTTTAATACCTTCTGCATATCCAAATTCATTTAATTTGATCATTTAATTATCTACTTTAAATATATACCCTTATGAAACTGCAGGTTATTACAATAACCCTACCAATGTTTTTTATCTGTTTGCAATTTATCTGTAAATATAAACCATTTCCATTCATCTACAAAAAGTTTGTTATCTTGATTTCTTATTCTTCCAGTAAGTTTCGGCATTTCTGCATATTCCGTAAGTTTTTGTATCCATTCCTCCTTTGTTGGGACTTCTGCCTCTTTCCATTTTGGGGCGAGTAGCATTCTTACGTAGCATTCTTACGTAGTAGCATACGTAAATAAATTTCTATACAATTCAGGTAGTTCTGTCCCTATAATTCCCAAAAGAAAAGCTTCTGGTTGTTGTTTTTTACAAAGGTTATTTTGAACATCCTTTACTACATTCTTTTCTCAACTAGGCAAGAATAGGGTGATCAGAAAGTGAGGAATGGTGACACCAATCCTTTTATCAGAGTCAGATCTCTTCCTGCTGAGATTTAGGCTTTCAGCACCCTTTCAGCACCCTCCGCAGAGAGGGTGGTCCGCAGAGAGGGTGGTCTGAGAGATCTATGGGTTTCCAGATGGCTCTGGGGGATTTTCCAGCTGATATGACTGGCGCTCCTTTCGAATCCCGGGCCAACCTCTGGAACATGAGAATGGCTCCGGCCATTGAAACGACTGCCCCCGAGTGCCCTCTCCCACTCTGTGGTGCCCGCAAGGCTCCCTGCCATATTCTAGAACTCAGGGCAAGAAAACAAGCACGAGAGGTCAGGAGAGTGGCAGCACGAGAACGGGGCCTTTTCTGTGGTGGCTCCCGATTTGAGGAATGTTCTCCCCAGAGTGGCTCTCTTGCCACCTTCATTATACATCTTTAGGTACCAGGCCTTGGGCTGTTTAATAATAATAAATAATAATAATAATAATAATAATTATTATTATTATTATTATTATTATTATTATTATTTGTACCCCGCCCATCTGGCCGGGTCTCCCCAGCCACTCTGGGCGGCTTCCAACAAATATCAAAATACATTAAAATATCACAGATTAAAAACTTCCCTAAACATTCTATGTCCTTTTAAATGTGTTTTGGAGGTGGGTGTTGGTTGGTTTTTGTTTTCTAATGCATTATTGTGTTCTCGTTTTGTATTTTTATGTTGTGAACTGCCCTGTGATTTTCGGAAGAAGGGCAGTAGACAAAATTTAATAAATAGTAATTATAATAAGTAACAAAGTGTGGAGCTCTGCCCTGTGATCTTCAGATCAAGGGCAGGAGACTAATTTAATAAATGGTAGTAGTAATAAATAACAAAGACTGTGGAGCAGTGAACTTGGCTCACCATTGACTGAGACCTCACATTAAATGACAGCACCATGCCTTTGTGTGTGAGCTCAGTCCCACTCTCGCCTTGAGCTAGCTGCACATGCAACAGTAGTAAAGAATTAATCTTATTTGCATGCCATCGTCTATGTGCATATACATGAACGAGCACGTGCCATTTGACATCTCGCATGCACATCTGCGCATCTGACTTGAGTTTGCTGTTGTCTAATGGAAATATTTCAGCGATGCTTTGAATCACCATGAAGACAAAAAAACAACAACCAGCTTCTATTCTGTGACTCTGTTTTTAAGCAGAAATCTGATCTCCGCACAATGTGGATGTTCCAAATGCCGCAATAAAATATAAGCTTTGCAAACAATTGAGGAAGATAAGAAATGGCTTATCCATTTAAGGCCAAAGAGATCGCAGAATGTTTTGTGTGTGTCTACTCTCTCAGCGCTGTGGGTTAAACCACTGAGCCTCTTGGGCTTGCCGATCAGAAGGTCGGCGGTTCGAATCCCCGCAATGGGGTGAGCTCCCATTGCTCGGTCCCTGCTCCTGCCAACCTAGCAGTTTCAAAGCACGCAGTGCAAGTAGATAAATAGGTACCACTCTGGCGGGAAGGTAAACGGCGTTTCCGTGTGCTGCTCTGGTTCGCCAGTAGCGGCTTAGTCGTTCAGTTTATTTTAAGTTATTATTTATACCCTACCCACCTGGCTGGGTTTCCCCAGCCATTCTGGGCGGCTCCCAACAGAATATGAAAAACACGATAAAACATCAAACATTAAAAACTACCCTAAATGCTTCGGTGAAGTTGCATTCTGTTTCTAGGCAGCTCCTCTCCCGGCTTCCCACTTCAAGACGGAAGGAATATGCCGTACAACAAGTCATAAATATTAACCAAGTCACACTTCCATCACCACTTGACTTATTGCTAAAGCAATCAATCAACCTGATTGCAGTCAAGCTGCAGCCTTGGTGGGGCACAGCCATGTGAATATTTCGAGTATGCAGTTTGCTGGTGCCGAATTTATTGCATGCCTCCCATTACAACAGGGCGAGGCCTAGAATGTGCCGTTTGCTCAAGCGTCGACAGCAGCGTTCTACACCCACATTGCACAAATGTGCAAGACTGCACCATATCAGATAATCACATCCCATGTGGGCTACATTGGTAACTGAACATTTAACAACGGGAGTCGAAACAGCAAGGCTCAACAACGTTGCCTCTGCCCAGAGTCCTTCCTAATAATAATAATAATAATAATAATAATAATAATTTTTATTTATACCCCGCCCTCCCCAGCCGAAACCAGGCTCAGGGCGGCTAACACCAGTAAAAATTACAACAAAGTATAAAAGAAAACCATTAATTAAAATACAGGTTAAAAAGCCAATTTAAAATTTAAAATACCGCTTCATTTGTCGCCCATAAACAAAACCAAGGGGAGGAAACCATCAGACTGGGTCTGACCCGAAGGCCAGGTGGAACAGCTCTGTCTTGCAGGCCCTGCAGAAAGATGTCAAATCCCGCAGGGCCCTGGGTCTCTTGTGACAGAGTGTTCCACCAAGTTGGGGCCAGTACAGAAAAGGCCCTGGCCCTAGTTGACACCAGTCTAACAGCCTTGTGGCTCGGGACCTCCAACAAGTTGTTATTTGTGGACCTTAAGGTCCTTTGTGGGGCATACCGGGAGAGGCGGTCCTGTAAGTACACACACCAGGTGTGTACTTACACACACCAGGCATCCCCAACCTACACACCAGGCATCCCCAACCTTTGGCCCTCCAGATGTTTTGGCCTACAACTCCCATGATCCCTAGCTAACAGGACCAGTGGTCAGGGATGATGGGAATTGTAGTTCAAAACATCTGGAGGGCCAAGGTTTGGGGCGGCCTGCTACAAACGTCAAGAGCAGGCATAGGCAAACTTGGCCCTCCAGATGTTTTGAGACTACAATTCCCATCATCCCTGACCACTGGTCCTGTTAAGCTAGGGATGATGGGAGTTGTAGTCCCATAACATCTGGAAGGCCGAGTTTGCCTATGCCTGGTCAAGAGCCTTTTAACCACCTCCCCTACCCCACAACACACCCACAAATATGAGCATCAGAGGCCCTGACCAAGTTGGTATTTTATTCACCTCAGCTGTTTCAGTTCTGCCTGAGGGCTGGTCCATGCTTTGGAGTCGGTAACTCTGGTGCGCAATGAGGAATTGGGTGTGCTGTGGAGCTATAGAGAGTCTTTGCCTCGCTTTTCACTTTGATTTGGTTATATTCCTAATCGGCTCCCACCACCCACGGGAGGTTGGACGGTTGGTGACAGATAAAAATGGTGAGATAGCTGTGGAGATCAAATCTGCAACCTTGCCATTATCAGCACCACATTCTAACCAACTGAGCTAAGCGCCAAGCAGCTGGATGGTACTGGGAGCACACCTTGAAAAGCGCTCTCTGTAACAGAGGATGCCGCTTTGATGTTTCTGCAGAGGAGAACGTGCTCCTGCAAATGGACCACTTTCCCCTCCGCAGAGAAAGGAGTTTGGATTCCAAGCAGTTCCACCACTCATTTGAAATCAAAGGTCTTCCCTTGGAGGGAAAGAAATAATAATAATAATAATAATAATAATAATAATAATAATAATAATAATATTCCGGAGGAAGCAGTCTGGAGGAAGCACTTTGAATCTGGAAAGCTCAGTTGGTTAAGAATATGGTGCTGATACAGTAATTACAAAGTTGCAGGTTTGATTATTTAGTCCATGGGTAGGCAAACTAAGGCCCGGGGGCCAGATCCAGCCCAATCGCCTTCCAAATCCGGCCCGTGGACGGTCCAGGAACCAGCATGTTTTTACATGAGTAGAATGTGTGCTTTTTATTTAAAATGCATCTCTGGGTTATTTGTGGGGCATAGGAATTCGTTCTTTTTTCTTCTTCAAAATATAGTCCGGCCCCCACAAGGTCTGAGGGAAAGTGGACCGGCCCCCTGCTGAAAAGGTTTGCTGACCTCTGATTTAGTCCAACCCCCTGCAATGCAGGAATAAACAGCTGTCTCTTACGGGGATCAAACCTGCAACCTTGGGGTTATCTCTGCTGATGAAAGGCTCTTCGATCCAGCACAGGATCCCATCAACAAAAGGGGGGAGATTTTCACTGATTCCCCTCTCCCTTTTAGCCCCCAGCACCATCCCCCATACTGCTCCAAATGCCCCCCAACCCTCTGGACCAGATTTGGTGGGGTGGGGCTGCTGGACACAGAGAAAAACCAGTGGAAATTGCCTCTCCGCCCTACTGACAGCAGCCTCTGTTGAATCAAAGAGCTTTCCGTTGTTCAACTGACACCATGAGATACAATTCAATATTTATGGCTCCGCTATCAAGAAGAAATATCTATTTGTTTTCTTGGTACAGCATGTTCTTGCGTTCTCTGTGCATTCTAATCAATACTGGAGACAAGCTCGGAATAACTGCCGCGGTGCAGTGTCCAAGAAGCAATTCTCCGTTTTTTTTCACTGTCCCAGAAAACATCTCTGGAATCAGGGCTGGCCTAAACCCATTTGACCCCTGGAGCAGAAAACCCAAATGCACACACTTTACAAAACAGTAAGAGAGAGACATTTTTTATCTGTGCGTTTCCATAGTGCTTTTCCCTCAGACGGCGTCAGAGGCCTCCTTCCTCGGCTTTTTCTGCCACAGGCCGCGAGAGGGCACCTGAGCGCGTGCAGAGTGCACACAACGCCGGCGGGGGTAGGTGGGGGTTTATTTTGGCTGCGGCTGCTACTGATGGTAATAAGCATAAAATCAGCCACAGCAAGGCGTGGCCGGGTCAGCTAGTATGAATAACCAATTAGCTGGCAACTTGCTGCCTCTAAATCGTGCTCAAAATGAGCTGCACAGAGCAGTCTACTTTACTTTGCCTAATGGTGGGGCTGGATCAGGGCCGGATTTAGGTTTGATGAGGCCCTAAGCTACTGAAGGTAATGGGGCCCTTTATATGTCCAGCTGTCCTTTGTCAACAACAAATTGTCGCTGGTTTTTGTGTTGAATATATTCTATATGGTAATTTATGGACCTAAAAGGTTTAGACCACAGTGCCACCCGCGTCCCTATTGTAACATACAGTAAAGACAAGCATGTCGTTCCTTGAGAAACTCTGGGTGTTTTTTGCTTGGTGAGCATTTTTTTTTCTAATTAGTCCAGACACAAGACTCATTAGCGATGCTCTTTTGGGAGAGAGACTGCTTGCATTATGATTGTTATCATTCTTTTGACGATGCTACAAAACGCAGTGATTTGCCATTGTCGGGACTGAAGGTGTGCCAGAAACTATTATGGTTAAAAACAAGGGCAATCCAAATTGCCACAGGGCTGAAACATCTCCCTTATGAGGAAAGGCTGAAAGTGTTTAAGGCTTTTTTTTTAGTTTAGACAAAAAGACAAAGATGGCAGTATATAAAATTACGAATAGTGTTGAGAGAGCCAAACTAGGCCATGGGAGATCTATTGAATTGCATGGTGGGTGGGTGGGTGGGTGGGTGAGAGAGAGAGAGAGAGAGAGAGAGAGAGAGAGAGAGAGAGAGAGAAGAATAATTTATTACTTATACCTCGCCCATCTGGCCGGGCCTCCCCAGCCACTCTGGGCTGCTTCCAACAGGATATTAAAAACACAATAAAACCTCAAACATTAAAAACTTTCCTAAACAGGGCTGCCTTCAGATGTCTTCTAAAAGTCAGATAGTTGTTTATTTCCTTGACATCTGATGGGAGGGCGTTCCACAGGGCGGGTGCCACCACCGAGAAGGCCCTCTGCCTGGTTCCCTGTAACCTCACTTCTTGCATTGAGGGAACCATCAGAAGGCCCTCGGAGCTGGACCTCAGTGTCTGGGCTGGACGATGGGGGTGGAGACACTCCTTCAGGTATACTGGACCGAGGCCGTTTAGGGCTTTAAAGGTCAGCACCAACACTTTGAATTGTGCTCGGAAACGTACTGGGAGCCAATGTAGGTCTTTCAGGATTGGTGTTAGATGGTCTTGGTGGCCCCTCCCAGTCACCAGTCTAGCTGCCGCATTCTGGAGAAAGAAAACAATGCTATAAGAGCAGCCTGGAGCGTGCATCTGCGCACGCAAATTACACACTTTAAAAGAAGAAAAAAGGCTTCCTATATACTAGGAGGAGTTCAGTGTCACGACAAGCTTATTGTTGCATCATCGCAAGTGTTTTGGGTGGATGGATCCCAATCTTTCATCCTGCTCCTCCTTCCCAGCACCCCTTGCTCAAAAATTCTACTTTCCTCTCACTTCAAACACACCCATCCCATCACCTTGGCAACATCATCTTCCCCAGGCCAAAGGATTCCTCTCAGATGACCCATCAACCCCTTTCGTCCGCTTGGCCAGCCAGGCCCGTTTACATAAGCCAGTCCAGGGATTCCTTGTCTGGAACAGTTCTGCAGCTTGTAAGGTAAAGGTAAAGATACCCCTGGCCATTAGGTCCAGTTGCGGACGACTCTGGGGTTGCGGCGCTCATCTCACTCTATAGGCCGAGGGAGCTGGCGTTTGTCTGCAGACAGCTTCCGGGTCATGTGGCCAGCAGGACTAAGCCGCTTCTGGCGAACCAGAGCAGTGCACGGAAACACCATTTACCTTCCCGCCAGAGCGGTACCTATTTATCTACTTGCACTTTGATGTGCTTTCGAACTGCTAGGTGGGCAGGAGCAGGGACAGAGCAACGGGAGCTCACCCCGTCACGGGGATTCGAACCGCCGACCTTCCGATTGGCAAGTCCTGGGCTCTGTGGTTTAACTGAGTGGTTTAACTCTGCAGCTTGTACTTTCACCCAAATCCTAATTAATCAAAATCCTACCATTTATTAATTTATAGGGTGGGGGTGTCCCCCCTGTTTTAAATACACACATGTGGCCTTGTTTGCTTGGCACACTTATGAACATTTAATATATATATAAAAGGCCCTGATTCTCTTATTACACCCCCATAATCTATAACTATAACATAATCTATGACAAGAAGCTTTACTATAGCAGCAACCCTAAGAACACGTAGCAACACAGGAATCCAGCCCAGAATTTTCAACAGCGTTTGGCAATCAGCTTTCCAGCATTTTAAGGTACGGAATTTTCCCCCAGCTCTAACTGGTGATGCTGGGAGTTGAACTTGGGACATAAAAC
Source organism: Darevskia mixta (assembly GCA_034641385.1). Classification (NCBI taxonomy): domain Eukaryota; kingdom Metazoa; phylum Chordata; class Lepidosauria; order Squamata; family Lacertidae; genus Darevskia; species Darevskia mixta. The sequence continues at coordinate 20,083,114 of JAWWNH010000017.1, forward strand.
TGTAATCTGCTCCCTGCCCCCTTTAAAAAAAATTTAATAATGCCAGGGAATAAACCGGAATGAACTTAAGCTGACTTTTTTCTGGGTAGGCATACAAGAAGAGATTGTGCTGTCAAGTCTTCCTCACCCCTGGGAAACTTCCTTCCAAGTTCAGAGCAGCAGGGGAAACAAGTTCACTCTGCTTGCTAAGATTGTGATCGATTTATTTTTGCAAAAAGAAAAGAACCAACTGCATATAACTGGGAGGAAGGGGCTTGTAACAGTGGCCGTTGCTTTGCTAAAGTAATTGTTGGCAACGGCGACTGGAAAAGAGGAAGAAACATATGGTCTGTTTTTTTAAAAACAAACCAAACCAAACTCCACCCACTAGTTCCCAGCAGCCGGTGGTTTTAAACAAAATGTTTAACCTTCCTGTGTAATGAAATTCCAACTGCAAGTACTAGAAATAACAGCATTAGTGTAGCCTTTTCCAGTAACGCAGCTGATTTGCAACCTTAGCAATGAAAGTGAGTCAGGAAAGGGGAGGGGAAGGGGGAAGGGCAAGGCATGTGAGCTTTGGGTGTGGATTCTGTGCTCATATACTTCCTGCTCATCATTACACAGCAGTTTCTCTCCCCCCCCCCCAGCGTAAAAGTACCATGGGCGGGAAGCAGAAGATTGTGTAATGCGATTAGAATCCAGATCCACCTTCTCCGAGGCAAGCAGGCGTCTTTAAATTCTGATGGAAAACAAAATTCATAATCTGAAATCTCCAAATGGAAAAAAGAAAGAAAAAAAACTGGACAGAGAAGAATGAATTCCTTCTGCATCTGCTTTCAATGTTCCTGGAGCAATTCGTATTTTAAATTGTATTACACCAAGCAGCTCAGGCTGCCTTTTGCTTCCTTTCTCAGGGTCCACATGAGGGATGGAGGGGGGTTGTATTTGCCAGGGCACCCTACCGTCTTTCCCCCTTTTTAAGACACCGTCTTATAATTTTTTTTTTCTCAAAAAAACACAGGGTGGCTTATTTTCGGGGGATGTCTTATTTTTATTATGTCAGTATGGTACGGTACAGCCTCCCCCTGCGCGCTGAGCAGGCGGGGCAGAACTCCGCAAGAGGCGCGTCCCCCCCCCCCGTGCCTCTCACTGGTTCGCTGGCTCCCTGCGCACGCAGGAGGGGCTGAGGAGGCGACGGGAACAATGGCGGCACCACAGCTTACTTTTGGGGTACGTCTTACTTCTCACAAAGGTAAAAAAAACCTGCCATGGCTTACTTTATGACTACGTTTTAAAAAAGGGGGAAACAGGGGTATTATGATGATGATGTATTAAATTTGTATACCGGCCTTCATCTGCAGGCCACAGGGTGGTACACAGCATTAAAAAAACACAACATGCATAAGAAAAACAAAACAAACCCGTAAAAGTAAAGGACCCCTGGACAGTTAAGTCCAGTCAAATGCGACCATGGTGTTGTGGCGCTTATCTCGCTTTCAGGCCGAGGGAGCCGGCGTTTGTCCACAGACAGTTTTCCGGGTCATGTGGCCAGCAGGACTAAACCGCTTCTGGTGCAACGGAACATCGTGACGGAAACCAGAACGCATGGAAACGCCGTTTGCCTTCCTGCCGGAGTGGTACCTATTTATCTACTTGCGCTGGTGTGCTTTCGAACTGCTAGGTTGGCAGGAGCTAGGACAGAGCAACGGGAGCTCACTCCATCGCAGGGATTCGAACCGCCGGCCTTCCGATCGGCATGCCCAAGAGGCTCAGTGGTTTAGACCACAGCAGCACCCGCTATGCAGCAGCCAAGAAAGACAGAAGCACAGAGAGAGAATCCTCCCTTTGCACAACGCCCCCCCCCCCTGCTTTTGGGAGAGGCAGATTCCATACATCTCCAATACTCTCTTACAGTGGCAGTTGCCCTGTGATGAAAAGGGGAAACATCTAACCACTTGGGGAAGTGGAGATATAAAGCAGTACTGCTTTTTTGTATAATATCAGGTGTGTTTTGTTTTTCAAAATTTTAACAGGGGGAGGGGGGCCCATTCCTGTACATAGCACATCGCTGGTCTCCGTACTGGTAATTTGTCGCAAACAGTGGTTTGCACAGGAGGCTGAACTCGAACCCAGAACCAGGTGGTAGCTGCTGTTGCAGTGCCACAGAGCCCTGTAAAGACATCTGTGCTCTGTCATGGGGGGAGGGGGGATACGAGACCCTGTCACACAGAACAGCTGCTGAGTGTCATCTTTACTATTTTTGAACCTGCATGCATGGCATGTAAGGCTGGTTCACACATGAATGTTCACCGCACACTGACTTTAGCATCATTGCATGTGCAAATGAGCCATCGCAGGGGAACCGCTTCCCACCGAAAGGGTGCACACGCACCATGCAGATTTGCCCTAAGAATGCTGGGAACTGTAGTTTACCCTTCAGAGAGGCACAACTCCCAGCATCCATAACAAACTACAATTCCTAGGGTACTTAGGGGAGGGTGGGCTTTAAATTCACGGTATGTCTGCAGGCAAGGCTTGCAGTAAGGTAAAGGTAAAGGGACCCCTGACCATTAGATCCAGGCGTGACCAACTCTGGGGTTGCGGCGCTCATCTCGCTTTACTGGCCGAGGGAGCCGGCGTACAGCTTCCAGGTCATGTGGCCAGCATGACTAAGCCGCTTCTGGCGAACCAGAGCGGCGCACGGAAACGCCGTTTACCTTCCCGCCGGAGCGGTACCTATTTATCTACTTGCACTTTGACGTGCTTTCGAACTGCTAGGTTGGCAGGAGCTGAGAACGAGCAACAGGAGCTCACCCCGTCGTGGGGATTTGAACCGCCGACCTTCTAATCGGCAAGCCCTAGGCTCTGTGGTCTAACCCACAGCACCACCCACGTCCCTAAGGCTTGCAGTAGCTGAGCACAACTAAAACACCACAAGCCTTTGGGGTGGGGGCATGCCCTTAAGCTGTGAGTCACTGAAAGCTGAACAGTCAAATGTCAAGAGGTCAAGGAATAAGCAGGCACACCCAGGGCCAAACCTAGTCATTCGGTAAAAGCCAGGGGTTATTTCTGAACAGCTGAAATGCAGAGTGGGTGGGGAAGAGGTTATTTTCAAAAGCTGATTGGTTTAACTCAGTGGTTCTCAAACTTTCTTCTCTGGGTTTCACTTTCAGAATAAAAATTTGCTTGCTCAATACCATTTTTTTTTTCACTGATAAGAAACACATTGGAAAACAGAAACAACTCCTAGCAGTGCTTGATTTATAATACAGAACACATACCCTCCAATATTTCTCCAACAAATATAGGGACGCCCCATTCCATAATGAAAATTTTATTGTTCATACCCCACACATCTTACTAGGTTGCCCCAGCCACTCTGGGCAGCTTTCAACATATATAATAAAGAATTAAACATTTAAAAAAAAAAAAACCTTCCCTATACAGGATTGCCTTCAGACAGCTCAGGGGTTGGATAACTCTATATCCTCCGACATTTCTCTAATGAAAATAGGGAGATCCTAAGGCAGTGATGGCTAACCTTGACACTCCAGATGTTTTGGAACTACAACTCCCATCATCCCTAGTTAACAGGATCAGTGGTGAGGGATGATGGGAGTTGTAGTCCCAAAACATCTGGCGTGTCAAGGTTAGCCATCACTGTCCTAAGGGAAAGTGAGACGGGATGCGGGTAGCTCTGTGGTCTAAACCACAGAGCCTAGGGCTTGCTGATCAGAAGGTTGGTGGTTCGAATCCCTATCACCAGTGCAGGTAAGGGGAAAAAATAATTTTAATTTTTATCATCTACAATACTGTCTTATTTATTTTATAGTACACTATATTGATTATTGCTTTCATGTTATGGATCAACGGTCTCGTTAGATAGCAAAATTCATGTTAGTTTGCTGTTTTAGGAGTTGTTTTTAAAAGGCTGGGATGGATTAGTCCATTTTGCATTACTTTCTATGGAAAAGTGTGCCTTGGTTTTGGAACGCTTTGGTTTTGGAATGGACTTCTGGAACGGATTAAGTTTGAGAACCAAGGTACCACTGTATAGTGAAAACACAAATGGAAATGGTTGCGTTTTACACAGACCTCTGTAACAAGGTGCCTAGAGAGATGGATTTCCGTCAGGCAGTTATTTCATAGGCTTTATAGGCCTCTGTCAGGCCTGATACTTGATGGTTGGGTTAGATAAATAGGTAACTAATAAGACAGAGTTCTTTGCTCTTCCAGTTTGGAAGAGGAACTAAAAGGAAGTAGGAAGTGATCGGCTGAAATCTTTTGTCACGGTGACTCTGAACTATGAGCTGACATATCTTTATGAAATCTTGCTGGGATTGTACGCTATGTTGTAACCGAAATGTAGTTATACAGATTTTTTAAATTTAAGAAAACCTGCTACATATATACCCGGACAGTGCTTTTTTTCTTTTAAAAAAAAAATGTTTAGGGGTACTCTCATTTTCCTACTCAATATTGAAATACTGGCTCGCAATGAGGCCAAAGTTAGATTCACAACAAGTTTAGGGGTATGCGTACTCCTGTGTCCCCCCAGAAAAAAGCACTGTACTGTACACAGATATCATTTTACAATGGACTTTGGTTTCACGTAAATAATGTAACGAAAATAGAAACTGAAACCATTCTGCAATGTTTGGCTCCTGGAATAGCCTGACCTTTTTCAGAAGACCCATCCTTATTGGTTGTTTGTTGTTCTTATTTTCACTACCGGTAGGTATTTTGTGTATTCTATATTGCAATTTTATGTTGTGAATCTCCCTGAGATCTACAGATGAAGGGGCAATATACAAATATAATCAATATGATTACTATGATTATTACTGAAATACTTATTCAGATGTGAGTCTGGTTTGCTTCATGTTAGGATGTCTATGCACCTTGTCTGGGAATAAGCCCCATCAGTCATGGAGCGACATACTACTGAGAAAGCAAACGTAGGTTTTGCACCTCCCATTTGTGAAAGAGTCTTTCATCCAGGAATCTCTCCAGTTGAGCGAAAGGGGTGAGGAGGCAGTTGTCACTGTCACGTTTCTTTTCCCCTTCCATGCCTGTTTCAAAGAGTCCCTATGCCCCAGCCTTCCAGAGGACAAAAGGGGCTGTAGGGAGAAAGGAGAATAGGTGAAAATCACCTTTCAGAAGCAGCCTTCTGTTGGCACTGAAGCAGTGCTCAAAACTAGCCAGGAGCCGGGCGCATTTTGCACCTGGCTTTCAACCACTTGTGACCAAAAGTGAAGATGCCTGGGAGCCAAGATGGCACCTGACATCTCCACCATCTGGAAGTGCATGCCTGGGGATATGGTTGGGACTGCTTGGCCCTTCATTTGTGACCTTCACAGGTTGGTTTGTCTGCCAAGGCAGCTTACAATTTTAAAATGCTAAAACAAACAAATGATGTGAACTGTAATGAGGGTTGAGTCATGGATGGCTGTCTTTTAAGTTTCCGAATAGCATCTCTTCAGTGGTGGTGAGAGGAAAGGGCTCTCTCGCTTTAACAATTGGGTGACGCCCTAGGAGGGCCTTCTTGAATTCCTAAGTCAGTGTGGTTTAATGGACTTGTCCGCTATTGTGGCTGGTGCATGGAGCCCACAGGAAATGCTTCTGCTGAACAGTAGGTCTCTAGGGAGCTATAGAGTTGGACTGCTGGTCCCTCTAATGTACTGTCTACATTAATTAGCAGCAGCCCTCCAGGATTTCAGAAGGGACTAGGGCTCGAAATTTGACACATTTTGCACGCTGGTGACCAAGTGAAGATTCCTGGGTGCCAGGATGGCACCTGATGTCTCCATCACCTGGAGTTGCATGCCTGGGGATCATTGGACCTGGACTGTTTTCACACAATAATACCCCATCCTGTAGAATTCTATCAGTTACATTTTATCTGCACAATCGGAATGAATTTCAGGAACCAAAACGCTTTTTCTGCGCAGCCTGAGCAGGAGCAGTGAACGAGGTTACAGTGAATGGTTGTAGCTTGTCTTCGCTTGCCCTGTCCCTGCCCTCCTCACCGTTGTGAAGGATATTCCTACGTTATGAATGGTCCATGTCACCATTAAGAAAAAGAGGTCAGAATAGGACAATATATATATGTGGCCTGTCTCTGGATCAAGGGACTTTTCTTCTTGCAGTTCTCAAAGTTCTTAACCTAGCTCAAGGTTGTCCTCTGAACTAGCCAGATGCTTAACTGATAGTCAGTCCATCATTTGAAAAATAAGACTTTAGAGCCACCTTGCCCCAAAATGGTGACTAGGCATTCTGATTTGGTGACTGCAACTTTGGTTTAAGTAGCCATTTGGTGCCTAGCTTATATATCCGAGTTTCTAGCAATGCTCTCGTGGGATCTCAGTATCCAAGGTATTATTCTCATGGTACAACTGGATGGTACCATACAAATTATTTTTAGAACACTTGTGGCTTTTGCTGCACACTGTGAAACTGGGACCAATTTGCCTGATCTCAATTTGCCACCCGGCGTTTCATTCAAAACTGGCATTCTGGACTTCGCAGAGTTGCACTATTTTGTGTTACAGCTTGCAAAACAGAAACCGTGTGACTTCTGTTTTTACAAAGCACAGGTCCACCTGAGGAAGCTAAAGTCTTTTCACACATTGCACCGATGAGACCTCGGGGCTTCTCCGCACAGGTGTGAATGCGGTCCAGTGTGGGCGGGTGACATGTACCTTTTTTGGATTCTTGCAAACTTTTCATTTTGATGGGGATGGGGTTTCCACTTGGGTGGGTGCTATTTACTTGGAGTGTGGGGTTGTTTTAAAATAATTGTTGTTAAATGTTATATGTTAATTTGTATTTTTTTGTTTGTATTTGAGGGCTGGAGGGGCTTTTGTTGGGGAGTGTATTGTTTAGTAGTGTGTTTACATTAGTATTGTTGTTTTGATTATTTTGATTACATTTATTTTTATTATGTATTTTGTGCTTTGTATATTGTAACTTTGTATTGTGTTAACTGTTCTGAGACCTACTGGTATAGAATAAAAATAATAAACCTTTACCGTCACTACACCACCTGTCTGCAGTCAAATTAAAGGAGAATCAACCCCAGTCAGTCCATCTTTTGGAAAACAAAATGTTATATAAATGTAAATAATAATAGTAATAGTCGTAATAATAATAATATGTATCAAGTTCACGATAGCAGCTCCCCAATTCTGGAATGCTCTCGCTTTAGGTGTGATCTGAACCAACGGGAATGGAATTTTGATGCCAGATAAGAATGTAGCTTTTCCCTCCAGCATTCAGCTCAAGTGGGACTTGGCTGAAGTAGTTGTTAGCATATTGTTTGATTTTCTAATAAGTTGCATTGAACTGGAATATTGCTTCTGTTGTTTGTAATGCTCCTCGTTCTGGGTTTGTTCAAACAATAAAGATAAATACATCTACAAATAATTTAAATAAACTAATAAAAAAAACCAGCAGGGTTTTTCATGTGTGTTTATGGTGTGTGTGCATTTGTGTGTTTTTTCTGAACTTCTGAATAAATCTGTCTCTGCAGGCCTTTGGAGACTGTCTTTATAATGCAGCCTTGCTATTAGGAATTGGCAGGCAAGCAGCTTCGTGCCTCAGTTTTGGGACCACAAGAAGTTGGCAGAACAATGTCATTTGTTTACTTCATTATCTTTTTACTGCCACGAGTGGTTTGGATTGGATTTTCTGCCCGAGACACCAAAGCTATAGAACAGGGGTCCCCAAACTAAGGCCCGGGGGCCGGATGCGGCCCAATCAGCTTCTAAATCCAGCCCGCGGATGGTCCGGGAATCAGCGTGTTTTTACATGAGTAGAATGTGTGCTTTTATTTAAAATGCATCTCTGCGTTATTTGTGGGGCATAGGAATTCGTTCATATTTTTTTTCAAAATATAGTCCGTCCCCCCACAAGGTCTGAGGGACAGTGCTGAAAAAGTTTGCTGACCCCTGCTATAGAATCTTAAAAGTGAGATGGGACCCAGGGGTCACCTAGACCAACCCCCTGAAATGCAGGGAACTCAGCCACCATTTAAAAAAATGAGCATCCATTGCAGACAACGAAGCTTTTACCTTTATATTATGGATGCATGAAATGCAATCTCACCCAACCCCCTTTAAAAATAAAAGAAAACCAACATCCTTAGATCAAACATTCCCATGCATGTCTACTCAGAATTCATCTGAGTTCAATGGAACTTTTCGCTTAGCACATGTTCTTAGGACTGCAAACGTAGCCTTCAGGTGTTTGGCAGCGAGGCCAACCTCGCCCGAGGCTGCTTTCCTTTTCATAATGAAAATAATTGTATGGGGGAAACTGTATTCTGCTTCCCAATATACATGTATATTTGCAGCTCTGCAGCCTCCGCTTAATTTTAATTAACAAGCAAAAGCACACCGTGGTATTAGGAGGGTCAGATGCTCCTGCACCTTTAACAGGAGAAGGGATTTCAGCAGGTGGACTTGGCCTCACAAGCTGCACCTGCTCATACCCCACCTCTAACCAAACTACAAAAAAAAAATACTCATTAACTGTTCACATGCCAAGAAGCCTGTGCTGTCAATCGCTTTGCATGTGGGCCTGTGTAATTATCCCTGACTGTACTTTTCTGCATTTAATTCCATCGAGATCTCAGTTTACAGGTGCACCTCAACTCTGTATACCTGCTCCTGCAAGGTGCATTAGATGAAGTGGTCTGCAGCAGCAGCCCTGGGCATAGCCAGGGTTTATTGTGGGGGGGCAGGACACCCACCTGTCATCATCCTCTGTCAGGCTCTTCCTAGCAGATTTGGAAGAAAACATCTCAACCGCAGTTGTACTTTCTTTTGACTCCAAGCGCTCAGAAAAATAGGTCAAAATCTTTCTACTTTTAGTTAAGCATTTTTATTATTTTTTACCACTGAAGCTTGTTGCTGCAATATAGTCTTTAAAGATGCCACGAGACTCTCTTTGTTGTTGTTTTGCACCGAGCATCACTGAGCAAACGCGGGTCGTGCGTTCCCACCTACTCGAGAGCAACATCTCCTTCCACGTTTGCTCCTTGGGCATAATAAAGCCAGGACATGTTAGGGGCAGGCAGAACCTCAGCTACCGGTAGTTAAGTATTTTTCATTGATTTACTTTGATGGGGGGCGCAGTTGCCCCCATTCCGCGCCTTCCCCTTGGCTACGCCTTGGGCACGTTTTGAAACTTCCTTGCAGCTGATTCCGAAGATCCCGGCATTGCAGGGGGGGTTAAACTAGATGCCCCTGGGGGGGGGCGTCCCTTCTAACTCTACCATTCTATGATCTCGGTGGGGGCTCCCTTCTAAGCAACACAGGACTGTCGGCTTGGACCCGGGGGCTGGGGGTGCCATGGCCCTGGCAGCGAAATTTGTCGGTGCCCGACCCCCTTCCTGGGGGGATTTTGTGGGTGCTCAGGCAATAATAATAAATAAATAAATAAATAAATTATTACATTTATTTTTATTTTTAATTTTTTACCCCGCCCATATGGCCGGGTTTCCCCAGATACTCTGGGCGGCTTCCAGCAAAATATTAAAATACAATAATTCCTCTAATATTAAAAGCTTCCCCAAACAGGGCTGCCTTCAGATTTATTAATTTTTTTACAGCCCCCCCCGCAAATAAATAAAATAAAATAAAATAAAATAAAATAAAATAAAATAAATCTGCAAATAAATAAATAAAAGGCGTGTCCCTTCTATTTATTCTCTCTGTTTCCCCCGCAGCTCTTCCCCGCCTTTGGGGAAAGGAGAGCGGGGGGGGGATGGGAAAGCAGGGGGGTTCCCCCTCCCCCTCTCCCCCGCATCAGAATCCCAGGGACTTCCCTGAAGGGCGGGGCGCAAGAGGAGGAGGAGGAGGAGGAGATAGGGTTAACGCAGGAAACTCCGCGCCTGCGCACGAGCGAGCGAGCCAGGCCAGCCCTCCCCCTCGTGTCCCCCTCCTCCCGCGCGCCTGCGCACAGCCGCCTCCTCCTCCTCCTCCCGGTCTGGGCTGTCCGCCCCGCGATACATAAGGCGATGCAGGGAGGCGGCGCTACGGAAAGAGCTGCTGCAGCCGCCGAGAAGCCGCAGGAACCGCCGGAAGGACGCGCAAAGATGGTGAAGACCGTGGGAAACCTGGTAAGGGTCTTCCCCCCCCCCTTGCAGGGGGGCGGCTTTCCCACGCCCGGGCCCGGGGGAGAAGCGCGCGTGCAAAACCCCGGGCTTGCAACATTCAGCAGCTGCCGACCCCTAACTAACTCCTCCTCCGACCCTCTCCTTAAGGGACCTGATCTGACACCCCCCCATCCCAGGGGGGGCTGCAGAGGTGCCAACTTGAATAAAATATTGGGGGGGAGGCTTCCTCATGGGCGTAGCCGAGGGGGCAGGGGGCAGCTGACCCCCTACCCAATCCAATAAAAAAGACTTAACTAACTGTGGTTCTGCTCCACAGTCTGCTCTCTCCCCCCCCCAACAAGAATCCTGGCTACGACCATGGGAACAACCCCCCCCCCCCGCAAGCATGGGAGTAGCTAGGATTTATGCTAGTGGGGGGGGGGAGAGAACCGAGCTATTCGAGGTGCCATTGGGTGGTGAGTTAAGTGTCTTTATTTATTTAGGGGGGGAGCAGCTGCCCCCACCGGCAACGCCCATGGGCCCAGGTAAGCCCTGTCGTCCGGCATAACCGGATCACAAGACGCACACCATTTGAATGGCAGTGCCTGTTAACTTTGGGGGGGGGGAAGTACCAGCCCCCTACGATATTTTATTGGGGAGGGGCTGAAGGGACCTTTGCCCCTAGGAGTTGTCTCCTTGCCTCTGTCTAGTGTGGAAAAGATCCTTTGGGTGCCTGTTGCATTCTTAGTTCCTTGCGCGTAAAAAAATAAATACATGCAGGGCTTTTACGCTGGTTTGCACGGGTCAGGAAGGGGCGCTTGTAACTTCCTGAAGCACCCCTTCTTCTTCCACCGGCCGCCGCCTCTCCCCGCCTGGCATCGCAGCTCCCTCTGCCACCCGGAAAACCTGCCCCAGAGGCTCTTTGGGTTGCATCAGCATCTGCTTCCGCATGTGCCACTTAAAAGGAGCGTTGGGGCATGGCTGCTGCCTTGCATGGGAAGGGAGGGCTTTTGTCTGCTTGTCTTCTCCTTTGCCTGCATCATCTCAGAGCCCCTTCCTAGCCCTGTGTGCGGGGCTCCTCCTCCTCCTCTGCTTGTTGAGAAGACAGCCATGGCGACCCCACCACTACCACCACCACTTTCCTCCTTCGACTTCTGCCTGGATTCGCCTGATTAAACTCTTTTGCAGGGCTGGCTACCTAGAAAGGACACTTTGCCCCCCAGTGGAAAGAGTAGACGGCAGGTACAATTCTCTCCTTGCTGTGGAGAGTAAGAATCTTGCGGCACAACTCTGCCCATGTGTAAAGTCCAAAGTGTGCCTCTTGAGACGGCAGCTTTTTCTGGCGGCTCCCCGTTTCCAACTCCCGCGTTGAACCACCAGAGTTTTTGCCAAGCTCTTTATCTGAGCCGCCGCCGCTGCCTCTTTGCTTAGCCGAGGCCTTGTTGTTTGGAGAGTTGAGCCCCACTGCCCCGGCGAAGGGCCTCTTGCGTTCTTGCTGTTCTGGATTTTCCTGCGGCAGACTTTAATGGCTGCTGTGAACGGTTGCAGCAGCAGCAGCAGCAGCAGCGTGGGCACAGAGGGAGGAGGCAAATGGCAGGAGGAGGGACAGCGGTTGCAGCCAAAAAACGACAATTGCTGTAATAACCTGCTGCAGAGAATCTGACAAGCTCCTGCATTTTAAGAGCTTCCTGGCTGTCCCCTTTTTAAAAAAAACAAGGATTCCATCCTTCGTTTCCCTTACCAGAAGGGAAGCTTGTGTTAATTGCACAGGGAGAGATGCTTGCTACCTTACAATTCTATGATTCTTGTAGCATAGTATTCTCCTCTGTTGTTTACACAAACTGCTCATGTGCTCGTGCCCTGTGCCCTGGGGAGGTGGCTGCTTTCAGCCCCCGTATACCCTGTAACCAGCTGTGCTCAGCCCTAGGAAGGCTTAAATTTTCCTGGACTACAGAAGCAGCAACACCCAACTCCATTGTCAAGCAGGGCACTCTTGCACACTCAAAGATGTCTGTACTGAGAACTAGGAAATAAGTTTTCTCTTTAATGACAACATAATGTTCCACTCCGGCAGGAAGGTAAATGGCGTTTCCGTGTGCTGCTCTGGTTCGCCAGAAGCGGCTTAGTCGTGCTGGCCACATGACCCGGAAGCTGTACGCCGGCTCCCTCGGCCAGTAAAGCGAGATGAGCGCCGCAACCCCAGAGTCGGTCATGACTGGACCTAACGGTCAGGGGTCCCTTTACCTTTAATGTTAGGAAGTTGGTGAGTTGCTGTTAGGATACAAGTTTCTTCTTATTTAGAGGTGTGTGTGTGTGTGTGTGTGTGTGATATGTACTGGAACATAGTTATAAACGACTATTCAAATGCATTGTTTCCTGTGATTTCGGAGGAGACAAAACTTCCTTGGTTTATTCCTCAATCATATCAGTGACCAGCTGTTTGCTGAATATGGTTGTGCGACTTTGCTCATTTGGGAAGGAAAACTTCCCGCCCTGTGGAACGCCCTCCCTTCAGATGTCAAAGAGAAAAACAACTACCAGACTTTTAGAATACCTCTGAAGGCAGCCCTGTTTGGGAAGCTTTTAATGTTTAATAGACTATTGTATTTCAACATTCTCCATCCCCACAATTCATGGTCTACTTTCTCTTCTATTCCTCTTTCTAGCATCCTTTCCCCTAAGTGGAAAAGTTGAAATGTGTCTAGCTTTCTAATCCTGACATGCCTTAGGCATGAAACTGAAAGGGATGACCTGCTTTCGCTTCTTCCACCCTCTGCAGAGATTTCCAGGAGCCACCCCAGTGTTTGAGAAATGACTCACAGTGGCACAGGGAAGTTTTTCTTGGGCTGGTTTCATCTGCTAACGTTGAGACATAAAGGGTTGTCTTGGGAGAGGAGGGCTGGGGTGTTAAAGGGGAATGCCAGAAGGCAACAAAACTGAAAACATCTGCATCTTAAAACAACAACAACAACAAAACTTGCATTTTGTAGAGATTTTTCTCTCCCTCCCCTCCCTCCTTCCAATGTTAAGCCTATTGTGATGGGTTAAACCACAGAGCCTAGGGCTTGCCGATCAGAAGGTCGGCGGTTCGAATCCCCGCGACGGGGTGAGCTCCCGTTGCTCGGTCCCTGCTCCTGCCCACCTAGCAGTTTGAAAGCACGTCAAAGTGCAAGTAGATAAATAGGTACCGCTCCGGCGGGAAGGTAAACGGTGTTTCTGTGCGCTGCTCTGGTTTCGCCAGAAGCGGTTTAGTCATGCTGGCCACATGACCTGGAAGCTGTACTGGAAGCTCCCTCGGCCAATAATGCGAGATGAGCGCTGGAACCCGAGTCGGTCACGACTGGACCTAACGGTCAGGGGTCCCTTTCCTTTACCTTTAAGGTAGGCCAGTCCTTTCAGGGTGGGATCGATTACCAAGATGCAGCCGGTGAGCTTTTTGCTGTCAGATGACAGACAAACTTCCTGGCTTCCCCTTTAACAAGTCCTAACAGACATTGACTAGGAGCACAGGCTAAAGTTATGGAAGTCCCCCAGACTCTGTGGGTGCGTTCATTGGAATTTAGCAAGAATCCAGCCCCAGATCTGGATGAGAGTTCCTGGAAGATGTTTGCCCCAGCTCTTCCCATGAGAGCTTCAAAGAAGGAAGCTCTGTAAATTACTAAGCTCTAGTCCATCGCTGAGCTGTTATCTCCTAACCTTCAGCCTGACTCTTTCTCTCTACCGTGATCTTTAGGTTATTGCCGCTTGAGCTCTTCTCAGTCATGTTGAATTGTTTTTCCTGGCCTCTTAATATAGTTGAAACATAAGGGTATTCCTTCTCTGCTCTCATCCCCTTTATGTAAATACAGCCAAACCTCGGTTCCTGAACGGTTCCGTTTTGGAACATTTCGGCTCCCGAACGCCAAAAACCCGGAGGTAAATGCTCCAGTTTTCAAACGTTTTTCGGAAGTCGAACGTCCGACGCGCCTTCCGCTGGAGTGCAGGAAGCTCCTGCAACCAATCGGAAGCCGCGCCTCGGTTGTAGAACATTTCGGAAGCCAAATGGGCTTCCGAAACAGATTACGTTAGACGACCGAGGTTAGACTGTACAAGGAGACTGTAATCGTAAGCACTTACTAGGAAGTTAGTACGACCGATCACAGTAGGACTCGCTTCTGAGGAAACATGTCTAGCTTGTTCTGCCATACGGACTATCCTTTCTCATGCTGTTTGCCTGCTGGAAATGCTCTTCTAACTCTCCACTGGATTGCTTTTTCAGTATCCCTTAAATTTGGTGCCGTGCTTGGATCTATCCTTCTTCCAATCCAGTGAAGCATTGCTGCTACTTTATTCCTTTGTGACCTGCAGTGCTAGAAACTCAGATATCTAAGCTAGGTGCCAAATGACTCCTTAAACCAAGGTTACAGTTGCCAAAACAGAATGTCCAGTTGCTGTTTTGGGCCAAGACGACTCTAAAGTTTTATTTTCCAAATGATGGACTGACTGGGATTGATTCTCAGTTAGATTTCTGCCTAGTTCAGATGACAACCTTGAGCTAGGGTTAAGAGTTTTGAGAACTTTCTTTCCTTAAGCCACTTGATCCAGGAACAGTCTGCAAATCTACTGGCCTGTTCTGACCTCTTTCTTAATGGTGACACGGACCATTCATAACGTAGCAATGAACAGTACCCACCCATCCCCATTAAAACAAAAAGTTTGCAAGAATCCAAAAAAGGTACATGTCACCAGACCACACTGGACAGCATTCACACCTGTGCGGAGAGGCCCCGAGGTCTCGTTGGTGCAATGTGTGAAAAGACTTTAGCTTCCTCGGGTGAACTTGTGCTTTGTAAAAACAGAAGTCACGCGGTTTCTGTTTTGCAAGCTGTAACACCAAATAGTGCAACTCTGGGAAGTCCAGAATGCCAGTTTTGAATGAAACGCCGGGTGGCAAATTGAGGTCAGGCAAATCGGTCCCAGTTCCACAGTGTGCAGCAAAAGCCACAAGTGTTCTAAAAATAATCTGCATGGTACCATCCAGTTGCACCATGAGAATAATACCTTGGATACTGAGATCCCACGAGAGCAATGCTAGAAACTCGGATATATACTGGTAAGCTAGGCGCCAAATGGCTCCTTAAACCCAGGTTACAGTCACCAAATCAGAATGCCTAGTCGCCATTTTGGGGCAAGGTGGCTCTAAAGTCTTATTTTTCAAATGATGGACTGACTATCAGTTAAGCATCTGGCTAGTTCAGAGGACAACCTTGAGCTAGGTTAAGAACTTTGAGAACTGCAAGAAGAAAAGTCCCTTGATCCAGAGACAGGCCACATATATATATTGGCCTATTCTGACCTCTTTTTCTTAGTGGTGACATGGACCATTCATAACGTAGGAATATCCTTCACAACGGTGAGGAGGGCAGTGGGACGGGGCAAGCAAAGACAAGCTACAACCATTCACTGTAACCTTGTTCACTGATCCTGCTCAGGCTGCGCAGAAAAAGCGTTTTGGTTCCTGAAATTCATTCCGATTGTGAAGATGAAATGTAACTGATAGAATTCTACAGGATGGGGTGTTAGTGTGTGAAGACAGTCCAGGTCCAATGATCCCCAGGCACGCAACTCCAGGTGATGGAGACATCAGGTGCCATCCTGGCGCCCAGCCATCTTCACTTGGTCACCAGTGGCTGATGGTCAGCAGCAAAATGCGCCTGGCTAATTTCGAACACTGGTAACCCGAAATGGCAGCACCCCTCTGTGCCACACTTTCTGCCATCTGTTTAAGAGTGATTTGAATCTTTAGCTTGTCCTGAGTCTCTTTCAGGTCCTCCCCACTTATACCACCTGTGGACGTGTAGTGTCTTCATCCAAATTTAGGGGGATACTGTTTATTTAATAAATAGTAAACAATAGCTCTATTTAATGAGCACCATCCTCTTTAAATGCCACTTAGGTTAAGCATCACTTTTGTTAAAGCCTGGGTTATTCCACAATGCCCATATGGCCCCTTCCTATATGATTATCATTGTGAGCTTTGTAGATATATATTTATACCTTGGCTAATAGGAAGATCTGCTGAGCAAGTACCATGTTATTAATGCTGCAGTCCGACTGCCTCTTGATTAAAATGGCCTGTAATTTGTGGGCAAGCAGCTATTAGTTTAGACTTCAGAAGAAGCTTTCTCTGAACAGCAACTTAACATGGAAATGTGGCATAAGCTGATTAGGAGTAGACTGTTGCCTTGTCATTAGGAGCAGACTGATTGCTGCCTTGTATGGCAGAAAGGAAATTTGAGAGAGATGCTTGGGACTCCTTGGCCATTCACTTGTGACCTTCACGGGTTGGTTTTTCTGCCAAGGCAGCTTACAATTTTAAAATGCTAAAACAAACAAATGATGAGAACTGTAGCGAGGGTTGAGTCATAGATGGCTGTATTTTAAGTTTCCAAATAGCATCTCTTCAGTCGTTTGAGAGGAAAGGGCTCTCTCGCTTTAACAATTGGGTGACGCCCTGGGAGGGCCTTCTTGAATTCCTAAGTCAGTGTGGTTTAATGGACTTGTCCGAAGGCTCATTCGGCTATTGTGGCTGGTGCATGGAGCCCACAGGGAATGCTTCTGCTGAACAGTAAGTCTCTAGGGAGCTATAGAGTTGGATTGTTGGTCCCTCTAATGTATTGTCTACATCAGGCACGTCCAACAGGTAGATCGTGATCTACTGGTAGATCACTGGACGACTGTGGTAGATCGCTGGTAAATCACTGGCTCCCCCCAAAGAAGCTCAACAACTTTGGCTCCCCTAAAAAAAATCTCAATGTCTTTTGCCCTGCACCCCCCAAAAATGGGGCTTTCCTTCTCCCTAAAACAGTGATGGCTAACCTTGACACTCCAGATGTTTTGGAACTACAACTCCCATCATCCCTAGCTAACAGGACCAATGGTCAGGGATGATGGGAGTTGTAGTTCCAAAACATCTGGAGTGTCAAGGTTAGCCATCACTGCCCTAAATGAAGCTCAAAACTTTGATCTGAATGTCTAAAAAACGGACCTTCCTCCTCCCCAAAAAAGCTCAACAACTATGACCTGAACCCCAAAAAAGGGGGTAGATCACTGCCAGTTTTTAACTCTAAGTAGATCTCAGTCTCTTGGGAGTTGGCCACCCCTGGTCTACATTAATCAGCAGCAGCCCTCCAGGATTTCAGATGGGACCAGTGCTTGAAATTTGACACATTTTGCACCTGGCTATCAGCCGCTGGTGACCAAGTGAAGATGCCCGGGTGCCAGGATAGCACCTGACGTCTCCACCATCTGGAGGCAGTGTTAGAAGCTCGGATATATAAGCTAGGTGCCAAATGGCTCCTTAAACCACGGTTACAGTCACCAGAACAGAATCTCTAGTTGCCATTTGGGGGCAGGACGGCTGCAATGTCTTATTTTTCAAAGCATGTACTGACTGGGATTGATGCTCAGTTAAACATCTGCTAGTTCAGAGGACAACCTTGAGCCAGGTTAAGAGCTTTGAGAACTTCAAAAAGAACAGTCACTTGATCCAGGGACATCCCACATTATCTATTGCCCTATTCTGATCTCTTTTTCTTAATGGTGACACGGACCATTCATAAACGTAGGAATGTTCTTCACAACGGTGAGCAAGGCAGTGAGATGGGGTAAGTGAAGATAAGTGACAACAAATAACTATAACGTTCACTGCTCCTGCACAGGCTGTACAGAAAAAGCATTTTGCTTCCTGAAATTCATTCCGATTGTGCAGTTAAAATATAACTTGATAGAATTCTACAGGATGGGGCATTAATGTGTGAAAACAGTCTGGGTCCAATTATTCCCCGGCATGCACCTCCAGATGGTGGAGATGCCATCCTGGTGCCCAGGCATCTTCACTTGGTCACCAGTGGCTGACAGCCAGGAGCAAAATGTGCCTGGCGCCTGGCTAATTCCAAACACTGTCTGGAGGTTCCTGCCTGGGGATCCCTGGACTTTTTTCACACAGAATTCTACAGGATGGGGGAATTCTATCTGTTGTATTTTATCTGCAAAATCAGAATGAATTTCTGGAACCAAAAAGTCGTATTGATAAATATGACTTTTGAGCCGTCTGGCCCCAAAATAGCAACTAGGCCTTCCGTTTTGGCGACTGTAACCCTGATTGAAGGAGCCATTTGCTGCCCAGCTTGTATATCTTAGTTTCTAACACTGGGTGGGGCATTCCTGGTGCTACAGAGCTGCCAAGGATTGATCTGCCTGCACATCAAATGCTCCACTTCTAAGCTGGAGGACCTTTCTCAACGGTCTCAGTATCTTGGATGGCCATATCCTATATCCTTGCCCATAGGAGTCCAGCTCCTTTTGTGTTTTGAATACACTGTGAGGTAAAGGCAAAGGTAAAGGGACCCCTGACCATTTGGTCCAGTCGTGTCCGACTCTGGGGTTGTGGCGCTCATCTCGCTTTATTGGCTGAGAGCCGGCGTACAGCTTCCGGGTCATGTGGCCAGCATGACAAAGCCGCTTCTGGCGAACCAGAGCAGCGCACAGAAACGCCATTTACCTTCCCGCCGGAGCGGTTCCTATTTATCTACTTGCACTTTGACATGCTTTCGAACTGCTAGGTGGGCAGGAGCAGGGACCGAGCAACGGGAGCTCACCCCGTCGCGGGGATTCGAACCGCCGACCTTCTGATCAGCAAGCCCTAGGCTCTGTGGTTTAACCCACAGCGCCACCTGGGTCCTTAAAGACACCCCCTCCTTAAAGAGCAAAACCTTTCAACTTGGCTTATTCTGAGCACTTGTTATGTTGTTCTAGCTCACAAATGGCTACAAAATATTTGTGCAATTTCCCTTTTTTTGGCTTTGTAAACTTTCCTAGGACTTGGGTTTATTTGTCCAAGATAGCCGCGTGTATGCCATTTTCAAAATATATATATATACCTTTTTGAAATGGGTGTTCTCAAAACTTCTTAGTATAAGGCATTTCTTTTTTATAATGTGGATACACGATGTTCAGCCAGCAACAAAATGGCACATGCCAGGGGTGCATTGCAGCTGAGATTTCATAATCTTTAATGGCAAAGTTGGCTGGGGTGAGAATGTTGTTTTCTTTGTCTTGAATACACTCTGAATATAATGTCCAAAGGGGAATGCCGCAGTTTCTTAGACTTGGGCTCTCTCTTCCCTCCCCAACCCCTAATTGTCTGTCCAATTTGCTTGACTGCAGTTGGAGTTGCTGAATTTAAGACTTGAGTGGAAGCCAAGGCCATCGCCGTTGGCATGAACCTATCTTTGTAGTTCTTCAGACAGCTTTGTCCAAATTCATACACAGTACAATTCCAGGAAGGTTATTTTGCAAAAGTTCACTGAGTGCAACAGTTGGGCGCCCGGACGTCTTCACCTGGTTCCAAGTGGCTGATAGCCGGGTGCAAAATGCGCCTGGCGAGTTTTGAATGCTGCTTAAAACTTGCTATAGGAATGAAAAAGGAATGGCGTGCATGTTCTCTGTTTTAAATGATGTAAAGTTGGGCAAGGGCTTAAGTTACTGAAAACAGATTTAAAACGTACTGAATTTTGGTATATCCAAAGAGCTGTACATTCCTTATGCTCTTCCAAAGGGATAGTCCTCCAGGGTTCAGAGTGAATCTGCAACTTTGAAACGACCCTGTTGATGATAGCTAGTTGTATTTTGGTCACGCTACCAGTTGTGCGGGTTTTTCTTCCGGCTGTAGAAAAGTTTCCATGGATAGAATCATAGAATAGAATCATAGAATCATAGAGTTGGAAGAGACCACAAGGGCCATCCAGTCCAACCCCCTGCCAAGCAGGAACACCATCAGAGCATTCCTGACAGGTGGCTGTCAAGCCTCTGCTTAAAGACCTCCAAAGAAGGAGACTCCACCACACTCCTTGGCAGCAAATTCCACTGTCGAACAGCTCTTACTGTCAGGAAGTTCTTTTTAATGTTTAGGTGGAATCTTCTTTCTTGTAGTTTGAATCCATTGCTCCATGTCCGCTTCTCTGGAGCAGCAGTGCATGGCTTGTGGACCGCATTGTGCAGCCGGGCAAGTTGGCCCTGACAGTAGATCTTCATTCTTAATTCCACCCCTGTATATGTTGTTGTTTGCAGCCTGTCTTGATTTGGGTTGCAACCCCATCGTGGGTCTTGACTGAAGACTCAATGACTTGCACTCACCCACTTCTCCTCCTCCTCCTATTAGAAACTGGGATAGAAAAGCTAGGAGCCCAATGGCTCCTGGGACCTGGGTTGTGGGCTCCAAAACAGAATGTCTAGTCGCCATTTGGGGCGGTCAGCAACACTTATTTATTACTTTGATAAGCATGAAGTAAGGGATGTGGGTGGCACTGTGGATTAAACCACAGAACCTAGGGCTTGCCGATCAGAAGGTCGGCGGTTCGAATCCCCGCGACGGGGTGAGCTCCCGTTGCTCGGTCCCTGCTCCTGCCAACCTAGCAGTTCGAAAGCACGTCAAAGTGCAAGCAGATAAATAGGTACCGCTTCGGCGGGAAGGTAAACGGCGTTTCTGTGCGCTGCTCTGGTTCGCCAGAAGCGGCTTAGTCATGCTGGCCACATGACCCGGAAGCTGTACGCTGGCTCCCTCGGCCAGTAAAGCGAGATGAGCGCCGCAACCCCAGAGTCGTCCGCGACTGGACCTAATGGTCAGGGGTCCCTTTACCTTTAAGCATGAAGTAATACACAACATAAAGTGATACATTGTTAATATCACATTATTAAGAGGAATTGTTTAATTGGGTGTTGACAATAAAAATATGGGCAGCATACTTCAGTTTTCAAAACACCCTACTCTTTATTGTTAAACTCCTTAACGTATTGCCTATCCTTAACATATACTTGGGAGCTTCAAAGCACATACATTTCAGTCATCCTGGAGTGTCAGTCAGGCTCCCAAAATGGTCACCCAGACTTTCTGAGGTGCTCACAAATGGAGAATCTTTAGGCGCAAAATGCACCTGGCTCCCTGCTAATTTCGAACCTTGCTACTAACCCAGCACCAGGTGAAGGGAGAGTTCCAGAGAGCATGGGATTCACCCGGCAGATTCCCTTGTTTAAACATGCTGATCTTGGCTACTAGCCGAGTTCACCGGGGCCGTTTCCTCTGTCCCCGCCGGACTCATGGCTGGAGGCATGCCACATTCACTTCCATTAGTTGTGCTACTTTCTGGCTAGTAGCGATTCCAGGAAGATGAGATTATTCAGGCCTCGCTGACTGCGGGGAAATGGGTTTTGGAGCTGTCCACCAAGGTAATGGAAATGGATATTGACATAAGATACATTCAAAGAAGCATGCCAACTACAAAGTGCTTGCACTTAAGTCGGCCCTGGGGAATGCAACCCAAAACCTTCCAGTGAGTTCTCCAAATCTAACTTGAAAGCTGCATTCCCTGGGCAAAGGTTGGGGAGATGGGGAAGGCTGCACTCAAAGGCTGTGTTCAATGTCTTTTCTTACAGCTTGTTCCGCAGATAGATCTTTGCACCCAGTGTTAGAAACTCAGATATATAACCTAGGTGCCAAATGGTGTGGTGTAGTGGTTAAGAGCCAGTGTGGTATAGTGGTGAAGAGGGGTAGACTCGTAATCTGGGGAACCGGGTTCGCGTCTCCGCTCCTCCACATGCAGCTGCTGGGTGACCTTGGGCTAGTCCCACTTCTCTGAAGTCTCTCAGCCCCACTCACCTCACAAAGTGTTTGTTGTGGGGGAAGAAGGGGAAGGAGAATGTGAGCCGCTTGGAGACTCCTTCGGGAAGTGATAAAGCGGGATATCAAATCCAAACTCTTCTTAAACCAAAGTTACAGTCGCCAAAACGGAATGCCTAGTCGCCATTTTGGGGCAAGGCAGCTCTAAAGTCTTATTTTTCAAATCATGGGCTGGCTATCGGTTAAGCATCTGGCTAGTTCAGAGGACAACTTTGAGCTAGGTTAAGAACTTGGAGAACTTCAAAAAGAAAAATCGCTTGTTCCAGGGACAATCCACATATGTATTGGCCCATTCCGACCTCTTTCTTAATGGTAACACGGACCGTTCATAACGTGAGAATATTCTCCGCAACTGTGAGCAGGTCGATGGCAAGTGAAAGCTACAACCATGAAATATAACATTCACTTCTCCTGCACAGAAACAGCTTTTCGGTTCCAGAAATTCATTCTGAAACCTCCCGCCTGGAAAACCTGAACAGCCATTGCCATTCAGTGAGAAATATACTGGACGGAGCAGTGATCTGGCTCAGTGTAAGGCCGCTCCCATAGGATGTAAACAACCACTTGGTTATGGCCTGTAAGGACGGCCTCCCAGGCCGCCTTTGGGCTTAGCAACTTTCGTGGGTTGCAAAGCCCAGAACAAATTGGCGTGGTTAAAGATTGGCACAAAGTGTTCTCGAGCGGCAGCTGCGTGGTGACATGGGTTTGCAATGCTTGCCTGCTCTCGGTAGATGTGCTTCCTGCTTTCCTTTGCTTTTAGCCGGTATTCCAGTGTGGTGTAGTGGTTAAGAGCTGTAGACTCATAATCTGGTGAACCGGGTTCGCTTCCCCGCTCCTCCACATGCAGCTGCTGGGTGACCTTGGGCTAGTCACCCTTCTCTGAAGTCTCTCAGCCCCACTCACCTCACAGAGTGTTTGTTGTGGGGGAGGAAGGGAAAGGAGAATGTGAGCCGCTTTGAGACTCCTTCGGGGAGTGATAAAGCGGGATATCAAATCCAAACTCCTTCTTCTTCTTCTTCTGAATGTGGAACCCTAGAACTGTCATTTTGGTGGGGACCCCAAGGGCCATGTAGTCCAATACAAGGTTTTTGTTTATCATTGCATTTCATGCCACGATTTCCTCCGAGAGCCAGTGTGGTGTAGTGGTTAAGAGCAGTGGACTCGTAATCTGGTGAACTGGGTTTGATTCCCCGCTCCTCCACATGCACCTTGGGCTAGTCACACTTCTCTGAAGTCTCTCAGCCTCACTCACCTCACAGAGTGTTTGTTGTGGGGGAGGAAGGGAAAGGAGAATGTCAGCCGCTTTGAGACTCCTTCGGGTAGTGATAAAGCGGGATATCAAATCCAAACTCTTCTTCTTCTTCCATCCCGTTGCTCTTTTTATCGGGCTCTGGGAGGATCTGACGCAGACCACCCCTCTGGAAGGCACTTTCCAAAAGGCGGAATAGAGTCTTCGCTGCTGCTGCTTTGTTTATTTGCTTTCCCCAGGACTTCCAAATCTCTTCTTGCATTGTGTGGGGGGGAGCAGGTATGCACCTTGGGACGGGCTGTTTAAGTTTCGGGTTCGGCCTTTTAAAAAGCGCTTCAGAAACAGAGTTGCATCTTTTTTGTGTAGCAGGGGCGCCTGAATTAATTGAAACTGCCTCTATAAGCCGGTTTGTCTCTCTCCTCTCACCCTGCCCAGATGGAATTTCAGACGGAATTGACAAATGCTGGAGGAAAGCTCATAGTCGTGGACTTCTCCGCCACATGGTGTGGGCCATGCAAAATGATCAAGCCGTTCTTCCACGTAAGTAAGCTGCTCTGAGCCATTTCTCTCTTTGTTAGGTAAAAAGGACAATCACGGGAATGATAAACAGCAAAAAAGAAGGGAAATGACACCATGAAAGACCCCTGAAACGAGGTGAACGTGTATTCAAAAAATGTGCTGAGTTACTCTCAAAAAAATACTTTGGATTGCTTTTAAGCAGAAATGCTCAGACACATTGTAAACTAACTCAAAAGATTATAAATAATGAAAAGAACCCTCCAAATAAACTCCAGATGATGAAAAATCTACAATACAACCTAAGTTGCTGTAAGGAGGATAGTGTGTCCTCCTCAAGAGTAAACCACTCCACAGTCCGTTTGACTAAACTAAGCGTTTATTTCACTGACAAGCTTCACAGTTCCTCATCCTCCTCCGATGAACCAGATCCCTCGAGTAAGGGCTTCCGCTTTTCCCCCCAGCATAAAAGCTTAGCGAAATTCCAGCGCCTCCTTTCACTCCTCCTTTTCCGCTTCTTGACCCTACTGGTCCCAGCGCTGGCCCCTTCCCTTTCACTTTCATCTTCCCTAGATGTTGCCGTCGAGGCTCTCACCAGCTCCTCAACCCCTTGTTCCACCTCTGACTCCATCCTCTCCTCCCCTCCTATTGGTTCCCTCGCCACCTGCTTCTCCGCCGTCAGCACAGGCGGCGACCCCCCTTCACTGCCACCTCTCCAAACCTCCTTCCCTGTTTCTGGTGACAACCTCGGCATTCTCTCCTCCTCTTCCCATGCCCGCAATACCTCCTCCGCCGTGCATGGGTGGCCCATTGCTCCCACTGGCCCCTCCGCCTCCCCTCCTGGCTCGGGCCAGTCCCTGACATCCATCCCCCCTCCCAAGCCCCCCTTCCCCTCCTGAGGCGGCTCGGTGGGTGCCTCCCAAGAATAACCTAGATCCCCTGCTGGGTCCCATTCCCCCACTTCGCTCTCTCCTGCCGTTCCAGGTGAGGACTGGAATCCCAGAAAAACCGTGGTGTCTGCGCTTGATGACGACGATGAGGATGGGAACGCCTCCTCCCAATCCTTTCTGCACCAGGGAGGAGAGGGATACCCCGACCACAATTCATCTGTTGCTGCTTCGACGTCCCCTTCCTCCTCCGACATTCCCCTTGGTGAATGCAGGCTTTCCTGCAACTCGTTTTCAACCCCACTGTTCCCTGCACTCGAGGGTGGGAAACCCCAAAAGTCCCCTTCTTCTGAATCTGTGGGTTGAAAAACCTCTCTCAGTTGCCATCTGTACGGCTTCGGTTTGTGGGGGTACAGCTCGTGGAATTCCCACACTAAGTACTCTTTGGTGACGCTTTCCGCCGGAATCCAAGCGTTCTCCGACGCTGGCTCCCCCTCCCATGCTACTAAATACTGCAACTCTTCCCCTCTCCACCTGGAGTCTAAGATGGCCGTAGCCTCATTGAAGAGCTCCATGTCTACCAGCTGTACTTCCTGCGACCCCTGCTGGTGCCCCTGTTGATACCTGTGTGGTTCTCTGAACTTGGAGAGGAGCGACCTGTGAAACACAGGATGAATTCTCATGGAATCCGGCAGTTGCAGCCGAAACGCCACGGGGTTAATCTGCTCCACTACTTCAAAGGGCCCAATGTTGCGTTGCCTCAGCTTCTTGCACCTTCCTTGCATGGGCAACCCCTCCGTGGACAACCACACTCTGTCTCCCACTTGGATGCATTCCCCCTCCCTGCGGTGTTGGTCAGCTGCCCTCTTGTAAGCACTTTTCGCCCTTTCTAGATTGTCTCTGAGCAATTGGTGCAGTGCGAGCAACTCCTCTGCAAATAGCTCCGCAGCTGGCACGTCCCCCTCATTCCGCTTGCCCTCCCCTGCTGGAAAGGCTCTTGGATGATTGCCGTAGATTGCCTGAAAAGGAGACATACCTGCAGATACCTGTAGAGCATTATTGTACGCAAACTCGGCCAGAGCCAGCCTATCGCTCCAGTCGCTGTGTTGCTGAGAGGCATAACACCGCAAGTACTGTTGCAGAATCGAATTCACACGTTCTGACTGCCCGTTAGATTGAGGATGTCTAGCAGAGGACAAATTGACCTGTACCTGCAAGATTTGCATGAGCTTACGCCAGAAGCGTGAGGTAAATTGAACTCCACGATCCGAAATTAGCCTTTCTGGCAAGCCATGGTGCTTAAAAACATGCTGTACAAACAGCTTGGCTGTTTCCTCAGCCGACACCACCTTAGGGCAGGCAATGAAATGGGCCATCTTGGTTAGAAGGTCAACTACTATCAGCACGGCAGTTTTTCCTTTGGATGGGGGTAGATCTGTGACAAAGTCTAGGGAGACCGCTTCCCACGGCTTACTGGGAGTGGGAAGAGGTTCCAGCAACCCAGCAGGCTTTTCTCTCTCCCCTTTGGCTCTTTGACACACCTCACACCCCCTGACGTATTCCCTGACCTCCTGCCTGACTCTGGGCCACCAGAACTCCCTTGTGACCAACACCATGGTTTTGAATTGCCCAAAGTGCCCCGCCGTGGGGTTGTCATGGAGCTGTCTGAGAACTCTAGCACGCATCTCCTCCCCAGGAACATACAGTGCCCCTTTGAACAACAGCAGCCCCTCCTTTTCCTCAAACCCTTTCGCCTTGGGATCCCCCTCCCTCAGTTCCTTCAGTTTGCGCAGTGCAAAGTCATCGGCTTGCGTGAGGCGCACAAGCTCTTCCCGACCCCCTAAAGTTGCCCCACACCTCCATTGTTCAGGTTTGAAGATCGCTCTTGCCACCGGAGGCCCCTGTTCCTCCAGGTATTCAGGCTTTCTGGATAGGGCGTCTGCTCTGATGTTCTGATCACCTGGAACATACTGGATGTGAAAGTTGAAGTTCGCAAAGAACTCTGCCCATCGCATTTGTCTCTGGTTGAGGATTCTGGCCGTGCGCCAGTACTCCAGGTTCTTATGGTCCGTGTAAACCTGGATCTGGTGCTGTGCGCCCACTAAAAAGTGACGCCAGTGCTTGAATGCCGCCACCACAGCCAATAGCTCTTTATCCCAAATCGCGTAGTTGGCCTCCGACTTGTTCAGCTGTCTGGAATAGAACGCACACGGCCTCCATTCCTGCGCAGGATCTTGCTGGAGCAGAACCGCTGCTATGGCTCGGTCCGAGGCATCTGTCTCTATCCTGATGGGCTTGGCAGAATTCACATGTAGCAACTGCCCCTCTGAGGCAAAAGCCTCTTTGAGAGTTTCGAAGGCGCGCTGAGCCTCCTCCGTCCACCGGAATTTCTTTTTACCTTTCAAGCAGTCGGTGATTGGAGCAGTCATGTCGGCGAATGCCGGTAGGAACTTGCGATAGAAGTTTGCGAAACCGACGAAACGCTGGACGTCCTTCTTGGTTTTGGGGCTTTTCCATTGCAGGATTGCCTCTACTTTGTCGGTGTCCATGGCAATGCCCTTGTCCGAAAGACGATAGCCCAAAAAGTCCACCTCTGTTGCATGAAACTGGCACTTTTCCAGCTTTACACACAACTGGTTTTCCTGGAGCCTTCGCAGTACTTCCTTGACGTGTGTCACGTGTTCTTCCGGGTTTTGGGAGTACACCAAGATATCATCAAGGTACACGACTGCGTGTTTGAATAACATGGGCCCCAACACGTGATGCATGAATGCCTGAAAGCACTGGCTGCCTGCCTGTAAACCGAAGGGCATAACTAAATACTCATAAGCTCCAAGGGGTGTATACATGGTGGTTTTCCACTCATCACCCTCCCTGATCCTGATGAGATTGTATGCCCCCCTTAGGTCCAGCTTGGTGAAAATCTTACCCTTGCGTACCGCCGCCAGCAGGTCATCAATCCTGGGCATGGGGTAAGAAATTGGTATTGTGAGCGAATTTAAAATTCTGAAATCACAAATTAAGCGTTTCTCTTGCGTGTTCTTCTTGTCCACCCAGAACACGGGACTGCCCCCTACTGCCTTGCTTTCCCGAATGAAACCTCTGGCCAGGTTCTTATCAATGAAGTCCTTCAAATTCGCCAACTCCTGCTCTGACATAGTGTAGAGCTTACCTGGTGGCAGCTGCGCTCCTGGCAGCAGGTCAATCTGGCAGTCATAGGGGCGGTGGGGGGGCAGCTTGTCGGCCTCTCTTTTGCTAAACACCTGTTGGAAATCTGCATACTCCTTAGGAAGTGATACGTCCCCTGCCTGCAGTGCTGCTGCTGCCGCTGGGCTGTGGGGGTGCATTTGTTGCAAACAGTTCTCCATGCAATATGCTGATCCAAACGTTACAGATCGCTGGCTCCAGCTTATGACAGGATCGTGCTGAGTGAGCCATCCCATGCCTAAAATGATGGGCGGACCTGCCAAAGCAGTGACGTGGAATGCGACTACTTCAGAGTGTCTCCCGATTTGCATTCTCATGGGAGGTGTGCTGTGCGTGACGGCCCCTCCCTTTAGCTCTCTTCCATCTATTGTGGTGACTTGGAGTGGGAAATCCACCTCCAGAAGATGGATTTGGTGCTGCAGAGCAAAGTCCTTATCAAAAAAATCCGTGCTCGCCCCACTGTCAATTAAAGCCGGGATTTGCAAAGCGCAGCCATTGGGCAGCTCCAGAGCGATCTCTAGCACTATTCCTGGCTTCGGTGTGTTGGGGGGGGTGGTGAGGGTTGGGGGGGGCGGGACCTTTGGGGATTCGCTGCTCTGAGGACGGTTTACTGTGATTGCGCCTGGCTGCACGTCCCCTTGCCCTGCCGCCAGGCACTTTCGTTTCCCGCCACCGCAGCTTCTTCCCCCCCTTCTCTCTGGAGCGTCCCCGCCATTCCCTGCCAGATTTTCCTTTGTTCACACTGCTTGGCCAGGTGATCGCTCCTCCCACATACGTAACACTTCTTTACAACTCTCCCGCCCTTTGTGTCACTCCCCTTCCCAACCGTTGAACTTGAAAAAGGGCGCGCGCGGGCTCCCCCCAACTCCATGGGCGTTTCCTGTTGGGCTTGTGGCTGAGCGCTCACCGGCCTTTCCGCCGGGGGAGGGGACCGAAAGCTGAACCACCTCCCCTGCTTTCCTTCCCGCCTTGCCTTGTCTCTGCATTCCAGACGCACCCCAATTGCCAAAGCAGCTTGCGTCAGACTATCTAAGTCCTCCAGGGGCCCTGCTTTCGCGAGCGCATCCTGGACTTCGTCCGACAGTCCCACTTTGAACATCGCTAGCAGCGGCGGCGAATTCAGATCCCAATTTAAACGATGGGCAAGGAGCGAAAACTTGGCTTGATACTCTCTGACAGACATGTTCCCTTGCCTCAGCGACAAAAGCTCCCTTGCCTCCAGATCCATAGCGCTTCTCGAGGTGTAAACAATATCCATGCCTTCAAAAAACGCCTTTAAGTCCTGCAAGGCGGGATTCTTGGCTAAAATCAAGGGGCGAATCCAATCCCTAGCGGGTCCCTCAAAATGCGCAATCACAAACCCCACCCGCTCAGCGTCAGTTCTGAATTCTTCTTTGTGTAATTCCAGGGTGTACATCATGTCCGTTTTAAACCCCAAATAGTCCTCTGGTTTGCCATAAAACCTGCTGCCGTGGGAAGGCATTCTCCTTCCTCCCATTGCCCCTCTCCCTGCACCGGCATGCAGCCTCGCCTCCTCGAGCCGAGCTTGAGCCACTTCGTACCTTTGCGCCAGATCTCTAGCTCGCTCTTCCCAGTCGACGTACTGCGCTGCTCCGGCTCCGTCTTCTTGGGAGTTAGACATCTCGGCAGCCTCTCACCCCTTGAGGAGGTTGCGATGACTCGAGGGATGCTGTAAGGAGGATAGTGTGTCCTCCTCAAGAGTAAACCACTCCACAGTCCGTTTGACTAAACTAAGCGTTTATTTCACTGACAAGCTTCACAGTTCCTCATCCTCCTCCGATGAACCAGATCCCTCGAGTAAGGGCTTCCGCTTTTCCCCCCAGCATAAAAGCTTAGCGAAATTCCAGCGCCTCCTTTCACTCCTCCTTTTCCGCTTCTTGACCCTACTGGTCCCAGCGCTGGCCCCTTCCCTTTCACTTTCATCTTCCCTAGATGTTGCCGTCGAGGCTCTCACCAGCTCCTCAACCCCTTGTTCCACCTCTGACTCCATCCTCTCCTCCCCTCCTATTGGTTCCCTCGCCACCTGCTTCTCCGCCGTCAGCACAGGCGGCGACCCCCCTTCACTGCCACCTCTCCAAACCTCCTTCCCTGTTTCTGGTGACAACCTCGGCATTCTCTCCTCCTCTTCCCATGCCCGCAATACCTCCTCCGCCGTGCATGGGTGGCCCATTGCTCCCACTGGCCCCTCCGCCTCCCCTCCTGGCTCGGGCCAGTCCCTGACAGTTGCTTTCAAAAAACACTTGGAGTAGCACTTGAACAGAATTACTTAAACACGTTGAAGACTGCTTAAAGGATATAAATAATGGCAAGAACCCTCCAACTAAACTTCAATTAATGCAATATACTACAAAACAACCTTACTAAATTACAAATAATGAAAATACTGCAAAACAACCTTAACGAGGTGCCGGCTATAAAACTCGTTTCACTGAAAGTCTAACAGTTTCCTCAGAAGGAAAAAAGAGGGTAATACATTAACTATAATTCAAAAAGGCATAATTGCTGTTAAGTCTAAGGGGAGACTCAAAAGGACTTCAAAAACACGGATATGTAAGCTAGGTGCCAAATCGCTCCTTAAACCAGGGTTACAGTTGCCAAAATGGAATGTCTACAGGGTGGATAAAAAGCAATGATTTTTTATTTTAAAAAATTGGATTTTTAAAAAATTTATATCAGATTTTTAAAATAAAATGCTTTTGGAGGAAAAAAATCTTTCTAAAGATAGTTTTCTATTTAAGTTATAGTCCAAAGGCTATTCATCAGGAAATAAGGATTTAAGTTTTTCATGTGTGTTAAAACTCTGTCTGTTTTTTAAAAAAAACAAACTTTTAACCATATCAGTTAACAAACATGGATACATATGCTATAATGTTATTGCTTTAGTTAAATTGTTTAAGGAAATGATTGTTTTTCTCCTTTCAATAAAGTACAGCAGGAAAGTTGTCCAAATATAAACAGTCAACTTATTAAACCTCTCCATAATTTCATAATTATCTGTCTATATATTTCTAATAGTATAACCAAATCAGTAATTTTTGATATAGCTGTAAAAACTACTCTGGAATTTTATTATTCCAAAAATGAAACCTTCCTCTGGTTGTAAATATTAAGATTATACCAGCAAGAATGAGTCTTTCTGTAAAAAGAAAAAAGAAAAGAAAGATTTACCGGTAAATCAAGTCTTACTGACTAGTGATTTAAATTGTGGTTTGAATCAAATCCACCCTGAATGTCTAGTTGTCATTTTTGGGCAAGAGGGCTCTTAAAGTTTTATTTTTCAAATGGTGGACTGACTATCAGTTAAACATCTGGCTAGTTCTGATGTGACAACCTTGAGGCAGGTTAAGAGCTTAGAGAACTTGGAGGAAAGTCGCTTGCTCCAGGGACAGTCCCCATATCTATTGGCCTGTTCCTACCATTTTCTTAATGGTGACATGAACCATTCATAACGTAGGAATATTCTTCACAACTGTGAGCAGGGCAGTGGGACAGGGTAGGTGGAGACAAGTGACAACAATGAGCTATAACGTTCACTGCTCCTGCTCAGGCTGCACAGAAAAAGAATTTTGCTTCCAGAAATCCATTCCAATGGTGCAGATAAAATATAACTGATAGAATTCTACAGGGAAAGGTAAAGGGACCCCTGACCATTAGGTCCAGTCGTGACCGACTCTGGGGTTGTGGCGCTCATCTCGCTTTATTGGCTGAGGGAGCCGGCATACAGCTTCCGGGTCATGTGGCCAGCATGACTAAGCCGCTTCTGGCAAACCAGAGCAGCGCACGGAAACGCTGTTTACCTTCCCGCCGGAGTGGTACCTATTTATCTACTTGCACTTTGACGTGCTTTCGAACTGCTAGGTTGGCAGGAGCAGGGACCGAGCAACGGGAGCTCACTATCGTGGGGATTCGAACCACCAACCTTCTGATCAACAACCCCTAGGCTCTGTGGTTTAACCCACAGTACCACCCGCGTCCCTTACAGGAAGGGGTATGAGTGTCTGAAAAGATCCCCAGAATGTGGAGATGTCACATGCCATCCTGGCGCCCAGGCATCTTCACTTGGTCACCAGTAGTCGAAAGGCAGGTGCAAAATGGCCCAGGTGCCTGGCTTAATTTCAAACCCTGAATAGTGTTCCTATACATTTTTAAGATGGGGCACCTTCTTAATTTCCTCCCCGCCGTCCCAGCACAACGGGAGATGAGAGACCGTTTTGTCGTCTTCTTCCCCTTGGT
This sequence comes from Darevskia mixta, assembly GCA_034641385.1. Taxonomy (NCBI): domain Eukaryota; kingdom Metazoa; phylum Chordata; class Lepidosauria; order Squamata; family Lacertidae; genus Darevskia; species Darevskia mixta. The sequence continues at coordinate 20,115,021 of JAWWNH010000017.1, forward strand.
AGTTGCCAATCCTTTCCTTTTTGCCTGCAGATCAGACTTGGCATCTTGCTCATCATGGTAGGCTGGGGAACAGAAGCCGAGAACAGGACTGAGGACTAGAATTTGTGGGAGAGACCACGGTTGCCTTGCTCATGAGCTTGTGTGGATGGGGGATGCTTGCAAATTGACATTGGTCCTGCTCAACAATCTCAAACATAGAGAGGGTGGACCCTTGAATTGTCCCCTCACTGAGAGCCAGTGTGGTGTAGTGGTTAAGAGCAGTGGACTCATAATCTGGTGAACTGGGTTCGATTCCCTGCTCCTCCCCATGCAGCTGCTGGGTGACCTTGGGCTAGTCACACTTCTCTGAAGTCTCTCAGCCCCACTCACCTCACAGAGTGTTTCTTGTGGGGGAGGAAGGGAAAGGAGAATGTGAGCCGCTTGGAGACTCCTTCGGGTAGTGATAAAGTGGGGTATCAAATCCAAACTCTTCTTCTTCTTCTTCTTCTTCTTCTTCTTCTTCTTCTTCATCTTCTTCCTTTCAGTTTTACCGTAGCCCATGAACCCTGAGGAGACAGCAGAGCAATAGAGGTTGTCCCCACTGATTCAGCTGTTTGCCCTAGCTGCCAGGGAACGATAATGACCCATGGTCAAATGGAAGGCTCCCCAAGATGAACCTTGCCCAGCCTCTTGAAGGATCCTCTACCCTTTATGTCAACTCCTTTTATGCTCAGATTGACCCCATCATCTCTGCCACTTGCTTGGGGATGGCTAATGGGGGCTTCCATGTATGAGAGACTAGTTAACTCACTGCTGGAAGGGAAGCTACAGGGAACCAGGCAGAGGGTCTTCTCGGTAGTGGCGCCCTCCCTGTGGAACGCCCTACTGTCAAAGAGATAAAGAACACAACTTTTAGAAGACATCTGAAGGCAGCCCTGTTTCAGGAAGGTTTTTAATGTTTGACATCTTATATTTTATATGTGCTGGAAGCTGCCCAGAGTGGTTGGGACAACCCAACCAGCTGGGCAAGGTATATTATTATTATTATTATTATTATTATTATTATTATTATTAATTAATTAATTAATTAGCAATGGTGTCTCTAATATAACCCTCTCTCCTTTCTTTACCCAACAGAGTCTTCTCGAAAAATATCCAGATGTAGTGTTTATTGAAATCGACGTGGATGATGCTCAGGTAAATTCTAGAGTGCGGCTGTGAAACTTGAAGTGTGTGTGTGTGTGTGTGTGTGTGAGAGAGAGAGAGAGAGAGAGAGAGAGAGAGAGAGAGAGAGAGAGAGCTGTAGCTATGCATTTTAAGGACTCGTCTCTTGGGGAAACTCTTGGGTCTGAACAATGTCCTCCTAGGGGGGAGAGTGGCACTCAGACTTCCTTGCTTGGGACCAGAACCACCTGAAGAATGGCCTCACCCCCTTTAGACCAACTGGATCACTGTGATCTGTGGAAGGGTCCTCTTGCAGCTCCTGATCTTGGGTACCAACTCATGTGCTCAATCGAGACTAATACAGATAACCTCTTTAATCTCCTCTAGGATGTTGCCGCTCACTGTGACGTCAAATGCATGCCGACATTCCAGTTCTACAAGAATAATCAAAAGGTATGTGTGGTCCCACATTTCCAGCAGAACATCTTGGGGTGGGAGGGTGGGACGCCACCTCCAGAATTATTATTTTTGGGTGGGGAAGGGAGGCATGATATTCAGTTGTTGGGTGAGGGGGTCTTGTGAGACATCCATCTTGCCTCAACCTGGCTGAATTTCTGCCTTCCCTAACCAACCCTCCGTACAAGGTTGTATATACCGGTACCTTGGTTCTCAAACTTAATCCATTCCGGGAGTCCGTTCGACTCCCAAAACATTTCAAAAACCAAGGCACGGCTTCCGGTTGGCTACAGGAGCTCCCTGCACTCAGCAGAAGCCACGTGGGATGTTTGGCTTCCGAAAAGCGTTCGCAAACCGGAACACTCACTTTGTGGTTTGCAGAGTTTGGGAGCAGGTTTGTTCGGGAGCCAAGCCGTTTGGGAACTAAGGTACCACTGTGTATACAGTGAGACACACCTGGTAGAAGCAGAAGAGAAGGAGTTTGGATTTGATATCCCGCTTTATCACTACCCGAAGGAGTCTCAAAGTGGCTCACATTCTCCTTTCCCTTCCTCCCCCGCAACAAACACTCTGTGAGGTGAGTGGGGCTGAGAGACTTCAGAGAAGGGTGACTAGCCCAAGGTCACCCAGCAGCTGCATGTGTAGGAGCGGGGAAGCGAACCCGGTTCCCCAGATTACGAGTCCACCGCTCTTAACCACTGCACCACACTGGCTCTAAACTATAAGTGTTAGCAAGTCTGCATTGCTGTGTGACTTTGAATGTTCTCAATTTGTCTGCCTTTGTTACTTCAAAAGTGATGGTTTGAAAGGAAGGCCTGAACTTGGAATTCCTGTATTTCAGGTGCATGAATTCTCTGGAGCGAACAAAGAGAAGCTGGAAGAAACCATCAAGAATCTAAAGTAACCTAACCACAGATTCCTGCATCATTTAAAAAAAAAGTGCTGACTGTTAAATTATAGCCTTTTCTACATAATGAACTGATCAAGTTAGATCATGTATCCAAATACACTTTTGACTCGTTGGCCTGTAAATGAGAAGAATAAAAATGTATAAAACGGGTGTCGCTGCATGAATCTTGTGGCTTCGCTGTTAAAAATGACAATACAACAAGCGTCAGCTATGCATTGCTTTATTACAGCTGTGTGCCTATCAGTAACAAAGTAAGCAAATTTAGGAGAAAGCAGAGTTTGAAACTTAAGGAAAACAACCTTGTTGCGGGTTAGTTTTACATTGAGCTGAATGCATGGAGCGAAAATATTTATGGGTATGTTTAACAGGTGGTAGCAACTGGTTTGTTTTTTTCAAGGGCTCAAAACAATTATAAACTGCCCTCAACCAAGACCCCTTTCCTTGGGGTAGGGAGAATGTAATCAATATGTTGGTTTACCTAAACCATTTTTTATTTCAAAATACTTGTTTGCATAAACACACAGATTAAAATAATAGCATTTTTATTTTTATGCAGTGAGGGGTAGAAATCCAGCATTAATTTTGTAACCTCCACTATGGATTGGAAGGAGGGTGTTTTTGAGCACCCTTATGGGGGCAATAAAGTCCCCCCCCCCCGGTTCATACCAGATGTTTTCCAGGAAAAAATGGTTGCAGGCTGGTAAGGTAACAAAAGAGGACAGCAGATTCTACACCTGCCTCTAAAGGTAAAGGGACCCCTGACCATTAGGTCTAGTCATGACCGACTCTGGGGTTGCGGCGCTCATCTCGCTTTATTGGCTGAGAGCCGGCGTACAGCTTCCAGGTCATGTGGCCAGCATGACTAAGCCGCTTCTGGTGAACCTGAGCAGCTCACAGAAACGCCGTTTACCTTCCCACCAGAGCGGTACCTATTTATCTACTTGCACTTTGACAAGCTTTCGAACTGCTAGGTTGGCAGGAGCTGGGACCGAGCAATGGGAGCTCACCCCGTCGCGGGGATTCAAACTGCCGAACTTCTGATTGCCAAGCCCTAGACTCTGTGGCTTAACCCACAGCGCCACCAGAGTCCCACACCTGCCTCTACCACTCCTTAAAATTGGACACCCTACTTACTACAAATCTTTCCAACACCTAACCTTTGGAGTACACAGGCTCAGGCCTTCAGCATAATCCAGTTACGCAAGCAACAGGAGCAAGCTGGCATGTTTATGAATGAGCTTTTGGCAGTTAAGACGGACGAGTTTACATATAAAAGAGGGAGCAGTCCTTTATTGTGCAGAATTTCTTGGATGAGTAAGCCACGTGCCCGTCAGACTTTGAGGACCGCCTTCCCAGTGTTTTCTCCTTTGAGCATTCCCATGAATGCTGCTGGCATATTTTCAAAGCCCTGGGTGATATGTTCTTGCCACTTGATTTTCCCCTGTACGAAACAAAAAATGGGTTTTAGATTTCGGTTTGTTTCTAAACCATCCATGAAAAGGTTTCCGCTTTAATTTACTGTATCAGGGTGGGGGCACTGAGCCAGGTCTCTAATAATAATAATAATAATATAATAATAACTATGATTATTTATTATTATTTATACCCGTCCATCTGGCTGGGTTTCCCCAGCCACTCTGGGCAGCTCCCAACAGAACACTAAAAACAGAATAAAACTTCAAAAAAGTTTTTCTTCAAAAAGTCAGGTAGTTGTTTATTTCCTTGACATCTGGTGGGAGGGCGTTCCACAGGGCGGGCGCCACCACCAAGAAGGCCCTCTGCCTGGTTCCCTGTAACCTCACTTCTCACAGGGAGGGAACCACCAGAAGGCCCTCGGAGCTGGACCTCAGTGTCCGGGCTGAGCGATGGGGGTGGAGATGCTCCTTCAGGTATACAAGTGCCCAGGTACCCCACTTTTCACCTGGGGTAGCACAGACACTCCCAACCCTCACTCTCAATCGAGGGGGTGTCCTTATATCCCTAACTACTGTAGGCTCTGACCTCTCATGGCAGCCCAAAAAAATCCTTTCCCCACCCCCACCAAAAAAAAGTTATGTTTAAGTCCGGTATGGGGAGGTGGCACCTTGGCTCTCATGGTGACCCCTGAATTGGGCAGAAGCCCAGAGGGAACCCCCTCTTTGGGGTTGACCTGCCATGTTTTCCCAATTTGCCTTTTAAGAAGAAGAGGAGTTTGGATTTGATTTCCCGCTTTATCACTACCCGAAGGAGTCTCAAAGCGGCTCACATTCTCCTTTCCCTTCCTCCCCCACAACAAACCCTCTGTGAGGTGAGTGGGGCTGAGAGACTTCAGAGAAGTGTGACTAGCCCAAGGTCACCCAGCAGCTGCATGTGGAGGAGCGGAGACGCGAACACGGTTCACCAGATTACAAGTCCACCACTCTTAACCACTACACCACACTGGCTCTGTTTTACGGCAGGGGTTGTTCCCACCACTGCCTCCTGGGACTCTTCACCATATGCTCAAGTACAAAAAAGCCCAAGAACAAAAGAGGAGACCACTTTCAAAGCATTTGTTGTACTTTTTTGTCCTGTCAGAAATCTTACTTCGGTGCCTTCGGGTCAAACGCTCATGCTTCTGCTAAGGCCAAAGGATTTGGACATGGGGTAGGTGGCGAAAGGAGCTGTGTTGATCCCTCACAATGAATGTCCACAAGCATTTATTTTACATTTTGGTAAAAGGCTGCTGCTCAGTGGGTTGGGAGATTTGTAGGTCATGTGATCTGAAACACTCATGTTACCTTGGCAGAATGGGGCGTAAAAAAATAGGGGAGGGGGGGAATTAAGCTAATAAAAGTGCCCTAGCCCCCAAATTTTAAATCCCGTCATCAGATTAGACCTTTCTAGTCACACTGACAGACATAATTAAAATGTACGGACTTTCAAGAGCCAAAAGGTATAAATTCTTAAATGTTAGTACCTGTCTGTCCCTTTTAGCCAAGAAGAGGAGATTGTGCTCTCCCTCCCACTCTGCTCAAGATTCATGCCTCCTACTTTTATTTTTAATAGTTATGCCCCCTGTTAACCCCCATAGATGCCCAACCAGCATTGGTTTGTAGGCATCAGCTAATGCAGCAATTAGGGCTGGGCGATATCTGGATTTCAACGTCGTGATATATTCACCAGCTAAACATTGCAATACAGTGGACCCTCCGGATACGAACTTAATTCGTTCCGGGGGTCCGTTTGCACCCCGAAAATAATGTAAATAGAGGCGCGCTTCTGCGCACATGCACGGCGCGATTCAGCGCTTCTGCGCATGCGCGTGGGGCGAAACCTGGAAGTACACACTTTTGGGTTTGCCGTGGCTGTAATGTGAAGATTCCATGTCCAGAGGGATACGTAAGTAGAGGTACGACTGTATACCGATAGATCACGATGTCTGAAATAAGGATGGAGCTATGTAGAGGCAGTGGCTGGCTTCACGGGTTTTCCCCGCATCTTGAATTTTGCCGGCGTCTTCTCTGGGGATTCGCTGTCCCAATAGTTTCAAAAATTACGAAACCGCTATCACAATATGGACTTCAACCCGGTGTATCACCCAGCCCTAACACGCATCATGATATATTGCCAGGTCATAAATTATGAGACCAGTATCACGATACGGACTTGGGTCAAGTTTCACCATTCGCAGGTCCAAGGACAACACAGAACATCAGCCAACTTACCTCTGCGACCCATTTCAACAGTGCTCTCAGACCTTCCTCTTTCCTGTCGGCCCAGCGCGAGACGACGAACCCTTCCATGCACAGCTGGTTTAGGATCATAGCAAGCTGCATATAAGGTCCTGGAAGATACACAAGAGGGAAAGGGTTCGTGAAATTTGCACGCTACAGGCAGTTTGCACCAGCTTTAGCTTTGTGTTAGAATCGCACAGTCGGAAGGGACCTCGGGCGTCATTTATTCTGACCCCCCGAACTCGGCGCAGGGTGCAAATACTAGTCATGGCTCAGTGGCAGAGTTATCTTGCGGGATCAATGCCTTGCATCTCCAGGTAGGACTGGCAATTCCCCCTGCCTGAAACTTCAGAGCCACAACCAGTCGGTGTTGACAATACTGAGCAAGGAGAAGAAGAGTTTGGATTCGATATCCCACTTTATCACTACCCGAAGGAGTCTCAAAGTGGCTCACATTCTCCTTTCCCTTCCTCCCCCACAACAAACACTCTGTGAGGTGAGTGGGGTTGAGAGACTTCAAAGAAGTGTGACTAGCCCAAGATCACCCAGCAGCTGCATGTGGAGGAACGGAGATAAAGGGACCCCTGACCGTTAAGTCCAGTTGTGGATGACTCTGGGGTTGCAGTGCTCATCTCGCTTATTGGCCGAGGGAGCCCGCGTACAGCTTCTGGGTCATGTGGCCAGCATGACAAAGCCGCTTCTGGCGAACCAGAGCAGCGGATGGAAATGCGGTTTACCTTCCCGCCGGAGCGGTACCTATTTATCTACTTGCACTTTGACGTGCTGTCGAACTGCTAGGTTGGCAGGAGCAATGACCGAGCAACGGGAGCTCACCCCGTCGCGGGGATTCAAACCGCCAACCTTCTGATCGGCAAGCCCTAGGCTCTGTGGTTTAACCCACAGCGCCACCCGTGTCCTGTGCCTCTTGCTTAATTCTGCCCGAACTGTAAAGCTAGAGATCCATTTTTAACCGAGGTTTCCAGGCTGATACTCTTTTTCATTACATCCCAACAGCTGAAAGGAGTAACCAATGATGGCAATCACAAACCAGCGATTAGCAAATTTCGCTACCACTTCCAAGTGCAAGAGGAATGGTGAGCTGATTTGTACCAACGGTCCCACTGACTTCAGAAGACTAGGAGCATTTGGAAACTGCAGTGGTGGGTGGGTGGAGCCAGTTAACTCAAGTCTCGCCAACTGTGCTGCTACGATAAGGGAAAACGCTGACATTATTTTCAAAGCAGCAGCAAGTGGTTTCTAGCTCACTATGGACCTCTTGTGGTGTCAAACTATTCCGCTCCTCAAATATGTATTTCAGAAATGTTGCCCATATGCCCTTATCAAGCTACACTGAATGCTACTATACAAAGGATCCTTGAAAAGATCCAGCAAATGTTATAGCCTTTGTTGTTGTTGTTTGAGCAGGGGCTTCTGTCGTCTACACTTGCTTCCACATGCTAACTGTTTAAAACGGAATTGCCATCCTTTGTCGACTCACGTTTTAGGGCAAACCCAGACAATGCCACTGACCCATTGCGTCCCAGAGCTTTCTGCGCGTCGTCTTCTTGTAGAGCCCAATTCAAAGTGCTGGTTTTGACCTATAAAGCCTTGAACAGCTCAAGACCGCAATACCTCAAGGACCGGCTCTCTCCATATGAACCTACCCGGACCCTGAGATCATCTTCTGAGGCCCTCCTTCGTGTGCCTCCTCCTCAAGAGGTTCAGAGGGTGGCAACACGAGAACGGGGCCTTCTCTGCAGTGGCTCCCCCTCTGTGGGATGTTCTCCCCAGGGAAGTTTGCCTGGCGCCTTCATTATACACCTTTAGGCGCCAGGCAAAAACGTTCATTTTGGTTGATGTGTTTGACATCCTATGCCCTTCTTAAAAAATAAATAAATAGGGGGTTGGGTAATTGGGTTGTTGTTTTTGTTTGTATAATGTATTTTGTGATTTTATATCTTGATTTTATTCTGCGAACCGCCCTGAGACCCCCTGGGATAGGGCGGTATATAAATTAAATAAATAAATAAATGTTAATAATAATAATAATAATAATAATAATGAGTTGGAAGGGACTGCAATGGTCATCTAGTCTAACCTCCTGCAATGCAGGAATCCTTTTGCCCAATGTGGGGCTCGGACCCACAACCTTAAGATTAAGAGCCCCATGCTCTACCAACTGAGCTATTGAACTTTTAATTAAAAGCTTCCATTGGCAGCTTCTGCCAGCTGTTTTGCCTGTTAAACATGGCAATGGAATTCCTGAAGAACAGCCCCATTAAATTGCAAAGTGTAAGCATTATAAAACTTGTGCCTTTATCAGCCCATGACCCTTTCTCCCCAGAAGCTATAATAAAGCAACAGACAAATTAAATAAAAATAAAAATACAACTTTTACCTTTTTGGGGCACTGTGTCATTGTACAAGGAGATGGCGCCACACACAGCAATTCTCCCAAATTTCTTCATCTGGCCCAGGGCCACAGTTGAAAATTCGCCTCCGACCTGTTCAGATGAAGACCGTTACAATGGGCCATGATGCAATGCATTAAAACAAACACTAAGGGATTTCTGCTACAATTCCCAGCACATATTGCACATTTCCCAATATTCTTTGGGGGGAAACACATGACTGCCAAACTGGTGCAAGCATGCATTACTAAATGCATAGTGTGCCTGTGGATTTGACCACAGTCTCGTTCTCTTCTCTCTCTCCATTCAGGCAGGCTGGCCACTTTTAATTTTTGGGGTGAGGGGAGGCAGGTCCGTCCCCCCCCCCCCCCGAAGCACTTTGCATGCATTACCTGCTTAAATAAAATCAACCTTAGAGTTCGGACACTTCCGACAGTTTTCTTTACTATTGAAAAACTTCTCAGAAGGGGAGGAAGGTGGCTTTGTGAACTGGAAACCAAACCTTGGGTGGATCTACACATTGGGGGGTGGGGAGGACTCTATAAATAAGTCAGAAATTAAATTGTTATAACGAAGGGGTGGGCACCACAATGTATAAAAATGTATAGAAAATGTTTTCTCTCTGGTGCCATCTAGTGGTACATGTTTGTAAGGAATTCAAAACGTTGTTTTGACTAATATAAAAAGGTAAAGGGAACCCTGACCATTAGGTCCAGTCGCGGACGACTCTGGGGTTGCGGTGCTCATCTCGCTTTACTGGCTGAGGGAGCCGGCGTACAGCTTCCGGGTCATGCGGCCAACATGACAAAGCTGCTTCTGGCGAACCAGAGCAGCGCACGGAAACGCCGTTTACCTTCCTGCCAGAGCAGTTCTTATTTGTCTACTTGTACTTTGACGTGCTTTCGAACTGCTAGGTGGGCAGGAGCTGGGACCGAGCAACGGGAGCTCACTCCGTCGCGGGGATTCGAACTGCCGACCTTCTGATCGGCAAGCCCAAGGCTCTGTGGTTTAGACCACAGTGCCACCCGCGTCCCTTGTTTGACTAATGTAGCTGAGTCCTTTATAAGGAACGGTTGAAGGAGCTAGGTCTGTTTATAGCCTGGACAAGAGGAGCTACAATTCACAAAGTTCCCTAGAAACAGGAACTGCCTGTTAAACCCGTTGTTTTGCCTGTTAAACCGTTTTAGGAATTGTCTGGTAAAAACTCTCGGTGCCCTTTGCAAATGACAGGATCCAGGATCCTTTGCAGGGAAGCCATGGCTGTTTCAAGTGGCACAATACTGCTTTGAGAGTATTCTGTGGATGAGGCCTCCGTTTCTGAAGTTTTCAAACCAAAAACGTTTGCTGCAAGCAGTCTCTCTCATTTCCAGGAAATTGAGCGGAGGAGGAGCCAGGCCCCTGCGGTTATGTGTTGGCCAGATCAGAACTGGCAAGTCAATGCAGGTGTTCAAATTATTCTGGGCAGGCTTGTCTTTACAAGGTAGGCTTCTCTGGTTCGGAACACAAATCTCAGCTTCAACTTTCCTCTGACGCACCATCTGACAAGTATGATCTAGCCGAGATTCCTGAATTGCAGGGGGTTGGACTAGATGACCCTTAGGGGACCCCTTTCCAAAGCTACGATTTATCGCATTGGGACAGCCTCAGGCTGTTGCTTGCACAACACCCAGGATGTTTAGCAGCTCCTTTGCTACAGCAAAGTCTGTGCACTGGCATAACCTTGCTCTAGACCAAAAGCTTTTGACAGCCTCACACGCCAAACAAGCACACGATGCCAAAAAGCTTTCTTTCAATCAGGGGTGGAGCGTGCAGGGTCCTAGGAGGCACAGTTTTTAGGGGGGGTGAACCAGGCATCCCCATCCTGCCCTGCTTGTTTGCTAGGGGTCTCTGGGACCCGGAGCCTGGCCTCGCATCCGCATCCCCTGGTATGCCCCACAGAGGACGTCAAGGTCCATGAATAATAAAAGCTTAAGGGTCCCGTGCTCTAAAGAAGCCAGATTATCCTCCACCAGGGCCTTTTCAGTGGTGGCTCCGACCTGGTGGAATGCTCTGTCCCACGAGACTAGGGCCCTGCGGGACTTAATCTCCTTCCGCAGGGCCTGTAAAACAGAGCTATTCCGCCTGGCCTTCAATTTAGCCTGATCCTTCATTCCTTTTTTCCCTTCCCTTTTTCTATGAAGAAACCCTTTCTGAGACCCCACATTTAAATTCTTCACTGGTCTCCTTGCTGACCCTAGCAGGACTAACTTGGCCAGCTAGCCCTGGCGATGTTACATTTATGTTGTATTTTATGCTGTTTTTAAGCTATTTTTAAAGTCGTTTTTAATCATTGTTTTATATTTGTTGTTAGCCGCCCTGAGCCCGGTTTTTAAATCAGGAAGGGCGGGGTATAAATAAAAATATTATTATTATTATTATTATTATTATTATTATTATTATTATCCCTGGCCCCCTTGCTGAACGGATACCCAGCCAGCACCAGGGGGACTCGGCCGCCAAGGGCCACACACGGCTGGGCTCATTCCTGTCCAAGTAGTTGGCACATTGCAGCCCTGCTTGGCTCCATAAACCCTCCGTGCCCCACATGCCCGCCTGGCGACATTGGCATCGATAGCTGGGGCGGTGGGTTCTGTTCACCTTCCACGCCACACCCCAGTGCGCATGCGCACACGCCATAGGGGCCAGCAAACGGCGCAAACGCCTTCCGCATTTCAAGGCCGGCATCCGGAGTTGGCGCTCCGTTTGAACTTACGTTGTCAAAGTAGCAGTCGTAGCCGTCGGGCGAAGCTTTCTTCAGGGCCTCTTCCAGGGACCCCACCGTCTTGTAGTTGAAGGCTTCATCATAGCCGAGTTCTTTCAGGAAGGCCACTTTCTTGTCCGAACCTGCACAGCCAACCACTTTGCAACCCTGCGGGATAAAGAGAATAAGTTCTATAACGCTTCCTCGCACGGCTCGTGACATTTCAAAACCCATTTGTTTTTCACGCCATTCAGAAAAACATCACGACGCTACACGCTCAAAAGGAAACCAGACCGACAGCTTGCTTCCTGCCATTTCTCATCCATGCTCCTCTTCGGAGCCCTGTAGCGTCCTTAATGCTCCTGACTGTGCAAGCCGACGAGCCTGTGCACGATAAAGAACTCTGTGTCATCGTCACGGGCAAAGCATCAAGCAGGGAAGTCGTGACAGCAAGCCCAGCAAGTCCCGTTCCCCATCAAATCAAGCGGCGCAGAGATATACTGCCTGGGACACTTCCTCCAAGTCCCCCCGCATGTTCTGCACTGGGCCCATAATAATAATAATAATAATAATAATAATAATAATAATAATAATAATAATAATTTATTATTTGTACCCCGCCCATCTGGTCGGGTCTCCCCAGCCACTCTGGGCGGCCTCCACAAATATCAAAATACATTAAAATATCACAGATTAAAAACTTCCCTAAACAGGGCTGCCTTCAGGTATTTTCTAAATGTCAGGGCTGCCTTCAAGAGGGCGTTCCACAGGGCGGGCGCCACTACCGAGAAGGCCCTCTGCCTGGTTCCCTGTAGCTTTGCTTCTCGCAGTGAGGGAACCGCCAGAAGGCCCTCGGTGCTGGATCTCAGTGTCCGGGCTGAACGGTGGGGGTGGAGACACTCCTTTAGGTATACAGGGCCGAGGCCGTTTAGGGCTTTAAAGGTCAGCACCAACACTTTGAATTGTGCTCGGAAACGTACTGGGAGCCAATGTAGATCTCTCAGGACCGGTGTTATGTGGTACCGGCGGCCACTCCCAGTCACCAGTCTAGCTGCCGCATTCTGGATTAATTGCAGTTTCCGGGTCACCTTCAAAGGTAGCCCCATGTAGAGCGCATTGCAGTAGTCCAAGTCTCTCTCTCACACACACACACATACACACACACTCACTCACATTTACCTTCTTGTCCCATTCCCCATCAAATCAAGCAGCACAGAGATGTACTGCCTGGGACACTTCCTCCAAGTCCCCCCGCCCTTTCTGCTCTGGGCCCATAATACCAACATGTTCTCCCACCACCGCTTACCTTTATTTTCGCGATCTGTCCGGCCACACTCCCCACAGCCCCAGCTGCAGCGTTGATCAGGACGGTATCTCCAGGTTTCATCCGACAGACCTCAAGCAGGCCAAAGTAGGCAGTGAGCCTGGGAGGGGCAGAGGCATAGTTGTCAACTTTCGGATTTGAAAATAAGGGATGCCGCGAGGGCGGTGCAATGGCACCAAGTAGCCTCGCCACCCTGCGCTCCAGAGGGTGAGGGAAAGAGCGAGCGCATAGACGGCAGGCAGGCTGTCTGTCTGGTTGGGCGTGAGGGTCTGGCTGCACAAGGCATGCAAGCTCCGCCCCCAGTCGGTCTCAGACTCCTTATTGGCAGCCAAGCAATGCAGCTGAGGAGCCTCCCTGGCCGGCAGGGAGGGAGAGGAGCTGCTTCCTTTGAAATCCAGGAAATTTAAGGGATATCAACAATCCAGGACAGCAGCGGGAAACGGCATTGGAATAAGGGAGTTTCCCGCCAAAAAAGGGAGGGTTGACAGCTATGGGCAGAGGGGAGGGAGGGAGAAAAAGTTAGCTTGTCAAGGATGTTGAAGAGAGCATGGCGTCCTTCTCACGCCAACCTCCCCGAGCTGCTTTGCAAGGCTGGTGCTGCTCTGGCAGCGGCGAGGGTTGGGCTGGCATGCGCTGGGCTCCGTTTGCCTTCTCCACCCCCAGTGCACACGGACGCCCTGGCTGCCATAAAAAAGTTCTCCCGCTAGGAGGAAGAAGACCCGCTGGCCATGGAGGTGGAGCTGTCATGCAGCACCTGCTAAAGGTAAAGTACCCCTGGATGGTTAAGTCCAGTCAAAGGCAACTATGGGGTGTGGCGCTCATCTCACTTTCAGGCCAAGGGAGCTGGCGTTTGTCCGCAGACAGCTTTCCGGGTCATGTGGCCAGCAGGACTAAACCGCTTCTGGCGCAACGGGACACCGTGACGGAAACCAGAGCGCATGGAAACGCCGTTTACCTTCCCGCTGGAGCGGTACCTATTTATCTACTTGCACTGGTGTGCTTTCAAACTGCTAGGTTGGCAGGAGCTGGGGCAGAGCAACGGGAGCTCACTCCATTGCAGGGATTCGAACCGCCGACCTTCCGATCGGCAAGCCCAAGAGGTTCAGTGGCTTAGACCGCAGCGCCACCCGCAGCGCCTGGATGTCACGTGTGACATCAGCCACCCCCACCTCTAATCTCCCTACCAAGTGGGTGCACCTGTAACCAAGTCATGGTCTGGGCTCTACTTTCCTTTGGCTCAGACTGTTCCAGCGGTTGGCCTTCTTCCCTCCAGATACCAATGGGCACCAGCCACCGCTGCCCCCCATTTAAGAGTCCTTTGAAGGCTTCCCACCAATCGGAGACAGTGCCCCCGGGACAGGCATTCTGACTACGCCCAGGATTTTTGTTGGGGGGTGGGCAGCAGCAGAAGTTGCCGAGCATTATTTATTTATTTTGAAATCATGGGTAGATATATCCATAAAACGTGGACATTACGGGGGGCAGGCTTAGGTCGTGGGGGCGGAACCTCAGTTACCATGTTTCTCCTAAAATAAGACACCGTCTTATATTTTTTTCCCCCTCAAAAAAAACACAGTTTGGCTTATTTTCGGGGGATGTCTTATTTTAACCGCTCCGCATCAGTACGCTGCATAGCCACGCCTATCCAGGCCGTCTTAAGGGAGAGGTGCTGCGTCACTATGTCTTATTTTCGGGGTATGGCTTATATTTCACAAATGCGTAGAAATCCTGCTACGGCTTATTTTATTAGGCAAAAAAAGACAGTCACGGGAATAACTAAATTACAAAAAAAGGAAGTCTACACCGTGAAAGATCCCTGAAACGAGATGAGCTCATCTCGTTTCAGGGATCTTTCACGGTGTAGACTTCCTTTTTTGTAACGGCTTATTTTATGGCTACATCTTATTTTAGGAGAAACAGGGTAATTTAGTACTTTCAATGCTTTTCAATAGCTTTTGTGGATCTGAAGGGGGAAGAGATGCCCCCTCCCCCCGGCTACGCAACCACGCCTATGCCCTCTCGCGTTTGGCACAAGCGCCACGATGCGGCGGTGCCCAAAAGTGAGTGGCAGCCGCGCGCTTGAAGCTCATCCCCAAAGCTTCAGGGACACCTCCAAGGCCACTCACCCAGGCATGCCAATAGCTCCGAGAGCCAGAGATCGGGGCAGCTTTTCCGGCCAGCCAGGCAGCATGAGTGACAGCCCTTTGCTTGTGGAGATAAAGTGAGTTGTCCAGCCTGCATTCGCTATGACGAAGGACCCCACAGGATATGTGGCGCACTTGCTTTCCAGAACTCTAGATATATTTTTATATTTTAAAAAAAGCACACTTGTGTCAGCAAAACTGCTCTGCATACAGCAAAGTAAAAGCAGATATTGTCCTTTATTTCTAAACAGGTATCAAGCAGCTGCAACGATTTACTGTGCAGAGAGGGGTACCGGAGATGATTTTTTTTGCATAGAATCGTCAACATGCTCTCCAAAGATGGGACCCTAATAAGGGTCCCCTGTCTGCTCTACAGACTTAATGCAGTGCCGTACCATAGTAACAGCTTCTGCCAAAGAATCATGGGGACTGTAGTTGGTTAAGAGTGCTGAGGGTTATTAGCTGAGAGTTCTTTCCTCCACAGAGCTACAATTCCCAGAGAGGTTTAGCCATCACTTCCTCTTCCCAAAATTCTTTAGGGGAAGTCAATTACAATACAGACAGGGCTCCTGACACTCCAGTAGTTGGCTGTTGCACAGCAGGAGAGCAGATGGCTTGGTTGCCCAATAGGTAAAGTTAAAGGGACCCCTGACCATTAGGTCCAGTCGTGTCCGACTCTGGGGTTGCGGCACTCATCTCGCTTTATTGGCCGAGGGAGCCGGCGTACAGCTTCCGGGTCATGTGGCTAGCATGACAAAGCCGCTTCTGGCGAACCAGAGCAGCGCACGGAAACGCCGTTTACCTTCCTACCGGAGCGGTACCTATTTATCTACTTGCACTGGTGTGCTTTCGAACTGCTAGGTGGGCAGGAGCAGGGACCAAGCAACGGGAGCTCTACCCGTCGCGGCGATTCGAACTGCCGACCTTCTGATCGGCAAGCCCTAGGCTCTGTGGTTTAGACCACAGCACCACCCGCGTCCCTTTGGTTGCCCTATGCCCAGGTTCAAATCCTCCCATCTCCAGCTATGACTGAGAAAGGCAGGACTGTCCGAAGCTCTGGGAAGCTGCCACTAATGGATACAGACTGTACTCAGATACAGGAATCATTGGTTTAAGGCAGGAAGCTGCCTACATTTCTAATATCAATCACCACTAAAATACAGTGCTTTTTTTCTATTAAAAAATGGTTAGGGGTACTCTCATTTTGACTCGAGAAAATCACCATTTTATAGTTCAAATCGGTGAAAATAAATACAGTAAATGGACAAGAGTTCAAAGATTCACAAAATGTTTAGGGGTATGCGTCCCCCCCCCCGAAAAAAAGCACTGCTAAAATATAATCTGTTCCCTGAAATCTTAATTCTGTTTCCAGTCTATTTCTCTTCCTCTCTCTCTCACACACACACATGCATGCTTGTTAAGAGAACTCCACCTTAAACATTTGCAAAGTGCAAGAGATATGCTAGAACTACTTTATATTAACTAAGACTCAATAGCAGCAGCAGCAACAACACAGCTGGCAACATCAGCAAAATCTTTTCACAAACACACACAGAGAAAGAGAGATCTTGATGGAGGATCTTACTTTGCAACTTGGGATCCTAACATTGTATCCCCTTCCTTCAGATGAAGCCTGCTGTATGGTCTGTAGAGAACAAAACAAAACACACCAACAACAAGACAGGCTTGTCAGAGAATGTCTTTGCAGGAATGGGAGCAATATGCACCGACAATTGGGATTCGAACCCAGAGCCAGCCTTTTACTATGCTTCTCGTTTTTTGCCTTTAAAAACTTTTGATAACCACGACCGCTTCAAAACACAAGAGCATGCAACGAAGAGGCATGCTATCCAAGCCAATGTTCTCGTTATGGTGTATAGCTCGGAGTTTGCAAACTGACCAGAGCAATGGTCTGGCCTGCTCCTGCGCGGTCAACAACCACCTGGAGAGCAGAACTACAGAACAACTCATAGGTGAATTTTACACAGTCTGCATATAAACGTTCTAAACTACCAGCGTCTGCAGAGAGAAGCTGCTATTAAAGGCACAGGAGCAGAGGCTGGTAAGAATTAACAATCCTACTTATGGCATTTAGGTAAAAGGTAAAGGGACCCCTGACCATTAGGTTCAGTCGTGTCCGACTCTGGGGTTGCGGCGCTCATCTCGCTCTATAGGCCGAGAGCCGGCGTACAGCTCCCGGGTCATGTGGCCAGCATGACAAAGCCACTTCTGGCGAATCAGAGCAGCGCACGGAAACGCCATTTACCTTCCCGCCAGAGCGGTTCCTATTTATCTACTTGCACTTTGACGTGCTTTCGAACTGCTAGGTGGGCAGGAGCTGGGACCGAGCAATGGGAGCTCACCCCGTCGCAGGGATTCGAACCGCTGACCTTGTGATCAGCAAGCCTAGGCTCTGTGGTTTAACCCACAGCACCACCTGGGTCCCCCAGGCATTTACTTATGACAAAAGCAACAGAAATGAAATACTAATGGCAATATAATGCATGGGTGATCAAGATCACACAGGGGACAGAATAAATTGTTAACAATGGGCGGTCAGTCTATAATTTTTCACGAGGAACTTTCTCTACAGTGTTTGAAATTTCATAAATTTGCCTGTTGACGTTCTTCAAAAATGTGTCATAATATAGTGAAGTAGGTTCAGCTACTTCCTGGACATGGAGTGGCTTATCTCAGCATTTGAAAGTATATTTTTATCTTATCTTATATTTTTAATGATAAATTGCTCATAGGAGAATTCCGTACAGGGGTTTCAAATCTTTGGGGAAGAATATCCCCATGGAAAGATGAAGTCGTAGGCTGTGGCGACAGACTTATCCTCTGGAAGCTTACACCAATTTACTGTTAAAACTCTACTACAGAATAAGCTCTCAAGGGAAGACAAAAGCTGGGCTTCTACACAATGCTCAACCACAGCTACTCTTGGACTCACGCTCTCCGTTTCCTCTTTCCTCACGGCCGTGAAGAAATTAGAAACTTCTGCTTTCGAATAACTGTGGTTTGCTGCAATGCCTGAAACCTTGCCTGTAGTTATTTGTTATGTATGGTTAGTGGAAACGAGCCAAATTTGTTAACTATGGTTTGGAGTTGGCTTGGTTCCGCTAACTATAGCTAAGACTGTTGTGTATTGATTCAAAGTGTTATCATATCTGTATTACTATTGTCTGTAATCACATTAGGGTAAAGTAACTGCCTTCCTGTCCCAGAAGGAACAGTTACTATTGGTGCATTCAAGTTGCTGCATTGGGATCCTCAGTCTTATTGGTTCCCACCAAAAAGCAGCTGTGTGATTGCTTGAGATTGTTCCCTCCAAAATGTATCTTTCCTAGCCAGTCCTCTGTCCCTATAAATGTAGCTTCCCTACCCTCAGTTCCCTCAGTCTTGTTTTGCCTGAATAAAGAATTGCTACATGAAGAAGCTGTCTCCTGCCTGCTATGTCAGAGAGCTGAAATCACTTGCTGAAATCATTAACCCCGCGCTACAACAAAGACTACGTAGCTACATCTTGTTGGGTTTTGGGCAACATAGAAAGTTTTGCTAACTTTCAAAAACGAAGTGAAAGATTCTGAACTCTTCTTGATGGTCACAGCGACAAAGGAGCGTGCAAGAGCCTAAGGTCTGCTGTGGGCTCATTCACATAATGCTAAACTATGGTTTCATCTTGCATCCAAACTGGCCCAGAGGTTGGTTGGTTGGTTGGTTTAAAAAAAGACTGGGAACCCTTCATGATCAATTTACAGAAATACTGTAAAGAAATGGACTCACTAGCAGGGTTTGATTAAACACTTACAACTAAGAAAACAAGTTGAAAGGTTAAGAAACAATAATATGAAATGTAATTGAGTGTAAGATGTAACTAGGAAAGAAAATTTGGTATAAAATTGATAAGAAAACAAGAGCATTTAGCTACCGGTATAAGATCATAAAAAATAAGAACAATTAAGCAGAAGCAGTAAATATTTTAAGAATCAGAAGCTGAGGGAAGTCATGAGGAGGGGGGATTTTTATATGATAAATGTTATATCTTGTTATATGGTTGAATATTAAATTGTAAACATTTAGTAGGGAAATCTCGGAAAGAGGTATAGTCAAGCTGTACTGCACTTTCAGGGTTATACTTCAATGGGTAAGTCAAAAAAAAAGAACAATACCTCATATATGGGTCAATACTGAGGAACACAGTTTCAAGCAGCACTTCTGAAATACAGAATATGATAAAGTAGATTAAGGGACAAACTTGACCATAGATTGGAGACCCGCGAGACAATCTCAGTCTCTTGAATTCTTAAAAAAATAGTCACCATGGGAAGGGAGAACCAGATAGGGTTGGGGCATTTGAAAGGCATCAGGCTGGGATCCAAGACATGTTTACTCAGTAGTAAGTCTTACTAAGTTCGAATCGTACAGTTGGAAGGGGACCAAGCGGTCATCTAGTCCAGTGTTCCCCAACCTTGGGCCTCCAGCTGTTTTTGGACTACAACTCCCATCATCCCTCGCTAGCAAGACCAGTGGTCAGGGATGATGGGAATTGTAGTCCGAAAACAGCTGGAGGCCCAAGGTTGGGGAACACTGAATTCTAGTCCAACCCTCTGCAATGCAGGAACCACAGAGAGAAGAAACCCTACCCAGTGGCGTAGCACAGGGGCGGTTGCCCCGGTTGCAAAATGGTTAGGGGCGCAAAATTTCAACACCCGGTGCTGCCTGGATACAGCTGCACGTTTCTGTCACTGGACGCCGTTGAAAAGAAGCTTTTCCATGCAAACCAGGAAGTGACCTCTCCAGACAATGGTTCTTCTTTCCCTATCTCTGCAGCTGCAAAATCCTGGGTGACGTGGATGCCATTAGGCAGTTGAATGTGCATGCGTACTCCCATCCTCTTCCCTCCCTCCCACCCTATCCATGTGGCCCCGGGCGCTGTCAACCCAAGCTACACCACTGTCCCTATCCAACCTCTGTTTAAAAACCTCCAGTGAATGAGAGAGTCTACCACCTTCTGAGACAGTTCATTCCATTATCAAATAGCTCTTTTACCTGTCCTATTCTCTGGAGCAGCAGAATACAAGCTTGCTCCAACTCTCTTGGAATCAAATGCAATGAAAATCAAGCTACAAGAAAGAAGATTCCACCTAAACATTAGGAAGAACTTCCTGACAGTAAGAGCTGTTCGACAGTGGAATTTGCTGCCAAGGAGTGTGGTGGGGCCTCCTTCTTTGGAGGTCTTTGAGCAGAGGCTTGACAGCCACCTGTCAGGAATGCTTTGATGGTGTTTCCTGCTTGGCAGCGGGTTGGACTGGATGGCCCTTGTGTTCTCTTCCAACTCTATGATTCTATTATTCCTTCTTAGCAAATGTTCCACGTGCATCCTATTGAGATTCATGTTCTGATGGTGGGACAAAATGATGAGTCACTGGATTCACCCCTTCAATTTATTCACATAAAACTTTGAGTACGAAGACAAAAAAAAATCCTCTTACCTCCATCCTTCAGTGCCGGTAGTTCCACCTCTTTCAGTTCAAAATCACTGTGCTTAGGAAATCCCTCAAAGTGCTTCTTCAAGATCCAAATCTTCGCACGCACCATCTTTCACGTCCTGAGTGATCAAATAAGATTATACAAAGTTATAAACCATTAGAGGAATTGCCAACGTGCTGGTCTCCGCACTCTTCGATTGCTGAAGCAAAGGTTTGTGTGTCTCCCCAGCCCCAGATTAAAACTGGGAACACACTTCTGTGATTTGTTTTCTTAATCGGCTCCCTGAACAACAGGCTGGTGGGTATCCTCCTTGCAATTGCAGAATAGACCAATTAATATCTTCCTGCAACCTGCTCTCTTCTTTCCTTTAGATGAAAGCATTACATTTTTAACGGTTAATTTCCACATTATACTTGTGCTTTCACATGATGTGAAATCCACTTCCAGAAATATAAGATAAGATAAGATAGATAATATAATTTATTGTCATTGCACAAGTACAAGTACAACGCTATACAAGTGCAACGAAATTGCATGCCATCCCGTTAAAAAAACAGAAAGAAACAAAAAACAGCACAAAACACACACACACCAAAAAAAGCCACACATACACCCATCACAGCTCTCCAAGGTCATATTATCTGGTTACAGCATTTAAGATGGTTATAGCTCTTGGGTAGAAACTGTTCTTCAATCTATTTGTTCTTGATCTAATTGTTCTATAGCAGAATCTGGAACAAAGTTAGCACTCCTTTCTGTGTCGGTTGCAAATGGGTGCTTTTTGAAGCAACAGCACGGAAACGTGCACTAATCCTTGCTCTAGATTCTGCTATATTTCTGGAAGCGGATTTTTACAGCATGCGAAAGGCACAAATATAATGTAGAAGTTAGAGAAAAGTCAGGAAATTGCAACAAATTGCCATGCGAATACAACCTTGGTTTCAAATCACTGCCACTGGATTTTGTTCCATATACCTGCTTAAAGTCTCCTTAGTCAGCCCCTCTTCTCCATCCAAGTCACTCTCTTTTAAAGATTTAAACACACCCTCTTTTCAAAGCACTGAAATGTGTAACTAAAGGGTAGTTTGGCACACAATGATTTGCCAATCTCTCTGCCCTTTTCTTCTGTCATACTGCAAGGAGATTTCTTTGTAATCGGAACGGTTGTGAAACCACAACACTCTCCGTGTGAAAGGGCATTTCACTGTGAATGATCAACACAAGCTTAGTGATTCGCTCCTAGCCGGGAACATTACCTTTTGCAAGTTTTCCTTTGAATTATTGTCAAGGCTGCTGACACACCCTGAACGTTAGCATATTGAAACTTGTGGGAAACTGCAACAAGATGTGGTAGATTAATTTCGGCCAGAGATGGGGAATCTGGTCTTCCAGATGTTGCTGGAAGTCCCATGAGTCCTAGAGCCAGCATGGCCAATGGACAGGGATGGTGAAAATCCAACATCTGGAAGACCACAAGTTCCCCATCTCTGGACTAGACTAGTGCTATAGCAATAATTATTATACAATCATAGAATTGTAGAGATGGAAGTAGGGTTGCCATATATTGAGGAGAGCCCAAGCCGCTCTCAGCCCGAGTCAGGGAAAGAGGCACGTGGGGCTGCCACAGCAATGCCCTTGTGCCTCTTTCCCCAGCTCGGGCTGGCAGCAGCATGCAGATCACCGTTCAGCCCGGACACTGAGATCCAGCGCCGAGGGCCTTCTGGCGGTTCCCTCACTGCGAGAAGCAAAGCTACAGGGAACCAGGCAGAGGGCCTTCTCGGTAGTGGCACCCGCCCTGTGGAATGCCCTCCCAGCAGAGGTTAAGGAGAGGAACAACTACCTGACATTTAGAAGATACCTCAAGGCAGCCCTATTTAGGGAAGCTTTTAACCTGTGATATTTTAATGTATTTTTATACCTGTTGGAGGCCGCCCAGAGTGGCTGGGGAGACCCGGCCAGATGGGCGGGGTACAAATAAAAGAATTATTATTATTATTATTATCAGCCCGAGCAGAGGCAGGACCCCAGCTCCTGATATTCGCTGCAATGGCCTTGCTCTGCTGTGTTTCTGCTTCTGGGGCACAGCGGCCTCCCAAGCATGTGTGCCCCCCCCCCCAACATTTCCTTTAAATTGTAAAAATCTACCCGTATGTGCATGTTAAAAAGGTAAAGGTACCCCTGACCGTTAGGTCCAGTTGTGACCGACTCTGGGGTTGCGGAGCTCATCTCGCATTATTGGCCGAGGGAGCCGGCTTACAGCTTCCAGGTCATGTGGCCAGCATGACTAAGCCGCTTCTGGTGAACCAGAGCAGCGCACGGAAACACCGTTTACCTTCCCGCTGGAGCGGTACCTATTTATCTACTTGCACTTTGACGTGCTTTCGAACCGCTAGGTTGGCAGGAGCAGGGACCGAGCAACGGGAGCTCACCCCGTCGCGGGGATTCGAACCGCCGACCTTCCGATTGGCAAGCCCTAGGCGGCTCTGTGGTTTAACCCACAGCGCCACCCACGTCCCATAATTTCCTTGTTAGATAAAAGGTATGGATGCACAGTATATGGGCAAAGGGCCGCAGCTCGGCATCTGTTTTGCATGAGAAAGGTCCCAAGTTCATCTCCCAGAATCCACAGCGAGGGCGTGCCTTAAACCCTGGACAAAGGCAGGTGTTGCCCACTGCAATTTGTTAATCTCTCTAGCTTATCTTCTGTCGTACTGCCAAGAGGTTGCTTTGCTTTGTAATTAGAAGAATTATGAAACCACCACTCCCTCGGGGTGAAAGTGCATGAGCAACAAAAACTCAATCATACATTCTCCTGGTGATTCATTCCTAAACGGAACGTTACGTTTTGCAAGTTTTCTCTTGCATTATGTCAAAGCTACTGACACCCTAGACCAGTGATGGCTAACCTTGACAGTCCAGATGTTTTGGAACTACAACTCCCATCATCCCTAGCTAACAGGACCAGTGGTCAGGGATGATGGGAGTTGTAGTCCCAAAACATCTGGAGTGTCAAGGTTAGCCGTCACTGCCCTAGACGTTAATGTACTAGATGCAACTTACAGGGAAAACACAAGAAGATGTGATAGATTTGGCCAGGGATCGGGAACCAGAGCCCCTTAGGATGTTGTTAAAGGTAAAGGGACCCCTGACCGTTAGGTCCAGTCGCGGACGACTGGGGTTTACTGGCCAAGGGAGTCGCGGACGACTGGGGTTTACTGGCCAAGGGAGTCGCGGACGACTGGGGTTTACTGGCCAAGGGAGCCAGCATACAGCTTCCAGGTCATGTGGCCAGCATGATTAAGCCACTTCTGGTGAAACCAGAGATGCGCACGGAAACGCCGTTTACCTTCCTGCCAGAGCGGTTCCTATTTATCTACTTGCACTTTGACGTGCTTTCGAACTGCTAGGTTGGCAGGAGCAGGGACCGAGCAACGGGAGCTCACCTCGTCGCAGGGATTTCGAACCACCAACCTTCTGATCGGCAAGCCCTCGGCTGAGTGGTTTAGACCACAGCACCACCAGCGTCCCTAGGATGTTGTTAGGACTCCCTTAAGGCCTAGCCAGCATGGCCAATGGTCAGGGATGTTGAAAGCCCAACATCTGGAGGGCTTTCTTCTCCCATTAAATTCACAAAATGTTTTCATGACTGCAAATTGACTTCCTTATCGATTTGGGAGCTGGCTTCTGGTATTCTTAAAAGCATGAATGTACCTCATAAGGTTCTGGTATATCATGACAACAGATCAACATGGCAGCACATTTTTAACCATTTTTATATGGGCTTTATTTGCTGATGTTGTGGAAGAGTAGGGTAAAAAACATTGAAAATAAATACATTGCTGTTGGTCACCACAATGCCACGGTTAACGTGATTAAGTTTTCCAAAAGCAAACAAAAAGATTCATACATAGTCTCTGTGCATATACTTCTATACCAAGGGATGCGGGTGGCGCTGTGGTCTAAACCACTGAGCCTCTTGGGCTTGCCGATCAGAAGGTTGGAAGTTCGAATCCGCACAACGGGGTGAGCTCCTGTTGCTCTGTCCCAGCTCCTGCCAACCCACCAGTTCGAAAGCACGCCAGTGCAAGTAGATAAATAGGTACTGCTGTGGTAGGAAGGTAAACGGCGTTTCCGTGCGCTCTGGTTTCCATCACGGTGTTCCGTTGCACCAGAAGTGGCTTAGTCCTGCTGGCCACATGACCCGGAAAGCTGTCTGTGGAAAAACGCCAGCTCCCTCGGCCTGAAAGCGAGTTGAGTGCCACAACCCCATAGTTGCCTTTGACTGGACTTAACCATCCGGGGGTCCTTTACCTTTACTTTTACCTTTACTTCTATACCAGAGCTGTGTGAGGTGAGTGGGGCTGAGAGACTTCAGAGAAGTGTGACTACCCCAAGGCAGCTGCATGTGGAGGAGCGGAGACGCGAACCCGGTTCACCAGATTACGAGTCCACTGCTCTTAACCACTACACCACACTGGCTCTCAAAAGAAGCCAGGAAAGCATTATAGCGATGGATCAATTAACCCAATAGTTGTCAATAGTTAAGGAAGGACTGTGCTTGACTGACAGATGTCATTAACACTCCTCATCCGCCTATAAAAATAAAAATAAAATTGGATGAATGGACCAAAAAGATCCTCTTTCTGCTTACAGAGAAGGCCCAGAAAAAACATACTAACAGTTCCAAAACACCCAACAGACACTGATAACTTTGAGAATGTCAGCAATTCATCATCCCAGAAAGCCGTCAAACCAAGCCTGCTTTTTGCATTACAAAAACTGAACTTTGGACTACACTGAGTGATTGTGTAAGAAATTATAAGATTTAAATGGTCTGCATACTGCGACACCCCGGTTCCAATTGCCCATTCCGCCCCCTATCCGGTCCCTGCTATCAAATTACTAACCTGTGTGACCGTTTGACAAGTCTGCCTTGCAGCCAAGGAAAGCAGCTTTGCTTCTGGTACACTACTGGGTTTGGAGAGGTTGTTGGGTGTATGCAAGCATTTATATACTCTGGGTTGCCGCCTGCTGTTCCTCTGCAACGCTGCAAGTCAGCACTGCCAAATTATGCAGAATCTGGGAAGCTGAAATTCTCCGCTCTGCTTGGCTGGAGAAGATTGCCCTGAACTGTTCTTTTTCTTCTCTGCCTTTTCTAAAAACCAATTTTTGATGGGTTCATAATTAACACAGTGCAACAGGGGTGTCCACACATTGCATTCAACAAACGCACAGTCTGTATATTTAGGTACTACAAGTTCTTTCTATTGGGTGTAAATCTTGTTAGGAAGCAAGTTGCACTTCCTGAAACAAGACACCGGCATTCCTGGTCTCGTTGCCAGCAAAATAAAATGGCTTCAATGACACATATTAGAGGCAGTTACAGGTAGGTAGCCGTGTTGGTCTGCCATAGTCAAAACAAAATAAAAAATAAAAAAATTCCTTCCAGTAGCACCTTAGAGACCAACTAAGTTTGTTCTTGGTATGAGGTTTCGTGTGTATATGAAGAAGTGTGCATGCACACGAAAGCTCATACCAAGAACAAACTTAGTTGGTCTCTAAGGTGCTACTGGAAGGAATATTTTTATTTTTTATTTTGTTTTGACATATTAGAGGCATCACTGAAGCAATTCCCTTTTGCTGGCAACAAGATCAGGAATGCCGTTGTCTGTTTCAGGAAGTGCTACTTGCTTTCAAACAAAAGAACTGTGGCAGAAAGAGGAATGTAGCTCATTTCATTTTTCTTGCACAACTTCCCAAGTTTTAAAAATCAAAGCACCAACATTTAAAACAAAAATACCAATGCCTTTAAAGATCACAACTACAGTTTGCAAATGCTTTATTTTCATTATGAACTTTATTGATTTTTTTTAAAAAAATATAATTATGGTGCTGGAAGAGACTCTTGAGAGTCCCATGGACTGCAAGAAGATCAAACCTCTCCATTCTGAAGGAAATCAGCCCTGAGTGCTCATTGGAAGGACAGATCCTGAAGCTGAGGCTCCAATACTTTGGCCACCTCATGAGAAGAGAAGACTCCCTGGAAAAAAACCTGATATTGGAAAAGATTGAGGGCACTAGAAGGGGATGACTGGTTTAACCCACAGCGTCACCCACGTCCCTCTGTGCAAATACTGTAAATGTGCTATTACTGTAAACCAGTGATGGCCAAACTTGGCCCTCCAGCTGTTTTGGGACTACAACTCCCATCATCCCTGACCACTGGTCCTGTTAGCTAGGGATGATGGGAGTTGTAGTCCCAAAACAGCTGGAGGGCCAAGTTTGGCCATCACTGCATATATCCTTAAGACACATTCTGCATCTTTTCTATCTCTATGGATTCCCCTCGGCGTCATTTCACGCATGCGCAAAGTGTCTTCCACGCCTAACTCGTCGGCTGACGGGCGAGGCTTGACGGCTCTGCGCATGCGCCTAGTGACCTCGACCCTCCCTTTTTACTTCCCCACCCCCCCCAACCCCTGAAAATTTTAAATGTAACGATATCGGAACGTTGCGGTAAAGCACAAACAGTCCTCTTGATAATCTCCCATTTCAGTCACGCTCCCCCACGAAAAACAACTTTGCCTCAGCCTTCGCGTAATGCGCAGGCGCAGAATTCCCCCCCCCCCGCCTCACCCTCCTGTTATAGCAGAGGTGAGGAGAGTCGCGCGCATAGAACGCCGTGACTCAGGTACGTTAAAAATTCGAAAGTAGACGCGGCGGTTGCCCGCTCGCGCACGCGCACTCACGCGAGAGCCTGTCGCGGGGGGTGAGCCCGGAAGAGGAAGTGGAAGAGCCGGGGTGAAAGGTCAGTGTGGCTGAGGGAGACAGCATGGCCGGCGTCCCGGGGAAAGGGAAGGAGCAGCATGATGCTGAGAGAACGAGCGAAGGGCTTGGGCCCTGAGGCAGCGCCCCCGAGCAGGGCCGGGTCCTTTTCCCGCCGTCTTTCAGCCTCTCGGAAATCAAGAACAAGCAGCGGCGCCATTTCATGTTTCTGCGCTGGAAGAAGCAGCAGCAAAGGAAGGTGCGAGGAGTTGTGAGAGGGAGGGAGGGAAGGGTGGCCGCTGGCAGATGAGACGTCGCAGCTGTCCGGAACTTGGGGAGCCTGAAAGGAGGAGGAGGAAGAGGAGGAGGGATGGTTGGAAGCTGTTGGGGCGTTTAAAGGCGCACACGTGATGGGGGCGGTGAAGTATTAACAGAATACCGAGACTGGGTCAGGGAAATGCTTCGTCTTTCAGATCGTGAGAGGGGCCGGGAGGTACTGTTAGGCCTTTTCGTTTGATTTCGGCTGGTCAGACACCCGATATCAAGTGCCCACTCAGGCAAAGACTCAAATCGATGGGCTGAGCAAGTCACTTCCCTCAGATTGAGCCACAGGGTGACGGGGGGGGGGGACAAAACGAAAGAGAGAAAATGGGATAACACTACTGTGCACATCTTGGAAGAGAGGTTGGGGAGAAATGTGGCAAGGTCTTCTGCCTTTAAAACTTATTGAGAGCAGTGTACTGAGTTTTTATCTCATCTATGTGATCAGTACCTGAACTTCTATATATGCTAGCTTTGCTGTCGTTCCTACATTCTTAGTGCCCAAGTTTATCAGCACGTTTTGTTTTCTTTCTTTCTTTCCTCCCTGTATGGTCCAGGAGAAATTAGCCATTAAGAAAAAGAGAGAAAAGGAGCGAGAAGCACTTGGAGACAAGGTAATGGGGAAGAAGTAGGAATTTAATGTGTCTTAGTATGTACTTTTTTATTAATAAAAGTAAATGTTCGTTGACTTGTAGCTGCCTGAAAGTGAAAGGCACTGACAGTGGGTTTGAGTACTGATCTGCAGCTGCAGGACTTTGAAAAGATGCAATGTGATAACCAAATACTAAGGTGGTGTTGCCATTTTGGTAGCCTTTTCATGCATTACAGAAGTACTAGTGAATTTTATTCTGTTGTAAGAAAAACAGTTTTGGAGCACAACCACTGCTTGCTTGTATGCAAATGTAATACATCTTAGTAATTGCAGAATTTTTGTAATTTCGATAGTTATAATTCTGTTTAGAACCTTTAAACATTCTGAAGTTATTAAAATTGATTGCACTTGATGCGAGCACATTGTTTTGAGTAGCTAATAGAAACTTAGCTACTTTGCAGTACAGTTTTAGAAGACAGTTACGTTTTTGGTGTAAGTACATTTTGGCTAGAGGAGGTCCTAGTAACTTTCTTTCTACCGCCAGACTTAATCAACACACTTAACATAGTCTGTGGATTGCTCTTCCCAGGGAGCTTCATTATACACCTTTAGGCACCAGGGAAGAAGTTCCTTTTTAACCAGGTTGATTTGATTGACATCCTATGTCCTTTTAAAATTTGGGGGGGGGGGTTATTGGGTTGTTGTTTTTATTTTGATTATATATATTTTTGGTTTTATATTTTGATTTTGTTCTGTGAACCGCCCTGAGACCTCTGGGTATAAATTCAATAAATAATATTTTTATTTTAAAAATCTACTGGAGCAGTTGGAAAAAGAGATGACATGAATATTTATTATTTTATATTATTTTTATTTCTTACAGGCACCACCAAAGCCGGTACCAAAGACACTTAATTGGGTATGCAACAAATTCTACAAAATATTTAAAAATACTTGAAATTCCCATATTGGTTTTCCTGAATATGGAGTTTTATATATTTAGCTGGGACAGCAGCCAGAATGCAAAGAGCCATACATCTAGTTCATGTGTACTCTTTGTTCCATGGCAAAACCATACTTTTGGGTAGTTTCAAGGCTTTTTTAAAAAAATGCATTGGATCAGCTGTTGAGAGAATTCCATCTTCCTCTGTACAGTTCTAAAGTCAGGCTTCTACAGATTTGGGCTGGCTTTCATAACCAAGCCAGAAGTTTCTTTGTGAGGGCCTTATCCCTATCATTCACTGTACTCGCCAGCACCTTGCCCATTTGAGACAATCCTGTTTTCAATTATGCTTATTCCTAGGTACATCTATTTTAGTGTATTAATGGGCTTGTCCCTAACAAAGCAACCAGGCCAATTTGCCAAGCAAAAATAATTTACCTGGGAGTAAGGTCCATTGAACACGGCAAGCATGCACAGGTTCAGGCTGTTGATCCCTAGTCCTGTGCCTTTTCTATTATTGTGGTCGGGGACAACCCCACCTTTCTTTCTGCAGTTCCATGTTTGGAGCTGAAGGGACAAGCAGGCAGTTCCTATTAGGTGGTCACAGAAGCCCAGTACAATTGTAGGGATTGTCCCTGCCACTTTCCAGCGCCAAACCAGGAGCAGGGACTCATTTGGGCATGTGCCAAAACAAGTCCTTTTTTTGCCTACCAGTGTCAAAGTAAGATTTCGCTGCCAGCCCAAGTGGCATCATCTTGCCATCTGTCTCGGGCAGCAAGTCTTGGGCTAGCAAAGCCAGGAAGCACAAGCCAAATTATTTGATGACCTAGTGAGGCTGACTTTTAACTTTTGAAGTGCTTATGCGGCTACCTAATCCCTTACCTAAACCCCTTGTGAAACTATGCCTGGTATTTAGCATTCCTAACGTGCAAAAAAAAAAAAAAAACCATTAAAATTGATTAATATTTAATAATTTGTCTCTTACTCATGACTGCTTTATCTTTTAGCGCCATGAAATGGACACAAGTCGAAGAAAATTCCACCTATAACAGACTAAATATGCGAAACTACTGTTTCATTTTCCTCTTGAGTTTTCAGGAACACAGGGACTGCTAAGGAGTTGCCTCAAGTCTATTCTTGGTCTACACGGAAAAACCCCCAAATGACTATTTTCACCAAACTTTACATAAGCATCAGTCTAAACTGTACCCATCTTCGTCAGTGTGGTGTAGTGGTTAAGAGCGTTAGACTCGTAATCTGGTGAACCGGGTTCGCGTCTCTGCTCCTCCATATGCAGCTGCTGGGTGACCTTGGGCTAGTCACACTTCTCTGAAGTCTCTCAGCCCCACTCACCTCAGAGTGTTTGTTGTGGGGGAGGAAGGGAAAGGAGAATGTGAGCCACTTTGAGACTCCTTCGGGTAGTGATAAAGCGGGATATCAAATCCAAACTACTCCTCCTCCTCTTCTTCTTCGCCTTGAGTACATTCCTCATGTCACTGCTACTTTGAAGTGGCAGATTTCATGTTACAATAGCAAGAAAATGAATCATCTGCCGATCACTTGTATTTAAGATATGAACTCTCTTAATCCTGCTCTTTGCAGAAGGTATTTTGTTTCTAAAGTACCGGTAGGCTCTGTTTTAGGAGTAGAATCCCGATACTCAGATCTTTACTTTTGACAACTGATCTTGATAAACAACTGAATTAGCACATGTGCTGTTCCTGATACTCAGATAACAGCACACATGCTAATTCAGTTGTTTATCAAGATCAGTTGTCAAAAGTAAAGATTGTCAAACACTATTTTCAATAATTTGCAAGGGTTGTCTTGTACACTGGTACCTCGGGTTACAGACGCTTCAGGTTACAGACTCTGCTAAGCCAGAAATATTACCTCGGGTTAAGAACTTTGCTTCAGGATGAGAACAGAAATCGGGCAGCGGCAACGCAGCAGCAGGGGGAGGCCCCATTAGCTAAAGTGGTGCTTCAGGTTAAGAACGGACCTCCGGAACAAATTAAGTACGTAACCAGAGGTACCATTGTATCTTAAATTACTGTGGTTAACTTGTATGGTCACATATTCAGTGCTGATTAAGGTATGGAAATACAAGTCAAGTATTGCATAAATCTGTAAGACTTGAGGGGGAGGAATCCAAGTCTCTTATTTAACTCTGAAAAGACAGGAGACAGTGACTAACACTGCATTCTGGCTTCATGGAAGGCAGTGTACCCCAAATTTCTCCCTTCACACAGAAAAGCTTCAGTAAGGGTTAAAGGCATATAAAACAGATTTCATTAAAAAACAGTCTTCATATATTGATTTAAATAAATTAGATTTAACATTAGCTAGTTTTTTTTTTAGTATTACCTTGCAGTTATTGTTTATATGCAAAGCAGCTCATTTAAGTCCTGGTTTAATGGTTGTTAAATGTATTGCCAATCAGAAGGTCAGCGGTTCGAATCCCCACGACAGGGTGAGCTCCCGTTGCTCAGTCCCAGCTCCTGCCCACCTAGCAGTTCGAAAGCACGTCAAAGTGCAAGTAGATAAATAGGTACCGCTCTGGCGGGAAGGTAAACGGCGTTTCCATGCGCTGCTCTGGTTCGCCAGAAGCGGCTTAGTCATGCTGGCCACATGACCCGGAAACTGTCTGCGAACAAACGCTGGCTCCCTCAGCCAGTAAAGCGAGATGAGCGCCGCAACCCGAGTCGTCTGCGACTGGACCTAACTGTTAGGGGTACCTTTACCTAAATGTATGGCCTACCAGCTATGCACAGCCACAAGGAGGGAGGAATTTGTTATTTTCAACCAGCTGTGGCTAGTTATGTCAAAACTGGTGAGTTTAAACTGTTTGGTCAACATAAACTTTAAAATGAGAGGTAATAACCCTAAGCAGCTTCTATCTTAGAATGCTGCGAAACTGGTTGCTATCCTCAGTTGTAGCATCCTTCAACCCCAAGGTACTTGATGCAGTCCCCTCTAACTATTGAGTACAACTCGCATCAACTTGACAATTAACTATACTAGCTGGGGCTGATGGGAAGTTGGGAGCCCAACATCTGCGAGGCAAAAGGTTGACTACCCCTGCTCTAGCCATTGTAGTAAGAACAAGAAGTGGCAGGTTGCTGCTGCAAGCAGTTTGATGGTATCTTGCTTGCGCCATTTTAGAAAGCTACGTTTTGACAATGCCCTGTGTTGTTTTTTTATCTAATGTGTAAAGCATTATACCAGCAAAGTTATTAAATCAACTCTTTATTGCTTGAATATAAAATTGATTCCATCATGATAACAGAAGTTATTGCAACTAGCATACAAGTTTAGAGAGGTAGATTGTAAGAAGTTTGACAACAGTAGCAGTAATTACTAGTTCTAAGTTGGCACATTTAACACAAAGTTTCTGTACAGGTTCCAGGTCACTCTCTTTCACTTCCATATTCACCAGACCCACAACAGATTGAAAAGTTATTAGACCTGAAAAACACAAAAGGAAAAACTCACTCCAGGAAAACTATTTGCCGATATGTGTGAATTCTGAAAACTACTAACTCCTTCAACTGAGCTCTTCTGCCAGCAATTCCAAATACATAGAGCTAAACAAAATTGCTAAGATGCAAAAAAAGGAGTAGCAGCTTTCCTCCCATGTGGCCACTAAATGTTTTTTAAGTTACAAAGGAAGTTTGCTAGTCAGGCTTATTTTACTTAGGAGTTGCAGAGAGATTGATGCTCTAGGAAGGCTGAAGGCTCATCTGTGTATCTGGCTGAGAGAACATACAGCAGGTGTTTTTTCCTCCAAAGATCATATGGCACATAGGATTATCTGCTCATCCTACATAGACCAGCTTCACCAACCTGGTGCCTTCCAGCTGTTTGTTGGCCTACATTTCCCATCACGTTGGCTGAGGTCAATAGGCGTTGGACTGCAGCACAAGGTTAGGAAAGGATGACTGCCCACAGGCAGCCAAGAGATTTAACATTAGTTCTATCAAAATCCAGTAAGAAGTTTTTAATGTGAAACGGTAAGTAGAGCCCTGCATCTCCACAAAATTTAATTATTTAAAAATTACAGTGTGTTAGAAGATATGCACAATCAGTTCTCATTTATGATTCACAATAACAAGTTCTTAGCCTAGAAACTGGTGAAACTTAAGCTGCACTACTATACACTTGCCTAGAAGAAAGTCCTATAGAACACACACAAAAAAATTCCAGTATCACCTTAGAGACCAACTAAGTTTGTTCTTGGTATGAGCTTTCGTGTGCATGCACACCTCTTCAGAATCTGAAGAAGTGTGCATGCACACGAAAGCTCATACCAAGAACAAACTTAGTTGGTCTCTAAGGTGATACTGGAAGGAATTTTTTTATTTTGTTTCGACTACGGCAGACCAACACGGCTACCTACCTGTAACTGGAACTATAGAAGACAGTGGGACTTACTTCCTAGAAAGCATATCTAGCATTCAACTCAAGTGGGTAAGTGTTAGTTTAACTATGTAGCATAAGGAATGGAACCATAATTATTTTGTGTAGGCTGAGGAATATATTCCTGGGCTACAGCTTCCAGCATCCCTAACCCTTGGGACATGCTAGCTGGAGATGATGGGAGCTGAAGTCCAACAGCATCTAGAGGGCTACAGGCTCCCCATCCCTTTTACAAAGCCATGTAATTCACTTAAAAACTTACCACTAAAAGAGTCCACGTAGGTCACACAGGTTAGAGAAATGAACACACTTTCTGCGGCCTAAATGGATTTGTACTTGAAGAAACTCCTGTTAGGAGGGGGTCATGATGTGCATTCTGCAGGCAAAACTGCTTCAAGTCTGCTGCAGCTTGTGAAACCTAGAACAAATTCACATGATTCAGTAATATACTTAGTAGGATGTTAATATGCATATGCTAATCAGAAATCAAAATGGATTCACACACACACCCAAGGTACCAGTTGGACTGATGCTCTATCTGGCCCAAGCCTAATTGTTTTCCTTCACTGGCAGCAGATCTCCAAGAAGCGGCGCAGCTTGGTAATTTTAGACCCTAGACTTCGTGGACTAACGTTCTGACAGTTGCGTGTATTATTTGACTCATTAAGTACACAGTATTTCTTCACCCACTCTACATGCTTTAGAACAAAAGCTAACAAAGAACATCAAATCAGAGCCCTATCATGCAATCTTGGGAGTAAGCATAATTTGGTATGCAAATACTGTACATTTGGTAAAGCAAAATTAATAAAGTGAGCACCTGTATTTGTGTACACACCCAGCTGACTATAGCCCCCCATGAGGCCAATCGTGCCCATGCTGCTGCTCACCAAGGGGGTCATTTGGCAGGCCCCACACATCAGTCCTACTTAGCACCACTGCCTTTAAGACCATCCATCTGAACTCTTATTAATGGGAGATGTTACAGAATGAATCTGGCGCTAAACCTCTAACTTAGGGGGAGAGATCTGTGGCTCCCCACATGCTGCCCTCCACCTCTCATCAGTCCCAGCCAGTACAACCAATTTGCAACAGTGGTGGGAGCTAAAAAGTCCAACAAGATCTGGAAGGCCAAAGGTTGCCCGGCCTCCGCTGCAGAACTGTAAGGTATTCTCACAAGAACACAAATATAAGCTGTCTAGATGTGGATATCCTGGGGGCCGAGTCTCTTGCTCTGAAAGAGCCACGTTTCCCTAAGGAGACATGGCGGCACAATATTTGTGGGATCCTTGCTTGCACAACAGATTGCCCTTGCTGGAACTGTAGGCGAAAACGCAACAAGTGTACTAACAGTTAACGAATCAGTCAGCAAACGAAGCGACACTCAACATAAGGTTGCCAAGTCCTCACTTCAAGAAGCAAGCATTCTCAAAAGCTCTTACTCGTGGGTCCTGTATGCAAAAGTAACACCACTTCCCGATACGGAGCGCTTGAGGGGGGAAAGCGAGCAAAATTCGCCATTCTTAAGTCGGCCTGGGTTGCTCGGGACGCCCGAGAACCAAAGGCTCAAAAGTGCTTGTTTTTAAAGCCGGGGATTCCCCGCTGCGATCTTTCTTCCTCTGCCTGCCCGGGGCCTCGCACACTTCCCCATTTTGCGGCTAGGGCGGACTCCGGCTCGCCTCGCCAGATCGCTCGTTGCGCCTCCCTTTCCTTCCTTCCCTCCCTCCGAGGAACAAAAAGGCTTCTAAGGGAGAGAAAACAAAGCACCCGCTTCATGATTTCAGAAGCGCTCCCAAGCCAACCCCTCCTCATCCAACTTTCTAAGAGAAAGACAACAGATCGAAAAAAGGGGGGGGGGGGAATAACGAGATCCAAGTATGGGTGGGGGACTGGGCGGCGGAGATCAGTCGCTTCTCCGGGAACAAGATCCTAACGGGCCAAGCCAGAGAGAGATCAAGCTAGTTTTAACCTGGGAAGGTCGGGCTGGGGTGTCTCTTGCGCGCTGCTTTTGGTGAGTGCGTTGGATTTTACGCACAGGGTTTTTACGCGCGCTCTTAAGGCGCTGCGAACCAACCTTTCCTATGCCTAGCGAAGGGAAGTGCAAAGGAAATATTTGAAGCAGTTGTGTGAGCGGGAGTAATAGCTCCCGGGGCTCAGATTAACGCCCCGGGGAGCAGCCATGAGTTGGCGCTCCCCCGAGGCGCAGTAATGGCGGCAGCGGTAATGGCACCCTCTCCACCCACGGCTCCCCCGCCCCGCCCCGCTCTCACCTTCACGCGGCTCACGCTGGCTTCGAGGCGCAGCTGCTGCACGACCTTCTTCATGGCCGTCACGTTGGAGGAGCAGGACATGTTCCCCTCGTTTTATGGGGCAGAGCAGAGCCGAAGAAGCGCCTTCGCAACTTTCCCAACTAAGTTTCCGGCGCTCGGCAAACTCTCCCTCCCGCAGACTCGCGGCGGCTTGCAGACTCACGCAGCAGCGCTCGCTGCCGGGCTCCTTTTTGGAAGAAGAAATAAAAGACTGCCTCCCGGATCTCACCCCACCCCACCGTCCCAAGGGGCGGAAGAGGGAGCTGCCCAGAGGGAAAGGAGGGGAAGGGTTTTAAAGGGGAAGAAGCGAGAATTTAAGGTTCTTCCCAACCTCGTGTGATGGCGAGGTTTAGAAACACTTAAGCAGCGCGGTGCATTGGCTTGCAAGGGGGTTTGGGCTACACGACCCTTGGGAATCACTTCCAACTCTACCGTTCTGTGATTCCACGCAGGTGACACCCACACTTTGCATCGTAAACGTTAGGAAGACTCTTGACAGTAAGACCTGTTACACTCCCATGAGAGAGTCCTTCCTTGGAGTTTTTTAAGCAAAGGTTGGATGGCAGTTTGTCACTTTTACCTGGGAATAGTTCTGAGTACAGGTAGGATATAGCCGTGTCAAAACTGCCAAACTCAGCCCACACTAGCCGCAGTTTTAGCCGTGGAAGGTTTGTAATAAGCCTCCATCCATCATCCACTTGCAATATGTAGTGGGAATAAATAAGGATGGGTGAGTTATCTCTGCAGGGTAATTTAAAAAAAAAAATATTGGAAGGATTAGGGGTAATGCTTGGATTTGCTTCTGGGCACTTGATTACAGTTGCATGCAGTTCCTATTATTATTATTATTATTATTATTATTATTATTATTATTATCATCATCATCATTATCCATGTATTAATACCCTGCCTTTCTCCCTGACTCAAGGCGGCTTACAGATAAAAACAAAGCTGGGTGGGGAGGCAATAATTAAAAAAAAAACATTTAAACATTAGCATAATTAAAAATATACAGTGGTACCTCTGGTTACGTACTTAATTCGTTCCGGAGGTCCGTTCTTAACCTGAAAACGTTCTTAACCCAAAGCACCACTTTAGCTAATGGGGCCTCCCGCTGCCGCTGCCCGATTTCTGTTCTCATCCTGAAGCAAAGTTCTTAACCCGAGGTACTACTTCTGGGTTAGCAGAGTCTGTAACCTGAAGCGTATGTAACCCGAGGTACCACTGTATAAACTTCTATATTATGTTATAACAAAATAAAAAATAAAAAAAATCCTTCCAGTAGCACCTTAGAGATCAACTAAGTTTGTTTTTGGTATGAGCTTTCGTGTGCATGCACACGAAAGCTCATACCAAGAACAAACTTAGTTGGTCTCTAAGGTGCTACTGGAAGGATTTTTTTTATTTTGTTTTGACTATGACAGACCAACACGGCTACCTATCTGTAACTATATTATGTTAACATAGAATTGTAGAGTTGGAAGGGACAACAAGGGTCTTCGAGTCCAACCTCCGGGAATGAAGGACCCTTTTTGCCCAACATGGGGCTCCAACTCATGATTCTCCCTGGACCATTGGGCAGAATTCCAACCCTGCCTATCGGTGCCAAGGATTTCCCCCACTCTGCCTCTCTTTGCCAATGCGCCCAGCCTTCAGGGCACCATCTAGGCCAGGGGTCAGCAGGGGGCCAGTCCACTGTCCCTCAGACCTTGTGGGGGGCCGGACTATATTTTTTGGGGGGGGAATGAACGAATTCCTATGCCCCACAAATAACCCAGAGATGCATTTTAAACAAAAGGACACATTCTACTCATGTAAAAACACGCTGATTCCCGGACCGTCAGCGGGCTGGATTGAGAAGATGATTGGGCCGGATCCGCCCCCCAGGCCTTAGATTGCCTACCCCATGATCTAGGCCAGGGGTGGCCAACTCCCAAGAGACAGTGATCGACTCACAGAGTTAAAAACTGTCAGTGATCTACCCCCTTTTTGGGGGGTTCAGGTCAAAGTTGTTCAGTTTTTTTTAGGAAGGAGGAAAGCCCCATATCAAGTAGTGGGTAGACATAGCAGACGACAGTGATTTCTCCAAGCTGCTCTTTATTAGTAAGCTGGAACAGAACTGAACTCGAAACAGCTCAGCCAGCCTGCTTTTATAGGCAGCCAGGTGACAACATTGTAACAACAACCACCCAGGGTTCCCCGCCTAAATTAACAGACGTGGACCTGAGTGAAAACTTCAATACATAAAACCCTCCCACCGAGATAAGGAATTAGTTACAATCATAGTGGTTCCATTACATACAGCAATACTCTTATTGGTTTCAGTTAAGTACATAAGCATATTGGTTCCAATTTTACAAATTCGCAAGCATAACAGAGTTCTATTTACAATGCAGCGTTACCTGTGCAGTTTGCCGGTGAACATAGTCTTTTAAATTAAGCTGGGCGCTTGGAAATCCTGCTGGACCGCCGAGGACCAGTATCAAGAGTCCGGGTGGCCCCCCGATTCCTGCTGCGACTGTGGTGCGACCAACGGTGGTGTTGAGCCCAAGTTCCCTGGCTCCGCTGCTGTTGAAGGAACCGCCGCTAGCGGACTCGGTGGACGGTCAGGCACGGCAGTGGTCCACGTCTCAGGAGAGCCAGGCAGAACCACCGAAGCAGCTCGGCTCGGCTCCACGTCCGCAGTTTGTGAAGGAGGTGTAGGTGGAGCCTTGCCTTCCGTTAGTGTCCTCTCTGGAGCTGGGGCCGCAGTTGGGGGCACAGCACTAGTGTCCCCAACCCTGCGCCTTAGCTGGTCTATGTGTCGGCGCCACAAGCGTCCGTTCTCGAGTGCCACCTGGTATGAGCGGGGCCCAGTGACTCCCACTACCGTGGCTGGCAACCCAAGGAATGTCCCCCACAAAGTTCCGGGCAAAAACCTGATTTCCTGGAATAAAGGACCGTGGCACGTTAGCACAGCCCTTGGGCTCGGCCACACCAAAGTCCGGGTGCAGCCGGTTGAGCGGAGACCTGAGGCAGCGTCGGCCGGACTCTGCCCAGTGGCTGCATGAGGGGTGAGGTGCTGCATGAGCAAGTATTCAGTGACCCACTCGTGCCAGTCCCCCTGGTCAAGGCGCGCCAGTGCCTCTTTTGCTGACCGCACCATTCTCTCCGCCTGCCCGTTGCTGGCCGGGTGAAATGGTGCCGTTAGGGTGGATGCCCAGCCCCAAGAGGTACCTCTCAAAGGTGCCTGACATGAACGGAGGTCCGTTGTCAGAGACGAGGACATCAGGACACCCATGAGTTGCAAACAGGCCCCGCAGCACCCAGATGACGGCCTCGGTAGTGGCAGAGGGCATCAGGGCCACCTCCAGCCATTTGGAATAGGCATCCACCACTACCATAAAGGTCTGGCTGTGAAAGATCAATGTGCACGACCAGGATGCCTTGGGCATCTCCCAGGTGTTGCCCTTAGATGCCGGCGGTGCAGGTCTTGACTCTTGGCACGCTTGACAGGAGGCAACCCAAGAGGTGATGGCATCGTCCATGTTAGGCCACCAGACGTAACACCGAGCCAACGCCTTCATTTTGACGATCCCCGGGTGGCCATGTGCAGAGCCTCAAGGACGCGATGGCAGAGTCCTTGGGGAACCACGACTCAGTCTCCCCACAGTAGGCAGCCGCGATGAGCCGAGAGCTCGTGCTGTCTGGTTGCAAATGGCTGGAACTCTGGTGCAAAGGGCCCTTCTGGCCACCCCCTCCACACCCAGTTGAGCACACGGCTGATGGTGCGGTCCTGTGCAAATGCGGAGGCCACGCGCACACACACATTTCCAAAGCCCACCCCTCCCAATGTGCAAAGTTAAAGGGCAGCCAGTTCCCCACCCCCATTCCAGGCGAACTGAAGAATTTCTGGAGATGCGAAGGCTAAGGCTGGACTCTGCCTCCTCCAGTTCCAACCCAACCCCCAGACAGGGTCTTCAGCGATATAAGCCAGTTAGAACCTAAACCGATGTCGGCTTACTTAGAAGTAAGCATAGGGGATTATGGGCGCAGTTCACTGCTTACAGCCATGGGATAAAACACTCCTGAGTCTTTCTTCCACAAATTTTGTTTGAATTTAAACTGAACAAAAAACCCTGTATTGACTGGAATTTAGTTTTCTCTTTAGCTATACTGGTTTTAAACCCCCACCTCCACCTGCGTTAACAATTTATGGAAGCAGCACATACCAGATTAAAGTGTATTCTTCCATTCTTAAGCATTTGAACAGCTTAGAACCTGACAAGAAGCTTAATTTCTTTTGGGTGTTTTTCCAAGGATGTGTGGTTAGAGTGATACTTGTGTAGTGTGATCCTACATATCTTTACTTGGAAAATAAACACTATTCCAGTGGTAGCTTACCTTGACACTCCAGATGTTTTGGAACTACAACTCCCATCATCCCTGACCACGGGTCCTGTTAGCTAGGGATGGGAGTTGTAGTTCCAAAACATCTGGAGTGTCAAGGTTAGCCACCACTGCACTATTCAGTGGGGGGGGAGGAAATAAAGTAGTGTTTCCCAAACTTGGGTCTCCAGTTGTTTCTGGACTACAACTCCCATCATCCCTTGCTAGGAAGTGGTCAGGGATGATGGGAATTGTAGTCTGAAAACAGCTGGAGACCCAAGTTTGCGAAACACTGGCAGGCATAGGCAGTTTTTGATGTTTTGGGGACTACAACTCCCATCATCCCTGACCACTGGTCGTGTTAGCTGGGGATGATGGGAGTTGTAGTCCCAAAACATTTGCCGGTGCCTGATGTAGAGGATGTTTAGGGAGGCTTTTAATGTTTAATAGATTATTGTATTTTAATGTTCTGTTGGAAGCCGCCCAGAGTAGCTGGGGAAACCCAGCCAGATGGGCGGGGTATAAATAATAAATTTATTATTATTATGTCTGCGGAGGCCATGCTGAAGCCACGGTTGCTTGTATTGCTGTTCCTGGTGGCAGGGAAATAACTGCGAGGGAGTCATCCTGGAAAGGCAGAGCAGACTCCCAATGGCACCATGCTACATTATAGAGGACAGGTGGCAACTCTATGAATTCTATGGTTCCTCATTGTGCATCCGAGTCCGTGGAAGCTGCAAGGAGGGGGGAGGAACAGGCGTCTGAAGCTCTAAGCCCCGCCCTGTGCTCCAGCAAGCTCCTCCCTCCTCGGTTACATAGAGCCGGACAGAGCTTGCTTTCCCCCCTTTTCCTCTCGAGGCGCAGAGAGGTGCTGAGGACCACGGATGAGACGCATGCGCAGCACCAGCCGCCACTGGAGGGGCTGCTGCTTCTGCGGGGCTCGCGGCGCCGGCTGCCGTGCTGCGCAGCGGAGGGGCCAAGGCAAGGAAGGGGAGTGCTGCTGCTTCGGCTGGCGAGGCCGGGCAGGCGGCTCCCCGCAGCAGCTGGCAGAGAGGTACGCAGACCTGGCCGCCAGCCACGCCGAGGCGCTGAGACTCGGGGAGGAGCGCGAGCGCCAGAGCGGGCGGCTGCGGGACGAGAATGCGCGCCTCCGGCTGGAGAACCGGCGCCTGCGCAGGGAAAACCGCAGCCTCTTCCGCCAGGCTCTGAAGCTGCAGCCCTTCCAAGAGCAGGAAGTCAAACCTGGAGAGGGAGGAGGAGGAGGAGGAGGAGACGGCGGCAGCGGGGAAGATGGGGAGCCTGCAAGCACCACCACTTCCTCCCGGGAAGGAGAGGAGCTGGTGCGGAGTGGTGCAAAGAGGGCACGAGTCAGAGATGGAGGCAGAGGGGAGGCGCCTGACGTAGCCTGACGAAAGCTCCCAGCAGCGTAACAAAGGAGAGTCCGATCTGACAAGACTCCCTTTTCCTTCACTCATCCTCCGCCTCTCCCATCAGAGGAACAGATGCCTGAATCCGGCACCTCCTGGAGGTAGACTGCCTCCGAGCTTAAAACGCTTTCCTTTTTTGGCACC
Organism: Darevskia mixta; assembly: GCA_034641385.1. Classification (NCBI taxonomy): domain Eukaryota; kingdom Metazoa; phylum Chordata; class Lepidosauria; order Squamata; family Lacertidae; genus Darevskia; species Darevskia mixta. The sequence goes on from JAWWNH010000017.1 coordinate 20,156,625, forward strand.
TGGTGAAGGGGAAGCAGACTCTCTGCACCGTCACCGAGGGAAGCATCCTCCCCCATTTGTACCTTTCCCCCTTGCAGGCAAAACAAAAGCTTCTGGTTGCCTGGTTTCCAGAACCTACACCCCCCCCCTTGTTTACCTGCTGGCAGGAGGATGTCTTTGCCACCTCCCTTGTCCCGAAAGTGCATCCCTTGGGAGTCTCTGCTGATGCAAGGAAGTCGTGATCAGCGGAGCACCTGCCGCCAACAGCCTCAAAAGCATGGGATGGCATAAGGAAAAGACTTGCTTGTCAGTCTTCAGTCAACAGCCGTCTTGGGGAGGCTGGAATATTTGCTGAATTGCTGGCCTTAAAACACATTTGCCTCTGGGATAACGAATCTTTTAAAAGGCTCTTTCAAAAATAAATTTGCGATGCACTGGATTGCTCTCCGTTGTACGTTTAATTTTTCTCTTAATAGCTGCCAGCTATGCAATCCAAACTCCAGGAATGGGTTTGATTCTTGGGGATGAGCGTTGTAGGGGATGAGGGTTGCCTGCTAAGGAGAGGCTAGTTTGCAGGATACATACCTGGGCTGCAGTGCCTATCTACATACTTACCTGGGAATAAGTGTTATTAAACCCACTGGGTGTGTTTAGGAGTGCACTGCTAAGCCAACTACGCTGGTCCAGTTTCTGTTTTTTTGTGGGGTTTTTGGTGTAAAATAAAAATGATTTGTCTTGCAGATCCTGTACTCTTTTAAAATGTGGCATTACCGAGTTATTGCTTTTATTTTTATTTTATATAATGTGGTCTTCTTATGTGAACCGCCCTGAGACCTCCGGGTATAGGGCGGTATATAAATTCAATCAATAATACCGTAATGTGTCCAAGTTCCTGCAGCAGAAATAGCCCACCTGAGTTTTGAAGGGCTGATATTGTCGAACCCTGTCTGCTATATGTTCAGTGAGCCATAGCCATACACAGCTCATATATATTCACATATATTTCCAGACTACGGTTAGCTTTTTTTTTTTTATTAAGGCAGGGCTCTTTGGCTAATGTATTTGTGGCTCAGGTGTTACTTGAATAAACCTACATCAGCCATAGCCGATTTAACAGAGTTATGGAGATTACTCCACAATGCAACGTTCTTTAGGTCTGTTTGCACGTGCGGAATCTGTAAACTGAACAAAAACATGTTTGGTTTTTACCAATGGTCTAAAATGGCACAATTCAGCCTAAAAAGGTTTTCTTTGTCCTTGGCCATTTGAACACTTTACAACCTCGTAAGCGTATTTTCATTCTTGGAGACTGATGTGTCAAACTTCCAAGAATGTGTGTTCAGAATTACATTCGTGTAGTGCCCGCTTGCTCGCCCACCTTTTCTCTCGGGGGTGGGGAGGGTGTCTGGTGCAGCATCAGCAACGAGTTACGGAAGGAGCAGTTCATCCCCATCCTCTCACCTACACACCTTTCCTGTGTAGTGCACTACTGCAGGGGGGGGGGGGGATTACAGCAAAGGAAACAAGACATCCTTGCTGGGCCAGAACTGAGCAGGCATAAAACGATGGCTGTTCTTCCAAGGAGAAGCCAATGCTTTCTCCACACCATTTGGGCTCCCACTGGGCTCTGCCTTCCTGCTTACACAACCCTACTAAAGAGCGGAGCGTACAAGCAGGTGGAACTCAGGACAGGACAGCAATTGCAAGCGACACCAAGGGAAGCAAGGAGCAACCGAGGGGCGGAGGAGTGATCAGCTACTTCTATCCCTGTTCTTAGCCACCCAGACCGCAATCCCTCCTCTCGCTTGCTGGGCCGGGGAATGGAGAACTGCCCCCCTGTAGAAACCTCTGTGTGTCTGGAACATCGCCTAAAGATTAATATCCATTCCACTGCCTTTGTACCCCCTTCCCCATGGGCAGCAACGAAGGAATGTGGCCCTCAGGCTTTTTTTTAAAAAAGGTTCCTCACCCTTGAGTCTAATATACCACTAGTCTAATATTCCTGCAGGCCAGAGGTGGTGAGCAAAGAAAGTGATCTATTGCATTTTCTTGCTTGCACCCTCTTATTGGAAGATTCTTGGGGGGGGGGGGGTCCTTTCTCTTCTCCTGGCATACTTTCCCACTTCTTGCAGCCGGTATGGGCTAAGAAACTGCCGTGTGCCCTTTTTTTGCCTCGCCTCCAAAAGCAGTGAATCGTCTTACCCTCTTAAGAGAAAAAGAGGATTCTTTGATTTAAGCATCCATAGGCCATCTCCCCCCCCCCATGCCCGGAGGCAGGGGGGGGGGAGTGTCTGAGACTACCTGAGTACATGCTGTTGCGCCCTTCTGCCACCCCCTTCCCCAGATCAGAGCCTTGCAAGGCTGCTTGGTATGGGGACAAAAGTCACCTAGCTCCGTTGCTTTGCTTGTGTTTTGAAAAACACTCATTGCTGCAGGGCGCCTGTTTGTGCTTGTTGTTTTTTCCTGCGTAAGGTTCCGCTTCCATGTCCCCCCCCCCGCCCCACATCTCCAGTGGGATGGAGTCAGGCTTCGCCCCCAAGCCGGTGCCAGGCGCCCCCAGTAGTATCCCAAGGTGGTAGTGACAGGAAGCGGGCATGCAGCCCAGCGCCAGCACCCAGGGAGCCGAGTGCCCGCCTCCCAGCTGATTGGCCATTTTCTCACCCCCTCATTGGTGACACCCAGGGCGGCCTGCACCCCCCCCCTTCCTACACCACTGCCTAGAGGACTGCTACTGCAGAATTGCCAGCTCCCCCCCCCCAGAGGGCTGCAGAGTCCTGCAAGGACCAGGACTCTGGGCAGGCAGGGAGCATTGGCATCAGGTCCACAGCGAGGTGTACATCAGTAACTAGCCTAGGTTTCCAAACCTCTCCTGAGTTTATAGTGAATCATTACAAGTATTTATACCATGGGAATTTTTATAACTTAGGTTCCTATACCTTTTTTTTCAAAGTTTAATTTCCTTTGAGGAAACTGACAAGTCTCAGTGAAACGGGATCTTTTTAGCCGGCAACCCGTCAGGTTTATTTTCTTTCAAGTGTTAGAGGAAATTTCTGGGTTAGAGGTTGCTCAGCACCCAGCCCTACGAGAGAAGCCCGTGGTTCGCAGCGGAGATCAAAGGAGAACAGCCAGTAGTTGGAGCAAAGGCAAAGGAGTTTATTGCGCAACAGGTTACAGCCACAAGACTGGACCCAGAACAAAGGGCGACAGAAACTTTTAAAACTTCCCGCTACAACCCAGAATACAGTTCACCATACATCACAACTACATCACTAATACATAAGCAAAATGTCAAGAAGGGGTGGAGAGTAGGAGGGTACATGATTAACATATGGGTAAACAAGATTTAACATATGGGTGAAAGGTTACAGGAACAGGTAAATGGGTTTTGGGTGGGCTTAATATACATCCTGAGCTTCCACCGGGGTGGAACAATGGAAAACATCTTGGAGGCTGTCTGTCGCCTTGGGAACCTGAGGATGGGTGCTTGAGAGGATTGCCCAGGTGTGGCATTTCCTGGAGCACCTTGGGTGTGCGTATGTGATGTTCTGCTTAGGGGATTATGGCGGACCAGGGGTGACCTGGGGGGCAAGGCCAGCAGGAGTAGAAGGGCACAAACAGGGAGAAAATCCATGGAGGCTGTGATTTTAAATGAATTTCCAAAGGTTTAAAGGCTCTGCACATGCTCAGAGTTCAACTTGATACAATATATCCAAATAGTATTAATAACCACTTGAAACTGAGTTTCACGAGGGTTTGTGTGTGTGCTTGTATACAACCTGTGGGGTAAAGGGGAAACTAGAGAAAAGGGGGGTGAGACCCGGGCGAAAGAGGGTCCCGCACTGGCTGCCGCTGTCTCTGCGGCAAGCGGAGGGGAAAGACAGCAAGAAGGGGGGGGTACCCCTCCTCAGCTACCCCTAACACAAGAAAATCCTTATTTAGGTTCTATACACCTTTAGGTCTGTTTTCTTTCAAAAATCCTTATTTAGGTTCTATATACTTTTGCATCAGTCAATTTAACGTTGTATCTGCTGTATTTTCCTTATATTGAATTATGTATTGTAACTACCCGGTCTAGAGATTTTCACGGTTTTTTTTTACTCTGTTTCTGTAAGGTATACATCAGTGGCCTGGGGCAGCTCTATAAAGCTTCGACTGCCACCGAAGGAGAGACATAAAAGGGGGTCATCGCACATCAGGGTGGGGCAAGGGCGAGGGCAAGGCCTCCATGCCAAAGTTTGAATGGGGATGATGTTTTAGCTTGGGAAACAGCTATTTTAATATGTATTTTTATCTACTTTGTTGCATTTTAGGTTATTTTCTTTAGGGGAGGGACAGGGCTCCCAACAGAATGGCTGGATCAGGTTGCACTGGGGGGGGGGTGCACTAGGGTACACGATCTCAGGAAGGATTTTCCCGAAAGCTGAGGGCAATAAAGCAATTGCCAAGTTGTTGTTTTTTGGTATTATACACCAGTGAGGTTGTATCTTATCACAAAATCAGGGAGTAAAAATTGCTGGAGGAAATGTGGAGCAATGGGAACATACAGTCATATGTGGTGGGATTGTCGGTTAGTTAATAAGTTTTGGAAACAGATTGGTATAGAAGTATCAGGAATTGTGGGTAGAAATGTGGAAATATCTAAATTAATGGTTCTTATTAGCCTGGGTAGCACCGGGTTAAAAACAAAAGAGGAATGTTAATGGGTAAATTTGACGGCAATTGTAGCCAGACAGGTTATAGCGAGTAATTGGAAAAATGCCGAAGAGCTAAGGGTGAACCAATGGAGGGAAACATTGAGTAATATTATAATTTTAGAATATCTAACTGAAGATACACAGAATGAAAGGGTTTAAGGTCAGTGAGAAAGTGGAGGATTGGTTTGAGAAGCTATTTAATTATTTGGGTAGGTTTGAACAATTTGGGGTAATTAAAATGTTAAAAGTTAAATAAACCTTGTGGAGTGTTAATATACATAGAACTGTACATATGGTTGATTTGTGTTGGGACGATTTTTATGAGCCCACACATCTAGACGTTGGGACGGTTCAATGAGCCCACACGTCTCATACAAAAGCACACATTATGTCACACCCGAAGATGCATCACACTGCTGGCAAGCCACAGTGACTCCGTGCTGCATGAGGGCGACGTGTTGGCAAACCACGTCCTCCTGAGGCGACGGAGAGGCTATCACAGCCCAGGAAGAAACAATGAGGTGTGACAAAAGGTGCAAACATCAGGAACAATCCAGGGGTGAGCACGAGGAAGGTACGTGAGAGGAGCATGGAGAACAAGCACGCACCAAATGGTGGGGTCGTGGGTGAGGCATGGGGGTGTTTCCTATGCCATATTTGGGGTGGAAAAGTTTTGAAGTTTATCCCCCGTTGGGACCCTATTATGCTAATTTGACTAATGTATATTCATGTTGTAAAACTCAATAAAAGGAGGATGCTGAGAGTAATCGAGGTCGCATCCCCGTTAAACTTCATCCTGTCCTAGGGTCTCGTTATTTCACCATCCCCGCAGATTTGAATATGTTTTCATGTTCATATATATCCAATGTATCGACCGCCTGGGGGGGGTTTCACGGTTTGTGTTTTGGTTGTTGGTGATCTAAATAAAGCTTTATAAAAATAACATAAAAATAAAAAACAATTGCCAAGATGGCAATAGCCACAGCGAAGAGGACCTTCACCAGGAGACTCTTTCAGGTGGTTCGTAGTCTAACAGAGACTAGAGGGGGGATAGTAACAAATATTAATTTTCAGAGGTATTGCTGCTTATTTTTTTGCCTTGTCGTCAAGTTTTACTAGTCTTTTTGTAAATCCCCAACTATTTTTAGCTTGTTTTATAAGGTATTTTTGCGATATGTGCCTGGGAGGAAAGCGGGAGGGGGGGGATTGGCAGAAAATAGTGGTTCAGGTACATATCCAAGCAATTTATGTGGCTAGCGAATTTTGAGTCTCTGTTCGCATGGACTGGAGGATGAGAACGTCTCCTCAGCCTGGGTTTGATCTGTTTTGACTTTCCAATTCCAGCATGGCCCCATAACAAGGGGAAACACGTCTGTTATGAAAGGAGTTCCGTTCTGAAAAGCCTTTGCGACACTGCGGAAATGGCAGCGATCGTATTCTGGAAAACAAGTACAGGTTTGTAGGCAAGATTGCCTCTTTGGAAAACAGCACCAGGAGACTCTTTCAGGTGGTTCGTAGTCTAACACAGACTACAGTGGTGTTCAGGTACCAGGCCCAAGCAATATGTGAATAGCTAGTCTCTGTTCACATGGACTGGGAATGAGAACATCCCGTCAGCCTCAGATTACAGCTGCCTCCAAGGACTGCCAGGCCTCTTCTACAGGGTAGGACACACCCTGGGAGTTAACTGCAGCCTTGGAAGCTGAAGCTGACCCAATGGCCCAAAACTGTTTGAAAGGCTGTGGGACAAGAACGCGCGCCTCCGGCTAGAGAACCGGCGCCTGCGCAGGGAGAACCGCAGCCTCTTCCGCCAGGCTGTGAAGCTGCAGAAATTCCAAGAACAGTAAGTCAAGCCTGGAGAGGGAGAGGGAGGAGGCGGCGGCGGCAGCGGGGAAGATGGGGAGCCTGCAAGCACCACCACTTCCTCCCGGGAAGGAGAGGAGCTGGTGCGGAGTGGTGCAAAGAGGGCACGAGTCCGAGATGGAGGCAGAGGGGAGGCGCCTGACGTAGCCTGACGAAAGCTCCCAGCAGCGTAACAAAGGAGAGTCCGATCTGACAAGACTCCCTTTTCCTTCACTCATCCTCCGCCTCTCCCATCAGAGGAACAGATGCCTGAATCCGGCACCTCCTGGAGGTAGACTGCCTCCGAGCTTAAAACACTTTCCTTTTTTGGCACCTGGTGAAGGGGAAGCAGACTCTCTGCACACCCCACCATCACCGAGGGAAGCATCCTCCCCCATTTGTACCTTTCCCCCTTGCAGGCAAAACAAAAGCTTCTGGTTGCCTGGTTTCCAGAACCTACACCCCCCCTTGTTTACCTGCTGGCAGGAGGATGTCTTTGCCACCTCCCTTGTCCCGAAAGTGCATCCCTTGGGAGTCTCTGCTGATGCAAGGAAGTCGTGATCAGCGGAGCACCTGCCGCCAACAGCCTCAAAAGCATGGGATGGCATAAGGAAAAGACTTGCTTGTCAGTCTTCAGTCAACAGCCGTCTTGGGGAGGCTGGAATATTTGCTGAATTGCTGGCCTTAAAACACCTTTGCCTCCGGGTTAACGAATCTTTTAAAAGGCTCTTTCAAAAATAAATTTGCGATGCACTGGATTGCTCTCCGTTGTACGTTTAATTTTTCCCTTAATAGCTGCCAGCTATGCAGCGCAAACTCCAGGAACGGGTTTGATTCTTAGGGATGAGGGTTGCCTGCTAAGGAGAGGCTAGTTTGCAGGATACATACCTGGGCTGCAGTGCCTATATACATACTTACCTGGGAATAAGTGTTATTAAACCCATTGGGTGTGTTTAGGAGAGCCAACTAAGCCAACTATGCTGGTCCAGTTTCTGGTTTTTTGTGGGGGGTTTTGTGTAAAATAAAAAAAATGATTTGTCTTGCAGATCCTGTACTCTTTTAAAATGTGGCATTACTGAGTTATTGTTTTTATCTTAATCCTATATAATAATCTTGAAGTGTCCCTGCTTTTCCGTGTGTCACGGAAGTGCGTTCTGCGCATGACACAGACGGACGCAGGGATTGGAGGGGGCGGAGAGGGGGGCGGACGACGCAGAGGCACTTCCGGCCGGGCGAAACTGCGCTGCCACCATTGCCGGAGGGGGCGGAGAGGGGGGCGGGACGACGCAGAGGCACTTCCGGCCGGGCGAAACTGCGCTGCCGCCATTGCCGGGGGGGAGCGGCGCAAAGCGCCATTGCCGGGGGGGAGCGCCACTGCCCGTCTATGGAGGCTCCCACTGCCGCCAGGGGGGGAGGGCCGCAGAGGGCCGCCCCATCCTCGCCGCCGCTACAGCCGCCCAGACGGAGAGGGAAGCCTAGCCGCGCTCACTGGGCTGCTGCTGCTTGCTCTGCTCGCGTCAGTATCTAGCGCCCGGCCAGACCTCCCCACCTCCGCTACTCTCCTCCGCCCGCTTCCCCGAGCCAGGCGAGCAAGCGCCGCCGCCGCCAGCCCCCCGGACCCGAATCTCTCTCGCCCGGCCGGAGGGATGGCGGAGGAGCGGCCGGGTGGATCCCGGACCAAGCAGGCCGCCGCTCCCCCGCTGCTGCGATCCAGCCTCCCTAAGATGCAGGAGAAGGGAGGAGGAGCGGGATCTGCGCCTGTACCGGCGCCTGATGCAGCTGGGCTGGCGAAGGCCAAGGAGGCAGGGGGAGGGGTGCTCTGCTTTCTCTGCCCGGGGAGGTGGACTGCCGGGCTGCCCCCTCACCTTCTCCCGAGCCCGCCCCCCACCCCTTCAGCCCTCCCACGAGACAAACAAGAGTCGCCGCCGTAGCAGCTGCCAATCCCATCCCGGGGCGCCGCTGAGCGCGCGACCTCCCGCACGCCAAACCACTCACCTCACGTACGTGTGTGTGTGTGTGTGTGTGAGAGAGAGAGAGAGAGAGAGAGAGAGAGAGAGAGAGAGAGAGAGAGAGAGAGAGACGAGCTGTGTGTGGAGGTGAGGAGGAGGTGGGTGTGTGGGGAGAAGGGGGAGGGAGAGGCGAACTGTGTGTGGAGGTGGGGGGGTGGCTGTGGGGGGATGGGGAGGGGGAGGGGGAGGGAGAGGGAGAGGGAGAGGGAGGCGAACTGTTTGTGGAGGGGTGGGTGGGGGAGGTGTGTGTGTGGGAGGGAGAGAGAGGCGAGCTATTTGTGGAGGTGGGGGAGGTGTGGGGGGGGAGGTGTGTGTGTGAGAGAGAGAGAGAGGTGTGGGGGGAGGGAGAGGCGAGCTGTGTGTGGAGGGGGGAGGGGGGTGTGGGGGGAGGGGGAGGGAGGGAGAGACGAACTGTGTGTGGAGGTGGGGGAGATGGGTGTGTGGGGGATGGGTGTGTGTGTGGGAGGGAGAGGGAGGCGAACTGTTTGTGGAGGTGGGTGGGTGGGTGGGGGTTTGACCGCGTGTTAACATGTTTCAACACATATCATCTAGAGCCCGTTATTTCAACGGGCTTAATTTACTAGTTTTATATAATGTGGTCTTTTTATGTGAACCGCACCCTGAGACCTCCGGGTATAGGGCGGTATATAAATTCAATCAATAATATCGTAATGTGTCCAAGTTCCTGCAGCAGAAATAGCCCACCTGAGTTTTGAAGGGCTGATATTGTCGAACCCTGTCTGCTATATGTTCAGTGAGCCATAGCCATACACAGCTCATATATATTCACATAGTGAGTTCTCGCAGAGAGGTCCCGTTGCGGGGCGGGCAGGAAGACATTTCATGTTTGGGTTTTTTGTCTCCAAACCTAAATTTTGTCTCCAGTGTGAATTGATTGGGAAAGAAATGTCTGGTGCCCTGCACCCGCAAATATTTCAAGACTACGGTTAGCTTTTTTTTATTATTAAGGCAGGGCTTTTTGGCCAATGTATTTGTGGCTCAGGTGTTACTTGAATAAACCTACATCAGCCATAGCCGATTTAACAGAGTTATGGAGATTACTCCACAATGCAACGTTCTTTAGGTCTGTTTGCACGTGCGGAATCTGTAAACTGAACAAAAACATGTTTGGTTTTTACCAATGGTCTAAAATGGCACAATTCAGCCTAAAAAGGTTTTCTTTGTCCTTGGCCATTTGAACACTTTACAACCTCGTAAGCGTATTTTCATTCTGGGAGACTGATGTGTCAAAAACTTCCAAGAATGTGTGTTCAGAATTTCATTCGTGTAGTGCCCGCTTGCTCGCCCACCTTTTCTCTCCGGGGGGTGGGGGGCTGGTGCACCATCAGCAACGGGTTACAGAAGGAGCAGTTCATCCCCATCCTCTCACCTACACACCTTTCCTGCGTAGTGCACTACTGCCGGGGGGGGGGGCGGAATTACAGCAAAGCAAACAGACATCCTTGCTGGGCCAGAACTGAGCAGGCATAAAACGATGGCTGTTCTTCCAAGCCAATGCTTTCTCCACACCATTTGGGCTCCCACTGGGCTCTGCCTTCCTGCTTACACAACCCTACTAAAGAGCGGAGCGTACAAGCAGGTGGAACTCAGGACAGGACAGCAATTGCAAGCGACACCAAGGGAAGCAAGGAGCAACCGAGGGGCGGAGGAGTGATCAGCTACTTCTATCCCTGTCCTTAGCCACCCAGACCGCAATCCCTCCTCTCGCTTGCTGGGCCGAGGAATGGAGAACTGCCCCCCTGTAGAAACCTCTGTGTGTCTGGAACATCGCCTAAAGATTAACATCCATTGCACTGCCTTTGTACCCCCTTCCCCATGGGCAGCAACGAAGGAATGTGGCCCCTCAGGATATTTTTTTTAAAAAAAAGGTTCCTCACCCTTGAGTCTAATATACCACTAGTCTAATATTCCTGCAGGGGCCAGAGGTGGTGAGCAAAGAAGGTAATCTATTGCATTTTCTTGCTTGCACCCTCTTCTTGGAAGATTCTTGGGGGGGGGGGTGTCCTTTCTCTTCTCCTGGCATCCTTTCCCACCTCTTGCAGCCAGCATGGGCTAAGGAACTGCCGTGTGCCCTGTTTTTGCCTCGCCTCCAACAGCAGTGAATCGTCTTACCCTCTTAAGAGAAAAAGAGGATTCTTTGATTTAAGCATCCATAGGCCATCTCCCCCCCCCCAACGCCCAGAGGCGGGGGGGGGGGAGTGTCAGAGATCTGAGACTACCTGAGTACATGCTGTTGCGCCCTTCTGCCACCCCCTTCCCCAGATCAGAGCCTTGCAAGGCTGCTTGGTATGGGGACAAAAGTCACCTAGCTCCGTTGCTTTGCTTGTGTTTTGAAAAACACTCATTGCTGCAGGGCGCCTGTTTGTGCGTGTCGTGTTTTCCTGCGTAAGGTTCCGCTTCCATGTCCCCCCCCCCCCGCCCCACATCTCCAGTGGGATGGAGTCAGGCTTCGCCCCCAAGCCGGTGCCAGCTGCCCCCAGTAGTATCCCAAGGTGGTAGTGACAGGAAGCGGGCATGCAGCCCAGCGCCAGCACCCAGGGAGCCGAGTGCCCGCCTCCCAGCTGATTGGCCATTTTCTCACCCCCTCATTGGTGACACCCAGGGCGGCCTGCACCCCCCCCTTACTACACCACTGCCTAGAGGACTGCTACTGCAGAATTGCCAGCTCCCCCCCCCCCAGAGGGCTGCAGAGTCCTGCAAGGACCAGGACTCTGGGCAGGCAGGGAGCATTGGCATCAGGTCCACAGCGAGGTGTACATCAGTAACTAGCCTAGGTTTCCAAACCTCTCCTGAGTTTATAGTGAATCATTACAAGTATTTATACCATGGGAATTTTTATAACTTAGGTTCCTATACCTTTTTCTCCAAGCTTAATTTCCTTTGAGGAAACTGACAAGTCTCAGTGAAACGGGATCTTTTTAGCCGGCAACCCGTCAGGTTTATTTTCTTTCAAGAAAATCCTTATTTAGGTTCTATACACCTTTAGGTCTGTTTTCTTTCAAAAATCCTTATTTAGGTTCTATATACTTTTGCATCAGTCAATTTAACGTTGTATCTGCTGTATTTTCCTTATATTGAATTATGTATTGTAACTACCCGGTCTAGAGATTTTCACGGTTTTTTTTTACTCTGTTTCTGTAAGGTATACATCAGTGGCCTGGGGCAGCTCTATAAAGCTTCGACTGCCACCGAAGGAGAGACATAAAAGGGGGTCATCGCACATCAGGGTGGGGCAAGGGCGAGGGCAAGGCCTCCATGCCAAAGTTTGAATGGGGATGATGTTTTAGCTTGGGAAACAGCTATTTTAATATGTATTTTTATCTACTTTGTTGCATTTTAGGTTATTTTCTTTAGGGGAGGGACAGGGCTCCCAACAGAATGGCTGGATCAGGTTGCACTGGGGGGGGGTGCACTAGGGTACACGATCTCAGGAAGGATTTTCCCGAAAGCTGAGGGCAATAAAGCAATTGCCAAGTTGTTGTTTTTTGGTATTATACACCAGTGAGGTTGTATCTTATCACAAAATCAGGGAGTAAAAATTGCTGGAGGAAATGTGGAGCAATGGGAACATACAGTCATATGTGGTGGGATTGTCGGTTAGTTAATAAGTTTTGGAAACAGATTGGTATAGAAGTATCAGGAATTGTGGGTAGAAATGTGGAAATATCTAAATTAATGGTTCTTATTAGCCTGGGTAGCACCGGGTTAAAAACAAAAGAGGAATGTTAATGGATAAATTTGACGGCAATTGTAGCCAGACAGGTTATAGCGAGTAATTGGAAAAATGCCGAAGAGCTAAGGGTGAACCAATGGAGGGAAACATTGAGTAATATTATAATTTTAGAATATCTAACTGAAGATACACAGAATGAAAGGGTTTAAGGTCAGTGAGAAAGTGGAGGATTGGTTTGAGAAGCTATTTAATTATTTGGGTAGGTTTGAACAATTTGGGGTAATTAAAATGTTAAAAGTTAAATAAACCTTGTGGAGTGTTAATATACATAGAACTGTACATATGGTTGATTTGTGTTGGGACGATTTTTATGAGCCCACACATCTAGACGTTGGGACGGTTCAATGAGCCCACACGTCTCATACAAAAGCACACATTATGTCACACCCGAAGATGCATCACACTGCTGGCAAGCCACAGTGACTCCGTGCTGCATGAGGGCGACGTGTTGGCAAACCACGTCCTCCTGAGGCAACGGAGAGGCTATCACAGCCCAGGAAGAAACAATGAGGTGTGACAAAAGGTGCAAACATCAGGAACAATCCAGGGGTGAGCACGAGGAAGGTACGTGAGAGGAGCATGGAGAACAAGCACGCACCAAATGGTGGGGTCGTGGGTGAGGCATGGGGGTGTTTCCTATGCCATATTTGGGGTGGAAAAGTTTTGAAGTTTATCCCCCGTTGGGACCCTATTATGCTAATTTGACTAATGTATATTCATGTTGTAAAACTCAATAAAAGGAGGATGCTGAGAATAATCGAGGTCGCATCCCCGTTAAACTTCATCCTGTCCTAGGGTCTCGTTATTTCACCATCCCCGCAGATTTGAATATGTTTTCATGTTCATATATATCCAATGTATCGACCGCCTGGGGGGGGTTTCACGGTTTGTGTTTTGGTTGTTGGTGATCTAAATAAAGCTTTATAAAAATAACATAAAAATAAAAAACAATTGCCAAGATGGCAATAGCCACAGCGAAGAGGACCTTCACCAGGAGACTCTTTCAGGTGGTTCGTAGTCTAACAGAGACTAGAGGGGGGATAGTAACAAATATTAATTTTCAGAGGTATTGCTGCTTATTTTTTTGCCTTGTCGTCAAGTTTTACTAGTCTTTTTGTAAATCCCCAACTATTTTTAACTTGTTTTATAAGGTATTTTTGCGATATGTGCCTGGGAGGAAAGCGGGAGGGGGGGGGGGATTGGCAGAAAATAGTGGTTCAGGTACATATCCAAGCAATTTATGTGGCTAGCGAATTTTGAGTCTCTGTTCGCATGGACTGGAGGATGAGAACGTCTCCTCAGCCTGGGTTTGATCTGTTTTGACTTTCCAATTCCAGCATGGCCCCATAACAAGGGGAAACACGTCTGTTATGAAAGGAGTTCCGTTCTGAAAAGCCTTTGCGACACTGCGGAAATGGCAGCGATCGTATTCTGGAAAACAAGTACAGGTTTGTAGGCAAGATTGCCTCTTTGGAAAACAGCACCAGGAGACTCTTTCAGGTGGTTCGTAGTCTAACACAGACTACAGTGGGGTTCAGGTACCAGGCCCAAGCAATATGTGAATAGCTAGTCTCTGTTCACATGGACTGGGAATGAGAACATCCCGTCAGCCTCAGATTACAGCTGCCTCCAAGGACTGCCAGGCCTCTTCTACAGGGTAGGACACACCCTGGGAGTTAACTGCAGCCTTGGAAGCTGAAGCTGACCCAATGGCCCAAAACTGTTTGAAAGGCTGTGGGACGAGAACGCGCGCCTCCGGCTAGAGAACCGGCGCCTGCGCAGGGAGAACCGCAGCCTCTTCCGCCAGGCTGTGAAGCTGCAGAAATTCCAAGAACAGTAAGTCAAGCCTGGAGAGGGAGAGGGAGGAGGCGGCGGCGGCAGCGGGGAAGATGGGGAGCCTGCAAGCACCACCACTTCCTCCCGGGAAGGAGAGGAGCTGGTGCGGAGTGGTGCAAAGAGGGCACGAGTCAGAGATGGAGGCCAAGGGGAGGTGCCTGACGTAGCCTGACGAAAGCTCCCAGCAGCGTAACAAAGGAGAGTCCGATCTGACAAGACTCCCTTTTCCTTCACTCATCCTCCGCCTCTCCCATCAGAGGAACAGATGCCTGAATCCGGCACCTCCTGGAGGTAGACTGCCTCCGAGCTTAAAACACTTTCCTTTTTTGGCACCTGGTGAAGGGGAAGCAGACTCTCTGCACACCCCACCATCACCGAGGGAAGCATCCTCCCCCATTTGTACCTTTCCCCCTCGCAGGCAAAACAAAAGCTTCTGGTTGCCTGGTTTCCAGAACCTACACACCCCCCTTTACCTGCTGGCAGGAGGATGTCATTGCCACCTCCCTTGTCCCGAAAGTGCATCCCTTGGGAGTCTCTGCTGATGCAAGGAAGTCTTGATCAGCGGAGCACCTGCCGCCAACAGCCTCAAAAGCATGGGATGGCATAAGGAAAAGACTTGCTTGTCAGTCTTCAGTCAACAGCCGTCTTGGGGAGGCTGGAATATTTGCTGAATTGCTGGCCTTAAAACACCTTTGCCTCCGGGTTAACGAATCTTTTAAAAGGCTCTTTCAAAAATAAATTTGCGATGCACTGGATTGCTCTCCGTTGTACGTTTAATTTTTCCCTTAATAGCTGCCAGCTATGCAGCGCAAACTCCAGGAACGGGTTTGATTCTTGGGGATGAGGGTTGCCTGCTAAGGAGAGGCTAGTTTGCAGGATACATACCTGGGCTGCAGTGCCTATATACATACTTACCTGGGAATAAGTGTTATTAAACCCATTGGGTGTGTTTAGGAGAGCCAACTAAGCCAACTATGCTGGTCCAGTTTCTGTTTTTTTGTGGGGGGTTTTGTGTAAAATAAAAAAAATGATTTGTCTTGCAGATCCTGTACTCTTTTAAAATGTGGCATTACTGAGTTATTGTTTTTATCTTAATCCTATATAATAATCTTGAAGTGTCCCTGCTTTTCCGTGTGTCACGGAAGTGCGTTCTGCGCATGACACAGACGGACGCAGGGATTGGAGGGGGCGGAGAGGGGGGCGGGACGACGCAGAGGCACTTCCGGCCGGGCGAAACTGCGCTGCCACCATTGCCGGAGGGGGCGGAGAGGGGGGTGGGACGACGCAGAGGCACTTCCGGCCGGGCGAAACTGCGCTGCCGCCATTGCCGGGGGGAGCGGCGCAAAGCGCCGCTGCCCGTCTATGGAGGCTCCCACTGCCGCCAGGGGGGGAGGGCCGCAGAGGGCCGCCCCATCCTCGCCGCCGCTACAGCCGCCCAGACGGAGAGGGAAGCCTAGCCGCGCTCACTGAGCCGCTGCTGCTTGCTCTGCTCGCGTCAGTATCTAGCGCCCGGCCAGACCTCCCCACCTCCGCTACTCTCCTCCGCCCGCTTCCCCGAGCCAGGCGAGCAAGCGCCGCCGCCGCCAGCCCCCCGGACCCGAATCTCTCTCGCCCGGCCGGAGGGATGGCGGAGGAGCGGCCGGGTGGATCCCGGACCAAGCAGGCCGCCGCTCCCCCGCTGCTGCGATCCAGCCTCCCTAAGATGCAGGAGAAGGGAGGAGGAGCGGGATCCGCGCCTGTACCGGCGCCTGATGCAGCTAGGCTGGCGAAGGCCAAGGAGGCAGGGGGAGGGGTGCTCTGCTGTCTCTGCCCGGGGAGGTGGACTGCCGGGCTGCCCCCTCACCTTCTCCCGAGCCCGCCCCCCACCCCTTCAGCCCTCCCACGAGACAAACAAGAGTCGCCGCCGTAGCAGCTGCCAATCCCATCCCGGGGCGCCGCTGAGCGCGCGACCTCCCGCACGCCAAACCACTCACCTCACGTACGTGTACGTGTGTACGTGTGTGTGTGTGTGTGTGTGTGAGAGAGAGAGAGAGAGAGAGAGAGAGAGAGGCGAGCTGTGTGTGGAGGTGGGGAGGAGGTGGGTGTGTGGGGGGGAAGGGGGAGGGAGAGGCGAACTGTGTGTGGAGGTGGGGGGTGGCTGTGGGGGGGAGGGGGAGGGAGAGGGAGGCAAACTGTTTGTGGAGGGGTGGGTGGGGGAGGTGTGTGTGTGGGAGGGAGAGGCGAGCTATTTGTGGAGGTGGGGGGAGGTGTGTGGGGGAGGAGGTGTGTGTGTGAGAGAGAGAGAGGTGTGGGGGGAGGGAGAGAGAGGTGAGCTGTGTGTGGAGGGGGGAGGTGGGTGTGGGGGGAGAGATGAACTGTGTATGGAGGTGGGGGAGATGGGTGTGGGGGGGATGGGTATGTGTGTGGGAGGGGGAGGGAGAGGTAGGCGAACTGTTTGTGGAGGTGGGTGGGTGGGTGGGTGTTTGACCGCGTGTTAACATGTTTCAACACATATCATCTAGAGCCCGTTATTTCAACGGGCTTAATTTACTAGTTTTATATAATGTGGTCTTTTTATGTGAACCGCACCCTGAGACCTCCGGGTATAGGGCGGTATATAAATTCAATCAATAATACCGTAATGTGTCCAAGTTCCTGCAGCAGAAATAGCCCACCTGAGTTTTGAAGGGCTGATATTGTAGAAGCCTGTCTGCTATATGTTCAGTGAGCCATAGCCATACACAGCTCATATATATTCACATAGTGAGTTCTCGCAGAGAGGTCCCGTTGCGGGGCGGGCAGGAAGACATTTCATGTTTGGGTTTTTTGTCTCCAAACCTAAATTTTGTCTCCAGTGTGAATTGATTGGGAAAGAAATGTCTGGTGCCCTGCACCCGCAAATATTTCAAGACTACGGTTAGCTTTTTTTATTATTAAGGCAGGGCTTTTTGGCCAATGTATTTGTGGCTCAGGTGTTACTTGAATAAACCTACATCAGCCATAGCCGATTTAACAGAGTTATGGAGATTACTCCACAATGCAACGTTCTTTAGGTCTGTTTGCACGTGCGGAATCTGTAAACTGAACAAAAACATGTTTGGTTTTTACAAATGGTCTAAAATGGCACAATTCAGCCTAAAAAGGTTTTCCTTGTCCTTGACCATTTTAACACTTTACAACCTCGTAAGCGTATTTTCATTCTGGGAGACTGATGTGTCAAACTTCCAAGAATGTGTGTTCAGAATTTCATTCGTGTAGTGCCCGCTTGCTCGCCCACCTTTTCTCTCCGGGGGGGGGGGGGGGCTGGTGCACCATCAGCAACGGGTTACAGAAGGAGCAGTTCATCCCCATCCTCTCACCTACACACCTTTCCTGCATAGTGCACTACTGCCGGGGGGGGGGGGGCGCGGAATTACAGCAAAGCAAACAGACATCCTTGCTGGGCCAGAACTGAGCAGGCATAAAACGATGGCTGTTCTTCCAAGCCAATGCTTTCTCCACACCATTTGGGCTCCCACTGGGCTCTGCCTTCCTGCTTACACAACCCTACTAAAGAGCGGAGCGTACAAGCAGGTGGAACTCAGGACAGGACAGCAATTGCAAGCGACACCAAGGGAAGCAAGGAGCAACCGAGGGGCGGAGGAGTGATCAGCTACTTCTATCCCTGTCCTTAGCCACCCAGACCGCAATCCCTCCTCTCGCTTGCTGGGCCGGGGAATGGAGAACTGCCCCCGTGTAGAAACCTCTGTGTGTCTGGAACATCGCCTAAAGATTAACATCCATTGCACTGCCTTTGTACCCCCTTCCCCATGGGCAGCAACAAAGGAATGTGGCCCCTCAGGATTTTTTTTTTTTAAAAAAAGGTTCCTCACCCTTGAGTCTAATATACCACTAGTCTAATATTCCTGCAGGGGCCAGAGGTGGTGAGCAAAGAAGGTAATCTATTGCATTTTCTTGCTTGCACCCTCTTCTTGGAAGATTCTTGGGGGCGGGGTGTCCTTTCTCTTCTCCTGGCATCCTTTCCCACCTCTTGCAGCCAGCATGGGCTAAGGAACTGCCGTGTGCCCTGTTTTTGCCTCGCCTCCAACAGCAGTGAATCGTCTTACCCTCTTAAGAGAAAAAGAGGATTCTTTGATTTAAGCATCCATAGGCCATCTCCCCCCCCCCAACGCCCAGAGGCGGGGGGGGGGGAGTGTCAGAGATCTGAGACTACCTGAGTGCATGCTGTTGCGCCCTTCTGCCACCCCCTTCCCCAGATCAGAGCCTTGCAAGGCTGCTTGGTATGGGGACAAAAGTCACCTAGCTCCGTTGCTTTGCTTGTGTTTTGAAAAACACTCATTGCTGCAGGGCGCCTGTTTGTGCGTGTCGTGTTTTCCTGCGTAAGGTTCCGCTTCCATGTCCCCCCCCCCCCCGCCCCACATCTCCAGTGGGATGGAGTCAGGCTTCGCCCCCAAGCCGGTGCCAGGCGCCCCCAGTAGTATCCCAAGGTGGTAGTGACAGGAAGCGGGCATGCAGCCCAGCGCCAGCACCCAGGGAGCCGAGTGCCCACCTCCCAGCCGATTGGCCATTTTCTCACCCCCTCATTGGTGACACCCAGGGCGGCCTGCACCCCCCCCTTCCTACACCACTGCCTAGAGGACTGCTACTGCAGGATTGCCAGCCCCCCCCCTCAAGAGGACTGCAGAGTCCTGCAAGGACCAGGACTCTGGGCAGGCAGGAAGCATTGGTATCAGGTCCACAGCGAGGTGTACATCAGTAACTAGCCTAGTTTCCAAACCTCTCCTGAGTTTATAGTGAATCATTACAAGCATTTATACCAGTGTTTTTCAACCTCCTCGGGGCAACGGCACACCTGCCCCACGAAAAAAATCTCGCGGCACACCACCACCACATGCACCCCGCCCCCCCGCCCTGGGGGGCGGGGTGTCCGCGCGCCCTGGCGGGAGGGAGGAGACAAACAGATGTAAGTTAAATATTCGCCCTGACCCCCCGTTGCCAAAAAAGGAATCTTTTTCTTCGTTCTCCTTTTTACTTGGACTGCTCCCAACATTCTTTCATCATGTGGAGCGAAAATCTCTTTGCTGATAGTGGATTTGGCACTCATTGTAGATCAGAGATTGAGGAGAAGGATTGCGTACCTTCCCGCCGCTGCCCGGTCCTTCAAGCCGCCTTCTCCCCGGCTTGGCTTTTTCTAAGCGCGGGGTGGGAACGCAAAAGGGCTCCCGCGCTCCGCGCTGGCTGGAAGCCGAGCGAAGCTACAGGCGAGGCACCCCGCTGCCACCACACACTCCGGCTCCTCTCTGGGGACGACGGCGCGCGGGCGACACAAACTCTCCGGCTCCTGCTGCCCCGTCAGGCTCTTCACTGGAGCGACTCTCGGGCTGCTTTGCTTCGCCGCCAGGAGCAGCGCGGCGGCGGCGGCGAGGCCACCCAGCTGTGAGCCAGAGGCGGGAGGGGAGCGCCACGTGCCCGGGCAGGGGCCAATGGCGAGAGCGGAGGGAGGAGAAGGACCCAGGCGGGCGAAAATGGAGCGGGAGATCGGCGGGCCAGGCGCCCGCCCCCCCTCCCGCGCCCAGCCCCCCGGCAGCACCTCCACCCGGCCCCGAGCGAGCCCGGTGGCACCGGCACCTCCCGCCCGTCCCCGACCGCGACCGGGGCGGCAGAGGCAGCGGGCGAAGCGCCCAGCAGCCCCGGCGAAGGCGGCGGTCGGCGAGCGGGAAGCGGAGCCGAGGCGACGCCAGCCCGGACCGACCCGGAAGCGGAAGCGGCCCAGGGCGGCACAGCAGCCGGTGTCTTCCCGCGGCACAGGAGCCGGTGTCTTGCGGCACACTCCTGTGCCGCGGCACACCGGTTGGGAAACGCTGATTTATACCATGGGAATTTTTATAACTTAGGTTCCTATACCTTTTTTTTCAAAGTTTAATTTCCTTTGAGGAAACTGGTAAGTCTCAGTGAAACGGGATCTTTTTAGCCAGCAACCTGTCAGGTTTATTTTCTTTCAAGAAAATCCTTATTTAGGTTCTATACACCTTTAGGTCTATTTTCTTTCAAAAATCCTTATTTAGGTTCCATATAATTTTGCATCCGTCAAATTACAAAACGAACTATCCACAGTGGTAGGAGGGGAGATAGAAAACAAAATCAAATGGATGAAACAAAAAACGTTTGAGTCCGGAGGAAAGATAGGTAAGCTGTTAGCATGGCAATTAAGGAAAAAAAGGAAAGAGAGAACAATTATAAATATCAGAGAAGGGGAAAAGAATTGGACAGATATTGAGGACATAAGAAGATGCCTAAACAAGTATTATAAAAAATTATATCAAGGAAAAGGGATAGAAAATGGAAAATTAGAAAAATACTTTGAATCACATAAAGTGGAGCGGATAAATGAAGAAAAGTTATTATTGAATAACCCAATTACAGAATTGGAGATAAACAGAGCTATAATAAAATTGAAATTGGGGAAGTCACCGGGAACGGATGGGCTGGCAGCACAGCATTATAGAAGGTTGAAAGAAGAACTAATGGGAACATATAAAAAGATGGTAAATAATATATTAACACAAGGAATATTTCCCAAAACATGGAAAGAAGCATACATAGTATTGATCCCAAAAGGAGAGGAACAAGAAATGCAGGTAGGTAATTTCAGTCCAATATCATTATTAAACACAGATTATAAAATTTTTGCAGAAATTTTAGCGGATAGATTAAAAAAGGTATTAAATCGAATAATTGGACACAATCAGCAAGGTTTCTTACCCAAAAGAAAAATGTCCAGCAACATGAGAGTGCTGCTGGACTTAATGGAGTATGCAGACTGGAACCCAAGCAAAAAAATAGCCTTTATTTTCTTAGATGCAGAAAAGGCATTTGATAATTTAGAGTGGGAGTTTATGATGAAAGTATTAGAGGAAAGCAGAATAGAGGGGGAATTATTGAGAGGAGTAAAAGCAATTTACAACAGACAAGTGGGAAGATTAATCTTGAATGGGGAGGTGTTGGAGGAATTGGAAATAATTTTCAGAGGTATTGCTGTTTATTTTTTTGCCTTGTTGTCAAGTTTTACTAGTCTTTTTGTAAATCCCCAACTATTTTCAACTTGTTTTGTAAGGTATTTTGGGGGGATATGCCTGGGAGGAAAGCGGGGGGGAGGGAGAGAGAGAGAGAGAGAGAGAGATTTGCAGAAAATACAGTGGTTCAGGTACCAGGCCCAAGCAATGTGTGGATAGCGAATGTTGAGTGCCTGTTCACATGGATTGGAGATGAGAACGTCTCCTCAGCCTGGGGTTTGATCTGTGT
Organism: Darevskia mixta; assembly: GCA_034641385.1. Classification (NCBI taxonomy): domain Eukaryota; kingdom Metazoa; phylum Chordata; class Lepidosauria; order Squamata; family Lacertidae; genus Darevskia; species Darevskia mixta. The sequence goes on from JAWWNH010000017.1 coordinate 20,178,020, forward strand.
TGACTTTTCAATTCCAACATGGCCAGGGGCAACACTACTGTGATTGAGGAATTCCGTTTCTGAAAACATCTTTGGAAAACAGCACCAGGAGACTCTTTCAGGCGGTTCGTAGTCTAACAGAACCACCTTTGCCATCGGGGGTCTGGTGGGGACCACAACATCTGCTGCAATGACTTCACAAAGTTTTTTGCAGACAAGATTCCGAAAAAGGGAAGGCTCCAGCACTGTGGTAACCGGGCCGGGAGAATGCCAGTGTTCCGTCTAGTCAAGTTGTATGGGATCAACTTCCACCCGTTACCTCTGAGGGTGTGAAGAGGCTTGCTGGAATGAGTGAAACCAACCACCTGTCTCCTTGATTCTCACCCATCCTGGCTCCCAAGCCAGCCAGGCCAGACTGGGCAATGGGGTCTATGGGCTGGCGAATGCAGTTCTGCCCAGGAGGGAGTCTTTCCCAGATCTTCATAACAAAGCAGTTATTAAACCCGCTCTTTAAAGCTGCATCAGAGCAAATGGCAATCCGGGGGGGGAAACTCGAATAGAGCTTTATAGTAAAGATCGGGATTTTGCGGGAAAGCGCCCACACAGGAAAGCATGGATGCCTGGAAAAAGGAGGCCAAAATCAAGTGTGGATGATAAGGCCCAAGAGAGGGTGGATTAGATAGCAAGCAGCAAAGGTAGCATAGGGGGACCATGAGCTTGGGGGCAGGCAGGCAATAGTGGGAATACCCTCTGCCCCAGCTTAGGTGAACACCAGCTGCTGGGGGAAGGGCTGTGTCAGGGGCTGCCCTAGTCCCAAGGCAGGGGCGGAGGACACAGGCAGCGTAGACAGCGTGCAATTAACTCCAGAAGCGGTGCTTAAACTATGGGAGGCTGAACAGGCAGTGCCCGCGCAAGGAGGAGCTCCGTTAACGCCAGAAATGGTGCTGAGGCAGTGGGATGCTGAGAAAGCCCTGGCCCCGCCGGAAGAAGGAGGGCTTAGGGACCCAAGCGGAGCTGCAGTGCAGGGGAACGGCGAGGAGCAGGAAGTGGAGGGAAACAGGGAGGAGATGAGTGCGGAGGATGCTGTCCAAGCCCAGGAGGCAACTGGCATGGAAGGGGAGGGGAGGCGACTAGTGCCACCCCGCTCAGGGCCAGACCGCGGAAGCGGAAGGAAAGGGGGCGGCACCTAGGTTGTCCAAAGCTCTTATGTTGGGGGAGGAGCTGCCAACCGGTATTCCGGGAATCTGATTCAGATGAGACGGATGATGAATTGTGAAACCTATAACGCTTGATGCTGTAAATAAAGCTATTAGCTTAAAAGCAAGCGCGTATGGATGCTTACTTCTGAGGAGACCTCACACACCCCTCACAGGCTGCCACCAAAGGGGCCACAAAGGAGCTCATCATCCCCTTTGGGAGTTAATACCTCAGGGGTGGGACAAGGGTGTGGGCCAGGCCTCGGGGGGGGGGGATCTGAAAAATGTGCCCTGGAGGAGCTGGAGAGAACAAGGGGGCCTCAATTGCAGTAGTTCAGAATGGGGGCAGTACGGTAGGGGAGCCCCCCGCTCCAACCTGGGTGAATTGCGGTCAACCTTCCAGCCAGCCCTTCAGGTCGGCTCGGACAGAGATCTCCCTGATTCATGATCTCTGGTTGCCCAGGACAAACACCACCACCAGCCACGAGTCTTGTGGGACCTGCCCCCTGCCTCTCTCCACCAGGTCTAGGGCCTAGCAGACTACAGCTGCCTCCAAGGACTGCCAGGCCTCTTCTACAGGGTAGGACACACCCTGGGAGTTAACTGCAGCCTGGGAAGCTGAAACTGCCCCAATGGCCCAAAACTGTTTAAAAATTGATTTAATTGTTGGTAACAAATATTAATTTTCAGAGGTATTGCCGTTTGTTTGTTTTTTGCCTTGTCGTCAAGTTTTACTAGTCTTTTTGTAAATCCCCAACCATTTTAACTTGTTTTGTAAGGTATTTTTGCAGGGTGTGCCTAGGGGGAAAACCGGGGGGGGGGGCTGTTACATCAATTACAGTTGTTCAGGTACATATCCAAGCAATTTATGTGGATAGCAAATTTTGAGTCCAAGTGGCCCAAACTGCTTAAAATTTGATTTAATTGTTGGTAACAAATATTAATTTTCAGAGGTATTGCTGTTTATTTTTTTGCCTTGTTGTCAAGTTTTACTAGTCTTTTTGTAAATCCCCAACTATTTTCAACTTGTTTTGTAAGGTATTTTGGGGGGGATGTGCCTGGGAGGAAAGCGGGGGGGGGGGAGAGAGAGAGAGAGATTTGCAGAAAATACAGTGGTTCAGGTACCAGGCCCAAGCAATGTGTGGATAGCGAATGTTGAGTGCCTGTTCACATGGATTGGAGATGAGAACGTCTCCTCAGCCTGGGGTTTGATCTGTGTTGACTTTTCAATTCCAACATGGCCAGGGGCAACAGTACTGTGATTAAAGAAATTCTGTTCTGAAAACATCTTTGGAAAACAGCACCAGGAGACTCTTTCAGGCGGTTTGTAGTCTAACAGAACCACTTTTGCCATCGGGGGTCTGGTGGGGACCACAACATCTGCTGCAATGACTTCACAAAGTTTTTTGCAGACAAGATTCCGAAAGAGGTAGCCGGGCCGGGAGAATGCCAGTGTTCCGTCTAGTCAAGTTGTATGGGATCAACTTCCACCCGTTACCTCTGAGGGTGTGAAGAGGCTTGCTGGAATGAGTGAAACCAACCACCTGCCTCCTTGATTCTCACCCATCCTGGCTCCCAAGCCAGCCAGGCTGGACTGGGCAATGGGCTGGCGAATCCAGTTCTGCCCAGGGAGTCTTTCCCAGATCTGCATAACGAAGCAGTTATTAAACCCGCTCTTTAAAGCTGCATCAGAGCAGTCTCCGTAATAGCTTCGTAAGAATAGGATCATGAAAGCTTTCTTAGCCTCTTTTGAAAATAATTTACAAGTGGTTACATACCCTTATGACCACTACTCCACAGAAGGATGTATATTTTCATAATATGGTCGAGTATGCGTTTTCTGCAAATCTATTATGTTGTGCTGAAGAAGACTCCTGCGAAACAGTTTTGATTATCCGGGATCGCTGTGCACATTACTACTGGAACTACTTGGACGTTATTGCTACAGCATATTGACTTGTCTACGTCTTCTTATGAACCTTGTTACCTCCTTTCATTTAGAGACTTATATTTCACTAGTGAATTTAGCCCGTTAAAAACGGGCGCTAAGCGCCGGCCGCAGCGGCCGCCATAGGCGGCGGGAGCCTCCATCGGCGGGCGGCGGCGGGCTTCCCCCCGGCAATGGCGGCGGTGCAGTTTCGCCCGGGCGGAAGTGTCTGTGTGTCGTCCCGCCCCCCTCTCCGCCCCCTCCTAAGCGGCATCACCTATTGCTCTCCTTTGCTGTCTATTGCTGTCCACGCTCCAATCCCTGCATCCCCGTGTGACATGCGCACAACGCACTTCCGTGACACACGGAAAAGCAGGGACACTTGCTCTTTATTATATAGGATGTTCTCAATGACTTTGATTATTTCTTGATATAGATTTAGTTTGTTTATTGAAGTGCCTGATATATTCATTGGTCATTGTGTTGCCCTTATTGCTGTTGTCCCAAGCCAGCCAGGCTGGACTGGGCAATGGGGTCCATGGGCTGGCAAATGCAGTTCTGCCCAGGAGGGAGTCTTTCCCAGATCTGCATAAAGATGCAGTTATTAAACCTGCTCTTTAAAGCTGCATCAGAGCAAATGGCAATCCGGGGAGGGAACTTGAATAGACCTTTATAGCAAATATCGGAATAGGAAGCAGTAAAGGTAGCATAGGGGACCAGGAGCTTGGGGGCAGGCAGGCAATAGTGGGAATACCCCCTGCCCCAGCTTAGGTGAATACCAGCTGCTGGGGCATATAAAGCCAGCATGCCCAGGGGGAGGGGCGGCCACCACCACCCCATTTGGGAGTTGATACTTCAAGGGTGGGACGAGGGTGTGGCTAGCCCACTTTTTTGGGGGGGGTCTGAAAAATGTGCCCAGGAGGAGTTGGGGAGAGCCTCAATTGCAGTAGTCAGGGCAGGGGGCAATATGGTATGAGGAAAAATCCCAGATTTAATCGTTTTTGACAAATTAACTTTCAGAGGTATTATTGCAGTTTATTTTTTTGCCTTGTCGTCAAGTTTTACTAGTCTTTTTGTAAATCCCCAACTATTTTTAGCTAGTTTTGTAAGGCATTTTTGCGAGATGTGCCTGGGAGGAAAACCGGGGCATCAATTACATTGCATCAATTACAGTGGCTCAAGGTACATATCCAAGCAATTTATGTGGATAGCAAATTTTGAGTCTTGGTTCACATGGATTGAAGATGAGAACATCCCCCTCAGCCCGGGTTTGATCTGTGTTGACTTTTCATATTCCAACATGGCCCTGTAACAAGGGGCAACACGTCTGTTATGAAAGTTCTGTTCTGAAAACATCTTTGGAAAACAGCAGCAGGAGACTCTTTCAGGCGGTTCGTAGTCTAACAGAACCACCTTTGCCATCGGGGGTCTGGTGAGGACCACTAGACCTCCTGCAATGACTTCACAAAGTTTTTTGCAGAGAAGATTCAGAAAGAAGGAAGGCTCCAGCACCGTGGTACCCGGGCCGGGAGAATGCCAGTGGGCTCAGAAGGAGGAGGAGGATCTTGGGAGAGGAAGGGGCCTCAATTGCAGTAGTCAGGGCAGGGGGCAATTCTGCCCAGGAGAGTCTTCCCCAGATCTACATGATAGAAGCAGTTATTAAACCTGCTCTTTAAAGCAGAAAGCAGAAAATGGCAATACGGGGGACGGACGGACTAATTGACCAGCGGAAAGACATCTCTCATCAAGTTCCATTTCAAAAAGCCTTTGCAGCACTGCAGAAATACCAGTGATCATATTTTGGAAAATTAAATGATCGGGCATTTCGCTAGCATCTAACTGAAGGCAGTGGATAGACTGATCCATCCAGAAAATGAGATGCTCAGTATTGGGTAATGTGTGCTGAACTTTTTATTTTTGGGGCAAATCCTTCAGTCTTTCATTTGAATCATTGATTGTCTCTGAGGAGGGTGTTCCTTGCACAGTTCTTAGTCCTTCACAGAAAAGCCTTAGCTCACCTCAAATACATAGAAGACGGTATGTATGTTTGGGAATTGGGCTAGAGCTAGATGATCTTTGAGGCCCCTTAAAACTAGATTCGGCAAGAGGACGACTCTGGGTTGGGTATCTTGGCATAGTTTGAAATTAAAATGGTCTGTTAAACCACACTTTTTGACACGATCCTCAGGTTATGTGGCACTGTTAGATGTTTTTGTTTGGCAAAACTCAGCTTGTCTTTAAAAATCTTTTTCTGTCTTCCCACAAACCGGGGGGGGGGGGGGAGTATTTTAAATCACTTTGTAATGTGAATATAGACCTGGACTGAGCAGCAGAGGGCGATCTTAACATAGCAGTGGCCGTAGCTGAAAAGAGCAAGCCACATTCGCTTCTTTTTGGCTGGCCTTTCTATACTCGCATGCAGGAACATGATGGCACTTTGAAGCGTCTTAAAAATGTGGGTTGGTTCAGCTCCACAATGCTTTTTAAATGTACCAGTAAAGGGGAATATGATGTGCATCTTCACAGGCATTGATTGTGCTGCTTTCCAATGCATCAAAATGCAACCACGCCATGGGGTTATGTGCTGCAGCAGGAGCAGAGGGCCTCCTTCCAGCCAGGGGGCCACATTTCCAGTGGGGCGCAAAGCTAGAGGCAAAAGGGGACAGGGAAATGATTGCACAAGTTGCCATTGTCCACAAGGCTACTTTATATACACACACAAACACTCCTCTCTATCAATGCAACCACTTGCCAAGATTCAATTTTAATGGACAAAGCCACATACAAGTGCTAAATATGGGTTAAATCTGCCCAAAAAATCATCCCCAAAAAATGTTTGGGGATGATGCTCAACTATAGTATGGCCCAGTCAAACAGAACAACTTCAACGTTTATGATACACAATTATTAATCCAGAACAAACCAGATTTATTCCAGGAAGAAATATTAATGGACCCAATCCTCAAATTTCTCCGTACACTACGACTACCAAAAGAGACTCCCCAACTAGGCACTCAGGTCCCTAGACATATACGAAGCCTTTGACTATTTAGAATGGAAATACCTATTTTGGGCCTTGGCACAGTATCAGATAGGTGAAGACAATTGGTGTGGTGCTCGAGGAGACTCTTGAGAGTCCCATGGACTGCAAAAAGATCAATTTCCTCCATTCTGAAGGAAATCAACCCTGAGTGTTCACCGGAAGGACAGATCCTGAAGCTGAGGCTCCAAGACTTTGGGCTACCTCATGAGAATAGAAGACTCCCTGGAAAAGACCCTGATGTTGGGAAAGATGGAGGGCACAAGGAGAAGGAGACAACAGAGGAGGTGGTTGGACAGTGTTCTTGAAGCGACCAACATGAATTTGACAAAACTGCGGGAGGCAGTGGAAGACAGGAGTGCCTGGCGTGCTCTGGTCCATGGGGTCACAGAGTCAGACACGACTAATCAACTAAACAACAAGCCATTTAAAGCTTTATATCGCTCACATCAGGCCTGTTATGTATTTAAATTTGATTGTTTGGTAACTAAATTCTAGAGAGTTCTGTAGTAATTCTCATGCAATTGGCTAACGGTCACATGGGAATTATCTAATTAAGAAGAGACTTCATTTGATTTAAAGCAATATGACTGTTTTAGAATCCACTGTGAACATTGCTAAATTGGATAGTGCTGGAATCCAGAATCTTCAACATTTTATTTGTACGCAGCCTTTCCATAGTTGAAACCATGCTCAAGGCAGTGTACAGCGTGATGGCTCACGCAATAACACAACCAAAGTCAAACAACAAAACACCAAAAAGTACACAACCAAATGGAAACAATTTCCACATAAATCCTAAAATGCAAAACCAGATACAACAACAACAAATAACCTCTCCCAACCCCCTGTAAACAATACTCCAGCCCAATAGCAAACATGACTAAAATGTCAAACTTCAAGGCATGGCCTCACTGAGATACAAAAGCCTGAGCTCTGGAAAGTAAGGAAAATACAGTCGTTTAGAAGCTAGATTGAGAACCTGTAAGCCCATGCTTGGAAAATGCATGTGACTATAAATGTTTTTATTTTATTTCAATGCCGCTTTATATTTTTAAGAAAAATCTCAAAGCATTTGAATAAAGTCAAAGCAACAGAACAGAAAACGAAAATATTACCTTAAAAGATTTCAAAATAAAAATATTACCTTAAAATGTTTTAATTAATCTAGGAGTTTATCCAAGTCAGTCTTTTGAATGTTAAATTCTGAACCTTGGATTTTATTCCCAAAGTGAAGTGTCATTCATATACTGTATATGGTTTTGCTACTGCGACTTCAACAAAGCCAACACACGTATGAATGACATGGACTCATCCCTTATTCAAAATGGAAGAGACACGAAAGAAGAGTTGTGTCCCATCTCCAACTCCTTCACCGTTTCCCTGGAGCCACCAGCCGTGACACTGCATCGCAACCCAAACATCAGGGGTCACTGGGGAAAGGGGTGAATAGCATTTATTGAATCTATATGCAGATGACACGACCGCACAATCTCTAATCCTCAAGAAGCCATGCAAATTTTGAAGAATGAACTACATAATACACATTTGAGAAGGCAGCAGGCATTAAAAAGAATGGTAATACATCGAAGGGAGTATTGGTCTCAATGGACAAATGGAGTATCTCTGAAGGGGGTTCGTGTCATGTGACAAAGGACACGAGAACAAAAGCAGCAAAGCAGACTGGGAAGTACTAGGACTGCAAAGTCATTCGGCCTACTAAAACTGTTGAAGCCTAAATGCTAACTGTTTAGTCACTCTGCGTCACGTGACTCACTCTCAAATGTAGCAGCCATTTTCTCTGTCTCAGTATCTAAATCAGTAAATCTGTGCCTACTGTGTGTGTGTCTGCCTCAGTATGCAGTCACTATAGAGCTCAGTCTGTGTTCAGTTCAGTCTGTATGTACCGTAATCTCTTTCAAACTATTTGGAACCATGTTATGAAGAAGTTTATTTTAACTTAGTAAAGATTTTATTATTTCTAATAAGAATTCTGCGTCATTAATTTCCGCTGTGCAACAGTTCCACCCTATGAAATATAAATATAAATGCAAGCGAGAGTCCAAAGAGGCATTTCAGGTTGGTCGGGAAGTAAGAATATCATTTTTGAACCGTTGATAACGGGGTTGGACTGGATGGCCCCTTGTGGTCTCTTCCAACTCTATGATTCTGATAACAGTAGCTAACAAGTTACATTTTTCTGCAGCGCAGATGGAAGAACTTGGGGGACATGCCATTGAGGCACCGGGCAGGATTTCTTGAATTGCAACTACACAGGGGCGTCTTTAGCCATAGAGGCTAGTGGCGCGAGGCGCCACCGTGCCAAGTTCTGGAGGGCGCCTCTGCCATGCCGCACCCGGAGCCTCCTCCCTGCCGGAGGAGCCGCCCTCCAGCCCCGCCCTCGCCCGCCTCTTCTCAGGCTGCGGGTGCCGGCGCGGGGAAGCCGGCGCCGAGCCTCCTGTTGGCGCGGCAGCCAGGGCTCCCTGGGTGCCAGTGCCGCGCAGTAGCTTCGGCCGAGCAGGGCGGAGGCAGACCACAGCTGGCAGCATCCTGATCCTGGCTGGCCCGGCGGCTTCTTCCTCGCCAGGAAGACCTTCATTGCCCACCATGTGGTGCCAGGATCGCCACACGCAGCAAACCCCACCCCATCTCTCTGGGCGGAGGTGCCAACTTGAATAAAATGGGGGGGGGAGAGCAGGTAAGACTCACCAACATAATCGATCACATGACATGCACACTATTTGAACGGCAGTTCCCATCAACTTGAGAGGGCCCAAAGGGAACTTGGCTCCTACGCCTCTGGGTGTCTCATTTTGTTGGCACAGAGCATCCAGTGGCCACGTCTTAGCCGTGAAAGCAAAGGCTGCAGCATTGGAGGCCCATGCATAGTCCCATTGCCAAGACCCCCATGGAGCATGGCCATGTTGCTGATGGGTGTGCTTTGTTTCCCTCTCTTCCCCTCCCCTTTGATCCTCACAGCAACCCTGCAAAGTAGGCCCAGGCTGAGAGACAGCTCCACCATGTCGCACCACGCCAGGAGCCTCCTCCCCGCCGGAGGAGCCGCCCTCCAGCCGCTGCCCACGGGGAGGGAAACGTGGGGGGGGGGCATTGGAGGGATATTTGCACCACAGCACCGGATAGGCTTAAGACGGCCCTCGCAACTACATTTCCTGAATGGGAAGCTTCATAGGGCGGCCAACTGGAAGGGACAGCAGATATGGGCCCACAAGGAGGGTGGCATTCATCGCCTGCAACTCCTGCCTCCTCCTCGCCTTATGAAGTTTGTGGAAAGAGCACATTTGTCCCAAGAAGCTTTTGGAACTACAGTTCTGTGTCTTGGTTGTGCTGTAAAACAATGCCCAAGGATGTCCTTTGTTTCTTAAGAGTAGAGGTGTGTTACAAAAAGGAGTTTACGAGACTTTCGGCGAGGCAAAATGGCGATCGGTACAGAGTCGTGGAGCTCCTGAAAGCGGTTAGCGCTACCGGAGCTACCAACTGGCTTCTGTGTCGCCAGGACCACCGCCACCACCGTGCGGATACCGGGGGCTACCAGGGGAAGCCACCGGACCCCCAACAGGCCCACGAGTCCGGGGATACCTGGCCAACGGCCGAACGGAGCCCAGGGCCCCAAGGCCTAGCGGCTTGGGAAGATCCACCTCGCGGAGCGCCGGTGCTCCGAAGGACGCTCCGATCCTGCTGCCATTGCAGCCGCCCCCGAGGAGAAAGGAAAAAGGGGAGTTTACAATCCTGCTGTACAGGAGGGCCCTTCCCCCCCCCCCCAGGCAAAGCAGTGGGGTGAAGGGGAGCTTTGCTACGCTCCTCAGAACCTGGCAAAACTGGTGGAGGCCATAGCTACATGCAGGCTGGATAAAATTCTAAGTTAAAAAAGGCAGGCCAGTTTTTCCTTCATGAGCTGTTGGAGAAGAACACAATTTCTTCCAACATTTGACATGCCATACAGGAGATAAACGATACCAGTGCTAGAAAATTTGCAAGAATGCTCCGGAGCTTCAGCCTAAAAACATTGCTATACGCCCACAAAGGGAGCTTCCGAGGTCTTTTGTGATTGGCATCCAGTTTGTCTCTCCAACCCGAGACATGCCATACAGGGGACAAGCCATACCAATGCTCATTCGAGAGAGAGCAGTAAAACTTTGGGATATTGTCGCCACACCTATCATTGCAAGGTGAATGCTCAACAAAGCAATGCTCCACTGTCAACCAATCACAGAAGCAGGGAAGCGGGGGGACGGGGACAGGCAGAAGGGCACCATGGGCAGCTCCCCTAAAAACCCAATTTTCAAAAAAGCTAAACTTTGGTGTGCCTCAGGCCACCGGGCAAGGGTGGCTACACTGCTGCCCAATCGACAGCCTTTGCAATTAGGCTGCAACAGAGGAAAAATGGGAGTAGCTATTCCACCTGCTGAGCAACAGCAACTATTCTATTCTATGTTACCTGAAGTTTCCATTCCAGCTGGCTATTAGCGCATCTAATTTGCACCTAACACTTCATTTCAATCTCCCATTACTACTGACCTTAAGGACACTCAAGTGTGGGTGGGCTACACTTTGGAGAGTGGGACATATATACAGGCCCTTGCAGAGGCCTGGGGCCAGGTAGATAATGTGCCCCCCCCTTTTTTGCACTGGTGATCTCCATTGTTGATCGAAATAAAGACTTAATTCGTTTTAATATATTGAAACTTCTCTCATTGGAGTGCATTTTTGTATCATTTTTTCCATTTTACTGAAAACAAACTACGCTATCTGAGACGTGATCCATTGTTCTTTGAGTACTGTTTCTTTTCTGATTTTTTGTTTTTTTACTGATGCTGACCGAGGCCCCCTTTGGAATCGGAGGCCCGGGCCAAGTGGGCCATATGACACCCCCCCCCCCGGTCTGGGCCTGCATATATACATCCAAGGTCCATTAAGCTTCCTTTTCAGGGGTTAATCCTATATAATAATCTTCAAGTGTCCCTGCTTTTCCGTGTGTCACGGAAGTGCGTTCTGCGCATGTCACACGGGGACGCAGGGATTGGAGGGGGCGGAGAGGGGGGTGGGACGACGCAGAGACACTTCCGGACGGGCGAAACTGCGCCGCTGCCATTGCCGGGGGGAAGCGGCTCCCGCTGCCGCCGCCCGCCTATGGAGGCTCCTGCCGCCGCCTGAAGGAGGCCCCCCGTCCGGCACGCGCCCTTCCCTGCGCGCTGCCCAGCCGGCGGGGGTCCAAGGCGAGGCGGCCTCCGCTGACAGGCCAGCCGGTCGCCCCCGCCGAAGCCTCCCGGTCCCCCGGCTCCTGCTGCTCCGCCTCCGGCTAGCGCCCGTTTTCTTCAACGGGCTTAATATACTAGTAGCAAATACTGAAGCATGCAATATTTGATGACAGAGATTTAAAACTGTACAGCATCATCCATGTGCATGGCACTTTATAGGAATATAAAACTGACCTGTAGCGAGAAGCTACAAAAGTCGTAATATCTGAACAAGGGTACCAGGCATGGCATTTATTTTTAACACAGCTGTTTTATGTAATATCTCCTCTTTAAAGTTTTCTTCAAAGGTACCAAAAACCTTCATTCTTTTCCCTTTGCTGGTGGAACCAAAATGAAGGTGGGGTGGGATAGATGGGATCACAGACCCCACCCATGCAGTCAGCTTGTTTGTCCCAACAGCTGGGTAACAAGTTTATATTAGATTTTCCCAGACTAGGTATAGCAATTCATGTTTTTTAAAAATACTTTCTCCGGGTAGAAGAGCGCGGTCCTCTATAGACCAACTGCCGTTAGCAGACAAGCATGGCGATCTCCACACTGGATTTGATTTTGATTCTCCTATTCATTTTATGTCTAGTCTGGATAAAAAACCATAGGCCACTGTTGAACTATTACATGCCAGTCCTGAGGTACACTTTGCCCGAAGCCGCGAGACCAATGGAAACGAATTCTACAATGGCCTGCTCCTCCTTGGCTGCATCGGACACCCGGATGGCCTCCTGCTCGGCTTTACCCAACATCCCCATTCCCTCCTCGGCTTTATTCAACACCCCAGTTCCCCCCTCCTCTTCCTCGGCTCTACCCAACACCCCAATTCCCGCCGCCTCGGCTTTATCCAACACCCCAATTTCCTCCTCCGACACCCCAATTCACTCCTCCATGACATGTTTGAGAAATGTTTTCAAACGTAGAAGAAGAAAGTAAAGTTTGTGTGTAGATTTGAAGGAAAAAAAAACTTTCTCCCCAACCTCGTAGCTTCCAACTTAAGATGGTGGTAATAAAGTATCCCCCCCCCCCAAGTAGTTAAGCGTTTTAATGTATTATTGCCGATTTCTACTTTGGGAGGTTGGCCCCCTCACCCCAAAACAAAACCAGAGTACTTTCCTTCAAAAACTCTGGGTGAATGCTGCTTCAGATTCTGATTTAAAAGCTGCATTGGTTTGGATATAGCATGCTTCTAAGAGCTAAGATTAAAGGAATACTGTACTGTAGTCAATAAATATTTCAACTTAAAAGTAATTTTGTTGGTTGAATTGCATTTGTCTTTCCTGTTCTGACTGCTTTCATCCCCAGCTAACAAAACATTGGGTGGGAATCAAAAGGGTGCATCAGGTTTACAGCAGCTTTTCACCATCAAGCACAAAAAGCCGTAATTGCTTAAAGTGGTACTATCCTGCTTTTTAACTTTGTCAATAATCTGGCCTAAAATGCCTGATTGGAACTCTCTTGCCTCTTACAAAAAATACATTTTCATGTGTTTATAAGGCTGCTGAGGTCATGTTATTTCCTCCAGCTGCATGACCACACAGCTACAAAATTCTTGTGTGGGGTATTCATGGGTTGCTTAAAGCATATCCCAACCAGCTGTATTGGTTTTTATACACCTTCCCAATTTTTCTGCAGGTTTCCCATATGGCTGAAACCAGCAACTGGCACCAGGCAAGAGCTTGTTTTTCCTTCACAGCTATATACCTTTGATTTTATAAGTTGTAAGGCCAAAGGCATGCAATTCACATCAAACCAGTTTAAGTTCTCCAACAGCTATAAAACTTTAGAAAATTCATCATCCTACTCCTGGCGGTAAAACTGACGTTGCTCCAGGTGATTGCAAACAAGCTGCTATTGTTATCTGCAGTTGTTTTTAATAAAAAACCTTAAGTGGTGAGTATAACATGTTAAAAAGATGGAAATAAAAAGTAGTTGCTGTAATTCCTAAGTTTTAAGGTATTGAAGCAACTCCCAAGTTCTAGTGCCCTATTCCCTCATTAAATATTTCTAAAAACCCAAGTTTCCTTCAGAATTGTCAGTGCAGAAAAATAGGGGGGAAACCTGAATACTGGAGATAGGAGCTACTACACTTTTCAGAGTTTGCAAAAAAAGCAACCCTCTTATTTTACACTCCTTGCTGAAAACAAATCTGATTTGGTTTAGCTTAAAGCAGAATAGTAAAGGGTGGGGGGGGAGGAATCCTGCATTCCTATATGGTTATTGCTGCACTTTTAATTTAATGTAACATCCCAAGACCATGGAGCACTTATTTTCATTTCAGAAGCTGCAAATATTCCAAGGCTACCCCACCCTTTCTTCTAGAGATGAAGCATTTTAAAGCTATTGAAGCAACAATTCCCAAATTCCAGTTCCCTTTCCCATTATTAAATATTTCTTAAAACATTCAGAACAGCAATTGCAGAAAGGGGAGGAAAAAACTCAATACTGAAGAGGCAGGAGCTACTACACTTATCCAGGGCTTGCAAAAAACACAGCAAGCCTCTAGTTTACTCCTTGCTGAAACGAACTGATTTGGCTATCTTCAAACAATAAGGGGAGAGAAAAAAATCCCTGTACTGTATTAGCTCAGTACGTGAGAGCATAGTGCTGATAACCCCAAGGTCGCAGGTTCAATCCCCATAAGGGGCAGCTAAATATTCATGCACTGCAAGGACTAGATGACCCTCCTTATTTAATTTGATAAAACATTATCATAGTCTAGAACCAGACCCTAGAGCTCTGGTTTCCCATCAGAAGCTGTTCAAACCCCGCCAGCACCCAACCTCCACCCTTTCTCCCCGCAGCTAAAAATGAAGGGCGGCGTGGCCTCCGCGCCCTTTTATACCCAACGTCCGAGAGCCTCCATCCAATCACGAGCGGCGAGGGTGGAGCGCCTGCGCCGTTGTAGGGCGAAACGAACAAAACAAACCAGGCATCGACTTGGACAGCTTTGCCTGAGAGCGTCTCGCGAGGCGGAAGGGCGAAGGACCCCCCGCGCTCGCGCCGAAATTCAAGCGTTGGGGGAGGGAGAAACCGCCGTCGCCTCAGGTAAGACTCCGAGCAGCCCGGGATACGCAGAGATTGCCTCACGCCGAATGTGCAGTAATAACAACAGTAAGTGCAGCAGCTTGAAAACGGCCGCCTCGTGTTTGCGCGCGCACGGCGCGTGTGAACCTGTGTCGTGTGAACTGCGGAGGGAACACCCGTGTCGGGCGAACGGGGTCAGTCAGGCGACCCTCGTGACGCGCGTCTGTAAAGGGCGCTCCGGCGTCCTCGCGTCGCCCCTTGGGAGGGAGGTGGCGGTTGCGGGGTAAACTAAGCAAGGGAACAACGGAGCAGCCCTTTCTTCAATTTAATACAGAAATAAAATAATTAACTAACTGGCCAGTTCTGTCCCAGATAACTCGGTTCTGTGTGTGTCCCCCCTCCACTCCCCCATGGGCGTAGCGCAGGCCCCCCAAAACCAATCAAATGCTGTACAAACGAGGTTCTGCCCCCCATAAAAGTCCTGGCTACGTCCATGCTGCCCCTCAAAATAAATCCTGGCTACACACATGCAGCTCCCCCCCCCCAAAATAAATTCTGTCTATGCTGTCTATACCTGAAGAAGAGAAAGCCTGCTGCAACTTCTTTTACAAGCTGGCCTTTATAACACATGAAACAGATAAAAATTTAGCCTTAGTTTACAATACAATCATTTTCCAAATCTGGTTTGTTTTTTTTAAGTACAAAATCTCATAAATCAGGTTTTCTGTTGTTCATATACAATCAATAAAGGCTAAATTCAAATTTTATATTTTACAAACAAACAAGTCTGAAAAAGAAGGGAGTGAAGTATGGAAGAATGGTCTTTTGATGTTTTACTACTGGCCTCAAAAAAGTAGTGCTACAGATATCTGTGCGAAGAGAATTTATTATAGTAATTCCCTATTTTCAAGGCATGAAATATTACATTGGATAGAACAGATTACTTGTAACAAATCTAAGAGAGGTGCAAACGCACCAGTCCCTGTCTAACAGTAAATAAAGCATGTTGGGCTCAGAATTGTGTGTCTGATAGCACCTGGCTTTTACTATTTCTTTATGAAATAATTAGATTTAAAATTAAGATCATTAAGAAAGATCCCTGTTGGCCATACCTCCTCTATATTCAGATTTTACAATTTTACAAATTAGACTGAGGTTGCCCTCTAAAATGTACTTGACTACCTCCTGCTAGGCAGATGGATTCCATTTACCGGGGGCAGGAAAGGCAGCACCAACTCCAGTTGTGCAAAAAGAAGAAGTGTGCATGCACACGAAAGCTCATACCAAGAACAAACTTAGTTGGTCTCTAAGGTGCTACTGGAAGGAATTTTTTTATTTTGTTTTGACTATGACAGACCAACACAGCTATCTACGTGTAACTTCAGATTTCTAAACATCTGGGTTGGATCTATGAATTATGCATGTTTGTAACTCACAGAATTATGACTCAAAATACAATTATGAATCAAATGCTTTCTTTCACAGGTTAAACAGTAGGTTTGCTTGGAATCTCCAGCGAGGGCAATCAAAATGTACATAAAATCAATTGTGCTTGAGGGGTTTAAGTCTTACGCTCAACGGACAGAAGTGAATGACTTTGACCCATTGTTCAATGCTATTACTGGCTTAAATGGAAGTGGCAAATCAAATATCCTGGACTCCATCTGTTTCTTATTGGGCATTACCAATCTATCACAGGTGGGTATATGACTTAGACATCTACTGGCATCAATATTTCCATTCCTTGTTCTTTGGTGAGCTTAAAGTCTTTGTAACAAATGCTAAAATATTACACATTCTTCTGATTAGATAGAGTAAAACTAAACAAATAATTGCCTATTTTACTGTGGTGGAATGGTGATGGCATACACTGAGTGCAGGATTTCAGGCAGGGAATCTCTTCCAGCCCACTGGTGATTCGACTCTTGGACCTTCTACATGCAAAGCAGATGCTCTGTCACTAAACTACAGCCCTGCCCACTGACAGTGCAATCTGGGGGGGGGGGGGGTCCTTAACCTGTCTCCAGTACAGAATTTTGTACTGATTATAATTATGACTGGCTAGGGGTACAAGTCCATTCTGGCAGCAGCACTTACTGAAACTTGTCCTGTATGTTTGCCTATGACAGGCATAGGCAAGCTCGGCCCTCCAGATGTTTTGGGACTACAACTCCCATCATCCCTGACCACTGGTCCTGTTAGCTATGGATGATGGGAGTTGTAGTCCCAAAACATCTGGAGGGCCGAGTTTGCTTATGCCTGGCCTATGAACTGGCTGAGATAAAACTCAATTCTAATTTGCACTTTTGGCAGTTCAGGTTGTTTGTGGATCATTCACTTAAAACTATACAAATATTGGCTGGATTCTTTTCTCCAGTAAAACTACTGCACCAATAGACGTAATTTCCAGTCACATGTGATTTTTGGGATTCCAATTCATTGTGGGAGTTAGGACAAATACTTACTGACATTATCCCACATGCAATGCTAAACCATTTGAGACCTTCTTTGAGCTATATATAAAACTTCCCACAAATTTCATCATAAGATTGATCTTTTTAAAAAAAAAAATCTGTGTTTCTCTCCTTAATCTTGTATAAACATTGTGAATGATGGCCAAAACAGTTACCAGTAACTTCCAACTAAGTGGTTTAGACACAACCCTATAGCCTAAGCATGCACTCTTGTTATCAGTTGAAAATTATTGCCCTTTTAATGTTTTTCAGGTGCGAGCTTCTAATTTGCAAGATCTGGTTTACAAAAATGGCCAAGCTGGGATTACCAAGGCTACAGTATCAATCACTTTTGATAATTTTGACAAGAAGCAGAGTCCATTTGGGTTTGAGATTCATGATGAGATTACAGTAACAAGGCAGGTGAGCAATAGTTAGGCTCTGTAAAGGTATATTCTGAAATCCTTTGTTTATTTGTTTTTGACATCTAGCTGCACATGCCAAGCAGTCTAGATGCTTGAATACTGTAACATCAGACTAGAAGCAAAACTGCTTTGGTACATAATGAACCCTTGTTTCTTCTCAAGGTGGTGATTGGAGGCAGAAATAAATATCTAATCAATGGTGTGAATGCAAATAATACTCGAGTACAAGATCTCTTCTGCTCTGTTGGACTGAATGTCAATAATCCTCACTTTCTTATTATGCAGGTGAGCAGATATATTTATAATCACTTTTCTTCTCCTTATTGTGTTGGTTTTTTTAGCAGGCAGGAACTCGGTCTTTTAAAAAATAACTAGGGTGCAGTCCTAAGGCTAGATCTGTTAGGATTAGTATGATTAGGAACCAGCAGATCTCCAGCTGTTTTGTAAAAATGTAATGGGATCTTGCAGATTCTGAGGAAGTCCTCTCTGGACTGCATGCATTATTGTGATAAATCCCCTTTTGCACAGTTGTCTCAAGGCAATATACAATAGAAACAGTAAAAGCCCCAGTTAACACAAAAAGCAGCTGATACATTAAAGGAAAAACTAAAATAATGCAAAATAGACAGTTATGGAATCAACCAATTAATTAATTAATTGATAAGTGTCCTCTGCCAGGGACTCTCAATCTTTCCAGTTCTTAATTCTTGTAAGGACTGATGATGACACTGCTTGCTTCAGAATACTATTCTTGCCTGTAACTTTGTGCATTCCACCTCCACTTCCCTGAGATCTGCCCCAATGTTTGCTAGTATTAGGTCAGTGACTCTTTGACACAAACATTAAAAGTATTCTATATATTTTGATGCTAATAAGTAATAAAAATGAGATCTTAAAATAACATGAGATGTTACTGATTGATTTTCATTCTGTATTAGGGACGGATTACCAAAGTTCTGAATATGAAGCCTCCAGAGGTAAGAATGCTGGAGCTTTTTCATTAGTGTTTCCTTTATTCATTTTGGAATTGATTCTTTATTTAGCCTGAGATTACAATAATAGCTTTTTGTTCTAGATTTTGGCTATGATTGAAGAAGCAGCTGGCACTAGGATGTATGAATGCAAGAAAATAGCTGCCCAGAAAACCATTGAGAAAAAAGAGGCAAAACTTAAAGAAATTTGCACGGTACTAGATTTTTAGTTATTTTGGGAAGTTTGCTTTTCTGATATGAATGACTGCTAAAGTTCCTCAGAGTAGATTAAGAGGAATGAAATGAGCTTTGACTCCGGTCCTGTCTTTTTTCCTTACCTTAATGACCGACTTGGTTTTATTTACCCTTCCATTTTTAATTTAATTTTTCAAAGTCCATTGCAGATGTCCCATCCGCTGCAAGTATGACGGGAGCATTTGAGAAATTAAGTTCATTCTGTACTTTGTTCACAGATTTTGGAGGAAGAAATCACACCCACCTTGCAGAAACTGAAAGAGGTATTTCCCATTTAAAATGAAAAAAAATGGTTTTACATTGCAAACCAAGGCATGTTTACTTAGAAGTAAATCCCACGGAGACTTTCTCTTAGCTGTGTTTAGGATTGCAGCTTGAAGCTTCTTTTTGTTTTGATTCAGAGCTTGAAGTGAAGTTATGCTGAATTAACCTGCTGAGAAGACTGACTAGTTAATTTGCATGAGACTTTCACTACAGGTGTGTTAAGGTGTTCACCCGAACATGCAGGTTTTAAACTGTCGATGCTCCCCCTTTAGGTCTTTAGCTATGTGAAGATTCGTAGATGACTTCAAATTATGTTTGGTGCCCACACTATAATGTAGCTCAGTTGGTTAAAGCATGGTGTTGATAACGCCAAGGTCGCAGGTTTGATCTTAATATGACACAGCTGCATATTCCTGCATTGCAGGGGATTGGACTAGATGATTCTCGGGATCCCTTCCAACTCTACAATTCTATGATTCCATGAAGACGTCCAGGGTGTTCTCACAAATGCCTATTGTTTACATGCATATACTTTTAATTACCATAAATAGTTCATGGATGTAGTTGCATGTGTGTAGCCTTGTGCAGAGAGCAGGGCAATGAATCAGATTCATTTCGGGATGCAATTTCATGTGAAGGCCTGGAAAGGAGATGATATGGTAGACCTTTTCTTGACGTGAACTAGTTTGCAAACTGCATCACTTCTTTCTTACTGTTCATAATGGTTTTCATGAATGTGCTTCATTTTTCTTGTTTCCTCTGAAATTCTTACGTGCTCAGTATACATTGCAGAAATATACTCTTGGAATCCAGTAATTTGTAGGTTTTTAAAAAAATAGAACTTTGGTTTAAATAAATGTGTTGGCCATGTTTTCGAATCTAATTGCGCTGTTGCATCATAGCTGTTGATTATAGCTTATATTTCTGGTTGTCCTTTCCAGGAACGATCCTCTTACTTGGAATACCAAAAAGTCATGAGAGAGATTGAACACCTGAGTCATCTGTACGTTGCATATCAGTTTGTGTTGGCTGAAGAAATCAGGGCACGTGCTGGTGATGTGCTAAAGGAAATGGAAGGGAATATTGCAAAGGTCCAGGAAGAGATGGTTGAGAATGAGAAGAAAGTGAAGGAACTTGGCACAGAAATAGCCGAAATGGAAAAGAAAAGGGATAAAGTAAGACCAACTAAACAGCTGCCATTATTTCTTGTATTAAGCACAACAATTTTTGTGTCTGGATTAAACAGAGAATTCCAACGTGTGAAGTACATTATATTGAACATTTCATATCACTAGGAAATTACATTTAAAGGGGTAACACTTGATAAGAAACCTCCACTATTTGGTTAACTGAATAACTCAGATGTTGTACATCAGAAGTAGAGCTTTTGGTTTGAGTTCCCTGGTGGCCAGGTATCTTAGATAACTGGGATTGAAGAAATTGGATGGTTGAATTTGAGGCAAGATGGTCTCAAGATAAACCTTTTTATAGTCTTGGTGCTTACAGGAGACACAGAACATAATTTTGGAAGTTGAAGTTGACAATTTTGCTTTCCCAATATTTATTTACCTACTCTACTGCTACCGCTGGGACTCCTTATAGCAGGAAGTGGGGATTCTGTCATCTGTCTGGTATTTTGCCTGGTGAAAAGCAAGGGGTTATTGGTTTGGTTAGTATTCTATGTTCAGGCTTGATTATTGTTTGCTTGTCTGTTGTGCAAATGAGGAATTGTTTAATTGTTGGAGGAGGAGTTCTGTACCCTTGTGTGCGTGTGAAGCCATTTTGCTTAAGAAAATTCAGCCTTTCTCCACTGGTGGTCTGCATTTGCTTCAGAGATCCTTAACAAAGAACCCTTTTGCCTCTTCCCAGCACTTGCAAATACATGAAACACGTTAACGATTGATACTTTAAAATATTTGCAGGAATTTAGTGGAGTTCTCCATTCACTAGAAGAAGCTCTTGCAGAAGTTCAGAGAACAGATACTAAAGTGCAAAGCACGCTTGACATCAAAAAGCAAAACTTGCAAAGTGAAGAAAAAAAGCGTAAAGAGCTGGTTAAATGCATGGAAGAGGTAAGCAAATAACACTTTGTTAAATTATACACTCCTGTCTTCTCTTTCCCCTTACATTCTCATGCGTACCCCCAATATGTTTACTCTCGTACATTTTGCTAATATACGTTATGTAAAGTACTTGCGTTGTAGAAATATATCTTAACATTTGTAAAGGTAACATAAGGGAACTGGGACTGCTTCATGATTGCAGATACTGTGTCCCACAGAGGCAGGGCACAAGGTTGGGAATCAAACAGTGCAATCCTGGACATCTTCAGTGGTATTTGTTTCCTTAAAAGGCTGTTGCCCTGTGAACAATTACAGTGCCCCATTGAAACCAGTAGGACTTATGCACGGGTACTTTGTCAATCACAAATTCTGCCTTGGTGCCCTGCCAAAATTTGTGGACAAATTGTGCAGTTCTTTGGATCCAGGCCATGTAAGATTAAATGTGACTGATATAGATTTGGTAGGGTAAGTGCCTTTAAATAAAAAAAGTTTGGACTTTTTCTGGTCAATTGCATCTAAATTTTGTGGGCTTCTGTGTGCATACAATTTGTATAAAATTTTATATTTTCTTGTAGGACTCTAAAGCTTTAGTCTCGAAGGAAAAAGAGGTAAATAAGATTACGGATGCACTGAGAGCTGTACAGGAGGCAAATAATAAAGAGATGGAGGCTTTGACTGCAGCACAGCAGCACTTCAATGCTGTATCTGCTGGTCTGTCCAGCAATGAAGATGGGGAAGATGCTACTTTTGCTGGACAGATAATGGCTTGCAAAAATGATATGAGCAAAGCAGAAACAGAAGCAAAACAAGTAAGAATCTGTATTTGCATCTTTTGGAAAGGGTGGGAATCCTTAGGCTTTAAAATGACAAACAAGTATCTTGTGTTACGAACTTCTGTAGGATTGCAACTTAGGAGGGCAGTGGCTTGCCTATGAAGGCAAAAGCAACAACAAACAAGCATTCTGGTGCAAAGAATCAATGGAAGAGCTTTCTTTAGAAATATATGTACTACCGTGCTAGTGACAGAGGTGACTTTTTCTTAAAAGCCAATTCCTACTTTGAGCACTTTTCTAATCCAACTCATTTTGGAAAATACTATTCTGGAGTGCAGGTGCTAAATAATTTGAATATGTATCTGGGACACGGGTGGCGCTGTGGTGTAACCCACTGAGCCTAGGGCTTGCCAATCAAGAAGGTCGGCAGCTTGAATCCCCACGACGGGGTGAGCTCCCGTTGTTCAGTCCCAGCTCCTGCCCACCTAGCAGTTCAAAAGCACGTCAAAGTGCAAGTAGATAAATATGTACCGCTCCGGTTGGAAGGTAAACGGCGTTTCCGTGCGCTGCTCTGGTTTTGCCAGAAGCGGCTTAGTCATGCTGGCCACATGACCCGGAAAAACTGTCTGTGGACAAACGTTGGCTCCCTCAGCCAGTAAAGCAAGATGAGCGTCGCGACTCCAGAGTCGTTCATGACTGGACGTAACTGTCAGGAGTCCTTTACCTTTACCTATAGGTAAAGGTAAAGGGACCCCTGACCATTAGGTCCAGTCGTGTCTTTTTGCTTCTGCTTCTTTTTGCTTTTGCTTCTCTATCTGCCATACATATGCATATACCTTTTACCTATATGTATATGCATATGTATGGCAGATAGAGAAGCAAAAGTACCTCTTTTATTCTTTTTCTTTTATTTTACCTGCCTTTTAACGTTTTTCAATTCTTGAAAGCTGTTTATCAATATTACTCATATGTATGGTTAAATATTGGAAGATTTATATTTGGGATAAATGAGGATGTGTATTGCAAGGTGATGGACAGAAGACAAAGGAGCCTATTTAAGAGACAGGGTGGGTTTTCTCAGGGTGGGAGGCTAAGAAAGGGTGATGCTCTCCTAGGTAAGAGCTAGGATAAAATAAAATGCTGATAGAGGCCTAGATAGATAGATAGATAGGTGGTGTTGTAATTCTATTTTCTTGTTAAATATGGTTTATTACTTAGGCTAGTTTGGTTTTTTATTGTTTAATATGTTGAAAACTTAACAAAATTGAATGAGAGGAAAATACCTTTCTCCCTTTTGGAAAACAGTGCAAACTAAACAGCTCCTGAAAAGAAGTAGAAGCGTGTGAACATAGAGGGCAGAAATCATTATCAGACTTCTGCATATGCTGTTATATGATAGTGATGTTAAATGTTACAAATATTTCATATCCTACTGTGGAGAAAGTCTCCTTATCAGGCAAAATATATTGTCTTATTCCTATTCTTCAGTCTGGGCCTACCATCACATTTTATGTTATAGCAATGTAATGGAACAACTGCTTTTTTAGCAGATTATAATCAATCAGTTTATTTGCATGCCACCTTTCCAAAGTTAAAACCAAGCTAAAGGCATCTTAGAACATTTTTTTTTAAAAAACACTTGATTACAAGCATAACAAAAGTAGTCATAAATAAATAAAACATCGAAAAATACGTACCCAGTCAAATCAAACAATTTCTACATAAATCATAATATATCAAATAAAGATACAATAGTAACATCCCCCACCCCAACAAAAAATCCTAAACACTCCAGCCCAATCATGCATGTATCTTGGCCGTAAGCTTCCCTGACGCTTCTGAATAAAGCTTGTATACGTTTGCAGCCTATATTTACTGGTTCTAATGTAAAAAGCCTGACTAATAACTTCATCTTAATGGTGAGAGAATACGTCCATATAAGCAAGGTCCCTAGACTTTTGAATTTTCTTTGCAGGCTCAGATGAAGCTGAAACATGCTCAACAAGAGCTAAAGACCAAACAAGCTGAAGTGAAAAAAATGGATGCTGGCTACAAGAAAGATCAAGACACCTTTGAAGCTGTCAAAAGGCAGAAAGAGAAACTAGAAAATGAAATGAAGAAACTCAACTATGAAGGTTAGTTTAGGACTAGGTGATTGAATGGCGAAAACGGTTGGGAGTAGAAGGAACAAGGAAACAATTTATGGAGGTGTGAATCTAGAAGTTAATGTTTGGATACTACTGAGAAAGGAGGTAGCATAGAATTGCTTGTGAAATTCAACGAGGGAGAGGCTTTTCCTTGTCATGCGTATTTATGAAACTGCTATCCATGCGATTAAAAATAGCAGACTTTTGGTGAACAGCCAAAGTTGGACAAGATGTGAGCCAGACATAGAAGAGTGCAGGCATGCTAATGTTCATGCATATGAGTTAGCACATGCTAACAAGTGCTGTGTGTTTAAAATGCAGTTACATGGGACATGGGCCACCTACATCTTGTGCCTATGTTTAAATTCCCCCCTGGTAATTTGTGGCACCTAACTCAACGCTCCTACCAGTTTCACACATTTTGGATGTTGTATTATTCTAGTTATGTAGGCTATGGACTGTGCATTTCCTCCTAAACAGCTTCATTTTGAAGTTATGTAAACTGGGTTCTTAATTTTTTTATTTATTGGTGGTTCTAGAGAAAAAAGAAGAGAACCTCTTGGAAAAACAAAGAGAGTTGTCCCGCGTGGTTAACCGCTTGAGAGAGTCCTATGAAACGTTAATGAGCAGGTTCCCCAACCTACGCTTTGAGTACAGGTAAAACTACAGACTCATCTGTTCCATTAAAATGTCCTATTTTCAAACATGGAAGCTGAGAAAAAAGATTCTGATTTTGGATAGAACTGTAGTGCTTCAGTTTGGAAGCTATTAATTAGTCAAGATATTATTTATATACTTTTAGTAGCACATTTGTTGCATTATGTCTTCCCCCCTTTTTCCTTTGTTTTTTATATGAATTTTTAATAAAAGCTTTCAACATAACAATAAAAAATTAACTAATCTAAATAAAGATAGAGAAGAAAAGAAACAAAACAAAAAAGATGGGGGCGACCAAAGAAGGTAGAAGGGAAAAGGAAAGGGGGGGGAAATAAAAAACAATAGAGCCCTCTATCAGCGGTCAGTCTTAATCCTTACCACCCACAAAAGGAGGTGGATCTTCCAGTTCTCACCTAGGAGCTTCCATTTCTTCTTCTAGCCTCCCACCCTGGGAGTTCTTCTCTTCCCTGCCTCTCCCACAGGGTCCTTCATCAGTCATTCATCACCTTCCTCCTCAACCCAACATAGAGGACATCAAAGAACAAAATATTACCTAAACAAACTCAAACAAACAAAAAAGGACAAAAGCTAAAGATCATTAATAGATCATAAAAAAGAGATAAACGAAAGAAGTAGGAAGGACTTCCAATGCTCCATCTGCCCATTATGTATATTTGGGTTATTCAAAATATTAAAAATTGGCTGAGCTTTAATAGGCAATTAGATCACCTCGGGTGTAATGAGTTCCAATCTCAAAAATAGTTAAAAGACGGTAGGTTTTGCTGACCTGATACCCTAAGGGCCTGATAACCTTAAGGTCTATTATGCAGAGTCTCTGAGACGTTCCTCCACATCCAATAACAATTCTTTGTCTCCATGTGACGAGCGACTGCTTTCAGAGTTATGTGAGGTTCATCCCAATCTCCCTATCTTCAAAAGGAGAGTGATGCCAGGATTTGTCCTGGCTATCATAAATAACTGCATAATTATCTCTGTTGTCAGAGCATCGATAGCTAGTCAGCCATTCTCTCCCCCCCCCCCCCCCGCTTTATGTTGTTCTCAAGCAATACATTTGAATTGGCTGATAATATTTAGCAGCCAAATTATGACTGATGATTGTTGTTCATTTTCAGAGATCCAGAAAAGAACTGGAACCGAGATCATGTGAAAGGCCTTGTTGCATCTCTGATTACAGTGAAAGATATCTCTACAGCAACAGCACTAGAAGTAGTTGCTGGGGGTCGACTCTACAACGTTGTGGTGGACACCGAGGTATGTTTTTCTCAATAGGATAAATTAAAAGAAAATATCCAGGCTTTTTAAAGGGTCTTTCTGCACAAAAGACCCTAGATGTGGCAGCAGGTATAGACTGGATGGCAAACTCCTGCCAGTCCTAGCACTCAACAGTGCTAGCACTCAACAGGATGAGGCACCTGTTTGAAATAGGTCTGTCTCATTCACAAACCTTATGGCCTTATTCATATCTTAAGACTCATATGCACAACTAAAGCTTGTCTAACGTGATCTTCATACAGTTTGAGACATAAGCCAGGTGTGAGTTAAAAATTTAACCTATTAAGCTTTTCTACCTTTCAGAAGTTGTAATTTATTACTGCTGCAATCTGTCATTAACAGCACCAGCTATGAGCTAAATGGGTTAGAATGTAGGTGTGATTTTTTTTGTTTTTTCTTCTGTTAGCTTACTGGAAAAAAATTGCTAGAAAAGGGTGAACTGAAGCGTCGCTATACCATTATTCCACTGAACAAAATTTCTGCGAGGTGTGTTGGGACAGAAGCTATCAGAGTGGCTAAAACCTTGGTATGTTCTTAAATAATTTTACAGACTTTTTCCAGTATGCTACTGGTGTTAGTTTCACTTTCTCTATGACACACACTACGTACTCTTTTCTTATGATACGATTTACACTTCCATTTTCTGTATACAGTGGTACCTCGGTTTTCGTATGTCTCCATTAGCAAACATTTCGGTTTTCGAACGCCATACACTGGCGGAGGAAGAGGAGTGCGGGGGGAGCATACTGCCCCTAGCAGCATGATCCCGACAGGGTGCCATCACGGCTGGGCGCCACGCCCCCGCAGGCAGCGCACCACACCCCCGCAGGATGTGCGCCAGCTGTTCTCCACCTGTTCTCCGCCCCCCGGTGCCAGAGCATGAAGCTCCGCCACTGACGCCGTAAACCCGGAAGTAAATGCTTCGGGTTTTGAACACACCTCGGAAGTCAAACATGCCTTATTGAGGCTTCCATATTGAGTTTTCGGTTTTCAAATGTTTCAGAACTTGAATGGTTTTCCAGAACGGATTACAGTGATACCTCGGGTTACAGACGCTTCAGGTTACAGACTCCGCTAACCCAGAAATAGTACCTCGGATTAAGAACTTTGCTTCAGGATAAGAACAGAAATTGCGGTGCCGCAGAAGCGGGAGGCCCCATTAGCTAAAGTGGTACCTCAGGTTAAGAACAGTTTCAGGTTAAGAATGGACCTCCGGAATGAATAAAGTTTGTAACCAGAGGTACCACTGTACGTTCAAAAACCTAGGTACCACTGTATATACCAAATGCTTTTATAGGCTGTGAGTTTGGGATAGATGATTTTGCATACGGTAGTCATTACCTAGACGTCATAGGTGGTCTCTGTCTGAGCAGTGGGTTGTTGGCAGCCGCCACAATTCAACCAATATGTATGTGATACAGTCATTCAGACAGAAGCAGCTGTAGGAGTTGAGGCTGCTGCTGCTGCTGCTTCTGCATCTGCATGGCACCAATCTCCCTGCTGCCTGGTTCCCCTCCCTCCTCATAAGCACCAACGACCCACCTCCCAGGAAGCTAGCAAAGTGATTCTTCCCCCCAGGTGATCCACTTCTGGATTGGATGAATAGGGGAGAGCAAGTCCTTGAGTCTCACTGTTTCTAGTGATTTATGTTCTCTTTTTCTCTGTGCCGTGTTAATTCTTTTTTTATTTTGGACGTTAGGTTGGTGAAGACAGTGTCCATCTGGCTCTTAGTCTGGTGGGGTATGAATCTGAAATTCAAAAGGCAATGGAATACGTTTTTGGAGGCACGCTGGTTTGCGATAACATGGACAATGCCAAGAGAGTTACCTTTGAAAAAAGGATAATGACAAAAACGGTCACCCTTGATGGAGATACCTTTGATCCTCAAGGCACCCTGAGTGGAGGTAATTGCTGCCTTTTATTTCATATTGCACAGCTATAACTGATTTTCTTTCTTTCTTTCTTTCTTTCTTTCTTTCTTTCTTTCTTTCTTTCTTTCTTTCTTTTTGATTGGCTATACTGAATTTGGATTCATTTGCTTGCTTGCTAAAGACTGCCTTTCTAGTTTTATCCCTCTGTTATAATGGACAGGTGTGTTTGTACGCACTGTTTACCCTGGCTTCTGACACTTGAGATGTATATTTTCTGTGATTGTAAATTGTTTAAAATGGTTTTTAATATTGTGCTTTAATTGTTGTAACCTGCCCTGGGACTTGAGCGTGAAGAGCAGGTAATAAATAATAGTTTTAACAATACATGTGGATCACTTGATTCAGCATCACAAATTTTACCCTGCAGAGAGAGCTTTTGTGTCACCTGACATTGTTCCAAAGGCAACCCTTTTCAAGCAACTGAATTCATCATACACAGCTGTGGAGCGACTGGGTTGTGCCTGTGTAGCTTATGTATTCATTGGTCTTCATTCAAGCCGCTGTTTAAGTCTTTCTTCTTTCATGAACCAGGCGCACGACCACAGTCTGCTTCGGTTTTGTGCAAGCTTCAAGAAGTAAAAGATGTGCAACAGGAATTGAAAGCAAAGGAGGCTGAACTGCAGTCAATAGGAAAGGAATTAGAAAGTCTGCAGGGGACTGCTGAAAAGTAAGTATTGTCAGTACTTACTTTTGTATAGAAACCTGAAAAAGTTCACCTCACTTAAAGCAGTTTTATAATGCTGTATTTCACGGGAAGAATTGGGTCTTTTTTCCTAGATAAAAATCTGTGAATAAAAAACAATGATGTATAGAAGCTTAAACATCTACAGATGGTTTGTCATGGAAGCTGGCTTGTAGTAATGCTATCTCCACACCAATTAAAGAGTACAGTTGACTAATTTTGTGTGACATCTGTACTATAGAAATATTACAATTATCACAAGACATTTGTTATGCTTGTTAAATGATAAAATGAGAGGGGCAGGACTGTGTACACTACCTTGAGTTCCTTGGAGGAAAAGACAAGATGCAAATAAATAAAGTTAAATAAAAAGTCATCAGAGAGTATTGCTACTATCCAGTTCAATTGCTTTTAAAGGTACTTGTATATAAAATCTTGGGTGAAACGCTGGTTGTTGTTTTTAAACTGTTTAATTTTTTAAGGTATCGTCAGCTGAAGCAGCAATGGGAGATCAAATCTGAAGAAGCAGAACTATTGCAAACCAAGTTGCAGCAAAGTTCCTATTACAAACAGCAGGAAGAATTGAATACATTGAAAAATACAATTGGTGAGAAGAAAACGGTGATAGCTTATTTTAACTGGCTGTATGTACTGTTACTTTGGGTTAGAGTCTGCAAGCCGGTTGCTTAGCGAGGGAAATGATTTTTAAAAAATAATCGTTTTAAAAGATAAATTAAGTCAATGTGGTAGTTTGGTAACTTTTTGTATTTCTTGCCGGTGGCTAATATTTATCTTTCTCCAAAGGAGAATTAGCCTCTTTAATCTCAGGTAGCTTTCTGCAAAGTGCATTCTACGTTGAGTCACTGGTGCTTGACACCCGTGGTAGCCAGGCAAATCATTCAGATCAGATTCCAGCCTCGCAAAGTGGCCCAGGACTGGTATTGCTTCGGCAAGGGCTGGGCTGGCGTGATGGGCTCCGTTCACCCTCCATGCCCCCCCCCCCCGCATGGCGTGTGCACATACCTGCCCCGGGTGCCAGAAAACCACGCTACGGCACTGGCTGAGCCTCCGTCTTTATCAGTAGGCATTACAAGGCTGTCATATTACTTTAGAGATGACAGAATTTTTAACTTTCAAAATATGTCATGCCTTTACAAAAGGAACATTTCATTTTCTCTCGAGGTTTCCTTGGGGGATTTTTTGCTTTGAACAGAATTGCTGTAGAATCTTTCTGCCCAGAAGTTTGTGATCAGTAGCCTCTTCCTTTTCAGAGGAAAGTGAGGAGACTTTGAAGAAAACAAAAGAGGTTCAGAAAAAGGCAGAGGAAAAGCTCAAAGTGCTGGAAAACAAAATGAAAAATGCTGAAGCAGAAAGGGAAAAAGAGTTGAAAGATGCCCAGCAGAAGCTTGATGGAGCCAAAAAAAAAGCTGATGCGTCCAGCAAAAAGATGAAAGAAAAGGAGCAGGTAAAACTTTTAACAACAGTGTAATGGTGCCCAAACATTTAAATAGTCTTGAAATTAACTGAAACTTGTGATTGTTCCTAAACTAAATAACATTGTGGAAATGACTCATTGGGAATCCCGGAAGTTCCCAGGAAGGTTATTTGGGGCTTCTTCGTATGAGGATCAATAACGGCAGAAGAGTTCTCACATTGCAAACAGCTTGCTCAGTTTTCCCTTGCGGTGCAATGTTGTGGACAAGTTTTGTGTGTGTTCTGAGCGTACATTTCATGTTATGCTGCCATGACATCCATCAGAACTGGCTTAGGGCACCCTGTGAAAGGAGAGTGCATTGTCAAGCCATGCCCCAGAATTGCCTGCCGCAAGCAACTATTGTGGGGGAGGCACTTAGGTGGTCCTTGGAAGACAGTTGGATGCGGGAAAGCTTTCAACCGTCAAGAGAACCTTGGAAAACATTTGCCCAACCCACCTTGATAGTCTAGTGTGCATAATTTCATTAGATTAAAACCAAGCAAGTGCTATCTGTGTAGCACAAATATGAATGCCTTGTCAGGAGCAAGTCCCACTGCGTTGTTTTTTGTTTGCTTGCTTTGTTCAGGAAGCTGAAGCTCTAGCATTGGAACTTGAAGAGCTAAAACGGGAACAAAACTCTTATACGCAACAGATCGAGGCGGTGAATGAAGCTATAAAATTGTTCCAAGAGCAGATTGAGGTCATTTCTGCTGAGGTAGCAAAAAACAAGGTAAGTCTTGTCATTCTGATTTAATGAAAGAGGCAACCTGATATGTCTTCTTGAACTCTCAAGCTTTAAGAAAAGAGCGGCTGATGAGTCAATACCCCAAACATATCCTAAAATACTATGCTGGCAAGTCCCATTTTTGTGCTTGCCAAGTCCCTCTGTTGGCATTCCGTTTTGTCTCTTGAATCACATCTTGAGGGTGGGGGACTTGCCCAGCAAGGGAGACTAGCTTTGCCTGTAAGGTGCCAGTTGCTGATCCACACTATAGCTTCTTTAAATCTTGAAAGCTTTTTTTGTTTTGAGTTTTAATACGTTAAAACTTACTATTTTAAATATTTCCAGTCCACATTTAATCGTAAATCAGTGTGGGGAGATAATTGACTCCTTTGCTGTTCAGGAATCCGTAAAGAATGCTAAAGAGGAACTGGCTAAGCAGAAAGCAGTGGTGATGGCCCAGGACAAAGAAATCAAAGCGAAATCTACAGAGGCTGTGAAATATAAAGAACAGAATAACAAGGCGCAGCTTCAGATCAAGGAGCTGGAACACAATATCAGCAAACACAAGCAGGAGGCTTCTGATGCTTCTGCAAAGGTATGTTAACAAATCTACTTCCCCACCAGTGAGTAAGGTCCCTACTTCTGATACTTTTAACTGTGTTTGAATTTAAAATATGCATATTGTGGGCAGAGATGTATTGGCTGCTGAGTAAGCCAAAGGAGTGCATTGCTTGTTCATCTCCCATTACCATTGTTTGGCTTCCTTTATCTATTAAAGGTGATGCGGCTGCAAAAACCTTGTGATCCTACTAGCAAATGCAAGATTAATATCCCAAACAGAAGCTTCCCTAACAGATTTCCTCCTCTCATTGCAAGATAAACTTGCCCTTTCGTACCAAAGATGCAACACAATATCAACGCTGAACCCAATAAGTTTTCATACTCGAAGTTTTGGGGGCTTCCCACAGCACACAGTTTGGAATTGCTGTGCTAAGAGTTACAGAAACTTCTTTCTTTCTTTCTTTCTTTCTTTCTTTCTTTCTTTCTTTCTTTCTTTCGTAGATTAATATGACTCTATAAAAGTTCTAGACTGGGTTTTTTTGTTTGTTTTTTACAGGTTGCCAAAATGCTAAAAGACTATGAATGGATAGCTTCAGAGAAAAACCTTTTTGGCCAGCCAAACACAGCTTATGATTTCAAAACTAACAATCCAAAAGAAGCTGGCCAGAGACTTCAGAAATTGCAGGAAAAGAAAGAGAAGTTGGGCAGGAATGTCAACATGAGAGCTATGAACATGCTTACAGAGGCAGAAGAAAGAGTTAAGTCGCTTTCACTCCACTCTTTCCCCCTGCCACCTCCCAGTTACTGTGTACACAGCCATACCATATCCTGCATTACCCTACCCTAATGTGGAAACAGCATGTTTTGTTTTGTTTTTGCGTGGAGTGCCCTATCTGGGTGGATGGAGCAGCCAAGTAATTTCGTTGTCCCCAAAGGGGACAATGACAATAAAAATCTATTCTATTCTATTCTATAGTGAACAACAAACTGGATGGCTTTAGATGCGTGACTATGCAGAAAGCAGGCAATATCTAACTAGCATGTCCTGTCAGCACGGTGATTTTCATTTGTGCAGCGCCTGCCTCACGCTCTCCCCAGATCTGCTCCAGAGAGTTGGGGGAGCCCCTAGAGTAAATTTAGAGGGTGTGTAGCGGAGGAGAGTGTCAAGGGCAGAGAGGGTTGTTTTCCATTGAGCAAGCAGAAATCCTTGTGCTGATGGAATGCTTTCATTGGCTACTGCCCAGTGTTTTTCTGTGCACTTCAAGCAAAAGACCTCCATAACATTCTTAAAGGAGTCATTCAAACTTCCTGTTAATGAGCTATAATTATTAGCAGGTTTTTACCCAGCTGCCTAAAGCATTCAGATGCCTGGTGCCAGAATGGCCAGCACATATGATACGGAAAACTGCAGCCAATAGCAAGAGGGGACTGTGACACTGCTGCTAAGAGAGATCTTCTGTGACATCAGAGCAGGTCAGCCAGTGACAGCAAAAAAGGCAGTACAGGCAAAAGAGTAGTGGTATATATTAGAAGGATTCTGCTTTTTGTTCCAAACTATCAGTGTAGTATCAAGCTTCTGCAGCATTGGTTCGTACTTCCACACCACCAAATAAATACTGACAACTCCACAAAGCACTAAAGTCTCTGACCCTACAAGCACCTTCTTTACCTTGCTTTTGTGAAATTGTTCAAACACACACAAAAAATCAAGGAAAACTGCAAGTTCTACAACCTAATCTGCCCCATACCAAGTCACATGATTTTCAATCTTGTCTGTTTCTAGTACAATGACTTGATGAAGAAGAAAAGAATTGTTGAGAATGACAAATCTAAAATTCTTGCGACAATTGTGGAGCTTGACCAAAAGAAAAATGAAGCTTTAAATGTTGCCTGGCAGAAGGTAGGTCTCTAGTTTGATAACTCTTCTGTACATGGGCTCAAGAATAAACTTAATTTCATGGGTCTTTTTTTTTAATGGATTAACCAAAATACATTGTCCATTTAACTATTACTTGAGATGCACAAAAGTCCCATCAAGCAAAATGAGTGGCAAAAAAAGACCTTTATCGCCAATGGAATTGCTGTGTGCTAGAAATGGAAGCCATGATTTAGGTCTCGGTCTTACTCAAAAGAACTTCTAAAAATATGGTGGTTGTGTTCAATTTCCCAGGTAAACAAAGACTTTGGCTCAATTTTCTCAACACTTCTGCCTGGGTCCAATGCTATGCTGTCTCCTCCTGAAGGCCAAACTGTTCTAGATGGTCTCGAGTTCAAAGTTGCTTTGGGGAACACTTGGAAGGAAAATTTAACTGAATTAAGTGGGGGCCAAAGGTTAGTGTGATATATCTATATATTTATATATATATAAATGCAAATGTAGCACAAAATCAAATACAACTGTTAAATTTGCCTTCTGTCCACCCTTTCCCATCCTTGCTGTAGGGATGTCCATTTTTTTATGATACATTGTTCTGTGTAATAGTCTGGATACTGACCTTGTTAAGTTTCATGAGTTCAGTGAAAAAATTGTGAAATGTTCTTTTATTATTTCCGATTATTAAGAACAACAGGAGTTGGGTAGCTAAACTAAAATAGCTGCTAAGAAATCGGTCGGAAAGTTTAAAAAAGCAACTGTGGGTTTGGCCTCCATTAACCTAATAAATAGTTTTATATGTGTGGAAATGTCTATAGAGGTATAGCAAGAGGTGTTGAGGTTTACATGATGTCGTTGTTTTACTCAAAATTTTCAAGGCCTAGCTGTGTCACTTTGCATTAATCTCAAAGAGAGAAGTATTGTGAAGTATTCATTAAATACTATTCCAGAAAGCTAAAAAAAGAGTGTCCGTTATTGAAAATAGGGATACAGGTATTCACATATAAAACATGGATGTGTCTGGTTCTCTATTTTTGTTTTGCATTTCAGGTCTCTTGTAGCTTTATCTTTGATATTAGCCATGCTTCTCTTCAAGCCAGCTCCAATTTACATCTTGGATGAGGTAGATGCAGCCCTTGATCTGTCACACACCCAGAATATTGGACAGATGCTTCGAACCCACTTCAGACATTCCCAAGTAAGAAGCTAGTAACAACGAGTGTAATTTTCACAGAGTATCTTCTGAACAAATGCTTCTGGGTCTTGAAAGGGTTCTCGTTCTCTCTCTTATCGGGTACATTTGTTCATCTCTATCTCGGTTGCTCGTTCTTTCTATAAAAGTAACGGGAATAAATGGAGATTCCCACAGAATATTAAAAACACCATCAAACATTAAAAACAGGGCTGCCTTCAGATGTCTTCTAAAAGTCGTATAGTTATTTATCTCCTTGACATCTGTGGGGAGGACATTCCGCAGGGCAGCATGACTACCGAGAAGGCCCTCTGCCTGGTTCCCTGTAGCTTCACTTCTCGCGGTGAGGGAACTGCCAGAAGGTCCTCGGAGCTGGACTTCAGTTTCCGGGCTGAACAATAGTGCTTGGGCAGATTTATCTGTTCATGAGAGGACTGCCGTTAGACACTGTTGCATTCCACTGATAACTGTTTCAAACATATGCTTAACAATGTGCTTTTTCGGTTCCTAGTTCATTGTGGTATCGCTGAAGGATGGTATGTTCAACAATGCAAATGTGCTCTACAAGACGAAGTTTGTGGACGGCATTTCCACTGTGGCACGGTATACCCAGGCTCTGAATAATGGCACAGCACAGCCAAGAGGGGAAAAGACAAAAACGAAGCGTCAAAGAGCAGAGGCAGCTGTCTGACAACATCTATTGCACCCATTTGAAACTATGATTATATTATACAAACCTGTCTTGTACCTAGTAGTGATATTTCATATTTTTTGGATGGAATTCAAGCTACTTTTTGCAGCTGCTAAACTGCTGGCTTTGGCTCACTTTTATGTTCATATTTCTGAACTATCATGGCAGTTCATCTGTTTGAGGCAGCTTTGTATATATACCTTTTAAGCGCTGAGTAAGTAATTTGTTTGCACTTCAGATACAGTAAACTGTGCATTGAAACTGAACTTACCTGTCTCGGTTTGATGATCAAATTATTCAACAGAGCAGGGGGGAAGCCAAAATGGTGCACTTCAGAGGTTGAAGGACTCCTGTAATTTCTTAGTATTAGTCATGCAGACTGGGAACTGATGGGAGTACAACGAGCTTTGGAGGGGCACGACAGAAAAGAAGGTCTGTAACACTTACTGCTCAAACAGTGCTTAACTCTTGATACCCCACTTTCTTTTTGTATAGTTAATGAAATGTTCATCTTTGATTTAATAAACCAGTTGGAACACAATGGTCTCTTTCTGCTCGTTGCTTCTGAATTTACCACAGAAATTGGTAAAACAGACTTAGCATATCATTTTGCATATGATTAGCAAGGTTGTGTTTTAAAAAATAATAATTGCAATAATGAGCAGGTGTCTTAGACATAAGCAGGCAAGGAGGCAATCTGAAGACGGTAAAGTTCAGTTGGGTTGGAACCGCCAAATTCGGGTGTTAGATCCATTTAAAACTGATTCCTTCTGTAATCCTAGTTATACAGAGAGGATGAGCTGCCTTTCTATTCTCTCTCACTGGCCTGGCCTTACTAATGGTTTCTGCAAAAGTGCATCATGCGTCTCTGTACCTGGCAGTCAGAGGTGCACTGCACCCCCCAGGGATCCCTGTAGAAACATGCTCTCCCACAGCACGTTGACCTGGCACCAAAATGGGCATTTCGCTAGCATGTAACTGAAGGCAGTTGATAGAATGATCCATCCAGAAAATGAGATGCTCAGTATTGGGTAATGTGTGCTGAACTTTTTAGGGCAAATCCTAAAAGTCTTTCATTTGAATCATTGATTGTCTCTGAGGAGGGTGTTCCTTGCACAGTTCTTAGTCCTTCACAGAAAAGCCTTAGCTCACCTCAAATACATAGAAGACGGTATGTATGTTTGGGAATTGGGCTAGAGCTAGATGATCCTTTAGGTCCCTTCGAACTCGATGATTCAGTTTCTAACTATAAAGGCAAGAGGACTCTGGGTTAGGTATCTTGGCATAGTTTGAAATTAAAATAGTCTGTTAAACCACGCTTTTTGACGTGATCCTCAGGTTATGTGGCACTGTTAGATGTTTTTGTTAGGCAAAACTCAGCTTGTCTTTAAAAATCTTTTTCTGTCTTCCCACAAACCAGGGGGGAGGGGGGAGTCTTTTAAATCACTTTGTAATGTGAATATAGACCTGGACTGAGCAGCAGAGGGCGATCTTAACATAGCAGTGGCCGTAGCTGAAAAGACCAAGCCACATTCGCTTCTTTTTGGCTGGCCTTTCTATACTCACATGCAGGAACATGATGGCACTTTGAAGCTTCTTTCAAATGTGGGTTGGTACAGCTCCACAATGCTTTTTAAATGAACCAGTAAAGGGGAATATGATGTGCATCTTCACAGGCATTGTGCTGCTTTCCAATGCATCGAAATGCAACCACGCCATGGGGTTATGCTGCAGCAGGAGCAGAGGGCCTCCTTCCAACCAGGGGGTCACATTTCCAGTGGGGGGCAAAGCTAGAGGCAAAAGGAGACAGGGAAATGATTGCACGAGTTGCCATTATCCAGAAAGTTCAAGGTTGTATCCCAGCCAGGTGGAAACAAACTTGGTGCAAATCATGACCAGTGAAGGGTCTGGCCTGGGGAGAATGCTGAGGGCCGGTTAGAGAGACCTGGAGGGCCACATCCAGTCCCTGAGCTTGAGGTTCCCTATCCATGCGCTGCAGGCTGTAGAAAGAGTTGCATTTTTGACAAATAGCGGAAGGTGCTGTCAGATCTTGGGAACAATTGTGTGCTTTTCTGAAATATGTTTTGTGACGGGTGTTAGTTTAAAAGCAACATACACACCCTCTGTGAACCCAAAGGCTGCAATCCTGCTGGGAGTCTGCCCTATTGAACTCAGTAGGTCACACTCTGGAGTAGACATGATTGAGATGGCAGCATGCTTGCTCAACTCCTCCCTTTGGCTTCCTCTCGTAGGCTGTTCAGAGAGAAACCAAGGTTTCCATGCACGTGGTTCCAGCTCCAGCCCCTGATGTCTCCAGCTAGGGCTGAGAAAAGACTCCTGCTTCAAACTCCAAAGAGCTGTGCCAGCCAGTACAGAGACAGTACTGGTCCTTGGTGGACCAGTGGTTTTCACTCATTGTAAGGCAGATTCTTATTTTCAGAGGTCTTTGGCAAGGAGGTGCATTGCCGGCTCTGAAGCAGGGAGAGACCCATGGGCCAGAAACTCAAAAAGTTTGCTTTTTGTCGCCTTTAGCGCTCTGCCAGTGACTTCCTTGGCCATCAGGGTTGGCTCTGCCCTGCCTCCCCTCCTCCTCTCTTGGTCAATCCGTCTGCTTTCCTCCTTCCCTCTGCTTGCTGCTTGAGTGCAGAGGCACAATAAAAACGTAGTTTAAAAAGAACAGTAGGCATTGGAGACAGCTGATCTATGAATGTGTGTTATCCTTTAAGAGGAAGGTAAAGGGAGGGGACGCGGGTGGCGCTGTGGGTTAAACCACAGAGCCTAGGGCTTGCTGATCAGAAGGTCGGCGGTTCGAATCCCCGCGATGGGGTGAGCTCCTGTTGCTCGGTCCCAGCTCCTGCCAACCTAGCAGTTCGAAAGCACGTCAAAGTGCAAGTAGATAAATAGGTACCGCTCCGGCGGGAAGGTAAACGGTGTTTCCATTCGCTGCTCTGGTTCGCCAGAAGCGGCTTTGTCATGCTGGCCACGCTGTACGCCGGCTCCCTCGGCCAGTAATGCGAGATGAGCGTCGCAACCCCAGAGTCGGACACGACTGGACCTAACGGTCAGGGGTCCCTTTACCTTTAAAGGTAAAGGGACCCCTGACCGTTAGGTCCAGTCACGGACTACATTTAGGAATCAGTGGGTCTACTGCCTTTCTTTGTACTTGCTGAAGGAATTACAAGGCAAGGTCTTGTTAAGGTTCTAGCTTTCTGAAAATTCTTTATGTACTGTTTTAGGTGTTTGACACGAAGCGGGTCCACAGTCCAGAGAACCGCGGCTATCGCCATCTCGTGCTGCTCTATGGGTGCCCTAAACCTTGGGCCTCCAGCTGTTTTTGGACTACAACTCCTATCATCCCTTGCTAGCAAGACCAGTGGTCAAGGATGATGGGAATTGTAGTCTGAAAACAGCTGGAGGCCCAAGGTTGGGGAACACTGCCCTAAACCATTGGTGCCCTAAATGTTTTGAAGCAGTGGTGGTGGAGGGGCAGGACCCTGATTCAGAATGCAGAACAAAAGCGACCATTCTGTCACTGGGTGAAAAAATAATTCTCTTTGCCTCTGCAGAAGAGTGGGTACTGGAATTTCTCTCAGCCCAGCTTTGAATACCAGTCTGTGTTATCCAATGCCTGTTCTTTTCTGTTATGCTCATGGATGGGACAAATGGATATATTTTTTTCCTGCACTTAGAGTGTGTGTGTTACTGTAATAACTATGAAATGACTAATGGGGTTCAACCACATTATTCTCACGACGTTTTGTGAAAGAGTTAGCTGAGAAAACAACCACCACCAAAATGTTTCGTCACAATGAGTTTTAAATAAAGCCCTGCTATATGATGGAATTTCTGAAAATTGGTAAAAATGTCCCCCCCTCCAAAAAAACTCAAGAACTTTTGTGTCTAGATTTTCACTTTTTGAAATATGGCAACCCTACATTAGGGGGGCAAATGGGGAAAGAGGATTTGGATTTTGTGTCAAAGCCTGTCTCTGAAAACCTCAACAGTAAGCGGGAGATGTTGCAGTCAAGCTTCAATTTTGTTCTCAGAAACAAATATTTGAGCTTCCGTATTTAGCACAGAGGCAGCCTTTTTTAATCTTTTGTGTATGTATTTTGTGGCTGGCACTTGTTGCTTAGTACGTTTGAAGAGGATGGCTTTGGACTGCAGGATCTTAGGGTTGAAGAAGTCTTGAGATTATTCAATGTTTCTGATTTGGAATGAAGAATAAAGGGCAGGCAGAAGGTATATTGTGAGTGAGCAATAGATCAATGACAATTTTCAAACAGACAGCTCTTCCAAAGCAATTACTCTATTCCCAACTTAAAAATGAAAAGCGTAATGCTGGTCATCAACAAAAGAGGTTTAACGACTCTCTCAAGGCAAATCTTTTAAAATGTAGTACCGTGTTTCTCCTAAAATTAGACACCGTCTTATATTTTTTCCCCTCAAAAAAACACAGTATGGCTTATTTTCGGGGGATGTCTTATTTTAACCGCTCTGCGTCGGTATGCTACATAGCCATGCCTATCCAGGCCGTCTTAAGGGAGAGGCGCCGCGTCACTATGTCTTATTTTGAGGGTATGGCTTATTTTCGGGGTATGGCTTATATTTTGCAAATGCATAGAAATCCTGCTACGGCTTATTTTATGGCTACATCTTATTTTAGGAGAAATGGTATAAACACAGACAACTGGGAAACACTGGCCTGTGAGCGCTCCAATTGGAGAGCAGCCTTTACCAAAGGTATATTGGGCTTTGAAGACACTCAAACTCAGGACAAAAACGAAGAAACGAGCTAAGAGGAAGGCATGCTTGGCAAACCCTCACCGTGATCAACTCCTGCCTTGAAACCTATGTCCCCACTGTGGAAGGACGTGTGGATCCAGAATTGGCCTCCACTGTCACTTGCGGACTTACTGTTAAGACTGTGTTCATGGAAGACCATCTTACTCGGCTACGAGTGATTGCCGAAGAAGAATCTTACAAAAAATCCTGAACCACTCAGACCTTCCTCTGATCCAGCAAGGACCTTATGTTCTTGGGCAAGCAGCCATACTCCATAGTGCTTAACAAAGATGAATTATACCTAAGAGATCTTGACCTATGCATGCCTTTAAAACGTGTACCGTGTCAGACTGAAAGCAGCCAAGCCGCTGTTCAAGTGCAGAGCTTGCCTTCACTCGTTAATTCCTCCACAATGTTGTTTTAAAGATTTCCTTTGCAGTATACAAAAGGTAAAATATCCCTGCTTTCTAAATCTACAGGATGCCTTAAATAACCCTTTCTTGGGCTTATTATCCTATGAAAGCTTATTGGCTTTAGAGGCAATTGTCTTAGAACTGTATGAAATGCCTTTGGAGCCCTGACAGTTTCCTTCCTGTTCAGGTTTAAAGGATTTTCCCACTGGAATCATATATATGGTTGTGTTTTCCCTTCTTATGGGAAGTTGGTTTTCATTAGAAAATATATTGTAATGCAAACAAGCTGAGGAGGTTGTGGCCATCTCATAAATTTATGAGCGGGGACTATGGATTACTGAGTACTTTGAATTTTTTAAGCTCCCACATAGAGAAAAATGAAACCATTATTAAAAACACCAGGGGTGGGTGGGTGTTTTAAAAAATAGTTTGGGCACTTTCAGCTCCAACTGGGTTTGTATGAGGCAGAAGGGAAGTCTGTGATCTTGAGTCAGTATGTTTGCCAGTTTTCTAAGTTTTCCACAGCGATTTGAGGTTTAGATGTTCCTCTTGCCAAATATTGGGGAAAAGGCATTGATGTTCTGGGGGACAGAGAGCTAGCCAGACTACAGAGTAGTGCATGGCTTAGACTGGTAACACAGGCATATACCCCCAACATAGCTGTCAACTTTCGGATTTGAAAATAAGGGATCAGCAGCCTCACCTGTCCCGGGGACAGTCTATGGTTCTCGGGGACAGTCCACGCCGCGGTAATCCCCTCCCCCCAGGCTACAAATTAATTTACACCAGGCTACACACCATTGTCTTTCCCCACCTCAGGGTTTCTTTTCCAGGGAGTCTTCTCTTCTCATGAGATGCTTCAGGATCTGTCCTTCCGGTGAGCAGCCAGGGCCGATGTCCTTCAGAATGGATCGGTTTGATCTTCTTGCAATCCACGGGACTCCAGCACCACAATTCAAAAGCGTCAATTATTCATGGGGGGATTGATCAGGTTCACTCTTGGCTCTCTGGCATCCATTAATGACTTCTTATACAAACGTATTGCAGACTTTGCATCCTTTAACACTCTTTTGGAAGGAGTGTATTTGTGGGCTGGGCCAGAGTGGCTGATTTTACATGCAAGCAAAGCACAAACAATGCTGTTGTCTAATGACATCCTATTCTCTGTAACTATTGGTGAGCAACGCGGCTGAGGAGCCTCCCTGGCTGGCAGGGAGGGAGAGGAGCTGCTTCCTTTGAAATCCGGGAAATTTATGGGATATCTAATAATCCGGGATAGCAGCGGGAAACGGCGTTGGAATAAGGGAATTTTCCACCCCCCCCCCAAGGGAAGCTTGATAGCTATGACCCCAAAGGACACTGTAGGGCTTTTTTTTCAGGGGGAACTCACAGGTACTCAGTTCCAACTCCTCTCAGGTGGGTTCCAGCAAGTGGCTTTTTCTCCCTGGGGGTATTCAAATGTACACAGTACCGGCACCTTTCCCCCAAAATGTTAAATGTGTGACACTTAGTGAAGCAACTTCATGGTACTTGGCACCTTTTTTTATAGGGGGAAAAATCACTGACCATATGAATATTTGCTCTTAAGAAGTGCGGCTGGAGTCAGTGGCCAAAGGAACCACAGCTCAATCAGCCTGATGCTGAGATTTTGCTTTATTGCTTGTTTTATTTATATTATAATTATATATCACTTTATTGCAAAACGTCAGGGCAGGGTACAGCGTTAAAAAGAACTTAAAAGCAATACAGAAGAAATGTTAAAATTATTGGCTACAGAATAAAATTTCAAACAACCACAAATGTAAGCATGAAAAGGTCTTCGAGATATGCATGCAAGTCAAAGGTGGAGATGATGGTTAGATTTCTGCTGAAAGAGGGTTCTACAGCATAGGACTTACAACACTATATGCCTGGTATTTCTGGCTGAGATCAGTCAGGCCTCAGTAACAGATTCTCCTCTGGAGAATCTCAGTGATCAGGCTGGGATATAAGGACTCAGTGATCCTTAAGTTATCCTGGGCCCAAGTTGTTTGGGTCTTTGTATATCAACACAAGCAGACCCTCCAAGTGTCCCTATTTTTCAGGGACAGCCCCGGATTTACAGAAGCTGTCCCAGTTTCCGATTTGATCCCGGAATATCCCGCTTTTCCTTAGGACGTCCCTATTTTCATCAGAGAAATGTGGGAGGGTATGGAGTTATGCGACCCCCAAGCCAAGGAGATAAGTAACTATACAGTCTTTAGAAGACATCTGAAAGCAGCCCTGTATAGGGAAGCTCTTTAATGTTTGGTGTTTATTATTATTATTATTATTATTATTATTATTTATTTATATGTTGGAGGCTGCCGAGAATGACTGGAGCAACCCAGTCAGATGGGCGGGGTATAAATAATAAAATCATAAGTGTTGTTATTATGATGGAATAAAGGTAAAGGTAAAGGGACCCCTGAGCATTAGGTCCAGGCACGGACGACTCTGGGGTTGCGGCGCTCATCTCGCTCTATAGGCTGAGGGAGCCGGCGTACAGCTTCCGGGTCATGTGGCCAGCATGACTAAGCCGCTTCTGGCGAACCAGAGCAGTGCACGGAAACGCCGTTTACCGTACCTTCCCGCCTGAGCGGTACCAATTTATCTACTTGCACTTTGACTGCTAGGTTGGCAGGAGCTGGTAACGAGCAACGGGAGCTCACCCTGTCGCGGGGATACGAACCACTGACCTTTCGATCGGCAAGCCCTGGGCTCTGTGGTTTAATCCACAGCACCACCTGGGTCCCTTATGATGGAATAGGACGTCCCTATTTTAATGGGAGAAATGTGGGAGGGTGTATGGACAAGGACTTTGCCTGGGAATTTCCTAGTTGATACAACAAGAGATGTTGCTT
Organism: Darevskia mixta; assembly: GCA_034641385.1. Lineage (NCBI taxonomy): Eukaryota > Metazoa > Chordata > Lepidosauria > Squamata > Lacertidae > Darevskia > Darevskia mixta. Next base: position 20,220,962 of record JAWWNH010000017.1, read on the forward strand.
TACTGAGGAACAGCGAGGTGTGTAGGGCCATCAAAACGATTGCTCCCTAGGGTCCTGTCTGGTTCTATGAAGGTGGCCTTATTCTCTGGTATTCTGAGGAGCCATGGTTGATGAAGCATGTTGGAGGACGTCTGGAGCACAAGTGTTGGAAATCTTGATCCAAAAGCTGATCAAGCGTGTTAAGGACACATAATCATGGTAGTAAAGGCAGCGAATCAGTCTTTGTTTTGCGCTGAAGAATATGAACTGAGGGACACCGAAATTTAGCATTTATTTGCTTATTTGTTTCATAAAATTTGTACTCAACTTGATGGTAAAAAACAACAACACAAACCCTCAAAGTGGTTTAAAAAAAAGTTAAACCAAAAAAATCACGAGAAATTTTCAACCATGCTTAAAACCATATAAAAGTTAAAATACTAACAGATTAAAATTCACTTTCTAAGCATCTGGGACGCTTATAATGCCTGCTTGCTTGGTCTTCTTGGCTTCATTTCCACCAAACCACTTCTGTGGAGAGAGAAATAAGCCTGTTGTCTTTGGAGTCCATGAATAAGGCACAAACTGATTCTATTTTTTAATTAATTTCTTGGTGATGTTTCTTTATCTTGGCATTTTGGGTACACGGCACCGATAACCGCTCGTAATTAAAACACTGGTTGAAAAGCTCTTTTGATCCACACTCCCATTTTGGCTTTGAATCGAGATGGAGTAGCACCATTAATTCCAAGAAACTGCTTTGATGTTTGCTTCAATACATCTTTGACCACAAACAACAGCCTCAGCTGTTGGAAGCGTAGGAGCGCTGGCTTCACTTCTTCGATAGTGAAACAGTGAAAAATAAGCATGATCGCTTGCATCCCTCATAAACAAGTAGTAGCATAATCCTGTTCTGTACCACTCTGTCACTACTGGTAAGCTGCAGCCTTTCATTCACCATCAAACATTATAATAATGCTTACATTCTGAGTCAGCAAGAGCTGCTAACTGCTTCAGCTTTTGTTTGTTTTACTGGCTCTGTCCCTGTTCCTTTAATGGCAACCTGTCACCCAGAAATTTAGCAGATTAAGGTTTTCCAAGCCTGCAGGGAAAAACTTCACTGACTTAATTTCTACAACCCAGGCTTCTGTTTAAGACCAGGTCTTGCTTGCTATCATTTCCAGAACCAGATTCTATCACACCCTCCAAAGTGTCCCTATTTTCCAGGGATAGTCCTGGATTTACAGAAGCCGTCCCAATTTCTGATATGATCCTGGAATATCCCGCTTTTCCTTAAAGGTAAAGGGACCCCTGACCGTTAGGTCCAGTCGCAGACAACTCTGGGGTTGTGGCGCTCATCTCGCTTTACTGGCCAAGGGAGCCGGCGTACAGCCTCCGGGTCATGTGGCCAGCATGACTAAGCCTCTTCTGGCGAACCAGAGCAGCGCATGGAAACGCCGTTTACCTTCCCGCCAGAGCGGTACCTATTTATCTACTTGCACTTTGTGCTTTTGAACTGCTAGGTTGGCAGGAGCAGGGACCGAACAATGGGAGCTCACCCTGTTGCGGGGATTCAAACCTCTCACCTTCTGATTGGCAAGCCCTAGGCTCTGTGGTTTAACCCACAGCGCCACCCGCGTCCCTTAGGATGTGCCTATCTTCACTGGAGAAATGTTGAAGGGTATGAAGCTATGCAACCCCTGAGCCAAATAGATAAGTAACTATACAGCCTTTAGAAGACATCTGAAGGCATCCCTATATGGGGAAGTTTTTTTAATGTTTAATGTTTTATTATGTGTTTCTATACGTGGGAAGCTGCCCAGAGTGTCTGGGGCAACCCAGTCAGATGGGTGAGGTATAAATCAAATAAATAATAATGACAATAATTTTTTTATTGAATAGGACGTCTCTATTTTCATTGGAGAAGTGTTGGGGGTCTGTTCTATGCCTTGACATCCTAGGAAGCTATAGTGACCTTAGTGACTTGCTCATTTTTACAGGCCTGAGTTAACCCAACTTGAGTTAGAAGAACATTTACTAGGCTTGCAACCCATACCAGACTTCATGTCAGAACAATGCATACTCCCCACAACTGTTCCATTTTTAATTGGCACATCTTGGAATCGCAGAAGCCCATCCTGGATTCTGTTTGCATCCCAGAATGTCCCTGTTTTGGGGATGACAATGTCGGAGGGTAAAGAAGGCTGATTGCCGAAGAATTGATGCTTTTGAATTATGGTGCTGGAGGAGACTCTTGAGAGTCCCATGGACTGCAAGAAGATCAAACCTCTCCATTCTGAAAGAAATCAGCCCTGCGTGCTCACTAGAAGGACAGATCCTGAAGTTGAGGCTCCAGTACTTTGGCCACCTCATGAGAAGAGAAGACTCCCTAGAAAAGACCCTGATGTTGGGAAAGGTTGAGGGCACAAGGAGAAGGGGACGGCAGAGGATGAGATGGTTGGCAGTGTTCTCGAAGCTACTAACATGAGTTTGGCCAAACTGCGAGAGGCAGTGAAGGATAGGTGTGCCTGGCGTGCTCTGGTCCATGGGGTCACGAAGAGTCAGACACGACTGAACGACTGAACAACATGCACAATGCAGGAATAAGCGAATGCGGTACTCTCCAGATGATACAGTATTTGACTCAAAATCCTATCAGCAATGCCAATGGTGAAGGAATATGTGAGACGTAATCCAACACACTATGGAGGACACCATGCTAGGCTGCCCCTTGTGTAGTGAATTGGCCCTCCTGGCTTGCCATACTGGAAGCAGCCAGAACCGGCTCTCTGGCACTGTGCTTTTAGTTCTGGTTCTGCATTCTAATCCCTTCTCACAGCTATTTCCTTCTGAGCAAATCAGGAAGAATGTTCAGTAAACAGATTATCTGTAAGCCACCCGTAATTATTTGATGATGCAAGCCCATAAGAACGGCAGTGACAAGGGATTATTATCTGAGGTGTTGATCATCCACAAAGGCACCATACGTCGCAAGTTATCTATTTGTTATTTATTTATTTGGATGGCGTCTTGTTACACCTCCTTCCGGCAACTCCTGCGGCCAAGCTGAGGCCAAACGTCTTGCTCTGCTTTTCTTTGGACCACATCGGTGAGGCCGAGAGGGGAGGTCTTGTCGTCTGGGCAGCCCAGGACCTCCAAACACACCGGCCAGGATTGCGCCCCGGAGACGTCACTTGGGTGTTGCTAATACAGTGGTTCAACTTCGTAGCCCTGGAGGCGCGCACCTCATTGTCTCTGGAGACAGCCGGGTGCCAACCACCCCGCTGTTTAGCCAAAAAGGCTCCCAAAGTGACTTGCATGAAACCAGTTAAAACAAGACAGTCCTTGATCACAGGCTTATAGTTTAAAAAGGACAACATGCAAGGGGAAAGGGACAGGGAAGGGAAGGGAAGGGAAGGGAAGGGAAGGGAAGGGAAGGTTCAAACTCAAACCATTTTTCTTACAGTGATCACCAGCTGGCACAGTTTAAGGGCAGGAGGTGCCTGGTCTGTGGCATGGGAGCATAGCTGACAACTTTCGGATTTGAAAATAAGGGATTTTCCCAAACTTTCGGATTTGAAAATAAGGGATGCTGCGAGGGCGGTGCAATGGCACCAAGTAGCCTCGCCACCCTGCTCTCCAGAGGCTGCGCGCGAACGGGTGAGCGAAAGAGCGAGCACATAGACGGCAGGCAGGCTGTCTGTCTGGTTGGGCATGAGGGTCTGGCTGCCACAAGGCATGCAAGCTCCGCCCCCAGTCGGTCTCAGACTCCTTATTGGCAGCCGAGCAACGCAGCTGAGGAGCCTCCCTGGCCGGCAGGGAGGGAGAGGAGCTGCTTCCTTTGAAATCCGGGAAATTTAAGGGATATCAACAATCCGGGATAGCAGCGGGAAACGGCATTGGAATAAGGGAGTTTCCCGGGAAAAAAGGGAGGGTTGACAGCTACGGTATGCAGCTGAGGGAGAGGAGGATCTGATGAAGCTGGTCTGTCAGCAGTTACAGTAGGAGGAACCCTGGCTCAGGGATGCCCCACACAGATCCCACTGTAGAGAGATGCTTTCCTTTCACATGTAGCTTGTACTGAAAGAATATTGTACGTAAAATACTAGCATGCAGGTAACTTGCCTTGCGAAGGAAAATAGGCTTCATGGTCTGACTAAATCGACTAATTTTATTAGCTTTAGAAGGAGAGAATCTTGCAATGCTTTCTCTTTTCTTCATTGGCAATACTTTATTGGCCCTTTCTCAGCTGTAAATAAGGAATACACATTTAGGAAAGGTAAAGGACCCCTGGATGGTTAAGTCCAGTCAAATGCGACTATGGGGTTGCGGCGCTCATTTCGCTTTCAGGCCGAGGAAGCCAGCCTCTGTCCGCAGACAGCTTTCCAGGTCATGTGGCCAGCATGACTAAACCGCTTCTGGCACAACGAGACACCGTGACGGAAGCCAGAACGCACGGAAACACCGTTTACCCTTCCCGTCAAAGTAGTACCTATTTATCTTCTTGCACTGGTGTGCTTTCGAACTGCTAGGGTGGCAGAAGCTGGGACAGAGCAACAGGAGCTCATCCCATTGCAGGGATTCGAACCACCAACCTTCCGATCAGCAAACCCAAGAGGCTCTGTGGTTTCGACCACAGCGCCACCCGCTCCCTAATAACACATTCGACATGCTACGATATATAAGGGTTGTGTTTTATGCTGTATGCTAAACACGAATGGTTAATAAAGGACATTCATAAATATCTATCAAAAAGGCTTTTATTCTGTTGTTACTATTTTTCACATTGCCATGGGCACAGATGTGGGTTGCAGCTGGATTTGTGCTGTCTGTTAAAATAAGGAGAATCTGTGTCTTGGGTTTTGCTTTTAAGCCACTGTGACCTTTCAAAAGAGCTGGATCATGCAGTTCATGAGTGCAGGCGGGAATTATAAGTGAACAGGGGTGTTTGGGGCGGAGGTCATGTGTTGTTATTTTTATGATCAGCATTTTAAAAAACAGAGGCTATATGCCCGTCTCAATATTTTTAAGAAGAGCCTGGCTGGATGAGACCAAAGGCTAGTCTAGTCTATCATCCTGCTCTCTCAAGTTGTCGGCCAGATATTTCTCTGCCCCTTCCCATGGTGGTGCCATAAATCAGCCGAGATCCGCAGGTAAGCCAATTCCTCTTACTGGCAGAAAGGTTATGTGTTAGTCTACAACCAATGAGTCACGAAACTTGCTGGTGACCTTGGACCATTTGCTATCACTTAACAACCCTTGTGGCAATAAACAGCGGTGTAGAGGAGCTGGGATGGAGGCGAGACCGCCATTTACAGGAGTGTAATTCCCCCACTCCACCCCGCTCTGGAGGGTTGGGAGGGGAAGTTCCGTTGTACAAGGGGAAATCCTTGCACGAAAGGAGGAGAATTGGGTGGGGTGCGAGTCGACTCTATGTCTTAGCCAGTGCTATTTTCATAGGAAAAGAGGCGCCAGAACTCACCATGAACGCCTCACTTGTTCTCTTATAATGGCAATGGCGCCCACCTGAGAGGTGCCAGAACTGAGTTCCAGTGAGTTCTGGCCCTGGTCTCAGCCTTGTCTATGAATAATAATAAAATATTATTTTAAAATTCTGTCCTGCGCTCATCTTGCATTATTGGCCGAAGGAGCCGGCGTACAGCTTCCGGGTCATGTGGCCAGCATGACTAAGCCGCTTCTGGCGAACCAGAGCAGCACACGGAAATGCCATTTACCTTCCTGCCGGAGCGGTACCTATTTATCTACTTGCACTTTGACGTGCTTTCGAACTGCTAGGTGGGCAGGAGCAGGGACCGAACAACGGGAGCTCACCCCATCGCAGGGATTCGAACCGCCGACCTTCTGATCAGCAAGCCCTAGGCTCTGTGGTTTAACCCACAGCGCCATCCGTGTCCCATAGCTTGTTTAGCTTATACGTAAATCCAGCACTGAGAGAGAATATCGTGGAAAAGTCCATTTATCATAGAATCATAGAGTTGGAAGAGACCACAAGCGCCATCCAGTCCAACCCCCTGCCAAGCAGGAAACACCATCAAAGCATTCCTGACAGGTGGCTGTCAAGCCTCTGCTTAAAGACCTCCAAAGAAGGAGACTCCACCACACTCCTTGGCAGCAAATTCCACTGTCGAACAGCTCTTACTGTCAGGAAGTTCTTCCTAATGTTTAGGTGGAATCTTCTTTCTTGTAGTTTGAATCCATTGCTCCGTGTCCTCTTCTCAGGAGCAGCAGAAAACAACCTTTCTCCCTCCTCTATATGACATCCTTTTATATATTTGAACATGGCTATCATATCACCCCTGAACCTTCTCTTCTCCAGGCTAAACATACCCAGCTCCCTAAGCCGTTCCTCATAAGGCATCGTTTCCAGGCCTTTGACCATTTTGGTTGCCCTCCTCTGGACACGTTCCAGCTTGTCAGTATCCTTCTTGAACTGTGGTGCCCAGAAAGCAATTGTTTTCATTAGCTACTGGAGTTTAATATATGAGATAGACTCATGACATGCAAAGCGAGATATGTCAAGCCTTTGTTTGTTATAATTGTGATGATGGCGTGCAGCTGATGAAAACCCCAAAGTTGAGATTGTTAATTTGTTAATTTGGGGTTCTCATCAGTTGTACGCCATAATAATCACAATCATAACAAATAAAGTCTTGACCTATCTCGCATGGCATGGCATGAGTCTATCTCATATATTAGTTTCACCTTTTAAGTTGAATTACTGAAAGAAATGACCCTTTCCACGATATTCTAATTTCCCGAGCTTCACCTGTATTTCAATATGAGTAGGATAATGAGAATACCCCTAAACATTTTTTTAGAAGGAAAAAACCAAAACACTGCTTTTGAATACCCTGATTTGGGGAGGGGGCTGCGCAGCTGCTCCGCCCACCATGCCCCACCCCTCTTTCCAATCCCACACGACTTCTAGGGCTCTAAGGAACTCCAGGCTTCCCGTTTAGGGACGGGACTTTAGCCACGCTCCCTGGCCTCCCCCGGCTGCAGCGCCCGCCCGCGCCCGCCAGGGGTTGCGCCTCGCTCGGCCCCTTCCCTGCTCAGCCGCCAGGGCCGCCCGAGTCCCGGGTGGATGTCGGGGCAGCAGCGGCTCTTCTCCGGCTTCTCCCCCTGGCCCGGCGCAGTAGATCCCTCCCCTCCTCCCGCCTTCCCAGGGCCAGATCCCCCCCGTTTTGGAACCGACTCGGCGTGCGCTTTCTTTTCTTTTTGTTTCCACCCGTGCGCAAAAGCCTTGGATTTGCGGGTGCAAAGGAAGAAGGGAGCGCGAGGAGGAGAAACCATCGCCAGCGGGCTTAACAAGGTAAAAACCCCGGGGAGATGTGGATCTCTTTTTTGGGGGGGACGACGACGGGCAGGCTGCCCAACCCCTCCTCCACTTTCCACTTGGGATCGCTTAAGATCCTTTTGCACCGGAATGGAAGGAGAGAGATGGGGTGGGGGGGTGCATCTTGAATTGTGCAACAATGTGTGTGCTTGCGCGCAAACTTGGCGCCCTCCCCCGTTCCTCTTGTTTGCAGCCGAAATGCAAAGCCAGATCCCAGCTCGGTCCCCCCCCCCCGGGAAGCAAGTCCCACGGCTGCTCGGTGCTGTGTTGCGTGTGTTTCTTTACTCCCGAGTAAGCGTTGGATGGAGGGGTGGGTGGGTAGTGGGGGGGCAGGAGCGGCCGATGTGCCCCCCCACCCTCTCTCTGCATGTATTGAATTGAATAATTTTATTGGCCCAAGTATCAATCATACTTGGGATTTTGCTTCGACCGCATTGCAAAGTAAGTGACTTTGGAACTTACTCGCGAGGAGAGCGTGCAGAAAGCAGAAACGCGCCCCTCTCCAATGGTGCAATTTTAACGATCCAAGAGGGTTGGGCATTCCCGACCTCTCCCCCCCCCCCATCCAAAGACCTCGTGCCTTCTGTTCCTTTTTCCTCCCCGCCCCCCCCTTCTCGGAGGGATTGCACGGTGGTTTGAATTAAGACCCTGGAGTAGCAACAGCGACAAGAACAGAAAAAGAGAAGTTCTTCCTTGCCTCGTTGCAGTCACGCGCTCGCCTCTTGCCCTCTTGGCTCCGCTGCCTTTGGCAGGGAGGAGGTTCCAGAAAGTTAAGTGCGCACGGAAGAAGGAATCGCGACTTAAAGCAGATCGATATATGTGTGTGTTTGTTGAGGGCGATCCAGCACTTGGTGATATTTGGGGAAAGCGGGAAATAGCAACGCCTGTTGTGGCTTTTGTTGTGCAATCCCATTCAACTTTTTTTTTGCTTGGCAAGGGGTTGGACTGGATGGCCCTTGTGGTCTCTTCCAACTCTATGATTCTATAACTGGTGGTGGCTTGGACTTTTTTCTTTTTGGGGGGGGGAAACACAACCCACATGCAATTTAGTGACACAACCACATTCCACGAGCTGCAGTTCAGATTCCTTTCTCCTCCGCTGGGGAAGCTGGAGTTTTGTTGTCCGGGAGCTGTTCTGGGTCATCTGTCAAACATCTGGCTTTCCAGCCTCTCCCTTTATTGCGTTGGGGGGGGGGGAGAAAAATTCCCCTCCCTCTTCCTTCTCTGGTTTTTCTTTTTTTAAAAAACATTTTAAACAGCAGGCACACTGAGGATGCAACAACCCCCCTTTTTCTTCCTGCACCTCATTCAAAGATTCCTAGCATTCTCTAAAAAAACAAACCCAGTCACCCACAGAAACAAAGGGCGTTTGTTTATATCCTATTGTTTAAAAGTCAGATATCTGGAGATGAAGAGAGCAGAAAGATGGACCTTTTTTTTTTTTGGAAGCAACCGTTTAAAAACAAAACACAAAACCCTGAGGATGGTTAGTTTTGAAAAGCTAAGAGTATGCATTGAAACACATTCCGTAAGGAAGGGGGAGAAAGAATACATATGGATTTGTGCAGAGTTGAAATCCCAACTGGGTTTTTCCTGTGCTGCCTGTTTATTCCCTGCTTAAGGGATTTGCCGCCTGCTTTTAAGGGAGCTCTGATTTTGCTGCTCGAGGGGGGCTGGTTATTCCGGGTCTGCTACTCCCGAGTAGTTTGGATTTGTATTTACGGAGGGAGGCAAAAGCTGGAGAAGGGAACATGAGTGGGTGTCTCTGTCATCTGACAAAGGAAGGCCTTTTCGCAACAGCTCTTAGGCCATCCATCGCCTCTGCGCAGCCACAAGGCGGGAATCTCAAAATGGAACCCCCCTCCCTTCGTTTCCTCTGCCAGAGGGGGAAAGGCCCCAGAGCCGAAGCCCGGGGATTGGTGACCTGTTTGGTCACCTCCCGGGCAAAGCTCATTACAAATGGAAGCGACACACGGTTATTATGTAAACTGGAGGCTGCAAGCGCACGGCCGAGCCGGTCTCAGGCGCCCGTTTGCATGTCAGAAAAGCAGTCCGGTGCAGCCAAACGGGTTTCCGACTAAAGCCTGGGAAATGTGGAAGGTGAGTTGCCTTGTTGTTGTTCTTGCTGGGCAGGTCGTGGGGTAGGCCACGTCCTTGTTTTTTCCCCAGCGAGGGCGAAACAAATAGGGCACCCGGGGACCTCTCTGTAATCATGGGTGTCCAGTGGCAATTGGCTTTTAATTGCGAAAATGTGGAATTGGAAAACGAGTGGTCGTTACAGGCCTTTTAGTAGCCTACGCAGGAGTCTATGAGTTTCTTCCTGAGCGGATGTGACAAGCTGTGTCGTAATGCTATATATACATCGCAGGTGTGCAAAGCTAATTAACCCATATTAGTTCGTTCGAAAACATCGCTTGCTGCTGTTGTTGCTGTTTGCTGCTGTGTAATCTTACTTCTCCCAGCGCCCCACGAAACAAAAAACCGGGGACGAATGGAGATTTCAACCACTGCATTCGGTATTTGTAACCAACCAACCAAATGTTGACACCGATCCCGGACAGTTTTAGACATTAGGCAGGTGCAGGTGCGTTTTGCGACTCATGCGGGTCCAATGGCGACCACTTGGGGAATCTCTGGGTGCCAGGTTGGCGACTTGGGAAAGCAAAAATGTCACTTGGAGAAGGAGCTGAACTATTTTCCTTGAAGCTTGACTTTCTTTTATTCTGGATTGTTTTATTGGATGGTGTTGTAAACTGCTTTGAGATTTGTTCTATAAAATATAAAGTGTTATTGCAATGAAAATAATAATAATAATAATAATAATAATAATAATTCACAGCAAAAAAGGTGCCTAGACATTGCTTTGTGGCAAATGTAACCTAGGTTTAAGGTGACATTTGGTGATTAGACATCTTGGAGAGATGCCACTCGTCGCTAGGCTGTGGATGGGGAAGTGATGTGATTGCAGCATCCCTGATGCGTAGCCCTTCAGGAAAAGCATTTGCCTATCCAATATTCTGGCGTGGTGTTGGGAGAACCCCAGGGCGATCGCTCTGGTTAAGTTCAGCATCCCATGCGGAGGCTGCCATTGGGGCATCACAAAACTTTGTGTTCTCCATGGCAACCGTGTAGCTGTCTCCACCCTTCTTGCAGGGGATATGATGGGTGGATTGCGGGCAGGGGGTTGCAATGCCTTCCCTTGCCGGTTATACAGTGGACGCTTGGGTTGCGAACGTGATCCATGCGGGAAGCACATTCGCAACCCGCAGTGCCGCTTCTGCGCACGTGGGGTCGCGATTTGGCGCTTCTGCACATGTGCGAAGCATGATTTAGCTCTTCTGCACATGTGCGAGCGCCGAAACCCGGAAGTAACCCGTTCCGGTACTTCCGAGTTCGGCACGAGCGCAACCCGAAAAAACCTGAGGTATGACTGTACAAATTTAATAAATAATGATAATAAAATAATTTGACTGGTTTGGGCCAGAGTGCTGCCCACTGGATCTGATGAACTGGTGCCGCATAATGCTCGTTGTGTGTGTGTGTATTTGTGGCACAACGTAAACTTCGGAACTCCTCGCCTATTGACATTAGGCAGATACCTTTGCTGTTCTCTTTTGGGGCGCCTCCTTAAAACATTTTGGTTTGGGCAGGCCTATCCAGACACGTTGATTGTGTTTTAAGCTCTTTTATTGCTGGTTTTAAGTATCCAAATGTTTTTAATTTTTGTCATTTTTTCAAAGGTGATTTTACTATTTCTCGTAGACTGCTTAGAGGTTCTATTTCAACCTAATGGTATGTACAGTTCGTTAAATAAACAAACCAGGGATGTAGCCCAGGGAGGGTGACCTCTGACCTTGGCACGCAAGGGGGTCCAATTTGGTCCGTAAGGCCGTTTCACAGAGCGATGGCCGCAGAGGGACGGTGTGTGTGGTTCGTTCCTGCTGATGAAAAAGACCTCTGAAGATGACCAGAGAGTTCAGTCCTTCTGCCTGCTGCTTCACCGGCAAGTTGTTGGTGGAGCATATTGAAACATATCGCTGTGATTCCCGGTGTCTCATAGGAGATGGATCTATTAACTTGTTTTCTTCGCTTGGAATCGAAAAGGGCCCAAATTGCCTTTTCCTTCTTTCTCAGCATCTTCTCTCCCACAACAGAACTCCACCCAGCTGTGAGTCATTCCAAAACTTAACAAATCCCTGACTTAGATTAGTTTAAAAAATGAAGCAAGCGTAGAATGAAATTATACTTCTCTGCTTCACCAAGTTTGAATTACAGATTTAGTAAAACAGGTCGAGCTCTTTGATTGGAGCAAACCGTCAAAATACGAAATAACGTTGTGCAGTTCTGTTGAACTGACGAGTTGTTGCGAAGCCGTATTAAGTTTAGGTAAAGGTAAAGGGACCCCTGACTGTTAGGTCCAGTTGCGGACGACTCTGGGGTTGCGGCGCTCATCTCGCTTTACTGGCCAAGGGAGCTGGCGTTTGTCCGCAGACAGTTTTTCTGGGTCATGTGGCCAGCATGACTAAGCCGTTTCTGTCGAAACCAGAGCAGCGCACAGAAACGCCATTTACCTTCCTGCTGCAGTGGTACCTATTTATCTACTTGCACTTTGACGTGCTTTTGAACTGCTAGGTTAGCAGGAGCAGGGACCGAGCAACGGGAGCTCACCCCATCGCGGGGATTCGAACCGCCGACCTTCTGATCGGCAAGCCCTAGGCTCTGTGGTTTAACCCACAGCGCCACCCGCGGCCCTCGAGTTTAGACTGAAGGCAAATTGTGTGTTTGGCTAGATGTCTACTGGTTACAGAATTGAAGGGAAGAAAATTCCTGTAACGCCAGGAGACTTACTGAACAATCTGGAACAAAAGAAAGCCCTTGTGTTCTGTGGAGTTTACTCCCAGGTAAGTCCATAGGATTGCAGCTGCCTTTCTAAATTATGATTCCATTGTGCCTGGGGATACCTGTTTTTCAACATTGTGGTATATCACCAGCTAAACATCGTGATACACCGATATATCGCAATGTCTGAAATAAGGATGGAGCTATGTAGAGGCATTGGCTGGCTTCACAGTTTTTCCAGCATTGCGATTTTTGCATGTGAGACTCAAGTTTAGCCAAGGATTCTTAAAGCGCTGTGCATATTAGAAGTGCTATAAAAATGCTTAATGTCCGCATGTAATTAATAAACAAATGGCGCAGAGGATGATTTGGTTGACCAACTCGTCTGCTTGGGTGGTTTGTTTTTTTTTGTTCATCTGTAAATGCAAACCTGGTGGAATTAGCAGCGGCAGCAAAAAATTAGAATTGGCGAAGCTTGTCACAGTTGTTGCTCCATGAATGTTGTGGACACGGGTTTCAGTGTCTGTATCCCGTTGAGGTCACTCGAAACAAATCGATGAGCAACGGCTTCTTTCACCTGTTCCCAGGGGAAAAGAAAAGATGGGGGGATTTTTTTTTTTTGCGTTAGTGCCGTTATTTCAGTGAATTAAGAATAAATACCAGATGGACACAGTGTTAGAAACTCAGATATATAAGCTAGGTGCCAAATGGCTCCTTAAACCGGGGTTGCAGTTGCCAAAACGGAACGTCTGCTTGCCATTTTGGGGCCAGGCGGCTGGAAAGTAGTATTTTTCAATATGACTTTTTGGTTCCTGAAATTCGTTCTGATGGTGCAGATAAAATATAATGGAAAGAATTCTACAGGGTGTGTTGCTAGTGTGTGAAGACAGTCCAGATCCAAGGATCCCCAGGCGTGTGACTCCAGATAGTGGAGACGTACGGCGCCATCCTGCCACCCGGGCACCTTCTCTTGGTCGCAAGTAGCTGAATTGGGTTCCACACAAACAAAATAAAAAAAATTCCTTCCAGTAGCACCTTAGAGAAAAGCAATGACAAACCTAGAAAAGCAATGACAAACCTAGACAGCATCTTAAAAAGCAAAGACATCACCTTGCCAACAAAGGTCCGAATAGTTCAAGCTATGGTTTTCCCAGTAGTAATGTACGGAAGTGAGAGCTGGACCATAAAGAAGGCTGATCGCCGAAGAATTGATGCTTTTGAATTATGGTGCTGGAGGAGACTCTTGAGAGTCCCATGGACTGCAAGAAGATCAAACCTATCCATTCTTAAAGAAATCAGCCCTGAGTGCTCGCTAGAAGGACAGATCCTGAGGTTAAGGCTCCAGTACTTTGGCCACCTCATGAGAAGAGAAGACTCCCTAGAAAAGACCCTGATGTTGGGAAAGGTTGAGGGCACAAGGAGAAGGGGACGACAGAGGACGAGATGGTTGGACAGTGTTCTCGAAGCTACTAACATGAGTTTGGCCAAACTGCGAGAGGCAGTGAAGGATAGGCGTGCCTGGCGTGCTCTGGTCCATGGGGTCACGAAGAGTCGGACACGACTGAACGACTGAACAACAACAACAACAGCACCTTAGAGACCAACTAAGTTTGTTCTTGGTATGAGCTTTCGTGTGCATGCACACGAAAGCTCATACCAAGAACAAACTTAGTTGGTCTCTAAGGTGCTACTGGAAGGAATTTTTTTATTTTGTTTTGACTATGACAGACCAACATGGCTATCTACCTGTAACTGGGTTCCACACAGTCACACACACACAGTGTCTTTATTAATTTATTTAAAGAACAACAAACTGGTGATTGCTTTAACTTTTTGATATGTGGTGATTTGAATTATGAGGATGAATTAGAAGAACTGTTGAGTCTTGAATGAGTCTTGCTTTGGAATTGAGGACTTCATTAGATTTTCTTCTGCCTTTTCATTTTATTTTGTTCTAAGGGCTTGTTAGAGATAATGTATAAGCATGGTGTCAGCTCCCTTAAAAAAAGGTCGACAACTCTGGGAAATGGGGGGGGGGGGCGCCAGAAAGTGATCTCGCCTAGGGCGCAAAAAAACCTAGCACCGGCCCTGTTGCCCCCCCCCCCCAGTTTTGATCCTGGGTACACCCCTGACACACACACACAAAAGAGTGACAAAAACGCAAAAATAAATAGCAAAAACAGACTGACCTCAGCGTAAAACTCAAAATGGAAGTGTGACGCTCGAGCCGGAGTGTGGCACTCAAATCGGAAGCGTAACACTGAAAGTGGAGCACATTCGGCTTCTGAAAAAGGTTTGCAAACCGGAACACTTACTTCTGCGTTTGCAGTGTTTGGGTTCCAAGCTGTTTGTTTGTTTGTTTAATAGTTGTTATTGGTTTTTTCACACAAATAAACAAAAACTTAGCATAACATAAAACACATATAACATACAGATACAAAATACAACAAAAACAAGCTTCATATTTTTCCCTTCCTCTTTCCAAATCACCTTAGGGTGACTTCCTCCAGTCTCCCCTGCTGCGTTTCAATGTCAATCATCTTTAGTAATTTCCTCTCATTTTTCCTTGCTTTTTGTTACCTCACTAATGTTCTGGTCTTATCATATCCTAACCATATATCGTACATTTACTAAAATAATCCTAATTCTATTCTGTAGACTATTACTTCTTCCAGCTTTTTTCTAACTTCCAGGGTTCCAAGCTGTTTGAGTACCAAGGCGTTTGAGAACCAAGGTACCAATTCAATTAGTTTTATTATGGCAAAAGCCAGCAGCACAGAAAGATCCAAACAAGTAAAAATCGGCAACAACATCATCAAAAATAAAACAATTGCACAAAGGAGCTTTACACTGTATTATTCAATAAAAGAGATTTACGCTTCTCAATAGCTAAAGTGCAAAATCTAGCCACATCATATGATACTAGACTTGAAGAATCTTCCAAGAGATATTTTCGTAAAATTTCGGGGGATGATTCCAAATAATATTGTAGAGGTATAAACTTTGTTAAAAGGGGTAAGATAAAGCGGGCACGTTCGAACCAAGGTACCACAAGCAAGCTAGTTGGCCTTTGGGGTTCTCGACCCAATTCTCAATTAAAAGGTGATGCTGGTGTATCTCGACGAAGCTGTTGCAAAAGTTAGGGAAGATTTCCTCCTATGCCAAATTACAGCTTTTTTTGGGGGGGGGACGTTCATTGGGGGCCGTGGCATGGGAGGAAAGGGCTAAACCCAAACCTGTTTCGGGCCTCATAGCAACTGCTTTTTACAGTTAAAAGAAAACGACAACTCCAAGCTATGCTTCTCATATGAGTTGTACAATGCTGCAACCCTGGTGTAAGTTACGTGAAGTGATTTGAACAATTGTTCTCTATAAATATCGTGCATTATCATCATATATTTTTTAAACGATGCTTTAAAAAATGCCAAGAGTAACACAGATACAAAACTGATACTCTAAAGAACAGGAAACTGTACAATAATATGGTATATAGGACAGTGGAAAGATTTTTGTATTGTTGATTTTTGAAAACATGATTTGAAAGATCCCAAGGGAAAAGACGTGATCCAGACTTTAGCCTTAAATCAGGTTTCCCATTTTGCAATTCGTATGCATGGCAACTGATTGCTTTCGCATAATGGTTTGCAACTAAATACAGCCTTTAGTATAACCAAAGAGCTTAATCGTTAAACCTTTGCTCTTGCAACCGACATGCCTTTTGCAGAGCAGAATTAAGCCTGCTTAGGGAAAAGAGGCAGATTTGTTAGTGACGGCCCCCCTGTTCACATGCCAGGAAGCAACTTCCATTTGATGGTTTGAGCCCCACAATGGGCAAAAGATTCCTGCATTGCATGGGGTTGAACTAGATCAGGGGTAGGCAACCTAAGGCCCGGGGGCTGGATCTGGCCCAATCGCCTTCTAAATCCGTCCTGCGAACGGTCCAGGAACCAGCATGTTTTTACATGAGTAGAATGTGTCCTTTTATTTAAAATGCATCTCTGGGTTATTTGTGGGGCATAGGAATTCATTCATATTTTTTTTCCCAAAAGGTAAAGGTAAAGGGACCCCTGACCATTAGGTCCAGTCATGACCGAACTCTGGGGTTGTGGCGCTCATCTCGCTGAGGGAGCCGGCGTACAGCTTCCAGGTCATGTGGCCAGCACGACTAAGCCGCTTCTGGCGAACCAGAGCAGCACACAGAAACGCCGTTTACCTTCCCGCTGCAGCGGTACCTATTGATCTACTTGCACTTTGACATGGTTTCGAACTGCTAGGTTGGCAGGAGCAGGGACCGAGCAACAGGAGTCCTGTCCATTTTCACACCCCCCCCCCAATATAGTCTGACCCACCACATAGTCTGAGGGATGGTGGACCGGCCCACGGCTGAAAAAGGTTGCTGATCCCTGAACTAGATGACCCTGCTCGTCCACTCCAACTTTACAATTCTAGGATTCTAAGGCTAAACTTCCAATCCTGGGCTGCTTTGTCTGGAAGAAAGACCCCTCTCCAAACATGGTTGGATTTACTCTGAGCAAAATGCATAGGACTTGGCTGCAGGTGTTCAGAAACCTCCAGAAGGAAGAGAAAGTAGCTATTGCCTTTTAAAATGTGGCTCTTTTTTTGGGGGGGTTGTTTTTATTTTGATTATATATACTGTATTGTGGGTTTTATGTTGATCTTTTCTGTGAACCGCCCTGAGACCTCCGGGTATAGGATGGTATATAAATTCGGAAGGACAGAAAACAAGGGACAAGTTGATCAGATGGCCTCCGGAATTTGAAGCAAGGGAACTCATAATAAAAATTTAAATACGAATTTGGCAGATTTGGAAATTTCTTTTTTTTTATTAATAATTGGATAAATAATTTGGAATGTAATCTGGAATGTTTCCATGTAATTTGAATGTATTGGAAACTTAATAAAAATGATTTGGGGGAAAAAAAGGATGGTATATAAATTCAATCAATCAATCAAATAATGAAAAACAAAATAGGTAGAACAATAGTACCGCACCCTAAATTGGTTAAAATGTATAAAAAATGGATCTAAACTGTGTTGGAAATGCCAAGAAACAGAGGGGACATTCATACATATGTGGTGGGGATGTAAGAAAGCTAAGTGATATTGGGAGAGAATGGAAAAGGATTTCTCCTTGCTCCTCCGTTTGAAGCAGAACTCCCCAGCTTGTGTCTGAGGGATCATGTTCAGATCAGATAGACCAGGGGTTCCTAACCTTTTTTTGGCCATGCCCCACCTAACCATCTCTAAAATCCTCATCCCCTGTGACATATAATTCTTCTTATTCAAAAAGTGAACTCCTATTCACGTGGAAGAAGCCTAAAAGGCCATTAACTGTTAATAACTCATTCTCGAATTGCCCCCCTTAAAAATCAAATTGTCCCCCTGTGGTGTGTGCACCCCACATTGGGAACCACGGATGTAGATGGTGTGGGTTGGATCCCATGTTTTCTATGAATCTTTCAGAGCATCCATTTACTCCTTATTTTTTTAAAAAATGAGGTGGTTTGAGTTTCCCCCCTTGATGAGTGGAACTGTGTTGCCCTGAGTTGGACGAAAGCACATTCTCGTGCCATGCATCAGCCAGGAAAACAAGGACTACTGGATTGTGTGTGTGTATGTTGTGTACTTAAAGGCAGGAAGGTCCACCTACCCTGTTTAGATGGCACTGCTGATATTGGAACCAGAATTTGCTGCCTCTCCCTTTCCTTTACTAATTTATTTTTTAATAATAACAATAATTCACAATGTGGTGTTTGATAGACAGTCATGATTTCAGTCTTTTGTAATTGTAGGCTTTAGCTCATTTGTTCTACATTCAGAGTTTCACTTAAGACTCCTTATATATTTTTTTAAAAATAAGACACACGATAATATATTGTAGAAAACAAAATCTGTCTTAATTTGTTTTAAAGCTGATTTAAAATTACAGATTTTATCTGTAATTTAACCCAAAAGGTACCTGTTCTTTCTACACTAGCCGTGACCTTTCATGTTGAAATGTACTCTACACATGAGTAGATACTCAGATTTAAGCGAAAGAAGGGAACCACACACATTCAGGATACTGGATGTGTTTTTAATTATATGTTGCTAAATTTTTAATTCCTTATGCCCACCTGTAGATTAAAACTAGATTTTCTTTAATCTTCACGCTGCAATATCTGATAAACTATGCAATCATCAATTCACATTTTTAAAAATAAAAACAAACAAACAATTCCCGTTGCTGTAAATGAGACTTATTTAGCTGCTCTTTTTAGACTGATGCTACAACCACTAGTTTCCAAAGAGCATACTTGGGGTTTTGGGGTGTTAATACGTCGATACCAGGTTACCAGGAACTTCTGTTATAGGTTACTTCCTTCCAACTTTAATGGGATTCCAATCAGGGTGGATTTGATTTAAATCAAACTGATTTAAATCACGATTTAAATCACTAGTCAGTAAGGCTCAGGGTGGATAAAAATCAACGATTAAAAAAATAAATCAGATTTTTTTAAATATTTAAATCGGATTTTTTTGATTTTTTTTTTTAAATCGTTGATTTTTATCCACCCTGAGCCTTACTGACTAGTGATTTAAATCGTGATTTAAATCAGTTTGATTTAAATCAAATCCACCCTGATTCCAATTCATCCCTGTTGACCAGTTCTGTTCATTTCAGTGGGACTTCTCTGAGAACAGTCCCCCTGTGTTTAGCATCGTATGAGAATATTCTTAACTAAAAAAAAAATACAGAGTTTCCTCCTAACTTTAAGCCTTCTCCCCGTACTCCCCCAAGCTCTTACGCTATATAATATGAAAATATTACTTAAATAATATTACCTTACTCCTTTAGCTTGTTGAGAAGCTGGGTTATGAACAGAAAGCAGCCATTCAGTTCTAAGTGGACCAGCTCCCAGGCGCAGCGACTCTGCTGGTGGGCGGCTAGGAAACTGTTCATTCTTTGAAAGTACCGCTTTCCTTTTATGGTTGAAGAAGTTGGCGCCCCGTTGCCCCAGTTCTCCATCTTCCCCTCCTGCATCCTTTGGGCGCAGGCCTCCAGCTGTTTGGTTTGCTGGTAAAGGTCGCTCTGCAAGGACTCGAGACACGCCGCGTCCCAGGCACCGCTAGGGTGGTCTTTGCCGAGAACGTTGAGGCTCTGCTGGAGAATCTCATGGATGATGATGATGACGGCGCCATCGCTCTCCAAAGCGTTGAGAGCTTTCAGAGGGAACCTGAAGTCCGTCGTCTCAGATACGCATTGCAGAGGAAATTGTCCAGCCGTCCTGCAGAGATGGTTCAAGTTCGTCTGGATCATTTGGTTCCACCGGGTGTGGAGCACAGAGCATTTGGGAAGAGGGCTGGCTGGTGCGAGTTTGCCGGATAGCACCAGCACGAGACAAACGCTTAAGCCTTTCCCACCGGTAGTGAAGGCCATGATGAACCAATGGCAATAACTGCCTTATCTTCCTGGAGTCTCTTTAAATATATTTCGGAAAACCTATAAAAATCCTCCATCCTGAATTCATTCAACATGAGACATTTGTATTAATCATGATATGAATTTTTCCCCACATCAAGAGTGCAAATGCCTTTGAGGAACATGATTTGCTTGCTTTCAGTTTCGTTCAATTAGTTTTAATTAAAATATGGGGCTTTTTGTTTTGTTTTGTTTTTTTACTACCTCCTTACAGAAAACAGCAAAGTTTCAAGTGGACCATAGCCCTTCCTATGAGAGGAGAGAGAGAGTGCACATTAATCACAGCAAATCTAAAGGGATGGTGTTTTCTAAGAAAAGAAGGAGACACAGATGGAGAATTGGAAATTGCCAGATTGAACAAGTAACAACTTTCAAATACCTGGGAATAACTTTCCAGGATAAGGGTTTATGGTCTCACCATTTTAAAAATACCATCACAAATGCCCATAGAACCACTAAAGCTATCACTGAGGGCTGATTTCCTTCAGAATGGATCGGTTTGATCTTCTTGCAGTCCATGGGACTCTCCAGAGTCTCCTCCAGCACCACAATTCAAAAGCATCAATTCTTCGGCGATCAGCCTTCTTTATGGTCCAGCTCTCACTTCTATACATCACTACTGGGAAAACCATAGCTTTAACTATATGGACCTTTGTCGACAAGGTGATGTCTCTGCTTTTTAAGATGCTGTCTAGGTTTGTCATTGCTTTTCTCCCAAGAAGCAGGCGTCTTCTAATTTCGTAACTCCTGTCCCAAAAATTAGAAGATGGAGATAGGATAGCCATCTTCAAATATCTCAAGAGCTGTCACATGGAAGAGGGAACAAGCTTGTTTTCTCCTGCTCCAGAAGGTAGGACTTATGGATTCAAGGACTTATGGACCTATGGATTCAAGTTACAAGAAAGGAGATTCTGACTAAACATACGGAAGAGCTGTTTGACAGTGAAACAGTCTCCCTCGGGAGGTTGTGGACTCTCCTTCCTTGGAGGTTTTCAAGCAGAGGTTGGGTGGCCATCTGTCATGGATGCTTCAGCTGAGATTCCTGCATTGCCATGGGGTTGGACTAGATGACCCTCAGGGTCCCTTCCAACTCAACAATACTATTATTTTAGTTATACCAGTGTTGTCATCAGTTTGCTGTTTTAAAACCTTTCGTTCCACAGTCTGCAGCAGTCGGGCACAATACGTTGGGTAAATTCAACCAGTTCAGCGGCCTGGTGGGAAATAGGATTAGACGCACCGATTCACCAAATGTCTTCCTCCCCATGCGGAAGGGGGTTCATTTTGTCCTTAGGAGCGCTTAGAGCAGGAAACAAATCAATATTAAAGGGATTTATACAGATCCATGCTAAGTCTGTGTCTCCTGACTCTGGCCCAGCAAGATGCCTTCCAGACTGAGGAAGACCAGGAAACTGAGGGGTCATGTTAGCCATGGCCACGGCCGTGTCGGCAAACACAGGAAGCATCCTGGAGGCCGTGGTAATGCTGGGGGTTTGCACCACCACAGAATTAATTTTGACAAATATCATCCTGGTTATTTTGGAAAAGTTGGTATGAGACATTACCACTTGAAAAAAAACCAGCACTTCTGTCCTACAGTGAATCTGGATAAACTCTGGACACTTGTTAGTGAGCAGACAAGACTCAACTATGCCAAAAATCAGGCGGGATTAGCTCCAGTTATTGACGTTGTACGCTCGGGTTACTACAAAGTCCTGGGCAAGGGGAAACTGCCCAAACAGCCTGTAATCGTGAAAGCAAAATTCTTCAGCAGAAAGGCAGAAGAGAAAATCAAAGAAGTTGGTGGTGCCTGTGTGTTAGTGGCATAAAGGATTTTTCTATGTATCCAGGCTTCAAAAAACACAATTTCAGCTGTGGGGGGGGAAAAAAAAAAAAAAGTCTGTGTCTCCTCAAAACAGATGGACGAGAGCTCCGCAAGTGTGGTTTCGCATTCTAAATTTGGCCCAGTGGAGCATTTAACTATGGGGAGCCTTGCAAACTCAATTGGGCTGCTTGCAAACTGCTGAGAAGCCCCTTTTCCATTCCTCAAATTCTCACTTACAGGTATGTTAATTCCCTCCATTGCAAGCACATGCGCAGGTTGGAACCTACCCAAGAGTGACATAATGACTTCTTATGTTTCATGATGACTGTGCGCAGCTATATGGGTCGGGTGATTAAGAGCACGCTAAGCATTAGTATATAAGGAAGACGTATACGAGACAGAATGACCCAGACAGCGCTCTTGATTGTGGTGCATCGCCTCCGGCGTATGTGACGAGGATAATTACTGTTGTTTAAGTGAGAGTGTTTTCCTATCCAGAGTTATGACTAAAGGAGCCAGCGTTTGAATTATTTGCACTATGCTTTTTTTTTTAATAAGAAGGAAGGAGAATTTTTAAAAAATTGTCACGATCCATGATCTTCCTTGATGGGCAGAGACTGTGAGTTTCACGAAGGATGTTCCTTGGTCCTCCTACCTGATTGCTTTAGGCAAAAATGCCAGGAATTGAACCTGGGACATTCTGAAGTTCCCGTCGATACATAGTCCATGAAACCTTTCCTTAGCTTGTCTCCCCCATGCATATATGTGCGATAGTTTTGCTGTAAAGTGAATATAGCGAAGCGCTTCTGCCTCTGGCATTAAATATAAAAGAAGGTAAAATGTACATAAACCTTTTTTTAAAAAAACAAAACACCCAGGTATTTCTATGTGCTTAATCACCCTGCTTTCTAAACTGCGGACATAGCGATTACAAAAAGCATAGAGTGGATAAACTCAAATCAAATGAAAACTGGGAGGGGGACCCCAGAAAACGTCCCAAATCTTCCTTAAAATGCCTGCTGAAATGGAAAGGCCTTTGCCAAGTGCCAAGTGGGGAGCTGGGCTGTCTGATCTTGGCTAGGAGGGGAGTTCTGCAGGTCCAGGACCATAAGCACTGGATCCGTGGGTTCCGGTGGGTACAGCCTCTGTATCTGAGCCATGGGGGAACTCTTCAGAACATGTGGAGAACCTGCTGGATGAGGCTACTGGTCCATCCATCCCTGCATCCTGTTCTCACAGTGGCCAACCAAGATGCCTGACGGGCAGGATTCTCGCACAATAGCACTCTGTCCTTTTGTGTTTTGATACAGCATCTCTTGTAGATTACATTTCCTGAAATAACGATCACAGTAATAAGACTACGAAGCGTCTTTTGTACATCCCATCTGCTCATGTTTGACATTTATTCATTCCTGCGAATGTGTGTTGTGCTACAAGTTGAGTAACGCTAACCGTTACGGGAAGCTAGTCTCCCTTGTTAAATCCCAGAGCGCCTGTTTGCAGAGCATCTTGCTGTCTGTTGGCTCAGAAAGATAACTAGGGCAAATTAAGCGACCAGCTGATGACTTAAGTATGTTCCTGCTGGGCCACATCACATCGTCCCAGGCATTAAAAGAGAGGAAAATGGGTCAGATCGTTAAAAACACACACGACGATTTTAATGGCTGAATAGTTTCAGGGAGGTTACTCACCTAACAGAGGTCAGCTTGTGATCTTACCTGGAGCTTATAATCCAGGCTGTAATTGAAAAACAGTTACACCCAACCAGCTCATTGTCCACCTGGTGCATAAAGGTGTCGGTATTTTGCTCAATATCGGCAACGCTGTCTCCAGGTTATTGGGGGGGGGTCATGTGGTCCAACACCCTCAATGCCCCCCCCTCTAACCTAGACCAGAAAACTGGGAATTCTTTGAGGCTGGTCTGATCTTTGATACTCAGTGCAAAGTGGCAGTGGAAGCACTTTGATGTGCTTTCGAACTGCTAGGTTGGCAGGAGCTGGGACAGAGCGACGGGAGCTCACCCCGTCGCAGGGATTCGAACCTTCTGATCGGCAAGCCCTAGGCTCTGTGGTTTAACCCACAGCGCCACCCGCGTCCCTGAATATTAAAATTAAGGAACAGTAAATGCTGGGCTGTCGCCACTTACGTTGGTCCCAGTGATATTTACACGGGTTGTTAGCCCTTGGTAATTGACACACACACACCCGGCCTTTGTTGATGAAGGAACTGGTTGGAAGTTGGCTGCAGAGTAAGTAAGTGATTCAAGATAGTTTTGTGGCATTGGAATGGGATGTGCGACAACAGCGGAACGTGGGGTGGAAAGCTGCACCTGCAGCTAGTGACTCATGGGAATCAAACTGCACATTATGATAATTGCATAAATTAAAAACCAGAAGGTAAAAGAAATTGCATGTTATTCTCCATGTCAAGCGTGGCTTTACATCTCATGTTGCTTTTAAAATCGCAGCCTATGTGTGTGCTGTTAAGACAGCATCTTAAAAAGCAGAGACATCACCTTGCCGACAAAGCTCCGTATAGTTAAAGCTATGGTTTTCCCAGTAGTGATGTACGGAAGTGAGAGCTGGACCATAAAGAAGGCTGATCGCCGAAGAATTGATGCTTTTGAATTATGGTGCTGGAGGAGACTCTTGAGAGTCCCATGGACTGCAAGAAGATCAAACCTATCAATTCTTAAGGAAATCAGCCCTGGGTGCTCACTGGAAGGCAGTTACTTTACCCTAATGTGATTACAGACAATAGTAATACAGATATGATAACACTCTGAATCTATACACAACAGTTTCTAACATTGCCAGAGAGGTGCTGTCAGTATATTGAGCTGGATGGATTGGGACCCTGACTTAACATAAGTCAGGATCAGATGTTGCAATATTGCATGTTCATAAAGCTGGCCTGAAGTCGATGTATTCAGTCTGATGCTTTTGACCGCGGTGGTTTGTTTGCAACGGTTTGTCTACTTCTAGAATAGAATAGAATAGATTTTATTGTCATTGTCCCCTTTGGGGACAACGAAATTACTTGGCTGCTCCATCCACCCAGATAGGGCACTCCACGCAAAAACAAAACAACTACAAAAACACTGATTAAAATCATTCTAAGATTTGAGTCTAGTTTAAGGTTACCATAATTTTTTCAATGAATCCGGGGACACTTTTCAACTTAAGTGGATTTTGTATGGGGACTGATTTGTAGCTCCAGGGACTGTCCCCGGGAAACGGGGACGTCTGGTAACCTGAGTCTAGTTTGAGTCTCTCTGTGCCCTCCGGTGTAAAATTCATATGCTCTTGGTCTGTAGGTTTTGACTCATCCTGAAGGAAAGGCATTGTTTGTGCCAAATAAGTAAGAACGGGCTGCAAGGTATCCAGGTGTGCCTGCTTCCATCTTCAGACACCGATGATTCACACCCAGATAGTCTGCAGGTAGCTGCTGCCAGCTTCGGGAAAAGGCAGTGCAACATTAAAAAAAAAGAGGCTCCTTGCATGTTTCTCAGTCGTGCTACAAGCTCACATTTGCAAATGAGACAAGCATACCAGCAAGATGAATGTGGCTCACATGGGGCTTATTTTTTTATTTCATGAAATGTATACACCACTTGATTAAAAATAAAAAAAACACAACCAGAAAACAAATCAGGTTACCAAAAGATGTAACCATAAAATTGAGAAAGATTCAAAACCATGCAATATTATTATAAATTATTATTATTATTATTACTAGTAGACTTTAAGCCCGTTAAATTAATGGGCGCTAGAACATCATGGAAAGCGGGGACGGCGAGAACTTGCTGAAGTGCTCGATGTACTTGGGCGCCCTGGCCAGCGCCGAATGGCCCTTCAGCAGGCAGCGCAGGAGGCGCATCGCGGCGGCGGCGGCACTGGCACCAGCCAGGCCCCGGCAGGCCAACTCAGCCGCCACTTGTAACGGCCGCTGCTGCTTAGAAGTAAGTCCACGCGAGCGCGCACCCGCCGCTTCAACAGCCCGGCCGCCCGAAGTCTCTGCGCTCCAATCCCTGTGTCCGTGGGGCACATGCGCAGTAGGACACAGGGACTGGACGCAGAGATGCTTGCACTTTATTACTGTAGATTATTATTATTATTATTATTAGCGCTCTCCTTGTGGAATGCCCTCCCATCAGATGTCAAGGAGATTAAGAGCTGCACAACTTTTATAAGACATCTGAAGGCAGCCCTGTATCGGGAAGTTTTTAACGTTTTACTACATTTTTAAATTCTGCTGGAAGCCGCCCAGAGTGGCTGGGGAAAGCAAGCCAGATGGGTTGGGTATGAATATAACAACAACAACTTCAAAACGTACAAAAGTTAAAGTGCCGAAACAGATGTTTATTTCACTGCTAGGTCTATTTCGGGAAAGTTAACAAAAATGCCCTGTAGCCAGATGTCTGACACAGAAGCCTTCCAGCATCCTTCCATCTCAAGCGAAGAAGAAGAAGAAGAAGAAGAAGAAGAAGAAGAAGAAGAAGAAGAAGGAGTTTGGATTTGATATCCCGCTTTATCGCTACACGAAGGAGTCTCAAAGCGGCTAACATTCTCCTTTCCCTTCCTCCCCCACAACAAACACTCTGTGAGGTGAGTGGGACTGAGAGACTTCAGAGAAGTGGGACTAGCCCAAGGTCACCCAGCAGCTGCATGTGGAGGAGCGGAGACGCGAACCCGGTTCACCAGATTACGAGTCCACCGCTCTTAACCACTACACCACACTGGCACTATACTCAGCCAGAGGAGGAATGAGAGGCAAGAGCCAGTGGGCCCAATAAAATATTCCCCCCCCAATGTTGAGAACAATTGGGAGCAGAGGAGGCCAAGTGCGGAGCTGCAGGGTGTGGATTCTGTGCCCGGTGGTTCGTCCTGCTCCTGCCATGGAAGGGAAGGAGTGGAGCAGCTGCCCTGGGCCGGTGACAGGGGAAGGATGAGGTTGACCACGGTGCCGAGTGTGGCGCAGCGGCTGGTGGCTTCCTCTCCCCCTACTCCTGCGGCAGGTGGAGGAGGAGGAGGAGGAGGTGGCGGCGGCGGCTGAGCACTGGAGAGGAGGAGCCACCAGCCATCAAAGCCACACTGTAGCCGCAGCTGCTTTCGGCTCTGCCCCTTGGGTCTTCCTGGTGTCCCCGTGTCACACACACACACATACGTCATGTGCGTGTAATAGGGTCACACACCCAACAAATCTTCTGTTCATGTTGGTGTGAAGAAGAGGCGTGGCCAGCTTGAGCCAGGGTTTGTTTGGTTTGCTTTGAGGAGTACCGTATTTTTCGCTCCATAAGACACACTTTTTTCCTCCTAAAAAGTAAGGGGAAATGTCTGTGCGTCTTATGGAGCGAATGTGTGGTCCCTGGAGCTGAACTGCCCAGGGGCAAAAGCAGATCGTGCTTTTTTTAAAAAAGAGAGAGAAGGGGGGTGTTGAAAGGAAGCCCACTGAGCAGCTGCTCAGCAAACGATCGGGGAGAGAGATAAGGGAGAGAGATTCCAGCCCCGCCCCCTTACAGAGGGAGGCTGTTTCCCCAGCGACATGGGACTGGCTGATTAGATTATCTGTCTGGAAACTGTAGAAATGGCTTCCTGAAGCTGCAGAACTGTGAGTTAAACCCCATAAAACAGGGTTTTTCCCTTTGCAAAGTAAGCTCAACAACTTTGAGCTGAACCTCAAAAAATGGGGCTTTTCTCCTTTGCAAAAGAAGCTGCAGAAATTTGAGCTGATCCTCAAAAATGGGGATTTTCTCCTTTGCAAAAGCAGCTACAGAAATTTGAGCTGATCCTCCAAAAAATGGGGCTTTTCCCCTCTAAAAACTAGGTGCGTCCTATGGTCAGGTGCGCCTTATAGAGCAAAAAATATGTATATGGAAAAACACTGCTCTAAAAAGAATAACACTCTGTGAGGTGAGTGGGACTGAGAGACTTCAGAGAAGTGGGACTAGCCCAAGGTCACCCAGCAGCTGCATGTGGAGGAGCGGAGACGCGAACCCGGTTCACCAGATTACGAGTCCACCGCTCTTAACCACTACACCACACTGGCACTATACTCAGCCAGAGGAGGAATGAGAGGCAAGAGCCAGTGGGCCCAATAAAATATTCCCCCCCCAATGTTGAGAACAATTGGGAGCAGAGGAGGCCAAGTGCGGAGCTGCAGGGTGTGGATTCTGTGCCCGGTGGTTCGTCCTGCTCCTGCCATGGAAGGGAAGGAGTGGAGCAGCTGCCCTGGGCCGGTGACAGGGGAAGGATGAGGTTGACCACGGTGCCGAGTGTGGCGCAGCGGCTGGTGGCTTCCTCTCCCCTACTCCTGCGGCAGGTGGAGGAGGAGGAGGTGGCGGCGGCGGCTGAGCACTGGAGAGGAGGAGCCACCAGCCATCAAAGCCACACTGTAGCCGCAGCTGCTTTCGGCTCTGCCCCTTGGGTCTTCCTGGTGTCCCCGTGTCACACACACACACACATACGTCATGTGCGTGTAATAGGGTCACACACCCAACAAATCTTCTGTTCATGTTGGTGTGAAGAAGAGGCGTGGCCAGCTTGAGCCAGGGTTTGTTTGGTTTGCTTTGAGGAGTACCGTATTTTTCGCTCCATAAGACACACTTTTTTCCTCCTAAAAAGTAAGGGGAAATGTCTGTGCGTCTTATGGAGCGAATGTGTGGTCCCTGGAGCTGAACTGCCCAGGGGCAAAAGCAGATCGTGCTTTTTTTAAAAAAGAGAGAGAAGGGGGGTGTTGAAAGGAAGCCCACTGAGCAGCTGCTCAGCAAACGATCGGGGAGAGAGATAAGGGAGAGAGATTCCAGCCCCGCCCCCTTGCAGAGGGAGGCTGTTTCCCCAGCGACATGGGACTGGCTGATTAGATTATCTGTCTGGAAACTGTAGAAATGGCTTCCTGAAGCTGCAGAACTGTGAGTTAAACCCCATAAAACAGGGTTTTTCCCTTTGCAAAGTAAGCTCAACAACTTTGAGCTGAACCTCAAAAAATGGGGCTTTTCTCCTTTGCAAAAGAAGCTGCAGAAATTTGAGCTGATCCTCAAAAATGGGGATTTTCTCCTTTGCAAAAGCAGCTACAGAAATTTGAGCTGATCCTCCAAAAAATGGGGCTTTTCCCCTCTAAAAACTAGGTGCGTCCTATGGTCAGGTGCGCCTTATAGAGCAAAAAATATGTATATGGAAAAACACTGCTCTAAAAAGAATATGTTGGTATGCATGGATTAAGTATGTAATTCAAGCGAGAACAATAATTAGAAATGGCTGCAAGAGATGTATTATCCAAAGAATGCAATGATAGTATTTAAATTTGAGCTAAAGGAAGTCGAGTCGTGGTGGAGGGAAGTCACGGGGGTATGTAGGGTTTATGTTTGCAGTGTAGGGTGTACATGTATTTTCTTTAGTTTAATTTTTTATTATTTTGTTTATTTCAATTTTCTGTATCATTTATTAAGAAATAAAAATAAAAATTAAAAAAGAAGAAGGAAGAGGTATAGTCAGCGTGAGCCAGGGTTTCTTTGGTTTGCACGGTCATCTGACGGCTCGGAGCAATGTGCGGACAGGCGAAAGTGTGGCATTTATTTTTCGTGTGGCTGCTTCTGACGAAAGCCGTGACAGCGTGTACGTTGTGAACTTTGAAAGCTCTGCCTTCTCCTTTAAAAGAAAGGGTAGCCGCCCCTTTGCGTCTCCTGCGCTTGTTATCTGCTGTGCAGGATAATATAGCAGCTGGCCTGTAAAGCTAAGCTAACCTTAAACCTCTCCTGCACACGGAGGGGGCAATGAGGCAGTAAAGGAGATACCGTAGTTCCATCCTGGGAAGGACATCTGCATTGTTTCCTTCGTTGCAATGGCATTGTGATCCCACCGCAATTAAGGCTCATGGAGTTAAAATGCCATTGGAGATAGTGAAGTTAAAAAAGAAGATTGTATTTCTAAGTTAGCAGGTGGAATTGCTGATTCCTTACTTCCTTATGGAGTCGGTGGGAGGAGATAAGGAATTTAAACCATAAATGATTGCTTTGTTGTTGCAATTCTCACTGACGATGCCTTTGCCTTAAGTTTCGGTCTGCCACATTTTACATGCTAAGTTGTACAGTTGAAACGTCTTACTACCCGTGTTTCTCCTAAAATAAGACACCATCTTATATATTTTTTCTCTCAAAAAAACACTGTATGGCTTATTTTCGGGGGATGTCTTATTTTAACTGCTCCGCGTCGGTACGCTGCATAGCCACGCCTATCCAGGCCGTCTTAAGGGAGAGGCGCTGCATCACTATGTCTTATTTTCGGGGTATGGCTTATTTTCGGGTTATGGCTTATATTTCACAAATGCGTAGAAATCCTGCTATGGCTTATTTTATGGCTATGTCTTATTTTAGGAGAAACGGTATATATTTTTTTTAAAATGAGAGAGAGAGAGAGAGAGAGAGAGAGAGAAATTAAGAGGTCTGTCCCCATCCTTCAAAAAATTGAGCATGTGTGGAGCTGTTTGGAGATCAGATGTGCTGATTCCACATGTGCAATTCCTCTGAACCATGGGTAGGCAAACTAAGGCCCGGGGGCTGGATGCGGCCCAATCGACTTCTCAATCCGACCCACGGACGGTCCGGGAATCAGCGTATTTTTACATGAGTAGAATGTGTCCTTTTATTTCAAATGCATCTCTGGGTTATTTGTGGGGCATAGGAATTCGTTCATTCCCCCCCTCCAAAAAAAAATATAGTCCGGCCCCCCACAAGGTCTGAGGGACAGTGGACCGGCCCCCTGCTGAAAAAGTTTGCTGACCTCTGCGGGAAGAATAAATTCCTGATGACCAACCACTTGGGTCTAAGAATATACTGCTATATGTGTAGATATGTATAGTTTTTTAAAAAGCCCAAAGGTCCACAGAGAAATAATTATGTGCTATGGCCATATGGCTAATGCAATAAATAATTTTTGATTTTGCTGACCCCTGCGAACCTTCGCTCTGAACTTCGCTCTGCGAACCTTGGCCTTTTAGGGTTTAATTTTTAAGGGGGAAAGGCACTGTCAGGGACATGCCCTCCCCTGCCAGTCCGGCACTGAGTGGGTACCAGCAGCCTCAGCCTTTGTTGTCAACGGACACGTCTCCCAATGAGTCTTCCAGCTCCTGGAGGAGTTACCTGGGAGCAGCCAAGTGGGAAGGGGTCTGCAGGATGCTGCAGAGAGACCCAGCACGGCTCCGCAGACTCACTCTGAGGGGGAGACACCATTTCCGGCGCCCGCTTTGCGCAGAGGGGTCAGGGGATCAAGGAGGCGGCACTTTAGGGTGCCGAAACTCTGGTGTTGGCACTGCAACCGGAAAGGGGCACTTCCGGATTCTGCTAGCGACTAGGTGGTCATGTTTTAGAGTAGCTCCACACTGTACATACTTTGCACAATAAAAGTAGTTGAAAGACAAGACGGACTTGGTCTTTACTCATGAGCGACTGTTACGGAATCTGACAGGCACTTTATGGCTTTTTCACTTAGCTACAGACAAAAACCATCTAGGAGCTTATTACCTGCTCCTGAAATGGTTAAAAAAAACCCGGCACACTTTTAAAGAAGTAAAAGAAGTATTGCTTTTCACATCAATCACCAAAGCCCACCCTGCCCAACTCGATAAAAGAAAGAATGTTGTTTAATTGGGCTTTTGTATGGCCCTAAAGTGCATAGCCACGTTCCACTCTAATTAGATGTTTTCCCCCCTCCTGAAGCTAGGTCTCAGGATTTTATCTTGGAAAGGCACCTCCTTGAAGTTATACGAGGCTCCCGAGGGGGAAAGGAGCCTCTCAACTTCCTAAAAGCAGGCAGGGACACAGCAGACCACCTGAACGCAAGCCAAGAGCATCACCTGCAAAGCAAAAACCAATCAGCGAGGAAAGCTTACATTTGTGGAACTGATTAAGCTAAGTTGCTGCTTTGGGGTTGGGGGTTTTTATTTTATTTTTTAAAGAACATTCCATTGATTATGTGGACAGCGCTGCACTTAACACACACACACACACACACACACACACACACACACACACACACGGGCGTACCCAGGATCAAAACTAGGGGGGGGGGGAGCCATGGTCGTTCAGCTTTGCTTTGAATGGGCGCTGATCATTTTTGCTTCTAGGGCTGCCTTCTAGGGGGGGGGCAGATGCCCCCCTCTGCCCCCCTGGCTACGCCCATGCACACACACACACACACACGTCTTATTTGGATTTCTGTATGGATTTTGAGCACTATTTCCATGCCCATATGCCACAATCACAACATTTATTATTATGCTCTTGCAGACAAGAGATTAAGTGCCCCTCCTGGGCTTCCCTCCTGCCTCCTGCAGATGTCTGATGATTTTTAGATAACTGTCCAAACCATGGCCAGGTCACCAAGTGGCTAGCGGCATAAAGCGGGCTAGTAAAATTTAGATGCACCAAACTTCCTTGCATAGATGTGGCCTCTGTTGCAGACTGCATGTGCACCGTTTATTGGCAGTATCGTTTGCAAAGCCATGACTGTTTCCCTCTGGATCTAGCCCAATTGTTGCAAAATCTGTTTGGGACTATCGAGGAGACAACAGGACAAAGCAGGATAATCCAATAGCACGGCCGCCATAACAAAACCATCTCCCAAATACAGCGTCCTAATTCGAAGCCGCAAATTCGTTTGGCAACAAGCTTACTAGCATGCCAATATTCAGATACGATCCTCGTTAATCGTACCCACAGGTGTCATTTTCCCCCTTGCGGTTGATGTAGACGTTGGCAGGAACAGTGCCAGCAGCCATTAACCACTGTCTGGGCTTGTTGGCAGTATCAGAGAGGCTGGTAGAGATGGTGTCTGAATCCGGTTTCAGCGAAGGCAAGTAAGAAGCAACATGTATAAAATTTATAAAATTATAAAGAGGTTTTTCTGCCTCCTTCACTAATGTAGAATTCGTGGACATCCAGGAAACTGCTCTGTGTAAGGAACAGTGGAATAATATTAATATTAATCAAGACGAGGAGGAGGTTTTCCAGCCCAGTTATTGAGCCGAAAGGCCTAGAAATTTGACTCGGAAGTTTCATTTCCATTTACTCCCTTTATATTACCGTATTTTTCGCTCCATAAGACGCACTTTTTTCCTCCTAAAAAGTAAGGGGAAATGTCTGTGCGTCTTATGGAGCGAATGTGTGGTCCCTGGAGCTGAACTGCCCAGGGGCAAAAGCAGATCGTGCTTTTTTTAAAAAGAGAGAGAGAGAAGGGGGTGTTGAAAGGAAGC
The DNA here is from genome assembly GCA_034641385.1 of Darevskia mixta. Lineage (NCBI taxonomy): Eukaryota > Metazoa > Chordata > Lepidosauria > Squamata > Lacertidae > Darevskia > Darevskia mixta. The sequence goes on from JAWWNH010000017.1 coordinate 20,253,692, forward strand.
CCGCTGAGCAGCTGCTCAGCAAACAATGGGGGAGAGAGATAAGGGAGAGAGATTCCAGCCCCGCTCCCTTGCAGAGGGAGGCTGTTTCCCCAGCGACATAAGACTGGCTGAATAGATTATCTGTCTGGAAACTGTAGAAATGGCTTCCTGAAGCTGCAGAACTGTGAGTTAAACCCCATAAAACAGGGTTTTTTCCCTTTGCAAAGTAAGCTCAACAACTTTGAGCTGATCCTCAAAAAATAGGGCTTTTCTCCTTTGCCAAAGAAGCTGCAGAAATTTGAGCTGATCCTCAAAAAATTGGGGCTTTTCCCCTCTGAAAACTAGGTGCGTCCTATGGTCAGGTGCGCCTTATAGAGCGAAAAATATGGGTAAATTCTAAAGGCTACTTAGGAGTGCAAACCAATGTATAATATAACAACACACACACACACACACACACACACACACACAATGCTATGAACTGAGAGTAACGTATGCTATTAAAAACGGCGTTTTATATTTTAGGGAGTTGCACCCAGTCCTTCAATAAAATTCCCAGGGCGGCGTACAAAATTTTAAAGCACAATAAAAAAAATGCGAAACATCCAAATTAACACTAATTATAATAATATTGGAGACCAGTTCTCCCAGATTTCCAATGGTAACTAGCAATCTTGAAGGTCAGGTGTGTGTTTTTTCCAGATGGCTTGGAAAAGCAAATGAAATCCTTGCGCTGGGTTCTGGAGAATGTGGACTTCTTAAGGAATACCAGGTTGTTCTGTACTCTGGTTTTTTAGAAGCTGCTGCAGAGCCCAGCCTTTTTATTGGAAGTGCTTAGTTTAGAATTGCTTCCAGCTAATTATTGAACTTAAGGGATCGTGTCACCAGCTGCTGTTTTTTTCTGGGATTGCAGCGTTTGGCTCCTTCATAGACGGAGTTGATCCCTGCAGAAATTCGTCACCGTTTTATAATGTTCTTGTTGCATACAAACCCTCCGTTCTGATTACGAAGAAAGTTGTGTGTGTGTCTTTTGTGTCACCCATGCTTCCGGGCATCCTTGTTAAAGCCTGCTGCACAATGTACTGTTTTTAATGATCCGAGATAAGCTTCCACTTAGACATGCCAGGATTTTTAGATTAGTGCACGAACAGCAGGAATAGGCAGTTGTCTGGGAGGAACGCAACTGCTGAAAGCTGCTTTCAGATAACGGCCCCTTAACATGCGCTGGGGAATTTTTTAAAAAACAATTTTAGAATCCACCTGCGGATAAAATAGCCCATTGGCTTTCAACTACGCAGTGCAATCTATTCAGTTCTTATAGTGGCAATTACAGGTAGATAGCCGTGTTGGTCTGTCATAGTCAAAACAAAATAAAAAAAATCCTTCCAGTAGCACCTCAGGACTATTTAATTGCTCATCGTCTAACATTGTGTATGCCATCAAATGCCAACAGTGCCCTTCAGCTCTCTATATTGGACAAACAGGCCAAACCCTACGCCAAAGGATAAATGGACATAAATCTGACACCAGGAATCACAGGACAGAGAAACCAGTAGGAGAGCACTTCAATCTCCCAGGACACTCTATACAAGATCTCAAAGTAGCTGTCTTATTGCAAAGGAATTTCAGAAATAGACTGGAAAGAGAAGCTGCTGAATTGCAACTCATTACCAAGCTTAAAACCATGGAGAGACCTGGTCTGAACAAAGACATTGGATTCTTATCTCATTATACATGACAAAGCTTTTTTAACCTTCTCACCCCTTGCTTTTTCCTGTAAGACTAATTGCAGTCGTTAACAGTCGTCAACAGGTTTACCACAGCTATCAGCCTATCACCCATTCCCACCACCCCTCTGAGTAATACCCCTCCCCACCCTCTCACTATATATAAGGGTCTGGTGACTTCTGTTTCAGTGTATCTGAAGAAGTGTGCATGCACACGAAAGCTCATACCAAGAACAAACTTAGTTGGTCTCTAAGGTGATACTGGAAGGAAATTTTTTATTTTATAGTGGCAATATCCACTATAATATCCACTATATCAGGCATGTCCAACAGATAGATCGTGACCTACCGGTAGATCACTGGATATCTGCGGTAGATCACTGGTAGATCATTGGCTCCCCCCCAAAGAAGCTGAACAACTGTGGCTCCCCTTAAAAAAGCTCATCATTTTACCTCCTCCCTGAAAAAACTCAACAATATTGACCCGAACCCCCTCCCCCCAATGGGCGTTCCTCCTTCCTAAAGAAAGTTCAACAACTTTGACCTGAACCCCAATAAAGGGGGTAGATCACTGCCAGTTTTTAACTCTGGGAGTAGATCGCAGTCTCTTGGGAGTTGGCCACTCCTGCACTATATCAATCTTGTAGTGTCCCACGTGAAGATGCTTTAAAGAATTCTAGCGTTCCTTGTATGCAGGTATCAGACAAAGAGCTTGGAAGAATGGCACCTGCAGAAAATAAGACAAGGATTCCAGGATGATTGTATTTCCTGATCAATCTGCTGGACTTTAATTTCTCATAATATGTTTCATTTACATGATAAGTTGGTCTATAGAACCATATATTTTGATGTGATATGTTGAATCACATTTAGAAAGAATTTATATAGTTACATACAGCCTGTTACGTTGCTTGTGTTGCTGTTCCTGGATTAGGCAAGGCTTCTCGCTTGGTATCAGTGTCGACATGCGATAGCGTTCTGGAAACCAAACCCATGTCGCAGTTTAAGAAGATGACAACTTGAATGCTTGCATCGGTATTTTTCATGCCCCGGTGGTGTGAAGCTGCTTCATTTCATCTTCCCATTAATAGGAGAATTAGTGCGGCAGAGGGATGTGGCGGATCAAACCCAAGCAGGTAGGGTTACTTATTACCCGTCGGTGATCTTGTGTTGAAATCTCCTTGCTCATTTGCCGATATTCTTCCGGGCCTATCGAAGGACGCGGCGTGCAGGTCTGCAGCAGCCCACAGCCAGGACATCCTATCTGTGCCGCTCAAGGCCTGCTTTCCAACTTCTCCGCCTCTCAGATTTCTCGTTTCGGGAAAGTCTTCCGAGATCTAAGTCCCGTGCGGTGGTATTGCCTCTGTGTATGCAAAATCAATAAAGAAATAGGAGTCATTGGAGAATTCAGAAAATCAAATAGCAAGGTTGCAAGGACTCAGGCCAGGACGGCAATAAATAATAATTTCTTCTATTTTTGTTATTTCAAGTATGACACCAATTCCAGTTGTAATGGTTTTTAACTCCAGGACAAGGCCCTGTTTCGTTTATTCTTCATCAGCTCTAGTTTCTTAGTTTCATAGTCAAAGTGTACCGAGTGTGTGATGAAGAATAAACGAAACAGGGCCTTGTCCTGGAGTTAAAAATCATTACAACTGGAATTGGTGTCATACTAACAAAAATAGAAGAAATTATTATTTATTGCCGTCCTGGCCTGAGTCCTTGCAACCTTGCTATTTGATTTTCTGTGTATGCACAGGCTAACGGCAATTGTGTTATTTGAGGCACATTGCAACTGAGAGCAGCACTGCTGGTTTCAAGACCAGGAAAAGAGCTGCCTGCTGGGGTAGAGAGCTTATGGCTGCCACTTCTGGGAATCCCCCCCCCCCCATGCTGTCATAAATACGCTACCTGTCCCTGTGTGAGGAGTCCCAGCGTGCAGAGTCTTGCACATGGAAGTGTGGGAGTTTGGGAACAGCATAAGCACCAAGCGACTCTGCACCCTGGGATCGAGTGAGTTGGAGAGCCATGGAGGATGTGATTTGCATGTGTTCAAAGAGAAAAGAAGTGTGGAATAATCCAGACACAAATGGGGTAGATCTGGCCATGTGCTGATTGCCGAGGATAAAAAGAGGATGCGGCTGATTAATAAGCTATATAACTGAATCATCCTCTAAGTTATTAGTCACATACTCTCGAATGTGGTGATAAACAAGGATGAAAGGAGTTGGTTTGTGTGAGATCAGGTATTCCAAGTCTGTATTGTTGTCTTCTGTTTCAGTGTATCTGAAGAAGTGTGCATGCACACGAAAGCTCATACCAATAACAAATTTAGTTGGTCTCTAAGGTACTACAGTACTGGGACGCGGGTGGCGCTGTGGGTTAAACCACAGAGCCTAGGGCTTGCCAATCAGAAGGTCGGCGGTTCGAATCCCTGTGACGGGGTGAGCTTCCGTTGCTCAGTCCCAGCTCCTGCCAACCTAACAGTTTGAAAGCACGTCAAAGTGCAAGTAGATAAATAGGTACCGCTCCAGCGGGAAGGTAAACGGCGTTTCCGTGCGCTGCTCTGGTTCGCCAGAAGCGGCTTTGTCATGCTGGCCACATGACCCGGAAGCTGTACGTCGGCTCCCTCGGCCAATAAAGCGAGATGAGCACCGCAACCCTAGAGTCATCCATGACTGGACCTAATGGTCAGGGGTCCCTTTACCTTTAAGGTGCTACTGGAAGGAATTTTTGTATTGTTGTACAGGTTTCTTTGATTGTGGGTTTCTTTAGGGGGGGTTATTTGAACTTGAATGGGCTTTTCTTTCTTTCTTTTAATTAATCTGTATTTGTGCGGACTACACTGTTTCATTATACGGATTTAAGAGTCTATTATTGTAAACACACAGTTGTACACATGACATCTGGGAAGGCTATCAACCGAAAGTAGCCCAGCTCCATATTGGAATGCCAGATTACCAGGGCTAAGCAATTTATATTACCATGCTGGTGAAATCCAGGTTTCACAAAGCGCGGCGCTTTGAATGACTGTAATAAATTTATTAGAAGCTCAGAATAGATGGCTTTGGTTGGTAGAGTATAAAGCTAGTTAATTGGTGAGGGCTATTTTTTAAATGGCATAGGTAAATGTTGCTCAGCTGTGCTGAGTAACATTTTGGAGCCTGTTCTCAGTGCCGGTCCTATCTTTAGGCAGGGTGAAGCAACTTCCCGCAAACCAGTTGCTCCTCCTGTGTTCACTGAGCAAACCCTTCTGCTGGAGAACAGAGCTGTTTGTCCTGCATCTGTATACCGACCTGCTCCTTTCATCAGGGGCAGCTGAGGACATCGTATTGTTCCCAGCGCTGAAGGAAGAGTCAGCTGCCATTTGGCTTCTGCATATGGATTTGTAGCAGGAAGGAGAGCATCTGACCTTTAAAGCCCTAAACGGCCTCGGTCCTGTATACCTGAAGGAGCGTCTCCACCCCCACCGTTCAGCCCGGACACTGAGATCCAGCGCCGAGGGTCTTCTGGCGGTTCCCTCATTGCGAGAAGTAAGGTTACAGGGAACCAGACAGAGGGCCTTCTCGGTAGTGGCACCCTTCCATCAGAGGTCAAGGAAATAAGCAGCTATCCTATTTTTAAAAGACATCTGAAGGCAGCCCTGTTCAGGGAAGTTTTTAATATTTAATGCTGTATTGTTTTTAACACTCGATTGGGAGCTGCCCAGAGTGGCTGGGGAAACTCAGCCGGATGGGCGGGGTACAAATAAATAATAATAATAATAATAATAATAATAATAATAATAATAATAATAATAATAAATTGTTATTATTATTATTATTATCTTGGGGCCCACACTGGCTATTCTGATTCTGGCTTGATAACTATAACCATAACAGACAGTTGAAGAGCAAAAATTTATTTTCAACAATACGTGTTTGCTAAGTTATAACTTAACCTTGCACTACCTTGCGCCCTCTTTCCCACGCCAAACGACCTCCTTTTACAAACCCGCCTGTTCAAATGAAGTTTGCATCGTGTCAGATTCCTCCGGAAACCTCACCCCCCCCCCAAAAAAAGGTATTGTGTCGAGGCGGGTTAGGGACTGCCGAATCTGATGCCGTGTTTTACATCCGTGTTGTGGGAAGTGGATATATTTAGATTATTTTCTCCCAACTTAATAGTAGGTTACTCCTGCAAAAATGACAAGTCTGTACACAACTAAATTGTAGGCTAGCACTCCGAAGTGGGTTTGGGGAGAATTTCCTCGGGGAAACGGAACGTTGAGCAAACTTGTATTGGGAACTGGATTCATTGCAGAGTCTCTTTCTGCGCTTTGCCACAGTGGCCTCCTTCCAAACGTTGCCGGTCATGGGGGTCTATCAGCGCTTGAGAAGCATTCTCTCACTGCAATGATGGTCTCTAGGATTTGAGACGGCAGCCAACACCTCGTGCCAATTATGACACCGCAGCCCCTCGAGAGTAACCCAGGCGTGGAGGACAGAAAGTATTTTAAGATACTCATATTTTAAGATACTCCTCAGGGGAACCAGCACTGCTCTCAATCCAGACTCGAGCTGTAAAAGCTTAAGAGGGATTCCTTTGAACTTTGAGATGCCATTTCTCTCTGACAAAAGCTGTCAGAGGAAGCGTTGAACCAGCTGAGCGTTGCTTCCTGCACTTTCTCTCTCTCTCAAAGTTTCTTTAATGAGTGCTGCTGCGCACATACCGTATTTTTCGCTCCATAAGACACACCTGAACATAAGACGCACCTAGTTTTTAGAGGAGGAAAGGGGAAAAGCCCTGTTTTTTTTAAGGATCAGCTCAAAGTGGTGCAGCTTCTTTTGCAAAGGGGAAAGCCCTGCTTTTTTGAGGATCAGCTCAAAGTGGTGCAGCTTCTTTTGCAAAGGGAAAAGCCCTGTTTTTTTGAGGATCAGCTCAAAGTGGTGCAGCTTCTTTTTCAAAGAGCAAAAGCCCCGTTTTTATGGGGTTCAACTCACAGTTTGCAGCTTCTAGTCCTACAGGAAAGGGAGCCATTTCTACAGTTTCCAGACAGATAATCTAATCAGCCAGTCACATGTCGCTGGGGAAACAAACAGCCTCCCTCTGCATTCAACAATGGAGGCCTGGGAAAAGGGGCGGGGCTGGAAAGGGAGTCTTATCTCTCTCCCCGATCGCTTGCTAAACAGCTGTTCAGCAGCTTCCTTTCAACACCCTCTTCTTTTTTTGTAAAAAAAAGAGCACAATCTGCTTTTGGCCCCTGGGCAATTTGGCTCCAGGGACCATGCATTCGCTCCATAAGACGCACAGACATTTCCCCTTACCATAAGTACATCTTATGGAGCGAAAAATACGGTATATTGCAGATTTGCAGCACCTCCATCTTAAAAAGAATGATTTCGAGGTGGGATTTTAGCGCATGCCAGCAAATCCAGGTTGTGCAATCCGGGCAGATTTGGAGCTTTTGCCCGACAAATCTGGTCCCCCAAAATATCAATTTCCCAATAAGGAAATTGTCGGGAACGTGCAGTGGAAAGTGTGGGATAATGGTTTGTGACAGGATGCTGTCTAACCTCCCTGCAAACAAATCAGGATGAATGTTCAATAAAAAGGTCCTTTGGAGGCATCCAGACTCCCTTGTGCGAAATCCAGGATACGGAGTTACATTTAATAATAATAATAATAAATTTTTATTTATACCCCGCCCTTCCCAGCCAAGACCGGGCTCAGAGCGGCTAACACCCATAAAATCACAACACAACATACAAAACAATCAATTAAAATACAAGTTAAAATACAATTTAAAATGCAGCCTCATCTTTAAGTAGCCCACCAATCAAACAGGGTGTGAAAAGGAGGAAGAAAGGGAGCAGACATTACTTTGGCAAGAAATTCTTATCTGTCAAGCGGGCTGGGGTGGGGTGTTGTTGGCTGAATTCTTAAATGTCTCCTCTGTTCCGCCCCTCCTAATAGAAGGTTGAACGAGGCTTAAACATCTAGTATAAAAGGTATTAATTTATCCCTCTGAAAACTGACTCAAGCTCGTTCGCCAAGCAATGCACGTGCCACCACAATAGCGGTCTTTTATTGCTGGAGGAAGGAGGTGTCAGGTCGTACATGGTCTGTTTGAATAATGGCATATATTGTTTTACGGTTTGTGCAGCTTGGCATAATCGTTGCTCCTGTTCCTCTAGCATGTTCACTGAGCTATGAGGGAGCGCTTCTGAATCTCCAGCGATGGTAGAGCAGGCATGTATAAAGCCTGCTTCGGGGGCCTAAACCAGCCCCCCGGTCGGTTTAATCCGGCCCCCGTGGCAACTTCAATTCTAAAAAAAGGTCAGCAACTTTGGTCGGCCCTCACGGCCCTTTACTTCATCAGATCTGGCCATCTTTGAAAAAAGTTTGGACACCACTGTGTTAGAGGAAAGGTGGAAAAGCCTATACAGTGGAAACTTGGTTTAAGAACAGCTTAGTTTATGAACAACTTGGATTAAGAATGCTGCAAACCCAGAAGTAGGTGTTTTGGTTTTTGAACTTTGCCTTGGTTTAAGAACATGTTCCGCTTGCTGTTGAGTGTGTTCCATTTGTAAATTGAGTCCCCTGCTGCTATGGGAAAGCACGCCTTGGTTTAAGAATGCTTTGGTTTAAGAACGGACCTCCGGAACGGATTAAGTTCGTAAACCAAGGTACCTACGGGACCGCCTCTCCTGGTATGCCCCGCAGAGGACCTTAAGGTCCACAAATAACAACATTTTGGAGGTCCCGAGCCACAAGGTTGTTAGACTGGTCTCAACTAGGGCCAGGGCCTTTTCAGTACTGGCCCCAACTTGGTGGAACACTCTGTCACAAGAGACCAGGGCCCTGCGGGATTTGACATCTTTCCACAGGGCCTGCAAGACAGAGCTGTTCCACCTGGCCTTCGGGTTGGACTCAGTCTGATGTTTTTTCCTCCCCTTATGGTTTTGATTTTGGGCGATAAATGAAGCTGCATTTAAATTTTAAATTGTATTTTAACCTGTATTTTAATTAACGGTTTTTCTTTCTTTTATATTTTATTGTAATTTTTATTGGTGTTAGCCGCCCTGAGCACGGTTTCGGCTGGGAAGGGCGGGGTATAAATAAAATTTATTATTATTATTATTATTATTACTGTATAATGTCAGTAAAGCTGGGATGAGGTAACCCTTTTTGCACCCAAGGGCCACATACAATGGCGGATGGTGGGGTGGGGAATGGTTACATCTAGGTGATGGATGAGGCTCACAGTGGGTATGGCCTGGTCCCTCTCTTCCCAACCATGCACAGTCCTCCCCTTGACACGAAACGCACACACACACAGCCTCTCCTTGCCACAGCCAGCCTTCCCCATTGTATGCCTTCCTTTGCTCTCTGCTGCCCAGTTGATCAGTGCTCAGAACAATGGAGGAACATTCCTCTCAGCCCACTTCTCACCTGATCTTAGTGCTGATCACCTGAGTAGCAAGGAGAGCCGCGATAAGCATTTGTTTATTTATTATTAAATTCGTATACCACCTTCATCTGACAATCCGTTCACAGCATAAAAAACGCAAGTTAAAAACACAAAAGTTTTAACTTTTGTTTAAAAGCGGGGATTCAAACCGCCGACCTTCTGATCAGCAAGCCCAAGGCTCAGTGGTTTAGACCGCAGCGCCACCCGCGTCCCTATGCCCTCAAGTAGAGCTGAGTTTAATTGAAGGGGGGGGGAAGAAGAGACTGAATTTTGTCTGGCTATCTGAAGGGGCTTCTTGATATGGATATAACTCTGCATAAACCTATTAAGTAACACCAATTTTACCCCGGTAGACTTGTAGGTAAAAATAAAAACAAACAAAAAGCAAATGAGTGGATGTCTAATTTACTACCAACTTGCAGATTTTATTCATTCACGTTTTGTCTCTGAACTTTCAGGACCATGAAGTCTCCCGGGAGAACTTTCAGCAGGAAGAGCTAGTGGACCAAAGGACCTGCTGCCGCTGTTGAAACCCACTTTTACCTTGGATATAGCAGGGTATTCTAGTGCCTGATTGTTTGCTGTAAGGAAACTTGAAGACTGTAAGACATGTCCATTGCACTCAAACAAGTTTTTAACAAGGACAAGACGTTCCGCCCCAAACGGAAATTTGAACCCGGGACCCAGAGATTTGAGCTCCACAAACGAGCGCAGGCCTCGCTGAACTCTGGGGTGGACCTGAAAGCAGCTGTGCAGCTGCCTGGTGGAGAAGATCTACATGACTGGGTAGCCGTTCACGTGGTGGACTTTTTCAACAGGATCAACTTGATCTATGGAACTATCTGTGAGTTCTGCACGGAGAGGACCTGCCCTGTGATGTCGGGGGGTCCAAAATACGAATATCGGTGGCAGGATGATCTGAAGTACAAGAAACCTACGGCGTTGCCAGCACCCCAGTATATGAATCTTTTGATGGACTGGATTGAGGTGCAAATCAACAACGAGGACATATTCCCTACTAGTGTAGGTAAGTTTACACTTGTGTCTTAAGAATCGCATGCCACACAACAGGTTCCTCTTAAGACTTGTCGGATATGATGTTGGGCTAAACCATTGGCCTACTCTTCAAAATCCCTTGCACATCCCTTATTTGAATCTCTGTTGGGTTTCTAAGTCTCCCCACACTTTGCAAAGCCCACCCAGCGGTGCTCTTTTCAATCGGCAATTTGGAGGTTGGAACAAGAACCGTGTGGTGGGGTTTGCAAGGCCTACAGAAGCCTACAGAAGCATGGAAAGCTGGCTTCGAAGGAGTGGCATGTGAGGGATTTCGATGGTGGGGGGCGGCAACACACCTGTTGGTCATGGGATGTCACTGTGACAGATGAAGACCTGTCACAGTTGGTTTGCAGGCTTCCAAAATGGTTTCCCCATAGCTGGTGTAAGGTCTTGGTTGATAAAGAGGTATGGAGAACTCGAACGTTTGCCATGCCTTGGGGGATATTCTGACTTGTCTCAATACAGGCATTGTCCAACTGTGGGTTTTGGAGTTTCATGGACCAACACAGCTACGCTTCCTTTGTACGTCCTTTTAAAGTTTAGTTTTGCGATTTACATGGATATACAGGTGACCCTCAACTTTCACTGGGGTTACGTTCTGGGAATAGTGCCGAAAGCCACTGTTAGAAATCAGCCAGGCCCTAATTTTAAACTAATGTCCATGTAACTTGGCAAAGTGAAGAGTAACCGTACTGAGATTTATCAGAAATACGTTATAGTGTGTTTGGCAGAAGGATGACTCACAGGTGGGATGTGTATGCCCTTGTTGCTTGTTGGATGGATTTGTTAGGAGACACTTGCGGATAGCAGAAGCTACAAGGAAATGCTAGAAACGTTCTATTTTTTTTTTTGGATTAACAGGTCGAAGCTCTGTTTCCCAGTGATTGCTCTGTTTCTTTTTGTTGTGCATTGATGGGAAAGGCAACAAGCTCCATTGTTAGAAATTAGCCAGGCGCCAGGCGCGTTTTGCAGTTCAATGGCGACCATTTGTGGATCTCTGGATTACCAGGTTGGCGACTGGTGAAAGCAAACTGTCACTTGGAGAAGGACCTGAAAGATTTTCCTTGAAGCTTGAATTTCTTTTATTTGGGATTGTTTTATTTGATGTTTTTATGTGTTTGTAAACTCCTTTGAGATTTGTTCTTTAAAAATACAAAGCAGTATAGAAATGATATGAATAATAATGATAAATTCCACAGCCAAAAAAAGGCGCATAGACATTCCATTGTGGCGACCGTAACCTCCGCTTAAGATGCCATTTGGCAATTAGATAATATATCTGAGTTTCTAACGCTACTTATGGAAGTATCAGTGCTTCTGAACGCAGTACCGTAGGTGTTACACCAAACCCAATCTTATTCTCAGCAATCAAGACATCTTAGACCAGGGGTAGGCAACCTAAGGCCCGGGGGCTGGATGCGGCCCAACTGCCTTCTCAATCTGGCCCACAGACGGTCTGGGAATCAGCGTGTTTTTACATGAGTAGAATGTGTCCTTTTATTTAAAATGTATCTCTGGATTATTTGTGGGACATAGGAATTCATTCATATTTTTTTAAAAAATATAGTGCGGCCCACCACATGGTCTGAGGGATGGTGGACTGGCCCACAGCTGAAAAATGTTGCTGACCCCTGTCTTAGACTAACGAACGGGGCAAAGGCCCCACATGTGATGAATGTGGGCCTAAAACGGGCAGCAGGAACTACTCTACAGGTATATGTGTCCGAACTATTTTGTAGTGAATTTCCTAGTTATTTGCCATACTTAAATTCCTTCCAGTAGCACCTTTGAGATCAACTAAGTTTGTTCTTGGTATTAGCTTTCGTGTGCATGCACAGCGACCCAGGTGGTGCTGTGTGTTAAACCACAGAGCCTAGGGTTTGCTGATCAGAAGGTCGGCGGTTCGAATCCCCGCGACGGGGTGAGCTCCCGTTGCTCGGTCCCAGCTCCTGCCCACCTAGCAGTTCGAAAGCACATCAAAGTGCAAGTAGATAAATAGGAACCGCTCCGGCGGGAAGGTAAACGGCGTTTCCGTGCGCTGCTCTGGTTCGCCAGAAGCGGCTTAGTCATGCTGGCCACATGACCCGGAAGCTATACACTGGCTCTCGGCCAATAAAGCAAGATGAGCGCCGCAACCCCAGAGTCGGACACGACTAGACCTAATGGTCAGGGGTCCCTTTACCTTTTAAGGTGCTACTGGAAGGAATTTTTTATTTTGTTTCGACTACGGCAGACCAACACGGCTACCTACCTGTAGCTGCCATACTTAAGATGCTCAAGATAAGCAGGTGTGCATATCCCTACGCTTTGAAGGAACATTTTCCGGAATATTATCTGCGGTCTCCATAAGCAATTGCCCGCTTCATTTTGTCCCTAAATCCCTATAGTGTCTTTGTGAGAGATTGATTCCTTGCTGCCCCTTTCAGAACGAGAAGCTTCAAGGAACTGTGTCTTTCCTAGCCTGCTCCGTCTTGTTCCAGGACAAAAGCCAAGAACAAAGAAATCAATACAGGATCTCCTGCCAGCTACCTCTTCTCTGGAGTCTGTTTCATCTCTGAAGGCGGCAGTAATAGCTAGGGGAAAGGGGTCCTGCCTGCATCAGCCTTGGCCAAGCAGCAACAAGAGTGCCACTATTTTAAAAGACATGTCTGTAGTGTGGGCCTAGCCAGGATTTATGTTTGGGGGTGGGGGTGGGCAGGACACCCACCTGTCATCACCATCTGTCTGGCTCTGCCCAGCAGATTCGGAATGAAACGTCTCAACAACAGCTGCTTTGAATTACTTTCGTTTGACTCCCAAGTAGGCTCAGAACTACCTGTAAAAATCTTCCGTCATTTGAAAACTAGAAAGTTAATATTTTTTTAAAATAATTTTTTATTCATTTTATAACAAACTAGTTGAAGGTAGCCCGTTACATTAACGGGCGCTAGAGGAGGAGGAGGAGGCGGCAGAGGCTGGCGGCTGACTGCAGCTGACAGGCGGCCCCGGCGGCGGCTTCGGGCGGGTAGGCCTCGGGTGAAGCCGGGGGCTCGCGTGATCGGCACGGCCGGGGGAGAGAAGGAGCGTGGCGGCGTCCGGAGGAGGAGGCTCCGTGCAAGGCGGCGGCGCTGCCCCAACTGACAACGCGCGTGCGCCGCCGCTGCCTCCCGGACACGTCCCCCTCTCCGGCCGCTCCAATGCCTGCGTCCCTGTTGGGGGGGGGAAAGTAGAGCTCTCCAATCCGTGCGTCCCTGTGGGACATGCGCACTCGCGCAGTTCCACTGACACACAGTGGACGCAGGGACACTTGAACATTATTATATGTGATAAAGATACAGCAATATAAACATACAGAAAAAGAAAAGAAAATAATTTTAACACAAATATTTCTTAATTTCAACTGATTTCTTAACTTCTTAATTTCAGCTAATTTCCATAACATCTTGAGATGGCTTCCCTCAACACTTCCTTCTATTTAACATACAAAAATGTCTTAATCCAACTATTATTGGATTAAGAAAGTTAAATGAGCACCAGGCAGTACCTCAGTTAAGGAGTATATTTTGCAAAATCACAAAGAACACGCCTTTTCCCCATCTTGTCATTAAAAAAAAAAAAATCTAAACTGAAACAAGTTTTATTGGATTTGGTGAAAACCTTTTCAGCACTTCCTTCTAAAATTCCTCCTTTTCCCCATACATACACAAATAGTTTTTTTTCACTGTTCACTAGGTAAAAAGGTAAAGGGACCCCTGACCATTAGGTCCAGTCGTGACCGACTCTGGGGTTGCTGCGCTTATCTCGCTTTACTGGCCGAGGGAGCCGGCGTACAGCTTCCGTGTCATGTGGCCAGCATGACTAAGCCGCTTCTGGCGAACCAGAGCAGCGCACGGAAACGCCGTTTACCTTCCCGCCGGAGCGGTACCTATTTATTTACTTGCACTTTGACGTGCTTTCGAACTGCTAGGTGGGCAGGAGTTGAGAGCAACGGGAGCTCACCCCGTCGTGGGGATTCGAACCGCTGACCTTCTGATCAGCAAGCCCTAGGCTCTGTGGTTTAGACCACAGCGCTACCCGCGTCCCTTGTTCACTAGGTACTTCTCCACCAATTATACCTAAAAGAAAAGCTCCTGTTTTTCCCACAAAAGTTATCATCATCTTTCCCCTCACCCCCAACTCATTATAAATCATTTCCCAGAAGTGATCAGGTCACTTGTTAATCATTTTTTTCTTTGGGTAAATGAAACTCCTGTTTATCTTGCAGGAGAATACTGCCTGTGTTCCTTTCACAAGCACAGCTTGGCTGTTGCAAGAGCAAAGAGCTGAAGGCTGGCGAGACTTTCAGACAAGCGACTTAATTCCCGATTTCACTGAGCTCAATGCGGGGATGACCAGGAAGGTGTTGGAAGGAAGGGTGTCCCTCCTGTATCCTTGGAAGGGTGTGCCTTTTTTCTTAGGAAGGAGAGGGCTTGGCATGGAAATATCTGACGCATGACCTGACATGGCATCATTTTGGATGCCATAGTAGTTGTGGCCAGGTTGATGGAGCGGCAGAATCTGCCTTATTGGTCCTCAGAGTCTTGTACCAAGGAAGTGGCAGTAAATTTAGAAGTGATGAGGAAAAGGTGCGCTTGGCAAAGCTGGACCTTCGATGCAATTCTAAAAGGAAAAGACTCTGACAGATTTAGATCTGGTAACCATATAAAATGGGGCAATTTTGCAGCCAGTATTTTCTACGTACTGGAAGTAAATTGCTCTTTCTTTCTTTCTTTCTTTCTTTCTTTCTTTCTTTCTTTCTTTCTCTGGCTGTCGA
The DNA here is from genome assembly GCA_034641385.1 of Darevskia mixta. NCBI lineage: Eukaryota > Metazoa > Chordata > Lepidosauria > Squamata > Lacertidae > Darevskia > Darevskia mixta. The sequence goes on from JAWWNH010000017.1 coordinate 20,268,699, forward strand.
TGTGGCATATGTGACTAACAGATATCTGCTGGCAGGCAAAAGCTTGCAAACATTCCTTGCGGACTTCTAACTCTTGTGGTCTTCCGTTTGGAAGGAGGATGGGCTCAGGTTCGTTTGCCATGTGCCGCTATCCACAAACCCCGGCCGGCCAAAATGGCACGTTATGCAACGGCCTGCTAATTACACAAATCCGGCACGTCAATTGGGGCATTTTCTAGCAACTGCTTGGTGCTTGCCTCTGGGTTCGCACTGCACCAGTTGCAAAGAAAAAAGCAAGTGAAAAGATACCTCTCTGTGTTAGACCCTTGGCTGTGATCCAGGCAAGTTTGCCAGCCCAGAGCAGAAACTCTTCAACATGAAGCTGCCTGCCACTGGATTCCACTGTTACCTGTCTTGTGGGGCAAGTTTGCTGGCTGAGGCATAGGATACTGGTTTCCACTGCACGAAGAAAAGAAACTGTATTCTTTGCAGGGAGAGGCACTTCACACATGCCCAGAGCCACTCAGCAATAGGTGTCAGAATTTTTGCAAGTGAAAATCTACCCTGTCCTTAATTCTTGGCTCCCGAGCAAATCGGCTACCAAACGCTGCAAACCCGGAAGGGAGTGTTCCGGTTTGCAAATGGTTTTTGGAAGCTCCTGCAGCCGATCGGAAGCTGCGCCTTGGTTTTCGAACCGTTTCAGGAGTCGTACGGAGTCCCGGAATGGATTAAATTCGAGAACCAAGGGACCACTGTACCCATTTGTGGGTTGCACACGTTCTCCACAGCTATGGCGTAAAAGAACAATGACTTCTAAGGTGCTACAGCAAAAGCCAGTGCTTAAAAACGACTCATACTACGGGTGTGCATTGGCTCTGTACTGAGGAAAATGGGGGTGATTCGGGGGTCCTCCCCAGTCGAAACATGATGACAAGAGCCCCTCCTGGTCAGATCAGGGACCCCACAAAGCCTCGTGCCTCTGTACCTTGTAGCTCTGTGTTTCCCTATGATCCTATGTTTCCAGAAGCCCACCGAGTTTGCAAGAAGCGAGTCTTGTCTAAACCGCTGCCTGCAGATTATGGAATTCATCTGTGCAAGGCTAGAGCACCAATTAAACATGAAAGGGTGACGCGATATGAAATGAAGGGGGTGTTTGCCATTTGCCAGATGGTGGGACGTGGAAGAAAGCAGTCGGCTGGGCTGCTGAAATTAGCTCTTCTGCTGCAGCTCCATCCCTCGCGTTTTTAACCTCTGGCATCTGCCGAGCTGCGCTATCTTGTTCCTCTTCCAGCAGGCACTCAATTGTCAGCCGAGACAAGCGCCCATTAAATTTACATAGGTCTGGCAAAAGTGATCCCAAGGCGCAAGGAAATAGCAGGCAAACTGGTTCAGCAAGAGTGAGCCGTTTCTTTGCAACCCCCCATTGCACATATGCCTTCCTCACAGTCTCTTCTCTATTCTTCCGGCCCTATTCCCACGCCGGGAGTTTAGCAGCAGCAGATCTCCAGCCATTCCTTTCTGTCTTCACCAAGCAGGTTTTGGGGTGTTTTGTTTAGGTGTCAAATGATTTTAACAGTTTCAGAGCCTTCTCTGAATTACCATTTTAAGGGGGGGCTTGTCTCGTGTTGGGCCAAATATCCACTCCCCAATTTTGTGGGACAAAATTCACCCTATACCTAAGGAGCAGCGCACGGAAACGCCGTTTACCTTCCCGCCGGAGCGGTACCTATTTATCTACTTGCACTTTGACGTGCTTTCGAACTGCTAGGTGGGCAGGAGCTGGGACCGAGCAACGGGAGCTCACCCCGTCGCAGGGATTCGAGCCGCTGACCTTCTGATCAGCAAGCCCTAGGCTCGGTGGTTTAACCCACAGCGCCACCCGCGTCCCTTCACATAACAAAGGAGACACTTAATAGACCTGGCTGTTTACCTAAAGAAAGAAAATGGTTTGGCCATTTTAATTGTCTTCTTTTCCAGGTTCCAACTTTACAGGGGAAATCCCCGAGATCACCCAATCCCATAATACTATCCCTCATAAGGCACAGAAGAATGGGAAGGGGGGTGAGCTATTTGTCCAAGCAGGCTTGTGCTTTCCCTGAAATTGCTTCCCACCCCTTTGCAACGGACCCTTTAACGAAAGCCCTACTTAACGGCATTTCTTGAAATCCTCCTCTAAATACCGCGCATGGATGCATGCAAAATTAAAGAGGGTGGCTTTAATAAGATTAACCCAGAAAACATCTAGGGCTTCTGTGAATTCCACGCCGACTTTTCTTCTGCAAAGTCCGTTCGCTAATGGAGCACAAATCCAGCAAACAAACACACACGTGCTTCCCTAAAAGAACCGAATTAGGGAATGTTGCATTGAAACACCACGCAGCATCAAATCGCAATTCACTGTTAGCAACTAGGCACCCAGCAATACAACTAGATCCTTAAAGTCACCAGTTGACCCATTTGTGATACACAGTCTGGGGAAGAAGTCCTTGCCTCACATCATCCGTCGCAGTGGGGGAAGTCCCTTTCCAGAGACAAAGGAGCTGCCACATCCATGAAAAGAGGGACAGGGACAGGTGAAGCAAACTGGCACTGCTATCCTCAGGGACAGGTCACCTGCTTTGCATACAGAAGGTCCCAGCGTCAAATCTCCAGCATCACCAGGTAGGAGAGACTCCTGCCTGGACAGCTCCTGCCATTCCGTGTAGGGAACACTGAGCTAGATGGAACTATTGGTCTGGTTCTGTAGGCCTTGCAAACCACACCACATGGTTCTTGTTTCAACCTCCAAATTGCAGGTTGAAAAGAGCACCACTGGGTGGGCTTTGCAAGGTGGTGCATGCAAGACTCCTGCTGTTTTCTCATGTCCCACTGGGCAAGGCTCGCCACAGGCGCAGGCTCCCAGGACGTTTCCAAGCACAATTCAAAGTGTTGGTACTGACCTTTAAAGCCCTAACAAAATAAAAAATTTCCTTCCAGTAGCACCTTAGAGACCAACTAAGTTTGTTCTTGGTATGAGCTTTCGTGTGCATGCACACTTCTTCAGATACACTGAAACAGAAGTCACCAGACCCTTATATATAGTGAGAGGGTGGGGAGGGGTATTACTCAGAGGGGTGGTGGGAATGGGTGATAGGCTGATAGCTGTGGTAAACCTGTTGACGACTGTTAACGACTGCAATTAGTCTTACAGGAAAAAGCAAGGGGTGAGAAGGTTAAAAAAGCTTTGTCATGTATAATGAGATAAGAATCCAATGTCTTTGTTCAGACTAGGTCTCTCCATGGTTTTAAGCTTGGTAATGAGTTGCAACTCTTCGACTCTTCGTGACCCCCTGGACCAGAGCACGCCACGCACTCCTGTCTTCCACTGCCTCCCGCAGTTTGGTCAAACTCATGTTAGTAGCTTCGAGAACACTGTCCAACCATCTCGTCCTCTGTCGTCCCCTTCTCCTTGTGCCCTCCATCTTCCCCAACATCAGGGTCTTTTCCAGGGAGTCTTCTCTTCTCATGAGGTGACCAAAGTATTGGAGCCTCAGCTTCAGGATCTGTCCTTCCAGTGAGCACTTAGGGCTGATTTCCTTCAGGAGGGAGAGGTTTGATCTTGTTGCAGCCCATGGGACTCTCAAGAGTCTCCATTTGATATTGAGGCTAAAACACTTTCCCACTGTCTAGGAAATATTGAAAGTTCTGATTCTTAGTTCTCATGGGTGACCAGCAGAGAGAAAGAGGCTCTTTGCAAACTAGACGTGAATGCTGCAGGTGATGCTTGTACCAGATGTTGGGGGCAAACTTGGGGTTGTTGTTGTTGTTCAGTCGTTCAGTCGTGTCCGACTCTTCGTGACCCCATGGACCAGAGCACGCCAGGCACACCTATCCTTCACTGCCTCTCGCAGTTTGGCCAAACTCATGTTAGTAGCTTCGAGAACACTGTCCAACCATCTCATCCTCTGTCGTCCCCTTCTCCTTGTGCCCTCAATCTTTCCCAACATCAGGGTCTTTTCTAGGGAGTCTTCTCTTCTCATGGGTACTTGGGGTAGCAACCCCCATTTTGCATGGTCACCTGTAAAGCTGGAGACCTTAGAGCAGGCATGGCCAGACTTGGCCCTCCAGCTGTTTTGGGACTACAACTCCCATCATCCCTAGCTAACAGGACCAGTGGTCAGGGATGATGGGAATTGTAGTTCCAAAACACCTGGATGGCCAAATTTGGCCATGCCTGCCTTAGATGATCTTGTCTGTTGATACTGGAGAAACAGGAAGCTGCAGGACCATCCCTCACATCCTTAAATCAGTTTTAGGGCCTACTTGCTCACGACTGGCTGGGCCTGTGATGGCCTGGGATTCAGTCTCAGATGCTGAACCTGAGGGATCCCAGCCTGCACAGGATTCCCCGCCTCCAGAACCAGCAGAGCCGGGGCTAGGGCCTGAGTCTGAAGGGGACTCACCTGTGCTGGATCCTCAGGTGCAGGCATCTGATGAGTCTGCTCTGGCTCCTGCTGGGATGGAGGACCCATTGCCTGCAGGTGCTCCACTCCCAGCCCTGCCAGGGGAAGCTGAGGTTGCCTCTGGGTCCGGTAACCCTCCAGCCTCTCCTGAGCTGCAGAGGCTCAGGGCAGAGAGGCGAAGGGAACTAAGTTCCCACAGGAGGAGTGCTCGCCTCCAAGCCAGCAGAGGCGAGTCACCAGAGGATCGGGGTCGCCCTATGCCTCAGGGCAGATAAAAGCTGGCCAGCCTCAGCCCAAGTTGCAGGAGCAACATGGTGCTGACCAGTTCCTGCTTGAAACCTGTCCTGCTTTTCCTGCCTGAGTTCCTGACCTACCCTGGTTCCCTGCTTACCTGTTCCTGACTTTGCCTGACTCCCTGCCCTGCACCCAGCTTCAGTCACTATGGACTACCTTCACGTTGCACCTCTGACCACAGACCGGACTTGGACCTCGCCTCTTGGGTAACCCACGGGACCAGCACAGGGCCCTTTCAAATACAATGCAGAGAACCCATCTCTTGCGCTACGCTATCCATTTGTTTCACATAAATACAGACCCCAAACCCCACACGGCTACTTAAAATAAGCTGTCACACCAGGAAACCCAAAAGAATGCTTTGATACCGAAGGCACTTTCATAAGTTAAAAGAATCAACTTCTTCCAAACTTCCAAACATCCGTGGGAGTTTTGGAAAGCGCATCTTTGTTGATAAGAATGGATTCCTTTCGATGCTGGGATGGGGGACCTCTTGCCCCTGAGATGTTGCTGAAATACAACCCCCCCCCCATCCCACAAACCATGCTGTTTGGGAGCTGATAGAAGTTGGACACCCACAACATCCCTGATTCCCCATCCCTGTTTTAGTGTGTGTCAGAGTGGATTTGATTTAAATCAAATCAAATCATGATTTAAATAACAATTTAAATCACAATTTAAAACACTACAGTAGTCAGTAAGACTTGATTTAACATCATCATCATTATTTTTTTTTTACAGAAGGACTCATTCTTGCTGGTATAATCTTAATATTTACAACCAGAGGAAGGTTTCATTTTTGGAATAATAAAAAATTTTTGGAGTAGTTTTTACAGTTATGTCAAAAATTACTGATTTGGTTATACTATTAGAAACACATAGATAATTATGAAATTATTGTGAGGTTTAATAAGTTAACTGTTTATATTTGGACAACTTTTCTGCTGTACTTTACTGGAAGGAGAAAAACAATCATTTCCTTAATAACAATTTAAACAATTTATTTAACTAAAGCAATAACATGATAGCATACGTATCCATGTTTGTTAACTGATGTGGTTAAACGTGATGGCTTAAAAAAACCAAAAACTTAAGACTGAGTTTCAGCACACTTGACAAACTTAAAACAAACCCATATTTCCTGATGAATAGCCTTTGGACTATAATGTAACTTAAATAGAAAACTGACTTTAGAAAGATTTTTCCTCCAAAAGCATTTTATTTTAAAAATCCGATTTAAATTTTAAAAAAAAAACCGATTTAATTTTTTTAAAATCCGATTTAAAAATAAATAAATCATTGATTTTTATCCACCCTGGTGTGTATTCATGTGTTTGTGGGTGTTTCTTTTTTGGGGGGGAGGTAGGGGTGTTAGCCTTGAGGCATTAGGTTGTGAAGTGAAATCCCGAGTTGATTCCTTGAGGACTGTTGAGAGTTACCGGTAAATGGGTAAAAAAGAACAGCAGTCAACTTAGAAGAAGTGCTTTGCATATCTTAGGGAATGAAATGAATCAGATACACCTCACCACTGACGCATGGTGCTTCATGCTCCCTACTCACGAGTTGAGTTCACATGGCCAACTGCATTGCACAGCGGCTGCTCAGACACGTTCAGAACTTGAAATTCTGCCTCTTCTAGTGAGTCTACGGTAACCACACAACATGAGAGGTCCGGTCTTTCACGCTCTTCTGGCAACAGCTGCAGAGAGCAACTTTAAGGGTGGTGAGATTCCATGTGCGTTCGTCTTCCCAGAGGGTCAGTAATGTTGACCCGGGAAGGACCTGTATCCAGTCTGCAGAAGGACATGGACTCGACTCACAAAGAGCAGCTCGTGGCTTTGGAGAGATGCTCAGTGTCAGGGATCTGACCTCACACAAGGCACTGGAGACAGGGAGGGAGCAATGGAGGGAAGCGCAGCCTCTCTTGACTCTCGGAGTCCAGTGGAGAGAGCAAGGACAGCCCCAGTGGTGGCGAACAGGAACTGTCAGGCAGTGCGGTGGAGAGGAGGGTCAGAGATGCCGATAGAGCCCTGAATCGACTTGGGGAAGTCGCGGAGCTAAGCAGTCAGTCATCTCCGTCGCTCCAGCTGCGTAGCGGGAAGAAACGTAAGGAAAGGCGGAAACGTTTCGGTATTCCGAAGCTCTTATGCTGGGGGAGGAGTAGGCAGAAGCCACTCCCAGATTCTGGAACCGATTCAAGCGGACATGAATCTTAGACGCTCTGATGTACATAGATTGTAAATAAAGCATTAGCTTTAGAAGAACGGATGTTTCTGCCTCTTTACTCTCGAGGAGACAACCCCGAGCCCTTACACTCAGGCTTAAGCTACTAGAAACTGCCATGCTACCTGTAACATTCACATGTCTGCATCTTTCAAACAGATCTCCTTGAGCTCACTGATGTGTTTAGTGTTACTTGCTTTTAAAAGCGTGGCTGGCCACTTCCGGTGAGCTGCGGCCATTGTAGGAGTGCGGAAAATCCCCACCTGGGGAGTCCGAGTGTCCCGGGAGACTAGGGGGTCACACTAAGGCTTGGTGGACCCGGCGCTTCAGGGGGGGGGTACCCTGAAGCACAGATACCCAGCGGCGCCCGAAATTGCGACCCTCACCGGGAGAAGAGCCCCCAAAGCTCGGAAAGGTGTGGGAGCGACGGACGCGAAAAGGGAATATCGCGTACTCCCGGGGACACGAAGCCTCGAACTCCTAATGCAAAGCAGCTCACTTCCAAGAGATAAGAAAATTTCGGTAAGAGGGCAAATCTATCTGCCCATGAACATCTCGATTTTTTTCTAAAATTGACTTACGTTATCCGAAAGAGAAGGGAAGCGCAGAAAGGGAGTCATCTTCCGCTCTGGCGTGAAAATGGCGCTTACTGACTCATTGCAAGGCGAAAAAGCAGTGAAGTACCTGTGAGTGTGAAGTCGGCGAGACCATATTGAGAAGTGGGGGACCCTTTGATTTAATCAGTCTGAAATTTTGTTTCGACCTGGCAATAAGAGAATCCACGAGTGAAAGTAGAAAACAGGTGCGGAGGGAGAGACGCTGAAACAAATTTCCTGCACTTAGAAAATGGATAGGGCCATGGAGGGGTGAAATGAAAATCCTTCCCCCCCCTCACATGGATATAGATGGCGTCGCCTCTCCTGACCGCCTGAACCACGGAGAACTGGGAAGAGCGGACGATAAGGCACTTTAAAAATATAGAAGTGTAGTTCCCAAAGACGGGTGGAGAAGAAGCCGGAAAAGTTGCGAATGGGCTTTGTATGTGAATGAAACTCCTAACGCTGCAGCAAGCTAGGAGTCTACTACAATCCTTGCCTGGAGAAGCGTTTGAGCAGGAACCCTTGCAGTGACGAAGATCTCTGGGGAAATTTCTGCGGTGGAAGTGACCCCTAGGGTTTGTTTTGTTGCTTTGTTATTTTTTTTTGTTATTTTTTTTGTTATTTTAGAGGGGGGTTTTCGCTTCACAGGCTGCCTCTACAGAGGATACAGATGTAGAGACGACCTTCGCTGGAACAACCCTTATTGCAAAGTGAACGCCCCCTGGTGCAAACTGAGATTATTGAAGATACAGTAATATGAATGGGGTGGAGGGAGTTACAAATGTATATGGATCAAAAGATATTGTATGAACTAAGAGATACTGTAACCAGGGAAGTAGAAGACGACTAAAGAGGAAAAGTACAGCTGAAGGACTGTTTAAAAACTGTTTGTAAATTGCTAAGACTGTCTGAAGGTTTGATAAGTGTTTGATTGTATAATAGTCACCTAACAAAAAGAATTACGTTGGTAGTTTATAGAAGGCTTGAGGAGCTCCTAGAGGGCCCTCTAGAGGAGATAAAGGGCAGACTCTTTTTTCCAATCTTTTCCCTACTTTCAGAAGGACAAAATGAGGGGAGGTAAAGCAGCCGCGACACCTAGTGACAGAAGACCCTCAAAGCAAGAAGAAGGGAGAGAGTGGGAGGGCCTGCTAGCAGAAATTAAAAAAGAAATTAGACAAAGTGAACAGAACATAGAAAAAAATATAGAAGGAAAATTGGGTGACTTGAAAATCTCAATTGATCAAAAATTCGAGGAAGTAGTAGGAGAATTGAAAGAACAAGTGAAGGATCTAGCGGTGAAATTGAAAACAACAGATGAGTCGGTTAAAAAAGTTCAAAAAGAAATTAGACAGTCAAAAAAAGAATCGGAAAAAATGAAAGAGGAGGCAGCTGAATTAAGTAAAATGCAAGAGGCAATATTAGACAACTTAGCCCTTTTAGAACTCCGGCAAAGGCAAATGAATTTGAAGTTTAGGGGCATCCCAGAAGAGGCAAAAGAAAACATAAGAGGGAAAATGGCAGAGGAACTGGCCAGATGGTTAGACTTAAGACAAGAGGACATTGAGTACTCAATAGTAAATGCTTTTAGAATAAAAGTAAAATCAGACAAAGCAAAAGCCAAAAAACTTCCAGGAGACTGTCTGGTAATGTTCAATTCTATGGACATTAGAAATGTAATATTAAAACAGAGTCATGCGCAGAAGTTAATGATCGGGGGAAGAGAAATTACCATTTATAAAGAAATTCCGACCAGATTTTTACAAAAGAGAGATCCATACAGAGGGCTAGCAGGGACTCTAAATAAAAATAAAATCCAGTTCCGATGGGAATTCCCAGAAGGGATGTCCTTTTACTTTAAAGGTAAGAAGTTTAGGATACTGAGTGTACCAGATATTAAGAAATTCACACGAAAGTATTCAAAAGAACTCGGCTTGGAATTAAAAGAGAAGAGAGGGGAAAAAGAGGTCTTTCAAGAAGGAGCGACGGGAGGAGGGGAAGACGAAGATGAAGTAGAAGAAGAAGAAGAAAAGAGTGAAGGAGGGGGAGAAGAGGAGGAGGAGGAAGAACAAAGGACAAGCGAAGTGGAGGCTCAAATTGGTGAAGCATAGGAAATTTGTTAAAGTACCTTATCTTTACCCTTGCGTGCTGAAAAACGATTGCAAATTAAATAAATATTAAAGATGCTGAAAATCCAGTCTTGGAATGTGAATGGTCTCAACAATAAAGGCAAAAGAAACAGAATTGAGTATTTCCTTCATAAAAAGAACCTTGACGTCGTCTGCTTGCAAGAGACACATATAGCAGAAAAACATAGAAGAATCCTGATAAATAAAAGGCTGGGCCTAGAGTTTGTAACAGCACACCATAAAAAGAAAAGAGGGGTGGTGATTTATATAAAAGAGAAATATGAACCTAAATTATTATACAAAGACGAAGAAGGGAGAGTGGTAATAGTGCAAATGTCCCATCAGGGAGAAAAACTAATCATTGCAGGGATCTACGCCCCAAATTGTAAAAAAGCAGCTTTCTACAAAAAACTAGAAGGGATATTGTTGGATTTTGTAGATCAAAGAATAATTGTTCTGGGAGACATGAATGGGGTGGTAAACCCGGCAATTGATAGGACAGCTAGGAGAGGAGACGCTATAGGTGGCAAATTACCAAAATCCTTCTTTTCGTTAATAGAAAATTGTGGTTTAAATGATGTGTGGAGATCAAAACATGGGGTAGAAAGACAATATACGTTTTTCTCCGAACCTAACCAAAGTTCAGGGAGAATTGATTATATTTGGATCTCACAAAAGTTGCTGATAAGAACAAATAAAATAGAAATCTGCCCACGGGTATTCTCGGACCACAATCCAATGTATTTAGAATTGAAAGGAGAAAAAGCATATAAAAGATGGAGAATGAATGAAAGCTTGTTTAATGACCAGAAGATACTGGAGAAGATGAAGAAAACGCTAGAAGAATACTTTAATCAGAATGTAAATAAGGGAACAGACCTTAAAGTGGTCTGGGACGCCAGTAAAGCAGTCCTAAGGGGGTACCTGATTATGCAAAATTGTGTCAAAAAGAAAGAGAAGGAAAAGAAAAAAGGAAGAAATTTTTAAATTGCTTGCAGAAAAAGAAGGACAATTAAACCTGAACCCAGGGAATGAAGAATTGAAACAAAGTATAAAACTATTACAAACTCAATTTTCTCTGATAACAAATCAAGAGCTAGAATGGAAACTGAAATGGAGTAAATTTAGAAATTTCGAGTATGCAAATAAAGCGGGCAAACTCCTTGCGTGGCAACTTAAGAAAAGACAAGACCAAAAGGTAATCCACAGAATAAATTATAAAGGTAAAATAACAGAAAAACCTAAAGAAATAAAAAGGGCATTCGAGGAGTTTTATAAGAACTTATATAAGAAGACAGAAGAAGATGAAGGGAAAATTAAAAAATACCTGGAGGAGAATACAAATTTTAAGTTCACAAAAGAAGATCAAGAAATTCTAAATGCAGCAATAACAGTGGAGGAACTGAGAGGAGCTATCAAAGGACTGAAACAAGGTAAAGCACCGGGCCCAGATGGGTTTACGGCCAGATACTATAAAGAGATGGCAGACCAGCTGATACCAGTCCTGAAGGAGGTAATGAACAACATTTTGACCAGAGGCCAAGTGCCAGAGACCTGGAAGGAAGCAGAGATTGTATTAATACCAAAACCAGACTCAGATCGGTCAGATGTAAAGAATTATCGGCCAATTTCTCTATTAAATCAGGATTATAAATTGTTTACTGGTATAATGGCGAATAGATTAAAGAACATTCTGAACAAAAGAATACATAAAGATCAATCTGGCTTCCTCCCAGGGCGGCAAATGAGAAATAATGTAAGAACCGTGGTGGACTTAATAGAACTACTGGATATAAGAATACAAGAAAAAGCTGCCTTTCTGTTTGTCGACGCGGAAAAAGCGTTCGACAATTTGTCTTGGAAATTTTTAGAACAAACTCTAGAGAAAATAGACACGGGAGAAGAATTCAGAAGGGGCATCAAAGCAATTTACAGTGACCAAATAGCTCAATTAATAATAAACAATGTCGCCACAGAAAGATTTAGCATAACAAAAGGGACAAGGCAAGGTTGTCCCTTATCCCCTCTCCTATTTATATTAGTACTAGAAATTTTATTGAATAAGGTCAGAGAAGACCCAGAAGTCAAAGGCATCAAAATCGGGAAAAAAGAATTCAAACTTAGAGCATTCGCAGACGACGTAGTAATAATAGTAAGTGACCCAAGAAACAGTATAGAGGCTACGTTAAAATTAGTACAAGAATTTGGTGAACTTGCGGGCTTTAAAATAAACAAAGATAAAACAAAAATGATGGTCAAAAATCTGGATAAAAGAGAAAAAGAGGAATTGCAAGAGAAATATAAAATAGAAGTGGTCAATCAGGTCAAATATCTGGGTATTAGATTAACTACTAAAAATATAAACCTGTTTAACGATAATTACGTTACCCTCTGGAAGAAGATTAAGAAAGACTTAGACATCTGGAGTAAGTTGAATTTGTCATTTTGGGGTCGCATAGCTACGTTAAAAATGAATGTGTTACCAAAAGTATTATTCCTTTTCCAAATGTTGCCAGTAATTAAAGGGACCACCCAGTTAAAAGAATGGCAAAGAATATTGTCTAAATTTGTATGGCAGAGTAAGCCCCCGAGAATTAAACACAAGCTGTTGGTGGACAGGAAAGAAAGAGGAGGGTTCGGAATGCCGGATATAAAGATTTATTATGAAGCGGCCTGCCTGGTATGGGTAAGGGAATGGATTATATTAAGAGATACAGATTTGTTAGACCTGGAGGGCTTTAATAACTCTTTTGGATGGCATGCCTACCTCTGGCAAGACAAAGCTAAAATACATAAAGTATTTCTGTCGCACATATTTAGAAAACCACTATATGAGGTCTGGCAAAGATACAGAAATATTCTGGAAAGGAAAACACCGAGATGGTTATCGCCAACTGAAATACTTACTGTAAAAAAAATGAATATGCAAACAAACTGGATGACATATGAGGACTTACTAATAGAGCCAGAAAAGGGGTGGAAAATAAAATCTTATGAAGAAGTGGTGGAAAAACTAACAGGTTGGATGCAATATTACCAGATTAATGATCTGTTTAATAAAGATAAAAGGGAAAACGGATTCGAGAAAGAAAAATCTAAATTTCAAATAGAGATCATAGACAAAAGTTCAAAATTATTTTCTAGGATGTATGATATTTTGTTGGAATGGTTTACTAAAGACGAGGAAGTGAAAGAGGTCATGATTAAATGGGCATGTGATTTTGGTTATAATATTCAGTTTGACAGATGGTTTAAACTTTGGAATCAAGATATGAGATTCACTGCATGCATAACCCTTAAGGAGAACATCATGAAAATGATGTATCGGTGGTATATCACACCGGTAAAGCTATCAAAAATGTACAAGGTTAAAAATAACAAATGTTGGAAATGCCAAACGGAGAAGGGCGACCTCTTCCACATGTGGTGGGTCTGTAAGAAGGCAAAGGAGTATTGGGAATCAATCTATAATGAGCTCAAAAAAATATTGAAATATACTTTCCCAAAAACACCAGAAGCCTTCTTACTGGGTTTAGTAGATGAGGAAATTGTAAGAGAAGATAAAAAAATATTTTTATACGCCACCACAGCCGCAAGAATTCTATGGGCCCAAAAATGGAAAACGGAAGATGTACCTAGTGTGGGAGAATGGAGAGTAAAATTAATTGAGTACCTAGAAATAGCAAAATTGTCAGGAAGAATTAGGAATCAAAGAGACCAGAAACTTCGTATAGACTGGAGTAAGTTTATTGAACATATTAAGCAAGGCATGGATAGGAACACACACACAGGCTTGGAAAATACACTTGTAATGTAAAATAACTAATAAAATATGATACGGATGTTAAAAAAGGTAGAGTCGACGATGGACAAGAACAAAAGCGAACGAATGAGGTGAATTAAGAAAACTGGAGCGGAAGGCGAAGGAAGTCATGTAACTCGGCGGAGTTTAAGTAAAGATGATGAATATATGTATTATATATATCTGTTATTTTTGTGGAAAAATGCATTTAATAAAAAGATACTGCAAAAAAATAAAAATAAAAGCGTGGCTGGCCCAAGGACCAACAGCGAGTCGGGATTTGAACCCCAGTATGGCTGCTACCCTGCACAACTTAAATGAAACTAAATGACAACAACAATTATTTTATTATTTATACCCTGTTCATCGGGCTGGGTTGCCCCAGCCACTCTGGGCGGCTTCCAACAAAACATTAAAATACAATAATTCATCAGATATTAAAAGCTTCCTTAAACAGGGCTGCCTTCAGATGTCTTCTAAAAGTCAGGTAGTTGTTTATTTCCTTGCCATCTGATGGGAGGGCATTCCACAGGGCGGGTGCCACTACCGAGAAGGCCCTCTGCCTGGTTCCCTGTATCCTCACTTCTCGCAGTGAGGGAACTGCCAGAAGGCCCTCAGCGCTGGACCTCTGTGTTGGACGATGGGGGTGGAGACTCTCCTTCAAGTATACTGGACCAAGGCCATTCAGGGCTTTAAAGGTCAGCACCAACACTTTAATTGTGCTCGGAAATGTACTGGGAGCCAATGTAGGTATTTCAGGACCGGTGTTATATGGTCTCGGTGGCCGCTCCCAGTCAACCGTCAAGCTGCCGCATTCTGGATTAGTTGTAGTTTCCGGGTCACCTTCAAAGGTAGCCCCACGTAGAGCGCATTGCAGTAGTCCAAGCGGGAGATAACCAGAGCATGCACCACTCTGGCCAGACAGTCTGTAGGCAGATAGGGTCTCAGCCTGCGTACCAGATGGAGCTGGTAGACAGCCGCCCTGGACACAGAATTGACCTGCGCCTCCATGGACAGCTGTGAGTCCAAAATGACTCCCAGGCTGCGCAGCTGGTCCTTCAGGAGCACAGCTTGAAAGTGTAGAGCCGCCCAGAGTGGCTTTTAAACAAAAGCTTTAAAGCTAAACACGTTTTTTTAAAAAAACAACTACAGCTGTTTTATAAGACTCTGTATCAGCTGAATATTTTATCATGAAACCAGTCCTGGCATGATATCAGCTTGAAAAGAAGACGACTGGAAGCTCTGTCTAAATTGCAGCTATTTTGTTAGTGATTTCTGTGCAGTTTGACCTCATCTAGGCCTGGCATTTGGCTGCTGCTCTGAATGGCTAATAACGACGCTTTGTTTTGAGCTCTGAGCTTCATTAGGCTTCCTCCGTCATTGCTGGTAGCAACTCTAGGCAACTTAAGAAGATTAGCATCAATCCCGTCTGGGTAGCGTCTCTTAGTGTCTCAGCGTTTTGACAGGGTTATATGAGCTTTTTATATGAACTCGTAAAACGGGAGTGGGGTGTGTGCAGCCCCCCCCCCAAAGCAGCCTTGCATTGGCAACAGATGTTAGATATTGGGGGTCTCAGACAGGGAACTTGGCCTCTGCAGTGATGGCTTGGATCTCTAAAGGAGCAAGATGGGAATTAGAGGGGGGGGGGGGAATCCATGCAGATAAGCGCTACATGGAAATTTACAGAAAGTCCACTTTAGTACGTATCCGAGCACAATTCAAAGTGTTGGTGCTGACCTTTAAAGCCCGAAACGGCCTCGGTCCTGTATACCTGAAGGAGCGTCTCCACCCCCCATCGTTCAGCCCGGACACTGAGATCTGCCCCCACCGTTCAGCCCGGACACTGAGGTCCAGCGCCAAGGGCCTTCTGGCGGTTCCCTCACTGCGAGAAGCAAAGCTACAGGGAACCAGGCAGAGGGCCTTCTTGGTAGTGGCGCCCGTCCTGTGGAACGCCCTCCCAGCAGAGGTTAAAGAGATAAACAACTATCTGACATTCAGAAAATACCTGAAGGTAGCCCTGTTTAGGGAAGTTTTTAACCTGTGATATTTTAATGTATTTTAATATCTGTTGGAGGCCACCCAGAGTGGCTGGGGAGACCCGGCCAGATGGACGGGGTACAAATAAATTATTATTATTATTATTATTATTATTATTATTATTATTATTATTATTATTATTATTATTATTATTAGTGTTCCCCTGTATTAAAAACAGCAACCCACTGCATATAGAAAACTAGATATTAGACAGAAGGGCTCTCATGTTGGCCTTCCCTATTGTTTTCTGCATATTGTGAAGTCTGTTTTCCCAGGAGGGAGTGTTCAGACATGCAACTCCTCCCTGTCTCTGATGCAGTCCAAAAACAGCTTGATCACCTTCCCAAATGTTGGTTTTAGATCAAGCCAGAGGTATAAATGTCTGCCACGAGTTGGTACCCAGCTTTTCTCCTTTTTGCGAGTTAATACTTGTCTTGAAGTCTGTTAAAAAGTAAGTGTGTGTGTGTGTGTGTGTGTGTGTGTGTGTGTGTTTGGGGTGGGGGGGGAGATTATGATGTTTTAATTGTTTTCTCTACATCTAACAGGAAAAGGAAAGGCACCCGTGTTAAAAATCTTGACAACCAGCAATCAGTTATTTGAATGAACCCTATATTTATTAGTAATTTTGGTGATGGCTTTGCTCAGATACTGATCTGGCTTCTCACTTTGAAGCAGCAGCTGTTACTGCCATACACACGTGAGCTGGAAACATTAAAACAAGTAATGGTGGATTTGTAAAAAACCAGGATGGGTAGGAAGTGGGTGGGAATCTTCCTTTAGAATGTGGAAATGAAGGCTTTACTTGTTATCTTTTCTGCCATGCCAGCTTCCCCTGTGATTATGAGAACCCAGCAGTTAATACGCTGTCAACCTCCTTCCATTCATTTTATATAGGCAGATCCTGTGTGTTTGTGTGTGTGTTGAAGAAGGAAAAGAAGATTTTGTTCTTTTTAAGTTTCCGAGCGAAAAGTGACCAGTGTGGTAATAACCTTGAGGATTTGAACAAGGGCTTATCAAAAAGTTGACATTTAGAAAGTTAAGATATACTGATTAGGGAGGATCTTGTAGTTCCTTTTTTCTGTTCCTTCTTTATTTATTTCTTTTCTTTATTTCTTGCATATTAGCTTGCTTCTTTTACTGTATTGTGAAAAGAAGAAGCAATTTAGAACAGAGTGCCTAATTGCTTGGTTGTATTGTTTTCTGTTCGCTCGACAGTTTCTTGTGCTGTCTCACTAGCAGCGCAAACCTATTCACGTTTACTCGAAAGCAAATTCCGTGGCCTTCAATGCAGCTTACTCACTGGTGAGCGTGTTTTCGGATTGCAGCCGAAGAGTGTTGGTTTATTGATGAGAACATTAGATATTGGAATAAATATTTATGGGATGGGACGCAGCAGCAGGAAGAGCACAAATTACATTGGCAGTCAGTTGATACAGATGAACAAACGTTCCCTGAAGCTGAGTCGGTTTATGAATTTGATTTTTCTCTACGCTGCAACACAGCTATTTTGTGTGTTTGAGGTGTCTTTAGTTATTTTCCCGTGTTGCTTTGTACATTCTTGGTTCTGTTTCTTCCCTTAGAGACCATTGCTTCTTATACTGTCTGTGAACACAATTAGATGTGTTCACAATTAGAGTACAGGGACCCAGGTGGCGCTGTGGGTTAAAGCCCTAGGCCAGGGGTCTGCAACCCGCGGCTCCGGAGCCGCATGTGGCTCTTTTACACCTTTGCCACGGCTCCGGGGTGGCGTGTCTTCCCCGGTCCCCTTTCCCTCCCGTCGCGTCGGTGTGTGTAGTCGGGGGGGCGGCGGGAGAGCGAGCTGCAGAGAGAAAGAGAAGTTGGCGAGCTGCGACGGGCGCGTTGACGGCAAACCAGAGCCGAGCGCGGAGCCCGAGAGCGAGAGCAGCGCCTCCTCCTCCTCCCGCTTCCCGGCTGGGCAATTGACAGAGCTCATTATCATGCTGCGCTCACTCGCTGCCTGTCTAGGGCCGGAGGGAGGGAGAGCGAAACGCGCGCGCACACAAAAGCTGGTGTGTGTGTGTGGAGAGGAGGCAGCGAGCCCCAGACAAAGCCCGTGCAGCGCGCACACAAAAGCTGGTGTGTGTGTGTGTGTGTGTGTGTGGAGAGGAGGCAGCGAGCCCCAGACAAAGCCCGTGCAGCGCGCACACAAAAGCTGGTGTGTGTGTGTGTGTGTGTGTGTGTGTGTGGAGAGAGGAGGCAGCGCGCCCCAGACAAAGCCCGTGCAGCGTGCACACAAAAGCTGGTGTGTGTGTGTGTGTGTGTGTGTGGAGAGGAGGCATCGAGCCCCAGACAAAGCCCGTGCAGCTGTATTTGAGCTGGGCCAGCGCTGGCAGGCGTGCTGCCATCTCGCAGGAGGCTCCTGATGGACGCTTGCCTAAATCGCAGCGGCGCGGGGCGGCAGGGGACGGGGCACCGTACGTCATGCGCAATGACGTCACATGGCCCCACCCCCTCGCCTAGGGCGCGAAAAGCGGCTCCCAGGTTTTTTTTTCCTTCGGAAATGGGTCTAAGTGGCTCTTTTTGTCTTAAAGGTTGCCGACCCCTGCCCTAGGCTTGCTGATCAGAAGGTCGGCGGTTCGAATCCCTGCGATGGGGTGAGCTCCCGTTGCTCGGTCCCAGCTCCTGCCAACCTAGCAGTTCGAAAGCACGTCAAAGTGGAAGTAGATAAATAGGTACCGCTCTGGCGGGAAGGTAAACGGCATTTCCGTGCGCTGCTCTGGTTCGCCAGAAGCGGCTTAGTCATGCTGGCCACATGACCCGGAAGCTGTACGCCGGCTCCCTCGGCCAATAAAGCGAGATGAGCACCGCAACCCCAGAGTCAGACACGACTGGACCTAATGGTCAGGGGTCCCTTTACCTTTACCTTTACAATTAGAGTGGCTGGGGAAACCCAGCCAGATGGGCGGGGTATAAATAATAAATTATTATTATTATTATTATTATTATTATTATTATTATTATTATTATTATTATTATTATTAGATGGTTTTTCTTTTAACTTTGGTTTTAACAGTTCAGCCCTGACCATGGGTCCTGCTGGCTAGGGCTGATGGGAGTTGCAGTCCAAAAACAACTGGAGACCTCTTAAGTTTGGGGAACCCTGGTCTAGTCAAGGGAAACTGTTCCACTGTCAAACAGCTCTTACTGTCAGAAAGTTCTTCCCTGTGTTTAGTTAGAATCTCCTTTCTTGTAACTTGAAGCCATGGGTTCGAGTCCTGCCCTCCGGAGCGGGAGAAAACAAGCTTGCTCCCTCTTCCATGTGACAGATATTTGAAGATGGCTATCCTATCTCCTCTCACTCTCCTCTTTTCCAGGCTAAACATACCCAGCTCCTTCAACCATTCCTCATAAGGCATAGTTTTAGCTATTTGCTTGTTTTTTAAATTTAATGATGTTTTATAGTCGGTATATGTCAGTATAGAAATAATTTTATTAATAAATAAAGAAATAGAGAGGGGTAATCGTCTTCACTTCAACCAATTTTGTGAGGCAGAAATAAATCTTCCAAGCTCTCTCAAGAGGAAATATAAAGCGCAGAACTTCAGTTCAACTAGCTGAAATGAGCTACCAGTAGTTGAAATCCAAGCACTTAATTAATTACCTCTTCGGGCAAATAATGTCATACTTGCATTCCTTCTGCTGATGCCGCAGGGCAGAGTTTTTCCAGCATGCCCAAGAATCATCTGTTCACTCCTAATTGTCTTCCAACTCTAGCAAGATTACGATGAGCAGCCCTTTCCCCAAGGATGTCGTTTAAAGTTGGTGTCAAGGATCACCTTGACTATAAGAAGAGAGAACACAGTGTGGCATGCTCAAACTCCGAATAATAATAATAATAATAATAATAATAATAATAATAATAATAATAATAATTTATTATTTATTCCCCAGCCACTCTGGGCGGCTTCCAACAAAATATTAAAATACATTAATCTGTTAAACATCAAAAGCTTCCCTAAACAGTGCTGCCTTCAGATGTCTTCTAAAAGTCCCTGGGATTATGTTGGAAAATGCAGACTGTATTTTGAAAAATAAGCACCACAAATCATTCAAAAAGAGCCCTGCAGGATAAAGGTGGTCAGTGGCCCAACCCCTCCTTCTAAACGGCTTCGGTTGCTTTTGCACCCATATTTTCCACATACATTGAAATGCATTTAATTTTGAAGCATTTGCTTTAGCTGTTTTGTCGAGGAAGGCCAGAGCATTGGATCCTTTCCATGTTTAGCTACCGTTTTGTTATCCTTTCGATGGAGTCTTCTGCACTGATTATAGTGATGTCTTTTTTTAGTATCGATGCTATTTTGCAAGCGTGGCACTGCTGAAGGCTGACCTGTAGCCAGGCACAGTTTTATGGCACATTACCATAAAAAGGGCCAAGAAGAATTGTCAGAGAAAGGCGGGGGGCGGGGAGCAATTAAATAAATTGCAATGGGGACAGACCACTGCGAGATCAATGCATAGTAATCACATATTTCACCTGGGCTCGGCAAAGTTGATCGCAAATCATTGCAGCTGTCGGCGACCGTCTTGTGGTTCCAATTATTCTTACACGGTAGACAGCAGGGGTAGGAAATTTCTGCTGTGAAGCAAGTCTAAAAGGAAGTCGGCAGAATCATGGCCCAAAACATTTGGAACAGTGGTATGTTTCAGTGTGATAGAGGATAGACTATAAGATGGCATGCAAAGACTTGTTGTTGTTGTTCAGTCATTCAGTTGTGTCCGACTCTTCGTGACCCCATGGACCAGAGCACGCCAGGCACGCCTATCCTTCACTGCCTCTCGCAGTTTGGCCAAACTCATGTTAGTAGCTTCGAGAACACTGTCCAACCATCTCATCCTCTGCCGTCCCCTTCTCCTTGTGCCCTCCATCTTTCCCAACATCAGGGTCTTTTCTAGGGAGTCTTCTCTTCTCATGAGGTGGCCAAAGTACTGGAGCCTCAACTTCAGGATCTGTCCTTCTAATGAGCACTCAGGGCTGATTTCTTTAAGAATGGGTAGGTTTGATCTTCTTGCAGTCCATGGGACTCTCAAGAGTCTCCTCCAGCACCATAATTCAAAAGCATCAGCCTTCTTTATGGTCCAGCTCTCATTTCCGTACATTACTACTGGGAAAACCATAGCTTTAACTATACGGACCTTTGTTGGCAAGGTGATGTCTTTGCTTTTTAAGATGCTGTCTAGGTTTGTCATTGCTTTTCTCCCAAGATGCAAAGACTATCATCCCCGAAATCCATCGGTTGAATTCTACCAACAGGCTGTAGCAGATGTGTTTGCTTGTTTTAGCACCTAGCTGGCAAAGTGCTATTTCCCCTTCCCTAATCTCAAGGATAAACACCGAGCTGCAAAATGGTCTTAAGGGTACTAGCGATACCTATAAAAACGACCCATCTGGCTTCTGTGGTTTGAGACCAGTGACTCACAGATGCAGATCAGAGTTCAGATTCTGAACACATAGGTCTTGTTTTAAAATGGTAGCCCTTTCCTCCCCCTCCCCCTTTTTATTATTATTTTTTTAAAAGACTGATTAAACGTTAAACTTGCTTTCTCTGACACATGCGAAGTCAGACCACGGATTTCTGCTGCAAAATTGTTCAGATACGCGGTAGCACACGCAGTGATGGTTCTGAATTATTCCAAATAACCAGAGAACTTCTTGTATCTCTACACTTGTTTAAGTTAAGCCGATTGCCAAGGCCATTTTAAAATATTTATTTGGCCAGGCAATGGGGATGATGAGGTTAGAAGCTCTCCCAGTATGGCCCACAGGAGAAGATGTCAGCTAAATTGAGGACGGCTAGAACATTCGTTGTGACACTCTCTGGAGGGATTTATAGCTCACTGAAATAATGAACTCGTGGGATACGAAAAATAATGAAATCCCTTTCCAGGGCAAGTTCCAAATTTGGTGACTGTAGCTTTTGTGTTAGTGTGGCATTTGACCAAAGTCCTTGTCTTGTTTTTTTTTAAAAAAAAATATCTGTGAATGTCAATTTCTGGGTTCTAGATTCAGGTAGGTAGCTGTGTTGGTCTGACGCAGTCGAAATAATTTTTTTAAAAAATAATAATTGTCCAGTAGCATCTTAGAGACCAGCTAAGTTTGTTCTGGGTATAAGCTTTCATGTGCATGCACATGTAATAAGAAATCAAGGCTTTATATATAAAATGTTCATAAGTGTGCCAAGCAAACAAGGCCACATGTGTGTATTTCTTTGTCTCAGGAACAAAGGGGGGTTGCCCCTCCAGCTACTCAGCAGCCCTCCCTCTGCCTGAGTGATAATTCCTGGCTTCCTGATACCTGAGTGCCAGACAGGTAGCCATTCCAGAGATAACAAACCCAGATGAAGACAAAAGGGTGTGATTAACTTGGCTGAGAAACAGGGAAATGTAAATACAGTGGTACCCCGCAAGACGAATGCCTCTCAAGACGAAAAACTCGCTAGACGACAGAGTTTTTCATTTTTGAAGTCGCTCCGCATGACGAATTTCCCTATGGGCTTGCTTCGCAAGACGAAAACGTCTTGCGAGTTCCCAATGCATTCCTATGGGAAACCGCGCTTCAATGCATTTCTATGGGAAACAGCGCCATCTAGTGGTTCGCAGGACCGTGCTTCGCAAGACGAAAAAACTCGCAAGACGACAAGACTCGCAGAACGAATTAATTTCGTCTTGCGGGGCACCACTGTACCTCTTTTGTTTCACTTGGTGGGTGTTTAGTGGAGGACAAGAGGGGGCAGGGTCCAGGATGCTCAGATTGCTGTCACCAGACCTCCCCTTTCATGATGTAACCATGGTGTATCTGGGGGGGGGGGGTCTTGGGCTACACCCCTCCTATGGTGTATGCATGGTGTTTCTGGGGGGTGGTCTTGGTCCAGGGCAGGGGATTCAAAATGTCTATATAGGGGCGGGCGCACTTTTGTTCTAGGTTGCTCCTCCATCCAGCATGTGGTGAGTGAGAACCCTGTTGCAACAGTATTTGTTAATAAAGATCAGGCTTACTAGCCGCCTTGCTTCCCATTAGAACTCTGGTCTGGTCTCTGTCTTTTCTGCGCAGGCAGGGGTTTCAAAATAATGTCCTGCCGAGGTTCAGGATTCCACCCGGAATCGAACCCTTTGCGTGTCGAGGTCCCCCAGACCACCCCTCAAAGAAACACACTATAGACACAGGAATTTTTGTTTAAGGTTTTTGGCATTAATTTTGGCCACAACTTTATTAAAATACAAATTATGTGAGTGGTTGCTTAGGCATTGGTTAAGACTATCTGTCCCGCTGGGGACAGAACTGACCTCCATTCGCCTATGGAGTCAGTACAAGGGAAAACACTTCGGGGAGAGATCTGAGCGCCCGTTCTCCCCTAATGTTCCCAGGGGCTCTTGCGTGGGCCCTGGCCCCTTAGCGGGGATACGGACAAGCAATGGCGAGCCCCTGAGTTCCTTTAACGGAATTCCCTGCACAGCAGCAGCATTAAAGGGGCAGACACAGCCAATCCTGCCCCTTCAGCATTGGAGGGGGCAGCCACAGCCAATCCTGACCCCTCCATCAACCAATTTATAACCAATGCCTAACCGCCAACCTTACAAGTTGTGACTATTTGCTACGCAGTAGGCGAAAACCAGATGGCACCAGCCAATCAGCCAACTGGAAAAATTCCTACCAGGCCCCTGCCCCAAAAGCAGACGACCCCATGACAGGCATAGCAAGGTCAACGCAGAGGCCTAAAAACAGGGAGGGAGGGCGGGTGATCCAAAGCACGCAGCCAAGAAGGCGCCTGTCCCACGTGCAGGGCAATATATATCGGCTCTGGCTGTCCATCAACCCAAATTGCAACATATAAATCTCCCCAGTAACAGCCAGAGCCCCAATCAAGGGAGTGGCCATCCAAACTAACCCGCCCAGCAACAGAGGGGAGACTGGTTGGCCCCCACCGCAACACGTGCTCTCCATGAAGGAGAACACGCTTTATCTAGATAACTCTCTTAACTTCTTACAACACACACTTCTTCAGAACTTCTGGGTTGTGAGTGTGAATGGTATTTCTTGCAGGCTTCCCATAGACATCTGGTTCCCCCATGTGAGAACAGGATGCTAGGCCTTTGGCTCGATCCAGCAGGGTTTTTATTTCATTTGTCTGGAACTTTGTGCATAAAATAGTAAATCTGCAGAGAGCCCAGCTTGGGACAGAGTTATTTGCAAAAATAGGCTGCTTGCTGGAGCAATGTCTTGGCAGCTCGGCCTCAAAACATCTGTGGAGGAGACAGGTCAGCGTGATTGGCAGAGTGCCACCAATGTTTCATGGTTCAGAAATTGGTGGGGCTTCAGCGAAGGAAGTGAAATTGGTGCAAACTAGGAGCATCATTATTCCTCACCTCTGGGGAGCAAAAGACTTTCTTTCAAACATTCCCCCAGGTGTGAATGAGAAGACATCACTGGTGGGTGATAGTACATCTTTGTGGCTTAGGGAGCTTATGTAGGCTTTGTGCAATTAATGAAAGTCTAGACAGGATCCAAGCGAAGCTATTGTGAGGCTTTGAAAAGGTTACTTCATCAGAATAAAAACAGTCTGGTTATTGGTATTTTTTGTATTCAGATTGTATTCCTTCCAGCTAGGAAACAGAAAGATGTTCAACCATTCATAGCACATGATACGAATAACCCCATAAATATGTAGATATTCATAATGTGCTGTTCTGTTGCCTCAATGCAATCCCACTTTTATTTGTTATTGTGTTTGCTGTAACGCCTACATATTTGCGACATCCCAATTATTTATTGCATTTTTAAGAAATAGGTTTTGCAAAAAGAAACCTGTGTGGCTGGAAACCAGGAAGGAAAAAAGCAGCGTTGCTTTCCATGGGACTTCCGTAGGAACTGTGTTGCACAGTAAATGTGCTCAGGATCACAATCTCGGTTGGTTTGCTGTTTAGGCTGTATTCTCTGTTTTCCTGAGAATACAAAGTCGCCTAAAGGAAATGGGCGTCAGGTTGGTGTCTTTATTGACAGGAAGCAATAGTGACTCTTTGGCAGATAAAAATGCAAACATTTTGGAAAGCAGCGGCTTTAAAGGCCTTTGGTTTGTAATTACCCAGCAGTAAAAGACTGTTGCAATTAGATTTGGAAATGACAGAGTAGGGTTTCTTTTCTTTTCTTTCCCCCAGCGCGTGCTTTCCTTCCATGTTTTGGTTCCACTGGACTTCATTTCTGCTTATAAATGTACAGGAAAGAGATTGGTTGCCCGGGTCTTTCCTTTACCTTTGCAGAATAAAGTCTGCTGACAGCTATCTCTGCAACAAAACATTAATTCAAGGGAAAATGTGTTAATTGTGTACAGAGAATGTGCATTTATTGTACAGGAAACGGACCATGTAGGAAGATCCCATGCAATATTAAGGCATTGTTGCACAACCTGTAAGAGTGCCCTATGATATTGGCCAAGTAACGATGGCATGCAAAATATGGGTATGATACAGGTATATCGGGACACGGGTGGCGCTGTGGTCTAACCCACAGAGCCTAGGGCTTGCCGATCAGAAGGTCGGAGGTTCGAATCCCCGCAACGGGGGTGAGCTCCCGTTGTTCGGTCCCTGCTCCTAGCAGTTCGAAAGCATGTCAAAGTGCAAGTAGATAAATAGGTACCGCTCCGGCGGGAAGGTAAATGGAGTTTCCGCGTGCTGCTCTGGTTTCACCAGAAGCGGTAGTCATGCTGGCCACATGACCCGGAAAAACTGTCTGCGGACAAACGCCGGCTCCCTCTTTCCCTATATTTTGGAAAGAGGGGGGAAAATGAACAAATTCCTATGCCCCACAAATAACCCAGAGATGCATTTTAAATAAAAGGACACATTCTACTCATGTAAAAACACAGTGATTCCTGGGACCGTCTGCGGGCCGGATTTGGAAGGCGATTGGCCTGGATCTGGCCCCCGGGCCTTAGCTTGCCTACCCATGCTCTAGATTGCTGTCCATCCTAGAGAAGGTCCAGACTTGTACAAACGCATGCATCCACGTGCGCAACTCAGTACAGGAGTTATTGTGGCAGCATGAATGGGATCCAGCTTGCATAAGCTCTCCAGCCGTAGGGCTGGGAGTTGAATCAGATCAGCTCCAGGTTCTTTCCAGGCCTGCCACCGCGTCTGCGAGGATGATATTTTAGGAGCCTGAAGTGCGTGGCTGGAAAACTCGCAAATCTGTTGTGTGATAACTTGGCAATTTGTGAAGGGGGCGGGGGGCGGAATATAGTTGGAGCCCCCCAGGATTGTAAACTCCAGGTTAACCTGAATCTTTGTGTCATTTTCCTTCGTTCAGAGACTGGATCTTGGCTGAGTCAGTAGTGCTGCTTGAACTAGAGCCAGTTAATTCATCCAGGAGTAAATTCTTTTCTTCTATTTCAGCAAGTAGCTGCTAGCTCAGAAATTCCAGCCAGCATCTTTTCTTCTCCTTTTAATAATGACAGCAGCTCAGCAATCTAATTTAATGTCTTTATCCTTCTTTGTCTGCCCACTGTGCGTGCTTTTGTTAAAAATGATCTCCGCTGTTGCAGATTATTGTATAAGTAGTTCTTCTTCTTCTTCTTCTTCTTCTTCTTCTTCTTCTTCTTCTTCTTCTTCTTCTTCTTCTTCTTCCTTCTTCTTCTTCTTCTTCTTCTTCTTCTTCTTCTTCTTCTTCAGCCACTTTTAAGTCTTTTTAAAATCATGATTATTATTTTGCAACGATGCGCCAGGAATTATTAAGTGCATACGGGCTATTTGCCAGCGTGGATTTTTAACAATGGGAAGAATGGAGCCGTTATGTTGTGAGATCTGTGGGCACAGGGCGGTATACAAATTTAAATAACAGTACCGGGTAATAGCAATAAGCAACTTAAATAAGTGGGAAAAGGTAAATTACTCAAATATAAATTGTTTTGCTTTACTTATTTACTTGTCTTTATCTTGTATTTTGGGACGCGGGTGGCGCTGTGGGTTAAACCACTGAGCCTAGGGCTTGCCGATCAGAAGGTCGGCGGTTCAAATTCCTCCAACGGAGTGAGCTCCCGTTGCTCGGTCCCTGCTCCTGCCAACCTAGCAGTTTGAAAGCACGTCAAAGTGCAAGTAGATAAATAGGTACCACTCTGGTGGGAAGGTAAATGGCGTTTCCGTGCGGTGCTATGGTTTGCCAGAAGCAGCTTAGTCATGCTGGCCACATGACCCGGAAGCTGTACGCCGGCTCTCTCGGCCAATAAAGCGAGATGAGTGCCGCAACCCCAGAGTTGTCCGCAACTGGACCTAACGGTCAGGGGTCCCCTTACCTTTACCTTTACCTGAGTTTCTAACACTATATAAAAGCCTAAGTGTCCTCAACCAGACATCAGGCATTTAGTGTCGCTGGGCTTAAGCTGTGGAACACTCTTCCAGCAGAGATTTGTCAGGCATCCTCACTTTTGACTTTTGTGCATCTCCTGAAGGCAATGAAAGATGGGGTTGAGGCTCTCAAGCCCACAAGAAGCAATCCTATGTAGGTTCACCCATTGCAATAAAAGAAATTCTTAAATTGTCCCTGCCAACGTGTACTAAATAAACAGGGGGCAACCAAGGTGATGGTGCCCAGTCCTGGTTTTCCCTCTTGCCAGGGTAGTGCTTCAACAACCGCCATCATGACAGGGTGGGAGATCTCAACCTCCTCTCCTTTTCTGTCCCCAGGCGTGCCGTTCCCAAAGAACTTCCTTCAGATCTGCAAGAAGATCTTGTGCCGGCTCTTCCGAGTCTTCGTCCACGTCTACATCCACCACTTCGACCGCATTATCATCATGGGGGCAGAGGCCCACGTCAACACCTGCTACAAGCACTTTTATTATTTCGTGACGGAGCTCGCCCTCATAGACCGCAAGGAACTGGAGCCTTTGGTAAGCATCTAGTGCTTTGTTTATTTATTAGCCGCGGAGGGAAATGCAAAGCCAACTTCGGGGCAGCTGCTCCTTCCCTGGTCAAGGGTTTTGGTCAGGCCGGTCTTCCACTCAACGTGGACCTTGGTTTCTCACTGGTGGCAGATGCCAGAATGATCCTCTCTTCGGTTCTGCAGTTCCAGGGCAGAAGGGACAAACCAGGGTAGATAGAAATCAATGATTTATTTATTTTTTAAATCGGATTGTTTTGATTTAAATCAGATTGTTTTGATTTAAATCAGTTTTTTTATTTAAAAAAATTGGATTTTTAAACTACAGTAAAATGCTTTTGGAGGAATTTCCCCACCTAAAGATAGTTTTCTAGTTAAGTTACATTATAGTCCAAAGGTTATTCATCAGGAAATAAGGATTTGTTTTAAGTTTTTCAAGTGTGCTAAAACTAAGGGTTTGTGTTTTAAAACAACAACAAAAATGTTTAATCACATCAGTTAACAAACATGGATACATATGCTACGTTATTTTTTTAGTTAAATAAATTGTTTAAATTGTTATTAAGGAAATTATTATTTTTCTCCTTCCAATAAAGTACAGCAGAAAAGTTGTCCAAATATAAACAGTTAACTTATTAAACCTCACAATCATTTCATAATTATCTGTCTATGTATTTGTAATAGTATAACCAAATCAGTAATTTTTGATACAACTGTAAAAACTACTCTGAAAATTTGTTATTCCAGAAATAAAACCTTTCTCTGGTTGTAAATATTAAGATGATACCAGCAAGAACGAGTCTTTCTGTAAAAAAAATATGATTTAAACCAAGTCTTACTGACTAGTGATTTAAATCAAGTCTTACTGACTAGTGATTTAAATCGTGATTTAAATCGATTTGATTTAAATCAAATCCACATTGGGACAAACCAAAGATCTGTTTTTGTTGGCAAGGCTGCTTTCAAGATTATGTTATCCTGCAGATCTCCTGGGCCAATAGAGCCCTACCAGTTTTCTACCAGTCCTACCAGTTTCCTGTCAGTTTCCTTGGGTGTCTTTTGTTGTGAAGGGAAGTGATGGCACTGACCTGTGCCTCGGACGTAATTTCAGTTCCCCCTGGACTTGTAAGTCTTTCTAGAATTGGATTGATCATGCTGGGAGTATCAAGATCGATTTTACATTCAACCCAGAAGGGTTGTCTGTTTGTCTCTCCACCCCTGCAATCCATCTTTGTAAGAAAGCTTGCTCATCATATTGCTTAAGTACGGCATGAATAATTCCCCCCCTCCCCGTGAGCACACGAAAGTGTGTTGGCTTTTAACCGAATCCAGCTAAAATTGCACAATCTACAAGTTGCAGTTGATTGCTTTGCTAAGTTTAATTAATGTAATGGAGTTGCATTTCGGGGGAGGAAGAAAAATCAATCATAATAAAGAGCAAGGAGTGTTTCGAAAGCAGATTCTGGCTTTTCGTTTCCAAAGCAAGACGCTACCAAGCAGTTAACTTTTTATATTTGATTAAGAATATAATGTAAACAAACGACTACCTCACTTGTTTGTTGAACCTTCTAGCTGTGTGGAAATCTACACGTGGTTGCAAAGGGCCTGAGAATGTAAACCCAAGTTTATATACCCAACGGGTACTTTGAAACTTTATCTCAAGGTTCAGGGAGCATTTGGGGAGAAAAAGAGGTATATTCAAGTCTACTAAACACCCACCAGGCCTCATCCTCTGAGGCAAGCCATTTCATGAGAGAGGCACATTGTCGCTCAAGTGCTGGGAAATCTCAAAATATTAGTATTTGCGTAGTACAAGTCAGTCTTTTAAGAACGATACTGTTCCAAGCGTGTCCCTCCATACCCGTGAAACTGACCTGGCAAGGTTAATCTTTTTTATGCAATGCTAAATATTGCTCAATTATTAACTTGCCGCTCACTCATTTCATCCTGGTTTTTCCCTTTTGTTTCTAAGAGACTCTTCCATCTCCTATAAAAGGACTGGAGTGAGAGAGAGAGAATAAAAAAAAAAGAACAGGATTGTTGTCTATGGATTTCCACTCTTGATTTGTAGTATTAATTTAGTGGGCAACCAGGGCAGTCCTTTCCAGATGTTGTGTCATGCCTGATCATTGGCCATGCTGGCTGGGACTGGTGGGATTTGGAGTCCCATCAACATCTGGGGGACCCCATTTTGACTATCCCGGTTCTGATTGTTTTCTCCTGCAAGATTGCATAGGCAAGATTCTTAGGGAGCAGATATTCTGTGGGGCAATGCTGTAGAAAACAGAGCCCCCATGGAGAATTCTCCTTCTTGCTTGACTACCCTTACTATCCTGATTTTTTTTCTTAGAGGGAAACGACCATGCATTGTGATGTTATGAGTTTCTCTGCTCTCACCAGCACCATTTGACAGGTTGTGAAGCAGAGAATCATAGAATCATAGAATCAGAGTTGGAAGAGACCACAAGGGCCATCCAGTCCAACCCCCTGCCAAGCAGGAAACACCATCAAAGCATTCCTGGCAGGTGGCTGTCAAGCCTCTGCTTAAAGACCTCCAAAGAAGGAGACTCCACCACACTCCTTGGCAGAAACTCAACTTGATGTCAAGTCATGAGATGGGGAATCTGGGACGTTCCAGATATTGCAGGACTCCGACTCCCATCAGCCCCTTCGAGCCTGGCCAGTGGGGTCAAGGGTGGTGGGAGCCGTGGTTCTGTCCTAATATTTCTGAAGGAGGGAAGAGCTCTCCCCATGGGGACTCCTTTTTGGAAGCACTCCCAGAGCGGATGTGTGACGTCTGTTCTTTCTGTGTTGAGGCTTAAGGGTGGTGCAGAAAGAGCCCACCTTGAGAAAGATCCCCCTGTAAGTTTGAAAGGACTGTTCGAGAAGCTTCCATAACTTGGAGGCTTTGCAGCCTGTCAGGAATGAGCCAGCTCCGAGTGATGAATTGCAGCCAACTGCAGAAAGCAGCAAGGAACAGAGAGACTTAGATGTTAGTCAGGCAGGGGAGAGCTGACAGCTGCAGAGTTCGGCTCCTCCTGACGTTGACGGGCCAGCTGATAAGACAGTAGCTGAGAGCAGGAGGAACACAGCCAGAGATCACAGGAAGCACAAATAGGCACGAATAGACTCAGCCTCTTAGACCAGGAAGAGGTTGGAGCTGATCCACTAAGTCCAAAAAGTCATTGAGTGGGAGGGCTGCTAGACAGGAAGCAAAACAAGAGCCATAAGAGCCATAAATTCAGTATCTTCTGTTGTGGCCGGAAGCAGTCTCCAGAAGGTCATCTTGAGTAATGATGCTGGAGGCTTTGTCAGAGCCGTCCGGAGCTGTTTGTTTTTGTAATAAATCCTCCTTTTTAATTACCTACGCTTACTGTGTTATCAAGCTGGGAACCTGGACTCCTGACAAAGCCTAACAAAAAGGATATCAGGACACACAAATCGACCTAATGGTCAGGGGTCCCTTTACCTAATCTCCACATCAAAGATATTTCACATTTTGTTGCATGGAGGGGGAGAGAGAGAGAGAGACCTTGTGATTACGGACAGAGCTCGCAGGTAAAGGGAGAGGTGGAAAATGCTAACAGGGACATGGATCGATGGAGGAAGAGCATCATCGTGCTGAGAGTCTCGCTGACCGGGTTCTGCAAGGTTTTGGGGGCAGTGCTGCGGTTATAGAGCATGAGCTGCGCACAACTCGAGTCTCAGCTCAGCCAGGTACAGATTCTATGTTTATAAATAGGAGTAATCACCGCATTTTGTGCTACCCACCTCTCTCAGTTGACATGTGTGCTTGGAGGACTTTGGGGGAAAGAAATATATCAAAAATAAAACATGCGAATACAAAGTCCGTTGTAGCGTTGCGCAAGGAGAAATCTCCCAGCGTTCCCCCTAAGTCTGTTTTGGTGCATATTTTAGGGGTTGGTTCGTGGAGGTAATTCTACCGCAGCTGCACTAATTCAGTTGAATATTGCTCAGAGTATTTCTGCAGGTAATTGCAAAGAGCCACAGAGAGTGGCTGCTCATGTTACTATTGGGGAGTCACTTTCAGTCCCAGAGCCAAATGTCACTCTGGGCAGCTGTCCAGAGGTCGCGTACCTGAAGTGGGCAGAACAATGAATGCGCATTTTACCTTCGTACAGTGTAGGCTACTTTCTACACACACGAACCCTCTATATCAGGTGTGAGGAACTTTGGCTCTCCATATCTTGCTGAACTACAATTCCCATCAGCCCCAGAAGCATGGCCAGTGGCCCTGGGTTTTGGGAGTCATAGTTCAGCAACGTCTAGAGAGCCAAGGTTTTTCCACACCCAATCTATATCGCCCTCCATCCAGGCAAACGAGCAGCATTTCCTTCAGACTTTCGCGGGAATCTTCTCCATTAAATCGTCGTTGCCACGTTCATAGATCTAAGGAGAGCTCGGTTCAGGTTGCAACAAGTATATAATTAAAAAGGGAACATTTTGCATTTCGTGATGGCCAAATACCAAGGCAGCTGCTTATTTCCGTGCACGTTGAAAATCCGTGCGCAGGTTTGCTTTCATAATTAATTGGATGTTTAAATACGGGACTGCAATTTTGCAATGCTGGCATTTGGAATTATGTGAGTGTGTCGTGTTTGTTTTTCACTTAGCAAACAGCTTTGTGTTGGTGCCTTTGTTGATTAGCCTTTATGGGCACGGAATGGTTTAAACGAGGAGGAAAAATCTGCTTCTGTTTTGAAATTGCAAACATTCACAAGCCCACAGAGTCTTTTCATTTGGGTCTGCGTAGGCTCACGGATTTGCTTAGACCGTTGAGTCATCTTGTTGCGCTGGAGCTTTTTAGTCTGCTTCCAATTCAGATGTTTCCAGCTGCAGAGCATCTGTTTCTCATGCAGAAGGCCCCACGTTCGACCCCTGGCATCTTCAGGTGGGGCTGGGAGAGAATCCCCTGATTCTCTGGGCATGCCTTCTAGGAAGATGAGACTGCTGTAGACCATGTGTGCCCCACAAATGCGAATTGCCGCTAAAATGTCAGGAGGGTACCAGCTTGCGGAAGCCTGAGCTATGGCAAAATGCTGAGATGTAAAGCCAGATGCTCTGGAGGAGCGGATCGAGACCGACTCTTCGCAGCTGAAGTGGTAGATGATGTTTCCCCCATTTTATAGGCATAAAAACTACAGAGAAGGCGCTCATGTATCAGAATGACTTAGTGGTGAATGAGTTTTGCTGTCTAGGTAATTTTTTTAATCTTTTTTTTTTAAAAAAAGACTCAATCTCACACCATTACACTTGGTTCCTAGGAAATTGTAGCGCAGGCAGAAAATCCATCTCATTCTGCATAAATCAGCTCTCAGAAGCCGTAAAAGAGAGGAGTACTTTGGTATGGCCCTTTAGTGCGCTTGCAGCAAAGGGAGAGATGATAATTACCATAATTAATTAAATTTCTATACCTCCCTTTATCCCAAGATCACAGAGCTGCTTACAAGATAAAAACACAAAATGTCTTAGAGTTTAAAAGGCCATAGATTACTTTAAAAGGCCTCCAGAGTTTAAAAGGCCATAGATTACTCAAACCTTTACAAACTCAAGGGTTTAAGATGCCTACATCTTAAAAATATACCTGAGACAGTACAGTATTTGTTTAACCCAGATACAGAACCAGATAGGAATCTTATTTTGTGTGTGTTTATTTTCCCATTCAGAGCTGGGATAACCAGTTAGGAGTACTTTGATCATAAACCTTTGAGCCTGGGACTGTCTGGGGACAGGATCTGGAGTGAGGCAAAAGCTATTTTTGCAGGGCAGTGTTTTCCAGATATTCTGCTATTTGAATTTCCAGTGTATTTCAGAATAGAGAAGCTCACAGAGGGTCATCTTTTAATGACTGGGAGAGAAGGCCGGGAGTGGTCCAAAAGCTGTTTGTGTTTAATTCCAACATCCTCATTCAGGATGCATCTGCACCTTGGAATCAAACGGGGAATTTGGGAAAGTGGGCAAGTAAAACCACCTGTAATTCATCTCTCTTTGGAAGGCTGTACTGTTAAAAATAGTCCCGCGTCAAGTTTCATTTCCCAGCCTAAAGGCCACAGCAATAGGCTTGGCGCCACTTAGTGGCTAGAAGTCAAAATAACACAAACAGTAGCTGATGCTTGAATCTGTTTTGTCCATTTGAGAACCATCGGAAAGCAGGGGCCAGCAAGGTTTATCTTGCCTGGGCCGGATCAGTCCCGCCGAGACCCCTCCATGGGCTGGATCACGATTTTCGACGTCTGCACAGGTGTGATTTTTGCTGCCGCGCTGCGCCGGTTTAGTGCAGCGTGCGAGCAGGCCACTCAGTTCAGGGGCGGCTTGTGGGCCTGTCAAACGACTTCTGTGGGCAGCTTCTGGCCCATGGGCCTTAGGCCTCCAGGGTTTCTGACAGGAATCTTTCCCAAGTCTACCTGGAGATGCTGAGAATTGAACATGGTGCCTTCTCTGCACAGCAGATGCCCTGCTGCTTGTCTCCCCAGCATAGCTGTCAACTTTCAGATTTGAAAATAAGAGATTTTTTCGAACTTTCGGATTTTAAAATAAGGGATGCCGCAAGGGTGGTGCAATGGCACCAAGTAGCCTCACCACCCTGCGCTCCAGAGGCTGTGCGCGAACGGGTGAGTGAAAGAGCGAGCGCGTAGATGGCAGGCAGGCTGGCTGTCTGGTTGGGCGTGAGGGTCTGGCTGCACAAGGCATGCAAGCTCCGCCCCCAGTCGGTCTCAGACTCCTTATTGGCAGCCGAGCAACGCAGCTGAGGAGCCTCCCTGGCCGGCAGGGAGGGAGAGGAGCTGCTTCCTTTGAAATCCGGGAAATTTAAGGGATATCAACAATCCGGGATAGCAGCGGGAAACGGCATTGGAATAAGGGAGTTTCCCGCCAAAAAAAGGGAGGGTTGACAGCTATGCTCCCCAGCACTATAGAGATGCACAGAATAACCGCTGCTGGTGTCGAAAACCTGCCCAGATTTGTGATATGTTAAAGGAGCGACTTGTGACTTTAACTGCTTCCATTGTTTTACAGAAAGAGATGACAGCCAGGATGTGTCATTGAAGAACCACTGTTGAATGAAAGAAAAACACCATTTCCTGCTAACTAAAGAAGACCTAGAGGACACACCAGCCCTTAGAGGGAAAACTTGCCTCCTTTAATCCTTAAAAAGCAGGAACAGATCAGGGACAGATGATTGCTTTCACAGACACCTTCCCACAGTTGTGTATGCTCTTAACCCTAAAAATGCTGCTCAGTACCTCCTTGGAATGATGTGGATGACTTGGAAAGAAAGGACAAAAATGATTCTTTTTTCCGTATTCCCTGAATGAGTGAGGAGGAACTCATCAGACTACAATTTGATTCCGTCCACCTTCCTGCTCTTAAAGCTTTACTGCAAGTTTGGTCTCTCAGTGTACTTTCAAAACTGACTTGTTAAACTGTGGTTATAAGTACATTGTTGTCAGGTACAGTACATGTTAAAGACCTCAGCAGAGTATCTGGCTGCCTTTTCCAAATCAGCTTAGAAAGTAATTCTCAGCCTGTTTTTTTGCCTAAAAGGGGAAAAAGAGATGTGCATTTTTTTAAAACCAGAAACTGAAATTAATACCTTAGGCATCAATATTTGTTATCCAGAGCTCAGGTGGGGAAGTGGTCAATTGCTACAAACTGGTTTTTTCCACTTGAAACTGTCATAATAATAATACATTTTTTTTATACCCCGCCCTCCCCAGCCAAGACCGGGCTCAGGGCGGCTAACACCAAGTATAAAAACAATTGATTAAAATACAACTTAAAAACAAGATTAAAATACAACATTAAAGTACAGCCTCATTTCAGTAGAAACTCAAATCAAAAACGGTTTGGGGAAGAAACCGTCAAATCTTCGCCAAGGCCGACTATCCAGACTGGTCCTACGTGGGCCAGAAAAAAGTCAGGAAAGTCCCCAAATAGGGAGTTCCATCACAGGAGGAAAAAGGAAAGAGGGGGGAGGGGATCAAGTTGATTCCAAGCCAAAGGCCAGGCGGAACAGCTCTGTCTTACAGGCCCTGCGGAAAGAAATCAGATCCTGCAGGGCCGGCGTTCCACCAGGTTGGAGCCAGTGTTGAGAAGGCCCTGGCTCTGGTTGAGGCTAATCTAACTTCCTTAGGGCCCGGGACCTCTAGGGTGTTGCTATTTATGGACCTTAAGATCCTCCGAGGGGCATACCAGGAGAGGCGGTCCCGTAGGTACGAGGGTCATGCCTCTTTAGAAAGGTGGCAACTTTCAAAATACCATGAGTTGTGTGTGTGCTTCTTGCCTGTGTTACAGCACTCTAGGATTGATACCTACAGACCTTAACTCAGTCCTGAAACCACTTGCAATGATCACCACAGTCCTGAGATCCCAGATAAAAACTGTGGGGGCTTTCTCTCTACTTTCTCCTGGCAGCAGGCTCACTCAAACCGGGAAAAGCAATGCCAAATCTTATACACATACACACATGCAGTATAAAAAGTTGCTTTCCAGCTCGTGCTAGTGAGTAGCAGTGGCAGCTTCTGGAAGGAGGCCATAGAGAATGCTCTGATGCATGAGATTCATGGATTAAATACAGTGATACCTCGGAAGTTGAACGGAATCCGTTCTGGAAGTCCATTCGACTTCCAAAACGTTTGGAATTCAAGCCGCGTCTGACATTCGGGTTCTAAAGAACGTTCGCAAACCGGAACACTCACTTCCGGAACGTTTGACTCGCAAGGCATTTGGGATCCAAGGTACGACTGTAATACATTTCAGAATTTGGAAGGCACAGTATGTGTGTGCATGCAGAGTCCACTATAGATACAAAAAGCGCAGGTATGGGGAACCTGTGGCTCTCTAGAAGGTATTGGACTACACTTGCCAACATCTCTGACTACTGGCCATGCTGGCTGGAAGTGATGGGATTTGTAGTCCAACATATGGAGTGCCACAAATTCTGGTTCCTGACTTAGGGAGAAGAATTATTATTGTTATTTTAAAAAGGAAGGCAGTGACAACTTCTGAGTGACAGAGAGAGAGAGAGAGAGATAAGATGAGTCATAAAGAATTCCAATTTGTTAGCCCTATAAGCGTCACTCAGCTGCACCATGAATATTGAAATCAGTGACTTGTAGGGCTTTTTCAGAGAGCTAGCTAGCGCACGCCCCCCCGAACTGCAATTATAGTGATTCAGTGAGAGCTACACTATGAGACCATAGTACATGTCGTGATCACCTATGCAGCTTTCTAGATCTTCTTTTACCTTACTCAAGATGACCTGGCAAATGCTTCGAAATGCCACTGTGCCTCAATTATTTTTCTACTAAAACGTTTGTTTTCTTTCTTAAGAAACTTCACTTACCAGGAAATTGGTGGTTGGTGTGATTGTGTTACTGGTTTTAATGTTGAGGGGGGTTGCAAAGGAGACCTTTGTTTGAGGAAATGATAAAAGTAGCATGGCTTTACGGCAGCATCCCAGTGCTTGTTAAAAAGCGATGCACTTTGTATGTGCAAAAGATCTGTAGTTGATAAGTTGCATGTGTGGCTGACTGGAGTGGTTATGTACATGTCTTGTTCTTCCGATTGCTCTCCTTCATTCCTAATTTTATCCCTTCTCGTAATACAAAAAACAAACTCCTTATTGAATGTTGCAAGAATAATGATTGACTGTTGCAAGAATAATTATTAAGATGATGATGTTCGACGCATTCCATTTTGTTTGGTGTCTGATAAAATACCCTCCCTCCAAAGCTTAGTAAACAGATGAATTGTCACCCAGTCTTAGCTAGTGAAATTGATATTGGTGACATCAGCAAACAGCCAAGAGATATCCATGGCTAAGCCTATTAACCAGTGTTTACTGACACAGTTTTAAAGACGCAATTTAGAAAATGAAAGGAGTACTGTAGAATTCGCCATGTGCCTTCTGTGGAATTTAGTCCAGTCTTTGATCATATAAATAGCTTTGGAATTTATTTGTTCTTTGACTAACTGGTAATTCTTTGACTTTTTGAAAATCAATAATTTGGAAACTAATCCCACAGGAGGCGAAGATTCAAATATATTGATGGGACAAGGCAGCATGTATTAACTTTGCAGCATAATGTCCATTGAAAGATGTTGGGAATCTGCAAGAAGTTATTTTTGATATGCACATGTCCCCCCCCCCCCAAATATGGTCTGAATACCAACTTTTACAGTTAACACAAAAATGTGAAGTTTTGAATCCCAATATCAATGTAATTTTCGCAGAAGTGCTATGGGAATGGATTTGTGATGTCACAAGGGCAAATCTCATCCCTGTTAGGTAGAGGTGGTTTCTGCTGCAAACTGAGAAGAACCAGTTTCCCCTAACCTCAATCCTGACAAGAACAGTGTACATTTAAACACAACACAGTGAATGAGCTACCCCACTTCTACTGCTCAGGATTTAAATGGTAAAGATTACTGTTTCCATTTTAAAAAACAACAACACTTTACTGGCTTAACTTTCTGCTATTTCAAGAATTTGCAAACCTAAGCCAAGATCAAAGCAACCTGACAACTTCCATATGTTAAGCAATGTTTTGGATACTCAACTTCCCTTCCCCGCACCATGCCAGCGGATGGCACATTTAAGTTTTGAGGACTAAATTCGTTGTGTCTGTCTCTTTTAATAATCTGGCATTTAGAATTTATTTTAACATGTAATCCCAGGGGAATTCAATAACAGGGACCTGATTGGGTTGATTGGAACCACTCTGGGTAAGATTTTAGAAGAGCGTTGAGGCAACAGGACAGCTTTAATACAATTTGGTGAAGCGCTATTGTCTCATTGCACAGAGTTGCTTTGTAATGCACGAAGCAGCCAAATTCTAAGCCACTACTCTGGGTGGGTGGGATTGACTGTTGCTCTCCATGGTTCATAGTGGTAGAAGATGCACTGGAAGCTCAGCATTTCAAAGCAAAGGTTCAAAGCCTGCAAACTGGCCAGAGATCTGTGTTGAATTTCACAACGGTTAATGTCCCAGGATACAAGATAAAACTGATGGGAGTTTATCAGAGAGGCCCTGGGGTCCCTGTTCACAGATTAATCTACAGAAGGTAACAATGCTGCTAAGTCTGGATCTTACAACAGCTCACCCTGATGATGATAAAAATATTTTTGGGAGCATTCTATTTTACGAACAGTGAAAGGTACATATGCTTTGTAGCCGCCTTTCCCTAAACTGGTCCCCTCCAGATGTTTTGGTCTACAGCAGGCATCCCCAAACTTCGGCCCTCCAGATATTTTGGACTACAATTCCCATCATCCCTGACCAATGGTCCTGTTAGCTGGGGATCATGGGAGTTGTAGGCCAAAACATCTGAAGGCCACTATGAACTGATTTTCTCCTTCTGAAGTTTTGAATAAAACATGGCTGGCCTGAAATTTCAAGAGTTTATTAAACACAGGCATAGAAACTCCATCTGTCATGCATTCCCAACTCTGTTTTGAGAACCCAGCAAAAACCAGATATTAGAAACTGATAGATAATGCTGCTTCTTTTTGACTGTTCAGATGTCCCTGCTTGGAAGTGGGTATATAGTTTTATGTTGGAAGAGTTTCCGAAGGAGCACAGTTAATGTGTCTTACCTGGTCTGTGATGCTATGTGGAAGTTTCCCCTTCACTAATTTAGACAAAGACTGTGGTTTATTTTGTAGTGTTTTTAGGGTTAACTTTGTTTTTCAGCAAGTAATTGGTTAGATTACATCATTCTTTTTCTGCCCCATCAACCGATCAAATTCTACCACTGTGGGCTTTAGCAGTGTCAAAGCCAATGGATTTGTGGAATATTTTAGTTATGTGTGTGATTAAATTAAGAGTTCAACTGTATGATGAGACCAATGCTGTCAATGAAATAAAATGAGTTTTACAAAATGATAGAAAGTTGCATCAATCATAATTCATGCTTTTAAGCAACTGAAATACCACAAAAAAGCAGCACAACCCCACAGGTGTTCTGCATCTGCATTATAGCATATTCTACTTTAATTAAAAATGTTGGGAAAGGTGTGGAGTCAGACATTTTTCTTGGAATCTGCTTGCCCTGATTTATGTCTCTCCCCCCCCCCTCATGAACAGCCCAGCAGTAAAAAGAGCAGTTTAGATCCAAGACGTTGTCATATTTAAAGTAGACTAATTAAAACCAATGTGGCTTAAGTTATGAGTAACTTAAGTCTCATTGTTCCAGTGGGCTTACTCTGCATATGACTTAAGTCTGGATCTAACCCAGCTAGCTAGATTCATTCATGCTGTGAGCAAAATGATGAGCCTCCTCATCTATTGCAGTACTTTTCAAACTGTTCCAAGAAACTCAGGAGCTTATCAAAGAGAGTACAGTGGTACCTCGGGTTAAGTACGCTTCAGGTTAAGTACGCCAATATAATACAAAAAAAATTCCTTCCAGTAGCACCTTAGAGACCAACTAAGTTTGTTATTGGTGTGAGCTTTCGTGTGCATGCACACGTCTTCAGAATCTGAAGTATCTGAAGAAGTGTGCATGCACACGAAAGCTCATACCAAGAACAAACTTAGTTGGTCTCTAAGGTGCTACTGGAAGGAATTTTTTTATTTTGTTCGACTACAGCAGACCAACACAGCTACCTACCTGTAGCCAATGTAATAGTTAAACTACCACTGAAGTTCCTCAGATGTTTTGCCCAAGGAGAAGCCTCCAGTGTCAAAGATGGGAGCAACAAAACTGTTTTGCTGATTTTCTCCACCCTCTGCTACCCGAGTTTTTATGTGCATCTTATTCCCACCAAATAAATTAAGGTATTGTGCATTCTAAGATGCTTAATGGAATCAGATGGATTGTGGACCACTTAACATAATTGGAAATTAGGATAAGATGCCTACAGAACCTTAATCCTTCTAGCCAAGTACTAATATATATTGCGCACATCATGAGCACACCATAGTAGACAGACTTCACTTCTCTCAGCAACTTTTCTTTTTTAAAAAACAATACAGGCACAAGACCTGGGTGCCTGTTTTGTGGAAAAATAACTTCACGTCACGCCCCCTTTCAGAATCATCGATCATTTCAGCTTGGAAAAGACTTAACTTGCTGGCCTGGCTATGCAAGAGAGAGGAAGTGACCCACCTGTTTGCCTACAGATAATCTCTGTCATTGCTGCCATCTCTTTTGGTATCTACTGCATTTTAAATGGAGTTTCCTTTGGTGCCTTCAACTGGTGGTACATCGTGGGCATTTGCTGCATTTTGGCTGGCTCCTTTGCCACCTTCCGCATCTATGAGGTCTGCGTCTCGGTGTCGCGCACAGAGGCATCCCAAGAGCTCAGCCTGCATCCCTAAACAAGAAAGTTCCAGGAAAGAGATGTGGTGCGATCCAGAAAGGTCGCACCGCCGCATAAGAAGCCCTTTCTGTAGGATGTTAGTAACTGCATGATGCCTTTGCCCAAGGAGCAAGATATTAGTGGCTGAACTGTAGTCCGTATGGCGAAGGGGAAATACATTTTTATTTGCTGCATTCCAGGATACAGCTAAAGGCACAGAACGTGTAACAGGTAATATTTTTAGCTCCAGACCAAAGAAAGCAAGAGGGACAAATAGTTCCACCTTCCTTATGCATCATTCCAGTGCAGCTCAGCCAGCTCCTTCGGTTACATTGCCTGCCTCTCTCCCTCCCTGTATTATTCTCACAACTACCCTAGCCCAAGGTCACCCAGTTATTTGATGGGGATTATAACCCTGGTCTCCCCAGTCCTTGTCTGACACTCTAACCATGACACTGCACAGGTTGGCTTACAATATTCTGTTTCTATCCTTGGGCTGAGGCAGAGCTGGGCTAACCAACGTGGTACAGGTGGGGTGGCTGCTTGGCTTCTCCTTTCCCTCCCAAAGTCCCCTGTTCTTTTCTTCCCAGCCAAGCTGGCATCCTTCAGCAGCTGCTGCCGGGCGAGGACTGGATCTGAAGCAACCATCAGCAACAGGTCTGCCTTGTGCAGACAAATGGTAGGCTGGGCATTTATAGCAGGGCGTACAAATTACTTTTGTTTATGCTTTAGGTTTAAGAGTGTCGTTTTCCTGCCTTCACTTTCAACCTCCCCTAATCCATGTAACATTTTATTTTATAGATAGGGAGATAACTCTCTTGTATTTGCCCCTGCAGTCTACCCCATGATGGTAGTTTGGGGGTGGTGGTGTTTAAAGCGGGGTTTGCTAAACAAATTTCAGTCAATGCCTTCTTAGCCAAATGTTTCTCTTTCTCCTTTCTTCCTCTCCTCCTTTGCAGTTAAAAAACTATCTCAGCACCTCATAGTCATTCATTCTCCCCTTTTCTCCCATTAAATTATCTGAGCATTTCCATTCTTTACTAATCCTGTCGTGCCTTATTTCCACACAATTCTCTCTCTTTTCTGACCTTTCAAAAAAAAAGTTGATTTAAGTATACCTTTTTTGACCCAGACCTTGCTTTTCCTTCTTGGCCTTTTTTTCCTGTTTCCCACTCACTATTTCTACCCCACACCCTAAATCATTTTGTTTCCCTTCCCCCTTCATTTTTCACTTTTCTTCTTTCCTTGCCCCTTTGCCTCTTTGTATACACCTGTTTCCTCATCCTGTTCCTCCCCTCCCTGCCCCACTTCCCTGAAAGGCTTTATTTGCACTAGGATTTCCCAAAGCACAGCTCTGGAACACATTTAAATGCTTGGGATCAGCTCTGAAAATGGGTAACGGTATTAAAAAGAAGAGTGAGTAGCTGTGAGCATATGCAGAATCCTTTACCTTACAACTGAGAAATCACAAGCAGCACACAAACACTGGAAGGAAAAAAAATATTACTGTTGTTGTTATTTGCATTTATTCATCACTTAGTACAAAAATGTCTCAGAGCAATACAATTATTAAATCATAAACGGACTGCAAGAAGATCAAACCTATCCATTCTGAAGGAAATCAGCCCTGAGTGCTCATTGGAAGGACAGATCCTGAAGCTGAGGCTCCAAGACTTTGGCCACCTCATGAGAAGAGAAGACTCCCTGGAAAAGACCTTGATGTTGGGAAAGATGGAGGGCACAAGGAGAAGGGGATGACAGAGGACGAGATGGTTGGACAGAGTTCTCGAAGCTACCAACATGAGTCTGACCAAACTGTGGGAGGCAGTGGAAGACCGGAGTGCCTGGCGTGCTCTGGTCCATGGGGTCACAAAGAGTCGGACACGACTAAACAACAATAACAAATGGTAACAAAAATTTAAACCTACCAAAAACCAAAATAACAATTGACTGAAAGTGCTCATCCTTCAGTTACATACGGACAAATTCTACCCCACCCTAGTAAAAGATGAACAGCAATACATACTTGGCTTATCCCCCAATTCAGAGCCAAATGCCTGGATGAACAGAAACAATTATTTCCAAGGAGGCTTGAGCCATGATACTTTTGACAACACTGCCTATCATCAGAGTTGAACCTCAGGCCGCCCCCAGGCCTGTCTGGCCCCCGGAAGACTTCTCGGCCTCAGCCACACACCCTCACCTCAAACCACTCTCTTCATAAGCCTTACTTTATTCTGTCCTTCAGGGATTTTGCTTGGCTGGAATGTGTCCTTGAGCGCTGATAATGCTGCTTAGGTGCCTGGATGGAGGATGAAGAGGGGTGTGTGAAGAAACCAAATTTGTTGCTTCCCCCACTTTTGCTTACGGCCCTACCCTCCTCTGAACATGCCCCCCCCTTGAAGGGAATGTGGGAAAAGGGTTTCGCATCCCAAACTAGGGGGATGCTTGTGTGATCAAGAAGAGGACCTATTGTACACTTAAGCTGCGTGCACGCTGTACATTTACAGCACATTGATGCACATCCCCATCTCCCAAGAATTCTGGGTACATGGTTTGGAAATTGATCCAAGTCAGATGTGTTTGCGGCAACTCTGCAAAATGCCCAGTCTTCCATTCTTCTCCAGCTGGTTCACTGTGAGGTTAAAGGGCATGGTGATGTCATAATGAGATACTACAGCATGCAACATGAATGATTCCAGCAGGGAAAGAGTGAGATTCACCCAGAAGAATGATTTGAGACGTTGGACAATTTCCCTTATGAATCTGCTACTGTTTATCTTTTTATCTTCATTAATATTTGCAGGAGCTACTAAAGGTATGATCTCTTTGAAAGCTATATGCCACTTCTTAGAACATGATGTTTATTTTACACTACTATTGTGCTGCAAAACCACAAACAACGGATGGGGGGGGGGGAGAGGAGGAAATGGAAGTGACTAGCTCAGACAATAATAACTGTATGGTGTCACTCAGAACCTCTCTTCAGCCGGACTTCTATTCTCTGTTGAGTATGTTTGATGTACTTTGTTGAATATTTTAAGCTCCTGCCCCTTTAATTTCTGGCACCACTCTACTGGCAACAAAATTCAGCGATTTGGGGTGTGTTGGTGTCTGGGTACCTTGTCTTCCTGTCCACAGCTATTACTTGCCTTTTGTCTCCATCTTAAGAATATGAGAACAACCCTGGTGGATCTGACCACAACTCCATATAGGCCAGGTATGCCTTCAACCTTTACAGACCCAGGACCCACGTTTAACCCAAACTTGCATTTGGGGACAAACTTCTTAAATCT
Organism: Darevskia mixta; assembly: GCA_034641385.1. NCBI lineage: Eukaryota > Metazoa > Chordata > Lepidosauria > Squamata > Lacertidae > Darevskia > Darevskia mixta. The sequence goes on from JAWWNH010000017.1 coordinate 20,312,708, forward strand.
CTTAAGCATATATTTGCATGGTGGTAGTGCTCCTATTGCAACTCACCTTGGATCAGACTGCAACCCACTGGTTCAGGACCAGGATGTAGGCCAGCAAATCCACTTCTCACAGTGACCACCCAGATGCCTCTAGAAAGCCCACATGTGAGACCATGAAAGTAGTTGCCCTTCCCTGCTGTCATTCCTCGGCCACTGAGATTCATTGGTATATCTAAACCTGGAGGTTCCATGTAGCCATAATGGACTAAATCTAGCACAGAAGTCATCCTTCAGTCCACTGGTTTCCATGGCCTCAAGCAGACCTCTGATGGATTAATACTCATGACCTAAGAGTAATAATCAATTTGAAACATATAAACCTGTTCTATAATTATCTTAGAGCCGGGCTAGGGAAATCTTTGGCTCCCCAGATGTTGCTGTACTACAACTCCCACCACCCCCATGTGAGTTGGAGGTGATGTGAGTTGTCGCTTGGCAACTCTTGGAGGGCCAAAGGTTTCCAATCCCACTCTTAGAGTATTGGTCTTCAATTGCTGGGTTGGGACCCACTGCCAGAGCGTGGCCTGATCTAAGGTGTGGGTTGCAACGCTAGCACTAACAAACCTACAAGTATATGGTATAACATTAAGAAATGGGTCCTCAAATGCATGTTTGGGTTAAAGGTAGATCAAAGGTCTGGGAAAACTGAAGATTACTGTCTCAGAGTATTGTTTAAAGGTCTGGTGTTGGGTTTGGATGAAGAATTCATAGCAGATTTCTGCTCTTTCAACCATAATTGAATAAAGTGATTTATTTTTTTAAATGCACCTCATTTATCTAGAGAAACATAAAGTTATTATTCGGCTAAATCATGACAAGAAAGCGAAAGAGAAGGAGGCGGCAGGAAGTACACAGCACATCATCATACACCCTGTTGTACATAAGATTTCTATAGAGAAAGGTAAACTTTTTTATTATTTTTTATTAAAAATAAAAAGTATTATAAGGCAAAAGACCAGCAACTTTTACAGCCTCAGAGGCCCCAGAGTTATTAAAACATCTGATCAACACTTGTGTAACAACAACAAAAAAAACACTATCACTTTATGAAAATGTTTATACAGCAAACCAGTTTGATATGCAGATATTAAGGGACGAATGGAATAACGTATTAGGGATGTCAATCTCAACCAAGCAAAGGGAAACTGCTAAGTTCTATAACAAGGGTGTCTCTGGACCTTAGACTAAGACTCATACAAAAAAACAATATTTTGGATTTACAGGACTTAGGAAAGGGCTAAGACATCTAGCTGCTGGACATGATAATGTTTCTTTAAAACATATGTTCATACAATGTCCTACATTGGTATATTTTTGGGAGAGGGTAACAGAAACGATTAATGCAACTGTACAGAAAAATATTAAATTTGCAGAGGAAAATATCCTTTTGAATTATATTCCCAGTATGTACATGGAATCTAAGGGGCAGTATGAATGTCCCTTACTATGAAAAAAAGACTAGTATTGATGAACTGGAAGAATAAAAATGTGACTCTCTTCAACGAATTAATAAAATAAAATAAAATAATAATAATAATTATTATTATTATTATTATTATTATTCATTTATATCCAGCCACTCTGGGCGGCTTCCAAACAAATATTAAAAACATGATATAGCATTAAACATTAAAAACTTCCCTAAACAGGGCTGCCTTCAGATGTCTCCTAAAAGTCAGATACAGTAGTTGTTTATTTCCTTGCCATCTGATGGGAGGGTGTTCCACAGGGTGGGTGCCACCACCGAGAAGGCCCTCTACCTGGTTCCCTGTAACCTCACTTCTCGCAGTGAGGGAACTGGGAACTCTTGCAGCTGGACCTCAGTGTCCGGGCTGAGCGATAGGGGTGGAGACGGTTATTCAGGTATACTGGGCCGAGGCCGTTTAGGGCTTTAAAGGTCAGCACCAATACTTTGAATTGTGCTTGGAAACGTACTGGGAGCCAATGTATATCTCTCAGGACCGGTGTTATGTGGTCCCAGCGGCCACTCCCAGTCACCCGTCTAGCTGCTGCATTCTGGATTAGTTGTAGTTTCTGGGTCACCTTCAAAGGTGCGCATTGCAGTAGTCCAAGCGGGAGATAACCAGAGCATGCACTACTTTGGTGAGGCAGTCTGTAGGCAGGTAGGGTCTCAGACTGCGTACCAGATGGAGCTGGTAGACAGCTGCCCTGGACACAGAATTGACCTGCGCCTCCATGGACATCTGTGAGTCCAAAATGACTCCCAGGCTGCGCACCTGGTCCTTCAGGGGCACAATTACCCCATTCAGGACCAGGGAGTCCCCCACACCTACTTGCCCCTGTCCCCCCAAAACAGTACTTCTGTCTTGTCAGGATTCAACCTCAATCTGATAGCCACCATCCAACCTCCAACCGCCTCCAGGCACTCACACAGGACCTTCACCGCCTTCACTGGTTCTGATTTGAAAGAGGTAGAGCTGGGTATCATCCGCATACTGATAAACACCCAGGCCAAACCCCATGATGATCTCTCCCAGCAGCTTCATATAGATGTTAAAAAGCATGGGGAAGAGGACTGAACCCTGAGGCACCCCACAGGTGAGAGCCCAGGGGTCTGAACACTCATCCCCCACCACCACTTTCTGGACACTGCCCAGGAGGAAGGAGCGGAACCACTGTATAACAGTGCCCCCAGCTCCTCTAGACGGTTCAGAAGGATGTCATGGTCAATGGTATCAAAGGCCACTGAGAGATCCAGCAAAACTAGGAAACAGCTAGTTCTGGAAAATGGTGGACCTCCATTTTCATATGGAGTAATAATAATAATAATAATTTATTATTTGTACCCCGCCCATCTGGCCGTGTCCCCCCAGCCACTCTGGGCGGCTTCCAACAAACACTAAAATACATTAAAATATCACACATTAAAAACTTCCCTAAACAGGGCTGCCTTCAGGTGTTTTCTAAATGTCAGGTAGTTATTTATCTCTTTGACATGGGATGGGAGGGTGTTCCACAGGGTGGGCGCCACTACCGAGAAGGCCCTTTGCTTCTCGCAGTAAGGGAACCACCAGAAGGCCCTCGGCGCTAGATCTCAGTGTCCGGGCTAAACGGTGTAGGCAGTGGTAACGGATGCTCCATCTGGTCTTCAGTGTAGCTCCCAATCAAAAGAACCCCTCCTTCTTACTTCAAGTGTTCGCTTCTGCGTGCTGCATAGCCATGAGCAGCAAAACTCTACAATTGTGTACCAATGAATAATAATGGCACCTTTTTAATTACAACAAGGCTCCAGCTGTTCATTCTCCTTGATCTATGTCTTTCATGGCTGATGTTGGAATTTGCACAGCCAAACTATACAATAAGGAGAGTACTGCCAAAGTTGTTGTTCTTCTTCACACTGGGAAGAGGGCTGTCTCTGCACTTTGAAAACAAAGAACTACAGTAAGCCTGCAAATTACGTGGAGGTTATGTTCTGGGGATCACGCGCCCAAAGCCAAAATTGCATATACCGGTAGTCAAAATGCACTGGGTTCAGTGGCAGGTGGGATTGCCAAAGGCATTTTTCCTGGAACCCCAGGAAAGTTGTGGGCTTACTGTATGTACATAACAATGGACAAAGAAAGTGGGGATGCATTAAAAAAGATTGCATACTTCTGCAACTTTGTTACAGAAGTATGGGATAATGAAGAAGTTGACAAACATCCACCCAAAGGTGTCTTTTTCTATTCAGTAGCAGGTAAGGACATAGTTCAGCAGTGCTTAAAACTGAAATTTGTGTGTGAACCCACATTATGTATGTGCATTTTGTGTTGCCCATATCTAGGGGTGGAAAAAACATGTAATTTTTCATGGAACCATCACTGGGTTTTCAGGAATTGGTACTACTGCTGAAAAATGTTGACAATGTATTTGTTGGGTCTGGGCCACTTTATTCTTCCCTGCTAGTATGCGAGAGAAACAAAACAACATCTGTGGCTTAGCTTTATGAGCTGGGAACTGTGGTCTGTTTTGCCTCAAACAAACTACAATCTGTAGCTGATATTTATTCTTAGACTACTGATCATTCATCAGTAAAGAAACTATAATCCCCAGTTAAGACATAATACTAAGCCAGTTCATTAACTAGAAACAAAAGGATTGCTTATTTTTAAGTGATTGCTTAATTTTAATTGAATTGCACAGTTCTTAACTTTACTATAGGGCCACAGAATCATGAAGATGTTGGATTACAAGATAATGAAGATGTTGACAAAAGTCTACCCACTTTTCACCTTTTCCATCCAATACCACGTAAGAACAGTTAGCGGTGATGAAACCTGGAAATCCCATGTGCTCCAACCTTACATATCCTATTTGCATGTCATGATAAACCATAGTTACTGGTTTGCACAAAAAGTGCATTTTCATGGCCCATATTTACATTTTCAGGGAGCCATCACTAGATTTTCAGGAACCAATTTAAATTCTGAAGCGTTGATAGTGACCTCATTTGCATGTCACAGTAAACCATGGATATTGAAAACTGGTTTACTGTGAACGCATAGTTCTGGGCTGCTTTTCTTCTCTTTTTTTATACCAAGCGGACACAGAACCCATAGACGCACACTGTCTTGTTGTGCAGCGGGAGGGGGTGGGTGGAGCAAAGCCAAAATTTAACAACACACAGCCTTCCCAAAGCTGGGTAAGTGAGGCACTGGGTTTGGGGAGGGAGGTGAGAGGCTCTGGCAGGGTTCTATAGCCCTTCTACCTCCTTCCCAAAACTGGGAAAGTGCTAACTAGGCTTCAGAAAGGAGGAAGGAGGACTCTAGGACCCCGTCAGGGCTCTCACAGCTGCTTCCCAAGACCCAGTGCCTCACTTACCTGACTCTAGGGCTGCACATCCCAAATTTACCTATATGGGGTGGGTGGGCTTAACCCCTTCCTGTCCGGAATCTCCACCTGCAGTGAGAGTGTGGCATATTAATCCTTTCCTGCCCTGAGGGGAGAGGTTTAACTCTTCCCATAGCAGTCTTTTTTTCCCTTGAGGGAAAAGCATGGGGGGCATTCAGTTACTGCCCCTTCTTCCCACCTACCCTCTACAACTACAATCTAGAGAGACCACTTACCTTTATGAATAAACTGGGGGTTTGTTTTGTTTCAGACAAACCACAATCTCAGACAAACAATTTGATGCTTTTTCTTGTATTACTGATTGTGATTTGTTTGAGCAAAATAAACCACGGTCCCAAGTTTGGACATAGTACAAAGCCAGTTCATTAACTACCCATGACCTATGTTCATAAGAAATTAGTGAACAAGGAATCTGATTTATTTTTTAATTGAATCACATATTCTTAACTTTTATTATAGTACCACCAAATAATGAATATGTTCATAAAAATCAACCAGAAGATGTCCTTTTTCATCCAGTACCAGGTAAGGGCACAGTTAGCTGTGGTGAAACCTAAAATCTCCGTGTGATCCAACCATACAAATAATTATTCATAAGCCATATCTACTTAGGTCTCACTATTGTTCAGTTACCAAAGCTACCAGAACACCTAGGCCTACTTTCTGATGCTTACTATGTATTATTTATTTGGGGTACAGGCAACCCCCCATTTATGTGCCTTCAATATGCATGCGACCACACATCCCATCCAGTGTTTGAAACTCCGATTGTTCTAGGTGCATTTTGCAACAGGGAATTTCATTAGTGCAAGCAGTTTCTGAGCTCTGGGTGCAAATTTCAGATTAAAGCAGCAGAGTGGAAGGAAGGAGGGACTTTTTCTGCCTCCCCACTTCCAGCTATTCTCTGAAGACTGTAGAAGAGACTCTCTTAAGAACATTAGGGGGTGGGCAGTGGAAGGACTAGACCATGTGAAAAATGAACACAATATTTTAGCTGAAGTTAATTCATTTTCAGCTTTGTATTCTTGCTATAAAAAAGCACGCCTAGACATTCCATCGTTGCGCCCATAACCTAAGTTTATGGTGTCATTTAGCTCCTAGCTTTCATATCTCAGTTTCTAACACTTATCACATCAAAGCCTGGAAGTGATCCAAAAAGTCACAAAAGGAGGCAGAATGGGGTGGAGGTGGAATGGGGTGGTGTTTGCAGACTTTTTAAATGGTGTTTCAAATATACGTGATTTCACTTAAGCATGTGGTGCCTTGGAACTTAACCCCCACATAAATGAAGGGTTGCCTGTATATACTTTGCCCCCACACCCCCTTTGGGAAGATTCCTGTGGATTTTCAGGAATCAGTACTGCTACTAAAAAGAGTTGACACTGACCGCATTTGCATGTCATTATAAACCACAGTTAAAGGTTAGCTGTGAACATGTCAATCTGGGCCACTATGATCCTTCCTGCTGGAGTGTGAGAGAAAACAAACCATATATTTAAATATATTAGCATATATTTGAACTAGGAATTGCAGTTTGTTTTGTCTCAAGCAAACCATGCTCTGTGGGCTCTTGGATTACTGACCAATTTGTTTGAAAAAAGAAACTGTGATTCCTGACTTGGACATAATGGACAGTCCATTAGCTATGCTTGAACTATGTACATAAGAAGTATTGCACAAATTAAATATTTGTTTTTAATTGAATTGCATTCTTAACTTTTATTACAGGACGAATGTTTCATGAAGATTTTGACAAAAGTCCAGTAAAAGATCTATTTTTCCAACCAGTACCAAGTAAGGACACAATTTAGCAGGGGTGAAACCTGAAATCGCCATATGATCTTACCTTACATTTGCACAAGAGATGAACATTTGTATTGCCCATATTTAGAGCTGAAAAAATAGTTAAATTTTCAAGGATCCACCCTTGACTTAGCTTTATTTCTGGCCTAGAGATTGTGGTATGTTTTGCCTCAAACAAACTATGATCTGTAGCCACTGCTGCTGCTTCTTTTAGTGATCATGATTTGTTAAAGCAAAAGAAACCATCCCTACATCAAACATGATGCTAAACCAGATTGGCACATTCACAGTTAAACATCAACTATGGATTACTTGCAGGGGTCACCAGCCTGTGACGTGCAGTGGTGTGCCACTGAGCAGGTGCCCCAGACTGAGTTTTCAATTACAAAAATATATTTAAAAAAGGACTCAAGTTCTCCTAGAAAAAAAGATAAGGGGCAAATTGTGCAGGTACCTTCTAAATGATTTCTGTGAAATGAGAGTGGTGAGGTTATCTTGTATATTTTCCTCAGTACAGTGGAACCTTGGTTCATCAAACCTTTTATTGGCATCACATACAAACATCCATAACAAATCAATACAGAGTTACCACCTCCCCAGTGGCACAAGACATTTACCAAAACTCTGGTTTCTCTTCAGATCGTATAAATCTTTTGCCTTTTACCTTGGCTGTCGAATGTAATCCCTTCCGGAAGACAGTTCGACTTCCGAAACGTTTGACAACCGAGGCGAAATTGCCGGTCGGCAAAATCCATTGAAAAAATGGAGAAACGCGCCTCAGAAGCTGTTCGACTTCCGAGGCGCATTCGAAAATGGAAGCATTCACTTCCAGGTTGTTGGCGTTCAAAAACTGAAGCATTCGCTTCTGAAGCATTCAACAACCAAGGTTCCACTGTATTGAGGAATGTTCTCTGTTGTTACTAGACAGCAACAACATCAGTGAATGTGTGTGTGTATAATCTCCTTAATTAGGAACCACTAAGACATAGCTGAGGGACCCAGGTGGCGCTGTGGGTTAAACCACAGAGCCTAGGGCTTGCTGACCAGAAGGTCGGCGGTTCGAATCCCTGCGACGGGGTGAGCTCCCGTTGCTCAGTCCCAGCTCCTGCCCACCTAGCAGTTCGAAAGCACATCAAAGTGCAAGTTGATAAATAGGAACCGCTCTGGCGGGAAGGTAAACGGTGTTTCCGTGCGCTGCTCTGGTTCTCCAGAAGCGGCTTAGTCATGCTGGCCACAAGACCCGGAAGCTGTACGCCGGCTCTCGGCCAATAAAGTGAGATGAGTGCCGCAACCCCAGAGTCGGACATGACTGGACCTAATGGTCAGGGGTCCCTTTACCTTTAAGACATAGCTGACTTCCCATAGTATGTGCATAAAGTTGTTGGGAGTGATTGTCTCTCTAATTCTGTGTTATGCCATGCCCCCTCCATGGCAGCCAGCACCCTCTCAAAGTTGAAAATGTGCCCGCTAGTCAAAAAATGTTAGTGACCCCTGGTATACTGTGACATGCAAACTGGGTTACTTTTTCAAATTCCTGGGAATTTTCTATCCAGAGGATCAGGTATCTAGGATTTCTGCAGCCCTGCCCATATACTTTCAACATGTGCTGTCAAGATCTCTCAGATATGACATCTGTGCACCAAGTCCAAATGGCAAATGCATGTACAAAAGTGTTTTTGGATTGCTCCCCCATAGTGGAATACCCATTGCCTGGAGAACCACTATAAGCTAAATCTTTCAGGCATTTCCCCCCCCCCCAGTCTGGGCTGGCTTCAGAAAACCTACAGTATAACAACAAAGGCAACAATGGCAACAACTGCAGATAAAACAGTGACATATACAAAGATGTACAATAAGCAGTTTTCAACATATATTTATAAAATTATGTTCAGAGCTTGATCATGATAACTTACTTATATAGCGAATAATTGGTTTCCATTCATTTGTTCATTCGTTGCTATGCCAATGAATCTGTTGATACTTGTAATTCAGTTAATTTAACAACAACAAAATGCTTGGCCCCACATCTTTTTCTTTTTCTTCTTTTTCCATCATTTAGCAAAAAGAATGCTTCATAAAGTTAAAATGTATTATTTTAATTCTTCCTGATCAGACATTGACTTCTTTTCTTACAGAATTTGGTAAGCAATTTAGCGGATTTAAAGGTAAACAGCTGTTTCAATTTGATTAATTTTAAACAACTGCCCTGCCTTAAGTTTCAGACAATGCAGATATTGAGAAGCGCATACAACTTGTCCCCAAAGAAGAAGAAAGACCACGACCCCGGGAAAAAATACTGTTGGCTGTATCCTCAGCAACTCTGTTTGTTTTAATATTGCTTACAATGCTTTGTGGTATGACTGTATACCAATGTAGCAGAATGAGGTAAGTCTGCCCATCACACAAATGGTGAATTCTAACGGTCCATCTCTATATTCTGTATTAATAGTCAACACATTCTCTCAGTGTGGTTCCTTGTGTAGCCAAAATGGCATCATCCACACACAAGAGGAAGGCATCAGTAGGCTTGGGGGAACCCAAAGGTTTAGAGAAGTATTTAAACACACACACACACACACCTAACTTGTAGTAGAAGAGGCAAAACAACTCAGTCAAGACAGAACATGCTCAGTGGGCGCAGAACACTGGCTAACTGCTATAGGGGCAGGGGAGGAAGAACAATGGAATGGAGTATCCCGGAAGGTGGAATGCATGATTAACTGGCTCAGATCTTGGAACGGGAACACTCCATCTTGCAACATTATACTTATAGGTCCTCATGGGCGTACCCAGGGGGGGCAGAGGGGGGCAGCTGCCCCCCCAGCATAGCTGTCAAGCCTCCCGTTTAATGTGGGAAACCCCCTTATTTAAAGCCATTTCCCGCTGCTCCTCCGGATTTCTGAGATCCCTTAAAATTCCCGCATTTCAAACAAACCGCTCCTCTCCCTCCCCCCCCCCTTGCCAGTCAGGGACTGGGAAGACCTCGCCTCCGGCTCCTTGCAGAGAAAAGCCTCAAAGCAAGTGGGAGCCGTTTCCCCAAGCTTGCAGGGGGGCATATTCAGCCCCCTGGCCCCTGCATCAGCCCCTATCCTCAGCCTCGCCTCCTGTCCTATAGCAGAGAGATCGGAGATAACACAGATCTGTGAGGTTAGCCTTTTTTTAAGGGAAATTCCTTTATGCCGAATAGGATTCCTTGTGAGAAAAAGGAAAGGTTGACAGCTATGATTCAGATTTGCTACCCCTCTGGTTTGTGTGTATCTGTGGGGGGCTGGTGTTGCTCTGAGGTGAGGGGAGTGTGTTTTTTGGAGGCTCACTGTGTGGAGAGGAAGGAACAGGGTGCAAAGGCTACACTGTTACTGCGTTTTGTGTGTTCTGCATGTGGGGAAGGCTGAGCGCTGCATGAGGCACCCCTAGCTCCCACTTTTGTCTCCTTAGTTTGCAGTATTTCATTAGATTTCACCTGCTGTTGGTTCCTGTGTTCCCTAAACCTGGGGACTTAACTAGGGTGGGGGGTGGGGTGGGGTTCTGAATTCAGAGGCTTTGCTAAGTGACAGAATAATACGTCTAAAAAATTGGCTTTTGTTTGCTTTCGTTGGTGGCCCGCTGGAATGTGGAGTTAACCAGGGCTATTGACTGTCTGGCTCCGAAGCACCCTCTCCGATTGCATGGAGCCCGGGCAGCTCCGTGGTTCTCCCCAGAGCTGAGGGCGATGAAACAGGCGCTGAGACGGCTAGAGCGCCGGTGGCGGAAAACTCATTCTGAATCAGACCGGACACGAGCTAGAGCTCAACTTCGAGCCTACCAAGTGGCAATGGCGACGGCGAAGAGGACCTTCTTCACCGTTTCTATTGCATCTGCAGAAAACAGCAGCAGGAGACTCTTCCAGGTGGTTCGCAATCTAGCAGAACCACCTCCGTCATCAGGGTCTGGTAGGGACCCCAAGATCTCCTGCAATGCTTTTGCAAAGTTTTTTGCAGATAAAATCGCTCAGATTCGGAAGGAGGTAGACTCCACCGTGGGAGCAGAGCCGGGGCGGGAGAGTGCTAGAGCTCTGTCTAGTCATGTTTCATGGGATCAATTCCAATCTGTTACCTCTGAGGATGTGGACAGGCTGCTTGGACGAGTGAAACCAACCAGCAGTCTTCTTGATCCTTGCCCATCCTGGCTAATAAAAGCTAGCCGGGAAGGGCTGGGCGATGGGCTCCGCGGGGTGGTGAATGCTTCCCTCTGTGAGGGAGTCTTCCCAGACCCGCTGAAAGAGGCGGTCATTAAACCGCTTCTTAAAAAAACATCTTTAGACCCGGCCATTATGGCCAACTATCGCCCAGTCTCAAATCTACCATTCTTGGGCAAGGTGATTGAGCGGGTGGTTGCTGAACAACTCCAAGCACGCCTGGAGGATGCGGACCATTTGGATCCCTTCCAATCGGGATTCAGACCTCATCATGGGACTGAAACTGCCTTGGTCGCGCTGGTCGATGATCTCCGGTGGGCTAGGGACAAAGGTGAGAGCTGTTTCCTAGTTCTGCTGGACCTCTCAGCGGCCTTTGACACCATCAACCATAACATCCTTCTGGACCGTCTAGAGGGGTTGGGAGCTGGGGGCACTGTTATACAGTGGTTCCGCTCCTTCCTCCTGGGCCGTGTTCAGAAAGTGGTGGTGGGGGATGAGTGTTCAGACCCCTGGGCTCTCACTTGTGGGGTGCCTCAGGGTTCCGTCCTCTCCCCCATGCTTTTTAATATCTATATGAAGCCGCTGGGAGAGATCATCAGGGGGTTTGGGCTGGGTGTTCATCAGTATGCGGATGATACCCAGCTCTACCTCTCTTTCAAATCAGAACCAGTGAAGGCAATGAAGGTCCTGTGTGAGTGCCTGGAGGCGGTTGGAAGATGGATGGCGGCTAACAGATTGAGGTTGAATCCTGACAAGACAGAAGTACTGTTTGTGGGGGACAGGGCGCAGGCGGGTGTGGGGGACTCCCTGGTCCTGAATGGCATAACTGTGCCCCTGAAGGACCAGGTACGCAGCCTGGGAGTCATTTTAGACTCACAGCTGTCCATGGAAGCCCAGATTAATTCTGTGTCCAGGGCAGCTGTCTACCAACTCCATCTGGTGCGCAGGCTGAGACCCTACCTGTCTGCAGACTGTCTCGCCAGAGTGATGCATGCTCTAGTTATCTCCCGCTTGGACTACTGCAATGCGCTCTATGTGGGGCTACCTTTGAAGGTGACCCGGAAACTGCAATTAATCCAGAATGCGGCAGCTAGACTGGTGACTGGGAGTAGCCACCATGACCACATAACACCGGTCCTGAGAGATCTGCATTGGCTCCCAGTACGTTTCCGAGCACAATTCAAAGTGTTGGTGCTGACCTTTAAAGCCCTAAACGGCCTCGGTCCTGTATACCTGAAGGAGCATCTCCACCACCACCGTTCAGCCCGGACACTGAGATCTAGCGCCGAGGGCCTTCTGGTGGTTCCCTTACTGCGAGAAGCAAAGCAACAGGGAACCAGGCAGAGGGCCTTCTCAGTAGTGGCGCCTGCCCTGTGGAACACCCTCCCATCCCATGTCAAAGAGATAAATAACTACCTGACATTTAGAAAACACCTGAAGGCAGCCCTGTTTAGGGAAGTTTTTAATGTGTGATATTTTAATGTATTTTAGTGTTTATTGGAAGCCGCCCAGAGTGGCTGGGGGAACCCGGCCAGATGGGCGGGGTACAAATAATAAATTATTATTATTCTTCGTTGTTTTGCTCCCTGCTTAAGGTTTCAATTGGGATTGACCTTGTCCGGTGTCCTGGTATAAAGAGGGTTTAAAAAGAAACCATTATTGATGCACACGAAAGATCATACCAAGAACAAACTTAGTTGGTCTCTAAGGTGCTACTGGAAGGAATTTTTTTATTTTTTATTTTGTTTTGACTATGGCAGACCAACACGGCTACCTACTTGTTCCTAGATTTGTGTTCCCTGAGGACCATTTTGCTCCATGTGCATGCTCGACCCTCTTTGTTTACCTTGGATGCTGCTGACTTGCTGCAGCCCTGCATAGCAGCCTTAGCCTTACAAGACTGAAGGGCCATAAGCTTTGCAGCTTTAGTATATTATTTTATAATTTCATCATACTTTCCTTGAGTTGTTCCTAATAAACCTTGCATTTTGTTATTTCTCCTTTGTGTTGTTATAAGAATTTTAAGGTGTTTCTCTGCAAGAAGGGAGGAGGTGGGAAAAAACCTTCCCATTGCCTCAGGAATTAAGTAATTAGCATCTCAAAGGAACAACAACTCAAATATACTCTTTCTGTTTAGTTAAGGACAGAGGGGGTGGGCAACCTAAGCAAAGTCTCCTCCTGAGTAAACTCATAGGGTATGGAACAATGCCCTTAAGGGAGCATTGACAGCTAAGCACCAGCCATATCTCTGTCCTCCAAACTCATTAAGGGTGATAGACCTGGCCAGGCAAACTCATTGTTCTGGTCCCAAGAACACTCAGGTGAAGGGCCCAGTGATTACCAAACACATAAGATGAATACACCAGTGCTTACCATCAATTCAATGCTCACCATTCATTTGCATTTCATTTCCTCTATGTTAATGCCATGTAACCCTCCCCTTCACCCCTCTGGTGACAGTTTTACTGATACAGGTAGATAGCCGTGTTGGTCTGTCATAGTCAAAACAAAATAAAAAAAATCCTTCCAGTAGCACCTTAGAGACCAACTAAGTTTGTTCTTGGTATGAGCTTTCGTGGTATCTGAAGAAGTGTGCATGCACACGAAAGCTCATACCAAGAACAAACTTAGTTGGTCTCTAAGGTGCTACTGGAAGGAATTTTTTTATTTAGTTTTACTGATGTAACGGATCTGGTGGTGATGCTTAATGGGCTGTATTCTGGGAAACTGCAGGAAGTTTTAAAAGTTCTTGTCACCCCTTCTTCGCTGTTCAATCTTTGCCTTGAACCTGTTGCGCAATAAATGTTCTCCTTTGGAGTGGCTGGGGAGACCCGGCCAGATGGGCGGGGTACAAATAATAAATTATTATTATATATTATTATCCTTTGCTCCGGCTGGTGGCTGGTCTCCTTTCTCAGCAAAGAACCACAGGCTTTGCCTGAAGGGCCAGGTGGCTGAGCAGCCTCGCACCTGGATTTTTTTCCATAACAGTTCCAACAAGTTAAACGCCAGATTCCTGAGAAATTTCTCTTAAAAGGCCATGTCCTTAACAGAAGTGATTTTCAGCAATAAAGCCATCTTAAGTTGAGGCTGCGCAATGTGCACATATGCCTTGTGGTGCATGTGATTCAGATTATTTTCTGGTTACAAAGTTGACATATTTTCAGCAATATTGATACGGTACATAGTTGTGCACCGTGTGTGTGTGGCTAGTTAATGCAAGCTGAGGGTTTTTTTTTGAATGCTGGACGCTGTTTTGTTGCATATATATATATATATAATTTTCTTAAAATTTTGGTTTCATTCGCCTTTTCCGTGCTAAAATGTCACAACCTGAACGACCATGGCTTGCCCCCCCCCCGTTTTGATCCTGGGTACGCCCCTGTAGGTCCTATCTGTTGCTCTGATATTAAAGGGGGGCAGGACCCTGCCACTGGGGGCAAAAAGCTGCCTGTCCCTATTTAACATACATTTCTCACATCTCCCCTAATATGCCTGCATGCTACCATCTCCACATGGAAGTGGCTTGGTAAAGCAACTGTGTGTCAGATGACCATGCAGGTTGCAGGCAAAAGCTCTGCATTGTGGAGAAACCTACATAGGAAATGCTGTGCATGCGAGTGTCTGCCACATGGGAAGGTATTTCAAGTGATGCAGCCCTGAGATCCTTAGAAACAGCAGACACTAAATCAACACCCCCTCTTTGCATTCCAGTTTCACACAGATCTCATTTACTGCTTCTGAACATCGAACACTATTTGGGCCACACTATTTCCATCCCTTTCCATCCGACACTGCAATCTCTAGAACTGAGAGCTTGATATGGAACGAGTCTGGACCAAGACCAGTAGGACGGACCTCCTCGGTGGCTAAACCCTCAAGGATGCTAACGTTTGATCCTGTTGTACACTCAGTAGATGAGGTGTCATCATTTTCTGATGAATCAGCCCGCACTGTAGAGACAATCAGGCCTAGAGAGACTTTACCAACTGATGAAATGGCACCCTATCAACCCCCATCAACTGAAGCACCACCTCCAAGTGCACCAGAAGCAGCAACAGCGCTGCCGCCGCCACCAAGTCAACCAGGAGCAGCACCCCTGCAGCACCCCCGCCACCACCTGGTGGCCCAGAAGCACCACCTCCACCAAGCGAGCCTGGAGCTGCACCTCCGCCACCACCTGGTGGCCCAGCAGCACCACCTCCACCAAGCGAGCCTGGAGCTGCACCTCCGCCACCACCTGGTGGCCCAGCAGCACCACCTCCACCAAGCGAGCCTGGAGCTGCACCTCCGCCACCACCTGGTGGCCCAGCAGCACCACCTCCACCAAGCGAGCCTGGAGCTGCACCCCCACCCCCACCTAGTGACCCAGCAGCACCGCCACCACCAGCACCGCCACCACCACCACAAGGTTAAATCCTGATGTTGACAAGATGATTTTTGAAAAAGAAGGAAAGAAATCTGGATTACTACCTTCACAGTTGGCTGCTCCGTACAAAATTCAGAGAAAGAGAAACATTGAGATTCTGAAGTGAGGAGAAAACCAACAAGGAAGTTGGGACTACAGAGGTCTGAAGGCGTGCTGGAACGGAATCGATAGCTGAGCTTAGTGAGAAAAAAGTGGTGCAAGAAAGTACGTACTCCCAAGAGACATTGGAATAGTTTCATATTATGATGTGGAAAAATAAATAAAGCTTTGAATCACTAGCCACGGCAAAAGCCACATAAGGTTACGTTACGTGAATAAATTTTCTGTACAATAAATCAGCTATATGAATGAACTCTCGTCTCCCCTACATTAAGATGTAGACTTAATGGCTATTTTCAGCCAGACTAATGCAGAAGTCACTAAATATGGTGGTGAGGACAGTCAGCTAAGTCCCCTTGCTGGTGTTAACTGATCTTGGGAACAAAACAGGTTTCTGTGGGGTTTTGGAGTAATACGGTATAGAGCTATAGGAAACCTCTTTCCATGCATCCTGAAATTCATGAAATCAGCAAGGCATTCCTTCCTGAAAGACAGCATTAGTATGGGGTCTCCCCTATGTGGAGTTCACAACTTTTCTACTGGGCTTATTCAGCAACCTAACCTACAAAAAATTAACTACTGAAGCTTTTCCTGACATGCCAGTAAAAAAGGATGTGATTAAAAGCAAGGAGGCTGGGTATGCAGCAAGCTAGAAACCCTCTGTGTGGTTCTGATTGTCCACTGAAATAACATCCAAAATGTTCAGCACTTACAGGAAGCCTGCTGGGATCGGCTGCGATACAGAGTTCCCTTTTGGGAATACCATAATGCAGATGGTTGCTGCAGGCTAGCTGTCACCACCAGTTGGCTGATCAGCAGTTACAAGAAGCACAGCCAGCAAACTTCCCTTGCCAGGGAACAATCAGGAGCACTTTAAGGCTCCCAGTTGTTCCTTGGAAGCCAGCTCAGGTTACTACTCCCAGCAGCAATAAGGCCCACAAGTTCATACCCATCCAAATGGATGGCATAAAACACACAACGTAATGGTGCAACCAAATTCCACTGCATGTTTCTTACCACGTTGCACACACCTGTGCAATTACAAGTCCTCTCCCATGTAATTCTCTATAAATTCACCTGCTCAACACAGATACAAGCAAACACACACACACACACACACACACACACACACAGAGAGAGAGAGAGAGAGGGGGGGGGGGGGAGGGAGGGAGGCAATCAACTCATCAACAACAAAACCCTTAGACCCACTTCAGCCACACACACTGAGCAAATAAACTTTAATATGCATAATGAAACGCAGTATTCGACCACTTTAAACAGTCAGTTTCCCCAAATAATTCTGAGGGGTTTAACAATCTTTCCCAGCAAATTCTGGGAATTGTGGCTCTGAGGGAAATAGGATTTCCTAAAAACTCTCAGCACCCTAAACGTGCTACACTTTCCAGGATTATTTGGGGGAAGCCATGTTTTACAACTGGTATGTCAGAGCACCTTGGGACCTTAGAAACACCAACTATAAAAGGAAATACACTGGGCATATAGTTTTACATTTTAAACTCACTTCAATCATAGCACCACCACCACCACGACTACAAGCTCATTTTAAAATTGAGCTTGTCCTACCCTGTCCCTTTTCCCTCTTGTGCCATGTCTTTTAGATTGTAAGGCAGGGACTGTCTGGTTTTAATTGATTGTATGTAAGCAGCTAAGGGAGACCTTTTGGCTAAACAATGGTGTACAACTGATCTAAATTTAAAAATTTGGGTTGTTTCTGCTGCCCTGATGCTAAATACATTTCCTTGGGACTAAGTGCTATTTTGTTTGCATAATAAAATGATAAAATGAGCAATTGGAACCACATGTCCGAACTATAAAATATTTTTTAAAATAAAATAAAAGGCACTATTTGCCACTCTTCTAGGGTTCATTTAGTGCCCTGTGCTTTGGGCTCGAGGTCCAGCCCTAGCAGCACCACTGGAAACTCAGCCAAAACACAAGCACTTACTTACTTACTTTTCCTTTATTCGACCGATAGTCAGAAAAACATTTCTCAATAAAAACATCAAAAAGATACACAAGTAAAAACAAAACAAAACACGGGCAGCACTTCTTTTGTAACCTCCCAGCTCAACTGCCAAGTTTAAGTTGTGACAGATCCATCATTATATTTTCATTCACATTCGCTGTTTCCTGCCTGTCATATAGCTGTATTATTGGTGTTTTTGTTTGTTTGTTTGTTTGTTACAGTTGCTGCTGGCTATTCAGTTACCGTTACCAGTTATCTATTTGATTATTGTTGGTCTGGTTGCTGCTGTTTGTGTGTTGGTGCAAAAGGGAAAAAAACCAAAGGAGAATTCCTGGATGCCAAGACCCAAGTTTGGGTCAAGTACTATTTGGTGAGAGACCCACAGCAGAGATTTAAAGCCACAAAATACACAGCAAAGTCAAGTGTGGAAATATAGACTGTTAGACATTTAAAATATGCACCTTTCAAGTGAGTTCCAAAATTTCCCTCTTCCCCCAGCATAGGAAAAGACCACACATTTGGCAAATTAAAAATTGGTTTACTTACAAACTCTTCAAAGGTCTGGTTCATGTGCTTTTCCATCCATCAGAAAACTTGCACAAGCAGTAAAATGTACTTACAAAGTGGTAAAAGTTCCCAGATTATTGGTATATGAACTCAAGAGTGCTGGTGAGAGACAAACGGTTGAGCTGGAGCAACCAACTCATACCTCTTCACCAACTGAGCTTCTCAGGCAGACTAGGTACAATAGACTTGATTAGCTATTTCCTCCCAAGGTTAGGGGAAGTGACACAGGTAAGCCTGGCGGAACAGCTTATTCTATAGTGTTAACTCCATGCATTAATTAGACAGAAGCATGTTAGCTATACAAGGCAGATTACCCCACACTATGTAGTGTGTGTGTGTGTGTGTGTGTGTGTGTGTTGTGTGTGTGTGTATAGACACTGTAAAAAGGAAAAGGTACAAAAGAGGAAAACAAATCAGAGGTGAAGGTAGATAGCCGTGTTGGTCTGTCATAGTCAAAGCAAAATAAAATAAAAAAATAAAAAAATTCCTTCCAGTAGCACCTTAGAGACCAACTAAGTTTGTTCTTGGTATGAGCTTTCGTGTGCATGCACACTTCTTCAGATACTTCTTCAGGTATCTGAAGAAGTGTGCATGCACACGAAAGCTCATACCAAGAACAAACTTAGTTGGTCTCTAAGGTGCTACTGGAAGGAATGGTATCTGAAGAAGTGTACATGCACACGAAAGCTCATACCAAGAACAAACTTAGTTGGTCTCTAAGGTGCTACTGGAAGGAATTTTTTTATTTTATTTTGCTTTGAAATCAGAGGTGAGAAAGAGTCAGGGCCGTTTCACACACCATGGTGATGAACACCCTTGCACATCGTGCAACATGTCTGCATATGAGTTTATTTGGCCAGGAAAAGCAATGGGTACATTATCTAGGGTTCCCACCCATCCCTAAAAAAGAAAGAGGCGATTGTCCTTTTTATTTTGGAGAAAAGTGTCCTCTGCTATGCTTGAATTTCAAACGGGACACCATTTTTCACATATTCAAGCTCATCTTCCTCCTCATTCTCAGAACTGCTTAGGCAGAGGGTGGGTCTGGTGTGGGGAAGAGAGCGAGAGCCTAAGTGGGAGTTTTTGCAGGCAGAGGATAGTTCCATGAGGGTGGGGCGGTGCCGGGAGGAGGACCTTTGGGAGGGCAGAGCTTCCCCCCAGGTGGAACTCACTGGAACCCAGTTCTGGTACCAGTCAAGTCAGTGCCATTGCCATTATAAGTTAAAGGGAGCAAGTGGCGCTGTGGTCTAAACCACTGAGCCTCTTGGGCCTGCCAATCGGTAGGTCGGCGGTTCGAATCTGCACAATGGGGTGAGCTCCCATTGCTCTGCCCCAGCTCCTGCCAACCTAGCAGTTCGAAAACACACCAGTGCAAGTAGATAAATAGGTACCGCTCCAGCGGGAAGGTAAACAGCATTTCCGTGCGCTCTGGTTTCTGTCATGGTGTCCCATTGCACCAGAAGCAGTTTAGTCCTGCTGGCCACATGACCCGGAAAGCTGTCTGTGGACAAACACCGGCTTCCTTGGCCTGAAAGCGAGATGAACGTTGCAACCCCATAGTCGCCTTTGACTGGACTTAACCATCCAGGGATCCTTTATCTTTACCTATAAGAGGACAATACAAGTTCTGGCACTTCTTTTTCTAGAAAAATAGCATAGACAGTTTTTGTGGGGGCAAAGGGTGGAGTCTTGGATTTTGCATGGGCAGAGAAGGTGGCAGGTGGGTCAGAAAGTGAGAGAGGGGGTTTGTTTGCACAGCCCTGGTGGAAGAGTTTTTGCATGGACAGAGGCGGGTGAGTAAGGGAATAGATAGTAATTTCTCCACTAGGTAAAGTAATTTTAGCCTCCTCCACCGCCACCGGTCTTTATTTTCCCTGACTAAAGAGGCCGGCCCTGACATTACCCCAGAACAAAAAGCGAACTACAACTCCCAGCACCTCCAGCCAACCACAATTCCCAAGCTATACAGGACAACACAGCACCAAAAAAAAAAAAAATGGAATCGAGACCCTTGACAGAAACGCCCAGTAGGGCGCATGCGCGGCCCGCTCCTCAGGCAGGCTTTAATCAGAAGCAACGTGCCTTAACCGCTCTCCGGGGACGGTTAAACGCCGTTGCAAAAGCCACGCCCCGAAAGTGGGTGGGGATTGCGTTTCTCTCTCTATTTAAATACAAGGAGGCGCCTTTGCGGAATGAGGGTGGGAGGAGAAGCAAGAAAGGGGGCGGGGCTTCAGTAGCAGCGGCGCGTGGCCTCGCCCCTCCCCCCCTCCAACGGTTTCTCCGGGAGCGTTGCGCGCCTTTTCTCCGGTGGGGAGAGGCGGGAAAAGGCGGGATGCTCCCTTCGGCGGGTTACTTCAGGAGCCTCCCTTGCCCCTTCGACGCCCGCGGGTGCCGGCGGCCCCACTGCCAGTACAGACACGAGGCCCTTTGGCACCGCCGTCGCCGCCTTCAAGGGGAGCCGCCTGTCCCTCAGCAGCGGCCGCTGAGCGGCTCTTCCGCGCTGGGTGAGGGAAAGGCGCGTGTGGACGGCGGGCCTTAAACGCGCGTTTTACTTCACGCCCGACCGCGCGCTCCCGCCTTTCCCCACAAAAGTTCCCCCGAACTGGAGCCTCTTCTCCCCCATGAGCCGGATAAAATATCATCAAGGCTTGTCATCCCAACCTGCGCTTTTAAAAAGTGATATTTCCTTGCTTTGTGTCTCCTCATTCAGAGAAACGAGATTGAAAATAGGACCTTTTTAATTACCGGCATCTGTGTTGTGCGGTGCCGGATTTACCTGTAAGCTTAAACAAGCTATATAGGACCCCCCAAAAAATTAAAGAAAAACAAAAAAACTGGATGTACATTTCCAAAATATAGGATAAAAAATAAATAAAACTTAAATACAGCGACAGTGTTTTGTGATGTTTAGGCTGCTATGATGTAAGTCATGGGCCTCACCTGCTAGCCTGCTCCCTCAAATATCCCTGGTTTGCTCATTTCTATATATAGGGTGCCTACATTCTGCATGTGCAAATGGCTTTAGATACTTATAGGTCCATAAATTACCATATAGCATATATTCAACACACACAAAAAGCTACAATTTGTTGACGAAGGACAGCTGGACATATAAATTACCTTCAGTAGCTTAGGGCCTCATCAAACCTAAATCTGGCCCTGGTGTTGTGTTAATAGTCTTTTTATCTTTTTTCAATAGTTCTTATTTCTATGTCCCTGTTTTAAAATGTGTTGCCATGGCATTATTTTTCATGTGATTTGGAATATGGTTTTTTAAGGCATCCCTAAAATGCATTCACTTTGGCTCCTTCGCAGTGTCTTCCTTGAGTAATTCTTAGAAACAACGCACATGGTTCAGATGTGCTAGGTTTTTGTATTGTGGTGTGTCGCTTTAAAGCAATAAAATATTCCAATGCCCTTTAAAAATAGTTGATGACAGAACTAAGAGTTCGGGCTAAGTTCAGTAATTGTATTCTTTAATGCTCTGTTTGCATATAACTGAAATATTTGTGTATAACCTAAGGCTATGGTATTTATAAAACTTTCTTCTAATCAACAGGTCTTGATAAAAATATCCAAGAATTAGAAATGATCAACAAAGCAATTCAATCAGTCAAGACTGAAGTTGAAGAGCAGAAGAAACTATTGTGTTACGACTGGGTGCAAGATTTCAAAAATAATGTGATTCTTGCAACAAATCACAACAAAGGAAATAAATCTTTTTCTTCTGAAGGAGGTGCCTGTAATAGTCCTGTAGAAGTAAAAAATAATGCTATTTCAATCTCAAAGGAATCTAAAAGGTCCAGTAAATATATTCTTGACCATAGCTGTCCAGCTACTGATCTTGAATATGACCCATTACTCAATTATTCTGCAGGTCTTGGGTCTTCTTTGAAGAAAGTAGATAAAAATGACACACGCCACTCTAAACGGTTTAAAATATCTCATTGTAGAGATTTACAAGCATCTATAAAAACCTTTCCAGGTGAAAATAGATTCAGATCCCCAAGGAAGAGATCAGTAAGTTCTTCACCAATAAAACTCCAGGAATCAGATGATGATATGCTTATAATAGATGCCCCACCAGTGAATGTATCAAAGAAACCAAGAATAAGCAAGACCTATAAAAAGTGGAATAGGGAAGTAAATGAGATGAGTTTTGGAGCTAATTTAGAAACTGTTCAAAACTCTGGAACATCAGATATTTTAAAAAATTTGGAGGGAGAAAGATCAGAAGTCATCACTGTTGGCCTGCATGGTGTTAATCAAAGTGATGGAAATAAAAGTAAAACAAAAATTTCAGCAGCAGAAAGTGCTTACTTAGCAGATGTCAAAGGGAGTGCTTTGAATGTAGGAAGCAAACTTCTGACAAAATATTACCCTGCTACTAAAGGCAATAATGTATCTCCTCAGATGAAGTTTGAAATGAACAAAGAAATCTTGAAGGAGTCAATGAGTGTTATTTCTGTTAAAGCATGCAATATGACTGAGGAGGTTAGTAATCGTAAAACTTTGCTGAAAAACAAAACTCAGACTAACCTATATTCTAGAGGCAGTACAAAAGATAGAGTTACAGCACTACAAGAAAGCTCTAAAAAAGATCCATTACCTTTTGGGAAATGTAATATTCAGCTACATGGAAAAAGCAATGCATTGCCTATTACACGAAGCTGTGTTCCAGTTTTGAGTGAGGACACATTTCTTGAAAAAACTGGCGGAAATTGTAGTGATAAAACTACGAAAATGGATGCCAAAGAAAATGAGATAATAGTATTAGACTCTTCTGAAGAAGAAGACATTGAAGAGGATAAGGAACTTTCTGAATCAGATGATACTATGGAAGAATGTCGGAGAATTTTCAACGAATTTGTTGAACATGAAGCACAAAAGGAAAGATTAGCAAAGCAGGTACCGGTACTTTTGCTTTTCTCAGTTTGTGTCTGCCTTTACAAGGAGGAAGGTATAAAGTGTTTTCTATTTAATCTCTTTTTCTGGCCATTCAGCACTTTTTTTGGTGTATCAATGCATATTCACTTGGTGAGAATCTGGAATTAATAGATGATAAAATTCCAGCTAATAGCTAGGAAAAAAAAGTAGTACATTTTTTTGTTAAACGGAGGGCTTTTGTAATATTAAAGCTTGCCTTTGGATTTCCATCTTCTGAAAGTGTCTTTTTTCAAGTTTCAGGAAGCCAGAGTTCATTAGAGAACTACCGTATCATGAAAATAAACCGTAATTTGTTGTAATTTTATAATTTAGAAACAACAATCAATAGTTTTTGCAGTTTGTGTATGGCTATTTTCCTTTCTTTAAAAAAAGCAGGCCCTTGCATTGCAAACAGACGTAGACTCAGATTTGAAGACAAGTATGCTTCCTGGACAGAAGAGAAGAATTGCACACACTGCAAAATTTGATGTGAGTTTCAGTCTAGCAGTTTGGGGAAATATTTGCTAGTATTTCATTATGTAAGCATGGATATAGGTTAATAGCAAATAAGAGGTGTCAACCTATTGAAATTAATGCAGCTAACTTACCTAGTCATGTTAATTAATTTCAATGGGTCTACTGTGAGTAGGAGTATCATTAGATACAGCCCATGGTGTGGGAAATGGTTCTTAATATCTTAAATGAGATACTAACACTTTGTCTGTTAAAGCAAGTTAAACCTGTCAGGCAGGTTCTAAGTATTGCATTTTCATCTCTGCATTTTCCTCTCGTTACTACGATTTCAAATGTTGACTTAATTTGTGTTTGTTTCATCAATGGATTGTAGATACAATTTGCATATCACCTTAAAGTTAAGAACAACCAAACACTAAGATGCCAAGTGACAAAATATCAAATGATATATTGGTGAACAAGTCCAAATTGCTAATTGACAAACCGTTTGCTGATGCAAGATGCTCTACTTTCAACAGAATGGTATTGATAGTAACTGAAATAGTGACCCAACTATTTGACCATTTATCTTTATGAAGAAATGGAAATACTGCTTTACAGTCTTGAGGTGTAACTTTACTTTACTTTAGGGTAGTAAATACAGTATTGCACTTACTGAATTTAGAAATTGTTCGTTCTTCAATACTCACCAGGTTAATACGACTAAAGAAATAATTGTGCCTTTAAAAGTACCTCTTCCACAGCGGACTTGTCATTCCAGAATACTGCAAGCACAGCAACAAGCAACACAAATAACAACTGCTGTTAAAAGTGGTCAAGCTTTTGTTGCTGCAACTTGCGGCTCAAAGAGAACTGCATCTGTAATACCAGCTACTCAGATTCAAAGCATGGGCCCCATAGGTATGACTAAGTAGTATATTACATTTTTGATATTCGTTGAGTTTCATATGATGGTTTGTGTGAGTTAAAACAAGATCTCATAAAATTTAGCTTTAATTCTGCTTCCCAGTCCACCAGACCAAGAAACCAATAGCAGGGTATGTAGAGAATGAGTAGTTGATTGTTCCTAGGCTTCTGATTCAGATCAGGTTTCATCAAAACATCTGTGATAGACAAATGTGTCCTCCAGATGTTTTCAACAATTCACATCCCTAGCCATGAAGGGAAAGGGGAATAGAATACTGTTGCACACTATATGAAAACATGCCCACCTGTGTGTATAGACAATATAGATGGTATCTGTGACTTTAAATGAGGTGGTTGCAAGAAGGTGTGCACAAATGGTAACCACTGTACAAAAGTGCACTGTGGAAAAATGACCCCTGTGCATTTCAAAGGCTACATTGTACACAGCCTGTATCACAGTCATTGCATCTTAAAATACCTGTTTTCTCCAAAGCAGAACTGGATTGGTTTCCACCCCTAGTGTCTCTGATAGAATTAGTGATGTGTAAGGGATGGTTTCGGGATATATTGCTTTATGTAATTGCTGTTATATGTAAAATAAATGCCGGTACACATGTTCAGCAAGCTGTTGGAAGGCTGGTATTATCAATCAGCAGCATAGAAACCTTCAGCGAGCTCAGGTGATCACATGACAAGTCGTATTGTCTGTTGTTATACCTGTGGTGTGGAATGGTCACCACACAAAAGCTGTTCATCCCATGTGACTGCCTGAATGGTCACTCTGGCATTTACTGTAATCTTTCAGCTTCCAGATAAAGTTTAAGAAGATAGTTTGGCTATGTGAAGTGCATTTACAAACGAAGCTTCAAACTACACAATATTTGTCTATTTCAGTTTGTTTAAATGTGTTTGAAGTTCAGCCTGTTGGAACAAACACTGGCCAAGTGAATGTACTACTTCCTGGAAATGCATTAACATCAGTCCCATGTAGACTTCCCAATTATCCTGTAAAAAAAAATACTCCCATGCCAATTAAGGTATTTCATATTTTCCTTTGTGTTAAAATAGAGTAAAAGGCTTCTGGGTTTATAGTCAAATTTATTAAGAAGTTATTGGGGGACATATGGGAAACTAGTGCATAAAGTGCCATATAAACAGGGTGGATAAAAATCAATGATTTTTTTTTAAAAAAATCAGATTTTTTTTATTTAAATCGGATTTTTTTGATTTAAATTGGATTTTTAAAATAAAATGCTTTTGGAGGAAAAATCTTTCTAAATATAGTCTTCTATTTAAGTTACATTGTAGTCCAAAGGCTATTTATCAGGAAATAAGGATTTGTTTTAAGTTTATCAAGTGTGCTAAAACTCAGTCTAAGTTTTTTTTTTTAATGTTTAACCACACCAGTTAACAAACATGGATACATATGCTATCATGTTATGGTTTTAGTTAAATAAATTGTTTAAATGGTTATTAAGGAAATGATTATTTTTCTCCTTCCAATAAAGTACAGCAGAAAAGTTGTCCAAATATAAACAGTTAACTTATTAAACCTCACCATAATTTCATAATTATCTGTCTATGTATTTCTAGTAGTATAACCAAATCAGTAATTTTTGATATAACTGTAAAAACTACTCTGAAAATTTATTATTCCAAAAATGAAACCTTCATATGGTTGTAAATATTAAGATTATACCAGCAAGAATGAGTCTTTCTGTAAAAAAATTTTTAAATCAAGTCTTACTGACTAGTGATTTAAATCAAGCCTTACTGACTAGTGATTTAAATCGTGATTTAAATCATGATTTAAATCAATTTGATTTAAATCAAATCCACCCTGCATATAAATCTAGTTGGAAATGGTGATGTCCTAATATTATTTTTTAAATTTAAAAATCAGTGAAGTAAAGCAGAGGTGGTTTGTAGGTTGAAGGTGACCAATAGGGCCTTCCCATCCAGTCCACAGCCCCTTCTCTTCACTGCAATGTGTTGTTTAGACTTTGACATAAACTGAAAACTGTTCAAGCCTAATTCTAGTATGAACATTTTTGGTATGTAGGTTGTTTCATCTGTGTAGAGATAATCCTCCATTCCTGTGTGCTGTGACCCAATAGTAAAGAATGCTTATTTTAACTATGATTTCATTCGAATTTGAGCCAGGTCACTGTGTGTGTGTGTGTCCATGTCCATGTTTGCATGTGTGTGAGAGTAGGCCAGGACTCATTTTTGGCCCTGCTGACTTTGATGGGCTGGCAAAGAGGGAATGCAGACAATGGGATTTAAAGTGTTAACAAACCACCACAATACAGTATATTTAGAGATATAGTTTGCTGTTGAAAAATATTCTGACTTTGCCATACTCTTGCAATTTTGGGGATAGGATTTGAGGGAGAAGAGTTTGTAGCTATAATAAGGTATTTGTTCAGAAGTCTTTTCAGTGATTTAGAATCCTTGTCTTTTACCCAAAAGAATACCTTTCAATAAGTTTAGGAATGTATGGTTTGTGTTATTTCAATTCATGCACATAGTAAGTTAAATATATGTTAACATTTCAGGCACCAAGTCGGAGAAGGCCTCCTGTAATTGCCGAGCTGGGATCCAAAGTACCACATGACACAAGGCAACGATATGTCAATTTTTTTTTGGAAGAATTCTTGAAAGTTTGTGCAACAGTCAATGAAGCTTTGGACAAGGTCTGCAGTAGTTTTAAAACCAATGTAATTAATTTTTTATGACAGTTATATGAATTGTGGATATGTGAAATAAGTGCTGAGTGCTTTCTTGCAAACATAACATACAGTGTGATTCTGTGTGTGTATACTCAGGAGTAAATGCCATTTGTTTTGGTTGGACTTTTGCTCCCAATGAAGCCTACAGTATACTGCAGTTTTAGGCTGCAATCCTAAACCTATTTCCTGGGGTGAAAGTCCCTTTGACCATAATGGGACTTGTTTCTAGGTGAATATACTGTACATAAGTTTGCAGTGTTAATGGTACCGTATTGGCCTGAATATAAGCCTCACTTTCCCCCCAAATTCCAACCGTGAAAAATTAAAAAGTGCGGCTTATATTCGGGACTTGACGATATGCAGCCAGGAGCACGGCAAAGTGGCGCCTGCCCTGCGCGTATTCCTCTATCCTAAATGTATCTGTCACCCATCAATATTCCTATTTCCAAACAGTATTTGAAAAATAAACATTCCTTAGTAATAAAAAGGCTAAGAATAGAACACTCATTATATATTATTAAATTGTTACTGCATATTTAACAAAAGAAACCTAAATTGGAGATACCAGGAAATCAACTAACACAATCTTCTTGAATGAAAACAATTGATTTCAAAAAAGAATCTGATTTAAAATAAATTCTGAATTTTAATTGAAGCGGATATGGTGATAGTACTTATCTCTGAATCTGTTGTGAGACCATCACAGTTAAAACACTGAATGTAGTGCAAAACTATAGGACTATTTACAGTACATCACTAGTGGAGTGTTGGACTTGTTTCTCAAACTGCATGCAAGCATACACAGCAGTGCCACACAGAAAGCCACTGATTAAAACCAGAAGACCTTTAAAAGCAGTTTGTGATGGAGGGAATGAAAACATTAAAATTAAATGGATCTCTTGAGTTGTGGCCACTGAACTTTAAATGTCACTTTCTCTCTCTCTCTATATATATAAGGGGAAAAGGCAGGATATAAATAATATATTATAATTTATTTATATCCTGCCTTTTTCCCTGATGCGACTTAAAGTCACTTACGTATAAAAACAGAACCACTAAAAAGGACATCCGAAGGCAGCCCTGTTTAGGGAAGTTTTTAATGTTTGATGTTTTTAATACTCTGTTGGGAGCTGCTCAGAGTGGCTGAGGCAACCCAGTCAGAAGAGCAGCATATTATTATTATTATTATTATTATTATTATTATTATTATTATTATTATTTATTCTGTTTGGATGCTCTTCCCTGTTCCATGTGTGTGGGGTGGGGGCGGAGTACAGGTTAGATGTGCAATTTACAATATGTATCATACACACTTTTCTTTTTAATGTAGGCATTGATAGAAGAAAAAGCAATATATGACCGTTGTGGTAGTAAAAATATATACTTGAACATAGCTGTGAACAAGCTTAAAAAATTGAGGGATCATAGCAGTGTGCCATCAGATGGTAAGTTCCAATGATGTGGGAAGGGAAAACTAGTAGTTACAATGGACCAATTTTATTTATCTTCTAAATATATTTAAATTACATATAATGTTTGTTTGTAGAAATAAGGTCACATTAACAATGTGAGACGTCTGTGATTTTATTTTATATAGGCCAGCCCTCAGACAATAAACACACTACTTCAACTGGCTTTAGAAAAGAAGAAAAAAATGGTAAAATAAAACTATTACTGTCTTTTGAAAAATTTGCACAAAGTATTAAAATTCTTTCACGAGTGAAGTACTTATAATTTAAAAAGCTACTTTTTTCTAGTTTTGATACTCTTTGATTACTTGCTTATAATGAAAATGAAAAGTAATGAAAAAAATTCAGTGCTTTCAAAATGTTTTTATTCTTGTTTTTATTACATATTTTTCTTTTTTGTATTTTTATGCTGTGAACTGTGGTGAGATCTTTGAATGAAGGGTTGTATATAAATTTAGTAAATGCTATGACAAATGGCATATATTTAGGATGAATTTGTCAAGTTTCACAGCATATATAAAGTTAACCAAAGAAAAACTTGCTGCTGTTTACTACCTATAAATTGAATCTGAAAATAATTCTGACAGTTATAATGTCTGAATGACAGCTCTTCAGAGTTTTTTAATTGTTTTGTTGGGGTGATTAAGATTTTACAGGAATTACTCTCTATAAACTTCTAAAAGACTATGCTTTGACTGATGAACAGTTGAAGGAAAATGGCTTCCCTGAACCAAATCCTGAGAAACCTGGCAGTGCTGTACTATGCAGTGGCACCATAAAAGCAGCTTTATCTGACTGTAAGTAAGTGAGAATGGAATGAAAAATCTAAACCCATCAGAAAAATATTCCTATATTGTTCAAAAAATGCCTTCCAACATAAGATTTCATCCACAATGTGCTACAATAAAATGCTTATAAGTGTCACTCATTGCCAGTACTGTGAATCAAGTCATTATGGTTAATAAAGCTTGAAGGATAACTATATTTTTTTCTGCTCCTGAACTTTCATAATTCAACAACTTAATTAATATTGTTTGGATGATTATCCATCTGTTCCATGCATAATTGGAATATATCTGAATTACTCCACCAAAGCTTTACTATTTTGATCTGTAATTACACTAGTAGTAGTAATTCTGCTGCCTGGTAATGTGAATGAGAACCAAATCCATTAGATTTCTTGCAGTTGTCTGTGATAATTAAAATGGTTTCTGGGGGTAAGTGCAGATGAACATCTTGCAGGTCCCAATTCTGGCTTACTACTGGATTGTGTTACTGGTTACAGCTTCCAGAAGAATTTGTTGTCGATGCGGACAAATATATACTGTAACTTCATCAGGAAGGCATGTTCGGAAAGAAGAATGCAGCTACCATTCTGGTAGAGTATTAAGGCATAAAGGTAAGAATAAACCTCCTGTCTCCCCAGATGACATGCCGGTGAGTTTGAGACTACTGAGGTAACGTCCACTGAAGCAGGGCCAGCAAGTTAAATTTTGATTAACAATGAAGGGATTAAAAACAGTTTTGCTTGCATTTTTCCTTATTAAGCCGCCAGTCACTTACCATTAGATACAGACTTTGCACTAATTTGTGGTGTAATGTTCTTAAGCAAGGAACAAACATTGGAACAATATTATGCTTAGTAAACCAACATTACAACAGTGCCCCATTTCAGATCTAACAAAACTGATGCTGTGATGGTGATTAAATTAAACCAAAGTTGGCATCTGAGGGAGGAACATCCAGGTCTGATGCTTGTTCCAACTTTCCTAAATGGATTAGCATGCCAGGACTGTCACCACCCCCAAAAGAGCCCATGTAGGTAGTGTAGTTAAAACTAATAAATTATATTCAGCTATTTATGCTTGACTTTGTACAGTACCTCACCTCCATTTTCCTGCTCTTTTTAGTAAAATACATGATGGGTGATAAGGTTGTTTCATATTCTCGGTATAGCTACAATCTTGAAAGAAACTGACACACATTTGTAATAAAACTAATTTCTTTGGATAGTTAGAAATCAATTTGGTATCCCTTTCTTCAGTGCATGTATATTTGATTCTTGGAATTCAACTTGGTTTTGTTAAACTGATACTTTTTTTAAGCAGAGCTGCTCCCATAATGTTCTGGTTTGCATATTTAAAATAAATTATGGTTTAATGTGAATGAAAAGTATATTGGTGTGTGCTGCTAAAATTATGGGCGCTTCACGCATCCCTCAGTATTACTGCTGCCAGGAAACAGACTGTTGTGTTGTCAAAACCTGGGGTTGTAGTTTCTTTCTCCAAACAAACCATAATCCAAAACCAAGGTTCTGTTCTTGGCTTCTGCTTGTGTTTTGTTTAGGGGAAACTAACAATGAGCCCAGGGTTGAACTACATGACAAAGCAGACTATGGTACGTTTCCTGACAGCAGTGAAGGGGAAAATGTTTGCGATTTCAGCAGTGTGCATCAACTTGTTTGTTCACATTAAACCATTGTTTATTTTAATTACTGGTATTTGACTGTGACGTGTGAACCAAGTCTGTGTAAGAAGATAACTGATAGTTCACAGTACAATCGATCAGAATTTTAATTTTTAGGATAAGAATTGATTTGAAATTACTCATCTGCTTCCTATTACTTATCCTGTAACAGTTCCGGGTGGTTTGGAAACACGTTACAGTTGTTGTGAAGGAGTGGTAGGATCTCCTGGATGCCAGGTTGCAAAGGTGAGTTGCTGTTCTCAAACTTTTCACAGCATATATATTTCTCAGGATTTTGTTTTAGCTTTTGCTTGCAGCAACCTGCCTATAGCCACTGATTGTGCAACCCATACAGCACATAGGTGACAATTATTCACACTGTAAATATTATTGTGCCATGAAAACTTAAAAGCGATCTAAAATAAAGTGAACTCGCAATATCAGATTTTACTAAGTTCTTAAAACTTCTTGACTCAATTTTTGTTTTTTCTTGTTTTTTAAGTAAGTTCAGCAGTCCATAAAGTTGAAATGGGGATAGAACGCTGGCACCCTGTCTTCCCTCTGCACTTCACAGCTACTGGGAACATCATTGAACTTACCTACCTTCTTCTTGAACTTACTCACTTTATTTTAGATAGCTTATAAGTTTTCATGGCACGTTGTAAGTAGTTGTCTTATTCACACAAACTTGATAAATGGTGAAAATTTGTTTTTGAACAAGAATATTTACTGTGTGAATAATTGCCGCCTGTGTGCTGTATGGGTTGCACTATCATTATTAACGGCACAGGTTGTATTTCTTCAGTATAGCCACTGATTGGCTGTCTACATAGAGAGGGATTGACTGGGGTCGAGCATGAAAGACAAAGTGTTTTAAAATCTCCTCTTGAATTCCAGATACAGCTGTTCTGTTAGTCTTGTTATCTTAGCAGAACTAGAGCAAAATAGGTGACCAAGTTTTTTTCCAAGAAGCTCCAACCCTCCACTTTTGTGTAGAGCAGGGTGGTCCAATGTGCAGCTCAAGGGCCACATGGAGCCCTTGATGTCTCTTTTTGGTGGCCCTGGGCAACATTTGACACACACACCCTGTGCTGCAGCCCTCCCACTGCCTTCCCAAAGCTGGGTAAGCGAGGCTGTGGGCTTTGGGAAGGAGGCTCTGACAGGGGCCTAGAGTCGTCCTGCCTGCTTCCCAAAGCCCAGTTAGTGCTTTCCCAGCTTTGGGAAGGAGGTGGGTGTCAAATGTTGGCCTTGCTTCCCCCCCCCCCCCCCGCAGTGTACCGCCTGCAGGTTCCATGTCAAAGTACTCTGGTGGCCCACTTGGTATGAAAAGTTGGACTGCCCTGGTGTAGTGTGTGCTCTGTATTTATTCTCCGCCCTAGAAGCAGTTTCCTGAACTGAATATTGGTGTAAGTGTAGTCTTTGACAGAGAAACAGACATGTTAAAAATGTATGCATTTCTGAAGTTCCTAAAAGGGAGATGAGAATAGGGGTAGATTTTTAATTTGTTTTTGGGAATTCTGTTCTCGTGATAGCATAATATGCTAGAAAACAAGATGGGACTGGTTCTAAAAAAGTGTTGGGGCTCAAGCCTGTCCTCATTTCCTTAAATCTAAATTTGTGAGAGTAAAGCAGATAAGTAATAAATTAGTGTTGAACATGCTAAGGGACACTTTAGTTTACACTTTCTGGGACTTGGTCCTGATATTAAAACAAGCTGTATCTTGATGAACAGTGGCAGATGCTGTAATTGTTTTGCTTTCTGAATTAAGGTTTAGATTGTGGTCTTCTATTTAATTTTTTTGCCTCCCTCATCTTGGTTACTGTGTGGGGAAAATGAACATTTGAAATGCATGAAGAAGTAGCATTTAAAATTTAAAAGAAAGATAATGAACGCTGAGTATTTCAACTTCATATTCTTTAACATCAACCAATAATCAAGTGCCTGACAAAATAGTGTATAAACTTCCAAAAGATACTTAGTAAATTTCTAAGGTGAATTTCCAGAAAAAAGAAGTTGGAAATGGTATGGTAACGTAATTAAAAGTTACTGAAAATATGTCACTTCTCAGACTAATTTGAATATTCCTTGGTGCTTTGTAGCTCCATGTTCATGATGGCAGAAAAGAAAATATTGATGGCTTTGTGAAGACTTTCATCAAACTACCTCCACTTGATGGAAATCATGGTGTATTTGCATTAGATTGTGAAATGGTATGCTAAATTAGGATCCTTTAAAAAAAATGCAATTTAAAGTGCAATTGTGTTTTCCTGGCAGTATAACTTAAGGACAGATGTTACCAGTGCTATTTTTCTAGAAAAAGAGGTGACGGAAATCACCCTGAATGCCTCCCTTATTCTCTTAGAATAGCAATGGCGCTCTCCTGAGAGGTGCTGGAACGGAGTTCTGGCTGGAAAAAAGGCACTGGATGCTACTCTATTCAGTTGAGAAATGTAGATCAGATAGGACAGGCTGACTTCAGAAGGAAAAACTGCCTCATAAAATGCACCTGCTTTTGTTGCTCTCACGAATTGTAACTCGGAATTATTTTCGTGGTTTTTTTAATATTATTATTGTGTTGCTACATGATGAAGCATGGGTTAAAAACTTTTTAAATATTTTGAAATTAAAGAAAATATGTACAGTGGACGCTCAGGTTGCAGACTTGATCTGTGCAGGAGGCGTGTTCGCAACCCGCAGCGCCGCATCTGCGCACGCGCGGGTTGCGATTCGGCTCTTCTGCGCATGTGCGAAAAGCGATTAGTGCTTCTGCGCATGCGCGAGCACCGAAACCCGGAAGTAACCCGTTCCGGTACTTCCGGGTTCGGTGCGGATCACAACCCAAAACGCGTAACCCGCAGCGTTCATAACATGAGGTATGACTGTAATCCTGGCAATATACTTCTCTGGGGGTTGGATATTAGTGGCTTTTTGTTTTTGTTCATTCCTTCTCTAGATATAGAAAGTGCAGGATGTATAGGAAAGAATATAGGATATATAGGACCGTTTAGCAAAAACAAGTACACATTTTTACATGCATGTGTATTTTTCATTCGGTGTAAGAAATTACTTATAAAACTTGATTAATGTAGAACTTCCATTGTAAATTAACAGTATAATCTTTTGGGTAATCAAGTAGCTTACTAAGAGGTAACTGATGAATTGAAAACATCTTTTATCATAATAGCTGACAGGAATTTCTAGAAATGACTGAGAGAAAAATGTTACTTTTATATTTTAAAGTTTCTAGTACCGTATATACCTACACCATGCACTGCCATGATTTTCAATGTAAAAAACATGTTTACAAAGTAGAAAAGATGTGTTCACCTATCTCCACCTTTTCAAAATTATATTAGTTTTCATTTCAGTTTATTCAGAACATAATCAGGAACTAAACTTAATTATGAAAAATTCTATTTAAAACATTTCTCTTCTAGTGTTATACAACACGTGGATTGGAACTCTCCAGAGTGACGGTAGTCAATCCTTCACTTCATATCATCTATGACACGTTTGTTAAGCCTGATAATGAAATAATAGATTTTAATAATAGGTATGTGTCTTATTCAAACGCCAAAACATCAAGTGTTTGAAGATAAGTAACTGTGTTTGCACTCAACAGTAAACCAGAAATCCTGAGAATAGGTCAGACTCTGCATGAGCTACATGTGAATGCAATAGAGTCCTTTGCATTTGCTTCACTCCTCCCTTTGTGTGAGCAGCTGAACCCAGGTATAATTAATTGTTTCAAATCAACCCAAGATATTAAGCATACCGTAAAGCATAGTTTCCTAAGTGTAATGGCAAATGGGTTCAAATCAAGCTAGGTTATGAAGCTGTGCTTGGCTTAATATCTTCAGTTGTTTTGAAGCCACAAATTATAATTCTAATCTTCACATGTAAATGATAAGCTATGATTTAAGTGCTGAAACCCAACTTTGATCAGCTGCGTGCATAAAAGGGAGAAGAAGGAGGCTGTCCTTGTGCATAACTTGGCTCATTAAGACAGGATTTTTTATTAGCATTGCATGTGAATGCTGTCAGTGATGTATAACCCATGGGCTACTTGTATAGTGTCACTGCTTTTTGCTGTAGTATTTCTATAAGAAGTGCATCAGGGCTCTGGAGCTAATTACTTATTATTATTATTATTTAATTGAATTTTATAATTAATAATTAAGTGTAGGTAAAATATGTGCAAAATACCAGCAGAGAATAGGATTCAGACAAATAATAGATAATGTTATTACTTTGATATGGTCTGATACCTTCCCTAAATTTTTCATTCCAAAAGGAAAATAAAAATTCTTCAGTTGTATCAGTTGTGGGATAAGTGAATCTGGTATTTCTAAAACATTCATGTCTCCCTATGTCTCCTTTGACTCTAATTGAACATTCATATTGTTTTACTTCCCTTGACATTCTGATTTGCTTTAGGTTTTCTGGAGTGACGGCAGAAGACATTAAGAGTACTGTAACATCAATTCGGGATGTGCAGGCAATATTGTTAAACTTGTTTAGTGCAGACACAATTTTAATTGGACACAGTTTAGAGAGTGATTTGTTTGCTCTTAAGGTAAATTATACAGAATGACAATATATTTAAAATGATTTGAAATGTTTTTCTTAAACTTGTTAAGGTTTAACTTCAGTGTACTGTCTACTACTGCACACAGAATTTATACCATCTAGTGCAGTATTCTGTTTCCCACAGTGATTAACCCACTGCCTCTGGGAAGCCCAGAGACAGAACATGAGGACAACAACTCTCTCCTTTGTGGGTCCAGGTTCACTGGTGTGGTGTGGGTGAGGGATAGATCTAACATGAATTGCAATAAAACAGGATAGCAGTATTGGAATTTAAAGAAGCCACAACTTTATTGATTGCAGATTTCAGCAGGTTTTGGCACTAGTTGTGTATCCTGAAATTGACCAACCCAACTGCT
Organism: Darevskia mixta; assembly: GCA_034641385.1. Lineage (NCBI taxonomy): Eukaryota > Metazoa > Chordata > Lepidosauria > Squamata > Lacertidae > Darevskia > Darevskia mixta. The sequence continues at coordinate 20,348,577 of JAWWNH010000017.1, forward strand.
AGTTGATGATTGGCAGAGTTGATCAAGGTTAAGGGTCACCCTATGACATGCATCAAATCAGGGAAATCCCCAAGACCACCATTTGCAGTGCTATGTCCCATCAACTCCCAAGCTGGAGGTCTGAACAAGAAGTACCTCTCCCAGGCTCCCATTAAGGGGGCACCCTGAAACTGCAGAGCCCACCCACCAGCCACTTATACTTAGGATCCAACCCAATTAAGTCTGTAGGCAAATTCTTCCCTAACCCCAAAGATGACTACCCGAGAACTTTCATAGCAAGGTGCCCTATAGGGGCCTGCCTGCTTACCCTCAGGAAAGGATAAGCAGGGAATCTGAAGAGAACTGAGGCTGAAGCTTGGGCGTGGCTGGCTTTTATATCTAGGGAGCAGACCAGAGGGAAAGTCTTCCCTCTGGTTTGCTCCCAAGCTGCACGCCATAATCACTCATGATTTACTGGAGGCCCGTGAGCGAGTCTTGGGCACACTGTGCAGCCAGAGGAGAAAGTGACCTCCTCCAGCCCCACTGAAGCTGGAAGAGAAGCGCAAGACCGCTACTGCTGTACTAGACCACAACTGCTACTTACCACCATTCGGAGGTAAGTGGGCTTTGTTGTACCCCAGCAACTGATATTCATAAGCACACTGCCTCTAGTCCTAGAGGTGGCATGCAGGCATACAGTCATCTTGGATAATAGCCATTGATGGGTGGTTGTATACTTGATGAATTTGACTAATTTTTAAAATAAGCAAAGCTAGTCATCATCACAGTATATTGTTGCAGCAAATTCCATTGTTTAACTATGCTCCGAGAAAGAACTGCTATGGTAAAAATGTTACAGAGAACAGGAGGATGGGTTTTGTAGCTTGCTAGCCAGGAAAGAGGCTAGGATGCGTAGTATGAGGCCTTTTATAGCCTACCCCCAAATCTAGTTTCCAAATCCCATATTGGGCCAAAATCCAAACCCTTGTGAGAGTACCTTGCCCTCTCGCCCTCAGACTGGCCAGGGCTTCCCAGCCATTGCATGCTATGCTACTGGAGAGACATCAGAATAGTGCCACATGGTAGCTGCAGCCTTTTCGCCACTTCCCAATGGCATTGCTGTGGCTCAGAGGGCCCTATGTGAAAAAGTTAATGTGAAATGGTACCAGAATTATAAAAGCTTTAACTGAAGTGATAGTGTGTTTAACTGCAAGAATATTTTGGGAGGCGACACACAATCCAGTTTGAAGTGTCACTGAATCATCCAGCTTTGTTTCTTTTCCAGCTGTTTCATAATAAGATTGTGGATACATCAGTAGTTTTTCCTCATCGTTTAGGCCTGCCTCATAAGAGAGCACTTAGAAATCTAATGGCTGATTATCTCCAAAGAATTATTCAAGATGATGGTAAGACCTGGCGAAAATGACAGTGTATTTTACAGTTAATGGAGGAGAACCAAGAAGCAAGCAATACCTATGTTGTCACTCAGACTTTCCAGTTCGATCCAGGATTCCCAAAATAAGGATTGGATTGGTCATGTGCCTTGTTTGATCACTGGAAGCTTGAGTGTGTGAACTGACTGCATTGAAAATTACTGTCTCTGAGGGGATATTGAATGACATGAAAGTTCTCCCTGTGGTGTCAGATCTGTGGTGGCCTATTCACATACGCTGATAATTTCTCAATTGCTTCTTTTAAGTTATGAGCATGTGTATCTAAGAATCAGCTGTAAGTTCACAAGAATTAAAATAGTATGGGCTGTATATTAGAAGAGGTTCACAAGTTGTCCTCTTTTCCTTAATTCAAGAAACAAGTGGCATGTGCCTTCCCCAGGTATCATTAAAACTAATCACGCAGATACTACACATTTTAACCTTGGCCAGAGGCATGCTGTAGCAAAGGGTAAGTTAGCTGGTTTCCTCTTGCCCCTTTTGGAACCCTAGGCAAGATATTCAAAGCCTATCTAGCGCTTGTTTTACGGGCTATGCTATTTTTTAGTATTAGGGCCTGAAGGGTATTTTGCTGCAGAAACCAATTCTTATGAACTGACAGGCTCCAATCATACATAAAGTTCTAAATAGTGAATGATCTGCTGTTCTGTTATATGTTCGGGCATAGCCTTGCATGCAAATGCTTATACAAAAAATCCAGAAGTGATGTTGCATTAAAATGTGTACTACCTGTTTCTTGCATCTGTAAACTTTCCTTTGCTTTTCCTTACAAAGCTAATATTTTGGAGGGACAGAAGGTGTCTGAGTGCTTCAAGTGCCAGCAGTATCAGCTGCCAGTTGGCAGCTTTTGATCTAGTTGAACATAGGTCCTATTCTGTGACGGATCTAGATCATATTGTAGTGTGACTGAAATCTGAAACCTTGAAACCTATTCAAGTTTCTTCTGTGACACTGACTTTTTTTCTATACTAATTATCCACCCTCAATACAGTTAGGCTGTGTATGCGTTTGAAATAACAATAATAATTTTATTATTTATACCCCACCCATCTGGCTGCACATTCTTTCCCTCAAAGAATTATGGGCACTGTACTTTACCTCTCCCAGAGTTACAGCTCCAAACAGCAAACTATAGTGCCCAGAATTCTTTGAGGAAAAGAATGTGCTTTGAGGAGATACTGGATTGCTAAGGCAGTCTGTACACTATCTTCAAGATAATTTTTTAACTTACTCTTTTAATAGGGTAATTTTGGAAACAAATGCAAATACTTGAGTTTATTAGTACAACCATTAATGTTAAATATTCAGTGCCAATTTTCTAATCTTTAAATACTATGCATATTCATGAATGTTATTTTTTTCTAGTTGGTGGTCATGACTGTAGTGAAGATGCAACTGCTTGTATGGAACTTATGCTTTGGAAAGTAAAAGAGGATACTAAAGGCAGAAGATATTAATGCTTTGCAACAACAGTCAGTCTTCATCATTGCCTAGTGAAAGACAGTTTTCTGCCCCTGTTACTGTCCTAATTCAAAAGAGTACTGTAATAAGTATATACACGAGTTAGTTTTGCTGGAAGTTTGGGTTAATGTTATTCAGGATTATGATATTTTTGTTCAATATAATATTAGAGTTGATTATAGGAGCTTTGTGCTAGTCAGAATTGTTAATGTAAACAGCAAACATTTCCCAATTTTGGCAGTTTGGAAAGAATACTGTACTTATTTTCTTTCTATGAAGAGTACTGTACTTATTTCCCTTTTATGAAACTTCTGTGTGTCCTAAGCAAAAAAAAGTTGTTTTCTGGCTGTCACTGTCTGTGGAAATAAAAACTCAAAAAAGCTGATATAAATAAAACAAATGTTAAACATTATGCAGTCCATTCATTTGGCTAGCAGATCTCTCTAGCACTTGCATAGGTGGCCATTGGTAAGCAATTTGTCACTGTCACTGCTTTATGGCTTTGATCTACGGTATTTGTTAATCTTATGGAACAAAGTTAAATTGCAAATAGAGATTAAAGGCAGCAGTGAAAATGTAATTTTTTTAACAAATAAAAGAGTCAAAGGCTGTCCATTACTGAAATTTCTGTCAAGTCCATGTTCCAGTTCTCAGTTGTATATATCAGCTTGAGATGAGCATACAGCACTACTTAAAAGATTTAGCTAGTTAGTCCAGTGGGCCTAGGAGAGCAAAACTGGATCATCCAAGCTGGATTGGAGCAAGTCTCTTATTAACTTTTAGGAAGAATCTAAAAACATTCCTGTTCACCCCATATATTTAATGGCTAGAAGGTCTGTTAAAGGCCAACCCTGAAATAACCTATGATTCTTTTAAAGCAGTTTTAAACTGTTTTTAGAAGTTTAAATGGTGTTTTCTTATTCGTGTGTGCCACGCTGGACTCCAGGAGGAGGGACATGATATAAATTTGATAAGAAAATAAGCAAATATACAATATTTGAGAAGATGGGTGCAGAAAGAACACTGCATACTGCGACACAAATATACATGACAAATCACCGCCTCCTTTACATTCCTACCGTGTTTTGCTTGCAGTGGCTCACAGGATTGGTGGAGGTTAAATATGCAGTGTGACTATATTGCTTGCAATAAATCCCAACATTATAGGGGGGAAATACATAAGTCTATGAAATGTAAAATGTATTTATTTCAGTCACTTTCTCTTTCCAAAAAGTGTATGACAAAAGATTTATATAGATATATATAGTGCACATGCACACAATACACATAAACACACAAACATACCTATGTACACACATACATACACATTCCTACAGCATACTGATTCAGGACTCACTCAAAAAGTGTGTATATAGCTAAGAAGATATTGTACAGAAAGCGTTCTACGCAGTTTTGTACATCAGCACATTTCATCTTCGAGGTTGCTCAAAATGATAAATAACTGAAGATTTTCCATCTCAAGCAGCTTCTTCAGCAGAACAGTCAATGCCTGCATAGGTAAACTTCTCATACAGGGTTGTATTCACATAAGTCTGGAATTACAATTAAGAATAGGCTCAGAATATTTTCTCTTTGCCCTCGGCAGCACATAGAAATTTTCTCTGTTGCAGATAACATCCAGCTCCTAAGCCCAAATCATGTCCTTTTATCCCTAATGCGTCACAAAGAGCTGCACTGGTCACAGGACTCAAGAACGGTTTTAGGCTACCAGTTTATGCCAGAACTGCAGGACCTTCAGCTGTTGTTTGGCTAACAAGTTGCATCAACTCTGGTTGTGGACTACAACAACAATTGTCGGGTGACAGGTATCCTAGCCCTAGTTGATGCCCTTTCTTTCTCTTAAAAAAGCAAACCTATTTTAAAAAGATACTGTTGATGCTCCTGCTGATCAGGCCCTCCTATGTCAGGACATAACCTATTAGCTGAAGACCAATGGTTAGACCACCTGACAAAAGTCTCCTTTAGAACCTGCTGATGTACAGCAACTCCTAGGTACAGGAGTTGAATGGAATCCGAAAACCAAGGCGCAGCTCCCGATTGGCTGCAGGAGCTTCCTGCACTCAACTGGAAGCTGCTTCAGACATTCGGGTTCCAAAAAATGTTCGCAAACTAGAACACTCACCTCTGGGCTTGCAGTGTTTGGGAGCCAACATTTTGAGTCGCAAAGCATTCAACAACCAAGGTACGACTGTACCTCATCACATTTTATGTGAAGAATCGTGAACATGGTCAAACGTGTGAAGTTTTCACATGGTACAGGAGCTGACCAGAGGGGAACGATTTACAGGACAACCAAGCAAACTCATGAGCTGGGGAGCTGAGTAATGCTTTTTTGACCCCAACCTGACAACCGTGATCATCTTTTACCTTTCTTTCTTCCAACATTCTGTTCAGTGATACGAGTATTTGGGCAAATGATGGCCTCTCATAAGGTTTTTCTCTCCAGCATTGTCTCATTAGGTCATAACTGAAGAAGGAGAAGAAGAGAAGGAGAAGAAAAGAAAAGTAAGAAGGTCATTACAGCACTTGAATCTCTACTAATGCCCAACAAGTAGCCCAAAATTTAAAAGCGGGAGGCGATGACTGTGAGATAGCATGATAGCAAAAAGCAGAAAAGTCAGGCTTTCCAATGTCCCTGGAGTAGAAACACAAATGGCAAGAAGTTGTGGGAGGTTTTCCTCAACAAACGGTCTTGTTATTAAAAGAAGATGTAAAAAAAACCCCTCACAATTCATTTCAACAGGGCTTAAAGCAAGAGAAACAGCAGGTCAGGTGTGTGTAGGGAAAGGAGCGAAGTTTTCTCTTGACCTTAGTGAGACATCATCAAAACAGCAAACCATTTCTTACACTATCAATTTTATAGAGTCAATGGACAGATGAAATTGTGGTTTCTTCTCCAGGGTAATCGCTCTAGAACTTCCAACTTCTTTCATGGTTAGCAACTTCCTTCTGCTTTCCAAACTAAATTGGTCAAAGTATAATTAATTCTAGGAGTCCTCTCCTAACTTACCAGAAGAAAACTGCCCCATATTCAACACCCGTCAATGACAGGTGCATTTTCTAAGAGGTCGTCAGCCAAAGAGGGCATAGGGGAAAAGGGCATTCAGTGAGATGGAGTTACTTACACCTCATCATCGCAGTTGAGAGGCTTCTCCAGTCTGTACCCTTGGGGCAGTTTCTCATACAGCTCTGCACAAGTCATCCCACAGTATGGTGTCCCACCTAGAACAGAAGATTCAACAGGTCAGTGTCCGAAGGATGCTTCTTTGCTGTTGTTGCTGCTTGTACTAAAAAAAATGACCGTGAGTTGATGATTACCTTCTGGAAGCAAGAAGCTAAATCACTAATACTGTATTGGCCCGAATATAAGCCGCACCCGAATATAAGCCACACCTTTAAAATTGGGGGGGGGGAGAGAAAAAAAGAAATAGAAAAAAATACCCAAATATAAGCCACTCCATTCCTCGTAGCTCCTGGCTGCATACTGGGGGGGGGGGCAGGGGGAGCCGCGCTGTGTTGCCAGCGGCCTTTCCCCTTCCTCGCTCTCTCCCTTCCCAGCCTTGAGGGAGAGGATGGGGGACTATGCACAGGGTGGGTGCCGCTTTGCCGCGCTCCTGGCGCTGTTTGCCCCGCGCTCCTGGCTGCATACCTTAAGGCCGCGAATATAAGCCACACTTTTTAACTTTTCACGGTCGGAATTTGGGGGGAAAGTGAGGCTTATATTCAGGCCAATACGGTATTATCAGCAAGTGAATCTATGACAGTTCATTAGCCTAGGCAAGGTCTAAACAACTGTTGCACCAACCCCAGTAGCCATGTATGAAGGCTTGCCAGTATTTGGTAAAAATACTATATGTACGGTAGTTGTGGGTTAAGCCAACCAGGGCCACCCAGTAGCTTCAGGACTGAGCAAATAAAACACTTTGCACAATACATAATCTGCTTACAGAACTCCTTGCCCCCCAGAGATGGTGATTGGTACTGAGGTTTGATGGATTTGAATTATGACTGATTTGTATCATTGGATATTATACTTTGTCAATCACATATGGCTGAGAGCTCTCACAAAAGCCTTTAGCTGTGTTATTAAGAATTTATATAGTGCTCACAGACTTCTTAGTGGTTTACAAGTATAAAAACCAATTACGCAAACATTATGAAAGGCCATAATTAAAACAATAAAACAACACAGCAATTAAAACAGGAGAGACTCAGGTAGAGAGATCCAGGGAGCGCCTGTCTAAACAGGTGTGTCTTCAAAAGCTAGCAAGATGCCAATACAGTTGGGGCTTCTTGCATTTTGGCACAATAAAGTTCCACCCTTTCAAACATACCAAGACCTGCTGGCTTTCATAGTGAAGAGGTCAATCAATGCCAATGAGCGATTCTAGCTGACTTGATCCTCCATGTTCAAAGGCATATCTTTAAAGAATAGTTGCTGGATATAAGCTAAGAAATTACAGCAGTGGACAAAATGGACCCTTGGTCTGATCCAGCTATGCTGTTCTCATATTCTTAACCAAAATAATAATGCTAAAAGCACAGACATTACTTACCTAAGCTAACTATTTCCCATAATAGCACGCCATACGACCACCTATGAAAAGAATAAAAAGAAAAGCTGTAACAATTGTACAGTGGTACCTTGGTTTGCATACGTTTTGGATTACAAACACGTCAAACCCGGAAGTGCGTGTCCCGGTTTGCAACCTTTTTTTGGATTAGAACCCATATTTTTGTCAGCAAATACCCTGCCTGGGGCAATTTGTGAGACTGCCCCAAAGCCAGAGCAAAGCCGTGTGCGCACATCCCCGGCTACAGAGAGTCCGGTGGCGCTGTCATATGTGATCGTTCCCAGAATGAAGAACAACACACACAAGCCATAATTTAGGCTAAACTATTTATTGTAGGAATAGTGCAGAGAGAATCTCTGCTGCCAGCTCAATAGGACAGAGCTGCCATAAAGCCGTCTGTCCGGCATCAGGTCTAGCCTCATAGCTTAGTGAGACAGGCAAATGTCAGTTCATCCAAGCTGCAGCTGTTTGCCGCTCGGCTTGGACAAAAATCATAACAATTTTTTTAATGACGAACAGGATTATGGTATTCAGGAGCAGCAAGGGGTATTCCTAGAGCGTCTCTGTGGAGGAAGCCTTTGAAGGGGCCAGAGGCGGAGCAACTCCTGCATGCAAATGAGGTGCCGCAGAGCATTGTGGGGGAGCGCAAAACGGGCGATGCGGGGCACTGAAAGATTGGGGGTCCCTCAGGCTGGGCTGGTGGATGGTGCCCGACTGTAGGCAAGCTAAGGGAAGCGGGGATAGGGCCCTTGGGCAGCACAGTCTGTGCTCACTGTGACTTGAAGGGGTGTGGGCGGATGGTACCCCAGGTCCAGGTGGACTGAGTAAGGCAAGCATGGCTAATGCTTTAGCATGGCTGTGGTGAGTCCTAAGCCTGTAGCCACTGGGCTTGTTGTGGGACTCTTGGTAGAGGTGCCAAATGTCACTCATTTGAAGATGACACCTTGGTGCCCTCCTGAGAGGGCAGTGCCCTGGTACAATGTGTCAGTAAGCCCAATTTAAAGGCTGCTGGGTGGAGATCTGGCTGGGCAGAGCCTTCCTTCCACATGGGGGGGTGACTTGCTATGCCACTGGGTGCAGCTCTGCCAGTACCCTGGCAAAGTGTGGGGGGTGACAAAAAAAATTCCACCCCGGGTACCACCTGGGCTTGCTACGCCTCTGGCCGGGTGATTCCGCATCCCACTATAGTTTACAGCAAGATGGCATTGTTTCGAGATGATGGCGTACACCTTTCTGATTGGGGAAATGCTATCTGGTTGGCCGACATAACAGAGGGCGTGAGGTATTGGTTGCAGTTGTGAGGGTATTTGGCGGGAGCCTTTGGCCTCCTGTGGCGGTCAGGCATTGGGTGACCTCATGTCGGGGGAGGGGAGGGGAGGCCATCGCCTGCCCCTCCAAGCTTAAGGGTATTCCATTAAAGGAATCCGGGGGTTTGGATCTCCTCTGAAGCCCGGGGTGGGGCTAGGGCCATGCCACGACCCCAGCAGGAACCCAGGGGGAGCTTGAGTTGGTCTGCATCAACGGGGCTCCCCCTATTGATGGTTCACCCTTACCAGACTTCCTGTGGTGCGGGCAGGAGTCAGATATAGTCTGGTCTATCCAATGCCTAAGCCAATTACCGCTCACATTCTGTAACCAATAAAGTTGTGGCCAAAATTTGCCCAATAACATTAACCATATATTCTGTGTCCTGGTGTTTTATTCATCTTTGAGAGGGTGGTTGCGGGGTCTCGACACGCAACAGGATGCTGGACTAGAGAGGTCTTTAGCCTGATCCAGCAGGGCCCGTCTGATGTTCTTTTCTCCATTTACCCTCTTGTTCTTATTATCTGCCTCTTTGTGTGTGTGTGTGGCTAACTACAATCCAAGGAAACGGCCTATGGTAAAGAGAAAGCTCCGTATCGTTACAAATCTACAAATTTTTACCCCACCTTTCCAATGCATCTGCATTCCTGAAGATCACTTTAAATCGCAGCAGCACAGTCAGAAACTACATAAACAGAGTCACTTACACATCACTGTTTGAGGTATACACGCTGTAATTTAGGGACTCAATCGCCATCCATCGCACTGGAAGCCTTCCCTAAAACAATGAGTTTAGAATGGTGTTACAGCCTCTCACAACAGTTCTGTTCTGATGCATTACCAGAGTCCCCTAACCCAGAATAGCTTTCCCCTTTATTTCGATAGTTAGACCTCTTTGTAAGCAGCCCTTCGCAGACTGCTCCCTGCCCTTAAATTGATGAATACCTCTCCCCATGTTTGTTATTTGTTCTTTTGTGGTTGTTCCCCCACGCTCAAGAGAACCAGGGATGCATCTAGGGTGGCGAAGGTTTTCAAATCTGTACATTATGAAGTTTGCACTTTGATCTTGCTCCTGGACTGATGAACTCTGAGGTTTATGGAAATGCAAAACTCATCTCAATTTTTGTCCCTTGTAGCAGCTGGTTCTCCAACCCTTAATGGGTGAAATCTACAAATAACAAAAGCTGAAAACTTTCCCCTTAATCCGTCTAATGTCCCAGTCCTAAACAATTAGATTTTAGGGCTAAGTCCCAGTGGCTTCAATAGGGCTGCGGCCTTTGTAGGAAGCTCCATTTTAAATTTCTGCTGCTTCTGAAGAGGAATTTCATTTTTTTACAGGTAATATCAAAGGGCAGTTGCTACCTCTGCACAAGAAACATAGCTGACAAATTTATTTTGGTCTTTCTTACCATTGTCTTTTTAACATAAACCTCTTGGCCTCTAGACAGTCCAAAATCGGCTATTTTTGCAACATAGTTTTCTCCAACCAAGATGTTCCGTGCTGCCAGATCCCGGTGGATAAACTAAAGGAAACAAAAACATTGTTGCTTTTTCTCTCTCTTCCCAAAATAGAAAATGTTTGTCCTATCTTTCCGATGCCTTTGCATCACACATTGCAAAGGTTTATTGCAACTTAAGCCCTGTGCACACTTCATGGGGTTTTGGCTGGTCATTATTAGGTCGCAGAACCTGTAGCCCTCCAAATATTGCCCTCCAAATATTGCTCCAACTGCCACCAGCCCTAGACAGCTTGGCCAATGGTCAGCGATGATGAGAGGTGTGGTTGTTGTAGGGCAGGCATAGGCAAACTTGGCCCTCCAGATGTTTTGAGACTACAATTCCCATCATCCCTGACCACTGGTCCTGTTAGCTAGGGATGATGGGAGTTGTAGTCCCAAAACATCTTTAAATAACAAACAACCATTTTAATAACATTTGCAATGTAGATAATAAGTGTAGATTTATAGCGCTTGTATGCATTTGCACAGAATTCTCAATCTCTACTGGTAGATAACGATAAATAAATGTAGCATTCTATGTATTCATTGCATCCAAAAGACAAAATGACATTTTGATAGGCCAAAATGTTGATAATATATTGGTGATGTAGAAGTCTCAAAGCGGCTAACAATCTCCTTTCCCTTCCTCCCCCACAACAAACACTCTGTGAGGTGAGTGGGGCTGAGAGACTTCAGAGAAGTGGGACTAGCCCAAGGTTACCCAGCAGCTGCATGTGGAGGAGCAGGGAAGCGAACCCGGTTCACCAGATTACAAGTCCACCGCTCTTAACCACTACACCAAACTTGTATTAGCAAAATGGAACAAAACAGCCTACCTGTTTTTGGCTCAGGTAGTCCATCCCTCGGGCCACATCCGCTGCAAAGTGCAGTAGCTGCTGCGAGGAGAGTGTGGAGGCTGTGCTGTTGGCAATGGCAAAGGCCGGGTCGGTCTCTAAGACCCTGCTCTTCCGCAAGAAGTCTAGCAAGTTTCCGTGGGGAGCATATTCAATAGCGAGGTAGAGGTACCCTGGCATAAAAGAGTGAGGAGTTCAGAGAGCCTTGCAAAAAATGTTGGCCTTCCAAATTTAGGAGTCTTGGGGGCAGGGCTTCTTGAAGGGTTTGGGGGGCCCAGAGCATTTGCCCCCTACTCACCCCAGCCCCAAATGAAGCTGACCAAAGATTGTCAGTTTTCTCTATGCTATCCCTGCAAAATGCAAGGCTCTAATGCAAATCCTATCCTATCCACAACTTCTCTTGCCTTCGGTGTTTCCAATACCTCGGTTTTCGAACAACGCTGCAAAATGGAAGTAGGTGTTCCAGTTTTCAAACTTGTTTCCGGAAGCTGAACGTGCTCCGTTTTGAGTCGTGAGCTTCCGTTTTTACTGTCGCGCTTGCTAATTTGCATCCCCCCATTGTATTTCAAGCCTTCCATTTCTGATTGCAGTGTTCAGAGGTGATATTTGGAGCTTATATCTGGTGCTTTTGTTTTTGCTATTTACTTTGTGTTTCTTGTTTTTGAGGCTTTTTCGGTTAATTTGTTTCTGTGACTGTGTGGAACCCAGTTCAGCTACTGATTGATGGATTGATTGTGTGACTGTGGAAATGGATAAAAGCCCCCCATCCAAACAATGACTATCATCAGTGCAGGTAAGAAATTTTTTCAAATTTACATTTTTATCATCTACAATACCGTTTTATTTATTTTATAGTAAAGTACATTGATTATTGCTTTCATTTTATGGATCAATGGTCTCATTAGATACCCTGTTTCCCCTTTTTTAATACGTAGTCATAAAGTAAGCCATGGCAGGGTTTTTTTACCTTTGTGAGAAGTAAGACGTACCCCAAAAGTAAGCCGTGGTGCCGCCACAGGGGGAGGCTGTACCGTACCATACTGGCGTAATAAAAATAAGACATGCCCCCCAAAATAAGCCACCCTGTGGTTTTTTGAGGAAAAAAAATTATAAGACGGTGTCTTAAAAAGAGGGAAAGACGGTAGTAAAATTCATGTTAAATTGCTGTTTTAGAGGTTGTTGTTAAAAGTCTGGAACGGATTAATCTGTTTTGCATTACTTTCTATGGGAAAGCACACCTTGGTTTTGGAACGCTTTGGTTTTGGAACAGACTTCCGGAATGGATTAAGTTTGAGAACCAAGGTACCCAGACTGTACTGAGCAAATGGCAAAAGTAAGTCAAGTCTTCTTGACTCAGATTCTACTCTGGGAGATGCTCTTCCATCTTTTATAACAGAGGCAAGGCAGTACCACTCTTGTCAACCCATGCCGTTGGCCGTGCCGGCTGGGGGATGATGAGAGTAGGAACCTAGCAGATTCCCAACCTCAGGTATTAAATGAAACTAATTCTCCAGGTTCTAATCCTAATGTAGCCAAGACAGCCTGTGCTCACATTGGAACAGGGAGTCAGTACAGGTGTCAGAGCACTGGAGAAATGATCCTCCAGTAGCCCACAACTGTGGAGGTGAGCCAATCCCGTTTTGCACTGTCTGAAACTTTCAAACAGGGCAAAAAGCAGCAACACTCCCAAGTTCATTGCTGGGCAGGATCCAAAGGGATGCTTCTTACTTACAAAGTTGTCAAAGGCTTGAGGCCAGGACTGCCTCGTTCCCTATGATCCTGTCCACCCAAGGCATTCTGCATCAGAGGTGTATATGTGCCATGCATCTCGCCACTCTCAGAAGCACAACTGGTTGAGAAAGACCCTTTTCTACTTTGGGAAGTGACAGTTTTCGGGTCTTCACCAGAGAGAAAGGATTCTTCTCGAAAATCTGTGCTTTCATATTCTGGAAGAGATGCCTGTGTTTGTGTGTGTGGTGACTGAAGCACATCATCAATCAGGAATGAGTGTGTGTGTGTGTGTGTCTTTTGGTGTAAAGGTAAAGGGACCCCTGTCCATTAGGTCCAGTCGTGAACGACTCTGGGATTGCGACGCTCATCTCGCTTTACTGGCCGAGAGAGCCAGCGTACAGCTTCCAGGTCATGTGGCCAGCATGACAAAGCCGCTTCTGGCGAACCAGAGCAGCACACGGAAACGCAGTTTACCTTCCCGCCGGAGCGGTACCTATTTATCTACTTGCACTTTGAAGTGCTTTCGAACTGCTAGGTTGGCAGAAGCAGGGACCGAGCAACGAGAGCTCGCCCCATCGTGGGGATTCGAACCACCGACCTTCTGATCGACAAGCCCTAGCCTCTGTGGTTTAACCCACAGCGCCTGTGCACAAATTCCAGCTGATCTTATTTTGAATATGTTTTAAAACAAATGTAGCCACAGAACTTTAAAACAAACACCTACAGAAAAGCATTGTAGCAGGTGAGAGCTGGGAAGATTCAGAATGTAGATTGAAAATTAAGATATAATTGTGATTGAGGGCTCTGTACACACACACACACACACACACACACACACAGACTCACACTCATTATTAAAACCGTGTTTACAGAAGACAATCTTACTCGGCTACGAGTGATCGCCAAAGAAGTTGTTTTATTTCTCTCTTTTCCCCCTTTTCTTCATTTTCTCTTTCCCTCTTTTATCCTACTTCTTTTTCTGCATTTTTAAAATTATTTTTAAACTAGTTGGGTTTTTATTGTCTCGTATGTTGGAAACTCTTAACAAAACTTAAAAAGAAAAGCATGGTACCTCGGTGTTCGCATGCTCCCAAAAGGTTTATGATGTTCGGATGATGCCCAAGTTTACAAAGTACTTCCAGTTCCCCAGCAAAATCTCTGTGATCATCCTTGGAGGCATATTCTGCGAATTAAAAAAGAAAGTGCTGTGCATCAGTTACTCCTACAGTGATGACCATGTATTTAATTAATGCCCTTGATGAAATGGGCTTTAGTCCACAAAACCTGTCAGGTTCTCTTATCGGTTGTTCAATAGAAATGCCAGAGCCATTTGTCTTTAAGTCTTTTTATTCAGTGCCAAGCTATTTACAGTGCAGAGCTCAGTCTTATCATGTCTGCTCAGTCACTAGCAGAATCCGGAAGTGCGTCCCTCCTGTTTTGGCGCCAACACCAAAGTTTTGGCATCCTAAATTGCCGCCTTCTCCTCCTACGTGATATCTGCGCCGGAACTCACGTTTCCCCCTCCGAGCGAGTCTGCTGGGTGGTGCCAGGTCTCCCACTAACTCCCTGGAGACCTGGCACTCCCTGGCTCCCAGCCACTAACTGCTCCTCCCCCAAGACGGGACTGATAGATTCACTCGAAGATGAATCTGTTGTTAACACAGGTTGCGGCTCTCTATAAACACTCAGAGCTGGACTGGCAGGGGCGGGCAGATCCCTGATAAAATCGTACGTCATAATAATTTTAATTTTTTTTTAATGTGCTTCCAGGTGAGATTTGGTCACATGCCCAGAAGTTCAGGTTAGCCCTCTTGCACAATAACCCCTCTCCCCAAGTGGACTTCCTACAGTAAGGAAAGTGATGGGGAAGATTCGCTAGAAAGTGTGGGATAAGAACTGTTTGACGCTGGGCTCATCCACAGTCTCCCTTGATCCTCCTTGTATGTTACTTGCGCCTTCCATTTTTTGAGGGGAGAACCATATGATGTTCCGGCTGGAAAGGTGTCATGTTGATTTTTCTTAAGTTTAAATTTGCTTTCCCATTAACGATGGACGAAACATATTTGGAAAATGCGGATTTTCAGCTGTTGGCGAGCCCGCTATGTCAAACAATATCCCCCACAAACAGAAAGAGGACTTTGAATAATAAAAAAAGGGGGGGTAAAGGTTTAATGCCCACTTTTTAAGCTTTGTGTATAGATTTTTACGTTAGTATAACTTTTAAAAACTCACTTGTATTAAGATGAACAAGCTCTAAAAAATGGATTATTAAGATTATAAGGGCGTGCATGAACAAGCATTAAACAATGAAACGAAGAGGGGGAGGGGAGGGAAATCAAGCAAAAATTGTGGTTTTGATTTTTTTATTAGGATGGTTTTGTTTCTTTTCGTTTTTTTCATTTTCTTTATAAATTGTTGTTTTATGTTTATTTTTGATGTTATCTTTTTGGAAAATTAATAAATCGTCATAAAAAACAAAAACAAAACCAGGTCCTGACCCTACTGCTTCTCTGCAAATTCCCACTTTTTGTAAAAAAGAACTGCGTCCAGGCTCTGTTACATGCTTTTGCATATAATACGGTTAGTCCATTAAGCCAACATTTAAAAGACCAGGATTCGAGGCCAGGTATCAGCAACCTGCAAATCTCTCCTACAGATTTGCTGCCTTAAGAGGCTCCCGCAAAGACTCACCCTTCATCCTTTTAATGGCCGCATCCATTCGCAAGCCATCCTTCTTGATTCTTGCTTTGAGAACTTGGCCAAAGTTGCCTTCTCCAATCACATCCTGAAATTTGATGTCATTCCACTCCAGAACTGGGTAGATCGTGGGTTCTGGGCTGTTTTTGGCTTTCCGGCTCAGAGTAAGAGTTCCTGAATTGAATTGCACAGCCGGCTCATCTCTCTGGGGGGAAAGTTAGGCAAACACTATTTAGTGGTTGGTACAGAAGGTCGGCGGTTCGAATCCCCGCGATGGGGTGAGCTCCCATTGCTCGGTCCCTGCTCCTGCCAACCTAGCAGTTCGAAAGCACATCAAAGTGCAAGTAGATAAATAGGTAGCGCTCCAGCAGGAAGGTAAACGACTAAGCAGAAGCGGCTTAGTCATGGTGGCCACATGACCCGGAAGCTGTACGCCGGCTCCCTCGGCCAATAATGCGAGATTAGTGCGCAACGCCAGAGTCATCCGCGACTGGACCTAATGGTCACGGGTCCCTTTACCTTTACCTTTTACAGAAGAAGATAACAACTCAGAACGGAATGCATTAAAAACATATTTATGTAATCTTGTTGTGAGATGTGGTGTTCTTCTGTGAAGATGAAGTTTCTCTAAAAATGAGTTAAAAAAACAACACTTGTATCGGTGTGCAGCAGAATAGGACTATAAATATATAGTCAATTTAACTGACCGAAGGAAAGTAGGCACAGATCTTCCAGGGGGGATATGAACCTGCATTGCAGGAATACAACTATGGAAAAAATCCTGTTATATCTGGTTACTTTTATTATATCTGCATGAATTGGTATAATTCCTCCTAATTTTTTACTGGCCGCAGCCCATCCATCTGGTGATCTTTCGGTGGGTTTGGTTTTTGTAAAGTATCACCGCTTAGGGTAACAATCAAGGCTTTAAGTAAGCTACAAGCAAAACCAATTTCGATACAGGGAGAAGAAGAAGAAGAAGAAGAAGAAGAAGAAGAAGAAGAAGAGGAGGAGGAGGAGGAGTTTGGATTTGATATCCCGCTTTATCACTACCCGAAGGAGTCTCCAAGCGGCTCACATTCTCCTTTCCCTTCCTCCCCCACAACAAACACTCTGTGAGGTGAGTGGGGCTGAGAGACTTCAAAGAAGTGCGACTAGCCCAAGGTCACCCAGCAGCTGCATGTGGAGGAGTGGAGACGCGAACCCGGTTCACCAGATTACAAGTCTACCGCTCTTAACCACTACACCACACTGGCTCTCCAGGAATGTTTAGGGGAGTGGAATAATCATTTACCATTTTGGAAGTCCCTTGTTAACAGTCCTGTGTGACACCTTTAAGATTAACCAATTTGAAACGGGAAACGCCCGTCAAACTGTATTTGAAACGGGTACTCTTCTCTTAATACCTCATTTGCATATCTATCCTCAAGGAAACCCAAGGGACTTACCACCACGTTTTGGAAGGCCTGGGCCATTCGCCGCTGGAAATTTGCACGCTTTAGCTGCAGCATGATGAAAAAGGCCAGCAGAATTGTCAGGCAGGTCATCCCTGCGGAGCCCAAGATAGCAATCAGTAGCATTCTCCCTCCTTTGGACTCAAATGGAACTGTGGGAACTATAGGCATTAAAATAAAATAATAAATCAAAAGAAGTTGAATTCAGCACCTCGTCGACAAATACTAGAACCCAAATTTTACAGGCATAAAAACAAAGGCAGGGGAATATTACGTGGCTAGGCGGAGTCCCCCCGAACCCCAGGCAGCCCCTGAGGGGAAATAACGACACGTGACAATGTTCTATGGGATTAAATTGGCCACAACTTTATTAATATTCAGATGTAGGGAGACCTTGGCTCAGGCATTGGGCGTTTATCCTTCCCAGCCCCCCAGCCGGGGTTCTGGGTACTTTACAGGGTTATCCAGCATGTGTGGGGAGTGGGCTAGCTCTGGAGAACATATGTTCAAGCAGATAGCCTGCCCCCCTGTTCGCCGCCGCTGGAGGGGGAGGGCAATGACGACCTCTGGGCGTATGGTCAATGCCTCCCCCTAAGACCCCTTTAACGGGAACCCTGGTATCGCCGCCGCAATGGGGGCGGGGGTCACCGCCCCATGCCCCCTCCCATTTTAGGTAGATGACTAAAGGATTCCGCCCAAGGCCTGCAACCGCCAAAGTTGTGACGAATTGCTACGGGAAAGGTGAAATCTGCCAATGCAGGGAAAGTCCTTTCCGGCCCTGGATCCAACGGCCGCTTCCCAGGTAGTGACTGACTCCTGCAAGGTGTGTTCCCTCCCTCTACCTGGCCAATCCCCCTGGCAACGCCTCCCCAGCCGGGATTGGGCGGCTGCTGGCATAGGTGGAGACCACAGGTATCCAACCAGGGAAGGCGGTGCCAGACCCAACTGCCAGGAGCTGCATGGGATCCCAGAGGGCTGCTCGCAGCCACACAAAATGCGCACCCATTTTTGATGTGGGGAACGGTCATTGGTGCAAGCTAAATGAAGCTAGATGCCTTTATCAAACCAGAGGGACTTAAGGGACTTACTCACATGCTTCCATGGACTTTAGGTTCTCTGGATTGTGACCTTCAATCCATTTTGGCAGAAGTGGGTCCTAACAGCGCATTCACCCTGACAGCATAATTTTCCTGTAGTGCTTTAACTCGTGTTTCCTACTCCCTGTCCTTGTATCCAGTGCTGACAAAGCCTCTCCTCTTCCCAGAGGGGAGGGGTTGTGAGCAGGAATCGGTTCTCGGCGCTCGCAGGGGTGTGTGGCCAGGGTCCCTGCATCACTGGAGTGCTGGGCTCGCGTCATGCCCTCCAGCCAGCCAATCCGGCTGCCTGAGGGCCGTGGTTTAGCCGCATTTAAACAGCTTCCTTGTTTGGTTCCTGCTTCCTTGGATCAGCCTCCCTCCCTCTAAGTTTCGCTTCAGCACCTGACCTTGCTAAGGACCTTGGTTGGTCGCCTGTTCAAGGGAATTTTTTCCACTTGGCAGATTGGCACAAGCCACTTGGTTTTTCGCCTAAAGGTAAAGGGACCCCTGACCGTTAGGTCCAGTCGCGGACGACTCTGGGGTTGCGGCGCTCATCTCGCTTTACTGGCCAAGGGAGCCGGCGTACAGTTTCCGGGTCATGTGGCCAGCATGACAAAGGCACTTCTGGCGAACCAGAGCAGCGCACAGAAATGCCGTTTACCTTCCCGCCGGAGTGGTACCTATTTATCTACTTGCACTTTGACATGCTTTCAAACTGCTAGGTTGGTTTAGACCACAGCGCCACCCGCAGCCCTACCTTGTAGCAAATTGTCACAACTTTGTAAGGTTTGGCAGTTAGGCATTGGAAAATGCGTTGTGTGTTGGAGGGGAGGTTGTGGAGGTTGAAGGGTATTCTAATAAAGGAATCCTGTCCGATGCCTAGGTGGTGACTAGGGCCATGGCACGACCCTCCGCTGTCTCTAGGGGAAAGCTTCCAGTTGATTTGCATCAACAAGCTCTCCCTACAGGTTGTTATCTCTTGTGTGACTCCCTGCAGAGCGGGCAGGAATCAAGTATAGTCTGTTCGGATTCAGTGCCTAAGCCAATACCACTCACATTCTGTAACCAATAAAGTTGTGGCCTTTTTTAGCCCATTAACCTAAAATACTTGTGTCCATGTGTCTTATTTCATCACAAAGGTGGGGCCTTGACTCACAATATTCCATTTCCAATTGCCTGCTCTAGAAAGCATTGGTACTGAGAGCATAACCGCAGACGACGGGAAGCAAAGTTTTATAAAAGCTCTGCAGAGAAGTCTCCCTCCATTCTCATGAGTGAAGTTCTTCTCGTGGGAATTTAGGATCTAGAATTTCCTAATTATACATAAGCCACATACACACAAATTATACTTAAGCCACATACACACAAAGGGCAAAACAACCACAGTTATAGCATCATCATGGGAATCCTATCAACCACACAGCATGCATTTTGCCGCTTTTGGAATAAACATGCGTAAACTTGCTTGGTACATGAGATGCTCTGATCTCTGCTAAAACTAACCTTTCATTTCTGGGAGGGTTTTCAGTTCAGCCGAAAGATTATCGCTTGGTCCAACATTGTTCTGTGCCCTTATCTGAACCACATATTCAGTGTTTGGCTCAAGGCCCTTGAGGTGGTACTGGGTAACGGTAGTGTTTTTTATGGTGACATCGATGTGGTTGTGCTCTGTCTTGCCACGGCCTTTGTAGCTGAGGATGATGGAGGAGATGGAATGCCCCACCGCAGTCGACCAAGAGATGACAGCCGAGGAGTCGGTGACGTTTATAATTGTGAAGTTATCAGGTGCAGGGGGACGTTCTAGCAAAGAAACAAAACATATTAGCTTCTGTTTCGCATCACTCTGCGCACCCGCTATGAAAAGTCACGTGGAGTTGTTTTCATCACTCGCAATGAATCAGGATTTGAGCCGGACAGGATGGTCTTGTGAGTTTAAAACTTGGCAACAACAAATAAAATAGTTAGCATAACAGTGCAATTGTATACAGTGGCACCTCGGTTCTCGAACATAATCCGTTCCGGAAGACCGTTTGAGTTCCGAAACGTTTGAAAACTGAGGTGCAAAAAGCGGTCTGCAAATGCAATTGAGAAAATTGAAAAACACACAGCGGAAGCCATTCGACTTCTGAGGCGCGTACGAAAATGGAAGCATTTACTTCCGGGTTTTTGGTGTTTGGGTTCCGAAACGTTTGTCAACAGAGGCGTTCAAGAAGAAGAAGAAGAGTTTGGATTTGATATCCCGCTTTATCACTACCCGAAGGAGTCTCAAAGCGGCTAACATTCTCCTTTCCCTTCCTCCCCCACAACAAACACTCTGTGAGGTGAGTGGGGCTGAGATACTTCAGAGAAGTGTGACTAGCCCAAGGTCACCCAGCAGCTGCATGTGGAGGAGCGGAGACGCAAACCCGGTTCCCCAGATTACGAGTCTACCGCTCTTAACCACTACACCACACTGGCTCTCAAGAACCGAGGTACCACTGTACCAGAGTTATAAGTGGGACTTACTTCTAAGGAAGCAGGATTGCAGCCAGGGGTGCTGACTTACATATCCACCCCCATCCCCCAAATGTTTTGCAGGTAAAGTGTTAGCCTGTTTCACATGTGGGCTAATGCAGAATCAGTCTGAAAGGAGCAGTTGTTCCAGGAAAGAAACCAGTTTCTCAGGAAATGCTTTTCAGGGGCAAAAAAATAAAATAAAAATGCAATAGCTCTACATTGTGTGTGGACTATGTAGACAAAAACAAGCGTACCGTCTCCATTGATTCTAGAATAAAATGCTTTGTAGATGCAAGCCCTACTAAGTAATTTCGCGAGCTTCTCTGGGACCTTCTTAAGCTAAAGAAAAGAGTTTTTAAAATGCTTTCAATAAATCAGTAGCTCTTTGAAAAACAACAACCAAAAACCCTCCTCCACTGAGGTTTTGGCAATATGCAAAGTTATTTAAGCTGCATTGATTTGTGGATTTAAAAGGCAGGTTAATAATGAACTAAAAGTACCTAAGAATCCTTTAATCAACTGACAGATTTAGAAATTGGGGAATGGTATTGGCCCCGGTGAGGAAATATAATAATGAGCTCCGTGAATCCCTGAAATAAGTTTTCCTGGTGGAAATCAAGATACTTGAAGTGAAGAGAGTGAAATGCCTTTTGCTGCCACTAGGTGTCATCAGGCACTCAGTTATTATGAGATCTCAGGGCGGTTCACAACATAAAAATACAAGGGGGGGAGGGGGAACCACAAAACATACATAATAAAAACAAAAACAAACCTATGATCTCCACAACACATTTTAAAAGGGTCTTGGATGTAATCAACCCAAGGCCTGGTTGAAGAGGAACAGTGAACCTCCCAGGGGAGAGCATTCCACAAATGGGGAGCCACCACAGAGAAGGCCCCGTTCTCGTGTTGCCACCCTCGGGACCTCAAGTGGAGGAGACACACAAAGAAGGGCCTCAGAGGATGATTTCAGGGTCCAGGGAGGTTCCTATGGAGAGAGGCGCTCCTTGAGGTCTGGCGGTCCTGAGCCGTTTGACCTCCCTGACCCATTGACCATTCTGGCTGAGGCTGATGGGAGCTGGAATCCACAATGCCTGGAGCAAAGGAGGTTCCCCAGCCCTGGGGTGGACCATGCCGTACAAATTATAAATGAGGCCTGCTAGGTCATCCAAAGTGGGCGTCTTAGACTCTCCCTTCACTTACGGTCACTGAAGGTCCAGGCGTCCAGATAGTCGCTCCATTCTCCTTCGGACTTGCTGTTCACGCGGACTCGGCACTTGTAGTGGCGCCTGGGCTCTAGATTGTCAATGACCAAGGTGGACTCGTTTCCCCACAGCCGATGGGTCGTGGTGACACCCCCGTTCTTATCATCCACGCTCTTCCATTCCACTTCGAGGTGGACGTCCTCTCCCACCTGCTGGCCCACCGGCTGCCAAGACAAGGTCAGCGCCGTCGTGCCTTTAGGAACGAGGGAGAGGCCCCTTGGTGGAGGGAGGCCTTTGGAGAGTCGTGAGAAGAAATGTTAATGCCTTTGGAACCCTCAGAGCAAAAGAAGAAACTGCCAAGATGATGCCAAGAGTCCTTTGTAGTCCGCCATCTTGTTCCCCACTATGGCCACCCAGGGGTTTCCGGAAAGCACAGTAGCAAGGTGTGGAGGGCCTCCTCTGTGTCCCTAGCGTTTAGCCTCCAGATGTATTTTGCCTCTGAGAGTCCATTGAGCTATCATGGATATTTATTTTTATTTAAGATAACCACCACTACCCACCAGTACCCGGCCTCAGGCCAGTATACCTGAAGGAGCGTCTCCACTCCCATTTTCCACCCCAGACACTGAGGTCCAGCTCCGAGGGCCTTCTGGCGGTTCCCTCCCTGCAAGAAGTGAGGTTACAGGGAACCAGGCAGAGGGCCTTCTCGGTGGTGGCGCACGCCCTGTGGAACGCCCTCCCAGCAGAGGTCAAAGAGATAAACAACTATCTGACATTTAGAAAATACCTGAAGGCAGCCCTGTTTAGGGAAGTTTATAATCTGTGATATTTTAATGTATTTTGATATTTGTTGGAAGCCGCCCAGAGTGGCTGGGGAGACCCAGCCAGATGGGCGGGGTACAAATAATAAATTATTATTATTATTATTATTATTATTATTATTATTACCAACAGCAGCTGTCGTGAAACTGGCCTCTGGCCCAGGATGCCCGACGCCCTTTTCTCCTCTGCGAGTCAGCCGGACACAGAAGGAATATTCTGTTTTGGGTTCCAGATCGCTTAATTTCCAGATCCTTTCAGTGACTGCATTTGAAAGGAGAAACAACAACGACAACTGAATTACACACACTGCTAAGTGATAAGGGAAGATAGAGTTGCAAACAAACATACTTCTTTTCCTCAAAAGTTGCATGATGTTTACCGAGGTTCAAGTGTTCTGGTTGGCTATGTAGTTCTGAGGGAGTTTTCCTCTGTATGTTTGGTCTTATGTCTCCCTGCTATGTACAGGGCCTGATCTAAGAAAGACAAAACCTCTTTGCTCCTTTCTTCTCAACTAGGTTGCTCAGTAAAGTATTATCGGGTCTTTTCTGTTTGGACTCTGCATTTTAAAGATTTTAATGCTTTGGGAGACAATGGAAAAACCTATTTGCCAGAGGCAGGACTGGAGACACACCACATGCAGCGCCTTTGTGGGATTCAATACAAGTTTTGTGTTGTAATTGTAACCGTGTCGAGACCGTTTTTGATGTATTGTGATGAATAAAGATATACGGTAATACGAAGACTGCCTTTGACTCTTTCTCTCTCTCTAATAAACGACAGTATCCTGACCTGAATTCAGCAGAAGGCAGCAGGAGGCATGTGTGCATGATGTCGGCACCCCCCCGCAGTGTCTGCACAACACGTCAGCATGGCCCCCCGACATACGCCAGTGACGTCAGCACACCACGGGGCGTGCTGACGTCATGCACACATGCTGCAGGGGGTGTGCACACAGCGGGGTTATGTGGCGTGGCCCCTAGGCAACCTCAATCGCGGGGGCAAGGCAGCGCATCAACTGTGAGCACTCTGCTAAACACAAGCAGTGTACCAATGTGTGATGCTAACCATTGGCCCACCCCCCCAAGAAATCGAACTGGGGTTAACTGTTATGATATTTGTCCAAGCTGAGCGGCACTCTATTCCTACAATAAATAGTTTTAGCCTTAATGATGGCTTGTGTGTGTTGTTCTTCAATCTGGGAACAATCACATATTACTGCGCCACTGGACTCTTTGTAGCCGGGGATGTGCGCACACGGCTGTGCTCTGGCTTTGGGGCAGTCTCACTAACTGCCCCAGGCGGGGTATATGCTGAAATTAACTGCATCAGCATTTTTATACTGCAAAGCCCATCTCAGTGGTAGATCCCTGCCATGGCTTTCCCTAAAGAATCATGGGAATGGTAGGTTGGTGAGGGGCTGGAGAACCTCTGCTAAAATTCTCCTTCATGGAACTATAAGAAGAACTTTGATGGATCAGCGTCTTGTCTTCCACAGTGGTCAACTAGATTGCTCATGCAAAGCCCACAAACAGGAAATGAGTGCCCTAACCCCCTTTCCAGTTTTTGTCCCCCCACAACTGGTGTCTGAAGACAGGATCCTGGAAGTAGCAAGCAGCCATGATGATCAGAAGCTACTGACCAAAGCGTCCAGATTGTTTAGGGAAAATAATATGATGGTTTTGAATTATGGTGCTGGAGGAGACTCTTGAGAGTCCCATGGACTGCAAGAAGATCAAACCTATCCATTCTGAAGGAAATCAGCCCTGAGTGCTCACTGGAAGGACAGATCCTGAAGCTGAGGCTCCAATACTTTGGCCACCTCATGAGAAGAGAGAAGACTCCCTGGAAAAGACCCTGATGTTGGGAAAGATGGAGGGCACAAGGAGAAGGGGACGACAGAGGACGAGATGGTTGGACAGTGTTCTCGAAGCTACCAACATGAGTCTGACCAAACTGCGGGAGGCAGTGGAAGACAGGAGTGCCTGGCGTGCTCTGGTCCATAGGGTCACGAAGAGTCGGACACGACTAAACCACTAAACAACAACAACAGCACCTACATGTGGCCTATATAAAGAAGCAGAAACTCTTGCGATAAACTCTTACCTTCCAATGACTTCCACTTAAATTTGGCGGTTTTGTAGAGAAGCTGCGTTGATACAATCGGTCCATCCCCGCTATATATATCAGCATTTGTATCAATGATGAGAAAATTATGTCCTCTTTGTACCAGTGTTGGAGCTTTTTGAGGCATCGGAAGAACTGGTCAAGAAGATGAATTGTTTAGCAACAACAAAAATAGTAATGAAGCTTTTTTTTTTTGTCTCCTGAATTATCAGGAGGCATGCAATGGATCAATACGATTATTATATTTAACCTGCTGCTCTGCCTTGGAGGGGGTAATCCTCAGGTCAGTTTGTCCTGATACATCCTTTCAGAATGTGAGCCCCTAGTATGGAACCTACAGAAACCTGTTATTCATACATTGCAAGACAGAGTGATTAGTTTCCCCGCCAGAAACTGTAACTTATGAAACAGCTCTTGAAAAGGGTGACATTAGAGAGCAGTGGAGACTGGTCTATAGTTGGCTCTGCCTCTTTTTGGCTCTGTCTCCACCTACTGTTGACCTCCTGCCTTACACCCAACAGACATCAGCCACAACAAATAAGAGATCTCTCTGGTTTCAAGCACCAGGTTTGGCGATGCATTTTAGGGTGTGCTCGATTTCGGTCACATGTCTAATGCCACCCACAGCTAAGAGACCGAGTCATTTACTTCCCATCGGCCATCATGGTCAATTTGGTTGCCCATCCTTCTTTTCAGTAGTGTCAAAAAGGCAACACGCAGACCGATGTATGCAGGGCACTTGTAAAACTTTATAATTTGAGAAATATAAACGAATACGACAGCGTTCCGGATGAATACACTGTTTCGACTTTTTGTCTTCTTCAGTCATAAACTCAATGTATATACACTTTCAGTGGAACAGTGGTCATAAACATATGTGGTCATAAACATACATTGAGTTTATGACTGAAGAAGACAAAAAGTTGAAACAGTGTATTCATCCAGAACGCTGTCGTATTCGTTTATATTTCTCAAATTATAAAGTTTTACAAGTGCCCTGCATACATCAGTCTGCGTGTTGCCTTTTTGATACTACTGACGTTTATTGCAACACAGGGGTTGTTTTTTCATACATCCTTCTTTTCAGGCAAGGTTCTCCTCCCTCTATCTCCCCATTCCCTTTCTCATACTCATCCCATTTTTCTTTCCAAACAAAATCAAGTCTCCATACAGTTGATGGGACTCCCTAACAGCAACCCTCTCCGTGTCGTTCGGTCAAAAGATACTGTTCTTCTCTAACTCAAAACTGTACTCAAGTCAAGTCTGGGTGACTTGTTGATCTTTGTTGCCAGTGACTCATTTTGTCCTCTGTCATGCAGGCAAGACTCAAAGGGCCTTTAAGATCTGTGGACATTTACATCTGTCAGATTTAGCTGACTGCTTTCTCAGTTCTTTGGTTTCCATGACAACTGAAGTTATTTCCAGAGGCCACTGCTTCTGGGCATTCTCATTAGTATGGGAAACCAAGCACCGAAGTCATATAGTGTTTACCAGACTGGATTCCGGGGGAATTTCCTTCCTCCTCTTTGAGGGCATTTTCTACTTCAAATCAACATTTCAGCAAAACTCATGACTTGCACTCAGAGGAACTACACCTGACTCTTAAGGGTGCATCACCGTTGAGTATCAACAAAGATTCACCAATCCATTAATTAATGCGTGCCTATTGCAATCAATGATGGGACGCGAGTGGCACTGTGGTCTAAACCACTGAGCCTAGGGCTTGCCGATCAGAAGGTCGGCGGTTCGAATCCCCGCGACGGGGTGAGCTCCCGTTGCTCTGTCCCAGCTCCTGCCAACCTAGCAGTTCGAAAGCACGTCAACTGCAAGTAGATAAATAGGTACCGCTCTGGCTGGAAGGTAAATGGCATTTCCATGCGCTGCTCTGGTTTGCCAGAAGCGCCTTAGTCCTGCTGGCCACATGACCCGGAAAATCTGTCTGCGGACAAACGCCGGCTCCCTCGGCCAGTAAAACAAGATGAGCACCGCAACCCCAGAGTCATCCGCGACTGGACTTAACTGTCAGGGGTCCTTTAACTTTACCTTTTTATTGCAATCAATATCATTTAAGTGCACACTTAGGCACACTTAGGTACTTTGGTGTAGTCAAGTCCGAAGTCAGACGGTTATCAGTTACCTTTAACTGTGACTTGGAAAGGTTGTTCCACCATGCCTGCTACTGTCTCAACAATGTAGACCCACGTTCCAGAATCAGAAGGCTGCACTTTTTCAACGTGAAATGTGGCTTCTGTAGCTTCTGACTGGTTTCTATTTGCCACTTGGGTAGGCTAAAACAGCAAACAATCGAAACAAATTATTTAAATTAAACGTGTACAGACCTCACCCATAACAGTTCACTAGATTGACTGAAACCTCTTCTTTTTCTGCTGACATTCCTTAGATATTTTGACCAAGCAGCTTACTCCAAAAATTCACCTAGAAATTTCATTTGGGTGAATTTTGAGGCTGTTCAAGTGGGTTTTATCCAATATTTTTTGGGGGGTGTGTGGAAAGTGTCATTTGCCAAAAGCAAATGGAGCCTTTGAATGTTGCATATCAGCTGAGGGCTTAGTATTGCACTTAAAAGGGGATCTTGTTTAATTGGTCACAGTATCTGAGGAATCGAGATGCGTGTGGCGCTGTGGGTTAAACCACAGAGCCTAGGGCTTGCTGATCAGAAGGTCGACGATTCGAATCCCTGCGACGGGGTGAGCTCCCGTTGCTTGGTCCCTGCTGCTGCCCACCTAGCAGTTCGAAAGCACGTCAAAGTGCAAGTAGATAAATAGGAATCGCTCTGGCGTGAAGGTAAACGGCGTTTCCGTGCGCTGCTCTGGTTCGCCAGAAGCGGCTTAGTCATGCTGGCCACATGACCCGGAAGCTGTACGCTGGCTCCCTCGGCCAATAAAGCGAGGTGAGCACCGTAACCCCAGAGTCGTCCATGACTGGATCTAACAGTCAGGGGTCCCTTTACCTTTTATCTGAGGAAACACTGTGCTGCAGGATAGGGCTACCACGATTTTAATAGTGCTGAAATCCTCTCTTCCATGCAGTTATTAAAAGTGCAGGATGAGCTTTTATTTTTATTATGTATTTTGTTTTGTTTTTATATAGTAATTTTATGTTGTGAACCACCCTAAGATCTATGAGTACAGGGCAGTACACTAATAATAATAATAATAATAATAATAATAATAATAATAATAATAGAGCTCCTGCACACACAAAAGAGGGAACCGATCAGCAACTTACCTTAAGGACCGTTCCATCTTTTTTTATCAGTTTAATTTCTTCTTTTGTTGGAAGTGGCTTGCCGGTAGCTATGCAGCTAGATTTGAACTCCGAACCGGCATTGAGTTCCACAGCACCAGGCAAGTTCTTTATCTCGGGTGATTCATCTGCTGCACCTGTGTGTGAGGGAGGTAAAAGAATTTACAGCATGCCATGTAGGTTGTTCGTTCTCGCCAGAGATAGAAGGGGTCTGGCCTGGTATCCCTGGCTCAGTTTGGGGGGAAAACACACCATCCTCTTTGTAACCAGGAAGCTAAGAAACCAGGATTGATAGGTTTAATTGGATTAATCAACTTATGATAGCAGACCCTCCAAGTGTCCCTATTTTCCAGGGACAGCCCCAGATTTACAGATGGCATCCAAGTTTCTGATTTGACCTCAGAGTGTCCTGCTTTTCCTTAGGACATCCCTATTTTCATCAGAGAAATGTTGGAGGGCGACCCCCCGAGCCAAAGAAATACAACCTTTAAAAGACATGTGAAGGCAACCCTGTATAGGGAAGATTTTTTAAAATGTTTTATTATGTTTTTATATACGTTGGAAGCTGTCCAGAGTGGCTGGGGCAATCCAGTCAGATGGGTAGGGTATTAATAAGATGATGATGATGATGATTGACTAGTCTAGGGCGTCCCTGTTGGAGAGTACAGAGTTATGCAAACCTGAGCCAAGGAGATAACTAACTATACAACCTTTAGAAGACAACCAAAGGCAGCCCTGTATAGAGAAGTTTTTAACGTTTAATATTTTATTACGTTTTTATCTATGTTGGAAGCTGCCCAGAGTGGCTGGGGCAACCCAGTCAGGTGGATAGGTTATAAATAATAAAATTATTATTATTATTATTATTATTATTATTATTATTATTATTGAATAGTAAGTCCCTATTTTCATCGGAGAAATGCTGGAGGCTATTAGCATGTGCTCTGTCACTGAGCCTAGGACCCTCGTACCTACGGGACCGCCTCTCCTGGTATGCCCCACGGAGGACCTTAAGGTCCATAAATAGCAACACCCTAGAGGTCCCGGGCCCTAAGGAAGTTAGATTAGCCTCAACCAGAGCCAGGGCCTTCTCAATACTGGCTCCAACCTGGTGGAACGCCGGCCCTGCAGGATCTGATTTCTTTCCGCAGGGCCTGTAAGACAGAGCTGTTCCGCCTGGCCTTTGGCTTGGAATCAACTTGATCCCCTCCCCCCCTCTTTCCTTTTTCCTCCTGTGATGGAACTCCCTATTTGGGGACTTTCCTGACTTTTTTCTGGCCCACGTAGGACCAGTCTGGATAGTTGGCCTTGGTGAAGATTTGACTCTTTCTTCCCCAAACAGTTTTTGATTTGAGTTTCTACTGAAATGAGGCTGCACTTTAATGTTGTATTTTAATTTTGTTTTTAAGTTGTATTTTAATCAATTGTTTTTATACTTGGTGTTAGCTGCCCTGAGCCCGGTCTTGGCTGGGGAGGGCCTGGTATAAATAAAATTTATTATTATTATTATTATTATTATTATTATTATTATTATTATTATTATGAGCTACGGCAAGTGAGTCTCGGCAAAAAGAGAGAGAGAGATAACAACCTTCGTACGAAGCACAAAAGACTTTTGTTGCACTACAGTGTTACCTTTGCTTTACCTTCTTTTTCACATTCCAGACCGTGCCAACCCACGTGGCAGATGCAGCCCTTATAGCTGTCGCACGTTCCCCGGTTGCTGCAGCCGTTGCACTTCACTTTGCAGTCGGGCCCATAAAAACCGGGCTTACAACCTGAAAGAACACACAGGCGGGATAAGAGTTAACCGTGTGGCATCAGATATAAGGATCGTTCTGGATTTCATGAATCAGGTGACCATGTCAGCATGTTAGAGTTATCTGCTTTGAGCATTTCTGTGTGTACTGTGGTCTAAAACCACTGAGCCTCTTGGGCTTGCTGATCATAAGGTCGGCGGTTCGAATCCCCACGACGGGATGAGCTCCTGTTGCTCTGTCCCAGCTCCTGCCAACCTAGCAGTTCAAAAGCACGCCAGTGTAAGTAGATAAATAGGTACCCACAGCGCCACCCGCGTCCCTCAAATACTGCAGTAGATGAATACAAATAATTTGGTATCTGAAGAAGTGTGCATGCACACGAAAGCTCATACCAAGAACAAACTTAGTTGGTCTCTAAGGTGCTACTGGAAGGAATTTTTTTATTTTGTTTCAACTACGGCAGACCAACACAGCTACCTTCCTGTAACAAATAATTTATATGAATGAATAGGGATTGGATTAAAGAACAAATTTAGCAATCTGGCCCACAGTCTGCTTTTAAGTGACTTTTTGTCCCTCCCACTGCCCCCCCAACAACACCTTCACACATCACCAGTGTAAAAGTGTGTACTGTACTGTATATGATTTTACCTTCATCACACTGCAGTCCGTTCCATCCTGAGGCACATGAGCAGCCGTATGGGTCAGGCAGGCAAAACATAAAAGATTTGCAGCCTGACTTTTCTTTACAGCTCTCTTGGCAAGCCTTGCCAAATTTGTTTTCTCCACAAGCTGTAAACGGGAGAAGAAAAGTGTCAGGCCAATGAAGTATCCCTCTTATGACACAGCAAAACTATCAAACACCTTAAATATATTTATGGGTTATAAAGATAACAAAAATGGGATATGTTAATAAAAATAACTAAAAACCTTACAAAAGACCAAATATTCTCAAAGGCTAAACACACATGCAGGTTTAGCTCTAGGCATGAATCCATTCCAGAAAGCTGAGAATGCAAACCCAATGCAAATTGCAGGTGTGAAATCCTCAATCCATATTGGGGAGTCCAAGGTTTAAATGCCCACCATCGCCACACCAGGTATGCTTTGAATAAAGACTAGGGACTCTTCACCTGAAGGTATGTAGGGCAAGCCAGCACTCATAATTTTTATTTGATTTTACAAATTAAAATTTACATTCAACATCATGAATAATAAAAAAGTAAGTAAACACAGATTCATCCGAATCTCTGGACTCCCCCCCACCCCTCCCTAGTCCTTTTCTGCTGCATATTTTAAGCCGCTCCAATTTTTAAGTATCCCATATATCCCTAGTTCTTGTTACATTACAAGTGTGATTCAAATCCTGCTAAAGAATTTCACTGTTTACAGTGGTCTCCAAGGTAAGTTATCAATTCCCCCCTGTTCTTTATTGAAATTCTGGTCTTTCTGGTTTCTGATTTTCCCAGTCATTTCCGGCATCTCCGCAAAGCCCATCAGTTTGGTCTGCCATTCCTCTCCGGTGGGAACTTGGTCTTCCTTCCATCTCTGGGCTAACTGGCTTGTTTCTTCGTAGCGCACAGGGCCAGGCCAATACATTTTGGCACCTCAGATGAACACCAAAATGGTGCCCACCTCCTTCCCCAACCAGAGAAGAAGGGGCAAGTGGAGATCTACTGTACATCAGGAACAAGGGTGGAACAAAGATCTACATCACGAACAAAGCAGGAATAAGGATTTACATCAGGTACAAAATGGCGGGAGGAAGAAGAGTTTGGATTTGATATCCCGCTTTATCACTACCCGAAGGAGTCTCAAAGCGGCTCACATTCTCCTTTCCTTTCCTGCCCCACAACAAACACTCTGTGAGGTGAGTGGGGCTGAGAGACTTCAAAGAAGTGTGACTAGCCCAAGGTCACCCAGCAGCTGCATGTGGAGGAGCGGAGACGCGAACCCAGTTCACCAGATTACGAGTCTACCGCTCTTAACCACTACACCACACTGGCTCTCAGCAGCGCCTCCTATTCGTCAAGAGGCCACTGTAGAGCTGTCATGGCGGCCAATGAGACGGCCGATCTGGCCTCCAAGGCATACGCCACAGCAGCAGGCAATGCATTCCTCAGAGGCTGGAACTGCTGCCCCTGTGAACCCTGCCGCCCGAGGCACTTGCCTCACCTTGTCTCATGGGTGGGCCAGCCCTGACCGTGTGCGCCACAGGTAGGAGAGGGGCAGATTCAACTGAGCAGCAGGTACCAGCACACTGCTGATTTACGGTTTACCATGATGCACAAACCAGGCAAATGCATGAATGAAATGTGGAACTCAGTAATTTCTATAGCAGGCTGAAGGTTAACGTTCTATCTGTTGGGAAAAATGTATTGTACAGTGGTACCTTTGTTCTCAAATGCCTTGGTACTCAAACAACTTGGAACCCAAACACTGCAAACCCAGAAGAAAGTGTTCCGGTTTGTGAACTTTTTTTGGTTTGCGAACTGTTTTTGCTATTTATTTTGTGTTTTCGTTTTTGCGGCTCTTTTTGTTTTGTTTTTGTGACTGTGTGGAACCCAGTTCAGCTACTGGTTGATCGATTTGTGACTGCAGTACATTGTTTATTGCTTTCATTTTATGGTTCAATGGTCTCGTATAGATTGCAAAATTCATGTTAAATTGCTGTTTTAGGGGTTCCAGTTACAGGTAGGTAGCCGTGTTGGTCTGCCATAGTCAAAACAAAATAAAAAATAAAAAAATTCCTTCCAGTAGCACCTTAGAGACCAACTAAGTTTGTTCTTGGTATGCGCTTTTGTGTTTTTATTTTGTTTTAGGGGTTGTTTTTAAAAAGTCTGGAACAGATTAATCTGTTTTGCATTACTTTCTATGGGAAAGCACGCCTTGGTTTTGGAACACTTTGGTTTTGGAACAGACTTCTGGAACAGATCAAGTTTGAGAACCAAGGTACCACTATACTTTTAAGAAAGGAAGATTTTATCTGCAGCGTATGCTTCAATTTTTGAATGTTTCGACGTTTCTTACCCTTTTCGCACGTTTTCCCCATGAAGCCAGGGGGGCAAATGCATTCCCCAGTATCTTCGTGGCAGATGCCGTTGTTCTTGCACTCTGGACAGTGAGAGCTACAGTCGGGTCCCCATTTTTGAGATGCACACCCTATGTGGAAAAGTATAAGAGTCAGTGAGGGACTGAGATCCTGAACCAAATACAGCGCTCTGTATGTGTTTATGGTTTTTTTAACAGGTGTCTCATGTAAATGCTTCTACAGCATCACCCAAGTATGAGCTGCTCTGGTTTCTCCTCTGCTAGGAGTGCTTTTAAATGTGTTTTAAATTTATGGTGTTGATGTGTTCTGAGATCAACCCCGTTGTGTTCTGCTGTTTGTTTTTAAATATCGATTAAGCATTCAGAAAGAACAATTCCTTACACGTATGTTTCCTTCGGAACTGTTTACAGCTGTGTTTTTTCCCAAACACGTGTGACTTGGGGGTCTATGGGGGGGGCGGCATACAAATTGAAAGAACACGTAAACAATGAACAAACCAGCAAGCGTGGTTTTTCCTGTCCATTTAAACTTGGCCTTGTTGTATTCTAACTATCAATTGTGCCTCCCCCACTACACAGTTTCGGTAAAAATAAAAAGAGAACTTTCACATTTCAGCTTTTTTTCTGCAAACCATCACTTGCTCCTTTGCCATGCAAGTTACAAAATCGGATCCACCTGTACCCTATTTCCCTCACCTGGGAGCGTACCAATTCTACACTCCATCTAAGAAACATACCACCATTATTACAAAAGCTATAGCAGCAGCTGGAGAATCACCCCATGCTAGCTTTTATTTCCCCTTTCCCTTTAAATTCTGGGTTGTCGCTTCATCATTTCTACCTTGCTGTGTTTTAAGTAGTATTTAACTAAATTGCCCTGGGATTCGGATCTGGCGAAGGGAAGTTTAAAAGTAGAATTAAATAAATAAACATATAACTTTGCTCATAACTAAATGTCAGCCCCGTTAATTTCAGTGGGTCTGCTCTAAGCACGACTAAGTCCTGATCCAACTCTTTGTGTAATAATAATAATAATAATAATAATAATAATAATAATAATAATAATTTATTTATACCCCACCTAACTGGCTGGGTTTCCCCAGCCACTCTGGGCGGCTCCCAACAGAATATTATTATTATTAATAATAATAAAGCGATAAAACATCAAACATTAAAAACTTTCCTAAACAGGGCTCCTTCAGATGTCTCCTAAAAGTCAGATAGTTATTTCCTTGACATCTGATGGGAGGGTGTTCCACAGGGTGGGCGCCACCACCGAGAAGGCCCTCTGTGCGCGCACATCCAAGGGTTTCTGTCTGTAGTTCTAACTTAAGAAGAAGCAGATCAAACCTTACTTCTTACTATCAGCCTAGTATAAGCTGAAGTGAAGTGGCTTCCTCCTATGTATCTGACAGAGTACACTGCTGAATCCTGAGTCTGGTCATTCTGCAAGGAGACTTTTAGCACTTCTGGGACTTCGTGCCTGAGGACAGAAGATATGAAAGAACCTGTAGTGGAGAGAAGAGCCCATAAAAACGTAACTGACGAGAAGATCGACGGAGGAAAAGGGCTTGCCAGGTTAAAGGAGAGGCATGAGGAACATCTGAAGGACTTCAGGGTGCCTCATACCTCAAACACGAGACTTCCCATAAGATAAACTTTTCAAGTTCACACATTCAACCAACGACAATCAAGATATCAAGAGAGATAAGGGGCTCATTTCAGACACTTCCCCAGCAAAGGAATGCCTCTCCTTTCTAACACATGCCTACGATGTGTCAGGTGGGCACTCATAATTCATCATTTTCAGGATGACTCTATTCACCTGCTCCTTCCCCACACCTGATGACACCTGAGGAACCCTTAATAAGAGCCCACCTAGGAGTCTTCTCAGATCATAGCCTGAACCCTGCATCATTATCAACACAGGTGCTCACGTGCTAACCATAAAAGCAGAAAAAAAGGGGCATAGATACCATTTTTATAGATAACTGCATCTTCTTCCTTAACAACCTTTCTGATGAAGGGAATGTCGACAGGTTCTCCGCGGTTTGTGGTAATGGTTAAAGCCACTGGAAGAAAGGTAGCTAAAATGAAAAAATAAAGGGGGGGGGGAATGAATGAAATGTGGATTAGCTCTAATAATCTTTACCTCTTTGCTAGTCCTTTAGAACAGAAGGTGGAAATGTGATATACTGTGGGAGCAATCTAAATTTGAAAAGATGGGCAACTCAATTCATAGATTGCTCTCTCTTTTGGAAACTCATATAAACCCTCCAAAAAAAGGGGCGGCGGCAGAAGCATAACAACAATAAATACTTTGGCAATGATCAGCAGAAAGGATAAACAAGTTTGTTGCAAATATTTCCACCAGACAGCCTCGCAGGGTTCATCCATGAAGGCTGTTTGGAGTTAGTTTTTTACAAAAAATTTTTTTTACTTTGGAATAAAACATTCCTGCGTTTCTTTTTGGCTTCCTTGAGTCCCACCCACCAACCCAGACACCCCAAAGCCCTTAGTCCTTTTGTAGGTGTTGTTTAGTTTATCTGCAAACTCTTGGGTTCACAGTATTGTTGGAATGGAAAGGAACCCACCTTCTTTAGTGGGCTCTCTTCCAACGTATTTTTAGCTCGTGGCCTATATTTGAGTTAATTCATTAGTTTACAAATGGCCTGGAGCTCACTATTCAGAGAGGAACAATAACTGGGCTCTGGAGCAGAGGGCTGTTTGCATCACATGCCGATTAGCATCTTGGCCAAGGATACAAAGGTTTCTTGAGGCATATACACAAGCACTTCCGCACACAATGAGGTTTTGCTGGAGTTGGCTTTCCCAACCATTACTCCTCCCCTTGCCTTGAAACGGGGGTCCCAAAACACCCTGGCAGTTTCTTTGCTGCCTCCATTTATTTCAAAAGCACCTGCTGTTATTTGAGGGACATGAATTGTTATCCACTCTGAGTAGCAGCTGTTCTCTCCAACTAGAGATGGGCCCAGCAGTCAATTTTGGTTTCTCCCAGTTTCCCGTTCTTCCAGTCTTAAGTCTACGCGTTTCTTCATCAGTTTGTGATTTTCTTTTTTATTATCATATTTGCTCATGAAAGGACACGGGTGGCGCTGTGGTCTAAACCACAGAGCCTAGGGCTTGCCGATCAGAAGGTCGGCGGTTCGAATCCCCGCGACGGGGTGAGCTCCCGTTGCTTGGTCCCTGCTCCTGCCCACCTAGCAGTTCGAAAGCACGTCAAAGTGCAAGTAGATAAATAGGAACTGCTCTGGCGGGAAGGTAAACGGCATTTCCATGTGCTGCTCTGGTTCGCCAGATGCGGCTTTGTCATGCTGGCCACGTGACCCGGAAGCTGTACGCCGGCTCTCGGCCAATAACGCGAGATGAGCGCCGCAACCCCAGAGTCGTCTGCGACTGGACCTAATGGTCAGGGGTCCCTTTACCTTTACCTATCTATTTACTTTATTTATATCCAGGGCCGTCTTTAGCATATGCGCCACCGGGGTGCAAAGATCCACCCAGCGCCCCCTTTTTTTAGGGGGGGACTCAAAGTTGTTGATTCTTTTTTGGGGGGGAGAATCGCTCACCTGTAACAATGACGCAGCGGGGGGAAACTGCTTTTGTTTGACGCTACAGAGTAACTGAGCGTTGTTATTATTATAACAATAATAATGTTCTAACACTGAGCATACGGCCCATATGATTGCGTTTGTTCCTCTGCTCCTTCGTTGCTGTGCTCAACGAGCTATTCAGTATTCAGTGCTCCTCGTTGCCAATGTGATCCCAACCTCTTGCAGAGCAGGATGACAAAGGGTGTGTGGTGTGGATCTCCTTGTCCCTCATCACGGGAGAGATTAGAGCGCCTAAATAGGACTTTCCACACTTTGCAAACTTGGGATAAGCTGGCCTGGTTTTGGCTGACATGGTGGGGCTAAATCAAATCAACGACATGTCGCTTTCCAAGTACACTTAATTTACTTTTTTTTTCTGAACGGCCATGGAAAGGACATATAACACAGAAGACTCTGCTGGGGAGAAAACAGATGTGTGACAAATGGCCCCTGGAACACATGGCAAAATGTCTTTTTCAGGCTAGAAGAGCGAGATCATTCTGAGGTTCTATTTTGGTCCTAAACATTAAGACATTCAGCTACACACACAATTCCTTGTCTGTTTCAAGAAAATTAACAAGGAAAGCTTTGTCTGCTCTGATAAAAAAAACTGGAGGATGGGCTGGTGTCCTTTTGAAAATATATATATATAATTAACGTAGTATGCAGTCCATGCCCAAACATGCACAAAACTTTCAAAGGAACACAGAAACAAAGCATTTCATAATACTCCAATAACTGGGGTTTCCAGCTACTTAGTTTTGTCAAACGTTCCAGGAAGTTTCAGAATTCTTCTACTTCAAAACTTTTAATTTTTCATAGACTTTTGATGAGCTCGTGTTGATCACGTCCATTTGCATAAGATTGCTAGCTCCCGTAATTTAATGTCTAGGAATGACTCACTCTAAAGATTTGTCTGGTCTTCCAGGCTGCAATTCTTTCCCAATTTACCTGGGAGTAAGCCCCATTTGACTCAATTGAATTAATTTCTGAGTAGAGGAGGACTGTGTATTATCCATCTGATTTGCTCCAGGAATGTCCCACTTTTCCTTAGGATGTCCCTATTTTCATTGGAGAAATGTTGGAGGGTCCGTCCTTCCCTGTCTCTCAGTCTCTCAGCTACAAATTTAAAGTTCAAAGTCTCAGTCTCTCTGTTTTAGAAGAGAGCCTAGTCTACGCCTCTTTGTTCAGACTGTTAGATGGTCCAGCACTGTTTCTGACTGGGTCCAGCAAAACTGAATATGCGAATTCAGGAAAATAAGCCTGCAGAAATATGAAGGTGTCCCATATGGGGATCAAACCTGGAACCTTGGTGTTACCAGCACCATGGTCTAACCAACTGAGCTAGAGCCAGTGTGGTGTAGCGGTTAAGAGCAGTAGACTCATAATCTGGGGAACCAGGTTCGCGTCTCCGCTCCTCCACATGCAGCTGCTGGGTGACCTTGGGCTAGTCACACTTCTCTAAAGTCTCTCAGCCCCACTCACCTCACAAAGTGTTTGTTGTGAGGGAGGAAGGGAAAGGAGAATGTGAGCCGCTTGGAGACTCCTTCGGGTAGTGATAAAGCGGGATATCAAATCCAAACTCCTCTTCTTCTTCTATGATTAATGTTTAGTGGGCTAACAGTCAAGGCTAGGCCTCTAGCCCTTGATAAAATGCACCATTCCCATGCCAAAGCTAAACTGGTGCTTTTCAAAAGTACCACGAGAAGCACCTTATCCATCAGAGGTCAGAGCGATGAACAACTATCTGACATTCTGACAGCTACTAGGGCCAGGGCGTTTTCGGTCATGGCCCCAACATGGTGGAATAGTCTGCCACAGGAGACGAGGGCCTTGCAGGATCTGGCATCCTTTCGCAAGGCCTGCAAGACTGAACTGTTTCGCCAGGCTTTTGGGTTGGGTGGAGTTTAATTGCCTTGTTATGTTATTCTGTTGGTCTATTGGTGGACTGCTTAAAATGAGGTGACATTTTAAAATTGGAATTTTACATTGTATCTTAATCTGTGTTTTTAATTGATTGTTTGTGGTTTGTTGTAGTTTTTATGATTGTTAGCCGCCCTGAGCCCGGTTCCTGACTGGGAAGGGCGGGGTATAAATAAAAGTTTATTATTATTATTATTATTATTCAGAAAATACCTCAAGGCAGCCCTATTTAGGGAAGTTTTTAATTTGTGATATTTTAATGTATTTTGGTGTCTGTTGGAGGCCGCCCAGAGTGGCTGGGGGGACCTGGCCAGATGGGCGGGGTACAAATAAAAATAAAAATAATAATAATAATAATAATAATAATAATAATAATAATAATTATTATTATTATTATTATTATTATTATTATTATTATTATATTATCCTACTTAGAATTAATATTTGCCTGTGGATAGCTACTGTTATCTATTTAGAGTCTGTTTTCAAGCATGTATCATGTACTGGGGAGTGACACACCTTTGTTTGCAAATGCCTAAGGTACCTGTTTGTTGCATCTTCATCGTATGTACCCTCATCGCTTTGTCTTTGAATTTTCCTTCACAGAAATACGCTCCAATGCTTTCGCCGGATTTTTCCCTTGGCCATACCACTTTCTTCGCTGCCCCTCTCGCCTCGTCTTCAGCCACGGCCAGGGGGTACGGGTGCTGGCCCATCAAGGCCTCATAGTCTCTCCCAATGGTGATCGAGTCCCGAGAACGCCATCTTGATGTGATGCAAGTCAGCGAGGTCTCTGAATCAGCCACGGTAGGGAGGGAATTGATCAGTATCAAGTCAAATGCTCCTTCCACATTACCTGCAAAGAAAGGGGAAAGTTTGTTGTTATTAAATTTCATAGCACAGTCCGTTCTCTAACCAAGCTGCCAAAATGTCTCCAGTGCTGGCGAAACTTTATTGAGAACGTCACAGGTACTTGCCAATCAGCCCTGTGCACAGCCGGCTTCGGCTGCAATGTCAATGTTAATTGAGGTTGTTTCCGGAGAGATCCTGCTCCGCCCCAGCTAGGTATGTCAAGTGTGCTTCCAGCTAATATGTGATTTTGAATGCACTGCGTAGTAAAGTTTGTGACTACTCTTTGGTTTCACCTTTATGTTTAGAGTCAGCTGGACTCTGCGTATGCGCAGTGGACCCTCCATAGGCCTACTAAGTGTGGTCAGGTTCTCAAAGAGCTTCCTGAGTTATAGAAGTAATGCGCTAAGATGCAGAATACAAATAAAGCCAGGGCTTACCGTAGGTTTTTAACATATGCACTTTGGCTCTCTGTCAAAGGGAGGGGGGCACATTTCTGTATCAGCCTTTTTCTACTGGGGTAGGATGAAGCACACTGTAACACACTTATACTGACCACTCCCAATGAGATTGTCACAATCACAATCTTTGAACAGATAACTTTGCATTACCTAATGGAAAAAGAAAGCCTTTGGAAAAGAACATGCATAGTCAATTAATATATTAATGCTTTCTAGAGAAATGATGGCTGATAAGAACTGCCTCTCATCGTACGTTAATGGAAATACTTATTTTATTGAAGTCATGTCTCTTAAACTCTTCTTTGCTGCTGGTTTATTCCTACTGTTTACTAGCAATGGGGCAAATTCAGGATGGATTAGCAAATTAAAGGGCAAGATTCAATATATTTCCACACCTTTTAGCCCTTGTGGCATCTGAAAGGTAAAAAAGGTAGAAGGTAAAGGACCCCTGGATGGTTAAGTCCAGTCAAAGGCGACTATGGGGTTGCGGCGCTCATCGTGCTTTCAGGCCGAGGGAGCCGGCGTTTGTCCACAGGCAGCTTTCTGGGTCATGTGGCCAGCAGGACTAAACCACTTCTGGCGTAATGGGACTCTGTGATGGAAACCAGAGCACATGGAAACGGTGTTTACCTTCCTGCTGCAGTGGTATCTATTTATCTACTTGCACTGGTGTGCTTTCAAACTGCTGGGTTGGCAGGAGCTGGGATAGAGCACCCTGTCACAGGGATTCGAACTACCAACCTTCCAATCAGCAAGCCCAAGAGGCTCAGTGGTTTAGACCACAGCGCCACCCATGTCCCTTTTTATGAAGCACACACACACACACACACACACACACACACACAATATATATATATATACCTTGCCCTTGTAAACCCAGTTCACTGAATACCTAGATTCAAGGCCATTATCTAGTTTTAATAATAATAATAATAAATTTTATTTATACCCCACCCTCCCACCAAGTATAAAAACAATTGATTAAAATACAACTTAAAAACAAGATTAAAATACAACATTAAAATGCAGCCTCATTTCAGTAGAAACTCAAATCAAAAACTATTTGGGGAAGAAACCGTCAAATCTTCACCAAGGCCAACTATCCAGACTGGTCCTACATGGGCCAGAAAAATGCCAGGGAAGTCCCCAAATAGGAGTTTCATCACAGGGGGGGAAGAGAAGGAAAGAGGGAGGAGGGGATCAAGTTGATTCCAAGCCAAAGGCCAGGCGGAACAGCTCTGTCTTATAGGACCTGCGGAAAGAAATCAGATCCTGCAGGATTTTAGCACTTTGGCCTTGATCCTCTTGTTGGGGTTCCATGTTCCATGCATATTGTGGCGCTTCATGAAAACCACTTGCTTCTCCGAGTATAATTTGCCA
The DNA here is from genome assembly GCA_034641385.1 of Darevskia mixta. NCBI lineage: Eukaryota > Metazoa > Chordata > Lepidosauria > Squamata > Lacertidae > Darevskia > Darevskia mixta. The sequence continues at coordinate 20,389,631 of JAWWNH010000017.1, forward strand.
CTCTTCCTGTCTTCCAGTTCCAGAACACACTACGATGTCCTCCACCCAAAGAGATTGCTGACTCCGTCTCAGTCTCAGTACTTCCACATGTTCTGCTCACTTCCTAAGAAGTACCGTATTTGGGATTGGCAGAGCTGAGGCATTCGGTCACAGAAAACCTGGCCGATTGATTCACACACCAGTTCACTTTGTCGGCAGGTAATGCTGAAGACCAAATGAGAGAATCATGCCTACGCCCCTCTATTTGAATACCAAGGCTTGGTCAAGCAGTATTCCCTATTATTATAATGGAGAGCATTGCCCATATGTTCACCAATTTGCCTCCAGTGTGAAAACAGCTTAAGCTCAGAAAATACCCCAGCCAGAAAAAACATGGGGTTTTGTGTGTGTGTGTGTGTGTGCGCGCACGCGCACGCGTGTGTGTGTGTGTGTGCCATAGCTGTCAAATTTCGGATTTGAAAATAAGGGATTTTTCCCAACTTTCGGATTTGAAAATAAGGGATGCCACGAGGGCGGTGCAATGGCACCAAGTAGCCTCACCACCCTGCGCTCCAGAGGCTGCGCGCGAACGGGTGAGCGAAAGAGCGAGCGCATAGACGGCAGGCAGGCTGTCTGTCTGGTTGGGCGTGAGGGTCTGGCTGCACAAGGCATGCAAGCTCCGCCCCCAGTCGGTCTCAGACTCCTTATTGGCAGCCGAGCAACGCAGCTGAGGAGCCTCCCTGGCCGGCAGGGAGGGAGAGGAGCTGCTTCCTTTGAAATCCGGGGAATTTAAGGGATATCAACAATCCGGGATAGCAGCGGGAAACAGCATTGGAATAAGGCAGTTTCCCGCCAAAAAAGGGAGGGTTGACCGCTATGGCGTGTGCAACTCACAAAATAAAATTATGGAACACAATCATGCTGCCTAAGAAACTGTTGACATGTTTTTGCAGAATAATCATTAAGTTTCCTTTCTAACTGCACATTTCCTCCCTATCAGCTTCGTATGGAAGGCAAAACAGATTACAACTCACCGTGTTCTTTCCAAGAGAGATAACAGACAGGGCTTTTAAATTATTATTTCCCCCCACTGAAACAGTCCCCTATTTAGTTCACCTCTTGTGTAGCCTCTTGATTTTGCAAAGTGGAGCAAAGTTGCAAACAGCATTTCCTTTTGCTCTTTTTTTTTTGTTTGTTTAATGAACTTTATTTATCTTTAACAATTACACAATTACACAACAAAAAATTATAACATTCCATTTTCTGGGGGGGGGGGAAGAAAAAAGAAAAGATAAAAAAGAAGAAAAAAGATACACAGGTTGTATCCTATTTATAATGCAAGGGCCTGAAAGTTACATCTATAAATACATTGTCCACATTACTCATCATTACTATAGTTTCCTTGCATTGTTACTATATACACATCATATTGGTATTTGGTATTTCCTTTTGCTCTTAGTTCCTTTTGCCCTGCTATATTTTTCCTCTCTTGGTGCTGTTTTGCTTTGCACTACAAATCCCATCATTCCCGACCACAGACCATGCCAGCTGGGACTGATGGGACATGTAGTCCAAAATATGGAGGGTCACAGGCCCCCACCCCTATTTTCATGGATAAAATTGTTTGAACTTGGGCATGATACTCCCAATCTGGGCATGCATATAAAAATCAATGCAAGACAATAATTCACATTAACTTTTCCATGTAAAATACACGTGAATTGTTGTGTAGGGAGGCCTACCAGGCATTTTTTTCTGTAGCACCACAACTAAGGCACTAGAAGGCCACAAAACTGAGTAACTAGTGAGATCCAGGACTCCCTGGTCCTGAATGGGGGCAACTGTGCCCCTGAAGGACCAGGGTGCGCAGCCTGGGAGTCATTTTGGACTCACAGCTGTCCATGGAGGCGCAGGTCCATTTTGTGTCCAGGGCAGCTGTCTACCAGCTCCATCTGGTATGCAGAATGAGACCTTACTTGCCTGCGGACTGTCTCACTAGAGTGGTGCATGCTCTGGTTATCTCCCGCTTGGACTACTGCAATGTGCTCTATGTGGGGCTACCTTTGAAGGTGACCCGGAAACTGCAATTAATCCAGAATGCGGCAGCTAGACTGGTGACTGGGAGTGGCCGCTGGGACCACATAAGACCGGTCCTGAGAGATCTACATTGGCTCCCAGTACGTTTCCGAGCACAATTCAAAGTGTTGGTGCTGACCTTTAAAGCCCTAAACGGCCTCGGTCCAATATACCTGAAGGAGCGTCTCCACCCGCATCGTTCAGCCCGGACACTGAGGTCGCAGCGCCGAGGGCCTTCTGGGCGGTTCCCTCACTGCGAGAAATGAAGTTACAGGGAACCAGGGCAGAGGGCCTTCTCGGTAGTGGCACCCCGCCCTGTGGAACACCCTCCTCCATCAGATGTCAAATAAATAAACAACTATATGACATTTGGAAGACACCTGAAGGCAGCCCTGTTTAGGGAAGTTTTTAATGACTGATGTTTTAATGTATTTTTAATCTTCTGTTGGAAACCGCCCAGAGTGGCTGGGGGAAACCCAGCCAGATGGGCAGGTTAGAAATAAATAATTATAATTATAACTTGAAAAGAAACTCTTGCATGGGCTGGCTGAGAACCCCCTCAGTGAATATTCAAATCCCCCCAACAGATATAGTTGTCTGAGCCAATCTGAAAAAGGTATTCTTCTGCTACTTTGTCAATATGTAGATAATATAGCCAATCCATGATCCAGAAATGGTTGCTGAAGAGCCCCAATCACGGCTTCTTTTTACCTGGAACTCACCTGAACGCATTTCCGTCACCTCTCAGGCACCATTGCCATTATAAGAGAACAAGGAAGGTGATCATAGTGAGTTCCACCCAATGGCATTGAGGGCATTGTGCGCACCTGCCATGCACACAGGGGGTGTGCGTATCGGGGGGGGGCAGGGTTCAGAGTGTGGAGGGTGAACGGAGCCCCGTGCCCAGCCCACGCTGCCCGCCGACCCCACGCCGCCAAGTGGGGCCGCACTACGCCCCTGCCCGCGCCCGCAGCCCTTGGTGGGCACAACTCACATGCACCCCAAAGAGCACACTCACGCTGCCTTGTGATGCCGAAAGGCTGTGGGAGGAGGTCGCAACAGGCATGCACCCTGAAAAGAGCCGGTGTGGTGTAGTGGTTAAGAGTGGTGGACTTGTAATCTGGTGAACCGGGTTCGCGTCTCCCCGCTCCTCCACATGCAGCTGCTGGGTGACCTTGGGCTAGTCACACTTCTTTGAAGTCTCTCAGCCCCACTCACCTCACAGAGGGGTTTGGTTGTGGGGGAGGAAGGGAAAGGAGATTGTTAGCCGCTTTGAGACTCCTTCGAGTAGTGATAAAGCGGGATATCAAATCCAAACTCTTCTTCTTCCTCAGCCAGCCCTGTGGCATTGCAAAGTGGTGTGAGGCTGGCAGGGCAGCAAAGAGTAAAATATGCCCCCACAAATGTGCCCATGGCCGCTGCCCCTCTGGCCTTCCCCAGGCGGTGCCACTGTGTTCCGGCACCTCTTTTTCTAGAAACATAACACTGAATCAACCTATACCTTCAGTGGTGCTGTCAGGAGGTAAAAAGGTGAAGGTAAATGACCCCTGGACAGTTAAGTCCAGTCAAAGGCAACTATGGGGTTGCCGGCACTCATCTCGCTTTCAGGCCGAGGGAGCCAGCGTTTGTCCGCAGACAGCTTTCCGAGTCATGTGGCCAGCAGGACTAAACCGCTTCTGGCGCAATGGGTCACCGTGACAGAAACCAGAGTGCATGGAAATGTCATTTACCTTCCCCGCCGCAGCGGTACCTATTTATCTACTTGTACTGGTGTGCTTTCAAACTGCTAGGTTGGCAGGAGCTGGGACAGAGCAGCGGGAGCTCACCCCGTCGTGGGGATTCGAACCACCGATCTTCTGATTGGGGAGCCCAAGAGGCTTGGTGGTTGAGAACACAGCACCACCCATGTCCCTCAGGAGGACAGGACTGTGGACAATATGTCCTGGGCTCCACCCAACAGAATATGCAGGGTGGTCTCCCAAATACAGTAGGGTTAGCTCACCACATTTTGAAGCAAGCAAGACAATACACATTGATAACTACCCAAGGGAGGAGGTGCCAAGCCACTGTCTAAAACTGCATATCATGCATCGAAAGAACGCATGAGGGGGCTTGAGGAACCACGTAGGCTAGCGGTGCCCCCACCCATCATGCATTTGGAGGGTGTGTGAGGGGGCTCTGTGTATGTGCATAATTTCACTCACAGACTCCTTTCGGGTGTTGGCCATATGTGTGGGCAGGCGTTTGGGGGGCTTTCTTATTGTGCCTGGTGGAAGAAGGCCTAGGACAGGGGTAGGCAACCTAAGGCCCGTGGGCCAGATGCGGCCCAATCGCCTTCTCAATCTTGCCCACAGACAGTCCGGGAATCAGTGTGCTTTTACATGAGTAGAATGTGTCCTTTTTATTTAAAATGCATCTCTGGGTTATTTGTGGGGCATAGGAAGTCGTTCTTTTTTCTTTTTTTCTCTTCGAAATATTGTCCGGCCCACCACATGGTCTGAGGGACGGAGGACCGGCCCACGGCTGAAAAAGGTTGCTGACCACTGGCCTAGGGTCATGCAGCTCTGTGACCCCCCCATGCATTCGTTAAATTTACTAATGTCTTGTTTGAACCCCACTGCCCATGGGGCTGTGATGCTTGTATGACCCTGACCAAAATTAAGAGAGAATGCTTGTCCAATAGCCTTGTGACATGTGGAGATTTCGAAAAACGTATTTAACATTTTCTGAGGAGGGAAAACGTTGCATACTATTTTTTAAAAAATGGCATATACCGTTATAAAATATGGATATGCAAGATGAATATATTGTGCAAAGGTGTCTATTTGAGTCATAGTTTGCCCAGTCTGTTTGCCGGGACTGCTGTTGTTTTGTCTAAGGCTACAATGCTATGCACATTTACTAGGAAGTAAGTCTCGGTGAACACAGTGGTCAGTCCTTCTCCGTAAGCAGGTTTAAGATCGGGCTGCAAGATAAGCTGCCTTGTTGTGTTAATTGTGCGAGGGAGCTGACATGCAATGCACCATGGGTCCCCCTCCCCCTGGTGTTCCGTGGCTTTCCTGCCCCCCAACCGCTGTGTGTTGAGTGTGGACAACGGAGCAGGGGAACCCTGTTAATACAGACCTTTCTGTACGTGAAATATTCAGTGGAAGCTGGAGCACCGATGGTGCAAGACTTATACAAAAGCCTATGCACAAAGAGCTGCACATACAGAGGGCCATATATCCAATGCATGGGGCGTGACTGCCCACTGAGCCTCTTGGGCTTGCCGATCAGAAGATCGGCGGTTTGAATCCCCACGATAGAGTGAGCTCTCGTTGCTCTGTCCCAGCTGTGGCCAGGTTTTGTACCTTAGCCATCAAAAAACGTAAATCGCTTCTACTGGAAAATATACTATAAATTTCTTTTGCGCCATTGGTTTTTAAAAAATTATTATTCTAATCCTTAGGATTTTGACGCCTTGCAGTGATATTCTGATCGCTGGTTTGGAATTATACTGTATTATATTGCTGGCTTTTGCTGTAATAAACTTTTGGCTCTGTCCCAGCTCCTGCCAACCTAGCAGTTTGAAAGCACACCAGTGTGAGTAGATAAATAGGTACCACTGAGGCGGGAAGGTAAACAGCGTTTCTGTGCACTCTAGTTTCCGTCACGGTGTTCCGTTGTGCCAGAAGTGGTTTAGTCATGCCATCCACATGAGCCACAAAGCTGTCTGTGGACAAACACCAGCTCCCTCGGCCTGAAAGCGAGATGAGCGTTGCAACCCCATAGTCGCCTTTGACTGGACTTAACCCTCCAGGGGTCCTTTACCTTTTACCTATCCATGTGGAGACCCCTTCACGGTAATTCATTTATGAAGATGGCTAATGTGTAACTGCGTTTGCTTAGTCACAACTTCTGGTTCCTTGCCTTCCTAATTCCCCATCAAGTATAGGAAGCAAATGTTGTTGAAATGTGAGAGGGGGTTGAGGTTGGCAGAGGGCGGTCTCTGTGGCAGCCCCTAAGCTGTGGGATTTCTTTTTCCACAGAGCTGTGCATGGTAATTTCATTGCATAGTTTTTGTCATATTCTGAAGACCCACCTTTTCCCCTTAGCCTGGGACACCCAAGAAAGGTATTTTTAAGCCACGCCCTCTTCTTCTGATTGTTATTTGTGTGTGTACATTTTTAAACTGATTTTATAATGTATATTTATATTGCTGTAACCTTCTGTGGAACCTCATGGGACTTTATGGCGGTGTTAGAAACTCAGATATATAAGCTGGCTGCCAAATGGCTCCTTAAACCAGGGTTAGGGTTGCCAAAACGGAATGCCTTGTTGCCATTTTGGGGCCAGGCAGCTTGAAAGTTGTATTTCTCAACATGACTTTTTGGCTCCTGAAATTCATTCGGATTGTGCTGATAAAATATAATGGATAGAATTCTACAGGATGTGTTGCTGGTACAGTCAAACCTAGGTTCCTGAACACCTCCATTTTGGTACGTTTCGGCTCCCAAACGCCGAAAACCCGGAAGTAAATGCTCCAGTTTTCGAACGTTTTTTGGAAGCCGAACGTCTGACGCAGCTTCCGCTTGAGTGCAGGAAGCTCTTGCAACCAATCGGAAGCCGCGCCTCGATTGACAAACATTTCGGAAGCCAAACGGTCTTCCGGAATGGATTACGTTCGACAAGCGAGGTTTGACTGTATGTGGTCCAGTTCCAAGGATCCCCAGGCATGCACCTCCAGATGGTGGAGACGTCAGGCGCCATCCTGGCACCCAGGAATCTTCTCTTGGTCGCAAGTGGTCAACAGCCATCTGCAAAATGCGCCTGGTGCCTGGCTAATTTCGAAGGCTGCTTTATGGTGAAAGGCAGATAAGAAATCCTAATGATAATAATATTCCTTCATGTCGTGGCATACAGAATTTAAACTACCCATATACTGGTGGCGCTGTGGTTTAAACCACAGAACCTAGGGCTTGCCGATCAGAAGGTTGGCGGTTCGAATCCCTGCGACGGGGTGAGCTCCCATTGCTCGGTCCCAGCTCCTGCCAACCTAGCAGTTCGAAAGCACGTCAAAGTGCAAGTAGATAAATAGGTACCGCTCCGGTGGGAAGGTAAACGTTGCTCTGGTTCGCCAGAAGCAGCTTAGTCATGCTGGCCACATGACCCAGAAGCTGTACGCCGGCTCCCTCAGCCAATAAAGTGAGATGAGCGCCGCAACCCCAGAGTCCGCGACTGGACCTAACGGTCAGGGTTCCCTTTACCTTTATACTGGTGACAGAAGATTTTGCATTCTGTTGCTTTCACATTATGCCTTCACTCGGCATTTAAGGGCCTTTTTGTTTATTGGAGTTACACCTATGTAGGAACGGGGAATATACTCCTTCCTGTATTGCCTACAGCAGCAGTTTTTTTGGCAGATCTATGGGGTTACACAAGGAAAGGGAGGGAAAGCAATTCCTTTGGCAGCCGTGCTCAGAGGCCTTGTCCCCACCTTGGAACAAGGGTGGAGTTGGTTTTCGCCTTCTCGGCAGCGCCAACACCCTCAACAGATCTCCTCCCTTCTTTCCTTCCCCACCACCACTTGGGGGCAAGGTTAAGTGAGTTTTAAAAGCTCTGCCATTGACTCTCCTGCCTCTCCTGCTCAGGGGGAATGTCAATACTGTTTTCCTGGACTCCGCCTGGCGTTGTATCTAAAGGAAGGCGTTTTCGCATTGTCTTCCACGGCTCGCCCCAGGAAACATGATATCACACTTGAACAAAAGCGGGAAAGCTGACAGATCTATTGAGATGGGTGTGGCTACATAACACACCTAAAGCAGCCGAGCCTTGTGGATTGGCGGGTTTTCAGCGCTAGGGTTCCTCCATGTCTTCATTCCTCTCCCATTCCCTCCGTTCCCGCCCATGCCTATGTAATTTTAAGGGCTAAATCAGGGGTCACCTTTTCCAGCCATGGCATAGCTGTCAACTTTCGGATTTGAAAATAAGGGATTTTTTCAAACTTTCGGATTTGAAAATAAGGGATGCCGCGAGGGCGGTGTAATGGCACCAAGTAGCCTCGCCACCCTGGGCTCCAGAGGCTGCGCGCGAACGGGTGAGCGAAAGAGCGAGCGCATAGACGGCAGGCAGGCTGTCTGTCTGGTTGGGCGTGAGGGTCTGGCTGCACAAGGCATGCAAGTTCCACCCCCAGTCGGTCTCAGACTCCTTATTGGCAGCTGAGCAACGCAGCTGAGGAGCCTCCCTGGCCGGCAGGGAGGGAGAGGAGCTGCTTCCTTTGAAATCCGGGAAATTTAAGGGATATCAACAATCTGGGATAGCAGCGGGAAACGGCATTGGAATAAGGGAGTTTCCCGCAAAAAAAGGGAGGGTTGACAGCTATGAGCCATGGGCCGGTCCACCGCCCCTCAGACCATGTGGTGGGCCGAACTACATTTTGAAAAAAAATATGAACAAATTCCTATACCCCATAAATAAACCAGAGATGCATTTTAAATAAAAGGACACATTCTACTCATGTAAAAACACGCTGATTCCCGGACTGTCCCGATTGAGAAGGCGATTGGGCCGCATCCGGCCCACGGGCCTTAGGTTGCCAACCCCAGGGCTAAATGTTGAGGTTTCAAGGACAGAGCCAATGGGGCAATTACCAAAATAAGTACGGTATCTTCAGGGCAGCTGCTCATCATACAAGAGAAAAGATTCTCACCGGTGCGCAGAAGGGGTACAGTAGCTGTTGTTGTTTTTTATATAAAGAGCTGCAGCTGTGCTAAGTTCACTTTTAAAAACTAAATAAAGCTCCATTTTTGTACTGCCTTTATTCCAGAGAGGACCGAGTGGGGAACAGGGGTGTGTCCTCGCCCCCCTGCTTTTATCACACCGCCACCCCTGGATAGTACATTAGGCTGAGAGAAAGACACAGCCAAGGTCACGCAATGAACCTCATGGCTGCTGAGCAGGATTCGAACCCAGCTCTCCCTGGTGGACGTTGACCACTCTTGTGGAGACTCCACATGGAGTCTCAAAAAGTGCATTTCCTTTCTCCAAAAACTGACCTTTGTTCAGCAGCTGGCCATCTATAACGTTTTAACATACAACCTAACACGACACGAAGCATTCTGCGATCTCTTTCTCATCTGTTCAGTAGCAACTTTTTAGCCTGAATAAATTTTGAGGCCTCGCTAGATGCAGCGTCTCCTAACTCATTTGGGAATCACCAAGCAAGCTGCAAGCTAAGAGCCGGGCATATTTAAACCTGTTGATTTTTAACGGGCTGAAATTCATCTCATTTTCTCTTGGATTGTACCCATTGTACAGATATTTACACAAAGACCATACAGTACTTGTGGAACCACTGCGTATTCGGACAGGTATGAAGGTTAGCATTTGTTATGGACTTTTCTGCCATGTTTTCTCTTCAAGCGCTTGACGCTCAATGAAGCTAATGTGGGGATGCTGTTTTAGTACTCTAAAGCCTTTGCACACCTGGTTCCAGGTGACAAATCCCACTATCCCTGACCATTGGAGTTCTAGTAGTTTATCAGATATAGATTTTGCTGCTCCCAGAAGAACTGAATAGAAAGTTTTTGGGGGTGAACTCTGGACTCATTTACCAACTTTTTGTTATTTATAGCATGTTTTACAACCTAGTTTTCAAATTTCCTGAACCAACGCACAAGTATTCTTTTTAACAGAGGGGACTGTTAAAAAGAAATACCATAAACACGGCAATGATTGTGGCATCACCCCTCCAGTGTAAATGGTTAGCAATAAGTGATGGTGGGGGGGGGAAACCTGCTCCCCCCTTCTTATTTACCCTCACAAGCATACTTTGCAATGGGCTCCTCTTATTCCTATTGTACGGATGAACCAGTGAGGTAAGTAATAATGTATTGGATAAACTCATGCAGTGAATCCATGGCTATGGAGGATTTGAACCCAGACCACCCAAGCCAACATGCTAGTTATCACAGGTTTCGCTCTACTTTTCTTATTCCACCTGCCTTGCTTCGCAAAGTTTTTCTTACAGTGCAGCCCTATAAACAGCTCCTTTAAAAAGCCACATTGAATTCAATGGGACTTACTCCTGAGTGATTATAAAATTGCAACCTGGGTCCCATCTCAAATTTGTTTAGGATTGCAGCCTTAATGTTGCAGCGTAGGAAGGCTGCCTGGAGATAAGGGAAGTGAGCAATACTTCGGATAAACGGAGAAAATGTAAAAGGAAAAGGAACAAGCAACATTTTCTCATTTTAAGTATCACTATCATCTTTAACTGAAGTAGCAAAACATCTCCCGCCGTTACAATCTTGCGTTTAATTGCCAAGCACTAATTATAATAAATGCCATACTTTGCAGTTCTCACAAATGTATATAAACAATGGATGCTAACTCTGCCATTAAGCAGTGATTTAAATCCGTTTGTAATGTAAGCACTCACATTAAATGCATCTATCACAACATTTTACTCCATTAGTGCTTAGATTCGCTAAGTGAAAGGGATGTAATGAGAGATTTCAAAAGTAAAAAACACACCCTGATATTGTAGGTGTGTCAAGTTTCTTTGCAAAGCGCCCCGGGGAACAAAATTGGGAGTCCTTTTCTCAGCAAATTCTCAGAAGGTTGATGCGCTACTTCTGAACCAAGTTAGGAATGGTCGCATGATCACCATCAATATCCCCATTCTCGAAAAGATTTACACCAATCTGAAATGTACATTTGACTCAAGCAAACACCTGCAAAGTTAGCTACATGCATCCTCCCCGCAACATAATTCTCAAAAAATAATAATGTGTGACAGGCAGGATTCCATCATAATAAGCTGTACAGCTGGGTGCCTTCTCTGGGACAAAATGAACCGAGGATTACAGGATCGAACGAGGCAGGGGAAATGGATTTTGCAATCTGACTATTCCTTGGTGCATTACAGAAGTTCACTGGCATGCTCTGACAGACCCTCCTGAGTAACTGAAGGAGTCCTACCTGAAAGAAGGAAGCTGAACCCGCAGAAAACCAGAAGTGGAAAAACAGTCCCTGCTTTGCCAAGTATATCCATCCAGTTCACGGGATAACAGATGCCCCTTTCAGTGGTAAAAAAGACCCCTTAGGCGCTGCTCTTCGCTTGCATCGCGATGCCCAGGAAGCAACAAGTTAACTGCAAGACCCAGAGCAGGCTAGGACAAAACTCTGCGGCTGTCTGAGCAAGCAAAGGGAGTTTTAAGTTCCTTTTTCCTGTTTCCTCTGTAGATTAGGATGGGGGAAAGGCAGGATCTTAAAGGCATTCTGCATCAGCAGGATTCGAGAGGCTCTCTGCGAGCTCCATCCATCTCCTACATCTAAGCACTTATCTGCAACTCTGGGGAGCGGGGTGGGGGGGGGGAAAGAGGACTGCACTTTGAGAACCCCCAACAGGTCACGGCCAGCGCTGTCAGAAACAATAGGGACATCCTCCAATAGGAAGGATTAAGAGAATAACAAGCCCCTCCGCCTATGTGTGGTATGTGAACATGTGCCAGTCCACCTCCTCTTCTAATTACTCCCAGAGATACTATTCAAACTTGCAGGCCCCCATAAAAGGCTTTTAGGGTGGGGTAGGGGAGAAAAAAATCCTTTTGTTTTCTTGATTTATCTGCTTATAATGGCTAACTTCTGGATTCTCGGGGGTCATCCTAGTCTCCAGAACCTGATCTGGAATCCCCCAGGGGCCTCGTTGATGGTCAGGTTCTGTAATAAGCAAAGCGGGCACCATACTTGGCAGTTGGAATCCTTCTTGGCTTTTCAGCCAAGTGGGTGGGTGGTGCGAGATTGATTTTTTAAGGGCTAGGGGAGGGAGGGGGGTGGTTTGATGCGCTGCTTCCTGAAAGCCCGTACCTTAGAAGTAAGATCAGCAATCATGCTGTTTAGAAAGCAATGTAGCACAGGTGCCCTTCCTCAAGAGTAATAATAATAATAATAATAATAATAATAATAATAATAATAATATTACCGAGGGCCTTCTCGGTGGTGGCGCCCACCCTGTGGAACGCCCTCCCATCAGAGGTCAAAGCGATCAACAACTACATGACCTTTAGAAAATACCTGAAGGCAGCCCTGTTTAGGGAAGTTTTTAATCTGTGATATTTTAATGTATTTTTATATTTGTTGGCAGCCGCCCAGAGTGGCTGGGGAGACCCGGCCAGATGGGCAGGGTACAAATTAATAATAATAATAATAATAATAATAATAATAATAATAATAATAATTTCTTATTTATACCCTGCCCATCTGGTTGGGTTTCTTCAGCCACTCTGGGCGGCTTCCAACAGAATATTAAAATACAATAATCCATCAAACATTAAAAGCTTCCCTAAACAGAGCTGCCTTCAGATGTCTTCTAAAAGTCTGGTAGTTGTTTTTCTCTTTGACATCTGGTGGAAGGGCGTTCCACAGGGCGGGTGCCACTACCGAGAAGGCCCTCTGCCTGGTTCCCTGTAACTTGGCTTCTCGCGGTGAGGGAACCACCAGAAGGTCCTCGGAGCTGGACCTCGGTGTCTGGGCAGAACGATGGGGGTGGAGACGCTCCTTCAGGTATACAGGACCGAGGCCATTTAGGGCTTTAAAGGTCAGCTCCAACACTTTGAATTGTGCTCGGAAACGTACTGGGAGCCAATGTAGGTCTTTCAAGACTGGTGTTATGTGGTCTCGGTGGGGTCAGCAAACTTTTTCAGCAGGGGGCCGGTCCACTGTCCCTCAGACCTTGTGGGGGGCTGGACTATATTTTGAAGAAAAAAATGAACGAATTCCTATGCCCCACAAATAACCCAGAGATGCATTTTAAATAAAAGCACACATTCTACTCATGTAAAAACACGCTGATTCCCGGACTGGATTGAGAAGGCGATTGGGCTTGATCCGGGGCCCCCTGGGCCTTAGTTTGCCTACCCATGCTCAAGAGATTAGCAAAGGAGACAAAGAGCTGCAACAAAATGTTGCAGCATGGAGGGTCTTGTTCACTGTTCCAGTCAGCCAGTCACGCTCTTTTCACAGATGTCCCATCCCATTTCCCCTCCTCTCAGTTTCTTCCCCTGCTACATTTCCAACTGAGAACTGAGCTCACATTTGATAAGGAAAGAACTGCCAGATGTTTCTAAGCAGCGTTAGTTGGCTTTGGGCGAGCAGAATTAAGCTGTTAATTTGGCGAGGGTTAATTTTATTTTCTCTGGATATATATGTCTGCTTTGGGGTGGGTGGGCACGCAGCAATTTGCCTGAATTGTAGGCTGGGCAGAGCAACAAATCTCGGATATATTTCTCCCAAACAGATGTGTCTATAAACTGCTCCAACATGATGTTTTGGGGACATGGAGGTCAGAGGCAGAGCTAGCTGCTCCTGCACCCAGGGGCGGGGCTTGTTGCCCATGGGGGTGGGGCTAGCTGCCTGTGGGGGCGGGGTGAGCATCCCAGGGTGGCGGGGTGGCGATGTCACCCCCCCAGGGATGACACCCGGGGCGGGTTGCACCCACTGCACCCTCCTTCCTCCCTCAATGATGGAGGTGATTCAGAGCATCAATTCCATTTTTCCTTCTAGGCCATCATCAAATAGCATTCTCTGATGCTACAATGACACTGGGAGGGTTAAATCCCACGTACATTTACACTGAAGTAAGTCCTACTGTATCCGGTGGAACTTACTTCCAGGGAAGTGGATATAGGATTGAAGCCAAAGTTGGAATCGTGAACATGCTTACTAAAGAAGAAACCCCACTGGACACAGCGGGACTTATTTCTGTGTAAGCACAAGAATATTGAGCTGTGAAGTTGCCGAATTATTCTAATGATCTGCTAAATAAGAGCGTTAAAAATCCTCTGGAGTGTCTTCTACTAAATTTACATACAAATTTATTAATGGACAGTACAGTGGTACCTCTGGTTAGGTACTTAATTCGTTCCGGAGGTCCGTTCTTAACCTCAAAACATTCTTAACCTGAAGCACCACTTTAGCTAATGGGGCCTCACCCTGCCACTGCGCCACCGCTGCGCCGATTTCTGTTCTCATCCTGAAGCAAAGTTCTTAACCCGAGGTAATATTTCTGGGTTAGCAGAGTCTGTAACCTGAGGCGTCTGTAACCTGAAGCGTATGTAACCCGAGGTAGCACTGTAGTCAGTTTCAGTGAGCAAATCTCTATTTTCAAGAAGATGGATGTGGTGTTGTTTAAAGGGGTTGTTATGTTTTTAAAAACTGCAAGGACTCCAGAGGTTATCTTTTTTTGGACAACAGGTAATCTTTCCTATGAGTGGGGTTTTCTTCAGCCACCAGAATATAAGTCAGTCCGGTGAACAAGCCAATCTATATAATGGAAGTCTTTGCTTTCGGGGAAGTAAACAGTTGTGAGAATCCACTACATGCACTATTCTGCTTGGGAACCTTGTTGTTGTTGTTTAGTCATTTAGTCGTGTCCGACTCTTCGTGACCCCATGGACCCTTAGCTGAATCTAAACAGAGCTTTGCAAACCTATAAACTGCATTTTGGCGGGGAGGCGGGTGGAATTTGCAGGATCAACACCCTCATGCGATGCTCCATTTGCACGGCATAATTCAAGAGGACCTAAGAGGTTTGCCCCAGCTCATTTCCTCCTGTTACTATCTCCTCCGAGAAGTTAAAAGAAGCTAAGTTTGGTTCAGCGTTATGCATATCCTGCTTTGGAAACAGTTCACGAATGCCAAAAGCCACAAGAGAACAAAAGACAGATTTTTCGAGAGCTCGGAGAAACACTAGTGCCCTAGAATCCTATTTCTGGACAAGGGCAAAAATAGGGCAAGTATTCCTCAGAATGTCTAAGAGGAAATAAAGATGGACAGTTTACAGGGCAGTTGCTCACTATTGCTCTCACCCAAGAAGGAGCAGAAGATGATATAAGGATGGAAGGCTAAGGCCAACTGGGTTATGTACCAGGGATGGGGGACTTGTGGCCATGCAGAAATTGTTGGCCAGGGAGGTACCATAGCGGTGGCAGGTAGCAAAAATGGAGCCCGGTCAAAATGAGCCAGTTTTGGTATCGAGTGCCTGGTCCATATGTTGCATCAGGGTTTGGCAACCTTTTTTTTGACCAGTGGCAACACCTGGAATTTTGAAAGAAAGAAAGAAAAAGTGCTATGGGTGCCAGTCACAAAACAGCTGTCATGTGGGGGAATGGAAGGGGCGGGGATGGCAGGGTGGATAAAAATCAATGATTAAAAAAAATAAATCAAAAAATTCAGATTTTTTGGATTTAAATCGGATTTTTAAAAATTTAAATGGATTTTTTGGATTTTTAAAATAAAATGCTTTTGGAGGAAAAATCTTTCTAAAGATAGTTTTCTGTTTAAGTTACATTATAGTCCAAAGGCTATTCACCAGGAAATAAGGATTTCTTTTAAGTTTTTCATGTGTACTGAAACTCAGTCTAAGTTGGGTTAAAAAAAAAAGTTTAGCCACATAGTTAACAAACATGGATACATATGCTATAATGTTATTGTTTTAGTTAAATAAATTGTTTAAATTGTTATTAAGGAAATGATTATTTTTCTCCTTCCAATAAAGTACAGCAGAAAAGTTGTCCATATATAAACAGTTAACTTATTAAACCTCACAATAATTTCATAATTATCTGTCTATGCATTTCTAATAGTATAACCAAATCAGTTATTTCTGATATAGCTGTAAAAACTACTCTGAAAAATTTATTATTCCAAAAATGAAATCTCCATCTGGTTGTAAATACTAAGATTATACCAGCAAGAATGTCTTTCTGTAAACAAAATGATTTAAATCAAGTCTTACGGACTAGTGTTTTAAATCGTTTTGATTTAAATCAAATCCACCCTGGGGGATGGCATATCACAAAATGAATCCAGTTGGAGCATGACACAAAATTGGAAATTTGCAGGTACCATAGGATGTTTTTGTGCCACCTGTGGGCACCATACTGGCAACCTTTGTATTACATCAGTGGCATGGTGGAAAGAATGGACGCATTGCCTGAAGACCCTCCAAGTGTCCCTATTTCCCAGGAACTGTCCCGGATTTACAGAATCCCGGTTTCTGATTTGATCCCAGAATGTCCCGCTTTTCCTTAGGACATCCCGCTTTTCATCAAAGAAATGTTGGAGGGCATGAGAAGAGAAGACTCCCTGGAAAAGACCCTGATGTTGGGAAGGATGGAGGGCACAAGGAGAAGGGGACGACAGAGGACGAGATGGTTGGACAGTGTTCTCGAAGCTACCAACATGAGTCTGACCAAACTGTGGGATGCAGTGGAAGACAGGAGTGCCTGGCGTGCTCTGGTCCATGGGGTCACGAAGAGTTGGACACAACTAAATGACTAAACAACAACAACAATGTTCAGAACACTTCTCAAGCTGCCATATTCCTCTTTGCCACATGACAACTGCCATGCAGATTTCCAGAGATCTTCTATGATATACACTGTGTATATCTTAAAAAGCAGAGACATCACCTTGCCGACAAAGGTCCGTATAGTTAAAGCTATGGTTTTCCCAGTAGTAATGTACGGAAGTGAGAGCTGGACCATAAAGAAGGCTGATCGCCGAAGAATTGATGCTTTTGAATTATGGTGCTGGAGGAGACTCTTGAGAGTCCCATGGACTGCAAGATCAAACCTATCCATTCTTAAGGAAATCAGCCTTGGGTGCTCACTGGAAGGACAGATCCTGAAGCTGAGGCTCCAATACTTTGGCCACCTCATGAGAAGAGAAGACTCCCTAGAAAAGACCCTGATGTTGGGAAAGATTGAGGCCACAAGGAGAAGGGGACGGCAGAGGACGAGATGGTTGGACAGTGTTCGCGAAGCTGACCAAACTGCGGGAGGCAGTGGAAGACAGGAGTGCCTGGCGTGCTCTGGTCCATGGGGTCACGAAGAGTCGGACACGACTAAACGACTAAACAACAACAACAATGGTAGAAATGTCCCTATTTTAATCGGTCATGGAATTATGTGACTCCCGAGCCAAGGAGATAAGTAACTATACAACCCTTAGAAGACATCTGAAAGCAGCTCTGTATAGAGAAGTTTTTTTAATGTTCAATGTTTTCTTATGTTTTTATATGTGTTGGAAGCAACCCAGAGTGGCTGGGACAATCCAGTCAGATGGGTGAGGTATAATAATAATAATAATAATAATAATAATAATAATAATAATCCTATATAATAATTCCCTAATGTCCCCACGTCCGGGTGTGTGTCAGTGGAAATTTTCCACTGCGCATGTCCCAGGCGGACGGACGCAGGGATTGGAGGACGGGAGAGGGGGGCGTGTCCGAGAGGCAGCGGCGGCGCACGCGCGTCTCAGTTGGGGCACCGCCGCTGCCTGGAACGGAGCTCGCGTCGCTCTCCTCTGAGCGATCCGCCGAGGGAGCGCCGGCTCCTGAGGCTGCCCGCCCGTGCTGCTTACAAGCAGCACGGACAGGCAGCTCCAGGAGCCGCCCCTCTCTCGGCGGCAACGGCGCTCCCTCGGCGGATCGCTCAGCGCTGACTGAGCGATCCGCCGAGGGAGCGCCGGCTCCCGAGGCTGCCCGCCCGTGCTGCTTACAAGCAGCACGGACAGGCAGCTCCAGGAGCCGCCCCTCTCTCGGCCGCAACGGCGCTCCCTCGGCGGATCGCTCAGCGCTGACTGAGCGATCCGCCGAGGGAGCGCCGGCTCCTGAGGCTTCCCGTCCGTGCTGCTTTAAAGCAGCACGGACAGGCAGCTCCAGGGGCGACGTCGGCGCCGGAGAGCTTTCTAGCGCCCGTTTTTTGTAACGGGCTTAATTTACTAGTAATAATAATAATTGAATAGGACCTCCTTATTTTCATCAGAGAAATGTTGGAGGGTTAAGTGCCTTTGCCATGTAAAGGGTGAGTAAATTGGGGGAGGAGAGGACATTTTGCAAAAAAAAAAAAAGGGGGGGGAGAATAGCTGTGCTCAGAAAACCTAGGCTGCCCTTTTTTGTTTCTTAGCCAAAATACTGCTTTTTTCCATGGCTATGTGGTTCCAACTACTGCTTTTGGTTGTCCTGCAGCAGACTGTGAAAAAGAGCCGGAAGCTACTTAGCTTTGGAAATATGCTGTGTGTCATTTCAAGGTTGGAACTTGAACTCAGCTCTGTAAAACGGCGAAACACATCGTCCTTCCCTCCTCATTCTTCCCTCTCCCGTTTTAATACAAAAATAAGGAATGTTTGGTTTGGAAACCGTTCATTTATGCTCTCCTGGCACTTCCTTGATTAATGTCTCAACATTGTTCTTGGTTAGAATGGCCACCTCTGTACACAACAATTTTCTGGCACATCAAGTTCTTGCGATGTGCCCAGTTGCAAAACTGACTTTATGGTTTCCGATGTACACCCACCCCACCTAAACATCAAATTTGCATGCATATAATAAACAGATAGGTCAAATGACAGACCTCCTTAATGTGGCACTTCTGGGAAATTTCAAGGCTGGAACTACAAGGGCAAATTCTGAGATTTTTCAGAGAGAATTACTAATTTGGTGGCTGATGAGTCACACACATTAATTAAAGTTCAAGGTCAACCCAAAGCCCAGTAAATCCTGCACAGATGCTTGTCTTCTATCATTTGGAGGTAATGAGATTTGACTAATAGTTGGCATTTTGAGGTGATGTGGTAGAAAGCTGAGGGGAAGGGGTGGGGGAAGCAACTGGCATTCAGATTTACCCAGCCCCAGAAATTGCATTTTGCTGCCTTCCACGGAAACAGGTCACAGAAACCCACAGTTTTACCAGGACCGCAATACTTCAGGACTGCCTCTTCCCATATGAACCTATCTGGTCCCTGAGATCATCTTCCGAGGCCCTCCTTTGTGTGCCTCCTCGAGACGTCAGGAGGGTGGCAACACGAGAACAGGGCCTTCTCTGCAGTGGCTCCCCATTTGGGGAATGCTTTCTCCAGGAAGACACGCCTGGCGCCTTCATTAAACACCTTTAGGTGCCAGGCAAAAATGTTCCTTTTTAACCAGACCTTTGGTCGACCTGATCAACATCCCATACCCGTTTAAAATGTGGCTCTTTTGTAAAAAGAAATTACCAGAGAGTGGGACATATACAGAGTTTATGTAAAAGAACACTGTCAAAATATTAATCCGTTGGCAGGCTTCGATTGAGTTTCTGTGTGTAAACAGGAAAACTTTATAAAATTTAAAGTAAGTTAAACAACATGGAGAAAATAAAGTTAAGTGCGTATTCAAGGAATCCAATTCGGGAACATAATGGGAAGATTGGAGGTCACATTAAATTTAATTACAAAACAAGTATCAATTAAGGAATGAATTACTGTATATACTCGAGTATAAGCCTAGTTTTTCAGCACATTTTTTGTGCTGAAAAAGCCGCCCTCGGCTTATACTCAAGTGAGGCAGGCAGTGGCTCCTATGAAGCTTTCCCAGGTTTTTTGTGGTGAAATTGGGTGCCACGGCTTATATTCAGGTTGGCTTATACTCGAGTATATACGGGTAATTATGGAATTTTTGTCTTTAACCTTTATTGATCATTTCTGTTATACAGTTTTAAAACCAATAAAGCATTCAAAAAAAAAAAAAGTGGCTCTTTTTTGTGGGGGGGTGTTATTGGGTTATTGCTTTTATTTTTATTTTATATACTGCAATCTTTTTATGTGAACTGCCCTGAGACCTTCGGGTATAGGGCGGTATATAAATTCAATCAATAATTATAATTATTATTGCAATGTGCTCTATGGTGGGCTGCCTTTGAAAAGGGCTTGGGAACTTCAAATGGCCCAAAATGCAGCGGCCAGATTACCGGCTGGGGTTCCCTTCAGATCTCATATAAGTTATAACGCCCGTTTAAAACCAGCTGCGCTGGTTGCCAGTTTGTCTGCAGACCCAATTAAAAGTGATCACATTAGTGTTTATAGCCCGAAACAACTCAAAGTGCTCCAAATACCTGAAAGACTGCCTCCTTCCCTACAGAATCTCTTGGGTGCTGAGGGCTGCAGAGGACACCCTTGCGGCTGTTCGACTGCCTTCAGAAGTTTGGGTGGGTGGCAGCCCAGAAGAGGGTGTTCTCTGTGGCAGTGCCCAAATTCTGGAACTCCCCAGAGATGCGACTGGCACCTTCATTATATGGCTTTTGGCAAATGCTGAAGACGCACCTCCTCACCAGTGTGGTGTAGTGGTTAAGAGCGGTGGACTCATAATCTGGTGAACCGGGTTCGTGTCTCCGCTCCTCCACATGCAGCTGCTGGGTGACCTTGGGCTAGTCCCACTTCTCTGAAGTCTCTCAGCCCCACTCACCTCACAGAGTGTTTGTTGTGAGGGAGGAAGGGAAAGGAGAATGTGAGCCGCTTGGAGACTCCTTCGGGTAGTGATAAAGTAGGATATCAAATCCAAACTCTTCTCTGGCTTTTGACACTTGAAATGTATATTTTTAGGGCCCAACCAATTTCTGTACTTTTAAGTTGTTTAAAACTGTTTTTAATATTCTGTTTTAATTGTTGTAACACGTCCTGGGACATTTGGATGAAGGGTGGGTAAGGTAAAGGACCCCTGGGCGGTTAAGTCAAGTCAAATTCAACTATGGGGTGTGGCGCCTATTTCAGGCCAAGGGAGCTGGCATTTGTCCGCAGACCGCTTTTCCAGGTCACGTGGCCAGCAGGGCTAAACCATTTCTGGTGCAACGGGACACCGTGACAAGTGCCAGAGCGCACAGAAATGCTGTTTGCCTTCCTGCCACAGTGGTACCTATTTCTCTACTTGCACTGGCATGCTTTGAAACTGCTAGGTTGGCAGGAGCTGGGACCGGGCAGTGGGAGCTCACCCGCTCACAGGGATTCGAACTGCCAACCTTACGATCGGCAAGCCCAAGGGGCTCAGTGGTTGAGGCCACAGCGAGGTAGGTAATAAATTGTATTACTACTACTACTAATAAATGCAGGAAAGACTTGTTCCTATTTTGGGGTGGGATTCAATTGCATACCAGCAAATTCAGCTTGTGCAATTCCAGCCGATTTGGTGCTTGGCGGCCACAAATACCTTTCTAATGCCCAGATTTTTTGTGATAAGGTGGGAAAAGGCACTGGAAAGCGGTCGGACACCGCTTAGTAGTGTTTGGGCTGGAAAAAAATCCCCGCACATCACTTTCTAAAGAGCACCTGCCAGACCATTAAGTCATCTAAAATTACTGAGTCCCATAGTGCCTTTTCTTGTCCTGTCCCAGCAGTTTGTTGCAGAAGTAGACACTGCTTTCCTAAGCATTTGAGGTTGGAATCTTTGTTCTGGCAAAATACAGGACAGGACGGAGGTGGGGGGTGACTGGAGGGCAACTTTTTTTCCACCTTGTGGTGCAACGATTTTCAAAACAATCCAACACAATCCATCGCAGCCTAACAGAATGGCCCCTCTGGAATTTGTCACACACACAAATTTGTAAACTTGTCTATTTCTTGCTGCCCAGAGCTAAAATATATGAATTTTCAGAATCCTTTCACATATATGCAGTACTATACAGCAATATGTGGGACGCCGGTGGTGCTGTGGTTTAAACCACAGAGCCTAGGGCTTGCCGATCAGAAGGTCGGCGGTTCGAATCCCTGTGACGGGGTGAGCTCCCGTTGCTCGGTCCCAGCTCCTGCCCACCTAGCAGTTTGAAAGCACATCAAAGTGCAAGTAGATAAATAGGTACCACTCCGGCGGAAAGGTAAACGGTGTTTCCGTGCGCTGCTCTGGTTTGCCAGAAGCGGCTTAGTCATGCTGGCCACATGACCCGGAAGCTGTACACCAGCTCCCTCAGCCAGTAAAGCGAGATGAGCGCCGCAACCCCAGAGTCGGACACGACTGGACCTAATGGTCAGGGGTCCCTTTACCTTTATACAGCAATATATGCAGACCAGGTGGAGAGGGGGATAAATTAATAGGGAGGCATATTCTAATGAGGGGATGAACTATGTTCCACATGTTAAATTTCAGAAAGAGAGAAAAAAATATGAGGTGGGGAGGTGGGCAAGCCTTGTAGGGAGCAACACCTCCCCGCTCTCCTGTCTCAAATATTATGCAGATAACTATGTCCAAAATTGGGGTTTCTGGGCTACACTGATACAAAACTGCTTGTTTCTAGAGCCTCAGAACCTGTTGCTCTTGGAGGGAATTTTTTGAGGGAGGAAATGGACAGTCAGTCTTGAAGTACCTATAGGTTAATGAGAAAAGCTTCATGGGAAAAGAAAATAGGAACATATAACGCTACAGGCAGGGTTTTTGTTTATGGTAGAAGACCTGCAAAGGACAGAACAAAAGCTGGTGAGCTTTCCCATGCTCTTTTGTAAAATCAATGCCATGTCGCAAGGAGCCCATGAGAAGAGCAAAAGCGAATTTCATTCCTTATGTTTATTCAGTAGGTGGGATCTTCCCATCGTTCATCAAAACGTGTTGTTTTAATGCAAAGGGATTTCAGTGGGCAAACCGAGCGACTGAGGAAGGTGCCTGTGAGGATATTAGACACCAACTTTACCTCAGCAAAAAAAAAAAGTTTTTTAAAAAAGACTCTCACTGCAATAACTGAAAGCTCTCCCCAAAAGGAAGGAAGAGATATTAGTGGGAATTTCCCCTAGATAACAGATTCAGGCCTATACAAATCCTGTTGTGTCTTATCTAGATATATTGTAATATAAAGGAAAGAAAACTCAGAATGCAACAGATTTACCAGGTTGAGCAGGAAATCGGTTAATATATGTATGTTTTCGCTTTTTAATAGTGCTCTCACTATGCTCAAGTTAACCAAATGGTACACTGGAATTCACTTTACAAAAAAATAAAATCTATTGGGTGTCCAATATGGTCTGGAAGGCAAATTCTGTGTAAATAATCTGCCAACGGATGAGTGGCAAAATCATGTGTCAGAGAGGACATTATAGGTTGTACAGTTGTACCTTGGAAGTCAAACGGAATTCCCCCGCTGGAAAATGCAGATAGTGGGTTTCTTTCATATATCAACAGGAATGGATTTCCACATAACGGGGGCAGCCACGCTAAAAACCCTGCTCTAAATTAATGAGGATCAGACATCCGATATCTTTGACACTTGAAGGCTAAATTCTCCTGGAGAATGAAGTATTTTTTGACTGGAGAACTGCATTGGAAGATTCAGGTAAGGGCAAAGGATAGCTGTGTTTCAGTTAATGTATTGGTTTGGGAACTGAAAATTAGGTAGGTTCGCATTAAAAGGTAAAATGAACACGTTTCTCCTTTACGTCTGCATGAATTTAGAAACAATGCTATGTTCAGAGTCGAGCCAAAAACCCATTTCCCTGAATTCTGAGGCATGAGAACTTGTATCCTATGGCATGTGATCCCTATGAAATAATATTATCTGGAAAATAATGCTGGATAATTCATTGAGTTTCTTTAATTATTTATTGTTACATATCTGATTTTATACCAACAATTCACCCCTCTCCCTTTATTAAAAATTCTTAAAATAAGATGGATAGAATTATTTTCTTAACTTAGTAAGGCCAAAATGATGTAAATTACATTGCTTTCAATAAACCATTGGCTGAGAATAGAGGACTAAATCCAGCGAAGCTAATTTTGAAGAAACAAATTCCTGGTTGTTGTTAACTAGCCAGAATGAAAAATGCACATAGATATTGCTGCTGTGTACTGGGGGAGTGTGTAGCACTGTAAATAATTCTTTTCACTGGTCCACGGACATACGAAGGAAGTGCCTAAGCTCAGGTCCTGCTGCTCTGTAAAGCTTCGATGAGAGTTTTGTTATATTCTGCAATCTGCTTTGTCACATTCTTCATTACAGGCCGGAAATCACTTTCCTGGCTTTTCGTTGCTATAACTGATGATAAAAAGATAAGGAAAACTCTCCAACGTGCATCAGAGGGCAGAATTCAATGTCAGGCTAAAATAAACATTTGGTCTGCACAAGCATATCTGCTTGCCAGACAGAATGACCCCCCCTCCCCTCATGCCATTCTGGGGGTCCTTGCGACCCCCAAAGCAAAAAATTTGGGGGGCAGAAAGGGGGAAAACCCCATTGTGCAAGTGGAAGCAAGTGCAAGTGTGGTGTAGTGGTTAAGAGCGGTAGACTCGTAATCTGGTGAACCGGGTTCGCGTCCCCGCTCCTCCACATGCAGCTGCTGGGTGACCTTGGGCTAGTCACACTTCTCTGAAGTCTCTCAGCCCCACTCACCTCACAAAGTGTTTGTTGTGGGGAAGGAAGGGAAAGGAGAATGTTAGCCGCTTTGAGACTCCTTCGGGTAGTGATAAAGCGGGATATCAAATCCAAACTCTTCTTCTCTTCTTGTGCATGATTTCCACTAATGTAGTTTGTTAGGTGGATTGTGTCCTAAGTTATAGATATTAAAATCTCCATGTACAATAGTTCCTACCTGGAAAAACAGCTATTTCACTATACATTTGCACCATTCTCATTGAGATTTTGCAGGATGATACAGATGATCGTGAGTGAGAAAAGCAGTTTGGTCATCTGTGTGGGCTCTGAGTGTACAGAAGGAAGGCATTCTCCCCCCCCCCCCCAAATGATATCTCAGCAAACCAAACTACTTTAGGATTGTCAGCTGCCTCAGATAAACTATAACGGAAGAGATTATAGGTGAGAGCTAACAGTAGTCATACTCAGAGTAAACCCATTTAAATCAGTTACAGGTAGGTAGCCGTGTTGGTCTGCCATAGTTGAAACAAAATAAAAAATTCCTTCCAGTAGCATCTTAGAGACCAACTAAGTTTGTTCTTGGTATGAGCTTTCGTGTGCATGCACACGAAAGCTCATACCAAGAACAAACTTAGTTGGTCTCTAAGGTGCTACTGGAAGGAATTTTTTATTTTGTTTCCATTTAAATCAGTCGACTTAAACAACTTAATGGGTCTAGTCAGATTATGACTAAGGTTGGATATCATCCATAATTTCCTGGCAAAAGTCTCTTCATAGCCATTGTCTCCTGTAGAACAAATAAAACAGTCCCTTTCTTTGGATATAATTATCTATATATGTGAACGTCAAGACATATGATGGTTATCTGTAACACGTGGAATAAGTCGTCTTTGTCCCTGAAATCAGCTCTCTTTGTACCTCAGGCTTTCAGAATAAAATGCTGAGAATGGGCATGATTCAGCAAATGTTAAGCAAGCCAACTGATTTAAGATACTTAAGCACCTGATTATGTTCTTATATAATAATAATAATAATAATAATAATAATAATAATAATAATAATAATAATAATTTATTATTTGTACCCTGCCCATCTGGCTGACTTTCCCCAGCCACTCTGGGCGGCTTATTAAAGTTTCAAATGTCTAGCACATACTTGGTTTTGGAATAATGACTTATAGCTTAACTCTAACTCTACCTATTCAGAAGTATCACTTCAAATAACTGCACTCCTTTGGGTTACCTTTTTTGAGTAAAAGCAGTTTTTAAAAAAACTATTTACCGTGATTATTTTCAGCATCTTTTTAAAAAGGATACATTCTTTCATGACAAAGTTATTTTGTTCATGGTGTTGCCATTTCCTTTCCAAATTCGTAAGCTGCAATTACAAAATGAAAAAAGATAGCAAAAAATAGCCACTTGTGTAACAACAAACCCCCTTAATTTAATATTGTTTTATTTATTATTAAATGTATATTCTGCCCTTCCACCCGAAGGATTCTACCAAGTGAATAAGATCAAGCACAATTCATATAATAGGCACAAATCTATACTACGGTATTTAGAAGTCCCACTATGTTCACTGGGGCTTACTCTCTAGTAAGTATGTCTATGTCGGTAGCCTTACTAAAATCAGTTAAGTCTCACTGGTTTTCAGTAAGTTAGACATTTGCTTAATCAGAGCTGCAGAGAAATTACAAGAACTGATAAGGATTCCAGCAAAGCACGTGTAGTTTGTAACTACACTGCATCAAAAAGATGGTTTGCAATCCATGCAAGCAATGAGAATATCGTCTTTCATTACAGTGTAGAGACTATGATTTATGCATGACACTGAACTCTCATTATCTGTGTTTCTTTTTGGTTAACAACTGTTTTCAGAATATGTAAGGCTTATCATGCAACGTATCTCGAAACTATATTGGGCCCTGAACTGCACAGAAGAAACTTCCTCATTTCCATAGCGAAATTTCCTGTCTGATGCCAAAAGCTATGATAAGAGCAGGACTGCGTTGAGAAGATTGTAAGACCGCAGGCTAAATGTTGGGACTCCGACAACACTTAAAGCATCAACAGGAAGGCAATATGGCTATTATATTGATGGCTGCTTCCTAACAATGCAATTTGTAGAGCATTGATTTGCTTGGCTGGTGCTACTGTTCAAAGTTTGTGCCATCAAGACATGCAAGCTATTTGCAATGAATATTTCAGAATAGCTCTGGGGAAGCTAACGTTTAGTATGTGAGTGTAGTGCTATTTGGTATACCTTCCAAACCAACAATTGCACATCGCAATTTCTGCTCAGAAAAAGAGCTCGATGCACTTTATTGAGCCTCTGATGGCTAGTAGATTTGGGGATACAATGCAACAGGTGACAAAGAAAAGCTTCAATACATTTTACAGGGTGACTTGTGTGCCACACTCAGCATAAATACAGCTGAGCCTTTCAAATTATCAAATTGTATCGTGAAATCCCATTTGGTTTCCACCATTCCCTCTGCTTTCCCGTCGTCAGTCACTGAGTGTCGTTGTTTATGTAGCCAAAATAGTAACACTCATGTAAAAAAGGGAGTTATCAGCAGGATCAGAGGAAACCCAAGGTTTCTGAAAGTAACTCTGGGAGGAAAAGCTGGTTGGAGGTGTTGGTGTTAGGGAAGAATGGGATGAAGTGGATGGAATCCTAAACAGGGAACATTTCACAGTGCAAAACAGTTGTTGCAGGTCCCACTTATTATATATTCTGCACCACTGACTCTCAATTGTTCGACCATGAACGTGCAAAAAGAAAACACAACTATTTGGGAGCTGAATATTCTTAAGTCTGCCAAATTCAAAACTGGTATGGAAGAGGGAGAGTTATCTCTTTCCCCCATGTTACCCCTGCCCTCAATTTCCCCCAGCAAACCTGTCATTTTTCACAGCAATAAATTCTCAGGGTAAAAGCTCCATTCCATTAACAGAATGGCAGGAGTGAAAGAGCAGAGAGCTCAGAGAATTATAGAAATATTAGACTTGCCTGAGATTTGGCATGGTTAGTACATATTCACATTCACTCTTTTTTCTTCGGTATGGACGAGTTTCTCCAAAATAATCTCAATTACTCTAATATTATTTTATGTATCTACTGTAATATTAATATAATTGCTCTTTAGTTCCTAACTGGAAGAGTTCTGTGTTTCTTTTTTCTAATTTAGTCCTGCCACGAGCAGCATCTTATGTCTTTCCACATTTTAAAGATTTTGAAGTTATTTAAAGAGGCTTTAAAAAGCAATTTATGGATGCATAGACATATTATACAAAGATTCAAAACTCCAAAAAGGTGGAGAAAAGGCAACGCCAAGGCAATAGGCATTTTGAACTGTACCTGTGAATGTGTCTCGTTCTCCTGCAACTGCAACTTCAAGCTTTCATATTCTCTATTCAGTTCCTCCATAGTTTTCTTGAAAGCATTCCTGCGCTTCGTTAGTGTTTCTTTCTCTCCTTGCAGTTTCTTAAGAGTAAGGAAATAATAAAAAAACGGAACATTAAAAAGTACTCATCTTAAAAGTGCTCTAGCTTATTTCTAAAATTCAGAGGGGGGTGGGAAGCATTTATGCATCTATGGATCTAAGCATCCAGCACTCATTCCCATGAAAGCATATAATCGTGTGGTCTGGAAAAAGTATGTGGTCGCTTCACGTGTGAAAGATGCACGGACTGATTTGTTTGACTGTGTTATGTTGAGTGTAGTGACTGGTTTGCAAGTTGGCTAACCTTTCTGAAATGGAAAAATAGAAGATATGTCTGAGAAGAAGAAGAGGAGGAGTTTGGATTTGATATCCCGCTTTATCACTACCCGAAGGAGTCTCAAAGTGGCTAGCAATCTCCTTTCCCTTCCTTCCTCACAACAAACACTCTGTGAGGTGAGTGGGGCTGAGAGACTTCAGAGAAGTGTGACTAGCCCAAGGTCACCCAGCAGCTGCATGTGGAGGAGCGGAGACGCGAACCCGGTTCACCAGATTATGAGTCTACCGCTCTTAACCACTACACCACGCTGGAACACAAGGGCTTTCTATTTCTTTAGGAATGAAAACCCATGGCTCATACATCACTGATAAGGAACCCTTTGGCCACCCAAAGTTCTTAGTTTACAACTCTTACCATTCCTGACTATTTGCCATGCTGGCTGAGGCTAATGGAAGTTGGTATCTAACATCAACCAGAGAGCCACAGGTTCTCCATCCCTCTTTAATACGCTTTCTCTTTTTCAAACTGTGAAACATTTCCTCTTTCTGTGCATAATATTGTACTCTGGCTGCTTTCTTATACCTTTCCCTTGAAAGCTTTTGTTCAAGGCAATAGAAGGCCTGCAGATAATAAAGCACTTTCTGGAGATAATGAATAACTAAAATAAATGCTAAGCCCAAGAACATATGTAGAGCCCTGCTGGATCAGCCCAAAGGCCTATTAGTCCAGCATTCTTTTTCTCACAGTAGCCAACCTCAAGCCAACAGGAAGCTCACAAGCAAGACATTAGCACCATAGTACTCTTCTGCAGCTGATACGCAGAGACAAAGATGCCTGCAAATGTGACATTAAGGCTGGCAAACGATTCCCCGCCATATGGGAACCGCTTGCAGATGATCGCAGTGCCTGGAGACTGGCAGGTTGTGTAGCCACAGAAAGATCAGAGGAGGAATGACTGGTGGGAGGATGCAGAGAGAATAAATGTCATGGCGCACCTGTAGCAGCAAAACTGGATGCCCTCATCTGCCCCAGCTGCAGCAAAACACGTTTCTCCCATATTGGTCTCTACTGTAACAGCAGTACAATGCTCCAACGGTTTGACCTTACCCTTGAAGGTGCTCTCTTCCACTGTCTCCCGAGGCAGAAGAGAGCCTCGGGAGTTGCACAGGAAATGTTACATGTAGTTGCACAGGAAATGTTACATGTTACTTATCTCAAGGTCTGTCCCATGGAAGAGGGAGCAAGCTTGTTTCCTCCTGCTCTGGAGAGTAGGGCCTGAACCCGTGGCTCCAAGTTACAAGAAAGGAGATTCCGAATAAACATCAGGAAAAACTTTCTGACAGCAAGAGCTGTTTGACAGTGGAACGGTCTCCCTTGGGAGGTTGTGGACACTCCTTCCTTGGAGGTTTTTAAGCAGAGGCTGGGTGGCCATCTGTTATGGATGCTTTAGCTGAGATTCCTGCCTTGCGGGGGGTTGGACTGGATGACCCTTGGGTCCCTTCCAACTAAGATTCTATGATGTATTTTAATTTATGTTCAGTTTTAGATCTAAAACAGTGGTGCCATTTATTTCCTCTAAAAAAGAAAAAAGCAAAGCAAATCAAAGCATTTTTTTAAACTCAAGTTTTGATGAGAAATAAGAAGCCACACAGGAGCTACTGGTCCGCATGACACTCTTCCGTGCAGATGTGGCAGGTATGCAGCTACCATAACTACCTGACTGGGGGATGGATCATGTGAGTAACCACAAGCTGTTAACACCTTTGGGAAGCAGCTCCACCATGCTTCAGTGTACGAGTATGTAAAAGATACCAAGATAGAACATTTAACAAGATGCAGCTGGAATATTTCAATAACTCGGGTCTCAAGCAAATATCATTAACGCGTTTTGACTGTTAACTACCTTTTTCTTTTCTTCTCCTGCTGTTTTCAGAGCTGGCAGGTTGTTGTAAAGTTCCAGGTCTTTGGTCATTTGCTCTATTTTTTCTTTGAGAGAAGTCAGTTCACCAACCATCTTGCCTTCCAGCAGGCCCATTTTCTGGAGGTCCATCTGCAGACGTTGGCTGTCTGAAACAGAAAGAGCCAAGAAGCATTACTGACATACAATGGAGATTATTTTCTAGCGCAGAGAGAAGTGAATTGTACATTTACTTATTCAAGGAGACAACTGACTCCTGCTTGCCTTGTTCACCTTGGCCTTAGTCCAGGAAAGCTCTTAAGTACGTCCTTAAGTTTTACATACAAATATCCATTATGTGATGAAGTAGTGGTATCGCTAAGACTAGTGTTGACATATTTGCAACAAAAACTGGCAAAGAGAAATTAGCACTGTTGTTCTTAGCTTACATTTGTCCATAAAACTATGCAAAAAGATCCTGTTGCCCTCTTTAGTTTTAAACTATGAAAAGTGTTGTAAAGTCTCTAGGTGACCTACTCCTAAGGATAATTTTGACTGGTATAATATACAGGACCCTCAATGGTTCTTTTGATAATTTGGGGTGGGGTGTGTGTGAGCACATCAATAGTATCTTAAGCTGAAGCATGTGTTAAAATGAACATGGTCAAGCTCAACACGCATATTTTTGTTTTATTGTCTATTAGCAGACTAAGGTTATGCTGACCCCGTCTTTGAATCTACTTAATACCTGCAGTTTGGATGCCATATTTATTACCCTTACATTCAGCTCTTAGATGGAGCTCCCAGTGGTTTTCCCACTCATGTTATAGATCACACTTGCCCAACCCTGAAAACTCCTGACTGATCAAATGCTCCCAGAACATTAACCGGGTCCTTATGGGTGGCCTCTTATTTCCTCCACGCTGAAGGCTGTGTTTGCAAAGGGGCCTAGAGGCGTAGTCTGGTGTGTCTAGGCTTGAAAAATTGTGTACATGTCGTAAGGTTTTATGCATAGGCCTCTACGCACCTATGGTGCCTAATGTGCAGGTATCAGGTGAGCATGCTGGAAAAGAGTGGTGCATGGCAGCATGATTCTAACCTCACCACCATGTGTTGGATTGAAAACTTGCACAGAGAAGTAGTGACAAGCAGTTCTCCTTAAGTAATTTTTGTATAAGAGCTTAATCCAGATTTAAGGCGGGGGGGGGGGGATGGCCCAAAGAATTTCTTTAGGGGCATTTGGTGCCTTATATTAGGCATTGTGATTTTTGTTACCTGCCCTAAGGATTCAGGAAAAGCTGAACAAACAAAAATCACGGTCCCCTTTCATTTGAACTGCTTGTTACTGGCAATAGTGGCTATCGTGCTAAGTTGCTATTACAACTGCACTTAGTTTCTCCCTGGGGTGCCATCTCTTGCTCTTCAGGAAGTTGACTTCTTAGGTATAGCTCAGATATATTAGTGATAAACTAAAATCTGAGAGCGGCAGGGAATGATGAAAATGGATTTTTTTAAAAAAAAAATATGTTATTTTAAAAATAGCCCCTGAAGTAGATAGTAAGATTTTAGAAACTAGGGTATATGATGCCTGGTGTGCTCTGATCCATGGGGTCACGAAGAGTCGGACACAACTAAACAACAACATATGATTGGAATAGGGTTCTTTTTTATTTTCACTGTTTGTTTTTAATTCAATTGTTTTCCCCACAAGGTATTTGAGTTGTTTGATACATGCTATCTCTTCAAAAGAGTGCTCTAGTGAATACAGTTTACAAGATGTAGATTAGCGGTCTCTTACCCCCAAATAGATTTCTAGTATCTGATTCCCTAACTGCTTTAAACGGATTTATTGGAGTGTAATGAAGGCAGATGCAATATGCAAGAAACAAAGTGCAGTTTTAGGGAGGGAAACATGTGAATTTTTATTACGAGCGAAGAAGCTCAAGAAATCATATTGATCTGGGAACTGTTCAGGGCAAATGGCTGTATACCCAGTGCTGTGATTTGCAGCTGTGCACTGACACACAGGAATCTGTACAGAGAACACACATGCAATCTCATCACTGGACGGTCACTACTGGCTGTGCCACTGGGCCTGAGGGAGTGTTGTGGCATTGTCTCGCATGCATAGCGATGCAGACATGTGCTGCATTCTTTCATTGTCTTGAGTGCTCCTCCATGTGTTTGTATGCATGTTGATACTGTCATTGGGACTGGTAGGCTCTGCTAAGAGTTTCCCAGGACCGTTGACCATTTCCCTATTTGTGTGCCTTTCCCGCTTCTCTTCCTGTGTTGAGCTTAGATTGGACACAGTGGTCATTCCACTGGCCTATTAGTAGCTTTCCCCCCATCCTGGCATAATAGGAGTACAGTCGTACCTTGGTTCCCAAACGGAATCCATTCCAGAAGTTCCGAAACCCAAGGCATGGCTTCCGATTGGCTACAAGAGCTTCCTGCACTCAAGCGGAAGCCACGGCGGATGTTCGGCTTCCAAAAAATGTTCGAAAACCGGAACACTTACTGCTGGGTTTTCGGCGTTCAGTATTGGGTGGGCAGACTGAGAGTATATGACAGTTTCATACATCTTTGTGCAAACTCATATGCCTCAAATGGCACTGGCATGCATTTAAAACATGACCTGTTTTCTACAGGAGGAGGAGCTGTAGAAGTGATGGGTTGTGGCTCAGTGGTGAAGCACATACATTGAATGCAAGTGTTGGGTTCAGTCCCTAGCATTCCAGGTAGGGCTCAAAAAAATTCCTTCCTGAACCCCTGATGAGACAATGCCGCTTAGAGCAGACAGTACTGAGCTAGATGGAACAAGGACCTTACTAGCTGTAGGGTGGCTTCCCCTGTAAAATAATCTGGAGAAAGTAAAGGATTTTCTTCAATCCAACTGCCATCCTACAGTGGAAAAAAAAAGGAAAGGGAAAAAGGAAAGAAAAAAAAATAACAACCCTTCTCTCTGGGAAGAGACAGGAAGAGGATGCAGTCCAGTTCCTTCTGATATGCCACTAAGTCGGACTTCAGCAAGCAAATGTGTACACAGTAGCAAATTCTGAGACAAAACTGCTTTGTGCTTTGACCCAGGGAAATGTTACTGGGAAATGCTGCCATCAGCAAATGTGTTTACTCACAGGAGTTTCCTTTGGGGAGGGAAGGAGAAGGCTCTGTGCAATGATCTTTATACGAAGAGTGAGGTTGTGGCCCCGAGGTGCATTTCTACGGCATTACATAGGATGTTTTAGTTTGTGCAGTGAATTTTACTTTATTGGTTTTTATTCTTGTAAGCTGCATTAAGGCCATTTTTTTTTTTAAACTAGAAGGTGGGAGAGAAATGTGTAAATAAATACAATGTACACTTCACTTGCCATACCTGTTCCCAGGTTTTTCGCAGTACTCTGTGATTTCTGCATTTCACTTGACTTGAAAGTGAGATCTTCCTGCATGATTTTCAGCTCTTGGTTTGTTACAGAAGATATCTGCTTCATGCGATTGACATTCTGCGCGATTAAAGAAGAGTAGTGGAAGATGACATACACCAAATGCACTACAACTGGTGGCTTAACAATGGAAATGGTTGGGAGCTTTTCCATACCACTGAAGTCAGCTACAGCAAATCCCCTTAGGGAAAAAACATTTTAGCTGTTTGGAGTTCATATATAAAAAGGAGATTGTTGTAGTTTTACAGACCATTGTATTGTCTTACCTACGATTGGGGAAATAGGGCGAACGGAGAACAAAAGGTGAGAGGCCTGTGTAATTTGGGGAAGTTCAAGTGAGGATACTCTTTGCTCCCAGTAAATGTTTCTCTTCCCCCGCCCCCCCATGTTATGGAATACCTTGCTTTTCAAAGCTTATATCCTAAGGGCAACTCAACTCCAAACTGTGAATGTGACAATCAGATCCTGGTTTTATAAGCAGGAGCCAGCAGTGTAAATTAAGTTGTTTTTACTGTAGCATGCAGTATTTAAAAAGTGAAAATGCTTGTTCCTCCATGAAGCAGCCTTGAGTGACAAAAGCTGAACCCATGAAAGGTGCACATAAAAGCCATTACAATGACATTTTCTTGGAAAAAAAATAGGCAACAGAACAATGAACATATCCAAATGAGAACCAAGCTTAGTTAACATAGCCAAAGGTGTAATAATGTTAAAATAATAGTTTTATCAACTTAAATTATCTGACTTTTTTGGGGGGGATTTTATACACTAGGCAAAATAAGAACATATGAGGTTATATAAACAGGGAATGATTCTAGGTGCAGTTTGTACTTTAAGCTAGAAAGAGCATAAATAACTACGTCTGCCTAGTTTTATTGCCATATGTGATGGAAGTAAACTATGAAATGTTTTGCTTCTTCTCGTGGCCATAAAAGGTTTATTAGTGCCATTAAAGACTGAGGTGTCGGCAGAAGAAACAAGGGTGGTTCTGTTTATGAAGGAGGGTGGAGTTTGCAGGAAGAAAAAGATGCAATAATGGCTCTCCCTAAATTGTGATTCAAAACAAAACAAAACAAAACAGGAGCCAGCCTTGGGAACCAAACCCTCCTCATCATGAAGCAGATCCCCCCCCCCCCCAATGCTATACCAAGTTAAGTGGCGTGCTGGTATCAATGTTAACCAAAGTTATGGTTAAGCAAGGATTCTCTTAACTAGGATCCAAAACTATGATTTCAAATGGGTTTCAGATTCTGAAATAAGGCAGAAGGGAAAGATTGAAATGAAGTTAGGGAGCATACGTTTCCAAAGCTGACTATTCACTTGCTAACTGCAGTTAACAGGAAGTCTGTGTTATCTCTGCACAGGCCTCAAGAATAAGAGGGGTCAGGGAGGTAGTATGCTACAGTCTCTCTCTCTCTCTCTCTCTCTCTCTCTCTCTCTCTCTCTCCCATGTTAATGCCATACTTGTAAACTTTTTATATGTCAAGCAACCCCTGTAAGCTTCAGCTTGATATGCTTTCTGAAGAATAAAAGCAACTAATTAAATTATCACCAAACAATTGGCTGGTATCTCTTCATCTTTATTCTAAAGGTAAAGGGACCCCTGACCATTAGGTCCAGTCGTGACCGACTCTGGGGTTGCGGCGCTCATCTTGCTTTACTGGCTGAGGGAGCCAGTGTACAGCTTCCAGGTCATGTCGCCACATGACTAAGCCACTTCTGGCGAACCAGAGCAGCACACAGAAACGCCGTTTACCTTCTCGCCGGAGCAGTACCTATTTATCTACTTGCACTTTGATGTGCTTTCGAACTGCTAGGTTGGCACCCCGTCGCGGGGATTCGAATCGCCGACCTTCTGATCGGCAAGCCCTAGGCTCTGTGGTTTAACCCACAGCGCCACCCGCGTCCCCTCTTTATTCTAAAGTAAGGAATAAATATGTATACTTATGAAAAAGGGATTAAAAGTGTTATCCTAGCCACATTTACGTAGCAGTAAATTCCTAGTGAATTCTACACAAATAAAAAGAAAAACAGCATCAGACTCCACACACCAACCCAGAATTTTTTACTCGTTGATCCTCTTTTCCTTTGAAAATAGGCTTACCTGTGAGGAAGATTATCCTTTTCCTTTGGTATCATTGCAAAGATGGTAAATAGTAAGTGATTTAATGCTCTTGGATTGACATGATGTACTTTTGGGGTAAGTGTTCCCAGTGAAATGCCTAAAATAAGTTGGTTATTTGTTATTTCGTTTGGTTCTAGTTTGCTTTCATTTGGATTTGTTTACATAAAAAAATCAATAAAAGTAAAATGAAAATCACAGCAGAGTCAACGGAACTTACTTCCAAGCTTATGATTGGAGCCAAAGCTACTCACCCTGCTTGAATGCTCTAAAATTGCCACAATACTGGCCTCTATCTGTGTTTTCCGTTCTAGTTCCTGGTTCTTTGCCTCTTCAAAAGATTCAAGAAAGGCTAAAGATTGAAAAACAAGATAAGGGAGGCTGCTGCTTATAAAAGGAAAAGCAGAAAAGTCCTGAAATGTTCCTTATAGCTATAAGGATTCTGAAATTAAAAGCAATTTATATATATATATATATATATATAAACACAAACATCTTATAGCAATTTAAATGGAACTTTACCAAGAAATTTTATCTGTAAGGAATATCTAGAATGTGAGCTGGTTTTTGCAGCCTTTTATTCACCTTTTAATATCTATGTGGTGATCAACCAATGACAGGACAGTCAAAGCTCACATGAAGAGCCACACAAAAAGCTGCCCTCTTAATTCTCTTCTATGCATTAGAAAATGTTTTACGCTTGCAAAGAGGAACTCTTGTGGGACATCAATGCTGCCAGCCTGGACCTCCTGCAACCTTGTCACTGCCCTGGCTCCAGTGAGCTGAAACAGTGCTGGGGGAAACTGCAGTGGTCCCAATGCCACAAGGTCAGTGCTGCTGCTCTGCCCATCTCTCTCTTGTGCCCCTGCAGAAGCGCTCCATTAGAGCCTTGCAGAACTCTAAGACTGTGCCATTAACATGATGCATAGTTTACTTCCGGTGCATATATGCCACCCTTGCAGGAGCAAAACTTTCCACTGTGGAGAAGGTGGCTGTGTGGGTGCAATGGACATTTGTCCAAAGAGCTGCCCTGACAGAGATGAACAGGGAACCTCTGACTCAGGGGTTGGCAAGGTTTACCTCATTCCAGCAGAGATCCCTCCGTAGGCCGGATCACGTGCGTGCCCGTGATTTCCAGCGTCTGCACAGACGCGATTTCTGGCATCTGTGTAGACGTGATTTTCGGCGTTCCGGAAGCGAGTCCCCACGCTGCACTGGTTTAGCGCAGCGAGTGGGAACTCACCGAGCGGGTGGCTCGGTTCGGGGGCTTGTTAAACAACCCCCATGGGCTGTTTGTGGCCCATGGGCCTTAGGTTGCCGCCCCCTGTTCTGACTCATGCATGCATGGTAGCTCCAAATCTACATCAGAGTTCCTGCATGCTGAAGGCAGCTTTTAAGTCAACTGAGCACTGTAAAGGTGCGCAAAACGCCTTCCTTATCTAGTTCTCCTCTGAGGATAGTATCCTGACAAAAGCAAAATCTACAGATGCATCCTTACCCAAAGCAGCTTAAGAAGGGCATATGGAGCTTAAAGACTGCTGTTATTTGATCTTCACAATCTTTTTCATGCGTCTATACAACATTTTCCGACACACCCGGACATATTCTATTTTATTTTCAATTTCCCACAATTAATTGTGCTGTGAAAAACACTGAATGCAGCCTACAAACCAAGAGGAATTTCTTGACTGATGATTTGAATGCCTGAAATAGCAATCAATTATTACCTCTATACACTGCGGCAAAGCCAGTGGCTATGTGGGGAAATGTCTTTGGCTAAGGTTGCTAAATTAAGAACAGCGATCATGCCAGGCGACCAAAAGCTATTAATGCAAATGAAATGTACATTAAGAGATGCCTCCATTTTGACAGTGCACCTCAACAGACATTTGAAACTACTTACTGTCCATGCTTTCTTCTCTTTTCTTCAACTCCTTGTATTTCAGATTCTTCTCACCTACAAAAATGCCATTTTAAAATTAAACAGTTACTAATTTAAGACTGCGATCTTCTCATATACTTGGAGATAAACTCTACTGAACTCAGCGGAACTCACAGCACAAGCTGTCTCTGCTTGATTTTCCCAATTTCTCCCCTTTACTACAACCTCTCACATCACATCCCAAGAGGCTTTAGGGAGGCACAGGGGCTGCGGTGAGTAGGTGGTATGGGAAATACCCGTTGTGCAAGCATCTTTCAACTAGCAGTGCATGCGATCAACTCCTATACCTTTTGTTCTTTGACCTGTTTCAATGAATCTTGTTCATTTAGGAGCTGACCAAAATCCATGTATGGAAATCTGATTTAAAGCAAATATTCAGTGCTTGAGATAGGGGTACCGTACCTTGTACACTTTGTTTGCATTTTAATATTCTTTACCATTTCTGATTGTTGTTACCCACACTGACAATAAGGAATAGAGAAAATCCAGTCTTTAAAATATAAAAAAAATTATTCCAGTAGATGTGTGTTTCATAAGCAAAAAATTTGAAAGGATAAGCTAAATATAGATACATTTAGAGTCAAGAATTCCAACATCTTCTTTCCTCTCCAATAGTATTGTATCGACATCCCTTCAGCTTTCCTTCATATCTAACATATACAAATTATAAGCATATGCAACTGGCCCCAGGGACCATGATTTTCCTTGAACTTCCTTGCAGCTGTGAGCCTGTTCCGGGCTGACTCTCCCTTTCATGATACAGGAAAACTTACCAGAAGTGCCCTGAAAAAGTCTAGCCCACTTTTCAGAGGACCATGAATATATTCCTGGACTCATTTTTAAAAATCTAGAGAATAGTTCTACTTCTTTGTTTTATTACTCTTGCCACAAGAAACAAAACAGACTCGTGTAAAAGCGGAGAGTGCTGTTTCTGCTAAGCTATCACCAAAGCAATCTATTTCTTACCGTCTGTAGTCATCCAAACGATACAAGAAAATAATGCAAAAGCAATATGCAAAGAAAAAAAGGATAAAGGCAGAATGATGAAATTGTTACTATTATTTGAAAACGGAGAGACCAAAAAAAGCAGTGATGGGAGTACCAAGTTTGCAATCAAGAAAGAACAATACTATTTTTTAAGTTCCTTAACAGAGTAGTGATTAGCAGGAACTAGGAATAAGCCCTTTTGGATATATTCAGGCCAAATTAACAATTCTCTACATCTCAAATATTTTTTTCTCATGAACTTATACGTGATATCAGGGCTCAATAATATATACTCAGAGAAGCAAACATACACATTCTGCAAATGGTCTTGTATTATGTTTTCATATTTTGCTGGAAGCTGCCCAGAGTAGCTGGGGAAACCCAGCCAGATAGGTGGGGTATAATAAAAATAATCATAATCCATAAACCTTGCATTCTGTAGTGAAAACGCTAACCCCGTCTACGCCAACAGGATACTGCTGTTCTTGCTGAAGTCTGGACCGTTGCTTATATATGGGGTGGTAGCAGGCCAGAGTGAAGACTGCAACAGTCCAGTCTGCTCCCACATGCCCTGCCCCACAAGCTCAGCTGGATTGGCCAAAGTCAAATGGCAGTGATGAGGTGGGAACTTCCATGGTGCCTAGGGGCTGGCCGGGGATTTTCTAACAGCCGGCAACCTGGTGGCTGCTTCTCCGGCGGTTGCGGAGCCGATGGCAACGGGCCACAACTGCCGCCCACCCCAGACTGGGTAAGCAGCCATTCTTGGAAAGAATACGATGCAAAATAAGTAAATATGTGCATACTTGTTCCATTTGCAAATCTGATTTGTATCACAGAATTTGGGCTGGACTTAGTAAAGGGAACTGGCCTATTCTGGTACAGAGTACACATTGCCCTGACTAGGAGAGACTTCATCATGTTATCTTCACTCACTATTCTCAATCCCTGAGGTCCTTCAAAACAAGAAGAAACCTTCCTGCCAACAGCAGATTTTTGTGCGCACGGATCTTCAGTACCCTCAATCCAGAGATCGTAAATAAATGGGGAAATCACAAATTCACTTCCAAATCAGATCTACTACATGGAAGAAAAACTAAACAAGATGGCATCTATATTTTGGAACTCCCTGCCTATTCATATCAGACAGACACCTTCACTGTACCCTTTTCAACGCCTGCTAAAAACATTTTTGTTTAGACAAGCTTACCCAGAAACCTAGAATGTTGATGTGCTTTTTAGTTTATTGCTGGTTTAAATTTTCTGAATGTTTTAACTGCTTTGACTAATATTCTTATTGTTTTATTCATTTTGATTTGAGGGCTTTTTAAAACTATCAAAACAGTATATAATTTTTTGTATATATTTCACTGTACCCTTTCCAACGCCTGCTAAAAACATTTTTGTTTAGACAAGCTTACCCAGAAACCTAGAATGTTGATGTGCTTTTTAGTTTATTGCTGGTTTAAATTTTCTGAATGTTTTAACTGCTTTGACTAATATTCTTATTGTTTTATTCGTTTTGATTTGAGGGCTTTTTTAAACTATCAAACAGTATATAATTTTTTATGAAATAAAGTTTATTTAGAGTAGACCTATTGAAAATAACAGACCTAACTTATTCATGTCCATTCATTTCAATCGGCCTGTTCTGAGTAAAACTTAGTTGAATACCCTCCTTAATAATGTTTTTAAAAACCAGGTTAATAGGTCCCGTCTATTTTACCTTGCTGCTCCTCTAAATCCATGTCGAGCTGCCGTATTCCTTCGTTAAGTTGGTTGATTTTTTCTTTTATGTCTGTCAGCCTAAAACCATGCAAAAACTAAATGATGAAAACTGGAAAAGTACAGCATTTAGCAGGCATTTTCTGGAAGGGAAATAGCAAGGTAAGTGAAGTGCATGCATGAGTTAACAAACGTAATAAAACTCCAACATCTTTTAGCTTCTTTCCCTAACATCTCTTAGGTTCTTAGCATTCCAGCACTGACTTTATGTGTTTAACTTTAAACAGAAACTTGATTATCCCAAAGGAGCGATCTCGCCTTGTTTAACTTAACAAATGGGTCCACCTGCTGGTTAATCAGCATTATAAGAATGACTTGGATTGCAAGCCTATACAGTGGGACCTCGACTTACGAAGATAATGCGTTCCGACACGATCTTTGGTAGTCGAAAACACTCGTAAGACGAGTCCCCATAGGGATGCATTGAGCGAAAAAAATTCGTAAGTCGAAAAAATCCTATTCAAAGCGGCCGCGACTTCCTTTCGGAAGTCGAAAAATTCAGTTGCGGCAGCCATTTTTTTTCTTCCGGAAGTCATTCGGAAGTCGAAAAACACGTAAGTCGGGTCACTCGTAAGTCGAGGTCCCGCTGTACTAATTCACCTACTGGGAGTAAGTCTCACTGAAATCAATGGGGCAGACATATATAGGATTTCACTGTTTGCTATAATAGAAGAATGCACAATTGTTTTAGTTGTACTGTTCATTAAAGCCAGGCACCCCCAAACTCGGCCCTCCAGATGTTTTGAGACTACAACTCCCATCATCCCTAGCTAACAGGGCCAGTGGTCAGGGATGATGGGAACTGTAGTCCCAAAACATCTGGAGGGCCGATTTGGCGATGCCTGATTAAAGCCATCTTTAGCCATTATGAACATGCGACAGAAAACACATGAAGGGGAGGAGTATATGAGGTCTACTTCTCTTCTCTGCCTGCAGAGGTTTTTCTGCATGTTAAGAACCCTGGACATCTTCCACCTTGCCTAAGCTCCTTTCTGCCAAAATTCCCTTGGAATGAGGTAAATTGCCACAAGATGAACATGTAGATATGGGGGGAAACTTGGTTGAGTAAATACAGCCCAATTTGGCTTTACATACTACTTGCTTTTAGCACTTTAGTAACAGTTCAAGTCATCCCAAATAGATCATATCTCAGTTCAAAATACGTTGTAACTAGAAGTGTTTTGTGAGGCCTTCAAAAAACACCAGGTCTGTTTCTTAATATAGCCTATAAGCAGCTGCACTATACAAGTTGGTTATATGAGCTGAGCAGCTTTGCAGAAATAGATAATAGAGTTACATTTATATTCAGAACCAGGGTCTAAAAGAACAATACGGAACAGCACTCACTGTCTCTCCATGCTTGCTATTTCTTGGTTGTCTTCCTTCACCTTTTTTTTTTAAAAAAGAAGAAACATATAATCATTAAATAACAATGGAAAACCAAAGACGGTTGGTCTCTGCAAAAATTTTCCTTTTTCTTTCTGTATATTCGGGTGTAATGTTTAATTTATTCTCTTCTCTGTAATTTTTAAAAAAATGCAATTAAGATTTTTTTAAAAAAATTACTCGGTTATGCTAAAAATGGAGACCACTTAATAATAATAAATGACGTCCGCCAGTTCTGTTTCTAGCGTCATTATCAATAGTTGGTGGTTTGGGCAGAGGTGCTTACTTGACCTCCCAGTTTTCACTTTTCAACTGCCCTTGGTATGCAAAATCTCTTCATTTCTGTCTGTTTTAGCACTCTACATACCTGTTTTAGCAATCTCTCTCTCTCCTCCTGTGGAGAGCCCATACTTTTGTCCTCTGCAATCATTTGATTCCGGTGTTCCTCAAGGCCATGAAGCTTTTCATACAGTTGCAGAGCCTCCTGTTTAACCTGGGAGTGTGCTATTTCCTGAAGAGATAAACTTCATTACTAAAGTGATGAAATATTTGTGTGAATAAAGTCATGTAAGTGATCTGTTAAGAATTTTTGTACATCAACCAAAAGTGCTCATGTGTGGAAACTGCCAGGCAACAATTTATTTATGGTTTGTTTATAAAGAAATATATATACCTGAATATTGTTTGCAACCCCCCCCCCCAATATAAATACAAACAATAGTATTCAATAAAATTCCCTTTAAAACTGGATAAAAGCAAAACTATACATCCTGGATAAAACTGAGTAGAGAACTAAAAATCAAGAGCCTACAATCACTGAGCCCATGGCTTCTATTACAAGCATTAATTGATATTTGTAGAAACGTTTATATATAATATAGCAGGGTTAAACGTTTCCTTAGTTGAATTTATACAGCAGCAAGTGGATTGCTGACTCGTTTGAGTCCTTTTTATAATTATGTCTTCTACCTTCCTGCCTTCTTGGTTGTTAGTCCCTTTTCTCCCTCTTAAAAGAAAAATACACATGAATCTGAATGATAACAAAATAAACTAGTTTACTGTCAGATTCATTGAGTACATACTTAGGTTACAAAAGATATGAACTATATATTAGATATTAGTGAGTCCTAAAAAGACTCCATCAGAGCATTTACTACTTAGCACTTCTATCAGCAGCAGCCTAACCGACCAACGGACCAAACTGAATCACATAGAGGCAGTTAGTCCTCTCTTAGAATGTTAGATTTGACTGACATATCCCACAATGTTCAGTGTCCAGATAAATAAATAGGTTTTCATGGGATTTTGGTCATATTTTCTTAATGGTACAGCAAAAACAAACAACCCCCCCCCACAATAACTTATGCCAGCTTTTGTTTTCTCATTAACAAAAATTTAAACACTCTCAAATTTCAATATTTTTGTAATTGAATAGAAGAATTTAATGTCATACATACAGCATCTAGAGATTGTTCTTTTATATTCGCAGCATCCAGTTCTTGCTGTAAAGCGCACAATTCCTACAAGAGTAAAATAAATTAGTATGCAGGTCCTGCTACGGGAATGTTCATTACCTGAAATCTGTTACCTGAACACAATTAGTTATACCCAACCTTCGCTAAACGAAAGATTGGTTCAGATATTCAAACAGCTGGAGTTTGTGCAGTGCCTTGTGTTTATCTTGGCGGTGGCAGCATTTTGGGCAGAAACCATGGAGCGAGGGATAGAGATGGGGCACATCAAGGAGCAGAAAAGATCAGACAAATGAGGGAGCAGGAAGGATCAGACAATTCGGTTTTTCTTTTGTTTGGCTGATTGACTGCAGTAGTTTCAGGCAGAAACCAAGGAGGGAGGGAGAGTTGTTGTTTAGTGGTTTAGTCGTGTCCGACTCTTCGTGACCCCATGGACCAGAGCACGCCAGGCACTCCTGTCTTCCACCGCCAGTTTGGTCAAACTGCGGGAGGCAGTGGAAGAGGGAGGGAGAGAGAAAGAAAGGACAAATCATGGAACAGAAATGTTCGTATAGGAAATACTGGAAATCACCAGCTCGTTAAGCAAATGCTCGCCTAACGAACAATTTCCTACGAATGCACTGTGTTTGGAAAGCAGGACAGGCGTGTTTGGTTAATGAAAGCTACCAGAGGCTACGTGCATAGAAAATGGACACCTCCAAAAAATATGCGGAGTTGACAGCTTAGTCAAGATCATGCTATCCTACATAAAAGCAGAACAGCTTCTGCGTTGGTTTGTTGGTTTTCAGCTACAGAAGGAGTTCTTTTTCATTTATCAACTCTTTATCGATTGTGCTGGGGCTCATCAAGATGTAGTTCAGACATGAAAGAGTCACCTGCAAGAGCTTTTCATTTGCCACTTTCATCTCCATGTATTTAGCTTGATCCTCTTCAGACATATTTTTGACTATGTTTTCCGCCACCTGCTTTTCCTGCTGGATGTCATCTTCCACAGCTTGAATGAGATTTTCTTTGCTGCATCACAAAAGCAAATATTTTGTAAATCTGTTTCATTAAAAAAAAAAAAGTTATTCCAATCTCTGATTTACACAGAAGTACTCAGCTTGCTCTACTAGCTTTTGGTTCTGACAGGTGCTAAAAACACATGGAGAGAACACCATTTCCCTTTTTTCTAACCACGGCTGCCAACTGCCCATTTTCTCATTTGTTACTACCAGATGAGTACCAGAAACAAGGAAATTACTTCAACTCCCCTCTGCTGAAAAACTCCAGGGAGAAAAAACAGAAGTA
Source organism: Darevskia mixta (assembly GCA_034641385.1). Taxonomy (NCBI): domain Eukaryota; kingdom Metazoa; phylum Chordata; class Lepidosauria; order Squamata; family Lacertidae; genus Darevskia; species Darevskia mixta. The sequence goes on from JAWWNH010000017.1 coordinate 20,433,880, forward strand.
CTTTCCGAAGGGAAAAAACTTTGATGGGTCATATTTAGCCTGTAGGCTGACCGAAACCAGTGTCACGAGTTAAACTAAATCTGAATCGAATGTTGACTTTGCTCCCTGCCCCACAAATACATGGGAAGCTCAATCATCAATTAAAAGATTTTGTTTGAGCCCAAACCAGAACAGAACCATCACCACAACAAAGAACAGGTCACTGATTTTTTATATATGGCATTTTAGACTAGTACACTCTCTGGTCCCCCAAACACTGGTGACATGACCAGTGAATGAATCAGAAGCATCTTTATTTGTATCAGCTACTAGCCACAGCAATAAAATAATAAAATAAAATAAAATGTAGTGAAGATGGAGGTAAAAACTTAACTTAATACATTTTGGGGGTTTACATCAATAATCAAATAGTAGATCTGATTCTAATTGCCCCTGCTAAAAATATTGCAATTTTTGCTGTCATCTGATCATATTGATCTGCTAAAAGAAAATGACACATTAGCAATGGCTGAGCAACTCGGCATGGACAATAATAGAGGGGTAATAACCTCAATCCTCAAATCTTTATAAAGGGTGCAAAGCCAGAAGCACACGAGCCCAGTGAATGTGTCAAAGGGGATCCAGGTTTATGCTCACGGTCTCTGCTTCCCACCCTTTTCCGCATTATGCTTCTGAACAGAGCCCACAGGCACACTTTGTATGGGCATAAGCCTTCTCCATTTAATTTGCACTCTGCATTTTGCAATATACTAGATCTCAGAAATAGAGAGAACTGAAGAGGGCAGGAGTGGGGAATGTGGGTGTGAGTCTGACCCCTCCCTCTGTCGTGTGCCAGGGCTTATGTAAATAGGGCTAGCTTGAGCACATGAACTCCTATCTTGAAGGAAGTTATACATTTTGGGTTTGCGGACAACATTTGTACTCTGCCTTCTCTAAGGGTTGGGAAGCTGCAGGAAGCTTTACGGCTGAAATTCACTATTGAAGATTATGAAGAAAAACAGCTTGGCAGAGGAAGGGTGAGAGTGCCCTGACCCTCATGAAGTAGCTTGGCTAATCTCTATAGCTGTTACTGAAACCTTCTTCCTAACCTTTGAGCTAAGTGACGCACATTCTTCATGGGGGAAATCCCAGTCTGTATACCTGTGCTGGTAAGGCCTGTGGAGGCCAGGCAGTGTACAGAACTGCAAGCTCCGAGTAGCCAAGTTTGGGTGGCATTAAAAGGAGGGACGCGGGTGGTGCTGTGGGTTAAACCACAGAGCCTAGGGCTTGCCGATCAGAAGGTCGGCGGTTCGAATCCCTGCGACAGGGTGAGCTCCCATTGCTCGGTCCCTGCTCCTGCCAACCTAGCAGTTTGAAAGCACGTCAAAGTGCAAGTAGATAAATAGGTACCGCTGCAGCGGGAAGGTAAACAGTGTTTCCGTGCGCTGCTCTGGTTCGCCAGAAGCGGCTTTGTCATGCTGGCCACATGACCCGGAAGCTGTACACTGGCTCCCTCGGCCAATAATGCGAGATGAGCGCTGCAACCCCAGAGTCGGTCATGACTGGACCTAATGGTCAGGGGTCCCTTTACCTTTAAAAGTATTAAAAGATGAGAGAGAGAGAGAATCTGGCAAGCAGCAGCAGAGATGTGAGCAACAGGATCAGTTTGTAAAAAACTGCTCTTCATATTTTTTCCATCACGCTACATCTTTCCATATTAAGTTATCAGCCGTATTTTCCCTGTGTTCCTTCTCAGCTATTAGCACTCTCTCTCTAACACATTTAGGATACTGGCTTACCTGAGATTGGGCCCCATTGAAATTAATGGGCCTTACTTCTGAGCAGACATTAAATAATTGCACTATTAAGTATCATATTACAGTTGTACCTTGGTTGACGAATGCCTTGCTACTCAAAGGTTTTGGCTTCCGAACGCCGCAAACCTGGAAGTGAGTGTTCCGGTTTGCAAACGTTCTTTGGAAGCTGAACGTCCAACATGGCTTTTGATTGGCTTCCGGAGCTTCCTGCAGCCAATCGGAAGCCCCGCCTTGGTTTCCAAATGTTTTGGAAGTCGAACGGACTTCTGGAACGGATTCCGTTCGATTTCCGAGGTACGACTGTATTTATTCATTTATTTAATGTAGCCAAAAGCCATTGCCAAAAGATAAAACTACCACATAGGAAGATTAAGGCACAATATCACAATGACCACACCCACTCTACCACACAGGCAAATCACTATCGTAATATGAGTATTTATACTTTCTCATGTGAACTAGAGCTAAACTGGCAGACGGGTGTCAAATAGGTTACTGAATTTTGTTAGCCTAAACTGGAATCAGAGCAACCATAGTCACAACTGAATCAGAACTGATCAAAAATGTTTAGTAGTTCCTCTCTCTGGTTTTGATTGAATGATACATCTGACATATAAACGTTAATGGTGATTTTTAATTCTCTGAATGTAACTTATACCTAACCTCCACCCTGATCAGCGTTTTAACAACTGCAAAGGCTTTTAGCTGTCACTTTTAATATGCACTTTATATATTCATGACGACTGATGTTTGGTAACTGTACCCCACTAAAAAATAAACTTCTACCCATGGCTCTCCGTTTCCAATACAACCCTGTTTTATTGGAAACTCTAACCATGGGTAAACATGATCTTTCTCCCTCACTTCATGTCATAAACATGATACCTGATCATATTCTAAAACTTCCTTATTGGCTGCAAGCCTATTAAGTCACATATGAACCCAAGTCAATCTTTTGCTGAAGTTCCTTATTTTAAACGACCTGCTTGCTAACAGGGTACAAAGGTTGAAGCCAAGTGAAGTTAACATTGTTCTTTTCCTTTTTTATCCACAAGGATACACGCAACCATGTATATGGCGTTCCAGAGAAAAAATAAGAAGGTAAGAGATTGGCTAATCTGCTAGTATTATCAAACGTATAGATGTTTGTTTTATTAACAAATGTATAACAAAATACATTGTTTCACAATCCAACTATTAAGATTATAGTTTAAATACGGCATAATGGTTCAAAGCTGTATGAATTCATTCGATGGCTTTGCAAGCGGACATCTTGGGATGCTTGGAAAATATTTTTCAAATGTTCCCGTTTTATTCTTCTTAAACAACGGAGGGCCTTTAATGGAACACTTCAGAAATAAATGTGAATCCCTGAAGAATTTTACTTGATTTTAATACATATATATACATGGACTAAATGGAGGAAGTTTTCACAAGAGACACTACAACTTTTTGTGTGTGGGTTTTGCGGGGTTACTGATATTACTTGTTTGGGTGCTCCAATGTTTCTAGATATTTCCGGCTGTGGTTTTCTCTATCTTTTGAGATTTGCAAACTTTTCCCTACAGGGAAGGGCCAAGCAGTTCTCACCAGTGCAATAGATATGGCTCATGTCTTGTGTAGCCTTGATCAGTAGCGCCATTTCAGAGCTCTGGAGGCAGGATGGGCAGGAAGAAAGATTCTAAGTATTTGAAGTACTGTATAGCTGTTGCAGTTTCTTTCTTTAATATTTGGTAACAGCTATAGCGGTAGTATTAAGACATCTGCTGAAAGAACTCCAGTACTTGGATAATATTTATTGTATTTCTACAGGACACCTCAAAAGATCACAGCTATGTCGTGTTTTTTTTGAAGTATCAGAACACTAGGTGAAATACAACAGAGACTTAAAAAAAAAAGACTGGGAATTGTTCACGCTGTATTTACAGAAATATTGTAAAGAAATGGACTCACTAGCAGGGTTTGAGTAAAACACTTACAATTAAGAAAACAAGAGTAAAGGCTAAGAAATGACAATATGGAAATTAATTAAATGTAAGAAGTAACTGGAAGAAAATTTGGTATAAAAATGCTAAGAATGTAAGAGCATTCAGCTGAAAGATGAAAAATAAGAGAAAATTTAAGCAGAAGTAGCAAATTGTTAAAGAACCAGAAGGAGAAGTTGAAGGAAGTCACGGGGTGGGGGGAGTTTTGATTTATTCTACTTTCTTTATATGATAAATGTGTTGAATATTAAATTGTTAATTTTAATATAAATTATTTTTTTTTAAAAGAACACTAGGTGAAATAATTTCTTGAACATTGACTGATGACAAAGGCCTGATTTCATAGCACAAACTATATATAGTTTACATTTCCATATTTTACTCAGTTCTACAAATCCTGTTGATTCACTTGGCTTTGCAATCACAACTATGATGCTCTTTGTGAACTTCTTTTTCATCATCAAATTGAGCTTCAATGCTATTCAAGCGATAACGTGTACCTACAGGTTCAGAATATGAAGCTTGCTTGGCTCCCGACATTGCTTGCAGCTCTCTTTTTACACCCAGTTGCTGCTTCTCAAATGGTAAGCTTCAAAACCAAATCAAGCTACTACTACTTGGCTACTTTTCCTATGAAGCTGTTAACAGCTCGATCCTTTACATGTATTCTATGAAGAAAGCCACATTGTGTTCAATGTGGTTTACTCCTATGCGTACTTAAGACTGCGGCCTAAGGCTATTTTAACTCCTCTTTTGGGGTGGGGTAGCAGAAATCATCACATTCATATATATGACAGGACCTCCGGAGTGCAGTCCCCACGACGGTTGGATGGTACGTCCTTCCAGCAACAACTGCTACCAAGCTGGTGACAAGCGTATTGCTCTGATTTCCTTTGGACCACACCAGCGAGGTCTTGTCGTCTGAGCAGTCCAGGACTTCTATACACACTGCCCAGGCTTGCGCCCCGGGAAGGTCACTTCGGTGCTGCTAACGCAGTGATCTGACTTCACCCCTGGAGGCGCACTCCATTGTCTTTCGAGACAGACAGATGCCAACAATATATGATAGAGTACAGTATGTGAAGGATCCAAAACCCACAGAATACAGTGCCTAACCAATCATATTATGATTCTCATCACCTGCAAAATACGGTAGTTATTTCATGGTACTCCCTTCTTAGGGGATGCGGGTGGCGCTGTGGGTTAAACCACAGAGCCTAGGGCTTGCCGATCAGAAGGTCGGCAGTTCGAATCCCCGCGACGGGGTGAGCTCCTGTTGTTTGGTCCCTGCTCCTGCCAACCTAGCAGTTCAAAAGCACATCAAAGTGCAAGTAGATAAATAGGTACCGCTGCAGCGGGAAGGTAAACAGCGTTTCCGTGTGCTGCTCTGGTTCACCAGAAGCGGCTTTGTCATGCTGGCCACATGACCTGGAAGCTGTACGCTGGCTCCCTCGGCCAATAATGCGAGATGAGCGCGCAACCCCAGAGTCGGTCACGACTGGAGCTAATGGTCAGGGGTCCCTTTACCTTTACTCCCTTCTTAGCACCAGGAAGAAATATTCCAGGAGTTTTGTTCTGCTCATTGTAGGCTGGTATGGGATGTGCCTTGCATTAAGCGAGGTGGGGAAATAGATGGTCTTTTATAAAAGTTCCCTTTAGCCCTACAACTCTCTGCCAAAGCATTAATATTCAGTCCTGAATGATTCAGATATTTCAGATTTCTAAGCTCAATATTCTACTGTAGAAAAGAGTTTAACTCCAATATTTTATATTTGAGCCCCAAGATTTCAACAAAAAAGGAGCAGGCCTGTTTTCCTACAGCCTGAACTACTTTTTATGGTCATTTTCTTTCACATTAGTATCATATAGCTGATTCTAATATGAAGGACCACAAATTTGAACAGCTGTAGCTTTATATAGTTATATAGTTGTTTTGTGCTGCTGCTTTTGTTTCTATATTGTTGATACACTTTCAATGTTGTTATAGGATTGTATTTTGCAATGTCACCTGTTCAGGTTTTCTTTCTGAAGATTAACCGGGCAGAATTTTCCTTTACAACAAACAATAACATCAATATATTTTAGAAAAGTTGTCATAACCCTATATATGAGAGCTTTATGAACATATTATCTGTTTTATCCTGGTAATCTTCCCCAATCTGTATTTTTAACATTTTCTCTCTCTTTGTTTAACAGGTTAAGTGCGAGGAAGCAGCAAAAAACTATACTTCTGTACCTCCTAACCTAGACAAAAATGTTTGTATACTAGATCTCAGTTGCAACAGCATCACTTTAAATGAAAGTGATACCACAAATCTTCAAAAGTACATGAATATTACAGAATTATACCTAAGCAACAATTCCATTTCTATTCTCCGTAATTTTACCTTTGACAAACTTTCAAAATTAGAAGTTCTAGATGTCAGCAATAATTCTATCAGTACAGTTGAACAAGCAGCATTTGCTGGTTTAAATAAACTAAAGATTTTGCACCTACAGAATAACAGAATTGTGCAATTAGATTCCAGTGTGTTTCTATTGCTAAAGAGCTTGAACGTCTTAAACCTAAAAAATAACTTTATGAGATATTTTGATGCAAAAGTATCCCTTAATTTAACCAATATCACATTAATTGGAAATCCATGGAATTGTTCATGTGACCTCCTTAGTTTACAGAGTTGGCTGAAGACCACTAAAGTAACCATGGGTAAGTATCAAAACATGTATTGATGTTTTTATCTACATGATTTCCATTTCAGGAGGACTAAGTGTACTCCGCTGACGTATGAATTTAGCTATCCTCACATCTTTTATTTTTGAGATATGAATTCCTTTAGACCCAGAGCCAAAAATCCTAAAAGGAGTTGTCAATAAAAAGCACACTGAAAAGATAAAATATGAACTAAATGTCGAGCACATACATTATGATGGTATTTGAAAAGGTCATGTCTGAAAATTGCCTATTCATCCAACAGATTTTGTATAGGAAAAGAGAGGCGTTTGCCCTATGAACTAGAAATGTGCGAAGTAATGTGGTTTCAGGAAAAAATAACAGTGCAATCCTATACGCACCTACTAAGAATTAATCCCACTGTGTTCAACGCAACTTAAAAAGTAAAGGTAAATGTACCCCTGACCGTTAGGTCCAGTCGTGGATGACTCTGGGGTTGCACGCTCATCTCGCTCTACAGGCTGAGGGAGCAGGCGTTTGTCCGCAGACAGCTTCCGGGTCATGTGACCAGCATGACTAAGCCGCTTCTGGCGAAACCAGAGCAGCAAACGGAAACACTGTTTACCTTCCCGCCGGAGCGATACCTATTTATCTACTTGCACTTTGACGTGCTTTCGAACTGCTAGGTTGGCAGGAGCAGGGACCGAACAACGGGAGCTCACCCCGTTGTGGGGATTCGAACCGCCGACCTTCCGATCGGCAAGCCCTAGGCTCAATGCAACTTACTCCCAGCCTTAAGACTCCTATTAAACAGATGAATAGCACAGTCAAACCTGCCTGAGAGTATAATAGGTACCGTAATACTGAATATATTCATATATTTTATGCCCAGGAATATTTTCATGGAATGAATAATTGTTGGAAATAATATATTTGCCTCTGGCAACCCTATCACACTAGATGGTCTCATGGATTAATTTTAAAGTTCTAAACTATACTATCTGAAGTTGTTTTTAAGGTCAGCGCAGACCAATAACTTTTTGAAATGTTTATATTTACAGAAAATGAGAACGATACTATGTGTATGTCTCCAAGCAGCCTGAAAAACCAGCCTGTCAAGACAGCAATTATAGCTAACTGTGAGAAAAGAGAGATGACGACTGAAGCAACCACCATATCTTTCACTTCTCTTAATCCTAATAATGATAGTCTATCTCCACTTAATGGTACAAATGGAAAATTTGCCAAGTCAGGTATGTTTCAGTTTAATTTACCGGCAGCGCCCATATGGCTATAGAAGCCATGCATTTCAGAAACAATACTGAAGATCATTTAGTGCATTGATACAGAATTTAAAGCAAATGTGTACTGTATTGAATCCAAATTTAACTGCCTGCTAAAAGTAGGGCTCCCTCTGTTCATGGATAGCTTTTGATCCAGCAGAGGGATCCTGCTGGTGGAAGGAAGAACATTATTTTTATATAACATTATATAAAACATTATTTTAAGCAAAATTCAACAAGGAGTCAGTCCTTGGCTTGGTTTATACGGTAGACTCCAGTCTCTATCCTATCCTCATATAAATTAAAATATTTAGCATATATATTGATAGTAATATTAGATGTATTACCAAAATAGCTTTTGAATTGTCTTTTAAAACATGCAATATGCTGAAAGCTATGACTATATATAATTGCAATATAGCCTTTTCTAGTTTTTTATGCATATTGGTAAACCTCAGATTAACCCAGAAAGTCATGCGTCATTGGGAGCACAAAGATCAAATTCTTTTGTTAAACTTGTTTCTGGTGCAGCTAGACCTCAGCTGATCTAATCCAGGGCCTCATTAACCTTGATGAATTCTTCCACTGATTTGGATGAATATGCCTATCTGGGGTCACTAGTCACAGACAAACAGACATAACTAGACCTGGAATGAAGCAGGTACCTGGGATCCAAGCACACAGCATAATTTAACTGTACCAGTTGAATTCCCATGATTATGCTAACGACAGATGCCTTCAGGACTTTAACAGAGCAACTACTGAAATATGTTCAGACAAGTGCCAAACTTTACTAAAACACTGCTTTTAAAAGGCTAATAGTGAAATGCCCTAAAGATGATGTGTTGGCGTCAGAGGTGTGGGAATTGCAAAACCACAAACTTAATTCTCCAGTGGATTGAAGTGCAAAGTGACTTTTGCATAGTCTTTCCCCCCTGCAGCTCCTTTTACCTCTGAAAAGCTGATATGGAAGGTTAGGGAACCCTGAGGAACAGTATAGGGGGTCGTACCAGAGGTTGCAGTGGGGATGGGATTTTTTTTTTCCTGTGGAGAGAGGGAAGTTACTTGATAACTTCTGAAAGGTAACCTTATGAGAAAAAATGGGGTAAGAGTTGTAAATCCTATTTATACTGAAAAGTACTAAAACGATGTTTGATTTATTTTAAGGTGTGGATGTTCATCGTCCTGGCAAAAGTTGGACCTTTCTGATTGGTGTCCTGGTTGTTGTTATCAGCATTTCATTATTGATTGGTATGGTCATCAAATTCCCAGTGTGGTACCGTTATTTGATTAGCTATAATCATAGTCGTTTGGAGGAAGACGAACCAGAGATGTTTGAAGAAACTTTCACATCTCATAACTGCGCATTCCCATATACACCAGGTACCAATGAAGAAGAATCGGTTGTGGTTTTTGAACAATTTCATTCATTTGTTCCAGAAGAAGATGGATTTATTGAAGACAAATATATTGATACATGAAGAGTTACTATGAATGTTGCAGTCTGAATCTCTCTGCCCCGTTCTGAAATATGTACAAAGGGCTGTCATATCTGTAGCTCTATAAAGCAATGGGCTAAAAAAACCAAACTCTTGCTGCTTGTGATTAATCAAAATATGCATTATTTAATCTTGTCCTCATTACAGAAAACCACTACATTGGTGAAATGGTGTTGGAGGATAAGGGGGGTTTTTTGTATGTAAATCAGGGCATTTTGTTTGGGTACCTGAAAGAGAAATATAGCCCTATACAGTCGTACCTCGGCACCCAAATGCCTTGGGACTCGAACGTTCCGGCTCCCGAATGATCAAAAACCGGAAGTGAGTGTTCCAGTTTTCGAACATTTTTTTGGAAGCCGAATGTCCGGTGCGGCTTCTGCTATTGTTTCCGGCGCGCCTGCACAATCAGAAACCAACCGGAAACCGAGCCTTGGTTTCCAAACGTTTCAGAAGTCGAACGGACTTCCGTAACGAATTCTGTTCGACTTCCGAGGAACGGCTGTATATTTAAAAACAGGCAAAACAAGGGTCTGGCATGCTAAGGAAGTCATTACACAAATCATTAAAGAGGCATGCCCTGGGAGTTTAGAATCTGACCACCAATGAAGAAGAAATAACATCTTCTGTGTCTGAGCATCCAGAAATATGTAATTAATTAAAATAATTTTAATTAACCGAAACTGATTTTTGCTTTTGTTGCACTACACAACTATGACCGATATAAAATAAATAAAAATGCTTGTTTGCACTTTTAAATGAACGAAAAAACAGAAAAGCAGGTCGATACCACGGGTACCCTTCTGGAGTGGCTGTCTGGGTTAGGGGTGGGTGGCACCGCTCTGCGCTGGTTCCAGTCCTACTTGGATGGTTGTTTCCAGAGGGTGATGTTTGGGGAGTGTTCTTTGGCCCCGTGGAGCTTTCAGTTTGGGGTTCCTCAGGGTTCAGTGTTAAATTTAAGGTTTTATCGTATATGCTACTTTTGGGGTTTGTGATGGTGAATTGAATTTTTATTTACAGTTGTACCTCTGGTTGCGGACACAATCTGTTCCGGGGTGCCATTTGCACCCCGAAAGGTCCGCAACCAGAGTAGCGCTTCTGCGCGTGCGGCGAAACCCGGAAAAATGCATTCTTAACCCGAAAAAATGCAACATTAAGCATTCACAAGAAGAGGTATGACTGTATTTAAAGCTGACTGTTTTGTTGTACATTTTGCCCCTTATGCTGTTTAACATCTACAGTGGTACCTCTGGTTGCGAACGGGATCCGTTCCGGAGCCCCGTTTGCAACATGAAAAGCTCGTATCCTGAAGCGCTGAATCTGCGCATGCTCGCTGCGCGATTCGGCACTTCTGCGCATGTGCGTGACTGGGAGTGGCTGCCGAGACCATATAACAGCAGTCCTGAAAGACCTACATTGGCTCCCAGCACATTTCCGAGCACAATTCAAAGTGTTGGCGATGACCTTTAAAGCCCTAAACGGCCTTGGCCCAGTATACCTGAAGGAGCGTCTCCACCCCCATCGCCTGGACACTGAGGTCCTCCTCCGAGGGTCTTCTGCTGATTTCTTCACTGCAAGAAGTGAAGCTTTAGGGAACAGGCAGAGGGCCTTCTCGGTCGTGACGCCTGCCCTGTTGAACGCCCTCCCACCAGAAGTCAAGGAAATAAACAACTATCTGACTTTTAGAAGACACCTGAAAGCAGCCCTGTTTAGGGAAGTTTTTAATGTTTGATGTTTTATTGTGTTTTTAATATTCTGTTGGGAAACCCAGCCAGACGGGTGGGGTATTAATTATTAATTATTATTATTATTAAACAGCTCAGGACCACAATACCTCAAGGTTCACCTCTCCCCATATGAACCTACCTGGACCCTGCGGTATAGAAATTTAATAAATAAATAAATCCCTGAAATTAAATGTGCTATGAAGACTGCATGCCTGGCTTTGTGCTTTCACCATGAGTATGTCCTGATTCCTGAAAAAAAGGGCGTTATACTTATCACTTCCTCATGTATTGGATGTTATAAAACCCTGGATCAGTTGCCCTGTGTTTGTGACTGACAGTTGTAATTTATTTATGGGGTAGGCGACAGTGGAAAGTTTTGAAACAGCATGTTCTGAGGGTGGTGGGAGGACAGGGCTGAGTCAGCCAGGTTATCTGCTAGATCTCACGCTGCTTTCACTGTTGTCGCACAACAGCAACGGGTCCAACTGCCCCACCCACCGTGACTACCCACTGTGGGCACCATGAGCCTGAGCAGGGCTGTGGATGCAGCCCAACTACTCTGCAAAGCATAGTAGATAATTTGCCTTAAAAAGTCATCTTAGGATCAAGGTAAAATATCATTAATCTGATGGATACTGAAATAAGACTTTTTTCTCAACTTACATGGCATTTGTTGCTGTAACCACAACTGGAAATAGTAGAAGAAAACATCTTCTTTCCATATGAACCTACCCAGACCCTGAGATCATCTTCTGAGGCCCTTCTTCTCATGTGCCTCCTCCTCAAGGTCTGGAGGGTGGCAACATGAGAACGGGGCCTTCTCTGCAGTGACTCCCCGTCTGTGGAATGCTCTCCCCAGGAAAGTTCGCCTGGTGCCTTCATCATACACCTTTAGGTGCCAGGCAAAAATGTTCCTTTTTAACCAGGCCTTTGGTTGATCTGATTGACATCCTATGACCTTTTAAAACGTGGCTCTTTTTTGGGGAGGGGGGAATGCTATTGGGTTGTTGCTTTTATTTTGATTATATATATTGTGGTTTTTATGTTGATCTTTTCTGTGAACCGACTCGAGACCTCCAGGTATAGGGCGGTATATAAATTCAATAAATAATAAAAATCTAAAGAGTGAAAGGTCAGCACACACCTGCTACTGCTTGAGTACAAAAACCAGACAAGTGTCAGGGGTCTATGAATGGCATTATAACACAATACAGAACATTTCTATGCATTTGTTTATTTTTCAGTTTTGTTTTTAAAAATTCATATACTTACGCTTGTCTTTCTGTAAAAATGATGTCTATGCCCTGAGCTTCACGGTCATTTTGAGCCTTCAACTATTAAAAAGACACAGCCACCAAAAACATGAGAATAGCTCTGCTATATCTACAGCAAATAAATTTCCCGTTTCAAGAGCCAACGTCTTTAATTCAACTGAATTGGCTACTATAGCTTATACACCATAGATCAGTCTTAGAATGATTTTTAAGAAATACAACATGATCCTAAAAATATGTTTGAGAAATGGAACATAAATCAGAATTAAGGGCAGTTTCAAATGTGTCTGTACTAATTTACATGCATACTGGCTGGACTGTGTCTATAGGTAAAAAGGTTTATATAGCTCAGGGGCAGCTTTGGTGCTGCAGATGTTGCTGAACTACAAACTCCCATTAGCCTCAGCAAGCACTGTCAGTACAGAGAGATGATAGGAGCTGTAGTTCAGCAACATATGGCAGGCTAAAGGTTCCCCACACCTGGCATAGCTGAATGAAGTAACAGATCTCCACAAATATTAATTTACTTATTTTTATTTATTTTATTTCTATCCCACCTTTTAACAGGTTCTCAGGGCAGTCAACAAAAAATAAAACTTTAAAACAATAACATTAAAACATTACAAAGTAAAAGAGCACTTTAAAAGCAGTCAGCAGAATTAAAAACACCGAGCACCACAACAGCAATTTTCAGAGGATGAAACAACTCCGGGAAAATAAAAAGATCCTTGCCAGGTGTAATGTGTAATGACAGCAAGGTATGCCACAGGCAAATTGGAAGTTACAGATGCTGACTGCAACAGACGAAGTTGCAAGCACAAATAATTCCAAATAAATTGCAAGCATTTCACTGATAAGATGATTTGCCGAAAGGGATTCTTGGAGGATGGGGATGGCAGTTTAAAGCCAGCTCTTGCTCCCCTCCCAAACAGCTGATCAGTAAAATTTCCATGTGCTAGTATCAACTACTCATTTCACTGGTAAAAAACAACAACTTCACTTATGTTCCTTTTGAACTACCATTTAACTGTAGGCCTTTCTATTCAATGTTTGGAAGAGTTGTGGCTTTTTACATTTCCTTCTATCAACTAAGATGCTACTTTGAAAACGTCATTCTACACATCTGTTTTGGCCAACAGTATATGCAGTTACACTCATCTTGAGAACCAATCACAATTTTTTTCCAAGCATTTTCCAGAAGCTATTGAACATCACTGGTTAGCAGCAGTCCAAGTCGAACAATAACAAATTCAAACAAAACTAATACTGTGATAAAACAATGTTAATACTCACCACGTTATAGTCGTTCATTACTTCCTCCATATCGGTATTGGTATTAAGTTTATCCACCAGCTAAAACAACACAGAAAGCCAATTAATTGCAAGTTTTATTCCCACTGAATTATCTATAGGTAATTATCTATGTAATTGCAATTCAAAATTAGATTCAGTATTTTCAGTGTGTGTGTGTGTATAAAACCAATATAAACAATAACATACCATATTGTAATCAGCTAGTTCTCCTTGAAACTCTTTGATCTCACTAGCTAAAGACTCTGCCCTAAGAGAACAGGAAAAGAATAGTTACTATACAACATAGCTAATGTGATAAAATGTAATCAAAGTAAGTCTCAAGTTTTAACATACAGTAAGCCTGCAACTTACATGTATTTAACTTGTATGCATGCAGCTTTACGTGCTAGGCAAACAAACAAACAAACAAATTTAAGGGTGTGGACATCCAGGAAAAAAGACTTCAATGTGTTTTGACTACAGTCGTACCTTGTTTTGTGACCGGGATCCGCTCCGGAGCCCCGGATGCTAGACCAAAAGGACGCACAACAAAGCGCCGCACTGCGCATGCACGTGGAGCAGTTTGCGCTTCTGCGCATGTGTGAGCGGCAAACCTGGAAGTAACCCATTCTGGTACTTCCAGGTTTGCTGCAGACGTTCGACAAAATGGACGCTCGATGAGGCGGACTCAAAACGAGGTACCACTGTATGTGCAATTTTGACTTTAGGCACGATCCTTGGAATGTAAACCCTACGTAAGTTGCAAGCTTGCTGTTTCCAATCCAAATTTACATGTGTACATGATTCCACTGACTTTAATTAACACAAACGTTTTTAAAGACCCTCAGGGTCCCTTCCAACTCTACAATTCTATGACAATAAGTGCAATCTATCTTACCTTTTTTCATATGATAGGTAGACAGAATTCTCCTGATTATACATGTCGATTTCTTTCTGAAGCTTGTTAATTTCTGTAGTGAGTTCATTTATTTTGCTCCTGTAGGAAAAATTTGTTATTATGTTAAGTATAGTTTAGTCCTGTTCTAAAGCCACAGTCTTTTGGTCAGAGGTCATCTGCCACATAAAATGGTTTTGAACACCTCTTCAGATTTGAAGGTGTCAGTGTTTTATTGAATTATGTACCCAGAACCTGACAGAGGAACAATTTAACTGGCTACTAAGGACACCCATGGTGACTAAATGTCTAGTTCATCAGTATTGGAAGAAGCCTACTCCCCTAATCCTACAGTGGGCAGAGAACATGACTCAGTTGGCAGCATATAAGATGACCTTCCATAAACACAGGAAAGATGAGAAATTCCCTGATATCTGGACTCATTACACAGATCTATTTGCTCGAATGAGTTGTTTATACCACCAGACATCACCCCGCCCCGCCACATCAGTTGTACACAGAGAACACATCTTGATTTATTATTATTTTCTTTGCATTGCATGACTGTATTTGTTCTTTTTTCTTCAATTAATGTTTTTGTTCCTTCAGTCCAATCAAAAACTATTAATAAAAAGGGTGTCTGGTTTAATCTCTACAGCCACATGCAGCCTAGTTAAATTTATACCATACATTTCTAAAGGCCCACATTATGCTCAAACCCTGGTCAGTATCTAGTTTTTTTTTCTGGAAGGCCACTGGGAAGAGAGTGAGGGGGCAAGAGGACTACCCTAAAGATGACCGGTGCAAGTTCTGTGTACTACATATGCTACTTTATCCTTTAGGTGGGCAAATGAGTCGCAAGGCAGCACAACTCATGAAGGTGGAGTTTACTTAGGAGCCTTCAGGTGCTGAATTCTATTTTAAAAGTAGCTACATAGTGATTTGGTATGGTTGTTTTCTACAATAGATCTATTTTTCGTGGGGGGCGCAAGGGAGGAGGGGGGAACCCCAATGCACAAGTTAAAGTCCTTGTGTGGGCTTTTGCTGACAGACTCATTAGCTGAAGCCAACCCTAATATTTTAGAATCTGTGTTTACACTTGACCTGCTATTGACAACTTGCCAATTAAGTACAGTTGTACCTTGGAAGTTGAACGGAATCTGTTCCGTTTGACTTCCAAAACGTTCAAAAACCAAATCGCGGCTGCTGATTGGCTGCAGGAAGCTCCTGCATGGAAGCCCGGGTTCCAAAAGAACGTTCCCAAACCGGAACAATCACTTCTGGGGTTGCGGCGTTCGGGAGCCAAAAACGTCCAAGTTCCAGGGTGCTCGGGACCCAAGGTAAAACTGTATTAATCTGCTAAGTGACCTGGCCTTTCCTTTGGTGAGCACTTCTGAAGGCAGAAAGTTCTACACAAATCTCTTTCGCCTCAACTTCAAAAAGTATTTTTAAACCTATGCTGATTCTGAGTCAGATTGTGTGGAGCACAGCTGGGTGACTGGAAGCAGTGAGGTTCCCAGTAAAGCAAAGGAAGCCAGTTGGACACTGGTCACAAGTATCTACTCCAGCAAACAGGAAAGAAATGGAAGGAAAGGACTGTATTTAGTACAAACAGTAGGGAAGGCAGTGGGATAAGACAAGCATGAAACAAAACATAGGCCAATCCTCTATACCTGTGCTGAGTGCAGGAAAAATGGACCAGCTGGACTATGAAAGGAGGAAGAGCTACTGCTAGGGACACATGAGCTAAGAAACCTCTCTCATCCCTGCCAAGCACTGCAAGCTAGGCAAGATCAATGAGACAGCCAATTAATTACTGCCAATAAGGCAGTAGCTCTTGACACAATCATATAAAAACAGCACAAACATGGGTGACAAATAACTTTCACATACCTGAGCACTCCCAGGTAATAGGATTTATCCATAATTTGTCTCTGTGGACCTAACAAATAACAAGTGTCAAATTGTTACCTGACACCACAGTACAATGAGAAACAATTGTATTAATAAAGAATCCAGTGGTTGTTTTCATGCAAGGTGATAAAATCACAGAGAGAGGCTCAAATAAATAAATAACTGTAAATAATGTAATGTACATATACTCTTAAATGATCCATGATGTAATGTCATATGCTCTGAACAGTATAGGACCTGTCTAGGTTCAAGGCTTTTGGTGCTATACCATCTTTCCAAGTTCTACCTGAGATTTCACAGATCCGGCTCAGTTCTGCCCTTACGTCAGGATGGAGCTTTGATTTAAAAATATTGCTTTGCCTTGTCCTAAGTTCCGACACATTTCATGTCTCTATGAGTCCAAAACCACTGTAAAGTGTATTGCTCTGTTTCCCCTTATAATCACAGGAACAAGACTAACTTATTCAATGTTTGTATGCCTTCATATCTTAAAATACCTTTCATTCCAGTTTTCATTCCACTCAGCCCTTGTTGTGTCACTGGACGGTCTGCAACCTTAATCTGGGAGGACAAAACCACACCAGTACCTACGGATCCACCACGTGTACCAGGTCTTGATGTTCCTGGAGGGATCTAACACCAAAAACAGAATCGGTAGAAAAAATAATGAATGCAGCCATTCTGAGGAACAGAAAACTAGTCTATCTACTTATCAATAAGCAGGCCGAGGTCTTGAGGTTTAAATGAAACCAAATGTCATGGCACACACATTTTTGGTTATATTTATATTCCACCTTTCCTCCTAGGAGCTCGAGGTGGTGACAGTCCTCCTCCCCATTTTATCCTCACAATAACCCTGTGAGGTAGGTTAGAGTGAGAGTGCATAAGTGGCCCAAGGTCAGCCAGTGAAGTTTCATAGCTGACTGAGGATTTGAACCCTGCTCTCAAAGGTCCTAGTTTAACAGCTTCACCCTAAAGACTCTCATATACCTAACAGGACCCTACAAACTTTTTGTAAAATAAAAGCAGCTTCAGGAAGAAGGTGATTTTGAAACCCTGAAAAGGGATAAAGTGGCTGGTGCTGCAATTTGAAGCAAAGAAGTTGAGGATGGAGAAAGAGTAACCCTTCTGCTCCTCTGCAATTCTGCTACCACTAACCATAAGGATTCTATCACACACATGTTAGGATCCAAGCCATTGTTGTAGCAATTAAT
This sequence comes from Darevskia mixta, assembly GCA_034641385.1. Taxonomy (NCBI): domain Eukaryota; kingdom Metazoa; phylum Chordata; class Lepidosauria; order Squamata; family Lacertidae; genus Darevskia; species Darevskia mixta. The sequence continues at coordinate 20,451,428 of JAWWNH010000017.1, forward strand.
AACACGATAAAACTATCAATAAGCACGTTGAGCACCCAAACCCAGAAGCCCTGCCTACAAGCTTATAAACTAAAAGGAAAAGGAAAGGGAGTGTGAGACACAAAAAGCAGTGGAGATAAATAGGAAAATAAAATGCCAAAAACCTGGGAGAATAGACTGGTTTTTAGCTTTTTAGATGATAAGATCCTTGGAACAGACACCTATCCCTTCGTGTTACACAATCCCTTATGTTAAACAATATACACAAGGTGTGTATATTATGTGAACAATAATAAAGTAATCTGCACTGGAGAGAAAAGGCACTAGCTTAGGAATCAGAAAATGAAGATAAACTCTTTAATGAAACTGTATCACTTGTCAAACAGAGTAGGTTTTAAAAAAGATTAATTTTAACTTACTCCTCCTCCAAGTAGAGCTGCGGATGGAGGCCGTAGTGAGGATGAGGGCGGTCTGGCTGCCAGGCCTAGTCCTGTTCTTGAAGACGGGCGGGCTGTAGGAGGCTTGTGATTACTTGCCATTTTTTCTCTTTTCTTCAAATTTCTCTTTAGAAACAAACATACGTTACAAACTAGAATCCTCTACATGTGTATTCTGTATTAAAAGAGAACTTTTAAGACACTGATAAAGAAAATTATTTTAAATAAAACAAGTAATAATTTTCTTTAGCTTTTTAATTGGAATCATAATGCCATATGCCCAGAAGGACAGCTATCTTTAACATAGTGACTAGGGAATCAAATGCGTGTTTAGAATTAGGTGTTCAGTAGGAGGTAGGACTAAAAATAAAACAAAATGCATATGCACCACCATCATTATTTAGGAGCCAGCCCTGCCCAGTAGCCAGATCAAAATACAATTTCTCCGTCTGCAGTCCCTGGGCATGGTATGAAAGCTTATGGTGAACCAAGCCTGCTAAAACTACGGGTGTTATGGTCTAGTCCAGGGGTGTCAAACTCAAATTAATCGGGGGCCGCATCAGCAGTTTGGTCACCCTCAAAGGGCCGGTTGTATGTGTCCACTCTTTATTATCATAAATTATTGTCACTGCATTCAATTATTACTGTTTTTTGTAATAATGTAAGTAATAACAAAATATTGAGGGGGCTGGGCCCCTGCAAAATGGATGGGCATTGCCATTAAAATCAATGGTTGGTGTGTGCGAGCCGCATCTTGTGATTATGCAGGGTGGGGTTTACCTGAGCCGCCCCCCCCTCCTATTTTACTCAATTTGGCACCCCTGCTAGAGCTCGTTCTCTGCTAGTGAGAAGAAAGGTAGACTTGGCAGGACCAGTTCAAGAGGTTTCAGTTCAGGAGGTGGAAACCCCAATGGACACTCTCCTTTCAAAGAGTATCATCCACATGGGGCAAGGAATGGGGGTTGTTGCACTACTGCCACCCACTGCAATGGGGCTTCCGCAGGAAAAACCTCTGGGGAGGGGAGGCTTTTGCCCTGCATGGGTCTGATCTGCCCCAAATCTGTCCCCCTAAGGTTGCCTCTTGGACGGCGGGGTGCGGGGGTCGTGTCTCCCTCTAGCCTGCCCAGCCCCACAGAGAAGGCTGTCCCTCCACAGCCCCCCTTCTTGGCTGGCAAAGGAAGAAGCCCCCCTTGTGCCGAGCCGTGGGGCAAGGACTCCGCTCCGAGCACTCTGGGAATGGAGGTGCAGGGAAACTTAAGGCGCAGCCGGAAGGGGACCGCCGCTCTCTCTCCGGCGGAAGGACAAATCCGGGCAGAAGCCCCGAGCCCAGGGAAGGCAAGCCAAGGGCTCCCCAAAGGGCAAGGTGAGATCGGGGGCGTTTCTCCAGGGGGAGCCTCTCGCAGGGAGGACTCGCCATCCCCGCGCGCGCCGGTCCCTGGCGGGCGAAGCTCCCGCTCTTGGCGCCCGCTGGCCTGCCAGGGCGCCCGCCAACAGCAGCAGCAGCAGCAGCAGCAGCGAGACCACGAGCCCCAGCTGGCCCGCCAGCCGCTCCTTCCTCCGCCAGCGAGCGGGGCTCTTGCTCGGCAGCAGCATCTCGGCCCGACACGGAGCGCCGGCGAGGAGCGCGACTGCCTGGCTGGCTGGCTGGCTGACTGGCTGGGCGCGAGCGAAGAGCAGTGCTGCCTCGCCTTGCCAGCCCGCCCGCCCGCTGGCCGCTCACTCTGCGCCGCCTCCCAGCGCCGCGGCCGGGAGAGCGCGAGGCGGCACGGCGGGGGCGAGGCGCTGCGCCATGGGCAGGGCTCTTCGGCGGCGGCGGCGGCGAGCGCTCGGCCAGCCTGGCAGCCCCAACCGAGAGCCGGAGGTCGGGGAGGGGGCGCTCGCCGGTCGGCTCCGCCTCCTCCGCCAGACGGGGGGTGGGTGTCTTGCAAGGGCGGCCTCCGCTGCAGCTTCTCACGGAGAGGTTAGCGGATGGTCTCCTTCACTCCCTGGAAGGATGGACCAGCACCTGGCAGAGCTTTAGGGCACGTGTGTCAAACACAAGGCTGGCGGCCAGCGGAGGCTACACGGGCCACATGACGAGGTCTGGCGGGCCGGATTTGGCCCCCGGGCCTTGTGTTTGACACCTGTGGTCTAGTCGATATTTGAGTGAGAGATCATTTATGAATCTTAGGTATGCTGCCTTCCATTTCATGATGGAGCAAAGTCTAAAGAACTTTGACCTACGTGGTTGAGACTAAGAAAATAAAAGACATGGGTCTGGGATAGCTCAGTTGGTAGAGCTTGAAACTCTTAATCTCAGGGTCATGAGTTCAAGCCTCAGGCTGGGCCAAAGATTCCAGCCCTGCAAGGGGTTGGACTGGATGACCCTCGTGACCCCTTCCAACTCTGCAGTTCTATGATTACATATATGAAATTACAATAGGGGGTGAAACCACAGAACACAGTATCTTAAAGAAAAGACAGGAACACATGTGGGTATCTCTAATATAGGCATGAAGAGATTGCAAAACCTCTGTAAACCAAACCTGATTTTGTGTTTTATTTTTTTTATTAATCCAGAAATGGGCCGACAACATACTAAGGGCAGCTCGACCCCTTACTCCCCAGAAACCTTACCAAACGTTAAGCCCCCCCAAAAAAGAAGAACTCCCTGGAGGAGGGCTGAGTTACTGGGCGCTTGTGCTTTTTCCACTTTGCGACGACGCGTGTCGCGCAGGAGAGCGTTCACACGTGACACCCACCACCCTCAGCCTTAAATTCCACGCACTATTTCCCCGCCTCCTTCTGAGTAATGGGAGGACTTGGGCCCATCGTGGGAGGGGAAGGGGCTGAGGCATGTCACGTACGGGGGTCGTGAGGGTCGGTACTCCAGCATCCGCGCTCCAGCCTGCGCGGCTCCTCTTACCTGACTTTCTCCCCGCGCGCACGCGCAGTGGGCAAACGAGACCCGTTAATTTAACGGTTTCCTCCCCTCCACGAACTCCTCTCCGCGCACGCGAGGGCAAGCCGTAACCTAGCAACCGCGCCAGCCAACCAGCCAACCCCCGGCGCCGCTCCTTCCGCGCAGTCGCTCTGGCACCAAGCCGAGCGCGGCTTCTTCTTCTTCTTCCCCCCCTCACGCTCCCGTATTCCATCGCGAGATTTACGCGCAGCTTTCGCCTCCTTTCCCCCCTCCCCGCCACTTTGGCGCATGCGAAGATGAACGAGTCTTGTGCGCGTGCGTGCCCGTCCATTTTTTCCCCATGGGACTTGGAATCATAGAAGTGTTAAGATTTAAGATTTCTTTATTGTCATTGTACAAATACAATACAATGAAATTGGATGTTTTCCCATAAAAACAACACAAAACATTACTTGTGCAGCAATTGATATAGCATAGATTTGAATGTTAAGAGATGGGTAGGGTTAGTATGGCAAAATACAGAAAATAAATAAATAAATAAATAAGTTTAATCTGGTGCTTTTTGGGGGGGGTACTAAATGCAAAGCATGGGCTCGAAATGGTTGGGGAAAAAACAAACTTCGTGACCTACGCCGGGGATCGAACCTGCAACCTGGGCGTCACCCGCAGCGCCACCCTGGCTGGTACCGGAACCTCCATTTGCATCATGGGAAATGTAGTCTCTTCTCTCCTCCCGTCCATGTTCTCCTCTGTAGGGCTCCCGGAGCCTCCATTTGCATTCTGGGAAATGTAGTCCTTTCCTTCCACCCCCCCCCTTCCGCGGTGCCTTCTGGGCGTCGCTCCTCTTCCGGCGCCCAGCGGGGTGACGGCACTTCCGGCGGAGGGCGGGCGAGAGGAAGCGGTGGAGGCGGGCGCCGGCGCTGCTGCTGCTGCTGTGTCAGGGGGCTCGAGGGCTGTTCGCGATGGCCGCCGCGGGGGGCACCTACCGGCTCCGCTGCTCCTTGGTGGGCCACGAGCTGGACGTGCGGGGCCTCAGCTGCTCTCTCTTCCCCGCCGGCTCCTTCGTCTCCGTGTCCCGGGACCGGACGGCGCGGCTCTGGGCGCCCGACAGGTCAGTCTTGGAAGGAAAGAGCCCTGTGGGGTGTTTTGCTCGGCCTTCGCCCTCCCTTCGCCGTCCCCATGCCCTCTGAAATGAGGATCTCTCGGTTGCTGGCTCCGTTTGGAGGCATGGCGGGGTGGGTTGGAAGGGACCCCTGAGGGTCATCTAGCCCAACCCCCTGCCAGGCAGGAATCTCAGCTCAAGCATCCAGGACAGGTGGCCATCCAATCTCGGCTTTAAAATCTCCAAGGAATCGTAGACACCTAAGGGGTCATCTAGTCCAACCCCCTGCTAGGCAGGAATCTCAGTAATAATAATAATAATAATAATAATAATAATAATAATAATAATAATAATATATTATTATAACTTATGGGTTTCCCCAGCCAGTCTGGGTGGCTTCCAACAAAAGATTAAAAATACATTAAAGCAGGCATAGGCAACCTTGGCTCTCCAGATGTTTTGGAACTACAAGTCCCATGATCCCTAGCTAACAGGACCAGTGGTCAGGGATGATGGGAATTGTAGTCCCAAAACATCTGGAGAGCCAAGGTTGCCTAGGCCTGCATTAAAGCATCCGTCATTAAAAACTTCCCTAAACATGGCTGTCTTCAGATGCTAAAGTATCCATGACAGGTGGCCATCCAACCTCTGCTTAAAAACCTCCGTGGAATCGTAGAGTTGGAAGGGACCCCCAATGGTCATCTAGCCCAACCCCCCCCCCCCCCGCAAGGCAGGTATCTCAGCTAAAGCATCCATGACAGGTGGCCATCCAACCTCTGCTTAAAAACCCCCAAGGAAGGAGAGCCCACCACTTCCCAAGGGAGACCATTCCAAACAGCTCTTGCTATCAGAAAGTTCTTCCTGATGTTTAGTCAGGAATCTCCTTCCTTGTAACTTGAGGCCACGAGTTCGAGTTCTGACCTCCAGAGCAAGCTTGCTCTCTCCTCCACGTGACAGCCCTTGAGATATTTGAAGATGGCTGTCCTGTCTCCTCTCAGTCTCCTCTTTTCCAGGCTAAACATACCCAGTTCCTTCAAGCGCTCCTCATAAGGCTTGGTTGCCAGACTGTTGATCAGCTTGGTTGCACTCCTCTGCACATATCCTTCTTAAATCGTGGTGCCCATAAATGGACACAGTATTCCAGGTGTTGCCTGACCAAGGCAGAATAGAGTGGTACTATGACTTCTGTTGATGCAGCCTAGAATAGCATTAGCTTTTTGGCTTCTGAATCACACTGTTGATGGGTGTGATGGGTTGACCATTTGATTTCAGTGGGATTAGGACCGCCTAGTTATCCAAGTTGTGAATCGTACCACATGTTTACAAGTTATTGTTTAGATTAGGAAAGTCGCCAGCTTGTGATTTGAAACCTCTAAATGGCTTTCTAAAGTGACGGGCTCTTTATTTCTTTATGTGACCTGTAGTGTTAGAAACTCAGATATATAAGCTAGGGGCCAAAAGGCTCCTTAAACCAAGGTTGCAGTCGCCAAAACGGAATATCTAGTTGCCATTTTTGGGCAAGACGGCTCTAAAGTCTTATTTTTCAAATGATTGACTGACTGCGATTGATTCTCAGTTAAACATCTGGCTAGTTCAGAGGACAACTTTGAGCTAGGTTAAGAGCCAGGGAGAGTCCACATGTATACTGGCTTATTCCTACCTCTCTTTCTTAATGGTGACACAGACCGTTCATAACGTAGGAATATTCTTCACAACTGTGTGCAGGGCAGTGGGATGGGGCAAGTGAAGACAAGCGACAACAATGAGCTATAACATTGTTCACTGCTCCTGCTCAGGCTGTACAGAAAAAGCATTTTGGTTCCTGAAATTAATTCTGATTGTGCCGATAAAATAGAATGGATGGAATGCTACAGGATGTGGTATTAGTTTCATCTCCAGATGGTGGAGATGTCAGGTGCTGGCCCAGGCATCCTCACTTGGTCGCAAGTGGCCAATAGTCAGGTACTCGCAAGTTACCTGCCATGCCACAGACTAGTCTCCCTTCAAGCACATATCCATGTTGTCATAGGTTAGTGGCCTAGACGAATGAAATAAAAAAAAATAGGCTATTCTACATTCCAAGCACTTTGCCTGGTAACTTGGAAGGAAATATTTAAGAGTACAGTCAAACCTCGGTTGGCGAACGTAATCTGTTCTGGAAGCCCGCTCAGCTTCCGAAATGTTTGACAACCGAGGCGCGGCTTCTGGTTGGTTGCAGGAGCTTCCTGCACTCAAGCGAAAGCCGTGTTGGACGTTCAGCTTCCATAAAACCTTCGGAAACCGGAGCATTTACTTTCCGGCTTTAGGCGTCCGGGAGCCGAAACGTTCTGAAACGGAGGCGTCCGGGAGCCGAGGTTTGACTGTAGTTGTTGTGAACCCCAAGCTAAAAAAATAGTTTGTGAAAAACATCTTTGTGCTTAGGTCATTTTGAGCGCATTGTTGATTTTCATCTTTGGTGTAGGCTTAATGCGCAGGTGTATATCTCTGTGTTTATCATGGTGTGCGCATAATGCACATGCATGCATATAATTTATTATCTGTCCTTGTGCCAAGAGTTATTGGGTCATAGTTTGACTGACAAGATCAGGTTCTTCTGGTCATGGAACATTCTAGTGCTGGGGTCTGGATGTGACAGGAAAAGTATTGTACACTCAGTAGCATGAACAACTTGAGAAGTACCTTGGAGTTTCAAGTGGGAGCATAAGGAAGAGCAAATACAGACTTCATCAAGCAACAGTGTTGTGAGGGCTACAATCCCTAAACCTTTTTTAAAATATTATAATACAGGACGGCCCTCACTGAATTTAAAACAGTTACTGAAAGAAATTCCCATCACAGACTACAATACCAATGGCTGTTCATCTGAACAAACCCTGTGCCTTTGCTTACCAAAGTGAGTCAAGGCCTTGTGTGACTTTCATTAGGGTAAATTATTATAAACCAAGGGTGGCCAGCTCCCAAGAGACTGTGATCTACTCACAGACTGGCAGTGATCTACCCCCCTTTTTGGGGGTTCTGGTCAAAGTTATTGAGCTTTTTTTAGGGCGGAGGAAAGCCCCGGTTTTGGGGGTTGCAGGGCTAAAATTTTGAGCTTTTTTTTAGGGGAGCCAAACTTCTTGAGCTTCTTTGCTGGGAGCCAGTGATCTAGCTGGGAGCCAGTGATCTACCACAGACGTCCGGGGATCTACCGGTTGGACGTGCCTGTTGTAAGCCATCAAATGTCCCCTTACTCTATTTATGTAGCTCTGTAACTGTTAAGGCCATTCTTAGACTTTTCTGCGAGGAAACGGTTCTTTCTGACATATGTATGCCAAACTAAGTTCTTCAGGGCCATAAAATCATGAGCGAACTCCCTAAAATGTCAAGACCAGTTCACAAATCGAGATAGATGAAGTCTGAGCCTATGTATAAAGTACCACTCATTGTTTTAAACTTGAAAGGGAATTATGAAGATATAGATTGCATCATAATAGTGGATTTGCATTAGTGGAGTTACTTAGGCTAGCACAATTTACCAATTCCTCCTTCCAAATGCAGCCCTAGTCTATGCCATATGCTATGATCCAGGGGTGTCAAACTCCGGCCCTCCAGATGTTTTGAGACTACAATTCCCATCATCCCTGACCACTGGTCCTGTTAGCTAGGGCTGATGGGAATTGTAGTTCCAAAACATCTGGAGGGCCGGAGTTTGACACCCCTGTGCTATACCATTCTCCTACTCTCAGGAACAGCTAATGGATACGAGGAATTGGCAAAAATCAGGTGCAAGCAGAAGTGGCTCTTAGGTCAAAGTCGCCACTGGATACAACCCTGAGAATGCACAGAATTGCAACACCATTTTATTAAAAAGATTCCTAAGCTGGCCTTCAGTAAAATAAAACAAAGACAACTAATCTTCCAGAGAAGTGATGATTATTGTCAAAACAAGATTAGTCTTTTAGACTAAATAAAGACATTCTGAATAATTTAATCACAGATGCATGTTATCAAGCTAGATTGCTTGCCATGTTTTAGAGGAGACCTTGAATTGAAGTGGCACTGAGGTTGTGCATAAAAACAAATGTTTTGAAAAAGGAATAACTGCAGTTACTCCCTGATGGAATGTAGTTGTTGCACATGCCAACTACCTCTCTGTATGAGTTCATACATAACAAACCACAGTTAGTCGAAATGGAAACAAAAGCTTCCAACCTCTGCCTTCTGGCTGTGCCAGAGGGGGGAGACATGCATGGGGTGTTGGGTGCGCATGAATCCAATGCTTGTGTTAATGCGATCAATGATAAATCTAATTGGCTATCGTGGTGCAAATCGGGAGCTCACCCTGTGAAATTTGCACTATGGCTAGAATGTACATTGGCATTTAGATACCAGATAGATTTCACCTGGCTTTTTAAATGGGTAGGATTCCCTTACTACAGGAACATAAAAACTTTGGTTTCTTTTTTGTCTCCAGTCCCAACAGAGGATTTACGGAAGTGCACTGCATGAGCGGCCATTCAAATTTCGTTTCTTGTGTGTGTGTCATCCCTCCAAGCGAGCTTTATCCACGTGGATTAATTGCCACCGGCGGTAATGACAACAACATTTGCATTTTTGCTTTGGACAACTCTGCACCATTGTATGTCCTTAAGGGTCATAAAAACACAGGTAAGAATACACAGATTTTTAAATTTTATTTTCAGCATACCACTTTTGGAATCTTAACGACTCAAAGTCGCTTGGTTTTATGTGTTCTAAGAAATAATTTGATTTCTAAAGTTTTATCATGATCAGACGTTTGCATTATTTTCTGAAACATTATGACCTTTAGAATGTTATATTATATTACTACTACTACTACTACTACAATTTATTACTTGCCCATCGCTCTATGGTCGCAGGGCAGGTTACAATAATTAAAATACAATATTAATAGTAAAAGGAAATATTGCATGATATTTAAAACAGTTTTAGCACCTTAGAGGTTCTCTAGGGAAATGGGCCTGGAGGTAGGAGATACGACTTGGAAGTTGGTTTGATGAAGGAATAAGAGAGACCGATTATAGTGTCACCAAGGCAGAAAAATATTTCCCACAATCTGTTAACAACTGAGAAGACAGAACCTTACTTGTGTTGCTATTTTTCAGTCAAAAGTGCTGCTTCTGTTTTCCAGTTGTTTGTGGTAGCTTCTCATCACCTCATGGATGAAAATTAGGTTAGTGAAATTTGCTACGGCATATCGTCTGAAAATAGACCAAAATCTGTAGCTTTGCTTTGCCAGCACATCAGAACACCGTTTCTCACTCAGCTACACACAACCCGTTTTAGGCGCGACTGGTATGTGCACAGTCGCACGCATGCGCAAACCGCTGAACTTGGAAGTGACCCGGAAACGTCATAAAAGACGTCACTAAAAGGGAGGAACAGGGTGCTTCAGTTTCACACAAGCGCACAATGTCCCGGAACGCAACGCTCACGCTAATCGGGGTGTAGATTAAATGTGAATTTTGGCGATGTTTATTTAATCTTCTGTTCTAGTTTGCAGCCTCTCATCTGGGAAGTTTGGCACCCTGCTTAGTGGCTCGTGGGATACGACAGCCAAAGTCTGGTTGAATGACAAATGCATGATGACACTACAGGTACAGAAACTCTGCCGGTGACAAGAGTTCATTATCAGCAGATCATGATTATTTGAACTTCAGAAAATGTAGATTGTCTCCGTCAGCATTCATGTTGTTCACCTTTATAGGGCCACACCGCAGCAGTATGGGCTGTGAAGATATTACCTGAACAAGGATTAATGTTGACTGGTTCGGCTGACAAAACTATTAAGCTGTGGAAGGCAGGGCGATGCGAGAGGACTTTTACTGGTAGGTACTTGGCTAAAACAGTTTCTGTGTATACACGCAACTTAGCAATATGCCTCCACACCCGGAGGATTAAAGAGGTCTGAGTTTTATTCTAGGATTTGGGTTTTGAGGGTTCGTTCTTCTTCCCCACCCCATTTGTAGAAATTAGTGTGGTTCTTTATCTTGAAAGCTTAGAGGAAGAGAAAATGGCAAGTTCACTATGTACCGTATATTCTGGCGTATAAGACGACTGGGCGTATAAGACTACCCCCAACTTTTCCAGTTAAAATATAGAATTTGGGATATACTCGCCGTATAAGAAATCTGCAAGAAGATCAAACCTATCCATTATTAAAGAAATCAGCCCTGAGTGCTCATTAGAAGGACAGATCCTGAAGTTGAGGCTCCAGTACTTTGGCCACCTCATGAGAAGAGAAGACTCCCTAGAAAAGACCCTGATGTTGGGAAAGATGGAGGGCACAAGGAGAAGGGGACGGCAGAGGATGAGATGGTTGGACAGTGTTCTCGAAGCTACCAACATGAGTTTGACCCAACTGCGAGAGGCAGTGAAGGATAGGCGTGCCTGGCGTGCTCTGGTCCATGGGGTCACGAAGAGTCGGACACGACTGAACGACTGAACAACAACAACAACAACATAAGAAATACGACCCGGCGTATAAGACGACCCCCCGACTTTTGAGAAGATTTTCCTGGGTTAAAAAGTAGTCTTATACGCAGGAATATACAGTAATAAGGCTAGTAAATGGAAGACAGTTAAAATGGTGAACCTCTCCAGTGGCGGCCTCACAGTTGTGGAATTCTTTCGCTTACGAAATTGTCCGGCCTCGTCACTTGCAATCTTTAAAAGTGTATGGAATACCTCCCCCCCCTGCAACTTTTCTATGTGGTTCTTAGGGATTACTGCAAATCTCTGGTTACGCAGTAGGGTCTGTGTTGGAGACTTTGTGGGTTTTATTTTATGGCTGATTTTTGCTGTTGGCATAATAGCTATCTGAAAATGGCATTTGGGGTGTGTGGATAGAATTTTTAGATATACCTGTCAAGGCATTCCGAAGCATTTATGAACTATGGAGGGTTTTCCCATATATGCCTCTTCACCGTGAAAGGGTCTGGAAATGGGAGCTGCTACCTCTCGTTATGTAGATCACTTGGGCCAAGTCATTCACATGATAGGAGCCAGGAGCTGTTCGGAGTACTTTTGTTGAAAAAGAAAATGAAACTTAACGCGTGGCCAAAGAACAGAAACTTCGGCTGGGGTAAAGAAATGAAACTTAGCAGAGCCAACTGTCGACACTTAGCTGGAGCAGTTTTGGGAACTGAGCTCTTAGCTCAGGTCAAAGTACAAAGCTAACACACTGAGCAAGTCCATTTTGGGAGGGAGGGGGGGTTCTTTTTGCTCATAAGCAGAAAACTGTTAATAGTAATTTTTATTTGGAGGTGCCACGTGTCAGGCACAGCAGTGACGATGTCCCGAAACAGCAAAGTGACAGAGCCAATGGCTTCTGAGTTTTTGCAAGGAAAGTGCACCCCAAAAAGGAAGGGGAATATAAAGTTTGCCTTTCCTTTAACAATGTACCTTGCGTTCCCTTCAGTAGCTCAATACTTGTATTCAAGCTCTGTGTGTATGTAGTCCCGCTGACATGTAAACAGATCAGTTAAAAAGTGGATGATTAACCTCTGAAAAATCTTTGACCGCCCTAACGTGTAACAAATTTAGGAAAGCAATCTATTAAAATGCCTTTGATGAAAGGACAGTCCTGTGCTGTCCTTTTCATGCTCTTCTGCTTTGAACAGGGTACAGTGCCTTTTAGTTTTTTTGCATAATGCTCGGTGTTGAACCACCAGTCTAATGTTTCCCAGCAGCCTGTGCTTCGACAGAAGCTGAGCCATCTTGTTATGTGCCAGCCGTAGCTTCCTGTCTTTGAGAGGGAACTCAAGTAGTGGTCATGAGTCTGAGGCTACAATTACACAAATGATACTTACACAAAGGGTCTATATTTGAGACGATCTCACTGACTAGGGGGAAGAAAGACCCTGTTCCTGACCACATGACTTACTACTAGTAATTCTAAAGTGAGATCTACTTTTCAATACACCACATGAGAACATGGTTTTATAAAACATTTTCATGGCTAGAGAATATCACCTTTCAATAAGATGTGGAGAGGCTCTCAGTGAGACTTACGTTTTATTTATCTTTCCTTTCATAAAGGACATGAAGACTGTGTAAGGGGCTTAGCCATTTTAAGCGAGACGGAGTTTCTTTCTTGTGCAAACGACGCCAGCATTCGAAAGTGGCAGGTGTCGGGAGAGTGTCTCGAGGTTTACTATGGCCACACCAATTATATATACTGCATATCGGTCTTCCCGCAAAGTAAAGGTAAGAAACTGTCCTCAAGACATGTAAAGGTAAAGGGACCCCTGACCATTAGGTCCGGTCGTGGACGACTCTGGGGTTGCGGTGCTCATCTCGCTTTATTGGCCGAGGGAGCCAGCTTGCAGCTTCCGGGTCATGTGGCCAGCATGACTAAACCACTTCTGGTGAGCCAGAGCAGCGCACAGAAACGCCGTTTACCTTCCTGCCAGAGTGGTACCTATTTATCTACTTGCACTTTGTGCTTTCGAACTGGTAGGTTGGCAGGAGCAGGGACCGAGCAACGGGAGCTCACCCTGTCGCGGGGATTCGAACCGCCGACCTTCTGATCGGCAAGCCCTAGGCTCTGTGGTTTAACCCACAGCGCCACCCGCGTCCTAGCGCCACCTGTGTCCTCAAGATATACTTTTTTTTTAAAAAAAGACACACTATAGCAAGGATTGTGCCTTCTAATTAAAAGTAGATTTAGAACTGAGTAAGTTATAATTCTTTGACTGGCACTAGAGTAATGGTTTTCAAACTCCCTTCCATAGGAGACTCCACGTTAATTTATCTGCCACAGTACCTCTGTCTTGGCTTGCAATCTAGGGTTTTGCAATCTAGGGTTTTGGCTTGCAATCTAGGGTTCACTCGGTATATGTCCAGAGCTGACCAGGCTTACTTCGTTCTTGTAAAACCTGGCAGCTAAGGAAACCTAGGATTCCAAGGAACCCCAGATTTCCCTAAACGTAGTTTGAAAATTCCTGCAATGGACGGCTGAAGAGGATGTCAGAGGATGTCAGTGCTATGCACAAACACAAATAACAGATTTCTTCAGCTTTTTTGCAACCTGATAAACTATCATGATAACCCTCTTGTTTTAGCTAAGCATGGAGTGGTTTGATTGGCAAGTGACTTTGACCTATTTCAAACTGATGGATTTGATCCAAAGGTGCTCTTAAGATGAGAGAGGTCTTTTTGAGGCACAAGTGCTGCTGCTAGGGGAAGGGATTTGCACATGCAATCACGATCTGGCTGTGAGCTGAAATGCTTTCAGTTGCACAGGTAAGTCTTGAAATGCAAGCCATTGGCTTGCAACAGAACAGCGAAAACTAGTGGCGCAGGTATAAAACGGCTAGCGCCTTAGCAAAGCTAAGTGGGGTATGGTAAGGTTTCAAATTGGAATGGGGGACAGCATGTTGAGATTCCTGCATTGCAGGGGGTTGGACTAGATGACCCTCAGGGTCCCTTCTAACTTATGATTCTATAAGCCAAAAGCCGCAATAGAACTAGTTTATAGCTAGTTTATAACATATATTGCTATGTTTGTGTAATGTGTGTTAGATGTGTTTGTACGATCATAATTCGAGTCACGGGTGTAGAGAAAGCTAACTTTACATTTGCATCTTTCTCAATTTAATGAATGGCACGTTGCGTTATTTTAGATTTTGTTACTACTAGCGAAGACCGGTCGCTCAGGATCTGGAGAAAGGGGGAATGCACACAGACTATCAGACTGCCAGCTCAATCCATCTGGTGTTGTTGTGTGTTGGACAACGGGGACCTTGTCGTTGGAGCAAGGTATTCAGATTTCGGCTTCCTATCATCTGTTCGTCAAGATAAATAGGCACAACGCTGAAGGCAGACCAAGTAGATATTTTTGTGCCGTGTGAAGGAATGATTTGGCTTCCTTGCTCTTCTCTGGAGCAGAGCCAGAGAGGAAATGGAAGATTCTGCTTCCGTTTTTAGATTGACCACAGTTCAGTGTGTCTGAACTATAAACTGTGGCTAAACTCTATGATTAATTGAAACCAGCCAGTCTCCTATTGTAAGGTCCGTGTGATGGCTACTCAAGAGTAACGAGGCTGGAATCTGTCCTGTCTTTTAACAGATTTATTGTGCAAACTATTTACAGTGCAGAGCAACAAAGTTCATGATCTTATGGCCTTTCCGCAAGGAAACACCGTGGCTCTCGTGTATACAGGAATTTATTATGTACAAAAGAAAACAACAGAGTCCATAGTCCACACGTCCTCTCAGTCAGTTTCAGATCCCGGAAGTGGCGCCTTGCGCGACCGCTTCCAACAAAGCAGTTTGGGTATTCCGTGTCTCCTCCTCTCCGCTCTACATTTCAGGCTTCTGCGCTGTTGTAGAGGCGCCACCACCTCCCCTTCCGTACCTGAGCTACTGAAGGGTCGCAGGGGCTCTTTAGGGTCAGAGAGGCCCTACAGTGCTGAGCCTCCCTCCTGCACGCTCTGGTGTTTGTCAGATTCCCCAGTGTCGTGAGAGACCTCTCTCCAACCCTGAGAGCCCTTGCACCTCTCCGCTAGCATCTGTGCTGCCCCCTGGTGCACCCATGACAGGTAGCACATGACAAATTGTGTTGTCAAGGAGGGTGGATAAGCTATTGAACATCTCAGCTCAAAACTGAACCTTGCATATTGGAAGGCAGAATGATCACCAAGACCATGTATCGCCTTCTAAATCTGGCCTGTGGACGGTCCAGGAATCAGCGTGTTTTTACATGAGTAGAATGTGTCCTTTTACAGTGGTCCCTCGACTTACGAATTTAATCCGTTCCGAATGGACATCCGTAGGTCTAAAAAAATCGTAAGTCGATTTCCCATAGGAATGCATTGGGAGAAAAATATTCGGAAAAATTCGTAAGTCGAAAAAAACCGCATCTAAAATTCGTAAGTCGAGGAAACCGCATCTAAACCGGCAACGATTTCCATTCGGATGTCGAAAAATTCGTAGGCGTGCGGCCACTTTTTTTCATTCGTAAGTCGAAAAATACGGATGTCGAGTACTTCGTAAGTCGAGGGACCACTGTATTTAAAATGCATCTCTGGGTTATTTGTGGAGCATAGGAATTCGTTCATTTCCCCCCCGCAAAAAAAACCATAGTCCAGCCCCCCACAAGGTCTGAGGGTCAGTGGACCGGCCCCCTGCTGAAAAAGTTTGCTGACCCCTGACCAAGACTATATACTCAGTATCAGTTAACATAGATCATTTATGCCAGGCACCCCCAAACTGCGGCCCTCCAGATGTTGTGGCTTACAACTCCCATGATCCCTAGCTAACAGTGGTCAGGGATGATGGGAATTGTAGTCCAAAACATCTGGAGGGCCGAAGTTTGGGGGTGCCTGATTTATGCCTTAACCTTGAGTACAGTTTGGCCGTGCGTTCTTGTTTTGTAGCTGATCAGTGACTGAAATGAACAGTAGGGTTAAAAAAAATGTAGACCCCACAAGTTTGAAGTCGGTCCTCAACTTGCTGCATTTCACTGGATTATTCTAAAATTAATTAACCTTGCTTCCTGGGGAAGATCGGTTTGAAGATGAGGCATAATTTTTATGATATAAAACCTGGTCAGCAATCTGGATTTCTTTCTTAGAGAGGGGTGGGGGTGGGGACAGCAGTAAGAAAGGAAATAGGATGTGCGGGGGCAGGGGGACGCTTTCCTGGATAATGAAATTATTATTTTTCCTCTTTCAGTGATGGCATTATCAGAGTATTCACTGAGTCTTTGGAGCGCACAGCAAATCTGGAGGAGATTCAGGCTTTTGAAAATGAACTTTCTCAAGCAAAAATTGATCCTAAGACTGGTGATTTAGGGGACATCAGTGTTGATGAGCTTCCTGGGAGAGAGCATTTGGACGAACCAGGTATAATTTTAAATTTATCTGGCAAACATGCAGCCCCTGAGCTCCTGCAGCCAATGGGAAGCTGTGCATGCCTCCTCTGCGCCGGAAATAAGATAGATAAGATAATTTATTGTCAATGCACAAGTACAAGCACAACGCTATACAAGTGCAACGAAATTGCATGCCACCCCGTAAAAACAGAAGAAAAAACAAAACAAAAAACAGCACAAAACACACACACACACCAAAAAAAGCCACACATACACCCATCACAGGTCTCCAAGGTCATATTATCTGGTTACAGCATTTAAGATGGTTATAGCTCTTGGGTAGAAACTGTTCTTCAATCTATTTGTTCTTGACCTAATTGTTCTATATCTTCTACCCGAAGGCAGTGGTGCAAAGAGACTATATCCTGGATGAGATGGATCCTTTAAAATATTGTTTACCTTTTTAAGGCAACGGGAACTGTATAGTTCTTCCAGAGATGGGAGAGGATGACCAATAATATTTTGGGCTGTGGTTATGACCTTCTGAAGTACCTTCTTCTCCCTGGCTGTGCAGCTGGAGAACCAAGCACAAATACAGTATATAAGAATGCTCTCTATGGAGCCTCGGTAGAAGGACACCAGCAGCCTCTCACTCAGATTGTTCTTCTTTAAAAGTCTGAGGAAATAAATAGCGTTTGCGCATGCGCGCACACACACACTCTGGCCCACCGCGGCGTCTGCGGGACCGTGAGCCGGCCCAAGCCACAAAAACTTTGCCGACCCCTGACCTAAAACCATTTTCTCCAGGCACGCCGCTTATTTTCTCCTCTCTGTGTTTTAAGGTACAAGAGATGGACAAACGAGACTTATTAAAAGTGATGGAAAAGTTGAAGCTTACCAGTGGAGCGCTGGTGAAGGGAGGTGGATGAAGATCGGGGATGTTGTCGGTTCATCAGGAGCCACACAGCAGACATCTGGAAAGGTTTTATTTGAAGGAAGGGTAAGTAATTTTCCATCCCTAACGTTTAGTAATTGAACCCTGGCAGCCCAACCTATTGTTGGCTGTGTGCACTGGAATGGTATATATAAGAATAAATCACTCTCACCCCTTCCCTTTCCTTAAAAAAGGAATACGACTATGTTTTCACTATTGATGTGAATGAAGGCGGGCCATCTCACAAGCTGCCCTACAACATCAGTGATGATCCCTGGCTGACGGCATACAACTTTTTGCAGAAGAATGATCTAAATCCAATGTTCCTGGACCAGGTGGCCAAATTCATAATAGATAACACCAAAGGGCAAACGCTGGGACCCACGAATGCGGAATTTTCAGATCCTTTCACAGGTAACAAAGAGCTCCAAGCCGCCCTTAATTTGCTACCTCGCTGCTTATTAAATACAGTGGATGATCGGGTTGCGAACGCGATCAGTGCGGGAGGCATGTTCGCAACCCGCAGTGTTTGCATCCCGCGCCGCTGCAGCTGCACACGTGTGTAACGCAATTCGGCGCTTCTGCACACACACAAAGCGCGATTTAGCGTTACTGCGCATGCGCGAGTGCCGAAACCCGGAAGTAACCCGTTCCGGTACTTCCGAGTTCGGCGCGTTCGCATTCTGAAAACGCAGCGAGTGCAACCCAAGGTATGACTGTATGTGGCTGAATAGCGTGCCAGAGTTCTTTTGCCCCTGGCCATACTGCGGAATATTGATTATGTATTTTGTGTTTTTATATTGTAATTTTATCTTCCTAACTGCCCTGAGACCTGCGGGCAGTATATAAATTTAATAAATGATAATAGTAATTTGCCTTTCTGCTTGCAGCAGATGAAGTGGAGTGTTCTTAAAAGTATGGGCACTTCATTAAGGAGTGAAGTTAATGGGGTGTTTCCCCTCTGTGTTTTAATAATAGAGTGCATTGGATCACAACTGCATTCTTTTCTTCGGTTTATCTTTTCCTAGGCGGTGGCCGCTATGTTCCAGGTTCTTCCTCGGAGTCCAGGGAAGGGCTCCCAGCTGCAGATCCGTTTACAGGTACTGTGTCAAAGATGGCAAGTTTCTTCTTCTTCTGGGGGCAAATATGTAAAGTTTTGGGTTTACAGTTGGCGTTGGGAAATGGAGCTGATTGGAATTCCGGATGGATGAGGTAGGGAGCAAAACTGTGATGTTGGCTCAGAATCGTTTTATTTTTTTAAAGAAATGTGCCTTAGAATCATAGAATTGTAGAGTTGGAAGGATAATAATAATAATAATAATAACAATAATAATAATAATAATAATAATAATAATAATAATAATAATAATTTATTATTTATACCCCGCCCATCTGGCTGCGTTTCTCCAGCCACTCTGGGTGGCTTCCAACAGAACATTAAAATGCAATAATCTATTAAACATTAAAAGCTTCCCTAAACAGGGCTGCCTTCAGATGTCTTCTAAAAGTCTGGTAGTTGTTGTTCTCTTTGACATCTGGTGGGAGGGCATTCCACAGGGCGGGTGCCACTACCGAGAAGGCCCTCTGCCTGGTTCCCTGTAACTTGGCTTCTCGCAGCGAGGGAACCGCCAGAAGGCCCTCAGAGCTGGATCTCAGTGTCCAGGCAGAACGATGGGGGTGGAGACGCTCCTTCAGGTATACTGGGCCGAGGCCGTATACATGTAAGAACCACGTAGAACCCATTGGTGCTGAGCAAAGATGTTGGGATCCAAGTATGGGACCTACAAAAATGGAGTGTGGTCTTGCTGTTGTTGTTTTATTATTATTTTTAAAACCCAAACATTTCATACTGTGAACGTTTAAGCAATGTGAATGCAATTTTGTTCCTGTTTTTCTCTAGGTACAGGTCGCTACGTCCCAGGTTCAGCATCTGACCCTGCAGCTCCTGCAAGTGGAGCTGATCCATTTACAGGTAAGTAAATCGTTCGGCTCACAATTTTGAAAACTTATGCCAAAGCTCCGTGCTGGTCGCTTGCATCTGCCTCCCCCCCCCCCCAAATAACCAGATCCCATGCCCACCATCTTGTTGCCACTTTAAGCTGCCTTTGTGTTGCTTCTAACTAGAGAAACAAGCACAGTGTTGTAATAACTGACCATACTTTCTCTCCAGGCGTAGAGAGAGGCTAGTGAAGAGAACGCACTTGCTTGTGAATAAGTTGGTTGCAGTTTAGGCGGCAGAAATGCAGATAGAGGGAAAGTTGGGGTGGAAGTAAGGTGAGGTTAGTGGGACGCGGGTGGCGCTGTGGGTTAAACCACAGAGCCTAGGGCTTGCCGATCAGAAGGTCGGCGGTTTGAATCCCTGCGACGGGGTGAGCTCCCATTGCTTGGTCCCTGCTCCTGCCAACCTAGCAGTTCAAAAGCATGTCAAAGTGCAAGTAGATAAATAGGTACCGCTGCAGCGGGAAGGTAAACGGCGTTTCCGTGCGCTGCTCTGGTTCACCAGAAGCGGCTTAGTCATGCTGGCCACATGACCCGGAAGCTGTACGCCAGCTCCCTCAGCCAGTAAAGAGAGATGAGTGCCGCAACCCCAGAGTCGGTCATGACTGGACCTAATGGTCAGGGGTCCCTTTACCTTTTTAAGGTGAGGTTAGGGCAAGGAAAGGAGAGATGGGGTGAGCAGCCTAGAGGTGTGTGTTTGGGGAGTGAAGCATCTGTTGTTTGGGATAAAACAGGAGAGGCCAAATGGAGGAGAAGGAAAACCATGGATACCACCCTAAGCTCCTTGGAGGAAGGGTGAGATAAAAACGTAAGTAAATTAAGACTCCAGGGAATTTTTTTCTATCAAATCTGTTTTAAGCTGTTAATTTTATTCATGCGCACGTTCTCTTGGTTTACTGAACCCGAGAGAGCTTTCAAAAATCTCACAGGTGACCAATGCTAAAAGCTTCCCTCCTCGAATCGTATCAGTTGTATCGCTAAGATTCCCAGAGTTTTTCACCTGCCTGCCTTTTTCCTTGAAAAGCTCCTTTCTTTCCTGTTCGCCATGAAGCAGCAACAGTCTTAGAAGCGAAGCTATTGAAAAAGGCAAGAAAGCCTAGATAAACTCAACTCTTTCCTCCCCGAACCACATATGACAACAGTGTCGCATACCGAATGCAAACAGTGAAAGACTCGTGTGAATTGAAAGTGGAGACACACTATGCGTCTTTGCCTTTATGTGTCTGTTAACACAAGTAAATCTTTAATAAAAACTATTTTTTTTAAAACAAAAGATTCACCATCCCTGCTCTCAGAAGGAAGTGAAATGTGGCTAGCTGGCTTTTGGAATAGCGCATCAATAAACACAAATGGAGTTAATAAAATTAATTATACTGGGCTCCCTTTGAACTAAATTTTGGAGGCCACTTCAGTCTCTGAAATGTGTTAGCTAATTAAAAAGCTGAAACGCTCAGGATATGAAGTGCTGTTTATGTAACCATTTTTTCTGTAGGAGTTAATTCGTTAGGTTTTATCCCACTCTTTCTCCCATGAGTGCAGAGAGGTGTTTGAGGTAGGCTTAGATTAAATTACTTGGTCAAGGCCACACAGTGAACAAAGCATTATTATTTTTTTTTTAAATGTAGACATGGAATAATTTAAATTACGGTTTAGCAATCTTTTAAATAGCTACATAATATGTGACAATTAAGCTAATGTTTTTTTCTCTGCTAAAGGGTGCAAAGCTACACTGTTAAGTTTCTAACAATTTATTTCTCCCTTCTAGGGACGGGTGCCTACAAATTAACTATACCTAAAGCTGAAAATATTTATTTTCCAAAGAAGGAAGCTGTTGCTTTTGATCAGGCCAACCCTACACAAATAATGGGTGAGTGTATTTATACGGCTTGTTAAATGATGATTGGGGTGAGCAATTATCCTTCAAACACGTCAGTCCTGTAAAACGTTTTATTTTACTCCCCTGAAAATATTTTCAGCCTAGTTTTACGTCTGAGAAATAAAACACAGGAAGGTTGGATTACACAAAAGATTTGTGTTTTTAATATAATAAAGCAGCCACTTGCTTCTTGTGAATTAGAAATATTGCAAGTTAGGCTCTTTCCAGTATTGCTTATTTTCCACTGTTGAGAAGAAGTGAATATTTTGATACACCGTAAGGGCAGGAGCAATTGCTAAATATATCGAATGTACTTGCCGTTTTGCCCCTGTGGTATTCAGTTGACCGCAGTCCTCCCTGGATAGCTGGGAGCATTAAAAGCACTGCCTACTTTCCCCTTTCTATGCAGCTGGAATAGATGACAAGGGGTGCAAGCAATGAGCAGCAACACAATCAGTGGATCTGCTTTTGTGGCAAATGGACTTTTGTGCAAAGCTGTACAGTACAAACCTTTTTTTGTTCTTAAGCCATTAAAAAGGAAGGTTAGTTTCAAGCTTATTGATTTGTATTACGTGATTAATGTCTTGCAAGGATATTGGAATAGACTCCTGAAATCATCTGAGATGCTAGTGTAACCCAAACCTGCTGCTGACACCAAACTCATGCCAGTGTGGTGTAGTGGTTAAGAGCGGTAGACTCGTAATCTGGTGAACCGGGTTCGCGTCTCCGGTCCTCCACATGCAGCTGCTGGGTGACCTTGGGCTAGTCACACTTCTCAGCTGCTCAGCAAAGGATCGGGGAGAGAGATAAGGGAGAGAGATTCTAGCCCCGCCTCCTCAGCGACATGTGACTGGCTGATTAGATTATCTGTCTGGAAACTGTAGAAATGGTTCCCTTTACTGAAGCTGCAGAACTGTGAGTTAAACCCCATAAAACAGGATTTTTTCCCTTTGCAAAGTAAGCTCAACAACTTTGAGCTGATCCTCAAAAATGGGGCTTTTCTCCTTTGCAAAAGAAGCTACAGAAATTTGAGCTGATCCTCAAAAAATTGGGGCTTTTCCCCTCTAAAAACTAGGTGCGTCCTATGGTCCCAGGTGCGCCTTATAGCGCGAAAAATACGGTATTTATTTTTAAGGCAAGCAGTACTGTCTTGGGCACCAGTTACCTAGTGAGCCCATCGTCTTTCACGATTTTCAGAGTCCGTAAGACTTTCAAAATTAAACGCAGGCTGGGAGTCCTCATAGGAAGCGTCCATAGGGCAGAGACTTAAAAGTCTCCTGAATGAGGTACACACCAAGCAGCCTTATACCAAGTCAGGCTGACTGTCTAGGCCAGTACTGTCTAGTTTCGTTTTCAGAAGCTCAAAGCAAATTACAAATGCTCTTGAATTTATTGTAAACATCTGATTCTCATCTCCCACACCAAACTTCAATAGGTTTACTTGGGCATACTTTACACTGAATTTAGTGGTGCTTTCTTCCTGGTAAGTATACACCTTGGGACTGCAGCCTCTATCTCATGGTTTGAGGTTTAAATCTTAAATTGTTTTGGACTTTAGATCATACGTTTCATACATTCCCTTTCATTCTACAACTCTTTTCCAAACTCCCACTTAAACATCTTAACATTTGTGCGGCGAAAGGAACATAAAACAATTGTGAAGCGACGCCATGGAAATATCTCCTGTACAAAAACCCAAGAGAGCACACTGTTTACGCAGAACGCAAATCAGGTTTTGGAGCGCATTTGAGATGAAGCGAAATTGTTTTATCCATGGGGATTTGCCCACTAGGCAACTAGGTTGACATGAAATATGTTGACAGGCAGCACTAGAATTGAACTGAATCGAGAATTCATTTTCGTAAAACATAACGTGAAGAGGTTCAAATAGAGCATTTCAAAATATCTCCCATTTGTCTCACAGGCAAACTGAAAGAACTCAACAGAAGTGCCCCTGCTGAACAGCAGTTAACTGAAGATGATTTAGGTCTTCTAGACAAGATGCTCTCTATAACCTGCAACACCTCCTCTGAAGCACCCACAGCACAGCAACTGCAAACTTTGTGGAAGGCAATTAACTGGCCAAATGGTATGAAATTCTTGTTGGAGAGATATAGTAGGTCCAGCAAATTAGATGGGCAGATAGCAGTTTGAAAAGTTCACCTTATTTCACATCTCTTTAGATACACCAGTTTTTATACCACAAATAATTTTATTTCTTTGTATTGGTAATTGCCAGTTTATAATAATAGTGGCTGAAAGGGATGCTGTTCCATTGCCCATAGGGTGAAGATTTTAGGTCGATTAAAGTTCTAAAGTTTAATCTTAAAGGTAAAGGTACTGTAGTTTCCAGTCGCGAATGACTCTGGGGTTGCAGCGCTCATCTTGCTCTATAGGCCGAGGGAGCCGGCGTTTGTCCACAGACAGTTTTTCCGGGTCATGTGGCCAGAATGACTAAGCCGCTTCTGGCGAAACCAGAGCAGCGCATGGAAACGGCGTTTACCTTCCCGCCGGAGCGGTACCTATTTTATCTACTTGCACTTTGATGTGCTTTCGAACTCCTAGGTGGGCAGGAGCAGGGACCGAGCAACAGGAGCTCACCCCATCGCGGGGATTCGAACCACTGACCTTCTGATCCGCAAGCCCTATGCTCTGTGGTTTAGACCACAGTGCCACCTGCGTCCACCCTCTACATTCTTAATGCCCTTTATTTCAGCATTCATAAATAATATTTTTTACTATACGTCAGGAGCGTCCAATTCCCAAGGGACTGCGATCTACTCGCAGAATAAAAAACTGGCAGTCATCTACCCCATTTTTGGGGAGTTCAGATCAAAGTTGTTGAGCTTTTTTTAGAGAGGAAAATGTCAAAATTGAGTAAAGGGGAAAGGCTCGCCAGAAGATCTCTAAGAAAACAATCTGTCTCACAGCAAAAACTCTGTCTTCCATTCCAGCAATCATGAGAAAACGGGGCGAGGGGCCGGGGCCGGATGCTCTTATGCCATCCCAAAGGAAACCGAGCCCCAGTTGATCCCTATCGACACCCCTGCTATGCGTCATTAATAATAATAATAATAATTTTTATTATATGCCACCTATCTGACTGGGTTACCCCAGCCACTCTGGGCAGCTTCCAACACAGTAAGATGTTAAACATTAAAAACTTCCCTAAGCAGGACTGCCTTCAGATGTCAGATAGCTGTTTATTTCCTTAACATCTGACGGGAGGGCGTTCCACAGGGTGGGCGCCACCACCGAGAAGGCCCTCTGCCTGGTTCTCTGTAACCTCACTTGTCGCAGAGTGGAAACCGCCAGAAGGCCGTCGGAGGTGGACCTCAGAGTCCGGGCGTTTCCACCCTAGGTCTTTATTCACACCCTGCCCAGTCCCTTAGACCCCCTAAGGGGGTCAAGTATCGACCCCTTTAAGAAACCCTAGGCTAGACGAACCTTTGCCCTAGGGGTTATTACAACAGACCTGCTCTGCAACATTTCCAAGTATAACGAGGTCGCCTGTTTTCCCTGTGTTCCTAGACATTGTCTTTCCAGCGCTCGATATCCTTCGGTTATCCATCCGGCATCCCAGCGTGAGCGAAAGCTTCTGCAGCGAGAAGGATGGCCCACAGTTCAGCAGCCACCTGATCCAATTCCTGAACCCCGGAGGAAAGCAAGCCAACCAGATGCTGGCCCTTAGAATTTTGTGCAACTGTTTTATCCACCCAGTTGGGCAGCAGCTCATGATGTCACAGGGGGACTTGATAATGTCACAGGCAATAGAGCTGAAAATCAGCAGCAATAAGAACATTCACATTGCGTTAGCCACTCTGGCTCTGAACTACGCTGTCTGTTTACATAAAATTAATAACATTGAGGGGAAAGCTCAGTGCTTATCCGTGATCAGCACAGTCATGGAAATTGTGCAAGACCTCGAAGCTATCTTTAGACTACTTGTGGCTCTTGGGACATTGATCAGTGGTGATTCAGATGCTGTACAGTTAGCTAAGTCTCTGGGGGTTGATTCTCAAATTAAGAAATATTCCTCTGTATCAGAACCGGCTAAGGTAAATGAATGCTGTCGGTTAGTCCTTAACTTGCTCTAACCGTTATGTTTTTTTTAAAAAAAAGCACTTGAGAGTCTATGGCTATGCTGAAGATAAACTTTTTCATATTTTACAACAATGGAGAGAAGAAATACTGTGGGTTAACTATCTGGACATTAAGTGAAAAAAACCTAAATAAAATCTTTTTTTGCACTGATACGGAATTTGTTATCCTTCAAAGCCTGCAATGCACGAGAGTCGGTCTGCAGTAGCTTTTGAGTGTTTGGAAATTAAACGTCAGCAGAAATCAACAAAGCAATCTTGATTGACCGAGGTAGTTTAAGAACAATCTTAGCTTTGTTTTTCATGTCATATTTTAAAATAAAGCACATCAGTGTACAACCACAGCATTTTAAGTTATAGTACCTACACTCATTGGTCCAGCTTTTAGAATGTGAGGCAGCGCTGCTTAACATGGTCCTGATTTCTTGTGGAACAGAATAATGCAAAAGTTTTTAATTTTCACATAGATTTTTTTTTTTACCACTTCATCTGAGAATATCTAGTATGCCAGGAAACATGTATTTTGAGTTTTCTGGTGTGTGGTGCGGGCTTTTTTGTTTTTTTTTGACCCTCTGTAAAATGTTCCTTTGGACTATATATATAGTTTTATCTTTCTTGGGATTCGGCGATAACCTTCCCAACGCTGAAGGAAGTGCAATGTTATCTGCAGCCAGCCAGAGTGCAGTAATAATGCTCCCGAATTTGATCTGTCTCATTCATATTGATGAGATGTTCATTCTAAAGTCTAATCCCTTATAACTAAATGTCAACATTA
Organism: Darevskia mixta; assembly: GCA_034641385.1. Taxonomy (NCBI): domain Eukaryota; kingdom Metazoa; phylum Chordata; class Lepidosauria; order Squamata; family Lacertidae; genus Darevskia; species Darevskia mixta. Next base: position 20,477,370 of record JAWWNH010000017.1, read on the forward strand.
TTTCTTAGTTCCTTATCAGACGCATGCAGCTCATGCGCTTATCCTTTTTTTTTGTCCTTGTTCAGCTAGAAATACAGGTGCAACACTAAATATGCAAATAAGTATTTTGAGATCAGAATGTACCGTTCTATTTTGGGAAATTCAAACAAGCTGCGTTAAATGTTATTCTGGGGAATCCCCCTTCTGATAGCAACACCTCGCTCGATAGCCAAAGTTGGAGTCTGCTAATGTTGTAAAACTCCCCCCCCCCCGCCCATCACTTTCTCCTTTGATGCTTTTCCAAAGTTGGCTAAACATGTAAGGATAATAAGCTTCGGTCTGGACAAATTACATTTTGTTTCACCAAATAATGTCACCCGTTTCTGACCGTATTCAAACACTGCTGCTAAACTGTGCTCAACCAAGTGGACAACACATGGTCCTTTTAAAAAAAATATAAAAATAAAACGTGTCTGGAACTGAAATAGCTCAGATAAAAATAAACATGCACTTTGAGCTGTGTAAAAAGAATGCGCTTTGAAAAGTAAAAACTTGTATCCGAGTAGACGGGTGAAAAAGACAAGTGGGAGGTTGGGATTTGAAGGATATGTTTTCCTGCAATGTGCGAAGAATTCCTTGGCAAAAGAGCCACATAGGCTGAGACATTGCAGATGAGTTGTCTTGAGAACGGCCAGAGAACATAAGTATAGCTTTGCTCTTCTCACAGGACCCAACCAGATGCCTATGAGAAACCTGCAAACAGCACATGAGCCCCACATGGGGCCGGATTTAGGTTTGATGAGGCCCTAAGCTACTGAAGGAAATGGGGCCCTTTACATAATAATAATAACAATAAGAACAATAACAATAATAAAATAATAATGATATTATTATTATTTATACCCCGCCCATCTGGCTGGCTTTCCCCAGCCACTCTGGGCAGCTCCCAATCGAATACAGTACCACTTCTGGTTGCGAACGGGATCCGTTCCGGAGGCCTGTTCGCAACATGAAAAGAGCGCAACTTGAAGCACCAAATCTGTGCATGTGCACCGCGTGATTTGGTGCTTCTGCACATGTGCGAAGTGTGATTTAGCGTCTCTGCGCATGCCGCCGAACCTGGAAGTATTCCGTTCCGGTACTTCTGGGTTCGGCGCGTTCGTATCCCGTGATGAACTCGCAGCAAACGCAACCAGAGGTATGACTATTAAAAACACGATAAAACATCCAACATTAAAAACTTCCCTAAACAGGGCTGCCTTCAGATATCTTTTAAAAGTAAGATAGTTGCTTATTGCCTTGACATCTGATGGGCGCCACCACTAAGAAGGCCCTCGGTATATGTCCAGCTGTCCTTTGTCAACAACAAATGGTCGCTGTTGTTGTTGTTGTTGTTGTTGAATATATGCTATATGGTAATTTATGGATCTAATGGGTATCTCAAGCCATTTGCGCATGTTGCCATGCAACCAGTCCAGGCAGAATGTAGGCACCCTATATATAGTGATATTTTAGGGAGGTTGTGGACTCTCCTTTCTTGGAGGTTTCTAAGCAGAGGTTGGATGGCCATCTGTCCCCTGGGTGCTTCGGTTGAGATTCCTGCATTGCAGGGGGTTGGACTGGATGACCCTCAGGTGTCCCTTCCAACACTATGATTCTATGAAATCTGAGTTGAGCGTAGGTTGAATTTTGACTGCAACCTGAAGGGTTTACAGAAGACTTTGGGCTGGAAGTCCTAACCAACCTGGGCTGCAGCATTAAGCAGTATTGCAGGAGCTCGCAACATGGGAGCATGTGGTCTATGGGTAGGACGCGTATTTTAATTTTATTTATAGAAATCTAAAGGATCCAATTTCCCACATGAAATAAGATGAATATTTTTATTTTATATATTATATTAATTATATTATATTTATATTATATATTTTATATATTATTGAAATCTAAAGGATCCTATTTTCCACATGAAAAGACGGGTATTTTTATTTTATTTATATTATATTAATTATATTATATATTTTATTTTATTAAAATCTAAAGGATCCTATTTTCCACATGGAACAAGACGGGTATTTTTATTTTATTATTTTATTTTATTTATGTTATATTAATTATATTATATTATATATTTTATTTTATTGAAATCTAAAGGATCTTATTTTCCACATGGAACAAGACGGGTATTTTTATTTTATTTATATTATATTACGTTATGTTATTTATGTTATATATTTTATTTTATTGAAATCTAAAGGATTCTATTTTCCATATGAAACAAGACGGGCATTTTTATTTTATTTATATTATATTTATTTATATTATATTATATTATATTATATTATATTATATTATTTATGTTATATATTTTATTTTATTGAATTCTAAAGGATCCTATTTTCCACATGAAACAAGACGGGTATTTTTATTTTATTTATATTATATTTAATTATATTATATTATATTTAATTATATTATATTTAATTATATTATATTATTTATGTTATATATTTTATTTTATTGAAATCTAAAGGATCCTATTTTCCATATGAAACAAGACGGGCATTTTTATTTTATCATTTATTACTTATTTCCCACATGCAATAAAGGCAGATTCGGAGCCCGAACTCCTCCTGCCCCCACCTCTCCCTCTCTGGACCAGCTGGAACCGGAACCTCCAGCCTCTCTAGAACGAGCCACTCTACCTCTACACTTTCTTCACTAGCTCTACGTTGACTGGGCGGCGCGGGTGACGTCGTCAAAGCGCGACGCACGCACGCAGGGCGGGGCGAAGGCGGCGGCGTCGCGCTCACTGATATATTACGACGCCGACGGCCCGTCCGCTCGCTCTGTGACAAGAGGCTCGCGGGAAGAGGGCGCGGCCGACGCCGGTTGTCTCGGGTCGCCGTCATGACGGGGCGCAAGTTTCCCAAGGAGAAGAAGCGGCACCGCTCCCGCCTGGGCTGCCTGGAGGAAGGAGGCGGAGGAGGCGGCAGCGAGAGGAAACGCCGGAGGAACGAGCCGCTTCAAGGCCTGGCCGAGGTAACCGCCGCCTGGGCCGACCTGAGGGAAGGCGGGACCGGGCCGGTGTGCGCATGCGCGAGGTGCCTTGGCGGCCACGCCCCCCCCGCGCTTCTTATAGTTGTTTTCTAAAAGCCCTGGGAGTGGACCTTTCAGTATTTGTAAAGCACAGCTTACGTGGATGGCACTTATTATTATTATTATTATTATTATTATTATTATTTTATTACTACTACTACTAATTTTTATTATTTTATATTACGTTTGGATTCAGCTTTCTGAGGTTTTGAAGCAAAGTTCCCCCTATTGCTGGACTTGTGTCCATTTGCTATGAACAGCTGTTCCGTTTACTTGTTTGCAACCCAGTTTTTTGTTACAGAGTAACTCAGCTTTATACAGGATCTGTTGCAGCACATCACACAAGGTAGAAACCCAAAACGGGCAAAAAAAACCAAAAAACTTTACAAAAATCAAATAAATACCAAAAACGTTTATATTGAAAATTTGAGTGCTGGTGGTAAAATTATGAATTCCTTTGGTCAATTTGACAAACAGCCTAGCAAGGTTAACATTTTTTGTCTCCAACTAACTTAATAATGATAATGATATAATAATAAATTTATTATTTATACCCCGCCCATTTTATCCAGCCACTCTGGGTGGCTTAACTATGGAGCATAATCATCTCCATGTTGTTGTTTTTTACTCCAGTAAGTGCTAATCACCAACGTGACTGTCCACTTCTCAATATGGTTCTGCTTTTAGCTGTCCTGATTAAGAGCCACTTACAAATCTATCCTGCATCATGAATTTGTTTAAAGTTTTTTTTAAAGCTAGAAGGCATCACTACCTTTTGCAAGGAAGTTATTAATGCATTAATTGTATGATACATGAACGTTCTTAAGATCTGGTGTTATGGAGCAGCTTTCTGACCGATCCTATGCATGTTTACTTTGAATTAATACTTATTCTCGGGTAGGTTTGCATAGGATGGCAACTTTAAAAATATGAGCCAGATACTCAAATTTCACAGCCATGAATTCACAAGGTGTCCACAGGCCAGGCTACTATATCTTGAGTTCAACTTCTTGCCTGTACAGTAATGTGATGATGACAGTACCGGCCTGCCTTACAGGGCTGGTATGAGAAGAAAAACTACAGTGCTTTGAATGTGTTGTTTCATTCCTGCCCCCCCCCCTTTAACGTATTCTCAGTTCCTTTTACTGGGTGGCATAATATTTTGAGAGATAACTATTCTGGTGGATTTCCTTTTGTAGCATTCACCTGTAAACTTCTTTGCTGACTATATATGATCTTTCAAGTAAGTTCAAAATGCAAAACTGAACACCAACTTTATGGAGCATCTTAAACATTGCATTTGTATTTTAGACTCCAGTATTAGGAGCCTACCGGAATATAAGAAGCTTCATTGATTCAGGCTGTAATCCTATATCCTGGGAGTAAGACCCATCTAACCTTGTGGGACTTACATCTGAGTAGACATGAAATGGCTTGCATTGTTACTTCTGTAGTCAAAGCTTAGTTGCCGATATTCCTACATAATCAAGCAAGTTTTTTTTGTGTTGGGTCATGATTGAAACAGTTTTCTGTGTCATCATTTAGGAAACAAAATGTACTACTACACAAGCTCCAGAAAATGAGGATGTGGAAGAAGAACCCAGTGATCTAGAAGAAGGTGGATTAGATCTCAGCGTGCAATTGAAGCCAGTTAGTTTCTACATCACAGATAAGAAGGAAATGCTTCAGCAGTGCTTTTGTATCATAGGGGAGAAGAAAGTGCAGAAAATGCTGCCTGATGTCTTAAAGGTACTGAAATATTCCTATTCTGGCAAATTTTGGAGAAAGCTGAACCGCACCAGCATTTATCAGGAATAGGGAGTGATCTGAATGCTCCATAACAAAGGTTAAGCCTCTTCTACATGTTCTGGATTTTATTTATTTATAACCACTCTGATACCATCTAACCCTGCTTCTTCATTCTACAGTTAAAATATTCTCTTTTATCAGGATTGAAAAAATATTTCAAAAATTAAAGGTGTGCTGCCCTGTTGGCTCCATAGAGCTTGCTTAAATTCCATTCAATTGGGGTTTCAGTAGCTTAACTGCACGTAGTGTAATAGCCATTATCCTTCTGTTGACATCTGTACAGTAGAAATTAAACAGTATATGTTTATTATCAATTTATTACCCTGACATGTGCAATTGGCTAGCTTTTGAGATAGTAAGGAAACTCTGAATGGTTTTGGTGCTTCATTGGAAATGGGACATTTTCTGTTACACACTGAAATCCTTAATTTTAATTAGAACATTGCTATGGTTATTTCTTTGATCATTTTTTCTTTTTCTTTACGGCTATGATACTGGATGTATATACAGTCGTACCTTGGTTCTCGAACGGAATCCGTTCCGGAATTCCATTCAGCTTCCAAAAACATTCGAAAACCTGTACTCAATCAGAAGTTGCGGAAGCTGTGTCGGACGTTCAGCTTCCCAAAAACGTTCACAAACCAGAACACTCACTTCCGGGTTTGTGGCGTTCGGGAGCCAAAACGTTTGAGTCGTAAGGCATTCCAGAACCAAGGTACGACTGTACATGCATAGATTCAATTACAAATATAAAGGAGTCAGATTCACTTTTTAAGGAGCCATGCCTGCATTTATATTTTAAATATTTCTGGAAGGTATTATTATCCTGCTCTTTAACTGTACAGGCTCCCAGAGTTTATGTACAGGCTCTTACAGTTTATGTAAGATCAATAAAAACAAGCCTGCCTGCAGGCTTACAGTCTACAAGACATAAAGGGAAAGGGAAAGGGAATAAGGAGGGAAGAGAAAAATCAGCACCCATTCTTAAAGTCACATAGTAGTTCTTATAATTACCTGCTGGTGTGGAAACAGCTCAGGGAGAGAAGGGTAGAATATACAATAACAAACAAACACACATACATGTGTCACACTACATTGCCATAAAGAGGAAACCTATATCCAAATTTCATGTTTAAATACCGGCTTTCGCCAGCATTATGTGGTTTATGTTTCAGAATGGCACAATTTTCCACGTTGGGACTATCAACTAATTAGAGAATTTTTAGTTGATGCATCTTCTTTTTGTAACTGGTTGGTTAGTTGATTATTGCTAAATCAATTTGCAGTTTAACAACATTTAATGTAGGTATCTTTCTAAGAAACTGAAAGTGGAGTATGATAATTTATAATTTAGTAACTCAGTAATTCCTAAATTCTGTTGTTCAAGATCACTTCTAATTTGCCCTATGTAATGCATTAGACAAAGGCTTCTGTGTGCCCTAAGTGCCCTTCTTGCCGCAGAAGAGGTAGCGCATCAATTCTCTGCATGAGTCACTAGTTAGGGGCTGCATTTTCCCAACCAGAAGGCACACTGAGAAAGTGACTCCCATAGAGAATGGGTTCCTTCACTGGTAAGTGCTACTTATTACCGGTAGTGTTTAATTTGGGTTAAGTTTTCATTCTTTAAGAAAATGTGTCTCAGCTATCATTAGTTCATGAAACATTGTAATAAACAAAAGCTGCTTCACACTGTTGAAAGGAAACATGTCAGTCCATTTACTCTTTGAGTGTTACAGTAGCACACGAGAATTTGAATAGCTTTAAAAATGGGCATGTGGCCTCAAAACCCCACCAGTTAAAATGTACTCTTACCTATTAAAATGGTATTGCACTGATTAATCAAGCTAAGCTTTAATTGATTAACTTGCCAATTAAAACTTGCAGCTCTATTCAGTGTGTATCCTATGCACTTACAAGCTAGTTCAGCAAGTACTGAGATCAGACTGCTACAAAGGCTTTCAGAGTTTATATATTTGCGTATGTGTGTGTTTTAATAAATACTGTTGTAGAGCCCTCAGAATGAAGCAGGCTGCAAATGTAAATAACCTTAATTACTGTGGCATATGGAATAATGTAGTATATAATTATAGGATTTCCACAGGGATGTTGAATTTTTTCTTTAATTGGACATAACACCATCAGAGATGAGTGTGGCAGCCTGGCAGTTTATAAATAAGTAATTTATAATTAAAAAAGAACACTACTCCCAACAGACTTATGACATCCTTGCTTGAAAATAAAGCAACTTGAAATTGGGGGCAGGCAGGATTTAAAAATAAAGTAAAAACCACACAAAAAGTATTCTGGCTATTGATAAGAATATCATAGAATGCTCCAGTTGGCAAGAAAAGCACGTATGTTCATTTTTATGATATACTAATCTTGTCTCAACATTTCTGGAGAAAAAGATTTTGTAAAATTTGGACTGGGAACAGAAATGCTCCCTTAACAACGCTGTTTTTCTTGTAGTTCATCCCTAGGGCTGCAGAGCAGGTTCCAAAGCAACACTTTGCCTGCCAGCTACACTGAGCTCCTCTTCCACTGCAGACACCAGGCCTGGCCTAATACATTTTGGCACCTGAGGAAAACTACAAAACAGCGCCCCCCCACCCCTCCAGGGCAGAGAGGCTGCTATATAGGCGGCATAGCAGGGCTACAGAGGAGAGAGCAGATCCGGCCTCCAAGGAATGTGCCGCAGCCATTGCTGTTACTGCTGCAGCGGGCCATGCATTGCTTGGAAGCTAGATCTGCTGCCCCCCTACCACATACCCTCTCAACATTTCTCAAGTGAAAACAGGGATGTCCTATTAATATTAATATTAATATCAATTTATTTATACCCCATCCATCCGACTGGGTTGCCCCAGCCACTCTGGGTGGCTTCCAACATATATAAAACATTAAACATTAAAAAAAACACCTTAACTATACAGGGTTGCCTTTAGATGCCTTCCAAGGGTGTATGTGTACAGTGGACCCTCGACTTACGAAGATAATCCGTTCCGACGGAATCCTCGTAAGTCGAAATCACCGTAACTCGAGTCACCATAGGAATGCGTTGGTAGAACGCATTCGTAGGTCGAAAAAACCTTCGCAACTCGAGGAAACCACATCTAAAGCGGCCGCGACTTCCGATTGGAAGTCGAAAAAATTCAGAAGCGGCGGCCGCTTTGATCCCTCGCAACTTGAAAAACTCGTAAGTCGGGTCATTCGGAAGTCGAGGGATCACTGTATCTCCTTGGCTCGGGTTCGCATAACTCCAATACCTTCAAACATTTCTCCGATGAAAATAGGAATGTCCCAAGGGAAAATGGGACAAATCAAATCAGAAACCAGGGAGGCGTCTCTAAATCTGGAACTAGCCCTGGAAAGGTTCTGCTACCAGTTGCCTCACCTTGCTTCATGGGTGGGCTGCCCCTGGTAGACTCTATAGAGCAGCCTTGGAAATATTGCTACCTCCCAAATGTTTTAGTTAGTCCTTGTTCTCCCATGCTCCCATGTTCATGGCCTAAAAAGCCTGTGAAGAGAAATTTGTAGGAACTTCTCAGCCTGCTTGGAAGTAATCAGACAAGTGACTGTTTACAAGTCTACCATAGATATGGGATTATGTAGAATCTTGACTCCACAAAGATGGTCATATGTTGGCTTATTAAATAATTTACCGGTCAGCTGTTCTGTGGGCATAGTTCAAAATCTGAACTGGGTAAATGCATGTCTATGGGTGGGGGGATTACTTCCCGCAGGAAAATAGCACTTTTTGTGATCAGATGCAATTTTAATGTACTAGAATGAAGACTTGGAATTCTTTACATGTTCAAAGTCCATTTAGGCATCTTTAGCAGAAATTACATCATGGGTCTCATGGTAGGAAATATCAATCAGTTGGCTGTGCCCACTTTTGTGCTGTAGACCTGAGAAGGTTGGTCATAAGTCACTATATTCCTTGGCCTGCAAAAAATTAGCTACTCTTATTGATGCCGATCAATGGAGTCAAAGGCAAATGAGGGATTAATAAATGTGACATACTGCTTTTTTGAGGGGCCACTAACAGCTGGATAAGGTAATTCAAAACAGAACATTGATCTGCAATGCTATGCTTCTTGCAAAAAAGCCAGCCTGCATCAGGGAAGGAACCTGATACTCCATTGTTGTAACTTCTCAGGTCTTCTCAGGAACATCAACAAAACTTATTGGTTGAATTTTATTTTCTCTTCACTTAACTCTTCAAAAAAAGAAAGAAAAGGGAAGCACATTTTAATAAATCATACATGAAGTGGGTTTAAATCTTAGGTTAAGGGAAACCTTGGTTAGCCTTAATCACAGTTAATTTGATGCTGGCAAATGATAAAATTTAATTCCAGGAAGGGGTAGTGTTACAGGAAAGTGTGCTTCCAAGGCTGGTGCCTCATAACACTTGTTACATTATATCTGCATTAGCCCAGTTTCTCATAATTAAGGCTTAAACTACCTGTATAATTCTTCACGGGCTGGTCCACTAAAATTCCCTGTTAAGTGTAAAGTACGAACAAGAAGTCTTCTGAATGATTTTTTTTGAAAAAGAATGTATTAAAGGTTTAAGAGTCTTATGGCACAAGACTGTTCTTTTGCTGCAGCAGACTTAACACAGTTACCTACCAGGAGTGAAAACATAGATACCAAAAGCCTTATTAGGGTGAGAGTGATATTTTTCAGAAAGTTGTATTTCTTCTTCTTTTTGCTCAAGCAATACTAATGAGAAACAGTGGCTGGAATAATCCATATCCAACTGCCAGCATTAGGGAATTTGAGAAGTGCCCTTGGGTTGTATTTAATTGTATGACCCCCACTGACAGAAGGCTGTTTGATCCAGCAGAAACGTCCATGAGGTGAAAAAGAGGGGAGAGGTAATTTTTGCAGTTTTTTCCTTTCTCCTGCAATCCCCTGCTGTGCTTGCCACACCGTTCAAAGGGTCCCCCAGTGCTCCTGAGCAGATTGGGGTATGTGCACAGGGGGCTACCCTTTCTGCCAACATAATGCCCCTGCTGGATTAGGATGCCTTCTGTCAGAAGAGAGGCACAACTGGCTGCCACGCCTGCCTTGGCAAACCTAAGAAGAAAGCCAGTGTTCAGATTTGGCATACTTCGCTACTTCCTTAATATTGTCTTTTTGCAAAACCGTCTTAATAAAATTTCTAATTCAGATTGTATGTTTTAAGTTTGGGTTTAGTGTCCAGATTGTATGTTGTTGTTGTTGTTGTTGTTGTTGTCTTTATAAAAACAAAGAAAAAAAAACGGTGAAATTCAAACAAGCACTAAGGAGATCACCTGCCACTGAACGGAGTGGTCTCCCCTCTTCCCCAGCTTCTCATTCTGGAAGTTCTCCCAACTCTTCCAATGACAATTGGGGTAGGGGACAGGGCACATGGGAGGAAGCCCTGCTGTGCTAGCAGGACTCCACCTGTTGGCTCCTGCTAGCTCAACTACTTGAATCTGGCCCGTGGTGTATAACTAGTGTTAGAAATTCAGATATACAAGCTAGGTGCCAAATGGCACCTTAAACCAGGATTGCAGTTGCCAATCTTCACTTGGTCGCAAGTGGCCGATAGTCAGGTGCAAAATGTGTGTGGTATCTGGCTAATTGCAAGCACCGTTTATAACAGTTCCCCCCCCCTCTCTTTCCATAGGGCTATTCAATAGAAGAAATCAAAAGGCTTTGTCTTGAACAGTTGGAGCTCCTGTCTGAGAAGAAGTTATTGAGAATTCTTGAAGGTAGGCACTACTGTATCATATTGGAGCGCCTAATGGACACCAAGTACATGGATGCTTGATTGTATATGTAGCAGAGAAGCATGGCAATTGCCTAGAAGATAGATCAGAAGAGAAGCTTTGAGCAAATGAGGGCAGTCATGACTTGGAACCCTGTTATAGAGAGACTTAAAATTAATGGCTACAGTGTTCAGAGGAGCTGCTCACAGGAGATCTACTTATGGTTATATTAGGCTTTCCTTTTTGCTCTGAGGACTGGAAAACCAGCCGCCATAAGCTTTCCATCAGTTATCTACATTAATGAAACAAAATAAAAAAAATTCCTTCCAGTAGCACCTTAGAGACGAACTAAGTTTGTTATTGGTATGAGTTTTTGTGTGCATGCACATGAAAGCTCATACCAATAACAAACATAGTTGGTCTTTAAGGTGCTACTGGAAGGAATTTTTTTATTTTGTTTCAACTGCGGCAGACCAACACGGCTACCTACCTGTAACTACATTAATGAGCATTGTATGATTGTGCTTAATTTTTTAAAATAGTTTTAACTCCTTGTTAGTTACCCTTTTCGCTTTAGTGCTGAACTTCGGTTACAGAAGTTGCCCAACTCTTTTAAATGTGTTGCTGAATATATATTCTATCTATAGACTACTCAGAGCAGGTCCTTGAACCGACTCTGTGGGCTGTATTACATTTGTGTGTGTTTGCATAAGAAAAAGGAATGCCTGTTTTCTGTACAAATACTACTACAATAGTTTAATATAAATGGCTGTCCTGTAAAAGAAGATAGGGTTAATTTTATGTTATTCCTTTGGCAAAGACTATTGGGCTGGGTGGCATTTTTTTCTCTTACCCGCGTGACAGAAATTTTCCAGGGAAACCTTTTACAAGGATTCCTTGTGGTGAAAGTTGTTTGTTTGCCAAAGCTACCAAGTTAAGCGTGGAGGTGCAGAGAAGCAGCCAGCCACTTACTGCTGGTCGTTGGAGCATCATATCTCCCCCTGCCCCTGGCTCTCCAAACAATATAGCCTTGGGACGTGCTATGATTCCTTATTGCCAGCCATCTTCAAAACTCAGGCCACTGTCTGCCTCACAGACTACAGCTCCAAATGGTTTCTGTTGAGTACCTTAGTCAAGCAGGTGGGCTGTGTCTCTTCATTTGACAGTCATAACAGTATTTACTGATGCATGTATTAATGAGGCAGAAAAATGCTGCCACACTGTATAGCATTTCACATTGACGTTGTATTTCAAGGTGAGAATGAAGCTGACTCCGACAGTGATGAAGAGGCTAATGGTGGGGAAGAGAAGACAGCAGTTGAATCTATTAGCCAGTAAGTAATTGTAATGAGCAAATTCAATTTAACTGTCCTCTGAGAGTTTATTTAAGTTTGTGCTGACAATTTCGTTTTGAAGTGTTGGTGAAATCCCAGATAAACCCCATGGTGAAATCTTGGCTGAACCGCTGCAAAACTCTGGTGAAAATATGCGAAACATTAGCGAAATGAAACTTCAGGTGAAACTTCAGTGAACCTTGCTAAGCAACCCAGGCAGCCTTGGTGAGATCCCATTGAAATGTTAGTTAAATTGGCAAAATCTTCTGAAGCCCAAAGTGCCTTGAACAGAGAATCCTAATCATATCCTCCATCAGATCCTATGGTACAAGGGTATGGATGCTGCTGCTCTGAACTCATGGCATAAAGTAGGAAAAGCAACCAAATCCAAGACTGTTTGCATACAGGCCACCCCCGATTTGTGTGGGGGTTGCGTTCTGGGTCATTGTGTGTGCTGATGGAGCAGATTCCGTCCTCTTTCTGGTCCGAAAATGTCACACATGTGCAGGGTCATGCATGCTTTGAACGTGCGCAAAATGGGAGTTGCCTGTCATCAGCTTGGCACCCTTCCCATGACTGCAAATAGGATCTTTTCGTTTTATGTTGGGTGTTAATTGCCTAGGGTTGAATCAGCGTGGAGGATTTTGATTCATTTTGTTATGTAATAGGGTTGGGAGAAGGCAGAGGTTCTTGGGTTACCAAGCCTCTTTTCGGTGGCTGCTTGTGAGTAGCATAGTATGGGTCCTTCTTGGTGTGAATCAACATTTAAACGGCAGTTTTTACAGTTGCCTGGGAGTAAATCCCATTGAGCTCAGTGGGGATTACTTCGAGTAGAAATGCATGTGAATTGTGCTTTCTATGTGAACGAGATGTACTAAGTGACTCACATATCAGCTAGTTATTTCGGTTAATACTAAGCATCTAAAAAAAGGGCATCTAATCTTTGCAACATTTGGCCACAAGATGGCAGAAAATCCATGTGTATTAAACTTAAGAGTTGTGCCATTACATCAAGAAGCCTTTTTATGACAGCATAAGAATTGCTCAGTGACAAAGTGTTTTGGACAGCAGATTGTCTGTATTCGTATGTGTACCTTTCTACTGAAGTGGTTGATCTCAAGCAGGTACCACATAGTTTCTGCAGCTAGTTTTGCAGTGCACTGTTCAGGGGTCAGAAAACTCGGTACAGCTCATATGTTGAAAATCACTATTTCCATGACCAGTATTTAAAATAAGCTGCATAATTGGAAATCAGGAACTTGCTGTTGAGACTCTTGCCAAATGAACAATCCTGATTCCTGAACGAAATTTGGCAGGGCGACTCCGGACAGCAGGAGCTTTATTATCCTAGAGCAGATATCCTTTGGTACATTTTCCTTCTGCAAACCAGATGACTGTGCCAGATCATCCCTGTTTGCCAATGAGCAATACTTGATAACAGCATTATCATTAATTTAGGAGCTGATGTCTTCATCCTGTGGTTGGTTGGGAATGAGGGATACGAATGCCAGGGACATGATTGCCAGATTCCTTTTCCTGTCGTGCGCTGGGTCTGTACCGATGCTCAGGGTTGTACACACCTTGCACCAAACAGCTTCGGATATCCTGGATTGGGATAAATAAAATTTTGTGCCAAGGAAGTTTCAGCCTGTCTGCCCAGCCCAGCACCCTGGTGGGGATGCAAACCACTCCCTCCTTATTCATCAAATGATTGATCTGATGAACAAGGAGACGCCAGTTTGCATCCCCATCAGTTGTGGGAGGAGAGTTGCCTCTTCCGCTCTGCCCATCATGTATTTTCCCAGTGGGTTGGCCAAGGGTGAATACAGCCTTCTGGCCAAAATAAAGTTATCCATGCTTGCTGTAGCCTAAATCAAACTTATTTGCCCGCATTTGGTGCTCTTTCTGACTCTGCTTCTCCTCATAGGTTTGAAATGTACCTCTGCAACCTTAAAGGCTTGAAGTTTAGTTGCTGTTATTTTTTTGAATGGAAGCCAATGTTGCATTCTGAACCCAGTACCAATTTTCTCCTTCATAATCATGGAATTGCGGGACGCAGGTGGCGCTGTGGGTTAAACCACAGAGCCTAGGGCTTGCAGATCAGAAGGTCGGCGGTTCGAATCCCCGCGATGGGGTGAGCTCCCGTTGCTTGGTCCTTGCTCCTGCCAACCTAGCAGTTCGAAAGTATGTCAAAGTGCAAGTAGCTCAATAGGTACCGCTGCAGCGGGAACGTAAACAGCGTTCCTGTGCGCTGCTCTGGTTTAGTCATGCGGCTTAGTCATGCTGGCCACATGACCTGGAAGCTGTACGCCGGCTCCCTCGGCCAATAAAGTGAGATGAGCGCTGCAACCCCAGAGTCGGTCATGACTGGACCTAATGGTCAGGGGTCCCTTTACCTTTTAATCATGAAATGATTGCTGCCCTGCACACATGCATCTATATGTTCTGCATAAATATCTTAATATCTGTAATAATTTCATAGGTTTGGGGGTTCAATAGGAAAACTTTGCCCTGAGAGCTGAATCTGTAGCAGCACCTGGTATTGAACAGAAGTGAATTGAGATGAGAGGAGCCCACTGGAATATTTGGCAGCTTCCGTATTAATTTAGTCAAGGAGGCTTGTGGCTACAAATCCAGGGGCAGCAGGAAAAAGGTTTCCTCTTTGTGGACAGATAGATTTTTTTCAGGGATCTGGTTAAAAATGAATCGCTTATATATGCATCCCCATTTTAAAAATTATCTTTAATCATAGTTTAGTTACAATACTTAACAGAGGTGGACATACGCCATTAGAGCTAAACCTCTGAAATGTAAGTTAGGATGACACGACCCTTGTAATGTTAAATTTAACTCCTCCCTGCAAGCTGGATGCTTTGATTATGTGCATATTAACATAATACGTACATTACAAATTTTAGACAAAGTAGCTGAGGTATGAAATTGGTTAGATGAATATAAAATAATTTTATGGCTAAAATGCTCATTAAACTCAACAATTGGACTTGCCTTCCATGATTTTGAAATCCTGTGGAGAGCTGTATCCTGTTTCCTCAAGTGTGTCTTACAATCTTTCATTTGCTTTCATGCTTTGTATAAAGACAGTTGAACACCATGGCGAGATAGCAGATAAAATGTCATCCTTTTTAGCACTTTATGAGTTATTTCCCCCGTCCTTTGAAACAGAAAGCAATGTGTCAAATTTTGGTGAGAACGTGTAGAAATAGCTAAACCAGCATCACGCCACCCCACCCCAAAATGTGGGTTCAGTAATCTTTTTATCATTTTTTTGTGCAGATTGTGTAATACGCAAGGCTGTTTTTGAAGATTTGCCCTCTTAAGTCTGGGAGTTTGGCTGCACATTGCGGTTTTGCAGGTTGCCTTGCTCTTCTTTCTTAATGATCCAGTGGGTTCATGTCTGAAAATACCTTTTCCCCATTTCTGTCAGAGACTAGATTACTTTTAAAATTGATCAGTACTGTGGTTGTAGTATTAATCTCAGCAATTACAAATACATTGTTGTGCAGCAGCATTGATGAACACTGTAAGTAGAGTTAGGATCTGCTGCTTTGTGGGGCAAATTCATAGGTGTAATCCCTCGGCAGGGCTTCTGTGCCCAGTTCCCCTATCGTCCACAGGTTTTCTCTGTGTGTTTCTGCAGTTGCCTTACTGGGGAGCTCTTTCATCCTATTGATGTCTTTCAAGGAACTTGCTCTCCGGATTCTTCCCCTGATAGCAGTGACATCAACCAAAGATACTTCACAGTTAGGGTCTCTGTTGGTGATGTTCTGTATCTTTCACAAGCACAGATGTTCTCAGGGGTGTTTGGGGGCTGTCTTTTTCTTTCTCGTTCTTCAGCGAGGTTCTTCTTTTGGAAAAACAGTGGTGGCAATTCTGGGGAAATGGACAAGGAATGCATCGCTTTCTGGCACTGTAGCTCTAGCAGTAAACCACATGCTTTGCATTAAGGTGGTCTTGGGTTTGATCCCAAACATCTACTAGTGATAATCCTGCAGGAAACCTTGGATGAGCCAGTGGTCTGGCTTGATATAAGGCAGCTCTGGGGATACAATACTGTTAATACAATGTACTTTCCAAGTTTTCAAAGCATTTAACATAACTTTTATCTCAGTAATCCTTACAACCCCCCTGCAAAGCAGATCCCTTATTAATCTTTAGGGGGTGAGCTGTGTGAAATAAGCCACGGAGTTCTTGACTGAGTCAAGATTTGAACCTGAGACTCGTAGCTCCAGCTCTTGTCACCTTAATTCAGCATATCTCTGTAGGTTGCTGGCTTGGTCAGACACCTCCAACTAGGCGGTTCTTCTCATTGTAAGGCAGGGGTTAGGCTGGCATTTCAGAAGAGGATGTTTTCCTTGCCTTAGAACATGTCTAATTTGGATTGCTCCACCACACTGAGAGGGAAAGTAAAATCGACACTTGTAGGGGTTTTTTTTGGTCTTTAGGATATATGGTTTATTTACGCGTGCATACTGCCTGAGTCCACGATGGAGGGATTAGTTGAATTTTCTTCTCGGGCTTAGTGGAGTTATTTTGCTCTGCCTTTGATAAAAACAAGATCTTGCCACATGGTAGGAGAAATATTGGTATAGCTTTGGTGGTCTGGTGAGCTGTGTATTGGGCTAGCCAGAGATGTTTTCTTGTCCTCAAAACAATGTTGTCTGTAATACTCAGTTTCTGTTCTGTTTACTCTTCTTGGGTGCAGTTAAAACTGATTTCTGATTGAGAAAAATTGACATATTCCTATAGTTGTGTCCCCAACTGGGCAGGCACTGCTTACCCTGTAAGTGATATAATTACATTAACTGGACTAGCTTTGGGGAAGAGCATGACATTCCAGGCAGCCCTATTAAACTTGAGAAGAAAGGAAATTATCAGTACTACTGCCTGAATAAGCAAGGCCTGCTTCACAAAATAAAGCAAACAATGAAATGTGGGGGCACGAGAGTATTGATACGAAATGCTTCTTTTTATAAACATAAAAGGTATACTAACTGAAATGTATTATTGTTTGTTCTCAGGCAAGACAATAGTATAGATTCTACTTCTTCTTTGAAGGAAGACAACAAACTGGAAGCTTTGGACTCAAAGCAAGGTAGGAACTGCAGAAGACTTTAAACGTTGCTGCCTCTGCATTTGGCATTCTGAATAGAGCAGTAGCAATAATGTAATGTTACTTTGCCTCAAAACAAATGCTCTGGGTCATCTCTGCAAATGCTACATAATAGATTGCAAATGAAAGAATGCTGCATGATAGAATAACTTTCTTTGGAAGATATAATTGAATTTAAGACATTAGGAACCCCTTTCTCTAGCTAGTTGTCAAATGAAACCCAGGAGTTTGTAAGCATTTTGGGCAAGTAGATAGGCTGCGTTCCTTTTTTTTTGTTTTACATTTTCACTAAACATGGCTTTGTGATGCCAGTTCTTCTTTACATCTTTGGCTGTGGGTTATGCTTCTTAGTCATTCTAGACTGTAACAAAGATCGAATCCATCTCTGGGTGTTATTTGTACTTGTTGTCATATTTGATAGGAGCAGTGATCCAATCTAGAGTTCCTGACTTTTCCCCAAACCTGTTTCTCCTCTTCTTGATACATCTTCCCTAGCACACCATCCATCTCTGACATCTTGTTTTACCGTCTGAGCAAGGGCTGGGAGTAAGGTGTCTTTTTTCCAAACCATACAACGGCCTCTCAGAATCAAGCCGCCTATTTTCATAGCTGTGCCCTCTTTGGTAGGTACACAAGAGTGCGTGGAGGAATGTTCGGGGGGGGGCATCTTTTATGGGGTGTTTCATGTGGGAAGGCTCAAGCCTTCACCCTTTGACTCTGGGAGATATAGTGCAATAGGGTCCCAGATTTAGAGCATTGTTTATTTGGTGCAGTATATAGCGGGAGCTCCCATTGCACAAAGTAACCAAGCTTCTGTCAACAAGAGCTGCTCCTATCTCCCCATACCAAGGGCAGATTTAATCAGTATCCAAACTGGTGCCCCTGAGTATACCCCTTTACTTCCTTTCGTGCAAGTGAAAGATTGTCCTTTGTTCCTAGAAGAAAAAGTGCAGTACTTAAGGAAACTATTGGGATGAGGGCAAAACTCGCACTCCATCTCTGCTGTTCGCCCAGGAGCAAGAAGGCTGGAAGGAGAAGAGAGTAGACTTAGGATCACACCGGGAACAAAAAGAGTTGTTTTGTTGGTTGTCAGGGTTTAACCCATCAGCGAAACACCAGTGTGAACCCAAATAGTGAGTCCTAATGTATTGTATGGGTTTGTGCCTGCCAACGTTTTCACCTCTTTGCCCAGTGATGACAGGCATGCTGCAAGCCATGGGGAAGGATCATTCTGTATCTTATTGCCACAGGAAATATCCCTGGTAATTACTTACAGCTCTTTAGAAAGAAGTGCCCCATTCTTCCTTAAAGATGGTAAAAATAGCTAATAGGGGGAATTGAACTTGATTAAAATGGTCTCATAAGGCAGCCAAGCGATTAGCAGGATGCTGTGACTTTGTGAAGACTGCTTTAAATATTGCTTGTTGCACTCTCTGGAATGACCTCTGAATTGACATGTCTCCTGCAGACTTCCTCTCTTCCTTCTCTGCTATCAGAGGGAATTGATGACTGTTGCAGGTGATTGCTTCTTTGTCCTTTTTATGACTTTATCAGCCACTGGTTTCGTGATGGCTTTGGGCAATGACAACAGTGCTAGTCAGGATGTTAGCTTTTAAAGAGCTTTTTGAGACTGTGCAGGCATAAATGGTAAAACTTGGTAACTGTTCTTCTTCCACACTGCAGTCTGTGATGCTGAAGATGAAAAGTGCGAGAGCCGAGGGGTAAGCAGAAATGAGTGAAAAGTGGTTAAGAAAGAGAAATTAAGTGCCTGGAAATGAATTTCGCAATGCTAGTTGAAAGAATAAATACAAGTTATCAAAATGAAAAAGATAATGAGAAAAATGCCATCAGAGACTTTTATTACTATGTAAAATTACAGCTGCAAAAAAAGAGGGGGAAATGAAGCGGTTCAGCTAATTAAACATTTGTTAGGGCAGTAGGGCTATGTGATTATTGTGCATTGTACTTCCATGGAGATTTCAACTCTGTAGAGAGCCCAGGCTGATGGTACCTTTAAGCCTGGTTTAGGTAACTTCTTATTCTCCAGCAGAAGGATAAATGATTTCTATAAAAAATAGTTTTGTCTCATTCCCTCGGGTCAGTGCCCTTTCACTTGGATCCGTTGGCCTTTGGCAACAGGAGAGGAGCGTGCTGGAACATTGCTTCTGAACTTTGAACCAGGCCTATTCCGTTGAGAATGTATTCTCGCTTTGGAGATACTCTGTTCACTTGAACAATGCATTAAGTAAATATGGACTAGTGCCCTGCAGCAAAGCAAAAGAATTTCCATTCCTTAATCCTATTGATTCCCATTTCTTTGATCTTTCACACACTTCTCTGGCAAGTTAAAAGCAGTCGGAAGATGTTTGGAGTTCATGCCTGCTTTACTGTAGGCAATGTGTAGTGAAGAGTAAAAACGGCGCCTTGCGGATCAAAGTTGGCTATGTGATTATGTTTTTGAGAACTGCTCCTCAGAAGACTGTGGTGATGACATATTTTGCATAAGTTTCTAACAGCTGCTTTTAAAACCACTGTTTCATAGGTCTGGTAGACTTGTCAGGAACAAGAAACCCCAACTGTGGCTGTTTGACTTAGAGTTTTATAGCCATGACCACCTGCCTCATAATTAGACTAATGTAATCTAACTTCTTTCACCTTTTGTTGTTGTGTGAATTTTAAAGCTCATCAGATTAATGCTGTGTTCAGTTGATCTGATTTTGCAAACATTCAGCATACTTAATAACTGTAAGTCGGTCAGGTTCTTATGCAATAATATAGTACACGATTAAAGGTTAGCTTGGCTTTATTCTCACATTTTCTTGAATCAGTTGTGTGATTCTGTATGTGTTTTTTAAAAACATTGGTTTTGCTGATTTCCTCATAATATATTTACAGGCTACAATTGTCTATGTATATTTCTAATATTTGCAAAACTGCTACATGTGGAATGGTTTACTTTCTAGTTACTTTATGGAAAGCTGCCTCCTACTTTGCAGAGGAAGAACATTTATTATACATTTCTCTTAGTGTTCGGTATTGATTTTTCTTCCCCCTCCAGATACCAGTTATATCATAAAAAGTCAAAGAAAATATGCTTTTCTAAAGATTTTCTTCCTTGCTCATAAACACAAGACCCATACACACACAAAGAAAGTTGCGGTATTTCTTTCTAAAAAGATTTAAAAGCCAGGTTAGAATTTCTAAAGCCTTTCCTCCTACTTTTGTCTTGAGAGGAAAACTAGTCTTCCTTCAACTCATTTTTGAACCAGCATAGATTAATTTCAGTAGTATGTATTCTGCTGCTCAGTCTTTGTAGAGGACTTGCTGAGAATGGAAAGTATCCAGTATAAAGATCAAGCAGAGACTATTGCCTTTTATGTGTATGGAGAGGTTTTTACTACTCCATCCCATTTTCCAGAATAAACCCTCACATCCATGTAGCTAGCCTTGTGATACAGTATGCTATTATAGCCAAAGGCACTGAAATATTTAACAGCACAGCAACACGCCTCCAGAATCTAGAAACTTTCATGATAAGCAGAGGCCAGCACATGTTGAAAAAGATTTCTAGTTCTTCGTTGTCATTCTCATTATCCTCTTGGGACTTTTGCAAAAATGAAACTTTGCCTATTAGCAATTTGTGAAAAGCCTGGCAATATCAACAATACAATTCTGTATAGACACATCACAAATCTATGACATTCTGGTTGCTGTGGGAGTCTTGGCAGACAGACATGGTTGCATAATTTCTCTGGATCATGGTTTCTTGTTTATGACTTAGTGGTTGCCAACCATTCATGCAAGTGTCTGAGGTCAAGATCAAAGTATGGGATTGGGCTGTTCAGTTCCCTGAACCAAGATCCCTCTCTCTGTCCTCACCAAGCATCTTTGTCTCACCATCTCCTCCTCATGATCCATCCCACCAATGTTTCTCTGCACTACAAATGAGGGGCATCACCCATCTCTTTGCAGCACACAGACGCACACTGTGGTCTGAGCTGCAGCCCCAAGCACCTGCTCCATTGGCGACCAAGGAGTAGGCAGTTAGTGGTGGGGGGCTCAGTTTGTGATGCTTGGAACCCCTGCCTGGAAATGCATGTTGTTCATTCATTGGATGGAAGGAGAATGAAGCCTGATGCTCCCAGAATCATGTCCACAGGACCCCTGATTCTTCCCCAAACTGCCATGGATCCCTGCTGCAACTGATGGTTATAAAAGGCTGGAGTAACCTGCTTCGAGATTCTTAGGGGCTACTTCATTCTGCACAAAGTGGCTCAGGGGTCAGAACTATCCACCCTGTAATAAAAGTTGGCATCATCTATCTTCACAGTGACAAAGCAGAAGATAATGGATGGAGCCATTGCCATTGCCTTTTTGTAGATGGGGGAGCTAAAGAAATTAATGTGGTTCCTGAAAGGTCCCTGGGGGAACAAGCAGATGGGCGATGGCATTTTGCTTTCCCCTAACAGATATAAGTTAGCAATATAGTAAAAGTCATGTGAAATGCCCAGAGAATCCATTCTTTCTGTGCAGCTGATCATATCACATCTTGATTAAAATTTGAGAGTCAAATCAACCACCCCTAATTTTAACGATACCAAGGTTTATTTTTTTGTTATCTGATTAACCAGCATTCCCTTTATAAACAGAGCTTTACTAGGGCTGGGATTATTTGATCCTCGGGAACCGCAATTCAGAGGCCGCTTTGTATTGGTTTCCAGTATATCAGTGACTGTGGTGCTGATGAGCAATAGTACTAGATCAATAACACTTCAAGCCTTGGAGATTTGAAAGGAGAGGCTAGAAGAGGGGAAACTGCTAAGTTCTGCAAAAGCCGCCCAGTAAAAGAAAATATTTGGGACCAAGTGGGGAAGGGCTAATTAAAAACCAGAATCTCCAAGAAGAAAATGACAGCAGAGTATTGATAAACACGTTAATTATTTCAGAGTGTTCTAATCTATTGCTATCCTTTTATTATCATAAATGGCATATAGGAGCTCTCAAATGAATGCCGCGTTACTTTAGACTTTTCAGAGTGAGCTAAAAGCTATCTGTGTTTTAATCCATGCATCAATTTAAAACTCTTGAGGTTTCATTGATAATTGTGGCGGTCATTAGTGACATTTATATTGTAGGCGGAATGGATAAAAATGGGCAAGTGTAAACCTTCAGCCTAACAAACTCCAAATCTGTGAGTCAAAGCCTTAAACTGTAAGGCTTACAGAGAATGCGCACATTCCAGAGGAACGTAATGCCATGGCCTCCGGCAGTAAATTGCGCAAATGAGCAGTAGTTGTGTGTTTTATCACTTTGCTGTTGCCAGGCTGCGTGTAAATTCTTGACAAGGTTTTCTCATTGTCTCTTTAAAAACATTGCACATAAAGAATCTCCCAAAGAATAACATATTGATCTTTACCATAATAGGCCATATGTCCTTTAAGAGGTACCAATGGGTAAGTAGTCTTTGAATCCAGCTTTTTAATATAGGTAATGAATTCTGAATTTTGCCTAGGCTATAATTGTAGGTTGGGGTGTGTCACAGCGAATGTGTTATGCCTCGATACATTGAACAAGGGCTGGTTCATACATTTAAAGTATTTTCTCTGCTGTTCAGCAGAAAGAAGGGGGAAAGCTCATTGAACGGCTTACAGATACCCATAAATCCCTGTCTTCAAGCTTGCAGTCTAAAGGACACAACTAAAAAAGGAAAGGGATTGGGAGGGAGGAGGAAAAAAGGAAACCCGAGCATTACTTAGTCGTGGAACTCTTGAAATCGCCACCTGGAATGGAGAGCATTCAAGGAGAGAAGAGGAGCTGAATCTTGCTCCTCATGGCTCAGCTCAGCTGACGGAGAGGTTCTGAAGTCCCATTTCTCCTCTACCGTAGCCTGATGACATGGTTGCTTCTAGGTTGATGTGTGTAACTTGTTTGAATATGTGTGAACTGACTCCATTAGAAAACACTGTGTGGATGGGATGAGGTGGTGGCACCTGTGTCCATATTGTTGGCTCTGCGATGGCATCTTCACATGTTGAGTAAATAATTTGATGCTAGAGCCATTGAGTAGTGTGTGTGTGTGCCAGTCCTTGGGAGATCAGTTCCATTGATTTGATACAATTCACTTCCAGTAATTTTTTCATAGTCACACCCCGGATTTTTATGTTCCTCAAGGAAACATACATGCCATTTTGTAATAAACTGCTTATTAAAAGTTCATCTTAGGGTGCGACCAGACACATTCCTCCATATCAAAGAAGTTGAACACTTTTTACTTTTGAAATGGCTTATTGTGCATTTAACAAATATAAGGAGTGTTAATGGAGAACTTCCAGAGATAAATGATCACGCATACATAGTACCTGAGGACGAGATGTCACAGAAATATATGCTTTATTATGAGTATTTGTCATGTCAGATTCAAACTCGTTTCCTTCATCATCATCATCATTTTATTTGTATGCCGCCATTACATAGTTGAAACTATGCTCAAGGCGGCTTACAACATGACAAGATTTACATAATTGCAAACAACAACAATTTATTATTTATACCCTGCCCATCTGGCTGGGTTTCCCCAGCCACTCTGGGTGGCTTCCAACAGAATATTAAAATACAACAATCTATTAAACATTAAAAGCTTCACTAAACAGTGCTGCCTTCAGATGTCTTCTAAAAGTCTGGTAGTTGTTTTTCTCTTTGACATCTGGTGGGAGGGCATTCCCCAGGGCGGGTGCCACTACCGAGAAGGCCCTCTGCCTGGTTCCCTATAGCTTCACTTCTTGCAGCAAGGAAACAGCCAGAAGGGCCTCAGAGGTGGACCTCCATGTCTGGGCTGAATGATGGGGGTAGAGACGCTCTTTCAGATATAATGGACCGAGGCCATTTAGGGCTTTAAAGGTCAGCACCAACACTTTGAATTGTGCTTGGAAACATAACAGAAGTCATAAACAATAAATAAAACACATCAAAAAGTACACAACCCAATGGAAACAATTTCCACATAAATAATAAGATCTAAAACTAAAGATACAATAATAATATCAATAATAGCAACAGCTCTCTCAGCCCCCCGTAAACAATACTCCAGCCCAATAATCTGTTCAATAGCCTCACCTTTTGTTGCTGGAGTCAGTCCACTCTCCCATTTCCTAAGGACCATTGCCTGGATCCAGATAAATGTAACCCTAGTTCTGTGCACTTCAGGGAGTTTGGGGCTTGTGTTTCTAGAACCCTAGTTCACCATCTTCCATGATTTATTTTCCCTTGGAACTGCTGGGATTTCAAAAGCCCAATGAACTACTGCAGAATGGAGCTTTGGCATTCAAAGGGCCTTTTAAAATTCTCAAACCTTGAGGTCATGGTAAAAGTAGTTATTTGGATCCCAGCCCATGTTTTTAATCATAATTGAACAAATAGGAACGCTGTAATTGTTTTTGAGATAACTTAAATTGAAACACTTCATTAAAAGTCTTTGCACAGATATCTCTTAATAAGTGTATTGGCACGCTGGTATCTGTACCCTCATTTTATTTTGTTGCAATGTACACGAGAATCTTAGGAGTATTTTTAAACTGCACTTCAGGAATTAAATTCACTTCTAAAATAATAAACAGCAGTCAGCCCCAAAGGCTCCCCACATCAACTTTCATTTTGTAATGCAGAGGCGTCCTTGTGATATAAAACCTTATGACATTTTAATTAGGAAAATAGATCATGCAATTCCATACGATGGAATAAATTTTCCAAGCGCTGCTGCTCTGGTCTACTGCATGTTCTCCTAAATTGGAATAAAAATGCATTAAAACTTGTCTAAATTAGATCAGTCTTAAAGCTGGGGGAGGGGAGGAGAGAGAGAAACTGTTGATTTTAATTTATAGATGACCTTTCCTATACCTTAAATCTATGCAAAGGAGTATTTGTATGCAGAGGAAATGTTTCACAAGATGAAAAGCCAATTTTATTTTATTTTTAAAGGGCTTCCGAATTCTTCCTTTCTGTTAATTTTGTGTTACAGGCAAAGGAGAAGACAGCGATGTTCTCAGCATCAACGCCGACGCGTACGACAGTGACATTGAAGGCCCATGCAACGAGGAAGATAATTCAGATGGGCTAGAAAGGACTGTCAAAAGTGGAGATGGTCCAGTAGACGACCTCCAGAAGGACATTGAGAAAAGCGTGAACGAGATCCTGGGGCTTGCTGAATCTTCCCCAAAGCAGCCAAAGGCAGAAACTTTGGCGGTTCCTCCAACAGATGATGTCCAGCCTTCAGCACAGCAGCTGGAACTCCTGGAGCTTGAGATGCGAGCGAGGGCTATTAAGGCTCTCATGAAAGCCGGAGATGTAAAAAAATAGCCCCAGGGCTGTTTAATTTGCAAGATGTCTGCATTTGTTCTGATGGGTGTGATGTCGGCTCCCTTCAGTGCTAAAATATATTTGAACCGGTTTTGACATTCCTCATTCAAGCCCTTTGTGTATCCTGACCCATGGCTGAAGAAGTTGGCAGCAGTTTGTCACTGCCATCAGAACTGTGCGACTCTCTCGCACAAAGGGAGAGGCTTGACACTGTTTGAATCAGCTGGCCATTTTCTCTCTTTGTGTTGGATTCCCCCCCTCCCCCCACCCTCGACACGAATTGGGAAATGGTTGTAGATCATATGCATCTCTTGCTAAATCCCGGTGCTTTGCAGAATAATTGGGGAACAATGCAAGGCTTCTCAGGGCTTGCTCCAGCATTCTGGGGAGGTTCAGTAAAGACCACCGCTACTTAGAGACGGAGCCTATCGGGCGTGTATATTGAGAAATCCCTTGCACCAGCAGTTGAGACCCAGATTGCTTGTTTTCGTTGGGTTCAGTTCGTGAGCAAAATATTGTATGCCCCTATGCCAAGGGAGCCAAGGTGGTAGTGCAGTCTTAATGGGTCTTGGCAGCTTCTGGTGCCAGCCCATAAGCATTCATAATCTGTGTAGTTTGAAACATAATGCAGTTACTGTCTCCCTTAACTTTTAGTGAGTTTAAGTAATGATGTGGGTGCATCCTAAAACACACTCTTTAAAACGAATTTCTGGTGCTTGACAATAGTTACGTACGTAGCGTCCAGCTTTCCAGGACATGTTACAAATTCATATTTAATCCCTTAAGTGCATTTTTAATGTTAAGTTATAGATTTAATATGGTTAAATGTAATTTGTAAACTCAGCCTAGGAAGGCCCTTTCCTAGAACTAGATGGGACGTTTTGACAATGCAAAAGTAGATATTTATATGCAGTTGGGGTAGTTGTTATACATGTGTCTATCCTGTACATTATGAAGCAGAGCGACTAAGACTTAAAATGTCGGTATCCTAAGGTTTTGTTTTGAAGTAAGTCTGCACTGATTGCAGGAAAATAAAGTAAATAAAGACATAAATAAAAATTTATGACTCCTTATTCAGGGTGCAAAGCACACCAATACCTGCTCGTTTGAAAATGGCCCCAAAGTGTGGTAGATCAACATGTATTAATAAATACATTTGACTATACATTTCTGTGCATGCTCAGGTTAATTTAAAAAAAATTTTTTTTAAAAAATGGGTGGAAGTTCCAGCAGGTTGCAGGGTGTGGTACCGGTATGGCAGGGCAGGGGCAGGGCAGAGGCTGGCGGGCTAGTGACTGCTGTTGAACAATAAATACTCATTTTAAATTGCATGCTTTTGTTCTCCTGCCTCCTTAAGCTTGAATGTTTGGGTTGGAGCAGGGGTCAGCAAACTTTTTCAGCAGGGGGTGGTCCACTGTCCCTCAGACCTTGTGGGGGGGCCAGACTATTTTTTTTTTTGCGGGGGAGAACGAATTCCTATGCCCCACAAATAACCCAGAGATGCATTTTAAATAAAAGCACACATTCTACTCATGTAAAAAGCACACATTCTACTCATAGACCGCCCACGGGCCGGATTTAGAAGGCGATTGGGCCGGATGCGGCCCCCGGGCCTTAGTTTGCCTAACCGTGGGTTGGAGAAAGGAACAGCTTGCTAAGCCCAGCATTGAACTGAGTGAAAAATGGGAACCATCGATTTCGTGCATTAAAGACTGGAAGGAAACAGAGTTGGCTTGAATGAGAAAAATGGGGATTTTTCATCTCCTTGGTTGGGGAGCAGAAGGGACAGTTAAGTGAGGGAGGAAATTTGGGGGATAATGAACTGATCCGGAAATGATGCAGGGAAACTTAGAAGAAAAGTTCATGGAGTTAAATGCCTTTGAGTTTTGGTATAATCAAGGAAGTGTTAACACTCCTGTGTTTTATTTTGTAGGTGGCTGTCGACACCACTTGGGGGATGCACATAGAAGGCAGCTAAGCTTTTTCTTCTGATAGATACCATCTCTGTCTTACTAAGCTCATACATTTCAAATTTTTCACATGAAATTAGAGTCATTGTCAAAACTCTTCAGCTGTGGTTTAACAGAAATCTCAGCTGTCAGTACTAGAGTGGTAAAGTGTTGGGTTGATTTCTGAATGTAGAAGCTTCACTGACCATTGTGAATTCTTGAAGCAATAGTCTAGAAAAATAAAGTATCTAAAATAACTCCCGGGCATTCCTTGTATCGATTCGCCACTGGGCACTGTTTTTTAGCAAGTGGATTTCCTTACGATGTCTTAAAAATGAAGTGCAATTGATTTCACTAAAACCAAAAGCCTCCCCTTCAGCCGTCAGTTATAATAGAGGTATAAATGTAATGCCACAACCATTGCATTAACTCGGAATAAATAAATAAATCTGGGATGTTTTTGGTGATCAGCAAGGGGCATCCCTGACCCCAGATTTTTCCATTTAGCACAGCAGTCGGGGGATATTTGCCGGAGTTCAAATGCAAAGAGGAATGGAGTGAGCCAATTAGATGCTGCTGAGAATTCTGCCTAATTAAGTTTTGTCTCCAGTAATTCTTCTTGTTCTTGGCTGCTTGGAGAGTTAGGGATTGCTTCAAGATAGGAGGCAGGTGGAGGACAAAATGAATAATAAGGAAAGGGCAGGTGATGAGATCCTAAACCGTTCTTTGGGATTCAAGGAACATTTAAAGTCAAGTGTTTCTAAGAACAGATCCACTGCCACAATGGCTCATAAGGTATATATGTTACACCTCTCTAGAACCACATACAGTGAGGGGGGAAAGTATTTGATCCCCTGCTAAATTTGCCCATTTGCCCTCTCAGCTCGTTACATACAGTGAAGATACCAGGTAGCCTGACATCTGGCTGGTTGATAGGGGATCAAATACTTATTTCACTCATTATAATGCACATCAATCTCTGACTTTTGTCTTCTGGGTTTTTTCCTGTTGTTATTGTCTCTCACAACTACAATAAACCTACCATTAAAATTATGGACTGGTCATTTCGTCAGAAGGCAAACGGGCAAATTTAGCAGGGGATCAAATACCCCCCCCCCCTGCATCTTTCCTTTTTTTTTTTTACTGGGCAGAGAAGAGCAGGCAAACACAGCTGAAGTAATATTGCAGGCAGGGAAGCATTCAACCTATTTTCATGTCCCAGCAACAAGTTAGTATGCATCCTTATTCAATAAAACTTATCACAACCCTGGAAGCTTAAATTTAAACCAACGTGGCTATATCAAGCTGATCTGCTCTTCTAGTCCTTAGTGTGAACAGATGTAGCCCCTCCAAGTGTCTCTGTTTTCCAGGGGCAGACCCGGATTTACAGAAGCCGTCCCGGTTTCTGATTTGATCTCAGAATGTCCTGCTTTTCCTTAGGACGTCCCTGTTTGCATCAGAGAAATGTTGGCGGGTATGGAGTTATGTGACCCCCAAGCCAAGGAAATGCAACCTTTAGAAGACATCTGAAGGCAGCCTTGTATAGGGAAGATTTTTTAAATGTGTAATGTTTTATTCTTTTTTAATATATGTTGGAAGGCACCGAAGAGTGGCTGGGGCAACCCAGTGAAATGGGCGGGAAGGGAAAAGGAGAAGAAGAAGAAGAAGAAATAAAGGAATAGGATGCCCCTATTTTCATCGGAGAAATGTTGGGAGGGTATGCAGGTGCCTTGTTGTTTACCACATGATCCAGTCACTTGTGGAAGATGGAAGTTGGCCAGTACAGAGTCATCGTCTTCTTTGGCGATTACGCGTTGAGTAAGATAGTCGTCCATGAACACGGTCTTAACAGTGAGTCCATAAGTGACTGTAGAGGCCAATTCTGGATCTACAGTGGGGACATAGGTTTCCGGTTGGAGGTTGAACATGGTGAGGGTTTGCCAAGCGTGTCTTCCTCTTAGCACATTTCTCCCTTTTGTCCTGAGTTTGAGCGTCTTCAAAGCCCATGACACCTTTGGTAAAGGCTGTTCTCCAATTGGAACGCTCACAGGCCAGTGTTTCCCAGTACAGAGTAGCAAACAAGTGACTATATTCCCCAACCCAGTCCCTTGTGTTTTCTCAAACAATATGTATCTACATCTTCTGGACTAGACTTAGTGCAGTGGCCTAATCTCCACTGCACAGGATGCTGGAACCAGGAGCAGGAATAACTCTTGTGTACAGGCCAGAATAAGGATGCCCATAAAGAAATCAACCACAAGGGGCAGACTTTGCTCTTTCAAACTCTTACGGCGAGCCCAAAATTCGGCGCCCCTCGCCTTCCATTCTGCTCAATTCACTATGTCATAGTTGTGATGTCCCTGGGCTCAGCGGAACCAGCCAAGCTGCCCTAAATCTGCCTCTTGGGTACCACGATGAAGTGAGATGGCCAGGGAAGAATGCAAATAGAATACACGCCCATTGAGTAGTAGCTCCCACTGAGTTGAATGGGACTTCCTGCCAGGTAAATGCGTCTGGGACTACAGCCTGAACTTCTTTCTAACTAGTTTAGAACTTACGAAAAGGAGGGGCGTGGGAATAGCTGTTCTTTGTCACAATCCAGGGAATCCATGGAAATGTTGGTCGTGACAGGAAAATTCCAAGTCCTCATTAAGCCGCCCGAGTTCCCAAGGAATACAATTTCATTAAATGATTCTTTGCCGCTTCAGTGTTGGCAAGACTGCAGTTGGATGATCTGAATAAAAAGGTGCAACTCCCCCGAGAATCAAAAGTACCAATTATTCCTGGCATGAGGCTTTAATGCTGTTTTTATGGTGATTTGATAGAGAACAATAATTAGACTTCAAAATGTCACTTTTAAAAGACAAATTATAGGCATTTCCTCCGAACAATTCAGGCTTGTTTGCAGCTCCTTCCTTTATTATAGTGTTTTGCAGTTGCAGGGAAATGTTTTGCCTAAACTGCTTAGTAAACCAGAGGTCTGGTTAATTTGCTTCTAAATATCTTCAGGATTTTTGCCATCTTTCAGGTTTGAAATAATTAGCTGCGAGGTATTAATGCATTGATCACAAAGCTGGCAGGTTATTAGATAGCAATAAGAATTTAAAAAAAGATGACGTCTCCTAAAGGCAACATAATAAAAATTCTGCCAATGTCCTTCAATTGTTTCAAACTTCAGCTGTGAAGCTGGTGATATAGAGTACTATGCCCAGCTTGAAACAGGGAGTTTCAAAGCCTCTTAGTGAAAGTTTCTTAAGAAAAATACTCTTCAGGGCCTTCCTCCCATATGTCTGATGAGAAATGCTTCCACAGTACAAATCTGATGGGGTTGGAAAACTGATCACACGGAGAGCTGATCTCCACCGGCAGAAAAGTCACCTATTGTGATAAATGTGAGAGTGTAGCCATAGTGGAGTCTCTCTTCTTCTTTGGACTGCTGCCCGGAGCAGCCATAAATCGTCTTAACGAGCCCTGGCTCCGCAATGGTGTCCAGCCACGCTTCCGTTGGGCAGGCTCTCTCACTCACTCAGCAGAATCGCGCAGCGCCTTGTGTTGGCAATTTTAGGTCTGCTTCACTGTGTCTGGAATAACTGAGGTCCAGACAGTTGCTTCTAAACTACATATTTATTGACTCACAAACAAAAGAAAACCTGAGGAGTCAAGCTCCATAGCTACGATACACACTACAGCATACACTACTCGGGAAGGCAAAAGTGAAACCAACTTCGCCTTCTCTCAGACAAATGATAGTTGCCTGGATACCTTGGCAGAGTTCCCAGAATCAGAACGATGGTGTTAACTGCTTGCTGTCCAGGAAACACAACACCCCCTCTCGTTCGCAATTCTGGGTATACATATATACATCTCAACCCATGTTCAATCCCTCACAGAAACCTTCATGTTTCTGGAAACTTAGGGGTTTGGTGAAACCGTCTGCGAGATTCTTTTCACTAGGACAATATTTCAGCCTGACCACATTTGTCCTAACACTCTCATGCACATTTTTGAACCGAATATCCAAATGTTTCGTTCGTGCATTGAATTGACCGGATTCCGCCAATTTCAGGCATGGTTGGTTATCCTCCCATATGGTGATGGGCAGGTAACACTTCTCACACACATCCTCGACTAGGCACTTGTAGAATTCAAGCTCACGACACAATTCTGACAGAGCACTGAATTCTGCCTCAGTCGATGACAGTGCAATCAGACTTTGCTTTTTGGACCTCCAGCCAATTACAGAATCTCCAAACATTATGACCATCCCAGATATTGACTTTCTGTCTGAGTCGCTAGCCCAATCAGCGTCAGCCCAACATTGAAGCTGTTCATTGCCCTGGGCTGTCAGTGTGAGGCTAAACTCTCTGGTTTCTTGCAGATACTTAAGAACTCTCTTAATCCCGTTCCAGGCCATCACACTGGGCTTGGCTGCTTCTCGACTCAGCAGATTGACTGCAAATGCAATATCGGGTCTACTCCATTGAGACAAATAGAGCAGGCTGCCCAGAGCAGATTGATACACCTCCTTGTGCTCAAACTCTTTCTTTTCATCAGACTGATTGTCTTTAACAAAGCATGTCTCCATTGGTGTCCTTACACCCTTACAGTCTGCCATGTTGAATTTCTTGAGCAACTGATCAATCTTTGAGCTCTGGTTAAGTACAAAACTGCCATCTTGGTCTCTGTGAATGTGAACCCCTAGATACATGCTCACAGGACCCAACTCCTTGAGTTTGAAGTGCTGCCTCAGCTTACTTGCAAACTCCTGCACCTGTTTGTTTGTACTAGCAACAAGGACAATGTCGTCGACAAAAATTAATGCCAATTCTTGTTGCTGCCCTGAACCCTTTAGGTACAAACAACTGTCTGCACGACTCTTCCTGAAGCCTAGCTTCTCCAGAGCCTGGTTGAGACAAATATTCCAGTTTCTGGCAGATTGTCTCAAGCCATAAATGGAACGGTGTAGTCTCCAAACCAAATTTGGACTATCGCCTTCAAACCCTGGAGGAGGTAGCATGTAAATTTCCTCCTGCAGCGGTGAGTTCAGGTAGGCGACGTCGATGTCGAAATGTGCAACCTCAGCACCTCTCTGTGCTGCTACCGCTAGCAGTAACCTTATGGTCTCACTGCGGGATGTGGGTGCATAAACTTGGGAGTAATGCACTCCTGGTCTCTGGCTGAACCCTCTGGCCACCAATCTCGCTTTGTATTGTGGCTCTCCACTTGAAGTGGGTTTCAACCTATAGACCCAGCGACAACTCACAGCTTGCTGGTCAGCTGGCAGAGTTGTAAGTGTGAACACTCCAAGCGATTTCATGGCGCTAAGCTCTTTCTCCATCGCTTGTTGCCACTTGCTGGACTCTGCTTGAGGTAACTTCCGCACCTCAGCGAAGCTCTCCGGTTCGCACAGAGCAACATGGGCCCAAACCGTGGTGGCTTTGAACCTGTCAGGAGGTTTGCCTTTCGTGGTGCGCTTGGAACGCCATGGCACCACTGGAGACTCCCCCTCTGACCCAGACGTGCCGGACTCAGTCTGTGAGTCCCTGGCATCTGGAGAACCGCCAAGCGATTTGCTGCGCTTGCTGTGCCCTCCTGGACTGAACTTGCCTGAAGGTGAGCGTGGAGACCTACTGCGCTTCTGTCTCCTAGCTCTTGTCTCCCCTGGAGACGTGGGTGCGCTGCTGGGTTCAGACTTCACCTGAGTCTTAGGGATTGCCCCCTCTGGCACTGCACCCTGGTCGTGTTCGGGATCATGGCCCGAAACACCAGCAGGTTGACCACCATCAGCATCACCAGTGGGTGTGTCTGACTGATCCTGGTAGTCAAGACCGCTGAATAAGTCTGTGAGCACTTCAGGATTGCCATGAATCCTCTTCCAGCCATCTTGCTCACAAAACTCTGCGCTGCGGCTGATCACCACCCGAGAACGATTTCCACTCGGATAAGCAAATCTCCAGGCTTTCGACCCTGTGTCATAGCCGCAGAAAATCAGTTTCTGTGACCTCGGGCTGCCCTTCCTACGTAACTGCCGGGGTATCAGGACCCAGGCCTCTGCCCCGAAGGTACGGAAGTAGTGCACCTTGGGCTTCTTTCCGTAGAGAAGAAAATAGGGCGTGGTCCCTACCACAGAGTTGTATGTCCTGTTCAAAGTGTGACATACAGTTTTCCATGCTTCGGCCCAGAAGAATTTTGGCAGACCCGAATCAAACAAAATAGCATCAACTGCCTCCTGCAGGGTTCTGTTCCTGCGCTCTGCAACCCCGTTCTCCTGGGGAGCGTAAGGAGAGGTTTTTCTATGCTTAATGCCTTTGGCACGAAAGAAATCCTGCAACTTTGCACAAGTAAACTCAGTGCCTCGATCGGTCTGGAAAGATTTCACTTTGGTGCCAAATTCCACCTCTACTGCCTCCACCCATTCCTTAATCTTTTTCGCCGCTTGCCCCTTGTCCCTGAGCGGGAAAATCCAGCCGGCGCGAGAATAATCGTCAATCAGACATAGTACAAAGCGGGCATGGCCCATGCTGGGAACCTGCATTGGTCCACACAGATCGGCGTGAATCAGCTCAAACGCCTGGTTGGCCACCCTGTCTGACCTTGGGTAACTGCAAGAATGCACCTTCGATCTCTTGCAAGCTCGGCAGTCTAGGAATTTAGTGCACTCCTTCATTTTACAACCCTCAGTGCACTCTACCTGCTTGCGCACGTACCCCCAATTGGCGTGCGAAAACCTGCGATGCCACAAGTGTAAACATTGATCGTGGGTGGGTTTGTTGGCACAATGCGCGTGTGCCGTCTCAAAACTGTTTTTACCTGTTTCAGCACCCTGCGCCCTCGCTGCGGCGCTGTTGTCAGTTTCCAGTATGTACACCCCATCATGGCCTCTCACCTGGACCAACTGCTTTCCACCTTTGGAGATGGTGCATACCTGGTTACCAAAACTGACCATGTAACCTGCAAGGTCTAAAGCTGAAACAGAAAGTAAGCCATACTTCATGCCATCTAAAACAAACACATCAATGTCATCATTCAGACAAGGCATATAAAAAACACCAGCTTTGGTGACAGATTTAGTGGTTGCATCTGCCAAAGTGACTGTGGTAGCATCTTGGATTGACCTGCAGTTCCGCAACTGACTGCCAGGTGGCGCTAGATGCCTACTGGCACCACTGTCCACAATCCAATGCAGCTTGGGGTTGGCAACAGTCTTTCCAACGAAAGCGTATGCAGCTGCTTTATCTTCTCTGCCTTCTCTGGACGGTGCTTTCCTTCCACGACGTGGTCTCCCTTTCCTCTGGCGGTTGCCATGGAAACCAGCTTTGAAGTTTTCTTGGCTGCAGTCCCGGATTAGATGCTTATCTGACCCACAGCCAAAACATTTCTTCACTGCAAGAGCTTTAACAGAGCTCTCAGCAGCCTCTGCACCCCCACTCCTGGGCAAAGAGCAACCCCCCTTAACAGCTTTTCCTTTCTCTCTTTCTCTCCTATCCTGTTCATCCTGCAGCCTCCCCGATACATAATCAATGCTCAGTTGCGCTGCTGGCAAGGCTTCCAGAGTGAGAGAAAGCGTCTCAAAACTGGGGTCTAACGAACTAAGCAAAATGTAAACTTTCTGTTCCTCCGTAAATGGAACCTGCAGCTGTCTCAAACGGTTGAAGATTGCCAACATCTTGTTGGTGTGCTCACGCACACAGCCTCCAGGTTGCAAACGTTGCTCAAACAGCTGCCTGGTGGTGTGAATGCGTGCACCCGCTGTATCTCTCTGGAACACACGTTGGAGAGCCCCCCAAATCTCGTGGGCGTTGGTGGCAGCGTCTATGTGCACCATCTGCTCTTCCTCAATGCCCATGACTAAGTGAGCAGTAGCTCTCTCGTCTTTCTTCTTGGCCCTAGCTGCTGCAGCAGCAGGGTCTTGCACTGGTGGGGCCTCAGTACAAGTCCACAGATCTTTAGCAGTTAAGAGGACCTTCATTTTTCGCGACCAGTCAGCCCAATTCCTCCCATTTAGCCTGGGGAAGGGCGGTGTAAAGTTCTCATGGGATTCTGCCATCTCCCCCCTGGGGCTTGAGGTAACTCACGTGGCTGCAAACTCAGCACTTGCCTCTCAGCTCCCAGCTCCAGGAAACGGCTCCTCTTCACCAGCGAGGTTTCCCTGCCTTATGCCTCAAAGCTTGCACAAAGCAGTCCTCCAGCTGGGCTTTCATGCTGCCGGCTGCAGCAGACACACAGACCTCCCGTCCTGGCCATAAATCACTTCAGGACGCTTTGCCAAAAAAGCCGTGCTATCTCTTAATGGCGCTTCCATAACCTGTGATAAATGTGAGAGTGTAGCCATAGTGGAGTCTCTCTTCTTCTTTGGACTGCTGCCCGGAGCAGCCATAAATCGTCTTAACGAGCCCTGGCTCCGCAATGGTGTCCAGCCACGCTTCCGTTGGGCAGGCTCTCTCACTCACTCAGCAGAATCGCGCAGCGCCTTGTGTTGGCAATTTTAGGTCTGCTTCACTGTGTCTGGAATAACTGAGGTCCAGACAGTTGCTTCTAAACTACATATTTATTGACTCACAAACAAAAGAAAACCTGAGGAGTCAAGCTCCATAGCTACGATACACACTACAGCATACACTACTCGGGAAGGCAAAAGTGAAACCAACTTCGCCTTCTCTCAGACAAATGATAGTTGCCTGGATACCTTGGCAGAGTTCCCAGAATCAGAACGATGGTGTTAACTGCTTGCTGTCCAGGAAACACAACACCTATGCAGAGTTCTTGGGACTGTACTGCTTCACCCTTCTGTTGAAGGACTGCATATAGGGAGAAGGTGGGACCGACCACTTCCATACCCTCCAATATTTCTCCAATGAAAACAGGGACGTCCAATTCCATCATGTAGGGACCCAGGTGGCGCTGTGGGTTAAACCACAGAGCCTAGGGCTTGCTGATCAGAAGGTTGGCGGTTCGAATCCCTGCAATGGGGTGAGCTCCCGTTGCTCGGTCCCAGCTCCTGCCCACCTAGCAGTTCGAAAGCACGTCAAAGTGCAAGTAGATAATAGGAACCGCTCTAGCGGGAAGGTAAATGGTGTTTCCGTGCGCTGCTCTGGTTCGCCAGAAGCAGCTTTGTCATGCTGGCCACATGACCCGGAAGCTGTACGCCGGCTCTCGGCCAATAAAGCGAGATGAGCGCCGCAACCCCAGAGTCGGACACGACTGGACCTAATGATCCAGTCCCTTTACCTTTACCTTTAATTCCATCATCAGCATTATAATTGTATTACTATTATTTCTTCTTCTTCTTCTTTGATCACTCGTAGCCAAGTAAGATTGTCTTCCATGGACATGGTTTTAACAATGAGTCCGTAAGTGACTGTGGAGGCCAATTCTGGATCCACACGTCCTTCCACAGTGGGGACATAGGTTTCCGGGCGGGAGTTCATCATGGTGAGGGTTTGTCAAGCGTGACTTCCTCTTAGCACGTTTCTCCCGTCCGTCCTGAGTTTGAGCGTCTTCAAAACGCATGACACCTTTAGTAAAGGCTATTCTCCAATTGGAGCGCTCGCATGCCAGTGTTTCCCAGTTGTCGAGCTCCCGTTGCTCAGTCCCAGCTCCTGCCAACCTAGCAGTTTGAAAGCACACCAGTGCAAGTAGATAAATAGGTACCTCTGTGGCGGGAAGGTAAATGGTGTTTCCATGCGCTCTGGCACTTGTCACGGTGTCCCGTTGCGCCAGAAGCGGTTTAGTCCTGCTGGCCACATGACCCGGAAAGCTGCCTGTGGACAAACGCTGGCTCCCTCGGTCTGAAAGCGAGATGAGCGCCGCAATCCCATAGTCATCTTTGACTGGACTCAACTGTCCAGGGGTCCTTTACCTTTTACCTTCAAAGCACATTATGGGAGCGGTATGTGTGCATCCAACATGATCTCCCCTCTCCATGTAATTGGGGCATGCATGAAAATTCACATGAAGATGTTTCTTCCTTTAGCAAAGTTCTCCACACCTGTTGCCGGACACCCCCACCCCCCAGTAGTGTTCCTGACTAATGCTCTGCTAAGGCCTGTAGAGTTTCACAGTGGAACTTGCCATAGAGAAGAAGAAGAAGAAGAGAGTTTGGATGTGATATCCTGCTTTATCACTCCCCGAAGGAGTCTCAAAGCGGCTCACATTCTCCTTTCCCTTCCTCCCCCACAACAAACACTCTGTGAGGTGAGTGGGGCTGAGAGACTTCAAAGAAGTGTGACTAGCCCAAGGTCACCCAGCAGCTGCATGTGGAGGAGCGGAGACGCGAACCCGGTTCACCAGATTATGAGTCTACCATTCTTAACCATTACACCACACTGGCTCTCAGTATTAGGTTCAGACTTTGCCCCAAAAGGAAAGGAAAATCATGCCACCCAAGGAGCCCAGATCCCAAATTAAAACCTCATTATTAAGCCCTGCAGTTTAGTCATGATAATATAAAGCTTCGTGTTTATTGCTAAGTCAATCTACAATATGTGCAGAGGGGGGTAGGGGGAAAAAAGGGGTTTATTATGTTTACTTTATTTATGGCCAAATTTAAATGTTAAAATACTGCAATTTTTTTGTGTCAAGTCTCATGTTTTATGGTCCTTTCTCTCCATTAATATTAAAATATGTAAACAGGATACATAAAAGGTGAAGAAAAGTCTGAAGCCTGTAAAGAAGGTTTTTTGCTGCATACCAGTTAATCAAAGTGACTCTCTAGTCAGAGGGGGAAAGAAGCGAAGAGAGCATAACTGTAAATATTGCATGGTTATTAAACTGCAGAGGACAAGTTATCATCTCTGGTTGTTGGTTGTTTTTCCCCTCAGCATCTTCCTGTGTTCCAACAGACCCCTCTGGAAATACATGGTAAGTCAGTCGTTTCCGAAGCCTTTTAATGGCTAGTGCCTATAAAAAGGGAATCTTTGGGCGTCTTTCTATCCTGCCTGCTATATGATAATAAATGCTTCTCATCGCATAGTCCCTTTTATAAAGATGTTGCCCCTTCCTCTCCCTAATTTCACTTGTCGGCACTTAAATATGAGGACTTTTGTAACAGAGATTAAAGGCTCCACTCCCCCAAATCTAGGATAAACCTTCAGTGAATCAACATTTGAGGCTAGTTCAGATGAATTCCTTTAGTCTAGAATCCAGCCAAAGTTAAGCACATTTGAGATTTATTTATTCAAATGAGTGAAGCAGGTGCTTAGTTAACTCTTCCCTATTTAAATTGATGCGCATCTAATCCTAAGCATATCATTTTTAATGGGGTTTATGTTAGGTGGTTCTTTTTAAGTATCCAGTCACAATGGGTGATATTCAACTAGGTTTTACTCAGAGTAAACCCACTGAAATTAATGAACCTATTATTATTATTATTATTATTATTATTATTATTATTACAGTGGTACCTCTGGTTATGTACTTAATTCGTTCCGGAGGTCCGTTCTTAACCTGAAAATGTTCTTAACCTGAAGCACCACTTTAGCTAATGGGGCCTTACCCTGCCGCTGCGCCACCGCTGCCCGATTTCTGTTCTCATCCTGAAGCAAAGTTCTTAACCCGAGGTACTATTTCTGGGTTAGCAGAGTCTGTAACCTGAAGCGTATGTAACACGAGGTACCACTGTATTATTATTATTATTATTATTATTATTATTATTAAATTTTGTATAGCGTCCACCTGAAGATCACTGGGAGGGATCCCAGATCACAACATAAAAATAAAAAATAGGAACACGAACAAAAAAATTATTATTATTATTATTATTATTATTATTATTACTACAGTGGTACCTCTGGTTACGTACTTAATTCGTTCCAGAGGTCCGTTCTTAACCTGAAACTGTTCTTAACCTGAAGCACCACTTTAGCTAATGGGGCCTCCCGCCGCTGCTGCCCGATTTCTGTTCTCATCCTGAAGCAAAGTTCTTAACCTGAGGTAATATTTCTGGGTTAGCAGAGTCTGTAACCTGAAGCGTATGTAACCTGAGGTACCACTGTATTATTATTATTATTATTATTATTATTATTATTATTATTATTATTATTTATTAAATTTTGTATATCGTCCACCTGAAGATCACTGGGTGGTTCACAACATAAAAATAAAAAATAGGAACATGAACAAAAAACCAGACCAATAAGCACTCTATCACAAACACATATAAATGGCTGTTAATCAGACAAAGGCCTAGTTATAGAGGAACATTTTCGCCTGGCACCTAAAGATAAGCAAAAAAGGTGCCGGATGAAAAGGTCTGTTCTTGTGTTGCCACCTTCCAGACTGCTCATGGGAGAGGCACACAAAGAAGGGCCTGAGATGATGCTCTCAGCGTCCAGATTGGTCCATGTCCATTAATTTCTGTGCATCTGTTTTGAGTAAAACTTAAGTTGTTACCACCCATTGGTTCCCGGGTGAAAAATGGAACCTTAAAGCATGTGCAGGATAGCCAAGTTCAGTATTAATTAAACAGGGGGAAAAATACTAAATGTTGCCATCTTCTGGGCTCTGGAGACTTCCGGTGGCAGGCACCCCGGGGATCCTTACATGGGGGAACCTGGCTCACGCTCCCTCCAAATCATGCTCCCAGGACTATGGCCCCCCCAGCCCTCCCCATGCTACGCCCATGTGCATTTGTGGTTTTAACAGTTTTTAATTACTTATGTGTTGCCTTGAGATGGTGGTTTAGAAGGCGGTTAATAAATAAATTCTAATAAATAAATTCTAATAATATAATAATATATAATACAGTTGTACCTTGGTTCTCAAACTTAATCCGTTCTGAAAGTCCCTTCCAAAACCAACGCGTTCCAAAACCAAGGTGCGCTTTCCCATAGAAAGCAATGCAAAATGGATTCCTCCGTTTCAGACTTTTAAAAACAACCCCTAAAACAGAAATTTAACATGGATTTTACTATCTAACGAGGCCATTGATTCATAAAATGAAAGCAATAAACAATGTACTGCAGTCACACAATCAATCAATCAGTAGCTGGACTGGGTTCCACACCGTCACAAAAACAAAACTAAGAAAGCCGCAAAAACAAAAACGCAAAAGAAATAGCAAAAACACTAGGGTCAGGGTCAGGGTTACTGTAACACTCAAATCAAAAGCGTAACACTCAAAACGGAAGTGCGGCACTCAAATTGGAAGCGTAACACTCAAAACGGAGCACGTTCGGCTTCCGAAAAATGTTTGCAAACCGGAACACTTACTACTGGGTTTGCAGTGTTTCGGTTCCAAGTTGTTTAAGTACCAAGACATTTGAGAACCAAGGTACCACTGTAATAATATAATATAATAATATCAACTTGCCTGCTGATTATGATCATCATCTTATATAATTGCCAGGTTAAGCCTGTCCTGCTTTCCCGTGCTTTTCAGAGCATTACATTATAAATTTATGCCTGTCATTGCTCCCTATTTGTGTTTTTGTTGTCTAATTATTGCTATATGCTTACAAGATCAATAAAAATGAATCACGAGGGCATTTATTAGTCAAAAGGTGACGTAAAAATCTCTTTAATTACCACTGACCCAGCCTGCCTTGTTCTGTAGGGGCAACACTTCACGGGAAACACACGGCTGTTTAAAAAACACTTTGAACAAGTGAAGCAGTAAATAAATGCTAAGTACTATAATACCAGGACATTGAAAAACCCACCTCAACCCCTTCTAATTTCCATGAAATTAGCAGGAAAAGAGAGAAGGGCGGGGCAGGCACAGATTGACATTAGGGTGTTGTATTGTGCCTTAATCGCAGGGAAAATTAAAATTCATAGAGAAGATACAAAGCTAAGGTTTGCCTCAGCTTCAGTTTAAGTGTCTAAAGCAACATTCCTTTTACAACTGGAGTAAGTTTCATTAAGCTCAGTGTAGCTTAAAGGTAAAGGTAAAGGTACCCCTGACTGTTAAGTCCAATTGCGGACGACTCTGGGGTTGCGGAGCTCATTTCGCTTTACTGGCCGAGGGAGCCGGCGTTTGTCCGCAGACAGCTTCCGGGTCATGTGGCCAGCATGACTAAACCGCTTCTGGCGAACCAGAGCAGCGCACGGAAATGCTGTTTACCTTCCTGCCGGAGGAAAATAGGGACGTCCCAAGGAAAAGCGGGACATGCCGGGATCAAATCAGAAACCAGGGTGGCTTCTGTAAATCCAGGGCTGTCCCTGGAAAATAGGGACACTCAGAGGGTCTGCTGAGTCTTTCCTAAAAATGCTGTTATTTCCTGGAAATCTATCTGTTCCCCTTTTCTTAGATTTGATCTTTGGAAAAACTGTAAACTCCAAAGAGCACTGGAAGTGTCTAGACTCTCATTCTTTGCAAAGAAACCGACCATCTCAATCCTATGCATTTCTGCGTAGAGCTAAGTCAGGGGTCAGCAACCTTTTCCAGCCATGGGCCAGTCCACTGTCCCTCCGACCTTGTGGGGGGGGGGCGGACTATATTTTTTTGGGGGGGGAATGAATGAATTCCTATGTCCCACAAATAACCCAGAGATGCATTTTAAATAAAAGCACACATTCTACTCATGTAAAAACACCAGGCAGGCCCCACAAATAGCCCAGAGATGCATTTTAAAGAAAAGGACACATTCTACTCTTGTAAAAACACTCTGATTCCCGGACCGTCTGCGGGCTGGATTGAGAAGGCGATTCGGCCGGATTCGGCCCCCGCACCTTAGGTTGCCTACCCCTGAACTAAGTGCTACTGAGTTCAGTGACACTTACCCCCCGTTATGTGCTCATAGAAAACATAAAAACCTCAAAAAGGCTGCCCCCCTGGAACTTCCCAGTGTTTGAAGATGTTGGGGAAAACATATTCACATTTAATTAACTGTCCTGCATAAGATATCTAATGAAATCCATCATTTGCTCACTAAGCCCTTTGCTGTGCATTTATCCGAAATAGCCTCCTTACCTGAAGAGCATTTAAAGGTGGTGACGTGAAACTGCATTTTCCTTGGGGATGAGCTACCGACGAGTCCTGTCTGGATTTCTGGTGATGATCCAACCCTATTTAAATAAGCAAATAAAAAGGGGGAGAAAGGAGACAGGCGAGCTACATGCCCACCAGAGGCATTTCTTCCCCCCATTTTGCTGCAGACTCAGATAATGTTGTCACTACTGTTCATTAAATATCAATAGGCCAAAGGGAACGAACATGGCAGGGTTAAGATCTATGGTCGATGAAGAACTGCAGGCCTCATAAAGCTGTTTGAGGTGTAATATACGTTTATCATTGAATGCTCTAATAAGCCCCCCAAATTAGCGGGCAGAGTTCGACACATTGAACGTATAAAGTTGATGAGAAAGTTGATTTGGAAGGCGAGAGCTTTTATGGGTGGAGTGGGGGAAGGAAGTCAAGATGGGAGAGATCTCCCCCCCCCTCCCCGCTACCCCTAGTGATGTGTGCAAATGCAATTTTTTCTTCTTCAAATGCAGACTTCTTGCCTGAGACCTTGGGTTTGGCATGGATAAAGTGAACAGCAAATCTCTTTGTGGAGGCTATAAATTGTGCTGGCATTTTGTTTTGTTTTGTTTAAGAAAGCTTAGGTACGCGAGAACAACCAAGATGAAGAAGAAGAAGAGAAGAAGAAGAAGAAGAAGAAGAAGAAGAAGAAGAGGAAGTTTGGATTTGATATCCCGCTTTATCTCTACCCGAAGGAGTCTCAAAGCGGCTCACATTCTCCTTTCCTTTCCTCCCCCACAACAAACACTCTGTGAGGTGAAAACAAAATAAAATAAAAAAATTCCTTCCAGTAGCACCTTAGAGACCAACTAAGTTTGTTCTTGGTATGAGCTTTCGTGTGCATGCACACTTCTTTTCGTGTGCATGCACACTATCTGAAGAAGTGTGCATGCACACGAAAGCTCATACCAAGAACAAACTTAGTTGGTCTCTAAGGTGCTACTGGAAGGAATTTTTTTATTTTATTTTGTTTTGACTATGACAGACCAACACGGCTATCTACCTTTATCTGTGAGGTGAGTGGGGCTGAGAGACTTCAGAGAGAAGTATGACTAGCCCAAGGTCACCCAGCAGCTGCATGTGGAGGAGTGGAGACGCAAACCTGGTTCCCCAGATTATGAGTCTACCGCTCTTAACCACTACACCACACTAGCTCTCTTTGTCTCTGTGTGCGGCAGGACCCTTGTTATTTCAACATTAAGACCGAAAATCACTCGGAAAAAATCCCATTTTTCTCCCTGTAGCAATACAAGAAGAGTCTAAACAGGGGCGTTCCGTGCCTCTCGGCTACCCGGGGCGGGAAGCCAAGAGGCACCCCCCCGGGGGCGGGGCGTCGTGGCGTGTGCGTGCATCATGACGCACGCGCACAGCGCGATGCCCCGCCCCCGGGGATGCCGGGCGGCGGCTTTGGGACTCTCCCGAAGCCGCTGCTCGGCACCTGTTGGTGCCGAGCAGCTCGCGCTTTCAAGCGCCTGCTTTGTCTTCCTTTCCCCCGTTCAGCGGCTTTTCCCGCCGCTGGCTGGGCTCCCTGGGCGCAGGCTCGGAGCCCCGGCATGCAGGAGAGGGGCGGACCAGAGCCAAGAGGGTGACCCCCCCCTGGCTGCTGGCCCGCCCCTCTCCTGCATGCCGCGGCGCCGGAAGCCAGCCAGCGGCGGGGAGGAGGCTATTTTCGGCGCTGCGCTGCCGGGGCGGAGCCGCAGGGGCGGCCAGTGAAGGGGGGTGACACCGCTCCTCGCTAGCCGCCCCTGCGGCACCACCCCGGCAGTGCCGAAAATAGCCTTAAAAAAAATAAAAAATAAAAAAAATTATTTTTTATTTTTAGCAGATTTTGTCACCCCCTGCTGGGTGGTGCCCGGGGCGGCCCGCCCCCCCTTGCTACGCCCCTGAGTCTAAAGTTCCACCAAATTTTGACCAGGAGATCTGAGTATGATTGTAACACATGAGGGCAACTTCAATGGTAGTTCCCACCTCCCCTATGTGGGATGTGATACATAAGTAGCAGTCAAGTACAACATTCCTTGTTTTCCTAGAGTGGACATGCAAGGGGATGTTTGGTCCAGCCAGTCGGAACTTCCTGTTTCCTCCTGGGCTGGGACATACTTCTTTTTGCATGTGACTAGAGGTGGGCGTGACCTTACCTGTCCAGGTAACACAAAAGGACAAGGCATGCAGCCATCTCTCTCTTTTTGACTTCCTCCATCGTAGATGCTCTGTTGGCTTTTACAGATGACAAAGGGACTATTCCCATATGGGACAGACCCACATGTATATACTTTGTAACCAAGTCTGCCTTCAGGGATCCAACTGTGAACTGATGATGTGAGTAAACTTCTTTTATTGACTTTAAATAAGATTGTCGTATGTTTATTCTTTTAAGAGGGATAAAAGGGAACTTACCAAGAATATACAATTCAACACTGATTTTGCCAGTTATCTTGGATGCAATCCCAGTGGCTGGATTGGACTGCAAAACATCCTTTGCATCTTCAGTTCCTCATCCTTTTGTTTCCATGTGGCTGTGATTGGGGCGTCTGTTTCTACACCTTAGGGAACTCATGGAGGAATTATATAAACTGCAACT
This sequence comes from Darevskia mixta, assembly GCA_034641385.1. Lineage (NCBI taxonomy): Eukaryota > Metazoa > Chordata > Lepidosauria > Squamata > Lacertidae > Darevskia > Darevskia mixta. The sequence goes on from JAWWNH010000017.1 coordinate 20,522,307, forward strand.
CCCTTCCTTGCAAATCCCTTTTGGATAGAGTGGGGAAGAAAAAGACATCATTAAGTAGAGTACTCTAAAAAAACACACAGAATCCCCTCTCTTAAAAAAAAAAACTACCCCTTTCTTTAGACACATATGTCACACACTACTCTCCATAAAGTGAAATGGCATATTCTGTTTTTTAAATCCCCCACACCATTGCATACTCGAAGCGATAGATATATATTGTACTACGGCGGTTCACTCTTTGTGGTTTCTCATGTTAGTATTGATAAAGTGTTATAATCAACACTTCGTCTTGCGGCCTCATTTTAATCCCCCCCCCCCCGCTCCGTGTGTTTATCTCGGCGGAGAACTCTAAACTATATTTTTTATAATGTCCTCTTCCCCTGCAAACTTTTATCTCCAGCTAGTGAAAAAGATTAATAATCCCCTTACCTTCGCTGCAAAAGGTTTAATAAACAATGCTTAATTAAAACAAGGCAAGCACAATAAACCCAAAGGGTTCTGCTTTAGTGTTGCATATTTGTGTCATTTTTCTTGTTTGTTGTGGGGGCTTAAAAAAAAAAAAGAGGCGTGGGGGGGGGGGAGAGACAGGGGAAGGGCCAGCAGAGAACATCAGAGTTTTTATATTTAATTGAACTAACAGCATGTGCTGACAAGTAATAAATAACAGCAGAACAGAGTGACTAAATAAATTGGTTTCCCCAAGCAATGATTCATCCTCTGTCTTTCATTGCCATCAAGTTAAGAGAGAGCTTCTCTTTTGTCACCTAGTAAGGAGAAATATTTAATAGTGTAACAATCTTCTCTTCTTCTTCTTCTTCTTCTTCTTCTTCTTCTTCTTCTTCTTCTTCTTCTTCTTCTTCATTTGTTGCAGCTACAGCGGACCATTTAAAGTGCCCGGAAGTACTTACTAGGAATAAATAAAATTTGCAGTAATCAACAATAGAAAATCAGAGTTTTTTTCCTCACAACGCATGTTTATCACATGGAATTCATTGGCACAAAAGGTGCCTCTGGCCTTCTTATGCCAGGAAAAGAAAAGGAAAAAAGATTGGGCAAATTAATTCTAAGGGTGGGCTGAAAATGGGACCGTCCATCTCCTGTGAAAGTGAGGGGAGGGAGACTTTTGGAGACTTTCATGAGGTAAAATTTATTTTTAAAAAAATGTCGGGAGAGGGATACAAATTGGCAAAGGGTTATAATTCATCTTTATTTTATTTTTTTAAAAATAGCTTTGTCAACATGACCTAGCACCATTGGGCCATTCTCAAGGATGGTTGCCACCAGGCTATTGCTTTTTATTCTAATTCCACTGCTTATACGTAAATCCGGCACTAGGGACATCCTGTCAGTGTAACTTTCTGTTCCACTGGTCTGGAGCATCTCCCCCCTGCTTGCAGGATGCCCCATTAGAGACAGTGGTACCTCAGGTTAAGAACGGACCTCCGGAATGAATTAAGTTCATAACCCAAGGTACCACTGTATGCTGTAAGCTGCCCAGAGTATCTGGGGAAACCCAGCAAGATGGGCAGGATATAAATATATTTATTATTATTATTATTATTATTATTATTATTATTATTATTCCTTAAGACAGTTGTCAGAGCCAACAAACCACAATGGTGTTGCCATCAGCTGACATCTGACATCCACGAGTGCTCAGCCACTTAGCCTGCAGAATGTTTTTTGGTTTTTTTTTACAAGATATCCTTCACCTTGTGAGGTATCAGGTTGTGAGTTCGGTCACCAAGAGAAGAAACTGTGCCCTGCTCTATAAAAGCTCTCCCTCGTATCACTGGTGCAGAAACGCTATCCAGCTTGTGTCATTGCAATCGCGTTGGGTGCGTTCTGGTAAATCATTGATTGATCGATAATGTCTGGAGTGCTGTACGGCCACAACGATATAAACGTTATCATTTAAATGAATTTTCACAACGCCACATCCTCGGACTTCATGTGAGGTCGGTTCAGGAGCCTTCTACTTCACTACCGACAATGGAAAACAAAAATAAGATGTATTTACAGCATAAACATTACGAAGGGCATTAGCATATAAATAAACACAGATAATGGAGTAATAGTGTGAAGATATTTTTGCAGCTAATGTAATTTCTGCCAATGAAGTAAAGCCGGATATTCGTGAACGACTTGCTAAAAGGGCTTTTGTAAGGAGTATAGGTGAAGGTTTGGCTTTATATCTAATGTGAATTCATCGGAATAGGTTATAAACCATATGTGTTTGGGAACTCATTCCTTTGCAGTGTTTAGCGGTAGAACGGCATTCAGACCAAAGAATCCCTTCTTCATTTCCCAGCCACACAATGGGATGGAATAATGAAAATTTAAAATCTCATATCAATGCTTGGAAAAAGAGTGCATAAATGACTGGGCCCCATAGATGTATTTATACAGATTTTTAAACCTCTGTGTTCCTTAAAGCTCCTGCAAGATAAACACATTTTGTAACAAGTCATCCAAACATTTATTTATTTATCTGCATGGGGTGGGCACTACCAATTGTCATCATTGGGTCAGAAATGTTTTGTATTGCTTTCAAAATTCTTTTTGGACCTTAACCAGGGTTTTTTAAAGCAGATTTTTCCAGTTGCACAAATTCCTGATCAGACAACCTAAAAAGCAAAGCAAAACAGGAACACAAAGCAAACTTTGCTCCTTGTTTACACCCTGTATCAGTGGTGGCTTCCTGACAGGAGTCAGGAGTTCTTATGTACTAAAAAGGTAAAGGTAAAGGACGCCTGACAGTTAAGTCCAGTCACAGACGACTCTGGGGTTGCGGCGCTCATCTCGCTTCACAGGCCGAGGGAGCCAACATTTGTCCACTCCGCAGACAGTTTTTCCGGGTCATGTGGCCAGCATGACTAAGCCACTTCTGGCGAAACCAGAGCAGCGCACAGAAACGCTGTTTACCTTCCCGCTGGAGCGGTACCTATTTATCTACTTACACTTTGACGTGCTTTCGAACTGCTAGGTTGGCAGGAGCTGGGACAGAGCAACGGGAGCTCACCCCGTTGTGTGGATTAGAACAGCCAACCTTCTGATCGGCAAGCCCAAGAGGCTCAGTGGTTTAGACCACAGCGCCACCCGCGTCCCTTTGTTATCTATTATATAGCCACAATTTCTTTAGGAATCTGCCTCAGTTCAGTAACTAACAGGCATGCACAAAAGAAGTACTTGAAGAGTAATTGCAAGGATGTGACAAAGCATTACCTACCTGAAGATGAAGGAAGAAGAGGAGGAGGTCTGGTAACCCTACTTTATAAAGTTTCAAACAAAGCATTTCAATTTTCACCAATCATATACATCATTACCTCATTTCATATTTAATACACATGTGCGATAAGCACTGGCAAATTATGATGATTCAGTTCTGATTCTCACTGCTCTGCATAGCTGCCAACCCTCCCTTTTTTGCGGGAAACTCCCTTATTCCAATGCCGTTTCCCGCTGCTATCCCGTATTGTTGATATCCCTTAAATTTCCCGGATTTCAAAGGAAGCAGCTCCTCTCCCTCCCTGCCGGCCAGAGAGGCTCCTCAGCTGCGTTGCTCGGCTGCCAATAAGGAGTCTGAGACCGACTGGGGGCGGAGCTTGCATGCCTTGTGCAGCCAGACCCTCATGCCCAACCAGACAGACAGCCTGCCTGCCGTCTACGCGCTCGCTCTTTCGCTCACCCGTTCGCATGCAGCCTCTGGAGCGCAGGGTGGCGAGGCTACTTGGTGCCATTGCACCGCCCTGGTGGCACCCCTTATTTTCAAATCTGAAAGTTTCCGGAAAATCCCTTATTTTCAAATCCGAAAGTTCAGGAAAATCCCTTATTTTCAAATCTGAAAGTTGACAGCTATGCTGCTCTGTTACATTGTATTAGTATGCATGTTGGGAACCTGTGTTACGTGTAGCCATTTAAACCATGTAGCAACTTATGTTCTATCTTTCAGCTGTATCTTTGTGATTCACATATTAGCTGTATTGTATTCCTGCCCTCATTTTTTGGGGGGGGGGGCAACTTGCAAAATCATCAGTTTCATAGAGCAACAGGTTACCATAACTTCTCTAATAGAAGCGCACTCAAGGATTTCCAGGGGTACACAGTTTCACGTTTATTGTGGCCCCTTTGGGCCACCACCACAGGGTTACTGTGGCTCAGACAGGCCAAGGTGTGATATTCCTGAGGGTTTAGCAAGTTTCACAAAGTTCCAGACACAGTTTACACAAAACATTAGCATTTGATAAGACAATCTGGATACCCATCAGAAATTCCTCAATGCAGAGCATCTGGGCAAATAATGACCATTAATACCAAGGAGGTTCATAGATATAGGAGAGGAATTCCTTCAGGAACTTCGGCTGATTGCTAGCTGCCTACTTGTTCTCAGGCAAGGGGGATGAAGGAGGCAGAGGAAATACTGAGAGTCTGTAGGAGAGTCAAGATGGCTTTGGGATTGCTCTCCTGTACTATTTTAGACATGTGGTTTATACACTTAAGTATGTGTGGGACCCAGGTGGCACTGTGGGTTAAACCACAGAGCCTAGAGCTTGCTGATCAGAAGGTCGGCGGTTCGAATCCCTGCGACGGGGTGAGCTCCTGTTGCTCGGTCCCAGCTCCTGCCCACCTAGCAGTTCGAAAGCACGTCAAAGTGCAAGTAGATAAATAGGTACCACTGCAGCGGGAAGGTAAACAGCGCTTCCGTGCGCTGCTCTGGTTCGCCAGAAGTGGCTTTGTCATGCTTTGTCATGCTGGCTGTACCCCGGCTCTCGGCCAATAAAGTGAGATGAGCTCTGCAACCCCAGAGCCGGACACGACTGGACCTAATGGTCAGGGGTCCCTTTACCTTGTGCAATTATCAACATTTATTCTATATTTGAGACTTTCGAATTCCTATAACAGATGTAAGTAATTCCCCTCCTCCTTTCCCCCCCCAAATCACACATTACTAGCTTTTTAGCGGCACATTTCCCTCCTACTCTACATTTTGGGTCTTATTTCTCACAGGGTCCAACTGCACACTAAAAACAACAACAACAACAACAACAACAACAACAACAACAACAACAACAACAGAACATTGGCTTTTACTTTGTTAGAAGAGAGGTCTGGAAATGTTGGAAATGTTAGCAGAGTAGCTAAATTGCAGCTGGGAAGCCAGCGTTATGTGCAATGCCGACTCGTTTCTTGGAATTTAAACAATGTCCAAACACTTGTTAAAATATTCAACAGCTTTTACTTGCAGAGCATATAGCTGAAGAAGAATATATGCAAAGTGTTTGCATCCAAGCACAGTCTTCGTTTTTCTTAGTTGAAGACGTCAGCCTCTTCCTTAAACATTCAAATAAACCGTGTCTTTCTCTCTTTCCAGTATTTGCACTCAGCCTTCTGCACATGACCCAGCTGGGCTATGCAGTTCCTTCTGAGAGGTTCCCACTTTCTCCTTCCAGCAGACTTCTCCTGACTGCTTCTTTGGGAGAACATCAACTTCTGTACTTCTTTATGCCACATACATTCACACAGAAACATTAGCACTCCTCCCCAGTGTGGTGGGAAGGGCAGGGTATAAATAAAATTTTTTTATTATTATTATTATTATTATTATTACTAAAAAAAGCTGAACAACTCTGGGCAATCCTCCCCCCACAAAATCTCAACAACTATGGGCAATCTCCCCCCATTTTCTTAATTTGGAGCCCCCCCCAAAATAGGGGTTGTCTTATACACGGGGGCGTGTTATACATGGAAAAGTACAGGGGCATCTTATACATGGGGCGTGTTATACACGGAAAATTACGGGGGCGTCTTATATGCGGGGTGTGTGTTATACACGGAAAAGTATGGGGTGTCTTATACACGGGGTGTGTTATACACGGAAAAGTACAGGGGCATCTTATACGTGGGGGCGTGTTATACACGGAAAAGTACAGTACTTTGTTAGGGTCGAACTCTGTGGCAGTTGAGATAGAATACATTTTATCCACAATTATGCCAAAGAGGAGTTAGACATAATACAGGCAGCCAGGAAGACTCCAAGTGGTTGTTTTCTATATATTATCCCAGCATATAGTGATACAATCTTCTTAGTAAGCCACGAAAACCACTCGATGGTCCACCACCAAGACCGACTTTTCTTCAATCATATTGTTGATAACATTCCATGTAGCAACAACTCTGCCAAGAGATGCTTAATGAACTTTGAGGGGGAGGGAGTTCTGAATAGAAAAGGTTCCATTATCAACAAATAGTAGCTGGAAAGAACTAAATAGGATTATGAAGATTATCCTTCTTTAACAATGCCTTAAATTTTTATCTCCTTATCCTTTCCTCATTGCTTTCTCTCTCAAGACATTATGGTTTATTGTGTCTCCGCAAGGTACCTTGCATGTGATTTACACACTGAACGGGCCTGCATTTCAGAGCAAGTTAATGATATAATATCCCCATTTATATTCAGAGCAGTCAACATTTTCCAGCTCTCGGAATAATAAAACCACCTGCATTTAATATACATGGAAAAATGGGGAGGCAAATAGCAGATACGGCACAATCAGATAAGTGTAATCAGATAAAATATCACAATATTATAGCAGATCAGCATCTGGTAATGACTTGAATTTTAAAAGACTGACAAACAGCATGGCCTAAAGCAATCAGGCATACCTCATTCCGAGCTACTTATCCCAGATATGATTGCTCTTCTCGTATGTTTCTAGCAGATTAAACATTCGGGGTTTCTTAGTTTAACACTTCTAGTGCTGGGTGCCTCTTTGGTGGGAAAGCACCAAAAGATGAATGGATGGGGGGTTTCCTCCAATCGTTACAGTTAACGGAGCCAAATTGTTCACAGCAATCTTGCTTTATAGCTGGGCACAGCTGCTGGTGTGTTCCATCAGCCTCTTTTGCATTCATCATGGCCGCTTTCCCCCAAATCTTGCTTTCATACTCTTCGGCATTTCTCCGATGAAAATAGAGGTGTCTTATTCCATCATCATCATCATCATCATCATCATCATTTTATTATTTGTATTCTGCCTATCTGACTGGGTTTACCCCAGGCACTCTGGGCATGATTCCTTAAAAATTTTTTTTTTTTAATTACATTTTATTAAACAAGAAAAACCTTAAAATACATACAATACTGACATACAAACATTCAATGAATTGTAGAGATTGTAAAGAGTATAAATAGAAAAAAGAACAGAAGACGAAAAAAGAAAGAGAAGAAAAAGAGATGAACGTGTGAATAGAAAAAGAACATAATTATATCTGATGCGTGAATCAGCGAAGAAAAGAAACTTCCAACTAAACCCATTGTACTGATTTACAATTAAACTATTATTTACACTGGAGAAGGAACTGGCAACCCACGCCCTGTGGAACGCCCTCCCATCAGATGTCAAGGAGATAAACGACTACACAATTTTTAGAAGACACCTGAAGGCAGCCCTGTTCAGGGAAGTTTTTAATGACTGATGTTTTAATGTAATTTTAAGCTTTTGCAGCCGCCCAGAGTGGCTGGGAAAACCCAGCCAGATGGGTAGGGTAGAAATAAATTAATAATATTAATACTAATCATCATCATCATCATCATCATCCAAAGGAGACGTTTGGATTTCAGAGGAAGCTCCCATCAGATTCTCCACTGCAATGCAAAAAGCAGCTCAGGAGAGACTATTTTTGTGGCAGGAAGAAAAAGAGTTAAACTTTCCTCCCACCCCAAGTCCAGAGACTGATTGAGCTTTTACCTGGCTGCTATTACATTACAACAACAACAACAACAACAACAACAACAACAACAACAACAAGCCATGCTAATGACATTAATGCAATTAACTTCACATCTACTGTAGTTTAGCCCTGAGTGAGCTGATTCTCTCCCGTAGAAATCCACAGCTGATTTTATACAGCAACTTTGGCTCTGATGAACAGCCTGGATAATGGAACCTTCAGGGGTGAGAAGCATTTTTAATTTCTCTCTCTCTCTCTCTCTCTCTCTCTCTCTCTCTCTCTCCAGTCTTCCCACGTTACAAGCTGCAGGAAAGCAGATCTCTTGTCTCACTTATTAGGACTTGGGAGTTTTTTCACATCTGTTGACAGTGCTCCTGGTTAGGCTTTGGGATCTACACACTTGGAAGAAGACTGTTATGCAAAGTAGTCCCTGCACCTCGCCTGTAGTACTCTGAGATTTAACCCTTGTGTTTGCTGGAGCATCAGGCAAATTCTTCACAGAACAGCGTTAAAAGAAAGTGCCTTGTATACTACTGTAAAGAGTGGGGAAGGGGGAAAGAGCAAAAGAAACATGCCTTCCTTGATCGCATATGGGATTCTAATTAGGGGATTAAAGAGAACATAATATTCAGAGCTCATTATTCAAAAGCAGTTACAAGGTTCAAGAGTTCTCTCCATCTGGTTTAAAAGGAAGGTTTTGAGAAGTCGAATATGAAGCGGAGCAGAGTGAGGACTCTCTCTCTGGAGCAAAACAGGAAAGAGAGTACCCAATAGCTCTGAGAGCCAGTGTGGTGCAGTGGTTAAGAGCGGTAGACTCGTAATCTGGTGAACCGGGTTCGTGGCTCCGCTCCTCCACATGCAGCTGCTGGGTGACCTTGGGCTAGTCACACTTCTCTGAAGTCTCTCAGCCTCACTCACCTCACAGAGTGTTTGTTGTGGGGGAGGAAGGGAAAGGAGAATGTTAGCCGCTTTGAGATTCCTTCGGGTAGTGATAAAGCGGGATATCAAATCCAAACTCTTCTTCTTCTTCTGAGTACCAGAGATCTTTCACGCCTAAGGCTTAGAGCAGCTCCTGCTTCAATCGGGTTAGTAATGTGAATGCAAAACTGATCAGAATGGTCTCCCTGCTTTTTTCTTCTGTATGATCAACAATCAGACGTTAATATTGCAAAGAGGTGCTCAAAAAGCTTAGAAGTTTGTGTGTGAAAAGCAGCTCATGTTCCCGGAACAGTCTGATGCGAGTTCCTGAGATATGGAATAAATAAAAAAAAGCAAAGTTGGGCAATTTTCACACATGGGCTTAATGAGGTGTTTGCTTAAGTTGGCTTGCTATGATAGAGGCAAGATTTGCATTGGTAAGAAAGTGTACTTGCGTAACAAATGCCACCCCTATGCTTCCAGTGTGGTGTAGTGGTTAAGAGCAGTGGACTCGTAATCTGGTGAACCGGGTTCGATTCCCTGCTCCTCCACATGCAGCTGCTGGGTGACCTTGGGCTAGTCACACTTCTCTGAAGTCTCTCAGCCCCACTCACCTCACAGAGTGTTTGTTGTGGGGCAGGAAGGAAAAGGAGAATGTGAGCCGCTTTGAGACTCCTTCGGGTAGTGATAAAGCGGGATATCAAATCCAAACTCTTCTTCTTCTTCCATTTCTGTATGTAGGGTTGCCATATTTCAAAAACCAGGACACCCCAAAAGTTGTTGAGGTTTGTTATTAGACAACCCCCAAAGTTGTTGCCTTTCCCCCCCTTTTTTTTACAAAAACGCCAAAAAAACGCAGACATATATCAGCCCTAGTATTACCAATGGTCAGACCTTAAGAAAGTTAATGGGAGAGACGGGGAACTCCCAACAGAATATTAAAAACACGAGAAAACATCAAACATTAAAAATTTCCCTAAACAGGGCTGCCTTCACATATCTTCTAAGAGTCAGATAGTTGTTTATTTCCTTTACATCTGATGGGAGGGCGTTCCACAGGGCGGGTGCCATCACTGAGAAGGCCCTCTGCCTGGTTCCCTGTAACCTCAATTCTCGCAGTGAGGGAACCGCCAGAAGGCCTTCGGAGGTGGACATCAGTGTCCGGACTGAAAGATGGGGGTGGAGACGTTCCTTCAGATACATAATGGGATGTAAGATAAGATAAGATAAGATTTCTTTATTGTCATTGTACAAGTACAATGAAATTGGATGCCATCCCATTAAAATAAAACAAAACAAAATACCGTAAGTGGAGTGGTTCTTTTCCAAGTTGACTTGGAGCTGGTGTACTAGTGACTGCCTTGGTGCCCTCAGACACGGTGTGCTTGGCCGACTCCCCAGGCAGCATCAGGTGCACAGCAGTCCGGATCTACCGGGAAGTGATAGTGGATCTCTTGTTGTAATGGGCCAGGTGGAAAGACTCAGCAGCGATGTGCTCGAAAATGTCGATGGCGAAGGAGTTCATGATGTTCATGGTAACCCAAACCATGTTTCATGTACAGTAACCGGGAAGAGCTGAAGGGTTAACTAACCAGTTGTATGTTGGTAAATCAGGTGCTCATTAGAAGCACAGATCCTGAAGTTGAGGCTCCAGTACTTTGGCCACCTCATGAGAAGAGAAGACTCCCTAGAAAAGACCCTGATGTTGGGAAAGATTGAGGGCACAAGCAGAAGGGGACAACAGAGGATGAGATGGTTGGACAGTGTTCTCGAAGCTACTAACATGAGTTTGGTCTGACCAAACTGTGAGAGACAGTGAAGGATAGGCGTGCCTGGCGTGCTCTGGTCCATGGGGTCACGAAGAGTCGGACACGACTGAACGACTGAACAACAACAACAAATCAGGTGCAGAACTGGAAATCAAAGTCAATTGAGGATCCGGACTCCTCACTTTCCCGTGTAATCTCTCCTGTCACAATGATTTGTAATCCTGCGCATAAAGCAACGCCCAAAGAAGGCTTATTGTTAACAAAGCAGTAATGCAATTCTTTTTGATGCTGGGTTCTGTTTGTTTGTTCTAATATAAAACAGATTTCTTACCTGCATAAAAGAGTCACAAGGCATTTCTGACTTTGTTTCCCCCTCCCCCTCCACAGGACTGTATATTCTTCTACTGCTTGGGAACTGCAGGAGATTGGTGAACAAATTTATTAGGCATGCATTGTGCCCATGGAAATAGATGAAGAATGATTTGTCATGAGTCTCTCTTTGTTTCGATAAAATGCACAGCTCTCAGATGAGAGATATATCTGCATTTCTCTTTTGTCTTCTTCCTCTTTTCTGCTGCCTTATTGCTTGGGGCTACAATCCTATTGTCCTTGCAGCTTTCCTTTGCAATTCCTTTTTGTCTGCAATCATTCTCAAAATAGTGGTGTTTTTTTTATTTGCCTCAGGGGAGTTTCACACAGGACTATAGCAGAGGGCCTGTGTCATAGGGCAGGATGCAACCATGATATTAAAGATCTGCACCCTTTATAAGCATACAGAATTGTTCTTTTTTAAGAACCAATCGCAGTTAACAATGAAGCCATGTTGGGGAAAGTGTGGGAATCCCAGGAATAAGGGAAGCACAAGTGTTTGCTGCCTCTGGGATGCTACAGAGCATCCCAGAGGACAGCCTTCCAGTTTATCATTGTCCTAGAAAAGTGTTGGGGAACCTTTGGCCCTCCAAATGTTGCAGGATTATTATGAATAATAATTTTATTGTTTGTACCCCGCCCATCTGACTGGGTTTCTCCAGCCACTCTGGGTGGCTTCCAGCAAATATAAAAGCATAATAAAACATCGAACATTAAAAACTTCCCTATATAGGGATGCCTTCAGATGTCTTCTAAAAGTTGTATAGTTCTTTATCTCCTTGACATCTGATGGGAGGGTGTTCCACAGGGCAGGTGCAACTACCGAGAAGGCCCTCTGCTTGATTCACTTCACTTCTCACAGTGAGGGAAATGCCAGAAGGCCCTTGGAACATGGGCATAGCCAAGGGGGAGGGAGGAGCTGCCCCCCGATCAATTAAAAGAATAGAAATACTTAACTAACTGACCAATTGCATCGGTTCTGCTTCCCCAACAAAGTCCTGCCCCTACCCTAACAAAAATCCTGGCTATGCCCATGCCTTGGAGCTGGACCTCAGTGTCCGGGCTGAACGATGGGGGTGGAAATGCTCCTTTAGATATACAGGGCTGAGGCCAACTCAACTCAACTCATTTTATTTCGGCTTTAAGCCCATAGACATAACAACCAAAAACAGAAACAGCACAGTCTGGTTTACAATTGCTAACAGTAAAATAGATTAAAAGGGATACTCAATTGAATAAAATATGATAAAAATTAAATTAAATTAAAAATTAAATGTATATAACAATCCATTGCGTTTCTTAAGTGTCAGAACTGATGTCAGAAATTTTGCCATATGTAGGATTATAATCGAGTCTGAATCTTGCAACAGAAGAGCAAGGTAACTCTTCCAAATACCCCGCTAATTTTTAAGTTAACGGAAGTAATAGAGTCTTTCGGGCGGCAGAATACAAGGGGCAGACAAACACTATGTGATGAAGAGATTCAATCAAACGGTTATCACAGGCACATAAGACCGAAACTTGGCCCCTAGAAAATCTATGAAAAAGGACGTTTGAGGGGAAGCCATTAAACCGTGCTTTAATAAAAGCGAAACGATGACTAGCAATAGAAAGAGTTGATAGATAGGCTGGTACTTGAAGTGGGGGTACAATGCCCAGGGATCTCGGTGAGCATGTCCCCCCGCCCAGAATAACATTGCGTTGTAACTATACAGGGCTGAGGCCATTTACGGCTTTAAAGGTCAGCACCGACACTTTGAATTGTGCTCAGAAACGTACTGGGAGCCAATGTAGATCCTTTAGGACCAGTGTTATAGGGTCCCGGCAGCCACTCCCAGTTGCCAGTCTGACAGCCTCATTCTGGATTAGTTGTAGTTTCCGGGTCACCTTCAAAGGTAGCCCCACGTAGAGCGCATTGCAGTAGTCCAAGCGGGAGATAACCAGAGCATGCACCACTCTGGCGAGACAGTCTGCGGGCAGGTAGGGTCTTAGGCAGCGTAGAAAGCTGCCCTGGACACAGAATTATAATGTTCCTAGAATATTGCTCACAAATGTGTGTGGAATGGGAGCATTTCTGGCTCAGGTTAATAAATCAGGTATATCTGAGTTTCTATGGGTATGTCATGGTTCTTAGAAAGGAAGGGAAAGGAGGGAGGACCAGAAAGAAGTAAGGAGTAACGGTGACATAATGATTGCTGGATCATCTTTAAGAATAAAAAAAAAGATGGCATAGGTCCGCCCCAACCCCTTTTTGGGTTCACACCAGGAAGGAGACAGTTGCTGACTTACTGCTTGAAAGGCTGTTGTCTTTCCTCGTCATTTGAAAATGAACTTTTTTTTTTTAAAACACATTTGTGTAGATAAGATCTCACACAGCCCAAAATATATTTCAGCTTCAGAATGAAATATCAGAACGGGAAATGTGACATCTGAATGTCACTGGAGCAATATTTCCATATAAGAGAGAGGGGTGGGGGGAAAGTACTTATTCTTCCTTAATCTGTCAGGAGTGCGTGCAAGAGCCAGACCCAGGGACCAGCGGAGCTTCGGCTTGTCCTGGAGAGGCAGGGCGCGGCCACACAGGTGAGGCTGCTTGGTGACTTACTGAACCTGGTGAGGTTGATTGGTAACTCGCTGCACCTGGTGTCAAGAGCCAGCAGGAGATATAAGAAGGTCAGCATTTCCCCTCAGCTCTTTGCCACAGCAACGCCTTCCCTGCCTCGCTGTGTGCCTCCTTGCTTCTGGATCGTGACTACGTATTTCTGGCTTCTTGACCCTCAAACTGTGACCATGTATTTCTGGCTTCTTGACCCTCGGACTGTGTCTACATATTTCTGGCTTCCTGACCCTCGGACTGTGTCTACGTGTTTCTGGCTTCTTGACCCTCGGACTGTGTCTACGTGTTTCTGGCTTCTTGACCCCTGGACTGTGTCTACGTATTTCTGGCTTCTTGACCCTCGCACTGTGTCTACGTATTTCTGGCTTCTTGACCCTCGGACTGTATTTACGTATTTCTGGCTTCTTGACCCTCGGACTGTGTCTATGTATTTCTGGCTTCCTGACCCTCGGACTGTGACCTTGTACCTCTTGCTGCTCAACCCTCGGACCCCTGCTCTTCGGACTCTTGTTCCTGCCATCTTGTCCCAGGTCCTGACGTGCCTTGCTGGGACTTTGTTCGTTAACAGCCCGGACCGTGACATAATCCTAGCAACCAGTTAAGAACACAGGCTGGAGACAGATGACAATTCTGCCGACTCTGCCTGTGGATGGTTGTTGTTGTTGTTTAGTCGTGTCCGACTCTTCGTGACCCCTATGCAAAAGGACCTGGCCAAGCAAGGGCCGTTAAGAAACAAAACAGGACCATTGAGAGTCATTGCCTTCGCAAGAGAACTGTCCTTCCCCCTTGTCCTGAGGTGTGAGCAGAGACTGGGGGTTTGGAAGGTTGCCAGGGTAACTGGGTGTGAGGTGACAGGAAAAGAGAGTTTGTAGCAGGGTGTTCCGGGAAGAAGAAGGAAGACTGGTATCCATTTTGGGCAGGTTGGTTGCGAGAGATGACTTGGACTCCATGGCTGCACTGCTGTGAGGGACAAGCCCCTTTTGAAATGCCCATGCTGGACTCCCTCCACGCAGACTGAAGGTGTAAATTGGTAATTAAAAAGGTAAAGGACTCCTGGACGGTTAAGCAGTCAAAGGCGTCTATGGGGTTGTGGCACTCATTTTGCTTTCAGGCCGAGGGAGCCAGCATCTGCCCACAGACAGCTTTCCGGGTCATGTGGCCGGCATGACTAAACTGCTTCTGGCGCAATGGAACACCGTGACAGAAACCAGAGCGCACGGAAATGCTGTTTACCTCTCTCTGCAGTGGTACCTATTTATCTACTTGTGCTGGCGTGCTTTCGAACTGCTAGGTTGGCAGGAGCTGGGACAGAGCAACAGGAGCTCGCCCTGTTACGGGGATTCGAACCGCCGACCTTCTGATTGGCAAGCCCAAGAGGCTCAGTGGTTTAGACCACAGCGCCACCTGCGCCCCTCCTAAATAGGTAATTAAATTGTATTTCGTAAAGCTAGGGATTTTGTTCCGGCACCTCTTTTTCTAGAAGAAAAAGCCCTATGACAGTCTCCATTGTGTCTCAATTCTCGATTGAGGAACGCAGACCCCAATGAACTCTTGCTACCGCTCAGCAGAGAGAGTGGGGGACACCCAACTTTTGAAACAATAAATTTTAATGTTCTCCCTGCCTCACCACAACACCAGCAGGCATCAGTGAATGCATTGCAATACATTTCTGAGAGATGCAATGGGAAGTCCAGTGCACCTAAAAAAACCAGCTTTTGCCAGCTTTTCTAAGGCCCAGGGGAAAATTATTCCACTTTCAAACTGTAGCCACCCATTGTATATTTCTCCGGCTGAATACGGCAGTGAATCAATGTGATGCAGATATAATATGGGAAGTATCCCTGGAAGACATCCCCAATATCTCATCGAGCTCTAGCAAATGTTCTATTTTCTAACTCCCACTTAAATCTTTCTGCAAAGAACTGAGAGGGAAAAGTCCAGAAGAATCCTATTCGTTCAATTAGCTAAAACCGCTCTGGCATTTCAGAGGCCTTCTGCTCTGATTGAGAAAACGTTAAAATGTCTCACACACAAGAATATACTTTTTTTAAAAAAGTAAATAGCTCATTGGAGTTGAATTAACATTCTACACATGTCTCGATTTTATGGCTGGGCATTTCTTTGGTCCTGTACAAAATTGGTAATGCCAAATACTAAGACCCTGTTAATGTCTTAATCGGCTGATGGGCCCAACCAAGCATGCACAAAAGGATAATTTAAACCAGCTATCAGTTCTTAAGTGCAATTATGTTCCTTGTGTTTTCCTCTGCAGCAGCCTATATCTAACTTCTACATTACAAAAAAGAAAATCTACACTGTGAAAGATCCCTGAAACGAGATGAACGTATATTTATATAGTGATACTCAAACAAACAATATGTTTAATGATTCAAGAGCAGAATTGCTCAAGAGCAAAATTACTCAAAAACGTTATAAACTAACTCAAAGAAATATAAATAACTCAAGAAAACCTTCCAAATAACTCAAGATAAACTTCTAAATAACTGTTTGAGTATCACTATATAAATATACGTTCATCTCGTTTCAGGGATCTTTCACGGTGTAGATTTCCTTTTTTTGTAATTCAGTTATTCCCGTGATTGTCTTTTTTGCCTAGTTATATCTAACTTCTAGGCAGCCATGGCTCGAAGGTTGATACTTATGCCTTGAACCTGGGAGCGGCTGCTGGGACCATATAACACTGGTCCTAAAGGATCTACACTGGCTCCCAGTACATTTTGTCAGGGAGACAAGGGTCAAGGGTCAAGACAAGCAGACAGCAGCAAGGTAGGGCCAGGAGCTACAAGTGTAGTAGTAGTAGTAATAATAATAATAATAATAATAATAATAATAATAATAATATAAAGGGGATAGCTTTGCAGCTGCCTATTATGAGGCTGGGGGCTGCAGTGTGTATATACAGAATAAGAAGAAAGCTGTTTATACAGTGGAGAAGCAAAAATAATAATATGAACAATGATTCAATCGCAATAAACCCCCCAATCCATTACTTGCAAATAATGTGACTGAAACTTAATCATTTTTTTATGAAAAGAAACCCCATCAAACTAAAAAAAAAAAAAGTAAGAAAAAAAAATGAATACATTTGTATTAAAAATCTTTTGGATCGGAGATGTAATCTCTTAATTGAAGAAATGAAAACAGGAGAGAGTCATTCATTTGGCTGTCTTAAAACCTCAAGATGAATGGGGATCAAGGCTGCCATAGGTGTTCAAATGAATCACTCTCTTTCATACGAATCAAAATAGGCTCTTCCGCCTCACGTTGTGGAAGCTATCTTTTTGTGGTTGCAATGGAAACTGAAGTGAAAGTTGGATATTTTCTTCAGCGCCATCCGGTTAATGCGCTGTTTACTTTTCTTTGTTTGAAGTGGAAATTGGTAGGTTCGTGTAGAGTTATAGTCATGTAGAGTTATTTTTAAAGGCATTTGTATTACTTGCCGATCAGAAGGTCGGCGATTCGAATCCCTGCGACGGGGTGAGCTCCCATTGCTCGGTCCCTGCTCCTGCCAACCTAGCAGTTCGAGAGCACGTCATAGTGCAAGTAGATAAATAGGTACTGCTCCAGTGGGAAGGTAAATGGCGTTTCTGTGCGCTGCTCTGATTCGCCAGAAGCGGCTTAGTCATGCTGGCCACATGACCCAGAAGCTGTACGCTGGCTCCCTTGGCCAGTAACGCAAGATGAGCGCCACAACCCCAGAGTCGTCCACGACTGGACCTAACGGTCAGGGGCCCCTTTATCTTTACCTTTAATTATATTAGAGCCTGGCCCTACATGTCTGAGGTGGCAGATTGGGAGCATAGCTGTCAACTTTCTGATTTGAAAATAAGGGATTTTTCCAAAACTTTCGGATTTGAAAATAAGGGATGCCGTGAGGGCGGTGCAATGGCACCAAGTAGCCTCGCCACCCTGCGCTCCAGAGGCTGCGCGCGAACGGGTGAGCGAAAGAGCGAGCGCATAGACGGCAGGCAGGCTGGCTGTCTGGTTGGGCGTGAGGGTCTGGCTGCACAAGGCATGCAAGCTCCGCCCCCAGTCGGTCTCAGACTCCTTATTGGCAGCCGAGCAACGCAGCTGAGGACCTCCCTGGCCGGCAGGGAGGGAGAGGAGCTACTTCCTTTGAAATCCGGGGAATTTAAGGGATATCAACAATCCGGGATAGCAGCGGGAAACGGCATTGGAATAAGGGAGTTTCCCGCAAAAAAAGGGAGGATTGACAGCTATGATTGGGAGATGAAGCAGAACAAATGCCACTTTCCTGCCACTTCTTGCCTAAGTCCCCACCACCCTACCAATGTTTGGGGGGAGCCTCTGAAACAGTGCTGGAGATGTAATGGGGGCTTCAGGGGGAAGGGGGAATTGGGGATAATTGCTTCCTTCTTTGTTCCGTTTCCAAACCCTCTCCAGGATCAAAGTGACTTCTATCAGCACAAAGGACTCTACTGGAGACAAATTGACTTAGAATTTTGTGGATTAGATCCCACTGCATACAAGTAAGGAAGAACAAAAACCATGAATGTGATAGCAATAAATAAATAAAT
The DNA here is from genome assembly GCA_034641385.1 of Darevskia mixta. Taxonomy (NCBI): domain Eukaryota; kingdom Metazoa; phylum Chordata; class Lepidosauria; order Squamata; family Lacertidae; genus Darevskia; species Darevskia mixta. Next base: position 20,540,270 of record JAWWNH010000017.1, read on the forward strand.
AAATAAAGAGAGGAAAAAATAAAATCTGTGCGGGGGGACATAGCTGACAGCAGCTTCCAAACAGTTTGCAATTCAAAAAATAAACACCGTGGGGGATTTTTTATTTTTTAAAAGCACCATGTTGCTTTATAAGGGACAGCATATAAAGCAAAGATATGAGAAGGGGGAAATTCAATTTAAGTTTGGTTACCTAATAATATTCCAATAAATACTGACAAAAAGTTATATACGGAAAGGAGAAACTGTGAAAAACTCACGAATGCTTCTAGACTAGATTAAAAGATATATTTAAAAGCATATTGTCAAATGCCTGTAGCAATGTAGAAAACTCTCACACAAAACACAAAAGACACACTGGACATATGTGGTAACATCTTCACTCCATTCAGTTGAAATGAATCCAGGGTTTTTTCCCCAGCCAGAACTCTCTGGAACTCAGTTCTGGCACCTCTCAAGTGGGCGCCATTGCCATTCTAAGAGAACGAGGGAGGAGTTCATGGGGAGTTCCGGCCCCTCTTTTTTTTTATAGAAAAATAGGACTGAATGGATTCAAAATTAGCTTTCCTGCATGTGATGGAATCGTAACTTCTCCTAGCCCAGTTTATTTTTAGAAGCTAAGGTAGCTTGGACAGGCAAGTGGAAGCAACATGGGTCAACTGAACCCCAGTTGGTAGTCCAATTACTGAGCCGCCGAATTTTACTTTAGAGTGTGGGTATTTTTCTTCAATAAAGTCAACAATGAGTGTTCTTTGAGCAGAAATTAGAAACAAGAATGTACAAAACTTGGTGGTAACTTTATGATAAGAGTTTATTGCAATTATTATTGGAGCACCCATAATGCCTTCACATTATATATCTTCCAAGGCCTTCACACTGCAACAGACATCATCAGTTTTGATAGAGGCCTCTTGATGCAAATATTCCAGTTTAGCTCAGACAAACTTTTCAGTTACCAGAAAAGAGATGATCATTACATAACCTGCTGCCACAAGGGGAAGGTCACAATCCCTTAATGAACTGTCCAAGATTAGGTACAGAAGTTATTAAACTAGTAAGCATGCTCTTTCATCGCTTTTCCTAAGAGAATATTCACCAAGGTAATAGCACACTTTCCTTTGCACCTGTCGTAATCAATTTAAAGGTTATACCAGAACATGGAATAAATTGTTTTCCAATAGCAGGAACTCTGCATGACAAACTTACACCTGGAAATACAGTTTCTGTGTCAGCCTAATGAATGTTTAAAATTTTAGAAGTGCCCAGCTGCAAAGTTTTTGGTGTGTAGCCTCACAGGTTTCCCCGTTTTCACCTTTAGAATGGCCATATATACACAATGGTACCTCACTTTTCGAAGGTAATCCGTTCCGGAATACCGTTCGACTTCTGAAACATTCGAAAGCTGAGGCACAAAAGGCAGCCTGCAAATTCAATAGAGAAAACTGGGGGGGGGGGGGGCGGGACTCAGTGGAAGCCATTCGACTTCAGGAGTGCGTTCGAAAATGGAAGCATTTACTTCCGGGTTTTCGGTGTTCAAAAACCGAAATGTTCGACTTTTGTTCAAGCGAGACGTTTGAAAACCAAGGCACCACTGTATATACCGGTATTATGTTAGCTTCAGTTGAAGACTTGTGTCTGAAAACTATGGATGGAAAGGAAAAGTATTTATGCCCACAGCTATAGACCTCTCAGGTGGGCACCACTGCAATTATAAGAGGACAAGGTGCATTCCGGCATCTTCCGCCAGTGTGGTGTAGCGGTTAAGAGTGGTGGGCTTGTAATCTGGTGAACTGGGTTCGCATCCCCGCTCCTCCACATGCAGCTGCTGGGTGACCTTGGGCTAGTCACCCTTCTCTGAAGTCTCTCAGCCCCACTCACCCTGTTGTGGGGGAGGAAGGGAAAGGAGAATGTGAGCCGCTTGGAGACTCCTTCGGGTAGTGATAAAGCAGGATATCAAATCCAAACTCTTCTAGAAAAAAATGGCACTAATTAGACTCACTAAAATGACCCACAAAAATATCAATTACTTTCAGTGCGTCTCGTCTGAGTTAAACTTCACTTAATGCCACCAACTATGTGTGTGTTTACATCTGCTGCTGACTACCAGCATAATAGGAATAGGAATAGGAATAATTTTATTGGCCAAGTACATTTTCCAACATACTTGGAATTTTGCTTTGGCTACATTGCAATGTAAACATACCCTATACAAACACTGTTCCACTCACAATGCAATGACACAGCAAATAAACCCCACTCATAAGTGACCTCCCCTTCCGCTACATAACTACGAATTTAACAATTTAACAATAAGTAGGTATTTACTTTTTTCTTTTCTTTTCTGTGGCTTTTTGGTAATGAGCTTAGGCACGAATCCTGTGAAGAAAGTGAAAAGAAGAAGAAGAAGAAGAAGAAGAGGAGGAGGAGGAGGGAAAGGAAGGAGAAACTTTCCATTTTGTAGTTCATGCTCGTATTATTTATTGTATCACTTTGTAGAAAAATCCCATCGGGGCTTACCTTTCACATCCTGGGCCGCTCCAAAGGCCACACTCAGTTCTAATTACCAGTGTAAACGGGGATTCTTCCCACAGATTTCAGTGGCGTTACTTCAGTTTTACACAGGTATAGCTGAGAATACATAGTATATGCCCCTGGGTCTTTGTATGAGAAGGTGAAGAAAATCAATTTCAATATTGAATAAGATGTCTGCGGATAAGGTCACTAAACTCTATAGGACTAGAATTTTAATGAAGGAATCCAGCAACATGGGGGTATCGTGGAAACTTTAATATGCGCTTTTCAGAAGTGTATGTGGGGATGGTGTTTTTGTTTTTTAAAAATAGTTCTGAATTAAATAAAGGGACTTTGTTCTGTGTTGTTTTCATGCAGTGGTAGGACAGCTTTGCTTGCCATTTTCTCTTCCGAGGTACCTCTTGCAAAAACTTGCTATGCATGTTAGTCACTCTCATATTTATACGACTGCATCAGTGGACATAAAAATAAAGGTAAAGGTACCCCTGACCGTTAGGTCCAGTTGCAGACGCCTCTGGGGTTATGTGCTCATCCGGCGTTTGTCCACAGACAGTTTTTCCGGGTCATGTGGCCAGCATGATTAAGCCGCTTCTGGCGAACCAGAGCAGCGCACGGAAACACCGTTTACCTTCCCGCTGGAGTGGTACCTATTTATCTACTTGCAGTTTGACGTGCTTTCGAACTGCTAGGTTGGCAGGAGCTGGGACCAAGCAACGGGAGCTCACCCCGTCAACGGGAGCTCACCTTCTGATCGGCAAGCCCTAGGCGCTGTGGTTTAGACCACAGCGCCACCCGCATCCCATATCAGTGGACATAGGCTTGGTGTATATCCAAAAAGGCCAGAGCCCTACTCCAAGAAGCCTTCAATCTAACAGAGACTTTATTTTACAGTGCAAGACATATTTCTTTATTGCATTTTTATTTACAGACCCTCCAAGTGTCCCTACTTTCCAGGGACAGTCCCGGATTTACAGAAGCCATCCTGGTTTCAGATTTGATCCAAGAATGACCGACCTTTCCTATTTTATTGGAAAATATTGGATGTTATGGAGTTATCAGACCCCCGAGCCCTCTGAAGGCAACCCTGTATAGGGAAGCTTTCAAATGTTTAATGTTTTATTATGTTTTTATATATGTTGAAAGCCTCCCAGAGTGGCAACCTATTAAGATGGGTGGGGTATAAATAGTAAAAATCCTCCTCCTCCTCCTCCTCCTCCTCCTCCTCCTCCTTCTTCTTCTTCTTCGTGACGTCCCTTTTTTCATCAGAAAAATGTTGGAGGGTATGTATTGATTTGCATATAGAAATATATTTATTTTGTGATTTATCTATTTCAACAACAATTTCTTTACAAAACTCTAAAAGACAAAAAACTTAGTTGGTCTCTAAGGTGCTACTGGAAGGAATTTTTTTATTTTTTATTTTGTTTTGACTACGGCATGCCAACACGGCTACCTACCTGTAACCACATATTTTGGCTATCCTAGCCGAAAGTCTCCGATATCCATAAAGAGGATAATGCTTTTTCCAAGTGGAGCTTGTGCTCTGGCAAATTGTTAATGGGAAATGCATTTTGTACTGTACTCTGAACAAATTGCATCGCATTAGAATGCTGCTCTTTGGCTGTAGCAATGAATTAGATGAGGGATATCATTTAGGGGGCTTTCCCTACTGGGCATAATACCCAATTTATTTTCATTTACATTAATTTTTCTACATCAATGGCTGCAAGATGCATTAAACTATTAAACGCAGGCAATTCCCAGGTCATGAGATGCAAAATGGAAAGGTATAATGAATATATATTTATAACTCCTATAAACCTCCCGCCGACAATACTGGATGATACTGGTATGCAGAATGGTAGATTCGGTTTAATTGCCCTGACAGTTGGATGCCATCAAGGACTGCAAATATTCTGAGGGTTTTTGTGACTTGGCAAAAGAAACCTGTTTAAACAAAGCCTAATCTGATGATACAATAACGAGGGTAAAACTCAGAAATGGAAATCTGTATCTAAGCAGGGGATTGGGGAGAGACTAACCTCGACCAGAGGGATCTCTCTTCTTTGCAAAGTTAGGACAAAGTAAATCGGCTTTTTAATTCACACAGTCATTGGAACTTATAGCTCCCTAATAGTTGTCTTCCTGTAGGGCTGGGGTCACCAATCATCTTGGACCTATGGTAAAGGTAAAGGACCCCTGGATGGTTAAGTTCAGTCAAAGGTAACTATGGGGTTGTGGCGCTCATCTCGCTTTCAGGCCGAGGGAGCTGGCGTTTGTCCACAGACAGCTTTCTGGGTCATGTGGCCAGCAGGACTAAACCGCTTCTGGCGCAACAGGACACCGTGACGGAAACCAGAATGCACGGAAATGCCGTTTACCTTCCCGTCACAGTGGTACCTATCTATCTACTTCATGGGTAGGCAAACGAAGGCCCGGGGTCCGGATCCGGCCCAATCGCCTTCTAAATCCGGCCCATGGACGGTCCGGGAATCAGTGTGTTTTTACATGAGTAGAATGTGCCCTTTTATTTAAAATGCATCTCTGGGTTATTTTGGGGGCCTGCCTGGTGTTTTTACATAAGTAGAATGTGTGCTTTTATTTAAAATGCATCTCTGGGTTATTTGTGGGGCATAGGAATTTTTCATTCCCCCCCTCCAAAATATAGTCCTGCCCCCCACAAGGTCTGAGGGACAGTAGACCGGCCCCCTGCTGAAAAAGTTTGCTGACCCCTGATCTACTTGCATTGGTGTGCTTTCGAACTGCTGGGTTGGCAGGAGCTGGGACAGGGCAACGGAAGCTCACCCCGTTGCGGGGATTCGAACCGCAGGCCACTGGGTGGGGGATGACTGAGGCGAAGCAGTTTAACCATGGCAAAAGTGCAGTTGCAGGGGAGGCTTCTGTTCATTTGGGTCAGCGCATGGCATATTGTTACCTGAGGCGAGTGAAGATGCACGGGACCCAAGGATAAGTTATTGCGGCACCCGAGAAAGAAAGGAAGTCTCACAAGGACTTCTCCCTGGCAGCAAACATATTGATAATATATTAAATAACTAATCAGTCATGACACCCCAAGCAGCTGCCTCGCTATGACTGACAGTAGGGCTGGCCCTTTCCCTCTGCTGTGTTTTTACATACCTTCCACCTACCTCTGCTTTGTATAGATACAGCATGTGTGTGTGTGTATTCAATAAATAATAATAAATGTGGTGGGTTTTTTTTGGGGGGGGGTTATTAGGTTGTTGTTTTTATTTTGATTATATATTTCGTGGTTTTATATTTTGATTTTGTTCTGTGAACCGCTCTGATACATCCGGGTATAGGCCGGTATATAAATTCAATTAATAATAATCAAAATAATAAACAAACAAATCAATAAATAATAATATAGATTTAGGTGTGCCGCACCGTCACGTCTAGTCTGACCCTTAGAGGCTAGAGCCCTGAAGCTGCCTGAAAAAATATGGATATTTAGTGAAATATGTTCCCTTTTTAATAGGAAGTAATCCATTTTGGAGAAGCACCACACGTAATTTGGTGCAATTGAACTTCGTCTTTAACCTTTTGCTATGATTTATGTGATTAGGTCACCAGAGAAAGTAGTTTTTCGAAAGCATGATTAACCACTTTAAGGAAATCATTTCTGTCTTCAAGCACTCGGCGTAACTGCGCTCTTCGAGTGTTTGTCCTTGCTCATAAAAACTGCCAGGGTGTTTGTCGGCGGGGGGTGGAAGTGAAGAAATGTGGAAACATTTGTTTGAAAAATTGTCTCTGATTTAAAAAGTGAGGAGTCTGGAGGACAAAGAAGTTGGTAGCAGGTGGAATGTGAAATCCATGATGCGATTTCAGTGGAACAACTTTTAAAACGGGGGCCGCCCAGCTGCAAGGATGCTTCTCACCCAGAGTTGGAAAGACGATAAGACACCTAGCAGGGTGGATTGGCAGATGAAACTCTTGGACTCCGCAGAGATGACAAGACCAAAACCCAAGACTGGAAAACCAGAAACCCAAAAGGATCAAAACTTCACCATCGAATGGGGCATATTATATTATAATGTATATTATAATACATTATAATATACATTATAGAATGGGGCATATTATACATTATTATACATTATAATATACATTATAGAATGGGGCATATTATAATATACATTATAATATACATTATAGAATGGGGCATATTATATTATAATGTATATTATACAGTGGTCCCTCGACTTACGAATTTAATCCATTCCGAATGGACATTCGTAGGTCGAAAAGTTCGTAAGTCGAAAAAGCGATTTCCCATAGGAATGCATTGGGAGAAAAAATATTCGGAAAAATCCGTAAGTCGAGGAAACCGCATCTAAAACCGACAACGGATTTCCATTCGGATGTCAAAAAATTCGTAGGCGTGCGGCCACTTTTTTCGTTCGTAAGTCGAAAAATTTGGATGTCGAGTATTTCGTAAATCGAGGGACCACTGTACTTGAAAGACCACTGTAAACACTTGAACTCATTGGCAGGTTTTAAATAACTCTAGCAATGATACAAAGATTTTGGATACAATGGAGGACTGTAATTTGGACGGACTTATAATATGCAGTTAAAAAGTTATTTAAAGAACCGATGGAAGGGAGGGGAGAAGTTTTGAGATTTGGAAGAATCTTGTGATTTATTATTATTATTTTTTTACAGTGAGTTATTATGAGTGTGAATGAATTTGTAAAACCAAATGAAAACTATTTACAAAAAATAAAATAAAAGGGGGACCGCCAACTCAGCACCCTTGAGCTCCATAGCCCCCATGAAGCTTTCCATGGTGCTCCTGGGCAGCTGTCTTCCCCAAAATATTGGGTCCCCCATGCTGGCAATTTTCTCTTGCTTAATTAGGAGCTCCTCCCCCTAGTGCTAATCTCTGGCATAAGGAACTTGATCTGAATCCTAACTAGGGTCTCCTACCTCGCTATAAGGTAAAGGGACCCCTGACCATTAGGTGCAGTCGTGACCGACTCTGGGGTTGCAGCGCTCATCTCGCATTATTGGCCAAGAGCCGGTGTACAACTTCCAGGTCATGGGGCCAGCATGACTAAGCCGCTTCTGGTAAACCAGAGCAGCACACGGAAACGCCGTTTACCTTCCCGCCGGAGCGGTTCCTATTTATCTACTTGCACTTTGATGTGCTTTCGAACTGCTAGGTTGGCAGGAGCTGGGGCAGAGCAACGGGAACTCACCCCGTCGCGGGGATTCGAACCGCTGACCTTCTGATCGGCAAGCCCTAGGCTCTGTGGTTTAACCCTCTCCACCTCCGCATGCTATCATTTTATCTTAATTGCCTCCTACTTAAGGACCCAAATATGGTTTGACCCTGGCTCTCCCTCTTCTGAATCTCCTTTTCCGCAAACAAGGTGGATATCGGGTGCTGCAATTGCACATTTGTATGCAGTGTGTCATTTGGCCCTTAGTTAAAATCCTGTCTTTCAAAAATCTCTCTTCTTTCTTTCTTTCTTTCTTTCTTTCTTTCTTTCTTTCTTTCTTTCTTTCTTGTAAAGCTTCGTTGCTGCAGAGAGCTCACTGCTATCCATGCACAGACTATTTTGTTTGGCTGTGGGCACAAGTACCAGTTGAAAGCTACAGACTATTCCTACAGCAGGCGGGTTGTGACCCATCAAAATTCCCTGGCTGGCTGAACAGTGATTAACATTTAAAATATATGCAAACTAGGCTCCTAATTAAAGTTCAATAATGTAAGACTTTGAACCTGTTCGTTGCCTTTGGAAATAATCAGAAAAGCAGCCTGCTTATCACCCAAAGTCATTATCATAAAGCACTGGATCCCCAGCCCTCTCCATCCCCGCTGCAGTGACAAAAATTGCGTCAAAGCCACAGAAAGCAAGTCTGAGGGTTACTACTCGGGTTGCTTCTAGGGCAATGCTGTTTGCTCTTACTGCAGAGGGAACTTCCTCAGATATCCCACCTTGAAATACCTTCAGTAGGTTTTGAAAGAAAGGTCTGTTCTGTTAGGAGTATGGTTTGACCCTAGCTCTCCACCGTCATTGTTCAGCCCGGACACTGAGGTCCACCTCTGAGGGTCTTCTGGCGGTTCCCTCACTGCGAGAAGTGAAGCTACAAGGAAACAGGCAGAGGGGCTTCTCAGTAGTGGTGCCAACCCTGTGGAACGCCCTCCCATCAGATGTCAAGGAAATAAACAACTATCTGACTTTTAGAAGACATCTCAACTCAACTCAGTTTATTACAGCAAAAGCCAGCAATACAGTACAGTATAATTCCAAACCAGTGATCAGAATATCGCTACAAGATGTCAAAATCCTAAGGATTAGAAAAAAAGAAAAAAATGGCGCAAAAGAAATGTATAGTATATTTTCCAGTAGAAGCGATTTACGTTTTTTGATGGCTAAGGTGCAAAACTTGGTCACAGCATAGGATATTGAGCTCAAAGAGTCTTTAGAAGACATCTGAAGGCAGCCCTGTTTAGGGAAGTTTTTAATGTTTGATGTTTTATTGTGTTTTTAATATTCTGTTGGGAGCTGCCTAGAGTGGCTGGGAAAACCCAGCCAGATGGGTGGAGTAAAAATAATAATATTAATATTATATAGTAGGAATGGGCTGGAACATCTACGCTCATGTTCATGGAATGTCCAACTTCTTATGCAGGTTGAGAGAAAACCACACACAATTTTTCAGAGACGCTTTCTATAGCAGTGGTGGGGAATTTCTGGCCCTTCCAGATGTTTTTGGTCTCCAAGTGCCATCATTCCCATTCAGTATGGCCAGCAGGGAAGGATGAGGGAGTTGTAGTCGATCAAGATAGAAAGCCACCACTGGTTTGCAGTTTTAAACAGTCCCCCCTTTTTGGGGATACGTTTCCAGCGCCACTTACAACCCTGTTTTCCTTTGCATTTCAATCGCCCTCTCTTACCCTCTCCATCAATTGACTTCATTTGCCCTCCATGAAGTCATCACCTACCCAAATCTAATAGTGAGCACTGGGGACGTGCGTGTTGGAGATTCATTCCCTGTGTCTGCAGTCATGGGATTGTTATCTATCACATGAGGGTGTATGTTTTCATTCCACAGAGTGGGAAGTGACGGAGACAGGATGTTTGTGGTTGTGTCTGTATCCAGGGCAGCAGTCTACCAGCTACATCTGGTACGCAGGCTGAGACCCTACCTGTCCGCTGACTGTCTCGCCATGCTCTAGTTATCTCTCGCTTGGACTACTGCAATGCGCTCTATGTGGGGCTACCTTTGAAGGTGACCCGGAAACTACAACTAATCCAGAATGCGGCAGCTAGACTGGTGACTGGGAGCGGCCGCCGAGACCACATAACACCGGTCTTGAAAGACCTACACTGGCTCCCAGTACGTTTCCGAGCACAATTCAAAGTGTTGGTGCTGACCTTTAAAGCCCTAAATGGCTTCGGTCCAGTATACCTGAAGGAGTGTCTCCACCCCCATCGTTCAGCCCGGACACTGAGGTCCAGTGCCGAGGGCCTTCTGGCGGTTCCCTCGCTGCGAGAAGCCAGGTTACAGGGAACCAGGCAGAGGGCCTTCTCGATAGTGGCACCCGCCCTGTGGAACGCCCTCCCTTCAGATGTCAAAGAGAACAACAACTACCAGACCTTTAGAAGACATCTGAAGGCAGCCCTGTTTAGGGAGGCTTCTAATGTTTAATAGATCACTGTATTTTAATGTTCTGTTGAAAGCCACCCAGAGTGGCTGGGGAAATAAATTATTATTATTATTATTATTATTATTATTATTATTATTATTATTATTATTTATTACTGTGTTCTGTGAAGTGGGACTATTGTCCATTGTTCTTTCTCTTTGCTGTCTGATGCTAGAGAGAGAGGGAGCCATGTTGCAGTGCTCTGTGTGTGTTTATATGTAAATAAAGTAGATTAGCCAAAATGCTGAGTTGCTGAGGTCTGTTTATGCATGCTGCGAAGACTCTGCGGATCCCTAAGTGTGCTGATGCTTCTTGGTATCAGTCGCTGTGATGTTCGGGCAGAAGAAAGCTTTTGAAGCTCCCAAACGATCGACCAGGAGGGAGGGAACATGCCAGTGAGGCATGTGTCTCTGCCAGGGTCCTACACGAGAGTAGGACACTCCTGCTAACAGTGCGTTGTTTTTTATAGGCGCTTCTGGACCCACAGATATTTCCTCCCAAACACCCCCGCAAATAAAAACACGGAAGAAATTAAGCGGCAACTGGAGCAGTCAACATCTTATGGCTTCCAAAGAGAAATGGTCTTCATGCTTTCCTGCCCTAGAGGAATATCTGCCAAAGCAAAGGGATTTCCTCTGTCCTGCACAAGCCTTTTATGAGGAGGAGAGAGAGGAAGACTCTCTGCTGTATTTCTGTTGATAGGCTCATATAAAGGATGCGAAAGATCCAATGAGGAAATGCAATAAAAAGGCATGGAGAGCTATAGGGTCAGTGACCTAATATTGCTTCAGTTGCTTAATCACTGAAATGTAAGCGCTGAAGGAACCAAAATTGATAGCAGCCTGGTTGTTTTCACAATGGGGACACTGCATTTCTTTGCCTGTCAGGAGCCTTCAAGGGTATAATGCACTGCCCCATAATAAGCTACCTTCTGTGGAATATTAAATGTTATATATCAGGAGCCTTCATAAAGTAAACTTTTTTTTTTATTGGGGCTGAATTAGAAGGAAAGAAGGAGGGGAAAGAACCTAAGAACTAATTATTGTGCCATTCAAGCTACGTGAGAAAGAGTGATTGAAACAAGAACATGGCTTTCTAGATTTGAGAACTTCTCTTTTCCTAAATAACCGTGGATTTGTCAAGGGGCAAAGGAAATTAACCCAAACTTGTCTATGAATCCCTCTCTCCACACTAGATATTACATAAAATGCACAATTGCCATGGAAAACAGCAGGGGATGGGTAACCGGCACAGCTGTCAACTTTTGGATTTGAAAATAAGGGATGCCACGAGGGCGGTGCAATGGCACCAAGTAGCCTCGCCACCCTGCGCTCCAGAGGCTGCGCGTGAACGGGTGAGCGAAAGAGCGAGCGCGTAGACGGCAGGCAGGCTGTCTGTCTGGTTGGGCATGAGGGTCTGGCTGCACAAGGCATGCAAGCTCCGCCCCCAGTCGGTCTCAGACTCCTTATTGGCAGCCGAGCAACGCAGCTGAGGAGCCTCCCTGGCCAGCAGGGAGGGAGAGGAGCTGCTTCCTTTGAAATCCGGGGAATTTAAGGGATATCAACAATCTGGGATAGCAGTGGGAAACGGCATTGGAATAAGGGAGTTTCCCGCAAAAAAAGGGAGGGTTGACTTTTGTTTTATCTTAACTGCATGTCCAAGAAGCCACAAAACTGCATGTCCAATAAGCATTCCTAACTGACTTCATTTCCTAACCATTTCCACAAAAAAACCAACAAATTAAATTCAACAAACTGAGCAATGCTCAAGTGCTTTAGAGAGATGCATTTGTTAGGAGTGCGCAAGTCTTTTACATTTCAGGATCCCATTCATCTTTGTTACCGGAAGCCCCTTCTCTTTGTGTTTCATTTTTAAAAATCTCATTTGCTTCACATTTCATCCATTAGCTAGCATTTCATTTGTCTCAGTACTCACATTTGTCTTGGAACTTGGTGGTTTGGTATGTGTCTTTTGTGGGTGTATTAATAATAGTTCATTTACGGAGGATTTATACTGGACTGTCCGCATATCATTCCGCTTTATTAGATGCTTCCCGCGGGGTGTTATTGCATTATTGCTGACTGAATGGCCACTCTGGCACTGTAGCCCACCAAAAGTGAGGGGGGAAAAGAACAAAAAGTTACAGGATTTCAACAGGACTTTATGGGACGAGAACTGATTGCAAAAATGCAAATATCTTTATTATGGTCAAAGACCAGAGAACAGATAATGACAATCCATAACCAGATATAGTACTGGAGATTGAGTTGTATTACAGAATTAGAACCCATCTCATAGAACTGATACTTACATTTAAAATTAAAATTTAAAACTTAAGATTTTAAAATTTTACATTAATAGATCTTTACCACCTATTAACATTCCTTCAGAGATTAAAGCTCAAATCTCAGTCTCAGTCATTATTCGTCTTACTCTTGTCGCAATAAAACAAATTTTTGCGACGATCCTAGTGGTCTCCATATCTTTATCCGCTAGGAGGAGTCTGATGTAGGCTTCCTCAGAGCGGCCTGGCAGTTTCCCCAACAACGGTTCAATCATGAACTGATTGCAAATGGAGCCGTGTTCCTGCCTCAAAACATTTTGAGGTGCAAATGGTGTAGAAAACAGCACATGGAAAGGAAAGATCATTCTCTCTGGCAAGCTGAAATGCTTGCCGGGATGAAACAAATACCCGAGTGCTCTGCTGAATTCCTCCCAATGTCTGGAGGGGCCCTGTTATGTACTGAGCTGAATCCTAGAACAATAGGATCCAAAATGCAGCAGTCTGATTGGTCCTAGAACAATAGGATCCAGAATGCAGCAGTCTGATTGGTCCGCAAGAGCCACCCAATCCAGCTCCAGGTGGAAGTGAATCCGCAACCTGATTGGCCTACAGGAGTAGCCCGGAATTAGCCAATCACGTGGGGCCCATTGTGTAAATAATGTATATATAGCAGACGTTTTGGGGAAAGATCCATTCCTTGCTACTATGAGCTGAATAAAGAGCATGAAATTCATACTTGGCTCCAAGTATATTTCAGGCCCTGACCTTTTTGCTTCTTCTTCTGGTAGCTGTAGAACAAGCATTTCTGGCCCCTCTTTGCAGCCACCATTATATTTTCATGTAAATCCTGAGACTTTGTGTCATTACAGTGGCACCCTTTTTGGCAATGGCTATTCTATCCACTGCTCCTGCCAACCTAGCAGTTCGAAAGCATGTCAAAGTGCAAGTAGATAAATAGGTACCGCTCCGGTGGGAAGGTAAACGGCGTTTTCGTGCACTGCTCTGGTTTGCCAGAAGCGGCTTTGTCATGCTGGCCACATGACCTGGAAGCTGTACGCCGGCTCCCTCAGCCAATAATGCGAGATGAGCGCTGCAACCCCAGAGTCGGACACGACTGGACCTAATGGTCAGGGGTCCCTTTACCTTTACCTTATTCTATCCGCTGCTATCCTCCTAGCACAGAACGATGCTTTTTGAGAAAAGAAACAAAATGGCAGCTATCAGAACTGGTCAACTAAGCTGTTAAGCCAAGTCGTCCAGGGTCAAGAAGGTTTTCAGATGGGATTTGCAGGACAGGAGAACTGCAATTCCAGTTTCTTGCTGATGGACTCCTGGACATCTGGCGTTAATATCGTTGCCAAAGTTAACTTATTCAAAGCACATATAAGTTATATATAAAAGGTCAGTTCTTCACTAGCAAGCCATATTGTAATACTTAAATAGCATTGTTCAGCATACTTTGAAACCAGAAAAGTCTATTTCTCCCTGCAGCTGAACATGGGTGTTCTTCTGCAAAGAGTAAAATGCTGCTCTCATATCGCTTTTGCAAAATGGCCAGGGAAATTGCCAAAAATCTCTAGGAAAATTGTTCTTGATAGCGTCTGGCTCCTCTGAAGTCCTAAAAGCAGTGCTTCTGACAAGGCAAAGTCCCTAACTTTCCCATGCTGGCAAACAACACTTTCCTTTGAAACAAGGTGTGTTTTATATTGGAGTGGCCAACTGGAATAGAATCATGGAGTTGGAAGAGACCACAAGGGCCATCCAGTCCAACCCCCTGCCAAGCAGGAACACCATCAAAGCATTCCTGACAGGTGGCTGTCAAGCCTCTGCTTAAAGACCTCCAAAGAAGGAGACTCCACCACACTCCTTGGCAGCAAATTCCACTGTCGAACAGCTCTTACTGTCAGGAAGTTCTTCCTAATGTTTAGGTGGAATCTTCTTTCTTGTAGATTGAATCCATTGCTCCGTGTCCGCTTCTCTGGAGCAGCAGAAAACAACTTTTCTCCTTCTTCTATATGACATCCTTTTATATATTTGAACATGGCTATCATATCACCCCTTGCGGGGATGGTGAAATAACGAGACCCTAGGACAGGATGAGGTTCAACGGGAAGGCGACCTCGAGCTGAGCAAGAGCCCCATATTTATTGACAGCTTACTGACAGGTTAATGATTAGCCTCGCAGAGGCAACTCTCACAGCCAAATATGGTATGGGTCATTAGCATAGTCCATACAAGGTGCTACTGGTAGTCACAGGAAGTAGGCGACACCCTGAAACCTCCACCATTGTGGATGTGCTGCTCCTCATGTAGGCACCCCCTCCCTGCTCACCTTCCGACCTCTGGGGTTGTTTTTCAACACCTCCCATTGTTCTCCCTAGCTGTGCCTTGGCTGATCCTGTTAGATCCAGTGAATCCTGATCTTTCTGGTTCTGATCGCCCCCAACCAGTGTGCCTGACCCAGGTCCCTAGGTCAGCATGGTATGCCAGTGCTGCATAAACAGGCGTGGATTGCCAGCGCCATTTTACTGAAACTATAACTCCCACACTCTAAAACTGTAACTCCTACACCCCTTAACCTTCTCTTCTCCAGGCTAAACATACCCAGCTCCCTAAGCCGTTCCTCATAAGGCATCATTTCCAGGCCTTTGACCATTTTGGTTGCCCTCCTCTGGACACGTTCCAGCTTGTCAGTATCCTTCTTGAACTGTGGTGCCCAGCACTGGACACAGTATTCCAGGTGAGGTCTGACCAGAGCGGAATACAATGGTACTATTACTTCCCTTGATCTAGAAGATGCTATACTCCTGTTGAGTTCTCATCAACTCATACAGCCTGACTCAGTAGAGATCTCCTCAGTGAAAGAGGCTAAGCCTTCCATGCTGGTATAGATCTTGCAGTCTCAGCTATGGAGAATGACCCCCTATGACTGGGTTGCTCCAGCCACTCTGGGCTGCTCCCAAGAAAATATTAAAAACATAACAAAACATCAACCACTAAAAACTTCCCTGTACAGGGCTGCCTTCAGATGTCTGACACACATTGGTGAGGTCTCTCAAATATCATCATGAGTCCTGTATGATGCTGGACTATCGCTAAACTGGCCGAATCCTAGAAGCAGCTGACTGCCTCTTGCCTTGCTTCTCGCCCAACACAGAGCCCTCTAGGATAATCTGCTGCATCCCAGGAATAATGACACCAGGAAGGTTGCCCACCAGGCTGAAAAATGTTCCCCGCTCCTGCATGAGAGGCATATGTGCCAACTTACGAGGCAGATGTGGGGGAGCGGGGGTGGGCTGGTGTCACACGTACGTGTGACGTCACACATGCGTGCCGAGCGACGAGCATCCTGAGAATATGAAAGTTGCCTAACTCTGATTTACGTTGTAGTTTGGTAGCAATCAGATCACAGTCTCTCGGTGTGAAGAAAAGGAGCTGCGAACCATGCATAATTTTTGCATCATTAAAAATTAAATCTCATAAGTATAATGACTCAAACATCAAGCCATGACAGTATCTGCCTGATGATGAACTGCTGTATGTTAAAAAACAATTCGCTAGGTAATGGTGCAATATTTTTTGTATTTAGACAGAATTTAATGGGAAAGAAAAACTACTTCCCTTCAGATGCTTTTCCGTCAGTAATTGGCCAGGAGAAAAATATGCTGCTCAATATTAGCTTGTGAAATGTTCCCTGTTCACTGTGATCCATACATATGTGATTGATGCCATTATTATTATTATTATTATTATTATTATTATTATTATTATTATTATTAATGTTACTAGGTGGAATCCATTTTCAATGGACACAGACATGGTTTTGATCCCATCAAGCTTTTCCTGCACAGGGCTGCATCTTGTGTCTGGTCCCTGCTTATGTCAGAACTGTTTGTGCTTTGATGGATTGATGGTTTTTTGTTTTTTTTTAAAAAACCCGACTTATTATGTGCAATTTCTTTTTGGTATATTGTATATATTAAAGGGTAAAGCTCCATGAGCTATAGGTACTAAATTTCTGCAGCATAAAATGTATGAGTTAGAGGCGGCTCCATGCAACAGGCATCCAGCTCCTAGGAATTGGAAGGTGTCTAGGATGAATAATGATGGCACAAGAGAGGGAACTCTGTTGTGTCTTATGCTTTCCCTTCTATCCTTCTAAAGATATAAGTTAATTTGCATAAAATGTAATGCTTGTATGCATTGTGTTTGAAAACATTTTGTAAAGAAAACTTTGCAGTTTGCATGGGAGGTTTCACTCTGGCAAATGCGGCAGAAAAGGTTGGGTGCTTCCATTTCAGTCCTTCGGCGAATTGATGACTCATCCTGGAAACCCAGATCTCTCACAGCAGGAAAGTGAAACCTGAAACCTAATTGATAAGACTTGCTTATTTGCTGTAGTAATTGTTGCTTTTATCTGATGCCTTGCTCCAGTAGGGAATTGAAAAGTAAATATTAACTATCACCTAATGATTAGAAGTCACTTTTGCTTGCTCAATTACATATAAATCTTAAGCATCCTTTAATATATCTAAAAGGCACCTACAATGAGAAATTGGTATTATACACATGTATTTAAATTTAACAGACTAATTTATTGTTTGAGTTAAAAGGCAGATGGTGAACTAAAATTTTTAATAGGCTGATATAATTGTTAATAGTAATTAATCATATGAGATGAGTAAGCAATGCTTGGTTTTTAGCTATGTCTAAAGTCAATATTTTGGGGAGTGAAATGAGCACTGCACATATTATAGATGGACTTGAAGAACAGAGATGTTGACATTGGCAAAAAGCCTTTCAGTATATCATAAAATAGATTTAACAGTAACCCCTCTGGCCCGATGACTGTGTGAAATCAGTGTGGCATCTGTTTCCAGAGTCCCTTAATCTCATTCCAGAGTTGATGGCGGCATTGTAATTTTTGTTGTCCTCCAGAGCTGACGTTGCAATCTGATGGAACTGAGATGCTGGCTAAGTTAAGTCTCGCTGGTAAGGAGATTTGTATAAACGATGTTGAATTGCTTGGCATTAACCTTCATATCGGTCTGCAGAGGGATGTATTATTAGATGTTGCTGCTATGATCAGCGTTATGCAAGACATAAAGGGGAAGAGATCCTTGACTCTGAATAATTTTCAGTCTAAAATCCTTTGACATAGCAGTCACAGCGCTGCAGTTCATGAGTCAACAGACTGCATTATTTCCTGTCCCAGACCCTCTAAAGAGGTGCCATAAAAGATATTACGGTGGTGTTATCTGTTAAAAATGGCCTAAGTGATAGCACCCCCGTTTGTCTTGCACTGTTTATATTGTGAAACTCCGAAAGGAATTTTACATTGCATTACTCCAGAGGATGAAGCTTTCAAAATGCTAGTTTGAATGGGATGGAGTTAGAGAAAGGCAAACATTTGGTATTTGGGGTACTCCAAAATGGATTCCTATTTTCTTGCTCAACTTCTACAAACGCGGGCAAGAATATTGCTTGCAATTGCAAGGTAACCCAGTTGATGCTTCTCCTCAATATCCCCAAGGGCAAAACTGTCAACCCTCCCTTTTTTGCGGGAAACTCCCTTATTCCAACGCCATTTCCCGCTGCTATCCCGGATTGTTGGTATCCCTTAAATTTCCCGGATTTCAAAGGAAGCAGCTCCTCTCCCTCCCTGCCGGCCAGGGAGGCTCCTCAGCTGCGTTGCTCGGCTGCCAATAAGGAGTCTGAGACCGACTGGGGGCGGAGCTTGCATGCCTTGTGCAGCCAGACCCTCACGCCCAACCAGACAGACAGCCTGCCTGCCGTCTATGCGCTCACTCTTTCGCTCACCCGTTCGTGCGCAGCCTCTGGAGGGCAGGGTGGTGAGGCTACTTGGTGTCATTGCACCGCCCTCGCGGCATCCCTTATTTTCAAATCCGAAAGGTCGGAAAAATCCCTTATTTTCAAATCCGAAAGTTGACAGCTATGCCTAGGGGTTGTACTTGATGAGCAATTGTACATTGGACGATCCCAGTGGATTCTTCTTCTTCCTCTTGGGATGATGTCACTGCCCATAAATGGGCAGATGGGTGGATATCAATGCCGCCCAGGGTCCCCAGTAGGTATAAATCAGCCTCATTCTTCAAGGCTGCCTGCTGGATGCATCATCCAAATGTGCAGAGTTGTTTAGGCAGCAGAGAGCATTGTTGGCTGCTCGCTCTCCACCTTAGAGCAGATTTATGCCATGAGGTGCCACAGAAAGGCACTGGACATAGTGAAAGATCCATCGCATCCTGGTCACCGTCTCTTTGAACTTTTGCCATCGGGACGGAGATACAGGACGAGGACAACAAGAACAAGCCATCTTAGAAACAGCTTCTTCTCCAGAGCAATCTTGGCCTTGAATGGGAAGCCTGGACTTTGAAGTCATCTAATCTTACCTGTTATGTTTTATCATTGTATGGTTTTAATCAGTGTGTATGGTTTTAATCAGTGTTTTTGTAGTTGTTTTGTTTTTGCGTGGAGTGCCCTATCTGGGTGGATGGAGCAGCCAAGTAATTTCGTTGTCCCCGAAGGGGACAATGACAATAAAATATATTCTATTCTATTCAAATCACATTTCACAGGCAGTGTGAAATGAACCATTGTTTTGTTTTCACCAAACGGAAGTACGGCAGGAGGTCATGTTAGCACAGGGTGAGGTGATTCACAGAACTGGGCCAGTGGAACTTTGAAGATGAGGGTTGAATCTTTTTATATTCGATTAGTGTCATGATAGAGGCAGCGTGCATGGGCATTTATCTCCTATTAGCATGGGTCCTTTCTACACAGAAGAGCAAAACTGCTCTACACCAAAGCTACTTTTGAAAAAAGAAATGCAAAACAAGAAGGGTGGGGGGTGGGGAAAGCAAACTCCTGGGAGTGACAATTAGTGGTTAACTATAAAAAATGGAGAAAATAATTGAGACAGATGACCAGATTTAGTAAAAATAAACCTCACCATTAAAAACTAATTAAATATTTGCATTTCAGCATTAGGTTTCTGCTCCAAAGTTTGGGGGGAACAGCAGGGTGACAGCGAGGATTATTGACTAATTTGCTGAAGTTTTAAAATGAGATTAGTTACGTGCGATGTATGGGCGCTTTACTCAAGCTTCCACACAGCTGCTTTATTATTCTTTTGAAAGTGAATCATTTGTAACTGTTCTCAAAGATCTTTTATCAGCCACTTATCTCCTTCAGCTGGACTTGTGATATGGAGGGATAAAATGAATCGCCAGCTAATATTGGGGGAATTAATCAGACCAGAACAGCAGGAGAGTAATGACTTAACTTAACAGTTAAGTATTTGCATTTGGGGAGCTGGTGGGGGGGGGGGGAGAAAAAGAAAAACCGGCAATACAAAATATGGAGGAGGTTTTGCTTTTAGCCCTGACCCTTATGACCAAGAATTCCCTTGAGACATTTATTTATTTATTTTAAAAAAAACTTATATACCCTGCCTCCATTTTTTTTATAAAGAAAGGGCTCATTTTCAGTTCCCCCCTCTCTCTGTGTGTGTCTGCTCATCACAGTAAAACAGCATTTAACATGACAAGCCCCCAAAAATTGCACCGAGCATCAAGAAGAACAGCGATTCATAAAACCGCAGTCAAGAAGTTTAAAAGGGAACAGAGCATTAATGCAACCTGTAAAAAGCATTCAGCCGAAAGCCTTCTTGAATAACCAACTGTCTAAAGCAGGATCAGGCCTTGCAAGATGCGGCCGGGAATGGTCCCTGGATCTGATTGGGAACGAAAATGTTCTGCCCGATTCTTAGAGATGCTCTCTAAAGATTGGGAGATAAAATCCCTCTGCTCTTTTCCTGGCTCAGCGGTAACACCATGGTGTTAAGACTGGGAATTTCCCTCTGAATTATCCCTAAAAAAAGGACTCTCTCTCTTCTTTTAAGGTATTTTAAAACTTTTTTCCCAATTTATTATATATCATTTCCCAATACTCTTTTACCCTTTTACAAGTCCACCACATATGATAAAACATGTTCATTTTTATTGCCGCATAGAGTGCTGTTGCTGTAATGGGGAACATTTAGAAATGGCACCCCTCACATGTACTCTGAAGTGGTAACTGTCCAGAATTCTACAAAAATTCTTATTCTCCTCCATGTGTTAGGCCAAACTAGAGAGATGCTTCTTGGAAGGTCCAGCTACATGCAAATAGAGATTACAGCTACAAGTTTTAACATTAATGGCATGGCTCAAAAATCAATCCCAAGTTCCTCAAACTCAATTCAGATGAGGAAGGTGAATTCAGTGTGATATATTTTATTCAGCCCCTTAATAAGCTAACAGAAGGTAACCCGTTACTACGAGCTATATTGAACAACATAAATCACTCTGCACAGCTATCAGATCATAATGACTTTGGGTCGCTACCGACAAGGGATTGATTCAGATCAATGGCTTAGAAGTGAGAGGTGGCTCGTCCCATTACCAGCCCCTTGAGCCATCCAGTATCCACAAAGGTATTTAGGAAAAGTAAATTATCTGTGGATATTGCTGTACAATAAAAACGCTTCTCATCTGTCCCTACAAAATTGCATAGTAAAATCTATGTACTGTAACTTAGCATGGCGGTGCCGATCGGGTCTAGTATATTCATACATATATATTTCTGTTCAGAAATACAGGGATACTGTCTGCCCGTTGTGTTCCTCCCTCTGTGACTCTGCGTTGCCCCTGAAGAAAATCGGGAAGGGGCTGTGGTGCGCAGGTAAAGCTCATGTCTTCCATGCGCACAGCCCATGCTCAATTCCTGGCATCTCAGCATAGCTAAGAAAGACCTCTGCTCAAGAGAGCAGAGTCGAGCCCTTGCAAAGTTACAGTTCCCAGCAACCCTTAACAAAATACAGCGCTCAGAATTTTCTGAGTGAAATAATGCAATCTAAAGGTATTGTGTGTGCACAGTCTAAAGCAGGCATAGGCAAACTCGGCCCTCCAGATGTTTTGGGACTACATCATCCCTGATCACTGGTCCTGCTAGCTAGGAATCATGGGAGTTGTAGGCCAAAAACATCTGGAGGGCCGAGGTTGAGGAAGCCTGGACTAAAGGCTCGCCCATCCTTTCCATTATTTTTACTTTTTGTATAATCTTTTTTATTGAGTTTTAGACTGCACATTTAAATTCGAACATAAACATCATCATCAGCATTTAGGATTTCCTGAATCCTTAGACTCCCCTCCACCCGTCCATGGTTACCATTTTCAGTCTTTTTCAACTGCCTCACATATTTTCTCTATTTTTCTTAAATAGTCCATTTTTACCTTAGTTTTTAGTACATTACAAGCATTACTCAGATCCTGCCAAAGTTTTTAGTTGTTTACAGTGCTCTCCTAAGTACATTGTAAATTGTTCCCATTCCTTATTAAAGTTCCTCTCTTCCTGGTTTCTGATTTTCCCGGTCATTTTCGCCATTTCGGCATAGTCCATCATCTTCATCAGCCATTCTTCTCTGGTCAGGACTTTATCTTCTTTCCATCTCTGGGCCAGTAAGATCTGCGCTGCTGTCATCGCATACATAAATAATCCTTTCTGCTCCTTTGGTATCTCTGCACCTAAAATTCCTAAGAAAAAAAAGCCTCTGTTTTTCCCACAAACATTATTTTAAACATTTTTTTTCAACTCGTTGTATATCATTTCCCAGCATGCTTCTGCTATCTTGCATGTCCACCACATGTGGTACAACGTGTCTTCCTTCTCCCTACTTTTCCAACATACAATTGAAGCAGTTCTGGACATCTTTGCTAATTTTATAGGTGTTAATTACCACCCACCCGCCCTTTCCTTTAATCCCGCCCTTTCCAGGTGTCGGTGGGACTCACACAGGAAGGCTTCTGTGGCACAAGGAGATAGTACTTGACTGTCCCAAGCTGTATTGGGCTTTCAAGGTTACCATACCCTCCAACATTTCTCAGATGAAAATAGGGACAACCCAGTCTTCTTCTTTTGGTACAACTACTGGTTATATAACGCAGTAGAAAAGGCTTGGAATAAAAACACTTGGGAACTCTGTGAAACAAAGTTGCTATGTAATCATCTAATTTGAAGCTAATTTGAGAAATTTTGGAAACTTAATAAAAAGTTATATTTGAAAACTCATATACACTGTATATTTCTATAGATTTTTATGCCACTTTTAAAAGATACGATTTCCCCCAAGGAATCATGGGGACTGTAGTTCATTAAGGGAATTATTATGAGAGTACTATCCACCTCACAGAACTACAATTCCCAGAGTTTCCCCAGAAAGAGGGATTGATTGTTAAACCAGTTTGGGTCTCTAGCAAAAGGCCGGCTAATAAAAGGATATAACATTAAACCTTGAGTATGCAGATGCTCTTTAAGAGCTTTCTGGGTTAGAAAGCTCACCTTGCCCATTTCAACCCCGCAAAGTGAGTTTGTTTTTGGTTGTTGCCGTTTAAAAAAGAAGTCTTAAAAACCAGAAACTTAACTTTTAAGGACAGGGCTGGATGCTCTATTCCCTGCAGCACACTTGAAAGTTGATTTTTATCTGGAGAGCCCCATGATTTAGCCATGGATTATCTTTTATCTCTATGGGCAAAACAGCTGGGTGTGCAGCCGCTGAGGTTCAATATCTGTCTTCTTAAAACTTCAGCTCTAAAACACAAACACGATGGGAATCATGTGCTTTGACATCAAAGCAAATTAACAATTGGGAGCAGAGAATTACTCATTGTTCATGCACGCCTCTTTAAATTACTAGTTAGCAACCCACTGCCTTGGATTGGGGAGGGCAGCTTGCAATGAGAGGAGGCCTTGGCAAATATAGCGTCAGCAATGCATTTTACAACCAGACCCCAATCCTGTTTAGGTAAAGGTAAAGGGACCCCTGACCATTAGGTCCAGTCGTGTCCGACTCTGTGGTTGCAGTGCTCATCTCGCTTTATTGGCTGAGAGCCGGCGTACAGCTTCCAGGTCATGTGGCGAACCACAGCAGCGTACGGAAACACCGTTTACCTTCCCGCCGGAGCGGTGCCTATTTATCTACTTGCACTGGTATGCTTTCGAACTGCTAGGTTGGCAGGAGCAGGGACCGAGCAACGGGAGCTCACCCCGTCACAGGGATTCGAACCGCCGACCTTCTGATCATCCAAGGAGAGGTTGGATGGCCATCTGTCCTGGATGCTTGAGCTGAGATTCCGGCCTTGGACTAGATGACCTTTGAGGTCCCTTCTGTCTCGACAATTCAATGACACTATGATAATGCAACAGGTAAAAGGAGCATTAGAAATTGGAACAGAAGCGCTAGCATTATAACCAGGAAAAACACAGTATGAATGCAACCATAGTCTCCTCTGCTATGATGAGATGTATTGCATTTCCATTTAAATTGCAGCAAATTATTATTTCTCAATTTGCACTTATACAGATAACTTTGCTTAGGAAGATGTTATGCGAACCTTCGTCTTTTATTGCCAATGCCTGCGTCGGACCCTGTCTTCCATCAGCCCCAACCAGCATAGCCAATGGTGATGGTAAAGGGAGTTGTATCCCAATAATATCTGGAGAGCCCTGGGGTCCTCACCTCTGCCATAAGGGGTGGATTTGGCCCTGTGACTGACAGTTGCTGATCTCCACTTGATTTGCTTCTGTAAAGCATTTGAGCTTGGAGAATCTCATCTAAATATGCTGCTGGGTGGCACTGCTTTGGGAGGGAAGACTTTGATTTATTCTGGTCTCTTTGTTTCAGTCCTAGTGTGGGGAATGGTATGACTAGGTCTAAATCCCCCCTCTATCTATAGAATCAGAAGGGATCATTGCTATCAGTTATGCCCGACTGAAGACACTGCATTTTCTTCTATGATGTATGTGTCACTTTTCATTAATTCTGAGAGGCCTGCTCCTTTAGAAACCAGAGTAAACAGAGTGGTGTGTTGGATTAGATCTTGGCTCTGAATAAATTTATTTTCCAGCGAGTGTTAAAAAAGAAAGAAAGAAAGAAAAAAAGAGCAAGGCCAAAACCCCTCGGAGCAGAAAATGTCACAGTGATTGCTAATACATTACTGCACAGAGAAATGCCTAATAAAACCCCTATTAGGATGTCATACCTGCTTACTGCTGAATTCTCCAGAAAGTTTATTTGATATGTCTAAGCCAATTATCAAAGTCGTGGTGATAAGAAGCAGCTCAGTGGGCCCAAATATGTCAGATTAGAATGACTAAATTGTGGGAATTCATGGGCCTCTGCTTTGAATAATTAACTCGACTCTTTGTAAATGCATACACTCTGCAAAGTAATTTTCCCTTTACACGAGGCATTTTGCCCTTGCGTTGCCTTTGAAAAGTAAACTGCCAGAGAGGGCATTTGCTTTTTTTTTTTTTTTTTAAACCATTCTCCTTGTTTCTCCATCTCGGTACCCAGCCCAAACCCTTCCTCTCTGGCTAGCCCTTGCCCTGGCAGATGGGATATGTAGAAATCAGCTGCTGTGGCGGAGGAAGGCTGTGCAACTCTTTCCGCTCACCTGTGGAACAGGGGCTACATCCTAAGAACCAAGACTTAACTACCAGCAAGAGATGTGCGACGCACACTTTGCAAAGTATGCAGCCAGGGCTGTGTGTACCCTGCAACAATCACATTGCTATGGGCTTTGTGAAAATTCCTGTCGGGGAGTTTTCTTAGATGGGTGATGGATGTTTTCTTAGTAGAACAGGCTGCAGGGAAAACAATACATCATTGCTTCTCCTCAGCTAGGATAGTTTAAGGTAACAAAGGATGTTTAAGTCCAGTCAAATTTGACTATGAGGTGAGGCGCTCATCGTGCTTTTCAGGCCGAGGGAGCCGGGGTTTGTCTGCAGACAGCTTTCCTGGTCATGTAGCCAGCTACTGGCGCACAGAGGACCATGACGAGGAGAAGAAGAAGAAGAAAAAGAAGAAGAAGAGGAGGAGCAGGAGGAGGAGGAGGAGGAGGAGGAGGAGGAGGAGGAGGAGGAGTTTGGATTTGATACCCCGCTTTATCACTACCCGAAGGAGTCTCAAAGCGGCTAACAATCTCCTTTTCCTTCCTCCCCCACAACAAACACTCTGTGAGGTGAGTGGGGCTGAGAGACTTCAGAGAAGTGGGACTAGCCCAAGGTCACCCAGCAGCTGCATGTGGAGGAGCGGAGACGCAAACCCGGTTTCCCAGATTACGAGTCTACCGCTCTTAACCACTACACCACACAGACGAGTGCAAGAGTGCACGGAAACACCATTTACCTACCCGCTGCAGCGGTATCTATTTATCTACTTGCACTGATATGCTTTCGAACTGCTAGGCTGGCAGAAGCTGGGACAGAGCAACAGGAGCTCACCCAGTCGTGCGGATTCGAACTGCCGACCTTCCAATCGGCAAGCCCAAGAGGCTCGGTGGTTTAGACCCCAGCACCACTCGTGTCTGTCTATATATCTATATCTCTATCTCTATCTATCTATCTATCTATCTATCTATCTATCTATCTATCTTCTATCTATCTATATTCATTGTTTTTACACAGAGAGCTTAAGTTATATCTCTGTGTAAAAAGAAGGATTTTGTGTTTTAATTGCCTCTTCCAGCTTCTCCAGGACAGCTGCCTAGGCTTCAAAGAAACATACCATGCCCGGACACTGAGGTCCAGCTCTGAGGGCCTTTTGGCGGTTCCCTCACCGTGAGAATTGAAGTTACAGGGAATCAGGCAGAGGGCCTTTTCGGTGGTGGCACCCCTTCGTGGAACGCCCTCCCACCAGATGTCAAGGACTATATAACCTTCAGAAGACATCTGAAGGTAACCATTAATGTTTTATTATGTTTTTATATATGCTGGACGTGGGTGGTGCTGTGGGTTAAACCACAGAGCCTAGGGCTTGCCGATCAGAAGGTCTGCGGTTTGAATCCCTGTGACGGGGTGAGCTCCCGTTGCTTGGTCCCTGCTCCTGCCAACCTAGCAGTTCAAAAGCATGTCGAAGTGCAAGTAGATCAATAGGTACCGCTGCAGCGGGAAGGTAAAGGGCGTTTCCGTGCGCTGCTCTGGTTTGCCAGAAGTGGCTTAGTCATGCTGGCCCCATGACCTGGAAGCTGTACGCCGGCTCCCTCGGCCAGTAAAGCGAGATGAGCGTCGCAACCCCAGAGCCGGTCACGACTGGACCTAATGGTCAGGGGTCCCTTTACCTATATATGCTGGAAGCTGCCCAGAGTGGCTGGGGAAACCAGTCAGATGGACGGGGTATTACTACTACTACTACTACTACTACTACTACTACTACTGCTAGAAAATAACTGAATTAATGAACAAGAAGTAACTTCTGGTGATGGTGGTTGATGGTAGGGGAACCTGAACCCTCCCTCAATTAGATAACAATTTTTTTTTGGCGTTCAGGTCTCCATTCATTTCCACGCTTCTGTTTGTGTAGTATTCTAGGATCATTTCCATGGAAACGGTATCCTTTGTTTCTTCACTGTATTTATGCTTTGGTTGTATATCTCTCTCACTTGAAGCTCGAAAGCAGCAGCATAATTTCCACAGAAACTAATTGTTGTGTCATAAACAGCAGATTATGTGTGCAGGTGGAGGCTAAGCAGCCCCCCCATTAAAATCTTTTTTTAAATAACAATCTTGTATCCTAGCAATGAAAATAAATAAATGACAGGGAATGAAGAATACAGAAGGGAATTGGTTAAATTAATAAAACACAGGCAAACTTTTTATTTAAAAAAATCAGACGGCTTCTGATATGGATGCTATCGTTTTGGATGCTTTTTGTACACTGCTTGGCCCCCAGGCTCAGCGAGAAGAAGAGACATTAGCCTTAGTAGGCAAGTGCAAGAATAGGAGACGATATTTAGCATGTCTTGTAACAAGAAAACTGCAAGCCATGCTTGAGGAGATACCACTTATGCTGATGCGTGGAAGAAGTCCCAGTAGTAAAATTCCGAGATTGGAATGTTTTACAAATAGTAAAATTCAAAGATGGGCTCAGTCCGTTTGGACCAAGATCTGCAAATGATGTGTATCTTTGTAATTTTATTTTGCACTTATATATGTGCAAGGCTCAGCGCTTTTACAGCCCGGAAGCGAAAGGCTGGGCTGGCAGTACTGCTGACTAGAAAGTAATTAAGTTTTATAAATACCTCTTGAGTGTCTGTAAGATTTTTACATA
Organism: Darevskia mixta; assembly: GCA_034641385.1. Taxonomy (NCBI): domain Eukaryota; kingdom Metazoa; phylum Chordata; class Lepidosauria; order Squamata; family Lacertidae; genus Darevskia; species Darevskia mixta. The sequence goes on from JAWWNH010000017.1 coordinate 20,567,930, forward strand.
TATGCTAAGTATATTTTCGAAAGCTGAAAGATCAGGGGTCGGAAGAGATAGCCATAACTTTTCCATAGCAAGTGGAAGCAGTATTTTAAAATGCTGGCACCAGACCTTTATACTAATTATCTCCTTCTTTTAATATGAAACATGTTTTGATTTCTTTTGATTAAGAATGTGGTCCTTCGTGGCAACATGAAGAACTAGAGACCCTGGGTCATTCCTTATCTGGAAGCCCTCCACCTTCTTTTAATAATAATAATAATAATAATAATAATAATAATAATAATAATAATAATAAATTTTATTTATACCCCGCCCTCCCCAGCCGAAACCGGGCTCAGGGCGGCTAACATCAGTAAAAATTACAATAAAGTATAAAAAGAAAAACCATTAATTAAAATACAGGTTAAAAAGCCAATTTAAAATTTAAAATGCCGCTTCATTTATCGCCCATAAACAAAACCATAAGGGGAGGAAACCATCAGACTGAGTCCGACCCGAAGGCCAGGTGGAACAGCTCTGTCTTGCAGGCCCTGCGGAAAGATGTCAAATCCCGCAGGGCCCTGGTCTCTTGTAACAGAGTGTTCCACCAAGTTGGGGCCAGTACTGAAAAGGCCCTGGCCCTAGTTGACACCAGTCTGACAGCCTTGTGGCTCGGGACCTCCAAAAAGTTGTTATTTGTGGACCTTAAGGTCCTTTGCGGGGCATACCGGGAGAGGCGGTCCTGTAGGTACGAGGGTCCTAGGCCGCATAAGGCTTTAAAGGTAAAAACCAGCACCTTAAACCTGATCCTGTACTCCACCGGGAGCCAGTGAAGCTGGTAAAGCACTGGATGAATGTGGTCCCGCGGCAAGGACCTCGTAAGTGCCCTTTTGGATGGAGGTGGGACAGACAGGAATAGGGTTGCCAACCTTTGGTTGGGCAAAATGAAGGACAGGTCAGGCAATATATGGCACAGTTCAGGGGGAGGGATTGGGGCACTAAAAATTACTTTACCTGGTGCATAAATGGCTTCAAAGCAATCCATTGCAATGGCACACAGAGTTTACAGTGGTTTACTCAATGAAACCCAGGTGGCGCTGTGGGTTAAACCACAGAGCCTAGGGCTTGCTGATCAGAAGGTCGGCGGTTCGAATCCCTGCGACGGGGTGAGCTCCCGTTGTTCAGTCCCTGCTCCTGCCAACCTAGCAGTTCGAAAGCATGTCAAAGTGCAAGTAGATAAATAGCTACCGCTCCGGCAGGAAGGTAAACAGCGTTTCCGTGCGCTGCTCTGGTTCGCCAGAAGCGGCTTAGTCATGCTGGCCACGTGACCCGGAAAAACGGTCTGCGGACAAACGCCGGCTCCCTTGGCCTGAAAGCGAGATGAGCACTGCAACCCATGGCTTAGATAGTAGATGTGCCCATGGCCTTGTGGGCTGGCCCAACATGGATTTGTAGTTGTTGGTTTTATTGACCCAAACAGTCTCTGGCCATGACCTCACAGATTTTAACAGCTCTGCCATGGGTTTTTTCCCCTGGTCCATTGAAGCCTGCATTGTTTTCAAAATAAAAAGTTTCAAATAGCATCCCTTTCACAAACGTTGTAGTTGTTTGTGACCACCCTGCATGTGTGAATTTTGACTTTGGCATGCTTTGAGAGATTACAGCAGAGCGTGTTCTCCTTCATGGAGAACACTTGTTGCGGTGGAGGCCAGCAAGTCACCCCTCTGGTGCTGGGCGGGATCGTATAGATGGCCACTGCTGTGATTGGACCCTGGGTGTTGTTGGGGAGAATTGTATGTTGCAATTTATTGATGGACAGCCCAGCGGATAGATATTGGTGGGCTTGCAACGTGATCCCCCTCTTGGCTGCGTGCTTCTGATCACCCGCCCTCCCTCCCTATATTTTAGGCCTCTGCGTTGGCCTTGCTATGCCTGTCATGGGGTCATCCGCTTTTGGAGCAGGGGCCTGGTAGGAATTTTGTCCATTTGGCTGATTGGCTGGTGCCATCTGGTTTTCGCCTACTGCGTAGCAAATAGTCACAACTTGTAAGGTTGGCGGTTAGGCATTGGTTATTATGTTGGTTGGAGGAGGGGTTATGCTTGACTGTGTCTGCCCCTCCAATTGTTGCTGGTGTTAGGGGAATTCCGTTAAATGAATCCAGGGGCTCGATATGCTTTTGTCCGAACCCCCGGTCGGGGGCTAGGGCCGTGCAAGAGCCCTGGGAGCCTGTGGAGAGAGAGGAGGGTCAGACCACCCGGCTCCCTTTATCTCTCCAGAGGGTTTCCCCCTTACTGACGGTTGTCAGTTCTGTCCCCTGTGGGACAGATAGTCTTAACCAATGCCTAAGCAACCACTCACATTGTTTGTATTTTAATAAAGTTGTGGCCAAAATCATGCCAAAAACCAAAACTAAAATTCTGACTGATGTGTGAATTATTTGAGGGGTGGTTTGGGGACCTCGACACGCAACTTCTGTACCCTTCAGTGTCTTCCTACTTCTCTTACTTTGACCCTGAAGTGAAAAATACATTTTCACTTTGCCAGAGTGGGGTTTTGTTTTGTTTTTTTGTCACAGTAGTCACTGGTACAGAGTACTGGAACCTCTTCCCTCCCCTGCCCATGACAGCCATTTTGTGCTGGCACCCACAGCACTTTTATCAATGTTCTGGCACCTCGTTGTTTACCCACTGCTTCCCTAAAAGCACCAGACCTCCTAATAAAGTTGGTGTGATCTAGTGGTGAGGACTACACAGGCTCGGGCAATTGCATTGTCTAGAATATGCACATTTTGAATCTTAAATGCATGTTGCATTCAAAAACCAAAAGAGAAATGCCTTATTAAATGTTTTGGAATAGATCTGTTTCTTATGACTTGAATGCTCTAGTTCATTTCTGAATGAGTTGAAATGATGGACATTTTACAACACCTTGATTCAAGTTTGTTACAATCTCTAGAGGACAAATAAAAATTATCTTGAGGGTGCATTCTGCTTGATCCTAGGTAGAGTGGCCAGCTAGCCATTCCTAGTTAGAGCAATTATTTGTTAATATGTGCTGTTACAAAACTTGAAATAACAGTCGTGTGAGGCATTTCTATGGCAAATGTTTCCCCCCCCCTGCCAGTTAGTGAAGCCTTTTCCAACTGCATTGAAATACTATACTTTTTGAAGTAAATAACCTCAACATATCATTTATTATTATTTTTACAGTAAAATTACCCTGACTTTTCACATGACAGGCAAACAAACAGACAAAAACACCACATTACCCAGAGACTGGGATTTCAAGACACTGTTTTGTTTAAGTGGGAACTGTTTTCTTATTGTATCCATTGTCTATGTTCTGGTTAGAGATCCCATTAATGATTGCCGCAGATAACCAAGGTTGAGAAAACGATTCTTCCAAATCATTAGTCTATTTCTTGAGGTGCCTTAATGAAGGCAGAACATTTTAACTGCAAAAAATTGATTTAGTGATATATCCTTTTAGAGCCTTTCAGATTGCTAATTAGCACAGGTTATATGCCTTAAGTGTAGCCACTGGTCGAGAAGTAAATGAGTGGAGAGGTAACTCATCAATAGAAAATACCATTGGCATCACTAGCTGTGTAGCACTGGGAATTTTTCTTTTAAAATAAGACATTTATGTTTGTATCTTTACCTTGCCCTATTTCACAGGATTATTATTATTATTATTTAGGGATGTTTTTAATGTTTGATGCTGTATTGTTTTTAATATTCGGTTGGAAGCCGCCCAGAGTGGTTGGGGAAACCCAGCCAGATGGGTGGGGTATAAATAAATAATAATAATAATAATATTAATAGTTTTTGGAAATTTGAGTTTTGTGTTTTCCATTTCACTAATTTTAACTGTAAGGAGCATGTTAAAATTAGTGAAATGGAAAACACAAAACTCAAATTTCCAAAAACTAGAAAAAGTTAAAATTCTTTTCAGTTCCACACCGTATCTAAAATGCTATACTACAAAAGGATGTAAGAGGGTAAGAGAATTGCCTAGCTCATACAAACTGCTGATAAAATATTTGCAAAATTTCCTTTTTCATTGTATTTCCCTGTTGTATTGGCTTTTATGCGATCATTGAGGTAGGGGCTGTGTTGGGGCCTACCTGGGAAGCCAGTGGTGCTTACTTATGAATAGACACATGTAGGCTTGAGGTGTTAAAGTACTATGATAATAATGGGTGGTGTTCAACTAAGTTTGACTCAGAATAGATCCACCAAAATTAAGGTCCATGACTTAGTTAGGCCCAATTAATTTCAAGAGGTCTGGTCTTAGTGAAATTTAGTTGACTGTGAAATAAACAGAAATCTGCTCTTATTCCCTTATGGGGTACACAAGAGCCTTCCCAGGTTCTTCATCGGTAGGAGTAAATTTACAGAGGCCAACCAGAGAAAAATCAAGAAGCAAAATTTTATTATATCAGTTGCAACAGGGCCCTCACTCCCAAAATGGAGGAGGGAGGAGGAACCCAGAACAATGGTGTGCCAGCTCCTATATAGACTTTTGAAATTCCTGGGACTGTCCCTGGGACACTTGGAGGGTCTACCCTTTCCATCTGTGGAGTAGCGTGGCTCACAGCAATGTCTTCCTCTCCCGCAACTGTTGACTTCACCTGCTAGCAACCCCATGGCTTATTAAGTAAGCTGTCAATGTATCATCCCCCGTGTGATTTGCAGATATGCCAGACGAGAGTGAAAGGCTCTCCAGCTTAATGCGCTTAAGATAAGGGAGAAGCTCCTTCTGAAAGAAGTGGAGAGATCCTGCAGCTCTCAATAAGCCCGTCCAAATTGTGTGCCGGGCACTGGAGGATGAAATTGAGTTTAGCACGACAACATGTACTGCCAAGCGCAGGCCAGCGAGTAAATATTTAAAGGATGTAGCTTATGCTTCTCGGGCTGCTTTACCTGAATTTTCTTTAGATGACAGGAAGTAGCCGAGTGCACTGCGGAGCAAGATTAGGCCTTCAGAATGAGGTTCTTGAGATTAAATGCTCATTTCCCAAGAAACCCTCCATTATGGCTAAATGGTTGTGGACATATCTCGTGGAAGGGGAGAGAGGGGGAAAGTTCCGCTTGGCTGCATGATTAAGCATTCAGAGGACTATATAATTGGCAATATACATTTTATATTCCCATGTAAATAAAATTCTTTATTTAAGCAGAGCAATGTAGAATACTTAAAACCTTGTCAGCTAATAACTCACAAGAGACAGGAAGACATAAAAAGTCTAAGGGCAAGGGCAATCGTCCCTCTCCCAACCTCCAGCGATGATTGATCGCTGAAAGTTGTGGTTTTGCCACATAAATGTAATTTATGATATGCAAACATGCAGATCCAGTAAATAGAATATCCGTGTCTGGGGTGGGGAGGAATCGCCACAAGTCTTCTGCCATCTGTTTTTCTTTATATCTGTGGTTCTGATGTTGGTTGGACTGCCCTATGGAAGTGCGCAGAACATTTTCTTCTAGTAGGCCTTGGCTGGCTGAGGAAGTACGGTTCATACTTTGCTCTCCGGTAAACGTTCACTGAGGGTCTAGTTGCCACATTCTGGCACCCCCCCCCAAAATAGGAGTGGACGGTGCCTTCTTGGTGGTGGCACCCGCCCTGTGGAACGCCCTCCCATCAGATGTCAAGGAAATAAACAACTATCTGACTTTTAGAAGACATCTGAAGATAGTTCTGTTTAGGGAAGCTTTTAATGTTTCATGTTTTATCATGTTTCTAAAATTCTGTTGGGAGCCGCCCCGAGTGGCTGGGGAAACCCAACCAGATGGGTGGGGTAGAAATAATTTATTTAGGGCATTTTGCTGGCGTCAGATATGAAGGCCATCTGATTACAATGCACAGGCTACCCTTATTATTATTATTATTATTATTATTAGTTAAAGATGTGCTTATTTGCTTATCGAAAGTGCCTCACCCTTCTCCTTCAGCTAACCTCACTAATTTATGTAGCAATCCTGCAAGTATAGCTAATTAACTGTGGTCTGCTTGGGGGAAAAGGACGCAGGAGGACTCCTCTGCTTTCATAAAGATAAAGCGCTTTATATGCGTTATAACACTGTGACACCAGAGGGCGCTGTGGAGTCCCGTTTTTCGCCAACGGGATTTCCCTGCATGAAGTTTACAACGTGTTTAACTAAATCACTTCTTTGATCAGTCTAGATCCAGCCGCATCCTGCCCCACTCCTTCCACTGTCTTGTGTGCCAGAAAAGATGTGCTTGAAGGATCAATGTGTCTCAGGCACATAAAGGACACAAAGCACAATTTCACAGGGTAGGTTGGGAAATCAGTGTCACAGGACACGCCTAAACTTTTCATAGGAAAGGAAAAAATAGTAGATTTAGTAGGAGGTGGGGGTGGCAAAGCAAGGGAAGGGGGGGAGAGAGAAACCCAGACTGTTTTATTTCACCATTAAAAAATGAACAGGGGGGAAAAAGGGTTAGAGGCCTAAGGCTTGGATTTGACATAAAAGATTCAAGGTTATCTTAATTATGATCTTTTATCTTTAATTTCTAAGAACAAATGCTCATAGAAAAGAAAGTGACAACCTTTATCTAACCATTCCCAGAATATAGGAGTCAATGGACACATCTAAATTAACTATTCTATGGAGATGGTGGGTGGATTGAGGCCACCAGCTCGAGAGTGGCGACTCAAGCGGTGAAGCCACTAAGTGGTAAGCTTTCTTCATATTTCATGACCGTTTATGACAACTCTTTAGGATACGGGTGGAGAAACATGGACAGACGTTGATGGCCTTTGACCGTGACTCCCATTATCCCTGACCACTGGCCATTCTGGCTGGAGCCGAGTGCTGCTTTTGACAAAGAGAGGGCAGAACGGAAAACAATTTCCTTCTTGTATTCAACACATGCTCAACAGACAGGGCCGTCTTTACTATATAATAATAATAATAATAATAATAATAATAATAATAATAATAATAATAATAATAATAATAATATTTTTATTTGTACCCCGCCCATCTGGCTGGGTCCCCCCAGCCACTCTGGGCGGCCTCCAACAGACACCAAAATACATTAAAATATCACAAATTAAAAACTTCCCTAAACAGGGCTGCCTTCAGGTGTTTTCTAAATGTCGTGTAGTTGTTAATCCTTTTAACCTCTGATGGGAGGGCGTTCCACAGGGCGGGAGCCACTACCGAGAAGGCCCTCTGCCTGGTTCCCTGTAGCTTCGCTTCTCGGAGTGAGGGAACCGCTAGAAGGCCCTCGGCGCTGGACCTCAGTGTCCGGGCTGAACGGTGGGGGTGGAGACGCTACTTCAGGTATACAGGACTGAGGCCGTTTAGGGCTTTAAAGGTCAGCACCAACACTTTGAATTGTGCTCGGAAACGTACTGGGAGCCAATGTAGTTCTCTCAGGATGGGTGTTATGTGGTCCCAGCAGCCACTCGCAGTCACCAGTCTAGCTGCCGCATTCTGGATTAATTGCAGTTTCCGGGTCACCTTCAAAGGTAGCCCCACGTAGAGCGCATTGCAGTAGTCCAAGCGGGAGATAACTAGAGCATGCACCACTCTGACAAGACAGTCTGCGGGCAGGGAGGGTCTCAGCCTGCGTACCAGATGGAGCTGGTAGACAGCCGCGCTGGACACAGAATTAACCTGCGCCTCCATGGACAGCTGTGAGTCCAAAATGACTCCCAGGCTGCGCACCTGGTCCTTCAGGGGCACAGTTGCCCCATTCAGGACCAGGGAGTCCCCCACACCCGCTCGCACCCTGTCCCCCCAAAACAGTACTTCTGTCTTGTCAGGATTCAACCTCAAGTCCTCCCACCCATTTGTTTGTGGGGTGGAAACAGCTGCTCCCATTTGGGGAACGGGGTAGCCATGTTCCCCACCCCACCGTACAATTTCCTGAGAGCAGGAGAATGTCACAGTCTCATCCAGGGGTGTAGCGAGGGGAGGCAGGAGGGGTGTGTGGCTCTGGGTGTCTGTTTCTGAGGGGGTGCGCCCACAACAGGCTCCCTCATTGAGAATGGTGCTGCACAGAGGCAAACCGCTGGGGCAGTGCCTCTTTTACCTTGCGGCCGGTGGAGGGGTGCCCCTGTGTGCCCCGCCCCTGGGCCAGCCAAGAGGGAAGGAGGGCGAGGGCGCTGCCACCGCCTACTGAGGAGGGAGGGGTGAAGAGGAAGGCGGGAAAGCACTGCTGGAGCAGCGTGTGTTGCCCAGAGCACCTCTCTGCAAGGATAGGAGAGCGAGGCGACACAGCGGTGCCCCTGGCCTCGCTTTTCTCTGCCTTATCTCTGCTCCCAGGTCGGGGCTAGTTTGCAAGGAGAGACTCCCTTGATTAGACGCTGGCCGGCGAAGGGACTGACGGCTGCACAGTCTACCGGGTGGTACAACACTTGCCCCACCCTGGGCACCGGCAACCCACGCTACGCCCCTGGTCTCGTCACTTGCTCACAGGGGTGTGTGGGTCTTGCTCTACACTGTTGAAAATTAATGGTGGCAAGAAGATGCAAGCGACTGGAAGGCTTCTTCTGGACCTTCTTAGAAGGTGGATATTTTTTAAAAAAAAAATGGACAGAGGCAGGCAGCAGTGGAGAATGGGATCCATAGAACTGCAGATTCTAAAGGAAGCTGGAGAGACTCATGACGGGGAGTCTGCTTTGGAGTCCGAGTTCTGTGGGTTCCTTGCTCGGAGTCACCTCTGGCTCTTGACAGATGCCTGTTTCCTTATGCACAGGGTATCCTGTCCTTCATTCTCATTGAACATGGGCGCAGGAACTTGTGGGAACTGCCTCCGCTTGCCCCAGGTCACCATGACAGAAATAATAATCACAAATGAATAGATGGGCCTCTGTAGATAATCTGGTCCAAGGAGCACATGTCAAGGGCGTTGAAGTCAGCACAGCTTTCTACAGGGGGGAAAAGAAACCTTTCTGATAGGAGAGACATGCATAAAACAGAAGGCAAAGAGGCAAGAATGCATATCAATCTCCAAGGCGGTGAATGCTGGTAACAGCAGGATATAAAAGTTGCACAGCAGCAGATCTGTCTTACTGCATTTCCCTCTGCTGTTTTGCAGTATGTATGTACTCCAGAAGTATAAAACTGTGCAGTGAAAACTATTGTGGGGTGGGCAAGGCAGGAGGGATAAGTTTTGCATCTAATGCATGCACAAATAAGAGCCTAGAGTCTAAAGTTAGAATATTGATGTAGACACTTGCATATCTACATTTTATTTCAGTCAGTGACTTGGCTAATCAAGACAGTGGAATCTTTAGCAGGGCAACAGGAATAAATCAATAATTGTTATCAGTGGTGTGCGGTGAAATTTTTCGTAGGGGAACAGTTAGGGCCAGAGACGACAGTTTGCGAGGGCGATTGGGGAGAGGTGTCGCGACTTCCTGACGTCGTGAGCATCTCAACTCCCTCTCTAACCTGGGCAGAAGGTTCCTGGGCTTTGGGAAGGAGGCGCCAAGGGAATATTTAGGGGACTAGACTAGCCCCCTAGTCAAATGAGTGCATGCCGCTGATTTTTATCCACTGTATGTTCTCCGTGCCATTAGTAAAAGGCATCCTCACTGCAGCATCTTCACTGGCACAAAGACTGGTGAAGGCATCTCTGGAAGTACAGAGGTATTAGCAGGATTGCGGGAAGCAGGGCTGGCCAAGATACTACACTACTTCAAATGGGTCTTCCAGAGCCCTAAAGCTCTCCTCCTCTTCTTCCTCTTCCTCTTCTTCTTCCTCTTCTTCTTCTTCTTCTTCTTCAATCACTCATAGCCAAGTAAGATTGACTTCCATAAACACAGTTTTAACAATGAGTCCATAAGTGACTGTGGAGGCCAATTCTGGATCCACACGTCCTTCCACAGTGGGGACATAGGTTTCCAGGCAGGAGTTGATCATGGTGAGGGTTTGCCAAGCGTGCCTTCCTCTTAGCACGTTTCTCCCTTGCGTTCTGAGTTTGAGCGTCTTCAAAGCCAATGACACCTTTGGTAAAGGCTGTTCTCGAACTGCAGCGTTCGCAGGCCAGTGTTTCCCAGTTGTCTGTGTTTATACTACATTTTTAAAGATTTGCCTTGTGAGAGTCTGGGGGTCACAAGTGGGGAGAGTGCTGTTGCACTCCAGTCCTGCTTGTGGCCACTGTGGGAACAGAAAGTTGGACTAGACCAAACTCAGCCCTCCAGCTGTTTTGGGACGACAATCCCCATCATCCCTGACCGCTGGTCTTACTAGCTAGGGATGATGGGAGTTGTAGTCCAGAACCAGCTGGAGACCCTAATTTGGTGAAACTCTGAACTAGATGGACCTTTGGTTGATGCAGCAGGCTCAATCAATATCAATCAATAAAATTTTATTCAACCGCCAGTCAGAAAGCACATATTATCCGTACAAAAGTTAAAACGTCTAAACATCTGGAAAAGCATGATACTTAGAAACAGTGAAAAGTATATTATACATTTAGACCCGTGTCAATACAGTCAATTTTAGCCTTACGACGCTTAAAGGCAAAAAAAAAAAAGAAATTTGGCCACCGAGAAGGTTGTTGTTCCAGTGAACTTGTTCAGCAAATACAAAACCAGTCTTTCTCTGTCTACTGGGCTATGTTGGCATAGGAGTGGAGCTATAAGTTTTTGTCTACGATCTGCATAGAATGGGCAGATCAAAAGAATATGTTCAGTTGACTCAACCGCTCCCAGAGCACAGGGGCAAAGTCTCTGGGCGTATGGGACTCCCCTGAACCTTCCCCACAAAACCGCCGATTCCAGAACGTTTAACCTAGCAGCTGTAAGGAGCCTACGGTATTCCACATTGTGGATTTCCGCCAGATAAGGGGCTGGTGAAATCGGAGATATCTGTTCCCCCAAATACACCCCAGGTTTCACAAGAGCAATGTCCTCTTGCCTAGCGATATCCCTCAGTCTTTGAGAGATCACAACTTTAGCTTGGCTAAGTGTCATAGACTCCAGGAAGAGATGCGACAACCCACAGGTCTGCACTTCATTTATAATCTCCTTTTCCCACGATGATTGAAAATCATCCCTCAATATCAGGGGGGCCAAGCCCACCGGGTTAAAACATAACTTGAGCCATAGCCAGAGTTGTCTTCAAGGCCACATACCGAAAAGACTGCCAACCCTCTAGTCTCATGACTGCCCCTGCTACAGAAGGGATCCTGAGGATGGCTCTAAGAAATCGGGTTTGGATAGCTTCCAATCTAAGAAAGTCCCGATGTATACCCAGGGAAATGCCCACCAACAGGAGGGGAAGGCCTTCTCAATCCTGAGAGCCAGTGTGGTGTAGTGGTTAAGAGCGGTAGACTCGTAATCTGGGGAACCGGGTTTGCGTCTCCGCTCCTCCACATGCAGCTGCTGGGTGACCTTGGGCTAGTCACACTTCTCTGAAGTCTCTCACCCTACTGTCCATCAGGACAAGAGCCAGTGTGGTGTAGTGGTTAAGAGCGGTAGACTTGTAATCTGGTGAACTGGGTTCACGTCTCCGCTCCTCCACATGCAGCTGCTGGGTGAAGGAGAATGTGAGCCGCTTTGAGACTCCTTCGGGTAGTGATAAAGCGGGATATCAAATCCAAACTCTTCTTCTTCCCTATTGCTGTTCTCAGCAGCATCGTTCACCTTCATTTCATGGCTAACTTCTTATGTGTATTTTACACTTTCTTGAAATTGAAAATCACCTCTACTCTCTCTTTTGCCCCCCCTTCCCACCACCATTCTATGTCTCCTGATGGGGAGGTGGGGTTAGAAAAGATTTCCAAGATTAAAATACAGTTATTACCTTTTTGATGTAATGGCACAGATTAAAAACACTTGAATGTAGCTGAGTTGCAACAGACACAATTGAAAAAACTTCATCACTCTTGTGCTGTCTTTAAGTGCAGTGATTAATGTACCATTGCAAGATGATATATATGCCCATAGATTACTATTTATGTTTTATGACTTATTGTTTGCCCGAGATCTTGGAACATTTTATTTAAAGATCAGTGAGGGATTAAAAGCAGCGCTCGCCTTCCATCCTCAGAAAGACTTATATAATTTTCCTTCTAAAAGGGGGAGGGAACAAGGTGGAATGATGGCTAGCACCAGGCTGAAATTAAGTACCTGGGATCAAATCAATCATTTGTTGCTGAGTCTTATGAAAAGTTAAATGCACATTTAATGGTAAACAAGCCTAGAAAATAGATGTTATGCTGATGTTTCGATGGCTCTACATCTATGGGGATTGAGAGTATCGAACGTGTGATCCGGTGCCCTGGTGTGGCAGAAACGGCGGTGAGAAAAGTAATACATTTCATCTCATCTGTTATATGGGAACCAGTACGATTCAAATGTCACCATAGTGGCTTCAGGAGGCTGTAAATTTTATTGAAAACACAACACGAGGAGACGTCTGCTTAACCTTGCCCTCTCCGGCCATTTCCCCACCCAAAATTCACCTGCTCCCTGAGCTGCTTGCATTATACGCATAGCTGTCAACTTTCGGATTTGAAAATAAGGGATGCCGCGAGGGCGGTGCAATGGCACCAAGTAGCCTCGCCACCCTGCGCTCCAGAGGCTGCGCGCGAACGGGTGAGCGAAAGAGCGAGCGCATAGACGGCAGGCAGGCTGTCTGTCTGGTTGGGCGTGAGGGTCTGGCTGCACAAGGCATGCAAGCTCTGCCCCCAGTCGGTCTCAGGCTCCTTATTGGCAGCTGAGCAACGCAGTTGAGGAGCCTCCCTGGCCGGCAGGGAGGGAGAGGAGCTGCTTCCTTTGAAATCCGGGAAATTTAAGGGATATCAACAATCCGGGATAGCAGCGGGAAACGGCATTGGAATAAGGGAGTTTCCCGCCAAAAAAGGGAGGGTTGACAGCTATGATTATACGTAAAAGTAACATGTCATCTCCCCTGAAGGCGGATAAACAGCTGGGTGGGGGAAAGAGATTGAATGGTCAATGGTTGGCGAGTAAAGGGTCAGCCACCCACAGCCCTCCCCAGGGTCCTTTCTCCTCTCAAACTAGCAGCCTTCCAGTGCTTCTTTGGGGTGGAAAAAGAAAGGAACAAAGAAAGTGTGTCACATCTAGATTTGGCTTAGCAGGGCATGTCTTCACTTATGCATTATGGTGTTAGACTACGGGATAAGCTGATAAAGGAAAGGGTTGATCACCCACATTTATAATGGCCCATGTTACAAGAGACCAAGGAGATTACTGTCTTGTGAATTCTTTTTCTGGAACGGCGGGCATTTTGCTCAAAAGTGTCTAAATCGTAAGCTTACACGAAAATAGTAGAAGGGCAAGAACTCAGGCCACAGAAGTAAAATAATTCTGGATAGTGGTTCAAATGATACAATTGTTTCAAATAGTCTCTTCTGTAGATGTATTTATTTAAGTTGACAGCTTTTACTGTCAGGAAGTTCTTTCTAATGTTTAGGTGGAATCTTCTTTCTTGTAGTTTGAATCCATTGCTCCGTGTCCACTTCTCAGGAGCAGCAGAAAACAACTTTTCTCCCTCCTCTATATGGCATCCTTTTATATATTTGAACATGGCTATCATATCACCCCTTAACCTTCTCTTTTCCAGGCTAAACATACCCAGCTCCCTAAGCCGTTCCTCATAAGGCATCTTTTCCAGGCCTTTGACCATTTTGGTTGCCCTCCTCTGGACACGTTCCAGCTTGTCAGTATCCTTCTTGAACTGTGGTGCCCAGAACTGGACACAGTATTCCAGCTGCTGCATCACACTGTTGACTCATGTCGAGTTTGTGGTCTACCAAGACTCCTAGATCCTTTTCACTTGTACTGCTCTCAAGCCAGGTGTCACCCATCCTGTATTTGTGCCTTTCATTTTTTTTGCCCAAGTGTAGTACTTCACATTTCTCCCTGTTAAAATTCATCTTGTTTGCTTTGGCCCAATTCTCTAATCTGTTAAGGTCATTTTGAAGTGTGATCCTGTCCTCTGGGTTATTAGCCACCCCTCCCAATTTGGGTTATTAGCCACCCCTCCCAATTTGGTGTCATCTGCAAACTTGATCAGGATGCCCTCAAGCCCATTATCCAAGTCATTGATAAAGATGTTGAATAAGGCTGGGCCCAGTAATCTCCTATCCAGGAAGTCACTGTTTTGGGGAGGGGGCAGACCCGCTTAGCTTTGAGCAGTCCAACCCTTATAAACCACCAGACCATCCCCTCCACCCGAGCCAAAGGGAGGTGAAGCGCACACTGCAGCTTTGGGGTTTATTACAAAAAAAATCTCAGCCTGGAGTTTCTCATCCTGCTTCCATATTTGTTTGTTTGTTTGTTTAACGGGCCACATGAAAAGCCAACAGAGCAGAAGGGGAACCGCATGGCTCAAGGCTACTGTCTGCTACAGCAGCAACGGGCAATTTATGTGAACGGGAGTTCCAGGCAGCTGCGCTGGGAAGTTGATTTGTCCAGACTTTGAACTTGTCATCTCACCCATTCAGCTTGGTGCATTTGCTGCTCAATATTTTCCTGGTCCCCAAGTAAAGGGAAAACAAACAAGCAAACAACTCGAATAGGCCTTTCACGGGAAGTTTGCTTTTGAAAGTTTTTCTTTGAAGGAGTCGGGGTGGGAGAAAGAATGTGACAATTCTTAAATAATAATGATGGAATCAGAATCAGACTTTATTCACATAGCCAACAGGCCATAGCAACTAGAATACAGAAAAAACAGATAAAAACATTGGAAAACGACCAGTCAGGAACAGAAGTATATAGATGTACTGATAGATCATATAGAGGTCAATGAGGCCCCAGTTTGGTGGCCTGGGATGATCAGTGGGGATGGTAAGGTTCTCTCGTTCATCAGAGCTATAGAGATAAGCTGATCGTGACATCTATAAGCCTCAGGTACATGGGCTGGTCATATATGCCGAGTTGGCTTTCAGATTGTGGCCCTTAATCTCATTGCCCTCTCGATGAATCTGGCTACTTTCTCTGTTGTCAGGATGTTCTGGTCCGATAACAAGTGAAACGTTGTAGCCGCTGATGAGCGACCTGGGATGGAAAGTAAAAGGGGGGTGATAATCAATAGGAGTATAGCATCTAGATCAAGGGAAGTAATAGTACCACTGTATTCCGCTCTGGTCAGACCTCACCTGGAATACTGTGTCCAATTCTGGGCACCCCAGTTCAAGAAGAATACTGACCAGCTGGAACGTGTCCAGAGGAGGGCAACCAAAATGGTCAAAGGCCTGGAAACGATGCCTTATGAGGAACGGCTTAAGGAGCTGGGTATGTTTAGCCTGGAGAAGAGAAGGTTAAGGGGTGATATGATAGCCATGTTCAAATATATAAAAGGATGTCATATAGAGGAGGGAGAAAGGTTGTTTTCTGCTGCTCCAGAGAAGCGGACACAGAGCAATGGATTCAAACTACAAGAAAGAAGATTCCACCTAAACATTAGGAAGAACTTCCTGACAGTAAGAGCTGTTTGACAGTGGAATTTGCTGCCAAGGAGTGTGGTGGAGTCTCCTTCTTTGGAGGTCTTTAAGCAGAGGCTTGACAGCCACCTGTCAGGAATGCTTTGATGGTGTTTCCTGCTTGGCAGGGGGTTGGACTGGATGGCCCTTGGGGTCTCTTCCAACTCTAGGATTCTATGATTCTATCTCACTCCTCGGGTCTTTATACAGAGGGCAGGCCAGAAGAACATGCGACACTGTCTCCATGTTTCCGTCTCCACATGGGAGAACAGTGTGCTATTTATTATCAGAAATAATAATGATAATAAATAGCACACTGTTCCCTCCCTCCTCGTCGGCTATATGTCTCAACCTGCCTTATCCCTCTGTTTACTTCTCCCATCCTCCTTCACTTTCAGCGGAGAATTTTGTCATATGTGGGTTTGCAGGACATCTTGTCAGATAAGACGATTGTCTCCGCTCACATTTCAGCTGCCAAAATATTTCAGCTCTGCTGTTCTCACATCTGAGAAACCTTCTTGCGGTGCCACTTATCTGATAAGATGCTTCCCCTCCCCCCCCCCCCCGCCCCAAGGCTGTCTTTATTTACTGCACTGTGTTAATGAGCAGAGAGTTGCCAGGAATGTGGGATGGCGAGTCTAAGGCAAATAGCCGCCTACAAAATTCTAGAGAAGTCTAACCAAGACCAATTATTGGCATTATGATGTGGACTCTTTAAAAAGAAGAAGAAAAGAAACAGTAAACAGGGTGATTTTTTATACCATGCAGCTGAATCTACAAAGACAGATTATTCTCTTTGTGATAGTGAAATCAGGTTTCCATCATGACGCAGAGCTCCCAATGGCTAATTCTATTGCTGTCTCCCGGTGACAGAAAGTGTTATTTGTAGTATGCATCTTGATAGCAGTTGCCTTGGGATTCAGGAAAGGACGCCTAAAATCATTAACACCTAATAAGACCATTTGTTAAAAAATATATATGCAGGAATTGTAACTGAATTTTATGACAGATATGTGGGGAATGAAGTCACCGTTTGTGTGGATAATCATTGTGGTTTTGCTTAGCATCATTCCCTGCTTTTAGGCTGATCTAGCGCAAAGAGCAGGAATCCCAGGCTCTTAATAGTTGCATAGAAAAAGGGGTGTGTGTGTGATGTTGGCAGGTGCAACTTCCCATCTCACAGTCCTATGGGTCTAATAAAAGCTACAGCTACTAAAAGTCCCAGCTCCCTGACTCGCCAGGTGACCCCACTTTGTGCCTGACCTACATTGAGACAACTGCTGACTTCCCTGCTGTCATTTATGCCCTGTAACATAACACGGGTGGCGCTGTCGGTTAAACCACAGAGCCTAGGGCTTGCTGATCAGAAGGTCGGCAGTTCGAATCCCCGTGACGGGGTGAGCTGCCGTTGTTCGGTCCCTGCTCCTGCCAACCTAGCAGTTCGAAAGCACGTCAAAGTACAAGAAGATAAATAGGTACCTCTCCAGCGGGAAGGTAAACGGCGTTTCTGTGCGCTGCTCTGGTTCGCTAGAAGCGACTTAGTCATGCTGGCCACATGACCCGGAAGCTGTACGCCGGCTCCCTCGGCCAGTAAAATGAGATGAGCGCCGCAACCCCAGAGTCGTCCGCGACTGGACCTAACGGTCAGGGGTCCCTTTACCTTTACCTTTAACATAACATTATGGTTGCCTTGATTTTGCTTATTCTGGTAGAATATTGCACTCTTCTGTATGCTTCAGCTTTATGTGTTTAACAGTATGCATATGAGGTTCGGGACATGGTAGCGCTGTGGTCTAAACCACTGAGCCTCTTGGGCTTGCCGATCAGAAGGTCAGCAGTTCAAATCCAAACGACAGGGTGAGCTCCCGTTGCTCTGTCCCAGCTTCTGCCAACCTAGCACTTCGAAAGCATACCAGCGCAAGTAGATAAACAGGTACCACTCCGGCAGGAAGGTAAATGGCATTTCTGTGCGCTCTGGCACTTGTCATGGTGTACATGGCAAGTGCCAAAGCTGTCTGGGGAAAAACACCAGCTCCCTTGGCCTGAAAGCGAGATAAGCGCTGCACCCCATTATCGAATTTGACTGTATTTAACCATCCGGGTGTGTGTGTGTGTCCTTTACCTTTACTTTTTAACCTGCATATGAGGTTCAGAATCAGGGCACAGTTCTATATGAAACTATAAAAATCTGACATATTGCACCAGATGTTGAGAGTCGGGACTTTTGAAAAGCCAGTTGGAGATGTTTCCATTCTGTATGCCAATAAAAGGCTTATTTGGGTTATTAGAAGAGGAAAATTGCTCAATTCCTGATGGTCTACAGGGCTTAAGCCTCTGCAACAAGCAGCCGCCATTTAAATACCAGAGAGGAAGGAGGAGAAAACACAAGCTCAGATGTAGGTGATTCTCCTGAACTGCACAACTTATCTGAACATTAGTTATATCAAAACTCATGCAGCTTCCACCCATAATTCCTCAGTTATTTTGCCGAAGCAGAAATGTTGCCTATGTGTGTGTGGTGGGGAGGGGATTACTTGAAATAACTCCAGATTTGATTGGCACACTGACCCTAAGTCAAATGTGGGGGGCAGGCTGTTCTAATTTTGTTTGATTTTTCTAGACTGAACCTTAAATATAAGCTCACACTCAGATCAATTGAGCAAATGGCTGTCATTCCATGCACATTTACTCAAAAGTAAGTCCTACCGAGTTTAGTAGAGCACACTTCCAAAGCAGAGTGCATCAGATTGCAGCCTCAGAATTGCAGAAAATAGATGTGAGGTTCATTGAATAGGCAGAACAGCAGAGATAAAGCTGGGTTGCTTAGCTCTAATTCCAAAAGGATCATTTACTTTTAGAAAGATGGAAACGACTGAATTGTAGATCAAAATCGCCAGCCTTCTCTTTGGCTTCATCCAAGATTTATGGCAGCTGCTTTTCAAGGGCAACTAAAAATCTGCTTCCAGACTTGACATCCACACCATTTTCTCTCTCTTCTTTCAATATTGAATAAACGTTACTGGCAAAGTCAATTTTGAGGGCATTAATATTAAAACATCTCTCCCCTTCCCTTCCCTTCTGCTTTAGTGAGAATGGGTGTTGATAATCCTTGAGTTTAAAAGTGCTAACGAGGTCTGAGCTGAAACCAGATAGTCAGTTTGTAAAAACTTTTCTCCTCCTGCAAAACAGGCTTCAGTTTTTCTACCTATTTCTCAGGCCACTTTAGTACCGTATTTTCCGGCGTACAAGGCGACTGGGCATATAAGACGACCCCCAACTTTTCATGTGAAAAAACAGAGTTTGGGGTATACTTGCCCAGCCCAGGCTCCGAGGCGGCTGAGATGGCGACGGCGGCGGCAGCTGGAGCGGCGGGGAGAGCCTTCCCTCTCCCCGCACAGGAGCCTGTTGCGCTCGCCGCCCATGCCCAGCCTGGGCTCTGTGGTGGCGGCGGCAGCTGGAGCGGCGGGGAGAGCCTCCCCTCTCGCCGCACAGGAGCCCGTTGCGCTCCATGGCGGCTGAGGCAGCGCATGCACCCAGCCAGTGGCGGGTTGCATCGCCTGAAAAACTATACCCAGCGTACAAGACGATCCCCGATTTTAGAGAAGATTTTCTGGGATTAAAAAGTCGTCTTGTACGCCGGAAAATACAGTACTTCTTTGAAATTGTGATGGGTGTGAGGCTGAGTTTTCCTTTTCATTAACATCTGCCCAGCTCTCTACAGTTTCCCTGCATACCTGCACTTCCAGATCTTATGGGTAAAGGTAAAGGACCTCTGGATGGTTGAGTCCAGTAAAAAGCGACTATGGGGTTGCGGCGCTCATCTCGCTTTCAGGCCGAGGGAGCCGGCATTTGTCCATAGACAGCTTTCCAAGTCATGTTGCCAGCAGGACTAAACCACTTCTGGTGCAACGGAACACTGTGATGGAAACCAGAGCGCACGGAAACGCTGTTTACCTTCCCACCACAGCGGTACCTATTTATCTACTTGCACTGGTGTGCTTTTGAACTGCTAGGTTGGCAGGAGCTGGGACAGAGCAACGGGATCTCACCCCATTACAGGGATTTGAACCGCCGACCTTCTGATCGGTAAGCCCAAGAGGCTCAGTGGTTTAGACCACAGCGCCACCCTTGTGATGCCTTCCCCTGAGCGCAGGAACTCAGGGAGCCCACCCTCTGACCTTAATAAAACCTTTCCCCACTCATTTATTTAAAAGTAACAAAAACTTCAGTTGCCAGGCACACAGTATGCAACCTTCTCAGCTTCCCTTACTTACAAAAAAGCTGAGATGAGGATATCACAGGGTTTTCCAGGAAGGCTGCAGAGTGCAGATCACCGTGGAGACGATTTGTAGAAAAAGAAAGAACACTCACAAAAAACCTCTTGGCTCTTTTAGAAGTAAGGTAACTAACTGCAAGAAAAGTCCTGCACCCCACCCATGAAAATCTGTCTGAATTTTTTTATCTCCCCTTTCATATTTTTTTTACTGTAATCTCTTTTCTCATGAATTGCTGGAGAAAGTTCAAAGAACGCAGAAGAATTTTTTTAGGGGGGGGGGATACTAGTGCTATAACCACTGCTCCTTGCCCTTTTAAGCAGCTGTTCTTGTGTATACTTCTGTGTTCTCTTCTGTGTGGTACAAAAGCAGATATTTATTATTTATTGCTTGTTTGCTTCTACGCCGGGTGTGTTTAGCTGCGTCTTGCAGTTCAAGTAATGGCATTCCTGTCAGATGCTTAGATGTGGGCATTGATACCAGAATTCAGCCATATCTGAATCAGGGGTAAGTGTTCTTAAGGCAGGAGTGGATGGGTTTTTAAGGTTAAGGAAGGGTTAAGGAATGGTTTTAATAAAAAGATGGACACGTTGTTGGAGATTTATTCCCCATGTCTGCAGTCATGGGATTATTATCTATCACATGACTGGGTATGTGTTTTGATTTCACAGGAATGGGATGTGACGAAGACAGGATGTTTGTCTTACTGTGTTTCCTGAAGTGGGACTATTGTCCTTTGTGCTTTCTCTTTGCTGTCTGATGCCAGAGAGAGAGGGAGCCATGTTGCAGTGCTCCGTGTGTGTTTATATGTAAATAAAGTAGATTAGCCAAAATGCTGAGTTGCTGAGATCTGTTACGCAACTACACAAACTCTGAGGGTCCGTAAGTATGCTAATGCTTTTTGGCATTAGTCGCTGTGATGTTCGGGCAGAAATGAAGCTCCTGAATGATCAACCAGGAAGAAGGGAACATGCCAGTCAGGCATATGTCTCTGCCAGGGTCCTACTCGTGTGTAGGAAATCCTAACACACATGACATCCTACTTTTACGTTCATAATGCATTATTAACTTGTCTTTTTATCATTCATTTTTAATTGTTTTGTGCTGCTATATCAGTGAAACACTGCTCATATGTGCCTATGTAGTATTTTACACCCCCCCCATTTTTTTTACTGCATTCAAACTCCAACCCTCCCTTCAATGGTATTTGAGAGGTGGCGTTCAATTTCTCCTCCTGCCTTTTGCTTCTTGCAGTCAAGCAAATAACAAAGGACACAGAGGGAGGGAGGGAGGGAGAATTAAAATGTGACACCAGAGTGTGGAAAAAGAGCAACCAGCAACTAGCAGTAAAGGGGGGGGGGACAGACCCCAGCATTTTGGAAAATCGAGTGGCCAGGTATTACTAACATTTGATGGGGGGAAAACAAGGTAAAAAGCGTTTTAATTAACAAGTATGCCCTGTGACGTACCTAATATCATTCTAATAGGGGGAAATAACATGAAACAGGTCAGTGTAGATCCAGCCTAAGAGCTGAAGGTACTGTAGCCTCAAGTGCAATAGGCAGAATGCATTGCTCCATAGACCAGATAAGAACAGAAAGCCAGGCTCCTAATATTTATGGTGATCATTTGCTATTAAATGCATATCCTGCCTTAAGAGGGAGCCAGTGAGGGCCCCGAGGAGTTCAGAAAACAAGATTAAAATTACAGCATTAATATTTTAAAAGTCTTATAAAACCAGCACACATACCTCACGATATAGACGTAAAAATGTTACACCAACTCTGTTCCCTTTTGGGCTAGCACAAAAGGCTCCGAGGCGTGAGCACACAGGTAAAGCCATCTGCAAATAATCACCACCGCTGCTCTGGCTTACTCTGAAAGACATTTGGGCTTTTTTTTTAAAGCATTCCTGCTCAATTGCTGGAGAATCGCTGAGGAGTGTTTGGGGCCATTCAGTGGATTAGGAATGCATGGATTGCTCTGTTTCTAGCCTGTGTCATCCCCCCCCATGTGTTCACTCAGAAGCATGTTCCACCCTCTCCCCATGTTAATCTACATTAAAAAAATCCACATATTACATGTTACAGTGAACATATGATGGAAAAGTAAACGCTGAGAGGAAGGAGGATGATTTTGCTGTTGTTGTTGTTTAGTCGTTTAGTCGTGTCTGACTCTTCGTGATCCCATGGACCAGAGCACGCCAGGCACTCCTGTCTTCCACTGCCTCCTGCAGTTGCGTCAAATTCATCTTGGCAGTTTTGAGAACACTGTCCAACCATCTCATCCTCTGTCGTCCCCTCCTCCTTGTGCCCTCCATCTTTCCCAACATCAGGGTCTTTTCCAGGGAGTCTTCTCTTCTCATGAGGTGGCCAAAGTCTTGGAGCCTCAGCTTCAGGATCTGTCCTTCCAGTGAGCACTCAGGGCTGATTTCCTTCAGAATGGATAGGTTTGATCTTCTTGCAGTCCATGGGACTCTCAAGAGTCTCATCCAGCACCATAATTCAAAAGCATCAATTCTTTGGCGATCAGGCTTCTTTATGGTCCAGCTCTCACTTCCATAAGAGTGCCTCACAAAACAAAACAAAACTGAGAATGGTGCCTGTACATTCTGCCTCATATCTCAGATTCTACAAATTATAGAAACTAACTTTAAGAAAAGCAAAGCTGGGAGTCAGAAGGTTATGATTCACATGGGGAGAGGAAACTGCCCCCCTCGAACACACATGCATAGTACTGTGCTTTGCGTGTACGTGTGAGAGATTTTAGAGTAGAGAAGCTAGGGACAATTGATCAACTCTTCCTCCTTGGCAGTGGTCTTCCTCTAAACCAACTCTCTACACTTCTTTCCCTTCTTTGGCGTTCCAGATATGTGTTTACTAAACCAATATAGAGGGAAAAAGGAAATAACCCATAATTAGCATGAAGAATTCTCAAAATAATGTTATTAAAAATGGCAGAAGAGACGAACAATTTTGTTTGAAAGAAAACACATAGGTTTTTGCTCCCTTAGCTCTACCATATTATCAGAAAATTGGTATTTTAATGCTTTGAAGGTGTAGTCCTGTCTCTGGCCTGCGTCTCTCTTGGCTAAACACTTTGTGATTAATTGTGCTCTGTCCTAGGCATAAACAGTGTTAAAAAAGATAGAATTGTAGAAATTTGTAAAAGAAGCATATTCTGTGAATAATGATCCAAACCCTGTTTCTTCCAGTAAAGAATGGATTATGTCCTTTGGCTTTGATAAAACTCAAAAGAAAAGGGGTAAATTGTTCAATAACTTACAAAGAACAAAATTCAAGATGATCTATGCAGAAAACATTAATCTTCTGTTATCACATGAATACGCCACCAATCTGGCCTCAGGATCTATGATGCCACTCAATAAAATTTATCATTTTTGATAGGACCCCATTAATTTACTACAGTTGCACTCAATGCTATGGCCGTGTGGTGTGAACTCACCTTTGATATATCTCGACTCCTTTACTGTGCTGAATCTCATTATAGATTCTCTCCTCTTTAAAAATGCAGCTCATAATTTGCAACACTACAGTTACCTCTAGACTAAGGATTAGCTTTTTATACAGACAAAACGGATGTCAAGCAAGGACAAAAAGTTTACTTTATTAGATCCTTTCTTCTTGTTAATTCAGAAAGCTCCCCGAGTGACTTCTGGTCTGTTTAAGACAAAGGGTTTTAAACTTCTGGGAATGATTTCCATCGAAAAAACTTTGTGCTTGTTGCAGATTGCAGAGGCTTCTGGACGTACATACTCAGTTCATACAGGGCAGGCACTGGTCCTATTGGGACTATGTCACCTCACTTGAACTGGAGTGCAAACTGGAGCACAGCTACTGTTCTGTAGCTAAACTGTATGCTTGTGAAACATGGACCACTTATAAACGCCATCTCCAACTCCTTGAAAGATTCCATCAATGGTGTCTCTGAAAAATGTTACACATCACTTGGGAAGACAGGCGGACTAATGCCAGTGTACTGGAAGAAGCAAAGATCACCCATGTTGAAGCAACGATTCTTCAACATCAACTTCGTTGGACTGGTCATGTTGTAAAGCAACTACTCCATCCTCAACTTAAGAATGGAAAGTGTAATGCTGGTGGTCAACAAAAGAGGTTTAAAGACTCTCTCAAGGCAAATCTAAAAAAATGCAGTATAAACACAGACAACTGGAAAACACTGGCCTGCGAGCGCTCCAATTGGAGAACAGCCTTTACCAAAGGTGTCATGGGCTTTGAAGACATTCACACTCACGACGCAAGGGAGAAATGTGCTAAGAGGAAGGCACGCTTGGCAAACCCTCACCGTGATCAACTCCCGCCTGGAAACCTATGTCCCCACTGTGGAAGGACATGTGGATCCAGAATTGGCCTCCACAGTCTCTTATGGACTGTTAAGAACGTGTTCATGGAAGACAATCTTACTCAGCTATGAGTCATTGCCAAAGAAAGAAGTAGCTAAACACTGCAGGAGAGGGCTAGAAATGGCAGGCAAAATGTCTGACCATGAAGCTTGCCTTCTAATACTACTTTTCTGATGGGGGAAGCTCTGATTCACTTTCAAGGACCTCAAGGTTCCCTGGAACAATTCCTAGGGGAAAACGTGTTCATTCTCTACAGGGTCTGCAGACTCAGTACTTCACATAGTAAGTGAGTGCATCAAATACATTGAAGTGTTGCACCACAAACACAAATATTGTGAATGACAGATATGCAAGAACAACATGTTTCGTTAAACATGTACAGCTCTTTAAATATTATTGCATATTGCTGTATGGACTCAGCTACATTAGTCAAGAAAAAACATTTTATATGCATTACAACACTGGGACACCAGATGGCGCTGTGGAGTCCTGCCTTTCACTAACGTGATTTCCCATTTTGAAGTTTACAACTTGTTTTCCTGAAATGCTTTTTTGGATGTGTCTAGATCCAGCCTATGTTGGCAATGCTGCTTCATGCAAGAAACACTGTCACTTGTGCATATGCAGCAAACACCCCCTTCCTGGCTGCCCTTCTATGTCTCTGTCCAAGAAGCCATTTTCCAGTGCTGCATGTCTCCATTTTAAGGGAATTAACAGCTATCCTGGATAGTAAGTCAACATTCAGTTTAGCTCAGTGCTGTTTCAAAGAGCTTTTCCCTAGCCTTGCCGCCTTAGATCCTTTAACTGGTATATACCAGGGATTAAATCTGGAGCTTTCTATATGCAAAACATGTGCTCTACCACTCAGCTATGAAGTCAAATATCTTAATATGCTTGCTTTGGTACCTCCTGCTAAAGGACAATTTCCTCAGCTCTTTGAGGCGTACAGATTTCTGCATGGTTGCTACTTTATTTGTCATCGTAGGAAGCGGTACATCCAAAAATGCAAAGAGACATCAAGTTGCATGCAGCTTTTGCATAAGTCTCCTATACGGATTGGACAAATAACTTAATTTTAGTTTCCCCAAGTTTCTCATTTTTTCAGTCTTAAGTTCGGCATCCATCTGCATCATCTATTTCTATCTCTCTATCCCCTCATGAAAATTTATTTGCATTTTTTTGTGTGTGTGTATAGATAGATAGAACATTCATTTGCAATTTTGTGTGCATTTCTTCTAATATACTCCTTTTTCTACACAGTTTCCCCTCATATAGTGCACAGTTGTATGTTATTTTCACAACCACAACCAATGTGTTTTTATTCACATTTCCCCCCAATATACACATTTTTGGATGAACTTTTTAAAATTGAAGGACTGCCTTGCAAAATTTGGAGAAGTGCTTATTTTGCTTATGTGTGATCTATACACATAAAACAAATTCACGCACAGGCGTCTTCCAAAAATCCATCCCAAACCCAGACTTGATGTGTGGATCCAGAATTGGCCTCCACGGTCACTTATGGGCTCATTGTTAAAACCGTGTTTATGGAAGACAATCTTACTCGGCTACGAGTGATCCCAGAGGAAGAAAAAGAAGAGGAAGAAGAAGAAGAAGAAGAAGAAGAAGAAGAAGAAGAAGAAGAAGAATTTTAACAGGGAGAAATGTAAAGAGCTACACTTGGGCAAAAAAAATAAAAATGAAAGGCACAAATACAGGATGGGTGACACCTGGCTTGAGAGCAGTACATGTGAAAAGGATCTAGGAGTCTTGGTAGACCACAAACTTGACATGAGTCAACAGTGTGATGCAGCAGCTAAAAAAGCCAATGCAATTCTGGGCTGCATCAATAGGAGTATAGCATCTAGATCAAGGGAAGTAATAGTACCACTGTATTCCGCTCTGGTCAGACCTCACCTGGAATACTGTGTCCAGTTCTGGACACCACAGTTCAAGAAGGATACTGACAAGCTGGAACGTGTCCAGAGGAGGGCAACCAAAATGGTCAAAGGCCTGGAAATGATGCCTTATGAGGAACGGCTTAGGGAGCTGGGTATGTTTAGCCTGGAGAAGAGAAGGTTAAGGGGTGGTATGATAGCCATGTTCAAATATATAAAAGGATGTCATATAGAGGAGGGAGAAAAGTTGTTTTCTGCTGCTCCTGAGAAGAGGACACGGAGCAATGGATTCAAACTACAAGAAAGAAGATTCCACCTAAACATTTGCAAGAACTTCCTGACAGTAAGAGCTGTTCGACAGTGGAATTGGCTGCCAAGGAGTGTGGTGGAGTCTCCTTCTTTGGAGGTCTTTAAGCAGAGGCTTGACAGCCACCTGTCAGGAATGCTTTGATGGTGTTTCCTGCTTGGCAGGGGGTTGGACTGGATGGCCCTTGTGGTCTCTTCCAACTCTATGATTCGAAGAAGAAGAAGAAGAAGAAGAAGAAGCAGAAGAAGAAGAAGAAGAAGAAGAAGAAGAAGAAGCTAGATTAAGATCAACTCTTGGTCAGACCTAGCAAGGCCATTTCCTATCCTCTAATGTATCAGTAAGTCACTCTGTGTCAGGAGAAAGACCATCTGAGCCATCAGCCATATGACTGGAATAGCTCCATTTTTAGAGAATGGGAGCACTCTTTCAGCATTTCCAATCCTCACCATCAATATATGAGCCCATTTATCTGCTTTAATGTCAAATAATAACCCATCATAGCAATAAACGTTTTAAACTGAGCCTCCGTACAATTTTATTTTCCTTTGCTCCATGTGCAACACGATAGGGTACGAAATTACTGCGGAACTCTTGAAGGGCAAAAAATAAGGACGAACAGATCAGACTTTTCCATTGCATCCCAGTTTTACATGTGCTCAACCAAAAGTCCATTCCATCCTTTCTTGTGTGTGTGTGTGTGTTTTTTAAAGCACAAAAGTTGCAATTTAAATTGCAGATAATCTGAACGAGTTCTTCCCCTTAAATACACATTTATGGTACCTAGGTGGATGGCAGATTTATTCCCCAAGCACTTCCCCATATAATACTCATTTCTGTATGCCTTTCCCAGTAAAATGCATGGTGGAATTCAGAGAAGTACGTAATTCAATTGACAGCAGCATTTCAATTGGCACATTGTTCTGGGAAAGGTAAATTAGGTCAATTCAATTTAAAACGTGGACTGAACAAATTTTTGCTGCATCCCCAGTGTGAAATACCTTCCTGTTACCACCTGCCCTTTTATATCCCAATTATTCGGGGTGGGGAAGGAAAGAACATTCCTTCCAAGTAACCAAGTGCCTCTTTGGAGGGTTAAAAGTGCAGAACTGGCACGGCCATCCCTCAGACACTAGGGGCTGGAAACAGCCAGCCTGCCTTCCAGTTTTCAGTACTAACTATTCAACCTCTCTCTCTGCAAAAAGGCACAACCTTTGCAGAATGCGCTCGCTATCATTTTGAGCTAGACACAGTGAATCAAAGCTAACATTAGCGGAGTAATTTTTTGTACATAGATGGATGAGATCAGAACTTTTTTATGCTGTGCCAATGAATTCCTGTTCATATTTCTTTCAGGTGAAGGTAACTTTTTCTTCTTCTTCTTGGATTTATGTTCAGCTGAGTAAGCTGTTCAGGCCAGAATTAAGCCCCCATATAAACAACCATCTCGGACAGTTCTGCTTTGGCCATGAACCCCATTAGTGTTTTCTGGCTACTGCTTCAGAACTGTTTCTGAATTTTGCTTCTAGTCTTTGTGCAGAATATTGAAGGCATTTACTGCAGTGGCAAAAATGGTGGGAGACTGTATATGTTTTTACAGTGGTACCTCAGGTTAAGAACTTAATTCGTTCCAGAGGTCCATTCTTAACCTGAAACGGTTCTTAATCTGAAGTGTGCTTTCGCTAATGGGGCTTGCCACTGGTGCGCGATTTCCGTTCTTATCCTGGGGTAAAGTTCTTAATCTGGAGCAACCACTTCCTGGTTAACGGAGTTTGTAACTCGCAGTGTCTGTAACCCAAAGTGTCTGTAACCCAAGATACCACTGTATTTAATTTTGGAGTTTTGGGAGAAAAATGAAATATTCAGCAAACCTAGGGTTCAGTTTCTCAAATATCTGTCGCCTTCGTTGGAACTGGTTGGCACCTTCTCTCCCCGCCACCCTTGTTCCAGCACCCCACATTTCATTACCCATCACAAGGGCAGGCCTTCCCATCATGCACTGTTTCCAGCAGATCTTATCGTTGGCATTCTGGTAAGATTAAGTTGCTATGGCCAGCTCCACTGCTTCTATACCACTTGCATTGTTAGGCATAGCCTATCAGCTGATGGCATTAAATACTTCTGATACGATGGGGGCATTAAATGCATGATCTGTCATCACTAAATTTGTGGTGGGGTCATTGTGCAATGATAGTGTGGTCTGTCTTCTGAAAACAGGAAATAGCACTGTGATGAATTGCCATTCTGTGGGATGTGTCTAGGAGTAATTCGATGCTGGTTGAAGGACACGGTGGGGCTGAATATGACCGGGGGGGGGGGAGATCCCCACATACCTTAGGGTTTTCCAGATACCCAGTTTCTAGAAGAACCCAAAGGTTTAACTCTTTTTAGTCCTGCCACCGGTCTTGAAAGACCTACACTGGCTCCCAGTACGTTTCCGAGCACAATTCAAAGTGTTGGTGCTGACCTTTAAAGCCCTAAGTGACTTTGGTCCAGTATACCTGAAGGAGCGTCTCCACCCCCATCATTCTGACCGGACACTGAGGTCCAGTGCCGAGGGCCTTCTTGCGGTTCCCTTGTTGCGAGAAGCCAAGTTATGGGGAACCAGGCAGAGGGCCTTCTTGGTAATGGCACCCATCCTGTGGAACGCCCTCCCTTCAGATGTTAAAGAGAACAACAACTACCAGACCTTTAGAAGACATCTGAAGGCAGCCTTGTTTAGGGAGGCTTTTAATGTTTAATAGATTACTGTATTTTAATGTTCTGTTGGAGGCTGCCCAGAGTGGCTGGGGAAACCCAGCCTGATGGGCGGGGTATAAATAAATTATTATTATTATTATTATTATTATTATTATTATTATTATTATTATTATTATTTCTGGGAAAAAATGTATCCAAACCCGGCATTTGCATTTCATGGGAAATTCCATTTGACAGCAATGGAGGTTTTCCTTGAAATGCAAACAACAGATTTGAAGTGGCCGTTCCTGTCAGATCATGTCAGGGAGAGAGATTGTGTTACACTTCACCGATCTACTCCCCGGAGTCTGTTCAGGTTGCCTCATGGCTGCTATTTACATAACAAACACACAAAAAGCACATGAATTGCTTTCGTTCAATTAACATTAGATGGTCCTTAAGTTGACATTGTTTGGTTGTGATGCCCCAGATTTGAACTACCCTCCATATCCACAAGATCTCTTTCCGGGAGAGCCACAGTGTTTAAATATTACATTCAAAGAGTGTGCAGTTGTACAGGTAGTTGAACTGTACACGTGTACAATTATTCACATCTAATGTTCAGTGCGTGTAGATTCTGTGTACCTGTGTGTAAGGTAAAGGTAAAGGACCCCTGGATGGTTGAATCCAGTCAAAGGTGACTATGGAGTGTGGCACTCGTTTCACTTTTCAGGCCAAGGGAGCCAGCGTTTGTCCACAGACAGCTTTCCGGGTCACGTGGCCAGCAGGACTAAACGGAGGACCGTGGCGAGTGCCAGAGCACATGGAATCGCTGTTTATCTTCCCGCCACAGCAGTACCTATTTATCTACTTGCACTGGCGTGCTTTCAAACTGCTAGGCTGGCAGAAGTTGGGACAGAGCAATGGGAGCTCACCTCGCCACGTGGAATCGAACCACCGACCTTCTGATCGCCAAGCCCAAGAGACTCAGTGGTTGAGACCACAGCGCCCCTGAGCAGTACCAATAAACAAGGGTACACTCCTTCACACATATGCTTCCACATGTGCAGAGACAATTGGCATCTGTGAACAAATGCCAACATCCAGTATGTACTATGCGAATCTCATCAAATATTTTGCTGCCTATTTGCCCAGTTTGGAGAGAATCTTTGCAGTCTTGGACTATGTAAACCTATGAATTTGAGCCTAGGAACATTTCTGACTTAATTCTTAATTTGTGAAAGTGGATGGTACAGCCAGAACAAGGATGGCCTGATTGGACCAGCTTTGATCTAAGTGAAAAATCACTAAAAATAAAACCCACTAAAACCCACGCTACTTGCCCAGTAGCCCAGGGCAGCCCAGGATGAAGCCATTGGCACCTTTGAAAAATGGGAGGCATCCCTTTAAAACAGGGTGCTTGACTGGTATGCTAAAATATTTTTGTGGTATTGGTTCTGCACCAATCCACTATTTTAAACAGGAGGTGTTTTGTTCCTCAAACTCACTCATTTGTTCAAAAGAGGATACAGAAATGGCATTTAAGTTTTTTTGCTGGTTTCATTTATAGGTGAATTATTTGATAATTTGCATTTGGAAATGGGCAGAACTCTCCAGACTGCTCTCTTTTTAAATAATTGCTAAGTTAAATTAATGAACATG
Source organism: Darevskia mixta (assembly GCA_034641385.1). Classification (NCBI taxonomy): domain Eukaryota; kingdom Metazoa; phylum Chordata; class Lepidosauria; order Squamata; family Lacertidae; genus Darevskia; species Darevskia mixta. The sequence continues at coordinate 20,598,543 of JAWWNH010000017.1, forward strand.
AAGAGCCTGAGGGGCTTTTTAAAAATTGTTGTTCAATCCGCTTGCTCAAATTGATGAGGCTAGAACTCCATAACTACATATTGGTCACATTTCTGAAGTAGCACAGGAAGAGGGAAATTCACAGAGGCAAAGTGGCAGGGAGAAGTTGTCGCAGTGCATCTCAATTAGGCTCCTGCAGGAGACGGTCCCCATGGGCTCTGTCCTATTATCCTAATAAGGCAGAGCTGTGACCAGATTTTATCCAAATAGAAATAAACCAATTTACAGATTGGCAAAACCAGAATTGGGGTTTGTTCTTCTGGGGGTTTCTTTGTATAACTTGACTAACTTTAATTCTGTATAGCTGCCAATAGGGTTGGAAGGCTCTGTCCATTTTGGTTCTCTCAGTTTCTCATTTCCCCAATCTTAAATTTAGTGCTCCACATTTCTGCGGCTATCTGTGATTATTCTTTTTAAAAAATCCCCGTGAAGATTCACCAGTGTTTTAGTGTGAAATTTCTTAAGAAACACATTTTTATGTAGTTTTGACAGATTTGCACAGTTTTGCAGGCACTTTCCCTAATAAAATGCATCATTGTATGCTATTTTCATGAATATATTCATTTTTATGCACACTTCCCCCTAATATATGCATTTTGTAAGCATTGTTTGGTTGGAAAACTGTATTGCATAATTCAGATAAGTGTGAATTTTGAATAATTGCTGTCTTCCAGTTCTCATATTGTTTTGGGATGTGCAAATTTGATAGATTCATCTTTAAATGTGAACTGAAGAACACCCCCCCCCAATTCCTAGTAGTTGACAGAGGCCAGCATTTAAGGCACTGATTTTTGTAGCAGTTAGGTCTACAGTCCTCTAGATTCTGTTGCATCAAAGTTGCATCAAAGGCTTTGGTGATGGACTTGTTTTCCCTGTTTTAGCTTAGCTGTGAAAACCAGAATTGAGAAACTGTAGGCAAAGCCTTTCCTTGTTGCAGCAAACTCAACAGGTGCTTTTAGTTGTACCAGATTGGGATCATTTGGGTTAAGCATGCATTAGAATTGTTTGTCTTGTACCTAAACTTCACCGCAACACCTTTTATGACTGCAATTCTTCCATCTTTTAAAAGCATAATATTCACCCCAAATACAACAAAATGACAACATAAAAAAAGATGGGTGATGGTGGGATGGGTTGAACTTATTTATTATTTAACCAAGGACATTTTTATGGTGGTAATAAACATCTTTGGAGCCCAAAGGCAAGTTGTAGAAAGAGACCCTGTTGATGGCAAACAATAAAACAAGAGACACCTTAAAACCATTAAACCAAAATAATTACCAACTCTAAATCAATGCCATAAAATTAAACAGGGACATTTAATGGATATAAGGCAAGGAGGAAAATAATCACAAAGGGCAGAAAATTGTGCTTGAGATATATATATATGTGTGTGAGAGAGAGTTATTACATTTCTCTATCTTTGCGAAAGGCTGGACTGGATGAATCCCAAGCCGGAATTAAGATTGCTGGAAGAAATATCAACAACCTCAGATATGCAGATGACACAACTTTGATGGCAGAAAGTGAGGAGGAATTAAAGAACCTCTTAATGAGGGTGAAAGAGGAGAATGCAAAATATGGTCTGAAGCTCAACAGCAAAAAAATTAAGATCATGGCCACTGGTCCCATCACCTCCTGACAAATAGAAGGGGAAGAAATGGAGGCAGTGAGAGATTTTACTTTCTTGGACTACATGATCACTGCAGAGGGTGACAGCAGTCATGAAATTAAACGGTGCCTGCTTCTTGGGAGAAAAGCGATGACAAACCTAGACAGCATCAAAAGCAGAGATATCACCTTGCCGACAAAGGTCCGTATAGTTAAAGCTATGGTTTTCCCAGTAGTAATGTACGGAAGTGAGAGCTGGACCATAAAGAAGGCTGAACGCCGAAGAATTGATGCTTTTGAATTATGGTGCTGGAGGAGACTCTTGAGAGTCCCATGGACTGCAAGAAGATCAAACCTATCCATTCTGAAGGAAGTCAGCCCTGAGTGCTCACTGGAAGGACAGATCCTGAAGCTGAGGCTCCAATACTTTGGCCACCTCATGAGACGAGAAGACGCTTTATGGAAGTGAGTCGTGGGCAACTTACAACTGTCAGGAGCAATGCCTCAATGCCTTCTACATGCACTGTATCAGGAGCATTTTGGGTATCAAATGGCAGGACAAAATTCCCCAAAAAGAGGTGCTTTCCTAAGCCCACATTCCCAGCATGTTTGCACTCCTGTCTCAGCAACATCTACGCTGGCTTGGTCATGTCCTCAGAATGGAAGATGGCAAGATCCCCAGGGATGTGCTCTACGGGGAGTTGGCTTCAGACAGCGGGCCTGTTGGCAAACCAACTCTGCGTTACAAAGATGACATGAAGGCTGGCAACATTAACCCCACTGTGTGGGACTCCCTTTCAGACGACCTCAGTGCCTGCAGACAGTCAGGCAGGTTGTGCATCCGCAGCAGTGACCAGAAGAGAAATGACCGCTGGGAGGAGCACAGAGAGGAGAAACACCATGGTGCCATCTGGAGCAGCACAACTGGACACCCTTCATCTGTCCCAGCTGCAAGAAAACATGTCTCTCCTGTATCGGTCTCCACAGCCACAGCAGGTGCTGACACAACCTTCCAACAGCTCGACCCCATCCCCAAAGTCGCACTCCTCCATTGTCTTCTGAGACAGACGGATGCCAGTGGGCTAATAACCCATCTCTTTCTCACATGTTCCCAGATATAGATGCTCATCTCTGTGTAGGCACTGAACACTGCTGATAATGGAAGCTCTGTGGCTAATACGGTTTCAGGGGGTGGAAAGGAATGAGGTGGCAGCACCTTACGAGATGAAGTCGTTTTGCCTCTTGTCCAAAGCTTCCATCTCATTCAGGTGGGTCCACACCTGCCCTTCCTGTGTTTGAAGCTAAACATTTCCCAGCCTTCTACTTGTACGGAATTATTCCTGCGTTGGTTGTAGAGTAATAATTTATTTATTTAGTATTTACTTAAAAAAAACAACTTCTATCTTGCCTTTCAGGGCAAAGCAGTCCTGAGACAATTTGCACAGATAAATAAAACATAAGGCTAAAAATATCTCATTCCAATAAATCTAATACCGTTGAAACAGCAGCCAAAATACATTTTATAGCCCAGCACCACACCACCAGCACCAAAGAAAGCAATTTGAAAGAAGCCATTTTTTAAAAACAACAACAACAACCCAACAAGAATATCTACAAAAATGATTAAATAATTTGACAATCCAGGCCAAGCTTCCAACCAAGCTTAGGACAAATGTGATTTCGAGGCTCGTTTAGAAGCACAAACTGATACAACGACATGGATCTCTCTGGTGGTGGCGGGGAGTTCCACAAACAAGGGGGCAACCACCAAGGAGGCCCTCTCTTCAAATGCCTCATAATCTAGTTGATTTTAATGGTCCTATGTAGAAATGGCTTTATGGCTTGAATGGCCATAGCTCAATGGTAGAGGATCTGCTTTGCACGCAGAAATAATAATAATAATAATAATAATAATAATAATAATAATAATAATAATAAATTATTTAATAATAATTTATTATTTATACCCCGCCCATCCGGCTGGGTTTCCCCAGCCACTCTGGGCGGCTTCTAACAGAACATAAAAATGCAGTAATCTATTAAACATTAAAAGCCTCCCTAAACAGGGCTGCCTTCAGATGTCTACTAAAAGTCTGGTAGTTGTTTTTCTTTTTGACATCTGGTGGGAGGGCGTTCCACAGGGCGGGTGCCACTACCGAGAAGGCCCTCTGCCTGGTTCCCTGTAACTTGGCTTCTCGCAGCGAGGGAACCGCCAGAAGGCCCTCGGCGCTGGACCTCAGTGTCCGGGCTGAACGGTGGGGGTGGAGACGCCCATGGGCCTTCGGTTGCCTACCCCTGCCTAAGAGTGTGCTTCTCACAAGCTTTGGTCTTGCTTCACTAACAATGTAACCCAAACCTAGTAGCTCTTACGAGAGGCAGGGTGAGGAAGAAATACAATAAATAAGGAACAGATGAAATAAATGAGTGAGCCCCACTGAATTCATTGGGGCTTGCTCCCAGGGAAGCATGCATAGGATTTCCAGCTAAAACCCTTTAAAATAAATGCTATTGTTATTTCGTTTTCTGTGGCCACGTAGGCATGATTGATTTGCCTGTCACCAACATTGCATCCATCACACGGCATTCCCCTTGAAACACTGTCCAACAAATTAATCAGTCAGGGCTCCAATATTCTCATTGATAGCACGGCTGACCCTGTTCCTGTCTGCTTTCTTCTTTTCTTCCAACCTCTCCAGTCCCCCCCCCCACTGCGCTACACTTACTTGTGATACTTGCGTACACCCTATACCATTAAAGGAAATTTGAAGATCATTGTTTCCCTCAAAGAATTCTGGGCTCTGTAAGGTAAAGGTAAATGACCCCATGGCGGTTAAGTCCAGTTGAATTTGACTATGGGGTGTGTTGCTCATCTCGCTTCAGGCCGAAGGAGCCAGCGTTTGTCCATAGACAGCTTTCCAGGTCATGTGGCCAGCATGACTAAACAGCTTCTGGCACAATGGAGCACTGTGGCGGAAGCCAGAGCGCACGGAAATGCCGTTTACCTTCCCACAATCGCAGTACCTATTTATCTACTCGCACTGGTGTACTTTTGAACTGCTAGGTTGGCAGGAGCTGGGACAGAGCAATGGGAACTCACCTCGTCATGCAGATATGAACTGCTGACCTTCTGATCGGCAAGCCCAAGAGGCTCAGTGGTTTAGGCCACAGCACCACTCGCATCCATTCTGGGTTCTGTAGTCCCTCACAGAGGTATAATCCCCAGCAACTCTCAACAAACCACAGTGGCCAAGATTCTCTGAGGGAAAGAATGTTCTTCAACTGTTCTTTAAGCGTATAGTGTATACACAGCCTCACCTTAAGGAGTTGGGTGGCTTCAAACCCCACCTCCCATCTTAAGGAATTCACAGAGAAAAGCCCCATAAAGCACAACTCTGTATATGGAAAAAATGAGTATATTAAATGTAATATATATATATATATATATATATATATATATATATATATGGCAGGTCCGAGTGGCGATTGCTCATGAGTAAAGACAAAGTCTGTCTTGTCTATTCACTGCTTTATTTGTGCAAACTATTTACAGTGCGGAGTTACCCAAAACATGACCACCTAATTGCTAGCAGAATCCGGAAGTGCCCCTTTCCGGTTGCGGTGCCAACACCAGAGTTTCGGCACCCTAAATTGCCGCCTCCTACCCAGCGCTGGGCTGGCAGGGGAGGGCAGGTCCCTGACTCTCTCTCTCTCTCTCTCTCTCTCTCTCTCTCTCTCTCTCTCTCTCTCTCTCTCTCTCTCCCTCCCTCCCTCCCTCCCTCCCTCCCTCTCTATATATGTATATACCATCTCCGGTCAATCTTGAAGTGCTATATCTTGAAGTGAAACTTACAAATTACTATTCAATGTCTCCACATCCAAAAGTTCATCTCTGTGTTAAATCTTGTAGTTGAAAAACTGTGTACAAGGAGGACTCAGACAGCGAGACATCCAGGTAAAATCTCTGTTTTGGCACCCTTCATCAGGGTGGGTTTGTCACTTGGTTCTATACGAAGTAGGACTTCAGTACAATATAGCTGAACTTCAGTGGCAATCCCTTCAGGAATGGCTTTGGCTGGCCGGCTAAACCAGGTGAGGGTAGCTGATGGGTCTCAAACCCTCCATGAGTTATGGACTTCCCCTGCATGGGAAGACAGGCTCCGGCAGATTGAGCAGACAAGACCAAGAATGGATCCAACAGTCAAGAAGGTGTTTTCTGCATGTGCCTAGAAGGAAGTGAGGAGCAGATGGGGCTCATCAACCTGGGAAGGTAACCCATCTAGGAGAAACAGTTTCTAGAAACTTCCCATGTTGGATCCCAGCGCATGGGGGGATGCCAGTCTGCGATGGCGCCCACCATAGAGGGTGAGAGGACTTCACTGCAGTCTAAATCCAACAGTCTACCCATTCTACCCCGCTGACTACGTGTTAATTTGTTACTCATGGTTGTGTTTTGCTTCATTGCACAGGACTGAGTTTGGTGGCCTTCCAGTTTGCATTCTTGGCCTCCGGGTTCTCCCTTTTTAATGTTAATCTCCTTTTCCTGGCCTTGTAGCACTCATTCCTTTCTTGCACTTTCGATAACAATACCAGCAAACAGCAGGTGCCTCCCAAGTTTCACAAAGAGAAGAAAGTTTTCCTTTTGCAGCTCTAGGGAATTCATTAGCTTGAAATGACAATTCTAGGAAGGAAATCAGAGCTTTCTATGTCATTGAGGCTGTTAAAAAGTAGATTGCCAATGCCGGCCTGCTGGCACGAAACCAGAATATTGTAAAAGTGGGGGAAAGGATCTAGGGCATTTAAACCACTATAAAAACTATTGTAGCATTTTGCCCAATGTGCTGTCATTTGACCAGGCTGTTAAATTTGGCCGGCAACTTTCTTGCGGATTATATTTCAGCAGTAAACTTGCCAGCGTTGACCTTCTCATTTCCCATCTGCTTTGTTTTTCAAAAATCTTTTTTTTTTTGCTAATAAAATCCCCCCCCCCTTGTCTCTGTTTCATTCCCTGCACTTCTCTTTCTGCAGCAACTTCTGGAGTGTAAATGCTATGTCTGAGGGTTGTTCATATTTCACAGGAATCAAGTGCGATATGTGATGTGAAGGAAGAAGAGAAAATCAAACGTGAACTGCCAAAAGATGCTGTTTGAATGTCTGCCTGAATTAAAGTCAGAAGCAGGGTATAAACAAATGTTATTTATCCATAAGAAGACAACAGATTGTCACTTTATTTATTTATACCGTGTACTTTCGTCTTCACCAGTGCTCAGCGAGCCTCAGCTTATGAAACATTTATTTACCTGTGGCAGGTAGATAAATTGGCAGCTTAATAAGCACAGGTACAGTGCTTTCAACATGGGGATGGTGTACTTTCTGAGGGAACATCATGATTGCCTCCCCAGTGGCAAGGCTGGATAAGCGTGATGCTGAGGAAGATGCAGAACGAAGCTTTCCCTGTGCAAAATTGGCAGTCTTCTTGCAGTCTCTAAGTTTGAGATGCCCCATTGCCCTGTGTGTTGTGTGCTGCCCTTGCTATTTCTGTGGAAGTGTAGATTGATGAGAGGAACACAGCTAGGTAAGGGTGGACCATTTACTCCCTTACCGACATCCCAGTACACATAGGTGTCCATGTCTGGTCTCGGATAGGTGGTTCACAAGCACCTTTTCCTCAGTGACTGAGCTTCTTCATTGCTCACTTTCTGGGGCCTCCATGCAAACTTTGAGAGCTCTCAAGAGGCTCAACTCAGCATGTAGGCTAATCTACTTTATTTACATATAAACACACATGGAGCTCTTCATCATGGCTCCCTCTCTCTCTAGCATCAGGGAGCAAAGAGAAAGAACAAAGGACAATACTCCCACTTCAAGGAACACAGTAAGACAAACATCCTGTCTTCCGTCACATCCCATTCCTGTGGAATCAAAACACATACCCAGTCATGTGATAGACAACAAACCCATGACTGCACACGGGGAACGAATCTCCAACACCTTTGCCTGCCTGGAATGTGTCACTGAACTGTGACAATGTCTCTTCCTTGCTGAATGGCAGAAGGAAGAGGGATGTGTGTGAAGCCATTCTTTGCATGGCTGAAATTTAGTCTACTGTGCAAAGCACAACATCAGCTCTATGATGATGCTTGCTTTTGCCTCTATCCCCATCCAACGTTGCCTCTGGCCCCACTCACCAGCACAGGTTGCCTGTGGAAGGAAGCTCAAAGCTTGGGCTGAAAAGATACCCCACCAACTCTAGAGACGAGACACCTTCATCATGTTGTTCTCAAAATAAATTTGATAGTGAATTGGTCTCTGTTTCTGTGGCAGCAGATGTGGGGGAGGGGGAGGGGGAGGGCTTGTAAATGTCATATTTTAAACCAGAACAATTCATTCTCAGGCATATGAGGTAGGGGACGTTGAGGAAAATTTGGAGCAATTTACACGGTCAGATTTGTTTTTAGAAATCTGATTTGCGTTTCCACCCAAGTGTTTATCTTTATTGGCATTGATGTCATTTTAACAAAATTAGCAGCGTGCTCCCATCCTTCATGGTGAGGCAATTTCTTTCATCTTTATAACCCTGAAAAATTATATCCTGATAATAGAGTGTAAATAACACCAGAGTGAAAGCAATTTCAAAGCCTTATTTTGCTGCAGATTGTCTTGTGGGCTTTCGTTATTTGCCTCTGTGCTTCACACCTATAGGTGGCCAATAAATATGCATGCTTCCTTAGGTAAAGGGACCCCTGACCATTAGGTCCAGTCACGAATGATTCTGGGGTTGTGGCGCTCATCTCGCTTTACTGGCTGAGGGAGCCAGCGTACAGCTTCCGGGTCATGTGGCCAGCATGACTAAGCCACTTCTGGCAAACCAGAGCAGTGCACGGAAATGCCATTTACCTTCCCGCCGGAGTGGTACCTATTTATCTACTTGCACTTTGACGTGGTTTCGAACTGCTAGGTGGGCAGGAGCTGGGACCAAGCAACGGGAGCTCACCCCGTCACGGGGATTCAAACCACCGACCTTCTGATCGGCAAGCCCTAGGCTCTGTGGTTTAACCCACAGCGCCACCTGCGTCCCCCATGCTTCCTTAGGAAATGTTTAAATGCTCCAAGTTTGGTACTTTAACACCAGGCGAAAATTATGCAAGAATGCAGCCCCACCAACCACAAAACGTTCAACAAGGTGTAGATGAACTCACTAACAGGGCAGGAGCTATTGCTTGGCCTTCTAACTCCACACTGCTTTGGGTAGCTCAACTCTCATAGGGCACCTACTTCCAGCATGCTGTGAATGAGAGCCAAGCTACGCAATCAACAACCTCATGTAATTCTGTAATTTTCTTCAAAGGGTTTCTATCCCACCCTTCATGTGGAAAAGTTCCCAGGATGTCATAGAAATATTTTCTTTCTTTTTTTAACCCAGTCTTTGCTCTCAGGCTTATACTGTAAAAACACATGACACAATAATAAAAAGGGATGGCAAGGAAGGAGGAAATGAGCAAAGCCAAGAACCAAATACTTAACGTTTCAAGGCTCCTTATACTCACCGCACTGAATGGAAACAATCTGATGACAGTTCAAGAAACAGATCTCGGCTCCTCCTGGGGAATAACTTGGTGGCCCAACCTTCCTGGAAGTAACAGTGTCTGGGAGACACTCCAGGGCTGCCATATTTCAAAAAGTGAGCTTTTTGGGGGGCAAAGTTGTATGTTCAGCTTTTTTCTTTTCTTTTGCAAGATCATAGAAAAAGAAGGAAATTCAACAAAATCTACAATTCCAACATGGGCTGCCCTATGTCTGGATTTCCCCGGACATTTTAATGATTCTGCCTGGACAAAGTTTTCAACACATGGCAACCATACCACCTAGATTGGTAAGGAGAGTCCATATTTGTATTGTCACTCTGACTTGCTGCTATTTTTATATCTGCATGGATCTGGGGGGGGGGTGGTTGTTCTTAAAGGCACGTTTGAAATATGTGACCTCCTCACTTGCAATGATACAGTCCAACAAAAATGGTATCATACAAGAAGAAGACGAAGAAGAGTTTGGATTTGATATCCGGCTTTATCACTACCCAAAGGAGTCTCAAAGCAGCTAACATTCTCCTTTCCCTTCCTCCCCTACAACAAACACTCTGTGAGGTGAGTGGGGCTGAGAGACTTCAAAGAAGTGCGACTAGCCCAAGGTCACCCAGCAGCTGCATGTGGAGGAGGGGAGATGCGAACCTGGTTCCCCAGATTATGAGTCTCCCGCTCTTAACCGCTACACCACACTGGCTCAGTACACATACAACTGCTCTGATCATTTATTTTGTCTCTTAGTAGGACTGCATCAGCTCTGGGTAGATGCTACTCTATGGACCAGTATTGATGGACCTAAGAATGTTGAACGAGAAGTAAACTGTGTGGAAGTCCAGGCATCCTACATCTTCCAGTGGAGATATGTGAATGCATCTGTATATCTGTATCCTGCGCAGTTTTGTTTCTGGGGGAAAGAGAAAGTTCACGGAGTGGTTGAGTGTTAATTCAGAGCATGAGGAAAATAACCCCTCCTTCTGCTGTGGTCCCAATCCAGATCTCCCTTTGTTGCTACTGAAAAGGAAAGAGGCAAAAGTCAACATAGTTCGTCCTTGAGTTTAGTAGGACCTGCTCCCAGTGAAGATGATCACAGTATCTGTATTCTATCATATATAATAACTTTTACATAAAGATTTTAGTAGCATATTCTTTCAGGAATTTTCTCCTGCGTTTCTGGGGATCTAAATAGCAAATCAGCCAGCCCTAAACATTCCAAGGTGACACCTGAGCAGCTGTTTATCTCCCTTTGGATATGGACAAATATAGCAGAACCACTTGGGTTATCTGAAATTTCCAGTTATTTGACTTGCATTCATTATGTGCCACTGAGGTAAATAGCACATTTCTCCAAATATTTGGGAATTTTCCATTTAGTCCATATACACTGTGTATTAGAACTGGTGAAATATTAAGTTGGCAGACCAGGCTAGATGGTTGTTTTACAGATTTTTTATGGGAAAACAGGGGACAGACATCCAGGCTTCTTGAAGCTCAAATAATAGTTGATCTCTCTCTGTGAGCTATTTCCTTTCCAAGCTTCCTTGGATGAGTTCTTTGATACCAAGACTGATAAGACAAATGAATGAAGCTGCATATGGCAGCTCACCTAAAACCCTGTTTTCATTGGTTGCCAGAGTGTCAGGATTCGGGGTATCGGCTTCCTCCCCCGTGGCCATAAACAGGCAGATCAAACGAAAGGAATTCTTACCAGTTAGTTTCTTTAATAAACACAGTGAAGGGCAAAAGAAAGCGTCAACCCAGAATGGCAGTGCTCCCAATTAAGGCTTACACCCCCTCCATCCCTATTAATCTACGTCACTCCTATGTCTTGTAACCTGAGCTTCTACCCTCCGCATTTTCTGTTCTGAGACTTTCTGAGCTCTTCTCGACCTTGGACTGAGTGGAGGAATGCTGTCCAGAGACTGTGAATCTGTTAACCCTCTCTCTTCCAGTGTTTCTTTTCCTAGCTGTTCCCCATCTAGTATTTCCCAGCTTCTGCCTTCTGAACTATGCCCTTCTGCAAACCACTGTTCCAAATCTATACTGTCTTCCTGCTCCTGGGAAGATTCAGGATCAGGATCAGGGGGAGGCTCCCACCATTCCTCCTCAGTGCAGCCCTCCTTAGCACGGTCCCTGACACAGAGGTTGTGGAAATGGGAAGTGTCAAACCTCTGACAGGCATTGAAGGCAGTATGCCTACATACCCTCCAACAATTCTTGGATGATAATAGGGACATTTCTCACCCCCCGCAACGGACCATCCACGACTCCCCTCCATTTTTTGTCCCCCACCCCTGCAGAGCATTTCTTACCAGAAGAGCGAGTGCCACCACTTCTATACCAACGAGATGTAGCATACACGCCCCCCACTGCCCAGAGAAAAACCCTTTACAGTGGTACCTCTGGATGCAAATGGGATCTGTTCCGGAGCCCCGTTCGAATCATGAGCAGAATGCATCATGAAGCGTCACATCTGCGCATGTGCGAGACACAATTCGGCACTTCTGCGCATGCGTGTGACATCATTTTGCCCGTCTGCGCATGCACGAACCGCCAAACCCGGAAGTAACCCGTTCCAGTACTTCCGGGTTCAGCGCATTCGTAACCCGTGACGAACGCAATACGCAGCGTTCGTAACACGAGGTACGACTGTATCCTGATTTTATTTTATCCTTCGGTAGATTTACAAGAAGAATAACACATGCCAATAAATAAATTTTCGAAAGCGACGAGATTAGATGTGGACGCACAAAGCATTTTTTAAATAAAAAAAATCAAGACTAAAAAACCAAGGACTGCAGAGGGGGTGTGTGTTGCGTCCTGTTGGTGTTGTGGTGGCAGCTCTGCGGGGTGGGGTGGGGAACAAAAAATGGGGGGTTGAGGAGAGTCAATGGGGGGTAGTGAGAAATGTCCCTATTTTCATCTGAGGAGTGCTGGAGGGTATGTAACACAGCTGACCAGCTGTGTACAGGAGTCACAACTTGTGCTGTCCTGTTTCAGAGAGCTCTGTATTGAAGCCCAGTGCAAATTTGCATTGATTTAGAAGTTCCGAGGGAGATCAGCTGATATGGACAGGGTGTCAGGATCTCTAACAAGTGTGCCTGCTGATAAGGATAAAAATCTTACAGCTGTCGTAGAAAACAGCCCTGCTCCTTTCTGCTCGCTCTCTCTCTCTCTCTCTGGCAGCCCTCCCTCATGAAGCGGTGGCCCTGAGGTCTCAACTCCAGAAACGAAAAACTTCAAAATAGATCCATCAGTGCAGAAACACTCTCTGCAGGGTGCTTGGAGGGGGGAAGGAAAAGCCGCAGTAAAGGTTAATTTGCAGCTATTCTCTCTATAAATTATGGTATTAGACCAAAGACCAGCAGTAGAATTTTCTCGCCGTGCAAGGTGGGCAGGTCAAGATCTTTGGGCATAACAATCTTTCTGAGCATTGTTGCTATAATTGAAAGGGCATGCACTGCACAACAGGCCGGTAAACTTTATTATAAATCACTGTTTATGTGGCTTCAAACGGACTTTAAATATCTCCCGCTGTCTGTCCTTCCTCTTCTGTGAGGTGGTGTAACTCTAACCCACAAGGTGGCTTGTAACTTTTTAACCTCCTCTACATTCGCCATCCCAAACATGCTGCATATTCGCTTTGTGGCGAATTTTATGACCTCGCGGTGAAAGGAACCCTATGCATTGTCATTTGTGAGGCAAATGGGCAGCTTCCCTTGTCACCTTCCCGTGCAATCAGACATAATGATTGCTAATCAGCAAATAAGTAAACACAGTTCCCTCCACACACACACGCCATCTGAATTGGTTTTTTCTCAAGCTATTGTTTTCTAATACCCACCCCCAATTTTGTGACACAGCCATAATGGGTCCCCAAGGAACACTGATGCTTCAAGAATTACAACGTTGTCTCTCCAAGACTGGTTTGTGACACACGCGCCAGATGGTTTTCAACTAAATTGCTGTCAAACGCAAAGCATGCTTATGAATTTATCCTTTGCTTTCGGAAGGGAGCAGCAAAAGAGGTTTCGGGAGATTGAGGCGCCGCTCAGGTGCCACGCCACGTTGATTTGTGTTTTTTGTTTGTTTTGTTTATATTCAGTGGCAAAAGCGACAGCTTGCAGAACCTGACAGCTCCCGTTTAATAGCGCCACCAAACTCTATTTCTTACGGAACTCTCCGGGTCCTTGTTGCAGGTGACCGGTTGCTGAAGGCCTTGACGCCATCCACCTATTCAAAGTCCGGTGAGGAGAGAAGCAGTAATAATGCTGAACAGAGGGATCAGCAGAATAGGGGTTAAAAGTGGCCAGTTGAAAAGGAACACTGTAGGGAAGGCCTATTGCCCCAGGAGCTACTAAAACTCAAGGAGATTAGATGCCCAAACATACCAATTAAGAAAGAAGAATGAAGAATTGAAAGCCAGCTTTCGTTCGGCTGGTGCGAATTTTGCAAAACCTACCCTGCCTCCAGGATGCTAGGCTTCCCTTCTTTGAAACTTTCCGCGACAGTTTCCTGGGGTGTCTTCCGACAGTTTATACTGGTGTAAAATGCATCCAGCTGGTTCGGTTGGGTTTGAATGAGCGCTGCTCCTCAGATATTGCATGTGCATCCTCGCAACCTGTCCCCCAAAAACAGTACTTCTGTCTTGTCAGGATTCAACCTCAATCTGTTAGTCGCCATCCAATGCAGGAATGCAGGAATTCTGCCCACAGCTGTCCCTGGGTGGGCTTGAACCACCAACCTTTTGGTTAACAGCCAGACACACTGACCCATTGTGCCATTGGGGCTTGTTAAAATAACCCATGCATAAAGGACACACTTGGAGATACTTGGCAGTGGGGACACAGGCATGCAGGAGACAGACCAGGATTGCAGACCTTTGCTCTCTGTGACAAAATGTGTAGATCCAGCACCACTCATAATGTTTGCGAGTCACCTTAGGGGCTAGTTTTGTAGCCAAAAGCTGGATTAAAAATCAAAACACATTCTATTTTTCATTTGTATTCAGAAATGGTGAACAATGAGCCGAACTGAGCTTTCCATTATGAGTCCAAGTTTACAAACTGGGCCTTGGGTAAATTAAGCTCCGGATTCCGAGCGGCAAGATCATCGGTTTAAGTGAGACTTGATCCAATATAAAAAGCCATACATGCGTGCCAACAACAGCAGAAGACATACAGAAGAGCAGAAACAGTGCCAAAGGGTTAAATGGCTTCTTTTTAGACGTTACCAAGGAGTTCCATTTAGGAAATCATAATTGCATTCCATTTTTTCCTGCATGTCAAAATGTAACTACTGGTACTCTATCTTCTCGCAGAAATCACAGTTTATAAGCCATTTTTCATCAGGCTGGTATGAATGGTAGCTGATCACTGCAAATGACTTTGCCATTAGGACCATAGGTTTGGTATTTTTCTTCCCTTCCCTTCCCTCCCCCCACCAGCCCTGAATCTGCTTTGGAAAGCAACATATAAAGAACCCTGTTATGAATCGATAAGTGATTAAGCCCAACTTTTCTTGGATGTATGCCTTTGCAAAGGGCTCAGTTCCATTGGCTCCTCCACTAACTTGAATAATTTTCACCAACGAAGGAGGCATTTATCAGGGCGATAAGCATATACCACAAGGTGTCCTTGAGTGAACTGAAGTGCACTTTGGAAATAAATAGATGGCTTTAAAAAAAAAGGAAAGGAAAAAAAGAACCGCCGGAATGGTAAAAGATTAAGGATCATTGGTAAATGAGAGCAAAGCACTTTCTTTTCCAATAGAGCAGCCGAGTAATTTCGGTGACAATGACAATAAAATATATATTCGATATTCTATTCATATTTGCTTATGCAGAGATAATTCAAGCATTTGTGTAAAAAAAGCTGAAACTACTCACTTGTTTTGGGGAAGGTGAATGTTTTCATCAGTGTCCAAAACACCTGGTTGTTTTTCAAGTCCCTTTTGCAATAAAATAAAATAAAAAACCCATTATTTCACTTACGCTCTCTTTGAAATTGCCCCCATTTGCCCTCAGTGATAGCAAGCAGTCAGATCTGATTGTTCATGTAAGTCTTGCAATATCACCCTGTTTACCATGCGATGATATCTGATTGGATGGGATCATCCATAGAAATACCCTGGAAGGAGGGAAAACAGAGATTCGGGAGCGTGGTTCGGTTTGCTGTTTGGTTGTATGCTGCAGAAGTCCAAGCAAGAGGCTATCCAAAGTTAAAGCAGTCCCACATGTCGAGGCAGCATTTCATCACATTTATGCTTGCCAGTGAAACATCTCCCAATCCCCTTGCGACTTTCTCTAGCTGCTGTTGCTAGAGAAATAAAGCCGGTCAGATGGCCCTTTGGACCTTGTGACAAGGATGCCTTGGTAGTCCATCTCCTTGACCAAATGACTTTCCTGTGACATAGCCACACTGCAAAAGAGTTCTTATTCAACCCAACAGCAGCAATGCATGGGAATATGAGAATTGGGGCAGGTCCTGAATCTCAGTGCTTGGGGAAGAAAATGATTTGTGGAGGACCAGGCCTTTGACGGGGCTGCCAGGTTTCCTGGGACTCGGCAGAGGCAGCCTGGGAGTTAAAGCATGGCGTCTAATGGCCCAGGGGTGCGGCCTAGTGCAACGAGGTGGATTGCGGTGGAGGTGGTTATGGCACCTGGTGGGTTAGGGGGAGATTCTGGTTGGATCTCATAATACAGAACAGAGCCTGGTGATTCTGGGGTGTAGCAATGCTTATTCAGATATTGGTTTGGTATGTTTATATTCTGCATTTCTTCCTTTGTGGAACTCAAGGTGGCATATATAGGATTCTCAGGTTGCTCAGGGAAGTTTTTAATGTGTGGCATTTTAATGTATTTTAATCTTTGTTAGAGGACGCGGGTGGCGCTGTGGGTTAAACCACAGAGCCTAGGGCTTCCTGATCAGAAGTTCGGCGGTTCGAATCCCTGCGACAGGGTGAGCTCCCGTTGCTCGGTCCTTGCTCCTGCCCACCTAGCAGTTCGAAAGCACGTCAAAGTACAAGTAGATAAATAGGTACCACTCCGGTGGGAAGGTAAATGGTGTTTCTGTGCGCAGCTCTGGTTCACCAGAAGTGGCTTAGTCATGCTGGCCACATGACCCGGAAGCTGTACGCCGGCTCCCTCGGCCACTAAAGCGAGATGAGTGCTGCAACTGCAGAGTCGTCTGCAACTGGACCTAACGGTCAGGGTCCCTTTACCTTTACCTTTAATCTTTGTTGGAAGCCGCCCAGAGTGGCTGGGGAAACCCAGCCTGATAGGCGGGGTACAAATAATAAATTATTGTTATTATTATTATTATTATTATTATTATTATTATTATTATTATTATATCTAGGAGCTGACCAGACCCAGACCTGTTCCATTTCATCAAGGTGACTGTCACCGTGTGTCCTCAGACCGTGCCCCCCAAGCACAAAATAGCCTGTTCCTCACTCTGAGATTTTAGTGTTCTGAACCTTATTACAGCTGGCGACCATTTTGTGCATATCCAGTTGATGTGTGACTGCTGAAACGTGGGTCCTTTTGTTTTGTTTTTTAATATCATTTTTATTGGTTTCAAAAATAATTTTTAACAATAATAACAATCACATAATTTTACACTTCTTATACCTTTTTGGCTTATTATAGCCTTGACTTCCTTCAGACCTTCCTTGTGACCTTCTAATATCTATACCTTAATTTTATATTTCTTATTTCTTCCGTTGTTTTATTATGTCTCTCGCTACCTTGATCACTATAAGTTCATATCAACAACAGCATTTCTTCCTTGATCTACTAAACCTCTTGTAGTCCTACTAACGTATTCAATTGAGTACTTTCTTTTAAATAGTCTGTAAATTTAAATAGTCTGGTCCCGCTGTTCCCGGATTCTCCCCATCAGAAACGTGGGTCCTTTTGGACCCAGAAGAGGGCAGAACACGGGCCTAACAGGAATGGTGCATAACGGTGTGGGCTTATGCGTGCTCCACCGATGTGCGTGGGACCCAGAAACGGAAACCCTGTGCAAGAGGGTTGCTGCCTGTACTTCAGATTTCACCCCAGCACCTGAAAACTAGCCATTAGTCCAGTTAACCCCCCTCTCAGCATCCTTAGTCCCTGTCCCCACATCACAAATATCCTTCCACTTTGCTCTTCAAAAGTTAAAATCAGGATTTTCACAGAATTTTATAAATGCACACCGAAAAAAACCCCATTTTAAAACACCAACCCTTGTTTACTTCTATCACCCCCCCAAAAAAATCCAAGGCAGCCATGAAGCTAAATCAGGGAATAGTGATGAGTACATTATGTGGTGGTTTGTTCCCTCCCTTAATCTTTCCAAACTGTGTCAGACTTTGCTCAATGGGAAAATCATTTCTCTTGTGGAAGGCATCTTTGGACAGGTTTATTTTAGTGCCATATGTTTGAAACAAACCCTAAAGAGTGGGAGAGGGAAACAGGCAGATGGGCAGAGTGAGAACTAATGTAAAAGAATAAATAAAAAAATCTGGGTCTGTAGACGTACCGGGCTTACAGCACCAGGACATTGCTGCTACGGCATTTGCCTCTGAGTTATAGGAAGCCTTGCCACTTAAGTGGCGTTGGGGAGAAATTTGCTGGAAGTAATCTGATAGGGAAGTAGGGTAAGCTAGGTTCTGTGCAACATGTGAGACATATGTTAGATACCCAGGAGTAAAATGACTTTACTGTGGGGCAGAATGCTGCAGAAACATAATTGCCCTGTTCCATCTATGCCTGTGTGCAAGAACATATGAAAGACTAGCAGTTTGATACAGCGGGTGAGGATTCACAGGTGTCGGGAGCTGCTCGCCACTGCCCCAGGTAATGGACTGTATCTAGGGCTGGGCAATATCTGGTTTTCAACATTGCGCTATACAGGCATACCTCTGGATACGTTTGCTGCAGGTTGCTTTCGTCATGGGATAGGAACGTGCTGAACATGGAAGTACCGGAACGGGTTACTTCCGGGTTCGGCGATTCACGCATGCGCAGAAGCACTGAATCGTGCTTTGCGCATGTGCAGAAGCGCCGAATCGCGTCATGCACATCCGCTTCATGTTGCGTTCTGCTCATGTTGCGAACGGGGCTCCGGAACGGATCCTGTTCGCAACCAGAGGTACCACTGTACTGATATATTCCAGTCTTGGTCTGCTTATAAGTTACTGATCCAGCAGTAAAACAACAAAGCGTGTTCTCCTTCATGGAGAGCACGTGTTGCGGTGGGGGCCAGAAAATCACCCCTCTAGTGCTGGGAGGGATCGGATAGATGGTCACAGCTTTGATTGGGCCCTGGGTTGTTGTTGGGGAGATTTAAGTGATGCAATTTGTGATGGACAGCCCAGCGGGTATATAACCCTTGGCACGCCCTGTGATGTTTCTCTTTGCTGTGTGCAACGGATCTCCCGCCCTTCCTCTCCCTTTTATTAGGCCTCTGTATTGACCTTGCTATGCCTGTCATGGGGTCGTCTGCTGTTGGGGCAGGGGCCTGGTAGGAATTTTTCCAGTTGGCTGATTGGCTGGTGCCATCTGGTTTTCGCCTACTGCGTAGCAATTAGTCACAACTTGTAAGGTTGGCGGTTAGGCATTGGTTATTGTGTTCGTTGGTGGAGGGGTAAAGATTGGCTGTGTCTGCCCCTCCAATGCTGCTGCTGCGCGGGGAATTCCGTTAAAGGAATCCAGGGGCTCGCCATGCTTTTGTCCATATCCCCCGGTCGGGGGCCAGGGCCACGCAAGAGCCTCTGGGAGCATTTGGGGAGAGACGTTGGGTCTGGCCCCCGACCTCGTTTTCTCTTCCCTAAGTGTTTTCCCATTACTGATGGTCATCAGTTCTGTCCCCAATGGGACAGATAGTCTAAACCAATGCCTATGCAACCACTCACATATCATGTATTTCAATAAAGTTGTGGCCAAAAATTATGCCAAAAACCAAAACCTAAATTACTGTCTGAGGTGTGAGTTATTTTGAGGGGTGGTTTGGGGGACCTCGACACGCAACAACAACAACCACACACACACACACACACACACACACACACACACACACACGTACGTGTCTGTTTTCAGTCTGCAGTGGCTCTGTAGAGAAAAAGCAAAAGAAATATCAAAGAGGAATGCCAGCAAGAGTTCCACCACCAATATTTGCAGCATGTGTTTTGCACAAAGCAAAAAGAGAGAGGAGAGAACAAAGTTGACAATACTGATCTGAAGTAACGCTCATATGATAAAATGCTTGGGCAAAACATACGGGGACTGTGCTCATTTAGAAAGTAACTGGAAATAAGTCTTGCATACGGTATTTGAGTGGATGCACTTGCTGCTTTGAGGATACTTTTCGGGAGAAATGAGCTGTTTCTCAGTTGTTAGGAAAGATTTTTTTTGGGGGGGGTAAAGGTTAAGTGAGTCAGCTCTGTTCTGACTGCACGTTGGTGGAACTGAATAGTGGCAAAGCGCTTTAATCTCCATTGCCTCAAAGTATTGAATGTGGTGCTTATCAAAGGTGCCACAGGGTGACATTTTCCATTTATCTAGACATTCTCATACATTTATTAAAAGGTGGCAGCTTCAGCTTGCGAACCGACCTTTTGGCAATAGAGCATAGGAGAGGGGGGGACGAGGGGTTGTGCCTCTGGGGAGGGAAAATACCCCAAAGGTGCTCCAGCCAGCACTCCTGAAAACCCAAGTGTTGCCTGCACAGTAACAAACTGTTGGGCATGCATTGCCCCTGTTTTAAGTACACCCTGAACCAAATCCTTGTGGGCTTTTACCCAGTTGTAAGAGGAAGCGCCAAGGCTTTGACTACCAATTCACATCTGCTTTCCTGGAAATGTCACAGGGTATTTCTGTTTCTGTTTCTCCTCCTGTTTCTCCTCTGTAGGGGCAGGTTAGCCTAACCTGAAATTCCTATGTTACAGTTCTACCTGAAATCCTTAATTTTACAGACCCTTTTTCATGAGGCACCACATAGATTCATAGGGAAAGGCAGTGTAATGAACTTTCACTTCCTTAGTTTGAGGCTGGAAGAACATAAAACCAGACATAGGATGTCAGCATGACTCTCTTATCAGCATGGCCTTGCCAGTCTGGAAGGATGGCATTGACAGCCCAAGTATAGACAGGGAGTCTGTACAGGGAGTCGGGGTGCAAATATCCTTACCACCGTGACGTACAAAGGGCCCTGCCAAAGTTCAGGAGGAAGGAACTCCTTATAAGGTTTGCAGAACATCATAAGGCTCTTCCTTATATGGGTACAGGAAGGATCTCCTAATAAGGTCAGAGTTCCTGGGTAGGAATGTATAAAAACTGGATGCGAACTCCATTTGGTGGGCTTGCTGAGGAATGATCCCGCAAGTGCCCTTCTACAGTTCTAGGATGTAGAATAAAAGCTTTTTCTCTGATTCAAACCTCGGTGACATTTTTGTCTCCTTTTATTCCTCTCCCTTGGGAGCAACGTTGAACCCTCGTTCTGCTAAGGCTACACCTCCACCAGGGCCAGGGCCTTTTCAGTGATGGCTCCGACCTGGTGGAATGCCCTGTCCCACGAGACGAGGGCCCTGCAGGACTTGATCTCCTTCCGCAGGGCCTGTAAGACGGCTATTCCGCCTGGCCTTCAATTTAGCCTGATCCTCCATTCCTTTTTCCCTTCCCTTTTTCTATGAAGAAACCCTTCTGCGACCCCACATTTAAATTCTTCCCTGGTCTCCTTGCTGGCCCCAGTAGGACCACCAGTTAGCCCTGGTGATCATTTGATGTCTACTCACTGGGTTTCTTTTCCTCCCCCCTCCCAAAATGACCCCTGAACTTTTGAATTTTATTGATATTGATGCTGCATTTTATGTTGTATTTTATGCTGTTTTTAAGTTGCATTTTAATCAATGTTTTATATTTGCACACGAAAGCTCATACCAAGAACAAACTTAGTTGGTCTCTAAGGTGCTACTGGAAGGAATTTTTTTATATTTGCTGTTAGCCGCCCTGAGCCCAGTTTTTAAACCGGGAAGGGTGGGTATAATTCTTCTTCTTCCTCTTCTTCTTCTTCTTCTTCTTCTTCTTCTTCTTCTTCTTCTTCTTCTTCTTCTTCTTCTTTTCCCTCCTCTGCCTTACCATGCGAAAGTGCGCTGTGACCTATTCAGCTGTGCACACACACTGGCCATCGCATTGCAGTTCTAACAGCAGCAATGGGACAATTTGGACATTTCACAACATTGTTTTATAAGTCTCTGGCTTATTTGCAAGGCTTCTTCCTGGTTTCCTCTTTTTGGCCAGGTCTGTGCAGTTTATGGTCACTGTGCAAAGTTTGCTCAACACGGCAGCCTTTCTCTCTCCCATCTATTCAGTTAAGAACATCTTGTTCTCCCTCCTATCTCCATGTGAGAGAAATGTAATTAATGTATTAAAAATGGAAATACATTAAGATAAGATAAGAAGTCTTGATGTACTGTAGGCCAGAACACTTGAGTAAGGGATGGGGGTCCTCTGGTAATTAAGCAATCCACTAATAACCTGATCAAAATTATAGTGGCTTCACTAATTGCTCTATTCTTATTGCAAATGTTTTTAAGCTCTTTAATTTCAGAACTTTGTTCCTATTTGGTGTGCTGTGACATGAATTTAAAAGACCCTCTTGAAAGAAGCAAAACGTGCCCAGTCTCCTCCTTGATTTTTTTTTAAAGCAGGAGCTCATTGGATAGTAATAATAGAGACTATCTGCTTTTTATTACTTTAGATTGTTATGAATTTGTGGGCGCTACGTTCAGGAAGTGTTAGTATTTAATTGAGGCTCAGAGTGTTCAACTGAGTGCTAGACCACTCTAATCCTTGTTGCAGGTAGGTAGCCGTGTTGCTCTGCCATAGTTGAAACAAAATAAAAAAAAATTCCTTCCAGTAGCACCCTTGTTATTGTTGTTTAGTCGTTTAGTCATGTCTGACTCTTTGTGACCCCATGGACCAGAGCACGCCAGGCACTCTTGTCTTCCACTGCCTCCCGCAGTTTCGTCAGACTCATGATGGTAACTTAGAGAACACTGTCCCACCATCTCGTCCTCTGTTGTCCCCTTCTCCTTGTGCCCTCCATCTTCCCCAACATCAGGGTCTTTTCCAGAGAGTCTTCTATTCTCATGAGGTGGCCGAAGTATTGGCGCCTTGGCTTCAGGATCTGTCCTTCCAGTGAGCACTCAGGCTGATTTCCTTCAGAATGGATAGGTTTGATCTTCTTGCAGTCCATGGGACTCTCAAGAGTCTCCTCCAGCACCATAATTCAAAAGCATCAATTCTTCGGCGATCAGCCTTCTTTATGGTCCAGCTCTCACTTCCATACATCACTACTGGGAAAACCATAGTTTTAACTACGTATCTGAAGAAGTGTGCATGCAAACGAAAGCTCATACCAATAACAAACTTAGTTGGTCTCTAAGGTGCTACTGGAAGGCACTCTCATCCTTGCATTCAGTAAGTGTTAAAAGATGATTAAGACAGGCTAGCCATTAAGAGAACAAAGAGCCCATGAGAGATGGCAAATGGCAGCACAGTTAGCAATAGGTGAGCAATGGAAGAACCAGACTGAAATACCCCTGAATAGGCTTGCCATATGTATGGGAAATTCCGGACATGTATGGGAATTGGACGCCTAAGATGGAGTCTGGGCAATTATTTTTTAAATTGTTTTTATTTGGTTTAACAATACCAAATGCACATCTGTATATAGAGATTTCTCTGAATCTTGAGACATCCCTTCCATGGGTCTTATTGTCAGCATTTTCAACTGCATATTATTTCATAATCTATATTTTGTATCTGTCCACATTGTCCAAAGTGTTTGTTACATTACAAGCGATATTAAAAATCCTGCTAATGTTTCCATCTGCTTACAGTGGTCTCCTAAATAAATTATAAATTTTCCGCATTCTTTCTTGAAGTTTTTGAATGTTAAGAGATGTCCAGAATTTCACAAACGTATGGCAACCTGGGTTTTGTTTTTTGTTTTTTGTTTTTCTGTTTCCGCCCATTTCCCCCCATTTTTTCGGGGGTGGGATTTAATAGTCCCCCCCCCCCAGTGGAGTAATAACTAACATGATTTAAGTCTGCTTAAGCTGGTTTTGTCTCTTTTTAACTGGCAGGATGCTCCCTTAAGCGACTCTCCATTTAGAAGTGCCCAGCTAACCTGCTACAGGAAGCAAATGTGTTTATTGACGTACTGTTTTTCAATCACTGCAGAAAAAGCTGGAGACAGACAGTGACAACAATACCATTAAATTCCAGAAAACAATACATTGGCATTATTGGCACAGGCATTAAATATCTTGATATGTGAAGCCAGAGGTTTCATAATATCACTATGTTTGTTCAGGTTCTGCTGACACATGTTTCATCACGACAAAGTATTGAGGAATCTATTAAATTCATAACATGCTCGGACAATGCAATATGTCATCTCATTGATGGAAACTTTGGTGCTTTCTGCAGTGGCTTTTGAGACAGAAGCAGTGCGGAGAGGGAATAGGTTTCTGAAAGATGAGCGTGGAAAGAGGGCAGATGTGTGGTTTTAACAGTGGGACTGAGATAAGTGTGCCTTGGTGGACGCCTTTCGAAAAGAATTGGTGCTCTGGACCCACCTGTTGTGTGATGGCCTGGGATTCAGACTCAGACGCTGAACCTGAGGGATCCCAGCCTGCACAGGATTCCCTGCCTCCAGAACCAGCAGAGCCAGGGCTGGGGCCTGAGTCTGAAGGGGACTCACCTGTGCTAGATCCTCAGGTGCAGGCATCGGCTGAGTTTGATCTGGCTTCTGATGGGGTGGAGGACTCATTGCCTGCAGGTGCTCCACTCCCCACCCAGTCAGGAGAAGCTGAGGTTGCCTCTGGGTCCGGTAACCCTCCAGCTTCTCCTGAGCTGCAGAGGTTCAGGGCAGAGAGGCGAAGGGAACTAAGTTCCCGCAGGAGGAGTGCTCGCCTCCAAGCCAGGAGAGGCGAGTCACCTCAGGATCGGAGCCGCCCTGTGCCTCGGGGCAGATAAAAGCCAGCCAGTCCCAGTCCCAAGTTGCAGGAGCAACATCGTTGCTGCCCAGTTCCTGTTCCTGGTTCCTGCGTTCCTGACCTCAGCTTTGTTACTTTGGCTTCCTGACCTCGGCTTCCTGACTTCGGCTTCCTGACTTCGGCTTCCTGACTTCTGGCTTGGACTGACCTTGGACTGGACTAGACCTCGCCTATCGGATATCCCTCGGGACCAGCACAGTTTGCTCCTGCCACACCCGCACTCCCCCTTCGTTGGGGTGCGTTCGGGAGGAACCTATAAGCCATGGCTGACCAGGCGGCTGCGCTGGTGGCATTGGCCCAGAAGAACCAGGTCTTGACCCACACAGTGCAGCAGCTAAGCAGCGTGGTTACGGCGCTTCAGCAGCGTTTGGACGCCTTGCCGGCTCCTGGTGCCGACGCCCCAGCTCCAGGCAAGTACCCAGTGGCCCTGCCAGAGAAATTTGATGGGTCCCCAACCAGCTTTCCCATGTTTCTCGCCCAGGCCAAGCTGTATATTCAGGGGCGAGCCCGGGATTTCCCCGACGACCGCACCAAGGTGCACTTCCTGATCAGCTTGCTGAAGGACCAGGCGGCCAAGTGGGCGTTGCCGCTGCTCCAGCAAGACTCCCCCTTACTGACAGACTATACGGGGTTTTGCAACCATTTGGAAACCGCGTTCGCCAACCCTCAGAAGGGGAGTCAAGCCAATCGGACGATTCGGCGGTTGAAACAGGGCAAGTCCACAGTGGCTGCCTACGCCACGGAATTTCGGCTGTTGGCGCAGGACTTGACCTGGAACGACTCCGCACTTCGGGACCAGTATCTCGAGGGGCTCTCGGATGAGATACTGGACCAGCTGGCCACGTTGGACCGCCCCGCCACACTGGATGCCCTCATCCAACGGAGTCTGCAGATAGACGATCGGTTGGAGGACCGTCGCCAGGCCCGGGGCCGCCGGCACTCTGGGCTCCCGGCTCCGGTGCTTCCCAGCAGTTCCACGGCCAGAGCCGAGTTACCGGAGCAGCCGATGCAGCTCGGGGCAGCGCGACCTTGCCTCTCCCCCTCGGAGAAGACTCGGCGTCGTGAGGGGAACCTGTGTCTCTACTGCGGTGGGAGTGGACACTACGCCCGAACCTGCCCCGAGAAATGCCAGCCACAGGGAACCACACCAACCCCAGTAGCCAATGACCCAGGCTACCTGGGGTCCCAAGCGTCACATGATGGGCCCTCACCGGTGGAATTGCAACACCTCATGATCCCGGTGCGTCTATACCCCCCCGGCGGGCCCTGGATCCTCACCCACGCTCTAGTGGATTCGGGGGCAACCCGCTCCTATATGGACTCTGCCTTCGCCGCTCAGCATCGGGTGCCGCTCCAGAACAAGCTAGAACCGGTACAGGTGGAAGCAATTGACGGACGGCTCCTGCGGTCGGGCGCCGTTACTCGGGAGACCCAGCCCTTGGTCCTGTGCCACCAGCAGCACCGGGAGGTGCGTACCCTGGACATTGCCACCATGCCCCGGTTTCCCCTGGTGCTTGGGATGGACTGGCTGGAGTCTCACAATGTTCAGATCGATTGGGTCAATCGGACTGTATGCTTCCCAGACCCGGGTTCCCATGCCCGGTCCAAGATGCTATTGGCCACCTCCATGGGGGAGGCTGCGTCAATGCTCCCCGCCGTGTACCAGGACTACCTAGACGTGTTTGAGGAACAGGGAGCAGACCAGCTGCCTCCACATCGGTCCTTCGACTGCGGCATAGACCTCCAGCCCGGGGCGCCCCTGCCTGTGAGCCGCCTATACTCTCTTTCGGAGCCAGAACGTGAAGCCTTGCAGGACTTCCTTCACAAGAACCTGGAGCGTGGGTTCATTAGGCCCTCTACGTCTCCTACCGCCGCTCCAGTACTCTTCGTTAAGAAGAAGTGTGGGGAGCTTCGCCTCTGCCATGATTACCGGGCCTTGAATAAGATCACCATCCCAGACCGGTATCCCTTGCCTCTAATTGCAGAGTTGCTGGAGCGGGTACAGGGGGCGCAGATGTTCACCAAACTGGACCTCCGGGGGGCCTACAACTTGATTCGAATCCGTGCCGGAGATGAGTGGAAGACAGCATTCGGGACCCGTTATGGGCAGTTCGAATATCTGGTCATGCCGTTCGGATTATGCAATGCGCCCGCCGTGTTCCAACGGTACATCAACCACGTGTTCCAGGACTTGTTAGACAAGTACGTGGTGGTGTACCTAGATGACATTTTGGTTTATTCCCGTGACCCGGCTTGCCACGAGAGTCATGTCCGGTCCGTGTTGCAGCGCTTGCGGGAGCACCGCCTGTATGCTAAGCTCAGCAAGTGCGAGTTCCACCAGCGGTCAGTGGACTTCCTTGGACACCGACTCTCCCCTGACGGCGTGCAGATGGACCCCGGGAAGTTGTCTGCGGTTAGAGAGTGGGCGGCGCCGCGGAACCGCAAGGACCTACAGCGGTTCTTGGGGTTCGCCAACTATTACCGGACATTCATTGCAGACTACGCTCATCGCACCACCCCGTTGACCCGCCTGCTGCGCCCCAAGACTCCCTTCTCCTGGGATGAGGAGGCTGAGGTGGCATTCCAGGGGTTGAAAGCCTGTTTCCAGAAGGCACCGATTTTGCAGCATCCTGATCCCTCTCGTCCCTTCGTGGTGGAGACTGATGCCTCCAGTACGGCTCTCGGTGCCGTCTTGTCCCAGCAACACGGACCTGATGCGCCACTCTTACCCTGTGCCTACTACTCCCGGCAGCTCCTTCCGGCGGAGCGGAACTATACCGTGTGGGAGCGGGAACTACTGGCCATCAAGGTGGCCTTTGAGGTCTGGCGCCATCATCTTGAGGGGGCACGACACCCAGTGGAAGTGAGAACTGACCACCGGAATCTGGAGTACCTCCAGACCACCCGCAAATTGAACCAAAGGCAGATCCGGTGGGCGCTGTTCTTCTCCCGGTTCCAGTTCCGGATCCGCTACATCCCTAGCTCCCAGAACCGGAAGGCGGACGCCTTGTCCCGGAAACCCGAGGACGTCGCAGACACGGTACAGGAGGCAGTACCAACGACGATCTTACCACCGGCCGCATTCCTGGCCACTCGGGAGGCTGAGCCACTGCGGGCTCGGGTGCGGGAACAGCAACGGGTCGATGCTTGGGCACAAGAACGGCTCCAGGAACTGTCCGACGGGTCATGCCCTCGATATCCGGGGCTGGCCCTGCACCAGGGCCTACTGTTGCACCAGGGTCGTCTGTACATCCCGCCAGGACCGTTGCGGGCCGAGGTTCTTCGGATGTCCCACGATGCCCCAGCAGCGGGGCACTTCGGGCGGTACCGGACCACCCATCTGGTATGCCGTGAGTTTTGGTGGCCCCGCCTGAAGGCTGACGTGGCACGCTACGTTGCTGGTTGTGATGTCTGCCGGCGGGCCAAGGGTCCTACTGGGCGACCCCCTGGCCTGCTCCAGCCGTTGCCAGTCCCACCACGTCCCTGGCACACGGTCTCGCTGGACTTTGTGGTGGACTTACCCTCGTCTCGTCACTGTACCTGCCTCCTGGTTTTCACAGACCATTTCACTAAGATGGTGCACTGTGCCCCCTGCCCATCTGTACCCACAGCTAAGGAAACGGCTCAACTGTACCTTCAGCATGTCTTCCGCCTGCATGGCCTGCCCGAGCGTCTGGTGTCCGACCGGGGCGTCCAGTTCACATCCCGCTTCTGGCGAGCCTTACATCAGGCCCTCGGGACAGAGGTCTGTCTATCTTCAGCTCACCACCCGCAGACTGACGGCCAGACGGAACGAGCGAATGCAGTTCTGGAGCAGTACCTCCGGTGTTATTGCAGCTTCCAGCAGGACGACTGGGTCGACCACTTGGCGTTGGCAGAGTTCGCTTACAACAACGCGGTGAACGCCTCCACCCAACAGACCCCGTTCCAGGCCACTTACGGTTACCATCCACGGTTGTTCCCGGACGTGCTGCCGGCATCCGCTGTCCCCGCAGTGACCGACTGGCTCCAGGAGCTCCAGTCTCAGCAACAGCTATTGATGGAACAACTGCGCCAGGCCAAGGACACTTACAAGGCCCAGGCCGACCGCCACCGCCAGGTGGGGCCGGAACTCCGTGTCGGCGACCTGGTATGGCTCTCCACTCGCCACCTGCACCCCTCTCGGCCTTCGCGGAAGCTGGATGCTCGCTTCACCGGCCCCTTTCCAATCGTGGACCAGGTCTCGCCTGTGGCATTCCGTCTCCGGTTACCCTCGACCCTGAAGGTCCACCCAGTATTCCACCGGTCCCTCCTCAGTCCGGTTGCCCCGCCCGACGAGTTCCACCCAGACCGTCCACGTCCGCAGCCAGTTTTGGTTCAGGGGGAGCCCGAGTACGAGGTGGAGCACATTCTCGACTCACGATACCGCAGGGGGAAGCTCCAATACCTCATTGACTGGAAGGGGTATGGGCCCGAGGATCGTTCGTGGGAACCGGCGGAAAACGTCCACGCGCCTGCCTGCCTCCGTGATTTCCATGCAACTTACCCCAGCAAGCCTGGTCCGGCCCCTCGGTTGAGGGGGGGGCCTGGGAGGGGGGATGGTGTGATGGCCTGGGATTCAGACTCAGACGCTGAACCTGAGGGATCCCAGCCTGCACAGGATTCCCTGCCTCCAGAACCAGCAGAGCCAGGGCTGGGGCCTGAGTCTGAAGGGGACTCACCTGTGCTAGATCCTCAGGTGCAGGCATCGGCTGAGTTTGATCTGGCTTCTGATGGGGTGGAGGACTCATTGCCTGCAGGTGCTCCACTCCCCACCCAGTCAGGAGAAGCTGAGGTTGCCTCTGGGTCCGGTAACCCTCCAGCTTCTCCTGAGCTGCAGAGGTTCAGGGCAGAGAGGCGAAGGGAACTAAGTTCCCGCAGGAGGAGTGCTCGCCTCCAAGCCAGGAGAGGCGAGTCACCTCAGGATCGGAGCCGCCCTGTGCCTCGGGGCAGATAAAAGCCAGCCAGTCCCAGTCCCAAGTTGCAGGAGCAACATCGTTGCTGCCCAGTTCCTGTTCCTGGTTCCTGCGTTCCTGACCTCAGCTTTGTTACTTTGGCTTCCTGACCTCGGCTTCCTGACTTCGGCTTCCTGACTTCGGCTTTGTGACTTCTGGCTTGGACTGACCTTGGACTGGACTAGACCTCGCCTATCGGATATCCCTCGGGACCAGCACATGTTGGTTCTAACCTGTTGGGACTTCAGTCTGCGGTAGGCTCCAAACTCTTAGCAAAGTGAGGTGAAAATTTAGACTGCATGCCTGCAGCTAGCCACTGCCTGAAGGAGAGAAGTACAGGGAGATAATAATAACAAAATTAATTTTTTATTTGTACCCCGCCCTCCCCGGCTCAGAGCGGCTAACATCAGATGAGTCTGACCAACAAGGAAGCCACTTTGCACCAATTGCCCAGAGCAAAACTTATACCTAATGGGTTTGTTAAAGGTAGATAGCCGTGTTGGTCTGTCATAGTCAAAACAAAATAAAATAAAAAAAATTCCTTCCAGTAGCACCTTAGAGACCAACTAAGTTTGTTCTTGGTATGAGCTTCCGTGTGCATGCACACTTCTTCAGATACCAATGGGTTTGTGTTGTTGTTGTTGTTGTTGTTGTTTAGTCATTTAGTCGTGTCCGACTCTTCGTGACCCCATGGACCAGAGCACACCAGGCACTCCTGTCTTCCACTGCCTCCCGCAGTTTGGTCAGACTCATGTTGGTAGCTTCGAGAACACTGTCCAACCATCTCATCCTCTGTCGTCCCCTTCTCCTTGTGCCCTCCATCTTTCCCAACATCAGGGTCTTTTCCAGGGAGTCTTCTCTAATGCCGATGATAAATTTATTGATGGTAGGAGCGCTTTGACAATGAAACCAGTTGACAAGGGTTTGCTTCTCCCATAGCCACAGACTTGGCTCCCAGCAGAGATCAGGCATGGCTCTGTCTCTCCGCTGCCCAGCCTGCTTCTAGCTTCTAGCTTCCTCACACAACTCAGCTCTGGCTTTTATCTTTCTGACAGTTGAGGGATGGAACTCCCCCACCCATTTTACCTCTGGTACTTCCTTTGTCACCTTAATGACCCATGTTTAGGGGCCCTTACCAATAAATTTGTCTGGCTATGCCAGCAATTGGATCCTTGTTGGATCCAGGAATTAGAAGGAACCCAGGCACATAGACTACCTCCCCCAACTCACAACACGATGTCAGGGTTCTATATTTCTTGTACTGAAGGGGGAGATTGGACCATGGAGCTTACAATGCCCACTTCAACTTTCTGGAATTCAACATAGTGCTAAGTGGGGGATGCACAGGGGGGAACATAGTCTGCTTGTGGAATGAGTCCCCCCCCTCTCCTCTGCATGCCCCCTAAACCTGTTTTGTCTATCATCATCATCATCATCATCATCATCATCATCATCATCATTATCATCATTGGAATCATGCTATTCAGCTGAAAAGGCCAACACAATGGCTTACATACAGCCCCCCCCCATAGCTGTCAACCCTCCCTTTTTTGGCGGGAAACTCCCTTATTCCAATGCCGTTTCCCGCTGCTATCCCAGATTGTTGATATCTGTTAACGACTGCAATTAGTCTTACAGGAAAAAAGATAAAAATAAAAATAAAAAAATAAAAAAATTCCTTCCAGAAAATTCCTTCCAGAAAATTCCTTCCTTTTTCCTGTAAGACTAATTGCAGTCGTTAACAGTCGTCAACAGGTTTGCCACAGCTATCAGCCTATCACCCATTCCCACCACCCCTCTGAGTAATACCCCTCTCCACCCTCTCACTATATATAAGGGTCTGGTGACGTCTGTTTCAGTGTATCTGAAGAAGTGTGCATGCACACGAAAGCTCATAACAATAACAAACTTAGTTGGTCTCTAAGGTGCTACTGGAAGGAATTTTTTTATTTTTTATTTTGTTATGAGTGTGTATGTGTGTGTACAGTATTCAGAAATCAAGCATTAACAGTGGGCAAGCTGGGGTAGAATTCTCCCATATCTGCTAGGTTATTTAACAAATGCCACCCCATAACTGAGTTTATTTGGGTAGCTTGCATCAGGAGTAGATGAACCCACCATCAAATGCTAAAATGCAAATTCAGCATAAAAACAAACCACGGAGATTAAACAAGAGAAATACCATCAAACTGTCGCAGTGCAGGCAGATCTTTCAAACTTCAAAGTGCCCGAAACTCAGAATTCCCCAAAAGGCCTCTAGAGTCCACAAAAGCTCCTTAAAAGTATTTTTTTTTAGAAAAAAAAACTTCTAGGGAGTTTTTGTTTTAATGTGGGAGATTATTCAAAAATGACACCCCCACCTGAAACACTATATAAGCCACCCAGTTTACTTATATGTGCAGAACGAGCATTGCGTTCCTAACAGCTGCTGAAACGAAGGAGAGCTGATTCTTTTTTTAAAGAAATGACATTTACAAAACAGAACCAGAATGTTCGCAATTATATTTCTGATAAAAATAAATAAATAATACATTGGGTTTCTGAAAAGCTCCGGCAAGCACAGTTCCGAAGGAGGAGGTGGGTTGGAATGGCGCCGCGGCGGAATTAAAGTCCCTTCCTCTGTATAAGCAGCGGGAGGGTTCCTGACAGAAATAAAGTGAGTGTATGTTATATAAGTAATTTATTTGTGCATCTTGGCATTGCAGCACTAATAGGCTGGCTGCCAGGTATTCTGGGCTGCAGTTTGTCATGTCTGACTCTTTTAGTCCTTTTCAAGCAATTGAAGAAATGGCCTTCTGCAGGCTGTCAGTGACAGATACAGGCTCACTCACATAGATAAAGCTCAATTAGCTCCCGGAGAAAGCATCTTTTAAAAATGCAATGAGCTGCGCCGTGAAAGATAGGTAGACAAGTGTTACATGGAACAAAATAAAAAAATGTTAACGCGGGTGAGCAAGCTTAGTTGGGAGCCCACTCCCGCCGCTTCCGTTTCTTCACGTAGCGCACCCCGACATTATTTCAAAAACTCAGCGTGATTCACTTTTAAGGAGCTCCTAAATAAAAGTGTTTTTGTTTTAGTCGTTTTCAAGGACTTTCTTCTGTGTCTGCCTCGCTACGGAATAATCCTATAATGCATTCTTGGATACTATGCTTGCCTTCTCCAGTCACAGAACAATTGCAATTTTCTACGATTTGTTTCCTAGAGGGAGGGGAGAACTAAGGACTGGAATCTTGCGGTGTGGTGTTGGTTTTTAAGAAAATCTTTTGTTTGCTCCTCTTCCAAAAGGCACAAAGCAGTGAATGTTCACCAACTTTGATTTTATAGCCTGTCCTATACCTACACTGAGGTCCAGCGCCGAGGGCCTTCTGGCGGTTCCCTCACTGCGGGAAGCCAAGTTACAGGGAACCAAGCAGAGGGCCTTCTCGGTAGTGGCACCCGCCCTGTGGAACGCCCTCCCTTCAGATGTCAAAGAGAACAACAACTATCAGACCTTTAGAAGACATCTGAAGGCAGCCCTGTTTGGGGAGGCTTTTAATGTTTAATAGATTATTGTATTTTAATGTTCTGTTGAAAGCCGCCCAGAGTGGCTGGGGAAACCCAGCCAGATGGGCGGGGTATAAATAATAAATTATTATTATAAATTATTATTATTACTACAGCGAATTAACACTGGCATTATTTCATCTGTCTTTGCAATCAACCAGTGAACATTGTCTTTTTCAGATGGGTTAAAACCATGGCGACTCAGACAAGTGGACTCCCCCAAGATTGTCCCATGACTTTATTTATGATCTAACATGATGTCTGCTGTATTTCTTTCTATTTCTTTTGATTTTTTAAAAAATATAATATTTATTAAATTTTCTGTTTTGCAATTTAAAATACATCCTTTTACATCCTTAAAATATCAGTGACTTCCCTTATTCTCTTTCCATGCTTCATTTTACATATCTTAAATCCCTGCATATTTTACAAAAACTAAACCATTCAGTATTCCATTATTGTATCCATTAAAACTTTTTTACACTGTTAAATTTATCTTAACGCTGCCAGCATTTTCAGCTGTACACAATTATTTCCCATATATTCAATAAACTTTTTCCAATCTTCTTGAAACGTATGTTCTTCTTGTTCTCTTATTTTATATGTTAAGTCTGCAAGTTGCGTGTAATCCATCAATTTAAGTTGCCATTCTTCTTTGGTTGGGACCTCACTCATTTTCCATTTGGGGCCTAACAAAACAAGGGCCGCAGTAGTAGCATACATAGTCTTGTTTGACACGTGGGAATTTCAGTCTGAATTATCCCCAACAGAAAGGACTCTGGTTTTTTGGGGAAAGACGTGGGTGGCACTGTGGTCTAAACCACAGAGGTTTGCCAATCAGAAGGTCGGCGGTTCGAATCCCCGCGAGCTGGGACCGAGCAACAGGAGCTCACCCCGTCGCGGGGATTCGAACCACCGACCTTCTGATCAGCAAGCCCTAGGCTCTGTGGTTTAACCCACAGCGCTACCCGCAGTAAAAGGTAAAGGGGCCCCTGACCATGAGGTCTAGTTGTGACCGACTCTGGGGTTGCGGCCCTCATCTCGCATTATTGACTGAGGGAGCCGGCGTACAGCTTCCAGGTCATGTGGCCAGCATGACTAAGCCGCTTCTGGTGAACCAGAGCAGTGCACGGAAACGCCGTTTACCTTCCCGCTGCAGTGGTACCTATTTATCTACTTGCACTTCGTGCTTTCGAACTGCTAGGTTGGCAGGAGCAGGGACCGAGCAACAGGAGCTCACCCCATTGCGGGGATTCGAACCGCTGACCTTCTGATCGGCAAGCCCTAGGCTCTGTGGTTTAACCCACAGCGCCACCCGCAGTAGTATGCACTAAATGCTAAATGGACTAAACAACCTTTAAGGATTCTTCCAGTTCTATGATCAAATGGTGAGACAAATGATCTGTCTGCAAGTCGTTCTTCTCCTTAAAATACCTTGTTACCTGACACCCATAACCTATGTGTGTTTACTGGGCAGGTGGTCTTACTGGTCTTACTCCCCGGTAACTTTGGAAAGCCATAAGTTATAGAGATATTATGGTTCAGTATGGGAGGGTGCACACTGGGGCATTGATTAAATGCCGACAGTATGCACATTTCTGTCAGGAAGGATGTCAGAGTAGGATGTCACCATAAAAACGAGCATTATAGATCTTCACTGCTTTCTGATATATGTTTATTGTACAGCCTGATACAGGATAAATGATTCACATTTTATGTTATACCGGAATTTGAACTTCTGTAAATCTGATTTGGCTTGCAAGAACAGAGCTCCACCTAATAAAAATTCCCCCTTCATAAACGGTTAGCTGAATTAATGCATAAGGCCTGTTTAAAAGATTAATGGCATATATTGATGGAAAAATCAAATCTAGGTGTTTTATTTTCCCAGATTGTCGAGGACTTGACATTTCATTTGCTAGTCTTTTCAATATAGCCCCTTACAACTCACTTTATAAAGCAAAAAGAGTAGCAATTCATATTTATATTCCACATCATTTGGGGCATATCAACAGTCATATAGAGTTAAAAACAAAACCTGAAAATATTAAAATTCCTTATGTTATGCACCTATCCTAAACTTGAATTTCTTTTCTTTTCTTTTGTGGGGGGATGAATCCACTGTTAAGATTGTACGATTCTCATAAATCAGTTTTGAAGCGGCAAATTATTTATACTGAAATTAGTCATAGGAGGAAAGATAGCGTTGGAGATGCATTAGAAAATGGGGAGATAATATATGCCAAGAGTTTCAGAATGTTTAAGGGGAATCTTGTAAATTTCCAGAAGCAATGGGTGTTGTCAGCAGAAAGAATATACCAGAAGAATTTGCAATTAGGTTGGGTCCTTTTATATGTCTGCATAGAACTAAGGGTGTGATTCACCTAACAAACTCCTTCAGGGCATTTTTCCCCTCTTGGAATAATCCTTACACCATCCCTGTAAAAGTCATTACACATGAGTTCTCAACAATTGCTGGTGATGAGTTCAAGTGCGCTTTGTCACATGGTACCAGGGACTGGCTGGATGAGGAAGGGTGGTGGAAGCTGCATACCAGTATACCTGAAGGAGCGTCTCCACCCCCATCGTTCTGCCCGGACACTGAGGTCCACCTCTGAGGACCTTCTGGCGGTTCCCTCACTGCGAGAAGCCAAGTTACAGGGAACCAGGCAGAGGGCCTTCTCGGTGGTGGCACCCGCCCTGTGGAACGCCCTTCCACCAGATGTCAAAGAGAACAACTACCAGACTTTTAGAAGACATCTGAAGGCAGCCCTGTTTAGGGAAGCTTTTAATGTTTGATGGATTATTGTATTTTAATATTTTATTGGAAGCCGCCCAGAGTGGCTGGGGAAACCCAGCCAGATGGGCGGGGTATAAAAAATTATTATTATTATTATTATTATTATTATTATTATTATTATTATTATTATACCCAAGAGCCCCCCCTGGAAAGGCACAGGAGAAGATGAGTTAGATACAGGATCCTGGTGGCAGGACACTGGCCACACCTCAGAGGAGGGGACAAGTTGGGAGGTACTCGAAGCAGGAAGCTTGAAGGATCATGAAGAGACAGAAGCAGGCAGGTGGCCCAGCAAAGGGCAAGGTGACGAGGTTTCCAGTTTGGATGCAGGCTCCGACAGAGATGACAGAGGGGAGGCTGACCCTGCATCTCACCCATAGCTCCATCAAGACAGCTTCTCTGCTGATGGCTCTCCAGGCCCACTTGCTCCTAGAACGCAAAGGATGAGCAACGAGCCAGGCAGCCACAGAGATGGACTCCCGGGGCTTGACGTAGCAGAATATTACAGGGGAGGAGCCCTTACTCAGAAGGCTAGAGAGCAAAGGAGGGGCTGCACGCCAGTTCAAGCAACTTCTTCATGGGGTGGGTGGGTTGCCTTTATGAGCTTCCTTGTATTTCCCCCTTTCCTTAATAAAGAAACTAACTGCATGTTAGCCTCGTGTCTCCCTCTCTGACCTGTGAATGGCCTGCTCTTCCTCCCAGCCCCGTGACACATGGTGCGTTTCTAGCATTAGATATTAACTAATATCATTGATGGGACGCGGGTGGCGCTGTGGGTTAAACCACAGAGCCTAGGGCTTGCCGATCAGAAGGTTGGCGGTTCGAATCCCCGCAATGGGGTAAGCTCCCGTTGCTCGGTCCCAGCTCCTGCCCACTTAGCAGTTCGAAAGCACGTCAAAGTGCAAGTAGATCAATAGGTACCACTCCGGCGGGAAGGTAAACGGCGTTTCCGTGTGCTGCTTTGGTTCGCCAGAAGCAGCTTAGTCATGCTGGCCACATGACCTGGAAGCTGTACGCTGGCTCCCTCGGCCAATAAAGCGAGATGAGCGCCACAACCCCAGAGTCGTCCACGACTGGACCTAATGGTCAGGGGTCCCTTTACCTTTACCTTTTAACCCTTAGTCACCCCCTGACACTTGACAGGCCTGAGATTCTTTGTATGTGGTAGAATTTGCTAATATCACAAGGTCTCTGGGACTAAAGTAAAAAAGAAGGTTGGAAACAAAACTGATTTTTTATTAATGCATACTTGATGAGAGTTAAAGCTTACTGATTAATCTGATAAAGCACAACATTTGGTCTCAGTCTAAATCAAAATTAAGAACTTTACTTATTACTTTCGCTTTAAGCATGTTACTAAATAAACTGATTTATCCTGGAATGGCTATTATGTGAAACACTTCCAGACCCTTTCTAGGATCTTTTCCTCCCCTAAAAGGAAATAATTTGCTTTTCCCTGCCTAGCAACCCCCTAACCAACCAGCCAATCCCCTAGCTAAACCCAATCCTATTCCTTTCTGACAGTTAAATATGACAGGTTCTTTCTTTTAACTCTCAATTCCCTCCTGACTGGATGACACTCCACTCAATCCTGATTGGCTGCTGAGTCTCCAGGAGGATGACTCAAGATCTGTCTGTCACACCAGGGCTCTTGCTTTATGAAAGAGATAGAAAAATGTCCACCAACTTTCTCTACACCTGCCCTTCCTCACCTCCCCCCCAAACTATTATGCCCCCTTTCCCTTTTCTAAATTAAATAGCGCTGGATGTTGTGACCTTACCTTTTAGAAGAGCCCCAGATCATTTGGGTTGACTTCTCTTGTACCTTTCCCAACACTACTATAGTCTATTTGAGGTTAAATAATTGAATACAAGGGACGCGGGTGGCGCTGTGGTCTAAACCACTGAGCCTAGGGCTTGCTGATCAGAAGGTCGGCGGTTCGAATCCCTGCGATGGGGGGAGCTCCCGTAGCTTGGTCCCTGCTCCTGCCAATCTAGCAGTTCGAAAGCACGTCAAAGTGCAAGTAGATAAAAAGGTACCACTCCAGCGGGAAGGTAAACGGTGTTTCCGTGCGCTGCTCTGGTTTGCCAGAAGCGGCTTAGTCATGCTGGCCACATGACCCGGAAGTTGTCTGGGACAAATGTCGGCTCCCTCGGCCTATAGAGCGAGATGAGCGCCGCAGCCCCATAGTTGTCCGCGACTGGACCTAATGGTCAGGGGTACCTTTACCTTTACCTTACTTGAATACAGTATTTCAAGGGTGGTCATACTGTGGTAGCAGTTGATTGGTATTGACCAATCAGAAAAGCCTATGCAATCTCACTCCCTTCAGCATCATCCTAGCTGAGGAGGAGTGGGGGGAAACAGGACTGAAATAAAATGTCCCCAAACAGCAGATTCCAGGCCAGGTTGAATTTTTGAGTTCCAGGCCAGGTTGAATTTTAATAGGTGAGTTATAAGGCCCTACTCGGAGTGGTTTATGTCCCAAAACTGCTGACACAATTTAAACCACTGCAATGCAAATGGCGGCACTCTCATAAAAGAAGCGAGCGAAGTTTCAATATGTTGTCTACGAGCCTCAAGAACATTGAAGATGATTTATGGCCAAGTGGACTAAAAATTTAAATGCTCTTTTCCAGCAAAGGTACATTTTTCAATACAACGGCTGCAATGCATAGATGATTCTGTATTCTGCCACTATACACGCTGTGACAATATAAGCCTTTTGTGATAGGGTAACATTTGCAATCCAAGATTAAAATCTCGGAAACTTGTCAACAAAAACAGATGATAATGTGAGTGAAACTGCAGCTATCAAATACTAGTGCCTTGCAAGTAATTTCTGTAATGGTCAACAACTGGCAATTTTCTCTTCCCCCATACTCACCTTCCAAATACAAAGGAGGTGGTTCGGAGGTCATTTTAATATTTTGGGTAAGTGTTGTGGAAACCTTGGTGATGTCTGAAACTGAAGGCACAAGTCAGCTATGGAGTACAATGCAAGTCGGCGAGATATTGACCATCACACCTTGTTGACCCTCATTACAATTGAAGACCTTATCTCATCTTGATGAACAGACTGTAATACGCCCATTAAATGTGTATCAGGTAGGATTCTGTGAAACACTGTCAATGCAAAGGTCAGATATTTTCAGCTATCTATATTTCAAACAAATTCTAGGAACCTGCCTTTTTTTATTTACTCAAATCAAATAACGAAGACCTTTCCCTGCAGCCAGTGACATACCCTTAATCATAGCAGATAACAGGTAAAACTCCTTCAGGGTGAAATCTGACTGGGCATTTCATTGCATTGGTCAGTGTCAAGAGAAGGATGCACTGCCACTACAGCATAGTCTGCATACGGGCCATCATAATAAAAGCTTTGAGATGTTGAAGGAAAGTTGGCATAAGATTGTCAGAGGATAGAGTGATGTCCCTAAACAGGAGTCATCTAAGGGCTCTGCAGGGCACACTGATCCTGTCCTTTGAAGTACAGCAATACATTGATTGTCGTGTGTGAAGCCAGGTTTAAATACTACACCACATGCCCCCTTCAGGCCTTATCTTGTGAAGGGGGAACATGTGGGATGTGAAACAGAGCAGTCAAATACAACATTCCTAGAGTGGACATAAAAAGGGGATGTCTGGACCAGCCAGTCGGAACTTCCTGTTTCCTCCTGGGCTGGGACAGACTTCCTCTGCATGAGACCTGAGGTGGGTGTGACCTCACCTGGGCAGGTAACAGAATAGCTCAGGGGAGGCAGACATCTCTCTCTCTGACTCCATTCTTTGAAGAACCAACATCTGCTAAGCCTGAGATGCTCTCTTGCCTTCCAGGGGATGGAGACCAATGAAGAGAGGCTCAGTCCAAATAAGACCAAGATTCTGTTAGTGTGTGGTTCCTTTTGCTGGATATGTGGTGGACAGCTTGTTCTAGACAGGGTTGCCCTCCCCCTGGAGGACCAGGTCTACATCTTCAGGGTTCTCCTAGATCCACTACTGTCCCTGGTGGCACAGGGGACCTCATTGGTGCAGGGTACTTTCTTCCAGCTTCAGCTGGTGGCTGAGCTATGCTCCAATTTGGAGAGGGGTAACTTGACTCTAAGGGACACGGGTGGTGCTGTGGGTTAAACCACTGAGCTTAGGGCTTGCTAAGGTCGGCGGTTCGAAGGTCGGCGGTTCGAATCCCCGTGACGGGGTGAGCTCCCGTTGCTCTGCCCTAGCTCCTGCCAACCTAGCAGTTTGAAAGCACGTCAAAGTGCAAGTAGATCAATAGGTACCGCTCCGGTGGGAAGGTAAACGGCGTTTCTGTGTGCTGCTCTGGTTCGCCAGAAACCGCTTTGTCATGCTGGCCACATGACCTGGAAGCTGTACGCTGGCTCCCTCGGCCAATAATGCGAGATGAGCGCGCAACCCCAGAGTCAGTCACGACTGGACCTAATGGTCAGGGGTCCCTTTACCTTTTTAACTTGACTCTATGCTCAAGTAAACTAGGATCTCTTAACCTCTAGATCAGATTACTGCTATACAGTAAGAGGGACCCAGGTGGCACTGTGGGTTAAACCACAGAGCCTAGGGGTTGCTGATCAGAAGGTCGGCGGTTCGAATCCCTGCAACGGGGTGAGCTCCCATTGCTCGGTCCCAGCTCCTGCCCACCTAGCAGTTCGAAAGCACGTCAAAGTGCAAGTAGATAAATAGGTACCGCTCCGGCGGGAAGGTAAACGGCGTTGCCGTGCGCTGCTCTGGTTCTCCAGAAGCGGCTTAGTCATGCTGGCCACATGACCCGGAAGCTGTCTGCGGACAAACGTCGGCTCCCTCGGCCTATAGAGCGAGATGAGCACTGCAACCCCAGAGTCGGACACGACTGGACCTAATGGTCAGGGGTCCCTTTACCTTTACCTATACAGTAAGAAGGCTGAGACTGCAGTAGTGTAGAATGCGCCAGACCACTAATGGGAGTATGGGTGTAGTCAGGATTTATTTTAGCGGGGGGCGGGGAGCAGAACTGAGTTATCTGCAACACAATTGGTCAGTTAGTTAAGCATTTTTACTTAACATTTTCCCACCCATGAATGGGAGAAAAGCAGTCTGAGCCCATAACACCTATTCTGGCACTGCCTGCCTGCACATTTACAAGCCCAAGTCAAAGGGCCGGTTTTAACTGAAAAGCCCTATATGGCCCAGGACTCCAATGTCAAACAGAACGCCTCTTCGCACTTAACCGTACCAAGATTCTGCATTCATCATCTGAAGCCCTTCTCCGGCTGCCCACTCTGAGAGAGTTCAGACCGTGGGGACAAGAGAGAAGGCCTTTTCTGTTGTAGCACCCAGGTTAAGATGCATCCCTTCTGCCAGGCATTTGAGGTTATATGGTTATCATGTTGATTGCAATACCTGTGTTATTTTGCTGAGTGCATGTGTGTGTGTTGTGCCGTTGTCAAATTTGAAGGGTTTTAAAAAAATTAGTGTGTATACAAGTTTCCTAGTGTGTGTGTGTGTGTGTGTGTTTGTGCTTTTTGCCATATGTGTGATAATTTGTACATTTACTTACTATATATTTATATTTATATAATGGCAGACCTATTAGTGCACATAATCCACTACTGCCTGCGCTATTTTGTTTTTGATATGGAAGGTTATGCTTTCCATTATTAATGGCTTACCGACCGTATCTGAGCTGTTTCCTAGTGAAATGTGTTCTTCCTTAAAACAAATGTAAAGTGTTATTTGCAGGCGTTGTTGACATGCGTAAGGAATCAAGTGCTCCAGGGACACTTTAAATTATTTGCAAGGTCTTTTTACACGACCGTGTGCCGGTTTGAGCATTTTATAAATATATTTATTAACTCTCTGTGGCTCATTTATAGCTTAGCTTGGAATAAAATGTCATCCTGGCTTGAAATATTTTGGCCCTCAATGCCCATAATGCCATATTAGCAAGATGACAGCATGCCATATAACGGAAGATGGTAAAACTTGTCATTTATAAGGCCTTCCCAGGTATCTCAGCTAATATGTACATATATAAAGTTAACAGGGATAGGTTTGTTCAATCAGTTGGTAAAAGATCTGGTTTTTCGCTCAATTTATCAGCTCCTTCTTTTGTTTCTTTTTCTTTTTTAAAAAAACATTTCACTGTTTACAAGTGAAGTTACGATGGAGCTGACCATCAAAAATTAAAGTTGGTACCATAACGCCAATTAAGCTTGCAAAAATGTACAGAATGAAGAAGAAGTTATGTTGGAGATGGGCAAAAGATGGTGAATTTTTCCATATGTGGTGGACTTGCGACAGGATTAAAGTATTTTGGGAAATGATTTACAACAAACTAAAAAAGATACTAAAATATACATTTCCCAAGAAGCCGGAGGCGTTCTTGTTTGGGTTGATGGGAGATGAAATCGCTAAAAAAGACCAGAGACTATTTATGTACGCGACCACTGCAGCAAGGATCTTGGTTTCTCAATAATAATAATAATTTATTATTTATACCCCGCCCATCTGGCCGAGTTGCCCCAGCCACTCTGGGCAGCTTCCAATCAAATATTAAAACGATACAGCATTAAATATTAAAAACTTCCCTAAACAGGGCTGCCTTCAGATGTCTTTTAAAAATAGGATAGCTGCTTATTTCCTTGACATCTGCTGGAAGGGCGTTCCACAGGGCGGGCGCCACTACCGAGAAGGCCCTCTGTCTGGCCCTCTGTCTGGCTCAAAGGTGGAAACTGCAAGAGGTACCGACATTAGAGGATTGGCAGCTAAAAATGATGGATTATGCCGGACTGGCGAAGATGACAGGCAAGGTCAGGAACCAAGACGACCGGAAGTTCGTGAATGACTGGAGTAAATTTATAGATTACTTAAAAGAAAATTGTACAAGTTTAAAGACACTA
The DNA here is from genome assembly GCA_034641385.1 of Darevskia mixta. Lineage (NCBI taxonomy): Eukaryota > Metazoa > Chordata > Lepidosauria > Squamata > Lacertidae > Darevskia > Darevskia mixta. The sequence goes on from JAWWNH010000017.1 coordinate 20,641,035, forward strand.
ACAGGACTGTTGTAATTCCTATGTTGTGAGATGTGAATAATCTCTGACTGAAATCAGAGGAGGAAGATAAAAAAGGTCAGGGATAGATAAAAAAACAAAAGCGTTAGGGGCTAAATAATATTTAAAAACCGTTGAAAGGAGGGAGGGAAGTCATAGCTCGGTGGAGCTTTAAATTTATTGTATGTAATATAATATGAGGAAATTTGAATGTTAATGTAATACGAAATCAATAAAAATCGTAGAAAGCACAAAAATTAAAGCCTTCAAAACATGAAGATCAAACTCATGCACAGCAGCAGTTTTGACAATTGAGGTGGAACTGTAGGAGTTGCATGTTTTCTGGGCTGGCTCAAGACATTTCGCCGCCTGAGGCAGAGAACAAAATGGCCTTCTCTTCCACTTCCACCTATAAAAGCCTGGTGATGAGATAGCACTCTCCAGCAGATCAGAGGCAGCAGGCTTGTTTAGAGAGCAAGGATAGGCTCTGTGCATGCAAAGTGCTGTCATCTAGGTAAAGGGACCCCTGACCATTAGGTCTACTTGTGTCCGACTCTGGGGTTGCGGCGTTCATCTCGCTTTATTGGTCGAGAGCCGGCGTACAGCTTCCAGGTCATGTGGCCAGCATGACAAAGCCGCTTCTGGCGAACCAGAGCAGCGCACAGAAACGCCGTTTAGCTTCCCGCCAGAGCGGTTCCTATTTATCTACTTGCACTTTGAGGTGCTTTTGAACTGCTAGGTGGGCAGGAGCTGGGACTGAGCAACGGGAGCTCACCCCGTCGCAGGGATTCGAACCGCCGACCTTCTGATCAGCAAGCGCTAGGCTCTGTGGTTTAACCCACAGCGCCACCTGGGTCCTGTCATCTAACAGGAATGAATAGATCAGGAGGAACAGCCAGGGGCTCCTGCCATTGCCCTCCCACAATTACTGCCTGAGGTGGTTGCCTCCTCCTACCTAATGGTAGGGCCGGCCTTGTATGGACTTCTTCTGGAAAGGGCACTGGGTGAATGGCCATTCATATTAGTATACTCACATTGATTTCACAGTGTTTAATGTTTTATTATGTTTTTATATATGCTAGAAGCAGCCCAGATTGCCCCAGGTGACCCGGTCAGCTGGGTGGGGTATAAATAGTAAAACTATTATTACGGAATGGGACGTCCCAAATTTCATCGGAGAAATGTTGGAGGGTATGGACTTGGTCCTAATAAAGCCGTTACCCTAATAAAGCCGTTACCCTCCCTCCCCTATGGTCCAACATGGCTGCATTTATTTTTATTTTATTTTATGTACGATATATGTGCACAAGAGGACTTTGAAACTTGATTCTTCCCACGCTTAGTTCAATTCTATTCAGCTCGGCAACTGGTTTGATATCTTGTCACGAAGTCTCTCAATTTAATTCTAACCCTTTGGTACATACCATTTAGTTGTCAGTAAAAGAGTCTAGCAGTGACATTCCACCCCCACCCACCCCTCTTGTTGCTCAGAAAGAGGTCAGGTTAGGTCATTTATTTTCTGATCCTCTGAGCTTGGAGGAATAAAATTCGTTGGTTTAATCTAATCCTTACAAAGGCTATATTGCAGGTGTCTTGCTGTTTTTCATAGCCTTTGCTGCTCAGCAAAGGTCATGCAGATATTTGGTTAGCAAGAACCAGCTTAAAAAAAAAAGCCAAAAAAAAAACCATAAAGAAGAACAGTAAATATTTGGAGAGGAGGGAAACTAAACGAAAGAAAGTTGTGGAGCGATGCACAGCAATGGCAGTGTGGGCTTGTATTCTAGTTTCAAATGCAGGAGGAAGTGAAAATGTGAAGATGGAATTAAACAGGCCTGCCATTGTGAACCTGTTCCCTCCCCGGTATTGTTGGGCACCAACTCCCAGCCAGCATGGCTAATGGTTATGGGCGATGGAAATTATTCATGGAGAAAGAGGATGGAGAATTTTTTCCCTTCCTCTTGCATAAAGCGGGTTCTCCTTCATGGAGAGCACGTGTTGCGGTGGGGACCAACCAGTCTCCCCTCTGTTGCTGGGCGGGTTAGTTTGGATGGCCACTCCATTGATTGGACCTCTGGCTGTTACTGGGGAGATTTATATGTTGCAATTTGGTTGATAGACGTGGGATAGGAGCCTTCTTGGCTGCGTGCATCGGATCTCCCGCCCTCCCTCCCTGTTTTTAGGCCTCTGTGTTGACCTTGCTATGCCTGTCATGGGGTCGTCTGCTTTTGGGGCAGGGGACTGGTAGGATTTTTTTCCAGTTGGCTGATTGGCTGGTGCCATCTGGTTTTTTGCCTACTGCGTAGCAATTCATCACAACTAGTAAGGTTGGCGGTTAGGCATTGGTTATAAATTGGTTGATGGAGGGGCAGGTTGGCTGTGGTTGCCCCTTTAATGCTGCTGCTGCGCAGGGAATTCCGTTAATTCCCTGGGAGAGCAAGAGCCCCTGGGAGCATTAGGGGAGAAGGGCACACATTCTCTCCCCAAAGTGTTTTCCCCTTTACTGACTCCATAGGCGAATGGAGGTCAGTTCTGTCCCCAGCGGGACAGGTAGACTTAACCAATGCCTAAGCAACCACTCACATAATTTGTATTTTAATAAAGTTGTGGCCAAAAATAATGCCAAAAACCTTAAACAAAATTCCTGTGTGTTGTTTCTTTGAGGGGTGGTCTGGGAGACCTCGACATGCAACACTAGGATTCCTGGACATCCAAGCAAGCGGAGTGTTGGAAGATTCAGGACAGACAGAAGGAAGTACTTTCACCTGATCCATCTGCCTCCCCATCCATTATCTGGGGAAATGCCGCACATGAAAAAAACCACATGGTATTCAATGCCTTGTGGACATCTGAAGTTGCCTTGTTTGAAGTCAAACTTTTTGCCCCTCTGGTCCAGAACTGTCTGGTGGCCCTCGTGTAGAGCTGTGTGCAATTGGCCGCTCATATGAGTGTAAGAAGACCCTGTGGGATGAGGCCCATGGCCCATCTAGTCCAGAATCCTGTTCTCACAGTAGCCAACCAGATGCCTATGAGGAACCCACAAGCAGGACCCGGGCACAAGAGCAACAGCAACTGGTATTCAGAAGAAGTAGAGCCTTCTTCATGAATTTGTCTAGTCCTCTTTTAAAGCCGTCCAAATTGGTGGCCATCCCTGCCTCCTGGGGAAACGAGTTCCATAACTCAACTATGCAATGTGTGAAATTCTCCTGCTTATATGTTGGCCATAAGGAAGGCTGATCGCTGAAGAATTGATGCTTTTGAATTATGGTGCTGGAGGAGACTCTTGAGAGTCCCATGGACTGAAAGAAGATCAAACCTATCCATTCTGAAGGAAATCAGCCCTGAGTGCTCACTGGAAGGACAGATCCTGAAGCTGAGGCTCCAGTACTTTGACCACCTCATGAGAAGAGAAGACTCCCTGGAAAAGACCCTGATGTTGAGAAAGATGGAGGGCACAAGGAGAAGGGGACGACAGAAGACGAGATGGTTGGACAGTGTTCTCAAAGCTACCAACATGAGTTTGACCAAACTGCGGGAGGCAGTGGAAGACTGGTGTGTTCTGGTCCATGGGGTTATGAAGAGTCGGACACGACTAAACGACTAAACAACAACATATGTTGGCAAATAAATTTGGATGGTGTAGAGAAGCCTATTCATTGTACTTGTTAGAAATCTAATTTTGAGTAGTGATAGACTCTCTTGCTACTGCCGCCGCCATTATAAGGCTTGTATGCTAGTAGGATTGGTTCTCATCCCTATTTTCATTTATTTTTTCTATTTGCATGGAATATTTCAGAAGTGGTGTTTTCCCCATCTGTAGTCTGAAGTGGTTGCTCAGTCCACCGCTCTGTTCCCACATCATTCTGCTTCATGGCTATCTTTGAAAAGGCTAATTGCTGGTGATTTTAGGGGCACTTGCTTCCAGGAGTCACTTACTTCCGTCCTGCCTCAGCTGCAAAGGCCAAAAGCCCACAGACCTCACTGCAAAAAAAGACCCCGATGCATCAGTGGAATGTCAGCAGATGTTCTTTGAAAAGCTGTAGTTCTAGTTAGCAATCACAGGTGAAGCATTCCTCTGAGATATAGCCGAGAGAGGCAGGATTGACAGAGTGTTTTAATTCACTTCTTACTAACAACTCACAGAGACTAGCGAGTTGTCAGAAGACATCAGTGTAGGTTTAGGGATGGCTTTTTGAAGTTTCTCGCCCCCTTCTCCCCTCCCCTGAAATAACAAATAACGAGTTGCTTTCTTTTGATAGCTCTTTTATAGATTTTTGCAGCAGATGGATCAAAAATCTTAATGAAGATGTTTGCATACGATGAAGGCCGTGTGTGCATTTCTGTTGCAGCTCCCTGAGTATGCAAATTGGTTTCACACAGGAACATGAAAAGTAAATTTAGTGACATCTTAGGGTTCTTTGTTTTTTAATGACCAATAATGTTCGCCGTTAATGCTTTTGTTACCATCTTTGTATTCTGCAATAGGTGGCACAGGAAGATAATCGGTGTTTTCTGAAGGCAATTAAAGAGTTTATATCCAACTTGCTCTGCCTATTAAAAAGGATCTATTCTGCAGGGGAACCCATTAGCATTCAGGCAGTGTGAGGCATGTGGAAATAGACTATACAAGGGGCCTGTACATCTTTCAGAAAGTTCATCGCAAAATAGTGCAGGAAGATATATTCTCCGGCTATTGTTGGAAGGGAAGTGAGTTATTCTACCCCAGAAGTTTTTTTTTAATAATGTCAATAGGAAAACAGTTGTTTAAAATATTAGATGTAAAGCCTCAGTTCTTAGGGAAAATAGGTGTCGCTCCTGACATAACCAAAGAGATCAGGGTTTAGGCAAAGGTTTTATTGTCTGCTTTGATGCAGCTTTAAAACACATAACAATGGCTCTTTTTTAAATAGCAAGTTTCAGCTGAGAGAGCTTGATCCCACGAGTTGCTGAATCTGCAACTCTCACCCAACCGTTGGTTTGGATTTAAAAGCTGCTGTCAACCTGAGGTCACAAATGACAGCACTGCTCTTGCGCTGAACCCAAGTCCGCCTTGCAGGGAGGGAGGGGAGGGATGCAGCGATCTTCCCACCCAGGCCTCACACTTTGGGGTTCCCACACCTAGAGTCAGTCCTGCATTGGTAACCCTTGTTCTAGATTCCAGAAGGCACTCCTGGAACACAGATGGCTGCAGCACTGTATTTCTCATGACCCATACCCTCCAACATTCCTCAGATGAAAATAGGGACTGACCCTCCTGGATCCCCCCATCGAAAGAATGGGACACAGCACATGCGCTCTCCACCATCCCGAGAAAAACCTTTGATCCCGATTTTATTTTATCTTATTCTTTGGTAGATTTACAGAAAAAAAGAAGCACACACAACAAAGAATAAATTTTAGGAAGGGGCAAGATTAGACGCGAATGCACAAAGCATTCTTTTAAAATGAAAACCATTCAAGATTCCTTGTGCTCTGCTCTGCTCCCTCTTCCTTCCCGCCCAGGGCAGCCCTGCCCTCTTCCTGCCCCTCAGAGTCAATGTGTCATGCGAGGCTGGGTGTTAGGAGCCCAGGTTCCCAGCTTGATAACACAGTAAGCGTCAATAGTTAAAAGGAGGATTTATTGCAAAAACAACAGATAACTTCGGACGGCTCGAACAAAGCCTCCAGCATCATTACTCAAGATGACCCTTCTAAAGAGTCCCTCCTGGATCTACAGAAGATATTGAACTTACGACTCTTACGCAGAGCCGTCTTTCCCATAGGGCTTAGTGGTGCGTCGTGCCAGGGCGCCGGCCTCCTGGCACGTGGAGAGGTCATGAAGAGGCAACGGGATGTTCCCTCTCAGCCGCCATGGCCACCATTGCCGCTCAGGACAAACGCCGGCTCCTCCTCCTCCTTGAGCTCAGCGTGGCAGCACTGGTGGGAGAAATAGGGACATTCCAGGATCCAGTCAGAAGCCAGGATGACTTTCTTAATTCCGGGGCTGTCTCTGAAAAACCTGGACACCTGAAGGGTATGATGACCTTCAGTAGAAACCTGGTGCATCATCATACATTGCCTTCATGGCAAATCTTCCTGTTCCTCCTTCACCTTTAAAAATATTTGTCTTTTAAGCATTGCCTTGGATGCAAACAACAGTGCCAAATGCATGATTACTGCACTCCTCTGATTTTAATTACAACAAGTCCTACATGCTTGGGTGGGCATTGCAAAAGGGGAGCATTAACCGAACAGCAGAAGCTCCTAGTTTTAAGGTTGCAGGCGAGAGACACTGATGGATGAGATTCTGCAGAAGATTAAGATGGTGGGGAACTGAAGTCCTTCCCAGCCAAACTCTTATTGGATAGCAGAGATTTTGCAGGAGAGCCCCCCAGTTCAGGTTTAATTCTGACCTGCAGTAGGTAGATAAAGATGAATGTGAATTTTAAATTATATTTAATCTTCATTAAAGTAATTACCTCTCTTAATGAAGAATTTGCTGGGTGGTGGTTGTGCAATGAAGTATAACATCCTAAGTGAATAAAATCAATTTCATTTTTTTCCCCAGGCTGTTTTTGCTGTACATTAATAAACAAGACAGAAATGGTGTGTTTGCTTGGAGAGTGTGGGAAGAGATCACAGCTGATCTCAGGCTAATATTGCTTGAGCAGCGAGAGCTTTGTCCACATTACCTGCTGTTTTATCTGCGGTGTAAGGCACTTACCTGGTCTCCCCCCACAACCTCCTTTTGGTCCTCTTCTTCCCCCCTAGGTGTTCCAATCAAGGCACATTGTGGCGATATTTCACACCTAAATGAATGGACTAATGAAATGGCGTTTTATATGGTTGGACATATTTCATTCCGATGCTCTGGATTATTAATCACAAGAATATGAATTAGGCTCAGGCATGCTTATGTTTTGTAATATGTATGAAAATTGCTTATTTATTTCCATGCTGTTGCAATGAAAAGAAACAGACCGATTCTAAATGGCAATGTACTGTAGTGTGAAGCAATTAACTGAATTATGTGTGCCCTTCAGTTGGGATCATTTTTTATTAACTGTACAAACTCATAGAGACAGGACAAAAAAGAATAATAAGAAGAAAAAGAGTCGGAAGGCTTAGAGTGGGTTAACACCAACAAACCTTCCAGTGCTCAAAATGATTTGTTGTTGTTGTTTAGTCATTTAGTCGTGTCCGACTCTTCGTGACCCCATGGACCAGAGCACGCCAGGCACTCCTGTCTTCTACTGCCTCCTGCACTTTGGTCAGACTCATATTGGTAGCTTCGAGAACACTGTCCAACCATCTCGTCTTCTGTCACCCCCTTCTCCTTGTGCCCTCCATCTTTCCCAACATCAGGGTCTTTTCCAGGGAGTCTTCTCTTCTCATGAGGTGGCCAAAGTCTTGGAGCCTCAGCTTCAGGATCTGTCCTTCCAGTGAGCACTCAGGGCTGATTTCCTTCAGAATGGAGAGGTTTGATCTTCTTGGGACTCTCAAGAGTCTCCTCCAGCACCATAATTCAAAAGCATCAATTCTTCGGCGATCAGCCTTCTTTATGGTCCAGCTCTCACTTCCATACATCACTACTGGGAAAACCATAGCTTTAACTATACGGACCTTTGTCGGCAAGGTGATGTTTCTTGCATTTATGCACCACCTGTAGTTACAGGTAGGTAGCCGTGTTGGTCTGCCGTAGTCTAAACAAAATAAAAAAATTCCTTCCAGTAGCACCTTAGAGACCAACTAAGTTTGTTCTTGGTATGAGCTTTCGTGTGCATGCACACTTCTTCAGATACCAGACCAACTAAGTTTGTTATTGGTATGAGCTTTCGTGTATCTGAAGAAGTGTGCATGTACACGAAAGCTCATACCAATAACAAATTTAGTTGGTCGCTAAGGTCCTACTGGGAGGAATTTCTTTATTTTGTTATGCACCACCTGTTCCTCCAAGGATCTCAAGGTGGCGTACGTGGTTCTCCCCTCTCCATTTTACCCCCACAACAACCCTGTGAGGTAGGATATGCTGAGGGGGAGTGACCGGCCCAAGGTCATGACTGCGTGGGGTTTTGAACCCTGGTTTCCCAGTTCCTAGTTCAACACTCTAGCTGTTGCACATCCCGGGGAAAGTTTGCCAACTCATGACCACTTATGCACTGCTGGAAAAGAGGAAACACCTCACTGAAAAGCGAGGACAGAAGATGACACAAATCTACACAACATTTGCATATAATAATTGACATGCATGCAAATGTACTAACAATTACTCTAATTTAACTAGAAGCAACAGTTCATCTCAGCATGATGGGCAAGACCTTGTTCAAGTTACATGTGTGCCTTCTCAGTCTATTTGTGTATATCTGTGGTCTCTCCAGCTGTTAAATATTGATGGACAGTTTCAAGACCCTACGCTCACCCTGCTAATCATCCATTTTCTTTAAGCTGGACTTACATTGGACAGCCCTTCAGATAGAGGACAATCCTCTGTAAAGGATGACATGAACCCACTCTAATGAAGTTTAGCAGTGGTTCATTTTGACAGACAGGCGTCCCGGCTCAGTGTTCTACATCGAAAACAAGTTCAAGAGTTACGGTATATTTCTTTTAATTAAACATTGCCAGGTGTGCCATGTGCAGTCATCATGCAAAAGATAAATATCTGTATTTAGACCACAGAATTAAACTGACTTATTGTTCATTTTTTTTCTCCCTAGGGAGATAACTCTAGTTAGAATCATAGAATCATAGAGTTGGAAGAGACCACAAGGGCCATCCAGTCCAACCCCCAGCCAAGCAGGAACACCATCAAAGCATTCTTGACAGATGGCTGTCAAGCCTCTGCTTAAAGACCTCCAAAGAAGGAGACTCCACCACACTCCTTGCAGCAAACTCCACTGTCGAACAGCTCTTACTGTCAGGAAGTTCTTCCTAATGTTTAGGTGCAATCTTCTTTCTTGTAGTTTGAATCCATTGCTCCGTGTCCGCTTCTCTGGAGCAGCAGAAAACAACCTTTCTCCCTCCTCTATATGGCATCCTTTTATATATTTGAACATGGCTATCATATCACCCCTTAACCTTCCCTTCTCCAGGCTAAACATACCCAGCTCCCTAAGCCGTTCCTCATAAGGCATCATTTCCAGGCCTTTGACCATTTTGGTTGCCATCTTCTGGACACGTTCCAGCTTGTCAGTATCCTTCTAGTTATGTGCAGAGAAGGAACAGCAACAGAATTCTTAGGACCTTCACCAACAACCTTAGGCGGAATGAGGTGGCTATCTCAAAAGACAGATTTGGAGGGTGGGCGGGGTGGGGGCAGTGGGGAAGTGTTGGAGGACAGAGCTGGGCGAGACCCGCAACGTATCCTGCAGCCCCTAAACTAGCTTGCTGACTTCAGGTCAGTGTGTTAGAGGGCAATATTCCCAGTTTGGCCTGCCACCAAACTGCCGCACAACATTGCCCTGCCACTGCCATAGTCTCCCTTACCTGGGTTGTGCGGCAGTGCCCATGAAGTGGCAATGATGATGGTGAGTACTGGCAAGACCTTGAGAGGCCTCCAGTGGTAGAGGTGGTGGGGTAGGGCACTGTCTCCTGGGCTTCCGCTGCCTGAGACAGCTGCTTCACTTCGCATCATGGGTGGGCTGGCCCCGGGGACAACTGTCAGTCTGGCTGGATCTTGAACGTGAAATGGGGGTAGGTGCCATCTTGTCGTTTGGTCCAGGCAGCAAAACCTCGCTCACAAAAACCTCGTTCTCCAGAGCTAGCCCCACTCATTCTGGATAACTCTGATGTTCCCCAGCTTCACGGCCGGGGACTGGGAGGGATAAACGCCCAATGCCTAAGCCAAGGTCTCCCTACATCTGAAGTTTTAATAAAGTTGTGGCCAATTTTAACCCCATAACATAGTGTCTTGAGTCTTTATTCCACCCGGGGGTCACCTGGGGTTGGGGGGACTCCGCCTGCCCACGCAATGGATTCCTTGGTTTGGCTATTACTATTGTTCCTTATGTGTTTTTGCTGGTCAACTGTATCCCCTCCTTCTCTCTCTCTCTCTCTCTCTCTCTCTCTCACTCACTCACACACACACACACACACACACTTGATGTGTTCTGTAGTTGTTGCTATTAAAGGCTGGTACTGAAATAAATTGATATTGTGTCTGTTTTGGTGACTAATATTGTGTACTTTGCACCGAATTTCAAATGTTATCATGATGTTGTGATTGGTATTAGTTCAGTGAGTGATGCTTGCTTATCTTGCAAAGAATTTGTAATGTTGGCGTCATGCTGTTATGAAATGAACAGAATTGATAGTAGATGGCTCTTACAGTATTCTTATATGCCGCTCTTCTTGTCTTTATGAATTACGGAGATATAGATCACACACACACACACACACACACACACACACACACACACACACAGAGTAGTTACTTCTAACTAAAGAAAAAGCCATCAGGTGAGTCTATCACGAACCTCCCACATGGCATCTAGTTGGATTTAAAAATAATGCACATTTGTAATGTAAATATGGTCTAATGCTGTTGATTTCCCAGGCACCAGAGGCGATGTCAAGCAACATCTCAGTCAAATACTGAGCTAAAATGAAAACTCTGCCCCCAAATCCCAGTGTTTGCTCTTCCAGCTGCTATGAAAGCAAAGGGTCCGATAAAATATTGAAAGTGTGTCTATTACATTCTGCTTGGGTTTTCTTTTGAACATTTACAAAGTTGTGTTTTTTTCCCCTGTTCAGAGAGAGAAAATCAGCTTCTGGAAATGTTCGAAGTGATTTCCGGCTTTCTCATTTTGCTCTGGGATGCAAAGAGTGAAATGGCCTGTGCCTCTTAAACTGTCCCAGATTTTCAGACTTCTACTTGAGAGCACTTCAGGAAATGATCTATATGTGGGTAGAAAGAGTAATAAGAATGGCATAATGGAAAGCAGGGCTTGTGCGATACAACTAGTTCTCTATGTTGAGCAGTCTGCCAACATTTTGCATATTAAGAGAGCAAAATAAAAGTGTGACCTTGATTAGTTATTAATTTTTTCAACTCAATGCTAGCTTCTTAAATTAGGGTTCTGTATCCCTGGTAGCGATGGCACTTTCTGCAAATCTTGTTGCTGAGCTTATCTGCACAGATTTTTTGTTATTCCCCTTTTGCTTCTTGAGCTCAACAAGAAGCAATCTTTTTTTTTTTAACAAGTTCTGCTAAAATTACGAGCTACCGTATTTTTCGCTGTATAAGGCACACCTGACCATAGGACGCACCTAGTTTTTAGAGGGGAAAAGCCCCAATTTTTTGAGGATCAGCTCAAATTTCTGTAGCTTCTTTTGCAAAGGAGAAAAGCCCCATTTTTTGAGGATCAGCTCAAAGTTGTTGAGCTTACTTTGCAAAGGGAAAAAACCCTGTTTTATGGGGTTTAACTCACAGTTCTGCAAATTCAGGAAGCCATTTCTACAGTTTCCAGACAGATAATCTAATCAGCCAGTCACATGTCGCTGGGGAAACAGCCTCCCTCTGCAAGGGAGGCTCCCTTATCTCTCTCCCTGATCGTTTGCTGAGCAGCTGTTCAGCGGGCTTCCTTTCAACACCCCTTTCTCTCTATTTTTTTTTTTTTTTAAACCACAGAGCCACCTGGGTCCCTGGGTTTAATATTCAACAGAATATTAAACATTAAAAACTTCCCTAAACAGGACTGCCTTCAGATGTCTTCTAAAAGTCAGATAGTTGTTTATTTCCTTGACATCTGGTGGCAGGGCGTTCCACAGGGTGGGCGCCAACACCGAGAAGGCCCTCTCACAGTGAGGGAACCACCAGAAGGCCCTCAGAGCTGTGTGCCCTCGGATGGAAGCACACAGCTGTATTGAGGTAGCACCAGGTGTTGCGCCCCTAACCATTTTGCCCCTCTGGCCCCTCCCATGCTACGCCACTGGCTGGGAGGGGTGTTTCCCCCCTTTCCCCCTCTTTCTCCCAAAATATCATCCTGGATTTAAGCCTACAGAATGCTGCTGCTTCAGTCTATTGACTCATTCTGCATAATGGATCTTAGTTCAATGGAACAGGTGACACGGAATTGTGTAGGAACTCACTCATGTGACACAGCTTCAATCTCTCCCCCCCCCCCCAATCCACATGTTTCCCTTTACCTAGAGCTACCTGGAGGTAACCCCTGTTCTGCTGGAAGTTATTTCCACATTCCATCTGAGGTTCTGGAGATTCGTTCTTCTTTGCCTCCTCCTCTTCGAAGCCCAGCTCTGTTTGGAAGTCATCGTATCTTTTCTTTGATTTATCCCTATAGATAAATCTATAAATCAGCAGCAAATATGAAAAGAAAACACAACGAAAACGCACGGATCTAACCTCTTGCAAGCAGGCAGGGGATTAATGGGAAGCTTTGTGCCTCGCAAGAGGTACGCTTCTACAATGAAATCCGTCTCAGGTTGTGGGATCCCAGGTGGCCAAAAGAGAGCAATTCATTTCTGCCGGGGCAAACAGAGGTCAAGAATCATGGGGCAGAAATGTGACTTGGATAGAGTGAGCAACTTAGTGGGCATAGAAGAACAGCTAGGAGAGGACTCAAGGTATTACAGGGAGGTAGAAAGGCATCTCTCTCTCTCTCTGTGTATACACAGAAAAATTAAGTGGAAACCTATAGATGCTGTTTATTTGCTCCAAAGGCTGCCAGCCTCACCCTGTGCCAGAACTCACCGCGAACACCTCCGTTGTTCTCTTATAATAGCAATAGTGACCACCTGAGAGGTGCCGGAACTGAGTTCCAGTGACTCTGGCTGGAAAAAATCCCTGGGCTAGCGGCTGTAGTGGCATAAACTTCCGTAAATCGTGTCCTCCCTCAAAGAGGGAGGTTGTTGCGGTGCGACCTGGCAACCAAATCCTGCGTGGTGGGTGGGGTCTATTGGATAGCCACAACACCCTATTGGTAGGTCCCTCGATGCTGGGGTGTAATTCGACCAATGGGACGCTAGTCAATCGGATCGAGGGTGTCAGGGTTGCACCAGATGAGCAGGAGTGGTGGCAAGCCCCCCTAGGCGAAGCGGCAACCACGGAAGAGTCCGGAGAACTGGAGGGATTCTTACCTGAAGAAGACTGGTGGCGACACTCCTCAGAAGAGGAAGAAGCAGATGGGGAAGAGGGAAGGCCAGAACAGGAGGAGGAAGAAGTTGAGCCAGAATCAGGCCCTTGTGAGGAGAGGAGCCGGAGGGCCCCCTCCCCTCCTCCCATCTCAGCTGTGGAGCGTAGAGCTGAGAAACGGAGGGAGCAATTGGAGGCAGTTGCAGCTCGTAAAAGGCGTGGTGATGAGCTGGCTACTTAAGGAAGGCCGGCTGCTTCTCTCACCAGCACCTGCAACTGCTGTGCTGAAGCACGTGGTTGTGCCTGCTCATCCTGCTCCTGATCCCGTGTACCTGACTTCGGCTGGTTCCTGACTCGGACTGCTCCTGACTTCGGCTTCTCTTGACTGATACCTGGCTTCGGCACGCCATCCTGTTGGCGCCATAACAGAGGGACCTACATATAGCCCATGCACGTTTCCCTGACCTTCCTTTTTGGGCCAGTGCATCGGAACACCCGCCCCCTCTCCCTACTTTTAGGACTTTGCGCTTGACCTTGCTATGCTGTCGAGTGTCGTCTGTCATTGGGACAGGGGCATGGCAGAAATTTTCCCCACTTGGCTGATTGGCTGTTGTCATTTGGGTTTCGCCTGCTGCGTAGCAAATCGTCACAACTTGTAAGGTTGCGGATAGGCACAGGTTCTGGTGATATGGGTGGGGGAACGCTCTCGCCATCCCTATGCAAAGGGTATTCCATTAAAGGAATCCAGGGACTCAGTGGTTTGGTCAACCCTGAGAGGGGGTTGTGCCCGTGCCTGAGTCCAGGGGGACATCTGGGTGGTGGACTAGCCTGACCCCGGCTTTCCGCTATTCCGGGTGTTCACCCTAGGCTGACCTATGCTGGTGCCCTGGGTCAGCGCTGCCTGCCACAGTGCAGGGAGCTAGTCGAACCAGAGCCTATGCAACCACTCACTTGATGTAATCAATAAAGTTGTGGCCTAAATTCTGCCAAAAACCAAACCAAAATTTTGAGTCTTGTTTGAATTTATTTAAGGGGGAGGTTAAAGGTCATAGCTCACTGGTAGAGCATCTGCTTTGCATGCAGAAAGTCCTAGTTGTGATCTTTGACGTCTCTGGGTAATGTCCTGGGAATGTCCTGTCTCAAACCATGCAGAGCTGCTGCTGGCCCTAATAATAATAATTAATAAATAATAATAATAATAATAAATAACAACAACAACAACAATAATTTTATTATTTATACCCTGCCCATCTGGCTGGGTTTCCCCAGCCATACTGGGTGGCTTACAGCATATATAAAACATACTAGGCAGTACTGAGTAGCTGCCTGTGTTTCCTGTCGATCACTACAATGACTCACCCATGAAAAGAAAGAAAAGAAAAGGGCATTGTGAGTCTTTGTAGAGTGCATTGTCACAGTGTGTGGTTTCTCGAATTGCCCAAATTGACAATGAGTCCATGACAAGTGGTGAGACTTGTCTCACGATGCTCATTGTCAGATCACCAGGAGCCTGGGTTTATCATGCGCTGCCCATACCGTTGACTCACCACTCACAAATTCAATCGAGGGAGATGGGAAAATGTCCGTACAGGATGACAGTCTAGGTTTGGTTTTTCGTGATTCAGCTTTCGGCAGAGAATGGAGCTGCAAATATAGTTGTTTTTATAATACGCACTTTCTCCCCTGAAATTTGGCAGGGTAGAAAAATATAATATCTGAGAAGTGCCTGTCCAAACCCATGATTTGCAGTTGGCTGAACCTGACATATATGGAATTTTCTTTGTATACCAAAAAGATTTCAGATTTGACACCAAAGGAGTTTCAAATCTGACACACTAAAGCTTTTCAGTGGGCAGATTTGGGCAAGAGAATCATAGAATCATAGAAGAGTTGGAAGAGACCACAAGGGCCATCCAGTCCAACCCCCTGCCAAGAAAAAGCAGATAAAACTAGATTCCAAAACAAATGCACCCATGTAGACTTGGATGTATGCTAATGCTCCAGTTTAACGCAGGTGGTTGCACATCTGAAACAACTGGCTAAAGTTTGGTCAAATAGCAGCCCTAACACTTATTGGAGCCCAAGACCGAAAATCCAAATCTCCTGCCTGATGTAGCTATCTTACTGTCGGATGGTAGGCCTTGCAGGGACAAGATGTCTGGAGAACTGAAACTGACCAGGAAAATGTTCAGATAAGAATGGTAAATTGTTGGACTATGCTGAAATGGCAAAATGGACTGGAAAGCTCAGGAACCAAGAGGACGAAAACCCCAATAAGGAATGGGAAAAAATTATAATTTATCTTGGAGACCACTGTAAGCAGTAGAAAACATTAGCAGGATTGCAATAACACTTGTAATGTAACGAGAGCTATGGACACAATGGAGTTATAAAAAACATGGATTATTGAAAAAAATGTGCAGTAGGAAAGGTATAATAACAGAACCCATGGAGGGTAAAGTGGAAAGTGGGGAAAGTCCAGAGATTCGAAGGAATCTTCTAATTGTGGATGCGTTGTGGTATTACTATAATTTTATATTTGTAAAACCAAATAAAATTATTTTTTTAAGAAAGGAAAAGGTTGCTTGATATTTCCTACATTTACATTACATGAGATTGTCACGCTTACAAGGAAAGGGATGGTCTTCTTCAACTGTTCTTGCACAGTATCCTACAGGTCAGGGATGAGGAACCTGTTGCCATCCAGTTGTTACTGGACCACAGTTACCAGCACCATTGACCATGCTGGCTGGGGATTATGGGAATTGGAGTTTTGGCCCACCTTGAAAGCTATGAAGGTCAATGAAACTCTGCCCTGGTCTTGGCAAGCAAACTTTTTCAACAAGGGGCTGGTCCACTGTCCCTCAGACCTTGTGGTGGGCTGGAATATATTTTGAAAAAAATAATGAACAAATTCCTATGCCCCACAAATAACCCAGAGATGCATTTTAAATAAAAGGACACATTCTACTCATGTAAAAACACGCTGATTCCCGGACTGTCCGCGGGCCAGATTTAGAAGGCGATTGGACCGGATCTGGCCCCTGGGCCTTAGTTTGCCTACCCATGGTCTGTGGGGAGGGATTGCCTGGAACGCTACAGCAAACTGCATAAAGTTATTGGTCACAGTCTAACATCATTGAAATCAGTGGACATAAACATGCTTAACACAGTGTGGAATGGAGGCCCATGCAGAGAGTTTTTAGGAAAGAATGCATAAAAAATCTGGGCAATTCTCCAAAATTAGATTGTAATGACAGTGACAGCCACCACTTTCTATCAGAAAGTTGCAAAGTACGGTTGTACCTTGGATCCCGAACGCCCTGGAACTCGGACGCTTTGGCTCCCGAACGCCACAAACCTGGAAGTGATTGTTCCAGTTTGCGAATGTTCATTTGGAATCCGAACGTCCGATTGGGCTTCTGTAGCTTCTGATTGGCTGCAGGAGCTTCCTGCAGCCAATCAGAAGCCGCAATTTGGTTTTTGAACGTTTTGGAAGTTGAATGGACTTCCGGAACAGATTCCGTTCGACTTCCAAGGTACGACTGTATAGTTAAAGAACAAATGTTTCCCAGTATCTTACCATGGTTACCATGGTCTGTGATGTTAACAGTAACCAAGCTGATGTATTGAATTAGGTTTCGTTGGCCAGATCCTGACCTTGTTTGCATATTCTGTTTGCCAGCTAACCATGGCTAGCATTGGCAAAGGTGTAGAAAGTTCAGGATCCCTAAAAGAGAAAGTGGGAGAGAATAATGCTGAGAGCAGTGGGAGTATGACGAGGGGCTCCTGAACTTGCAACCATGGTTGAATATATTGAACAATTTCCCCCCCACAATCTTTTTAATCATGGTTAAAAGACTGCAAATAATAATAATAATATGTTGTTTGCACCAAGCCTAGCTTGTAGTTCAAAAGTTGATATTCGTTATTTCCTGTGGGATCATCCAAAGGGAACCAACACATTCCTATTCCAGACAATCTTCTAAAAGGCACATATTCTAAAAAGCACATTGGGATTCAAGTCCTCCGTCTACATGAAAGAAAACTTTCTATTGCTGGAGAATTGTTTTAATTAGAGCTCTTTTAAGTTTTGATTAAGTTTACCATTGCCAAGGGCTTTTGTTCCAGAATTTAAACGAGACCTTTTCTATGTTGTTCTGTTGTGTCAAATAAAATCTGTCAGGTCCCTAGGCATTTTCCTTGGTTTAGGCTTCCCCCCCCCTTTTCTTTTTTATCACTGATGCATTTCCTTGAAGGGAGAAGTTGTTATACAAAAACTGCCCCTTCCCAAAGGTTTACCAAAGCTAACATCCCTTGAAGGTCCTATTTCTTTCCCTGCCAAATCATTGTGGATTCCTGAGCTAGAAGTTCTGAATTCTTACTAAGTATAGGTGCGTGCGCTCTGTGGAGTTAATATATTGCTCAACTGTTTTCATATTTCAGCATAATTTGTCAGCAAAACGTTAAATGACATGTTAGAAATACTAGAAGGTATTTAGAGTGTGCTTTTAAAAATGACCGTATTGTTATAAAAGTCCTTTAAATCTCCATTAGTTCACGAAGAATTTTACCATTTGCAAATATTTAAAGTTCTTTTTGAATTAGAATCATAGAATCCTAGAGTTGGAAGAGACCACAAGGGCCATCCAGTCCAACCCCCTGCCAAGCAGGAAACACCATCAAAGCATTCCTGACAGGTGGCTGTCAAGCCTCTGCTTAAAGACCTCCAAAGAAGGAGACTCCACCACACTCCTTGGCAGCAAATTCCACTGTCGAACAGCTCTTACTGTCAGGAAGTTCTTCCTAATGTTGAGGTGGAATCTTCTTTCTTGTAGTTTGAATCCATTGCTCCGTGTCCGCTTCTCTGGAGCAGCAGAAAACAACCTTTCTCCCTCCTCTATATGACATCCTTTTATATATTTGAACATGGCTATCATATAGCCCCTTAACCTCCTCTTCTCCAGGCTAAACATACCCAGCTCCCTAAGCCGTTCCTCATAAGGCATCGTTTCCAGGCCTTCGACCATTTTGGTTGCCCTCCTCTGGACATGTTCCAGCTTGTCAATATCCTTCTTGAACTGTGGTGCCCAGAACTGGACACAGTATTCCAGGTGGGGTCTGACCAGAGCGGAATACAGTGGTACTATTACTTCCCTTGATCTAGATGCTATACTCCTATTGATGCAGCCTATTGAATTGCTACAGAAAGGATAAGGATTTGTGTAAGACATGGAGCAACTGTATTGATTGATTGATTGATTGATTGTAGCTGACAAAACATACCATGCCATAACTAGATGCACTAATTTATTCCTATTTAAAATAAAGCAAAAGTTCCTATCATGAAGAATATATAAAAATGCTATCCAACATAATAACATAAAGGAAAACATGGCATTAAAAAGGAAATGCAAGGCAATGAAAATTCTGGGTCTTTCATGGGAAATATAACCAAGTAGGACAAATAGACTATTTTGTATGTGGACTTTTCATTCTGTCTTAAGGACTTTGGTGGCTTATTATAATGTATGCTGCCAATGTATAACAATGCATATACAATTTAATTATATTCATAGAAGGCCAACACTGAGATTGATTTGAATACAAGCAAAGTGAATGGACGACTTTAAAATAAATGTAAAGCTTCATAAAGCTGAGCATCACCAGCTTAAGAAAAATGTTGGCGAACTTTCTAGAAGCAGGCATTTCCTTGCAGGGAAAAAAACACCAGTATTTACATTATAAAACTTACATGTCTGTGAGCATGAGAGAAAAAGAGATCAAGACAGACAATGCAGTCTTTGTGGAAAGGTCTTCCACAGCAAATTGGTTTGAGAGAGAGAGAAATTCTTACTGAAGAATGCATTTCTATGCTTTCAAATTAAGGTTACAATATAATCTCTTTGCGCTGTTTCTCCCCACCCCCTGGCATTGAATGTGAACAATAGGAAGTGTGGAACTAAAAGAATACAGCTGGCAAGTTTCAAAGATGAGATAGCCAAATACATAGGAAGCCTAACCCTCTCCAGATGTTCTGCCTGATTGTCTGAGGGCAAAAAGTGTTTAGGGGCTGGGAAGAATAAGGGGGCTGATGCTGGCTATTCCTCTCCCAGATGTTGCAGGTTTAGCAGAAAGTTCTGGAGTGGGGTGGGACTCTTAAGGGCACTTAGCTAAACATGGTTAGAAGCCTTTCTGC
Source organism: Darevskia mixta (assembly GCA_034641385.1). NCBI lineage: Eukaryota > Metazoa > Chordata > Lepidosauria > Squamata > Lacertidae > Darevskia > Darevskia mixta. The sequence goes on from JAWWNH010000017.1 coordinate 20,660,297, forward strand.
AGCCAGGAACCTTCTGTTCAGCTGATTGTGGTTAGAAGTCCCTTGAGACGTTCTTGCTCAACGAGAGGAAGTTGGGGTGAAGTGTTTGTACGCAGCACGTAATAATAGTAGTAGTAGTAGTAGTAGTAATAATAATAATAATAATAATAATTTATTTGTACCCCACCCATCTGGCTGAGTTTCCCCAGCCACTCTGGGTGGCTCCCAATTGAATGTTAAAACAATATAGCATTAGATATAAACTTCCCTAAACATTGGGAAGATTGCGGGCAAGGCACTGTGTGTGCCAATAATAATAATAATAATAATAATAATAATAATAATAATAATAATAATATAATATGCCCTTCTGACTGGGTTTCCCCAGCCACTCTGGGCGTCTTTCAACAGAACGTTAAAAACAGACTAAAACATCAGACGTTAAAAACTTCCCTAAACAGGGTTGCCTTCAGATGTCTTCTAAAAGTCAGGTGGTTGTTTATTTCCTGATGGGAGGGCGTTCCACAGGGCTGGCACGACCACCGAGAAGGCCCTCTGCCTGGTTCCCTGTAACCTCACTTCTCGCGGTGAGGGAACCGCCAGAAGGCCCTCAGCGCTGGACCTCAGTGCCCAGGCAGAACGATGGAGGTGGAGACGCTCCTTCAGGTATACTGGGCTGAGGCCGTTTAGGGCTTTAAAGGTCAGCACCAACACTTTGAATTGTGCTCAGAAACATACTGGGAGCCAATGGAGGTCTTTCAGGACTGGTGTTATATGGTCCCGGCAGCAGTCACCAGTCTAGCTGCTGTATTCTGGATTAGTTGTAGTTTCTGGGTTACCTTCAAAGGTAGCCCAACATAGAGCACATTGGTTCTCTATGCACTCCCCCCCCCCTGGTCATAGGTTCAGGCTGAGTGCTTAAATAGGGCTTCAGAAGGAATGCAAACAGGCACAATATTCTGGGAATACTTTACATCCACGTGCATCTCATCATGGTTTCCTTCTTTGAAAAAGAGCTATGATGAGCCTTGGGCCCATGCCCAATGGCTCGCCATTGCTCTTTGTCAGCCACTGGAAGAAACTTGAAAGCTTCCTCCAAATTGAAACTTGCTGTGCTTCCTCCAAATGAAAGGAACTGTGGTTTGTTTAAATTCCCTTTAGTGGAATTTTCCTACCTCCAGCCGGTGATTGCTGCTGTCAAAGTTGCACCAGGATCTGTGCAATGGGGCTATGAGACACAATTCAAAATGGAGCTTCATGCACCTGAAACGCTGGCCTTCGTTCCACCTGCAATTTCTATCCAGAAACTTTTGAGAGAAAAGGAAAATGGAGGTTGAATGGAAGATGAAGGATGCCTTATCCCAGCCCAGACTGTTGATACACCTAGTTCAAATTTGTCTGAATGGGAACAGCCCTTAGGTGTTCAGGCAGCCTTACCTGGTGATACCTGGAGATGCCAGAGAATGAACCTGGGACCTTCTGCATGCAAGGAATCTGCTGTACCACCGAGTCACAGACCTTTCCTTAAATTAAGGTGAATATCCACCAAGGAATACTTACTTATTTCTGGGTGATTGTTGTGACCAATTACTGTTAAAGAAGAGCAGTGATTCATTTTCTGCTTTAAAAACCCCCCCGAAAAAACCCGCACCACATTACAGGAAGAAATTGGGAGATGCCTCTCAATTTTCTTTTGAAAATGGTTTAATGGAAAATGGCTTTTATGTGGTTATCAATTAAACTGTGGCTAAAAGTCAATTAAGTAATAATTGCAGAATAAACTAATGGATTTATCTTGGGTAAATTTGAAATCATGTTTGAAAGCGTAGCCTTTATTACTACAGCCTTGATGTATTAAAATTAATATATCTGTATAATGGTGTTATTAAACATAAACTTTTAGTTGCCAGGATGAATGTTTCATATGACTGTACAAAATATAGGCTGTAAAATAGAGACTGTCATTTGGAGTTAATGCAAATATTGTTCTTCGTTGTTGTTTTTCAAAAGTTGGTTTGATTGGCTTTGTCTGCTGCTTTTAAAACCTCCGCAAAAAAGATGCAAATGAAGGGTTTGTAGAGCAGAATTATGTAGCAGAAATTTTAGCTTCTAAATCACCAGTGTTATCATGTGGCTTCACCAGGGTCAATACTTCCCTAAATGGTGAAAATTCGCTCCCATATACAGACTTCTGGAATGTGATTATGAGTTAACCCAGGCTTCAACAAACTTTTTCAGCAGGGGGCCGGTCCACTGTCCCTCAGACCTTGTGGGGAGCCGGACTATATTTTGGAGAAAAAAATGAACGAATTCCCATGCCCCACAAATAACCCAGAGATGCATTTTAAATAAAAGGACACATTCTACTCATGTAAAAACATGCTGATTCCCGGACCGTCCGCAGTCTGGATTTAGAAGGCGATTGGGCTGGATCCGGCCCCCGGGCCTTAGTTTGCCTACCCGTGCGTTAACCACTTATACTTCCAGCTGGGCACAAAATGGGGTGCGGGGGTGGGGAGAAATATATCTGGAAACAATGGTTCTTCTGGGACACCCCTATTCATGGAAACTGCAATGGTAGATTCCGCAATAATTCCACAATGAATTTGTTTGAAGTGATGCTTCGGTGTAAACCAGTATGCACAAGTGTTGCCTTCTGAGAATAACAATCACATTAATTACACTCAGCATTCTGGTGCATTCAAAATTATTTCTGGGACTTGATAATGGAGCAGAAGTGTCACGAGAACGCTGGTTCATATCTTGACACCACGCTGCAGTGGGTCTTTTTAGGATCTCTGAAAAGCAACTGGCAATTTTGCAGAATTGCTTATGAGTTAAAAATGACGTGCATGCAGGTAGACACATGCTGTTGCTTGATCTGAAGAACCAGCTCGGAGATTCATTTCATACAGGTCTCTAGAGTTTGGATCTTCTCTGAATTTGATATGGATGCCACACAACTCCCATGGTTCTCCTCTTCAGTGGGTACCCTCTCTGAGCATGTATGGCAGCATTTAAGGCCAACGTTCCACCGAATATGCACCTTTTCATATCCAATCTTGCCTAATGTATATATATATATATATATATATATATATATATATATATATATATATACAGTAGTACCTCCGGTTACGTAACCCTCTGGTTACATCATCAGTATGTGGATGATACCCAGCTCTACCTCTCTTTCAAATCAGAACCAGTGAAGGCGGTGAAGGTCCTGTGTGAGTGCCTGGAGGCGGTTGGAGGATGGATGGTGGCTAACAGATTGAGGTTGAATCCTGACAAGACAAAAGTACTGTTTTTGGGGGACAGGAGGTGGACAGGTGTGGAGGACTCCCTGGTCCTGAATGGGGTAACTGTGCCCCTGAAGGACCAGGTGCGCAGCCTGGGAGTCATTTTGGACTCACAGCTGTCCATGGAGGCGCAGGTTAACTCTGTGTCCAGGGCGGCTGTCTACCAGCTCCATCTGGTACGCAGGCTGAGACCCTCCCTGCCCGCAGACTGTCTCGCCAGAGTGGCGCATGCTCTAGTTATCTCCCGCTTGGACTACTGCAATGCGCTCTACGTGGGGCTACCTTTGAAGGTGACCTGGAAACTGCAATTAATCCAGAATGCGGCAGCTAGACTGGTGACTGGGAGTGGCCGCTGGGACCACATAACACCGGTCCTGAGAGATCTACATTGGCTCCCAGTACGTTTCCGAGCACAATTCAAAGTGTTGGTGCTGACCTTTAAAGCCCTAAACGGCCTCAGTCCTGGATACCTGAAGGAGCGTCTCCACCCCCATCGTTCAGCCCGGACACTGAGGTCCAGCGCCGAGGGCCTTCTGGCAGTTCCCTCCCTGTGAGAAGTGAGGTTACAGGGAACCAGGCAGAGGGCCTTCTAGGTGGTGGCACCCGCCCTGTGGAACGCCCACCCTTCAGAGGTCAAAGCGATAAACAACTACCTGACATTTAGAAAATACCTGAAGACAGCCCTGTTTAGGGAAGTTTTTAATCTGTGATATTTTAATGTATTTTGATATTTGTTGGAAGCCGCCCAGAGTGGCTGGGGAGACCCGGCCAGATGGGCGGGGTACAAATAATAAATTATGATGATGATGATGATGATGATGATGATGATGATGATGATGATGATGTAAACTTCAGGATGCGAAAGCGGCAAATCCGGAAGTATTTGACCGGCTTTCACCACATGCTCATGCGCAGAAGCGGTCCTCAGGTTGCAGAAACCTTGGGATCCGGCCAGACCTTGGGAACGGATCCCGTCCGCAACTGGAAGTACCACTGTATATATTTGTAAGCAATTTTCCCCAATATAATGCCTTTTCGCATGCTATTTTCACCAATCCCTGCAGTCTTCCACACATTTCTGCACATAATCTGTAGAAGTTCAGTTTTCAAAGGAGAGAAATTTATTTTGGGAAATGCAGAAGTGAACAAAATTGAATTTCTTCCCCACCCTTAATCAGCACACACAGGTGCATTGAGGTGGTGCCAGCATGCACAGACTGAAATCCCTTACACAAGTTGAGAATGCACTGTTACAGAATAGTGCCTGAGCAATGCTCTAGAGCAGTGTTTCCCAACCAGTGTGCCTCCAGATGTTTTGGGACTACAATTCCCATCATCCCTGACCACTGGTATTGCTAGCGAGGGATGATGGGAGTTGTAGTCCCAAAACATCTGGAGGCACACTGGTTGGGAAACACTGCTCTAGAGAAAGAGGTGTAAGACGCTCCAATAGAGGCAAAACACATAGGCCACATAGACAACTGGGAAACACTGGCCTGCGAGCGCTCCAATTGGAGAACAGCCTTTCCCAAAGGTGTCATGGGCTTTGAAGACGAAAGGGAGAAACATGCTAAGAGGAAGCCATACTTGGCAAACCCTCACTATGATCAACTCCCACCTGGAAACCAATGTCCACACTGTGGAAGGACGTGTGGATCCAGAATTGGCCTCCGCAGTCACTTATGGACTCACTGTGAAAACCATGTTTATGGAAGACAATCTTACTCGGCTACAAGTGATCGCCAAAGAAGAAGACATTGAAAGCACTATGATACCACTTTAAACAGTCATGGCTTCCCCCCAAAGAATTAAGGGAGCTGTCGTTTGTTATAGGTACTGAGAGCTGTTAGGAAGCCCCTATTCCCCTCACAGAGCTACAATTTTTAGTGTTCTCTGTGAAGAGGGATTGAGTTTTAAACCACTCTGGGAATTGTAGTTCTGGGAGGGGAAAGAAGTGTTTCCTAACAGCTCTCCGCACCCTTAACAAACTACAGATCCTGGGATTCTTTGGAAGAAGCCATGGATGTTTAAAGCAGTAACATAGCACTTTCAATGTGTGAGCGTGGCCTTAGAAAAAGGTTCACAGAAAGAAAGAGAGTTAAGCACCAAGGAGAAATAAAATTCTGAAGGGATGGGTCTGACCAATAGTTCTCCATTTCAATGATCCATCAAGTTAACCTTCTTGCCTTTCAAGAACCTTTCCTCAGCTATAGCATTGCTAAGTGAGGATTTTTTAAGCGCCAGTTCCCACAAATCATCCTGGCTGGTTACTTGGCTAAGTTGGAAAAAGCTTGACAGCTCTGACGAAATACTTCTGTGAACAAAATTCATTGGGGAAGGAGTTGAAACCATCTGTCCAAATGTAATCAATGTCTGTCAGGGAGCCATAGGCCCCCCTTTCTTTCCTTTTTTTGCAGTTGTCATTTGGATTGCTAGAGTGTAGGGGCGGAGGGGGGGGCACCTACAGCTTTTCCACAGCAGTAACAGTGACTAAAAAAAAGTCTACCAACATATATGGACCAAACCTATCAATTCTCCTCAATTTTCCAAAAGAAATTAAGCAGAAAACTGGGGGGTTTCCCTGCACTTGGGAAACTGGGGTGGGGTGAGCAGCAAGATGGGGGAAAAAAATCCTGCCCCTATGGCAGTGGATTTGCCAGCTCCATGAAAAATAAGTGAAATTGCCCTCTGTTTGGAGACTAGTTTTGTGTTCCCAACGAAAATCACAGGAAATATTTTGGTGATGTTTGTGCTGGCCCTCAATTGCATGCAATGTCATGCCTGAGCACATATACAGCATGCAGGAGTTCATTATGAGAAGCCCACCCCTTAGCCATGCCCCCAAGGAGGATCTCTAGCCATCCTGTTCTAGTTTGATGTGTGTATATGCACACGCTCACAGAACGGCATTCCACGACACAACACTCAGTTCATCAGCATTATTCTATCTACGCTTAACATCCTGGGAGCACTCTCCGTTGAAGTCTTATTTTGAGCTCTTCAACCACCGCCATGGCTTTCAGGGAACTGCATACCCTCCAAGTGTCCCGATTTTCCAGAGACAGCCCCGGAATTACGAAAGCCATCCCAGCTTCTGATTTGATGTCCCAGGATGCCCCTATTCTCCCAGCCTGCACTGCCGCTGTCCAGATCAGAGAGGAGGATGAGCTGGTGCTGGTCCTGAGAAGAAGAAGAAGAGTTTGGATTAGATATCCCGCTTTATCACTACCTGAAGGAGTCTCAAAGCGGCTCACATTCTCCTTTCCCTTCCTCCCCACAACAAACACTCTGTGAGGTGAGTGGGGCTGAGAGGCTTCAAAGAAGTGTGACTAGTCCAAGGTCACTCAGCAGCTGCATGTGGAGGAGCGGAGACGCGAACCCAGTTCCCCAGATTACGAGTCCACTGCTCTTAACCACTGCACCACACTGGCTGCGACAGCAATGGCAGCTCTGAGGGAACACCCTGTTGCCTCTCCAGGGAGGGGGGAAGAAAGGAGGCTGCCGCTGCTAAGAGCCAGCCTCACGGGATGCACTGGATCTGAGATGCAGCCAGAGGGCAGGGCTGCCCTGGGCGGGAAGAAAAGGAGAATGGAGCAGAGAGCAAGAAGTCTTTATTATTATTAATTATTATTATTATTATTATTATTATTATTATTATTATTATTATTATTATGCTTTGTGTGTCTGCACCTAATCTTGCCCCTTTCTAAAACTTACGTAGTGGGATGTGTTTTTTCTTAAGTCTACCAAAGAATAAAATAAAATAAAATCAGGATTAAGGGGTTTTCTCAGGATGCAGAGGGCGTCTTTGTTGCATCCCGTTGGTGTCATGGTAGTGGAACTTGCCTTTCTTCTGATAGGAAATGCTCTGCAGGAGGAGTGAGCAATGTCCCTATTTTCATCTGAGGAATGTTGGGAGGTATTGAGCTGTTGTTTGCTAAAGGTGCTGAGAATTGTTAGGAGACCCTTAACAAACTTCAGTTCCCAGGGTTCCTTGGGGGAAAACCCTGACTGTTGAGGTGGTATAAGAGTGTTTTAAATGTATATTGTTAACATGACCCTGGTTTGTTGCTGCCACTGGGCTTGGCTTTTTTTGTGGGGGCACTTAATTATCCCCAAATGCCCTGGCAACTCTTCCACAGCAACGGCATCATTTTATGGAATATTAACTGTATGTTGCAGCATATTAATATTGCACAGTTTGAAGCGACTGGAAGCATAAGAACCGACTCCTTTTGGAACAAATCACTCTCCAGACCCATAACAATATTATTCAAACTTTTACTAGCAGAACTCTTTAAAATAAAACAGAATACATCAAATGATATGTCCAGAGCATCCATGCTGTCCTGGATATTGTGCTGTCCTGCACAGGCTTAGCGTCTTACAAAATATAAAATAATCCAAACAGACTTAAAAGCAAAGGCCTCTCTCTCCCTCCGCAGTCTGCATTCCAGCCTCCAGGCTGTTTACTCTCCAGGAGAGCTTCATTTTACATCTTCACTCCATGGAGTTTGAGAGAAAAGACTCAAAGGCAACTCCCTTCAGAATGGAGATTTGCAACCCAACACCTCTCACGTGATCTAAGGTTACAACACTCACATGTTAGCTACCAAAGAAACAACAACCAGTTAGTTGATCATTAACTTAGCAAGAGTTCAAAGTGTTCTCCTTGGCTTTAATATAGCCCCATGGGGGAAAAACACCCATGTCAAACCTCCTGCAATCTACCTTTAGCCATTTTTCATTTCTGTGACAATTAAACCATTATACTTAGCACTGCACACATATCAACAGTGTGGGGGGGCAGAGAAAATACACAATGCATCTTGAATTGTTTTCTGCTTCTTTGCTTGCTGCCTGCTGTTTTGATCTGGCCTGCCTCGTATGCCTGTGAGTTGCATGCAGAGCGGAGTGTCCCCAGCATGGCAGAGAAATTCCTTCCAGTGCCTAAAAGAAAAGACGACTGTGATTCTCATCTGCTAAGAAACGCCTGGAAGAAAAGCAGAGGAAACTTTCAGGCATGGTTAAGTCTGCGCTGTGTCTGTAAGTGAGAAGGGAAACTCTGGAGCAGAACAAATGGCGCTTCCCAGCATGCCAGGCCAGCAGGCGGCTCCTGGATATGTTCTCCTTTTTGCCTGGAATAAAAGCTTTCCTAGGTGGAGATCGAGCAGTTCTAAATATTTCATGCCTCCTTTTCACACACATGCACACATGACAGCAGAGAAATTTCTGCCCAAGTGTTTCGGTGACTCTTCCTTTGCCTGAGTAATGAAACTCCAATTCATCTCACTGGGAATGTTCTGCTGTATTTCGCAGTGCATATTTAGAAATTATTTTGAGGTTGGCTGTGGTTACTGCAATTAAAGGTGCCTCAAGAGTAGGCACACATTGCAGGCTTAATGTTGGTTTCATGCCACCTTAACTGTCATGTCAGCTTCACCCAAGGAATCCAGAGCATTGGAGTTTGCCGAGGGGTTGAGAATTTCCCGTCATTATTTATTATACAGATTTAGAAGCTGCTTCGCAGGCAAATGCTGTTGAAGATGTGTACAATAAGATAAAACAAAACCACTCCTACAATTTTACAGACCTGCTCCCTGCTGCAAGTCCCATTTCCACCTGGCCTAGGAGGCGAGGCCCAGACTCACCTTGAACAGCCAAAAGAGGCTCCTGGGAGACTGGAGGGACATTGCTGGAATAACTCTTGGGTTGGAGCAACTGGCTAAAATAGAGAGACATTGCACATACCTCTGTAAATCAAGAAATCTTTAATAAAAATAAATTAAAATAAAATGTTTTAAGCGGTTTTAATTTTGGTTCATCTGTTTTGTTTTTGTTGGGTTGGTGTTGGTTAAGTGTTCAGTTGGGGTTGGCAGTTATTTTAATTTGGGTATAACGGCAAACTGATGATGATGATTAGTTTCTATTGATTTATTGATTCCTTCCAGTAGCACCTTAGAGACCAACTAAGTTTGTTCTTGGTATGAGCTTTCGTGTGCATGCACACTTCTGAAGAAGTGTGCATGCACACGAAAGCTCATACCAAGAACAAACTTAGTTGGTCTCTAAGGTGCTACTGGAAGGAATTTTTTTTATTTTGTTTTGACTATGATAGACCAACACGGCTATCTACCTGTAACTGGAACTATTGATTTATTGGTTTTTGATTGTTTGGGAGCTGAAACGTACGAGTTCCAAGGCTTTCGGCAACCCAGGTACGACTGCATGATCTTTTGGGATTTGTCATAACAAAGAGTTAAGTTTTTAATTAAAGCCCATAATTAAAGCATAGGAACCTGGTATTTCACAACACTCCAGGAAGTAGGTGTGTGCGTTTAGTGTTTCATGACAATTGACTTTTTTCTCTTAATCAATATCCCTGTTCTGTAATTAGGTGCAAAAGAGAATGACACTTAATAGAAAGGTCAAGTGTTCCCACCATAACATATTTCGAAGCTGAGAAGCTAGTTTTCAGAAATAACCCAAACAAGATACTTAGCAGTCTGGCAGTACTCTGGCTTTATTGGACAGCGCATCTTCATTGCAGGAACAAAACTTGATCAACGAGCTCTCGAATGAGAGTCTGTTGAAAAACATCCGGTAGGCGTACTTGGCTTCCCCTCCATAATTTGAACAGCCCTGAGCTTAATGGCCTAAACTCCTGGACTACAAACAGCAAGGCAGAATGATGGGAGTGTGTGGTTTGTGTTGGATCTTTCATTCCTCTGTGATATATGGATGTTGGCTCTTTAGCAGGGATACTTTATTTTGGCTGAACCCCACTTACATTCTCCATTACCAGCAAAGCAACATCCATCATGGCCATGGAGTACAACTGTTCCATCTTGTGGTCCAGCTTATTTCCGGACACCGTTTTAGTGTTCCATTCCCCAGGACCTAAAAAAACAAAACAAAACAAGCTGATGTTGAAGCCATCTCAAGCTGTTTCGTGACTGCTGCCTTAGTGCAGCAAACACACTCCCACATTTCTGTATTTTGCAGAGCGGTGGAGCAGCAGCCCATCTAAGATGAGCCTTCGATCTCACTGTCAGGATAGAGAAAGTTGTCACCATTGCAGAAGCAGGATCTGAGGTGATGTGAAGTGGGAACTGGAATCCATGTCCACCATACCTGCTATTCTCTGGATTTTCTTGGCCACTCTTGGGTTGGTGTCCATGGGGTCTAGTGCCAGTGTCAATATGGCTGGAGTTGCGTAGTTGTGGAAAGGAGGACAACTTTCATTGTACCTGGCCATTGGCCATGCTGGCTGGCACTGCTGGGAGTTGTACTCTGCCACATCTGGAGGATACCACATTGGCTACCCTTGCCCTATGTGCCCTATGTGGTTCAACCCACAGTGCCACCCACATCCCCATAAAGGGAGGGTAGGGAGGGTGAATCTTCAGAGCCGACTGCTTGGCTATTGTCGGCTCCACCCCCTATTTATAAATGGGGCTGGCCCCACCTCCCAGCAAGAAACTTGATTACTGAGGTTGGGTGTGAACCTCCAAAAATTAACACTGAGAGGCAAGCCAGCCCCTGTTTGCAAGTAAGCTCCCTGGGAACTGTAGCACCACGCACGATCCTGCAAAGAAGTTTTGTATGTTCCCAACAGAAGTTGAAGTCAGGCCATGTTGCAGGTTGGTTGCGGCATTCTTGACTCTCTCCCTGAAGCTTTTCTAAGCTTCTAACATGGCCTTTCTAACAAAGGACACCAAACAAAAATGTAGACTATTTAAAAAGCAGTTGCCACCATGCCATCAAAGAGAGCTAAATTATGTTCTCATTAAATTCTGTGTGAGAGAGGGAGAAAAGTCTTCCCTAAAGAAAAGGATCTGTAGTTTTCTCAGATGAAGTTTTGCCAAGTTAAGCGGCTTGGCCTCACTGTGATTACGGCAATAAAATGCCAGGGGTTTGAGGGAATAAATTTAAGAGCTGGCTGAAGAATGAAGCTAAAAGTGAGAGAAAATGCGAAGAAGAAAAGAAGAAGAAAGTCACAAAATACTAATATGCATTAGAATAAATATTTTACAATAAAGCATCCTTTTACATTTGGAGCTGAATAAAAGTTTATAGGCATTTTTGTTTTGTTTTTTTGTTTCTTGAAGATGCAGTCAGGCAGCAAACCTGTATAAACTGATAAAATAGGTCCTGGGGTTTTGCGCGCAGTCAGAAAAGAAGACAAGTGTTTTCTTCAATTAATTGGTGAAGTCTGCTTCAGTACTGATTAGTTCTGCTACACAGTAGGGAATGAGGAAGAGTGAAGGAGGACCAGTTACAAAGTACTAGAAAATGAAAATGAAGTGAGGCAGAAAATTTAAAGTGCCGTTGTTTTACTTACAAAAGTAAAATTCAACAACATTTTAAAAGGGGACCAATTTGCTTGCCATCCTCTTGCTTCAGTCATCCTCTTCTCAGTAAACACACAGCATGGTCTCGATATGTTTTCAGCCTAATTTTCTTACCCTCCTGAAGAGGCCCTCCCCCTCCCTTCACTTCTGCCCAAACAACATGGCTTCTGCTGCAGAAATGTGACGGCACGCTCAACTCCTTCTCTGAGCAACCTCCCAGCCAGCCATCATTCTCCCAAAATCGTGTGGTAAGAGAAATTAGGGTTAAACCACAGAGTTTAGGGCTTGCCAATCAGAAGGTTGGCGGTTCAAATCCCTGCAATGGGGTGAGCTCTTGCCAATCCCCGCAACGGGTCCCTGCTCTTGCCAACCTAGCAGTTCGAAAGCATGAAGTGCAAGTAGATAAATAGGTACCGCTCCGGTGGGAAGGTAAACAGTGTTTCTGTGCACTGCTCTGGTTCACCAGAAGTGGCTTAGTCATGCTGGCCACATGACCCGGAAGCTGTACGCCGAGGTTTCCATGCGCTCTGGTTTCTGTCAAAGTGTCCCGTTGCGCCAGAAGCGGTTTAGTCATGCTGGCCACATGACCCGGAAAACTGTCTGCGAACAAAGTCAGCTCCCTCGGCCTGAAAGTGAGATGAGCGCCGCAACCCCATAGTCGCCCTTGACTGGACTTAACTGTCCAGGGGTCCTTTGTTTTTGTTTTACCATACAGGTCTGTTCAGATTATTTCATATTTTGTAAGATGCTGAGCCTGGGCTGGACAGCACAAGACATTGTGTGACTATTTTTGATGTCTTAACTCTGTCTTGAAGAAAGTTCTGCCAGTAAAGTTTGAACAAGACACAAAGGGGAAAGGGAACTCTTGAATCTTTAATAGTTGCAGAGATGAGGAACATGTGACAGGACTACCTGGTTATGTAGGGATAAGGAAAGGTGAACCTGCCAAAATCCCCTCCTTTACATACAGTAACTATTAATGGTACAGGATCTTTGTCTTAGCACATGGCCAACCTTGATGATAATGATAAGTCTCAGTGAAAGAGGAAGTGGCCCCCAAAAGATAGAACACGGTCACAATCTATACAGTGGTACCTCTGGTTGCGAACGGGATCTGTTCCGGAGGTCCAGCCGCATCCCGAGGAATCCTCAACTGGAGTGCTGCTTCTGCGCATGTGCACGGTGTGGTTTAGCGCTTCTGCGCATGCGCGCGATGCATAGAGCGCTTCTGCACATGTGCGTGGGGCGAAACCTGGAAATAATAATAATAATAATAATAATAATAATAATAATAATAATAATAATTTATTATTTGTACCCCTCCCATCTGGCTGGGTCTCCCCAGCCACTTCCGGGTTTGCTGCGTTCACATCCTGAAAGATACGCAACCAGATGTGTGCGTATCTAGAGGTACCACTGTATTTCTGCTATCCATTGACCATTCAGTTTGGCATTTCCTCTTCATGCACAGCACTTTCCCTTTTTGCTTTTATCAGATTCTGTCAACTCTGCATGGCCTTTCTTAATTTAGTTCAAATTCTGGCTTGTCAATTCTCTAATGCAGACACCATTGTGCATATTCCACCCTACTCTATATATCTGTTAACTGCAAGCATAAGCTGAGAGATCTACACAGATTCAGACCAAAGGCCGGGTTCATATCAGCCCAGCTTGATCAAGTCAGATGAAAAATATGAACTGAAACGTCTGAGCATCAAGATCAGGCTTCCTCAACCTCGGCCCTCCAAGATGTTTTGAGACTACAATTCCCATCATCCCTGACCACTGGTCCTGTTAGCTAGGGATCATGGGAGTTGTAGGCCAGAAACATCTGGAGGGCTGAGGTTGAGGAAGCCTGATCAAGATCTAAGAATTGAGCAAAGGTAGAGATTGAACAACGCCCCAATATGCATTCAAGTCCCCCAATGAACAGGTTAACATAACAACACAAGCTCAAAATCCTTCACATAAAGTAATACATCTTCCACAAAAGCTGCTGCTTGCCTTCTATCACTGTGCCATTGAGAGCGTGCTCACTTATGGCTTATGTGTGTGGTACGGAAACTGTACTACCCAGGACAGGATGGGGTTGTGCAGAGTTGTTAAGGCAGCAGAGAGCATTGTTGGCTGCTCGCTCTCCACCTTAGAGCAGATTTATGCCATGAGGTGCCACAGAAAGGCACTGGACATAATGAAAGATCCATCGCATCCTGGTCACCGTCTCTTTGAACTTTTGCCATCGGGACGGAGATACAGGACGATGACAACAAGAACAAGCTGTCTTAGAAACAGCTGCTTCTCCAGAGCGATTGCGGCCTTGAATGGGAAGCCTGGACTTTGAAGTCATCTAATCTTACCTGTTATGTTTTATCATTGTATGGCTTTAATCAGTGTGTATGGTTTTAATCAGTGTTTTTGTAGTTGTTTTGTCTTTGCGTGGAGTGCCCTATCTGGGTGGATGGAGCAGCCAAGTAATTTCGTTGTCCCCGAAGGGGACAATGACAATAAAATATATTCTATATTCTATTCTACATAAACACAACCCCAAAACCAGTAGACAATCCAGCTATGTCCACAGCCATAATATCACGCAGGATGTATTGTAACTTTTGAATAAATTTAATAAAAAAGGAAACCGAAATAATAAGGACTGTTATGTCAAAGTTTAAAAAGCATTTGTTCAAGGTTTTGGAATGAGCAAAATTTTGCAACTATCAATGATGGGCAGTGAGAAAAGCCTTTTTAATTATCTATTTGAAAACAATCAAAGTCTCTCTCTCTCTCTCTCTCTCTCTCTCTCTCTCTCTCTCTCTCTCTCTCTGTGTGTGTGTGTATGTGTGTGTTGGGGTAAATTTCAGTGACATTCCTGTGAGTTGGGTACAGGGTTTGGGGTGTTTTTGAAGTAGAAATGCATTGCTCAGACTATCCCCACGGTGAGTTTGTTTGAGGAGAAAAATGGAGGTAATTTCACACCAGAGTGAGAGAGTACACTAAGACAACAATCTTACCCAGAAGCAAGAACATTTAGTGCTTCCTTGGATTTTCTAACTTAATAGCACATTCTGTGAAGGAACTTAGGGAAATGGATTTGCCAATAACTAGCAATATCGAATTTCCTCTGCTTTTTTTTTATCTTGCAATGAAAGAAAAGACATAGCAAAAGAAAAGAAAAAACCTGAAACTCAACAACAGCCATGAACCATTACCACACTTTCATAGGGTTGCTAGTTAACAAAACAGACACTCGACACCTTCGTGTCTTCTGATTCTCTCCTGTTGTGCTTATTTGGGACATCGGCTAACCTTTCCTTAACAGTTGGCAATTTGTAGATATGCCCTTAGGCCATAGCTGTCAACCCTCCCTTTTTTTGTGGGAAACTCCCTTATTCCAATGCCGTTTCCCGCTGCTACCCCGGATTGTTGATATCCCTTAAATTTCCCGGATTTCAAAGGAAGCAGCTCCTCTCCCTCCCTGCCGGCCCAGGAGGCTCCTCAGCTGCATTGCTCGGCTGCCAATAAGAAGTCTGAGACCGACTGGGGGCAGAGCTTGCATGCCTTGTGCAGCCAGACCCTCACGCCCAACCAGACAGACAGCCTGCCTGGCGTCTATGCTCTCGCTCTTTCGCTCACCGCCTCTGGAGCGCAGGGTGGCGAGGCTACTTGGTGCCATTGCACTGCTCTCGCAGCATCCCTTATTTTCAAATCCGAAAGTTGACAGCTATGCCTTAGGCAAGGCCAGTCCTCTCCTTAGGTAGAGTGAGGCAAGCACTTTAGATAATAGATGCTGCGGGGGGGGGGGCAGCAGTGGCAGACTTCTTAGCTGTTCCTCCTGAGCCCCCTGGCCACTCTCCTCTTTGGAAGATTGGAGCTGTGTGTGCCAGTGTCCCATCATATGGTACAAAATACCAGTGTACTGGAAGAAGCAAAGATCACCAGTGTTGAAGCAATGATTCTTCAACATCAACTTCGTTAGACTGGTCATGTTGTGCGGATGCCTGATTATCGTCTTCCAAAGCAACTACTCTATTCCAAACTTAAAAATGGAAAGCGTAATGCTGGTGGTCAACAAAAGAGGTTTAAAGACTGTCTCAAGGCAAATCTAAAGAAATGTAGTATAAACACCAACAATTGGGAAACACTGTCCTGTGAGAGCTCCAATTGGAGAACAGCCTTTTCCAAAGGTGTCATGGGCTTTGAAGACACTTGAACTCAGGACGCAAGGGAGAAACGTGCTAAGAGGAAGGCACGCTTGGCAAATCCACACTGTGATCAACTCCCACCCGAAAACCAATGTCCCCACTGTGGAAGGACGTGCGGATCCAGAATTGGCCTCCACAGTCACCATGTTTATGGAAGACCATCTTACTTGGCTATGAGTGATCGCCAAAGAAGAGAAGGAGGAGGAGGAGGAGGAGGAGGAAGAGGAGGTACAAAATGGACATCAATGCCTTCTTACATCCCTAGCATTCAGCATCAATCAACTTTGGATGCACCTTCAAAGGAGCTTTTCGCAACCACCAACCAGTCTGTTGGGAGCAACCGTTGTGGCTTCAAAGTGCTAGCTCCAAATGAAGCAATCCCCCCTCTGCAGGTGTCTGCAGAGAGAGTCAAAAAGCTCTGTTTGGAGCAGCTGCTTTGAAACTGAAGCGCTTGCTCCAAAAGAGCATTCCCCGACCTACAGAGAAAGAAATACTTAGTTTGAAGTGAATGGCTGGGGAGGAAGTGAGCATCCCTGGGACACTCCCTAAGGTAGCCTTCCCTGCCAGCACTGAGAGGAAGCCCTGCTTGCAAATTCACAGCCAGCAGTTCATTTTAAGCTCCAGGGTGTGAATCAAGCAATAAGAGATGGTTAATTCTTTTCTGGTTTAGATTAAAATGCAAGCTGAAGAAGAACGCTTTATGCCTGAAGGAAGCATGTCCACCCTCATAGTTCAGTCCAGACACTGAGGTCTAACACTGAGGGCCTTCTGGAGGTTCTCTCATTGCGAAAAGTGAGGTTAGAGGGAACCAGGCAGAGGGTCTTCTTGGTAGTCATGCCTGCACTGTGGAACGCCCTCCCGTCAGATGTCAAGGAAATAAACAACTCTCTCACTTTTAGAAGACATCTAAAGGTAGTCCTGTATAGGGAAGTTCTTAATGTTTGATATTTTACTGTGCCGACAATGGTCTGTATAGTTAAAGCTATGGTTTTCCAAGTAGTAATGTACGGAAGTGAGAGCTGGACCATCAAGAAGGCTGATCGCCAAAGAATGGATGCTTTTGAATTCTGGTGCTGGAGGAGACTCTTGAGAGTCCCATGGACTGCAGGAAGATCAAACCTATCCATTCTGAAGGAAATCAGCCCTGAGTGCTCACTGGAAGGACAGATCCTGAAGCTGAGGCTCCAATACTTTGGCCACCTCATGAGAAGAGAAGACTCCCTGGAAAAGACCCTGATGTTGGGAAAGATGGAGGGCACAAGGAGAAGGGGACGACAGAGGACCAGATGGTTGGACAGTGTTCTCGAAGCTACCAACATGAGTCTGACCAAACTGCGGGAGGCAGTGGAAGACAGGAGTGCCTTACGTGCTCTGGTCCATGGGGTCATGAAGAGTCGGACACGACTAAACAACTAAACAATAACAAAAAATATTTTAATTTGTTGGAAGCCACCCAATTTGTTGGAACCCAGTCAGACAGATGTCATATTAGGGTTGCCAAAATTCAAAAATATTTTGCCTTTTTTGCCTTGCCTAAGATCCAGGACAAATTTACCCTGGGTGCCATATGGCATAAAAATAATGATAATGATAGTTACTCATTACTCGCTCTCCTTCCCATCTCTGGTTCCTCAAGCATTGTGTAGAAACATCACAACCCAAGGCTTCAATGGTCCTTGTGAAATGAAACTTTTGCAAGGGCTACCATTGTTTTTTTAATTTATTTGTCCCAAGAGCCACTGCATTTACTTCCTGTTATTCATTTTTGTCAATGACATGCATCTAGACTCTGATGCAGCTTGTGTTAGATCAGCTCCTAAAAATGAATGTGGAATTTAGATGATTAAACATAGGTTCAGTCTCAGGTAAGATTTTATTGGGCCATTGACCAGAGAGAGAGAGAGAGAGAGAGAGAGAGAGAGAGAGAGAGAGAGAGAGAGAGAGAGAACTGCAAATATCTGAACAGCTGTTTTCTAAGAACAGGGGAAAATGGAAAAAAGAAATATATCTTTCTTTTGAAGCTGTAAAGATGTCACTGGATTTGAATCTGTATGTTTGCAGAGCAGAGACAGCAGAAATTAGGTTACATCCCAGCAATGAAAAGTCATGTGTAGGGTTGTGTGTGTGTGTGTGTGTGTGTGTGTAGAGGCAGTTCAAGGACACATTCCAGAGGCAAAAACACTCATGGAGGGTGTGTATTGCAGGGCCAATGAGGGGTGTGGCTAGGGAGGAGGTGTGGCCTAAGGATGGTCCTAAGGGATATCTGGATGGCCTCATCCAGTTGGTTCCTCACCCCTGTTACCTGTTTGGTCTTGCTTTTCAGAAGAGTTGTCAGATCAAAGAAGAAGAAGAAGAGTTTGGATTTGATATCCCGCTTTATCACTACCCAAAGGAGTCTCAAAGCGGCCTACATTCTCCTTTCCCTTCCTCCCCCACAACAAACACTCTGTGAGGTGAGTGGGGCTGAGAGACTTCAGAGAAGGGTGACTAGCCCAAGGTCACCCAGCAGCTGCATGTGGAGGAGCGGGGAAGCGAACCCGGTTCACCAGATTACGAGTCTACCGCTCTCAACCACTACACCACACTGGCTCTCTTCTTCTTCAAAGTCTTCTTCGGCCCTTTTAAATATTGTAGATACAGCATTGTATTATTTAGACAAGTTATATAAAGCCGCATGCCTGCTATTAATCTATTTACATTCTCCCTCTCTGATAAGACATACAGCTGAAACACTGTAAATAGATTACCTTGCCAATGTGACACTTAAAGCCAATTTAGCTCCTGTTATAAATGCACTTTGTTTAATATTTTAGCATGGTGCTCTTTGGGAGGAAAGTCAGATGATTTGCTGAAGGCTAATGGATATGGGACTTTTTTTCTTCCAACAGAGGGCAGTGTTTATTTGCTAAATAGCTGGAGGTATCCACCATCCCTGGGACTTTTTCTTTTCCCTTTCCTGGAGGTGAAGAACAGAAACAGGACACTACGGAACAGTTCTCCCATCACTGATTTCTCTGTCATTGCTGTAGCTCTGAGCATACATGTCTTCTTTTTATGGGGATTTTCAAAGATGTGAATGCAAGGGGGACCAGCACATTAGGATGTAGACACACTGTGCTCTCCCTGGAAAGTAAGAAGATCCAATATTGGTATTCTCCTCCACACCTCCTTCCCGTGTCCCTGCAGATGATAGGTTATGATCATTATCCATGAAAGTATCTCTGTGTCCTTTAGTCAATGCACACAGTAAGCAGTTTCTGTGTTGTACTTTACTTTTGCCATTTCACAATTAGGTTTAGAGGCCTTGCTTCAGATCACAGTCTGTCTCTCCTTTTTTAGCCTAACTCCACCAATTAAGTTAACAATGTGATTACTAATCATGGCCTGAGTTTGTATGTTTATTTAATTTGGATTAAATAAAATTTAATACAGCCTCCACAAAAAGAAAGAACAACAACATACATAGCATTGAATTTATAGCGTCATTTTACATAATCTAAAAACATTAATGGTCAACGTAGGCTCTCCACAGACACGTTTGCAAAATTGGTGCAAAATCCTTTGCATTTTGAAAAGGAGGGGGGACCAGGTTTCATCAAACGCATCAGAGCCAGTGTGGTGTACCCTGTTTCCCCTTTTTAAATACGTAGTCATAAAGTAAGCCATGGCAGGGTTTTTTTACCTTTGTGAGAAGTAAGACGTACCCCAAAAGTAAGCCATGGTGCCGCCATTGTTCCCGTGGCCTCCTCAGCCCCTCCTGCATGTGCAGGGAGCCAGCGAACCAGTGAGAGGCACGGGGGGAAACGCGCCTCTTGCGGAGTTCTGTCCCGCCTGCTCAGCGCGCAGGGGGAGGCTGTACCGTACCATACTGACGTAATTAAAAATAAGACATCCCCCGAAAAGAAGCCACTCTGCGTTTTTTTGAGAGAAAAAATTATAAGACGGTGTCTTAAAAAGGGGGAAAGACGGTAGTGGTTAAGAGCGGTAGACTCGTAATCTGGGGAACCGGGTTCGTGTCTCCGCTCCTCCACATGCAGCTGCTGGGTGACCTTGGGGAACACACTGACTGGGACTGATGGAAGTCGGAGTTCAACAACATCTGGAGGCCCACAGGTTGGAGGACAGATATGCAGAAATACAATTTGACATGCCGAACTCAAATTCCCCCATTTCAAAGCACGCTCAAAGTATGCTCTCACCACATTCCCTCAGCCCCTCACATCAGCATGCTTCATGCCAGCCACCAGGAAATTCAAGGTAAGAGAATGAGCCTCCAAGGGTGGGTTTCTTGTAGATCACAGCACATTTCTTTCTTTCTTAAAATACAGCCTTGTGCCTCTTGAATGAGCACCTGAAAATCAGTATATATCCTAGATCAGCAACTTTAATGATGGGTCCAGATAATTCCCTGGGAGGAAAAGCTAGCTACTCCTGCTTCTACAATGAGATATTGCTCTTTCTTGCTGGTCATTAAGAATAGAATGTTCCTTATTCTTCAGTTCTAAGTCCTTTGAGTCATGGGCTAGCAGCTCGTGTAAATTACTAGAGCACCCTTGCATTGAATGAATTTCTTTTGATTTTCACCTGCTAAGGATCAGCCAGCTGTTTTAACCCAGCTGTCATATTTTAAATGAGACGAGGCTGGAATATCTGAGTAGTTTGGAGAATATAACATCCCAGAAGATCTCCACGACGTTGTCCTCAGCTTATCATTTGACCTCAGCTTGCCATCTCAATGAGTGTCTTTCATTGAGATCCAAAAGGTACATTTGCATAACTAGTGAGAATGAGGTTAGCTATATTGTTGGAAGATCATGAGGAATCCTAAACTTAAAGTTCTATCTGATGTGTGAGATGTGTGCGTATGTTTTATTTCAGAGTTGCCATGAAATGAAAATTAAATCATCATTCAATGGGAATTTGAGGATTCCTCTTCAGATGAAGCATCTACGTAGGAGTGAAAAATGTCAGCCCCAAAGGGCCAAATGTAGCCTTCCAAGCTTCTCTATCTGACCCATAGGACTCTCCCCATACCGTACCCCCTCCTCAGCCACACCCCATCTCCCCACATCCTGCTCTGCACCATTCTATTGTGTCTTTTGCTTGGCTGGAATGTGCCCTTGAACTCCGACAATACATTTTGCTTGCCTGGATGGAGAAGAGAGAGGGAATTGTGTGTGTGTGTAAAAACTAGACTACTGTACAGAGGTAAAAATTTTAATTCATTGTCCCACCCACTTATGCCTCTGGCCACGATGCCCACCACTGACATGTGGCCCTGGAAAGTGGCCCCTCGAATTGAAAAAGTTCCTGCACCCCTGATCTAAGAAATTTCAAGGGAAGCAAAAATGAACAGTAAAATTCATGAGAGGGTGTCCCACAAATCTCTTAAGTTAGCAATCTTTGGACCAAATTCAGATAATTGTTCTCTTGTGAACAAATTTTCACAGGGAGCCAAGATTGTTTTGGAAAGGCTAAAGAAGGTATAGATTGCATGCTCAATCTGTATCTCCCCAGAACATATCTTATTTCCATCCTTGTGTCATTTTGTTATCTCTACTGTGACCACCATGAAGGCCCCTTCAGTTATTTCCACAATCATCATTAAAATCCAAGCTACCTATTTAATTCTACATGTGTGGCAAACCATAAATCCATTTCTATTAGAGGCAGCTTGTTGGTGGTTCAAATTTGCCATCAAGTGGCAAGAGCATAATCTGACTTGTTATTTATCGTGATGTTCCAATGAGTTATCTTTCAAAGCCATGTTTTTCGGGACACGTGTATAATTTGCTGGTAGTGAAGATGCCTTTGCTTATCTGCCACATTGCATTGCATTGTATCACATCACAAACCAGTACAGCAGCTCAGGTCTTAGCACCAAGCAAATGCAACATGACAGAGCTTGTGAACATATTTTAAATGTTTCATCAACACACATGCCTCCTAAAAAAGGAATTATTCTATAGCAAAGCTTGGAGATAATTTCCTTTCTGAATATGCATGGCATGCAATAGGAACAACCCACACTGAATTATGCACTTTGGACCACCATTGATAAAGTCAGTCTACCGTTGAAATCAATGAGGCTTTAAAGGTACATAAGTTCAGCCCTGAGTGCTCACTGGAAGGACAGATCCTGAAGCTTAGGCTCCAATACTTTGGCCACCTCATGAGAAGAGAAGACTCCCTGGAAAAGACCCTGGTGTTGGGAAAGATTGAGGGCACAAGGAAAAGGGGATGACAGAGGATGAGATGGTTGGACAGTGTTCTCGAAGCTACCAACATGAGTCTGACCAAACTGTGGGAGGCAGTGGAAGACAGGAGGGCAGTGGAAGACAGCGCAACCCATGTGGGTGTTAGCTCTCCTCAAAATCTAATTTTGTATCTCCTTCCCAAATTAAATCCCCACACTCACTCCATGTGAATTAATGTTAGGAAGTAACAGAGGGAGCACTAGGCTACTGGGGAGGGGTTTTTTTTAGTGCTGGAAACATGGAAGATGAGGAAATGTGGACATTGTGGAACTATCTTCTGTAGCCTAGTGATGGATGTAAAGTCTTGGTGTATTACAACATAGACAATCTAGAATGTCACAATTTTCAGTGCTAAAAGGGCAGTATTTTGAGCCATGGCTATGGAATACAACATCTTATTCATTAGCCTTCTTTAATAAGAATGGCAATCTTATTACATTAAATATTGTGCAATGCCATTAGGTTCCCAGCTGTATCAATCAAGGCAAGTAGCCTAGGGCACTGCAAGCCTCGGTTCACGAAGAGAGAGTCAAGCCTTTGATGCCACAGGCACAAAGCATATGATTCTCTGGAGGCCCTGTTTGCCTGATACACACACACACACACAGAAAAAGGTACACGAGTAATGCAAAGCTAAATTGTATTTCCTAACAGAGGAAAATTCAAGCCGCATTGCTGCTAATTAGTCAAGTTCTGTATCAGGACTACTCCCAGTGCAAGGGAAGCGAACATTTCTCCATCCAGAATGCTTCTCTATCTGACTCTGAAAGGAACCCGCTAGTTTTTCAAAGGGAAATGGGAAAGGCTTGGCCTGCACAGGAATCCATGTCCAATTGTTTGACATCAGCCGGTGCTAGAGGTCAGCGTCATTCGCTCAAGTGGATTGGCGGGTGGAGTCAGGAAAGTTAGGTTATGGACTTCGCTACCTCAGGGAATGTTGATGGCCAGTGGCTCAGGTGGCCAGTGTGGTGTAGTGGTTAAGAGCAGTAGACTCGTAATCTGGTGAACCGGGTTCGTGTCTCCGCTCCTCCACATGCAGCTGCTGGGTGACCTTGGGCTAGTCACACTTCTTTGAAGTCTCTCAGCCCCACTCACCTCACAGAGTGTTTGTTGTGGTGGAGGAAGGGAAAGGAGAATGTTAGCCGCTTTGAGACTCCTTCGGGTAGTGATAAAGCAGAATATCAAATCCAAACTCTTCCTCTTCTTCTGACCTGGCCTCTGTGGGTACCAGGAAGGCAGACCAGAAACATTGGAGGCTTATTCAGCTGTACACAGTTTTTTTCAGTATTCAGCACCTTTATTGGCATATATAAAACAACAACATGTTTATATTACATACAGTAAAAGGAAACTTCTTCGGCCTATTATGTAGACCAAGCTCCCCCAGATTTCACTTCGAAGATTCTAGACAAAAACTGTACCAAGGCTCTGGTGGTTGATGGAGAGACATCTCTCAAAAGAAACTGCACCTTGCGTTGATTATTAGGAAGAGACTCAAGCCATGAAAAGGACGTTATAAAGTCAGCACGAAGGGTGCTAAAAAGAGGGCAGTCCAAAATTATGTGGTCTAGAGAGTCAGGCATATTCCGGCCACACGTGCAGAGTCTGCTCTGGTAAGGAATGCCTCTAAGTCTTCCAGACATCACGAAGGACGGGAAGGCATTCAAACGAGCCAACATGAATACTCTGCGGTGTAAGGGAGTCACCAAGTTATAGAAATAATTGGGCATCGTTCCATGATGGGGTTGTAACCCCAGATAAGCAGGGGAACATACCGGTGGCCGGAAGGGATGAAGTTTTTGGTATTCATTATCTAACAGCCTCTGCTTGATTAGTGAAAAGATGCGAGATTCATCATAAGAGGGAATCCATTGTAAAACCTATTTGACTAAGTTTAAGAGAGATGGCAGAAAACCAGCTAAAATTATGTTTATCTTTTAATAAAAAAGTTAATAAATCTTCTGGTTCTGTATTAAAGTGAATTTTCAGCCAGAATTTAAAAGCAATAATCCAACCTCTTGTTTCTAAGAGATGCATACCCAGCTCTGCACATATCGTCAGGTAAGAGACACAATTTGGAACTCCAAGAATTTGCCGTAGGAAAACTGCCTGGACACCTTCAACTCTATTATTATAGCTGGGGATCCATAGAGGGATCCCATAGAAGAGTTGGGAGGCGGTTTTTGCTCTAAAGGCTTTAACTGCTGCTGGTACAAACTGGTTGCCATCAGTGAAATAAAAGCGTTTAATTTGAGTTGCCGAGCATCTAGCCAGATTGACTGCTCTGTCTCGGTGAGTTACCCATCTTAGATTGTAATGGAAAGTGATTCCCAGGTATTTAAAACTCTTCACTTGTTCAATTTTCTGTTTTCCCATATACCAGTTGCACGGGTGCCAACTTTTAGAGAATACCATTATCTTTGATTTGGAATAGTTAATTACCAGATGGTTCACTTGGCAGTAGTTAAAGAATGCTTTTAGGTATCTTTGTAGTCCAACTTTGGTATGTACACAGTTATTTCCCATATATTCAATAAACATTTTCCAATCTTCTCTAAACGTATGTTCTTCTTGTTCTCTTATTCTATATGTTAAGTCTGCAAGCTGAGCATATTCTGTCAACTTAAGTTGCCACTCTTCTTTAGTTGGGACCTCGCTAAGGTCTTATATATATATAATAAATGTTCATAAATGTACAAGGCAAACACATAAATAAGTATATAAACCATGTGTCTGATATAGTACAGGAGAACAATCCTGAAGACATTTTGACTCTCCCAAACTGACCTCAAATATTTCTCTGCAAGGAGGAAGGAAATGGGAAAAGCTTTCCAATTGTCTTTGGACTGTAGGGGCTTACACCTCCCTGTACATACAGTCTGGCCAGGATCTGTTAAGCTGAGCACACTATCAATATGCGTAAGAGATTCAGGAACTAAGTATTTACCATCTCCAAGGAATGGCCAGGCTACCCAGAAAAGGCAATCAGATAAGGCATTATCAGGTATCCTGGCAGACAGGAGAGAAGCAACACACTCAAATTTCTGCTGGGGACCACCTCTTTCTGTGATGTATGTATGATGTTTTGGGGGGTGGTCTTGAGCTACAGGGCAGGCAATTTCAAAAGTCTATATAAGAGCTTGCACACCAATGTTCTGGGTTCCTCTCCTCCCTCCCTGCATGGGGGACCCTGCTGCAACAGTTTAATAAAGAACATGCTTACTAGCTAGCTGCTTTGCTTCTCAATATTCTCTGGTTGGCCTCTGTTATTTTCTCCTACCAATAGAGAACCCACTTAAGGACTCTATACGGGCTCTTGGGTACCCCATAAGGGAAAGGGAGCAGTTTTCCTCCCCCCCTTACAACAGTGTTTTCCCAGCAGCGAAGGCATTTCGCTCTTGCACAACCGGATGACAACAATGACAATATTGCTATTGATGATCAAGATGATTCCTTCCAGAGCTAAGCCCTCGCACGGGCAACAGGTTGTAAGGTGAAGCCTTTTCTCAAACTGAAGCCCACTCCAAGCCCAGTGAGGCTTCTGTTTAACAGATGTCTCATGGCAAGGTTGTAGCACATCCACCCACTTGTAATAAAGCTTTTCTGGGTCATTTTCTCTGTGCCTTTATTGAATCTGACCAACGACAAGCTGGAAGGAGCAGCGAGCGCAATTAGGAGCAGCCAGGATAAGGCTGCAGAAGGAGTTGAGTGGCACGGCTGCTTTTACAAATATATTTGGGATTCAGAGTGTATAAGTTAGTGAAGATTCTTTGGTCTAACCATCCATCACAGTCACAGTGGAGTAATGCAAGTTTTAATTTATTTTTAACCTTCTCCTTGCCCTCTGCATATTACTGCTCAGCTGCAGATTTTCTTTCTCATTCCGCTTTGAGAGGCTCTCGTAACCGAGTCTATAAAACCGGCTAAATAAGACTATAGATAATATATTTGCATGCACCAACGACATAAAACCTAAAGGTCTGTGAGCAGCTGAGTTAATGTGTTGCCTTAACCAATAACACCTCCCCCTCCCCACAGCAGTAGCATAATACTAGGGCTGCAATCTTTAATCAGTTGATTGATTTGCAAAAGCTTTAGCTGGTTCATCAGTGGGGCCAGTTTTAGTCAGGGAGAAGACTTCTATCTTGGTTTTTTTAAGCCACTTGAAGTTTCATTGCATCACTGTAACAGGGGGCAAAAATACACTAATGATGCCATTTTCTCTTTGTGGTACCTTTTGCTTACTAAATGGTATTTTTTTTCCTCTTGTGCTTCATTTAACATGTCACCTTTGTTGAGATTTCTCAATAGGCGTATTTACAGAACCGTCCAACCCAACCCTTTGTTTCAAGCTGTGATAGGAGGAGGGGGTTTGGACTGCGTGGAAGTAACCCTCCACAGGAGCCTTCCTAGCCTCTCTGAGCCCTCCCTGCAAAGTGGTGCCAGCATCAATCCACTGGGGCACAGCTCTCTCTTCTGCGTAGGTGAGCAGAAATCCCACTGAGTGGGTTCCTTGCCATCAGTCAGTGGAAAGCTCTAAAATGCAGCATTTTGAGGGCAGGGAGGGACTAAATTGATCCCTGGATCATGAGCTGGCCCCACTGCCATCATGTGATGGCATCAGGTTCTATCTGGACTTGACTGTTCTGCCTGCTACCTCTACCCTCCACCCTGGCCGGCATGCTTGGCAGCTGTGGCCCCCTCATTCCATTAAGTCCACCAAACAGTGGCCAGGGTTAGGATTGTACCCATAGTTCCATTTATTTGTTGTTGTTTAGTCGTTTAGTCGTGTCTGACTCTTCGTGACCCCATGGACCAGAGCACGCCAGGCACTCCTACTCTTCCACTGCCTCCCACAGTTTGGTCAGACTCATGTTGGTAGCTTCGAGAACACTGTCCAACCATCTTGTCCTCTATCGTCCCCTTCTCCTTGTGCCCTCCATCTTTCCCAACATCAGGGTCTTTTCCAGGGAGTCTTCTCCTCTCATGAGGTGGCCAAAGTATTGGAGCCTCAGCTTCAGGATCTGTCCTTCCAGTGAGCACTCCAGGCTGATTTCCTTAAGAATTGATAGATTTAATCTTCTTGCAGTCCATGGGACTCTCAAGAGTCTCCTCCAGCACCATAATTCAAAAGCATCAATTCTTCGGTGATCAGCCTTCTTTATGGTCCAGCTCTCACTTCCATACATTACTACTTGGAAAACCATAGCTTTAACTATACGGACCTTTGTCGGGAAGGTGATGTCTCTGCTTTTTAAGATGCTGTCTAGGTTTGTCATTGCTTTTCTCCCAAGAAGCAGACGCCTTCTCCAATACAGGTCTATCCAGATGTATCACTGAGTTCAAGGAAGCTCACTTCCATATAAGTGACTATAAGATTGCAGTCCTAGTACATTTTTAGCCTACCATTCTTCTAAAAGTCCCAAGGTGATGGTTAACTTTATATCAACCCTGTAAGAGAGCTAAGACAGAGAATATCGCCCAAAGCCAAACTTGATGTGTTTGTGTTTTATATGTAGTAGATCTGCCATACTAGATCAGCTCCATACTAGATCACTACGCGTGAGTCCAACTCTCCTTCCACTTAAACATCAATAGCATTAGATGCAAGTCCAAATGTTTGACCTTTCATGCCCTGGCTGCTGTTCATGCAGCTAGGCCAGTGGGAAGAAAGAAATGGTGACCTCTCTGCCCACACAGGTCCCAGAAAGACAGGGGTGTGTCTACATCTCCCACCCTCCTTGAGTGTTGGCCATGCTGGCCAAGGTTGATGGGAGCTGGAGCTCCACAACACCCAGAGGGCCACAGCTTCCCCACCCCTAGGTGTGGTGGTGGGCTTAGAGACTTGAGCCTTGCTCATCCACGAAGTTCACAGTGGGCCAAACTAAACATAGACTTAATTGCTGCAAGCAATTATACATCTTGTTTACAAGGGCAGCTGTGAAGGGACAACATGGGGATGGGAAGCTACTTTCTTCAGTTTCCTCACTTATATCAGTATGGAACAGAGGCACCAGCTTCTCCAGAGGATCAGGGGTGCCCGACACGAAGTTGCGCAATATCCTCTGAATATTGAGGGGACCTGGTCCCTTCAAAAAATATTCAGGGGGGCAAAACGGCCTTGGCCCCTAGGAGTTGGCACCTATGGTATGGAGATCAGTGTTAGGATGCCAACAAGTCAGGGTGCTGAAGAGCAGCAGTCAGAGTCCGATAAAGCCGAGGTCAAACAGTCCGGGTCAGAAGCCAGTCGAAGTCAGGCAGCCACACAGGGGTCAGGAATAGCCGAAGTCAGTTCAAGCCAGAAGTCAGGAAGCCGAGGTCAGGATTAAGCCAGGGGTCAGAAAGCCGAAGTCACCAAGCCGAGGTCAGGAGGAAGCCAGGAGTCAGGAAGCCAAAGACACGAATACAGGAACAGGATGAGCAAGAACAACCACGTGCTCCAGCACAGCAGTTGCAGGTGTTGGTGAATGGAGCAGCCGGCCTTCCTTAAGTAGCCGGCTCATGACCACGGCTCTTACGAGCTGCAGCTGCCTCTAATTGTTCCCTACGTCTCTCAGCTCTACGTTCTACAGCTGAGAAGGGAGGAGGGGAGGGGGTCAGCCGGCTCCTCTCCTCACAAGGGCCTGATTCTGGCTTGACTTCCTCCTCCTCTTCTTCTGGCCTTCCCTCTTCCCCATCTGCTTATTCCTCTTCTGAGGAGTGTTGCCACCAGTCTTCTTCAGGTAAGAATCCCTCCATTTCTCTGGACTCTTCCATGGTTGCTGCTTCGCCTAGGGGGGCTTGCCACCACTCCTGCTCATCTGGTGGAACCCTGACAATCAGCCTTCTCCCATGCCTGCATGGCTAGGAGCCAATGGGGACTCCCCTCCCCCAAGGTTCTTAGCTGTCTCTGTGTTTATGTGCAACTCCATTCTTACCTTATCCCTTCCCACGCACTGCTTTCACAGACAGCATCAGACGCCCCTGCAATTATATCTCTGGAAAAGCAAGACGCATAGCTACCTGCAACATATCAACTACATATTCTAGTTTGGTTCTCTGGGAGCTTCATGGCTGAGGAAGTATAGAGGCTCCCTGCCAGGTTGTAATAAATTCCTGATGATGTCAGTACTATGCTAGACGCAGGTGGTGCTGTGGTCTAACCACTGAGCCTCTTGGGCTTGCCGATCAGAAGGTTGGCGGTTCAAATCCCCGTGAGCTCCCGTTGCTCTGTCCCAGCACCTGCCAACCTAGCAGTTTGAAAGCACTCCATTGCAAGTAGATAAATAGGTACTGCTGTGGCGGGAAGGTAAACAGTGTTTCCGTGTGCTCTGGTTTCCGTCACGGTGTTCCTTTGCGCCAGAAGCAGTTTATTCCTGCTGGCCACATGACCCAGAAAGCTGTCTGTGGGCAAACACCGGCTCCCTCGGCCTGAAAGCGAGATGAGCACTGCAAACCCATAGTCACCTTTGCCTGGAGTTAACAGTCCAGGTGTCCTTTACCTTTTTACCTATGCTGGAATCTGTGTGAGACAGGCCTGGGAAGAGATGCAAAGGCAGACAGGGCTTCTTTTCTTAACTATTTTGGATAACCAGGAATTTCTCAGCTATAGGGCCAAAAGCCACCTTTCTGCACCCCTATTAACAGGAGCCCTGCCTGCCTTTTTCATCTGGTGGCTCAATATAATGCAGCCTCTTCTAGCACAAATGTAGAGCCAAGTGTTAGAAGAGTCCTCTGGTGAATATAGGTCAACTGCACAACAAGATGTGGAAAGGTGTGAGCAGCTGTCCTTGAAAAATTGGGAAAAGTACTGCTGTACCCAACTGGGTAGCAGATGGCACGAGAGAGAGGGGGGGGGGAGAGAACTTGTCGAGATTGGCCTGGTTTTCTGACTTGAGAAAACACCTTCTCAAGCAGTTGGCAAGATGCTGGTATTTCCTGCTAAAAAGAAAATCTGAAGGCTTCTCCTCCCCCTTTCCTCAAAAACAGATAACTGATATCACCAGAAGCAAAGAACAGTAATAAATGAAACAAGAACTTCTCCGAAGAATGATTTCAACCAAACCCACATGTAGGTAATTGAATGACAATGTTATGTTTGTTAAATATGCATATATTTCCACTTCAGGAAGTTGAGCTAGTTCAGGAAGTTCGGTCTCTAGATGGAGCTGTAGCACCTCAATAATATTCATGAAGATAAATTTTGTTAGTATTGATTCCCTCTCCCCAACCCCATCCGCTCCCAGTTTCTCCATTCAAGTCTCTTTACAACTATGCATTAGCTCATGTTTCATAGCTGTAGACAATATTTGATTTTCTCCTTTTAGATTTTTCTTTTGTCCTTCTCTTTTCTGGGCAACCATACACCCTAAGAACATAAGTTAATACAACTACCTATCGTGTGTGTGTGTGTGTGTGTGTGTGTGTGTGTGTGTGTGTGTTAACACACACCCACCCACACCCACACCCACACCCACCCACACCCACACACCCACACACCCACACCCACCCACACCCAAGTGAATCCCAGGATGGTTACAAAACCAAGAGAAACAAAATACAATAAAAGCAGGTGGAAGCTTCATGGTTGATTGGCAGACAGGAATACAAAATATAGAATACTCCAAGGACAGAAGTTAGGCAGGGATGGGGCAGGGCAGGGTCATAGCTCAATGGTTGGTCATCTGTTTTACAAGGGTTTCCGACCCCAATTTTGTTAACATCAGCAACAAGAAAGTGACTTTCTCCCCACCCAAATTAGACTACTGAACTAAAGAGAGCTAACTAGGAGTGGATTTTTGTGTTTAATGACTGGGAGCTCAGTTCTGGAACCGAAAGCAATTTCCTAGGCTCAGTCTGTGCTTAGAATGTGCCAGTTCCTTGATTCTATCTGTATGTCTTTTGCCACCAGCCTCTAAGTCAGTGATGGCTAACCTTGACACTCCAGATGTTTTGGGACTACAACTCCCATCATCCCTGACCACTGGTCCTGTTAGCTAGGGATGATGGGAGTTGTAGTTCCAAAACATCTGGAGTGTCAAGGTTAGCCATCACTGCTCTAAGTGGTTGGTCTTGGGGTTCTAGCACAGAAGCGAAATAGATCCGGCAAGCCTGCAATCTGCTCAGCCCTGCTCTCCTCGGTTCTTCCACCCCTGAGGTGCTGCCCTCAGCTGGGTGCCCCGGTCCAAATCCCTGCAGGAAAACAGCAAAGAAGAAGCTCGATGCTCGACTGATAGGCAAGAGAATGAAACAGAAAACCGTTCCCCCCAGGAAGATAGCTAAGAACCAATAAAGCAGACTGAAAAGACGCACAAGCCCTTTAAAATGTCAGAGTAAACAAGAAAGTCTTCACCTGGACCTTTAATCATTATAATGCCAATTGTGAGGGTAATCCAAAGTTAGGAGGCCACCACAGAAAAGGCCCTGCTCTGTACCTTGGCCTCTGTTCCATTGCAGTCTGTGGCTTGGCTTGCTGCCGCAGGGGTCAACTGGATCTATTTATTCTGCACCCACCTTTTTCAAGGGCACTTCCTCCTTGGTTGAATGAATGAATGAATCTTTATTTGCGTCAGCCATCGGCCATAGCAATGAAACAACAGTACGATATATAAAGAATAGAAATAAAAAGTCAATTATATAAAATACATTTTAGGGTTTTGAATCAATAGTCAAATAGTGGGTCTTATTCCGATTGCCCCAGCTAAAAACCTTGCAACCTTTGCTGTCACCTGCTCATCTTGATCTGCCAAGGGAAATGACACTGTGGCAGTGGTTGGGCGACCTGGAATGGACAATAAAAGAGGGGTGATAATCTCATTCCTCAAGTCTTTATAAAGAGTGCAAGCCAGAAGGGCATGCACTACCGATTCAGTACTGCCTTCTCCACAGGGACATAAGCGTTTTTCGTGTGGAATCTGTTGGAATCGTCCCTCAAGTACAGCCGAGGGCAAGACATTCAATCTTGCAAGAGTAAAAGCGCGTCTATATTTTAGAATTGCTAGGTTATGCACATAGGGTGCCAGAGAGTCAAAATGGGAAGGTGGAAAATAGTCATATCATGGGCAAAATTTCCTTATTGTGGCCAAGTTGTTCTGACGCTCGATATCATTTAGGCACTGACAAATTAGACTGTTTGCTTTACTAAAACCCAAGGTGAGTAGCTGTTGTGGTGATAAACCACAAGAGTGAAGTTTTTGATAGACAATTTTAGTCCAGGGGCTCTTGTGACAATCTTGCAGCACTAGGGATATTAGACCAGGGGGATTTGAGTTTAGGCGAAGGCAATAGGTAAGTGTCCTACGCCAGATCCTTCTTGGTTGTTGCATGTGGCATGCCATGGTTTTGTGGCTTGTGTTCTCTGGCTCCATGTGGAAGCAACAATACAAAGAGGTTACAGAACGGTGGTGGTTTTTTCCCTCCCCATCTCTTTCGATCCCTTCTCACAGCTTGGCACCAGGCAGTCATGTAACGGCAAGAGCGCATCAGATTGGCTGCACTGTACCGCAAGCATCAAGCTCCCCAGTGAGCACCAGTCATGTGCTGTGTTGCGATGCTGGGAAAACAGCAGTACCCCAGTGACATCACCACATGAGGCACTATTGCCATCTCATGAGTAAATTATTCCGGATATCTCTTAACGGCCTTGGCTGGTTATAAGGGATGACTTCCAATCATCGTGGGAAAAAGAGACTTTAGACGAAGTTCAGACTTGCGGACTGTCACATCTCTTCCTGGAATCTATGACATTCAGTCAAGCTAAATTTGTGATCTCTCAAAGACTGAGGGACATTGCTAGACAAGAGGACATTGCCCGTGTGAAACCGGGGATGTTTTGGGGGGATCAGATATTCCAGATTTCACCGGCCCCTTATCTGGCGGAAATCCATTATGTGGAATACCATAGACTCCTCACAGCCGCTAGGTTAAACGTTCTGGATATGGCAGTTTTGTGGGGAAGATATAGGGGAGTTCCATATGTTCTGAGATTTTGTCCCTGTGCCCTGGGAACGGTTGAATCAACCGAACATATTCTTTTGACCTGCCCATTTTATGTAGATCTTAGACAAAGACTGATAGCTCCACTCTTATGCCAACTTAACCTAGTAGACAGAGAAAGACAGGTTTTGTTTTTGCTGAGCAATTTTACTGGTACCACAACCCTCTTGGTGGCAAAATTTCTTTTTTTTTTTGGCCTTTAAACGCCGTAAGGTTACAATTGACAGTATTGACATGGGTCTAAATGTATAATCTGCTTCTCATTGTATGTTTTAGTGTAAAGCTTTCCGAGATGTTTAGACGTTTTAAATTTTTGTATGGATAATGATTGTGCTCTGACTGATGGTTGAATAAACTATTGTATTGTAACTGGTTATAACAAACCTAGGGAACACCTGAACTCTCCTTTGAGGGTCTGTGTTTAATCCCAGCTTTGACACCAATTTCCGCTCCCAATTTTGGACACTTGGTTATGCTTAAAACTTGAATCAGGAAGCAAGCTTGCGACAGTTCCTGTGCAGCTCTGGATTATGGCAGTGCTCTGACATCTCCCCATTTTGCTCCCAGAGGCATTATATAGCTTAATATACTAATGTTTGGAAAGACTGAAATGGAAGGAGCTGTAAAGAAGAGGAGTCCTGTAGTAAGGAATGTTGACATTTGTTGGCTAAAGAGAAATGAGGTTTCTGTGACAGCCCATTTATTAGCCGCCCGTTCG
Source organism: Darevskia mixta (assembly GCA_034641385.1). Taxonomy (NCBI): domain Eukaryota; kingdom Metazoa; phylum Chordata; class Lepidosauria; order Squamata; family Lacertidae; genus Darevskia; species Darevskia mixta. The sequence goes on from JAWWNH010000017.1 coordinate 20,694,080, forward strand.
GAAGTGTAATAATCACCTGTAAAGGAATGTCGAGATTCAGTTCACGAGCGCTGCCTGAAGCAAAAAGATGGCAAAGTAAAAAGATCCATCAAATAACTTTCATTCATTTCTGCAATCATGTCTTATGCCCAGACTCTTTGGCTGATTCCTATCAGGGGTTTAAGCACAGAGGGAAAAAATCAATACGTCCAACTTTTTCTTTCTCATTTGTATATTCTGTTTGTCCTCCCTATTTTCCGTGACCTTAGAGAAGCCTTGGGAAGATGATCTACGACTGTTCCCCGACGCTTCTCTAAACCAACTTATAGCACAATCCTAGCCTTTGCTACTCAGAATCAAGTCTTACGGAATTCAGTGGGGCCTACTCTCAGGTAAACGGGGTTTGGATTGCAGCTATAATTGCCTTTTTTTGCCGTGTGGCAATTTTAAAAGTGTTTGCATGAAACTTCAAGAGAGAAATAAAAGGAGGCGGAGAGAGAGAGAAGACGGATCAAAACTCAAAACATGTTGTGAAAATGGGAAGAAATGAAAACTGGAAAAATGAGAGAAACGGAAACCCACAGATGCCTGCAGTAGAAGAAACTGGAATAAAACAGCACAGAACAATGCAAATTCTTAGCAAGGGGGTTATTCTTCGGTAATGAGATCAGTTTCACCTACAATTGGGAAAGAACTTCAGTTCAGTTCTATTTAAGAGCAAGCCTACCTAATTTCCTGAAACAACACATGAATCGAAACTTAGCCATTCTTCAGAATTCACACTCCTCTGAATTTTGCAATGCACTTTTCCACATGCAGTGTGCATATATTGGTGAATTTTCTTTTGAAAATGTATTTGGGAAAATGGCTTGTAATAATGTGTATATTAGCCAATTGCACACAATAATGCTTATGTTAGGATAAATGCACCCCAAATGGCTGATGGAATGTTTAGATGAGGATTATTATTATTATTATTATTATTATTATTATTATTATATAACAAACTGATGTGGAAATATGGAGAACTGACCTTATGGTTGGAAAAATGAGAAACCCAGAAAAGCCCAAATCGACAGATTCACTCCTCTTTACAGAATATTTGACACAAGTATAAACCAAAGCATTTACATCTTACAGGCTAAAACATCGGTGCATTACATTTGCCCAGGCCCCTGACATTTTCTTGTAGCTATCCTGAAATTGGAATGACCTGTGTGTAGCATTTCTCAAGAATGTCAAGAAACCTATCATGGTGGTCATTATGAGGATGTGTTTTAAAGCATAGTAGGGGTAATAAAATGGCTCATTTGATTATTATCTTATGCAGTTACAATCTCAGCAGATTGCTTTTTCCTTATCTCCTCAGAAAACTTTCAGTATCGCCAGTCCAGTATGTTCTGCTGGTTCTTAATGAACTCTCTAATGATATCGCAGGTTTAATAAAACCCATCAAAGTCTCCATCTACATTTCCCTTTACTGTTGCTGATAAGGAAGTGTCCCAGGCCACTGTAAAGTTCACTTAATGAGGCAGAAAGTTTAGGAAGATCTAACATATTCTCAGCATCAGGGTTTTGAATTAGTTTTCCCTCTGTCAGGCCATGGAAGCTTAATGTGGGCAGTAAACAAATTGGGTGGGTGGGAAGAGAAAACGGAGAGTCAATTTTTATCAGCATGGCAAATAATGTCTTGATACTAAATCCCCAGGCCTGTTTGTAGGGGGAAGCGAGCATGGTGTAGCGGTGGACTTGTAATCTGGTGAACCGGGTTCGCGTCCCCGCTCCTCCACATGCAGCTGCTGGGTGACCTTGGGCTAGTCACCCTTCTTTGAAGTCTCTCAGCCTCACTCACCTCACAGAGTGTTTGTTGTGGGGGAGGAAGGGAAAGGAGAATGTGAGCTGCTTTGAGACTCCTTCGGGTAGTGATAAAGCGGGATATCAAATACAAACTCCTCCTCCTCCTCCTCCTCCTCCTCCTCCTCCTCCTCCTCTTCTTCTTCTTCTTCTTCTTCTTCCTCCTCCTCCTCCTCCTCCTACTCTTCTTCTTCTTCTTCCTCCTCCTCCTCCTCCCCCCTCCTCCTCCTCTTCCTCCTCCTCCTCCTCCTCCTCCTCCTCCTCCTCCTCTTCTTCTTCTTCTTCCTCCCCATAGAAACAAAGGCCCTAATCCACCAGAGGTCAGACCCCGGGTTGAGGTATGTGTGTGCACACAGAGCCCTAAATGTCATCAATTACTCTATCCATTTACATACCCTCCAACATTCCTCAAATGAAATTTGGGACATTTCTCATTCCCCCTTAACTGACCCTCCTTGACCCACCCATTTTTTGTCCCCCACCCCACCCCACCCCACAGAGCATTTCCTATCAGAAGAAGGGTGAGTGCCACCGCCAACACACAGCACACAGGCCCTCCGCCATCCCGAGAAAACCCCTTAATCCTGATTTTATTGTATTCTTTGGTAGATTTGCAAAAATAAAAACATACACCCGGCGCCTTTCCCCCCCCTAAAAAAATGTTTAGGGGTACTCTAATTTTCCTACTCATATTGAAATACTGCCCCTCATTGAGGCCAAACTTAGATTCACAAAAAGTTTAGGGGTACCCCTGCATCCCCAGGAAAAAAAAAACATTGCACACACCAATAAATAACTTTTAGAAAGGGGCAAGATTAGATGCAGGTGAACCAAGCATTTTTTTAAATAATCAAGACTCCCTGCTCTCCTCTCCCCATTTCTTCCCGCCCTGGGTAAGTCTGTAGCGAAGTATTTGCTATTACACTCAAATACTTCCTACTCAAATATTTCAATTGCTTTTGCAACCCAGTTCCACTTCATACTGATGACAGATGGAGGGGTGTGTGTGTTATTGGCTTGTTTGTTTGTTCTTGTTTTTTACCATGTATTTTGTGCTTTTGTATTGTATTTTTATGTTGTGAAGGGTGGATGAAAGCAGTATACGAATTAATTAATTAATTAATTAATTAATAACAGTAATAATAATTTAGTTGACTGCTGAAAACTTTCCTGTTTCGGCGGGCCTAATCCAGACACATGAAATGGTTACATCAATTTATATACTTGTTTTAAGTGTTTAATTGTGTTCAATCGTTTGCTTGTTTTTAAATATGTTTCTAACAGTTTAAAAATGCTTAAACTATTATTTATTTATTTTCCATTTTGTTTTATTCTCGCACAGATGTGTTCGTTGCCCTAGGCAATTTTGGGAGGAAGGCTGGGATGGAAACAAAACAAAACAAAACAAAACAAAACAAAACAAAACAAAACAAAACAGTAAACAAAAGGTGTCCCTGTCTCCATAACCATCTAATGACTGTTATTCCTGTTTAAAACTTTCTGCCTCTTGGTTGTCAATGGAGCAAAACCCGGGCAAATTAACCTGCACTCTGAGGAAGTCCACTTCTAAAATATATTCATTTTGCTCCGAGCTTATAAGCCCAAAGAAGACTTTTGTGCATCTCAAAAGCTCATTACCAGCGTTGCTTGGTCCTGCCAAAGGATTTGTCTCAGTTGTTGTGTGTTGCTCATTATGTGGGGCCAATGAGGCATCTAACACCCTGACAAACCAAACGCAATTTTCCAAAGGCAAAACACCCTCGCTCCCTCCTTCCCTCCATCCCTCCCTCTCTCCTTCCCTCCCTCCCTCTACCCCAACAGAGCAATCAGGTTGTCCTTGTTAATGTCCTGGGTTTGGGGCATGTAGACTACTGAGCTGGTATTCTTCTTCCTCCGGCCTGCACCCTGGACAGCCAGGTTTTATGTTGCTTCATTAACAAATAAAATCACACTTTCCCCTTGACAAGGAAGCGAGGCATTACATTCCGATGTTTGCAGTGTTGAGAGCAATGAACAACATGTTTCAAAATCTTAATGGGAGCAATGCCATATTTCCTGGGATCATTAATTCCTTATCTGGCCTGTACATGCCGGCTAACCAGGCCCTTTTGTTTACTTCATATTCATCAATCCTGGTCTCTCTTGTGCTCTCACTATGCAGATTAAAAAATGCCCAGTGTATTAAAATTCAGAGAAAACCACAATTTTTTTTTATTAAAAAGTTAAGAAATTGCAAACAAGAAGAGCACTTTGCATTTTTCATTTGCGTGTGTGTGTGTGTGTGTGTGTGTGTATTGTTGAGTCTCAAATTCTGACAGATGTTTTATGAATACAAACTTCAGGCCGCAATTGCCAAGACAGAAGTATCTTTCTTCTCTTGGCTTGCAGAACCATTCCTTTCTGTTAACACTGCATACCTTTTTTTTGGGGGGGGGGGGGTTGCAGTGGATGTCATGGTGTACCTTCCAGCTCAATGTATAAAGATACAAAGACCCCCTTGTAACCCATTTATTAACTTTTTAGTGTCGAGTCTTTCTATCTGCTTTGTGACAGTGCCCAGGTGCCATTTAGGGAGGGTGGGGGGGGTCTCCCTTCGAGTGGCCAGGAGGACAGTCCTCTACTTGAAGGGCTACCCTGTCTTAAGTCTGGTTTCAGGATAAAGAAGGGAAGGGAGAGCAGAGGGCTTTTTGAATTTACCAGTCAATAGTTAGCAACAGCTCGACTGGTGACTGGGAGTGGCTACTGGGACCATATATCTGTCCTGAAAGTCTTACATTGGCTCTGTGATGACCTGGGAGTCAGACTCAGACACTGAACCTGAGGGATCCCAGCCTGCACAGGATTCCCTGCCTCCAGAACCAGCAGAGCCAGGGCTGGGGCCTGAGTCTGAAGGGGACTCACCTGTGCTAGATCCTCAGGTGCAGGCATCGGCTGAGGTTGATCTGGCTTCTAATGGGATGGAGGACTTATTGCCTGCAGGTGCTCCACTCCCCACCCAGTCAGGGGAAGTTGAGGTTGCCTCTGGGTCCGGTAACCCTCCAGCTTCTCCTGAGCTGCAGAGGCTCAGGGCAGAGAGGCGAAGGGAACTAAGTTCCCGCAGGAGGAGTGCTCGCCTCCAAGCCAGGAGAGGCGAGTCACCTGAGGATCGGAGCCGCCCTATGCCTTGGGGCAGATAAAAGCCGGCCAGTCCCAGTCCCAAGTTGCAGGAGCAACATCGTTGCTGCCCAGTTCCTGACCTCAGCTTTCTTACTTCGGCTTTGTGACTTCAGCTTCGCGACTTCTGGTTTGAACTGACTTTGGCTGGCTTCTGACCCGGACTGTTTAACCTCAGCTTTATTGGACTGGACTAGACCTTGCCTATTGAATACCCCTCGGGACCAGCACAGGCTCCCAGTATGTTTCTGAGCACAATTCAAAGTGTTGGTGCTGACCTTTAAAGCCCTAAACAGCCTCGGCCCTGTATACCTGAAGAAGCATCTCCACCCCCATTGTTCAGCCCATACACTGAGGTCCAGCTCCGAGGGCCTTCTGGTGGTTCCCTCCCTGCGAGAAGTAAAGTAACAAGTAGCGGCGCCCTCCCTGTGGAACGCCCTCCCATTAGATGTCAAGGAGATAAGTAACCATACAACCTTTAGAAGACATCTGAAGGCAGCGCTGTATCTGGAAGTTTTTAATGTTTGATGTTTTATTATGTTGGCGCTGTAGGTTAAACCACAGAGCCTAGAGCTTGCCGATCAGAAGGTCGGCGGTTCGAATCCCCGCGATGGGGTGAGCTCCCGTTGCTCGGTCCCTGCTCCTGCCAACCTAGCAGTTTGAAAGCACATCAAAGTGCAAGTAGATAAATAGGTACCTCTCCGGCGGGAAGGTAAACGGCGTTTCCATGCGTTGCTCTGGTTCGCCAGAAGTCATGCTGGCCACATGACCTGGAAAGCTGTATGCCAGCTCCCTCGGCCAGTAAAGCGAGATGAGAGCCGCAACCCCAGAGTCATCCGCGACTGGGCTTAATGGTCAGGGGTCCCTTTACCTTTACCTTTATATGCTGGAAGCCACCCAGAGTGGCTGGGGCAATCCAATAAGATGGGCGGGGTAGAAATAATAAAATTATTATTTTATTTGGACAGCAGATAGAGCAGGTGCACAGGGCACCTAGACTAAGCCTTGCCCACTTTAGCGAGATGCATTGCATTTCTATTTAAATTATAATGAGCAGTGACATCTAGCAACGATGGCTACATGTCTCTGAATACCAGATGGTGGGAATCACATGTTGGGAGAGTCCTTTTGCATTCAGGTCCTGCTTCCTTTAGGCATCTGGTTGGAACGGGATGCTGGGCTAGATTGCACTAGATTTGATCTGATTCAGCAGTGCTTTCTCTCTTCCTTGGATAGGAGGGTAAGTCTGGGTTCAAGTCTTCTGCTTCTGTGCCATCCCTGGGGTGGTGGTGGTGGTTCCTGGGATAGAGACACCCACCGCTCCTCCTCATCTAGCCAGTCCCTGACACTATTAGCCTTCCAGATGCTGTTAGACTCCAACTCCCATGATCCCCAGCCAGCATGGCCAATGGTTAGGGGTGATGGGAGTTGTAGTCATAGGTCATTCAGAAGGCAGAAAGTTTGCCACCCATGTCTATCTACTATACCACGCAGATTCCGATTTGAGATATTACAATTGGACAATACCAGGAATTCCCTGCAATGTCCTCTCACCCATCTCTGCCCATACTGGATCCAGATAGCGATACACTTTGCCCCATAGTCAAGGAGGAAATAGCAAAGGTTTAGGAGGATGGTTCTCAAAACTTCTTTTTCCCAAAGCGAAGCAAGTTGTTTTCAACACATCCTATAAAAAGGCATATGCTAATGCGCATGAAGCTCAATATAAGGATTTATCTTGAGGCACAGTTTATCTAGATCATAAAAATGAGCCAATATAGGGAGCTTGTTCTATACAGTTTTTTTGGGTTTTTTTGGAAGTAAGAAGGGGGAAAAAAGAAAGAGAGAAAAAGAAAGCAATGGAGGCCAAAAGAAAGACAAATTAAGTTTGAAAGTAGTCCCTCTGCCACCAATCTGCATTACTATGGTACGAGCGAGGATTCACATTGGATATTCATTGCATTCAATAAAGAAAATCAATATGCCAGAAGGGGGAAAATACACATTTCATTGGAGACTGAATTTTCTAAATGATATTTCCGATCTCGTCAAGCTTCTTGTTTGCAACGAGGGGAGGCGTTTGACATCGGGAGTAATAGCTCCTGTTATTGACCTCTGGTATCAAATGAGTGGAGCACTGAAACTTATTGAATCATTAGGAGAGCGTTCTCTGAAAACATGATGTGGGACTAGATAGTGCGTTCAGCATCTCCCAGACATCTCCATGTGTTTAGGAAAGAAAGGACACTCACAAACATCCCTTGGCTATACAGAAAGGAAGGCAAATAACCCTGCACCCAACCATAAGAATTCCACTGAAATTTTACCTCCCCTTTGATAATGCTCAAATGCAATTTCTTTCCTCATTAATTGATGGGGAATAGTTAAGCCAGTGTGGTGTAGTGGTTAAGAGACTCGTAATCTGGTGAACCGGATTCGTGTCTCCGCTCCTCCACATGCAGCTGCTGGGTGACCTTGGGCTAGTCACACTTCTCTGAAGTCTCTCAGCCCCACTCACCTCACAGAGTGCTTGTTGTGGGGGGAGGAAGGGAAAGGAGAATGTGAGTCGCTTTGAGATAATAGTGATAAAGTGATAAAGCAGGATATCAAATCCAAACTCCTCCTCCTCCTCCTCCTCCTCTTCTTTCTTCTTCTTCTTAAGAAAAAGCAAATTTTGGCACAGCTGCAACGGATGTTTCTGCAATGGGGGTTTCCAAATTTCCTTCTCATCAAATGCTCCAAGACTGTCAATGGTTTTTTGGGGGACACATGAGGACTTTAGATCCTATTTACCGGTAATCCATGACCAGGGCCATTCCCCTTTTCAGACCCTACCACCTTTGGATCCATTTTTTGTGCCTATGGCAGCCATTTTTTGCTGGCACTTTTGTCAAGACCTGAGTCCCCGACACCTCAGTTCTATCCCCACCCCACTAGAAAACACACTGATCACAGTAATGGTTCATTCATACCTGCCAACATTTCTCTGATGAAAATAGGGACATCCTATTCAAGAATAAGAATAAGAATAAGAATATTTTATTTATACCCCACCCATCTGACTGGGTTACCCCAGCCACTCTGGGTGGCTTCCAACATATATATATATATATATATATATATATATATATATATATATATATATATATATTAAAAAACCTTAAACATTAAAAAACTTTCCTATACAGGGCTGCCTTCAGATGTCTTCTAAAGCTTATATAGTTACTTACCTCCTTGGCTCGGGAGGTCATTACTGCAAGGATCTCTACTCTTTCCTTTTTTCAGGTTTCATGGAATCCTATGCCTCCCATGGTGGCAGCCAAGAAGCAGATTAAAAAAAAGAAGTTCGTACCAAGTAATTTTATTCAATATTCATAGAGAGAGACGAAGGAATGCGGTCTCTCCTGAAGACAATGGCGTTGCTCCAACCAAAGTCCCACCCCCCTACATCTCTACTATTCTATGTCACCCCTGCATTGGCTTATCTGAGCTTTCTGACTCTGAGTTTTCTGTTCTACTACCCCAGGGGTTGGCAAGGTTTATCTTGCCTGGGCTGGATCGGTCCCATGGAGATCCCTCCATGGGCTGGATCGTGCGCCCGCCCTCAATTTTCAGCGTCTGCGCAGATGTGATTTCCGGCGTCTGTGCATGCACAGACGCAATTTCAGGCCCCACAGAAGTGAGTTGCTGTGCCGCACCGCACCGCTCTGGTCAAGCGCAGCACATGAGTGGGCGATTCGGTTCGTGGGCCTGTCAAACGACCTCCATGGGCCGCTTCTGGCCCATGGCCTTAGGTTAGTGACCCCCTCTATGCTCGTCTGGTCCTGGGAGGGGGCCGGGGTCAGGAATGCTTTCCAAAGATACTGAGTCTGTTAACTGTCTCTCCCCTGGTTCTCCCAATATTTCCCAGCTTCTCCCCTCTGCAGTCTCTGAACTACGGCCTTCTGCAAACCACTGTTCTAAATCTATACTGTCTTACTGTTCTCGGGAAGGTTCAGGAGTAGGGGGAGGTTGGCTCCCACCATTCCTGCTCAGTCCAGCCCCTGACACCTTTAGACTCTTCGCCACATTCATTGAGGAAGCTATTCACATTAGGAGAGACTGCTCTGTTTGGCAACACCAGGTCTCTGGAGGTGCAGCGGCCAGGCCCTTCCACAGACATGAAAGGCGAAGCAGAAAGAGCTGAGGAACACAGAGCAGCTATATCTATAGACATCTGGAGCAGAGCCTTGGAAGGCAGGATTTTATCAAGAGACTCAGCAGAGCTAGAGGGTATACTGTAAGGCCAGAAGGAATTTTGTGATACCTTAATCCGGCCTCTCATACAGCAAACTTTTATATCTAGCTATCTGAAATGTGCCTAAGGCTTCGCTAGCACACACGGTACAGATTGCAGAACAATCCTTTGATTTTGAAACCACAGCGTACACAATGCACCTGCGATATCCCTTCGAGCGGGAGCACCACGGTCCTGCTATAGTTATCATGTATTCCTACCCTGAGAACCACTTCGCTGTTAGTCATTACTATACTTGTAAAACAACAGGTGGGTAGAAGCTACGATAGTTGCGGCAGCACGGGGCAGAGGCACCAGGCTGCCCCCAAGATTGAGGGGCCCCGGCGTGTGTCACACACGCATGATGTCACATGTGTCTCCCGACACCGTCCAGGTCAGTGCAAGCTTCCATGATGTCACTTCCTCTGGAGGAAGCGTTGCATGTGTGTGCTGCACCCTGGACCCTCTCAACATTGAGGGGGCTGGGCCCTCTTCAAACAAATATTGAGGGGGGTCAAAGACACCTCGACCCCCTAAAGTTGGGATGCCTGGCTAGGGGTACGGTTGGTGAAAAAGAAGGAAGAGTGAGTGTGGTGTAGTGGTTAGAGTGTCAGACTAGGATCTGGGAGTCTGGGTTTCAAATCCCTGCGCAGCTACAAAGCTCATGGGTGTCAGGAGCTAAGGAGGAATGGTGAGGATTGCCCCCGCTTCTCCTGAAATTTCCTGAGAACGGGAGGACAGTATAGAATTCCAGCAGTGGTTTGCAGAAGGTCATAGTTCAGAAGCTGCAGAGCGAAGAAGCTGGGAAATACTCCCTGGAAAGACTCCCTGGAAAAGACCCTGATGTTGGGAAAGATGGAGGGCACAAGGAGAAGGGGACGACAGAGGATAAGATGGTTGGACAGTGTTCTCGAAGCTACCAACATGAGTCTGACCAAACTGCGGGAGGCAGTGGAAGACAGGAGTGCCTGGCGTGCTCTGGTCCATGGGGTCATGAAGAGTCAGACACGACTAAACCACTAAACAACAACAAGAGAAACCTGCTAAATAATGTTCTGCCTGATACCATTGCCCTGGCTCTCCTGATCACATTTCATTTCAATGCATCTCAGTTTGCCACTCATTGTCACAGATCCAAATATCGTGTCTTTTGGGGAGACAGTTCTGGTTTTCTAAAATTGACCATTAGTAAAACACTGGGCTTATTTACAAATCCTTTTGTTCCACTCCCCCCCCCCCCGGAAAAACAATCTTTATTGTTCAGTCCGAGCAAACAGCTTTCTCGGTTTTCTCCAGATTGCTGTTTTCTGGGATTTGGCACTAAAGAGTAGGTTTTCCCTGGGCAAGGAGTGGGGGAAGCAGAAAACTCCACAAGAAAACTGTGCATGGAACAAGTAGAAGTGTAGACAATTCCACTGCCTCTGTCCTCCACCTTTTGAAGAGATATTGGGGCAGGTGTGTGCTATTAAACATGTTGTTTGCTCCAGTGAAACTATTAGGTTTTCATGCACGCGGAAGGAAGGAAATAAAATTTATTTTAGAAGTTTGGCAACTTGTAGATACTAATATACTAATATACAAAACTTTGTATGCAATTTTGCCAAGTGTACACATTTTTGCAAGGCAATTTCCCCTTATATAATGCATTTTTGTATGCTACTTTCACAAATATGTGCATTGTTTTATGGACACTTTGCCCTAGCGTTTGAACTACCTGGCTGGACAATCACATTACAAAATTCAGGAAAGCATATATTTCACAGAACTACTGTGTTTTGGGTCACATATTGTTTCAGAAAGTGTGAATTTGGTAAGTTTGCCTATAAATGTGAACTGAATCGAATGACTCTCCCATCCCTAATATTGGCCCACCCTTCTGCCTGTACTTCATATGCATGTATATGTTTATCTATTTAATAAAGCAGTCTAAAAGACGAAATGGTTCTCCCACCGTAATTCTTGGGAAGAAACCTCCATGCACCATTTCTTTTTTCCACTGTTAATTTTGTTAGCAAAGAGTTAATGTAAATGGCAGCGCACCATCAATACACAAAATTCCTCCGATGATAATTTCAGTGTGCATAATGCACACAGCGTGATTCAAAACACATTTTTAGGATGTTTCGGACAATAAATTCCCTCAGCTAGATCAATGGCTTTGCTGTACCAGTGCTTATTTTCAATTTAAAATGAGTTAGCTTGAAGAAGGATTTTATAGTCTGAAACGTCTTCTTTTTTAATTTCTGCGTGCATATTTTAATAACAAGTTGTTGTCTGCTTCCTTGCTGTACAGCTTATTTTGCCTGGCTGAATCGAGGAAAGGTTATTATTGTGCTGTATGCATACCTGTATGTGTGTGTAATATATATTTCCCTTCTTCTGTCTCGCTCTCCAACTCCATTTCAGATGCATTCTCACAGAGTTAGAAGGAATCTTAAAACTCTTATTTAAATCTGGCAGAATGCAAAAAGAACAGCCCAGTTCTGCTTTCATACTGATCATATTGGTCTCAACTATGTATGTTCTGTACTCAGAGGCAGAGCTGTATGGGGATCTCTATTTTGCTTACATTTTTGAGGGCACCATAGATCTCTATATCTAGACCACAGACCAACCATAACTCTCCTGTCCTACGGAAGATGGGAACTGGAGCTTTGTGACATGCGCAAGAGGAATACAGTGGTACCTCGGTTTACGAACTTAATTCGTTCTGGAAGTCCGTTCTTAAACCGAAGCATTCTTAAACTGAGGCGCGGTTTCCCTACTGAGGCCTCCCGCCGCTGGTGCCCTTCCACCGTTCGTCTTCCGTTCATCTTCCAAGGCAAAGTTCAATAACTGGAACACCTACTTCCGGCTTTGTGGCGTTCGTACACTGAATAGGTCATTAACAGAGCTGTTCGTAGACCGAGATGCCACTGTATAACAGATTTTTTCCACCACACTCATTAAGCTACAACTTACAGGAATCGTTGGGAAAAGCTAGACGGGTAAACTAGTTGGCATCCTTCTGTCTTGAGAGACTTTGGAGTGGGATCCCAGAGGCAATGTCAAACTGCTGGAGAATCACAGCACCTGCTTTGGCTGCAACAGAAGGGTAACTTGTAACTGTTGCCGGGGTGGCAAATACGGAGGCACCCCCCTGGGGCGGGGTGTCGCTCTGCAGCGCATATGCGTCCTGATGCAGGCGTTGTGCGTCGTGACGTCACGAGGCATGCATCAGGACGAACAGCGCATGTGCGGGTACCGCACATGTGCAGTCCGTTCATGCTGCTGCTGCTCCCGTGGCAACTTTATGAGCGGCCCGAGCGAGCGACAACTCGTAAGGCTGCTGCAAGCGAACAGCGTGCATAAGACTACCCCGTCCATGCTGCTGCTTGCGCCCGGCAGCCTTGCGAGTTGCCACGTGAGCAGCTGCCACACGGATGGGGGGCCACTCGTGCCTGGCAGCCCAGATGTTGCCTCCCATGTGACCTCACTTGGGCACAAGCCCGGGCAATGTGTAAGGAGGTCCTGGGTTGCCCGCACGACAAGACCTCAGCCTCACTGATGGCGTCCAAAGGTGCCATTTATTTATATATTAAGAAATGTCTGTACCACCCTTCAACAGCAACAACAAAAATGATCACAGGGAGGTTTACTGTGAAACAAGACAGCGTACGATAAAATGCATGATAAACAGGAATGTGAGAAATAATTCTCATAGAATAAAGCAGCATTATTTACGATGGTCTTTGCCATTTAAACACTTTGAAACTGCCTTGATTGTATTTTGAACAGGCAGAAAAGATATCCAAGAAATAAGGGAAGTAAGTATTATTGGAGGGGAAACTTGGTTTTGTAGCTCCGTAAATTGTATGCAAAGGACCAGAGAAAACGATTGTATGCAAAGGACCAGAGAAAATTGTAAATTGTATGCAAAGGACCAGAGAAAACGAGAACACTGCCAGGCAGATTCTGAGTTTGTATTCCTCCCTCCTTTCTTCCAATAAGAAAACAAGACAACACTTTTCAATACCCCCCCTCCCCCCCTCTTTTTGATTGTATCTGCACGGAAGCTGCAGGAGTCATGAATATTTCACATTAGGAGATAACCCCCTCCCTCTCCCCTTTTAAAGATCTCTTTGCAACCAGCGCATGGCAGTTGCTTAGTGAAGCTTTCCTTTCTTCTGAAGTTTCTTTATGTTCCTGTGATCGAAGAGAATTAAGTTATCAGGAGGACCAATCATCCTATTGAAAAGGGCTCAGGGAAGGCAACGCTCAAGGTACACACGCAAATCTAGCTGCCGCGGGAATCTTCAGAGAATTCGGCACAACGGTGGCAGGGAGGAAGAAAGAGAGCAGACCCTTCATATTTTCCAGTCGCCTGCCTGCCTCACCTCGTCTCCTTTTACATAACTGCTGCCTTTTGAGGTGCGAGCGCAGCACAACAAACGGAGGCAAGGCAGCAGGAAAAAGAAAGGAAAGGGAAGAAAAGACCCGGCCAGCCACATCTAAATATGTTGCGGAGCGCACAAAAATAACATCACAGCTGAGTGGGTGACCTTCACAGGGTTTCAAACAGTAGCAAAGCACTTGCAAGGTGAGACCCCCCCCAGTACTCTTCTGCCCCCTCCCCTGCTTTCCTCTCTCTCTCTCTCTCTCTCTCTCTCTCTCTCTCTGGCAATCGCACAGCCTTGCCTACCTGGATCTAATCTGTTGCAAGCAGTAAAAACGGCAAGGAGAGGAAGTCATTATTTTTGCATGAAGAATATAATGGCAACCATAAAACAGAGGGGGGGGGGAGGCTGAGCCTGAAGGGGACCATCTGGGAATTACCCAATGGGGACAGCTAATCTGCTGAATCTTATTAGCATCCTTTATGCGGCAGTTGTGGCCTGACGGGTAGCGCCGTGTGTTTGCTCCTTCTGCCTAAATGAATTCCCCCTCCCTTAGATATTAAAAATACCTTTACACACACACACACACACACACACACACACACACACACAACTTTTGGCAAAGGTAGAGAGCATTTACCACGCAGTGTTTGTAACCGTCACACGATAGACATGATGTTTCCAAAGCATCATCCTATTACAGTCATGCTTTAGTTCACAAACGCCTTGGTACATGTACGTTTTGGCTCCCAAATGCCGAAAACCCGGAAGTAAGTGTTCTGGTTTTCGAATGTTCTTTGGAAGCCGAACGTCCGACTGGGCTTCTGCGGCTTCCGATTAAGTGCAGGAAGCTCCTGCAGCCGCGCCTTGGTTTTTGAATGGTTCTGGGAGTTGAACGGACTCCCGGAATGGATTAAGTTTGACAACCAAGGTACCATTGTACTTACTTTGTAAGAATGAAGGGACTGAAGCGCAAGCCTACCTAAAAGCCAAACACCCCATGAGCCAGAAGATCTGACTTTGTCGATGTATCTGTTTATCTATTTGCAGCTGTTCCATCAGGCTGCAGCAAAGAGGGAGGGAGGGAGAGAAGGGACGCAGGGCCACACCTTTGGCACAGCTGAGAGGCCAGCAAACTTGGCTCCTCCTGTCTCTGAGGAGCTGTTTTCATCTCAGCTGGTTGTTAGAAGAACTTGTATCTGAGGAAAGTTATCTGAGTAACTCTGAGCTTAATGATTTCCTCCTCCCTTCCAATCCAGTTTCCTCTTGTGCCATGTCTTTTAGATTGTAAGCTTGAGGATGGAGACTATCATTTAAAAAATTAATCTGTTCTGGGAGGCTTTTGGGGGTGGGGATTGGGGTGGCACAGCTAAAAGGCAGAGTATTTTTTAAAATACATTTAAATGCTATGACTGGTGTGTGGAAATCATCTCTATGGCAAGGCAGGGACTCTGCACTCCTGCATGCTCTGTGCAGACATGGCTTGCTGGTCTTGGTGTCAATAATAATAATAATAATAAATAATAACCACTGGTGATTGGCTTCTAGGGTCACCCTAGAGAAGGTGAGTGGGAAGAACACTGAGGAATTTTTGTTCTGTATGTTCCAGAGCCAAACATTTTGGAACACTGCAAAAAACAACAACAACAACAACAACAACGATGAGAGCCAGTGTGGTATAGTGGTTAAGAGTGGTAGACTCATAATCTGGTGAACCGGGTTCGCGTCTCCGCTCCTCCACATGCAGCTGCTGGGTGACCTTGCGCTAGTCACACTTCTCTGAAGTCTCTCAGCCCCACTCACCTCACAGAGTGTTTGTTGTGGGGGAGGAAGGGAAAGGAGAATGTGAGCCGCTTTGGGACTCCTGAAGGGGAGTGATAAAGCGGGATATCAAATCCAAACTCTTCTTCTTCTTCTGTTTCAAGAGAATGATATGCAAGTTCTGTTGCATACAACTCAAGCCGCTCCAAAATAAGACATCAGAGCACTCCAAATCATTTGGCCAGAAGATCTAGCTGAAAGGCAACACGTGAATGTTGCAGCAAACCTCTAATTATTATTATAGTATAATTATAAGATTATTATATAATCGTAGAAGGTTGTTTGATCTTCAGAGGCCGGGTGGCTGTGAGGAGATGTGGCTGTGGCTATTGTGAAGGGCCTACCATTGTTCTACTGTGCCCTATATCAGATATGGAGGAAACCTTTGCCCTCCTCTGATGTTGCTGAAGTACAATGCCTATAATCTCTGGCCTTGGGCTATGCTTGTTTGGGTCAGATGGGAGTTGTGATTCAGGAACCTCTGGAGAGCCCAAGGCTCCCTGCCCTGCATGATCTGTGTGCTGTAGAATATATCCCAGAATCCTCTGCAAGGTGCAGTAGTTTCATGGCAGACCAGCAAGGCTTCCTTGGCTGAAAGAGGTGGCAAAGGCTAGGTGGTTTGAAAACCACCGCAGGAGAAGACCAGTCCCTTCTACATTTCTCCGATGTAAATACGGACACCCTAAGGAAAAGTGGGACATTCTGGGATCAAATCAGAAACCGGGACGGCTTCTATAAACCCAGGACTGGTCCTGGAAAACAGGGACACTTAGAAGGTCCGAGAGAAGCTAGATCAGAAAAGTCCATCCCACAGACAGGATCTTGACATCCTGTGCCATCTCTCCTGCCGTTTCCCAAAGAGCAAGGCTATATGGAGGTGAATATAAAACCTGTGATCTACCGAGGTGCTTTGCATGTCAGATTTTGGCAGTGAGAATGAGTCATTTTTATGAATGTGCCTTTACTGTAATATTACTGAAGTAATATAACAATATATTTTCAGAATAAACATGATTTAACGCGGAATTCTGAAAGCCCGGTATCTTCCCTCAAACCTGCCCAGAGCTGTCACTCTCTAGCCTGCTGAGGCTTTGTCATGGGCAGTCGTAAACTTTGCGAGATGACATTTCATTGTGCAGGGGTTATGGGCACCAACTATTTATTTATGTATTTTATTAACATTTTATGATAGGAGCCACAAGGTTGCAAATAAACTTGACTTCATAACATGCATGGCTCCCATTAGCAATAAATTATGGGGTGACACTGATGACTCACCGTGTGCTTGCAGGAAAGGAGAAGGCAACCCTCCCACTCGAATTTTCGGTTTCGCAGAGTAAAATGAAATTATATCAAGGGAGGCTAGAATACAAAGGGGCAGACTGGAGCCAAACAACTTGAGTGTGACTCTGAGACCCTTGTCACCACACAACGTGGAAATGCCGGACCCTCTTGAGGTTTTTGTACAGTCTGCTATATGATGGATACATTGGAAGTTTATTGGATGGGGGGGATTATCGGGTTGTCTTTGTTTATATTATGTGTTTCCTGTTTTTTTATATATATTACGTTGTGAATTGCCCTGAGATCTATGGGTATGTTGTAGTTGTTTAGTCGTTTAGTCGTTTAGTCGTGTCCAACTCTTCATGACCCCATGGACCAGAGCACGCCAGGCACTCCTGTGGGTATAGGTTGGTATATAAATTTAATACATAAAACATAAATAGATAAAAATGTTTAGCTAGATTGACATACCTTGGTCTCAGTATCTGCAGCTGCTTGGGGGCACCAACCAAGAGGTGCTGGAAATAATTGTTTTATTTTTTACTGTTATTAACAAAGCAGGAAGAAGATGTTGAAGATACTTCAAGGTCTAGACTATGTGGAGCCCCGGAAAAAAATAATAATTAAGAATTTGGTTGTAATTTGGTGGTTTTTTATTTTAGTTTATTGTTTTTAATTGGATTATTATAATTTGATGGATGTGTTAATTGGCTGTTTTTATTGGAAAATTAATAAATATTATTATTATTATTATTATTATTATTATTATTATTATTATTATTTTACTGTTATTGGGTAGCATTCAACTAAACTTATGGGAGAGTAGAATGATTTCCACATGCGCAATGGAGACTCCTCCTCCCACTCTTCCACAGAAGGGAAGCCACAACTGAAAAGGCCCTCTCTTCTACCCTCTCTCCCGTCCAGATATCTGGAACAACGTTGCCTGGGACAGATGTGTTTAAAGATGGATGAGTCAACCTTTGACTAGCCTTTGCCACTTTTGGCCAAGGTTCACCCATAATTCCATTCCCAGGTCAATCTGCACAGAAACAAAATATCATTGAAGCACACATTTCAATGCATATTTTTTCCGCGAATCGAATGATCTGAAGTTATAGGAGGCCATTACAGTGCAGAAGCCAAACAACAACAAAAAAACAAATTTTTATTTATACCCCGCCCTTCCCAGCCAAGACCGGGCTCAGAGCGGCTAACACCAATAAAATCACAACAGAACATACAAAACAATCAATTAAAATGCAGGTTAAAATACGATTGAAAGTTTAAAATGCAGCCTCATTTTTAAGTAGCCCACCAATCAAACCATAAAGGAATGAAACATCAAGGTTAAACTAAAACCAACCCAAAGGCCAGGCGGAACAGCTCCGTCTTACAGGCCCTGTGGAAAGATGCCAAATCCCGCATGGCCCTGGTCTCTTGTGACAGACTGTTCCACCGAGTTGGGGCCAGTACTGAGAAGGCCCTGGCCCTAGTTGAGGCCAGCCTAGCATCCTTGTGGCTCGGGACCTCCAAAATGTTATTATTTGAGGACCTTAAGGTCCTAGACGGGGCATACCAGGAGAGGCGGTATGGTATGGTCAGTGTTTGGATATGGTCAGTGTTTGGATGGGTAACCACCTGGCAACCACCATATTGGTTTCCATGATGTAAAAATAATCAGGATACAAAGCAAGCAAGCAAGCAAGCCAACCAATATAGCATGAGCCAGCTTTTCTGGGATGTGTTTGTGTGTGACCGAAACCAGTTTTCCCTGATTTTGATTCGAGGCTCTCCTCTTTTACTGCTGTTAAATTGGCAGTGCCAGTGTGCTTGCCTCAGCACCCCAATACATTTATTTGCTCAACCTGTACATTAGCTAATAAATGGTCTTTTGAACTCCTGCTGGCTCCAAGCTGCTTTTGAATGTAATGAGCGGCCGTGGCTACGCGGAAGATGCTTTTCCGTGCCAATTCACAAAACCGCGATGGAAGCAAATCGTTACCTACTTAGAATAGCAATAGGGGGGAAAATTATCTTGTGATTAATGCTGCCTGTTAGCTTAAAGAGCTAACAGTAGTAGAGGAATGTGACCCATCACTCATTCGACAAAAGGGTAAGGGGAACAGCAAAATGCTGAATCCGTTCCGAGAACATTACCCAAATGGTACATTAAAATTATTTGAATATACTTTTTTGTCTTTGGGGGGGGGCTATGGTTTTTTCTTCCTACTCCTACAGGTTCTTCGAAGGCTGATGTGTTTGCAGTCAATACTAGAACGTTTCTGCTTTCTGCTCTGCTAACTGCAGATTGCATTCTGTCAACATATTCTCTAGCTGAAGGCATAACAGAATGCTAATTGTGGAACACCCCCCCCCCCAATATCTTGCTTTCATGGTGTCTTTTTCTAGCCTGGCTCTCTTAGAGAAGTTTCCATTGTTGCACCGACCAGCCATAAAATGTTTTGACTTCGCGAGGCTCAGTGACTTAAAACGTTAAGATACTTTAAAATAATTTTTAAAAAGTCATTAATTGGAGGAGTTCTCATCTGACTACCTTCTGAGGTCTAAACAAACAAACAAAAAAGCTCTGCTGGACTCAGAGCAAATATCTATTCCATCCAGTGCCATTCATGTATATTTGACATAGAGGTGGGAAGAAATTCATTTTTTTGTACATTTTAAAGCAAAAGGTAAAGGTAAAGGGACCCCTGACCATTAGGTCCAGTTGTGTCCAACTCTGGGGTTGCGGCGCTCATCTCGCTTTATTGGCTGAGAGCCGGCGTACAGCTTCCGGGTCTTGTGGCCAGCATGACTAAGCCGCTTCTGGCGAACCAGAGCAGCGCACGGAAACGCCGTTTACCTTCCCGCCGGAGCGGTTCCTATTTATCTACTTGCACTTTGACGTGCTTTCGAACTGCTAGGTTGGCAGGAGCTGGGACCGAGCAACAGGAGCTCACCCCGTTGCGGGAATTCGAACCGCCGACCTTCTGATCATCAAGCCCTAGGCTCTGTGGTTTAACCCACATTGCCACCTGGGTCCCTTTTTAAAGCAAACCAGCCTAATTTTTTGATCCTGGATTTATATGTGGATTGGAGCACAGCCGTTAATTGGGTTCAGTGGTGTAGCTTGGGGGGGGGCACTGTGGTGGTTGCCCCGGGTGCAAAATTGTTAGGGGGCACAAAATTTCAACATCCGGTACTGCCTCAATACAGTTGTGTGCTTCTGTCATTGGGTTCCATTGAAACGGCTTCTCTGTGTGAAGCAGGGAGTGGCGACATCTCCAGACAATGGAACAACTTTTCATTTATTATCTCCGTGGCTGTGATCTTCTGGGTGATGTGGATGCTGCTAGGAGCTGAATGTGCAATGTGTATTCTGTGCTTTCATCCACAGAAGGAGCTAGTATGCCAGGAAATTTTAATTCAATTTTATACAAATATGAAACATTATCGGTGGCTGATTTTCCAGTTATAATCAATGGGGAAGTCATATGAGGCTTGTTATAACAATAAGGCAATAATAATACAAATTATAAATAAATATGCAACACTTAATTTGTCATTCTTTGCAACATTGCTCAGTGTTGCAACAACAAACAAACACAGCAATTCCAGTGTAGAGCCTCATGCATTTCACTTTCTCACTTGAGTTCAAATCTCTGAACAAAACGGGAGCTGGCTCCTTGCTGTGTCCCTGCACAGCCTTGCTTGTCTTCATTTTAAACCAAAACATGAACACTTTTTTGGGGGGAGGGGTTTCGGGGGGGGGGAGATCATCCTCCAACTAATCTGTTGCATTGGCTGAATGCCTGGTATGTGTGTGTGTGTGTAATATTAGCAAAGCAAAGCAATTGCTTCTCCTAGTCTCTCCACTCTGCCGCTTTGATGCAAGGCAGATGTTGTTGTTGTTGTTTAGTCTTTTAGTCGTGTCCGACTCTTCATGACCCGCTGGACCAGAGCACGCCAGGCACTCCTGTCTTCCACTGCCTCCCACAGTTTGGTCAGACTCACGTTGGTAGCTTGGAGAACACTGTCCAACCATCTCATCTTCTGTCGTCCCCTTCTCCTTGTGCCCTCCATCCTTCCCAACATCAGGGTCTTTCCCAGGGAGTCTTCTCTTCTCATGAGGTGGCCAAAGTATTGGAGCCTCAGCTTCAGGATCTGTCCTTCCAGTGAGCACTCTGGGCTGATTTCCTTCAGAATGGAGAGGTTTGATCTTCTTACAGTCCATGGGACTCTCAAGAATCTCCTCCAGCACCATAATTCAAAAGCATCAATTCTTCGGCGATCAGTCTTCTTTATGGTCCAGCTCTCACTTCTGTACATCACTACTGGGAAAACCATAGCTTTAACTATATGGACCTTTGTCGGCAAGGTGATGTCTCTGCTTTTTAAGATGCTGCCTAGGCTTGTCATTGCTTTTCTCCCAAGAAGCAGGCATCTTCTAATTTCGTGGCAAGGCAAATAGCTGAACTTAAAGCTGAATTGGCTTGCTTGTTCATATAGGTTTTGCAGGTTGTCCAGTGGCTCTGCCAAGTCTGCAAAGCACTTCAAAGAATGGAAAAAGACAGGAGGGGAGTTCAGTGTGGTGTAGTGGTTGAGAGTGGTAGACTCGTAATCTGGTGAACCGGGTTCGCGTCTCTGCTCCTCCACATGCAGCTGCTGGGTGACCTTAGTCATACTTCTTTGAAGTCTCTCAGCCCCACTCACTTCACAGAGTGTTTGTTGTGGGGGAGGAAGAGAAAGGAGAATGTGAGCCGCTTTGAGACTCCTTCGGGTAGTGATAAAGCGGGATATCAAATCCAAACTTTTCTTCATTGTGCCAATCATATTGCAATCATTCAGCAGTCGCATCAGCCTGTGAAGCATAGATGCCAATGAATTAAGCCCTTCCATCATGTTCTTTGGCTGAGCTAGGCAGAAATGATTATTACGATGGTATTGCTGTTGGAAGAACTTCCCCTGGAATGTTGTAGTTTTCTGGTCTCTCCCCACTGCCCTGTTTCTCAGTGTTGCGAAGGGGAAACACACATCCGATATAGTTAGCACTAGATAGAAACATGTGGGGGAAAATATGGACAGCCCAACATACAAGAATGATATAAATGTATTCGGTAAAAAGAATTCACTGGATCCCTGGTCAGACCTCCATTTTTTTTACAGAGTTCACATGGTAGATTGAGAGTGAACAAAGAAGCCTACTGGAAAGCTCAGTAGGTTAGAGTGTGGTGCTGGTAACACCAAGTTTGCAGGTTCGATCCCCTCACGGTACAGCTGCATATTCCTGCATTGCAGAGGGTTGGACTAAATGATCTTCAGGGTTTCTTCTATGACTTCTTCACCAGAGGTAAGAGAGTGTGTTCTAGTCAAATTTGGCAGCAACAGTACTCTTTGGTCTTAACCAGGGGTAGGCAACCTAAGGCCTGGGGGCCGGATGCGGCCCAATCCAACCCCATCACTTTCTAAATCCGGCCTGCGGATGGTCCGGGAATCAGCATGTTTTTACATGAGTAGAATGTGTCCTTTTATTTAAAATGCATCCCTGGGTTATTTGTGGGGTCTGCCTGGTGTTTTTACATAAGTAGAATGTGTCCTTTTATTTAAAATGCACCCCTGGGTTATTTGTTGGGTTAGGAATTCGTTCATACCCCCCAAAAATAGTCCATCCCCCCACAAGGTTTGAGGGACGGTGGACCAGCCCATGGCTGAAAAAGGTTGCTGACCCTTTCATGCATTAACTAGAGGTACAAATGCTAGTTATCAGGGACTGCCATTTATCCCACAAACCCCTCCTCAGGCCAATATAACAATTGTACGCAGAATTTAAGAAACCACCCAGAATCCCGTCTTGACTCAATTGTTCTCAAAACGTTCTCCTGGTAGAGGCTTGGTGAGAATGTCCGCAGTCATCTCTTTGGTTTGACACTACTCCAGTTCAACAAGTCCATCTTATAGTTGTATTGCACCCCCAATGGGTTTGGTTTTCACATGAAACTTCTTGCTTTGTGACAATTTTGAACAGCTTTGGATGTTCTCCATCAATTGGACAGGTTTCTCCCCAAAACTGTAGCTCTGTGAGAGGTAAGCTACAATTCCCTCTATGTGTGTATGTGTATGTATATAAATAAAAATATGTAGTGCAGAGAACTCATTTGAAGCTGCTGACTACACTTCTCTGTTAAGAACTTTTTTTCTTGGTGTTTAGCCCTTTGAACATGACAAAGGGAGCTACTGCCGCTTCCCCACAATCGTGTGTATGTGTGTGTGTGTGTGTGTGTGTGTGTGTGTGTGTTACTCTGGCTATTGGTTGCTGCACTCCCTTCTCTTCCTGCTGATTAGTTTCCTTCATTTCTGTTATGTTTTCCCCCTTGGCTTTGTGGCTTAATCCTGAATGGATGGTACACCCCCCCCCCCCACTTCTCTCTCAAGAAAAGACTGGGAGGGGAAGAAAATGGAACACTACAAAGTCCAGATAGGAGTGAAAGTTACGGCAGTTCAGTAATAGAGCCACGCTGTGTAGCAGAAGTTGAGTAGCGATAACGGAGAATAATGATGCCATTTTAGAAATGTAGGCAATGGATTAAATTACCATCTCTGTGTTGCTTGCATACGTACCTGCAGTAACTAGAGTGCCATTTTCCAACCATGAATAAAATTCACATAGTTTAACCTTTGGGAGAGGGGGGAAAACACCTCTGCAAAAATGAACTCATCCCTTTCCATCCCTATTATCTTTGTTCATTTCCTACAGGATGGGAATATCATGGCAAGTGACTTATAGGTTTCCGTTGATTCTTTTGCACAATTAGCAGTGCTTTTATTGGGTGGCTTTCAATTCTGTATTTATGGCAATATTAACAATACTCATCTCTTTGTGAAGACTCTGTCCCAGACAGAGATTTTAGGATGTAATCCTAGCCATGTCTGCTCAGAAGTCCCATGGAATTCAGTGGGACTTAGGTAAAGGGACCCCTGACCATTAGGTCCAGTCGTGTCCGACTCTGGGGTTGCGGCACTCATCTCGCTTTGTTGGCCAAGAGCCAGCGTACAGCTTCCAGGTCATGTGGCCAGCATGACAAAGCCGCTTCTGGCGAACCAGAGCAGCGCACGGAAACGCCATTTACCTTCCCGCCAGAGCGGTTCCTATTTATCTACTTGCACTTTGACGTGCTTTTGAACTGCTAGCTTGGCAGGAGCAGGGACCGAGCAATGGGAGCTCACCCCGTCACAGGGATTCGAACCACCGACTTTCTGATCAGCAAGCCCTAGGCTCAGTGGTTTAACCCACAGCGCCACCTAAATACAGTTAGGACTATAGCCTTTGTTATCCTCCTGGAACAGAAAAATAATGGTGTTGTCAAACACCTGTAAGGTCACAAAACAAGGTAGTAAAACTGCAATTTGCTCAGAGGGTCACTAAATGTGCAGCTGATCTGTACTTACTGAAATAGGCATGTACCCTTTCATCATATGCAGTGATGGCATGTTTTCATAATTTTCCTATGCAGAAATTGTATCTTTATAGGACGCCTTAGTGCAGGAGTGGCCTGTGCACATCCAAATGATTCCCATCAGCCTAATAATAATAATAATAATATATTTATTTATACCCCACCCATCTGGCTGGGTTTCCCCAGCCACTCTGTGCGGCTTCTATCAAAACATTGATTCTTCAAATATTAAAAGCTTCCCTAAACAAAGCTGCCTTCAGATGTCTTCTAAAAGTCAGATAGTTGTTTATTTCCTTGACATCTGATGGGAGGGCGTTCCACAGGGCGGGCACCACTACCGAGAAGGCCCTCTGCCTGGTTCCCTGTAACATCACTTCTCACAGTGAGGGAACTGCCGGAAGGCCCTCGGTGCTGGACCTCAGTGTCCTGGCTGAACGATGGGGTGTGTGTGTGGAGATACTCATTCAGGTATACTGGGCCAAGGCCATTTAGGGCTTTAAAGGTCAGCACCAACACTTTGAATTGTGCCCGGAAACGTACTGGAAGCCAATGTAGGTCTTTCAGGACCGCTGTTATGTGGTCTCGGTGGCCACTAGCCAGCATGGTCAGTTGTGGTCTCAAAACATCTCAATAGCCAAAAGTCTGCCTGCTCCGTTTGGATGCCAGGTGGCATTCTGAATCAAGATGGTGAACTAAGAAGCGACTTTGACATAACACCACCAGCTTTA
Source organism: Darevskia mixta (assembly GCA_034641385.1). Lineage (NCBI taxonomy): Eukaryota > Metazoa > Chordata > Lepidosauria > Squamata > Lacertidae > Darevskia > Darevskia mixta. The sequence continues at coordinate 20,719,005 of JAWWNH010000017.1, forward strand.
AGCATAGGCTCAGCTGCCACTTGAAATATCACTGCCAAATTCAGCACAAGGGATCCTGAGTTAGACGTCTTCCTTGATGTTTGTATGCCAGGTGCCATTTTGAATTAAGTTGGTGGACCCAAACATGACTTTTTTGTGACTTCACCAGATTGTTCGTGTGATGGTTCCATCTAAAAAAACCCACATTTTCTTGGCTTCTAGAGAATCCTGGGCCATGCTGGGCACTCCCTCCTAAAGTGTAAAAAAATGGAAAGGAAATCATTTAAAAATGTGAGTGGGGCTTGGAAAGGGCACAAGAAAGGGAAAACATGAATTTGACCAAGTTTCTACTATGCTGATGTGAGTCCGGTAGGGCATTCAAAAAGCTGGTTCATCTTCTTTCAGTTCTCTTGAGATAACTCTGTTGAGGAATTTACCTGGACAACATTTCCATCAATGAGAGCAATGGATTGTTTAAGTGTCAGGATAAAAGCTATGAATAATATTTTGCTTCCTTTGCTTTTGAAATTCAGTGTCTCTGTTTGGAACTTTAACCTTTTCGAAGTTCAGAAATTCTCCTTTCTTGTTCCTTACCATTCCTGTTCCTTCCTGTTAATTAACTAGCATCCTTGTTACAGTCTTTCTTATCTAAGCCATATTTCCTCCTACCTTAATCCTGTTTGAAAGCTAAAGATAATGAGATGCCAGGGAGGCCCCTTTTAATCTTGTTGGTTGTTGACTTCAAAAACATTATTGTCAAAAGGTAAAGAGACAGCTTAAGAAAAGCAGAGTAAGTTTCAAGGTGAAAGGTTACAACATATATCGTAACTGCTAGAATCAAAGTGATCTCAATTTGTCTCCCTCCCCAATATTTTCCTCCTACAACAGTGTTAGTCCTTCAGATAGAAAACTCAACAACAGGGATAACATTGATACTTTCAGCCTCCTACCAACCCAGGTTAAATGGCTGGTTTTTTTGGCAGTGGATTGCCCCAGTACTGGCCAAGGGCTATGCTACCCTGAGGCAAAGCAAAAGATGGTACTCTCCTGGTTTCATGTACAAAAGATGACTAGATCGGTAGTCCAATCCTATATCTACATTGGTAATAGGATAACATCCTCCACACCTGAAGACAGGTTGGTTTAGGAGGAGTTGGAGGGCAGGCAACAACAACAACAACAACAACAACACCACACACACACACACACACACACACACACACACACACCCTATTTAAAAATGTATGGACAATGGAAGATGGTGAGGGAGGTGGTCTGGAAAATCTCCCTAGGCAGTGAATTCCACAAAGTGGATGCTATGCTAGAAATGATCTAGAAATTCCTCAAGAAACCAGGTACCAGGCCAATTTTAGGGCATGTGAAACTGTCTGAACACGTCCAAAGTGTTACAGAAATGTTAAATATTATTAGATTGCATAAAAGTATCAAAACTGTAGGTGAGCTTGGGACATAAAGAACACTGTTGTCCTAGACCTGACAACCAGCATTTATATAAAAAAAGCTGGGCTCCACGTGAAATATAATTTCAAAGATAAACAGCTTTGATTCAAGCCTGTAGAAGATGGTCAGAAAATCTTTAAAGGTCATCTCTGTTGAGATTTTTGAAGAAGGATGTGACTGCCTCAAAGTCACTTGTAGTAAATCATGCGAAGGGGAACTATTGCAGACTTCATATCTTTCCCACCTTACATGTTTGTACAGAGGGCTGTAGGTATGCTGTGTACAAATGTGTAGTTTCTTCTATATTGGGTCCTAGAAAGCTTGGCTACTCAATCATTGATACCACAAAGTGTGGTGACAATGGTAGCTATATGGTCAGCAGCACTAATGCATACTTCTGGAACCAACAAAAACACAAGATGGCTGTGCATTCACATAAACAATACTCCTCTATATATTCTTGTCAACTCTGTGGAAGTGTAGTAGGTTCCAATTTGGACTTTATGAACATATGTGAAACTGAAACTAGCAGATATTTGGTCTTTATGAATGAACTGATCTATTGGGACTTGTCAATGGGACCCCTGCTCTTGTCAATGGGACCCCTACCAGAGTGTGGGCCATCAGCAAGAGCCCAACCATGCCATCCCTTGATGCTGTCCCTGATTGTAACCTAGCAATTGGGAGGAGGAGTTGGTAATTTCCAGTCTTTCCCACTTGTCCTCTAGGGAGGGGAGCCTTGAGGGTTCACAATAGACAGAACCTGGCTACTTGCTTGGTAAGTGTAATGTGTAGCTCAGCCTTTACTACAACTATACTGGTTTTGTTATTATAGAAATAGAAATACTTTATTGTCACTGCACCACAGGTTTACAGTGAGATTAAATGATCCTCCCCCAATCTCTCAGTCCTTCGTACAACCACCAACCCCGAATGTCAGCTGCAATGTTGCTGTCTTTCATTCAGCAGCCTCACGGCCCACAGGTAGAAACTGTTCTTTAACCTGTTGGTTCGGCTTATCATGCACCTTTATCTCCTGCCCAAGGGCAGGAGATTAAAAAGGTGCTGGACAGGGTGTGAGTCATCCCTGAGAATGTTCCTCGCTCTTCTGAGGCAACGGTCTTCTGCAATAACATCTAGGGGACTCAGGGGACAGCCCATGATGTCTTGTGCTGTCTTCACCACCCTCTGTAGGGACTTTCTGTCCATGGCTGTCAAACCAGTGTACCACACCGTGATACAGTATGAAATAAAACTTTCAATTGTGGACCGATAGAAGGAAATCATTACTTGTTGTCTAACATGGTTATTAGGATAAGTCTTTTGTGCTGTTGCTCTCTATCACCTGTCTATTTTCACATGAATTATTATTATTACTATTACAAGTCATTTATGAAACATACCTCCAAAATTACCAATTAAGTGTTAGGTGAAAAGTGTGAGCGCCACAGAAAATTGTAGCCCAGTGGTTAAACTCTACCATTGCTTAAAGCTTATAAGGATAGGTAATGTGGTGCCATCCACATTCTGTGACCTTCAAATACCATCATCCCTGACCATTGGCTATACTTTCTGGGGCTAATGAGAGTTGTACTACCAAAAATCTGAAAGGCTCCACACATTGGCTCCACTGGCTGCTAGACTGGGGACTGGGAGCTACCACTGGGACTATATAACACTGGTCCCAAAAGTTCTGCATTGTCTTCCACTACATTTCCAAGCCTTACAAGTCATTGTGGAGGGGTCATTAAAAGACAGCCACCTCTTTAATGTAACATGTAGTTCTTCGGTAAGTAGTCAAGAAGAGGGTAAGGAAGGAATGCTGGAAATTAAGCATCCTGGGGTATAGGATTCCAGCCCACACCGCCTTCCACAATGAGAACAACCACATTAAAAACAAAGCAATGCAAGTTTACTCTTTATCGCAGCGTCGATCTTCCAGTCTTTCATTTTTGATGACTTGTTTGGAACAAGAGACAAAGCCTCAGAGAGTGAGATCTGATCTTTAATTTGCCCAAACAACATTAAACATGCAAGAAGAACATCACCAGTGTCTGTCCAAACAGAATTGATGTCCTTAATGTAAGCGAAGGGATCATCACGTAGAATTCATTCCTTCTCACACTTAGAAAGATACATCCTCATACTTCAGCCTTCTCATTTATTTGTCTGTTGACAGATTCCTAACTACCTGTTTTCAGCAAATGAAGGTCAATAGCAAAGAGCCTAGTATTAATGACGGGATGCTTTGAAAAATATTGCATTCCAGTGATTACTCAGAACTGCTACATACCATTCTGAACTGTGTCGTTCCTTTGTCTCCCCAAATTTACTTTTGTATCTGTCTGCGTGGCCTGATAATCTGCACATGGATTTCTAGCAGCGCATAACAAACTGGTTCCTTAACTTATGGATGAGGCACATAAACAGAGTGCCTCTATGTCCTGCATTAAAGAGGATGGTCCTCTCTTTGAAGGCACCCTCCATTTGAAAGGTTGTCCGGTCTGTATCTGGATCAAAGATAACCATAAGAAGGGTGAGTAGTTGCCCACCAGCATTTAGGACCTGGTAATTATTTATAAATGTGCATCTGTACAAATAAATTGCCATATGTGTGCACACACAGAAGACACATTGGTACACTTTGACCATGAAAATTTAGCTGATGAAGAATTAGCAAAACAGGGCCTTGTCCTGGAACAGGAATTTATTTCAACTGGAATTTGTTGCAATACTATACTATTAAAACTGTTTGAAGATTCAAGAACTGATCTACTGCCTGGCCAGAGTACTTGCATTCGACAATTTTGACTGTCTTTTTTCTATTGGCTTCTTTGAGCTGAAGCAAACTGACGTAAACCTACTTGCCTTGTCTATTGGGCAGAAGGGAAGGCGATGAAGTTGCAGAGATGGAAGAGTCTATGCCACTGATAATAATGTGATTTTCAGTGCTGGAGATACATATTTATTTTAGAACTGGATCAAATTATTCACTCTGCTCTTTTCTAGCATTTTTTTTGGGGGGGGGGTTGGGCAGGAAACCAAAAAGGGCAAGCAAGCAGGGTGGAGTTTAATTCTAGTAATGCTCAGTTGGGGCAAGGCACCAGTAAGATAAGTCAGCACAAGGTTTAATGTTGATCGTTTTCTTCCTTCCTTACAGGAAAGCTTTCCTGTCACTGCTTTTCATTGCGTGGTCAGGCGGAATCCCCCCAAACCCCGGGCAGCCCCTGAGGGAAATAACGACACGGGACAACGTTCTATGGGATTAAATTGGCCACAACTTTTATTAAGATTCAGATGTAGGAAGACCTTGGCAAAGGCGTTGGGCGTTTATCCTTCCCAGACCCCCAGCTGGGGTTCTGGGTAGTTTCAGGGTTATCCAGCATGTGTGGGGATTGGACTAGCTCTGGAGAACATATGTTCAAGCAGATAGCCCGCCCCCCTGTTCGCCGCCACTGGAGGGGGAGGGGCAATGATGACCTCTGGGCGTATGGTCAATGCCTCCCCTAAGACCCCTTTAATGGGAACCCTGATATCGCCGTCGCAATGGGGGCGGGGGTTACCACCCCACGCCCCCCATTTTAGGTAGATGATTAAAGGATTCCGCCCAAGGCCTGTAACCGCCACCCGAGACCGCAAAATCGCGGTCTCGCCGCCAAGACTACCTACACCTGAAAAGACACTTCACATTCTGCCAACCATTCCAAAAGGCCATGCCTAATGTTGCTCAGCCAATAATCATTACCAGTGGTTGAAAGGTGCACGCCATCGGGCCTAAAGAGTTCCTTCCTGTGCTTTCCTGTCACTGCTTTTCATTCCTATACAGGACCCCATAAGTGTCATGACAGAACTTTTTTTTAAAGTTTAGAAGAAAGGGGGGTTAGAAACATTCTAATTGTAAGCCCCACTGAAAATTACTAGAATCCAACACATTCTCCTCAAACTTGCCAAAAATGTCACCCAACTTTCTTTTGGTGCTTTGTGGAGGGGTGTGCGCGTGTGTTTGTGTGTGTTGTGCATAATGGATGGGAAAATCTGTCATGTTTTTCTCAATTTGTTATCTTTCTCATCTGAAATCCAATTCTCCACATTTTTTTAAAAAGCCCTCATTAAAATTCGTCAGCATTTCAGTGTTGATTTCTCAGAATTCACACATTTTTGTATGCAATTGTTGCACTTTTGCAAAACATTTTCCCTCGGATATTTATACATCGCTCCAATATAATGCATTTGTATGTTATTTTGAGCAATATATGAATTTTGATGTAACTTTACCTTAGTCTGTGCATTTTTGTGAAAAATTTCCTGGCCGGAACTGCATTACAAATTTCAGAGAAGTGTGAGTTTCAAAAGATAGATGTGTTTTTGGTTCATATATTGTTTCGGAAAGCATGAAGATTTGCCTTGAAATGTGAATTGAATCAAATTTCTTCCCCCACCCCTTCTGTGTGCATGTGTGGTGGTATGTGTGTTTGTGAACATTCGGCACAGGACCAATCTATTTCTCTTTTCCAATTCCAGGATTCCCCCACCCCACCCTCCGAACCATGTTTTTATTTAATCTTACCTTCCCAGTAGGCTTTGGGAGCAACTGAAAAACAAGCTCAGACACGACAATGGCACGAACAGCTCTAGCGGTGACAGCAATGAGTTAAAAGTAGAAGGAAAAGAGGCAGGACTCTGGCTCAAGAGGGAAATCCAGTAGCAATTCTCCACAGGCAGCAAATAATTTGTTTGAGTGCATAATTAATAGATTTGTCAGAAAGTACTTAGATTGTGAAATATTGCAAGTAGACCCCTTTCCAGATGGATTAAGATGAATGGGTCCTCCAGCAGAGTATGAAACCTCATTGCTCAATGGCTGGAGAATTTGCCGCATCTCTACATTTGTTTGAGTCTCTGCCTCTTTGCGCTCCTCTTTCTCTTTCTCCTCTGGCTGCGGGGGAGGAAGACAGGGCGGGGGATTGAATAGAACACTTCTAATTCTAATTGTGAGTGGTGTCCTTTACCTAAAGGGCATCCAAGCAGGCAAGACTAAATCAGATACTCAATAGGCAACTTTCCCTGCAATTGAATATAAAAAGGGTGTGGGGGAAGGCATTAACATGGCTCAGAACAGTGAAATTAACTACTCCTTGCAGACCCAGGTTATATATTAGCTGATCACAGAGTCATGCATTAATCTGCATGAAGCAGTTTTTCATCTTCTCTAAAAATGGTTCCAGAGAAGTGAAACCCGATCAATATTTGAAGGTCTATCTAAGGAAGCATGCAAGGGAGTTCTGGGTCCTGAATAAAGGTGAACGGCAGACGTCGTGGGAATAACAGAAGAAGAAGAAGAAGAAGAAGAAGAAGAAGAAGAAGAAGAAGAGTTTGGATTTGATATCCTGCTTTATCTCTACCCGAAGGAGTCTCAAAGCGGCTAACATTCTCCTTTCCCTTCCTCCCCCACAACAAACACTCTGTGAGGTGAGTGGGGCTGAGAGACTTCAAAGAAGTGGGACTAGCCCAAGGTCACCCAGCAGCTGCATGTGGAGGAGCGGAGATGTGAACCCAGTTCACCAGATTACGAGTCTACTGCTCTTAACCACTACACCACACTGGCTCTCTAGTACAGCAACATCTAGAGGGCCACTGGTTGCCATAGCCATCTTCTTGCAGTCCATGGGACTCTCAAGAGTCTCCTCCGGCACCATAATTCAAAAGCATCAATTCGTTGGCGATCAGCCTTCTCTCCTCCTTTAGCAAAATGCATATTTGTGGACACACAAATAGTGCACATGTCAGGGACTGGTCCATCCCCAAGGCAGGGGCGGAGGACACAGGCAGCTGGAGACAACGGAAGGAGTTTGGATCGGATAGCGACTCACAGGACAGTCAGGGAGAAGGCAGCAGTGGGGAGGCGCAAGTCCATGGGCCGCCACTGGGGGACGGGCTCTGGGGAGAGGCGAGAGCACCGCTGACACCAGAGGAGGTGCTGAGGCTCTGGATGAAGCTTAAGCCCTGAAGCCACAGGAAGAGGCGGGAGGGCTCAGGGATGCTGCCAGACCCCCAGAGCAACCGGAAGGCAGGGGACAGGAAATGGAGGTGGACACAGCGGAGAGGAGTCTCTGGGATGCTGCGAGAGCCCCAGAGACACCGAGTGGTCAGGACAGGAGTATGGGGGAAGCGACCAGCGCGACCCCACTCAGGTCCAGACCACGGAAGCGGAAAGAAGGTGGGCGGAGCTTTGGATTTCCGAAGCTCTTATGCTGGGGGCAGAGTCGCAAGCCCTCACTCCGGATATCTGACTCAGATGAGACAGAGGATGAAGTCTGAACGCTGGAATGTTTGATCTTGTAAATAAAGCTACTAGTTTTAATAATCAACGTGCGTGGAGGCTTACTCTTGAGAAGACACCACACACCTCTCACAGCACATCTTCCCCTTCAGCGTGTGAAAACCATGACCTCAGATCATCATTTCCTAAGCCTCCCTAGAAACATCTGTAAAGGCCCAATTTGGTGAAAGCATGGGATTCCAAATACGACTCACAAATGGGAAATAAAAAGTCATCTTTGCAGAAATATTCCAAGTGCCTTTGGGCTGCTGTCGAGCCCAGATCTCCCGGCAGCACCAACTTCCAGGTTACTAATTGCTGAACTTTCCCTAATCTCTTTGTTTTATGCAACCCGCGACAAACAAATATTTTATGTGTTTTAAGCATATTCAGCAAATGTGTCTGCTCCTGCTCAGTCACTTATTAAGTGGGGAAGAACTGGCTAATTGCTTTTGATAAACCCACATGCTGTATGTCTAGCCAAGGGATGAGCCAATTTCAACATAGCTTTTGAAAGCTTCAAGGATTTGACAAGGCTTCCAGGGCAAGGGGGGGAGGAAATCAATAAATGACCTACAGTATATTAAACCCCTGCTGATAGAATGAGCCACTGTTTGTCTGATAACCACAAAAATTACAGTTATAGGAGCAAGTAATTTAGATGCAGATTAGTTGTCAGCCCTGCCCTTACTCAAGCTGCGGGAATGATGCCTGTGATTTAAAAAGAGCCTCGGGCTGCAATGAGAAATGTCACACAGGATCTGTGCTTGCCACCAGAAACAATGGCCTCGTGTCACCACCTTTCTCTCCCCAGTAATGTCTAGTAATATGAAAAATGTGCTGTGATGTGGCCTGACTTCTCTTTGCTTCTACAGGTGTCAGCTAGGATGTAAGATACTGACAGAGCACATAGGTTGCGCGCAGAAGGTCTCAGGTTCAATGTCTGGTACCTTCAGGTAGGGCTGCAAATGACCCCTCTTTGAAAACTGAGCCTCTTGGGCTTGCCAATCAGAAGGTTGGCGGTTCGAATCCGCACAACGGGGTAAATAAGTTTTAATGGATGTAATAATGGAATACTGAATGGTTTAGTTTTTGTAAAATATGCAGGGATTTATGATATGCAAAATGAACCATGGAAAGAGAAGGAGGGAAGTCACTGATATTTTAAGGATGTTAAAATGAGTAAAGTAAGGTAAAGGTAAAGGACTCTTGGACGGTTAAGTCCAGTCAAAGGCGACTATGGGTTTGCGGCGCTCATCTCGCTTTCAGGCTGAGGGAGCCGGTGTTTGTCCACAGAGAGCTTTCCGGGTCATGTGGCCAGCATGACTAAACAGCTTCTGGCGCAATGGAACACTGTGATGAAAACCAGAGCGCACGGAAATGCTGTTTACCTTCCTGCCGCACTGGTACCTATTTATCTACTTGCACTTTGACGTGCTTTCAAACTGCTAGGTTGGCAGGAGCTGGGACAGAGCAACGGGAGCTCGGCCCGTCGCGGGGATTCGAACAGCTGACCTTCTGATTGGCAAACTGAAGAGGCAAGGTGGTTTAGACCACAGCGCCACTCGCGTCCCTTGGGGTCTTCTAACAATACGCAGCACCCTTAACAAACGACAACATCCAGAATTCTTTGAGAGAAGCCACGGCTGCTTGAAGCGGTATGATAGCACTTTCATTGCATGGTATGAATGTAGCCAATGAAAAGCTGACACAGATTGCAGTGACTGATGGTGTGCTTTTACTGAGTTGAGTTGGAGGAGGAGATTCAGGGCCAATGTAGATCGTTGCTATACGGCACTGCTGTATAATCTACGGATCCATCTCCTGTTTCCATGAAATTGCTCATATTACATCTTCCCCATCTTGAAAGGCAAACCCTTATTATTCAAAAGATCAGTCATTTTCTTTGATGATCCCCCCCTCCTTTGAGATCTGCATATGTACACATATCAAGGCAAAAATGATTGCTTCCTCCCTTTCCAATTTCATGATGAATAACAAGCATGAATTTGCCACTCGGTAAAGAAAACAATAACAATATCCTACTGAATTTGTGTGGGGCCTTTCATCATGTAGGGGTACAAGAGAGTTTCTGGGACAGAGAGAACAATACATTCGCATGCAGCTGGATACCTCTGGATGGAAGCAAAGTATTCTAGTTCGGCTTGATTCCCAACAAAAGGGTATGAAAGAAGTATAATATACCGTGAGAAACTGAGAAATTTGCATTGCTTCTTTGAAGGAGTCATTGTAGGTGAGTGTTGGACTTAGGAGCCCTGAGTTCAAATCCCTGCTCAGCAACAAGCGCCACCACCAGCACCCCTTCCCTGGAATTTTTGAACACCCTTGGACTACTTGTGGAATTGACATTATCTGTGAAAATACAGGTGACCTCAGTGACTAAGGGTGGATCTACACTCGTGGTTTATAACATTTAAGGAACGGTTATCATAACGTAGATAGACACATCACATTTTGCTTGCAACATTAATAATGTTTTATTAAAAGGTGACACCAGAGGGCGCTGCAGAGCACCCAGGAACCAGCAGTAAGGGAAACTGTGTTGTTTTGGAGGAAACAAGGTAACGGCCATTTTTATTTTACCAGTATGCTCTGCGACCTTAAAAAGGTCAGTGTAGATCCAGCCAAGGTCTGTTCTGTATAAGGTGAGGCTGATCTCCCAGCTGCGACACGGGAAGGTAAACGGCGTTTCTGTGCGCTGCTCTGGTTCGCCAGAAGCGGCTTAGTCATGCTGGCCACATGACCCGGAAGCTGTACGCCAGCTCTCTCGGCCAATAAAGCGAGATGAGCGCCGCAACCCCAAAGTCGTCCGCGACTGGACCTAACGGTCAGGGGTCCCTTTACCTTTTTACAATCATGTTTAAGAAGCAGGGCATGTTCTGGAAGGTGTGGTGTGTATATGTCTGGTTTGAGAACAGAATAACATTCCCTTTCCTCCAGAAGAGGAGCCATTCATGGCTACAATTCTGGTCTAAGTCATTTTGCCATCTAGCAAACCATCACTGTAGGTGGTGTTTTGTTGCACCTAGTGAGCCTTACAGCCCTGAAGGATGATGGCTGCATTGTTGTTGCAATCAGATTTCTGGAAACTCGTGACCTTCACAGATGGTAAGAGAGCACCCTCCCTGTTTAGTCCTTAACTTGGAAAGAATCATGTTCTGCCTTTTAAAAATGTAATGAGATTTTTTTTTGTTTCTTTCTGCACAAAGACTAAATAAAGGGAAGGTAAACATTTTTTCTTTTTTAATGCTGGAGGATTTTTTGCACCCACCTTCCCTTAAATAATAAATAAATAAAAACAAATCCAAGAAGAGCTTGACCTTGCTAAATAGAGCCACATGAAAAAAATAATAATCATTTTGAATATATCTCTTCAAGCCTGACAAACCTGACAGGCTGTTTCCTCTGCATCCAAGCTTGACTCTTGCCAGTGCATTTAAGGAGATCTGGCAAGGGGAAAAAGAGACATATAAACCACACGATTCATTTTTGTGCTAACCAGATGGTAGTTTGGTTTTTAGAGGGGGAAACTGATGCAGTTGTAGCTCTCTCTCTCTCTCTCTCTCTCTCTCTCTCTCTCTCTCTCTCTCTCTCTCCTCCCTCTCCCTCCCCCCTCTCTCTCTCTCTCCCTCCCTCTCCCTCTCCCTCTCCCTCTCTCTCTCTCTCTCTCTCTCTCCAGAACAGCCTAAAAAAATAATTGTAATGCAATACATATTGAGGTAACAACAACAACAGCAACTTCACATATGCACATGTGTCTGAAACCCTCAAGAATCACTGCCAATCAGTGTAGATAATACTAAGCCTCATAGACCAGGGGCCAGTCTCAGTATAGAGCAAGCTCCAATGTCTTTTCTACTTAAAAAAACAGCTGTGATCATTTGCCTCCTCACTGCAACCACAAATAGATCCTGTGCTAAAATGGGTATGAGACAACTCTTGTTTTTTCTACCCTAAAGTGTAGGGTCACAATTTGACCCTGAAAAGAATTAATTGGAAATCTCAAACTCCTTACAAGAACGCAGTTCCAATTCTAGCTAATGGCATCTCAAGCCATATTTGCTTCGAAAATATGAAGAAAAACTGCGGGCTCAAAAAAAAAAAAGAATTGGTCCCAGAGTTTTCATCTCTTCAGGTCTAGTGGTTACTCCTACTAGCAATTAAATTGCCTGTCAGGAGTAAAACATTACTTTAAAAACAAAGGAGATGGATTACTGATAGCTGCTTGCTGTTTACCCCACTTCCAAGTGCTGACATTTAAGCTGGTTCTATTCCCTGACTCGCTCTAGCATTTTTCAAAACAAAGCAACAGTAAAATGGATGGTCCTTCTGTTGAGCTCAGCAGCTGCTGCTTCCCTTGACATTGCAAAGCGACGGCGCTAGCAGGGCTTAAATTTTAAAGATTCAGGAGAAAAGCCTGAATGCATTTATTAGGCATTGTTTGTGTGCGTGGCTGCCTACTGTTTGCCACAGGACCTTCCAGTTCCAGAAAGTATCAAATTTACCGTACTTTTGTTTTTCATACTTAAAAACTACTGGTTTCCAAATCAGCTCACACTCCACCAGACTTCCTTTTGCATTTTCCAGGCACAGCCCTGAGCATTTTTCGTCCCACAGCTTTCCCTGGGAAAACTCACTGTTTGCCACTGAAATGGAACAAAAGGCACTCGGGTTTTCTGCAGATTGCTGTTTGTTCCAATTCAGTGGCAAGCGGTGGGTTTCCCCAGGGGAAAATGGTGGGTCAGAAAAACAACCCAAAACCACTAGGACTGGGACCTGAAAAGTCCAGACCTGTGCCTGGAAAGTGTGGCACAAAAGGAAGTCTGGTTGAGCCCTTAAAGGTAAAGGTACCCCTGACCGTTAGGTCCAGTCGTGGACGACTCTGGGGTTGCGGCGCTCATCTCGCTCTATAGGCCGAGGGAGCCGGCGTTTGTCTGCAGACAGCTTCCAGGTCATGTGGCCAGCAGGACTAAGCCGCTTCAGGCGAACCAGAGCAGCGCACGGAAACGCCGTTTACCTTCCCGCCAGAGCGGTACCTATTTATCTACTTGCACTTTGATGTGCTTTCGAACTGCTAGGATGGCAGGAGCTGGGACCGAACAACGGGAGCTCCCCCCCGTCGCGGGGATTCGAACCGCCAACCTTCTGATCAGCAAGCCCTAGGCTCTTAGCTGATGTAAATCCAGGAGTGGAAATGCAGGGCAATGGTTTATACTGCTTGGAGAGATGTTTATTTGGAAGACTAGGGACATTTCCAGATGACCTCTTTATTCAGTATTCATTGTGATTGGTTTGCAAGGAAGTTCGATGACAATGTTTCAAAGCAAGTGTTATCACATAGCTTTCTAGTGCATTTTCCAGTTACTTTCCTTATTGCAAAATAACACCCCCCCCAAAAAAAACCCTGGCATTTTAGGAGAAATTGGTTTGTTGTACAAGACCTCCCAATCAACTCTCCTGCCTAGCAAAACTGAACAATATTTCATCAAACACTTTCTGCTGAGAACTTACTCAAACTTTAAGATTGGCACCAGAAAACTTGATCTCTGGCCTGTAATTGGTTTGGACAAGATTGGCAGGATCAGGGCTTTCTTGGTGGTAGTGCTGCGATTGTTGAACTCTCTTCCCGGAGAAATCCATCAAGTTTTGCTCCAGACAAGTTCTGAAAACCTATTGTGGATGTTGTAGCACAGGCAGGGGTTTGGACTAGATGGCATTTGGTGTTCCTGCCAAGAGTTTGGGGAACATTTTGGCCCACCAGATGTTGCTGAACTACAACTCCCATCAGCCCCTGCAAAATGGCCAATGGCTAGGGATAATGGGAGTTGTAGTTCAGCAACTTCAGGAGGGCCAAAGGTTCCCCACATGTGGTATATAGCATTGCAGTCATGTGTGTGAAATATGAATCAAATGGATTCTCTCAGACATGATCTAGTCCTCTCAGTTGACTATACCAAGCGCTCTCTCTCTCTCTCTCTCTCTCTCTCTCTGTGTGTGTGTGTGTGTGTGTGAGAGAGAGAGAGAGAGAGAGAGAGAGAGAGATTGTGGATTGCTATTTGACAGTGCCTTCCATCAATATGATGTCCCTTCTGGAAAGTTTGCATTCCTGATGATAGATCATTGCTCCTATGTAAGCTTGCTGCCATGTATATTTTTCACATGGGGAATACTTTCATATTAACCCACACAGCAACGTAAATTCCGTGGTAGTACACTATTCATAAGAGGACTGTACCATGGCAGGGAATGATTGTCTGAGTCAGCCATGAATGTGAGAGAGAGGCAGTTCTAGAATACAGTGGACCCTCAACTTACGAAGATAATCCGTTCCGACGGAATCTTCGTAGGTCAAAATCGTCGTAACTTGAGTCCCCATAGGAATGCGTTGGGAGAACGCATTTGTAGGTCGAAAAAAACCTCGTAAGTCGAGGAAACCACATCTAAAACGGCCGCGACTTCCAATCGGAAGTCGAAAAAATTCAGAAGCGGCGGCTGCTTTGATCCTTCGTAACTTGAAAAACTCGTAAGTCGGGTCATTCGGAAGTCGAGGGATCACTGTAGTGTCTTTCAAAGGGTGTGGCGCCTGCAGTGGTGTGGCAGGAGAGGATGGCAGATGTGGCAGGAAGATTCAAGGCCAATCAATATTATATTTTGGGAATGATTCATGTTCTTACATAGATGCATTTTTTATTTTATTTTTACTTTCTGGATGTTCCACGATCACATCATACAGTAGTTGCGTCCCATCTTATAAATCAAGCACCGTTATGAGTTGTCTCTTTTCGTTTCCCAATATATTTCTTATCAATAACAAATTTGATGTGGCGCAAGCAGAGTTTTATTCTGAAAATGTGGTCCAGAGGGGGGGAAAGTTTGAGAACCACTGTTCTAGAACGGTAGCAAATCTTACTGATGGATCCCCTTAGCAACCACCACATATCTTTGTTCCCAATCTGCATTAAAGGTTACATGAATATATAATACCAAAAAACAAACTCCCTGAATAATAAATATATTAAACACCGAAACAGCTCCTCAGGAGTTGTTTTCAGTCACTTGGGTAAATAATGCATGTTTTATAAATGGATCCTCCCCCACTTTCTCCTCCAGCATAGAAATTAAGTGTAGTTATTAAGCACCGAATGCTTCCTTTAAAATGACATTCAGGGAACAGACTCAATCCCAAATGCCAAGGAAGTTTTACAAGCAATGTTTACTTGGACATCAAACCCTTTCTGCCACCTTCCACGTTATGGAACTTGTAGTTTTTCAGTTCACATGTCATAGAATCATAGAATTGGAAGGAGCCACTCTGGTTAGGAAGAAACAGAGTGCAAGGAGTTTTGATTTAAAAAAAAATGCTTTGTGCATCCGCATCTAATCTTGCCCCCTTCAAAAATTTATTTATTAGTGCGTGTTTTGCTTTTTGTAAATCTATCGAAGAATAAAATAAAATAAAATTGGAATTAAGGGGCTTTCTCAGGACGGTGGAAGGTCTGTTGGAGATTCATTCCCCGTGTGCAGTCATGGGATTATTGTCTTTCACATGAGGTTGTGTGTTTTGATTCCACAGGAATGGGATATGACGAAGACAGGATGTTTGTCTTACTGTGTTCCCTGAAGTGGGACTATTGTCCTTTGTTCTTTCTCTTTGCTCCCTGATGATAGAGAGAGGGGGGGCATGATGAAGTGCTCCGTGTGTGTTTATATGTATATAAAGTAGATTAGCCTACATGCTGAGTTGCTGTGGTCTGTTACGCAACTGCACACACTCTGTGGATAAATGTGTGCTGATGCCAGAAGACATCAGTCACTGTGATGTTCAGGCAGATGAATGCTTGAGAAGCTCCCGAACGATTGTCCAGGAGGAAGGGAACATGCCAGTCGGGCATGTGTGTCTGCCAAGGTTCTACTTGTGAGTAGGATGTTTCCTGACAGGGTCTGGGTGCTGTGTCCTGTTGGTGCCGTAGTTGTGGCACTCACTCTTCATCTGATAGGAAATGCTCTGCGGTGGGGGGTGACAAAATGGGGGGGGAATCAAATAAGGTCAGTTGTGGGGAGTGAGAAATGTCCCTATTTTCATCTGACGGATATTGGAAGGTATTGACAACCTCTGTAATGCCTGACCATTAGCCATGCTTGCTGAGGCTGATGAGACTTGCAGTTCCGCAACAACTAGGCTGTCAAAGGTTCCCCACATTCATTGCCGGAGAATCATGATACAGTGGTACCTCGGGTTACAGATGCTTCAGGTTACAGACGCTTCAGGTTACAGACTCCGCTAACCCAGAAATATTACCTCGGGTTAAGAACTTTGCTTCAGGATGAGAACAGAAATCGCACTGTGGCAGCGGGAGGTCCCATTAGCTAAAGTGGTACCTCAGGTTAAGAACAGTTTCAGGTTAAGAACGGACCTCCAGAAAGAATTAAGTTCTTAACCTGAGGTACCACTGTATATTCCTGTTGTATGTTGCGGCATAAGCTCTCATGGGCCAGAGTCCATTACATGAAATATAGTAACAGATAGCCATATGTGGACAAACAGGGATTCTGAGCATCTTGGGCTTGCCGAACGGAAGGTCGGCGGTTCGAATCCCTGCGATGGAGTGAGGTCTGCTCTGCCCCAGCTCCTGCCAACCTAGCAGTTGGAAAGCATGCCAGTGCAAGTAGATAAATTGGTATCGCTGTGGCGGGAAGGTAAACGGTGTTTCCATGCGCTCTGGTTTCCGTCATGGTGTTCCGTTGCGCCAGAAGCGGTTTAGTCATGCTGGTCTCAGAACCCGGAAAGCTGTCTGTGGACAAACGCTGGCTCCCTCGGCCTGAAAAGCGAGATGAGCGCCGCAACCCCATAGTCGCTTTTGACTGGACTTAACTGTCCAGGGGTCCTTTGCCTTTTTTACAAACAGGCACTGGGCACCAAATTAGCATCCTGGAAACGCCAGCATTTTAAAATTAGATAAAGAGCCTGCCACCTTCATGGCTGCAAGGACTTGCTCAGACATTTATTTAGAAGCACTTTTCCATTTTACTTAATATATGTGGGGTTTTGTGTCATCGCCACCCGACCCCCAACCCCCCTCACCTCTCCCCCCTCCACCTCTCTCCCCCTTTTCTTCCTAATGTCGCAACAAACAAAACTGATCTGTAAAAAAATGTTACTTGAAGAAAAGAGAGAGAGACATTACACATACTTTTGTAAACCAAGAAAATCTTTAATAAAAATACATTTTAAAAAAAGAAGAAGACCAAAAGAAGAAGCACTTTCCCACATATATGCAAAAGTTCTGGGAGAAAAGTACCGGGAGAAAATACTCGCCTCTTCATCCTCACAAAATTGATCCGACAAAATGGAAAGAATTTCACAGCTGCCGCAGAATCATACAGGTGTGAGTGCATTTTAATGTGCTCGAATCCTTAAATGGCGTGTTTTGGAACCAGGGTAGCGTTATTTGTTCTCCTCGAGTTCTAAATGGCGCAGCAGACATCGGAGATCTTGAGGAAACCGAGAGAAACGTTTGCCAACTTTCAAACTTGAAACAATTACCTTGGCTGAGAGGGAATTGCTTGCGCTTGCTTCTCTCAGAAGGTTTCTCTCCCATTTTTTCCCCCTAAAGGGAGCACACAGGCAAGAAATGACTTCTTTCTGAGCTGTGGGAACCCTGTCTCTTCCTCTCCGCTCCCCCACGAGCATGGCAAGCAGGGGGCTGGGGCGGATAAGCTCCAACTGTCAAAGAATCATAGCGATTTTGCCGAGCGCAGCAGGGAGGCAGTAAGACTCCAAGCTGTTCTCAGTCAGGAGGGGAAGTGTTCTTTAGTCTCAGTTTTCCAACAGTTGCAGCAGGAAAGTGAAGTGAAGTGGATGCTCTGAGCTTGTATCTCCTCTCTCTCTCTCTCTCTCTCTCTCTCTCTCTCTCTCTCTCACACACACACACACACACACACACAAACACACAGCATTTTAAAAACACAGGCATCTATGACTAAGAAAACTACCCTCTTTGAAGAATGCCTATGTTAAGGTAAAGGGACCCCTGACCATTAGGTCCAGTCGACCCCAGTCGACCCCAGTCCGACTCTGGGGTTGCGGCGCTCATCTCGCTTTATTGGCCGAGGGAGCCGGCGTACAACTTCCGGGTCATGTGGCCAGCATGACAAAGCCGCTTCTGGGGAACCAGAGCAGCGCACGGAAACGCCGTTTACCTTCCCGCCGGAGCGGTGCCTATTTATCTACTTGCACTTTGACGTGCTTTCGAACTGCTAGGTGGGCAGGAGCCGGGACTGAGCAATGGGAGCTCACCCCGTCGAAGGGATTCGAACCGCCGACCTTCTGATCAGCAAGCCCTAGGCTCTGTGGTTTAACCCACAGGGCCACCTGGGTCCCTATGCCTATGTTACCCTCCCACTAATCAGGGATGGGAAACCTCAAAAACCAGGTGCTCCTGGGCTTCTTTTTATGGTTCTTAGGTTAATAATAATAATAATAATAATAATAATAATAATAAAGGACCATTCATGCAAAACAGGTCCTCTTTATATCTCAGGAATGTGTGACTGACTCACATTTTCTGCCAGAGGGTGCTCAAACTGACGTTAATGGCTTCTTCTTCTATTTTTTCAAAGCAACTACGTATAGGTAGTTTTAATATGTTTTAATATATGGGGGTGGAGACGTTGAAGGAGCGTCTCCATCCCCATCACTCAGCCCGGACACTGACGTCCTCCTTTGAGGGCCTCCTGGCGATTCCCTCACTGCAAGAAGTGTAGCTACAGGGAGCCAGACAGAGGGCCTTTTTGGTGGTGGTGCCTGCCCTGTGGAACGCCCTCCCATCAGATGTCAAGGAGATAAAGAACTATCTGACTTTTAGAAGACATCTAAAGGCAGTCCTGTATTGGGAAGTTTTTAATGTTTGATGTACTATGTTTTAATATGTACTGTACCGGTAATATGTACTGTAAGCCACCCAGAGTGGCTGGGAAATAATAAAATTAGTATTAGTATTAGTATTAGTATTAGTATTAGTATTAGTATTATTTAGGATGCCCCTATTTTCAGAGAAATGTTGGAGGGTATGCAGTGAGTTCACACGATAGTTTGCCAATAACAGAGTTTCTTACACTTCATTGTCCCCTGGCCCGTGATAGAGGTCTCAAACAGCCAAGCCTTCAGGTTAGAATGGTTACAATAATTATTTGGAAATTATTGTGATTGTGTGGATCCCTTCTACGCTTCCCCTGTGACTTTCTGCTTCAAATAACTACCTTATTGCAAGAAACTTGGCGGAAAGAGTGCTGTATGACTCAACTTTATTGTGAAAAGAGTGACTCAAATGTTTTATAGTCTGACAGAAGTTTCCGGCCAAGCTGAAATGTATGAATATACAAGGAGCTAATTTTTATTTATTTTTTTAATCCCGGCAACAACTTTGCATTGCAATACAAATACTTTAATGCTGAGACGATGAATAAGTAATGCTGCTGACTAATGCAGAAATGGTCGGTGGAGGTTATGGAGTTTTGGCTGTTAGGAGTTGAGTGTTAAGCGTTTGCTTTGAACTGCACACAGTGGTTATCTGTTACCCTCTCTCCTCCTGCTAAATGCACCCCACAATTGGCTTAGGGAATTCAGAGGAACCCCCATAACAGCACCCAAAGGGAGGAGAAGGGATATTTTTTCCCCATCAGGAAGAGCATAAATGCTCGCAGTGCCACAGCAATCTGTTGGAACAATTTTGGATACTTCCCATAGTTGTGGGTTTAAGACAGCATCATATTCTTCAGATGCACTAACTGCCTTTGCATCAGATACAAACCATAATCAACTTCATTGGACTGGTCATGTTGTGCGGATGCCTGATTATCGCCTTCCAAAGCAACTGCTCTATTCCCAACTTAAAAATGGAAAGCGTAATGCTGGTGGTCAACAAAAGAAGTTTAAAGACTCTCTCAAGGCAAATCTTAAAAAAATGTAGTATAAACACAGACAACTGGGAAACACTGGCCTGCGAGCGCCCCAGTTGGAGAACAGCCTTTACCAAAGGTGTCATGGGCTTTGAAGACACTCAAACTCAGGACAAAAGGGAGAAACAAGCTAAGAGGATGGCATGCTTGGCAAATCCTCACCATGATCAACTCCCGCCCGGAAACCAATGTCCCCACTGTGGAAGGATGTGTGGATCCAGAATTGGCCTCCACAGTCATTTGAATGGGGTAACTGTGCCCCTGAAGGACCAGGTACGCAGCCTGGGAGTCATTTTGGACTCACAGCTGTCCATGGAGGCACAGGTTAATCCTGTGTCCAGGGCGGTTGTCTACCAGCTCCATCTGGTACGCAGGCTGAGACCCTACCTGCCTGCGGACTGTCTCGCCAGAGTGGTGCATGCTCTGGTTATCTCCCGCTTGGACTACTGCAATGCGCTCTATGTGGGGCTACCTTTGAAGGTGACCCAGAAACTGCAATTAATCCAGAATGCAGCAGCTAGACTGGTGACTGGGAGTGGCCGCCGGGACCACATAACACCGGTCCTGAGAGATCTACATTGGCTCCCAGTACGTTTCTGAGCACAATTCAAAGTGTTGGTGGTGACCTTGAAAGCCCTAAACGGCCTCGGTCCTGTATACCTGAAGGAGCGTCTCCACCCCCACCGTCCAGCCTGGACACTGAGATCCAGCGCCGAGGGCCTTCTGGTGGTTCCCTTACTGCGAGAAGCAAAGCTACAGGGAACCAGGCAGAGGGCCTTCTCGGTAGTGGCGCCCGCCCTGTGGAACGCCCTCCCAGCAGAGGTCAAAGAGAACAACAACTACCAGACTTTTAAAAGACATCTGAAGGCAGCCATGTTTAGGGAAGTTTTTAATATTCAATGCTGTATTGTTTTAATATTTGATTGGAAGCCGCCCAGAGTGGCTGGGGAAACTCGGCCAGATGAGCGGGGTAAAAATAATAAATTATTATCATTATAATGATTACTTATGGACTCACTGTTAAAACTGTGTTCATGCAAGACAATCTTACTCGGCTATGAGTGCCTGCCAAAGAAGAAGAGGCACCAGATACAAATCATAATCTGAATATAAGCTTTACTACATTTGCAGCCCCAACCATAATTGTATGCATTTCTGGCTGATGAATTCCGGTACGAGGAAAGGGCTCCTATCTTCACAGACCTTTTAGAACGTTTGTGTAAATCAGGGTATGGGAAACTCTGGTCCTCCTAAAGTAGCTGTCCTTGGCCACTGTCTTCCTTGGCCACTGATGATGCCGTCTGGGGTTGGTAGGAGTTGAAGTCCAACATTTCTGGAGGTCCACAGGTGCATCACCTCTGGCGAAAATGTCCGAACTTTACGAAAGCTGCAGAATCTGGAAATAGTAAATCTGGAAATAGCTGCATTAGCTTGCATTCAGATCAAACAAACAGAATTGCCTTACCTCCTTTATCTTTTACACATTATTATTATTATTATTATTATTATTATTATTATTATTATTTTAAAAAAGCAGTAATCCATACTATGTCTGGATGCAAGCAAAGCCTTTCAGAATAGAGTTGCCTTCTCTTCCCCTTTGTTTGCCAGGTACCACACACAGGCTCGCTCAGTCACACCCCATAGCCGCAAGTAGTGTTTCTGTCTGCCATAAATTTATGTAATTACATTGAAATGTCTTATCAATAATTCAATTATTCCATTAGTTTTACATTAGGAAATAAATAGAGTTAATACATGTATAATTTATCTGCCTATAAACTAAATAGTTTAAAATGCATTTTTTTTTCCTGGGCCTAAAGTGGTAATAGCTTATAAAATGAGAAAACTGTAATAAATCTAATCACCTGTACCCTGAAACATCCCATAAGGTAGAGTATATTGAAGATGAACTGTTATGCAGTCCACAAGAATAAGATAACTCTGATAAAATGCCTCTATTCACTGGCAAAGTGTGGGCTTGGGCCTGGTTAATTAAAACAGAACTTGTAATTATTTGATATGATGAAACACAGAGATAGCACACCCTTTAAACTTTGCTCTTGGTACATATTGGCTATTCTTTTTTTCTTTAAAAAAATATTTATAATTTTCATTATTACCATTTCCAAAATTACATTCACGTTCAAATATACATCTCCACCATGAATATCTTTCTTTTAATAAAAACATTCAACAACATCCTTCTTCCAAGGTTTCTTTGATTTTCCCACCATCCCTGCATATTCTTATATATCCATTTAGATCACTTTCTCCCCTTATTCTTCCTTTAATATATATTATACTGTTGAATTTACCTTAATGCTGCTAGCGTTTTCACTGGTTTACAATTATTTTCCAGATCCTCCACAAAGCTTTTCCACTCCTCTTTATATAATTGATCTTTTTGCTCTCTTATTTTACTTGTTAGACCTGCCAACTCTGCATATTCTATCATTTTTAATTGCCAACCCTCCTTTTAAACGACCTCACTCACTAACAAGATCAGAACTGCTGTAGTGGCACGCCCTCCCACCAGATGTCAAAGAGAACAACAACTACCAGACCTTTAGAAGACATCTGAAGGCAGCCCTGTTTAGGGAGGCTTTTAATGTTTAATAGATTATTGTATTTTAATGTTCTGTTGGAAGCCGCCCAGAGTGGCTGGGGAAACCCAGCCAGATGGGTGGGGTATAAATAATAAGTTATTATTATTATTATTATTATTATTATTATTATTATTATTATTATTATTCCAAAGGCAGTGGGTGGGGTAGCTGGAAACCCCCCTCTGTAAGGCAGTGTTACTGTATAAGGGACATTGGAATAAGGGAAGACCTGGATGGAGATCATAGAATAATATATTGTAGAGTTGGAAGGGTCTATGAGGATCATCTAGTCCAATCCCCTGCAATGCAGGAATCTTTCAACCAATGTGGGGCTCGAACCCATCACCTTGAGATTAAGAGTCTCGTGCTCTACCGACTGAGCTATCCCTCAAGGGAAAGGAGGGGAACAGCTCTACCGAGCCCAATGATAATCCCTCTGTTCTTCCCATGCTGTTTCCAGAGGAAATTTTAGTAAGCAAATATGGATTAGATCAAAAAGTTTGACTAAAGAAATACAGCGAACTTCCATCACAATGAGTCATTGAAGGCTTGAAACTATTGAGCATCATTATTCCAGAATCCAGACACCATGTATAGGATCTCCGAAGCCAAGGTGTGCCCCTGAGACTCGGCTGACCTGGGTTAAGCCCCAGTCACTCACCTGGCCATTATAATTCCAAAAAAGAAAACATTATGGATTAGATGCTTCCAATTATTCCTCTGCTTGCTGGGTACATATCGTTGTTTTCATTCCTATGATTATGACAGGTCAGTAGCGACAGAACCCAGAGGAGCAGTCCTTCTGATAGAAGAACAGCTCTTGATTAAAAAGTTTCAGCCTCATCATTTTCTGCAGAGAGCAAAGAGAAACAGAGAGAACTGGGAACGATTTCAAGATGGGAGGACTGGTTAAAAAGCCAGAGGTATCCAGAATATTTTCACAGTATAGCAGCATCCCTCCTCACATGTGTTCCTCCTCCCTAAGAATAAATTTTCATTTATTTAGGCTGCTGTGCCAAAGAAATGAATAGCTGGCCAAAGTTGACAGGCATCGCAAAGGAAAGAGGCCCTGCATGTGAGGAGATCCAATGTATAATGCATGTTTGATTTATTGCCCTTCTGCCCTCTTCTGTGTTGCCGGCTCACTTAATTTGCTTGGTTTGGTTCCACTGAAGGGATTGTGGAGATGGATCTGATGAAGCAGAAAGCGACGGCCAGATTGTTGAGTGGAGCACCTGGGCATGCATGTATCTCACCTGTGATGAGGGAACTGCTCTCTGATTAGTATATAAATAATACATTATTATTATTATTATTATTATTATTATTATTATTATTATTATTATTAATTATTATTAGCTACCTGGCCATGTTAAGCCATGCCTTGTTTCTAATTTATAAAGCCCTAAACAACTCGATGGGATGCAGGTGGCTCTGTGGGTTAAACCACAGAGCCTAGAGCTTGCCGATCAGAAGGTCGGCGGTTCGAATCCCCACGACGGGGTGAGCTCCCGTTGCTCGGTCCCAGCTCCTGCCAACCTAGCAGTTTGAAAGCACCTCAAAGTGCAAGTAGATAAATAGGTACTGCTCTGGCGGGAAGGTAAAATGGTGTTTCCGTGCGCTGCTCTGGTTCGCCAGAAGCGGCTTAGTCCTGCTGGCCACATGACCTGGAAGCTGTACACCGGCTCCCTTGGCCAGTAAAGTGAGATGAGCGCTGCAACTCCAGAGTCGTCCGTGACTGGACCTAATGGTCAGGGGTCCCTTTACCTTTTAAACAACTCAATAGCAGCTTACCTGAAGGACCACCTGCTCTCATATAGACCTGCAAGATAGCATAGATCATCTGGGGAAATTCTACTCATGGCACAGAAGAAAGCTTTTGAAGCTCCTGAATGACTGACCAGGAGGGAGAGAACATGCCAGCCGGGCATGTGTCTCTGCCAGGGTCCCACACGAGAGTAGGACGCTCCTGCTAACATTCAGATCCCTGTAAAACAATTACCTTTCTGTGAGTAGGAATTTGCAGTGGGGGGCCCCATTTTGTTCCAGTCTAAGAAATGTCTGTGCCAGTTCTGAGAACTGGACTGTGCGGAATAATGCTTTTGTAGCTAAGAATTACCAGTTGGTCAATGTTATTTTAGTCAATTAGCTATCATGCTTTTTGATTCCAGAAATGAATTAATTTACTGACTGAAATAAACAACACAGATGACCATTTAAAATATTAGCGTAAGCATTTTCTCAGTCAACACAGAAAAATCACTTATTGTTGAAAAATTCGTCTTAAAGCATGTTCATCGAAGCAAGAAATTCATGCCATTTATGGCCATGACACTACCACTGAACGATACTTCATTTAAATTTGATTAAAAGATTCTTCCCCCCCCTCAGGTAAGCTACCAATTGATCAGGGTAAGGCTTTCTTACATAAATCCATTGTCTCAATATTTAAACATCCATGGATTACCCATAGAGTGCTTGTATGCTATATTACAAGTTCTGCAAATATTGAAATACTGAACAGCTACCCAAGTCACAAATGCTGAAACACTATTTATGAATCAGTAAAATATAGACTGAGCATGAAACAAAGCAATTATTCTAACTCAACAGAAATGTAAGGGACAAAGAGCAACTCTAAATCTGAGTGTTATTTGAAATGAACCCTGTAGAATGGGGATTTGGGTTTGAAAAGTTCACAGTGACACAGTCTTGGTCCAATCTTGTAAAAGAACCACACGAGACGCACCCTCCCCCAGCATGCAAAGATCATCACACGGAGTGTGTGCCTTAGCACTTAGACATGATAGATGTTGTTGAGAGACCTTTTGAGTAACAGTATCTTTGTTGCTGAAATATTCTCTGGGTTTCAATGCTCAACAGACCTCACTGAATGTTTCTTATGGCAATCTGTAATGTTTTAATTTTTAGAAGTGATGTGAACATCTTAGCAGACTGCTGGCAATCCTCTTGCCATGTTTCCCCTCATGTTATGTCTATAACATGGAACTTTTAATTGTTTGAATTATTGATACCTTTTATGTTGATTTTGTTGTTATTTGCTTAATTTAATGCAGCTGCCTTGAGTGGTCCTTTGGCATCAAAAATTGGGTTAAAATCCTTAAGAGAGAGGAGAGGTCTACAAAAGTAGAGCTAGCGGAGCATGGGTAATATAATGAGAAGAATATAAGGGTTAATGTACCGTATTTTTCGCTCCATAAGACACACTTTTTTCCTCCTAAAAAGTAAGGGGAAATGTCTGTGCGTCTTATGGAGCGAATGTGTGGTCCCTGGAGCTGAACTGCCCAGCAGCAAAAGCAGATCGTGCTTTTAAAAAAAAAAAGAGAGAGAGAAGGGGGTGTTGAAAGGAAGCCCGCTGAGCAGCTGCTCAGCAAATGATCGGGGAGAGAAATAAAGGAGAGAGATTCCAGCCCCGCCCCCTTGCAGAGGGAGGCTGTTTCCCCAGCGACATGTGACTGGCTGATTAGATTATCTGTCTGGAAACTGTAGAAATGGCTCCCTTTCCTGAAGCTGCAGAACTGTGAGTTAAACCCCATAAAACAGGGTTTTTTCCCTTTGCAAAGTAAGCTCAACAACTTTGAGCTGATCCTCAAAAAATGGGGCTTTTCTCCTTTGCAAAAGAAGCTGCAGAAATTTGAGCTGATCCACAAAAAATGGGGCTTTTCCCCTCTAAAAACTAGGTGCGTCCTATGGTCAGGTGCGCCTTATAGAGTGAAAAATACGGTAGGTTGCCAGGTTTCAGTCTTTTGCATAGGATGCTGACAAAGCATAATATGGCACCTTTGTTATTGATGATGATGATATGAAACATGCCACTGAAGGGCCTGCTAGTGCTTCTTTTATCTCTGATATCTGAACTGTGTTGTTTTGTATTTGAACAGAGTTGTTTTGTTTTGTCTCCATCTCAGAGCCTATGCATGGAAATGATTCTGCCTGGAAACGTTTTGCTCAGAACAGCTTTAAGCTTTCCGAACTTGCCCACTACTTTAGAATTTTTCTTTATTAGGCTAACATTTCATGCACTTTCCAATAAAGGAAAATGAAAACAGTGACTTCTTTTTTTTTATGGGAAATGCATTTCTGAAAGGCGTTCAATAGAAGCATCATTAGGCTAATCAATAACCCTAAAAAGAATAAAGATCCTGAGTTCAGATGTTCCTACTTTCCTGCTGCCTATTGCATTTTCGTAAGTAATCTATTGATGAAACATGCTACTATTTGAGTTTTGAAAAGCAATTGTGGCTTGTTAGAAAATAAACTGTCCATATTTTCCATCATTCTCGGTTTCACTGAGCAGCTGGAGAAAATGCTGGCTTGCATATTTCTTGCCAATGTTTGCTCTCACATACTGAGATACAGCATCCGTTAGGTCATCTGGGACGTACCGCTGTTAGTAAACAGTGCAGTTGCAATCTAGCTTGCCCTTATGGGCACATAAATGGCTCATGTACAAATAATGGAGGGGCTTTTGACAGAGAGCAGCTACTTCACCACGTTGTCAAAGTACCCCAAATTTCCAAAGCTCATTGATGTGCAGTATCGGTGTTTTCCCATGGACTGCAAGAAGATCAAACCTATCCATTCTTAAAGAAATCAGCCCTGAATGCTCACTAGAAGGACAGATCCTGAAGTTGAGGCTCCAGTACTTTGGCCACCTCATGAGAAGAGAAGACTCCCTAGAAAAGACCCTGATGTTGGGAAAGATTGAGGGCACAAGGAGAAGGGGACGACAGAGAATGAGATGGTTGGACAGTGTTCTCGACGCTACTAACATGAGTTTGGCCAAACTGCGAGAGGCAGTGAAGGATAGGCGTGCCTGGCGTGCTCTGCTCCATGGGGTCACGAAGAGTCGGACACGACTGAACGACTGAACAACAACAACAATCGGTGTTTTCCTGTTTCACTTTCTGCGGGGTGGGGGAATGTACAGAACTAAACATGTACTTATCCACTTTGAGATCTGTTGCCTCAGTTTAAAGCCTGAATTACAACAAAGGAAATCTACACAGTGAAAGATCCCTGAAACGAGATGAACGTATATTTATATAGTGATACTATATAAATTAACCTTTTGAATGAAGCAAAATTAGAATTCCTCGTTTGGATAATTACCACTTACTGTTTGGGAGTGTTCTTCTTCTTCTCTGAAGTTTCTTTAATCCTCCCCCTAGATTTAATAGCATACAAGCTATTTTGAGTTATATAAATGCATTAACTTTTTTCCTTCTGATGAAACTGATAGATCATAACAGTGAAACGAGAATCTTAGCCGGCAACTCGTTAAGGTTATTTGTTAGTTTATCTTGAGTTATTTTTTGTTATTTGGAGTTATTTGGAAGGTTTTCTTGAGTTATTTATATTTCTTTGAATTAGTTTATAACGTTTTTGAGTATTTTTGCTCTTGAGCAATTCTGCTCTTGAATCATTAAACATATTGTTTGTTTGAGTATCACTATATAAATATACGTTCATCTCGTTTCAGGGATCTTTCACGGTGTAGATTTCCTTTGTTGTAATTCAGTGATTCCTGTGATTGTCTGTTTTGCCTAGTCAGTTTAAAGCCTAGCTCCATGTTGTGCTCACTGTGCCACATGCAATACACTGATCTATCTTCTTTCTTTATTTCTAGGTAAGAGGAGACAATATTATTTGAAAATGCAGTGCACAGGGCAGCGAGATCTAACTGCTGTAATCACAATGAAAATTTTGCATCCCCCACCTCAAATGTGTTTAGGCTTGTTGGGGGGGGGTCCCATTAGTACCAGTGGGACTTTCCCCTCTTTGTCCAACTGCCGTGCAGAGGGCAATCTTCACAGTGATCATGGTGTAGGATGGGTGCAAACCTCCTCTCCCTGGCTGGGAAGGGAAGATCTCTCAGGGAGCCAGTGTGGTGTAGTGGTTAAGAGCGGTAGACTCGTAATCTGGGGAACCGCATTTGCGTTTCCCCTCCTCCACATGCAGCTGCTGGGTGACCTTGGGCTAGTCACACTTCTCTGAAGTCTCTCAGCCCCACTCACCTCACAGAGTGTTTGTTGTGGGGGAGGAAGAGAAAGGAGAATGTTAGCCGCTTTGAGACTCCTTCGGGTAGTGATAAAGCGAGATATCAAATCCAAACTCTTCTTCTTCTTCAGGGTGGTAGGGTGGGAGAAGAAAAGGAAGCACTTAATTTACTCATTTATTTATCTTCTTTAAATATATTTGTTGTTGTTGTTGTTTAGTCGTTTAGTCGTGTCCAACTCTTCGTGACCCCATGGACCAGAGCACGCCCTCCTGTCTTCCACTATCTCCCGCAGTTTGGTCAGACTCATGTTGGTAGCTTCAAGAACACTGTCCAACCATCTCGTCCTCTGTCGTCCCCTTCTCCTAGTGCCCTCCATCTTTCCCAACATCAGGGTCTTTTCCAGGGAGTCTTCTCTTCTCATGAGGTGGCCAAAGTATTGGAGCCTCAGCTTCAGGATCTGTCCTTCCAGTGAGCACTCAGGGCTGATTTCCTTCAGAATGGATAGGTTTGATCTTCTTGCAGTCCATGGGACTCTCCAAGAGTCTCCTCCAGCACCATAATTCAAAAGCATCGATTCTCCAGTGATCAGCCTTCTTTATGGTCCAGCTCTCACTTCCATACATCACTACTGGGAAAACCATAGCTTTAACTATACGGACCTTTGTCGACAAGGTGATGTCTCCACTTTTTAAGATGCTGGCTAGTTTTGGGGACAAGATTAAGACCTACCTTTGAAAGAAGGCTGTGCTTTTTCTCTTTTTCCTCCCTTTTTCTTTTGTTCCCTTTTTTATTTAGATTAGTTTGATTTTTATTGTATTGTACATTTAAAGGTTTCAATTAAAAACATTTTTTTAAACAAACAAACAAACCTCCTCTCCCTGTGCTCTGTATGCCTGATGAGCATCACTTCTCGTGCCTGTAATTAAACAAAGATAAACAGCAACGATGTGATTGCCAGCAACACAATTAGCATCCCATGTAGTTAGAGTCTTGGAGGTAGGAAAATCAATAATGGAGCATTGCCATTGACTTCAATGGGATGTAGATCACACCTTCTTTGAACCAGAATTTGGTTATGTGATTCTCTCAAGTGACCTCTAGCACACGAAACCATTTAAATGCAACATGTTCTTTGCTTCCCTAAGAATTCCTTATATATTTCGTCTGAGGAGTAGCGTCCTTCAAGATTGTTTTGAATCACATTTTAAGTAAAATCCGATGGCAGTTTGGAGACGTTTGCTAAACCTCGATCCAAAATTGTGCTCACCATCTCAAAAATATTTAAACTTCCCTCAAGGATCTCCATATTTTGTTTCCCTTTGGGGCAACTTTATCTAGTTTTGAAGATGTGAAAAAGACCACATCTCTCAGTGATGTGATGAGAGACAAGGAGGTGGAGAGTGTAAACCAGGAACCTAATCATAACAATAACTTGTGTTTTTTGGATTGGGAAATGGGGTTTAATTGAAAAACCATTGTGGGTTTTTTTTTGGGGGGGGGAAATCTAGGTCTTCAGTTCTTTGATTTGACATTTCACTTATTTTTGTACAAACACAGCCTCGTCCTATCTCTGCATTCCCCATCCTTGTGCTCCTCAGATGATTTGTTCTACAGCTTTCATCATCCCTGAACCTTGGCCACACTAGTTGGGGTGGTGGTGGAAGTTGTAGTTTAAAATATCTGGATGGGACCATGTTGGAAATGACTGCCCTAACTGATCACCCAAAGCTGGAGTTGTCTTTGAAAATAAATACATAGATCAGGGGTTGGAAGCCTATGAGCCTCCAGATGTTGTTGGACTTCCATCATTCCTGACCATTGACCATGATAGCTGGCGCTAATGGGAAGAGGAGTCGCAACAATATCAAGAGGGTTCCCCAACCCTGATTGAGATAATTGTACATCACATTTCAAGAGCCCTGCCTTATTCCCATGTTGCAGATAGAGGGCTGAAGCAACAGTGATTTGCCAGAACCCATCTAATGTGTTTGTGGCTCAGGTAAAATTAAAATCTGAGACCCTTCAGCTTCTGTAAATAATACTACTTAATTAAGAACTTCCAGGTTCATTTCAGTGAGAGAAAATTGAGTACATGAAGCATATCGAGGGGATATAATAGTCCTAATCTTTGACTGAATATTTCTACCCAATAAAGATATAACAGAGAGGCCTATGTTTGTGGTTATATTATTACTCCCAGTCCTTTTCAGGGAGTGAGTCATAGAGACAGTAGCCTTTACGCATGGTCAGTGTTACCATCAGCAGAATTAATGATGTTGCTTGTGTCTCAAAAGATTTCATAGTCTCTCTTCCGCTGTCTACTGGAAAGCAATCAATATATGGCAGGATTATGTTTCTTTGGTACAGGATTTAGAAAACTCAAGTTATGTTCTGCTTTTATGCTTCACAACATGACCTCCCCCCTTCATTTCTCCTGTCTCTCAAAAACAGAACTCCAAGTATGTTCCAGGAGAGCAAGCTCAAGTCACAAAACTGTCTTAAAATTATCCATCTGGCATGATACAAAAACAACGTGAAGCAGTGTATGGACCTTTGTCCTTCAACAGAGGTACAAATGGGGACAAATAAGACTCTCATTCAGGACTCTCATTTGAGATCAACTTCCACCCTTCACTTCATTTTCGTGGTACGCCAGACCTATATTTTTGTGTTCAGTAGCGCGAGGACCCTATGGACAAGCAGAGAGCTGTCTCTTTACAGACACCTTGCTGAACATGCAGATGCTGGGAGATAGCCTTGTCCCATCTTTCATCCTATCCAGTTCTCAATGGATTATTTCGGGGTGTTACTCTTCTGATTCCTAGCTCAAAAGATTGTTTCTACTTCTACAAACCTGCCTGCTGATCCCACCTCCTTGACTGTGAACAGTCCTGTTTTGACGGTGTAAGAATCCACATTCAGAAAATAAAAGTAGATAGGATAATGAGGGTGTCAGGAGCTATTGGGAGAACAAAGGCAGAGGAGCAGAGATAAGCAGAGATAAGCCCCAGAGGGGGGAGCAGAGGTATGAAGCAAGTCAGCAAGGGCAGAGAAGAGAGAAAGGTGAGAGGACAGAGTGGGAAGGCAAGGAGGAACTGGTAAGGAAGGGGTGAGGGGTGGTAAGAGAAATTTCCTTAATAGGAATGCTGGTTTGGGCTGATTGCTGAATAATTGATGCTTTTGAATTATGGTGCTGGAGGAGACTCTTGAGAGTCCCATGGACTGCAAGAAGATCAAACCTATCCATTCTGAAGGAAATCAGCCCAGAGTGCTCACTGGAATGACAGATCCTGAAGCTGAGGCTCCAAGACTTTGGCCACCTTATGAGAAGAGAAGACTCCCTGGAAAAGACCCTGATGTTGGGAAAGATTGAGGGCACAAGGAGAAGGGGAAGACAAAGGACGAGATGGTTGGACAGTGTTCTCGAAGCTACCAACATGAGTCTGACCAAACTGCGGGAGGCAGTGGAAGACAGGAGTGTCTGGTGTGCTCTGGTCAATGGGGTCACGAAGAGTCGGAAACGACTAAATGACTAAACAACAACAAATAGCAGGCAGAACTTCTATGTGATATTGTCCACTGAATCCTGTATAACTTTGCTATTGGGGAGAGGAGTTCCACAACGAAAGAGACTGAATGCTGGACTCACTAGGATCTCTGAAGGTGTGAGATCTCCTGGCATTCTGAGGATCCTTGGGACCTCGACAGGAAGGTGTAGAACACTTCACAGCTTGATATTTCCAAAATGCCGAGATCAGGTGGAAATTGCTAGTGTGTGCCATCTAGTTACATAATGACATGTTGGACTAGAAGGGAAAATATGTGCATCAAGGCCTCACTCTTTTAAAAAACCCATTCATTCCACAGAGATTGACAAGACTCCTCATGAAATGTGTGTAACTACATATCTGAAACATATATGCTCACCATATCATTTCTTTTTTCCTGCCTAATCTCGGATTTAGAAACCTTTATAGATGTTCACTTTCTGTGTTTCCCCACTACTTCTTACATGGAAATTACTTTTGTTCCATGGGTGGTTAATTATCTATATGCAAGTTGGCAGAGAGGCCCGCCTTCTTCAATAACAAAATATAAATACTTTCTGAGATTTTCCACCTCACAAACTTTTAAGATGAAGCCTGAGGCATTTCATAGTGGAAGCATAAAAAAGAAATACTTGTGTAAAAACCAGGAATTAAGGTCGAAAACCAACCCAGTTCCAGTTTTATTCCCATGCCCATCTTAAAACATTGCAACAAACTGAGCTTATACAAAAACACTCAATGATTCTTCATCTTAAAAACTAAATATGAATGTGATTAAGAAATAAAAAATTTCCTGGGGACTCTGGGACACACTTCCACCAACCTATGGCTACCAAAGTACATTCAACTCCCAGTCTCCAATCTCACTACTTTCGTTTTCAGGTATTTCACTTGGCTTTCCATATTGCATCATCATGTGCCATCATCTTTTCAACAAAGCAGGACATCCTTGGTTAGCTGCAGATCAGGGGCCCATTTTCTCTAGCTCAATTTTCAGTGTTTTGCCTATGGGACACTAGACTAGAGAACACACCACCTGGGTACTGTTGCCCGTAGTTGTGGCCTGGCATTAGAGAAAGTAAAGCGTCTCCTTCTCCTTCTCATGGGAGAAACTCAAGAGACTGGTTTAAATCCATTGGATTGTGAGCTTCATGGAATGGGTTGAATGCCATCTAGATAGAAAGATCAGGTAATGTATTATTATGTACAGGTGCGATGGCCTGGGATTCGGACTCAGATGCTGAACCTGAGGTATCCCAGCCTGCACGGGATTCCTCGCCTCCAGAACCAGCTGAGCCGGGTCTAGGGCAGGAACCTGAAGGGCCATCACCTGTGCTGGATTCTCAGGTGCAGGCATCAGCTGAGTCTGCTCTGGCTCCTGATGGGATGGAGGACCCATTGCCTGCAAGTGCTCCACTCCCAGCCCTGTCAGGGGAAGCCGAGGCTGCCCCTGGGTCTGGTAACCCACCAGTCTCTCCTGAGCTGCGGAGGCTCAGGGCAGAGAGACGAAGGGAACTAAGTTCCTGCAGGAGGAGTGCTCGCCTCCAGGCCAGAAGGAGAGGCGAGTCACCGGAGGATCGGGGCTGCCCTATGCCTCAGGGCAGATAAAGGCCAGCCAGACCCAGACCCAAGTTGCGTGAGCAACATAGTTGCTAACGTGTGGCTGCCTGGGGCCTCGTGCCTATTCCTGACCTGTACCTTGCCCTGCTCCCTGCCCTGCTCCCTGCCGGAATGACCCCCTGTTGGACTCCTGGACCTTGGACTGGACTTTGACCCTGCTTCGCGAATGGACCCCCAGCATGTTCCTGACCTCTGACTACCCGGCTAGACCGATGGACTGTTACCTGACTCTGCTGCCGCCCAGCCCCTGGGCTTGGTTGCCACTCTTGGACCTACCACTGTTGTCCGGGACTGCTGACCACGCCCCGCTTGGCCCCGGGTGAGTTTCTGGTCTTCCCACCCGGTGTCCTCTGGCCAGGGCACCCCCGGGGCCAGCACAACAGGTTATGTCCTGTTATGTACAATAGTTTTTTCAACTCATCTTCTGTTTTTTGTGCTTTTGGTGGTAGTTCTATGACTCTGCAAGTGGGGTGAAGCAAATGGACACTTCCTTGGAGGTCCAACCTCAGACAAGAACTGTGTGGGAGACTACCCACGGAATGATTAGATCTCAAGGTGGCGCAGGAAGCCACCAGACTTCAGGATATGCTAAGGAGGCATCTACACAGGAGGCACTACACAGTGTGGTGTAGTGGTTAAGAGCGGTAGACTCTAATCTGGGGGACTGGGTTCGCGTCTCCACTCCTCCACATGCAGCTGCTGGGTGACCTTCTTTGAAGTCTCTCAGCCCCACTCACCTCACAGAGTGTTTGTTGTGGGGGAGGAAGGGAAAGGAGAATGTTAGCCACTTTGAGACTCCTTCGGGTAGTGATAAAGCGGGATATCAAATCCAAACTCTTCTTCTTCTTCTTCATGTACATTACGAAAACACATATTCCAAGAGTGGGTCTCAAGCAACCTGCAGTGAGTCAGATTTATACTATTATCCAACATATATATATATATATATATATATATATATATATGGAATT
Organism: Darevskia mixta; assembly: GCA_034641385.1. Classification (NCBI taxonomy): domain Eukaryota; kingdom Metazoa; phylum Chordata; class Lepidosauria; order Squamata; family Lacertidae; genus Darevskia; species Darevskia mixta. Next base: position 20,753,513 of record JAWWNH010000017.1, read on the forward strand.
GATTGATTCGGTAATGGGTTTTAAAATTAGTAGTATTAGGCTGTTTTACAGTCTATTCAAAACCAAAGTCACAAAACTATCGTAAAAGTCATGCTAAGTTGGTTTTATGTTTCCTTAGAATTGCTAATTTAAATTAATATCATTCTTTCTCGATATAGTTAGACCCTAGGAAGGTCCCTGTAGTCCCTGAAGTGATATGTTGTTTACTCAGTTTAAGTTTGCTTTGCTATACAATCACAGTATTTGACTAGGCAGCGGGGCAGCGGTGGGGGGGGGGAGTCTTTTTCAAGCCAAAGGACCACATTCCATCCCGAGCAACCATCTGGCAGCTGGTTTCTACCCAGGTGTTTCTCTATTGAGGCAAGTAATAAATAAAATTGTCCAGTAGCACCTTAGGAACCAACTAAGTTTGTTCTGGGTATCAGCTTTCATGTGCATGCACACTTCTTCAGATACCAAAGGTTATACATGGAAGCTTATACCCAGAACAAACTTAGTTGGTCTCTAAGGTGGTGCTACTGGGTAATTTTTTTATTTATTTTGACTGCGTCAGACCAACACGGCTACCTACCTGCATCTAGAGGCAACTAAGTGTGCCGTAATAGTTCAGAGCATTGGACAAGGATCTGGGAGACCAGGGTTGAAAGCCCACTCATTCATGAAGGTCATTGGGTGACCTTGAGTAAGGTCACTGTCTCTTAGCCCAACCAATGTCACAGGGTCATTGTGAGGATAAAACAGGGAGAGAAAAAACCACCACCTTCAGCTACGTGAGATCTTACAAAGCAAATAAGAGAAATGGTCACAATTCAAGACCACATCCCATCCAGGCCACAGACCCTGAAGAGGACATGCAGCAGCACCTTTGAGGGTATGGGCTTGGATGAGAGGGTGTAGCCAGGGGAAAATTCCAAGGGCAGGCTAGAGAGACTTGGAGGGCTGGATTCAGCCCCCAGGCCTGAGGTTGGCTACCTCTGAACTAGACAATTGGTCTGTGTATTGTGTGTGCACGGATATCTTGATGCATGTTTACTCATATGTTCCACGGTGTTCAGTTTGGCTTAATCCCAGGCCCGTGTGCACGGGAACCTCTGGCCCACCAGATGATGTTGAACTACAACTCCCATCATCCCCATCCAATGTCTACGCCTCTTGGGGCTGATGGGAGTTGCTGTTCTGCAACAACTGGTGGGCCAAAGGTTCCTCGCACCAGATCTAGCGGATTGCAACCTGTTTCAGTTGTGAACTGCTTATCCAAAAAGAACCTGGAGAGAGAGAGAAAAAACACACATAAGATTTTTAAAACACAGCTCTGTCCATGCTAATTTTCATTTTGTTGTTGTTCAGTCGTTCAGTCGTGTCCGACTCTTCGTGACCCCATGGACCAGAGCACGCCAGGCACGCCTATCCTTCACTGCCTCTCGCAGTTTGGCCAAACTCATGTTAGTAGCTTCGAGAACACTGTCCAACCATCTCATCCTCTGTCGTCCCCTTCTCCTTGTGCCCTCCATCTTTCCCAACATCAGGGTCTTTTCTAGGGAGTCTCTCTTCTCATGAGGTGGCCAAAGTACTGGAGCCTCAACTTCAGGATCTGTCCTTCTAATGAGCACTCATGGCTGATTTCTTTAAGAATGGATAGTTTTGATCTTCTTGCAGTCCATGGGACTCTCAAGAGTCTCCTCCAGCACCATAATTCAAAAGCATCAATTCTTCGGCGATCAGCCTTCTTTATGGTCCAGCTAATTTTCATTTTCATTAGACATGTAATTAAGGTTTTGCGACTCTGGAGGTCAAAGGGGCCATGTTTTAAGCTCAAAAAGTTACAGAAAGCAGTTTGAATGCATCTACCCCACCTCCAGCCTTTGGTAGGATCAAGTGAGTACCAGGAACTGTACAATCTCAGGAAGTACTTAAAATTTAATTAGCCTTTTAGAAATCGATATTAGTCTTTGTATATTCTCAGCAGCGGTTTGTGGTCCCTCCAGGCCTATCAAGGTACTACAGCTGTAATTTATTCCAAAACATCTCCTGCCCTCCCACATTTTAAGACAACACCCACATACAAGATATTAGGCACAGAAATACACATCATTTTGAAAGGTATGCCTCTGGAAATTAAAGAGGTACTCCTTCCCTTCTGGTACTGTAATTTGTTGATTAGAAAACACCCATCATTAGGCATCTCTGTTCTATTCTGTTTAACATATGCTGGAAACAGTTGCCTATGACTTTCTGTAAGAAGCACTTATAAATATAGTATAGAAATGGCTATTACGTTGCCCTCAAGCTCCAAATCAAATAGACTCTACTATATCCCCAGAAAAAGTTGTCCCGCCAGTTAATTGCCTTTGATTTTTAAGATTCTACATTCTTCTATTCTGAACTCATTAAGGGTGCATTCAGACCTGGAGATTATTCTTTTAGTTTTCCTGGTTTTAATGCTAGCACTTCTGTCCTAGTTTCCAGTATTCCTTTCACACGGTTACCTGTTGAGTTATGGACCTGTGGCTTTTTGACTGATATACTGCCATGTTGTGCTAATTTTTAAATGGTGGGAAAGAACTGTATGGTAGCACACTGCCCTAAATTTCACCCGCACAAAATCTGCACGATTATCCAAGTTAATGGGGCGGCACATAAATTAACATTAGTAAATTGAATGCAGATATGTGTCTTCTTTTGTTCTCTTCGTTATAATGCATTTTCTGGTGTTTTTTGTTTTTTTGTTTTGGTAACACACAGTGCTTTTTTCAGGGGGGGTGCAGGGTTACACATACCCCTAAACATTTTGTGAATCTAAGATTGAGGGGCAGTATTTCAATATGAGTAGGAAAATGATAGTACCCCTAAACATTTCTTTTAGAAGAAAAGCACTGGTAATACGTAAGTCAGGGACGTGGGTGGCGCTGTGGTTTAAACCACTGCGCCGCTTGGACTTGCTGATTGGAAGGTCGGCAGCTCGAATCCCCGTGACGGGGTGAGCTCCCATTGCTCGGTCCCAGCTCCTGCCAACCTAGCAGTTCAAAAGTAAACAGTGCAAGTAGATAAATAGGCACCGTTCCGGCGGGAAGGTAATGACCGTTCCCCACATCAAATGGGGTGCGCATATTGCGTGGTCGCGCGTAGCCTCCTGGGATCACGGTGCAGCCCCTGGCAGTTGGGTCTGGCATCACCTTCCCAGGCTGGATACCTGTAGTCTCCACCTACTCCGGCAGCCGCCCAATCCCGGCTGGGGAGGTGTTGCCGGGCGGATTGGCCAGGTAGGAGGGAATATACAGTACACACAATAGAAGGCAAATGGTGTTTCCACGCACTGCTCTGGCTTCGCCAGAAGCGGCTTAGTCATGCTGGCCACATCACCCAGAAAAACTGTCTACGGACAAACGCCGGCTCCCTTGGCCTGTAAAGTGAGATGAGCGTCACAACCCCAGAGTTGTTCGCGACTGGACTTAACTGTCAGGGGTACTTTTACCTTTTAATACGTAAGTCAACACCCTACTGAATGTACCCCTGTTATCTTTTGCATAATATAATATGTACACTGTTCAACTTATGTGCTGGCTCTGTAGCTCCACTGACATTAGCAAAACTCTCCATGCTTAAACCCGACTGCCTGATGTTTTATTCCTTTATGGTTTTATTGGTGGGCTACTTAAAAATGAGGCTGCATTTTAAATTTTAAACTTGCATTTTAATTGATTGTTTCGTATGTTTTGTTGTGGTTTTCATGGTTGTTAGCCGCTCTGAGCCCGGTCTTGGCTGGGAAGGGTGGGGTATAAATAAAAATTTATTATTATTATTATTATTATTATTATTATTATTATTATTATTATTCTGGTTTGGGGACAATCTGCCGCCATCTTCAAACTTCTTGCACTTGAATAGCCCCCCAGAGATCCATGGAACCATGGAGGATGAGCTTAAAAGGGAACAGATTTTATCTCTCATGGGTAGATACATTCAATTTGAAGGAAGACAATATGTCTATCTTAGTGTTAAAGGAAAGGCCATCAACATGCAGATCAACATACGTTTAAGTCTGCATTAACACAGTAGTGTTATTAGCACCTGAGTACCCAGAGACCACTGAACATCAGCCTACAATTGCTTTTTTATGATTATTACAATGAAGATTTATTTTCTTTTAACTCTAACTATTCTCTTCAGAGGGCACTCTCTTTTAATGGGTGTCTGCAGAAGCCTCTGGCTCTTGACAAGCATATTTATTACTCTCAATATTAGGGTATTTCTCCATTTTCTGCTCATTTATGGCTTTCATAAAGTATCTGCCAGAATGCTGAAATCAGCTCAGGAAATAAACAAATGATTAGCACTCTCCCAAGATGGGAAGATCGTAGATACGGAGATATGGAAAGTTAAAATGACTTGTTTCATGTATTAAACACCGCACAATCAAGTCAAAGTTGCCCTTTTGCCAACATTCACAATCAGGTTGCTGCTGTGACATTCCTGATTAATGTTGTTGTTGTTTAGTCATTTAGTCATGCCCGACTCTTCGTGACCCCATGGACCAGAGCACGCCAGGCACTCCTGTCTTCCACTGCCTCCCGCAGTTTGGTCAGACCCATGTAGGTAGCTTTGTGAACACTGTCCAACCATCTCATCCTCTGTCGTCCCCTTCTCCTTGTGCCCTCCATCTTTCCCAACATCAGGGTCTTTTCCAGGGAGTCTTCTCTTCTCATGATGTGGCCAAAGTATTGGAGCCTCAGCTTCAGGATCTGTCCTTCCAGTGAGCACTCAGGGCTGATTTCCTTCAGAATGGATAGGTTTGATTTTCTTGCAGTCCATGGGACTCTCAAGAGTCTCCTCCAGCACCATAATTCAAAAGCATCAATTCTTCGGCGATCAGCCTTCTTTATGGTCCAGCTCTCACTTCCATACATCACTACTGGGAAAACCGTAGCTTTAACTATACGGACCTTTGTCGGCAAGGTGATGTCTCTGCTTTTTAAAATTCTGTCTAGGTTTGTCATTGCTTTTCTCTCAAGAAGGAGGTGTCCTTTAATTTGATTAATATTTTCCTTTATTTTCAGCAGTGACTATAACTCTCTTCAGCCATTCTCTTCTTGTATCAATTAAATACACAAGTGATGGATGCAAGGATTGGGAGCGGGATAACTCTGGCACACCACTGTGGTTTATGCAGAGGGCCTTCTCGGTGGTGGCGCCCTGTGGAACGCCCTCCCATCAGATGTCAAGGGAATAAACAACTATCTGACATTTAGAAGACATCTGAAGGCAGCCCTGTTTAGTGAAGTTTTAACGTTTGATGTTTTATTCTGTTTTTAATCTGTTAGGAGCCGCCCAGAGTGGCTGGGGAGGCCCAGCCAGATGGGAGAGGTATAAGTAATAAATTATTATTATTATTATTATTATTAATTAATTTATTTATTAGATATGTGTGGGGTATCTCATCTGGTGTCTCCTTCCCTTCTACCACCCTTGCCCAATGCATCCAACTGGATGGAATAATTCCTTGCCCCCTGGTAAATGGGGGTTTTATGTTGCAGATTGCCATTCCTTTGTGAGCACCTGCTCTGCATAAAAGGGGTAGCACCCTGGAGGATGAAACCCTCTGCTCTTCTTCCGTGGCTTTTCCATCTTCTCCCCAAAACTGCCTCCCCATTAAACAAATTGCTGACCAGCCAGAAGTGTGTGGAGTGAAACATTTCATAAAGTGTGTTCTCCTTCATGGAGAGCACGTGTTGCAGTGGGGGCCAGCAAATCACCCCTCTGGTGCTGGGCGGGATCTGATAGATGGCCACAGCTGTGATTGGGTCCTGGGTTGTTGTTGGGGAGATTTAGTTGTTGCAATGTGTGATGGACAGCCCAGCGGGTATATAACCCTTGGCACACCCTGTGATGTTCCTCTTTGCTGCGTGCAACGGATCTCCCGCCCTTCCTCTCCCTTTTATTAGGCCTCTGTGTTGACCTTGCTATGCCTGTCATGGGGTCGTCTGCTGTTGGGGCAGGGGCCTGGTAGGAATTTTTCCAGTTGGCTGATGCCTTCTGGTTTTCGCCTACTGCGTAGCAATTAGTCACAACTTGTAAGGTTGGCGGTTAGGCATTGGTTATTGTGTTCGTTGGTGGAGGGGTAAAGATTGGCTGTGTCTGCCCCTCCAATGCTGCTGCTGCACGGGGAATTCCGTTAAAGGAATCCAGGGGATCGCCATGCTTTTGTCCATATCCTCCGGTCGGGGGCCAGGGCCACGGAAGAGCCCCTGGGAGCATTTGGGGAGAGACGTTGGGTCTGACCCCCAGCCTCCTTTTTCTCTCCCCTAAGTGTTTTCCCTTTACTGACGGTCGTCAGTTCTGTCCCCAGTGGGACAGATAGTCTAAACCAATGCCTATGCAACCACTCACATATCATGTATTTCAATAAAGTTGTGGCCAAAATTAAGCCAAAAACCAAAGTCTGAGGTGTGAGTTATTTGAGGGGTGGTTTGAGGACCTCGACACGCAAGCATGTAATTTTTGGAGGGCCTATTCTGAGAACAACGGGTTGTATGCAGGTATTCCCTGAATAGTGTAGCTCTTAGCAGTCAAACAGAATCAAATCTTGTTTACAATTTGTGTAACTTATGCCTGTCTTATGCACAACTTACACAGCTGTGGGGGAGTCCAGTGGTTCAAATGTGACCTAAAGCTTGTTGTGAGTAGAGAATGTTAAGAAGGTCCTGCATGATCATCTATCATTCTCTGAAGAAAACACGTTTTAAGAAAGACCTGCAACTAAGCCTTTGGAGAATGAAAATCATCAAAGATCCATATCTCTCCAAGTTTTAATCTCTCCAAGTTTACAATGTTGACCTTTATTTGTGGAACGCCCTCCCTTCAGAGGTCAAAACGATCAACAACTACATGACCTTTAGAAAACACCTGAAGGCAGCCCTGTTTAGGGAAGTTTTTAATCTGTAATATTTTAATGTATTTTAGTGTTTGTTGGAGGCCGCCCAGAGTGGCTGGCGGGACCTGGTCAGATGGGCGGGGTACAAATAATAAATTATTATTATTATTATTATTATTATTATTATTATTATTATTATTTATTCCATTTAGGTAGCTTCTCATCTCACAATGTTTTGCCTCAAACTGCTTTATGTGACAGATTGAAAAAGTTATCTAAGCTTCACTTGGTGGAACATGCGACTGCAAATATTTCAAATGTGACTAATCAGCAAAGATTGCTTCATGGTGCAGCATGAGTTCTAATTTGTTGGCATTTATGCATAGAAAGAGCCCCATAAATATTCACACTAAAAATGAAATATTATTTTCTGGGTGTTTGGGTATTGTCAAACACATTTCTTCTGACACCACAGAAACAAATGATCAGAGGAATCCATTTGATTGATAACCACATTTGGGTTCTGTTTCCATGGCCCCAAATCAGTAACACCCAGTGCAAAACTTCAGGACCCAAATATATGGAAGTGATGTGGTGGGGGGGGGGCTGGGCTGGGCTGGGCCATAGAACAAGTCCTTATTCTCCCCCTCACACAGCAGTAGTTGTACAGGGTCTGTGCGCTAATATATAGTGACTTGAAAATGTCACGTCGCTATGTAGTCGATCAGATTTGATTCTATGCCTGCAACTCTGTGGGCACACAAAGTGGACATAGAGCAAGGACAATTCTAGCAGAAGAGGCAAACACATTTGACGTAATTGTCAAAAAGGTTGTTGGAAGGGAATTGGGGCTATTCCTTGGGAGTAAATTGCTCTTTTAATAGACCAAATTGCTTCATTCTCTTATAAAATGCTATACTGTAGGGGGGAGAGGGGTGGTAAATGAGGCAGCAATATTAGATACTTTAAAATGAATGGGGTTGGGGGGTTAGATCAAGCATTCTTTGTAAAAAGACTGCAGATTGTGCAGCTTGGGTAGGTAAGAATAATTCAAATTTCTCGGATCCAAAATTAGAGTATTGTAAAGTGTACATTTCCTGTAATCCATCCTCTCCATTTGCCCAATTGACAAGGCCTTATTTACATGTTTGTTACTTCTGTTAATCCCCACCCCCGGAAATAAAATATATGATGTGGCAAGAAGTCAGCTAAAATCCTTGAAGCCTAGAAAGTCTTTCAGTGTGAGGTTCCTGTCAAAAAGTAAGTTTGTATTATTATTTTTTTCCGGACTGTAACTGGCTCATCAATTCATAATTAATTTCCTGTCACAATAACATTTGTGCCTAATTCCAGACTTCTTGCTGTGACGTTCCCTTGATTTGGGACTGAACCCCATGCAGACATGTTGCAGCGTGATGACAATATCTATCACAGAACCATATGTGGCCTGACACAAGCGCAGTAGGAGATTGCTGCTCCTTAGACCATAAAATACTCAACTTGCTTGTGCACCAGCAGAACTTTGCTTCAGAAAACAGTACAAGTGTCTCCTTTCTTCTGACTGTCGGCACTGCCTGTCTTTCCCTCTCCGAGAACGGGAAAACTTTATAATTGCTGTCTTAAAACAAAAATACTTTCTACCATTTATTTCTAAAAAGTTTTATGGGAAAGTCAAATCAGTTCAGGTGTTATTTAACTACCCCCCTTTTTTTGCAGAGTAGACCCATTGAAATGATTCAACGTGAACCTTAATTTCACTGGGTTTACTCTGAGTAAACCTTAGTTGAATACAGCCCTTTGTGATTCAAAGTATTTATACCAGGCATAGGCAACCTTGGTTCTCCAGGTGTTTTGGGGCTACAATTCCCATCATCCCTGACCACTGGCTCTGTTAGCTAGGGATCATGGGAGTTGTAGTTCCAAAACATCTGGAGAACCAAGGAGAACCCAACCCTGCCCACTCAGCCTGGCCAGACAAGCAGCTGGCGGGAATGCTTGCTGGCCTGGGGATTCCACAATCTGCCAGCTGTTGATCCCAGGCATTGCTCCCTGGCGGGTGGGAGTTTGCCATGATGGACCACAACCCCACGACTGGGTAAGCAGCCATTTATACCCCATTTATACCCCTTTGGAAACAATGGCACTTATTTCAAAATAAATAGAATCATAGAATCATAGAGTTGGAAGAGACCACAAGGGCCATCCAGTCCAACCCCCTGCCAAGCAGGAAGCACCATCAGAGCATTCCTGACAGGCGGCTGTCCAGCCTCTGCTATAAATAAATAGGCACTGATCCGGAGAAAGTGCTAGACTTCAACTCCCATCATCCCTGACCATGCTTCTTAGGACTTATAAGACTTGGAATCTAACAACATCTGGAGGACCAGATGAAGATGAAAGTGGCTTTAAGGTTGGATGGCCACCTGCTGGATGTTCTTTGGTTGTGATTTTCACATTGCAGGGGGTTAGACCAGACAATTCTATGAATCTATGACCACAGGCTCTCTCACAGACTATGACTGATCTGTGGCCAGCCAGTGGGTAGCAGCTACCTCCAGTCTAAAAGCATCATTCTCAATTGCACTGTGAATTTACATTAGCTAAAAAGGTTTATTGTCCATCCCAATTTCACACTCTTTAAGCTCCTTCTTATCCACTGCATTTTAGGCTTCCTTAATAGTTGGACTATACAAGGGATAGTTTTTCTACCCCCCCCAAGTGATTCTCATTTGTCATCAAGAGATAGATTATCTTTCCTGTTTTGAAGCTCAGTGTCTGTCAGATGTACTTTTGACATAGATTGATTGAATCAGGAAACCTTTTAGTTAATTGCAAGGCAATGTCATTTTCCATATGATTTGCACCACCCAGGCAATTGCAGCAATGAATTATGAGGAACACATCCTCAGATGACAATTATGCAGTGCTCTTTTCCCCCCAGTAGGAGCTCACCAGAGCTCAGCTCCCGCACCTCTCAGGTGGGTGCCATTGCCATTCTAAGAGAACAAGAGAGAAGTTCATGGTGAGCTCTGGCACCTCTTTTTCTAGAAAAAAAATAGCACTGCAATTATACTTTCCTTCAGGAGCTACAAAAACTGTGAAAGTCTGTGGCATGAGACATGGGAACCTCAATCTAGTCAGTCAACTTTCTCTGTTGTAGCAAAAAATATAAGATGTCCTACAGCCATTGGACAGAGTATTATCAGTGCTTTTTCTGGGGGGACGCAGGGGTACACATACCCCTAAACATTTTGTGAATCTTTGTACGTTTGTCCATTTACTGTATTCCCCCCCCCAATTTGAACTATAGAATGGTGATTATCTTGAGTCAAAATGAGAGTACCCCTAAACATTTTTTTAATAGAAAAAAGCACTGATGATTATGATGATGATGAGACTAGAGATGTCTTGATCTTCCTCTCATGTAGGATGTTACATTAGAGCCAATGAATGGTGACAATCAATAATTATCAGATTATCTATAATATCTATCTATCTATATCTATCTATCTATCTATCTATCTATCTATCTATCTATCTATCATCATCATCTATCTATCTATCTATCATCTATCTATCATCTATCTATCTATCTATCTATCTATCTATCTATCTATCTATCTATCTATCTATCTATCTATTTATCTATCTATCTATCTATCTATCATCTATCATCTATCATCTATCTATCATCTAATCTATCTATCTATCTATTTATCATCTCTAGCTCTATCATCTCTCTATCTATTTACGTATCTTTTAAAACCATACAAATAATTACAATAAAAACAGCACAGCACAAAACCTTTCATTAAAAGCTGTCACTACCCAAAGCCTGGTGGAAGAAGAAAGCCTTCTGCTGCCAGCTGAAGGACAAGGAGGGAGCCAGTCTAGCTTTTCTAGGGAAGGTGTTCCAAAGTCTAGGAGCATCTCTGGAAGAACTATACAGTTCCCGTTGCCTTACAAAGGTAAACAATATTTTAAAGGATCCATCTCATCCGGGATATAGTCTCTTTGCACCACTGCCTTTGGATAGAAGATACAGAACAATTATCAAGAACAAATAGATTGAAGAACAGTTTCTACCCAAGAGCTATAACCATCTTAAATGCTGTAACCAGATAATATGACCTTGGAGAGCTGTGATGGGTGTATGTGTGTGCATGTGTGGCTTTTTTTTGGTGTGTGTGTGTTTTGTGCTGTTTTTTTTTTCTTTTTCTTTCTGGTTTTTACGGGATGGCATGCAATTTCGTTGCACTTGTAAAGCGTTGTGCTTGTACATATGACAATAAAGAAATTATCTTATCTATCTACCGTGAAGGTCCTTATAGCCCTTATTAAGTTATTAAGCCACTGGGTTGGATTTATTCATCGCTCTGCACCTCTCAGAGAAGGGAAGCCCCATGAACTATTGCCCTTCCTGCCAATATGTGAGGAATGACACCAACCTGAGGTAGCCAAGATGCACTAGAGTTTCCTAAGGCAGGCAGCCTGGATAGCTCAGTTGGTTAGAGCATGGTGCTGATGATGGCAAGGTTGCCGGTTCGATCCCCTTATGGGACAGCTGCATATTCCTGCATTGCAGGGAGTTGGACTAGAGTTAGACCTCAAGGTCCCTTCCAGCTCTAGGATTCTATGTATAAGAAGTGTGATGGAAAGCAGTAATTTGTATGTTCTAGTTTAGTTGCCTTTGGTTCCACCTGGTGTTGTGTGGCTTCTTTTTTATTTTATTTTGGGCGCTCATTTAGGAGTCCATTCCATTCTATTTATAAGTTCATAGTTTAGACTGGAAACGTCAGTTAACCTGTGCACATTTCCTTCCCCCAATTTTCCACGCGTGGTAATTAAATGCTGTCCATTACCTGCCTGTTATGTCTTTACATTTGCTCCTTTTTCGGGGTAAGGTAGTTATTAGCTGTATTTATAGGTTGGGCTCAGTTTGACTCATCTCCTCCCCCTGTTCACTTCTCAGCGCTGTCAGATGAGAAGCAGTTGCCTTCTTAACAGACCTGGGAACAAACCGACACACGAGGCCTCTGTTAAATCAGTTAGGTGCAGGAAAGAGTGGTCTACTAGGATAATCAAGCAGGAGCCCCTGATCTGAATGCTGGTGTCCTCTGTGATAAACCACAGTATTGCAGAATAGGGCATTACTACCATAGGAACCAGGAACCCAGGTGGCGCTGTGGGTTAAACCACAGAACCTAGGGCTTGCTGATCAGAAGGTCGGCAGTTCGAATCCATGCAACGGGGTGAGCTCCCATTGCTTGGTCCCAGCTCCTGCCCACCTAGCAGTTTGAAACCACGTCAAAGTGCAAGTAGATAAATAGGTACCACTCCGGCGGGAAGGTAAATGGCATTTCCATGCCCTGCTCTGGTTCGCCAGAAGCGGCTTTGTCATGCTGGCCACATGACCCAGAAGCTGTATGTGGACAAACACCGGCTCCCTCGGCCTATAGAGTGAGATGAGCACCGCAACCCCAGAGTCGTCCGCGACTGGACCTAATGGTCAGGGGTCCCTTTACCTTTACTTACCATAGGAACATAGGCAGATGCCCTGGAGTGAGCTAAACAACTGGCCCATCTAACTTCAGATCCTCCAAGTGTCCCTATTTTAGCAGCACATCACGGATTGCAGATCTGATTGGATCCGTGAACGACTTGCTTTCCCTGCTAGAACTGCTGGTGATGGCTATCGGTGCAAACATTATTATTACCGTATTTCCCCGTGTATAAGACTATATTTCCCCCCAATTTTTTAAAGTTTAAAATTGGGGGTCGTCTTATGCACGGAATGTTTAAAACATTTATTTCTTAATTTTGGGCTCAAAAAATAGAGGTCATCTTATACATGGGGGAGTTGTGGCCTGCCATGGGATCACATGTGATGGGGTCCAGGATATCGGTCTTATAAGACAGGCTGATAGGCAGGCAGGCAGTATGTCACATACAGAGAGCCCTTGTGAACTACACAGACTGGAAATAATTCCAGCCATGGAGTCATGATAGAAAAGAGAAAAAATCAACGAAGAAAAACGCTAGTGAAGGGGGGAGGGAAGTGTTTGTGCCATGAACAAATTCAGCAAAATGTGCTTTTTTAAGGACTTAGTATTGGCTCAGAATGATTTGTGGTTTGGGAAAGATCTCCAAGTTTTAGTCTTTCAAATGTTAGGGTGATTTTGCCTCTTCAGATAGAGCGATCTGTTTAGACATGGACACCTCGGTGTGGTAATGGTTTGTTTAGCCAGTGAAAACTAATCACTGAGACTGTGGATCACTGGTGTCTAGGGAATGGAGGCCAAATGTAGCTAATGTGGAAAACTGGTCTGGTGTAAATTTTGCCTAAATTATTAAAGCCATCCATTCAGAGAATGCTCCCATCTATTTAGGATCTAAGCTAAGCTGGCAGGAGGTAAACTAAAAAGGGGTTAACTTTAATTGCAATGGGCCTTTGTAATGGCAGAGTACTAATTGGTCCTGATCAAATGGCCTACTTTTTCACCAAGACTAATTAGCGTGGTAATCAACATTAATGCTGACTTTGTCCTTTAAAATAACTAAGGCCTGGTTCTTTTTCGGCTAATTAGTGCTACCATTTTTAGAACAAATACTAATTAATGATTGCCTATAAATATCTCACGGTTAGCAAGTTTACTGTAGTATGTAGTGCCCATAAGAACTTGACCACTTGAAGGTAAAGGTAAAGGGACCCCTGACCATTAGGTCCAGTCGTGACCGATTCTGGGGTTGCGGCGGTGCGGCGCTCATCTCGCTTTAGTGGCCGAGAGCCGGCGTACAGCTTCCAGGTCATGTGGCAAGCATGACAAAGCCGCTTCTGGCGAACCAGAACAGTGCACAGAAACGCCCACTTCCCATGGGGCTTTTCCCCTCTAAAAACTAGGTGCGTCTTATGGTCAGGTACGCCTTATAGAGCGAAAAATACAGTAAATAAATAAATAGCTTATCTGTTTTATCTCGCTTGAGTACCAGTTTCTGCAGGAAGGGGGATGGAGTGTGGAACTGGATGCATGCCCTGGGCACAGAAATAACAAGTTGTAGCAGCACTGACTATGTCTAATTCAGGACAAAGTATTCTCCTTCCTCTCCCACAGCTGCAATTGCACACATCAGAGCTGAAGGCCACACACAGCAGAAAGAAGCTGCTCTCAGTTTAATGGGAAGGAGAGCTTGGAGATCTGCCTGTTAACAGGGGCAAACGGTGACCCCCTGTCGCAATCCATTTAAAATGGCATACAGTCATATCTGGGTAAAAACAAGAATCTGAAAATGCAGGAAGGGGTTGGTTTCTGAAAATGGTATTTTTTTTTTCTCACCAAGAGCAAGAGTTCAAATGATCAGGAGGGCACCCAAAGGCTAACATGCCAATTTAATCTCACCAAGTTGCTGTTTTAAGGGGTTAATTGGTTTGCCAGTCTCTGCAGATGGGGGGATGTTCAGCTCTCAGGATATTTCTTGCTTCCCACGGATGAGTTTAGGACCAGCATACAACCCTCCGTGTTTCTACATTGATGGTGGAATGCATGTATGCAAAAAATAAAAAATGCCCAGGGACCACAGCTGTCCGTGATGGATTTCATATATTTTCAAAAAATGCATCACACTTCAACTGATATGGAAACTGACATTGTGGCAATGATGGAAACCTGTCATTTTCTGTAATGGTCGCAAAAAAAAATCCATATAGGAATCCACAGAAAACATATGGAATGCAGAAACAAAAGGAAGAACACCAGATCTGGTCTAAGTCACCAGCAAGGGCACTAAAGTTCACTGCCTTCCAAGGCCTGTCCATCATGATTAAAAGTCCTCCTACCTCTCCCTCTTCCTCCACCCAGTAAAGCTCAGAGTATTTTTGTACTCTAGTTTCATTTCTCAAAGAATTGGCCTTTAAAATGCCGCATTTGGGGGCACCCAAGATGCCAGAGTGATTGGGACTTTAGAGTGTACCTGATCCGACTCGAAACACATTGTCAACAGTGCAGCCTGAATCGGCCCGTGTTTTGTTAGCCCCAAAATGGAAAACAACCAAAGAAGAGTGGCAACTTAAACTGATGGAATACGAGCAGCTTGCAGATTTAACATATAGAATAAGATAACAAGAAGAATGTACATTTAGAGAAGACTGGAAAATATATGGGTGAAAATTGTGTTCATTTAAAAACGCTGGTAGCATTCAACAGTATAAATAACTTTTTATGGATGTAACAATGGATTACTGAATGGTTTACAGGGGTCTGCAAACTTTTTCAGCAGGGGGCCGGTCCACTGTCCCTCAGACTTTGTGGAGGGCCGGACTATATTTGGGGGGGGGGGAGAGAACGAATTCCTATGACCCACAAATAACCCAGAGGTGCATTTTAAATAAAAGGACACATTCTACTCATGTAAAAACACACTGATTCCTGGACTGTCTGCGGGACGGATTTAGAAGGCGATTGGGTCGGATCCGGCCCCCGGGCCTTAGTTTACCTACCCATGGTTTAGTTCATGTAAAATATGCAGGAATATGTGGTATGCAAAATGAACCACGGAAAGAGAAGAAGGGAAGTCATTGATTTAAGCTTGTTTAAATGGATATTTTGAAATATAAATTAGAAGATTTAATTAAAAAAATCTATATCTATCTATCTATCAATCATCTATCTATCTATCTATCTATCTATCTATCTATCTATCTCTATCTATCTATCTATCTATCATCTATCTATCTATCTATCTATCTATCATCTATCTATCTATCTATCTATCATCTATCTATCTATCATCTATCTATCTATCTATCTATCTATCTATCTATCTATCTATCTATATCATCTATCTAAACAGTGCAGCCTGACTCAGGAATGTGATAAGCTCACCCGATTCACCCTTATTCACTTTGTAATTTGGGAAGGACACAGAGTTGGTACACATCTCTAACTGGTACTTCATTCTTTGAAACATTTCCACTTCCAATTTAAACTTCCATCACAAAACCATTCACGATAGAAGGTTGCCGTCCAGGCACACCACATGACTCCCAATAAGAGAGAATAGGTAGATGTTAGATAAGTCAAGCACTTGCACATTTAGGAATACGCCGTCTATCTTGGGAAAGCTCATTTATAGAAGTAGCTGGTGGGCAGCTTGCGTTTAAGTCTACTTGTATGTATCATTTATAGGGGTGACTCATTCACCAAAGATGCCTCCGAATATAAATAGTCAAATACTTTCATTCCATGCTGACATGAGTATTCACAAATTCAGCTTGGCCTCAGGCATAAACTTGGCACGTCAAGGCTCCCAAGCCCATGGCCAACAAGGCACAGATTGGTATGCCAATTATAACTAAACTGCCTTTCAGAAGCATGTGCTACAGTTGAAGACGACAAAAGCTTTCACTCTGGCAAAGGGGAGGGCAAACTTCCCTGAGTCGTTTGGAAGTCATATAGGTAATAAGAGAGTTTGTGGGATTTGCGTATAGTTCATTGCCTGTTCCACAGGGTTGAAAAGGCATGTTTCTGCCCTGTAATTTTACAAAGATGCCAACACAGCGCTTCCTTTTGTTACAGGAAGAAGATTGAGGTTGAATCCTGACAAGACAGAAGTACTGTTCTTGGGGGACAGGGGGCGAGCGGGTGTGGGGGACTCCCTGGTCCTGAATGGGGTAACTGTGTCCCTGAAGGACCAGGTGCGCAGCCTGGGGGTCATTTTGGACTCACAGCTGTCCATGGAGGCGCAGGTTAATTCTGTGTCCAGGGTGGCTGTCTACCAGCTCCATCTGGTACGCAGGCTGAGGCCCTACCTGCCCACAGACTGTCTCGCCAGAGTGGTGCATGCTCTGGTTATCTCCCGCTTGGACTACTGCAATGCGCTCTATGTGGGGCTACCTTTGAAGGTGACCCGGAAACTGCAATTAGTCCAGAATGCGGCAGCTAGACTGGTGACTGGGAGTGGCCGCCGGGACCACATAACACCGGTCCTGAGAGATCTACATTGGCTCCCAGTATGTTTCCGAGCACAATTCAAAGTGTTGGTGCTGACCTTTAAAGCCCTAAACGGCCTCGGTCCTGTATACCTGAAGGAGAGTCTCCACCCCCATCGTTCAGCCCGGACACTGAGGTCCAGCGCCGAGGGCCTTCTGGCGGTTCCCTCATTGCGAGAGGTGAAGTTACAGGGAACCGGGCAGAGGGCCTTCTCGGTAGTGGTGCCCGCCCTGTGGAACGCCCTCCCATCAGTTGTCAAGGAAATAAACAACTATCTGACTTTTAGAAGACATCTGTCCTCTCCTATTTTCCAAAGTTTTTGTTTGTATTTAATGCTCAAAAATTGCACTTAAATTGTATGCATTTTTGTATATATTTTCCTTTAAAATATATATTTTGCACACATAACTCCCCACAATGAATAAGCATTTTGTACAGTGGTTTGTTTGTTTGTTTTTAACTGAAACTAAACTGCAAAAATTGGACCTGTGTTCTAATCTGTTCATAGCACAGGAAACTACAGATTAGGTCAGTTTGCTTTGAAATGGAAACCAGACAAAATCCTCTTCCACCCCTACCACTTACAAAAACATATATAATGCAACCAGCTGCTTCTCTCTTGGAAGATATCCCCTTGCGGTGGTTGGAGCTCCCAGTGACATCTTTCCTGGTGAAGATATAAATGGGCAGCAAATCCACAATCTACTGTGCTACCCAAAGAGCTTCCCAAAATAGTGATGTGTGGGACTCAGTCCTGTGTTTTCTGAAAGCAAGGTCTGAAATAAGTTGCGACTCATAGAAATGAACACTGCTTTGACTGATCCTTTTAAAAAGACTCAAATGAAGCTTTTTCTTGTGGAAAGTTGAGGACAGCATGAACCTCTAGGAACCTTTTCACATTTTGTCGGCGTCACATTGCTGATAAATTTATCCCAGTTGTAGATGGCTCCCTCCGGAAAGACTGGGCATTGTTAAAAGCAGAAAATGAATTTAAGCCGATGTCAAGGTTCCCCGCTGTAACGCAACGCCTGCTGCGGAATGCCGGTGTGAAATGCCGACACTCGGGAACGAGATAAATGTGTGAATCCTTGTATCATGCAAATGGATTGCCTTGAGCTGTGACCATTCAAAAAGGTGGCCCACTCTGAAAGATACGGCTGTTTGGAATCCCACTGTTAAGCATTCATGTATTTCTGATGAACGGTAAGGAACAATCTGATTCCCTATGTCCCCAACACAGCTAATAACAATAGCCTGCTACTCAAATCGATAACAGCCACTGGATCGCCAAAGAAAATTGTTGATGCATTCATACATCATGCAGTGACATGATACTACATGGCACACCATGGGCGACTTCAGCAAAATGTGTTCATTGGAGGGAAGCGGCGCTTTGTGCTTTAAAAGCATTAATACATTTGTTTTAACTTTAAGCTACTGTAGAAAGGATCTAGAAAACAGAAGGCAAAGTGCATATTGATGTTCATTCAGCACAATGGCCTGCCTCAACCTTGTGCCCTCTGTTCGTTTTGGACTACAACTTTTAAAATGTGTTGGGGAGGCAGGGGTTATTGGGTTGTCTTTGCTGTTATTGTGCATTTTGTGTTTTTATATTGTGATTTTATGTTGTAACTGAGACCTGTGGGCAGTGTTTTTTTCTGGGGGTACGCAGAAGTACGCATACCCCTAAACATTCTGTGTTTCTAAGTTTGGCCTCATTGAGGGGCAGTATTTCAATATGAGTAGGAAAATGAGAGTACCCCTAAACATTTTTTTTTTTAGAAAAAAAAAGCACTGCCTGGTGGTATACAAATTTAATAAATAATAACAACTACTCCCAGGAGCCCAAATCAGCCTGACCAAATGGCCAGGGATGATGGGAGCTGTAGTCCAACAATATATGGAAGGCGATCAGAAGGTTGGCGGTTCGAATCCCCGCGACGGGTTGAGCTCCCGTTGCTCGGTCCCTGCTCCTGCCAACCTAGCAGTTCGAAAGCACGTCAAAGTGCAAGTAGATCAATAGGTACCGCTCCGGTGGGAAGTAAGGTTACAGGGAACCAGGCAGAGGGTCTTCTCGGTAGTGGCGCCCGCCCTGTGGAACACCCTTCCAGCAGAGGTCAAGGAAATAAGCAGCTATCCTATTTTTAAAAGACATCTGAAGGCAGCCCTATTCAGGGAAGTTTTTAATATTTATTGCTGTATTGTTTTTAACACTTGATTGGGAGCCGCCCAGAGTGGCTGAGGAAACTCAGCCAGATGGGCGGGGTACAAATAATAAATTATTATTATAATAATATTTATTTTACCAGGGTCATAGGCTATATTTAAAAAGACTGACCCATTCATTCTCCCAATATGGTATCAATCACCTCCTTTTAGACCCCAAGTCCATAGACATGGCTTTCTCAACCTTGGCCCTCCAGATGTTTTGAGACTACAATTCCCATCATCCTTGACCACTGGTCCTGCTAGCTCGGGATCATGGGAGTTACAGGTCTAAAACATCTCGAGGGTCAAGGTTGAGGAAGCCTGCCATAGACAAAGTCATTATATTAGACCAATGGGGCCTGTTTTGACTGTCTATGAGAAAAAGATTGAATTCCTCAAGTGTTACTAGTTGTATAGGCTGTTGTTGTTGTTGTTTATTTTAACAATAGTATTACCAGGCTTGAAAAATCAAATGTTTGTTGCTGATGCCCAAGACAGGGCATATTGCTAAAGAAGACATCCCCAAGCCAGATGTGCGATTTAAGTTATGTTCACCCTGTTGTTCCTTGTAGATCTTACTAAGCAGTTCTGAATGGCGCACGATTTATTAGTTGCTTAGAGACTCATGGGGGCAAGGCAGCCTATTTAGTAAGCACTTCAAAGCAGCAGCTCCCTCATAATAGTATTGCCATAATACAATAGAGTGCTATTGCTGTAATGATGTATTACTGAAAACATGGTGCCAGCCCAGAGAGCCACCGAGGGAAACTCATAAAATGTTATTTAACCTTTTGTTAATTTAAAGGCTCTTCCATATTATCTAACTTATTTATTATGTGAGGGATGGGGCCAGAGCCAATTGCCCAATGGACTGTGAGATCCGCACACAAGTCTTCAGCTTTGCACAATAAATCCCAAGCGGAACCATTGCTGAGATTTAAAGGAGGCAGCCTCCCCGGAAAAGCGACAAGGAACCCCAGTATCATTTCAATAGGTGGCAGGTAATGGACTTCAAATGAGATCAAAACAGAATTAGCCAGCCCAGTGCTCAGCGTTAAATTCAGATTCGCAGGTTTCATTTGGACAAAATCGTAACAAGTTGAGGGGGCGCTCAACTCTCTCCACCAAGGCTGGAGGGAGGAAAGAAAACAGTATTGCATTTGTAGTACAAAATAATTGCTGTTTGGGCGTAGCATCATTTGGAAAAATAGAGCTCAAAGAAAGCATACAAGCACAAAATCTCTTGAAGTATGTATTGCCAGAATATTGGGGGATGACTGCAGTTAGAAGCTGTGGGATGTACGACACATCTGAAATTCTGAAAGCTTCAAAATGGAGAGGTGTCTTCCTTAGCATTTTGTGTCTTCAATATTCAGTGGCACTCTGACTACCATGGAGATGCAAATGCTATAGAAGTTCTAAACCACGAGTGGCCATCTTGCAGCATTCTGGCGTGGTGTTCTGCATATAGTATGCTTAGTGATAAGGTTTTAGTCTTATTGTAAGTTTAAGCTAAGTTTTTTACTGCAACTGGATTTTTGCTACAAGACTATACCAATCCTGAGTTTATGGATTTGTGACCGTTATACAGTGGCACCTCAGTTCTCGAACGTAATCCATTCCGGAAGACTGTCCGAGTTCCAAAACGTTCGAAAACCGAGGCGCCAAGGGCTGTCTGCAAATTCGATCGAATTTTTTTTTGAAAGCACGCAGTGGAAGCCGTTCGACTTCTGAGGCGCGTTCGAAAATGGAAGCATTTACTTCCAGGTTTTCGGCGTTCGGGTTCCGAAACGTTTGTCAACGGAGACGTTCGAGAACTGAGGTACCACTGGACTCATTTGTCTTCAGTGTTATGACACCAACAACTTGAAGCGCTGAAGAGCAGCAGTCAGTCTCATAAAGCCAAGGTCAAACAGTCCAGGTCAGAAGCCAGCCAAAGTCAGTTCAAGCCAGAAGTCAGGAAGCCAAAGTCACAACACAGGAACCAGGTACAGGACGAGCAAAACAACCACGTGCTCCAGCACAGCAGTTGCAGGTGCTGGTGAATGGAGCAGCCAGCCTTCCTTAAGTAGCCGGCTCATGACCACGCCTCTTATGAGCTGCAGCTGTCTCTAATTGTTCCCTACGTCTCTCAGCTCTACGTTCCACAGCTGAGAAGGGAGGAGGGGAAGGGGCTAGCCGGTTCCTCTCCTCACAAGGGCCTGATTCTGGCTCGACTTCTTCCTTCTCATGTTCTGGTCTTTCCACTTCCTTATCTGATTCTTCCTCTTCTGAGGAGTGCCGCCACCAGTCTTCTCCAGGTATGAATTCCTCTGTTTCCCCAGATTCTTCCGTGGGTCACCAGGGGGGGGGGGCTTGCCACCACTCCTCCTCGTCCGGCTCAACCCTGACATTCAGTAGTAAAAAAGCAAACAGCTGGATGAAGCCGATTGCCTCTGAGTTATTTGGGGGGACCCTGCATCATGTTTGAGCTTTTACGCTGCTAATTATATGTTGAGGTCTGCTCTGGAGATCAATATGGAGCAAAACCAAGAGACAGACAGGCCTCCACACAGAGGACTCTTTCACTTGAAAGACTGTGCTCTGACACCCCTTGAGATACAAGACTATCTTTGATATGGGTGGAAGCTGCCCTTTGCAGTATGTTCCATCTTTCCTGCAGCTGCCATATAGCTCACAGTAACGACTAGACTCTCCTTCGTGGATCACTATGTGTGTGTGGGGGGGTATAATCTATTTGTTCATCTGTTTAATTATTTTGAGTATATATATGTATCAAACCTATTATCTTTACTATTTATTACTTTCTGATTCAATAATATCGAAGTAACTTTGGCCACCTCATGAGAAGAGAAGACCCCCTGGAAAAGACGCTGATGTTGGGAAAGATGGAGGGCACAAGGAGAAGGGGATGGCAGAGGACGAGATGGTTGGGCAGTGTTCTCAAAGCTACCAACCTGAGTCTGACCAAACTGCGGGAGGCAGTGGAAGACAGGAGTGCCTGGCGTGCTCTGGTCCATGGGGTCACGAAGAGTCAGACACAACTAAACGACTAAACAACAACAAGGACTAGACTGGGGTTTCCGGCACGACAAATATATTCATCGATACTTGCATTATTCTCAGCAGTTGCACAGACGCTGCCCCATCTCATCTTCCACTCTCCTGGAAACAAGTCTGCTGGAAACAAGATCCCTCCTGGAAACCCGTCTCCGCTGCTTTATCCTTCCAAGAGGCAAAGCAAGTGCCCAATTATCCGCACCCATAAATTACCTTGACATACTGTAACTGCCACACTTCCCTCAGCTTTTTAAAATTGTTCATGAGCCCCTAGTCCCTGGAAAGGGAGCAGCAAGGAGGCATGGTGCTTACAGGCCCTGGTGGAAACTCTGTTTTGTCTTTTTTTTTTTTAAATCAAGACAGATCTGCTGATCACGATGCTAGGAGACCACCATTACGAGCTTCCTCTTTCTCTGTGGAATCATTATGTAAAGAAGCCTCGTATAAACATATCCTTAGCTGGAAGGCTGGGTTCACCAGTGGCTCGTTTGTCATATTCTTTCAGAAATGCTGGCTGTGCAGCTTTGGAACGTGGTAAAGCCCTCGGCTTAAAACATGAAGGGCTTCCCGCTTGCATTTCTCTCTCTCTCTCTCTCTCTCTCTCTCTCTCTCTCTCTCTCTCTCTCTTTCCTTCCTTCTAAAGTTGCATTAAAACCATTGTTTCCCATTAAGTTCACAAATGTTAATCTCCATTTTCATTCAAATAAAGTGCAAACCCGACCTCAGGGGGGAAGGAACGCTTCCTATAGCTACAAAGTTTGTCAGTGTTGTCGCACGCTCCTGGCTGCCTTAAGCTATTCCAAACTCTGGCTTTGGTAAGCAGAAACAGGCTGTGGTTCTGAGGAAGGAACAACACATTAGCCTCATTGATTGCATATTCTAAAGTTGATTTTTTTTTGAGACAATGCAATGTGTTAATTTATTTTAATGTATTTTAATGTTTGCTTCAAGCCGCCCAGAGTGGCTGGGGAGACCCAGCCAGATGGGCGGGGTACAAATAAATTATTATTATTATTATTATTATTATTATTATTATTATTATTATTATTCACACGTTTGACACGTGTGATCTGTAGAGAATAACCAACAGGTGCACAGTGGGGTCAAAAATGGCAGGGAAAGAATCTACAACTTGGAGCTGGAAGAGAGCAGAAAGGTTCCATGCCCCCTTGCCAGCCAATTCTCCCTTAGAAATATTTCAAATCACTGCAGTTGTGTTGCAAGGCAAACACGAGGTTTTAAATGGAAAGGCCCATATCCATATTGATAATCTGCATAAGGAGAGGAGGAGGAGGAGGAGGAGGAGGAGGAGGAGGAGGAGGAGGAGGAGGAGTTTGGATTTGATATCCCGCTTTATCAGTACTTGAAGGAGTTTCAAAGCGGCTCACATTCTCCTTTCCCTTCCTCCCCCACAACAAACACTCTGTGAGGTGAGTGAGGCTGAGAGACTTCAGAGAAGTGTGACTAGCCCAAGGTCACCCAGCAGCTGCATGTGGAGGAGCGGGGAACCGAGCCCGGTTCACCAGATTACGAGTCTACTGCTCTTAACCACTACACCACTTCTTCATCCCTGTGTTGTTCATGTTGCCTGCAGTGTTAGCAAACATAACACTCCATAGCAGATTGATGGAGTAGTACCACATAGGGTTGAACTTTGACTAGCACAGGAAAGACCAGAAAATCCCTGTGTGGATTACTAGCATAAGCAATAACTTTCTGGTGGTCACCAGTGAGTGGGGACATTTCAGCTGTCTCTGATATATTTATTTGGGTGTATAAACTACCTACATGCACACATAGTTTCTCAGGCAGACTGAAGTACAACAATAGAATTGATTACTGTATATTGCTGCGTATAAGACTACTTTTTAACCCAGGAAAATCTTCTCAAAAGTCGGGGGTCGTCTTATACGCCGGGTCGTATTTCTTATACGGTGAGTATATCCCAAACTCTATATTTTAACTGGAAAAGTTGGGGGTCGTCTTATACGCCCAGTTGTCTTATACGCTGGAATATACGGTACCTTCCTCCCAAGGTAAGAAGAGGGAGTGGTTTAGCTAAGCCTGCCAGGACAGCTTACTGTATGGCATTAACCCCTTTATGCATCAATTACACTCAATCATGTTGGTTATATGAGGCTGACTATCCCACAAAGAGGCAGGGAGTTCTCAGGTTCTGGATGCATTAACTGGTGAGTAAAGTATGCTAAAACTGCTTCTATGTTTGCATTGCACATTTGGCTACCATGCCATAATGACCAGCACATCCACAAAAAAAGGTGAAGTCAATTATTCATAATTGAAGAGAGGAAAGACAGGTGCAGCTTTCTAGCTTGTGGTATATTTCCACGGCAGCTGCTGCTGCTCAACAAGGTGTACGATGCTGCAGTCATTGACAGTAATTTAGAGCTCAGACTCTCTTTAGAGTCTGTGCTTTGGCAGTCAAATCAAGAGGTAGATCCCCCTTGGATTTAGACAAGTAGCAATGATTCAAAGGGGCTTACTGCGGGTTTTGTGTGTTCATCCATGCGTACGCCCCTTAGATAACACTTCCCCTTAAGAGACAGAGAAGGTAGAGCTGATTTATCTGTTACTGGCCAACAAAGGCAGCAAGAAGTGCAAAAATAATAGCAACCAAGTTTTAAAGTTCATACAACCCTTCACACTAAAAGGGATATTTTTGTGTGACTTTTATTGGAAAATATCACAACATTGTTTTAATTTTACAAAACCAAAACAAAACAAAACCCACACAACCATAGTCTTAATCTTTAAATGGCCATACAGGTAGATTTCAGAACACTTCTTTTTCTCCAGACCTTGCTTATTCAGGGTCTGATCCCCCTCTTTAATCATAGCAAGGGGCCTCCGAAAACAAATAGAAGAAGAGGAGTTTGGATTTGATATCCCGCTTTATCACTCCCCTTCAGGAGTCTCAAAGCGGCTCACATTCTCCTTTCCCTTCCTCCCCCACAACGAACACTCTTTTAAAATTTTCTGTCAGAATTGGGTGCAAATTACAGGCATCGCCACCCCTTCTGAAGGGATGAAGTCTGCCAAATATCCGAAGAAGAAGTGTAACACTTTTCCCACCATGGCAGAATTAACTGTTTTGAAGTGGGAAAATAGAGATCACTTTCCCCTCCCCTTTTTTGGGGTGGGGTGGGCAATCTGTCTAAAAACCAGGGATGTGAGGGAGGTGTCTTTGGGTAAGAGACCTTGCAAAGTTCAAACAAATAGCCGGGAGCTGTTGTGCTTGGTGATTTTAAAAGAAAAGAAAAGAAAAGGAAAAGAGGTGAAATACCATTTGTCAAGCAATCAATGAATAATGCTGTTATTCTTCAAATACATTATTTAAAGAGTAATCTTTTGGGTTATTCAACAAGCTCTCTAGCTGGTCAAATAAAAAGCATTAAATAATTTATCATTATTATAATTTATCCTGGTTCATTATTCATTGAATATTGCTCAGTGAATTACTTTATCCAATATTCGGCCACCTCTACAAGGGCGGGTTGCTGTAATAGTTGACCACATAAAATGGCAGCAGGTTTGTGGCATGGCAAGTTAGTTTGCAGGTCAGAGTGAAGGTGATGAAACAGACCGTTTCTGATACAGTATATATTTCTCTGTATTTTGTAGTCACTGTGAAGGAGTAAAAAGGTAAAGGTAAAAGACCCCTGGCAGTTAAGTCCAGTCGCGAATGACTCTGGGGTTGCGGCGCTCATCTCACTTTACTGGCCGATGTTTGTCCGCAGACAGTTTTTCCAGGTCATGTGGCCAGCATGACTAAGCCACTTCTGGCGAAACCAGAGCAGCGCACGGAAACGCCATTTACTTTCCCGCTGGAGTGGTACCTATTTATCTACTTGCACTTTGACGTGCTTTTGAACTGGTTGGCAGGAGCTGGGACCGAGCAACGGGAGCTCACCCCATCACGGGGATTCGAACCACCGACCTTCCGATTGGAAAGCCCTAGGCTCTGTGGTTTAGACCGCAGCGTCACCCGCATCTGTGAAGGAGGGAGGTCAAAACGAAGGGGGAAGGGGGGAACGCCGCAGCTCCCCCCTTCCGCCCCTGTGGTGACTATCCAAAAATCCTTGTCCATCATGCATAATGTGCAGACATTCCTTATTACTCAATTGATCACATAACTAAGTGGTTTACTTACACTACCTAATCCACATACCTTATTTGGAACTGATGATAAAGAGGTAAGAAATGTACAAGACCTGGACGGAACTAAAACACTATAGTCTTAAATCGTTATAGTCATTATGTCAGCACAGTATGAATGAAGTCAGCCTTCATATCAGGTAGAACTTGTTGTGAACTTTGTCCCAGGAACAACTAGGAAGAAAAACTTAAAGGACAGAATTAGCTTTATTGTTTATGACTTCTTAAAGTTTATTAACTTTAAGGATCCCAAGAAAAATATTTAATCAAAGCAAAAGTGCAAAATTCACCTTTTAGGATTTGTTTCAGTTCTCCTCCTTCCTCCCCTGAGGTGAAACACAGTTACCAGCAAAGGCTATTGTGTGGGCATTTCCATATTAAAGTAAACTGTATGTTTTCCCTGTGAAATATTTTGTTCCTGCTGTCATCCATCTTGGATTTCTTTGTTATTCAGGGTAACCTTCAATCAGTGTATTCTTTGGAATAAGCTTGAAGTGTTTGTTCTATATTTTATACTGGGCTTGGGCTCCTGTCTCTTTCTGACAAATGACTTGTTAACATATTGTTTCTGAAGTGCAATTTGCATTTCTGTGAACCAGGGATTAGGCATTGTGTATAGATTAGGAATAATTTATATCTAATTAATAATGGACAGCCTTTTCCTACCCTCCCGACGGAGATTTTCTTTTGCATAATATGAGAAGAGCCAACTATTCCCGGATGATGACAAGAGAGAGCAAATAACACGGAAACATTTTAAATTGGTGCCAATTGGTGCTTTAACTAATTCAGTGCTGAGATATCTCTCTGTTATGGCCAACCAAGTGCATTTTTTTTTAAAAAAAGATTTTCTCAGAGACACTGTTATATGATCCAGACCACGGTGCTATCTTATAAAAGGGCTACTTCTGGCTCCAGAAGAAAAGTTGGCTGATTCAGAGATATTCAGGCATTGCCCAAAGTGAATCATCATCCTCATCCTCATCCTCATCATTTTATTTGTATGCTGCCTTTCCATAGCTGAAACTATGCTAAAGGTGGCTTACAACATTACAAGATTTACATAATAATTACAAACATAACAGAAGTCATAAACAATAAATAAAACACATCAAAAAGTACACAACCAAATGGAAACAATTTCCACGTAAATCATAACATCTAAAACTAAAGATACAACAATAATATCAGTAACAGCGACAGCTCTCTCAGCCCCCCGTAAACAATACTCCAGCCCAAGAATCTGTTCAACAGCTTCAGCTGTTCCTTCCTTCTGAAGGACGTATCGTGCCTGCAAATTTCATATACTTCTGCCAAAAATAGATAAGTTCTAGATGGCTCATTTAAAAAACCCAGTCTATAAATTTAACCAGAACAGCTTCTCTATCCCACCTATTGGTATGATATTTAGTAGGCATTATACACAAAGAATGTGCTACCATGTCTGCAAATTTCACCCATGATGTTCAAGTTTGGACGAGGTGAAGCAGGTGGCCCCTGAAGCAGTAGAAGTAAATTGTTTCCCATTCCAAATTGTCGGATTGGTGCCTGAACTGAATCTTATATTTAGTGCACACCCATAACTAAATAAACCAATTTATCAGTATCTGTCTTTTGACTGATTACTTGACTACATTACTATACAGTGGTCCCTCGACTTACGAATGACCCGACTTCCGTATTTTTCGAGTTACGAGGGATCAAAGCGGCAGCGCACCTATGAATTTTTTCGACTTCCGAAAGGAAATCGCAGCCGTTTTAGATGCGGTTTCCTTGACTTACGAAGTTTAGATGCGTTTTTTTTCGACGTACACATTTTTTTCTCCCAATGCATTCCTATGGGGACTCGACTTACGATTTTTTCAACCTACGACGGTCCCTTCGGAACGCATTACATTTGTAAGTCTGTTTCCTTTAATGAACAGGGTCAGGGCTGGCATGCAGTTGAACGAAAAAGCCTGCAGATAGCAAAATACCTTGGGCCAACGCTGTTACCAAAATATCAGTAAAGACACATTTTGTAATACCAGGTCTTTCTTATTTCTTCTCTTCTAATGAATACATTCAGAAATGCTGGGCTCAACACATACCCATGAATACTACACTTATAGATTGTTGTTTTAAATGTTTTTTTTCCCTTCTTCAAAAAAACAAAATAATGGGCATCTGTGCCATATACACAATGAAAGCTAAAACAAAAAGAGCACAATTGCCCAAATCAGGAATGAAAGAGAAACTCACTTAAGCAGTCATCTTTGTATAATACTGACTACTTTATAGCCTTAGACAATTTGCTTGCTTGTCACCCTGCACTTGTAAAATATCTTATTTTTCCATGTTGGGGAATGATTTCATTCTTGCACAAATTACACGCTATTGTTATCAAAATCTCCAGCTTTTTGGCCCCAATCCACAATGTCTACATCAGCAACACCGTAAGTCTGTAATGATAGAAAAAAAGAATAATTTATTTCATGGCAACTGTTGATTTCCATCCTCCTCTCTTTACGCTTATAAACTTGGCAATAAAGAGAACCTTCTCCGAGGAGATGATGGTTCCAATAAAAGAAGAAGGGGAGCTAGGATGAGATGTTGAACCTAGGTCACTTTTTTCTTATTATTGCTGCCTGTATGTTTAAAATTTAAAGAGTTTGGGGCAAATCCCTGTGGCCTGATAAAGATTCCAGTTCTCATTAAGGTAAGGTCTAATATCTAGTGCTGTGTGAGTGGTTTTGTGAGCATCGTGAGTGTGATTCAAAGTTTAGTGAAGTCAATGAATGAATCCCATTTAATGTTCATCACACTGGGCCCTGCATCAACACTGCCTATGGTTGTGCTTTTGTTGCGGGCTCAGTCGCAGTGCCTTCCACCTCTGTGTCAGTGTTTATATGCAATATATTATTAAAGGGACGCGGGTGGTGCTGTGGTCTAAATCACTGAGCCTCTTGGGCTTGCCTATCAGAAGGTTGGCGGTTCGAATCCGCACGACGGGGTGAGTTCCTGTCACTCTGTCCCAGCTCCTGCCAACCTAGCAATTTGAAAGCATGCCAGTGCAAGTAAATAAATAGGTACTGCTGTGGCGGGAAGGTAAACGGCATTTCCGTGCGCTCTGGTTTCCATCACGGTGTCCCGTTGCGCCAGAAGCGGCTTAGTCCTGCTGGCCACATGACCTGGAAAGCTGTCTGTGGACAAACACCGGCTCTCTCAGCCTGAAAGTGGAATGAGCGCCACAACCCCATAGTGGCCTTTGACTGGACTTAACCGTCCATGGGTCCTTTACCTTTATCTTTCCTATGCAAGAGTCCTCAGAGGGAAAGTTTTCATCTCTTTTCTTTCTTTCTTTCTTTCTTTCTTTCTTTCTTTCTTTCTTTCTTTCTTTCTTTCTTTCTTTCTTTCTTTCTTTCTTTCCTTCCTTCCTTCCTTCCTTCCTTCCTCCCTCCCTCCCTCCCTCCCTCTCTCCCTCCCTCTCTCTCTCTCTCTCTCTCTCTCTCTCTCTCTCTCTCTCTCTCTCTCATTAGAATCACAGCATTCTTGCTGCTTAAACTTAATCACCCTGGAATAAAATAATACTACACACAAGGAAGGTTGAAACCCTATGCACATTTATTGGGAAAAAATCCACAGGACTTATTCCTGAGCAATTAGACATAGGATGAGACTGAGAACCTACATATTTGAGAATAGCACTGTGTGCCAGACATCAGCAGATTTCAAAATCAATCTGTTCAGACTTATTGCTGAAAACCATAGATCACAAAACAGAGTAGAATCAGGAGATAAATACAATATGTCAAAACAGTGTAAAACAACATGGGTGGGGAACAAAAAAAAGGTTAAGCATTATCACTGAAAAAAAACCAGCAGATTCTGGTAACTGACCCTTCAATGGCATAATTCCCAAGTCCTGTTCAGCCTATTATTGGTTAGGGTTTTCATTTATATTATATTCTTCTTTGAATTTGTAGGTAACTATAGGTAGTTACCTCATCTATTTTCTATTTACTTTGTAAAAAGAAGAAGAAGAAGGGTAGGTACCACTGATCAATGGCTACAATTTCATTCAATTGTACCATGATTTTTCTTCCAAAAGTAATCCTAAAGCAGCCGATATCGGATAAAAGGAAATGCTACTATTTCAAGAAACAAATGACATGAAAAGAAAATGCTACAGTATTCTGATGGACTTTCCATTCAAAATGTAAGACAATATCGATCCAGTGAAGAGACAACGCAAAGTTCATAGACGGTGTATCAATAAACAGAATGGAAATAACAAAATACAACCCACAATTTTAGTCAAGAAAGTATGTTTCCGCATATTCGTCTTGGGCAGTGTAGATTTTTGCCATGCCTTCTTCATTGGAAAGATATGTAAGCTCTGAAGGTTTTTGAACATCTCCCAGCTGTATACTGTGTGTGCGCACACACACGCACACACACACGTGTGAAAGTTATGTTGAAAAGAATAAAAGTCACCTAAAATATTTATAAAATAACAACAGAAATGTGACTTATCAGTGGTAAGGGTGTTTGAGGCTATCTTTCGGTCTGCATTTAAAATGGAGCCAGCCTGACTCACACTTTCAGGTTGTTGTTGTTGTTCAGTCGTTCAGTCGTGTCCGACTCTTCGTGACCCCATGGACCAGAGCACGCCAGGCACACCTATCCTTCACTGCCTCTCACAGTTTGGCCAAACTCATGTTAGTAGCTTCGAGAACACTGTCCAACCATCTCATCCTCTGTCGTCCTCTTTCAGGACTAACATGTAAATCAGAACACTAGCATCCTTCAGGGGTTGCCGTTCTTGTTGCTGCTGATATTTTTGTGCTTCTCCACCTATTGTAATATTGGACCCCAATTAATGATGTCAAAATGGGAGGGAATGGACCTGTGACCATAGGAGCCAACTTCCTGGGACCCTGGGTGCCTGAGCACCCACAAAATTCCCCATGAAGGGGTCGGGCACCCACAAATTTTGGTGCCAGGGCCATGTACCTGTTTGGCACCCATGGGGCCAAGCTGGTGCTCCTGCCTGTGACATTGACCAGAAAGAGAACTGAGTTGTCCCTCGTTAATCAGTTGGGAACCTGGACACTGGATAAATCAATAATTTACATTTCTCTTACAATTTGCTTCATGATCCTGCCACCTGCCCGTTTCACCTCCTGGAACACAGCAACTGGCAACCTGTTCACAAATGTATCTATAACATTCCTCTATGTAGCTCCACCCGGTGTGTGTGTGTGTGTGTGTGTGTGTGTGTGTGTGTGTGTGTGTCAGTTGACAGCTTCTTCCTCAGATGAACACTTGCAGATTTGCCCCAAACACAATTCATAATTTCCTTCCTTTTCTCAATTTTCTGTATTTTCTGTCCATGCTAATAAATGAGTTCATGGGTGTGGCGATCACACAGGGTCCCCAGTCGTTTTATGGACGATTGATCCCTGTGCCACCACGGTACCGCTGCCACCAACCAGGTCCTCCCTGGTATTCACTGAGTCTCAGTCAGGTTTTCAAAATTGAACAAAAAGATGAAGTTTATTCTCACACAGTAACAAGCTTATGGTTTCGAATACACTGTTTCACTTATGTTCTCTTTTTTTATATATAAATTTTATTAAAGATTTTTGCAAACATTCTTTTAGACAACATTTAACATTCATAACATTCAACATTCATAACATTTTGACTGTGTCGACCACAGCAAACTATGGCAAGTTCTTAAAGAAATGGGAGTGCCTGATCACCTCATCTGTCTCCTGAGAAATCTCTATGTGGGACAAGAAGCTACAGTTAGAACTGGATATGGAACAACTGACTGGTACAAAATTGGGAAAGGAGTATGACAAGACTGTATATTGTCTCCCTGCTTATTTAACTTATATGCAGAATTCATCATGCGAAAGGCTGGACTGGATGAATCCCAAGCTGGAATTAAGATTGCTGGAAGAAATATCAACAACCTCAGATATGCTGATGATACAACCTTGATGGCAGAAAGTGAGGAAGAATTAAAGAACCTTTTAATGAGGGTGAAAGAGGAGAGCGCAAAATATGGTCTAAAGCTCAACATCAAAAAAACTAAGATCATGGCCACTGGCCCCATCACCTCCTGGCAAATAGAAGGGGAAGAAATGGAGGCAGTGAGAGATTTCACTTTCTTGGGTTCCATGATCACTTCAGATGGTGACAGCAGTCACAAAATTAAAAGACGCCTGCTTCTTGGGAGAAAAGCAATGACAAACCTAGACAGCATCTTAAAAAGCAAAGACATCACCTTGCCGACAAAGGTCCGTATAGTTAAAGCTATGGTTTTCCCAGTAGTAATGTACGGAAGTGAGAGTTGGACCATAAAGAAGGTTGATCGCCGAAGAATTGATGCTTTTGAATTCTGGTGCTGGAGGAGACTCTTGAGAGTCCCATGGACTGCAAGAAGATCAAACCCATCCATTCTTAAAGAAATCAGCCCTGCGTGCTCACTAGAAGGACAGATCCTGAAGTTGAGGCTCCAGTACTTTGGCCACCTCATGAGAAGAGAAGACTCCCTAGAAAAGACCCTGATGTTGGGAAAGGTTGAGGGCACAAGGAGAAGGGGACGACAGAGGATGAGATGGTTGGACAGTGTTCTCGAAGCTACTAACATGAGTTTGGCCAAACTGCGAGAGACAGTAAAGGATAGGCATGCCTGGCGTGCTCTGGTCCATGGGGTCACGAAGAGTCGGACACAACTGAATGACTGAACAACAACATTAATATGTTATACAAATTTTCTGACTTCCATCAACCACTTCTCGAGATTTTCACTTTTCTTAACTTCCTCTTGTATTTCATATTTCACTATTACTTTTAATAACCAAAGTCAAATATTATTTTCCAAAATTATTACTGTAATATTTCTTAAAATAAACCTCACAAAACTTATTGTAAGCCTGTTAGCGTGATTTGTTGTATACAGTTATCTTTCAAATATATTTCAAATTTAGTCCAATCTTTTAGAAATTCCTGGTCCCGTCGGTTTCGAATTCTTCCTGTCATCTTATCCAGTTCTGCATAGTCCATTAACTTCATCTGCCATTCTTCTTTTGTCGTGTTTCACTTATGTTCTCAGAATATTTCCTGTCAGTATCTCACTCTTGTTCCTATACCTTCCTATACCTTCCACCCACAAGATCCCAACCGAACCAACTGACCCCCCTCACTGAACTCCACAACTCAACTCTCTGTATTCCCCAACTGAACTCTCTAACTGAACTAACTGTCAAATCCCTATGCTTCATTCTTAAAACCCCATTGGCTCCGCCCCTGGGTTTTCATTGGACAGTCTATTAACCCTTTCACACTATCCCCAGTATGACATCACCAGCATTACGGGGCAAACGCCACAACGGGTTAGAAGGGTAGAGAAACAGAGAGACTTTCAGGCATGTATTAAAGAGGTGGTAATGTTTATTCTTGCTTCTTCTTCTTTTTAACAAGTCAGATCAGACAGCCAAGAATGCTAAATACCAGCATTTGATTCCATTACTGTGTGCCTTTATGAAATGTCATTAAACATATTTTACAGAACCAATACCTCACAAAAAGGGCTCTTCGTATTAGTGGGGAATAAGAATCAAATAAAATAATATCTCCACTCTGTTCTCTCATAAAAGATAATTTCCTTTTCCAATACTTCAATGTCACCAAAAGTCAATGTGGATTAATGAATCTGAGAGGGAGAAAATGCCTGTTGTGGGAAATATTTCTGCCATCATGTTCTATAGAAGCCCTGATTAAAATGCATGACCCACATAACTTTCATATTTTCTCTGTTTGAACATTGGTTCTTCAGGACAAAGAGAAAGGGGGAAAGGAAGGAAAGAAGGAAGGAAGGAAAAATTGCAAATTAAATCAGGGATAAGCACTGTCATGCTGGCAGAGACAAGTTCAATACAGATGATTTATCTACTTAGACAAATGAAATCAGTGTCAGTTCATCCTTCTGAAATGTTCTGATGCCTTTGCAGAAAAAGAAGAAGAAAATAGTTGTAGGCAAATGAAATTTTGCTTTGGTTTAATTTCCCCAAAAGTTTTGTCAATTTTGAAAAGGACAAGAGTTTTCTTAGGTCAGCCCAGCTAGCTAATCTTTCCAAGCAGCTACATGTTACTCTGGCAGCTAGGCCTACATTTGAAAAGGATGCAAATTTCAAATGTCAGAAAAAATTATCCAGCAATATTACTACCAATGGCCTGTGCAAAACCCTTTGCACTCATAACATGCATTGTTTTTATGAAAAGAAAACAACAACAACAACCATTGAGCTGGTCAATTTATTCCAGAGAAGAACAGCACACATACCTTTCCCTATAGGTCAGGGGTAGGCAACCTAAGGCCTGTGGGTCGGATGCAGCCCTATCGCCTTCTCAATCCGGCCCACGGACAGTCCGAGAATCAGCGTGTTTTTACATGAGTAGAATGTGTCCTTTTATTTGAAAGGCATCTCTAGGTGATTTGTGGGGCCAGCCTGATGTTTTTACATGAGTAGAATGTGTGCTTTTATTTAAAATGCATCTCTGGGTTATTTGTGGGGCATAGGAATTTGTTCACCCCCCCCCCAAAATAGTCTGGCCCACCACATGGTCTGAGGTACGGTGGACCGGCCTATGGCTGAAAAAGGTTGCTGACCCCTGCTATAGGTAGAAGAATCAAATCAGGTACTGTAGAAATTAGCTTACATGCTATCTCCAGGACCGAGATACAAAGACTGAATGACTGGTTTTTATAATAGAAATATAAGTACAGAAGGAAGCTGACTTGCAATTCTATCCACTGAGCTCAGGGAGATGTGGCAAAGGGTTAAATTAGATTGCATTTTTTATTTTAAATTCATAAACCAGTGACACTAGTGATAAATAAGCATCCATCAAGTAAAACAGTCTCACACTGCATAACTGCCTCTTTGGCTCGATACATTAGAAAATGAATAGATGGCATTTGACTGAAAGGTCTGTTTCAAAACTGCAAGAGGCATCTTTTTAAAGCTGCAAAAGGCATCTTTTGTCAATTCATAACTTCTCTAAAAGGGTATATTTACATTCCGTAACACTGTATTCTCACATAATATATTACATGTGGGTTAGGCGACAAAGCAAAGCTTTAGAAAGGGGTCATGTGTATAAAGATAGACTCAACATCTGCTTATTCTGTTTATTTTTATTTCCCCAGAGTGGCTGGGGAAACCCAGCCAGATGGGCGGGGTATAAATAATAAATTATTATTATTATTATTATTATTATTATTTAAAATATCGAAATGGCATGGGGATATGGGGAAGGGCTGAAGCTCATGCAGGCAGAAGGTCCCAGGTAGTGGCTGGAAATGTCCGCCGTCTGAAATCTTCAACTCCCTTGTACAAGATAAAAACAAAACAAAAAAATGAACATAGCCAATTAAAACACTGCTCTAGCAATCCACAGTACAAGCCAGAAGGTGTTAATTCAGAATAGACTAGCCAGAAGAATGGGGAATAAAAGCTCCCAACATGTAAGTTTTGTAGGTTTACAATACATTTGGACAATGTGCAATCTCTACAGCACCAGAGTCCAATCACAGACCCCCCAAGCGCCCCTATTTTCCAGGGACGTCCCTGATTTAGAGAATCAGTCCCGGTTTTTGATTTGATCCCAGAATGTCCCGCTTTTCTTTGGGATTTCCCTGTTTTCACTGGAGAAATGTTGGAGGGTATGGAGTTATCCAACCCCTGAGCCATCTGAAAGCAATCCTGTACAGTGGTACCTCAGGTTAAGTACTTAATTGGTTCTGGAAATCTGTTCTTAACCTGAAGCGTTCTTAACCTGAAGTGAACTTTCCCATTGAAAGTAATGGAAAGTGGATTGATCCGTTCCAGACGATGAAAAACACTCCCTAAAACAGCAATTTAACACGAATTTTACTGTCTAATGAGACCATTGATCCATAAAATGAAGCCAATAATCAATGTAAAAGGTAAAGGGACCCCTGACCATTAGGTCCAGTCGTGTCCGACTCTGGTGTTGCGGCGCTCATCTCACTTTATTGGCCGAGGGAGCCAGCGTACAGCTTCCGGGTCATGTGGCCAGCATGACTAAGCCGCTTCTGGCGAACCAGAGCAGCGCACGGAAACGCCGTTTACCTTCCCGTCGGAGTGGTACCTATTTATCTACTTGCACTTTGACATCCTTTCGAACTGCTAGGTGGGCAGGAGCTGGGACCGAGCAACGGGAGCTCACCCGTCGCAGGGATTCGAACCTCCGACCTTCTGATCAGCAAGCCCTAGGCTCTGTGGTTTAACCCTAATCAATGTACTGTACTATAAAATAAATAAGACAGTATTTTCGATGAAAAATATTAACTTTTTTTCCCCTTATGTGCACTGATGATAGTCAGTTTGGATGGGAGGCTTTTATCCATTTCTGCTGTCACACAATCAACCAGTAGAACTGGGTTCCACACGATCCCCAAAACAATGGCAGAAGGCAGAGTCCGCCAGAAGTCCCTCAAACGAAGGCGCAAAGCATAGACAAAGGCACAGGGAAGACTCACATAAACAAATCCCAAAATCCCTTGCAGATTGCCAAAACTTTCCACTCCCCACCACCACAGGGTAGGTGGGCTTACCTGGCTAGGTGCCACCCATCTTGCTACAGCTGGGGGGGGGGGACAAGGGTTGGTAAAGGGCTTTTCGGCCCAGGCTCATCTTTGTTTCTTTTTTTATATATATAATCTATTTATTGAATTATCCAATACAAATCACAGCAAATCACATTGAAATTATTCCCAATTACATTTCAAATTACAATCCAAATTAATTCTACAAATCCCAATTAAAAGAAACATTCCAATTATGCCTAATTATTATAATATTTTTTTAATATATGGACTTCCCATGCCTCGGACGCCGGACGTCCCTGATCACTTCCATCAATTGCTTTTCAAAATTCTTTCCAATATTTCCACAGCCGGCTCATCTTTGTTTCTTAACAGCTTCACTGCTCTTTGTCTTCACTAGGTAAGTGTTCCTTACCTAACTTTGGGATGCGACCTGCTGGGCATCATGTAGATGTCGAGGCTTGGCTCGGGGCAGTTGCAGAGGCCTCAGAGGGCTCCTGCGGCTGAAGTCCAGTCGCGGAGCCTCCTCAGGCCCCACGGATGTTGGGGCTTGGCTCCCGGCATTCGCGGAGGCCTTGGAGACCTCCCGCAGCTGGAGCCCAGTCGCGGAGCCTCCTCAGGCCCCACAGATGTCCGGGCTTGGCTCCAGGCAGCGGCGAGGCCTCCGAGAGCTCAGAAAACTCACTTCCGGGTTAAAATGGTTCGTAACCCGAAAAAAAGTAACGCGAAGTGTTCGTAACCTGAGGTACCACTGTATTAAGTGATGATCATGCATATAAGAACCAGTCCTTATATTAGGCAAGGGGAAAACCTCTGGCCTCCATATGTTGTTGGTCTATGACTCTCATCATCCCTGACCAGTTGCCATGCTTCTGGAGATGCTGGCAGAGTCCAAGAGCATCTGTAGAACTTAGGGGTCTAAGTTTAAAGGGCGTATCTGGTAGTGTCATGATAGAAGATTAAAAATGGGTCTTTCCTGTCTGCCCAAAGATCAATGCATTTCTCGAATGGAGATTTATATTTAGACAGTTGGTCTGCAAACAGGACACTCAAGTCCTTTTATTGCTGAACAACACCTAGCAAATTTAGAGCTTATTTGGCAAGGAGGAACTTAAATGGTATACAAAGTACAGTTGAGACCATTATTGCCTGAATATAAATCCTTGCCCTTACATCAGAAAGAAAAGTCTTCTCTTCAATGGGACCGCAGCTCTTTGAAAACCTGGAGAGGAATCTTGATCTCAGCACGAAGCTATTGTTATCTCTCATTTTTTTAAAAAATAATATTTTCTGCTAGTGATTCTGATGGATATTTCAAGCTTTTCTTTGAAGACAATGCTATTCAATAACCTTCATTCACTCTCACATGCACCCTTATAGACACACACGTTTCCCATGCTTATATTATGTTAAAGTACAAAAAGAGAGACTTAGGTTGTATAGTAGGTAAGGTAACTTTCAAATATTCAAACGCTTTGTTCTCAGACCTTAACACATGTCTTAATTGACCTTCTCTTTATTGCTTTTGATACTATTGACTATGGGATCCTCCTAGACAAGGCATAGCCAACATAATGCCATCCTGATGTTGACAGATTACAGCTCTTGACATCTCTGATCATTAGCCATGTTGACTGGAGTCCAATACCTGGAACGTGTTCCATTGGCTATCCCATTGGCTATCCCTGTCCTAGACCATATGGCAGGGATTAAAGCACCAAAGTGATAAGTTAGTGCTTTATTAGAAGAAAGTGTAAAGTCATAACAGCCTGCAAAGCCTTGCTGACTTGACTCAGGGTGAACACCGAAATAACCAGCATTTGCCATTACTTTCTGCACCTAGCTAAGCATTTTATGCATTAAAAGGTAAAGGTAAAGGACCCCTGGTGGTTGAGTCCACTCAA
The DNA here is from genome assembly GCA_034641385.1 of Darevskia mixta. NCBI lineage: Eukaryota > Metazoa > Chordata > Lepidosauria > Squamata > Lacertidae > Darevskia > Darevskia mixta. The sequence goes on from JAWWNH010000017.1 coordinate 20,792,342, forward strand.
AGGCGACCATGGGGTGTGGCACTCATCTTGCTTTCAGGCCAAGGGAGCTGACGTTTGTCCACAGACAGCTTTCCTAGTCATGTGGCCTGCATGACTAAACTGCTTCTGGTGCAATGGGACACCGAGATGAGTGCCAGAGTGCACGGAAACACCGTTTACCTTCCTGCCACAGCGGTACCTAGTTATCTACTTGCACTGGTGTGCTTTCAAACTGCTAGGTTGGCAGAAGGTGGGACAGAGCAACGAGAGCTCACCCCGCCGTGCGGATTCGAACTGCCAACCTTCTTATCAGCAAGCCCAAGAGGCTCAGTGGTTCAGACCACAGCACCACCCGCTCCCCTTTATGCATTACTTAGACAGCATACATCAGTTTGGCCAGAACCTCCTATCGTCCACCTGACTGATGAAGCCATAGGTGGCATAAACCCAAGCCTTATAGATAGCTCACATCCCTAGGCCATTAGCCAAGTGTCCCAAGCCCACAGATAAAGCAAGCCAACTGGCATATTTCAAAGCAAGTGGATTGACACATATGTGAGTTCATTCTTGCAGCACATTAGTCCCGAGGTTATCTTGTCTACCAAGATGGCACTTACAGGCCTTCCGAAACATTTTCACCATTTGTTTCTACACAAGAGTGCAACCAGTAGAAGAAGAGAAGAAGAACTTGGATTTGATATCCCGCTTTATCACTACCCAAAGGAGTCTCAAAGCGGCTAACATTCTCCTTTCCCTTCCTCCCCCACAACAAACACTCTGTGAGGTGAGTGGGGCTGAGAGACTTCAAAGAAGTGCGACTAGCCCAAGGTCACCCAGCAGCTGCATGTGGAGGAGCGGAGACGCGAACCCGGTTCACCAGATTACGAGTCTACCGCTCTTAACCACTACACCACACTGGCTGGTGCCCACTGGGACTGGTGAGGCAGATGGCAGGGGACCCAAGGGTAAGCAGGACCAGGGCCAATAGGATATAGAGCTCATTCTTCTTCAGATGAAAAGGCAAAAGGTAAGGTAAGGACCCTTGGACCGTTAAGTCCAGTCAAAGGCGACTATGGGGTCTTTATCTTCAAGGGCAACACTGAGAGGAGGAAACTGACAGGCAATGTCCCCCCTTGTCCAGGACTGGCTGGATAAGGAAGAGTGGTGGGAGCCACCCGCTCAGGGAACCCCCCAGGAAGGACACAGATGATGATGATGACTTAGATCCTGGATCATGGTGGTGAGATATTGAGGAGAAATCTGGGGAAGGGACGAACTGGAAGGTGCTAGAAGCACGGGAGTTGAGCGATCAAGTTGGGGTCAGGAGAAGGAGGGCCTTCCTGGACAGGGTTAGAGACTGTGAGTCACAGTGTGAGCACAGACTCAGACAGAGAGGAGTCAGAGGTTGCCACACAGCATCAGGACAGTCCCAGTGCTGCTGGCTCTTCTCCTCTCTGACACCCCAATCGAGGAGAGTCCTGCATGTTTCTGAGCAATGGGCCAAACAGGCCCAGAGAACCTTAGCGCAACCTTCGTCTGATTGGGAGGGATCCAGAGTAAGAGGCTAGAGCGGTCAGTTTCAGCAAAGTCTCAGCTGGATTAAGGCGAACCAGAGGACTCTCCTGCATTCTTATTTTCTGTTAATAAAAAGCTAATTGCATTCTGTGACTCCTGTGTTCTCCTGTCTTGTGGATGACCTGGGCTCACTTGACAGCTCCTTGACACCCCTTGGACTGGTTGTAAGTAAGAAGTCGGGCAGGTGGGGCCTGACTGAGGGCAGATTGAGGTTGGGGGGGCAGAGCCCCATTTGTCCTAATGGAGCATCCTCTACCAAGTGCAGCTCACTGTGTTATATTGACATAGGATCTAGGGAGACTGCTTTCTGACTGAACCCCTGCCCCCCACTCTCTGTGGCATCCCTGTGTGTGTTCTGCTTTCATCCTAGGCAGGGCCGGCGCGTCCATTTAGGCGAACTAGGCAATTGCCTAGGGCACCAAAATGGAGGGGGCGCTGGCCAGTCTGTCCCTGCCCCCTGCCGCCCCCCGCCGCCCCCGTCGCCGCCCCAACCAGCGGTGGAGCAAGCAGGTTGGGGCGAAAACCGTGGCAGCGAGGGCGCCAAAATGGAGGGGGCGCTGGCCAGCCTGCCCCCCACCGCCGCCCGCCGCCGCCCCAACCAGCGACGGATCAAGCAAATCGCGGTGGCGGGGGGCGCCCGGCCGGGCAGGGGGCAGGGCACCGCTCCGCAACGTGCGTCATACGCAATGACGCCACGTGGCCCGCCCCCTCGCCTAGGGCACCAAAATTGCCAGCACCGGTCCTGATCCTAGGACAGTCCAGTTACTTCACGGCACAGCTGTGTTTTGAAATGGGGGCTTCATAAGTTCATGGCCTCGACTTTTATGATAAACCAGCTTTATTAGTTTCACCATAAATTATAGTTTTACACTGGTACATCCCCTCCCCCATGAAAAAAGACTGGTTTGCTCTCTTTCACACAAAGAGTGCCTTTGAAGGTAGTTCAAAGTCCCGATAAAGGTGATCTCCAATGTTTCTAATTGCCAGTTATGATACTACTGTGTAATGTGCTGACTACTGGGGTTCTTTGAAGTCTTTTCCTATCTGAGACATGAAAAACTCTACAAAACTTTCACTAATTGAATTAGAAGATATTCACCATATCAAAAAAATTCTTTTCTGTTAGCTAAAGTGAAGGTGATAGGAATGGCCAATTTTATTCACTGGAAGCTCTGCAAAAATCGGCTGGAATATAACCCCCTGCACCCCTAAAAAAAAAAAACCTCCACCCCTGCTGTTACCACATATAAGCCTGAATGGCCTTGAATAAAATAATAAGATACAACCTGAAAACTACTATGCTTTATTAAACAGCCCTCCCAAAGTCTGATAATTACTGATCCACTAATGGCCCATCAATGACCTTGCATGACCCCAAACCCCTTACTACACTTAGGAGGGATATTATTGCTGCTTCTGCTTCTGCTATTATTATTATACCACCCTTCATTTGAAGATCACAGGCGGGGAAGATCACAGACCTATACAGAATATTTCTTTCTATTTAAAACTGAGACTGATCCAGCAATTTTTTTTTTTGATATTTTGGGTGTTCTGGATTCCATAATGTTTTAAGCAGAAGGTGTTGTCCAAGCCTGATAGATGATGAAGGTGTATGCTATAGGTGCCTCACTCAGGCACACTGTGTGGGTTTGTCCAGTGAGATTTCCTTTCTGGTCAGAAGTTGTTGCCTATATTAATTTTGCATTGGCAAAAGCCTTGATATTTGCAGATGTTCATGTACTTCCTGTTGTACGGGGATTATCTACAGAAAATGGACTGTATGAGCCCTTGTGGTTGATAATACTTTGAGCCTGGAAGCATGAATATTCACCATCTATTACACAATGGACTAAAGACCTTAACAACCTTGTTACGTTTAAAAGTACTTTTTTAATGAACATCCGTTTTGATTGGATACCTATTCAGGCATTTGGATGGCGTATATTGATTGGTTTATGTAAATTGAGATGGTGGGATGGCTATATATTACTTATTTTGTGTATCATATATGCTCGGTTGTGTTTCTAGCACCTATGATACATACAGCTAGCATCAGTTCTGGGGTGGCCACTTAAATGTCACAAAAAAATCACCCAAAAAAGAAAGAAAAAAGAGGACACAGATTTGTATACAATCTGCATATGCTAATTTTTATAGAAAATGACACATTTAAAAAATTTTTTAGCAAGCCTACCCAGTCATATAATCTACTGATATATGCATGTTTTTAATTATTTCTGGTTTTATCTTTGTTTTTTTGATTATTGTTTGTACACTGTACAAACTTAAAATAAGTTTTACACTGTACACACTTAAAATAAGCAGCATATATATTTTTCTAAATAAATGAATAGAACAGCACCTTTCCCCCTTTGCTTTTAAACTTTGCTTTGCCACTGTTTCAAGAGCAGCTCCTACGACGAATACTGCTACTCCTGTCAGCAATGGCATTGCTACTACTAGTAGTAGCCTTGACGGACTTTCTGCCTTTTCTTCTGGGAGTTAAATAACTGGGGCTGAAATCATAATGCTTTCATTGGTACACAACAGATCAGAATTGTGACAGAGTTCCCCCCCCTATAGATGCTATATATGCAAGCAGGGAATGGTGTGCCACATGCTACTTTCCGAAGAATAATGGAACACCGTATTATCTTCAGAATGGCAGTGATTGACTGGAAGGAGGACAGGGAGATTTGGCAGTCCCAGTTTATTGGCTTAGTTAAAGGAGACTGCAGCCCACGAAGACATTTGTCATTTAGTAACGGCTTGTATGGTGAAGACAGCATATGTTCAGGTGAGTTGAAATCCCTCAACCCCATCTAGCCTTGGAGCTTTACAACAAGTATTGATGTCACGCCACCCAATATGCTTTTATTATGAGTCTGCAGTGGCAATTGGAATGCGGCAATCTTAGGTCGCATTGGCAGAGATGGAGAAACGTCCTAACTCACCGCCCCCGTAAAAGTTGTTTGACAGGGATTTTAAGATGCAGAAATAAACGCACCGGAGGCGACCTTTGGGCTGTCATTTGGCACCCAATAAACCCGCTGTAAATAATTTATGTCTCGGATGTTTATGTCGCGGGAAAGGGGAGTTCAATTTGCAACATGCATACATCTTTATTACAGAGTGATTCATTGGAAACCAGGGTTTGCGATTACCTGGCTGGTGGAAGGGTCAGCGGCCGTAAAGCCGTCACAGAGGAAAATCCAACAAAGGGGATTATTTATGCGGCAAAAGTGCATCACTTGTGGCTATATAAGCAGACCAAAGTGTGGAAATAATGACTGCACTGATAATGCAAATAGGTCCCGGCAAAAGGCGTGCATCAGCATCTTTGATGTTATGGAGCCTGCATGAAATCATCTGAGTCTGCTGCTGTTGTTTTCATATCTACCAGAGTTGCTCAGTCTCCCTGCAGGCTAGAATTGTTTTTTTCCCCTTCTGATTCAGCCAGGGCTTCTGGATCTTGTAACTTATTGATAGCAGAGGAATTAGGAAGGCGCAGCGAGGAGCAGCAGGAGGAAAATGTTTGTTTCTTAGCTGTGCCGAACAAGACTCAGTCCAGCAAAATGATGCTGTTGGCCTTTAATGCCAAGATAAAACAAACAAACGCACCTCTCTTGTGTTTGTGCCGCAAACACAAGACACGTGTGTGTTTGTGTTGGGCCAGCCCAATACATGCCGTTGCCTGAAGCGGAGCAGAAAACGGTGGTTCCCACCCCCTGCAAAGCAAATAAATAAATAAATGAAAATATTGAATTCCATGTATGCATCACTTCCCATAAAATATCTCAGAGTGATACCACAATTAAAACACACACTTGGCAATAAAAGCATTTGCACAATTTCATTGATAACACAGTTACAGTGATTGAATTTTTTTTTTTTTGGGGGGGGAGGGGAAATTCATATAGAATTTTTTTTTTCATATCCAAGACAGATACAGACTGGGATAAGGTAAAGGTAAAGGGACCCCTGACTGTTAGGTCCAGTCGCGGAGAACTCTGGGGTTGCGGCGCTCATCTCACTTTACTGGCTGAGGGAGCCAGTTATTGTTGATTTGTTGTTATTGTCGAATCTTAAATAAAAAACGTACTTAAAAAAAAGAAAAAGAAATCAATGGTCCCCACAAAGGTCCATTGATTTCAGTGGGTCTGAGTAGAATTCAGCTGGACAAGTCTTTTTTGTGGGAAAGTGGGCCAAGATGAACCAAGATCACTAACTGAGAGCCAGTGTGGTGTAGTGGTTAAGAGCAGTAGACTCGTAATCTGGTGAACCGGGTTCGCGTCTCCGTTCTTCCACATGCAGCTGCTGGGTGACCTTGGGCTAGTCACACTTCTTTGAAGTCTCTCAGCCCCACTCACCTCACAGAGTGTTTGTTGTGGGGAAGGAAGGGAAAGGAGAATGTTAGCCGCTTTGAGACTCCTTCGGGTAGTGATAAAGCGGGATATCAAATCCAAACTCTTCTTCTTCTAACTAGTGCTCCTACTGTGATGCCCCTGGACTTGTCTGTCAGCCATTTACCTATCTGAATAGCTGTTTTTTTTGTGGTTGTGGGATTTCCAAACCAGTTCTCCCATATTCCTTGATGACTATATGCAGGTTTACAACTTTTAGAAGATCTCTCGTGACTGGTCTTTGCTTAGTCTCACTTTGCCTTTTGGTCTCTCCTGGGATATTTTAATACTGGATGTTTGTTGTTGTTGTTCAGTCGTTCAGTCGTGTCCGACTCTTCGTGACCCCATGGACCAGAGCACGCCAGGCACGCCTATCCTTCACTGCCTCTCGCAGTTTGGCCAAACTCATGTTAGTAGCTTCGAGAACACTGGACCATTTTATGAGACTGGCAAGCTGTCTTGTTTGTTGTGCTTCACATACAGAAGAAAGTTTATTATTTGCTGTTGAAAACTACCCAAGTTCTCATAGACAATGTCTGAACTCGCACAAACGTCTGTGTGAACTAGGCAACCGCATCATTTTGTGCCAGGAACTCCGGAATTATTTCATGGGGGAAATTATGTCGCCCACTTTTCTGGAAGCAGCAAAACTGCTATTTAATCATTTTGAACCAGCATTATAATCAGCCACTCAGTTTCTTGCACTGAGTAGCCAATAAAGTGTTTTGCATTAGTGAGATCCACTTGCTTGAATAAAAATGAGAAAATTCCAGGCTATTGATCTGGCTGCCTTCAAATTAGGTTGTCAACCACTGTATATATGAGGACCACACTGGCTTCAGCTAACTCTTGTTACAATTAATTGGCAACAGCACAGAGATCACTAATAATACCCCTGCTATCACATGCAATTTGTTTTATAATAACTCTGTGATCCAAGTCAGTTAGTTCTTTGTACAGCTGACCAAATTGCTTTGCAGAGTTCATGTTTTCATTTCAATAGTTAATACCCTTAAGCTCCCAGCAATTACTCCATAGGATGATACATTTGTCATGCTGCATTAAAACTACACATCTGCGACTTCTCAGGAACTCTCAAGCATGCACCCTTAAAAACAGGTCTCAATGAGTTGGCTGGCTTCCAAAGAGCTGCTACTTATCCCCAAAGATCCCCCAAGATTTATGTTAATATGGTTTGTCAGTGGTCAATCTTGCAGAGTTGGAAAAAAGAAAGCGAGGCGGAAGGTAGAAAAATCAAAATGTGTGGACACTTTTAAACTACAACCAAGGAGAAGTGGTTTGCAAAAGGTTTCTGGCAGCAGTGGCAGACCCGGGATCTCAAATTTCTGTGGCACCCTTGCGACACCAAAATCCAGTGCTCTCCATCTCTTGCTTCCCATTCTGCCTCATAGTTGTGGTGCCTCCTGGGGCAACCGCGAGGCTCCGTGTCCAGTAGAACCAAACCAACTGTGCTTCCTTAAATCCACCTCTGCTGGCAGCAGCAGCAGCACTGCTGCTTACTGGGAGCCAGATGGGTGAAGGGAAAGTGAGGTTGGGGCCATGTAGGCACACCACCGAGACCATCAGATTAGCTCTGCCAGTATTCCTGCACAGCTCTGGCCTCGCTGCCTGGCCCCTCCAGGTGAGTGGCAGTGACACCTCTGGCGGGAGGCTATTACTGCAGCTCTGCCACCCTGGGCCAGCCACTTTTGCTATGGGGTAATCCTATTGGCATCAATTGAAAATGGTGGTGACTATAGAGCTTTCTAGCAAATACAACCCTCCATTTATTGTTGCTGCTTGCTAATTAGTAGGAACATTTGCAAGATTTGCGATGAGTATTGAGACGGGCATTGAACTAGACTAATATGGCATGATTGTAGCCCTAAGAATTAAGAAGAAGCTTGACTGTGATAAATATTTGTGGAAAGGACCAGAGCTCAGGGATAGAGCTTTGCCTGTAGAGGGGCCCATGTTCAACCCCCAGCACATCTGGGCAGTCCTGGAAGCAGTGGCGTAGCGTGGGGAGTCACAGGGGCGGTTGCCCCAGACACAAAATTGTTAGGGGCACAAAATTTCAACACCTGGTGCTGCTTCAATACAGCCGTGTGCTTCCTTTGCTGGGCTCTGTGGAAAACAGCTTCTCCATGCGATCCAGGAAGTGACCTCTCCAGACAACGCAATAACTCTTCTTTTCTTATCTCTGCAGCTGCAATCTCCCTCCCTCCCTCCCCAGGCACTGGCAACCCACGCTACGCCACTGCCTAGAAGAGAAACCTGCCTGAAATCATGGAGAGTCACTGTCAGTCAGTGTAGAAAATTGACCAATGGTCTGACTCAGTATAAGGCAGATTTCTGTGTTCTTATATGAATATGCATATCATGTAGGTCCAGGCACCGGCTGCACTTCTTTCTTGAGTCTAGTCTCAGAGGCAGACCTAGGATTGGTGATGCAAAACATGTGAGATGGCCCTTGTCTGACCAATCCTGGGTGATGTAGTTCATATGTAAGTATTTTAAAAACAAATGCTCGGGTGAATCAGAATAACTGATGTGTGCAAAGGGATCACCGTGGTCCTATTGGTATTCAGAGAGCTGAGACATAGGTTGAACTCATCTGATAAATTATGTATCGTGAGCAATTTCCTTGGGTCTATGGCTGGAATATTGAAATAATAACAAAAAACGTCTACATCCGTATCTGGGCTAGGATAAGTCACATGTAGGGGGATATTCAGAGCATAAAACAACAAAGCAGCTTATGCAAGAGAAAATGCTGGCGTTACCTACATCACCAATATATTACCAACATTTTGGCCTTTCAAAATGTCGTTTTGTCTTTTGGATGCAACGAATACATAGAACGCCACATTTATTTATCGTTATCTACCAGTAGAGATTCCTCATGTTAATTGAGAATTCTGTGCAAATGCATACAAGCACTATAAATCTACACTTATTATCTACATTGCAAATATTATTAAAATGGTTGTTTGTTATTTAAAGAAATATAGTAGGCCAACCAAGTATATGCCATTATGCAAAATGGACAACTCTGTATTGTTTAAGGGCTTGAGGATCTGAACTTTATTATCGATCAGTATACTCTAATTCTGGTCTGTGTCATTTTTGCATGTTTTTGCCCCCCCCCCCCAAATCCACTTTGTTTCTGTATGTATGTATGTATGTATGTACGTACATACAGGTATGTATGTATGTATTTATGTACAGTATGTAAAAAAACAATTTCAGTGCATATTTGGAAACATTTCTACTTCTGAGAACTGCATCAGAACATTTGGAAAAGTGTAAAATCGAGTGGAGAGCTGAGTTGTGATCCATACATTAGATAGAGATGTGCAGATCAGGTCTTTCTGTATATTAATTTGCAATGGTTGAAATCCTCACACATTCCTCTTCTTCAGTGGGTCCTTCAGACTAAGTAAGTTTTGAGAGCTGTTGAACAGCTGACAGTCTACATGATGTGTCCCCATCCTGGTGTTGTAATGCAACACTCAGCCAGAAATATCCAAGGATAGATACTTCATGAGCCATGTGTCATTTGCCCTGAAAGCTCTGCACTGTTTGCCAGTGAATTACTAGACCTAGCTCATGGTGTCAGTTCTAGGGTACAAAGCCCTAAGTGGACTGTCACATGGGTGATGAAGGAAGCTTTTTCCCTGCTGTTCTAGAGGTGTCAGGGGCCATGCTGCGGAGCGCTGCACTGAGGAGGAATGGTGGGGGCCACCCTTCCCGCTTCTCCTGCTCCTGCTCCTGAATTTTCCCAGGAGCAGGAGGACAGTATAGATTTGGAACAGTGGTTTGCAGAGGGGCATAGTTCAGAAGGCAGAAGCTGGGAAATACTGGATGGGAACAGCTAGGTCAGGCATAGGCAAACTCAGCCCTCCAGATGTTTTGGGACTACAACTCCCATCATCCCTAGCTAACAGGACCAGTGGTCAGGGATGATGGGAGATGTAGTCCCAAAACAAATGCCAGGGTCTTCCCCATGATTTGCTCCTTATGAATCAGGGTCTCTGCAGCAGATGCTTGTGCAAATAGACTCTGACTTGTGGTATTTGTCAACCCTCTTTGCATGCAAACCATGAATTTAGAAGATGGGGTTGGGGAGAGATATGAGGAAATTTGTGCAAACTGATGCTGTTTTCGACACTTTGCACAGAAGGGTGATCTGTAGATCACTCAGTTCACTTTGTCTACAATATTCTGACAGTGATTAGCAAATCCATACTCAGATAGGATTATTATAGTAATACTTACATATCTCTTCCTAAAGTCTTCAGAATTACTGGTTTATCCTATGGTTTCTTCTCCAGATTCTCCCTCGCACATTATAATCTCCCACGGGAAGAATCTGACAAAGATGTTTTGTTTACATTATTTCATTTTCTCATTTTGACTCTACCTGTCTTCCCACAATGTGAGTGTTTATCCCGCAAATTCAAATCACTGGCTTAAAAAAAAAAAAATCTAGGCCTTCTGTATACTTAATTTGCATGTTTGTTCTGTGAACATTTAAATATCTGATTGCTTGAAAAGCAAATCCTGTCTTTTTTCTGTTTAAAGGGGTGCTTTTATGTTTTCTTGCTCATCAGTACTAATCAGATAAAAAGATTAAAAACAATGCCTAGATTACAGATGTCAATTTAGGATTTCTGCCGGATGAATTTTAATTCCTCTCTTGGAATTCCTGTTTGCTCAGAATGTAAATGTGGAAACCAAATTCTTCCATTCCCCTTGCTTAGTTGCTTCAACTTAGCAAGTAGCCAAGAATACATAAATGTATGAAGCAAAAGAGTATGAAACAAAAATTCAGTGATTTGTAGGAGGAGTTGGATCACACGGAAATTTTGCCCCCATATGCACAAAGATGATTTGTGACACTCAGTATTGGAACTGAGGTTATATTTATTAAATATGGGAACCTCCTCAGCTTGCTTTGCTCATGAACTCTGCCCATCTCTTTGGCAACTGTTCTTCCTCCCCATCTGACCAACCCCTTTATAACTCGCCTACAACTTTCCTGATCCCCTCACAGCTCACCCCAATCTGCCCCCTCGCTCAGGTAGCTCCAACCTCCATCCCCTTTTACAGGAGAGAGGAGGCATTTCACAGAGCACTTTGCTAAACTGCTCTGTAAATTGCCTCCCCTTCCTCCTTGCCTCGGCACCCAGTGTTATGTGCAAATGGCTTTAGATACTGTCAGGGGGCTGCAGCCCTGCTCCAGTCCTGTTTTAAGCAGCTATCGAGAGCAGCCCCCAATTTTAACGACGGATTCATCCAGTTCCCCTACCGGCCCTAGCAGTGGAGAAGGAGAGGTGGTGGAGGGGCTTCAGCCAGCCAGGCAGAGCCATCGCCACGTAGCTGGGGAAGGAAAGAGAAGGTGCACAAGGTGTTTCCGTCTGCTGAGATGGGTTTCCTGGCGGGAGAATCGCGAAAAGCCACTCTGGGAATCTGAGAGTGATTGAAGAGACGTTTTTATGATGCACTCCGCATTGTAAAGTAATTAGCCAAGATTAAAGCTTAAAAGCTTAATGTTTCAGAGTCTTTCTTTGAGCGGCTGGCTGGGGAAGGGACCCCACGCCTCCTGACAGATACCTATTAGGTCCACATAGCATATATTCCACACAAAAAACAGTGACAATTTGTTGTTGGCAAAGGACAGCTGGACATAGAAAGGGCCCCATTACCTTCAGTAGCTTAGGGCCTCATCAAACCTAAATCTGGCCCCGAGTTAGGCCTTGGTAGCATTAACAGGTATTTTTTTAAAAAATTCATAACCATGAGCAACATGGATAATAGACCACTGTCGTGCTTTCCCTGAAGTACAGTGCAATATCTATTTGTTTACTTTGAACTGATGGAAGTTGAGGATATGCCAATAAAACCTCGGGAGAAGAAAACAACTTGAGACCCGAGGCTGTGAATAACTCAAAACCCACACAGCTGTCCACCCACAAGTCATCTTCTTTTCTTCAATCAACTTCCACCCCACAAAAGACCGTTACTTGTAAAAGGTCTAGCTTGACTAGCTGAAGAATGTCCTGTTCGCAATACCAGGCCGGGGACTACAGAAGCGTTGTGAGTTAACTACGAGAGAGTTCCCTTGCCCAGTCATTTAATATTTCTGAGCTTCAGAGGCCTAAGACCCAAATGAGGCAGAGGGCCAAGTTCTTTTCTCAGCCTGCAACTCAAATAATATTGCACAAAAAATGTAGATTCCACCTCAATTTAATGAACATTAGTTCCCCAAATGTTTCTTGAACACTACCAAGTATTGGAGAAGGGACGCGGGTGACGCTGTGGGTTAAACCACAGAGCCTAGGGCTTGTTGATCAGAAGGTCGGCGGTTCAAATCCCCGCAACGGGGTGAGCTCCCGTTGCTCGGTCCCAGTTCCTGCCCACCTAGCAGTTTGAAAGCACGTCAAAGTACAAGTAGATAAATAGGTAAACTCTGGAAGGTAAACTGTGTTTTCGTGCGCTGCTCTGGTTTTGCCAGAAGCGGCTTAGTCATGCTGGCCACATGACCCAGAAGCTGTATGCTGGCTCCCTCGGCCAATAAAGCGAGATGAGCGCAGCAACCCCAGAGTCATCTGAGACTGGACCTAATGGTCAGGGGTCCCTTTACCTTTATCTTTGGAGTCTCAGGCAAAGAGGCACTGCAAGTGCAAGGGAAAAGGAAGGCATTGAGATAGAATCCACAACCACAGCTGGTCTTTGCCTGCTTCGTCTACCCAGAAGTTGACCTTGAGTGTTAGGAACATAGGAAGTTGCTTTATAATGAGCCAGGCCATTGGTCAATCTAGCTCAGTATTCACTATACTGATTGGAAGCAGCTCTCCAAGGTTTCAGAAAGGAGTCATAGAATCATAGAGTTGGAAGGCACCCAATGGTCATTTAGTCCAACCTCCTGCAATGCAGGAATCTCAACTAAAGCATCCATGTCAGATAACCATCCAACCTCTGTTTAAAAACCTCCAAGGAAGGAGAGTCCACCACCTCTCGTGGGAGTCTGTTCCACTGTCAAACGGCTCTTACTGTCAAAGTTTTTCTGAATATTTAGTCGGAATCTCCTTTCTTGTAACTTGAAGCCATTGGTCCTACGCTCCAGAGCAGGAGAAAGCAAGCATGTTTTCCATCTTTTCCATCCATATCAGGGATCAAACATGGGACGCTCTGTATGCAAGGCATGGTCTCTACAGCTGGTGTTATGGCGCCAACAGGATGGCATGCCGAAACCAGCCGCCGGATGCAGACGGAGCCTAGGTTTAATGGACCTAGTCAGGAGCAGCCAAAGTCAGGTGTCAGTACCAGGGTCAAGAGAAGCCGAAGTCAGGAGCAGTCCGAGTCAGGAACCAGCTGAAGTCAGGTACACGGGATCAGGAGCAGGATGAGCAGGCACAACCACGCACTTCAGCACAGCAGTTGCAGGTGCTGGTGAGGGAAGCAGCCGGCCTTCCTTAAGTAGCCAGCTCGTCACCACGCCTTTTACGAGCTGCAACTGCCTCCAATTGCTCCCTCCGTTTCTCAGCTCTACAGCTGAGATGGGAGGAGGGGAGGGGGCCCTTCAGCGCCTCTCCTCACAAGGGCCTGATTCTGGCTCAACTTCTTCCTCCTCCTGTTCTGGCCTTCCCTCTTCCCTATCTGCTTCTTCCTCTTCTGAGGAGTGTCGCCACCAGTCTTCTTCAGGTAAGAATCCCTCCATTTCTCCGGACTCTTCTGTTGGTTGCCGCTTCATCTAGGGGGGCTTGCTACCACTCCTGCTCATCTGGTGCAACCCTGACAGCTGGTCTCCTTGCCTACGGAGAGAAGCTGGGACCATTTCATCAAAGGTCTTAATTTTGAGGAAATGCAATAGCCTAGCAGTTGTACCTTCTTGACTCTGAAAATGAATGAACCATGTGGACTGTGGTACCGATATTGTGAGACACATTGGGGACCCCCTGTCCTGATAGCCCTATTGCTTGCCAACAAATTAGAAGGATGAGAAATGAAACAGTCTGTTTCTGGGTAATTAGAAGTGCAGCTTTATAGATTTTTTGTTTGTTTTCTTGTCGCTATATTCTAAAAGTCTATATGAATATTTACACCACTTTGACAAAACAGAAAGCCCCAGATAGATAGGGAAGGGGAAAAAAATACATTTGCAACGTGTGTTCTTTTAAAGTTCAGCTCTCGGATTGCAAACAGCCTAAGAAATTAGGTGTGTGTGTCTATGTTTGTGTAGACATTGAATGCTGAACACAGGGGAAGGAGAAGGTCCCTATTTATCATGCACCTTGCAATCATGGCTGAATGATGTATAATGATTACATTTTTTTTTAATTGGCAGGTTTCGGAAACTGCTATGGGAATTGGTGACAAGATGATGGATCAGTTTCACTGTATTGGCTTGTTGATCCAACAACCCTTAAAGTAGATATTGGCATTTGTCATTCAGCTTTGGAGCCCTCCAGACTCCTTTAGCTGATTAGTCAAATATTTCACCTCTTCGTAATTAATGTCTTAACTGCAGAGCCTCTCCGGGGAGCAAACTTTTACAACACAACCACAAAGAAGTGTTACTTGGTACCAGTTGAGTGAGAAGGAGGAGAGATCATGTGGGAGAAGGCGGAGGGATCAATGGCAATGTTTGAACAGCTTAACCCCGATGGCCCTTGCATGTTAATAGATTACTGATGCATCCCTTCTCCGGCAGGAGGAAATTAGTATGATTAGCATTTTCTCTTTATTGACCGGCGAATCACAAATTGGAAAAATGTTTACATCCATTTTTGTTTATTCCTTTGAAAAATATTGACAGCAGCGGTGGGACCAGGATAACCTTTCCTACCCTTTTGTACTTAACTGCCAATGTTTGTTTCCTGGGAGAAGTTTTCATAATAGATTTATACTGCTTAGAGCTTAGCACCCCCATCCCACCCCCATCTCTCGTAAGGTATTAAAGCATACACTTTAAATAAAACCACCGTTCAGAGAGAAAAAGAGCTAGCAAACTTAAAAGGGGATTAGGCACATTTGTGGAAGGTAGGTCAATCGATGGCTATTAGCAATAATAGCGAAATGTTGAGAGGCACTCTCATGAAAGAAGTGTCCCGTCATCAGGGCTGGCCCAAGAAATTTGGCTGCCTGAAGCAAAAGTCAAGATGGTGATGCAGCCACCCAAACCATATACTGCCAGGAGCTATGTAGTGTGGGTGAACTGATGAATTGAAGGTGGCAGCCTTATCGCTGGAGAATGTTTTCCAGGCTGACTCCATCCACCCAGGCTGACTATTAGATCTTTCTGGGTAGGAAGAAGTATACAGGGTTTCTTTTTCTTTTTCTGCAATGCGCTCTACGTGGGGCTACCTTTGAAGGTGACCCGGAAACTGCAATTAATCCAGAATGCGGCAGCTAGACGGGTGACTGGGAGTGGCCGCCAGGACCACATAACACCGGTCCTGAGAGATCTACATTGGCTCCCAGTATGTTTCCGAGCACAATTCAAAGTGTTGGTGCTGACCTTTAAAGCCCTAAACGGCCTCGGTCCTGTATACCTGAAGGAGCGTCTCCACCCCCACCATTCAGCCTGGACACTGAGATCCAGCGCCAAGGGCCTTCTGGCGGTTCCCTCACTGCGAGAAGCAAAGCTACAGGGAACCAGGCACAGGGCCTTCTCGGTGGTGGTGCCCGCCCTGTGGAACGCCCTCCCATGAGAGGTTAAAGGGATCAACAACTACATGACATTTAGAAAACACCTGAAGGCAGCCCTGTTTAGGGAAGTTTTTAATCTGTGATGTGTTAATGTATTTTAATGTTTGCTGGAAGCTGCCCAGAGTGGCTGGGGAGACCCAGCCAGATGGGCGGTGTACAAATAATAAATTATTACTATTATTATTATTATTATTATTATTATTATTATTATTATTATTATTATAGCTGAGCAACAATCCACAGCCCATTTCAGTTCTGTAATCTGGGTTGCTCTTCAGTCCTGACTCCTGGCTTGCCCTATGGTCCTGATTTGCTCTTTGTTTTTGACTCTTGGCCTGTTTCTTGCTGCGGCCTAGCTCCTTGGTTGTGATCATTGACATGTCCCATAGCTTGTAGTTCACATCTCCTGCCTCACCTCAGATTGCTGCCCCCTACCCAGCCCTGATACATAAAGAGGATGATTACCTTGGCCTTCAGCACTGGCCATGGGACCCTAGGCTAGCGCAGAAGGTGCAGGACAACTCAGGCCATGCAGCAGACACAGATTGTCCTCTAACACCATACCACCTTCTCCGTCCCCTAGCACCAACCACCTGAGTTGTCCCCCTCACTCTGCCAAGTGGAGGGGCTGGCATTACTGCTTGTGAGCTGCCCTGAAAGAGCTAGTTGGGCACTGTTTGAATTCAGATACTAGACCAGGTGGCTCTTTGGTCTGATTCAACAGGACTCCCCTTTCTTCTGTTCTCGAAAGGCAAGATTTGGCAAAACAGATTTAAAAATGGCATTTCTTTATTTTAGAGCTCAGGATCTTGTTCTCTGCCAAGTTCTGCTTATGTCAAATTTTGTTTTGCCTGGATACCAAGAAGAATAGATAGACAAAAATCCCCCTTGAAGGTTACCTCAAATATTTGCATCCACATCATTTCCTGCAGTGCTTGGCAGCTATGAAATTAAATGTTAAAACCTGTCAATGTGAAGTCATGTGACCAGCAAACTACAAACAGTAATGTACAATTGTCTGGATCCCCCAACCCCCTAAAATTCTTTAACAGCACCTACACAGGCTGAACTGTGACAGGGCTGTTGGTTGGTGTGGTTTTGGTTTTTTTTTGAAACTCAGGGAAGTGTAAAAAGCACTTTGCTTAGAAAATCAAATAGTGGAAAAGCACATAGCCACAGGAAACAAGGTGTACTTGTGAATCACATGTTTATGGACCTGTGAATCACAGCCTTAGAATGTACCATTGCTCTGACACCAGGGCCTACATGCTACCTTCTTAAGCATTAGTTTCCGTGAACTGTGAAGTTTGGGAACAACCAGAATCTCATCAGGCAAGATCCTTCACAAATCCCTCCCTGTATCTCACCCTTGCTAACACCCACATAATTCAGAGCACCATGTGCTTCAAGGAAAGAGCAGGTGCAAATAAGGCCCATTGCACTAAGCTGCATTCTTCCATCCTAGCTGACTCAAAGAAATGGGCTCTTCCCAAGGGAAATCAATGCAGAGCCATATCTTCAGAAATGTTGGTGGGTCCACTGAATAGCCATAAAGCCGGGTGGACACGGGGACAATTTCATGTGCAATATAAAAAGGTAAAGGGACCATTGACCATTAGGTCCAGTCGTGGACGACTCTGGGGTTGCGACGCTCATCTCGCTTTACTGGCCAAGGGAGCCGGCGTACAGCTTCCAGGTCATGTGGGCAGCATGACTAAGCTGCTTCTGGCGAACCAGAGCAGCGCATGGAAACGCTGTTTATCTTCCCGCTGGAGCGGTACCTATTTATCTACTTGCACTTGGATGTGCTTTTGAACTGCTAGGTTGGCAGGAGCAGGGACCGAGCAACGGGAGCTCAGACCGTTGTGCCGACCTTCTGATCGGCAAGCCCTAGGCTCTGTGGTTTAACCCACAGCGCCACCCACGTCCCTGTTTTATATGTATAAAATTATCAAAAATCCAATAAAAAATTACATATTAAAAATAGTTAACTTTAAAAATCACTTCCTTCCCCGCCCCCACGATCTTCTGAGAAATTAAAATGAATGGCCTACTAATTGTAGTACCGCTCTTATGGCCTGTGTACACACAAAAGAATTGTAAAGAACTGTTCCAATCTGTTGTCTTGTTAATTAAAACTGTTGAAAAACCCACGAAGAGCTTCAAAGTAGATCATATGAAATGAAGCCTTGGGAGGAGTTGATTCAATTACATAGTGACTGTGGCCCAGTCCTTAGCAGGATTCAACCCCCCTACCTGGAGCCACTTCCCAGCATGCTTTGAAACAGACCATTATTGCTGTACTGTGCTGCTATCTTGAAGCTTTTAATAACTTATAAATAATGAGGGCAAATTACTTAAATCCCCTTCACAGAAACGTATGCCTGTAAAGGCAGACTTCTTGTATATTTCCCTACGAATAGTCTAATTCCTTATAATCCTCTTATAAAAATTCTATTCATACCCATTTGAAAGAGGCATTGTTGGTGTTTGCTGTTTACCCAATAAAGACTTATTTGATGCAAATGGACTAAAATACCCGCCGGTGCCTCTCTTACAATCATTCCGAAAGCCGACAATGTGAAAGGGATAGAAAGATTTGTGGCGCTGTTTCTGGATCTGGTCCAAAACACTATGTGTGACCCAGTGATCACATTATTAACCAGCAGGTTTGCTTCACCATCGGCTCCTATGTGATGGTGTAGAAAGGAGGAGTTACTGACCGGCACCCTGACACTCTGAATGAGTTTTAGGTGGACACCTCATGTACATTCAAGAAACCATTGAACTAGACACTCTGTGTATTTTGGCACAATCCCAGGGACACTATTCTCCTTACTGCTATGGCTCTTGAACACACGCTTTTACTAACAATGCAGAATTAATGCCTGGGTCAGGGTGGAACAGTTGTCAGGGGCTGGACAGAGGAATAATAATAATAATAATAATAATAATAATAATAATAATAATAATTTATTATTTGTACCCTGCCCATCTGGCTGGGTCCCCCCAGCCACTCTGGGCGGCCTCCAACAGATATTAAAATACATTAAAATATCACAGGTTAAAAACTTCCCTAAAAAGGACTGCCTTCAGGTATTTTCTGAATGTCAGATAGTTGTTTATCTCTTTGACCTCTGCTGGGAGGGCGTTCCACAGGGCGGGCGCCACTACCGAAAAGGCCCTCTGCCTGGTTCCCTGTAGCTTTGCTTCTCGCAGTGAGGGAACCGCCAGAAGGCCCTCGGCACTGGATCTCAGTGTCCAGGCAGAACGATGGGGGTGGAGATGCTCCTTCAGGTATACAGGACCAAGGCCGTTTAGGGCTTTAAAGGTCAGCACCAACACTTTGAATTGTGCTCGGAAACGTACTGGTGGAGACCGCCTCCCCCTCCTCCTGAACCTTCCAGAGAAGAGGAAGACTGTATAGATTTACAGCGGTGGTTTGCGGAAGGTCAAGGCTCAGAGGTAGATGAAGGACAAAGTTGGGAAAGGAGCAGGGGGGAAGCAGAGCTGGAGCAGCTGGCTGACATTTTGTGACTGGAAAGCATTCCAGACCCCGGCCCCTTCTCCCAGAACCCGGCGAGCATGGAAAGTCGGAGAGCAAAAGGCTTGGAGGCAAATGGCTGTAAGCAGCCACAGTAAGCTGGGTGGTGCTGTTGATGATTGAGGAGAGAAGCGGGGTGGAGATTACTCGGAGCAATGCCATTAGGCAGCATTTCTAAGCCTCTCTCTGTGAATATTGAATAAAAGACATTGGTAAGAGCTTTCCCTGCTTATCTATTCCTGGCAGCCTACTGTGGGGGTATCGGATTCCCTGACACCTGACAACAGTACATAAGAACATAGGAAGAACTTACTGGATCAACTCAATAGCCCATCCATTGGCCGAGGGGTCTTCGCCCCCCAATAAAATATGTGATGGTGGCTCCAAAGTTGATGGGCACTGCCATTCAAATGGTGTTTATGATACATCATGTGTCATGAATGAGTCAGCCACCAGGGAAGGTTTGCAGCCAGCACCCAGGGAAGGTTTGCGACCAGATCCCAGTGAAGGTTTGCAACAAGCTGAGGAAAGTTGTCAGGCAGGATGAGCCTCTGCGAGTGCCAACTCCCTCGCCCCTTGGAATGCCAGTTGATAAAAGAATGGCTGGGAGTGAGCCGGAACCCAGCCAACACTCTACTGGCACAAACAGAGAAGGAAGCAGTTTGTCTGAACAGGAAGAGATTGGAGCTGAGCCAATCCCTCCTAAGAAAAGGCTAAAGGGAGGGCTGCTAGACCGGAAACAAGGCAAAAGGCGCAAAGTGAGAAAGTTCAATATTTTCTGTAACTGGAAGGAAAGTTCAGAAGGGTCATCATGACTGATGAGACTGGCGGCATGTTAGAGCCGTTTGTTTTTGCAATAAATCTTCCTTTTTAATTAACTACGCTTGCTGTGTTATCAAGTCGGAAACCGGGACTCCTGACATCATGCGATCGATTTTCTGTGGTGGGGCTTACTAGCCCCCCTCCCATATTTTATTCAAGTTGGCACCTTGGGGCCCATCCTATTCTCACAGTGGGCACCCAGATGCCTGTGGAAACCCCACAAGCAGGATTATGAGAGCACTATGGTTTCTAACATCTGGTATTCAGAGCCTTGCTGCCTCCAACCATTGGCGGCAGAGCAAAGCCATCATGGCTTGTAGCTATCGAGAGCCTTATACTTCATGTAAGGGAAATTGGCTGGATTTATTAAAGTGTGGTCACCTTAACCTCTCCAGTTCCATCTTTTCTCAAAACCCCATACCTCCACCTCTCATATATCAGTATCATGTTGGGTTGTGTATATTCAGTTTCCTGTGTAAGAATAATATCTCCTGCCTGTATCAGGGATGGGCTTTCTTTGCCGTGTGAGGGTAGAGTCATCTCCTTCCCACATCTACAAGAGATTTAATAACCTTATATGCCTACTTTTCAGTGGTGATTGGCTGGATCGCCAGGCCTTTGTCTCATTGATTGAAGAACCTTTTTCCCACCGAACCATTCAATCACATATACATTCTCAATTCAGTTATTGTAGGTTGACAGTCATTTCTCTTTGTAATGCAGACAGGAAACCCATTGCTGTTTAAGTCTACTCTGAACTTGGGTAATATGATATAGAAGTATTTGTTTTTAAATGACTTCATCAAAGGACCCCATAAATTTGGAAGCGATCTGTCTGGGACTAGCATCCTAGTCAGGTGGTGATGAAGGACATTTTGTCTTAAAGAACATTTGCCGCTTCACGATTTATGTTTTTTGCGAATTTCAATAGTTTTTTATTTTAAAAAAATAAATAAACATTGTATATGTATATTCTGATTTTTATTAAATTTAAATTTATTCTACTTTTATTAATTTATTTTATAATCCTGTCGGCTCTCCTTTGTCTCCTCAGAGAGAGTCTCAAAAGCAAAAGCAAAAGCTATACACGACGGAAGTTCCCAGCAATCTGTGCTGGTGTGTAAACAGACATGTGACACGCAACAGCTCCATGTCTGCAACTTAAGATGGAATGGAATTTCCTAACAGATCCTTGATTGGCTGGGGTCATTTTGGAAAGGGAAAAAAAAGTCTTTATCCAGGAAAAATGGCATCAAAGCAGTAGTGGATCAACAAAACAATGAACCAGCCTCCCCAAGGGGGCTAACATTCCGAAAGATATTGTTTGTTTTTCCAGAAGTGGAATATACATGACTAAAACAAAACATTACAATGCAATACAGGGACACATTCAACCATGCTTTCACTCTCCCACACCCGCCATCAGCAGATGGTTAGATAATATTGAACACCCTCCAAAGCAACTTGTATAAACACAAATTAGAGATTTAGAGGTTGTAGGAGCTAATTAGATAGAGTCGGTTCACAAAACGACTGTGCATGTCTGATGCACCTAAATTAATCTTCCGAAAAAGCAAAACCTCCAGTATCAAATCACTTTGATTATTTGAAGCTCAACATTATCAAAATTCACTATCCCCACATGATCAGCGTAGGCTTATAAATAGCACTTCTAATTATTTAATCCTGCAGGCCATTTTGATAAATGAAGTTCCATTGCAAGATGAAAATTGCAGGCGTGCAGCATTTAATGGCAATTGCCCTTTGTTTAAAATGTGATTTTTACCAATTTTTTTAAGTATTTGAGTAAACATACCAATGAAATGTTAACTTCTAAACATGAAAAAATCAAATTAAAATATTGAGCAAGATAAAGCCTTTTGCTATTTTTATTTTTAAAAGAAACACACACACACACAAATATTTCTCTATTCTGGCATCAATCCTCATGTTGCTTGCTAAGGATTAATTGAAGGCGACAGGACTGATCTCCAAGTAGTATTTTGAGGACTTCGGCACAATAATCCAACCACATGCATTTCCTTAATATACCATCACCACAAATGTTGGATGTAATTATTGTTATTGCAAAAAAAAAGAAGAAAAATACCTTAGGAGATAATATATTGTGAACATTAATCACACCAGCCATATGATGTGCTTCTTATTTCAAAGTGTTGCCAGAATATCATTAATTCTAAACTGTCTATAAATCACGCCTTTGCCCTAAGTGACTTTAAGTGCTGTTTCACTCATGTTTTCTAAATAGCACTAAACTAATAATGTATTCTTAGTGGGGCCTATCTTCCCTAAAAGTTATTAACAGTGGATGCACATCCTTTTGTCATATCTTTATGGAGCAGCAGCAAAACACAAACCCTTAGTATTTGTCCTTTTTGTGCTTCTGCAGCACATATGGCTCCTGTCCTTGAATCCATTGCGTTTTCAAAACCCTCACCCACTTTTTATTTATTTGGTATGTCCGTGTGTGCTTAATCCGTTGGGGACCATGCATACATGCTCATGAAGCGCACGGCTGCAGCTGACGGATCACATGGAATAAGGGAACTGGAATACACTTCAGAGCTCATCGAATCCATCCTTTTGTCCAGTTCAGCAACTGCAATACAGGCATTTTTGATAGATGGCTCTCAAGCTCTTTGCAGATACCAATGAAGGAGAATTCAACATCTCCCACTCTCTTTGACTGTTGAACATTGCGTATTGTGATGAAGTTTCTCCCCGTTTTTAGTAGCAATCTGCTACCCTGAAGATTTTGCATAGCACTGGCCAGGGGGGCCAACTTGAATAAAATATTTCTTTGGGTCCCCCCATAATCAGTCACATGACATGACACACACCCAGTGCCGGATTTACGTATGAGCTAAACAAGCTATAGCTTAGGGCCCCACTCTCTTGGGGCCCCCCCAAAAAAAATTAAAGGGGGAAAAACCACTGGGTGTACATTTCCAAAATGTAAGATAAAAAACAAATAAAACCTACATCATTTTAAGTTAGAGCTTAATAATTATTTCACCATTAATATACTGTATATTCCGGTGTATAAGACGACTGGGCGTATAAGACGACCCCCAACTTTTCCAGTTAAAATATAGAGTTTGGGATATACTCACCGTATAAGAAATACGACCCAGCGTATAAGACGACCCCCGACTTTTGAGAAGATTTTCCTGGGTTAAAAAGTAGTCTTATATGCAGGAATATACAGTACTTCTCAATTGTAAAGTAAAGGGAGTCCTGACCATTAGGTCCAGTCGTGTCCGACTCTGGGGTTGCGGCGCTCATCTCGCTTTATTGGCCGAGAGCCGGCATACAGCTTCCGGGTCATGTGGCCAGCATGACAAAGCCGCTTCTGGCGAACCAGAGTAGTGCACGGAACGCCGTTTACCTTCCCGCCAGAGCGGTTCCTACTTATCTACTTGCACTTTGACGTGCTTTCGAACTCTAGGTGGGCAGGAGCAGGGACCGAGCAACGGGAGCTCACCCTGTTGCAGGGATTCGAACCGCCGACCTTCTGATCAGCAAGCCCCATTTCTCAATTGTATTTCACTATTAATATACTTATTCTTAATTGTATTTCAGTTCAACAATTACTTTGATAAAATACATGTTTTGTAATGTGCAAATGGGTTTAGATACCTATTAGGTTCATAAATGGAACAGGGTGGCGCTGTGGTGTAAACCACTGAGCCTGGGGCTTACTGATCGGAAGGTTGGCGGTTCAAATCCCTGCCACAGGGTAAGCTCCCGTTGTTCAATCCCAGCTCCTGCCCACCTAGCAGTTAGATAGTAGATGGTCTTGTTAGATAGTAAAATTCATGTTAAATTGCTGTTTTAGGGGTTGTTTTTAAAAGTATGGAATGGATTAATTCATATTGCGTTACTTTGTATGGGAAAGCATGCCTTGGTTTTGGAACGTTTTGGTTTTGGAATGGACTTCCGGAACGGATTAAGTTTGAGAACCAAGGTAAACACTGTAGTGTAATATGCTCAAACTGTCTTGTCCCAGTGAGGAAACTGGCTTCTGAATTCTGCACTAGCTGAAGTTTCTGAGCCTCGGTCCTGTATACCTGAAGGAGCGTCTCCACCCCCATCGTTCAGCCCGGACACTGAGATCCAGCGCTGAGGGCCTTCTGGTGGTTCCCTCATTGCGAGAAGCAAAGCTACAGGGAACCAGGCAGAGGGCCTTCTTGGTAGTGGCGCCCGCCCTGTGGAACGCCCTCCCAGCAGAGGTCAAAGAGATACAACTATCTGACATTCAGAAAATACCTCAAGGCAGCCCTGTTTAGGGAAATTTTTAACTTGTGATATTTTAATGTATTTTAATATCCGTTGGTGGCCGCCCAGAGTGGCTGGGGGGACCCGGCCAGATGGGCGGGGTACAAATAATAAATTATTATTATTATTATTATTATTATTATTATTATTATTATTATTATTATTATTATTATTATCTTCAGAGGCACCTGTATGCATAACACGGTGCAGTCATCCAACCTTGATGTTACCAGTGTTTAATACCAGTGTGTACTGGGCAATTCCCTTTTGTCACTGCTGTTTAGCTGGGTTCACCCACCCTTAGGAGAGGCTTTTCAGAGGCACAGGGGAATGCAGAAGGGAAGGAAGGACGGGAACAATCCTTTCCTGAGCCACCTTCTGCCCCTATAAACTTTGGCATCCAGCCATGTTTATTTCCACCTCCAATGTTCAGCCATGAAATATTAAGGGAGCCATCCAGTCTGAGAGGAAAGTGTGTCCTTCAAAGAAAGGGACATAATCCTGTTACTCTCGTCTTTATCCAGCTGACATTTCTCATCTCCCTGGAATTCTGCAATGATTATAATGATTCATTTAATTGGATTGAAAGAAATGCTACCGCGAGGTGTCACAACTGAAATACAAATATAAGATGTTAAAATGAGAGCAGAGAAACAGACATGGATATTACGTAAACCCTAAATGACCTACTTGCCTACATGGGGAAACACTCGAATTTTGCCACCCATTTTCTTTTTTCTTTTTACTCTCAAGTAGTGACATTTGCTTCATGTTGAGCGCTAGGCACACAAAACCTTCAGGCTTAAAAAGCGTCTTCCTCTTGTTGTCACATTAAAATTTTAAGCGTGGTTCATAAAAAAAAAAAAAGCCACCTAGCAATCGTCCCCTTCCCTAGAGGGAATCTGAACAAAACAAAACTCAGTTGATCTTCTAACATTGCTAGTTACAGTTATATAAAATGAAGTGTTGGATAGTAATCGCCCTAATGTACGTACTTTTAGCAAGTTTTAATGACCTAGTTTCAGAAGTTTCTAGGGTGTTTTTTTATATTAAGGCTGTTAGGAGAATGCAAAGTTATGTGGCATGTTGAAAACTGTAATATGTGAAAGAATGATAGAAGATAATTTGTAGTTTTATGTGACTAAGATTTGCCTCATTATCTTCTCACAACTTAAAGGAGGCCATTCTTAGATTTGCAGTCTAATCCACTCTCTTTCTCTCTGTCAGCCTGGACATCTCTCAGTCTCGTAGAGTTTTTAAGTGAGATCATTGTTATGATGTATACACAGACAGCCATTCCACTTCTGCATTATTTCAGGCTCTGTTCAAAGAGTCATTTTTTTTATTTTTTATTTTACCAATAAAGCCCTGCTTGACTTGAAACCTCAGTGATTATGATAATGTAACTAATATAGTGGGACAAATGGATTGGTCAAATCAGGAAAGGAAGGAAAATCTATGTGAGTCAGTGCCGTGTAGTGGTTAGAGCAGCAGTCGTCAAGGTGATGCTATCCAGGTGTTTTGAATAGCCCCAGCCAGTATGACCAATATTCAGGAATTATTAGAGTTATCCAATAACATATGGGGGGGCATCAATTTGGCTATCCCTGGGTTAGTGGCTGACAAGTGCTGAAGGGACTTGTGCTCAATTTCCCTAATTTTTTGTATGCTATTTTCATGAATAAAAGCGTTTTTCTGTACACTTTCTCCTATTAAACATGTTTTTGTGCGCGCCATGTGGCTGAAGGACTGCACCACAAAATCTGGAGTACAAATTTCAAAGGATCATTGTGATTCAGTTCACAACTTGTGTGCATTAGGTAGGTTGCCATTAGAATTCAAACTGTATCAACTATCTTCCCCCAGCTATTGGATTCCGTTCTGTAGTGCTTTTGGTGGTATGTCAGCAAGATATGTTCCAACGATCAAACTAAATACTGTAATCATTTAAACTGGTTCGAGCACTATATTTTTTATGGAGTCACATTTGTACATGACTATATACTGCATTGAGAGGCAACAATGACTCTCTGAAGGCTTTCCTAATACATCAGTAATAGCCCCCATCCCTCACTGTGAGGTTTTGTCACCATGTCTTCTTCTTCTTTGGCGATCACTTGTAGCCGAGTAAGATTGTCTTCCACAAACACGGTTTTAACAGTGAGTCCGTAAGTGACTGTGGAGGCCAATTCTGGATCCACACGTCCTTCCACAGTGGGGACATAGGTTTCCGGGTGGGAGTTGATCACGGTGTGGATTTGCCAAGTGTGCCTTCCTCTTAGCACG
Source organism: Darevskia mixta (assembly GCA_034641385.1). Taxonomy (NCBI): domain Eukaryota; kingdom Metazoa; phylum Chordata; class Lepidosauria; order Squamata; family Lacertidae; genus Darevskia; species Darevskia mixta. The sequence continues at coordinate 20,818,970 of JAWWNH010000017.1, forward strand.
TTTCTCCCTCGCGTCCTGAGTTTGGGTGTCTTCAAAGCCCACAACACCTTTGGTAAAGGCTGTTCTCCAATTGGAGCGCTCGCAGGCCAGTGTTTCTCAGTGTGAGGACAGGAGAGAAAGTATTGATTCCTTCTCTCGTTCTGGCATCTTCAGTTCAGAAAGCAACTAGGAGGAAGCAGGACAAGCCCATGACCTTTGGCTGCTTGAGGTGAAGCAGTCAATGGTGTCTCCTGTTATGGTCCTGAACCAGGAATCCTGAGAGCCAGAGTCCTCCAACAACAGTAGACTTGATTGCATCCACTTTATGGTTGTTCCCATGTGGGTCCATTGTCACTGGAGTCTACACCTTGTTCCCTGTAACCTGAGGAGGCATCTCAGCCATCTGCCTCGAGTGTCTGGACCATACACTCCTCAGGGGATCAGGAGAGACCTGAGGGGCTTTCCACAAAAAGGTCTCTGTAGCTTGAGCCCAGTTGCTCAGAAGAAGGCACAGGTTCTGTCTTCCCCGGAGTCCACACCTTGTTCCCTATAATCTGAGCAATTCGTCACAACTTTAGTGGTTTAAGGCCTTGGGAGGAATCCTTTAGTCTTTTCTTTCCTAAAATGGGTGTGTGTGTGTGAAATGGTGACTCCCCCCCCCCCCCGCGGCAGCGATTCCAGGGTCCCCTCTTAAAGGGGTTTGTAAAATGGGAGTCACTGGCCATACACTGAAAGGTTGTCAGTGTGGTGTAGTGGTTAAGAGTGATAGACTCGTAATCTGGTGAACCAGGTTCGCGTCTCTGCTCCACCAATTAAGTTAACAATGTGATTACTAATCATGTCCTGAGTTTGTATGTTTATTTAATTTGGATTAAATAAAATTTAATACAGCCTCCGCAAAAAGAAAGAAAGAAAGAACAGACATAGCATTGAATTTATAGCGTCATTTTACATAATCTAAAAACATTAATGGTCAACGTAGGCTCTCCACAGACACGTTTGCAAAATTGGTGCAAAATCCTTTGCGTTTTGAAAAGGAGGGGGACCAGGTTTCATCAAACACATCAGAGCCAGTGTGGTGTAGTGGTTAAGAGCGGTAGACTTGTAATCTGGTGTACTGGGTTCGCGTCTCCGCTCCTCCACATGCAGCTGCTGGGTGACCTTGGGCTAGTCCCACTTCTCTGAAGTCTCTCAGCCCCACTCACCTCACAGAGTGTTTGTTGTGGGGGAGGAAGGGAAAGGAGAATGTGAGCCGCTTTGAGACTCCTTTGGGTAGTGATAAAGCGGGATATCAAAGGTGGTATGGTGTTAGAGGACAATCTGTGTCTGCTGCATGGCCTGAGTTGTCCTGCACCTTCTGCGCTAGCCTAGGGTCCCATGGCCAGTGCTGAAGGCCAAGGCAATCATCCTCTTTATGTATCAGGGCTGGGCAGGGGGCAGCAATCTGAGGTGAGGCAGGAGATGTGAACTACAAGCTATGGGACATGTCAATGATCACAACCAAGGAGCTAGGCCGCAGCAAGAAACAGGCCAAGAGTCAAAAACAAAGAGTAAGTCCAGACCATAGGGCAAGCCAAGAGTCAGGACTGAAGAGCAACCCAGATTACAGAACTGAAATGGGCTGTGGATTGTTGCTCAGCTAGAAAAAGAAACCCAGTGTGGTGTAGTGGTTAAGAGTGGTAGACTCTAATCTGGGGGACCGGGTTCACGTCTCCACTCCTCCACATGCAGCTGCTGGGTGACCTTGGGCTAGTCACACTTCTCTGAAGTCTCTCAGCCCCACTCACCTCACAGAGTGTTTGTTGTGGGGGAGGAAGGGAAAGGAGAATGTGAGCTGCTTTGAGGCTCCTTCGGTTAGTGATAAAGCGGGATATCAAATCCAAACTCCTCTTCTCCTTTCCCTGGCATCCCTGTTTGCCTCTTTGCCCCAATTTTATCTTGTTGCCTCAGTGCACGCCTCTCTTCGGACCATTTTCAAAGGCCAAAGCTCATTGCCTCCTCTTGAAATGACTGGTACTCCCAGTGTCTGTCTGGGAGCAGGAGCTCATGCCTGGATGGGCCTGCAGTTTTTGTACATTTAGCAGATTTGTGATCTCTGGTTGCCCGCAGACATAAACATTTGTCCTGTCCTCCCCTTCGTTTCCCCATCATAACCCTGCCTGAATCTGCTATTTTGTTGTTCATTTTTGTAGTCTGCTCACTGGTCTCCCTCTCTGACCAAGCTCCATTTACCCCACTATTTTGCGTCTCCCCTCCCCAAACTGCTTTGCTATTGACCTGTCAAGCGCTGATGGAAATCTCCAACGCGCTCCTCGCTCGCCTCCAATGTGCTCGTCTGTCAGAGGTGCTGCTTAAACAACAGCGCAGCTACGGAAATCATGCATTGTTTATTTAAAAGGCCCCCCAGCTCCCTCGCGGCAATTGCAGAACGGTGGCGGCTCAAACAGCCGGTACCTCTGTTGTTTTCTTGTTGAATAATACAGCGAGATGCAATTGCACCTGTACTCTGCGCTTCGCAAGCCGGAGTGTCCCACAGCACTTTGCGTTGCAGTAAGGTGGCTTTAAAAAGAAGAGAAAAGAAAAAAAAGGAAAAAAAGGAGAAACACCGAAGGACTTGTCAGATCAGTTGAAAGCCAGGCCGGAGAGAAGGGCTATTAGCAGGGACTTGAGCTTGAAAAGGCTGCTCAGGAGGGAGAGAATTTCCCAGACTTCCTGTATGTAGTGCAGAAATGCCTAAGTAGCTGTGAAAGAGGACTTGGGAACGAGGCAATTAGATGTCTCCCCCCACCCCCCAACTCAAGGATTCATGCTTTATGGCACAGCAGTCAGGGGAATAGCTAACTGCTTGGGACACACAATTTCCAGCTCCCAACATCTGCAGCGTTGATCAAAGAACCACCTCACAGGCCTGAATGTGTTTCATCTGTTGCCTGTCGAGGTCCCCAAAGGTAAAGGTAAAGGGACCCCTGACCATAGGTCCAGTCGTGTCCAACTCTGAGGTTGCAGCACTCATCTCGCTTTACTGGCCGAGAGCCAGCGTACAGCTTCCGGGTCATGTGGCCAGCATGACAAAGCCGCTTCTGGCGAAACAGAGCAGCGCACGGAAACGCCGTTTACCTTCCCGCCAGAGTGGTTCCTATTTATCTACTTGCACTTTGATGTGCTTTCGAACTGCTAGGTTGGCAGGAGCTGGGACCGAGCAATGGGTGCTCACCCCGTCACAGGGATTTGAACTGCCGACCTTCTGATCAGCAAGCCCTAGGCTCTGTGGTTTAACCCACAGCGCCACCTGGGTCCCTCGAGGTCCACAAACCACCCCTCAAATAACTCACACCTCAGACAGTAATTTAGGTTTGGTTTTTGGCATAATTTTTGGCCACAACTTTATTGAAATACATGATGTGTGAGCATAGCTGTCAACTTTTTCCTTTTTTTGCGGGAAATTCCCTTATTCCGAATAGGATTCCTCGCAAGAAAAGGGAAAGGTTGACAGCTATGTATGTGAGTGGTTGCATAGGCATTGGTTTAGACTATCTGTCCCACTGGGGACAGAACTGACGACCGTCAGTAAAGGGAAAACACTTAGGGGAGAGAAAAGGAGCCGGGGGTCAGACCCAACGTCTCTCCCCAAATGCTCCCAGAGGCTCTTGCGTGGCCCTGGCCCCCAACTGGGGGATATGGACAAAAGCATGGCGAGCCCCTGGATTCCTTTAACGGAATTCCCCGCGCAGCAGCAGCACTGGAGGGGCAGACACAGCCAATCTTTACCCCTCCACCAACGAACACAATAACCAATGACTTACTGCTAACCTTACAAGTTGTGACTAATTGCTACGCAGTAGGCAAAAACTAGATGACACCAGCCAATCAGCCAACTGGAAAAATTCCTACCAGGCCCCTGCCCCAACAGCAGATGACCCCATGACAGGCATAGCAAGGTCAACACAGAGGCCTAATAAAAGGGAGAGGAAGGGCGGGAGATCCGTTGCACGCAGCAAAGAGGAACATCGCAGGGCGTGCCAAGGGTTATATACCCACTGGGATGTCCATCACAAATTGCAACACTTAAATCTCCCCAACAACAACCCAGGACCCAATCGGAGCTGTGGCCATCTATCCGATCCTGGCCAGCACCGGAGGGGTGATTTGCTAGCCCCCACCGCAACACGTGCTCTCCATGAAGGAGAACACACTTTAACATACCCTGATCAGGCAAGATTCTGCACCCGCTTTTCTTTCTCCCATTGTGCAATAATCTGGACTGGGAGATGCATGTGCTCCACCAACAGTGAAACACATGAGTTACTGTACTTTTCCGTATATAAGACTAGGTGATTTTCTTTAAAAAGTATACTATAAAAGTTGTGGTCGTCTTATACATGGATAGTACATAGGATGGACGTTTGATTTGTTGCTGCTGTGGCTGTCTGTGGCTATTGAGCATGCTATTGGTGGCTGCATCCAGGGCTGGTGCTGATTGGTTATTTATTTCCTTGACATCTGATGGGAGGGCGTTCCATAGGGCGGGCGCCACCACCGAGAAGGCCCTCTGCCTGGTTCCTTGTAACCTCACTTCTCGCAGGGAGGGAACCGCCAGAAGGTCCTTGGAGCTGGACCTCAGTGTCCGGGCTGGATGATGGGGGTGGAGATGCTCCTTCAGGTATACTGGACCGAGGCTGTTTAGGGCTTTAAAGATCAGCACCAACACTTTGAATTGTGCCCGGAAATGTACTGGGAGCCAATGTAGGTCTTCCAGTGCCACAGTCTTATCTGGATTGAGTTTGAGTTTGTTGGCTCTCATCCAGTCCGTTACTGAGGCAAGACAACGGTCCAGCACACTGCAGCAAAAAAGAATAAGGTTATTATATCTACATGCACACATGCATTTAACAGGTTCATTGCTGCAAATTTAAAACTCAAATCATTCCCCAATGGGGTGGGTGGGGGAAATAATTTCTGTGTATTTGCAAGGCTGCCTCATGACCTATGTATGACTTGCATAGCAGTTAATCAGGAAGGCTCTATTTGTGTCAAGTAATCGGAATCCATTTCATAATCAGTCTCTCATCAAGCAGCATGGGCTGTGCGAGAGATCAGAGAGAATAGGTATGAATACATGTTTAGTAAGGTGGGAAGGTGCGGGAACCTGAAGTCAGCAGCACTTTGGAATCAATAACAATCAATTCAAAAGCCATTTGGAAGGCGGCAGCTTCTGACAGAGCAGGCAAAGTGTCAAATTTTGTAAAAAGCCAGCTCCCTGATGCCTCAGCAGCTGCCTTTGAATGGGTTTCTTGAAAAAAAGATCCATCAGATCAGAAATGAAGGAACAGGCCTGGGCAGCGGAGAGAAAAGACACCGTATGAAAAGGGAAGAAAGGGAAGAAGAGTTTCAGGATCAATGGGAGGATGGCCATCAGAGCGAGTAACGAAGATGGTCTTCCTAATGCAATGGGGACACAACAGAGGTGAGGCTCATAGCTGTCAACTTTCGGATTTGAAAATAAGGGATGCCGTGAGGGCGGTGCAATGGCACCAAGTAGCCTCACCACCCTGCGCTCCAGAGGCTGCGCGCGAACGGGTGAGCGAAAGAGCGAGTGCGTAGACGGCAGGCAGGCTGTCTGACTGGTTGGGCGTGAGGGTCTGGCTGCACGAGGCATGCAAGCTCCGCCCCCAGTCGGTCTCAGACTCCTTATTGGCAGCCGAGCAACGCAGCTGAGGAGCCTCCCTGGCCGGCAGGGAGGGAGAGGAGCGGCTTCCTTTGAAATCCAGGAAATTTAAGGGATATCAACAATGCGGGATAGCAGCGGGAAACGGCATTGGAATAAGGGAGTTTCCCACAAAAAAAGGGAGGGTTGACAGCTATGAGCTGAGCTGTGTGCAATAGCTTAAGATTTAGGTTTAGTAACTGTTTAAGGGACGTGGGTGGGGCTGTGGTCTAAACCACTGAGCCTCTTGGGCTTGCCGACTGGAAGGTCAGCGGTTCAAATCCCCATGACGGATTGAGCTCCCGTTGCTCTGTCCCAGCTCCTGCCAACCTAGCAGTTGGAAAGCATGCCAGTGCAAGTAGATAAATAGGTACCACTGCAGTGAGAAGGTAAACGGCGTTTCCGTGCACTCTGGTTTCCGTCACAGAGTTCTGTGCGCCAGAAGCGGTTTAGTCATCCTGGCCACATGACCTGGAAAGCTATCTGCGGACAAACGCCGGCTCCCTCGGCCTGAAAAGCAAGATGAGCGCCACAACCTCATAGTCGCCTTTCACTGGACTTTACCGTCCAGGGGTCCTTTACCTTTTTATAAAAAATAGCAACTGTTTGGGAGACTATGACCAGGCTATCCCTAAACAGGAACTATTGTTGCTGGTGAACCGACTAAAACTAGCCATTGAGGTCACTTGAGTCTTGATCAAGAATGCCGAATCCAGGAGTAATCCAAAACTACACAATGTTTCCTTCAACATGAGTGCAACTCCACCCAGAGCAGGATCATAGCTGTCAACTTTCGGATTTGAAAATAAGGGATTTTTTCCAAACTTTCGGATTTGAAAATAAGGGATGCCGCAAGGGCGGTGCAATGGCACCAAGTAGCCTCGCCACCCTGCACTCCAGAGGCTGTGTGCGAACGGGTGAGTGAAAGAGCGAGCGCAAAGACGGCAGGCAGGCTGTCTGGTTGGGCGTGAGGGTCTGGCTGCACAAGGCATGCAAGCTCCGCCCCCAGTCGGTCTCAGACTCCTTATTGGCAGCCGAGCAACGCAGCTGAGGAGCCTCCCTGGCCGGCAGGGAGGGAGAGGAGCTGCTTCCTTTGAAATCTGGGGAATTTAAGGGATATCAACAATCCGGGATAGCATCGGGAAACGGCATTGGAATAAGGGAGTTTCCCACAAAAAAAGGGAGGGTTGACAGCTATGAGCAGGATGCACACCTAATTCGAGGACACAGCAGCCTGCTACCCTATCTTTCCAACATCCAGTCTGAGTTTATTGGCCTTCGCCCATTCATTACTGGATCTAAGCAGCAGTTGGTGTTGAAACAAGGAAACACAGAATCCCAACTAAAGTAGCCAGATATAGTATATGCACGAGAAATACTTTGTGGAAGTGGAGAAGGGAGAAGGGGGAGAAGAAGGTATTCCCTGAATGTCTTGCAGATGACCAAGCCCTTGCTAGCTTGTGAGGTCGTCTCAGCCAAGCATGATGAAATGGTGGTATTAAATCTCAACACAAGTGGCTGTTTGGGCTGCTTTTGCAAGAGGTGATGTCATAAGGTAGCAATCAGCTCCCCCCCCCCAAAATAACTGAATTTAACCATCCTCTCCTTTCCAAGTGTGTTTTTATTGCTTGCACATTGTGTAAGATTGATTCTCCGAAACGCACATGCTGGATTTTCGATTGAGAATTGTGGAGCTACAGTTTGGGGGGGGGAAGTGGGGGAGGGATCATATAGCTTTTTTGGATTTATGGGTGAATCAGTCTACATGTACTAATTGGGTTTTTATAGACAATTCCTGAATATTTTTGCTGATTAATTTCTGTAAATGTTGCTACCCAAATATATCATGTCTTGAGCATCCTGGCCTTTTTAATAGACTATATAACTCCCTGAAAATCTTTATCTAATCAGGTAAAAACTAATATATGAACAAGTTCATGTTTACAAGAGAAACCCAAGGCCAGAACAGCCTATAAACTGAAACCACTTAACCTGAGTGCTAAAATACAGAGCAAGCAGGCTTATATTGTCCATCTATTTTTCTTTCTTACTTTCTTTCTGTCTATCTGTCTATCTGTCTATCTATCTATCTATCTATGAAAGCCTGAAATATGGTGAATGTTAGCACACACATGTGAGTGTTGACAATCTCAGATGAATTTTTGTGAACGATCAAGAACTCAAGAGATAAATCAGGGAATGATGTCAGTCACATAAATGAGATTCCTGGCACTCCCTGGTCTATGTCCAATGCGTAATGGCACACAGAGTAGATGCTGACATTCCCAACATTCATCTGGGATTGTTAGCATTCACACATGAATGTGGCATTGCCCCCCTTTTTTTACATTCCTTTTAGATGTGTGTATTACCTTGGGACGCGGGTGGCACTGTGGGTTAAACCACAGAGCCTAGGGCTTGCCGATCGGAAGGTCAGCGGTTCGAATCCCCGCGACGGGGTGAGCTCCCATTGCTCGGTCCCAACTCCTGCCCACCTAGCAGTTCGAAAGCACGTCAAAGTGCAAGTAGATAAATATGTACCACTCCGGCGGGAAGGTAAACGGCGTTTCCGTGCGCTGCTCTGGTTCGCCAGAAGCGGCTTAGTCATGCTGGCCACATGACATGGAAGCTGTACGCCGGCTCCCTTGGTCAGTAAAGCAAGATGAGCGCTGCAACCCCAGAGTCGTCCACGACTGGACCTAATGGTCAGGGGTCCCTTTACCTTTACCTTTATTACCTTGGAAATGAGGAGACTCATGTTAATATCATAACCAGTCTTTCCTTCCTTCTTTGTTAACATTTTAATTTCCTATTCCTTTTTTTACTAAAACAAAAAGCAGAGTTGTTTTTTCACTGCAATCTGTAGTTTTATACGACTGTATAAAAACATAATAAAACATAAAACATTTAGAAACTTCCCTATACAGGTTTGCCTTTGGATGTTTTCTAAAGGTTGTGTATTTACTTATATCTCTGGTTCAGGGGTCACATAACTCCATACACTCCAACATTGCTCTGATGAAAATAGGGATGTCCTTAGGAAAATCGGGACATTCTGGGATCAAATCAGAAACCGGGATGGCTTCTGTAAATCCAGGACTGTCCCTGGAAAATAGGGACACTTGGAGGGTCTGCGCCAGCCAGGTGAAGGCTGCTCTACTCAGATTGCCTATACAGTGGTACCTCTGGTTACGTACTTAATTCGTTCCGGAGGTCTGTTCTTAACCTGAAGCACCACTTTAGCTAATGGGGCCTCCTGCTGCCGCTGCGCCGCCGCTGCCCGATTTCTGTTCTCATCCTGAAGCAAAGTTCTTAACCTGAGGTAATATTTCTGGGTTAGCAGAGTCTGTAACCTGAAGCGTATGTAACCTGAAGCATCTGTAACCCGAGGTACCACTGTAATGACATTGCTCCAATTTCTCCCGTCCCCCAATACTATGAGGCCATATTCTCCACCTACACTGCTTCCATTAATTATTAGTTTTGTTTCCTATGATTAACACAGTCATTAGGGACAGTGAACGAGACTTGAGGGATCTGTTTTCATTTCTAGCTCCCTTATATCAATCAGCGTAGGCCTCTTCCACTCATCCATCATATTTCTGTGCACACTTCTGCATTAATCATGCCAATCTACCAATCCGGCTCATATCTTTACAAATATGATTTAGTACACAAAGGGTGGAACTCAACACCACGCCATTGCAATCAATCCGCCTATGCGCTCGCATTTCAGCTTGCCAGATCGAGCTACATTTCCTTTTGTGGAAGTTCTCCAGATCCTCAGCAGAGCCGATTATTTTTGGCGGGGGGGGGGGGGGCAGGGAGATGAGGGGGGGGAGTCCTGGTCCACCAGTGTGACTCATTGTGGTGCCTGTTAGAGCAGGGGTCAGCAACCTTTTTCAGCCGTGGGCCGGTCCACCGTCCCTCAGACCTTGTGGGGGGCTGGACTATATATATATATATATATATATATATATATATATATATATATATATATATATATATATATTGGGGGGGAGAACCAATTCCTATGCCCCACAGATAACCCAGAGTGTGCTGGTCCCATGGGTTACCCGAAAGGCGAGGTCCAAGTCCGGTCCGTGGTCAGAGGTACAACGTAAAGGCAGTCCGTAATAACTGAAGCTGGGTGCAGGGCAGGGAGTCAGGCAAAGTCGGGAACAGGTAGGCAAGCAGGGAACCAGGGCGGGTCAGGAGCTCAGGCAGGAACACAGGACAGGTTTCAAGCAGGAACTGGTATCCAACAATGTTGCTCCTGCAACTTGGGGCTGGGGCTGGCCGGCTTTTATCTGCCCTGAGGCATAGGGCTGCCCCGATCCTCTGGTGACTCGCCTCTCCTGGCTTGGAGGCGAGCACTCCTCCTGCGGGAACTCAGTTCCCTTCGCCTCTCTGCCCTGAGCCTCTGCAGCTCAGGAGAGGCTGGAGGGTTACCGGACCCAGAGGCAACCTCAGCTTCCCCTGACGGGGCTGGGAGTGGAGCACCTGCAGGCAATGGGTCCTCCATCCCAGCAGGAGCCAGAGCAGACTCAGCAGATGCCTGCACCTGAAGATCCAGCACAAGTGAGACCATCTGCAGGTTGGATTGAGAAGGCGATTGGGCCGCATCCGGACCCCAGGCCTTAGGTTGCCTACCCCTGCATTAGAACAACTGTTTGGTTGCCTCTGGCCTATGTCCAAACTCTCCAAGTATCCCTGTTTCCTAGGGACAGTCCCAGACTTACAATTTCCCCATATACAATACATTATTTTACACATTATTTCCTCTAAACATATGCATTTCTATGTACACTTTACTGTAGTGTATGCATTTCTGTACCTATTCACTGGTTGGAGCAAAAGTCAAGGAATGATGAAGATGGCCTCTTCTTTGTGACCAGCATTACAAATGCCTGGAGGGGCTATCCAAGCCTTGATATAGTGGGCTTTGCTAGCATTTCTCATTTTTATATCAATATTAAAAGGTTTTGCCTTAAAAAAAAAAGTACTAACCCAAACAGAACCCTGCTGCTGAATAATCTCACAGCTGCATCATTTATATACTGTTAATGAGAATGAAAACCAATAAACATTTAATTTCCACCAACACTGGAAAGCAGCTTTTAATAACGCACATGAGAAAATGGCCAGTGAGGGAACACAGTGTAGCTTCAGTATTCGACTATAAAGCCATGATGCAAAAGAATACAGATATCAGCTTACTAGAATCATTTTTGTTAAAAAATTAAACTACATCCGTTTGGCTAACACTTTTCAAGCTTCTTCTTTTTTACATTTGTTTCAAATTAATATGTACTGAAGCATGCCAAATATTTGCAAAACTGATTATCAACAATAGACAGACGCCAGCAATGTCTTCACGTATATGCCAGGGACTGGCTGGATGAAGAGGAGTGTTGGGTGTCTCCATCCCAGGAGCCCCCCCTGCCCCCCCAGGGACGGCACAGAAGCAGGAGACTTGGACCCAGGACAGTGGTGGTGGGATTCTGGCCATGCCTCAGAGGAGGGTACAAGCTGGGAAATTCTTGGAAGCAGGGAGCATGAGGGATGATGAGGTTTCCAGTTTGGATGCAGGCTCCAACAGAAGATGGAGGGGGAGCCAGGCAGGACTTCTCCTCACCTTCACCAGCGTGGTGTAGTGGTTAAGAGTGGTAGACTCATAATCTGGTGAACCGGGCTCACGTCTCCTCTCCTCCACATGCAGCTGCTGGGTGACCTTGGGCTAGTGGAGCCACATCTGGCCACAGCAAGCATTTGAGTGTCAGGGACCATGCTGAGGAGGGCTGCACTGTGGAGGAATGGTGGGAGCCACACCCTCCCCCTGAGAGAGGGTTAACAGATTCACAGTCATTGGACAGCCTTCCTCCACCACCCTCCCCAAGGTCAAGAAGAGCTCAGAAAGTCTCAGAACAGAAAGCACAGAGGGTACAAGCTCAGATTACAAAACATAGGAATAATGTAGATTAATAGGGACGGAGGGGGTGCAAGCCTTAATTGGGAGCACCGCCATTCTGGGTTGACACTTTCTTTTGTCCCTCGCTGTGTTTATTAAAGAAACTAACTGGTAAGAATTTCCTTTCGTTTGATCTGCTTATTTGCAGCCACAGGGGAGTAAGCTGATTCCCCGAAGCCTGACACTGAGTCGCCACATTTTGCACGCCCTACACATCAAGGGCAGCCCTACACAGAGCACATTGCAGCAATCTAGACCGGAGGTTACCAGCACATGGAGGACAGAGCTCAGGCTATCCTGAAAGGCTGCAGCTGTCTTGCAGACCAAAGCTTGTGGAAGGCATTCCTAGCCTGGTGAACAGGCTTGCTATATAGCTCATTTCATTTCTGTTCACACAGAAGACTGTTTTTGTTCATGTTATATAATTAATAAGATCTGAAGGGCAAAATTCTCGTGGAACCCTCAATCATTTAAAACTAATTCACAGGGTATCATTAAGGCTCAGGCACTAGAAAATAAAATCTGTGATAAAAATGAGAAGTACAACTTAATTTACACTCATTACATTATGATTTTAAACATATCATTACGTTTAACGTAAGATAACCTTGCAGCAGTGCCGTTATGTAGTAAATACAACATTGCTATTAGTCTGTACAATAAAATTTTATTAGCAAACAAATCAAGATAATAAATAGGCAAGAGCAAAAAAAGGGGAGAGAGAGAGAGTCTGAATGAGACTTTTGTTTTGGCTAAGCATTGTAGAATGTTGTCATTGGCCGTCCCCATTCCTAAGAACAGTGGTATCTGTGAGCGGGTCATTTAGATCTTATGTGTTGAGTTCATTTAATTGCAAATGACTGGGATGCATTAAAGCATTATGATTCATTTGTGAAAAAGGATTGCAAGTGAAACTATTTTGCAGTAATACAGTTTTCTATGGGATAACAGCTACATTAAACAAGGGTGTGTCCCTTTCGTTGCTACTGCAATCTGTGCTATTATTTGCAATCCCACACCATATAATTTACACATTAAGGCCGTCATTATTACAAGTTAAATTTGTATTAACAGAGTTGATGGCAGACTGCAGCGCTTTGTTGTGAAATGGGAAAAACTTCCTTCTTTATCTGCACAGGAAGAACAACAGTTTACTCCAAATATGGGCAGTTGTTTGAAATCATTGGCTACTATGGCTGACTCCAGCAACTTCAGTACTTGCCTGCTTATACAAAGGGGAATTTCGTCGCAAGTGGTAGACATCCTCTAAGATACATATGAGACATTTTGTGTAATATAGATATGGATCAACAGAAGTGTAGTGTTCCAGATCAAGGGAAGTAATTTGTTGTTGTTTAGTCATTTAGTCGTGTCCGACTCTTTGTGACCCCCTGGACCAGAGCACGCCAGGCACTCCTGTCTTCCACTGCCTCCCACAGTTTGGTCAGACGCATGTTGGTAGCTTTGAGAACACTGTCCAACCATCATGTCCTCTGTCGTCCCCTTCTCCTTGTGCCCTCCATCTTTCCCGACATCAGGGTCTTTTCCAGGGAGTCTTCTCTTCTCATGAGGTGGCCAAAGTATTGGAGCCTCAGCTTCAGGATCTGTCCTTCCAGTGGAGCACTCAGGGCTGATTTCCTTCAGAATGGATAGGTTTGATCTTCTTGCAGTCCATGGGACTCTCAAGAGTCTCCTCCAGCACCATAATTCAAAGGCATCAATTCTTCGGCGATCAGCCTTCTTTATGGCTCAGCTCTCACTTCCATACATCACTACTGGGAAGTAATAAAGGTAAAGGTAAAGTTACCCCTGACCATTAGGTCCAGTTATGACCGACTCTGGAGTTGCAGCGCTCATCTCGCTTTACTGGCCAAGGGAGCCGGCATACAGCTTCCAGGTCATGTGGCCAGCATGACATTCTTCACATGTAGCAAGTAAGTGACGGTTAAAAAAAGTGATGCCATACAACTTCTTTTGGAGCCTAGTTACTGGAAATGAAATGAAATGTGGGTTCTACTTTCCCTGTGGGGTTCTCAGTTGCTGAATGTCATAATCAGGGAAAGTGCCACTTTTTACCCAAAAAGAGAGAAAGAAAACTGTTTCCTAAGTCTGAATAAAAAGTTGGCCTTTTAAAAAGCAAATGTTTGCTTGTCTAAAACATTAACTCTTAGAAAAATTGTTCCATCCCCATTTCTATCAATAAGATTGCTAAAAATGGATTCGGAGAAATCACACCAGAAAGATAAACAACTTGCATTAAACTCCCTTACGGAGCCATGAGAAAATCTGTATAAAAGAAGACAGAGACAAATGAAAGTTGATGATAAAACATATTGGAAATTATTCCAGACTCTGCACAGAGATGTTACTCATAGCTACAACAGTTACAGACACAGACATGATGAGTGCAGGAAATGGAAAAGGCCACTTCCCTGCCTCCCCCCCCCGCAAAAATAAACAATAAATAAACAATAAAAATCCTGTTTGTGGGGCATTGAAGGCCTCTGGTTTCTTTTTGCACATTGACTACCACAAAGTGATGTTGAGCATGACACTGAGATATGTGATCAGTAAGTTACTCCTAATTGGTACAGTCCTCTATTTCCTAGACTTAAAATCAGCATAACAAACCAACGAGGGATCACTGTAATTTTTGCTGCAATGGTGAAAGCATCACCACCACCATTATTGGTATTATTATTACTGTGGGAATGTTAAGGATAGTAGGAAAGGATATAACAGGGTGGTTCCATGCCCCCACCGTGGCTGGTCATGGAGTCAGCGGAAGACTGTAAAAACAGACCAAAAGTAGACGAGCATTTGCCAAATGCTTGCCAAGAAAGGCTAAGTGAGAGGATTCCAAATTAAGCTGCGGGAAACTGACTGGTCACTTTTTGAAATGCTTCCAAACAGAAGACCTGCAGGGTAAAGTTCAAGCTCAGAGTCATAGCTGTCAACCCTCCCTTTTTTTGCGGGAAACTCCCTTATTCCAAGGCCGTTTCCCGCTGCTATCCCGGATTGTTGATATCCCTTACATTTCCCGGATTTCAAAGGAAGCAGCTCCTCTCCCTCCCTGCCGGCCAGGGAGGCTCCTCAGCTGCGTTGCTCGGCTGCCAATAAGGAGTCTGAGACCGACTGGGGGCGGAGCTTGCATGCCTTGTGCAGCCAGACCCTCATGCCCAACCAGACAGACAGCCTGCCTGCTGTCTACGTGCTCGCTCTTTCGCTCTCCCATTCGCGCGCAGCCTCTGGAGCGCAGGGTGGCGAGGCTACTTGGTGCCATTGCACCGCCCTCGCGGCATCCCTTATTTTCAAATCCGAAAGCTTGAAAAAATCCCTTATTTTCAAATCCGAAAGTTGACAGCTATGCTCAGAGTGCATCAAAAGGATATGAGATTTTTTATTTGTTTATTTCTGTGCATGTGTACATTTCAGGGAGCCTGTGGTGGTAATCTTCCCTATACTCATGGTGGTGGTAAGCAAATGGCAAAGATGGATGTGGCTTTTGCGCCTTCGCCACCACAGAAACTCCACAGTTAAAATCAGGCTTCACGTATGCCGTGGAGACATCTTCCATTTTAGTGGAGCTGTGGCCATGTACCACTCCTGACATTTTTAAATGCAATATTCCACAATATAACGGGGATTTCTAAAGGCTGAGGCTGCTTTCCAAAATGCACACATGACTCTGTGAATTTCAGGAGGAGCCGCATGCTTTAAAATCTATGGAAGGAATTAAAAGCGCAGAGGCATATGGGTGGAACAGGGCTTAAAATACAATCTTTTCTCCACCGGTATTCAAAGATGTTTCTTCTGGTCACCGCATGACCATAACCATTAAAGTTGATCCTCAGTCTAGCTTGAAAAGTTGCTACTTTAAAGTGAGCAGAAGTAACAGAGCAAATCTTCATCTGACCTTTAATAACGTAGCCTGCAGTTATATCACAGAGAATACTAATTTCGACCGGGGAGCGGGGTGGAGCAGAGAATCCCTTTCAGGCTAACGAAAAAGTCAATCAGCTCGTGGTATTTTCATTAGGATATGTACTATTGCATGAAAACACAGAGTACAAAGAAAGAGCAAAATAAGTGTTCCTGTCAAGCTCTCCTTCCTGGACTTATAATGCCATGGATCCGAGGAAGGCAGGAGGCAGCAGCGGTCAAAGATTGAGGAGAAGGAAATAAATTGGCATCAAATTGCATGTCTGGAGGGCAGTTGGGATTGGGTGGTTTTGACCTGGTCTGAGCCTAGAGTGGGTAACACAATATATAGGAATGTGTGAAGCTGCCATCTTGAGGGAGCTACATGTGTACAAATCAGCCTTAAAATTTGAGGTCAAGTTGCAGTCCAAAGCCATTGAGCCATATCACAGCTCTGTGGTGGGAGTACAATGTTTGCCCTTTTCAGCTTAACAGCTTGGGCTTAACCCCAGACACTTCTGCAGAAATGCATGTTTTCGTTCACTCGAACCAGTTTTCAGTTGGGGTGGGTCTACTCTTCTCCAGGGGCATAAATTCGTTTACGCCGTAAAATGTAATGTAATGTATAGAAGCGTTCTTATTATTATTTAAATATGTTTGTGCAAACAGCACATTTGCGTTCAGGGTCTTGATTTCCCTACTACAACTGCTAACACTGGATGGACTCTTCTAGAAATCTCAATACTGATCCTATTTGCACCGATTCCCCCCCGCCCCCACCCTGATTCTTCTTGTATTCCTTGATCTTGATGGTTCTACTAAAATACAAACCATCCTCACACTTTATAAGCATCATTATATGTATATTAGATGCACATAACATGCATATACACCCCAAGTTTCCATAAGTAACTAGTGCATAAACACATACGTACATACAATGAATGAGTCCCATCAGGGAAAAAGGTGGGGTATAAATAAATAAAATGATGATGATGATGATGATGATAGTAATACATAATAATGCAACTCTATAAAATACTTAGAAATTGAATACTTCTAGAACTATACTGGAGAAACAGAATATCATATGGGGCTTGACTTCCTAATATATACCATACTTGCATGTATGTATTTTTGTGTATAATTTTGCAAATAGTCAGGTTTTTTTCTTTAAAAAAACCAAATGCAAGAGGAAAACTTGATAATATTGGAACCACCAAAGCCCATTCAAAATGGATCTTTCTTCCATCCTTATTACTAACATACAAACAAGGTACACATAACTTTACTGGGCAACATAATCAAAGGGCCCGGGGTACTTACAGTGTAAATTTAGATCGGGGCAGGGAAGAGAGAGAGAGAAAGAAAAGGAGACCATCAAGGAAGTGGAAGGAGAAAGGGAAAAGGGTAACAAAGAACGAATCTAAGAAATGTTGTTTCTTTCAGACACTGAATTTCTCTCCGTGTTGTTCAAGATCACATAAGATGACGGTACCATCCATTTCTAAGTTCAGAATACGATACTCAGGCATCCGAACAACATGACCGGTCAACTGTACTGTGAAGAAGAACACGTGCGAACAAAATCTGTTGCCTTCATGGGGTGACCAACTGGGTTCCTGCTCCCCTGGCTGCTAGTGAACAAACGGCAGATAATGATTTGACTCCTCTCATAGAATCATAGAGTTGGAAGAGACCACAAGGGCCATCCAGTCCAACCCCCTGCCAAGCAGGAAACACCCTCAAAGCATTCCTGACAGGTGGCTGTCAAGCCTCTGCTTAAAGACCTCCAAAGAAGGAGACTCCACCACACTCCTTGGCAGCCAATTCCACTGTCGAACAGCTCTTACTGTCAGGAAGTTCTTTCTAATGTTTAGGTGGAATCTTCTTTCTTGTAGTTTGAATCCATTGCTCCGTGTCCTCTTCTCAGGAGCAGCAGAAAACAACCTTTCTCCCTCCTCTATATGACATCCTTTTATATATTTGAACATGGCTATCATACCACCCCTTAACCTTCTCTTCTCCAGGCTAAACATACCCAGCTCCCTAAGCCGTTCCTCATAAGGCATCGTTTCCAGGCCTTTGACCATTTTGGTTGCCCTCATCTGGACACGTTCCAGCTTGTCAGTATCCTTCTTGAACTGTGGTGCCCAGAATTGGACACAGTATTCCAGGTGAGGTACAGTGGTACTATTACTTCCCTTGATCTAGATGCTATACTCCTATTGATGCAGCCCAGAATTGCATCTCATCCTGTTACGTTCAGTTGCTGGTCCCTTTTATATATATAAAAAAAGATGCAGGAGTCCAGTCCGTCGCAAGCAGAGAGGGGTTTTATAGCTTATGCAAAACAAGGTAACTAACCTCTACCCGATGCTTCCTGAACAAGGTTCCCCAGAGAGATCTGTGCTCTTTACCATTGATTTGTGATGCTGATATATGCCCTGGGAGCACATATAATCATTTCTTTTCTCCTTCTCCCCCAATTGTTTTTGTTTTCAAACAACATTTGAAAGGGCAGGAGCCAGAGCGCCTGTCCCCCGGAGTATTAATAGGCGAGTGGCACCTTCTGGCTTTAGCTCAGCCACCTGCTAAGAAGGATAATGTAATGGAAGAGGAAGCAATAGGCTGAGAATTACCTGTGGAGGCAGATGACAGTTAAAAGTAATTGTGGTTTACATGCCACAGAGCAGCAATTGGTAGACTCCTTGCCACAGGTCCAAAGTGAAACGCAAACACACACACACACACACACACACACACACACACACACCGTAATTCCAGAGACACTTTCTCTTTAAAAAGCAATTCCAGGTGTCAGCCCAGTGACACCCTAATAGCCTGCAAGCCTACAGACACTGACCTGGGACTGAGAAGGGGTGGGAGAGAAATTCAATTCAGTTTGCATTCAAATACCTGTATGTGAAATTTGCACTTTCCACAATGATATGGGAACTGAAACCAGATTCCCCACTTTTATGATATTTATTATTATTATTATTATTATTATTATTATTATTATTAAAATCACATATACACTCCCAGTTTGATGTCATCTGCAAATCTGACGAGCATCCCCTCAGTTCGAAAGGGTGAGATATACACTGAGGAAAGAAATAATGAATAAAGCGATAATTGTCCAAGCCAGCCCGATATGGGACATGTTAAAGTATTTTCCCTTGAGACATTAAGCTTTCATGCAAAAACATGACCTCGTTCAAAGTACAGTTCTATGCATGTCTACTCTTGAGCTTAATGGGACTTACTCCCAGGTAAACGTATATGGGATTACAGTCATACCTGTACACACCTGTATTTCCTGCCCCTAATATGACAGAAGATAGGATTCCTAGAAATAATTCCCCCCCAAAAAAAACCAATTAAAAGTCAGATACATTTCATACATACAGTATCCTTGTTTCTTAAAATTTATTTAAAAATTAGATTTCCATTGTGTTCTCAAGAGAGACATGCCTGCAAAAGGCACACACACACATCCCTGTTAGAATGCAGATTGAAAACACAGAAAACAATAAAAAGCACGAGGGAATAAGGGAATATTTTTTCCAAGTTGGCTTAATTTGAGGATCTGTCAAAGTTCTTTTAGTTGCTGGCCTGTTCATGAGGAATACAAATAAGGTGTCTTACATGAAGCATTTAAAATGGTAATTTCAAAGATGCAAGCTGGTGTGTTTCAAAAATTAAAAGAACAATTTATATTACATTGAAGATCAACATGAAATGCCAGCTGATTAAGATTCAGTGACTCCAAATAAATCTCTCTCTCTCTCTCCCTCTCTCTCTCCCTCTCTCTCTCTCTCTCTGTGTGTGTGTGTGTGTGTGTGTGTGTGTGTTGCTTGTGATATGCTTAATGTTAGTCTAGGTAACCCTTTCTTCTGCAAAGAAATCCTTGGCAATGCCAAGCAGACTTTTAAATATTTATTAAATGATGTATTCTGGATTTTTCTTGAATTAGAAAAACAACCCAGTTTGTCATAAAGCTAAAGCATTGCCAACTTTCCTTGAGAGGTGTGACCGCTTAAACGGTGAACTAGCATTTCCTTGCGGCGACATACGCTCTTCAGGGGATACTAAGTTTTTTCTGATAGGCCTGTGGAATGCAAGCGCCCAAAACACCAATCTTTTATGAGAAGTGGTTCAGGACTTTCTAATGAAGTATGGCTGGGCACCAATTCTATGGGAAAGACCCATCTCACTTTCCTCACTCAGAGTGGCACCAGTGAGAGCTTTCCTCCCAGTGCTACTTGGAAATGGGAGGGCGCATTATCCGGATTGGGACGGCAGCAGGGGGCAAAGTCCTTCTCCTCTTCTTCAGAGTCCTGATCTAGACTGGTGCCCCTACACCTGCAATTTCATCTGCATATATGAACTGACCTCTCCCATTGCTCGCTCCCAGCTCCTGCCAACCTAGCAGTTTGAAAGCACGCCAGTGCAAGTAGATAAATAAGTACTGCTGCGGCAGGAAGGTAAATGACGTTTCCATGCACTCTGGTTTCCGTCACGTTGTCCCGTTGCGCCAGAAGCGGTTTAGTCATGCTGGCCACATGACCCGGAAAGCTGTCTTCGGACAAACGCCGGCTCCCTCGGCCTGAAAGCGAGATGAGCGCCGCAACCCCATAGTTGCCTTTGACTGGACTTAACCATCCAGGGGTCCTTTACCTTTACCATTTACTATCAGGTGTGTACAGTATTGCAGCCTCGCAAACCTTCAAAATCTGATTATTCACACATGAACGCAAAACATTTGTTTTCTACCTTTTGCATCTTTTTGAAAATCAATTGTACTCTATTTAGAAACTTATTCCTGATTTTGAAATAACTGCATTTTCTTTGAAACCAAATAAAATCCTCATTGTACAAGGATTTGAGAATAGAATCCATGAACTCATCAAGTATAGAAACCCTAACATAGCTAAAAGGTTATCTCAATACTAAAGCCCAATTAGATATAATGAAAATCTATTCCCATTCAACTAATTTCTGTCCTTTCCAAACATAACCTCTTCCTCAATAAATTTCAAGTAAGAATACCTTTAATAATAACCTAGCCAATCTCACCGACTTGATAAGCAAACGCTGAGAGGTTTGCAACCTCAAAGAAATATTCCTTTCAAAAGCAAATTAAGTGTACCATTTCTGGAGACTCATACATCTGTGTACTTGGCAGCCTGCAACTTCCCATCACAAAACTAACATCAGACTATGTCAAACAGTTATAAACACTGTCAGCAACAAAAGCATTTACATAGATTGATTTCATACGTTTTTGTCCAAAGTCATTTTCTCTAGAGATTCCAATTAATATAGACAGATGGTTTAAATCTCTGACAGAGAGGTGAAAAATACAACCCATGGATTATCAATGGCATTTCAAGTACAATTTGAGAGTTACAGCTCAAAACAGTCAACCTGCAGCCTTGGAGTCATTCTGGACTCACAGCTGTCCATGGAGGCACAGGTTAATTCTGTATCCAGGGCAGCTGTCTACCAGCTCCATCTGGTACGCAGGCTGAGACCCTACCTGGGTCAGGGCCTTTTCAGTACTGGCCCCGACTTGGTGGAACACTCTGTCACAAGAGACCAGGACCTTGCGGGATCTGACATCTTTTTGCAGGGCCTGCAAGACGGAGCTGTTCCACCTGGCCTTTGGTTTGGACTCAGTCTGACCCTTATGTTTCCCTCCCCTTATGGTTTGATTTATGGGCTACTACTAAAATGAGGCTGCATTTTAAATTGTATTTTAACCCGTATTTTAATTAACTGTTTTTTCTTTTACGTTTTTATTGTAATTTTATTGGGGTTAGCTGCTCTGAGCCCGGTTCTGGCAGGGGAGGGCGGGGTATAAATAAAAATTAATTATTATTATTATTATTATTATTATTAGTAGTAGTAGTAGTAGTAGTAGTATCATTATTAATTATATCCTTGTGATGGTAGGTGATTGGGCTATGAACACTCAGTGTCCTCCCTGGCCAGGTGGTGATTTATCCCACTGCAACACTGGCTGTGTTGTGAGATCTCATCACATTTTTCATTCCCTCATTCCCAGCGCTACCTAATCCTTTCTGAAATAATGCAAGTGGAAAGGGCAAACTCCTGATTTATGGGAACGAGCTTTTTACCCAGTCAACACTGTACCCAGAAACCTGAGCAAAAGAGCCATCTTACGATGAACCAAAGAAACCCTTCTCTTTACAATGGGCATTGCTCCAACATCTCCATGTATATTTCCATGTATATTCCCGGATGGGAGACTTGGGGATCATTGGAAGTATAGTTCCCAAGACTCCTGACATCTGTGGCATGTCATGCATTCTGGGAACAACTGCGGCTATACTTCTCATGACTGCCCAGTATTCCAGCGACTGCTGCAAGCAGGTTCAGCAGCATCCAGGCCCTCTGTGGAATTCAGGGGGGAATAGAGCCTTCCCCATGATGTCCCAAGCTCTAGTAGTGGGAGAGCCAGTGTGGTGTAGTGGTTAAGAGTGATAGACTTGTAAACTGGTGAACCGGGTTCGCGTCTCCGCTCCTCCACATGCAGCTGCTGGGTGACCTTGGGCTAGTCACACTTCTCTGAAGTCTCTCAGCCCCACTCACCTCACAAAGTGTTTGTTGTGGGGGAGGAAGGGAAAGGAGAATGTGAGCCGCTTTGAGACTCCTTCGGGTAGTGATAAAGCGGGATATCAAATCCAAACTCCTCCTCCTCTTCTTCTTCTAGTAAGTTGCAAAAATGGTGGTTGTGAGGAAGGTTGCATTCACCATATGAATGCCACAGCAGGAACTGATATGGATTCATCTTGAATTTGGCTTGAGGTCTAAAATGAGAAGGATCTGGTGAGGCAACCTATCTAAAATATGGCATCCAATCTACCCATCTACCAGTGATGTAAAAAGTGTGTATGCTCTTGGAATTAAATATGTACCTTACAACTATATTTTGCATTGTTGACCTCCACATCTATGATTTCCTTTATACAAAACAAAACAAAACAACACACATGAGTATCAGTGCTGTTGTTGTTTGAGGTGAAAGAAGAAGAAGAAGAAGAAGAAGAAGAAGAAGAAGAGGAGGAGGAGGAGGAGGAGGAGGAAGAAGAAGAAGAAGAAGAAGAAGAAGAAGAAGAAGAAGAGGAGGAGTTTGGATTTGATATCCCGCTTTATCGCTACCTAAAGGAGTCTCAAAGCGGCTAACAATCTCCTTTCTCTTCCTCTCCCACAACAAACACTCTGTGAGGTGAGTGGGGCTGAGAGACTTCAGAGAAGTGTGACTAGCCCAAGGTCACCCAGCAGCTGCATCTGGAGGAGCGGAGACGCGAACCCGGTTCCCCAGATTACGAGTCCACCACTCTTAACCACTACACCACGCTGGCTCTCTCTCACGCTGGACATGATATCAACTCTTTATATATCATTTTATTTTCCTTGTCATAGAACACTTTTCACCTTTAACTTGCTCATCCCACGAAGCTGAGTTTTATTTACAGCACTGCCATGTGAGACTGCACGCGGAAGGGGCAGCCGTGTGTCTCGCTCAACATTATTAATGTATAGCCGTTATATTACAGAGCTGAGACGAGGATGCTATGGATATAATTTAAGCAGAATACACACAGCTGCTAAATGAGAACGTAAATTACATTCAGCGTTCATATTGGGGCTTGATACTATTACAACAAACAATATAAATTTCACACCCAGAGAAAACTGTCCGCGGTAATGAGACCAGCTCTTTGAACTGATACTGCTGCAAAGTGAAGCCACAGTAATTAAGGTATTGCTTGTGTGTGTGTGTATTTAAAAAAAAATACTTTTACAGCTTGGTGAACTGACACCAAAGCAGTTTTCTAGTTTCAATAATATTGCAACCAAACTCATATCAATTGAAATATGAATTCCAGCTTGACAGATAATATTCCCAATCACATTCTCTTCACCAGGGGTAGGGAAACAAAGGCCCAGGGGCCGGATGCGGCCCAATTGCCTTCTCTATCCAGCCCACGGACGGTCCGGGAATCAGCATGTTTTTACATGAGTAGAATGTGTCCTTTCATTTAAAATGCATCTCTGGGTTATTTGTGGGGCCTGCCTGGTGTTTTTACATGAGTAGAATGTGTCCTTTTATTTAAAATGTATCTCTGGGTTATTTGTGGGGAACAGGAATTCGTTCATCCCCCCCCCCCAAAAAAAAAATAGTCCAGCCCACCACATGGTCTGAGGGATGGTGGACCGGCCTACGGCTGAAAAAGGTTGCTGACCCCTGCTCTTGACCAAGGAGTCTGAGAGAAGATCACAGAAGCAGTGACATGGAAGTGTGCATTGTGTCTTGCAAATGGCTTCTTACTTACCTTGCCATTTATGACCCTATTCCAGCTTTGGTAATATCTGACTGCTAGTGACCCCAGAAAAGTATGCGCATCATCGGCTACATGGGAGCTAGATGAGCACCATGTGGAAGATCTGCTTGCTTGCACATCCAGATACCCATGGGCTTCTGCATTGGTAGTATAGCCAAAAGACTACCTGCCTCCAATGAGTTAAAGAAAATGTTTAAAAACACTTTTGCTGGCATATATCAGCGGCTGTGGAAATATTGGAAAGAATTTTGAAAAGCAATCGATGGAGGTGATCAGGGAAGCTCCGGCGTCCGAGGCATGGGAAGTCCATATATAAAAAAATTACTATAATAATTAGGCATAATTGGAATGTTTCTTTTAATTGGGAATTGTATAATTAATTTGGATTGTAATTTGAAATGTAATTGGAAATAATTTCAATGTGATTTGCTGTGATTTGTATTGGAAAATTCAATAAATAGATTGTGTGTGTGTGTATATGTATATATATATATATATATATATATATATATATATATATATAACACTTTTGTTAAAAAAAAACGGAAGCATTTTTACTGGGCATAGTGGGGCAGGAGATACCAAAAGGAGATAAAAAATTATTTATGTACGGAACAACTGCTGCAATAATTCTTTTAGCCCCCCAAATGGAAAAAAAAACCCCAAGAAATACCAACGAAAGAAGAGTGGCAGATGAAGGTGATGGACTTTGCAGAACTGGCGAAGCTGACAAGAAAAATCCGAAACCAGCGTGATCAAGTATTCCAAAAAGACTGGAGTAAATTTATACAATATCTGAAAGATCACTGTAAGCAATTGACAACACTAGCAGGGTTGTAAGAGGACTTGTAATGATGCTTGTTCGTACCTTTTCATATCTGTTGAAAATTGTGATATTCTGAACGAGTGAAACGTAAATTGCACAATGTATAAATGCTATGCTATAAAGACTAATTTTGAAAACTGAGAGGCGGGAGGGAGGGAAGTCGACAAGCTCTTAAGAGCAAATGAAGTAAATTGGATAATGAGGATGGGTTTAAATATTTTAAAATGGAAACTTAAACTAGGGTCTCCAGCTGGTTTTGGATTACATCATCCCTGACAACTGGTCTTGGCAGCCAGGGATGATGGGAGTTGTAGTCCAACAACAGCTGGATACCCAAGTTTGGGAAACTCTGCTCTAGGCACGGATTTCCCTTGCTGAAACACAACAAATCTGGAGGTAACACTTCAACGTGGTATGGGCAACGATGGTCGCAACTTCAGTGACATCTCAAATCTGCCCAGCCCCCTCCCATTTTCTTTAGAGAACAGCGTGATGAGCATGGCACTGTTAAATATTAAAATGTCCTCTGAAACAGGAATAACAAAATGAATATCAGCAGAATGGCATCACATTCCAAACAGGTTTCTTTCTTTCTAGTTCTTGTCCCTTGTGCTTCCCAGGGACTCTTTCACAGTAGCTGGGAAGCTTCAGAAATTATGTTCATTTCTTGTAATCAAAAGAGACAAGCCAATATACAAAAGACCTCCCTGGGTAGCACGAAATGAACAAGTGCTTTCAAATAATGGGAAGTAAGGAGAGAAGTGACTCTTTGTTTATAGCCTTGCTCCTCCTACAAACTTCCTTTAAAAAAATAATTTTTATTTGATTTTTTTTTATATATAAAAAAAATACAAACATACAATACTGAGATTACTCTGAATCTCCTGACTTCCCCCCATCCCTTCCATGGGTCCTATTGAAAATAATTACAACTGCATATCAATATTTATCCAAATATTTTTTCCTTCTGAATTGTCCATAGTTTCTGTTACTTTACAAGTGTGGTTAAAATCCTGCCAATGTTTTAACCTGCTTGCAGTGGTCTTGTATATAATTTATAAACTTTTCCCATTCATTTTTAAAGTTCTCGTCTTCTTGATTTCTGAGCTTCCCAGTTAATTTTGCCCTTTTGGCATAGTCCATCATCTTGATTTGCCATTCTTCTCTGGTTGGGGTTGACTCTTCCTTCCATCTCTGGGCCAGTAGTATCCGTGCGGCTGTTTTCGCATACATAAACCATCTTTTTTTTTTAGTAATAATTTTTATTAAATTTTTCAATTTTACATTTCAAAATAAACATTTTAGAAACTTTAAAATAACCAATGACTGCCCTTCTTCTCCTTCATGTTACATATCATTCCCGCATATTTTCCATGCAAATCAGTTTTCCACTTTTACAGCCATCAAAAATTATTCTATTTTACTTAATATATGCAGAGTTGAGTGTCAGCGTCTTTTGTGTAGGTTCTCTGTTGTTTGCTTGTGCTCTTTTAGTGGTGAGAGAGGTCAGGGTTGGTGTAGGGTGTGATTGTTCATTTGTGGTAGGCTGTGGTGATCTTTGGTTTCCTGTGTGAGAGGGGTGGGTGAGTGTTTTTGGTTAGGTTAGCCAAATTGATTTGTATGCTGCTGGTAGATTTCTGTCATTGTCTATTTGGGCTGTGTGTGTGATGAAGGGGAGCCATACCGGGATGAAGGTGTCTTCTTCTGTTTGTCCCCGTGTCAGTTTCAGCTTATTGGTTAGTTTTTCTAGAAGGGCTGTTTCCCATACTACTTGGTACCATTGGTCCATGTTTGCTCCTGACAGGTCTTTCCAGTGCCTGGTATAAACCATCTTTTCTGTCCCATTGGGATCTCGGTACCGCTCCTTCTACAAAGCATGTTCTCCTTCATGGAGAGCACGTGTTGCGGTGGGGGCCAACAAGTCACCCCTCTGGTGCTGGGCGGGAACGTTTAGATGGCCACTGCTGTGATTGGACCCAGGGTGTTGTTGGGGAGATTTGTATGTTGCAAATTGATGATGGACAGCCCAGCGTATATATAATGGTTGGTGTGCAACGTGATCTCCCTCTTGGCTGAGTGCTTCGGAGCACCCGCCCTCCCTCCCTATATTTTAGGCCTCTGTGTTGACCTTGCTATGCCTGTCATGGTGTCGTCTGCTGTTGGGGCAGGGGCCTGGTAGTAATTTTTCCATGTGGCTGATTGGCTGGTGCCACCTGGCTTTTACCTACTGCATAGCAAATAGTCACAACTTGTAAGGTTGGCGGTTAGGCATTGGTTATTATGTTGGTTGGAGGGGGGTATGGTTGACTGTGTATGCCCCTCCTATTGATACTGGTGTACGGGGAATTCCGTTAAAGGAATCCAGGGATTCGATATGCTTTTGTCCGAACCCCCTGGGAGCCTGTGGAGAGAGAGGAGGGTCAAATCATCCGGCTCCCTTTATCTCTCCAGAGTGTTTCCCCCTTACTGACGGTTGTCAGTTCTGTCCTCTGTGGGACAGATAGTCTTAATCAATGCCTAAGCAACCACTCACATTATTTGTATTTTAATAAAGCTGTGGCCAAAATCATGCCAAAAACCAAAACAAAATTCTGTCTGATGTTTGAGTTATTTGAGGGGTGGTTTGGGGACCTCGACACGCAAACTTCCAGGCACTCTAGCATCACAGTATTGCCATTTTCCCCCAGGCCAATGAAACTAATAAATAGCGTATTTTTCTGTGTATAAGACACCCCCATGTATAAGACACCCCCTATTTTGGGGGACTAAATTTAAAGAAAAAGTTCTTCTTTCACAGTGCTAGAAGTAGGGCTAATCCTGTGACCAGTTAATTTAGCATACACAAATCAAAGTTATTCTTTCCACAACTTAGGAATGCCTCGATGGCTACTCGCTTAGCTTGCCTTTAAAACAGATTTAGATAAATTAATGGCTGACACTGAATTATAGTCAATATTAAAATTATGTTTCTGACACTTGTATTTTTTATGGCAGAAAAGGAGAGCAAATAAAATACTTATTTCGCAAATTATTGGCCTGGCTTTGCAATAAGATATTTATCTTGCTGGTAAAATCAGTACAGACTTTTTGCATCTTACCATGTAAACCTCTCATGGGTTCCCATGTTGACCTCTCCCCTGAATTTAATAAATGGCTGTTGATGTTCATTATTACTCCCTGGAAGGAGAAAAAGTTCAGAAAGGTTAGGTATATATATATATGCCTGAGGTAACATCATAACTGAGTTAACAATGCACAGAACCCATTAATAACTGTGGTGTCTGGGCTCTTTAAGGAGTTTTATTCCTTCCCCAGCCAGCCCTTTGACCAACTAATTTATGCAAGAAATCAATAAAGATATATTCCTATTATCCGACACTTTCCAATGGATTGCCATAAATTAATTAAAACCCAGGTAGAATAAGTTTGGACATTGACAGGAAGGTCACTTTGAAAGCCACTATTGACTACAAATAAAAAGTCATTTTGAAGTAGGTTATTGACAAAATAAACCAGGGGAAATGTTAATATTGCACAAATTAGGGGGGGGGGAGCTAGTGCCTGCAACAGAATAAGAGAGGACAGGTGGCATTGTTGCCGCTGCTACAATTATCTCGACCTACTATTATTAATCATATAATAATAACAAACTTCTACCATGCTCTTCCATTCAGAAGACTATTCAGAGCAGCTTAGAAAAGAAACAGAAACACAATCCACAATTTTAGAAGCACAAATAAACATAAGAATCACAAAAAGCAGCAGTCAAACCAGTGTGGCATAGTGGGTAGAGTTTGGGGCTAGGACCTTGGAGACCAGAGTTCAAATCTCCGCTCAGCCATGAAGCTCACTGGGTGACCTTGGGCCAGTCAACATCTAGCCCAAACATTTATGTGCTGAGAATCACTCAGTTAACGTAAAAACATGCAGCCTTTTCTCTTCATTGATATGGATTTAAATGGAGGTTTAGACCACATTCTGGTCCATTGGTTGGGGGTTGATTTCATATCGACCCATCTGTCGAGAGCCAGTGTGGTGTAGTGGTTAAGAGCGGTAGACTCGTAATCTGGTGAATAGGGTTCGCGTCTCCACTCCTCCACATGCAGCTGCTGGGTGGCCTTGGGCTAGTCACACTTCTTTGAAGTCTCTCAGCCCCACTCACCTCACAGAGTGTTTGTTGTGGGGGAGGAAGGGAAAGGAGAATGTGAGCCGCTTTGAGACTCCTTCGGGTAGTGATAAAGCGGGATATCAAATCCAAACTCCTCTTCTTCTCCCCATCCCACCCACCCCTTCCCCCTTTTCTTCCTAATGTCTCAACAAACGAAACTGATTTGTAAAAATGTCACATGGAAAAAATACAAAAGAGACATTACACATACCTTTGTAAACCAAGAAAATCTTTAATAAAAAAACAAAACAAAACAAAAACATGCAGCCTTTAAACAATACAGGGTTGTATCTGGTTAGGTAAAGGTAAAGGTACGCCTGACCATTAGGTCCAGTCGTGGACGACTCTGGGGTTGTGGTGCTCATCTCGCTCTATAGGCCAAGGGACCCGGCGTTTGTCCGTAGACAGCTTCCAGGCCATGTGGCCAGCATGACTAAGCCACTTCTGGTGAACCAGAGCAGTGCACAGAAACACCGCTGGAGTGGTACCTATTTATCTACTTGCACTTTGAAGTGCTTTCGAACTGCTAGGTGGGCAGGAGCTGGGACCAAGCAACGGGAGCTCACTCCGTCGTGTGAGTTAGATCATCAAGGAGCCTCCAACTGGGGCATACAGTATGGTGGCTTTGGCAATTGTGTTCCTATTGGCTACACTGCTGAGCCCTGAAAGACCAGCCAATGCTGCAGAATTCAATGTACCTTGTATAATATGCATTGCTGAATATTATTTCCGCTCCACAATTGTACTGCTTCCATCTTGCATGAGGTTGCTGGGTTTTTCTTCCCAGGCAGGGTATAATGTCTTCGCTGCACTGCGAATCCTAATTAACACTTTGGTTCATAATTCCTTTATTTATCTCTCAATTCTATAGCAACACATGTTTGAGATTAAACGATGTCGTCAAATAGCAATGCCAATGGTTGATGGCTTTTAATATTGTGGCACATCGCAAAGGCATAAATAAAGCACAAGTGATATTACCTATTCTTAACTCGGTAGTAATTATTTCAATAAAGGAGAATTCATGCTGTCAAGTATCAATAAGGGCCCTTGATAGCAGCTCATAACTGTTTTCTGGTAATCAAAAAGCTTCATATTGGGCTTTGGATGGAAGCCTTAGGAGCAGCATCTGCAACAATAGCTCAGAATGTAAATTATGACATCTTTTGATGTGCAGCCATATATAATTATAATTTTTATTTTTATTTTTTTACTTTCAAAAAAGAAGCAGCTCAGATTCAGTGGGAAATCCTGTCAGCGTTCTGACAAACAACAGTGATGTAATTGCAGAGGTTGCTCAGGAGAAACTAGCTACCTCAGCTCCAGGGGCCTTCAACCAACATTGGATTCAGAACACTGAAAAATACACGGAGTAGAGCATCTGCTTTGCAGGCAGAAGGTCTCAGATTCAATCCTCAGCATCTCCAGGTAGGGTTGTGACAAACCCCGTCTGAAATCCTGTCCATGTAGACAATATTGAGGTAGATGGACTAATGGAAACACTCAGTATAAGGCAGCTTAAAGTGTTCAATGACCAGTCATATAATAATAATAATAATAATAATAATAATAATAATAATAATAATAATAATAATAATTTATTTCTACCCCGCCCATCTGGCTGGGTTTCCCCAGCCACTAGGGAGCTGGGTATGTTTAGCCTGGAGAAGAGAAGGTTAAGGGGTGATATGATAGCCATGTTCAAATATATAAAAGGATGTCATATAGAGGAGGGAGAAAAGTTGTTTTCTGCTGCTCCTGAGAAGAGGACACGGAGCAATGGATTCAAACTACAAGAAAGAAGATTCCACCTAAACATTAGAAAGAACTTCCTGACAGTAAGAGCTGTTCAATGGTGGAATTTGCTGCCAAGGAGTGTGGTGGAGTCTCCTTCTTTGGAGGTCTTTAAGCAGAGGCTTGACAGACACCTGTCAGGAATGCTTTGATGGTGTTTCCTGCTTGGCAGGGGGTTGGACTGGATGGCCCTTGGGGTCTCTTCCAACTCTATGATTCTATGATTCTATGTGCTGCTCCCAAAAGAATATTAAAAACACAACAAAACACCAAACATTTCCGACACAGGAAACCTTCGGATCAGTTAGGCCACAAAGGAGATTCGCAAACCATCACCAAGCTCACACCAACCCCTCTTTCCAAGTCTCAGCAATATAGCATACTTGCCCAGTTTCGGTACCAAATCATTTTGCTGATGCAAGGCTACCATTGGCACAACATTATGTTTTTAATGGAGTAGTTTGTCATTTACACCCATGGGGGATAGAGTATTTCGTATAATCAGGTCCTCATTATTCACAGTTGCACTCTTCTGTATGCAGGGCCACAGAGAAGAGATTTTTCTGTGATTTCCTACATTCTGGCTAGTGTGCAGTGATACTGTAGGTAACATTATAAGCTTTATCAAACTACCGCTCTTTTCATAGGAATCAGCAGTTCCCAACGTTGATTGAATTTCATACTGATTGCATAAAACATTTAAGAAGCCCAATTAAAGGGGTCAACAGTGCAAGGCTGCTAGGACCATATCCATCATGTTGTCACAAGGCCTTCTATCTAAATGACAGCTATGTTTATCCTTGTTCTAAAGGAGATGTGATTAAAATTTTCTTATGAAGAACAGTATCATTTGTAAAAGGATAAACCGATTAATCTGCTCCACTCAAAGCAAGTGAGCAAGAGCAGCTGAAGAAATGTGGAACACCCAAAGCATCGTCCCCCAAAGGCAAACAAAGGTCAAAATGGGACAGTACGAATAAAAATAAGGTGACCCTTGCAAATGAGATATAATTGATGCTTAGGAGAACACTGCTAGGCTCAACTTTGCTCACCATGCTCAATTAAATGTGTTTCCAAGTAAGCATGCACAGGACTGTACAGTGGTACCGCCTCCTCAGCCTAAACCTTCCAGAGAAGAGGAGGACAGTATAGATTTAGAACAGCGGTTTGTAGAAGGGCTGCAGAGGGGAGAAGCTGGGAAATATTGGGAGAGGAGCAGCAGGAAGAAGAAGCAACAGGGGAGAGACAGCTGACAGACTCAGTGTCTCTTGAAAGCATTCCTGACTCCGCCTCCCAGGACCCGGCGTGCATTGAGAGTAGTAGAACAGAAAGCTCAGAGTCAGAAAGCACAGATCAGTCGGCACAGGGATGATGTAGGATAGGAGAGATGGAGAGGGTGGGGCTTTACTAGGAGCAACGCCATTAACCCGAGAGGCAATGTTTCTAAGCCGCTCTCTGTGAACATTGAATAAAATACACTGGTAAGAACTTCTTGTCTATCTATTACTGGCAGCCTGCCGGGGGATGGGGCGGGGATCGGATTCCCTGAAGCCTGGCACTTGCTCACCTCCTCCCTCTCCAGGCTTGTCTTCCAGTTCTTCCCACACTACTAGCAGTTGTTTCTTTCTGTTTTCCAATGTATTTCTCATCAATCAAAAAAACTCAGTGTGTCGGGAGCAAATTTTTATTCTGAAAGCATAGTCCAGGAGAAAAAGTTTGAGAACCACTATTTTAGAATGATATTTGTGTAGCGCAGGGGTCAGCACACTTTTTCAGCAGGGGGCCGGTCCACTGTCCCTCAGACCTTGTGGGGGGCCGGACTATATTTTGAAGAAGAAGAAGAAGAAGAAGGAATTCCTATGCCCCACAAATAACCCAGAGATGCATTTCAAATAAAAGGACACAATCTACTCACGTGAAAACACGCTGATTCCCGGACAATCAGCGGGCAGGATTAAGAAGGCGATTGGGCTGGATCAGGCCCCCGGACCTTAGTTTGCCTACCCATGGTGTAGCGTGATCCTAAACACATTTACTTGGAAAGTAAAACCACTGTGTTGCAGGGAGAGGAGTAATTCCTAGCAAATGGGTGGAGGATTGGAGTCTTAGGGTGTATATCCCAAAGACATACTGCTTTAGGCAAGCATTTCCCCAAACTTGACTTGTGATTTTAAACTCTTTTCATTGTTTGTTAAATAAATATATACAATAAAACAAACAATTAAAAAGCATAGCTATCAAAATAGATTAAAATAGCTACATGGCAGTACATCCAATGTTAATTAAATGTTTTAATATTTTTTCTGTCTTTTAATTATGCATTGAATTCATAGTTGCAAACCGCTTAGAAGCCATTTTGGTGTAGAAGCGGTATAGAAATAAAAATAAATAAATACCAGTGATGAGGAA
The DNA here is from genome assembly GCA_034641385.1 of Darevskia mixta. Lineage (NCBI taxonomy): Eukaryota > Metazoa > Chordata > Lepidosauria > Squamata > Lacertidae > Darevskia > Darevskia mixta. Next base: position 20,852,120 of record JAWWNH010000017.1, read on the forward strand.
CCACTGAATGCCACCACAACTCCCACCTGTTGCCAACTCCAGTTATAATGGCCAAAGGTCAGGGATTATGGGAGATCACAGTCTAGATTTTGACGAGACAAGTGAGTCCCCCCAAAAAAGTGGGGAGAAAGGTGAGGGTAATGGGATGAATCATATGCACAAATACTTAAGCTTTGGTTCTAAGTTACATGCACATATAAATAATATTACTCTTTTCCATTATTGCTAATGTGAGAAACTGCCCTCTCACAAATCTTGCCTGCGCAGTTCTGACACTTGTTTATAATTCTTTATTCATCTGCAGCCAGCGCCCCAATCCGTGCTGTGGATACTACCGTTTTGCACCTGTGTGTTAGAAATCTCTTCTTCTCCAACCCATGCAGATGAGCAGAGGAGCATAGGGTTGAGGCAATATTTAATATGCTCTCTATTGCTCTTCTGAGGCCTAATTTGAGTTTTATTAAATATTGCATTGTCTGCTCTGCTTGTCTTACTGGGTCTGGTAAGGCATTGGGGGCCTTTAACAGCCCGCGGGGTCTAATGAAATGAATTAAGTGCCCTGGCATGATAAACTAATACAGTTCATTCAGAGGAGTTTAGTTCTGCTGTTCGGCCAGAGAAGCACTCAGCTCATAGAACTCATGGAGTTCTGCTGCAGACCATAGACTTCAGAGCTAAAAGATTCTATATGTGCAGCATGTCTCCTGTTTATGGAATGGGCTTTTGCCAGAAGAATGCTTTTTGAACAAAGTCTGGCTTTTCAGCCGGGATTTGGATGGATCTGACAGTTCTTCCAGCTAGTGTTTTCTGAAACTCAGGTGCGGTTTTGAGGGAACAACACTGTGATGGCCTGGGATTCAGACTCAGATGCTGAACCTGAGGGATCCCAGCCTGCACAGGATTCCCTGCCTCCAGAACCAGCAGAGCCGGGGCTAGGGCCTGAGTCTGATGGGTCCTCACCTGTGCTGGGTCCTCAGGTGCAGGCATCGGCTGAGTCTGCTCTGGCTCCTGCTGGGATGGAGGACCCATTGCCTGCAGGTGCTCCACTCCCAGCCCTGTCAGGGGAAGCTGAGGTTGCCTCTGGGTCCGGTAACCCTCCAGCCTCTCCTGAGCTGCAGAGGCTCAGGGCAGAGAGGCGAAGGGAACTAAGGAGGAGTGCTCGCCTCCAGGCCAGAAGGAGAGGCGAGTCACCAGAGGATCGGAGCCGCCATATGCCTCGGGGCAGATAAAAGCTGGCCAGCCCCAGCCCAAGTTGCAGGAGCAACATTGTTGCTGACCAGTTCCTGCCAGTGTTCCTGCTTGAAACCTGTCCTGCTTTCCTGCCTGAGCTCCTGACCCGCCCTGGTTCCCTGCTTGCCTACCTGTTCCTGACTTTGCCTGACTCCCTGCCCTGCACCCAGCTTCAGTGACTACGGACGGCCTTTACGTTGCACCTCTGACCATGGACCGGACTTGGACCTCGCCTTTCAGGTAACCCACAGGACCAGCACAAACACAAACTGCTCTTCGGGAAACTGATGCAGAGCTTAGTGGATATGCAACCTGCTGTAGGAGTGCCTCTTTGCTTCCACTATGGTCTGTTTGTGTGTTCATAAAGAAAGGGAAAACGACAAACCAGAAGTCTCCACTGTTCTATCATTCAAAGGAAACTAAGTTTTGCGTGTGTAGACCTTTTAACCTTCCCCTTAAATAAATTCAGACAAGACTCAAATTTTGGTTTGGTTTTTGGCAGAATTTAGGCCACAGCTTTATTGATTACATCAAGTGAGTGGTTGCATAGGCTCTGGTTCGACTAGCTCCCTGCACCGTGGCAGGTAGCGCTGACCCAGGGCAAAAGCATAGGTCAGCCTAGGGTGAACACCTGGAACAGCGGAAAGGTGGGATGGCCATCTGTCATGGATACTTTCATTGAGATTCTTGCATTGCAGGGGGTTGGGCTAAATGACCCTTGAGAGTCCCTTCCAACTCTGTGATTCTAGGAATAATTAAAGGTGAGATTGTGAAGTGATGACCATGACTATTTTCACTGATCCTGAAAACTGAAGATCACATAGCGATTTTGCAAATGTCTTGTGAGCCCCATCGTGTTATTTATCCTCCATAACACTCGTTTTTATTCGTTTTTATTTAATACCTCATTAATATAAAAGAAACACTTCTTGAGTCCCCAGTGTTGAAAGAAATGTACCAGTTGTTAATGACTGAACAAGGTATCTTTTTAATGTGCGAGGATAAATTAGCAGCATAAATACTGTAGGTCATGGGAGGTGGAAAGCTGTTCCGTATTTATCCTTTTCGGGAAACATATGGGGATCTTTTCAGATCCTTCATTTCATTTAAATATAAAATCACACGCCATATTCCAAGGTTAGCAATAAGCAGAACTGGTGACTGTGTTCACAGTGCTGGCCTCACCTCCAGACAGTAAGCATTAAAGAGCACCAAATTATCAATTATTTTGTTTATTCTTATATTTTACCACCTTGTGGGGAGGGAGAGAGCATCGACTGTCTTTTCTGCCCCAGGCACCAAACTTTCATTGGCTGTCTCTTGCATGGCTAAACCTTGAAATGATGGCATTATGAAAACCTGACATTTAACATTGCATCACTTCCATGAAGGGCCTTGACGCAAAAGAACCCATCCGTAGGATTTAACATCTTCCACTGGAAAAAATAAAGCAATCCTGGGTTACCAAATGTTTCTTATTTTAAGGCAGATGTGAACTTCACCCCTTGATCCCAAGCAAATGTGCAACAAGCGATGAGGCATGAAGCTTACATTGATGAGCAGCTTACAAAACATCAAGCAACAAGCTATGAAATACAATGTAAAATCCTATGTCCATAAACTAAATATTTGTATTACACTAGCCCTGGACACACGGACCCAGGTGGCGCTGTGGGTTAAACCACTGAGCCTAGAGCTTGCTGATCAGAAGGTCGGTGGTTCGAATCCCTGCGACGGGGTGAGATCCCGTTGCTCGGTCCCAGCTCCTGCCCACCTAGCAGTTTGAAAGCACATCAAAGTGCAAGTAGATAAATAGGAACTGCTCTGGCGGGAAGGTAAACGGCGTTTCCGTGCGCTGCTCTGGTTCGCCAGAAGCGGCTTTGTCATGCTGGCCACATGACCCGGAAGCTGTACGCCGGCTCTCGGCCAATAAAGCGAGATGAGCGCCGCAACCCCAGAGTCGGACACGACTGGACCAAATGGTCAGGGGTCCCTTTACCTTAGCCCTGGACACAGCTCAGTAGGTATAGCAGGAGACCAAGAGAAGTCAGCCCCTTTTCCACAGTCTTTCTTTGCTTGGTAGCGATCCGGATTGATAGGCTAGAGGGGGAAGGCAGGGCCACTGGTCAGTTCCAGCAACATCCTCAGCTATGTGAGATGAGCTAGAGGAACTCTTCTGTGTTGTTTGCCTTCTGTAATTAAAAGCTACAGTGGCACCTCAAGTTACAAACGCCTCAGGTTACAAACGCTTCAGGTTACAAACTCTGCTACCCTGGAAGAGTTACCTCGAGTTGAGAACTTTGCCCCAGGATGAGAAGGGAAATTGTGTGCCGGCGGTGCAGCGGCAGCAAGAGGCCCCATGAGCGAAAGCGCGGCTCTAGTTAAGAACAGTTTCAGGTTAAGAACGGACCTCCGGAATGAATTAAGTTCGTAACTAGAGGTACCACTGTATTTGCAGTCTGTGTCACAAGTACTGTCCTGAGCTCGCCTGACAGCTCCTTGACAACTGGGGAGGCATCTAATATTGCGAAGGGCTGCCAAAAAAAAAGGGTTGCACGTTGGACCACCCTATCCTAGAAGGTGGAAGAAGCAACAAGGGCATCATTGTTGCCAGTGCCAGTGTGGTGTAGTGGTTAAGAGCGGTGGACTCGTAATCTGGGGAACCGGGTTCGCGTCTCCGCTCCTCCTCATGCACCTTGGGCTAGTCACACTTCTCTGAAGTCTCTCAGCCCCACTCACCTCACAGAGTGTTTGTTGTGGGGGAGGAAGGGAAAGGAGAATGTGAGCCGCTTTGAGACTCCTTCGGGTAGTGATAAAGCGGGATATCAAATCCAAACTCTTCTTCTTCTTCATTTGTCTTGGATATGGTCCTCACATTTGGCACGCCGCCTGCCCGTGATTCCCAAGCCTACCCCGAGCTGTTGGGGAAAGGGGGGAGCTGCGCCGCTTTGCCAGTGGCATTACCCCCTTCCCCCCTCGTTTTGACAACTTGGGAGAGGCTTGGGAGTTGCAGGCAGGCGGCGCGCCAAATGTCCGTCATTGGTGTCTCGCTCAGCCTCCATGGGTGGTTCGCTCTGCCCCTGGCTGCAGGGCACGTGCACCGCTCCTTGCACCCGAGTGGCTATCCCATGCCTGGGAGGGCACCCTCCATGCCCCGACACCCTTGGGAGCATGCTCTGCCCCCCCCACTGCTACCGACTGAGCTATTCCAGCAGGCTTGTATAACAGTAGACTCAGAGACTGAGCTTCTTCTTTCTCTGCTATCTTTGGCCACAAAGACAATTGCAAATAATAATTATGTCCAGCCCACCCCTGCATCCTTGCGGAAACATCTAAGATCCACCGTAGCCCTTTGAAATGGCATCATGTCTGCATCATGACATTTGTTTTAAGTGCAATACAGTACAGATAACGTCCCGTCCCGAAACCCTTATTTGCTGCCACAGTGGCTCATCTAGTACTGGGATGTCAGAGACCATTAATTTTCAATTTTAAGTTTGCTGTCCAAATGTCTCGCTAAAATCTACAACTTAACGGAACATTACCGCTGGTGGGTTTTATATAAGGAACATTATCCTATAGAGGATTACAGATGCAACAGTTGCCCCATTATAGCACAAACACACGGAGTGACTGTACATGCAAAAAGTTCAAAAATAATGAGTCAGGCATTGTGAGTGGGGAGGGGGATGGGGTCTGCCACTTAAGAATGGTGGAGAACATTTTAGGGAAAATATGCACAGTGGCCTTTTGCTAGGAGGTGCAGGCGACGGAAAAATTGGCTCTGGAATGCTTACGAGGGAAGACTGTTCAGAAATGGTAGCGATTTCAGACTATAGCTGGTAGGTTGCTTACTGGGACCAGACATTATTATTATTATTATTATTATTATTATTATTATATGTTATTGGAAGATTTCAAATTATAAAGAAATAAAGTGATACAGAGAAAATGAGAAAATAAAAATGAGAAAAGAACAAAAAATGTGTAAAAAGAAGCATTATACAAAAATGCAATGCAATATACTCCCATACATTCTTATATAAATATATATGATGTTATTATCCTAATACATATGTAGATATTAATAGCCTACTGCATTTTGTATAAACTCATTCTAAATGCCATATTTATCCAAGCAATGATTCTTCCAACATCAGCTTCGTTGGACTGGTTCAGATGCCTGATTATCGTCTTCCAAAGCAACTACTCAGGCAAATCTTTAAAAAATGTAGTATAAGCACAGATAACTGGGAAGCACTGGCCTGCGAGCGCTCCAGCTGGAGAACAGCCTTTACCCAAGGTGTCATGGGCTTTGAAGTCGCTCAAACTCAGGACAAAAGGGAGAAACATGCTAAGAGGAAGGCACGCTTGGCAAATCCACACCGTGATCAACTCCCACCCAGAAACCAATGTCCCCACTGTGGAAGGATGTGTGGATCCAGAATTGGCCTCCACAGTCACTTACGGGCTCACTGTTAAGACCTTGGCCCTGCAGGGACTTCATCCGTTAGGTATTTGCTACGAAAACTTCATAGAAACCTCTTCCAGAGAGACAATGGAATGCCACATGGATATCTTGTGAACACCCCCGCTCCTCCCCCCCCCCAGCAAAAAGCTAAATACTAAGGCAGCGGTTGGAGGAAAGAACAAATATGCTTGTTAAAATGTTATTTATTTATTGAGTGTGACAAACCCTTCCTTTTGCATTTGGCACTCGCATTTTTTACGCGAAAGGTCATTTTCATTAACCTTCGATTCGCGCCACATGGCCTCATTGCCCAAAGGCATGTGGTTATTTACAATTTCCCTTCATCCTATGCAAAAGCTAAACAACCCTGAGTACGAGGCTAATATATGTTAAGTGCCCGAGGCACATTCCAATTAAGTATTAACGTGGGTTGGAAAATGTCCAAAACATTCAGCGAATATCATTTTCAATCATTTTCATTAAAATTAATAGCAAACGTTAAAAAGCAATATACCCAGAGAGTGGGAGAGTAGATCGAAACGGCCACCAGTGTTGCCGAGGCAAGGATTTTGAGATGCTGCCATCTCCTGTGGGCTTAGGAAGCTGGGAAATTAATGGGTGGAGATGATTGGAATTGCAAAGGCATATAGGACAATTGGACAGTGTTGGGTACTGGATGCCTCTCTGCTATATATCAATATCCTAATCTTTTTGGGATGGGTGATCACCTTCCTATTCACCTCAAAGTTGAACCAGCTGCTGAACAGGAGCTTCATCTATAAGATGGAGATTGTATCTTCCCCAGTAACTTTTGGTATAGTAAGAGGTCTTGTTGCAAGGCAGGGGTGGAATATTAAACTTCAAGTCATGCACATGATATGTTCCCACTGGCAATACTGCTTCCCTGCCTGGCCCAAATATTCATTATTTTAGAGCACATCAAAGGAACTTCCTGCAAATGCCATGCCACCAACCTTATAGCTTCATAAACCTTTAGCAATATGTGAGATGACAATATTAGAATTGTGCCTGTTAAAAATTTAATATGTGCTGGAGCTTACTTTAATATTTTTTACCATATGTACGACACTGTTTGTTCAAATAAATTATGTTACCGACTAAATGTTCAAATGCCATTACATTATCATTAAAGTCAACATTCTCAGCAATATGCATTTATGAAGGCAATGAGACTTAATATGAACTCTTAATAATGATGGAGATTGTTTTAGTGGCATACAGTCCATTAAAAAAGAAACACTTAGAAATGTCTAAAAGAGCTAGAGAAGGTTTTCTTTCCTCCCAATGTGCAAAAAAAAGGTTATCTTTCTTACCTGACAGTTCTGAATTTCTGTGGGATTTGTCTCATTTCGTCTCCGTCAGGTCAGGTCTTACATAGCAGCAAGTGAAAAGTCTTGTCCATTGGATGGGTTTCTTGTTGCAAACCACAGATATCTGGATAGCACAGATCATGTGGCTATTTCCCAAGCTAGCACTGCATTGCCATTGTGGGCCAATGGTACTGGTCTAGGAATCAAACCCCCAAATTTGAATTGCCCCAATTGTCACTATTTATATAGTGACCATTACATTATATAAATAGTTCTAAGTAGTCTGCATTCGGTCTCAGAAAGGGAAAGAACTCCCACCATACTTTAGAGCAAAACCCCTAATGGGAATCAAAACCAATTACCTACGCCTATTTTATCCATTTATTTCATATTGAAATGAGCCTGGTTGTGGAGTGGTGAAAAGGTAAAGGACCCTTGGATGGTTAAGTCCAGTCAAAGGCAACTATGGGGTTGCGGAGCTCATCTTGCTTTCAGGCCGAGGGAGCCGGTGTTTGTCCACAGACAGCTTTCCAAGTCATGTGACCAGCAGGACTAAACCGCTTCTGGTGCAACAGAACACCATGTTGGAAACCAGAGTGCATGGAAACGCCATTTACCTTCCCATCACAGCGGTACCTATTTATCTACTTGCACGGGTGTGCTTTTGAACTGCTAGGTTGGCAGGAGCTGAGACAGAGCAACAGGAGCTCACTCCATCACGGGGGTTTGAACCGCCAACCTTCTGATTGGCAAGCCCAAGAGGCTCACTTGTTTAGACCACAGCGTCATCCACGTGGAGTGGTATGAGATAGGAACATAGGAAACTGTCTAATACTGGGATATACTGGAGCATCTCACTCAGTATTGTCTACACCAGGGTTTTCTAACCTTGGGTCTCCAGCTGCTTTTGGACTACAATTTCCAACATCCCTGACCCCTGGTCCTGCTAGCTAGGGATTATGGGAGTTGTAGTCCAAAACCAGTGGGAGATCCCATAGTATATCAATGTTCAGAAGCCAAAGCTGTTAGGTGTAGCTTCCCAGTGATTTACGTGTACGCTGAAGAAGAATCCTGAAGGATCATTACATGTGACAATCCACACAACAGCATGTTCCTACGTGGCAGAATCATATAGGCCTATTGCAGCTGGTGCTCCAGGGCTGCTGGTCTATGTCTTTATTTTTGATATGCATGGATACTTACAAATGGTCTGTGATTATAAGGAGCTGTGTGTGTTTTGAGACAGAGAGAGAGCCTGTAGGATCATCGTTAAAAGGTAAAGGTAAAGGGACCCCTGACCGTTAGGTCCAGTCGCGGACGATTCTGGGGTTGCGGCGCTCATCTCGCTTTACTGGCCGAGGGAGCCAGCGTACAGCTTCCGGGTCATGTGGCCAGCATGACTAAGCCGCTTCTGGCGAACCAGAGCAGCACACGGAAACATTACAAATGGCTTAAATTAAATACAGAATTAAATATCAGGAAATTTCTCCAAAAAAAGTCTTAGATACTTTGGCCCAGCACTGCTGAGTAGACATTACAACGCTGAACTAGTTGGACTAGTTGGTGCAATGCAGTACTTTTTTGGGGGGGTGGGGGTGGACGGCTTTAAAAATAATAAAAATTAGCCCAACCTGCCATACATTTTGCTGTTTCAGCAATGACCTGGATGCCATTTTCCCCAGACGCATGGCAGCCCTACTTTGTCATAAATGCATCAAGTTCCATTATTGTCCAAAGGGAGTTGCCAAAAACTTGCCTCTCTATCTTTTCAGCATCTCTTAAGATTTGCCAGTTTGCTAAAGCCCTTCTCCGTATAATAATAATAATAATAATAATAATAATAATAATAATAATAATTTATTTATACCCTGCCCATCTGTATTGTATTAAAATACAATAATCAATCAAACATTAAAAGCTTCCCTAAGCAGGGCTGCCTTCAGATGTCTTCTAAAAGTCTGGTAGTTGTTGAATATCCTGTAATCTAGAATCCCATCCCTCCATTCCTTCCTTCCCTCCCTCTCACATCCTGCTTTTCCTCTCTTCAGCTGGTACAAATCACCTCTGCTAAAGCCATCTTTCCAAAGAATGTTACATGCAAAGCTGTTGAGCTCAGTGCTAGGCAGAAATTGCTTCCGATGTTGCTTCCTTCACGGAACTGCTTTCCCAAGAAAGCCCAGGATGTTCCTCAAGGAGCCGTTTCCAAAATCTGAACTGGTCCCAAGTGTGGACAATGAAGCAATGAGTTATGTACCCGTTATGGGTGAAGTTTTCGTAGCAAATACCTAACAGATGATGTGTGTGAATTGCATTCGCACAATGTGTGGGGTGTGAGTGGAATGAACAAACATTCGCTCATTTCTCTTTTGCATATAATTAAAATGGCTGGATTTTTTTTTCTTTATTTCCTTTTTAAAGAGAGGATTAGTTTCTGAGCTTATTCACAAAAAATGTACTGTAAAATGCACCATAAAATGTTCTTAGTATTTTTTTTTCATGCTGAGCTGCTGGGAAGCTTAAGTCAACAATGGTTTGTGCTGCAAGCAAAATTCAGCAGATTTGGAGTGGTGTTTGCATTAAACATTTTAGGCTCAAACATGTGTCTCGCTCTCTTCCCATATTAGCTTTCTGGATTACTGACAAAGGCCGGATAAAGCTCTGAGGCATCCTGTTGTTGTGTGAGACCGAGACCCCCATCCATACTTCCGCTCATGATGCCTACCTAGGGCATGATGACAATCTGTGCGGCTCCATGTACTGTGTCAGGATTTTGCACAGTGCTTCCAATTACCTTTCGGTGGGACTAGACTTACAACATCACCAGCTGGTCCTGCAATAAATTTCCACACATTTCCCTGAGCTAAATCACCCTCATATTGGCTTACTCTGCATAGGCGTTTGCACTGGTCGAATCGTAATTTTCGGCAGGTGAAATGACATTCAGCTCCCCCTTTGGGCTATTCTGTTTTAGAAGGAACTTCAATCCCACCTCAGGGGTCTTTTTTTGTTTTGCTTAGGTGCCAAATCTGCAAACTGGGAACAAGCATGGAAAGTTAAAGAGGGATGATCGAATTCCAGGCTGAAATTTCCTCTCGCTGTATTGTCAAAAGTGCCTTCCCTTCCCTCATTGTTAGGGGGATCTGGGAGTTTTTCCTGTGAGGCCATTAAACGGAAGTGCTGTTGTGTCCTATGCCTTATTTACCAGAACATTATTGTCAGGTTCTCTTATCGGTTGTTCAATAGTAAGACCAAGCCGTCTTGTCTTTAAGTCTGTTTATTTCAGTGTAAAGCTATTTACAGTGCAGAGTTCAGTTTATCATGTCTGCTCAGTCACTAGCAGAATCCGGAAGTGCCTCCCTCCTGTTTTGGCGCCAACACCAAAGCCTTGGCATCCTGAATTGCCGCCTTCTCCTCCTACGTGAGATATGTGCCGGAACTGACGCCTTCCCCTCCGAGCGAGTCTGCTGGGTGGTGCCAGGTCTCCCAGTTCCTGGACACCTGGCCCTCCCTGGCTCCCAGCCACTAACTGCTCCTCCCCCGAAAAGGGGCTGCCAGTTTCACTCGAAGATGAATCTGTCGTTAACAGAGGCTGTGGGTCTCTGTAAGCACTCAGAGCTGGACTGGCAGGGGTGGGCAGATCCCTGACAATTATCAACTCATCAAACACAATGGCTGACACTTTTTTGTAAGGAGGAAGCTCCAAATTAGCTTAAATTTTCTTTTTCTAAGATAAAAGTGTGTGAGACAACCATGGGTTGTGAAGAACGCCTCTTAGAAATTATGGCAGAATTATCTAAACTCCCCTGAATTAGCCTAGGGGGAGGGGGGTTATTGATAATTTATTTTTGGTCATTGTTTTTTTATCATGTATTTTGATTTTTTAATATTGTATTTTTATGTTGTGAACTGCCTTGAGATGTGTGGATGAATAACAATATACAAATTTAATAAATAAGAAAATAAATAATAATAGAAACTTCCCAGACATTTCATCTCAGAGCAGGAATCTTTGCATCTTACTCCCATCAGCTCCCAGCCGGCATGGTCAATGGACAGGGATGAGGAGAATTGCATTTTAGCAACATCTAGGGGACCACAAATTCCCCACAAATTTGTTCCGTATTTTGCTTTACATAAAAAGTTTGGTTTCATTTTTCTGCAGAACATATGGAATATGTCATAAGCCACAGTTCAAAAATAACCATGAAATTTTTAGCTAACAATCCTAATTAGATAATTTCTGTATTGGAGAACCAGGGAAATTAGATACACTGATGGTAATTCAAGAAGCCAATTCATAATTAATAGGGCCATAATCAGTATGATCAGTAGGTTAATAAACTGATACTTTAGTTGATGAAGGTATATTTGCTTATTATTCTTTGAGGTACTGCTGTATTATTTTAATAAGGAATGAAAGAGAAAATATTAGTGATTGCATCACTCTATTAATGAATAATAGTTTTACTCTATTAAATTGTCAGTTATCTTTCACTTCTTTTAGTATTTCAGAAGAACAACTACATGGAGGTTTTGGCAATATCCATATTTACTTAAATGTAAAATCAATAGTATGATATGCCTCAGATAACAATATTTTGTAGATAGCTCTCATGTTTACAGTTCTCCTATTCCCCCCTGCAGTACTTTTAATGCATTAAGTGTTCCTTAAGTATTATTTACTTAATTTTCCACCCATATACCAATATTAGTTGTCATTATTATAAACTCAATATATCACAAGGCTTTTCTTCATCATTTCTGTCATCAATATGACGCAGGACGGATTCTGTGGAAATATCTGAGGTGATTGACTTCTCCCCTTCCATAATTACTTGTATCTGATAATTTTATTCATTACTGTAATTCATTACCCATATTTTTCTCAATTACGGATCTGTTGCTGATACCTCCTCAGGCCTCCATGGCTTAAACTATCTCAATCCAGGCTGCCGCTGACATATGCTAAACCAAAATTATCTGATCTATCCTTATCCAGTATTCTGCATAGCCCACAAGCATAGTGACATGATTCATTTGTAGTTCAGATCTAGTGCACAAAGTATTTACAAATACAGTTGTACCTTGGTTTTCAAACAGCTTATTTCTCGAACGTTTTGACTCCTGAACGCTGCAAACCCAGAAGTGACTGTTCCAGTTCACAAACTATTTTTGGAAGCCGAATGTCCGGCGGGGCTTCCGTGGCTTCCGATTGGCTGCAGGAGCTTCCTGCAGCCAATCAGAAGCTACGCTTTGGTTTCCAAATGTTTTGGAAGTTGAATGGACTTCCGGAACGGATTCCTTTCAACTTCCAAGGTATGACTGTCCTTGGTAAATACGGTTGTCCTTCCGGATATTGCTGGCTACAACTCCCATCATCCTTGATCACTGGCCATGCTAGCATGGGATTATGGGAATTGGAATCTGGAACATCTGCAAGGCTCCATGTTCCTCACCGCACCTTATAGTTGGGTTACAGTGAGAGACTATTGTCTGAAGACCACTAAACAGGACAGAGAAGGGAAAGTTGATGCAGTTTCTCTAACATACAAGCACCTTGTTTGGAGAATAATGCAACATTTAGCATTGCTATCATCCTGGTAGGATTCATGTGGTTCTAACGTCTTGAAAATGACCTCAAAACGATAAACGAACCTATATGAACCTACTTCTCCTGGTTTAATGGTTTCCAAATAAATGGCTGACTCCTTAAGCTCCCTTAACGTTTTGATGTGCCTCTTCCAAAGCTCTTTTTTATTTTGTTAATCTTCCTTTTTTTAATTTATAAATCTTTATTAATTTTTCTGTGTATTACATAGCATAGGACAAGTACAGAATATAGTACAGAATAAAGTTATCTTCTCAAAGTTACATCGACCGTTATGTAGACCTTATTTTAAATTTCTAGAATACCAATGAGATTGTGGAGAAGAAAGAAAACAAAGGAAAAGGAAAGGAAAGAAAAGAAAGAAGGAGAAGAGGAAAAGAAAAGAAAAAAAAGAAAAGAAAAGAAAAAGAAAAAAGAAAATTGTAGAAGAAATAGTATAGAGTAAAGAATGAAAAATAAAAAAAAGGAAGTGTTCGGGCAATTTCTCTCTGAAATTCCCTGAATTTCAGGGTATTTTGTTAATCTTCCAATTAGTGACAAACTATGGCATGATGACATATGACCAGACCATAGTGCTAATATCCAGTTGTTCAGGCACATGGTCTTTTGTCCAACTTGGTCAGCCATTTTGTTTGATGCTTATAAAGCTCTCCTAGTTGAAAATTGCCCCAAGCCAATTCATGTCGACAGGCTTCTATAGGAGCAATTGCGTAAATGCAGATATTTATTTGAAATCATGTTAAGGCCTTATTTTATGAGTTTGACAGTGCGAGAGGCGATTGCTTTAAAAAGGCAGGTTTTTGTTTTTACAAACAATAAACTGATGCAAAATATGCATTGTGGGGAGAGTGAAAAAGGGACTCTTCATCACAAGCTATCCATAATGGCATTACAGATACAACAGTCAGAGCCAACATCTGATTAATAAAAATGGGTCACTTGTAAATCAGTGGTGAAGTGTCAGCTCTTTGAATAGGCTGAAGGATTTATTATGATGAAAGAATGGCAATAAAGATGCATTTACAACTGAAATGGGACTGGAAGTAATTAAGAGCTCCTTTTAAAACATAAGGATAAATGAAGAAGTTGAGTATGGCAAGCGTGTTAATAGGAAAAAAATAGGCTGCATACTATTTGTCTTGTTGATTGGCTAACTTTACAGATTTTTTTAAATGAAAGCATTAGGTAGAGACCATTACAGTGCCTGGAAATCAAAACATTAATATCGAAGAGATGACACGATAATGACTCTTGTAATCGAAGAGACATCTCACGCTGGGAAGGTAAGGTCGTACTGAGGCAAAAAGAAGGTTGTCCAGAAAGTTTTTATGCAGAGAGAATCATCAAGAACAAAGGAGGATGTTATCTCCTTTTTAAACCAAAGGCTGAGACCAACTTTTATAATGGGAAAAAGAAAAATATACTACAGGTTGGGGCGTATGAAACTATAGTCTAGTGGAGGTGACGTTAAATTGTGATGACTACTTTCACACAGTCAAATGGAGGTTTGCCATCCAAAACTGGTTATTTTCTCCATGGCAAGTTTCCTTCCCACATTTACTTTTGCTTTTCTTGGGATTGCTGGTGGGAGAAGGAATCAGAGCAGTGTGGCTACGTTTCCATGACGCAGTAATCCAAATGATGGTTTCAGTGAGTTGCCCGAAGCAGGGTTTGTAGTAAAGCTCTCTCCTTGTTAGCCAAGAGCTGTAGTCAAGGTTTGTTCTTGGAAGAGCCTTGGCTTAGCTCAGGGTGGAACAGGAATAAAAAGGGCAAGGGTTAGGGTTAGCAGGATTTGAGAACAACCACACTCTGTGGTTTCCAGCAACTGGTATTCAGAAGGCTTGCTGCCTCTGACCGTGATTTCATATACAGTGGTACCTCGGTTTTCTAAGAGCTTAATTCACGAACAGCTTGGAACCTGAATGCTGCAAAATGGGAATTAGGTGTTCCGGTTTCCGAACTTTTTTTTGGAAGCTGAACGTGCTCCGTTTTGAGCCCCCCTGTGTTTCCTGTTGCGCTGCTTATTTGCAAACACCCCCCCCCCAGTTGCAGTGTTCTGAGGTGATATTTGGAGCTTATATTTGGTGCTTTTGTTTTTGCTATTTATTTTGCTTTTTTTGTTTTGAGGCTTTTTCAGTTAATTTGTTTTTGTGACTGTGTGGGTTACAGTTCAGCTACTGATTGAGTGATTGACTGACTGATTGATTGATTGATTGTGTGACTGCGGAAATGGATAAAAGCCCCCCATCCAAACAATGACTATCATCAGTGCAGGTAATAATTTTCTTTAATTTTTAATTTTTATCATCTACAATACTGTTTTATTTATTTTATAGTACAGTACATTGATTATTGCTTTCATTATATGGATCAATGGTCTCATTAGATAGTAAAATTCATGTTAAATTGCTGTTTTAGGGGTTGTTTTTAAAAGTCTGGAACGGATTAATCCGTTTTGCATTACTTTCTATGGGAAAGTATGCCTTGGTTTTGGAACGCTTTGGTTTTGGAACAGACTTCCAGAACAGATTAAGTTTGAGAACCAAATTACCACTGTACTAGAAAAGTTATTCAAATAAATCACAGTCAAGAAAATAGGGCAGCCCCTAAATTATATCTCTCAGGTGTCAAAGGCCACGGTAAAGTAGTGTGTCTTCAGCATAAGATGAAAACCACATTACATAGTTAAGTTGCCAGACACACTTCTTTGGGGAGTTGGGGCTACCACATAGAATGCCCTCTGTCCCCAAATACCTGAGGATGATGAAACTCCCAAAAGGGCTCCTAATGCTGATCTTAAGATGCAAGGGAGTCTGCAGAAAACAACTCAGCTTTACATTACTACATATCTGTACATGCTAACAAGTTATTGTGGCTTTTTTTTCAGCTGGAACTCACCGGAACTCATTTCTGTCACCTCTCAGGTGGGCGCCATTGCTGTTATTAAGAAAACATGGTTAGTTCTGGCACCTCTTTTTCTAGAAAAATAGCACCACTAACAACTAATTCTTAAGTAATACCCTAATCTCAAGTCAATGTCATTGGCCCCACATCTAACATTTTAGCTAACTGAGATCCTGATGGAAGTTGGAAGACACTACACGTTTTTCCTTTCACCAGAAACATCCATCACTCACTTTCCTTCTCTTGGGCATATGTCTAGATATCTACCTATATTCATCAGGCCAAAGAAAACTTTTGCATCCATCATATCATTAAACAACTAATATCGTCAGAAGCAAAACATTCTAATAACCGTCTAAAATAACATTATTCACTGTCCATAAGATCTCATCCATTATAGCTCTACCTGAATTAACCAGCAAATCATTACAACTCATGAAGCAGAGGAACCACCATCTATCTTATCTGTTGTTTTAGCTTCTTTCATATAAACAATTAATACCTTTTTTTAAAAAAAAATGCACCAATTTAAACGGATCATTAATATGTACAATCTGTAATTCAGTTGCAGGGTGCGGGGGAATCAAAAATCCTACACTTTCTAATTGGCTCTGAAGAGAAATCAGATGAAAACCTTTTTAATTACAGTACTAAGTTTGGTTTCTTCCAAACTGTTCTCAGAATTGGTTTTTAGTTCATTATTATACATCGTTATACATATCGTGTGTCTATGAAAAAATTAGTCCCATTGTGTTCAATGGAACTTACAGTTAAATGGTTGTAGCATTGTAGCCTAAGAACATTTAGAATGCACTGAATTCAATTCTTCCATCTAGGCCATGAACATTAAGAAATAAAATGCTACAAAATAGAATGGGGGTGAACTGGTGCAATCACAGACTTGGATAATCTCTCTCTTTTTATAATGCAATGCTGCTGTACATAATTGTCCATAGTGAGGACTAATTTAGGCTCTGAGATTCCAAGAATAAGAAAAAACAGAGAACAAACAAGACTTCTGCTGCCATCAGTGACTTTTTCCAGTGCTTTGACTCAAAGGGACACCAATTAGTATCTGAAGATAAAATTTTAATGCCTACTAACATAATATTATAATAGTAATGAGAGTATATGTTACACAGTCTAGGGTATTGGTAGCCCGGTGACCCACAACAAGCTGACTGCCATTACTCTTCTAGTCTCCTCATACAATTAAAGGGAACCACCAATTAGCAAATGAACATTGCAAAACCAGACACATTTCAGCCTTTGAACATCTAAACGAATGAG
This sequence comes from Darevskia mixta, assembly GCA_034641385.1. Taxonomy (NCBI): domain Eukaryota; kingdom Metazoa; phylum Chordata; class Lepidosauria; order Squamata; family Lacertidae; genus Darevskia; species Darevskia mixta. Next base: position 20,868,954 of record JAWWNH010000017.1, read on the forward strand.
ACATGACAAGAAATGATGCTAAAGAATGAAGCCACTTTGAGGTTGAATCAGTGTAATTTTACTGATTTAGCAGGAAAAATATGTCCACCCTCAAAAGAGAGAGAGAGAGAGATCATATTGAGCAGAAGAGCCAATGACAGGAGTTAGGCCAGGGGTGCCATCTGGGGGCCCCGGGGGCTGAGGGGCCCCAGGGGGCTGAGGGCCCCCAGTTTCCAGGGAGGAGGTAGGGCCCCCTCAATATTCCTTTGTGGGAGAGGAAAAGCAAGGTATTTTTTCCCTCACAATACAGTGAGGAGTCATTATTTCTGACACTCTCAAGTAGGGCCCTTTTATTCCAAACTCTTGCCAAACCAAATTTTCATGAGGTACAATTCTGTGGTTTGTTTGTTTTTTAAATATTATTTTATTAATTTTCCAAAAACAACAATACATATTAACACATAGAAAAAATAGGGTTGACTTCCTCCTATTCCCTCCCCTGGTTCCATTGCTTATCACCATACCGCATGTCCATTTTAAATTATAAAATCATTAAAATTACTTATTGTCCAGTCATACAAGTATTTTTAAAATCCTGCCAAAGTATTAACCTGTGTACATTGCTTCTGTATATATGCAATAAAGTCCTTCCAATCTTCTTTAAATTCTTTGTCATCTCTTCCTCTTAATTTCAAAGTCAATTTTGCCATTTCAGCATATTCAATTAATTTCACTTGCCAATCTTCTTTAGCTGGGACACCTTCTTCTTTCCAATGTTGTGCTAATAGTATTCGTGCGGCTGTCGTTGCATACTTAAATAAATCTTTTTGTGGTCTTGGTATATCCATTCCTGTAATACCGAGTACATGAGGTTCAATTCTGAATACAAATGTTTCCCTTTCCAGGAAGTCAAAGTGTCCACAGCTGCCCCAACCTTCTATGACTTTGTGCATTGCTGCTGTTGTCGTTGACGGACATTGCTATTCCAATCTGCTGTTGTTTCTGTACCACTTTTTCTGACTTCAGAGCTCGTTCAGTGCCTGATTTTTAGTCAATCAGGCATCCTGAAGTGAATGACCTCACATTGTCACATAGCCAGTTGGATTTGGCCATGTGACGATGTTACTGAAAGCAAAAGAAGCCCTCGCTGTGAGCAAAATGAGGTGGAAGGAGCATATTCACATTCTCACAACAGCAAGGCTGATGCTCTATGACAGGGGTGGCCAACTCCCAAGAGACTGCAATCTACTCACAGAGTTAAAAACTGGAATTGATCTACCCCCTTTTTTCGGTTCAGGTCAAAGTTGCTGAGTTTTTTCAGGAGGTAAAATGTTGAGCTTGTTTTTAGGGGAGCCACAGTTGTTCAGCTTCTTTGCAGGGAGCCAATGATCTACCAGTGATCTACCGCAGACGTCCAGTGATCTACCGGTAGATCATGATCTACCTGTTGGATATGCCTGCTCTATGAGAGACAGTGTGGTGTAGTGGTTAAGAGCGGTAGACTTGTAATCTGGTGAACCGGGTTCGCGTCTCCGCTCCTCCACATGCAGCTGCCGGGTGACCTTGGGCTAGTCACACTTCTCTGAAGTCTCTCAGCCCCACTCACCTCGCAGAGTGTTTGTTGTGGGGGAGGAAGGGAAAGGAGAATGTGAGCCGCTTTGAGATTCCTTCGGGGAGTGATAAAGCGGGATATCAAATCCAAACTCTTCTTATGATTGTGCATGGATAGTGTCATTCTATTTTCATGGGGCAAGACTCTCATACAGCTGCAGTTCTAGTTATGTGCAGTTTTATATATAACTACCTGGGTCAAATACCAATGTGAATGGGTACATATGATTTTTAAATACTGTACTCCCCTCTTGCAGAAGAAAATCCTCCTTCCAAAAGCTGGTCAAAGCCGTTACTGACATTACTTGACAATGACAGCATGAGGACAACAAAGTAATCCCTTGATCCTACACAAGTTTGCTTAGAAGTAAATCTCGTTGATTTCCATGGAATTTCTGCCCAAGTGGAATGCGATTAAGGCTGTTTTTTGGGGGGGGAAGGAATACCTTCCATGGACTGAGGGTAGAATACAAGATTAGTCCAACAGCATGAAAAATTATCAATTAAGATTTCTCATTAGCAATATTTGGTGCCTTAATTGTCCTTTTTGATTGTGTAATCTCGAGTGGTAATTATTTGTGGCATTGGCCCATTCCTCTATCACTGTTATCTTTTAATTAATTCAGCCAAATGATTTCATTCTCTCAGTTCCTTGTTCATATCATGGAGTACTTTCCAGTCTACCGTTTGCATGCCCTCTTTACTAAGTTCCTTTAAAATGGTTGCAAAGAAATAGCAACAGTTCACAATAGTTCACAATAGCTCTGAAAAGGCTGCCTTTGCCTATAGATATTTGATTATTATTATGATGATGATGATAGTTATTTCAGTCCTTTTATGCAACCGGAAGTGTCTTAGCCAGTGCAGTAGCCCCCCAACAGCTGTGCCAGCTGTGGGAAGGGAAAAACAGAAGCAAGGACAGTGTGCCAAGCCGCCTACTATGGCCTCCCCCCCCCCATACACACCAGTGAGGAGCAATGGCATTGCTGCTGGGAGGCTATTGCTATGACTCTATCCCACTGGGTGAGATACTATGTATCATAGAATCACATAACAGGAATATGCCTAAAAGCCCTTTCATTGGTTTGAGGCTGGGACCTAGCTGTTAAGTATCATTGATTTCATTCACACATAAATGAAAAAAATGTATGTGTATTAATGAAGGTTTAAAGTGGAGAATGCCTAAAAGTGTATTGATGAAAAGATTTAATATGGGACTTTCCATGGGGCTATATTAAAGCCAAGGAAAGCATTTTGATCTCTTGCTGAGTTGATAATTAACTAACTGATTGTTGTTCTCTGGTAGCTGAGTGTTGTAACCTTAGATCATCTGAGAGGTATTGGGTTGCAAATCTCCATTTTGAAGGGAGTTGCCTTTGAATATGTCTCTCCCAAACTCCATGGAGTGATTACGCAAATGAAGGTCTCCTGAAGGGAGAGTAAACAGACAAAGGTCAATGGAGGCTGGAATAAAGGCTGTGGGGAGAGACAGGACTCTGCTTCTAGGTCTGTTTGGATTATTTCATATTTTCTTAGATTCTGAGCGTGTGTCCGACAGCACAAACATTATATGGATATTTTGGATGTATCACTTGATATTTCTATTTTATTTCGAAGAGTTCTGCTAGTGTGTGGTACTGTCTATGTCTTAGAACTGAAACAGAATATCAGACGCTCCATTTGATGTCCCACTTCAAACTGAAGCATGGCAGGGGTTGAATGCTCCCTTGCATACAACCTTCCTTAAAAAGCTAACAGGTCAGCAAAGAAGATCATTTCTCTTGGCATCTGGGCCATCACATCCCATTTGGCCCCTGCCCTGCCCCTGCTGCCGCCACACTGCCTGCCCTGCCAATTTCCAGTGTGATCTCACCAATTTCCATTGAGATCTCACAAGGAAATTATTTCTGAGCAATCGTATTTTTCTGTGTTTGCCCACACTCATGTGCAAAACTTGTTTTGTGAGGCAGGCCTGTGAACCTTTCACAGACTTGCGTTGAAATGCCTCCACACTTGAGGACATGAAATCATTTCCTTTCCTTTATTCTAATCCCGCTTTCTATTACTTTTTGAGTAAGATGTTGGACCCGGTGCTTCTACTTATCTGTGTGTTATGAAATAAGAAGCCCGTGAGCCTTTAAGATTGGCCTGACCACTCTGCTCACCTAATTAGAAATAATTGAATGAAGCTTCACTCTGGCAAAGAGGTAAAATCAATATTATAATTAAAACTGCATTTCTTTACAATTAGATCTTAAAATGAAACCTCTGAGGGGAGGGGGTAGTGGCTCATTGCTGCGAAGTAATTAATGTCTGTATTAAGCTTATATCTTAACAATAATCCTGAAAAATTTACTGCCTTATCTCGCTTCTGTTAATTTCATTACCAGCTTCCCTCAAGTTGTTCATGGTAGTTAGTTCTTTTTCCGTTGCCTGTCTGCTTTGGTGACATCCCTGTATCAAAGGCTTCCATAAGGACTAGTGCAGGGTTGGGGAACCTTAGTCCCAGGGGCCAATTGTGGCCCTCCAAACCTTTCTATCTGGCCCTCAGAACTCTGTCACAGCACCCCCTCACAGACCATTGGTCCTGCTTTGTACCCTGAGTGTTTTTTTGTGGCCAGAAGGTGTCCTTAAGCTCCAATAATGTTTCTTGCAGACCCTCCAAGTGTCCCTATCTTCCAGGGACAGTCCTGGATTTACAGAAGCCATCCTGGTTTCTGATTTGATCCTGGAATATCCCGCTTTTCTTTAGGTCATCCCTATTTTGTTGGAGGGTGTGGTAGGATGTCCCTATTTTCATTGGAGAAATGTTGGAGGGTGTGGAGTCATGCAACCCCCCAAGCCAAGGAGATAAGTAACTATACAACCTTCAGAAGACATCTGAAGGCAGCTGTGTGTAGGGAAGTTCTTTATGTTTAATTTTTGTATTCTGTTTTTATACATGTTGGAAACTGCCCAGAGTGGCCGCAGCAACCCAGTCAGATGGGCGGAGTATAAATATGATTACTGTTATTATTGTTACGGAATAGGACATTCCTATTTTCATCGGAGAAATGTTGGAAGGTATGCTGTTGTATACAAGACAGCGCCCTACATAGACACTGGCAGTTCCACCTCCCTCAGACATTTGGGTGGCCTTCTCTGTGACAGCCCCTAAGTTGGTGTGCCTGACTTCTTCACCATATACCGTATTGGCCCGAATATAAGCTCCACCAGAATATAAGCCACACCTTTAAAATTGGAGGAGGGGGGAAGAAAAAAAAAGAAAAAATACTCGAATATAAGTCACCCCATTCCTCGCTACTCCTGGCTGCATACGGGGGGGGGGGAGCTGTGTTGCTGGCAGCCTTTTCCCTTCCTCACTCTCTCCCTTCCTGGCCTTGGGGGAGAGGTCGGGGGACTATGCACGGGGCGGGTGCCGCTTTGCCACGTTCCTGGCACTGTTTGCCCCGCGCTCCTGGCTGCATACTGTAAGGTCGCAAATATAAGCCGCACTTTAGCTTTTCACAGTTGGAATTTGGGGGGGGGGAGTGAGGCTTATATTCAGGCCAATATGGTAACTTTCAGTGAATACTGATGACACACATCTTTTTTCCTTTGACAACTGAGATGTGTATTTTCAGGGCCTGCCCTTCTCGTGTAACTGCAATCTGTTTTACCTGTTTTTAATGCTGAATTTAAAAACTCGGCCATCCTGCCCTGGGACCTGCCGGTGAAGGGTGGGTAAATAAATTTAACAACAACAATACTGGTTTGGTGTTAAGAGAATGTGGTTTCTATTTTCCCACCCCTTGTGTGAGAACTGCTGAACATATCTTTCTGAAATCTAGCAGTCTTCGTTCCTTCCGAAAGGCAGCCATGGCTGAAATTTACATCCAATTCTGGCAAAGGAAAAGATTTTTCTTTCTTCGCAACAAAACAACAACAGCAACATTTTCCTGTATGAAAACCAGTGGATGGATTTGCCTGAAATTTGGCAGGCTTTCCTGCTGGGGAGGCAATTTTTCACAAAGGTCACTTCCCCTTGCATTTTGATTTTACAGTTCTGATGTCCGTGGGGGTGAAACTGAACTTTGAATTTATCAGATCAGAATCAGGCCCAAATCACAAATTGAATCAGAACGACACAGTACAGATCCAAAACAGATCAGAGCACTTCAGCATGTGACAGATACAATGTGATCTAAAATACAGGGCTGAGTGCATAACCAGCCTCAGTATGTGGTCCTATATTCACTTACCTGGGAATAAGTGTCAAGTATAATTGATTTAATTGACACAGAAATGGGACAATGCCTGTGTATTAATGAAGGTTTAATATGGAAAACCGTTTAAATGTGTATTGCTAACGTAGGGTTATTTTCACAGTAGTTTTCTAAGTTGTTTCCGAGCTTGCGCTGAGTTGATGATTAACTAATTGCTGTTTTCTGCTAGCTAACGTATGAGTGTTGTAACCTTAGTTCAGGTGAAAAAGGTATTGAGTTGCAAATCTTCATTTGAAGGGAGTTGCCTGGTTAGTTTTTCTCTGAACATGATAGAATAAAGCATGTAATAACGACTCTTCAAGAAGCTGCATAGCCTTAGGCAGGCTAAGGCAGGCTGGACTGGGGGAGAGAGGCACCATTTTGATTTTGGGTGTTATCTTTTATTTCTAAGATGCTGGACCTGTGCTAGTGCTGCCATATGTCTGGGCAAAATTTTCAAAAATCGAGAAAGATGTCTGGAAAAACCTGGGTGTATGGCAACCCATGTTGGAAGTGTTGATTTTTTTGGTGAATTTCCTTAAAAATAGTTCCAAAAGTAGTCAAAGGTGACTATGGGGTGTGGCGCTCATCTCGCTTTCAGGCCAAGGGAGCTGGCGTTTGTCCACTGGCAGCTTTCTGGGTCATGTGGCCAGCATGAATACGCCGCTTCTTGTGCAATGGAGCACCGTGACGGAAACCAGAGCGCACGGAAACACCGTTTACCTTACCGCCACAGCGGTATCTATTTATCCACTCGCACTGGTGTGCTTTCGAACTGCTAGGTAGGCAGGAGCTGGGACAGAGCAATGGGAGTTCACCCCCAGTGGTGGAGGAACCCTCTCCATCACCCGGGGCGGGACACCGAGGGGCGGGGAGAATCGCCCAGTGGCGCATGTGCAACGTCCGTACGGACTGCGCACGCGCGGCAGGCCAAATGGCCGCCGTGCAGACGCAGTGCGAGCGGCCCCCAAACTGACTGTGTGCGCGTCTTCCGCCGCTCTACAACTGGGGGGAGGCAGCAGGCCATCTTGTCACCACCCAGGGCAGTGCCCGGGGTGGCCCGCCACCTCCATTCCCCCCTTCATATGCCCCTGCTCACCCTGTCGCAGGGATTCGAACCGCTGGCCTTCCGATCAGCAAGCCCAAGAGGCTCGGTGGTTTAGACCACAGCGCCACCCGCGTGTATGTGAGGGAGCATTCAACCCCTCCCCTACTTCAGTTTGGAATGGCATAGCTGAGCAAACAGGACATCAAAAGGAGCGGCTGATGCTCTGTTTCAGGTCTAAGGCATAGATAATACCATGCACTGTAAATGCTCTTATTTAATAGGTGCAGTATTGATTTTCCCATTATGAATTCTGTTTGCCACTATGTACTGAAATTTGTGCCTAATACCAGAGCCGTAGTTCGCAGCAAGGAAATTAAGCAAATATCTTCTTTTCCAATAATCAGCCCTTGTCTCCCATTGCCCTTGCATATGTCACCAGTGCTGCTAGCCATGGGATTCTGAGCTGTTTCCAAAGTGGGATTCTTTTCTCTCCTACATCACCCTTTTTTTTTTCTTTTATCTTTCCATGCTACCATGTGTTTCTTTGTGACATATTGACATTAAATTGAACCGTTTAAATAGGACGATCCACTTTTGATTTCAAAAACATTGGCACACTGGGGTGAGATGGAACTTGGAGAATCGAGAGTGGAGTCAGTTTGGAGTTGAATGGGTCATGGGTGGACTTTGGTAGAATCTGGAATTTAATGTTCTGGTCCTCAGTACTGATTTGCTGGCAGAACACTAGATGGTTGTCAAATGTGTTTATAAATCAGTTCTATACATCATCTCACTTTATTTTCAAGTAGCTAAATAAATTTATTGAACTATTGAGTCAAATGCCCTAGTCTCCATCTTTTTGTTTTGTCTTTCTCCCTCCATCCTTCCCATTTCCCTCTATCAGGAAATTTTTAATGTCTAATGCTTTACATTTTTTAAGCTGTTAAGCTGCCCAGAGTGGCTGGGGAAACCCAGGCAGATGGGTGAGGTATAAATGAAAAGATTATTAAAATCATCGTGATTATTGTTCCTTCTCTTACAGTCCAAACCTATGTGTGTCTACACATAAGTAAGTCCAATTGAATTCAGTAGACCTAGTGCTATACTCCCAGGTAAGAGTTACATTGCCTGTGTAAGTTGCCAGTAAGAAGCATCTCTATATGGGGAAGTTTAAATGCTAAGCCATGGTCAGTTTCAACAATAACTGTTTCCCCCTGTGACTTGGGTGACTTGAGGAAATTGTACACACACACACACACACACACACACACACACACATTCTGAGGAACTATTCAGGCAATAACAATCTTGGTAGTTTACAATGTTCAAGAAATTGCAGCTTTTGCAGTGCAAATATATATATATATATGCAAAAACAAACAAACTCATCAGTTTGTTTGAATCAGAGTTCTGACTGAGAACAGACTTCAGAAGTAGGCCTCCTCTCAGTAAAAGAATACTAATTGATTAACTGATTGATTAACTCCAATAAGAGAGCTGCTTCTAAGAGTGGTAGGGTTTGGTCTGAATTTTATGCTGGACCACATCTCACTAGGACACAATTCTCTTTTGAGTAATACTTTATCAATGTGCCCTTCCTGGTGATTTATTACAGCAATACATCATTGGAATGACAGCTGGTTTTGATGATACATGGTCCAATACATCATCATAGCATGCCCTCATTTGGATTGTATATTGCATAAAAGTAAAATATACTATTTTTCCCCTCTCCTCCCCTTTCCCCCATTTGCAAGCTCAGCTGCTTTGAGGGCTGTAGGGAAAGAGTAATTACAAAGGAGTTAACACTTTCCTTCAAAATAAATGTTTTAAATTGCAGAGGCAGAGCTTTGAAAGCTGTCTTGAAAGAACATGAAGGTTCTGCCAGAAAACTGCTGTTTTCAAAATGGCATCCATAATGTCCTGCAAATGGAGGTTTAATAGATCTCTCTGGGAAGACATTGATGGGAAAAGGTACCAATAACTTACAAGATGGACGGGGCAGTCAACATTGCCCTGAGATAAACATGGCAGACTCAAAACTAATCAGAATTCCTGTGGAGATCTGAATGCATTTTTAAAAATAGCCATTGCAAACATTTTGAAATGGCATCAAACTCAGTAAGACGGTTTGTAAAGCTTTGTTTTGAAAGTGAAATTCTGAATCCACAATCTTCAAATTCAGGGTGAAGAACCGCTTAGAATGAATTTCAATAGGGGGGTTGCATGCATTCAGAAGAGACCCCAAAATTGTTTTGTCAATTACTTGGTTTTGGGGTGCTAGGGAAAGCGGGGTTTTCAGCACAAAACAGCACAAAACTAGCACAAAGCTTTGGCACTGGTTTGGAGTCCATCGAACAAGATTGAATTTTTGGTATTAACTTGTGGTCCCAGTTTGAGCGTCAACGGCACAAAAAGTAGGGTTTGCAACACAAAACAAGCACAAAACTTTGACATCAGTTTTTTTTGGGGGGTGTCCTGAATTTCGGGGCCACACGTTAATGAAACTCCAGAATAGCCCTAGCAAAAGCAGAAGGGATTTTCTAGCTGCAAACCTAGACTCACTTACCTGGGAGTAAGCCACACTGGAATAGAATTTGAAGTTCGCAGAAGTGTCCCAGTTTTTGAGTTACTGAAGTGCACTTTAAATCTCAAATTCATTTGCAACCCTGGGACATTTTACAAAAACCCTGTTTTCCATATGAAAATTGCAGCTTGGTTGTGTGATAAAAAGGCTTTTTTTCCAGATCTCTTATCATGCAGAGAATCTTCTTAGTATCTGTGGGTGTTGAACTGTAACAAAACTGCTGCATTTAAATTCATCATGGTCGATAATTCCAGTCAGCAAATTCCAGAATTTTGATGAGGATCTTTTTCCCCCAGCCCCATTTAAAAAGAGCAACTGAGTATCTGGCTGTCTAACCACAAAATATACAGAATCTATGAAAGAATCAACAGGAGCATTTGGTTTCCTGAGAGCATATTGTTTCTTTTGTGCTATGAGAGGGTAAAGTAGAAGAACAATGCTCTTTTCTACACTGTTTGTAATAATGGTGATCATGCCACTGGATTCAAACTCAAGGTTCTTGTGACTTAGGGCTCAACTAATAATGAGAATGAGAATGAGAATTTATATGACTGGGTTGCCCCAACCATTCTGGGCAGCTTCCAACAAATTTATAAAACCGCAGTTTTATAAAACAACAAATTATATGAACCACAGAAAATGAAATTCAACAGAGACAAGTCCAAAGTCATGAACAATTGAATGCATTGTTGTTGAGTCGTTTAGTCGTGTCCGACTCTTCGTGACCCCACGACGAGAGCACGCCAGGCACTCCTGTCTTCCACTGCCTCCCGCAGTTTGGTCAGACTCATGTTGGTAGCTTCGAGAACACTGTCCAACCATCTCGTCCTCTGTCGTCCCCTTCTCCTTGTGCCTTCCATCTTCCCAACATCAGGGTCTTTTCCAGGGAGTCTTCTCTTCTCATGAGGTGGCCAAAGTCTTGGAGCCTCAGCTTCAGGATCTGTCCTTCCAGTGAGCACTCAGGGCTGATTTCCTTCAGAATGGAGAGGTTTGATCTTCTTGCAGTCCATGGACTCTCAAGAGTCCCCTCCAGCACCAGAATTCAAAGCATAATTCTTCGGCAATCAGCCTTCTTGATGGTCCAGCTCTCACTTCCATACATCACTACTGGGAAAACCATAGCTTGAACTATACGGACCTTTGTCGGCAAGGTGATGTCTCTGCTTTTTAAGATGCTGTCTATGTTTGTCATCGCTTTTCTCCCAAGAAGCAGGCGTCTTTTAATTTTGTGACTGCTGTCACCATCTGCAGTGATCATGGAACCCAAGAAAGTAAAATCTCTCACTGCCTCCATTTCTTCCCTTCTATTTGCCAGGAGGTGATGGGACCAGTGACCATGATCTTAGTTTTGTTGATGTTGAGCTTCAGACCATTTTTGCGCTCTCCTCTTTCACCATCATTGAAAGGTTCTTTAATTACGATTCCCAGCAACCCTTTAGAAACTACAGTGCCTGGAATTATTTGAGGGGAGGAATGTTCTTTAAAGGCACAGTGTGTACGTAGCTTTGGACAACTTTCGCACCATAGACTTAAAGCACCCTCAGGTCATTTTAAACAGTCATGGTTTCCTCTAAAGAATTCTGGGAGCTGTAGTTTGTTAAGAGTTCTGTGCATTGTTAGGAGGCCTCTATTCCCCTCACCAAGCTGCAATTCCCAGAGTGGTTTCACAGGGAGCTATGGGAATTGTAGAATTCCCAGATTTCCTAGCCCTCTGATGAATGTACCTGTATAGCACATGCAATCCCATTCCATAAATGCTTGACATTTTTAGTATCACACTTGGGAAATATAATATTTGAAGCAGTTCTAAGACATATAAACCCAAGGATTTAAGTTCTTTATAAGACAGTTGAAATATCCTTGAGAAAGGCCTTCGCTTTCCATGGTGCATGCCTACATCTCCCCCTGTCACTTCTGGTCAAACAGGTTTTGCAGGAATTTTAAAATATAAAACCTGTGGAACCTATTTACCAGAGGACAGTGAGCATGCAAACACCGTAAGCTGTACTTTCTTTTCCAAAAGCCCTCAACTCTCTAGGAAAATCCACACGGTTGACTAAGCCCAATCTCGGCTTTCTTACTTGCCTTCGTACTAGTCGTAGTTTTTCTCCTTCAGGTTTTTTATTTTATTTTAATGCCACTCTTCTCATTTTTAATCTGTACCTCGCTGTGTTTGCCCTGCCTTTGATGACAGTGGAAGCTCTTTGACAAATAGAACATTTGAGCTATCACAGTCTTATGTGATCGGAGCATAAATGTTTCACACATCTCATCCATTTCGGATGACTCTCACCCAGAGCATTTGTCATTACTGTAATTTGACATCCCTGAGTCAAGGTCTTGGCCAGAAAGCATGCTGAAATATAGAAAGCAGGCTTACAGTTTGCATGGAAGGGGAGCTTGTTTCAAAGTTATTTGAGGCACTGTATATATAAAATAGGGATGCCGTTCTTGAATCCTTAATGCTGGATACTGCTATTTGGCGGTTCTGCAGATAAATGCTCAGAATGGGGACATATTCACTCGTGTACAATGCCACATGCACAGGGCCACAACTCACAACGTGATGTCAGAGTGCCATGGTGGATATTAGCCTTCAGTTGCAGGCAGATAACAGTGGCTTAAATGATCATTAGAAAGGTGACAGTTTCCTGTAAGTCCTTCCTTCTGCTTGCTTGACTAGTACAGCAATTGTGTAAAATCACTGACCTATCGTTTTAGTTGGGTGACTGCCAGTAACTCAGAACAAAACTCTATAATAGCATCAAAAACTTTGAAAGCCGAGAAACAAGCCAGGTACTTCCTATGGAAAAACACAAGCTATGGAGTGGTCCTCCCCTCCTAATCTCTAAAGTTTACAGAGAGAGATTATCATACAGTCTCAGGGTAAGTTAAAAGGTAAAGGACCCCTGGATAGTTAAGTCCAGTCAAAGGCGACTATGGGGTTGCAGCGCTCATCTTGCTTTCAGGCCAAGGGAGCCGGCGTTTGTCCACAGACAGCTTTCCGGGTCATGTGGCCAGCAGGACTAAACCACTTCTGGTGCAATGGAACACCGTGATGGAAACCAGAGTGCATGGAAACACCATTTACCTTCCCGCCGCAGTGGTACCTATTTATCTACTTGCATTTGCATGCTTTCGAACTGCTAGGTTGGCAGGAGCTGGGGCAGAGCAACGGGAGCTCACCCCGTCACAGGGATTCGAACCGCCGACCTTCTGATTGGCAAGCCCAAGAGGCTCAGGGACGCAGGTGTCGCTGTCGTCTCAGGGTATTACACGGCTGGCTGAAGACATTTTTCTGCCTGAAGCAAAAGACAAGATCCTGACCCACCCACCCAAACCATATACTGTCAGGAGTTAGTGCAATCTGTAGTCTGTAGTGGTGGCACCTTCTATCCTTCTGTGTATAGAAGACAGCCATCCTGCCAGCTGAATTTTACTTCAACACTGGCAATGGGGTAGCATCCTCCACCCATCCCAGGCAGCTGACTAACACAGGTAAGGGTTGGCATATTTCTAAAAGTGAAGATCCAGACACAAAAGTTATTTAGCTTTTTGGGGGCAAAGATTTTGGCAAAAATCTCCAAAAAAGAGAGAACTTTTTACCTTTTTTGGGGGGACAAGATATGTGCTGCCTTGGGCTGCTTTGTCTTCCATTTTCTAGTCACAACTCATTCATCTCTCTGCCTCTCCAAACTTCTCCAAACTTCGCAGCACTGCACCCAAACATCACGGACAGGGAAACTAGGCTATTTTGCTGATTATTCTCTAGGGAGCGACTGACTTTCTACAATAGTTCAAGCAAAATAAATGGACCCATCTGCACAATACATTCAAATCCATATCATACCACTTTATAACAAGTTGTGTCTCCCCACCCCAAGAAACATGGAACTGTCGTTTTTTAAGAGTGCTGATAGTTGCCAGGAGACCCCTATTCTCCCCACAGAGCCATACTCTCCGGATTTCCCTAGGAAGAGGGATTGACTGCAAAACCATTCTGGGAACTGAGGGGAATAGGGGTCTCCTAACAACACCCAGAACCCTTAACAAACTACAGTTCCCAGGATTCTTGGCAAGGAAGCAGCCACTGTTTAAAGTGGCATGATTGTGTTTCAAATGTGTGCCGCAGATGGGTTCACCGTAAGCTCAGCCCCAACAGAATCTTATCTGGAAACCTAGAGATCAAAACAGAAGAAGACGAACCAACCAAGACAGCCTCTTATATGTAGCAAAATATTTCAAGATGTCTCTTTAAATCCATATGATAAAACATCAAAAGATTTAAACGTCCAGGACCATTGAATGTCTGCATTCTTCTGTCCAAAAAGCATCTCTCCTTGCACTGAGCCAACTGGCAGGAGGATGTGGTAGCATTAATAATAATAATAATAAAAAGAGAATATCTGAATTCCTGGCTTGCAGGATGCTTTAACGTGCGTTGCTTAAAGTCAGCAGGAAAATAAATGGTGCCGATTGTGTTTCTTTTTACTGACCATAACTTTAATGGCTGCGTGCCAAATGAATAAGGGTTATTACCCCTCCGAAAAGCCTTCTGGAATTTATTTCAGAGGCTCAGTATGGCCAAACATGCATATTGACCCATTGTTTGCCTTATTTCCTGTTTTAATTGAGTGTCAAAGGTTATACATTGCTATTAGAGTAGGACATGAGTGGCAGCAGGGGTCAGGGACGCTCTGGCATTCTATTAGAGCCATAAAAACCAAATAGTATGATAATTTCACCCGTGCTCACCCCAATTTTTCCAAGATAGTATAGACATTGACCTTATTGTTTGACTGCCATTGACTCTGTAAACTGCAGCCACCCAGCCTCTGCCTACTAAACAATAAATGTGCCCTCCGCGACCAGGATGGGAAATAAAACAATAAAATACACACACATGACTCAAAGGAGAGACTAATCCGGGTGACAGAAAATGATAAAATAACATCTCTGTTTCAGGACTGGTCAGGCTGGTTTACCACAGAAGCAATTTCTTTTGCCAATCTAAGTTTCATGCACCCCCCTTCCTCCGAATCTTCGCACTTCCTCTGTCAGCTGAGCTAAGGACTATAAATTCAACATGTTACAAAGCCTGGTTTATTTCAGTTTAAGGTTTTACACAAATCAAAAGCGTTTGTGTGTGTGTCTCCTCTCCCCCCCCACCACCACCTCGAAAAAAAGGAAACACTTTTGTCTGACACACAGCTACTTATTAACAAAACTTTGCTGGGCCTTGTTGACTGTAGGGATGAAGAAGAAATTTGATTCCATTTGCAAGCAAAGTTTCCAATCTCAAACCTTTATTGGCACAGAAGCAAAATTGAATCAACTTAATCCACACTTTCTGAAATAATAACTGACTCAAGTGGCAGCGTCTCCAAATTTTGCAATGCAATTCTCCAGCCAAGTAATGTATATAGAGGTTGTGACACAAAATGCATTTGTTAGTGAATAATATATTGCTTTGCAAAAGGTGTATATTAGGCAAAAGTGCATACAAAAAATGTGAGTATCCGGAGAAATTTGCTGGTGGATTTTCACGAGATTTTTTCAAACCACAAACTCTTCTGGAAATGTAGAGGAGTGAACTTCAGACTGGAAAATTGAGAGAAAAAGAATTGAGATTTACCCATGCCCAGTTGAGCATCAATATTTGAAAACGGCTATAAAAGCTAGAATGTAGCTTTCCCCATTTATCTGTTTTGTAACATACACAAAAATCCTGAATGAAAACTATTTTTTTTAAAAGCTAGAATATCCTAGCCAATGTTTTAAATGGAGAATTGTAGCAACCAATGGTTTAAATAAATAAAAAACCCTCCATACTTATCACCTGTCTGAATAATTTAAGTATTATAGATGTAAAGTATTCTTATTTAAGTTGCATTAAGTTATTATTTGAAGCCTTTTCTCTGGTTTTAAATTGTAGACTCTATTGTTGTATCATGACCTGGGACCTTAGGGTGGAGGGCTGCTAAGAAATCCAATAATAGCATGATAAAACAAATAAGTTGTACCTTAAAAGTGCAATCCAATATCAGTATCAGATCTCTTGGTCTTACACCAAGGTAAGTGTGTGCAGGATTGCAGCCTAAGTCACACATAGATTTATGTACCATACAGTTGTTTGGAAAACAGAAAATTAATGAGGAATATTGGAGAGAATATTGAAGACAAGGAAATATCCACCGTCTAGGGGAACAAAAAAAGGACAACAACAGCATCTATAAGGTATGTTGTTGCTGTCATTGAGTACTCCAGTGGTCAGAAAAAAATGGATGATCCTCTTTCATCTCCACTGATGTCCGTATCCATGGAAACCTCTTCTAATGGTCTCTACATCAGTCTGGGAAAACAGGTAGGGCCCCCTTCTAAAAAGTGAGTGCATTAAAGGAATCCAATCCTCTGCAAAGAAGGTCAGCTCTTGAAAGCCTCCAAGAGCTTTGCTAGCCGAGAAAGCTGGAGGGCTATAAATCCTTAGATTCTTTTGCTAAGGAGTTCAGCTCTTGAGAAGCCCATCAGCCCTCTCTAATGTGGGTAGCGGAATGATGCAGAGCCTTTGTTCCTTGCCTGAGATGCAACACTCTGGAGAACCCTTCCTTGATGGCGAGAATATACTGGGATAAAGGATTACGTGAATCTGGAGATTAATTATGAACAAAAGATGGACACAATGTGTGTTTAAGGAGGCAAAGAAAGAAAGAAAAAGTCTCTCCCCCGCCAAAAAAATGGAGTGTAAGTTTTTGCAGAAGGGAAAATATGCAGAAGGGAAAATTGCTCACGAGGTAACATTTTCAAATAGTTGCAAGTGCAGCACATTTCCTGCGAGAAATATGAAGAGTTGTAACAACCAGCTCCATCTTCCTTCCCCCCAATGGGTTATTCGGTAAGCCACACAGTGGTTGTGGGGCCTGTAAATCACCGCGATGGCTAGACGTCTCTCTTCCCAAAGCCTTCAGTGAAATTAGTGCCTGGAACAACTTAGAATAATGAAAGGTCACTGCGTTATTGCGGCACAGATATTTGCAAGCGATGACTGCGACACTCTGAATTCCCTCCCTTTGTGCAGCATCGATGTGTCATTTCCTGGGTGTGTGTGTGTGTGTGTGTGTGTGTGTGGAGAGAGAGAGAGAGAGAGAAATGTTGCCTTCATTTTCATAAAAGGCAGTCAAGCTATAATTGGGAGTGATCTGAAGCTCATCAGAGACTTGGCTATGCTGCCCCCACAGATTCCTGTATGCTTTGGGAAAGACCTTGTAAGTGTGAGGGAGAAAGCCAATGAAAAAGAAAGATGGAGAAATGGGGGGGAGCTGATACGCTTTCACCCAAGACAGTGGCGTAGCATGGGAGGGGCCACAGGCTTGGTTGCCCCGGGTGCAAAATTGTTAGAGGCGCAAAATTTCAACACCTGGTGCTGCCTCTATAAAGCTGTGTGCTTCCGTTGCTGGGCTCCATTGAAAATGGCTTCTCCATACAAACCAGGAAGTGACCTCTCCAGACAATGGGACAATTCTTCTTATCTCTCTGGCTGCGGTCTCCTGGGTTATGCAGATGCCGTTAGCAAACCAGCCCACATGTTGGGGGCTAAATATCTACTTCAGGGAGCCTCCTCTACTCAATCTTTGGGGTGTTAATCCTGCAGGTGAAGCCTATTTAAGTGGAGCAGGCTCTTTGTGCAGATATTTAGCCCCTAGCATGAGAGGTTTGCAGGAAAAGAGATGTGTGGAATTGATTCACCCCTGCTCTCCCGCTCATGTGATGTGTAAGGGGGGGGAGGTGAGCAAATAAAGGCTTCTGAATACTATTACATCTACACCAAAGTTATTGTTAACCATAGTTCGCTTGAACACAGTTTATTACCTGCTCCTAACAGATTATTTTAAAACTAGTAGACATTAAGCCCGTTAAATTAACGGGCGCTAGAACATATGTGGTCAAACATTTGTAAAAGCAGACTTGTTGTATATATGTATCTGTTTGGTTTAGGCCTATAGCCTCTGTCATTTTTTTGGCTCCCGCTTATGTCGTTTTTTTTCCCCAAACAACACAAGAGCCGCATGACGTAGCCAGCTCTGCGCATAGCGTCCCTATTACCCTAGCTACATCGTGGACACGCGCAGAGCTGACCGAGCGGCTCTCGCTTGGCATCGCTCGCCCGCCGCCACTTGTAACGGCCGCTGCCGCTTAGAAGTAAGTCCACGTGAGCGCGTACCCGCCGCTTCAACAGTTTCGCCCGGCTGCCCGAAGTCTCTGCGCTCCAATCCCTGTGTCCGTGGGGCACATGCGCAGTAGCGCAATCCCACGGACACAGGGACTGGACGCAGAGACACTTGCACTTTATTACTGTAGATTGTTACAATTCATGTTGGCTCCATGAACACACAAAGGAACAAAACTTTTGTTGAACCGAATTCATCTCCCAATCTCCCACACTTAACGCAGGCATTTGCAACTGTCTGTGCTGCATCAAAGATTAACTTCTCCCGAAGAACACTAATTAGGATCTTCTAATTTTTGAACTGTATGTAAGAAGGATAGCGCTATGAGCACAATAGTCTGTGACCTCAAATCTGATTAGTGTCATTAATATGAGAGAGGTGCAAAGACTGCTTTGGCATATCTTTGGCCAATATTAAAACCCCTGCCAGAGCCTGATGTGCTAATTAAGGGCATTAAACCAAATGTACCTGTTCACATTTATTAGTGCATGGGAAATACATGGATTTTAAAATAAATCAATCCAGTAATAGTCTGGAATGGTGAGGATTTTTCTTCCCAATGTTTAACCGGGGGGTGGGGGGCAGGGGGAGAGAGGGAGTCGGCTGTCATTATGCCAGCCACTATTTTATGTTAGCTATTTAACCTTTTGGGGAGGACAGAATTGATTCAGATTGAAACCCCACCGTTCTTGTTATGGCTCTTGCTAATAACAACAAAATCTGATTTCATAATGTTCCTGCTACCACATTAACCTTACATCAGATTAACAAGTGTTATCAGCAGGAGGGGGGGTGGAAATCCCCAAACAATGACTAATACCGCTGAATGTGATAATGCCTTGATATTCAGGGCAGCCGTATAAACAAACGGCAATGGAGTAGAAATCTGTTTTGAGAGCTAATCTCGTTTCCGCGAAACAAATGCTCCCATTAGAAGGTTTACTGATGTGGGTAGGTTTAGTTTATTTTGTATGCATGGATAGATGTAGAAATAAATTATGTATCCTTTACATCAGGCTTCCTCAAACTCGGCCCTCCAGATGTTTTTGGCCTACAACTCCCATGATCCCTAGCTAGCAAGTCTAGTCAGGGATGATGGGAATTGTAGTCTCAAAACATCTGGAGGGCCGAGTTTGAGGAAGCCTGCTTTAGATAGAGAAGAAGAAGAAGAGTTTGGATTTGATATCCCGCTTTATCACTACCCGAAGGAGTCTCAAAGTGGCTGACATTCTCCTTTCCCTTCCTCCCCCACAACAAACACTTTGCGAGGTGAGTGGGGCTGAGACACTTCAGAGAGAAGTGTGACTAGCCCAAGGTCACCCAGCAGCTGCATGTGGAGGAGCGGGGACGTGAACCCGGTTCACCAGATTATGAGTCTACTGCTCTTAACCACTATACCACGCTGGTGTAGACAGAGAGCTCCGTGGTCTCTTCCAACTCTACATTTCTATGGTTCCAGTTGACAAATCATAAAATGCCATTAAGACAGCAACACTAAAAACAATTGCATACCCTACAAGTATGCCCTATTTTCCAGGGACAGTCGCGGAATTAGAAAAGCCATCCTGGCTTCTGATTTGATCCCGGAATGTCCCTATTTACCCTGCCAATGCCGTCGCTGCTGAGCTTGGGGAGGAGGATGAGCCAGTGCTTGTCCTATGTGATGATGGCAGCAAGATTGGTGGCTGAGAGGGAGCGTCCTGTTGCCTCTCCATGGCTTCACAGCTGTGCCTTTCAATATCTTCTTTATCCTGAGCAAACTGTTTTGTATGATTGGCTTTTCAGACTGATGAAGCTTGTAGCGAAACCTGAAATATATCCGGAAAACAGGTCTTTCTTTTGCCTACTTGCGTTACTCTCATCAGGGTGGTGGCTTTGAGTTGCCTTCCCATGATTGATCCATGAAGACGGCTTTGTGTTTCCAACTCAAGACCCATTGAAGAACATTTCATCTAGTTCAGCGTTGACATAACAGCTTTGAACATTTTTTTTTATTCTCCCATGTGCTACCCTCACCGTTGTGGTGGCACTGGGTTGCCGTTCCGTGATTGTTCTCACGCTATTTGTTGAACAATTCATTAATCCAGTCTGTATAACATTTACTGTACATGTGATTTGTTTATATAGAGTTGTATTTTTGTCTATTCCATGTTCACAGTGTCACCAGGTCTTGTCTTGCACATGGCAATTTAGTACATTTGTTGTTTGAATGGTTTTTAGCCCAGCTACCATTCCAGTAAATTTGGTTTTATACTTACTAGCCAGTTTGTGGTGTTGTTTTGTTTTGTTGTACTATCATTACTGTCACCACATTTAGAATCATAGAATCATAGAATCATAGAGTTGGAAGAGACCACAAGGGCCATCCAGTCCAACCCCCTGCCAAGCAGGAAACACCATCAAAGCATTCCTGACAGGTGGCTGTCAAGCCTCTGCTTAAAGACCTCCAAAGAAGGAGACTCCACCACACTCCTTGGCAGCAAATTCCACTGTCGAACAGCTCTTACTGTCAGGAAGTTCTTCCTAATGTTTAGGTGGAATCTTCTTTCTTGTAGTTTGAATCCATTGCTCCGTGTCCTCTTCTCAGGAGCAGCAGAAAACAACTTTTCTCCTTCCTCTATATGACATCCTTTTATATATTTGAACATGGCTATCATATCACCCCTTAACCTTCTCTTCTCCAGGCTAAACATACCCAGCTCCCTAAGCCGTTCCTCATAAGGCAACGTTTCCAGGCCTTTGACCATTTTGGTTGCCCTCCTCTGGATACTTTGTGTATATAATACTCTCCATGGCTTCTCCGTGGTCTCTCCATGGTGTCTACTGCTGGCCTCCTCCCTTGGGAAGCTCACAGCGGCTGCTGGAGACCGGGCAAGTTGGAGGAGACTCTGCAACCACTGAGCTACAGCCTTGCATGTCGCGCTGACTCTCTGAGGGGCAGGCAGAGTGCAGGGCCACCCTGGGCAGGAAGAAAGCGGGAGCGGAGCGCGAGGAGATTGCAAAAGCCACAGAGATCCATAACAGAAAAAAAAGAAAAGTTGACTTGGATTGTTTGCCTAAAGCGCATATATTTTTAATGATGATTCTAAGAGGGGGGAAAGCTGACTTGGGTGTACAGTGCAAAACAGATCTGAACGCATAAAACTTATTTTTATGGTGCTATTTGGAACCATCAGTAAAATGATCTACATGTGACAGGTTTATTTCTTTATTGGGTACCAGGGACTTTCTGGGTTTCCATTTAGAAAATGGAAAAATGTGTATTTTTAACAACAGCGTGGTTTTTTGTTTTTGTTTTAATTGAAGGGATGGGAATTGATACTTCCAATGCCTCATATAAACAACTAATGTTTCATTCCAGCTGCAGTATTACAACCTTCACAGTTTGTCCTTGGCAGGGACTCCCCCGCCTTCCCAGTAGCAATAGGACTTGCCTGAAAGCTGTTCCATTTTGCATTTCTCTTCATTTTTTTTGCATTCAAATTCTTCCTGTAACTTTTCTCCTTGATGGCAGCCACTTATTGGGCCTTTGTCTAGGAAAACTGAAAACAGAAGTGGCATGCATATACCATGAATGCTGAGGCTTCCTTCTGAGGCAAGGATAGGAAACCTGTGGCCCTCAAGGTCAGAGCCAGATTTAGGGCAGCACGGCCGGTTCTACCGCTCTGGTCGCACATGCCACAAGCCAAGGCGGCCATTTTGTCATAAAATAAAAAAATAGAAGTGGTATGTATGTTCCATGAATGCTGGGGCTTCCTTCTAAGGCAGGGATAGGAAACTTGTGGCCCTCAGAGTCAGAGCCAGATTCAGGGCAGCACGGCTGGTTCTGCCACTCTGGTTGTACATGCCACAAACCAAGGCGGTTGTTTTGTCATAAAATGTGCCCCTCCCCTGTTGATGGCACAAAGATGGAAACAAGAAGAATTACCGACAAAAGAAGAATGGCAGATGAAGTTAATGGACTATGCAGAATTGGATAAGATGACAGGAAGAATTCGAAACTGATGGGACCAGGAATTTCTAAAAGATTGGACTAAATTTGAGATATACTGTATATTCCTGCGTATAAGACTACTTTTTAACCCAGGAAAATCTTCTCAAAAGTCGGGGGTCGTCTTATACGCCGGGTCGTATTTCTTATACGGCGAGTACCGGTATATCCCAAACTGTATATTTTAACTGGAAAAGTTGGGGGTCGTCTTATACGCCCAGTTGTCTTATACGCTGGAAAATACGGTATTTGAAAGATAACTGTATACAACAAATCACGCTAACAGGCTTGCAAGAAGTTTTGTGAGGTTAATTTTAAGAAATATTACAGAAATAATTTTGGAAAATAATATTTGAACTTGATTATTAAAAGTAATAGTGGAGTATGAAATACAAGAAGAAGTTAAGAAAAGTGAAAATCCCGAGAAGTGGTTGGTGGAAGTCAGAAAACTTGTATAACATATGAATGGTAAATGTTATTTAAGAATGTATGTAAAAATCTTTAATAAAAAAATCTTTATAAAAAATAAATAAATGTGCCCCTCCCCTTTCCAATGGCAGCCATTTTGTGATGCTCATAATTTCTAGAGTGCCCACTGAACCAAAAACGTTAACAACACCTATAGTGACAGGTGTCTTTTTAATACTTTTTTTTTAAAGAAAGCGTGAAATCTACTGGGTCGTAAGCAGAAATAAATACATGCTTGCTGTTGAGTGGACACTTGATAGACAACCTCAGCCAGTGTAGATCTAAGATAATTACACCTGCAAAATACACACGTTGATCATATTCACACATTACCTTTTGCAGTGTGTACTACAACCATCTCCCCTATGTATGAAACATGGTTTCGAAGTAGTTTTCACTACGGTTTTCACCCTTTACTCTATAGATGTAACTAGCCCATGTGTGATGAACTGTTGTGCTGATTCCCACCTATTGGTTTGTAATTTATAGGCTACACACACACACACACACACACACACACACACACACACCATGTGTGTGTGTTTTTATGACTCCTAACATACCAAAAAAGAAATAGTTAAAATTAAATGAACAGCATTTTTATCAGTTCTCTTCAAATCACAGATGCTAAGTTTGATTTTATTTCTAACACTGAGATTGAAATTCTATTTTAATATGCAGAACTACAGTCTGGGGAGCCATAAAATACAGAATGTTTCCATTAGATGATAGCCCTGCTTCTCTTGTTAACAGGACTGCTGATTCATCAAACAGCAGTGAGCAAGACACTAAGACCTGAAATGAAAACAGACCTCTGGGGAAAGAGGTGGTAGTGACAGCGGCTGCGGCGGCAAGAAGCTGTGTTGCTAAGTATGACTTCCAGCTAAACTCTGTAGTTTTGCTTTGGTGTCTTTGCTTTAAAATCCCATTTGTTAATGAAGCGGATGCTTAACTCAGGCAGTAGCAAGACATGCATTAGCCTTGACATTTCCGAAAGTGATACAAGGTCTAAATAGCGCCTTATCCTCATTTTTTGAAGTTGGGACAGCAACAAGTAAGTTTGCATGAAGGTCGCTTTATGGCAGGGATTCCCAAACTTGGCTCTGCAGCTGTTTTTAGACTACAGTCCCCATCACCCCTGACCATCCTTCTGAATAGGACTTATGTACCTATAGGCACATGTATTCCACCCAGTGGCATAACATGGGTTGCCAATGCCTGGGGCTGCGTGGAGGGGGTTGTGGGACGGAAACGGACAAAGTACACATGTACATTCTAGTGCCCAGTGGTGTTGGCATCACCCGGGAGATTGCAACTGCAGAGATAAGAAAAGAAGAGCTGTTCCTCTGTCCAGAGAGGTCACTTCCTGGTTTGCCCGCCCTGTGGAACGCCCTCCCATCAGAGGTCAAAGCGATAATCAATTACATGACCTTTAGAAAACACTTGAAGGCAGCCCTGTTTAGGGAAGCTTTTAATCTGTGATATTTTAATGTATTTTTATATTTATTGGAAGCCGCCCAGAGTGGCTGGGGAGACCCAGCCAGATGGGTGGGGTGTTGTTGTTGTTGTTCAGTCATTCAGTCGTGTCCGACTCTTCGTGACCCCATGGACCAGAGCACGCCAGGCACGCCTATCCTTCACTGCCTCCTGCAGTTTGGCCAAACTCATTTTAGTAGTTTCGAGAACACTGTCCAACCATCTCATCCTCTGTCTTCCCCTTCTCCTTGTGCCCTCCATCTTTCCCAACATCAGGGTCTTTTCTAGGGAGTCTTCTCTTCTCATGAGGTGGCCAAAGTACTGGAGCCTCAACTTCAGGATCTGTCCTTCCAGTGAGCACTTAGGGCTGATTTCTTTAAGAATTGATAGGTTTGATCTTCTTGCAGTCCATGGGTGGGGTACAAATAATAAATTATTATCATTATTATTGCATGGAAAAGCTGTTTTCAGTGGAGGCCAGTAATGGAAGCATGCACTGTATTGAGGCAGCACTGGGTGCTGAAATTTTGTGCCCCCTAACAATTTTGCTCCTG
Source organism: Darevskia mixta (assembly GCA_034641385.1). NCBI lineage: Eukaryota > Metazoa > Chordata > Lepidosauria > Squamata > Lacertidae > Darevskia > Darevskia mixta. The sequence goes on from JAWWNH010000017.1 coordinate 20,893,137, forward strand.
GGGAAACCACCCCTGTGCCCCTCACCTACGCTACACTACTGATTCCACCCACATTTTACACGCAAGGCTGATGATCTACCCATCTATGTGGTTATATCGCACAGAACAAGGATGTCAGTACTATGAGAAAGTTCCATGTGATCGACCCCATCCACATCATCATGTCCTTTAAGAGTCAGCCCACAGCCATGTGAAATCTGCTCACTGAAAATTGGCTTCCATGCATCTTGCAGAATTTAAAGGGAAGCTGGAGAGTAGGACTTTCCCACCCAGCCCATTTCTCTTGCAGACTCCTGCACCCATGAAAATTGGCTCCCAAGGTTTGGGGCAGCTTTGGGAATGGTGTGGGATATGTTGGGGGTGGCGGCGGCGGCTGCTGCATCAGGAAATGCCCCTTTGCATTAATGGAAAAGCAATTCGACATTCCAGCAAACGTGTCTCTAAATGCAGCTTGCACGTTTGACTAATGTTGCTTGTATGCCATGATAGAACTATCTTGCAATTAATCATGGCATTTTCTTTTTTAAAATAGACATTTCTGTGCTAATAGAAATGACATGATCATGTGGCCAGAAGTTTGCTATGATAAGAATATGTGTTGTGAATAAGTACTTTAAAAAAAGCTACACTGTTTTCTATCAATTATGTTGAATGACTCAATTCTTCTATTAACAAGAATGCTGTTTTAATACTATTTCTTTAATTTTGGATTGCTTTCTTTGATTCTATACCAACCACTTTCATTTATTTTCTGACATACCATAGTGAGACTAGTCAAAAGTTTGTTTTCTTTTCATTTGCTACATGTACACACGGCCTGAAAAATGTACTAATTGTGCCCATCTGTTTGGCTGCTTTATTTGGAAGATGCATTGAGCTTGATCCGTTATAACAGAGAGCCAAGAGAGTTTGACTTTGGGGATTCTCCGAATCAGATCATTGGATTTTTAAATCTCTTATCAGAGCCTCTGAGTCAGCAAATCTCAGTGAATATGAATGTAAACTCACATGATTATTCAGTCAGCTCCAGGTGCTGCTCTAAGGACATAGGTTGTGGCCTTGTAGAATAATCTTCCTTAAGTTCTTGTGGTCTTCTGCTCTTTGGTGTAAGGTCTGATGAATAATGCGTTCCTCTACAGAAAATAATTGCATTAAAATTATGTCACCACCAAAGAAGCATGCCAGTGGATTTCTTGAACCGCCAGTGGGAATGAATTCTTCAACAAGTACTAGAGCAGAAACCTCATCACTCTCAGTTGCTTTTGAAGTAAGCTGGCAAAACAGTGGTGGACTATGTGGCTCATCCTAGGCATCTATAATGATCTCTGGCAGGCAAACAGCCTGATAAGCAGCAAGGACTCTTCGTCAGTTTTATATAAGTTTATTTACAAGAAAAACACATCCAGATCTTGGCGTTCCGCCTGCTCTCTCATTAACAGTAGTTGATCGGTCTGACTCATCGTCCCTCCCCCAACAAGAAGAACGCCAAAATCCTGCCTTTCTTCTCCTTCCCTTCCATTGCTCTCTGAGCTTCTCCAGTCTCCTCGTACGGAGACTGAACGACTGGCCTGTCTCCTCCCCCCTCCCAGAAGACACAGTCTCAGACTCTGGCTAATCAGCTGGTTGCCTGGCAACGCTTTGGGCGACTTCCAACTCTTTCTCTCCTTGGGAGCTAACAGCTTCTTCCCTGGGAAGGAGGGGACCCGAGCTGTCCTCTCTAAACTCAGACAGCTCTCATCTGCAGAGTTGGCCCCTGCTCGCTCAGCTCCATTTCTGAGGCTGACTCTTCCGCTGCTCTCGGGGGGGGGGGCATGTTCCTGACAGCTTCCATCATACTGCACAACTGACCCTTTTAAAGTGGGATATCCAGGATTTACAGAAGCCACTCCTGTTTCTGATTGCATTCCCAGATGTCCCGTTTTGGCCCCTGTGCTCTGGCCTTGCCAAAATAAACACGTTTTTGGTTCCACACTCTGGCATGAGTCCACCAGAGTGCAAGACCAAAAGATGGGGCCAAAGAAATCCATTCTCTCACTCCTCTTCCTCCTTCCAGAAGTGTGGCGCTGGTTTCTGGAAGTATATCAGCTGGAGAGCAGAGTCACAGTGGTCCTTGAAGTGGTGGTGGCGGCAGGCAAAGGTGTGTAAGGCCCCATCAGTGCCGAGGGAGGGAGCCAAGAGCTGAGAGAGGGGGTTTGTGGAGCCTGAGTGAGAGGGGATGGGGCCTCCATTGAGGTCGTGTTCCCATTTGCCTCACTAGGATGTTGGAGGGTATGATGCATTCACTATGGTCTGTGTTAAGGACAGTGTTGTGTGATTGCCACAGTTTCATGAGCGAGTGAAAAGCAAGCTCAGAATATGGTCTATATAGCAGAATTCTGCTTCTGGAGGATTTCAGACTTCATTGTTTTAAAAGTGTGGGAGCCAAAGTCCTTCATGGCGCATACACAGGGCTAAAGAGGATCCTTCATCCCTCCCGTGTCTTGGCATGCATCTGCTGCAACATGCTGAGGCATAAACACGCTTCCTCTTTGTCCTCTATCCCTCCTTGTCAAACTCCAGCTGGGATCACTTGCTCAATCACAAAGCAAATTCTTGCTGAAGCCCTGCGTTGGAAAGTGAATGCTATCTGAGGAAACAGAAAACCTGCTGCCCTCCATTTTAGGGAATAGCTCAATTGAGGCGGGAATTGAGGCGACTTACAGTTAAAAGCAAGAATCGCTAGAAAATACATAGAAAAAAAGACAATCGTTAAAAACAATTAAACATTAATAGAATCAAAACTCTATTAAACTGAACTTTTCCGTGTATAAGACACGGAATTTTGGGGGACTCAAATTTAAGAAAATGGGGGGAGGTGGCTCAGAGTTGCTGAGCTTTTTTGGGAGGGGGGTTGCACAGAGTTGTTGAGCTTTTTGGGGATTGACAAAAATCACTCACCCGCAGGCAGCGCAAAATCAGCCTCTTGTCTGTCCGCTCAACGGCAGAATCTGCAAATTGCCTGGCCAATTGCCACTGGGAACCACCAGAAGGCCCTCAGAGATGGACCTCAGTGTCTGGGCAGAACGATGGGGCTGGAGACGTTCCTTCAGGTATACTGGGCCGAGGCCGTTTAGGGCTTTAAAGGTCAGCACCAACACTTTGAATTGTGCCCGGAAACATACTGGGAGCCAATGTAGGTCTTTCAGGACTGGTGTTATGTGGTCTCGGCAGCCGCTCCCAGTCACCAGTCTGGGTGCTGCATTCTGGATTAGCTGTAGTTTCCGGGTCACCTTCAAAGGTAGCCCCACGTAGAGCGCATTGCACACTATGGGGAAAGCAGCATGGAGATTCCACGGTTGGGGTGCTCCGGCCCTCATCCAACTTATTGTTAAGAGTAAGGCAATGGGAGAAGTTAGTCATGGCTCACTTAAATCCCATTGCTTTCATTTCAGAGCTAATTAGCCACAGCTAACGTTAGCTGAATTGGGGCTTGCAGTAGCTGTGCGTCTGTCCCTGTTCAAAAGTGCCACTTGGATGCGCCAGTGATCCCTGCCCTCGCTTCCCCTCCATCGGAAATGACTGGGTTGAAGCGAAGTGTCGAGCCATATTGGCAATGTCAGTTTCAAGCTGATGCTCCTCCCAGACAAACAAGAACACTGATAAAATATGTGTTTGGAATAACTTCAAATAACCACTAAACTCAGCATGTACACAATTTCCATTTCCTCTGAGTAAACCAGAAAAGTTCCAGAGGAGGTTAAGAAATAGCAAGCACATGTGGTAGATTGAGGCTACACATGCCCAGGCTTCCAATTTCCCTGCAGCAATTTATCAGTGATTATATTTTAATTGATCCCCAAAGTATAAGCCAATTTAGGATGATATCAGCTTGCTAGATCATTTGAAAATCCTTTGAAGTGAAGAGAACTTGTTTTTGCATCTTCTCCTTCTCTGTGCATTAGTTAATAAATGAAAACAGATAACCAGCTCTCCGCCTGCTTCCCTAAGTGGCAATGAATTCTCCGTATTTCTTGTAATAGTTTCTAAGTATAAGATATACTCAATAATGGTACCCGATCATAAATTCTTCTTAGAACAAACATTGCTACCCATTTTTCATAGCCTAGATTCAGCCCATTCCCTAACAGCAGAAAAGGATACACCTTGTATTAAACTTGAATATGATATACAGGTATTCTATTTTTTTTTAAGGAGGTGCTTGAACTTTATGCAACTGGTTCAAGTACAGGTGATAATAGATAAAAGGAAAGTGGATTTTTTAGGTGTTTATATTTTTGAAGGGGGAAAAAGGGAATTATATAGACTGCAACTTAAAGATACGTTTCCAAGCACAATTCAAAGTGTTGGTGCTGACCTTTAAAGCCCTAAATGGCCTCGGTCCTGTATACCTGAAGGAGTGTCTCCACCCCCACCGTTCAGCCCGGACACTGAGGTCCAGTGCCGAGGGCCTTCTGGCGGTTCCCTCCCTGCGAGAAGTGAGGTAACAGGGAACCAGGCAGAGGGCCTTCTCGGTAGTGGCGCCCACCCTGTGGAACGCCCTCCCAGCAGAGGTTAAAGAGATAAACAACTACCGTATCTGACATTCAGAAAATACCTCAAGGCAGCCCTATTTAGGGAAGTTTTTAACCTGTGGTATTTTAATGTATTTTAATATCTGTTGGAGGCCACCCAGAGTGGCTGGGGAGGCCCAGCCAGATGGGCGGGGTACAAATAAAAAATTATTATTATTATTATTATTATTATTATTATTATTATTATTATTAAGATATGGAGAACTTCAGTGTATAAATAGGGATGGTGAACTTTGTCGACTCCAGTTTCCTCTCCAAGTCTAATTTGTCCAGTTCAGTTCTGTACATTTCCGCATCAGTTTGTTGTTTAAAAAAGTCCAATGTCCTTCACCACAGCTAAGCGGTTCTCTAGCAGCACCCTCAGATATAAAGGCAAAGGGACCCCTGACCATTAGGTCCAGTCATGACCAACTCTGAGGTTGCGGCGCTCATCTCACTTTACTGGCCGAGGGAGCCGGCGTACAGCTTCCGGGTCATGTGGCCAGCATGACTAAGCCGCTTCTGGCGAACCAGAGCAGCGCATGGAAACGCCGTTTACCTTCCCGCTGCAGCGGTACCTATTTATCTACTTGCACTTTTGACGTGCTTTCGAACTGCTAGGTTGGCAGGAGCTGGGACCGAGCAACGGGAGCTCACCCCATTGCGGGGATTCGAACCACCGACCTACTGATCGGCAAGCCCTAGGCTCAGTGGTTTAACCCACAGCGTCACCCGCACTAAGAAAGAGATACCCAAATTAATATATAAAAATTGGAACAGCACGTATCAAATCTCTGCCACGGTTGCCACCATTATTTTCTTAAGTTCATTATCTGTCAATGGATTCCAGGCAAGCTGGACTTTCTTCTCTTAACTGATGAAGAGTAATGTTTGTAAGTGCTGAAAGGTGCATCAGAGAAAATACAGGAGGGGGGATTTCAATCAGCAAAGAATGGAGAAGTAGTAATTGCATATTCATAGTTAGACAATGTTATTACAAATTCTGGCTGTTGTAAATCATGGTAACAGAAGAGAAAATGTGATGCTTCTACTTGAGACGCAGTAATGCATTTTAATGATTGGAGAGAATCTACTGTGAATTACTGAGTTTTTTACCAATTAGCTGACAATAAAACAAAGACAATAAAGAGTATCAAGGGTAATCTATCACTACATGAATTTTGTTCATTCAGTTGACAAATATAATTTGGTTTACCTTATTTATGATAACAGAAGATATCATAATGCAGTGGCAAAATGTTCCGAAACACAGTTTGTAAAAGGAGTTGGGGCAATATTTGGCATCCCATTCTGGGGGGGGGGGTGTAGATGGGACAAGAAGATTGTGGCTGGGGAGGTGGGATTGCTAACAATTATGAGGCATAAGTTAATTTAATGCTAAATCAGATGTCCTATGTATGTAGTCAGTGGGTGACAAGAGGCCTTTAATGTGTTCTAGGGAACTTTGTACTCTGGAGTGCTGAAACAGGAAGCGCGAGTAAACCACCTGCACTCTTGGTCTTTGCAGTGTAACGTTTGCATCTAGGGAAATGTATAAGCAGGAAAATGTGTGGCCAGAGCATCATGCGTATTACTCAAATGGCCAATAAGGAACTCTGCTATTTCTTCATTACCCTGGGGGGCTATGGCAAAAGCACAATTCACTCATACTTTTTGTTCTGGTCTTTCCACATCAGCTGAAACTGGTCTCCTTGAGATCTTCGGTTAATAAATCAGAACCTGGTGAGATCCAGAATCCCTTGGCTGTTATTACAGATAAGATTGTGTATTCTGTTACACCTAATGTTATGCCACGACTTGGGCCTCAAATACCCGAAAGACTGCTTCCTTCCCAACAGTCTTATTCGGGTGTTGAGATCAGTAGAGGGGTGCTCTTGGTAGTTCCAGCACCCTGGGAAATTGTAGGGTGGGAGACGTCATTTTCTGCGGGACAGCCCTGAAGTTGTGGGATTCCCTGCAACAGACAGACAAGTGCATCTGACACCTTCACTGTATAGCTTACTTGCATCATATGTGGAAAACGCACAACCTATGACAGCTGATATCTGCATGAGTATGTAGGTGTGTATGACTCATCCTGTTCCTCTGATTTTAAACTGTTTTAGCTAATTTTAGCTAATTTAAGTTTTAATTAACTTTTGTCAATACAATGGGTAGATCATTGCTATGTTTGTGGGGGTATTTTTGGTTTGAGTAGATCTCAGTCTCTTGGAAGTTGGACATCCCTGACATTTGTGTGTCAAGGTCCCCAAACCACCCCTCAAATAATTCACACATCAGTCAGAATTTTAGTTTTGGTTTTTGGCATGATTTTGGCCACAACTTTATTAAAATACAAACAATGTGAGTGGTTGCTTAGGCATTGGTTAAGACTATCCATCCCACAGGGAACAGAACTGACGACCGTCAGTAAGGGGAAAACCCTCTGGAGAGATAAAGGGAGCTGGGTGGTCTGACCCTCCCCTCTCCCCTCAGGCTCCCAGGGCTCTTGCACGGCCCTAGCCCCCGACCGGGGGTTCGGACAAAAAGCATCGAGCCCCTGGATTCCTTTAACGGAATTCCCCTAACACCAGCAACAATTGGAGGGGCAGAAGCAATAAATCATAACCCCTCCTCCAACCAACATAATAACCAATGCCTAACTGCCAACCTTACAAGTTGTGACTATTTGCTATGCAGTAGGTGAAAACCAGATGGCACCAGCCAATCAGCCAAATGGACAAAATTCTTACCAGGCCCCTGCCCCAACAGCAGACGACCCCATGACAGGCATAGCAATGTCAACGCAGAGGCCTAAAATATAGGTAGGGAGGGAGGGCGGGTGATCAAAAGCACGCAGCCAAGAGGGGGATCACGTTGCAAGCCCATCAGTATATATCCGCTGGGCTGTCCATCGATAAATTGCAACATACAATTCTCCCCAACAACACCCAGGGTCCAATCACTACAGTGGCCATCCATACGATCCTGCCCGGTACCAGAGGGGTGACTTGCTGGCCCCCACCGCAACACGTGCTCTCCATGAAGGAGACCACGCTATATGGATCACAACCCTAGCATATGGGATCAGGGGCCTTGCCCAATCTGGATCAAGCCCCCATGGCTGCAATTTACATTGCAAAAGAAAGGCCCCTAGTCTTATCTGTTGACCTTCTTGATTTCCCACCCACATTCCTGCCTGATCCATGAGTTCCTTCTTGCCTCCCGATGTGCCAGAGAAAGTACCCTGTCTGTCATGTCAATCAGGAGTCTAAAGGACACGTCTTGGCTGTTCTGAACTTCATCCCTCCACCGGTCCTGGTTCCTGCTTCTCTCAAAGAAACGGATGACACTCAGCACAGCAGCGGAAGCTAGCGTGGAGCCAAGGTAGAGAGGCTTGTGCAACATGAAAGCGTTATGCTAAAAGGGATCAGAGAAACCCCACGGACTAATTTGGGCCCTTGATCATTTTTCAAAATCAAATTCTGCCAGAGTCACCCTACGAGGCACGAAACCTTCATTTGCGCTGAAGTAACTGACAATTTGCTTTTGGGGGGAGCTGGAGAGCGAAAGGAAACATCTCACAACCGCCTCTATTACTCAGCACATACAGAACTTTGAGAGAGCAAAGCAAGCGACTAAATCAAACACTTAGCTGGAGAGGAGGCGCGGAAAGCAAACAACAAAAAAGGGAATCCAATTACTTTATGTTTGTTTTGTTAAATGGTTTTTTTTCCCCTGCAAAAGAGAGATGGGGGAAAAAAACCCTATTTTTAACTTGTTTTCTTCTTTGCTACACTGCTGGGAGCAGGCACTACCATATGACTAACTGTACAATGCAGCCGATCCTTCTGCTAATGCTAATTAACCTCCTGGTACAAATATCAACAATGCACAGCCTGGGTTTTGACTGCGTATGATTTTTCTCCCCTCCCGGGGGCAAAAACAGAGAGACCCTTTTAATCAGCCATCGTTACTCTTCTTTCCGCTTCTGCTGAAAAACAGGCTATCACTTCCGCAGATGATGAAGCAGAGCGTCTGCGCTCACGCTGCGTTCCGAGGGGATCCAGACACCCCCCCCCCCCCCGAAGGCTTATCACGACTTTCAGCGAGAAGATATGTAATGGCAGACAACATTCCTGAAAAGGAAGCTAGTCTCTGCTATTGATGTCACAGCAGAGTGTTGGGTTATGTCCTTGGCCAGGGTTTCCCAAGCTTGGGTCTCCAGCGGTTTTGGGACTACAACTCCCATCATCCCTAGCTAGCTGGACCAGTGGTTAGGGATGATGGAAATTGTAGTCCAAAAACTAGAAGAATGGCAGATGAAAATGATGGACTATATGGAACTTGCTGAGCTGACCGGAAAACTTCGTGACCAGAGGGAGGAAGCGGTGGAGGGAGACTGGAAGAAATGTAAAGTATATTTTAAAAAGTATTGTAAGATTAAAGAGTAGAAGTAAGCTGGAAGATAAGGGAGGCTGTAGACTTAGAGGATAGATTTAAGGTTTATAATTGTTGGAATAAATGATATTGACATTAGGGTAGAAGAGATATTGAAGTTAATTAATTAAAAATGTTTTCAATGATGCCAAGAAATTACTAATGATGATATACAAGGAACGCAGGAAGAGAGGATAGGAGGAAGTCAACCCACAATGATAAGAAGGATTAAGAGGTTAAAATGAATTATGTATGTTTTTATGTGTATTATTGTTGTTGTTGTTGTTGTTGTTGTTGTTGTTGTTGTTTTGTCTGTCTAGTATTGTTTGTTTTTTAATGGTATTACTTTGTTAAAACCAATAAAATTTTTTTGAAAAACAAACAAACTGCTGGAGACCCCCAGACCCTCCAAATGTCCCTATTTTCTAGGGATGTCCCTGATTTAGAGAATCCGTGCCAGTTTCTGATTTGACATGGGGAATATTGTATGAGTTTTCCTGATTATAATGTTAGTGCTTCTGCCCCATCTCTTAATGCTGATAATGATGATGATGATGATGATGATAATAATAATAATAATAATAATAATAATAATAATAATAATAATAATAATTTATTATTTATACCCCGCCCATCTGGCTGGGTTTCCCCAGCCACTCTGGGCGGCTTCCAACAGAACATTAAAATGCAGTAATCTATTAAACATTAAAAGCCTCCCTAAACAGGGCTGCCTTCAGATGTCTTCTAAAAGTCTGGTAGTTGTTGTTCTCTTTGACATCTGAAGGGAGGGCGTTCCACAGGGCGGGTGCCACTACCGAGAAGGCCCCTGCCTGGTTCCCTGTAACTTGGCTTCTCGTAGTGAGGGAGCCGCCAGAAGGCCCTTGGCACTGGACCTCAGTGTCCGGGCAGAATGATGGGGGTGGAGATGCTCCTTCAGGTATACTGGACCGAGGCCCTTTAGGGCTTTAAAGGATTGCAGAAAATTGCTCACCATACTAACCAACGCTGTTACTCACACACGTTGCAAAAGCCACCTATCGTCTGTCCCAAGCTCAGCTTATACATGGAAAAGTGCGGTGGTGGTGGTGGGGGTGGCTGAGAAGGGGACATTTGACTTATGAGAGTCCCAAGGGCAGCTTTTAAGGCCACATTTGGCCTATACTTTAAAGGAAACTAGAGTGACGAAACAGTTCATACCTTCAGCACTAAGGCTGCAATCCTAACCCCACTTACATGGGAGAAAGCCCCAGTGAACTCAGTGGAACTTAACTTCTGAGTAGTTACGGTTACTGTAGATGAGCAAGGATTTCACATTCAATAATATGGATGCACGAACCATTCTTTAGCTGTAAGAGGAGTTGTGAAAGGATCATAGATTTCAGGTGACTTGCTTTCTGATGTGTAAGGCTTTCAGGCAACTTCCACCATTGCTTTCAGGCTTTTCACGAAGGCTTGAAAAGCTCCCGTAGAACAGAAATGGGCCAGGAATAATGAAACTTTGCCATCAGAACACAGGTTAGAAGGCATATTTGCCTTCAAAAAATTTGTAGTGGAGTTCACAAGAAAGAAAGAAAAAAAAGAGATTCCCACTTTTGTAATGCAACACTCCACAAATTCTAGTTAATTACCCCATACACCAGGTCTCTGAACAAAACCTAATTACTTAGCTTGGGGAGGGAGAGAGATGAATTTAACCCCAATGGATCAAATGGCTAATTAAACTGTTTAAGTTTTATTAATGTTTCTAATTCATTCAATTCTTCCAATGAAGATGAGGGGGAGAAACCACCTGTGAAATGCTTACCCACTACTAAATTTTCAGATAGTAGGATAGCAGGAGAATACAAGTGGGGCCAAGCCACAAACTACTGCAGGCTGAAGTGCTCTTGAATAAAAATAAAAAAATTGTCCAGTAGCACCTTATAGACCAACTAAGTTTCTTCTGGAAAAGCTTTCGTGTGCATGCACACGTCTTCAGATACACGGTGCTACTGGACAATTTTTTTATTTATTTTTTACTGCGTCAGACCAACACGGCTACCTACCTGAATCTGAAGTGCTTCTGTTCAAGGTTCCAGCCATTCTGCTCCATTCTCCTTCCCAACAGTTTTCAGCCTTCCTCCCTGCCAACACTCTGCCAGTATCTCAAGGGCGCTAAGCAGGCAAAAATGGGACGTGGGTGGCGCTGTGGTCTAAACCACAGAGCCTAGGGCTTGCCGATCAGAAGGTCGGCGGTTTGTATCCACACGACGGGGTGAGCTCCCATTGCTCGGTCCCTGCTCGTGCCAACCTAGCAGTTGGAAAGCACGTCAAAGTGCAAGTAGATAAATAGGTACAGCTCCGGCAGGAAAGTAAACGGCATTTCCGTGTACTGCTCTGGTTCACCATAAGCGGCTTAGTCATGCTGGCCACATGACCTGGAAGCTGTACGCCGGCTCCTCGGCCAGTAAAGCGAGATGAGCGCCACAACCCCAGAGTCGTCCGCGACTGGACCTAATGGTCAGGGGTACCTTTACCTTTAAGCAGGCAAAGTCCTCATGAGGGTGTTTTACGAATTCCCATGCATAAGCTTCCCAAGCATGGGTGCACCAATACTTTACTCCATGGGTGCTTCCATGTGGAGAACTCCTAGTGGTGCCCAGGTGGAGCCCTGTTGGGGGTTGTCACCCACTGGGTGCTGACAAATATCAGGGCTTTCTCGATAACAATATTTAACAATCACAACAGCAGCAGCAACAACAAATGTTATCCAACTGACTTGTTCTGTCCGTGGAAGGTTTCGGTTATTTATTCACCATTTCATAAAATTTATATTCCGCTTGATTGTAGAAGCCTACATGTAGAAAGCCTAACGGTTGTATGGGTGTGTGCTTCCAGACAGGTGTTTATTGTAGGATCAATGCTTCTCATGTATGCAAGTTTTGTTTGTTTGTTTGTTTGTTTTGGTGGTGTGCACACAACACCATTGGCATCGACATCAACTTCCAATCAGTATTTGTCCTCCATTTAATTTGAATTTACCTGTATGCAAACAATCTAATAAGTATTTTCTAAAAGATATTTGAACAACCTGTTTGCCATATTAAGCCCCTATCTTGAAGCACCCTCATGGAATAGAAATGATGTCCAGGGGTGGCCAACTCCCAAGAGACTGCGATCTACTCACAGTTAAAAACTAGCAGTGATCTACCCCCTTTTTTGGGGTTATGGGTCAAAGCCGTTGAGTTTTTTCAGGGAGGAGATACAATGTTGAGCTTTTTTTTAGGGGAGCCACAGTTGTTCAGCTTCTTTGGGGGGAGCCAATGATCTACCAGTGATCTACTGCAGACATCCAGTGATCTACTGGTAGATTACAATCTACCTGTTGGACATGCCTGGTCTAGGGCAATGATCTACTTTGCCACTCAAATCCCCCCTCTCGCAGTTGCAAAATAGATAGGGAAATACCTTATTTTTGGGAAAAGGAATGTTTAAAATGCAGGATGTGAAGTATTTGTGTTGTATAGAAATGGGGAGTGCGAGAAAGTAGGGAAAATGTGCTTCTGTGCCAAGCCAGAAGTCACCATCCTATTTATACATGGGGCATTTCCCCCTACGCATAGAGAACAGCTCCATTATCTTCATGCAGTACAGCAGCAATGTATGAATTAATGATGGATGCACTTTCAGCTGGAAATTTCAAACCCACTTTAAGCAATTTGCTGGGGATTATTTCAAATACAATAACTAAGTGGGATGGAAACAGCTGTTGCCACCATTTACCAAAATAGTACGGTCTGTGTTTAACGAAAACAACAGAGATAATTCCAATGAAATGTTTAGTATCTCTATATGGAAATGACATTTTCAGTGTTTATGTTCTCCTCCTAAGTAGAGAGTTATTCGTAGACTGCCTTCCTGCCTTAAATCAGAATGGAATCTGCCCCATTATTGAAGCTAACATTTTACAATGGGTTGGAGTTTCTTTTGGGGGTTTGTTTGTTTGCTTCCTGGGGGTTTCACCTATTTCTGGAAATTTCAATCAAATGCATTTCAAACACCCCAGCCACCCATGTGTATTCCTAATTTATTGGATTAAAAAGAAAGAAAGACAGATCAAAACCCTGGAGTCAAAAGAGAAAATCCCACTTAGTAAAACTTGTAGAAAGTCTTCCATCCATATGTGCAATTATTGAGATTAGTTTTAAGGGGATCTTCAGAGTAACACTAGAGATGTTGTTGTTGTCATTTAGTCATGTCCGACTCTTTGTGACCCGCTGGACCAGAGCACGCCAGGCACTCCTGTCTTCCACTGCCTCCCGCAGTTTGGTCAGACTCAGGTTGGTAGCTTCGAGAACACTGTCCAACCATCTTGTCCTCTGTCATCCCCTTCTCCTTGTGCCCTCCATCTTTCCCAACATCAGGGTCTTTTCCAGGCAGTCTTCTCTTCTCATGAGGTGGCCAAAGTCTTGGAGCCTCAGCTTCAGGATCTGTCCTTCCAGTGAGCACTCAGAATCCTTCAGAATGGATAGGTTTGATCATCTTGCAGTCCATGGGACTCTCAAGAGTCTCCTCCAGCACTATAATTCAAAGGCATAATTTCTTCGGTGATCAGCCTTCTTTATGGTCCAGCTCTCACTTCCATATATCACTACTGGGAAAACCATAGCTTTAACTATACGGACCTTTGTCGGCAAGGTGATGTCTCTGCTTTTTAAGATGCTGTCTAGAGATAGGTTTTATAATGACAAGAGGAGAAAGCCTCATCCCCCTTCTCCACCCCTGCTCCAAACACACCAACCTCATCTCCAGGTATGCTCAGTTCTGGAAAATGCTGAGGCCAAATCTGGAAATTGGTTTCCCACACCAATTTCCTATCCATCTCTCCCTTACTTAGTAAACTGCCCCTCAAGGTTATAAGTGGGCTATGTAGGGATGACTGAATCTATCCATTTCCTACCTTGTTTTGTTTTTTCAGTCTTCAGTTTGCTATGTTTCTGAACCAGTTCACATTTTTTAAATATAAAAAATAAATCCGTTCGACTTCCGAAACATTCGAGTTCCGAGCCGCGGCTTCCGATCGGCTGACTTATTTCTATGAAATAAGTGTTGTGTATTGTTATAAGAATGTGTTTTAATGTGTTATGTTTTAGTACATGTCTTACATTTATTAAAACTAATTATCAATTATATATATTTCTAAATAATGAATATGGAAGTTCACGCAAATGCTGTTACGTATCTGGTTTAACTTTTGTTATTCTGCTATGTTGCTATGGTCTAAGGACTAATGCAGTAAAAGTTATTCATAGCGGTAGTACTGCTGTGATGTAATGTCTTGACTGAGCAAGAGATTTGCTGAGCAAAGTTGAGAGAAATAATTTTAAAAGTTGGGAATAGTAGTTAGAAATTTAACAGATTTAAACCAGAATTCAAGTTGAGCTTCCTCCTTTACTCATAAACCTTTGTCCAAGGAGCAATATATCCTCCAGCAAATAGTTTAATTCATTCCTTTGTGAATCCTCCATCTCTTATATACAATACTAGTTGCTTGTTGCTAGGCAATTAGGAAAGTTGTGCTGCATGTGGCCATTGGGTGTTCATTGTCTGTGTGTTTTGTTGAGAGACCATTTGTTTAGAAAAACAAGGATAATTCAACAGGCTACCTCATAAGGAGCTTTAGTCTAATATGTCCGCCAGACAGCCAGTAATTTAAGAAAACAATTTTTGGGAGCAAATAAGAGGAGATTTGCCCACAGTGCTTACAGAAGCCATCTCACACTCTCTTGGAAAAGGAATAACAGGCAGTAATGAGTATATACGATTCCGTGAGGCACTTGGCAGCCCATAATAACAATGCTAAGCTACCAGCGCATGCTGAGAAATTAATGCTTTCCAAGTAGTAGTGAAATGTGCATTAGAAAAAGATCCAATTCTTCATTCAGGGAAAAGTACTAGGAAACAGGGCTATTTGATTTGCTAAAACCTGTGTCTTCCCACCAAAGGGCATCAGAGCTGAAAATGGGTGAACTCCCTTCAGCTCAATTTGGAATTGAGTCAGAAATCTTGGGAGAAGACTCCAGAAAGCCATTTCACACACACATGAATTGCACTGCCCGTTGTACTGTATCATATCATATTGTCTTTCAGCTGCCTTAAGTCCAACTGCTAGACACTGTTTGCTGCTCAGATATCAAGAGGCCTGAAGAACAGGAATACAGGAAGCTGGCTTTTACTGAGTCAGTAATTTCCATGTAGTAGGAGATGGTGTGGTGGGGGTATCACTGCTCACCTGACCACCAGTCACGTCTCTTACTGTGAGGTAGATGGGAGGAGCAAGGAGGTAGGGAGGTTGGCTTGGTGCAAATTCACTGGCCGGAGCTCTATATTGCCTCTGCTACTGTGTTTACACAACACTGACCTCACCTTACCCCTCTCGCTCCGATATCCAGTAGTGACTCCACCAACTGGAGGTCAGGTGGATTGTGCTGTCTGCTACTGGCAGACTGTCAGCAGGTTTTCATCTGGGAACTCGAGGGTCATCCAACCTCTTGCAATGCAGGAATCTCAGCTAAAGCATCCATGACAGATGACCATCCAACCTCTGCTTAGAAACCTCCAAGGAAGGAGAGTCCACAACCTCCCAAGGGAGATGGTTCCACTGTTGAATGGACTTCCTTGGGGTGTTTTGATATGAGAGGCACTCAAAGTGGTCCTATAATAGCTCAGTATCCATGTGCTCCAGGAAAGGGTAGGAAACAGCTTTATTATCACTCTTGAGATCCCTTTGTGCGCAGTCACTGCACCTTTGGTGGGACTGGGTCAAGATCTGAGAACGTTAAATGGGTTAAGCACCACAGCCCTCTTCCACTTTTCTGCTGTTAACTGGCCACCCCAAAGCAGCTTTCCAAACAAAACGATGCTTTCAGATGGCTATGCAATTGCATGTGACGTGTACTTTGGCCCTTATTGCAGCACCTGTTTGGATGCTCAACAACCAAAGCTCATTCCCCCCTCCCCCATTCTTATTTCAAAGATATTTTTGTCATTGCATCAGAAAGGCACCCAGCCAATTGGGTTGCCAATAAATATTGCTGCAGACATTTCTGAGATCATGGTCTTTCCAACGAGTGGCTCCTGTCCAGGTTTGTTACTTATCTTACTCTAAATGTTGTGAGGATCCTATGCCCTTTGAAAATGTGGTTTTGGGGGGTGGGGTGGGGTTATTGGGTTGTTGTTTTTATTTTGCTTATGTATTTTGTAGTTTTATATTTTGATTTTATTCTGTGAACCACCCTGAGACCTCCGGGTATATGGCGGTATATAAATGCAGCCAACCAACCAGCCAACCAATAAAAATAATACTTAAGTGCATTCCTATGTATAAATTCTGTTCAATTTCAGTTCTTATGACTATGTACTATTAAGCTCCTGGTAGCCAGAGATATCGATTCACTGAAGTACAGAAACACAACCAAGATTATTGTCAAAACTGTAATTTCCCCCTTAAATAGTTTTAATGCAGCCGAAACAGAGCTATATTTAAGGAGGTAGTTTAGAAAAGAAGAGATTTCTGATTGTGTGTCCTCAAGTTGTTAAGCTTTCCCCCTTTTGGAAAATATTTACTGCACTATATTACAGCTACATTAATATGATGAATGGATCTTTCCTAAGGGGATAAACGAAATTAAACCAGAAAGAAACCAAATCTAATTCTATTGCATTTTGCATAATCTACCAGCAGGAATTCCTTCTTCTGCTTCGATTCTCTTGCTCTGGTAGTACTTACATTTTATGCAATAAGATTTTTGTTTTGCTTTCTATTGGGGAAAAAGATTGAAACAAAGAATCCAGAAGAGAGAGAAAAATGCACATCCATTCATTGAGCAAATGAGTCTTTGGCTCTACTTTTCAATAGGTGTAGTGGATGCTGACACTAGTATTCAGTGCTATCCTAGTCCTGTTGTCCAATTGATTATGTCCAAGTGTTAGCTGTATATGAGATATAATAATAATAATAATAATAATAATAATAATAATAATAATCATTTATTTATTATTATTTATATCTCACCCATCTGGCTGGGTTTCCCCAGACACTCTGGGGGGCTTTCAACAGAACATTAAAAACAGCATAAAACTTCAAACATTAAAAACTTCCCTAAACAGGGCTGCCTTTAGATGTCTTCTAAAAGTCAGATAGTTGTTTATTTCCTTGACATCTGATGGGAGGGCGTTCCACAGGGCGGGCGCCACTACCGAGAAGGCCCTCTGCCTGGTTCCCTGTAACCTCACATCTCGCAGGGAGGGAACTGCCAGAAGGCCCTCGGAGGAGGACCTCAGTGTCCAGGCTAAGCGATGGGGGTGGAGATGCTTCTTCAGGTATACTGGGCCATGGGAGTTCATTCCATTCTGCATGCATTTAAAGGAAAACTGACCTAATTTAATACACAAACGGAAACACAACAACCCTTCAAAAATCCACACATCTCTGAATTTTGCAATGCACGTCTTCAGCCAAGTAATGTGTACTAAATAGCATGCACGAGGGTACATTGTGCAAATATTGCATATTTCAGTGAAAACAGTGTACAAAAATGAATTGCATTGCGTGGAATTGCTTTGGAAAATGTGTCTATTTGGAGAAATTCGCGCTAAAATGCTGAGGAATTTTAATGAGCGCTAAAAACAAACAAACCAAGCTGATGTGGAAATGTGGAAGACTGAACTTAAGAGTGCAAAAATGAGAAACTGGGAGAAAACAAAATGGAGAGATTGACTCATGAATGGATATAGTGTGGTGGGAAGGATGTGAAGAAGGACATTTTCCCTTTTCTCAGGCCACAAAAATTGGAATGTGGAAGAGAGCAAAGCAGCAGCTTTTATAGGTGATGGAGGCTCCACCATCACTTGGCTCTCAGCCAGAATCTGATCTGGGCAGGTGCTTCCATGTCTTTCTTACTTCTCTAGTGTAGCCTCATACACAGCTAATGAGGCAATTGGGTCAAAACAAAATAAAAAAATTCCTTCCAGTAGCACCTTAGAGACCAACTAAGTTTGTTCTTGGTATGAGCTTTCGTGTGCATGCACACTTCTTCAGATACACTGAAACAGAAGTCACCAGACCCTTATATATAGTGAGAGGGTGGGGAGGGGTATTACTCAGAGGGGTGGTGGGAATGGGTGATAGGCTGATAGTTGTGGTAAACCTGTTGACGACTGCTAACGACTGCAATTAGTCTTACAGGAAAAAGCAAGGGGTGAGAAAGTTAAATATAGCTTTGTCATGTATAATGAGATAAGAATCCAATGTCTCTATTCAAACCAGATCTCTCCATGGTTTCAAGCTTGGTAATGAGTTGCAGTTCAGCAACTTCTCTTTCCAGTCTATTTCTGAAATTCCTTTGCAATAAGACAGCTACTTTTTCCTGTAAGACTAATTGCAGTCGTTAACAGTCGTCAACAGGTTTACCACAGCTATCAGCCTATCACCCATTCCCACCACCCTTCTGAGTAATGCCACTCCCACCCTCTCACTATATATAAGGGTCTGGTGACTTCTGTTTCAGTGTATCTGAAGAAGTGTGCATGCACACGAAAGCTCATACCAAGAACAAACTTAGTTGGTCTCTGAGGTGCTACTGGAAGGAATTTTTTTATTTTGTTTTGACTATGACAGACCAACACGGCTACCTACCTGTAACTGAGGCAATTGGGTGGCAGATGTTGACGTCCTTGCCTGAGTTGTTCGCTCCTCTGCTCTTATGGCCTTGGGGGAAATGGTGGGTGGGTGGGTGTCTGAGGGTCAGCCAAGAAATCCAGGCAGACCTCCAGTCCTAGGGGGAGGGATATCAAGATTCCCAGGCTCTTCAGGGACACTGACATTGCATATTTTAAAATACAGATTTTTTTTTTTAAGAATTCTCAAAAGAATCCACAAAGTGGGGAAAGGCAGACAAGGAAGTAGGGCAGAAATATTTAAAACCAATTCTTCTTCTTTTTTCAAAGAAAACAAACAGATTCTAAATAAAACTGGCCAACCTTCCTCATGTAGTTATTGTGAAAACCAGACGGAGAAAAGCCAGCTCTGAATAGTATTTTAAGTGAACCCAAGGGATTTGAACCGTAGAGCGCGATGCTGCCTTATGAAATGGTTTTTTAAATCTCCTCAGTTTCAGGAGCATTTTGTCCTGAAGCATTGGAGGCTATCGTTTGAGAACCATGTACCCTAAAAAGGCACTTAGGGTATGTGGAGCTGATTTTGATTCTGAGATGTGTTGCTATCTTAGGGGGTCTACACAAAAGCTCATTCTATGTCTATGGCCCGTGTCTAATGGGTGCATAAGAGCACATCTCCCTGCATTGAGTAGAACTTCAGCAAGGAAGTGGGTATCTATTTGTGCATGCAGATGTTCCGGTCAACATGGAGCAGATCTGGCTGCCATGGTACACTGTTTCCTTGAGTTGTTGCATAAACATGTCAAAGGTGACTATGGGGTTACGGCGCTCATCTCGCTTTCAGGCCAAGGGAGCCGGCGTTTGTCCACAGACAGTTTTCCGGGTCATGTGGCCAGCATGACTAAACTGCTTATGGCGCACAGAACACCGTGACGGAAACCAGAGAATACGGAAATGCCGTTTACCTTCCCGCCACAGAGAAACCTATTTATCTACTTGCACTGGTGTGCTTTTGAACTGCTTGGTTGGCAGGAGCTGGGACAGAGCAATGGGAGTTCACTCCGTCGCGGGGATTCGAACCGCCAACCTTCCGATCGGCAAGTCCAAGAGGCTCAGTGGTTTAGACCACAGCACCAACCACGTCCCCTCCAGTAGAAGGAGCAACATAGCAACAAAGGGAAGACAGTGGACAGTGGTTTTTGCTGTCACATAGGCTAACAATATGCTGGATTCAAGGAATTGTTGGATATGTGGTTCTCCCTTTGGGGGGAGAAATATCTCCTTGCTACGTTTAGGTTATGAGTCCATGCACACTAACAACAACAACAACAACAACAACAACAACAACAACAACAACATATTATTTATACCCCGCCCATCTGGCTTGGTTTCCCCAGCCACTTCCTTGAGAGTAAGCTCCATGGAACACAATGGGACTGACTTCGGAGTGAACATGTATAGGATTGCACTGTAAATGATGCAGCAGTGGCATAGCATGTGGTGGCATGACCCTGAGCACATTTTATCGAGGGGGCACGGCTAGGCACCCCCACCCCCCACTGCAGGCTCCCTCATTGGAGCCTGAATCGGCCCAACGCTGTCAGTTTCAGCTCCACTCCCTGGTCACGCTTGATCCGCGGGCGGAGAGAGGAGAGTCGTGGCAATGTTGCTGTCCACTATCCTCACCTGTGGCAGGCTGGCCGGGGCAGCTCCATCCCCAGGTCAGGAGGTGGAGCTTTGCTGCTGTGATGGAGAGGGGGGTGCCTACTCTGAGCACAGTTTCTCCACAAGTTTCTCCGAGAGCCAGTGTGGTGTAGTGGTTAAGAGCGGTAGACTCATAATCTGGTGAACCGGGTTCGCGTCTCTGCTCCTCCCCATGCAGCTGATGGGTGACCTTGGGCTAGTCACACTTCTCTGAAGTCTCTCAGCCCCACTCACCTCGCAGAGTGTTTGTTGTGGGGGAGAAAGGGAAAGGAGAATGTGAGCCGCTTTGAGACTCCTTCGGGTAGTGATAAAGCGGGATATCAAATCCAAACTCTTCTCTTACTCTTCTTCACAAACCCCAGCGATCCCTTAAAGCGGTGAGGGCAGGGGATTTGTCATTTGCAGCTAAAAGGATTGGGTTGGAAGGCAGCAATTAATCTCAGAAAGCACAAACTGCGAAAAGCCCTTTTTTAAAATTGAAAACCGCGGGTTCTTTTCTTGCACCTTTTTAATTGTCTACGAGCCTTTGCATCTGGATAGTTTCGTCTTCTTTTTACATAAAAATTCAATCGCATTTTTTTATCTGTTCTAATTTTTTTCTGCCAAAACGGACCACCTAGGATTACTCGCGGCAAATTAATTAGGATGCATTTGTGAGCCTGTGTGTTTTGCATCCCCCACAAATGACTTTGTTGGTGATGTATTCGGGCCTCTTCTGCAATGAATTTCGCCATATATCCTCTTCCTGCAGTATCGGCAAACGCAGGCACTGTAACAGGGGAATTTTAAAAGGTCTTTGCTGTACTCTGCACTTTTCTGCGTACAGCCTTGTAAACCATGCTAATTTATGAATTAAGGCCTACTTATTCTAAAGCGCTAACTAAGGGGACTCTATTGGCAATCGGGGAAGGATTGAATCTTGAGTTGTCCTCATGGGGAGTTTGCAGGAAATGATTTCCCAACATTCTCATGTGCAGATATTCGTAGAAAGTTGTGTCTGGCTGGAACAGCAGGCCAATCTGGTTAGGAATTAATAATAAGTACTTCTGATGAAGAATCGGAAGTTCTTTAGCTTCTTAACTTCTCTTCCCACCCTCTCTTTCTTTTAAATCTTTTTTTATTCCCTTTTCTTTATCTCTCTCTCTTTTCCTTTCTCCTCTCTCTCTCTCGTATGCCATTAGATTAATGTTTTAGTTTCGACCAAAAAAAGAAAATATTTGACAATAATCTTTGTATTTCTCTTAATAAACCCTAATAAAAACTTTTGCGCTGATGGGAGTCCTGGTCCAAATTACCTGGAAGGCTTCAGGATGGTGAATGATGGTCTAGGGATTAGGGAATAGGATTTGTTAGATTAGCAAATTTATTTTCGTATTCATAACCGTTTAACGAGCTTTAATTCGATTTGCCTCTGTTTAGGCTGAGTATTTGTAAACCATCTTAATTAATATGTGGAATGTGCTTAATGCATCTAGTTCATTTAATTCCTCATTGTGAAGATGAAAGGAAAACGGAAACAAACCGAATTGGCAGCTCTCAGGACTTTTAAATGCACCAATGATCCAATCAAGTAACATGCCCTTCAGCACGTTAGACTTCATCAAGCAATCAAAAGTTCCATGAGTTGTGCAGCACCTAATAAACACACGCAAATTTATGGTGACATCTCAGTTGTTGACATCTTGATTAGATTCTTAAAATAATAGATATCATTTTGCTGGGCCTATTCCCTCCCCCACAATTTCAGTGATTTTATTTTATTTTTATTAAATCTTTATGTTGGTACAACAGGCTTTGACACCCCCTTTATGTCCACAACCTCTCTTGAAGATCATATAAAAATAATAATTTCATCAGATATGTATGCATTTGGGAATCAGGAATGGCCAGTATACAAGTGACAACTTTTTGCATGCAGATACAAATACAGTTTGCATGCAGAGAAAATTTATTATTTGAATAGCCTTCTCTCTCTCTCTCTCTCTCTCTCTCTCTCTCTCTCTCTCTCTCTCTCTCTCCCAGTGTTGTGTAGTAGTTAAGAGCGGCAGACTCGTAATCTGGGGAACCAGGTTCGTGTCTCCGCTCCTCCATATGCAGCTGCTGGGTGACCTTGGGCTTGTCACACTTCTCTGAAGCCTCTCAGCCCCACTCACCTCACAGAGTGTTTGTTTTGGGGGAGGAAGGGAAAGGAGAATGTGAGCCGCTTTGAGCCTCCTTCGGGTAGTGATAAAGCGGGATATCAAATCCAAACTCTTCTAAAGGGGAAGAAAATGTCACGCAGCGAAGTCAAAACGCAGAGTCTTCTTCTCTCTTTCTCTATATATCAGGTGGTTGGTGGTGCTGTGGTCTAAACCACTGAGCCTCTTGGGCTTGCTGATGGGAAGGCCGGCATGCATCCCTACAATTTGCAATTATCGGCGTGTTTTTTTGCATCGTGCCTCGTTTGCTTCTGGACTGTGACTATTTGCACGAGAGCTATTTAAGGGAAACATGTACAGAATCTTTGCCCTCCTGCTGACCTACATCTCCTCTGGAATGCTTTAAATGAGAAATTGCACAAAGGAAAACATCCCATCTGATTTCATGGGGGGGGGGAGATAATAACATCCAAAGAGCCGATAGTATTCCCAGAGAACTTTGTACTGGCTCTATAGAACTTATTAGTTTAGAACTTCTTAAAACTATGCCTAATATAGGCCACCATTATCCACTCTGAATGACTTTTAAGTCCCGTTTCTTTCAAAAGAAGAGTGAAGATTGTATCAAAATTCAATGGCAGTTAAAAGTGTTTAACTAATCAGTAACCGTCCCTGTATTTTAAACTAGGGCTGTGCACAACCTCCAGATCCAATTTGGGGCCCAAACTAGTACTTTGGAGCAGCCCTGATCCACCCCGATCCAGAATCAGATCAAATCAGGAGCCTCGCACAGTGTTTAATTACATTTTTTTTGGGGGGGGGGTGAGGCTGTCTGCATAAGTTTCCTTTAGACTAACCCTCTTTAACAATTCCAGAATGTGAACCAGAGTGATCAGGGTCTGCCTCAACTCGCTCAAAATCTATATCAACCTGAATTGGTTTGGTATTCAGGCTTTGCCCAGAGTCAGTGCACAGTCCTATTTTAAACATTTTAATAACAAAGTAGAAAACGGAACTTATAAGCCCTCCTTTCCATGCCCCGTTGACATATTTGTGATCCTTTGCAACTGCCTTTATTTGGTTTTGTGGAAAAGCTCACCAGAAAAAGATCTTCAGCAAAGCGTTCTTTAGAACAATCTGCTAAAACAAAACAAAACGCCTTCAGTTAATGTCGCTGAAATGCATCCAGATTATAATGTGTCTTTGAATGCCTTGTGAGAAAGAGAGGGAGAGAAAAGAGAGTTCCCCGTCGTGAGGGGGAAATCTCTTGCATTATCGGTGAAATGTTGAATGAAATGAAAACGTTTTGTAAGTCTGTTCTTGAAGCACTTGTAAATCGTGTGTCCACAGAGAGACTTTTATTAATGATCTGTGTTACCCAGGCAGTTTGAAAAATGACTAACATGCTTTCATTATTGTTTAGCTTGCTTTATA
This sequence comes from Darevskia mixta, assembly GCA_034641385.1. Lineage (NCBI taxonomy): Eukaryota > Metazoa > Chordata > Lepidosauria > Squamata > Lacertidae > Darevskia > Darevskia mixta. The sequence goes on from JAWWNH010000017.1 coordinate 20,917,060, forward strand.
GCCAGGGGAAGTTACCAGTAAGAAATGCGTGAGCAAAAGTAGTGGGAGATGGCTATGAAGAACAAGGGTTGGGCTGATTCTGCAGCCTGAGGCAACCACCCTTGCCTTCCAGAGCAAGATGGTTCTCTCCCCCTGCCCCTAAATTCAGGGCATAGAAGTTGACCAGACTGGCGGATAAATCTTATTTCAATGCTAGTGAAGGGGACCATTTCTTCCACTGCACCTGAGGGTAACTCACTATGTGGTGTACACAGCTTTGTTCTCCAATACCTGCTATTTATTTATTTTTTGGGGGGAAAGAGATGCCGGAGCTCCCCATGAACTTGCTCTTTTAGAATGACAATAGCACCCACCTGAGAGTGTCAGAGCTGAACTCCAGGGAGCTCCTGTTGGGGAAAAAAGCCCTGGTTAGAAGGCACACTAGGTTAGATTGACAGAATGTATCTACTGCTCACCTGCCTAGGTCTGCAGGTGGGAGATCGCAAGCAAACACTGGAACGGACAAGATAAATGTGCTGGAATAGACCTAGATCTAGATGATAGATCTAGATCTAGATGATCTAGATCTCCCTTAATAAATAAAAATATTTGAGCTGCAATGGAATGGCTGCATGCTTTATCTGTATCTACATCCAATCCCCTTAGTGCCAGTAATGATCCTCTTGGACCAATTAGTGTGCCCCTATTTTATCCCAATGTCTGAGTGACCACACTTTGGTTCTGTTGTCAGAAGCAATTCCAGATTAGCTCCTGGTTCTTCACACCCTACTTAATCCCAAACACGTTCTAGTGGAGGCCTTGTGAAGCAAATAAACCCTGGGCACATAAGGCAGGTAGAAGCTAAGGCCAGGGGTAGGGAACCTGTGTTGGATTCCAACCACCAGCATGGTGATGATGAGAGTTAAGTCCAACATCTGAGTCCAACATCTGGAAAGCGACAGGTTCTCCATCCCTGAAATTCTTTGGTGTGCGCTTGTCGGCAGGGAAGAGAACAGTCAGAAGCAGCTCACTAGGTGGGACAACAGCAATGCTATCCTCCTGGCAGGTGACTCACTGTTGCTTAACCAGGAAGGCTAAGGCAGCACGGTGCGAAAGCACGGGCAGGAGTGATGGATTGGCTCCAGCGGTACATTTCACCATGCCAATTTCTCTGGTTGGCAGCTCTATCTCACCTGGCAGCCACTTCTGCTAACAGCGCAATGCTATAACATGTCTCCTCGGAAGTTCAATTAGGCTTCCTCTCAGGCAGGTAGGTATAGGATTACATCCTCGACGAATCCAGTATACCTGAAGGAGCGTCTCCACCCCCACCGTTCAGCCCGGACACTGAGATCCAGCGCCGAGGGCCTTCTGGCGGTTCTCTCACTGCGAGAAGCCAAGTTACAGGGAACCAGGCAGAGGGCCTTCTCGGTAGTGGCGCCCGCCCTGTGGAACGCCCTCCCTTCAGATGTCAAAGAGAACAACAACTACCAGACCTTTAGAAGACATCTGAAGGCAGCCCTGTTTAGGGAGGCTTTTAATGTTTAATAGCTTATTGTATTTTAATGTTCTGTTGGAAGCCGCCCAGAGTGGCTGGGGATATTATTATTATTATTATCCCATTGGAAGGCTCCCCATCCTCACTGGCTCATTTAGGTCACATTCACGCCATATGCTTAAAGCACTGTGATACCGTCATGGCGTCCCTTAAATAATTATGGGAGGTGTAGTTCGTTAAGGGTGGAGGGAGATGTTGGGAGGCCCCTGTTCCTCTCACAGAGCAACATTTCCCATAATTCTCTGGGAAGAGACTTTGATTGTTAAACCACTCAGAAGTGTAGCTCTTAACAAACTACAGCTCCCAGAATTCTTTGAGGGAAGCCATGACTGTTTAAAGTGGTCTAATAGTGTTTTAAAAGTATGGTGTGGAAATGTGACCTTTCTCTCTTTATATTTTGGATTCTGGCTGCTCTTTCTAGCAGAGCCTTGCATTTCTGAGGCACAGTTTTAAGACCATCTCTAGCGCTGACTCCCCCCCCCCCGACCTCTCTCTCTCTCTTTCCTGTTGCAAAGGTTTTGTGTGTGCTGCAATCCTATTCATTTTTATTTTAAATGCGTTGTGCTTACCATTACGCTTGTCTGGCTGTTGAGACCGATGGGTAATGCTCTACATTTGTCAACAGGGGTTCTCATTTGCTAACTGTCAGCCTCATCCCCCAAAGAGAACCACATTTCGAATCTGCTGGCTGCTCAGTGTGTGTTTCCTTATTGCGTTGAGGGTTCTATCTCTTCTTCTCTCCCCCCCCCCTCATTTTTAGGTCATCAGCAACTTTTAATTAATTTACTGTCATGCCATAATTTGCCATTATTTTATAACTGTTGAGTCTGATGACCTGAAAAAAGAGAGAGTTTAAAATAGTTGTTCTTAATGCATCCAACAACAAAAGAAAAAACGGTCAAATGCTGATTTAATTCCATCGTTGCTCTGTCACTGCTAATGACCTCTTAGCCCAGATATAGGAGGAATGTTTGCTAAAAATGTGCTGTTTTGATACCCCCTACCCCCCCTTACCTCTTTTGTGCTAATTTAAGGCACAAGAAGAAACGTATTCAGTGTTGTTGCTTAGATTGATGACAGTCGCAAAGAAGGATCTTTTGAGCTTTATGCATTCCATCTCTGAAATAAGGTGTTCCTCGAGGGACGGTTTTTGTACTTGACTACTCCACCAATCACTCAATTCTGAAAGAAGATCACAGGAAGCAAATTCAAACGTACATGTAAGACGCACTAAGATGCATTTTTGTAAGTTTGGAGTTTCAATCTGCATGTTTAGCACGGAGGTCTTTTAGGTTTTGATTTGTTTTCTTGGCAAAACAGGCATGTACGTTATGCAAACATTACACCTGCCAAATAATTCTCATTCTGCATTTGTAGGAAATCGATCTTTTAGTGTGACAGCACCTAAACTTTGGAACTCCCTGCCTATTGATCGCAGGAAAGCACCTTCATTGTATTTTTTTTCAGTGCATGCTAAAAACGTTTATGTTTAGGCATTCCTACTTAGATATGTTGGATGTTTACATCTGTTTACATCTGTTCTTATCTTATCACTGTTAGCAGAGAGCATTGTTGGCTGCTCGCTCTCCACCTTAGAGCAGATTTATGCCATGAGGTGCCACAGAAAGGCACTGGACATAGTGAAAGATCCATCGGATCCTGGTCACCGTCTCTTTGAACTTTTGCCATCGGGACGGAGATACAGGACGATGACAACAAGAACAAGCCGTCTCAGGAACAGCTTCTTCTCCAGAGCGATCGCGGCCTTGAATGGGAAGCCTGGACTTTGAAGTCATCTACTCTTACCAGTTATGTTTTAATTAGTGTGTATGGTTTTAATCAGTGTGTATGGTTTTAATCAGTGTTTTTGTAGTTGTTTTGTTTTTGAGTGGAGTGCCCTATCTGGGTGGATGGAGCAGCCAAGTAATTTCGTTGTCCCCGAAGGGGACAATGACAATAAAATATATTCTATTCTATTCTATTCTATTCTATTCTATTCTATTATAATTATTATTTGTCTATAGCAAATAGCTGCTATTTTTACAGATCATTTTGTAAACTAATGTTATTTTTCTTAACGATCAAGTGGTAAATAATTTTTTGAAGGAAATAAACAGATAAATAAATCACCGTTTTGCACTCCTTTTGTCGAAGTCCTGAGCTATTTAGAAATTACAAAAAAAAGAAGGTATTTAAGGATCCACAAAGCACATGTTTCAGATTTGCATTTAAAGCCCTAAAGAACTTGGGATCAGGACATCCAGAGGATTGCTTTCCCCACTACATCCCTGTGCAGCAACTGTGCTCCTCAGGTGAGGTGTTGCTGAAAGTATCAGATGCTCCAGAAGGGCAGTTCTAGTACAGGTACTAGAAACCAGGCTTTTAGTGTTGCTGCTCCACCTCTCTGAATATTACCAGCTGAAATCAGATGGGTGCCTAGCATGAGGATGTTTAGACACCTACTGAATACATGCTCTGGTTATCTTCTGCTTGGACTACTGCAAGGTGCTCTACGTGGGGCTACCTTTGAAGGTGACCCGGAAACTGCAACTAATCCAGAATGCGGCAGCTAGACTGGTGACTGGGAGTAGCTGCCGAGACCATATAACACCAGTTCTGAAAGACCTACATTGACTCCCAGTACATTTCCAAGCACAATTCAAAGTGTTGTTACTGACCTTTAAAGCCCTAAATGGCCTTGGCCCAATATACCTAAAGGAGCATCTCCACCCCCGTTCAGCCCAGACACTGAGGTCCAGCGCCGAGGGCCTTCTGGTGGTTCCCTTCTTACGAGAAGTGAGGTTACAGGGAACCAGGCAGAGGGCCTTCTTGGTAGTGGCACCCTCCCTGTGGAACACCCTCCCATCAGATGTCAAAGAGAAAAACAACTACCAGATTTTTAGAAGACAGCTGAAGTCAGCCCTGTTTAGGGAAGTTTTTAATGTCTGGTGTTTTATCGCTATTATTATTATTATTATTATTATTATTATTATTATTATTATTATTATGTTGGGAGCTGCCCAGAGTGGCTGGGAAAACCCAGTCAGATGGGCGGTGTATAAATAGTAAATTATTATAATATTATTATTATTTTTGTTTCAGAAGGCATGGTCATTTATGGAACGACAATTATATATGTGATGAGATGGTTTTGCTGGAGTTTGGGGGGGTAGTTTTGTTTTCAAAGTTTGCTGGAATTGAATTTATTATTTTTAGAGCTTGGGCTTCTGTCTTTTATTCTGTTTTTATCTTGTATACCGTTTCAGTGGCTTTATGCCATAATGCAACAAAAGCAGCAAGTGGACTGTGGAGAGCCAAGAGCTTACTTGGAACTGCTTCAGAGATCAGAACCAAAGTGCAGTCACTCAGTCACTGGGGGAAGGTGGAACAATGCTTATTGTTTAAAGAGAATCAGTCCCAGCATGGAGGGGGCTGGAATTAGAAAGAGTCAGCCTTCTTGGGCAACAGCAGAGGCTCACCCCCCCATCAACTAACTTTTTCTGCCTGCTCTGGGGCTGGGGGTTGGTTGGAAATTATTGCAAACTTACCTAGTGCTCATTGGTCGAAGCCTACATTGTTTTGCCCTGTTGCTTCTAAGCTGGTTTAGCATGTCGTTCATCGTACTTTTCTTCAATACAAGAAGCTTCCATTTCTTATGAAATTATATCGGTAATAATTGTATTTTTTCTGTATTCTCTCTTCTCCTTAATTTGTTTTGGTTAAGAAGTAGTAGAATTTATGTACTTTGTGAAGAAATGCTTGGAGATAGTATGAATTTTGTGTGTTGTTTGTTGTTGTTTGTTTTCTTATGTGTTTTGTATTGTTAATTATGAATGAAAATACAGTGATCCCTCGACTTCTGAATGACCCGACTTACGAGTTTTTCGAGTTGCGAGGGATCGAAGCGGCCGCTGCTTCTGAATTTTTTCGACTTCCGGTCGGAAGTTGCGGCCGCTTTAGATGCGGTTTCCTCGACTTACGAGGATTTTTTTTCGACCTACGAATGCGTTCTCCCAATGCATTCCTATGGGGACTCGAGTTACGGTGCTTTCGACTTACGAGGATTCCGTCGGAACGGATTATCTTCGTAAGTCGAGGGTCCACTGTAAAGTATTTAATTAATTAAAAAGAAGAAGAAGTTTCCATTTCTAAGCATGCAAATAGGTCTGGGATGAGTGTGGGAATTGGAGCGCTGGCTGATGACGTCACACCTTTCTTTAATATGATGCACGTTAAATGTCAGGGACTGGGCAGAGGAGGAATGGTGGAGACCGCCTCCCCATCCTGACCTTTCCAGGGAGGAGGAAGAGGAAGAGAGTATAGATTTACAACAGGGGTTTGAGGAAGGTCACAGCTCAGAGGCAGATGAGGGGGAAAGTTGGGAAATCATGGGAGAGGAGGCAGAACCGGAGCAGCAGCTGGCTGACATGGTGTCATTAGAAAACATCCCAGCCCTTCCATCTCCCAGAACCTGGTGAGCCTTGAAAGTAGGAGAGCAAAGAGATTAAAGACAGAGGGCACATTGCAGCGCACGTAGAAGTGATAAATGAGGAAGTGGGAGAGACGGGGTAGTGGTGGAGATTCACTTGGGACAACGCCATTATCCAAGAGGCTGGGTTCTATGGGCTCTCTGTAAATATTGAAATAAAAAAGGACGGTAAGAAACTTTTCCTTGTCTTTATACTTTCCTGGGCAACCAGACAGGAGCCACTGACAGCATCCTGACATTAATTGTCATGCATGCAAACAAGTTGGGATGAGTGTGGGAACTGGAGCACTGGCTGCTTGGAGACACTTGGGTAAAAAGTGGGATGTTTTTAAGCTACGCAAATAAATGAAGAAGTCACACCTGAGGTGCGTTGACTGCTAGGTCTGGGATGAGTGTTGCGATCGGAGCATCGGCTGATGGTGTCACTGACACACTGATAATTCCTTAATGAAAGGGAGAACGGTGTTATTCCCCTTTGAAATTGCTCCATCTCAGGGGCGTTTTGAGAGAGCTTGGGTGAATGCAATGTCTTGTGTCATCTGAAAGATGACAGGTTTCCCAGCCCCCTTCCTCTCAGCTGTAATGTGGCACATCTCCTGACCATTCTGGAAAAGTGATGGTAGAAGTGGATAGATAGACTGGCAAAATATATTCTTAGAAGAGCTTGCATCCTGCATTGCGAATATTGCACTGCCCTTTTAAAAAAAAGCTATTATTTTACTGATACAATAACTTTTTATATTCGAGCTTTGCAACATAAAAGAAATTAAGAAACAGAGAAGAAGTATAAAATAATAAGGTGCACTCGTTCACTCTGAAGTCCTTAGCAGAAAGCAGGAGGGACAAGATGAGGTTAGAATCAATTTTCTTTTAGGGCAGAAGAGAGCGAGCGCTTGTTTTTAGTGTACTAATTTATGCACACAACTTTATTACCTAAGCAGGCCACCCAGTGCACAGACGAAATTGAGCACAGGTCTTCATTAAAAGGGTGATGACCACAGCAGGGGGAATGTTTTAGAAGCTCATTGTGGGGAGAAGGAAAAGACAGAGAGGGAAACGCAGGGTTCTAATCTGCAGCCGTTCTAAATTCCAACAGCATTGCTCAAACATTTTAGTGCCTTATTAATCTGCTGGCTTTATGCTGTCTTTAAATGCACACAGGGGAAAGGAGATGTGTGATAGATTTGCTGAAGAATCTGTTCCCCCTCCTCCTTCCTTTTGCATTTCTGTTAACTATAAAACATGCACTGTTTTAATTAAGTTGCTTCCAACTAATTCAGGTGCTCTATAAAAATATAATGAAGCAATTAAGATGTGTTCCATGTGACTGAGGCACCTCTTTCCCCCTGCAAAATGCAAAAAGGGGAGAGGAAAGATGCTCCTTCTTATCCGTCTGCTTTTAAGAGAGCTGTCGTATAGAGCAAGTCCGGTGAAGAATGGGAGAGACGCCCATGGGAGGTAAATGACATCTGATTATACGAGTTTCTAATTCCTTTAGTAAAAGGCAACAACAAGTGAGTCATTTGGGGGTTTGCTGTACAAAGAAATGCAGGCAGTGACCCGAAGAGGAGGTAGAATATTCCCTGTATCCATCACAATTGGACCCATCCTTAAGGGTTGAGGTAGCAGCCCTGAGTCACTACACTCCTAAGCTAGCCCAGGTTCAAGTGTGTGATCCAGGAAGACTCAAATGGGGTCTTCTACCTACATGAGGAGGGGAGATGGGGGAGCAATTCAATTCAGTTCTCACCCAAAGGCGAATTTTCACTTTCTGAAGCAGTATGCGAACCAAAGCACAGTCAACCTTTCCAATTCGCACGCCTCCTAGTGCAGTTCTCCAGATGAGCAATGTGTATGAAAATGCATAAATTAAGGTAAATGTGCACCGAAATGCATATATCAGTGAACATGGCATATGAATAGCATTGTACGAGGGAAGATATATGTATTACAGAAAATATGCTTAGCAAAAATGCATTAAAGGGACCCCTGACCATTAAGTCCAGTCACGGACGACTCTGGGGTTGCGTGCTCATCTCGCTCTATAGCCGAGGGAGCCAGTGTTTCTCTACAGACAGCTTCCGGGTCATGTGGCCAGCATGACTAAGCCACTTCTGGCGAACCAGAGCAGCGCACAGAAACGCCGTTTACCTTCCTGCCGGAGTGATACCTATTTATCTATTTGCACTTTGACGTACTTTCGAACTGCTAGGTTGGCAGGAGCAGGGACTGAACAATGGGAGCTCAATGGGAGCTCATGCTGCCAGTGAAATGAAGCATGCTTTCTGCATCTTATTGTCCACTTACATTTAATATTTGTCTGCAAACCAATTTAGATACTATCAGGTGGAAAGGCAGAATAGAAATCTTCTACTGTATGTAGCAGCACACACAGAGAGACACAAAATTCTATTTAAAAATCTAATACCGGTAATATTAAGCTTCTAAAAGTTTTCCTCTTTTTTTAAACACACACACACACACATACTCTGCAACAACATGTAAATAAGTGAAAGGGTTTCTTCAATGCAGCATATGTGATTCTCCTCAGTCCCCACAGAAAGTCTGAAATGCTCAGTACAGCTGCTCATGAGGTTGGCTTCATCCACAACGTTATTTTCCCGGTGTGGGTGTCATGTTACACAACAATCCATATGTTAAAAACAAAACAAAACATGGAGAAGCAGGTAGAGGGGTAATTCTCAGTAGTAGAATGGTGCATAACACTCCCCCTTTCAATTTTTCCTGGCACCCCAAAGATGCACAAGCACAACACAAAAACTTCTCTGGATCTCTACATGGGGAAAGAAGCTCAAAAAGGGAAAGCCATAATACAAATGTGATCAGGGCCATCTTTACCTGGGGGTACAAGGGGTGCGGGGCACTCAGGCGCTGAATTCTGGGGGGCGCCAGGCACCCGCCGCTGAAGCTGCCTAAGCTCTTAACTATCTACCTGTTATGAAATAATAAATAATTTTAATCAAGCTAGAAAAACAAAATACATATATACCTACAGTAAAGGTAAAGGTACCCCTGACCATTAGGTCCAGTCGTGTCCGACTCTGGGGTTGTGGCGCTCATCTCGCTTTACTGGCCGAGGGAGCCGGCGTACAGCTTCCGGGTCATGTGGCCAGCATGACTAAGCCACTTCTGGTGAACCAGAGCAGCGCACTGAAATGCCGTTTACCTTCCCGCCAGAGCGGTTCCTATTTATCTACTTGCACTTTGACGTGCTTTCGAACTGCTAGGTGGGCAGGATCAGGGACCGAGCAACGGGAGCTCACCCCGTCGCAGGGATTCGAACCGTCGACCTTCTGATCAGCAAGCCCTAGGGTCTGTGGTTTAACCCACAGCGCCACCTGGGTCCCTATACCTACAGTAGGTATTACTGAAATGTATACCTACTGTTTCACTAAAGGACTTTCGACTTTGTGTGCTCATTTACCAAAGACAAGCGGCACTTGTCATTCACAACAAGAGATAAGGCATAAGCGTGGTGTCTGACATAAGCATAATAAAAGTTAATTTGGGGGCTAAACTAAATTTGGGGGTGCTGGGAGAATCTTTGCACCCCGGTGGCGTGTATGCTACAGACAGGGCAGACATGCAAGTGGAGAGTAATACAGATTTAAAGGAGTGTGCTGCTTGCAAAATAAGGAACGTACATTTACCAGAAAGTGTCTGGCTGCATTAAGCTTTGCTGTAACTTTTGAATTCCATCTATTGTGAAATAAATCTAGTTTGTTTAACATGTTGTTAGTTGGTTAGGGTTACTAATTGCAGGTGGAAACCCTGGCCCCCTCCCTGCCACATTTTTATCAGCCAGAAGAAATATAAATTGTAGGGTTGCTCTTCCCCCACTGCTTTGGAACTGCAACTTTAAAAGTCGTGCCAACTGCCCTCTGAAGTTCTTGACTCCCTGACAACACTTCTTCTGTCGTGTCAGCATCCTCAGTGAACACAGCTACTGTACCGTACAAAATAATTGTATTACATGGCAGATAGAACTAGGATATATGCATCAGATTATAAATAACTTAATTTTCCAAAGGAATTTTACATCTTAATCTGCTGGACTATCACTTCCACTTAAGCTCTGAAACGAAATTATGTTACTGTATTCCTGGGTATAATTCAATAACTCACCCATAAGGAAATGTCAGGTCATATTTACCACAATTCAGGGGCCATTAAGCGAGATCGGAAGGTCATTCTGTTTGAGCATTGTAAATGAACCTGTCCAAGAAAGTTTTGGTTAGGGACAACCAAGGACTCATTAAATAATCAGTTTGCCCAACCATCCACAACAGCAACATGAGGGCTGTTGCCAGGAGTCCTTTGAAGTTTGAATTGGAATTGAGCATGCATGCGAGAACTTACTTCCTTTTGATCACATCTGAGAAGAAATGGCATTTTAAAACATCCTCTCTTTCCACCAGCCTAAGAGCATCACACAACTTTATGGGAAATCGATGCTAGAATGGGAAGGGATATTTGACAACTGTGCATAGTGATAATTTGCACACACCAGTTATGGGCACTATAGTGTACTCCAATTACAACATGGTACAGTCGTATCTTGGAAGGTGAACGGAATCCGTTCCGGAAGTCCTTTCGACTTACAAAACGTCCGGAACCCAAAGCGCGGCTTCTGATTGGCTGCAGAGCAGAAGCCCTGTCGGACATTCAGGATCCAAAGTACATTCGCAAACCAGAACACTCACTTCTGGATTTGCGGTGTTCGGGAACCAAAACATCCAAGTACCAAGGCGTTTGGGATCGAAGGTACAAGCCAGCTTTTAATTGCACCTCTAGATACCATCGTTTGACAACTGAAGTCATCAGTTTCCACCTGATAATAATAATAATAATAATAATAATAATAATAATAATAATAATAATAAAAAGGTACGACTGTATATATGTGCAGTCTTGCTCAAAAGGAAAGGTGGCTTAAATTGTTATTCATAGATATTGAAAGCCAAATCATGAACACTCACAAGAGGCATTCTTTTTCACTTTACAGTGGTACCTCTGGTTACGTACTGAATTTGTTCCGGAGGTCCGTTCTTAACCTGAAACCATTCTTAACCTGAAGCACCACCTTAGCTAATGGGGCGTCCCGCTGCTGCTTCGCCACCACTGCCTGATTTCCGTTCTCATCCTGAAGCAAAGTTCTTAACCCGAGGTAATATTTCTGGGTTAGCAGAGTCTGTAACCTGAAGCGTCTGTAACCTGAGTGTCTGTAACCCGAGGTACCACTGTAATTTCCTGACGCCAAAGCTTGGATATTTGTAGGAGATGTGTCTGTCTCCTTGCATTTTTTTAAAAAAAATTCTTTATGCCTGCTGCCATTTCTTCCACAGTCATAAAAAACCATGGTTTTACTCCATATGTAGCGACTGCTATGCTCCTTTGTTTTTCCTTTCCTTTCCCTTCTTTGCATGCTGCCATGGCCTTTGGCTAGCGCACCACAATGCATGCGTTTTCTACCCACGGGTACAATGTATGATGTGCGGTCTCATGGCTGCATAAACATTTAGTCTCTGTTTTGGCTCTAGGCTACACTCTTTCATGGGTCCTGTACTCTTAAATGTTAAATGCTTCGGGGATCAACTATTTCTACTGCAGGTGCTACTCCCATGAGTGGAAGATTGGCACAGAGCTCTTTGCTTTCACCCTTTACTTCCATAATGACAGCCTTCGCTACAATGACAGCCATTATGGAGAATTGGTGATCTGTGTATGCGTACCTCCTTCATCTCCACCCATCTCTCTTGTACCTCCTGTGTTCATAACTGTGGGGAAATAGGGAAGCTATCTGCAAAAGCTGAACCCAGAGATAGAATGGGACCAGGGATGGATTTCGGTTTGATGAGGCCCTAAGCTACTGAAGGTAATGGGGCCCTTTATATGTCCAGCTGTCCTTTGACGACAACAAATTGCTGCTGTTTTTTTGTGTTGAATATATGCTATATGGTCATTTATGGACCTAATACCTGTAGACAAAGTGCTGTCCCACATCAACTTGAGACCACATTTCAGATTGCATCCCAGAATGCCCTGTAATATAAGGGGGTTCTCTTCTGGACCCGCATGGGCTCCTCAGTAGACCAATCAAGCTGTAAAAGGTTCCCTGAACACAGAAAACCATTAGGCTATGAGCTACAGTATAAACTCTTTGTGTGTTTAGACCTTTTACCCTGACCCTAGAAATAAATTCAGACATGACTCAAATTTTGGTTTTGGTTTTTGGCAGAATTTAGAGCCAGTGTGGTGTAGTGGTTAAGAGCGGTGGACTCGTAATCTGGTGAACCGGGTTTGCGTCCCCGCTCCTCCACATGCAGCTGCTGGGTGACCTTGGGCTAGTCACACTTCTCTGAAGTCTCTCAGCCTCACTCACCTCACAGAGTGTTTGTTGTGGGGGAGGAAGGGAAAGGAGATTTTTAGCTGCTTTGAGACTCCTTAGGGTAGTGATGAAGTGGGATATCAAATCCAAACTCTTCTTCTTCTATTGATTACAATCAAGTGAGTGGTTGCATAGGCTCTGGTTTGACTAGCTCCCTGCACCCTTGCAGGCAGCGCTGACTCAGAGCTCTATCGTAGGTCAGCCTAGGGTAAACACCAGGGCTGGCGAACGGGGGGTGACCCAGCTGTTCCGCTGCCCTGGTAAGCCCTGGATTCCGGTCCGGCGTAGCCCCTTTCAGGGTTCACCAAATCATTGAATCCTCGGATTCCTTTACCGGAATACCCTTGGCATAGGGATGGCCAGACCATTCTGCCACCCCTATCACTTGAACCAGAGCCTATCCGCAACCTTACAAGTTATGACAATTTGCTACGCGGCAGGCGAAACCCAAGTGGCACCAGCCAATCAGCCAAGTGGGGAAAATTCCTGCCATGCCCCTGTCCCAACAACAGATGACACACAACGGCATAGCAAGGTCAAGTGCAAGCCCTGAATATAGGGAGAGGTAGGTGGGTGTTCTGATGCACTAGCCCCAAAGAGGAAGCTCAGGGTCACATGCATGGGTTTAAATAGGTCCCTCGATGTCCTTTACTTGCGTCCCATAGGTCAGATTGAACAAGGGACCTACCAATAGGATGTTGTGGCAATCTAATGGTCCCACCCACAACAACACAGGGTCTGTTGGCCAGGTCGCACCGCAACACGTGCCCTCTTTGAGGGAGGACCCGATATACCATCCTACTGATTTGAAAAATATAATGTAAAACCCAGATGGTGCACTGTTGCTTTAAAAAAAGAGCTCACCTTGTATCTTCTTGTCCATCCCTTGGCAAGTCCAATTGTTCTTCAAACATTCGCTTTTTCTAAAAATGCTGTGATGAAATTCTTCACTCCATTTTATTACATTGTAGGGCTTTTTTATTTTTGGTAAATCAATCTTTTCCTTTGACATTTATAAATGAAAACATAAAGCAAGCTGAATCCCTGGTTAGTATCCATGTATTAAGGATGATCTTTCATGTATAGCAGTATTTGGTCTGATTTAATACACTAACATTTCCAACTGGGCCCCAGTTTGGAAGCTGTGTTGGTAGCCTTGCACCCTGTGGTTAAATAGTGGCTAATCAGTATTTATGAATAGGGTTTTGGAAGTCCCTAAAGAGAAGCACTTTTACAATGAAGTTAGAGAAGTGTTCCCTACCTTTATGAAACAGCAGCATTGCTAAGCATCAAGATTCTGTGTGGTTACGTTATGGTGGAATGTCACTATTTCTTTTCCACACACACACACACACACACACACACACACACACACACACCCCAAGCTGCATTTCAAAAAATGTGTAATAAAAATGCTGACAGTAATTTAAATGGAATATACATTCCTTATAAACATTAAAGCTATTTGTTAAGCTTTGTAATTACTATGCAAATCAAGTGTCATAGCTAAAAAATGGCAGTGAAGTGAGCAAATAGAGGGGGGGGTGTCACTCAGCCTTAAAATACAACCAACGAGAAGGATGAGGGATGCTTCTTAACTTGCAAGTTCCTCACTCCCCCACTCTCAAGCTATAGTTCAACAAAGCGTGTTCTCCTTCATGGAGAGCACGTGTTGCGGTGGGGGCAAACAGGATTTGAGACCAGGACGATTAGAAATTCCAAAGGGACTGGAGTAAATTTATTGTTGAGGGATCCCTATCTCAGCCTTAATGTTTGCAAGTACTCAACATGTGAATCATTCTCATTGTGCCATGCAGAAGAGCCTTCGGTGAATAGTAGTGATGTGTTGGCTTGCTGAAGGTCTCAGGCTGAAGCGCCAGTACCTGAGTCCAGGTAGGGCTAAGAAAAACTCTTCTCTGAAACCTTGGAAGGTGGTTCCCAGTCAGCATAGATAATACAGAGTTAGATGGGACAACAGTCTGACTTGGGCTACCAAAAAGTGGAAGCTTCCATTGTAATATGTACTGGGATGATCACAAAATGAGTGCTTGGAAATCTTCCTTCCAGGATGGCGGTCATCTGAGCCCAAGACTAGTGGTCTTCTGCTGCATTGTGTTATGGAAAGATTGCAGGGTTCAGGTGTGTTCCAGTCTGCAGGTTGGCAGAAAACAGAGCAAGAGCTTCTTGGTAGATAGCCTGATGATTTGCAGTAGAGCAATAAAGATTCCTGGCACCAAACTGTTTATAGCAACAGAAACAACGAAAAGGCTTGGCTTATTCTTTTCATTTAAAATTATGCCCTTAGAAAACCATGCTTTGTGGTCATTCAGATGGTGATTTAGATTTAGATTTATAGGTAATACTACTGTATGGATCATCTATCTATCGTACAGTATGGAATTATTACTGAGTCTCTTGGGTCAGTATAACAGATACTTCACCATCTAGGATACCTATTCTGTATCCAAATCCAACTCCCATGAACCACCAATTTGCACCTAACTCTGATTGGTGGGACTTACACTGTTGCTGTTGTTTTAGTAAGATCTCCATGTCTCTTCTAGGTCACTCTCTCAGTTGATTGGAGGAAACCATAAAGCTAAACAATCCTGACTTATGCCTCATTGTGAATGGAGAACGTGGCCTAGAAGATGCTGCAGAACCCTCTGAGATTAGGGATCCATCAGGAAGGGCATAAAAAACCAGTCCTCTGAGACCAAAGACTGACGTTGTCCAACAACCTGTTCCCCACCAGGGCCAACCAGATGCCTTTAGGGGGTGCTCCCAAGCAGGACACGGACACAGTCATGCTCTCTTGCTATTATTCAACAGAGAGTGCTATTCAGAGGTGCCTTTGATCCTGGAGGTCTTCTTCCAATTGCAAAAAAGCAATCAAATAGCACAGCTTTCTCCTTTGTTGGGCACCTTCTCCAGATGAAGGAGGAGGTGGTCCACAGTAGTGATGGAGGAAGAGGACACACAAACAGAGTGATGACCTGAACCAGGATTGTATTTGTTGGCTTGCTCAGCCTGTCAGTCTCATTGCAAAGTCGGAAGAAGCTGCTGTGAGTCTTCTTTAATTTTCAGTCTGTCCTCATCCTACATTCTTCTGAGATATGACAGTTCTATTCATAGAATACCCAGGACAATACTTTTGTCATTTATAATTGTTTCCAGAGCAGCTTGGTACATCCCTTAACAACAGCTATAAAAAGCCTGCAACAGTGTCTTTTATTACACTCCATGAGCATGCTGTTTAGCAAACAAGGGTGGGCCAATGTGGTCATAAGAAGCTCACACGGTCTCATTTCTTTACATAGCTTTGTTCTTTTGCAGAGTTAGAACTCCACCATATGCCTAATGGAAATTGAGATGAGCGTCACCGAGCTCTTACATACTTTAAAAAAAAATTAAAAAAAAATTAGTCAAGTATTTTCCTCACTGTATCTTGAAAAACCGCAAGGCTGAGGT
Source organism: Darevskia mixta (assembly GCA_034641385.1). Classification (NCBI taxonomy): domain Eukaryota; kingdom Metazoa; phylum Chordata; class Lepidosauria; order Squamata; family Lacertidae; genus Darevskia; species Darevskia mixta. The sequence continues at coordinate 20,932,966 of JAWWNH010000017.1, forward strand.
AGAGGCCTAGGTACAGTAGCACCTAGGCTTACGTTACTCTCGGGTAACGTAAACTTTGGGTTGTGAAAGCAGCAAACCCAGAAGTGTTTCTTCCCCCATGCATGCGCAGAAGCGCTCTACAGTGCTGCGCTCATGCGCAGAAGCGGTCCCTCCAGTTGTGGAAGCCCTGGACGGATCCCATCCGCAACTGGAGGTACCACTGTATTCCTTTCCAAAGTAAATACCACAGAATGAGATTTACTCATAGTCAAGTGAATTTAAGGATTGCAACCTCACAGTGTGCCTATCTACTCAGAAGTAAGCCCTATTGTACTAAGTGGGATTTACTGCCAGTTAGGAATGGGGAAGAAATTCAGAAGACATTCATTTAAAGGCAAACCTATCAGCCACCTTAGGACCAGGTGGCGCTGTGGGTTAAACCACAGGCTTGCTGATCAGAAGGTCAGCGGTTCGAATCCCTGTGACGGGGTGAGCTCCCGTTGCTCGGTCCCAGCTCCTGCCCACCTAGCAGTTCGAAAGCATGTTAAAGTGCAAGTAGATAAATAGGGACCGCTCCAGCGGGAAGGTAAACGGCGTTTCCGTGCGCTGCTCTGGTTTGCCAGAAGCAGCTTTGTCATGCTGGCCACATGACCCGGAGGCTGTCTTCGGACAAACGCCGGCTCCCTCGGCCTATAGAGCGAGATGAGCACGCAACCCCAGAGTCGGACACGACTGGACCTGATGGTCAGGGGTCCCTTTACCCTTTACCTTTATCAGCCACCTTTGGTCAAATAAATAAAATATGTGCTTGAAGCTTGCCAAGAATGGAATAAGGTCTCTGGGTTGAAAAGAAGGCAGCCAATCTTGGCTTAAGTATTGACTTTGATTTTGTTTTTAATGCACCTATGTTACTTTCATCAGTTCTCAGTCAAATTGTTTTAAAATTACTGTTTCCCCTCAGAATCCCAGAGTCCTAGACCCCTCAAGAAAGCTTTCCTTAAGCAGTTGCTCTGCCCACCAAAGTCCAGTGGTGGAGTATCTGCCTTGCATGAAGAAGATCACAGGTTCGAATCCTGGCACCTGCAGGTAGGGTTGAACTCCTCATTTTCCTTACATGACTACTTAAAACCCACATGAATTTCTGCAGCCTGACTAATAGTGGCCCCAAGGAACATGGCTAGCCTATGGTATAGTTGGCTAGCAAGCATCACAAATATATTTTATGATGGAAACATAGCAATCGAGATTCACAAATATGTCACAAATGAGAGAAAACCCACGACAATCTTCTTATTCCCTTTGTTGGAGCAATTCATTAATTCAATATGAAATTCTGCAGGAGAAAATAGAGTCATTCTAACCTTTATATTACTTTTTCTATTTTGTGTTAATTTTCTTTCATGAACAAGAAGGCAAGGGGGATGAGAAATGTTATTATTTTAATTATCATCACAGAGGCTCTTCACCACAGAGTTCAACAATAATTTTATTCCCTGCAGAGTTTATTTGCTTAAATACGTGGAAGGGAATTCCAGAGGAGAAAAATGTCATTAAAATATGCTTTGCGGTTTATTACTGGGGAAGGATTCAACCGCTGAAAACAAACAAACCAAATATTATATTAGAATTGTGTCAAAAATGTATGCCTTGCCTTTATATTATTATTGTCAGGGTTGCACCAGACGAGCAGGAGTGGTGGCAAGCCCCCCTAGGCGAAGCGGCAACCACGGAAGAGTCCGGAGAAATGGAGGGGTTCTTACCTGAAGAAGACTGGTGGCGACACTCCTCAGAAGAGGAAGAAGCAGATAGGGAAGAGGGAAGGCCAGAACAGGAAGAGGAAGAAGTTGAGCCAGAATCAGGCCCTTGTGAGGAGAGGAGCCGGAGGGCCCCCTCCCCCTCCTATCTCAGCTGTACAGCGTAGAGCTGAGAAACGGAGGGAGCAATTGGAGGCAGTTGCAGCTCATAAAAGACGTGGTGATGAGCTGGCTACTTAATGAAGGCCGGCTGCTTCCCTCACCAGCACCTGCAACTGCTGTGCTGAAGGACGTGGTTGTGCCTGCTCATCCTGCTCCTGATCCCGTGTACATTCTCCCTCCTGGTAAGTGGCAGTGACTCACCTGATGGGAGGTCAGGTAAGTATGATCAGGACAGCTCCAGGTTTACTTCCTGTGCTTAGTAAGAGCTTAGATGGCTTCCAGAAGTTAGGTACTGCCAATCCACCCAGACAGCCCCTTGGCTGATCTGGTAACTTCTCCAAGCACACATTTCGCCATCTCTGGTTGCAGGCAGTTCCCAAGACCTCCCAGTGATGTGGTAAGGAGTATAACAAACTGCGGCACTCCTGGAACCCCACAATGCAATTTCTTCTGAGCCACCTTGTGGTGGAAAGTTTTCACGAGACGGAAGCTTTCAGGAAGACTGATACAAGATTGAAATTGTAGCTAGAAATTTCTCATAGTGCAGGATTGCTATGCCAAACTCACAAAATTGAAAAACAAGAACCGGTATTGGTACATAAGATGTCCTCATGCATGTCTTACACTGGTCCTGGCAATAGGAAGTGGAATCCTATTTCATTAATAAAACACACGGCAAGAAGAGGCCCTCCTCAGTAGTAAACCTGAGAGGTTTACAAGAGGTATGATTCATCTGCTTAATTTCAGCATTCTTGGTTGCTTAAAGACACAGGAGCCCAGCCAATTAACAAGGTGCCAGGCCCATTTCCTAGCTTTGTGCAGGGTGGTAAGAAAATGCAGGAGTTCTGGAGAACTAGTCAAAACTAATATACAGTCTTCTGCAAATCCCCCTACTCTGGGCTTGCATTATTAGATTCTCCTATCCCGCCATATTGCAGAAAATCATACCCGCTCAGTGCTGGAAGAGTTATACTTGCAACGATTCTAAATGTAAGAAATTCCCGAAAAGATGGCCAGTGAAGAATGGGACGTTTTCCTTTTTTTTTTAATGAAGTTAACACAACCAAAGAGAAATAACCTTGGATAAAGGCAAATGGACAATGTCATGCCAATCTGGGTTCCTTTTTATCACTCACATCAAAGATAAGAGATTTGTACTGCTAAACTGATTAGATTAAATTCATTTTGCTTGTCTTAAGAAAAAAAAGGACGGTCCAGTCCTACTTTGTAAAATGAGAGAGATAGATAGAGAGAGAGAGGCTTAAAAATCTTAGAATAATGCTTCAACAATAGTGCTTTAATGATAGCTAACTGAGAATATGTTTTCAAATTGCTCGTTTTCCCTTTTACCCTTTCCTCTCTTTCTGTTTCTCTTTGCAACAGATGGTCTCCTTTGAATGTTTTTTGACGATCCGTCTCCAAACTTATAAAGCATATATCAAAACAGACACAAACACACACACCACCAAGAAAAGCTGAATCTTGATACCTGTATAATTTATGCAAATGAAGCTTTTTTAATTTTATTTTTTTGCATTTTTAGCATAACTTATTCTGCTGATGTTGGGGGAGGTATGCCACGCAGAGCACACAGAATGAGTCCCACCTCCAGTGGCTGTTAATCACATTCCGTTATCCTGCTGGCCTTGTGTTTACCTTTTGCCAGGATCCTGCGCAGGACCTAGTGATCAGGGTGAGTATGGCAGGATCAAGAGTGATGTGGCACTAAGAGCCCACTGCTTTTCAAAATAACTATTTGGTTTTGCAAATTTAAAATTATAATCATTCCAGAACAGATCCACAGTTAAAAGATTCCTCCGAATCTCTGGACTTCCCACCTTCCCCTCCATGGGTTCTGTTGTTACCCCTTTTCTACTGCATCTTTTTTCAATAATCCAAGTTGGTTTGTTTTTTATAACTCCATTATATCCATAATTCTTGTTACATTACAAGGGTTATTGCAGTCCCGCTAGTGTTTTCAACTGCTTACAGTGGTCTTCTAGGTGAATTATAATTTTTCCCTGTTCCTTATTGAAGTTTTGGTCTTCCAGGTTTCTGAACTTTCCGGTCAGCTTTGCCATTTTGGCATAGTCCAACAACTTAATTTGCCAATCTTCTCTGGTAGGGACTTTATCTTCTTTCCATCTCTGGGCTAACAACAGCCGTGCAGCTGTTGTCACATACATAAAAAGTCTTTTCTGCTCCTTGGGAATTTCAGCACCTACCATTCCTATTTAAAAAAAGCCTCTGTTTTTGTTTTGTTTTTAAACAAAAGTTATTTCAAACATTTTTCCCCAATTCATTATACTGTATATCATTTCCCAGAATGCTTTTATTATCTTACATGTCCACCACATATGATAAAAGGTACCTTCTATTTCTTTACATTAAGAGCCCACTGCTGAACCCTGCAAACTCCTGGCGTTGTTGCTCCTTTCTCCTCACTATTGACTGAGCAAGGGGAATAACAAGGAGTAGGCGCGGTAATTCTTGCACCCTTTCAACTTTTGTGGATTGGGTCCAGGGAGCAGGCAAGTGAATGGGCAGTGATAAGAGGTGGGTGGACTCAATGAAACTGAGGCAAACTGAGATATCTTGCTCATTGGCACCCTAAAACTAAGTTTGTCTATTAATTATAGTTTCTCCTAAGCTAGGGAGCTAAGGGCAGGGACAAATAATTGCTCTCCTGCTCACTCTGAAAGTCTTTGGGGCTTTGCAAGTGCTCAACTCAACAACTTGGAAAGCCTCACACACCGCTCGCTACTGCCTCAACTTTGAACTGTCCTTTCCCCAAGGCAAAACACTGAAGAAATGGAAGGGGTTCTCCCTTAGTTTGTGTGAAGGCTGGTCAAAAGAAGTTGTGTGGGTGGGAGAAAGGCACTCCATGGAGGACCTCTGAAAGTGTGGCATTTCTATGGAAACCTTGGGTTTTCCCTTCCCCCCACAGTGCCGCCACAACAACAACAACTTATTATTTCTACCCCACCCATCTGGCTGCGTTTCCCCAGCCGCTCTGGGTGGCTCCCAACAGAAGGATAAAAATACATTAAAACATCATTCATTAAAAACTTCCCTAAACAGGGCTGCCTTCAGATGTCTTCTAAATGTCTCATAGTTGTTTATTTCTTTGACATCTGGTGGGAGGGCGTTCCACAGGGCGGGCGCCACTAACAAGAAGGCCCTCTGCCTGGTTCCCTGTAGCCTCACTTCTTGTAGGGAGGGAACCGTCAGAAGGCCCTCGAAGCTGGACCTCAGTGTCCGGGCAGAACGATGTGGGTGGAGATGCTCCTTCAGGTATACAGGACTGAGGCCATTTAAGGCTCTAAAGGTCAGCACCAACACTTTGAATTGAACTTTTCCATCTGCACCCATAGAAACCGACAGAGGAACCCCCACCTTGCCTTGAGTCTTCATTATATTAGACCCTCCAAGTGTCCCTATTTTCCAGGGATGTCCCTGATTTAGAGAAGCCATCCCAGTTTCTGATTTGATCCCTGAATGTCCCACTTTTCCTTAAGAGGCCCTTATTTTCATCAGAGAAATGTTGGAGGGTGTGTTATATTTAATAAAGGGAAGCCAAGGAGCTGAGGAGGCTGACAATTCTTCTACTCGGGATTTAATCCGAGGGGAAGGAGGACTTTCTCCCTCAAGGAGGTTTTAATGAGCTTCCAAATTCTTTTCCAAGCCCAGTGTGGGGAAAATGCACCAGTATCTCTAGGTCTCTGCATGTTTCCTCAGAAGACATGGTCCCAGGTCGAATAGAAAAGGGATATCTATACTGTATCATCTATCTATCTATCTATCTATCTATCTATCTATCTATCTATCTATCTATCTATCTATATCTATCTATCTATCTATCTATCTATCTATCTATCTATCTATCTATCATCTATCTATCTATCATCTATCTATCTATCTATCTATCTATCTATCTATCATCTATCTATCTATCTATCTATCTATCTATCATCTATCTATATCTATCTCTATCTATCTCATCTATCTATCATCTATCTATCTATCTATCTATCTATCTGTCTATATCTATCTATCTATCATCTATCTATCTATCATCTATCTATCTATCATCTATCTATCTATCATCTATCTATCTATCTATCTATCTATCTATCTCTATCTCTATCTCTATCTATCTCTATCTATCTCATCTATCATCTATCTATCTATCTATCTATCTATCTAATCTATCTATCATCTATCTATCTATCTATCTATCTACAGTATAACTACAAGTTCCACAAACATTTCCATTCCCTGAAGTGTCGTTTTGAGATGTACACATCTAAATTACTACTCCCCCCCCCCTTCTCCTCCTTTGCTTGCTTTTCACCTGCACAAACAGCTAACCATTAGTTCAACTGTGGAATGTTTCTTTTGCCTAGCATTTAATTAACATTCCCCTTAGGTTTGTTAATTGGTTGGGTCACACCATTGTTGAAACAAGTCTCTTTAACATACTAATCATAAAGGTCATTCAAGGGAGGGAAAAAATCCCAATATTCTGCCAGCAGATGCAGTGGAAAGCAAACAGTATGGTTCACAGTTATGGGAGAATGTGGGGTTTCAATGTTTGTGGGCGAAAACCAGCTCAAAGATTTATATGACCTGAAGACAACCTGAAGGAGCAGAAGGCGAAGTGACTCCACCTGCAGCGGATCAGCCTTCTTGCCCCTGATGAGAACCAGGTTTCTCCAACAGGGTTTCCAGCTTCAGACAGTTGCTGGAAACAACATTGGTCATTCCTGGCCGAACCTTGCCGCTGCTTGCTTCTTGTGACTTTGGACGCTCGGCTTTCATGACCCCCGGATCATCTGACTACGTCAGGGGTCGGCAAGGTTTTCCAGCCATGGGCCGGATCATTCCCACAGACGATCGTCCGTGGGCCAGACATGCGCAGCACGATGCCAGAAATGGCGTCTGCGCATGTCCGCAACACCAGAAATGGCGTCTGCGCATGTCCGGACGCAGAAAATTGCGTATGTGCAGAAGCGATTTTCGGTGTCGCGGACATGTGCAGACGCCATTTCCGGCACCACTCAGCGAGTCCCCACGCTGCGCTGTGCCGGTTTAGCGCAAGGGGGACTTGCCGAGCAGGCGGCTTGGTAAGCGGGCGGCTCGTTGGCCGGTTAAACGGTCTCCATGGGCCGGATCCAGCCCATGGGCCGGAGGTTGCCAATGCCTGGACCATAGCTGTCAACTTTCGGATTTGAAAATAAGAGATTTTTCAAAACTTTCGGATTTGAAAATAAGGGATGCCACGAGGGCGGTGCAATGGCACCAAGTAGCCTCGCCACCCTGCGCGCGAACGGGTGAGCGGAAGAGCGAGCGCGTAGACGGCAGGCAGGCTGGCTGTCTGGTTGGGCGTCAGGGTCTGGCTGCACAAGGCATGCAAGCTCCGCCCCCAGTCGGTCTCAGACTCCTTATTGGCAGCCGAGCAACGCAGCTGAGGAGCCTCCCTGGCCGGCAGGGAGGGAGAGGAGCTGCTTCCTTTGAAATCCGGGAAATTTAAGGGATATCAACAATCCGGGATAGCAGCGGGAAACGGCATTGGAAGAAGGGAGTTTCCCGCCAAAAAAAGGGAGGGTTGACAGCTATGGCCTGGACTACGTGAACTGAGATACTCAGGACTGGACTGAACCTTTTATAGGGACTCTGCCTCCAGGCAAGTACTCCCCTAAGACTCAGATGGTTTGCTGGCTTCTCCCTCCACTGAGCTCTACTGTGGCTGGCAGCACTAGGACACCCAAGCCTTTCCTGATTAAATATTTAATTTTCTCTTTTAATCTCTTCACACATTGTTCCTGATGTTGGATCTCCTCATATGTTGCTGTAATTGGGCCTCCTAGTTTATATTCTTACCCTTTTTTTGTATTTCATGCACTACTTAGACACATTGGTTTAAGGTGGAAAAACAACAGCAGTAACTTCAGGGCCAAGCAAGGATTTCTTTTATGCATTGGCTTATTTGGTCCTTGTTCCTTGGTTAAAGCATGCTGGCAGCTAGTTCCTGTTCAATTATCTGCATATACAATGTATGACAAAATCTAAGGACCCCTATGCTCTGTTTGAGAGAGCTAGTGTGGTGGAGTGGATAGAAAGCTATTTAAGCATTTGGTAAGGAAGAATAGACAGTAGGTGTTTGATTTTTAAGAGAGAGATTAATGAAGACTGCAGTTGGCATGGATCATCTTAGGCACTGCCTATGCTTTATACATAGCAGAGTGTCCCTTCTAAGATGATGGCTGCCATGGCAAACAGATGCATCATTAAAAACAAAAACAAATAAACTATTCTTCTTTGATTTGGATATACTGGTTTTACCCACATCTAAACTTATGCACATTTCATTAGTAGATTAATCAACTAAAACTAATAGATTAATCAACTAAAACTAATAGATTAATCAACTAAAACTCATCAAGCATTTGGATAAAATAAATTCATGCAAGTTAGGCTTAATACATGCAATGTGCTCAGACAACTGCACGCACGCACACACTCCCTTGGTTTGAAGGTTGTTAAACGCCCTTGTCATTGATTCTTCTTAAATTTGGAAAGAAGAACAGCACAGAAGTGACAGTGAAGCAATATTAGGAGTACTAATTATATTGTCAATCAAGCATGCTGAGAGGTGACGCTGTCCTTTTATCCTCAGCTGACCCACTTCTGCTTGAATATTCTTACGCATTAAATACCAGCAATATGAAACATTACAGAGTATGTTGGAATCCTTACAAGACCGGAAGCCTGACATGATAAGATTGAGAAGGGATTTTCATAGATAGGTTTTGCATAGGCAGCTTCCATCAAGTTTTCCTTTCTCTGATGTGTTTAGAAAGAGTGTCAAGCGATTCATTAAAAAATCATGGTCCTGGTATATTTCCTTTTTTATGTCAGTGGTGCTGCCCCAGAAGTAATCCATGTCCCATTGCTCTTAAAATAGATTGCATTTTATGTGTAAAAAATAAAGCAGATGTAAATATTTAATATACACATCCTGAGCCAATAGTATATCAAGGTGTAATTTGTTGTAGTTCGTGTACATAATAAAACATTAAGCAGATCCTGCTGAGATGTACATACAGGACACTCTCAGGAGAGAACGAAATATAGCAAATCAAAGTTCACAAATGAAAGATGGAATGTAGTGGGGTCCCCCCTCCCCACTCAAATAATTTCTAATAACTGAAGTCAGCATTTCTGGAAACGGGCCACCTTCCTACCTGACACATTGGTATTGATTATCTCTGCATCATCTGTTCGTACTTAAGGATACAGGACTTTCCCTAAAAGGCTTCCTCCAAGGAGTCTCAGGCTATTGTGGATTGACAACAGCAACGTTATTACAGCACCATCAACATACATTATGCTTTCTACAATTTCCTATATAGAAAAAGAATAGATCTCAGCCGCCTGCCCCTTTCTGCCAGCTCATCCAAAGGCGGCAAAAAGGGAAAAAAAGGAACAGCTGTTTCTGCCTCCAGGGAGGCAGAATTGATGGAGAATTTTTGCCACCTACCAAAAAGCAGCCAAAATGGGATTGTAAAGGATTAAAGGAAACAGCAGGATAATCTTGCACGGCACATTGGCAGCTGCAACTTCCAATGGGAGTCACTTTTGAGAATCATTTCCCGACAGGGCAGGCTCTACAACCGGGAAGAGTGAGGCATCACATCAGCTGGCATAATCTGGGATGGGTTGGGAGCATCTGCAGCCATTCATCCTGAGCCTCCTTGTCTCAACTCAACTCAACTCATTTTATTTCAGCTTTAAGCCCATAGACATAACAACCAAAAACAGAAACAGCACAGTCTGGTTTACAATGGCTAACAGTAAAATAGATTAAAAGGGATACTCAATTGAATAAAACATGATAAAAATTAAATTAAAATTTCAAGCTGTATATAACAATCCGTTGCGTTTCTTAAGTGTCAGAACAGATGTCGGGAGCAGCCGCCGAGACCCTATAACACTGGTCCTGAAAGACCTACATTAGTTCCCAGTACGTTTCCGAGCACAATTCAAAGTGTTGGTACTGACCTTTAAAGCCATGAACGACCTCAGCCAGGTATACCTGAAGGAGCATCTCCACCCCCATCGTTCAGCCCGAACACTGATTAAAAAATAAATAAATCTCATTATAATAGTGAAGGGGTGGAGGAGGGGAGGAACAGAGCTTCCTTTTTAATAGATGTAATTCGGTTCTGAACAACAAGTGAAAGAGCCTCTTCTTCCCCACGCTACAGACACAAATATTGTGGCTGGTGCCCACCTCCAGTAAATATATTTCTGACTATGATTGCATAAGTTAGACATTCATACCCTCTCAAAAGTTAGTAGGCTTCTCCTTAGTTTCCTTTCCTTCTTAATTAGTGATCTTGTTGCATTGGTATAAGATGTTCTCTCTCTCTTTATTGCCTGTATTTTTAACTCTACTTGAAAATCAAATTTTAGAAATAAAAGAGACAACTTCTTCTACTTATATTTCGTTGTGTGTGCAGCTGTGGAGGAGTGTGGGTTGGGTTCAACAGCAGCAGCACAGATTGCAGTAGGTTATGTCAGATCCTGTCAGGGACTGGACTGAGGAGGAATGGTGGGAACCACCTCTCCTCTCCCCACACCTTCCCAAGAAGAGGAGGACAGTATAGATTTAGAACAGCGGTTTGCAGAAGGGCATAGTTCAGAGGCTGCAGAGGGGAGAAGCTGGGGAAAATTGGGAGAGGAACAGTAGGAAGAAGAAGCAACAGGGGAGAGACAGCTGACAGACTCAGTATCTTTGGACAGACCACCACCCAGGACAAAGGCAGGCATTGAGAGTAGTAGAACAGAAAGCTCAGAGGCAGAAAGCACAGATCAGCCGGCGCAGGGATGACGTAGAATAGGAGGAACGGAGAGGGTTGGATTTTACTTGGAGCAACGCTATTATTCTAAGAGAGACCGCATTCCTTCGTTTCTCTCTGTGAATATTGAATAAACTACTTGCTAAGAATTCTTCTTGTTTTTCTGCTTCTTGGCATCCCACCACGGGAGGGACAGGATTCCCTGAAGTCTGACAGATCCACACCTTGGGAGGTCTTCAACTACAGTAACTTTTAGTCCTATTGGAATTAACAAGCATGACTAAGTCAGGGCCATGAATTTCAATAGGTCTATTCTAAGTAAAGCTTAGTTGAATAGCACCCCTTGCATTTAAAGCGTAAAGACTCCTGGGAATAGTAGTTTGCTAAAGTTGCTGGGAATTGTAGCCCTGTGAGAGGAAAACTACAATTCCCAGGATTCTTGGCGGGGTGGGGCAGATGTGCTCTAAATGTTTGTTGAATGTGCTTTGAATGTGTGGGTCTGCCCCAAGTATGTGCCATCGAATATCCAGAACAAAGGATGTTGATATCTGGTAACTATTTGTCTACTTGTGAATTCAGAGTGGTTTGGGACTCTAGAATATGGAAGGAAAAAGGAAACAGGTACATCAAATGGCTCGAAAGCATTAGACAGAAAGGAACATATTTTTATCAGTTGCAAGCACAGTCAAAAATTAGCATTTTGCTTTAACATTTTCACCAAGGCTGCCTCATGTCGTACTGCAGACAGGGCTCACACGTTTGCAAACAAAATAAAACCATTTCCTGCAAAGAGAAATGTAGCCTGTCAATGAGGTATTTCAGCCATAACTTTTCCCCAGCACGTAGTTTTGTTTTATCTATAAAATTAAAAACAAAAACAAAAACTGACACCCCCCAAGGGATTGAAATGCATCAAAGCATGCATTTTGCCAATGAAATATCATTTCCTTCATTCATTTGATGACGTGGGCTCTGCGGTCTGCGGAAGCTTATGCCGTAATACAACGGTTAGTCCTTAACTCGCTGCAAAACTTTGCTGATGTTGTCTTTGTTGGAGGAGCAATCTGTTACCTGGGTTCTGAAGTGGTGCAGCCGGGATAAAGTTGGCCACCCCTGTGAGAACCAGGCCTTTGGACTTTCCCATGCAGTACAGCACAGCTAGTTTCCCAGATGTGTAACTGTCACTGAGAACTTACAGTAGATGCCATTGGCTGTATTCGATCTGAAACAGCTAGATTTCTAGAAAAGTAATTTCAGACCCAGCAGGTGTGCTGGCTCAACTTCTCGTCCCATCAGTTTTAAATTAGTAAAACTTTATTAGCAGGAAGGGTTTGTAATGGGTAACATGAAGAAATATATCCCCCTCCGGTGCTTGCCAGAGGTAGATACGGTTCATCCTGTCCACTCGGTTTCCTTGTCGTTCGGCAAGAATGATTGGTGCAGATTATTTTCTCAGGGGCATCTCATAACTACTTCACAGCATAGATGTTGAGGTGCATCTGTGAAACATCTTCTGTGCAGGCATCATCAACGTGTAAATGTGATACTTGGAAGCACACAGAGTGCATCACCAGGGAAGGAGGAATGGCTGCAGATTCAACTTGAGGGTAAATTTTCTTAAATGCGCACACATCCAAATATGAATATGCACATGCATATTTGTATGTGCATTTTTTCCTCTCAAAATGCATATTTAAACCTGCATTTTCGCAGATAGACATTACCAAGAGCTAACATGACTTTGATAGAGGTGAGACGTTGAAAGCTAAGGTTCAGTATGCATGACAGATGTGGATCTGGTCATTTCATACATGCCCTGTGTCCCCCCCACTAAAAAAATGTTTAGGGGTACTCTAATTTTGACTCAAGAAAATCACCATTTTGTAGTTCAAATCGGGGAAAATAAATACAGTAAATGGACAAAAGTACAAAGTTTCACAAAACGTTTAGGTTATGCGTCTCCCCCCTCCCCAGGAAAAAAAACAATGTACGTACCTATATGAATGTACCGGTATGTATTTTATATGGGAATTTGCAATGAATAAATATGTCAAGCAACCCTTCCCCCCTGAGTTACTAATATTTCCAAGGGATGCAGGTGGCGCTGTGGGCTAAACCACTGAGCCTCTTGGGCTTGCCAATCAGAAGGTCAGCGGTTCGAATCCCTGCGACAGAGTGAGCTCCCATTGTTCTGTCCCAGCTCCTGCCAACCTAGCAGTTCAAAAGCACGCCAGTGCAAGTAGGTACCGCTGTGGCGGGAAGGTAAACGGCGTCTCATTGCACTCTGGTTTCCGTCACAGTGTCCCGTTGCACCGGAAGCAGTTTAGTCATGCTGGCCACATGACCTGGAAAGCTGTCTGTGGACAAACACCGGCTCCCTTGGCCTGAAAGCGAGATGAGTGCCACAACCCCATAGTTGCCTTTGACTGGACTTAACCATCCAGGGGTCCTTTGCCTTTTTACCTTACTAATATTCCCACCCTGGTGAGAGTATAAAAGCATTATTGAGAATAACTTTTGCGTGGAGGGTGACAGGAGGGGAAAGGGTCACAAAGCATGTTTCCCAGGCGCCATTTTTTCATTTCAACCTACAGCCCCAGTGGCTGCATTGTGGAACAATCCTACCCTACTCCTTTAAAGCAATCATCCCCCAAAGAATACTGGGAACTGTTGTTTGCTAAAGGTGCTGGGAACAATCTATCTTTAGAGAGATGGATGGTTAGAGTCTGGGATATGGCCCTATCTGAAAAGTTAATGTAACACAGTAGGGTACCACAAGGTATCTCTCGCCATGACAAGTCTGGCATTATGTGGTACCCTCTATCACAATGCATCAGTAAATCTATTCTATTTCTTTCTTCCCCTCTTACCCAAGTATCTTCCTGACACAGCTCAATAAGACCCAGGAACATAAGAGGATTGGTGTCTAATATTCCATTATTAATATTTTTTTAAAAAATTAAGCAATAATCAAGTCATTATTACGATTACAGTGGTACCTTGGTTCTCAAACTTAATCTGTTCCAGAAGTCCATTCCAAAACCAAAGCGTTCCAAAACCAAGGCACGCTTTCCCATAGAAAGCAATGCAAAAAAGCCACAAAACGCAAAATAAACAGCAAAAACAGACAGACCTCTGCATAACACTCAAAACGGAAGTGTGCCACTCAAATCAGAAGCGTAACATTCAAAACAGAGCATGTTCAGCTTCTGAAAAAAGTTGGCAAACCAGAACATTCACTTTTAGGTTTGCAGTGTTTGGGTTCCAAGTCGTTTGAGTACCAAGGCGTTTGAGAACCAAGGTACCACTGTTTTGTTTTTACATATGCTACTTATTGTGCTCTGTTTTTGTTGAATTCTGTTATATGGTCCATTTGTTACTTTTAATGGAGAATCGATTAAAATATTTACTGTGCCAAAAAGATGCTTGGAGTTGTAGTTTTGAGCGGGGTGGAAGGCAAATTACAGTTCCCACAATTATTCTGCTGGTGAGATTATTCTGGGAGAGATGTGTTTTAAATGTGCCTTAAATTAATGGTGTATGCATAGCCATAGTTTTCTCCTTGGAAAAATAGTTCAGTAATATAAAACAAAACGCAGCATCCAAACTTGCAGTGGCTGCCCTAATGCAGCCAGTGTCACGCTACGGCCAAAGGGATCCTTTTCTTTCTCTGGGTTAAACCCTAAACCTCATCTTTGCATTTTCCTGAATCTTTGGTTTCCCCCCGCCGTCATTTGCCGGAGTTTCCCCTCTCCCGTCCCAGCGCAGTTCCTTCTTCCTGACTTGCAAACCGTAATGGATCTCTATATCATACCGAGTTTGGAGGACTTATTCATTTTTTCTTGCAAAAGTTAAATAAAGTGCAAAACTTTCAGCCCATCAATCCTTTAGCAAGCTGTCCAAGGTGACATTTCATTAGCACATTTTGTCAGTGGATAAATTGTACAGCATGCTCGGAAGGGAAGGTGGAAAACATCCAGTCCTTTTTCATTAGATCCATCTGAAGCTGAACCACTGGAGATTACATACAAAAAGCACACAAGACAGGGGAAGCGCTACCCTGTCTATAAAGTGCATTAATCATTCATTCCTTTCCGAGTGCCTTAAGTCAGTGCCATGTCTCTGCTTAGGCCCAAAACCGGCTATTCAATTTTGAGCTGGGTGACAGATGCATTTCAAGGAAAATCACAGACATAACGACTCCTGCCAGGCTTGATAAAGTCCTCATTCATCAATTAAGAAGTTTCCAATAAGGCAAGAAGGATGTAGCAAAATGAGCCCATGCACACAATAATATGTGCGGCTTTCCCCTCTCTTATCCTCCTTTTTTGCTGATCTCCATGGTTATCCTTGTTATTCATTTTTCATCCCTCTCTTTCTTCATGAAGTTCAGGGTGGAAGACTAGAGGGTCTTCCACTAGGGCTTGTGGGCCACAGGACTCCTAAGGAGAATGTCAAGTATTTTCCTTTTAGCCCCAACTCCCAAATCTCAAAGTCACGCACCCCCCTTCCCAGCTCACATACTTTTTATGCTTCCATTCAAACTCTGAGAAGCTCTGCAGGCAATTCTGTCATCCCGCTCTTCTCTGGTTTAGCAGCTCTCTACACCACTCAGCTAATCCTAATTCAAAAGTTAAAGGTATAGAAGAGAGGTCCTTCTGGTGTGTCTCTAAGCAGGAAAAAGTATCTTGCAAAATTTTAATATTAAGATATTCAGCTTTCCGGTCTCTGTGGTTAAGGCTCCATCTCCCTCTGGTTGTTCTGAGGGCAATTTCACCCTCTGTGCAGGGTGAGGTAGGTATTAGGTATAATAGTTTAATTGACACAGAAATGAAAAATGTGCGTAAATCCACGAGGAACGGTTGAGGGAGACTGGGAGGAGATATGCTTGCCATCTTCAAATCTCCAAAGGGCTGCCACATGGAGAATGGAGCAAGCTTGTTTTCTGCTGCCTTGGAGGGCAGGACCCAAACCAATGGATTCAAGGTACAAGAAAGGAGATTCCAACTAAATATAAGGAAGAACTTTCTGACAAGGAACATACTTCCTCAGAAGGTGGTGGACTCTCCTTCCTAGGAGGTTTTTGAGCAGAGGTTGGGTGGCCATCTGCCAGGGGTGCTTTAGCTGAGATACCTGCACTGTAGAGGATTGGACAGAATGACCCTCCCAACTCCACAATTCAATTATTCTTTTTCTCTTCACCTGAAATCACCCTTCCCATCCTTGAGGGTCTTTGTTACCTAGGACTATAATAGTCTTAAAAATTTGAAATGCTATGAAAATTTCCAGGAGATGTCTTGCTGGGATAAACTCAACCTGATTGATTCTGGAGCTCCCAGCTTTGAGCATCCTTCTTTGCAACCCCTCATCACATGATTCCTCTCCAGTGACACCTTTCCAAAATTGAGAAAAGCCTTCTTCACCATAACACTATTCATTGTCAAAAAAAAAAAAAAAAAAAAAAAAATTCCTTCCAGTAGCACCTTAGAGACCAACTAAGTTAGTTCTTGGTATGAGCTTTCGTGTGCATGCACACTTCTTCAGATACACTGAAACAGAAGTCACCAGACCCTTATATATAGTGAGAGGGTGGGGAGGGGTATTACTCAGAAGGGTGGTGGAAATGGGTGAAAGGTTGATAGCTGTGGTAAACCTGTTGATGACTGTTAACGGCTGCAATTAGTCTTACAGGAAAAAGCAAGGGGTGAGAAGGTTAAAAAAGCTTTGTCACGTATAATGAGATAAGAATCCAATGTCTTTGTTCAGACCAGGTCTCTCCATGGTTTTAAGCTTGGTGATGAGTTGTAATTCAGCAACTTCTCTTTCCAGTCTATTTCTGAAATTCCTTTGCAATAAGACAGCTACTTTGAGATCTTGTATAGAGTGTCCTGGGAGATTGAAGTGCTCTCCTACTGGTTTCTCTGTCTTGTGATTCCTGATGTCAGATTTATGTCCATTTATCCTTTGGCGTAGGGTTTGGCCTGTTTGTCCAATATAGAGAGCTGAAGGGCACTGTTGGCATTTGATGGCATACACAATGTTAGACTTAACTGGAACTATTCATTGTGTTTCAGAACATAAGGGGTGAAGAAACCGTTCTCTTGCCAGCTTTCCACCCAGCAGAAGTTGAATGGCCGTCTGTCATGGATGCTTTAGTTGGGATTCCTGCCTTGCAGGGGGTTGGACTAGATGACACTCAGGGTTCCCTTCCCACTCTACCATTCTATGATTCTAGGAAGCCCTGCGAAGCTTCTGCTGGTCAATGTAGACAATACTGGGCTTGATGGTCTAAAGAGCCTTCCTACAATTTTTTTGTAGCCTTCTGCCTAGGAGCCCAAGGCGTGCAAGGAGCTAGTGTGTTAACCAGCCGAAGTATTTAGATGAATGAAGATGTCTCTCAATAATAAAACTGCCTTGCATAAAATTGAATTTTACTGAAGGATTAGCTGGACCGGCAGGAGGGGTGAAAAAAAAATGCTCCAATTACTATAAAGTCATTGAAGTGACAATTTCAGGACCAAGCACTTTCGTTTTTGCAAAAGAAGTGGCCTTAAAGGTAATGGCTGCGCAACCCTGGTGCCTTTCATCAATAAGCATTTGAGGAGCAGTCCTTGGCAGATTGCTTGAGCTGCTAACTGGGCTTCATCCATCATGGGAAGTGTTGCATTTTTCAGCACGGCTCACTCTGCTCCAACCTCTCCCCCTCCGCCCTTTCCAAACAGTAAAATTATATTTGGATTATGCATGCTGTTGTAAAACTGTGGTAACTATACAAGTGATAATATAAAATTATTATCCAGCATGTTTTACTTCAGTGGGATCTTTGTTTCAGTGGTTACCAACACCGCTTTATTATGGTTATAAATATAAATAAAATATACTGTCGGTTGTTTTGTCGTAGCATCTCTATTATTTCTCTAATTCGCTTGGGAAAACTGTTGCTCTTGTCTTTGCGGCTTTTATTTATTTATTTAGACGCTGAAAGGGTGTTTTGAGTGGGGCGATTTTTTTTCTTTTAAAAACGCACACACCTCATTGGTCGGTTTGGGTTAAATTTGATGCTTTTGTTAATTCTGCGTCCAGTTTACACCGGATGAGACCCCACCTGCCTGCGCCCTGTCTCAGCAGAGTGGTGCATGCTCTGGTTATCTCCCGCTTGGACTACTGCAATGCGTTCTACATGAGGCTACTTTTGAAGGTGACCCAGAAACTACAACTAATCCAGAATGTGGTAACTGGGAGCAGACACCAAGAAGCACTGCAGGCAGTAAATTTAATTCCTTCATTCCATAACTTTTTTCATGATTCTAACTGAAGATTATAACCAAAACCCTTAGCCCATTTTATCATAACCACTTTGACCTCTTCATCCTTTGTATGCCATGTGTTTCTCTGTCTTATCTCTGCTCCCAGGTCAGGACTAGTTTGCAAAGAGAGACTCCCTTGATTAGGTGCTGGTTGGCGAAGGGATGGACAGCTGCCCAGTCCACCTACATTCGGCCCCTACACAAGAGGACCCTTTATTTATTTATTTGGCCAATTTACTTCTCACAGTACATAAAGAGCTCACTGTTACAGCAAGCAGTTTGGGCATCATTGACACCCAGCCCAGTCCATTGCAACTAAGTGGCACTGTGTTCAGTAAGACATATTCCATAGTAACTGTTCATAGAATTTCATCCTTAACTTATCAGATGCCAAAGAGATAAACAACTACCTGACATTTAGAAAACATCTGAAAGCAGCCCTGTTTAGGGAAGTTTTTAATGTGTGACATTTTAATGTATTTTAATCTTTGTTGGAAGCCGCCCAGAGTGGCTGGGGAAACCCAGCCAGATGGGTGGGGTACAAATAATAAATAATAATAATAATAATAATAATAATAATAATTATTATTATTATTATTATTATTAACTGTTTTAGCTCATCAGCATGCTCACATCCCCATAAGAGTATCTCAGAGGTTGCATGCAGGTTGAGAACATGCATGTTACCTTCATATATCTTAACAGAGAATCACAGGGACTAGTCCCATCTTCAGATTTGAAACCAAATTCATGAGAACTTTGCTGGGTAGCATTTACACGTTTTAAAGCCCCCTTCATCCCCTCCTACATCTGGGAGAGCCTTTTTATTTTTTGGCTTATGAATATATTACTAGTTCCCCCTATGGCACCATCGCTTTGTTTTTACAATATTTTATATTACCATCCAATTAGTTCCACTGCGCACAGCACCATTTGGTAAGTGAGAATTTTGCCTTCATTACATTTTCATTACATTTCCAATAGTCTCTTATGCAATGGAGAGGTG
Source organism: Darevskia mixta (assembly GCA_034641385.1). Taxonomy (NCBI): domain Eukaryota; kingdom Metazoa; phylum Chordata; class Lepidosauria; order Squamata; family Lacertidae; genus Darevskia; species Darevskia mixta. The sequence goes on from JAWWNH010000017.1 coordinate 20,952,038, forward strand.
GTTTATAGTATGATCAAAAGCCTTAATGTACCACCTGTTCCGGGCTGTAATACTTGCCCTCTTCAATGGAATAAAGGTCACAGAGGGAATTCCTTTAAGCATCCAAGGGACAGAATTCATAAAGACAGTACCATATACTGTAGATGATGAGAGGCGCCCCTCCCATCAAATATCTCCTTTTCTCCTTTCCCATTTTTTCTCTTCTTTTTTTTAGCCTCTGTTTAGATCTCTGCAAGATAGCAGTAATGACGTATTTAAACATGGGATTGTAGGAAAAGAAGCGGCTGTCTTGAAGGGTTCTCCCCTCCTCCCCCAATAAGGCTGTTACAAAACACTCCGCTAGAATAGGATCGACCTTGGAAATTTTTGTGCGATGGGGACTACTTTAAAACATTGCTCTTTCTTGGAACATTACAGCATCCCAGCTACGCAGCTTCATTTTTCACTCTGTGATTGCCTCATCTCCTTACATTTCTGCTGTGGAAAAGAAATTCAGTAATAATAATAATAATAATAATAATTAATAATAATAATAATAATTTATACCCTACCCATCTGGCTGGCTTTCCCCAGCAACTCTGGGTGGCTCCCAACAGAATATGAATAATAAAAAAGCAACAACATCGAAAATTAAAAACTTCCCTAAAATGGGAAAGCATTTTTCTTTTAATAAAAAATGGAACTTGTGTCCCAACGGTTCCCATACTTTGTGTTGGGGCATACCATTGTTTGTGTTGGGGGGGGTGCCTACCTTTGGAGAGCCCCACTCTGGCCCACGATAGATGAGTGGTGGGACACAGTGTGAGACTTGCCACTATATGAGAAGTTTACTTATATATCCGTTATTTATTCATCACATTTCTATACTACCTTTCCTGGAATACCTGGTTCCAGGTTTGAGGTTTCCATACTGAGTTTTCAGTTTTCGAATGTTTCGGAACTCGAACGGTCTTCTGGAACCACACACACACACACACGTGTGTGTGTATATATATACATATAATCATAAATTTCCACTACTAAATATACTCAACCTCTCCACTCATAAAAATGCACTCATTTACATGCACCAGTTAAGATTCAGAATTTAAATAACAGAGCAATGCAATTATTATTATTATTTTTAGTCGTGTTGCATAAATAAATAGCTCATTTAGGCAGCAATCCTACACACATTAAATTGAAATTAAGTCCCCCTGAATTGAATGGGACCTACTTCAGACTAGACACGCACACTTCAAACATGACAGAAGCAGTACTTGGTCACGTCCCCACTGCTAGATCACTTTGTTCTTTGGGAACAGCAAAGGTAGGTGGGTAGATCACAAAGGATGCTAACTGTGCCAGAAGCGATATCTGGTGGATATAATCCCCAGGGGTGATAGCATGGAAACCCTTCGTTCTCACTTAGCGACCTTGCCCTCACTCAGAAAAGCCAACCCACACAGAAGCAGTTTCTACACATGGGTCAGTCTCACAACCAGCACAGATTGCTGGCATGTAGATTCATGAAAGTAGGGTGTGGGCAAATTATTATTATTTGCATCTCTTGTGGTGGAAAGAGAAAGCTGGAAGTATGTGGCAGATAAAGAAGGCTGATCTCCGAAGAATTGATGCTTTTGAATTATGGTGCTGGAGGAGACTCTTGAGAGTCCCATGGACTGCAAGAAGATCAAACCTATCCATTCTGAAGGAAATCAGCCCTGAGTGCTCACTGGAAGGACAGATCCTGAAGCTGAGGCTCCAAGACTTTGGCCACCTCCTGAGAAGAGAAGACTCCCTGGAAAAGACCCTGATGTTGGGGAAGATGGAGGGCACAAGGAGAAGGGGACGACAGAGGATGAGATGGTTGGACAGTGTTCTCGAAGCTTCCAACATGAGTGGTGACCAAACCAGGGAGGCAGTGGAAGACAGGAGTGTCTGGCGTGCTCTGGTCACAAAGACTAAATGACTAAACAACAAATTGTGGCAGATACAGTCTGGATGCCGCCTTTGCCCATCTACATATTTATTGAGCTTGGGAAGAAAATAACAATCTTCTGATGTGTCTATTTGCCTTAGGAAGAAGGAAATCCCCCCCTCCACCCCCCAAAAAGAAGAAAGACTGATGGGAGTTATATTACTAGTGTATCTAATTCTAGGTAAATCACTATATACAACGTACAATATGAAGACAGGGACTTACACTATATTGTGGCACTTCAGAAAATAAGTGGCACTTAAGTACCTGAAAATTTATTTGGCTTAGACAAGGTATCTGAAACCTGCTATGATGTTTTCAGTTACTATTAAGAATTTATGGCAGGTTTGCAAACAGCAATAGACTCTTGGGTGAACTGCTGTTGTTGATTTAAAGCTCTGAGGGACCTTTCTGCATTATGACTGTCTTTTCCACTGACACATTTTAACCTCAAAGCATCAGCGCACTCAATGTTTCATTCATCTTTTGGGGATTAATATTGGAGATTACCTATCTCAAGTGGTTCAGCTCACTGCACTGTAAAGTTCTCTCAACTCACCCAAAACTCTGCAGATCAAAAGTTTGTGGCTAAAAAATAATAATAATCAACTGTCCCCCACCTTCCTCAAAGTGGCACCTCGGTTTAAGAACAGCCCTGTTTACAAACTATTCGGTTTATGAACTCCGCAAAACCAGAAGTAGTGTTCCAGTTAGCGAACTTTACCTCGGTCAACAAACAGAAGCTGAATGGTGGAAGGGCACTGGCGGATTAAACCAAGGTACCACTGTACTAAAGGTAGGTAAATTCTAGTCGAATTTGACTATGGGGTGCGGTGGTCATCTCGCTTTACAGGCTGAGAGTGCCGGTATGTGTCCGCTGAAAGCGTTTCCGGGTCATGTGGCCAGCATGACTAAACCGCTTCTGGTGCAACGGAACACCGTGGTTTCTAAAACGTGTAGTTTCATCTAGACAGTCGCGGAGCTTCATGCTCTGGCACGGGGGGGGGGGGGGCAGACAGCAGGTGGGGGCATGGCCGGTGTGCTTCCCGGGGGCATGGCACGCCACCCACAGGAGCGTGGCACGCATCCAGGGGGCATGGTGCCCAGCATGGGTGGGGGGCAGCCGCAATGGCACCCCACTGGGATTGTGCTGCCGGGGGCGGTGCACTCCCCCACCCTCCTCTTCCTCTACCAGTGCATCTACATATGACATCTTGGTGTGTTTGTTTTGTCTTGGTTTTTTGGGGCATCAGATGTCAAGGAGATAAAAAGCTACATAACTTTTAGAAGACATCTGAAGGCAGCCCTGCATCAGGAAGTTTTTGATTTTTTGATGCTTTATTTTGTTTTATTTTGTTAGAAGCTGCATGGAGTGGCTGGGACAACCCAGCCAGATGAGTGGGGTATTATTATTATTATTATTATTATTATTATTATTATTATTATTACTTTTACTACTACTACTACTACTACTGCAAGTGGTATTGCAGTACCTGCTGGTGATATGTTCTTCCAATCTGGTCCTTTTAATGCAAGAAGTTACGGTAATTCTTTATTGCATCACATCTGCCTTTATAATTAGATACTCATAGCTTTGTTATTTAAAGCTGGGCATTTCCTACAAGTTTATAAGGAAACTGAGCTACCGGTAATATCCTAAAAGAAAGCAAGTAATGCAATGGTAATAGTCTTACTCCCTTACTCTTTCTTTTTTTTTCCTTCCCAAAAGCTGAAAACCTAAACTGAACAATTGCAAAAGCTTTCAAGCTAATCTGGTTACTTGCCTTGATCTGCTAAAGAATTTGTGTTAATCTGTCTATATTTAGGACAATTTAGCGGTCTTTGATCCTTTACTTAATGAGGGAACATTTCATAGTCTGAGTGCTCTGCTGCTTGCGCCACTTGATGTCAATGAGGCAGCGCTGAGAGGCATTTGGGGGATGTATTGTCAGTCAAATCTTTCCAGCCACTGATTATCCATCAATGAAGACACTGAGATTGTTCAAAGATCCACATTTGCTGCATTGGGAAAGTGAAACGGATGCCTGCAATTGAATTTCTTGCTTACTTAGGTGTTTGAGCACGAAAAGGGCTATGGATTTTGCAGGTTGTGTCCTCTCTTTTAAACGAGGGATGCTCAACATTTGCCTGAAAGGACAGTGGTACTTCCGGAGCTCAATCCATTCTGCAAGTCCGTTGTTAAACCAAAGCCTTCTTAAACTGAGGCGTGCTTTCTCTACTGAGGCCTCCACCCCTTCACCGCCACCGGTGCCCTTCCACCATTCGGCTTCCGAGGAAAAGTTCGCTAAGTGGAACACCTACTTCTGGTTTTGCAGAGTTTGTTTACTGAATAGTTCGTGAACTATTCAGTAGACTGAGGTACTGTTGTACTGTGCTAAAGAAACTGCACCAAGTCGATGTGAGTTTCATGTCCTGCTGCCAAGCCTGCCAATTCCCAATATTAGAATAGGAGGATCCTTCTTGAATCATCATTCTGCCATGGTTCTTGGCATGGATCAAAATCAGCAAGAGACATGGCACCTGGGTAAAATCCTGAGAGCATATCCCAGGAGGACTGGCTGGATCCCCTCCTCCTACTGGACCCTTCAATTACCACCATTGGTTATTGCAATGATGCAAATTATTTTGGATCCGGCTTACAATTAAAAAAAAATGTGTCAAGATCAGGCCCTCAATACTATACCATGAAGGATGAGCAAACCCTATAGTAGTAGTAGTAGTAGTAGTAGTAGTAGTAGAAGAAGAAGAAGAAGAGTTTGGATTTGATATCCCACTTTATCACTACCCGAAGGAGTCTCAAAGCGGCTCACATTCTCCTTTCCCTTCCTCCCCCACAACAAACCCTCTGTGAGGTGAGTGAGGCTGAGAGACTTCAGAGAAGTGTGACTAGCCCAAGGTCACCCAGCAGCTGCATGTGGAGGAGCGGAGCGAACCCAGTTCACCAGATTATGAGTCTACCGCTCCTAACCACTACACCACACTGGCCTACACCATAGCTGGCCTGGTAGCATGTTGACAACCAGTGCAGCGCTTTAAAAAGTGGTGTTGTATGCTCACAGTAAGCCCCTGAACCACTGTGTTGTGTGCTAGCTGCAGCTTCTTAAGGGCAGCCCCACGCAGAGGGCAGTACAGTAGTCTAGTCTCAACGTGACCAGGGACAGTCATGGCAGCTGCACCAACTGAAGCTGGTAAAAGGCACTCCTAGGCACTGTGGTCACCTGGGCCTCCGGCAACAATGATGGATCAAGGAGCACCCCCCCAGATTATGAACCTGCTCCTTCAGGGGAAATATTAACTCATCATGTAACTAGGTGACCTTTTCCTTCAATATCAGGGTGGTCCTGTATTCTTTGAGAGCTGCTGCCACCACCCCCTTGTGCAGTAACACACATAACACACCCTGGATCTCCCCCTTGGACAGCTCAAATCATCCATGATCGGCAAGGGTCGAGAGGCTATTTGCAAAGATCTTGTCCCCAGCCTCAAACTGGGGAACTGTGGGAAACTGGTCCCACAAATCTGGACCAGACACTGCATTGGGGATCTTCTTTGGACCTGTTGCAACAATGGCTGAGTCAGTCACTTTCCCCCAAGGTGGCTGAGGCCCTTCCTTTTCCCTTTCCCTTTCAGTTGAGGGTGTCACTGAGGACTGCAAAGGCATTCCCTCCTAGACTTTGGCAGCTATCCTTTCAAGACAAAATGGTGACCTTGAGGCCAAGGGCATCCTGTATGGACTCAAAATTGAGGAGGAATTCTGCTATCTGGCAACAAGGCTGAGTACATAAACTCTGTTACTGCTGGAAGTCACTTATTTAACATCCTCTAGGAACCTGCTGCTATCTTCTGGACAGCTCCTCTGCAGCCCAGCAAGCTACCTTCTGACGGCTGACACTGCTGGACAGCTTGCTTTCATTTCCTGGAAGGTTGAATTGAGACACCCCTTGAGTATCTGATTAACACATCGATCCAGATCCCTGTTCAGCCATGGAGTCTATTGGATACCCTCAGGCAAATCACTGTCTCTCAGCCAAACGTATCTCATAGGAATATTGAGATGAGAAAATTGGCTATCCAGAATACGTTGCCTTGGTCTCCTTGCAAGAAGAGAGGGCTGCAGTGATGGCCAGGCACTCCTTCCTGTCTCCACAGTCTGATCTGCCGAATGTCTGATAAATAATCAATTTCTCTCCAGATTAATTGCAAATGGGTCTGGCTTCTTGGCCATTTTGCATGCCCAGTGACTGTGGGAGACAAAAGAGCTGGTCTGGATTGAGCTTTGCATGTGTTCCATCAAGGCAGTTGTTATCACAGAATTGTTGAATTGTAGAGTTGGATTAAACCACAGAGCCTAGGGCTTGCTGATCAGAAGGTCGGCGGTTCGAATCCCCACGATGGGGTGAGCTCCTGTTGCTTGGTCCCTGCTCCTGCCAACCTAGCAGTTCAAAAGTACTTCAAAGTGCAAGTAGATAAATAGGAACCGCTGCAGTGGGAAGGTAAATGGCGTTTCCGTGCGCTGCTCTGGTTCGCCAGAAGCGGCTTAGTCATGCTGGCCACATGACCTGGAAGCTGTACGCCGGCTCCCTCGGCCAATAATGCAAGATGAGCGCCGCAACCCCAGAGTCGGACACAACTGGACATAATGGTCAGGGGTCCCTTTACCTTTACCTAACACTAGTATCTTCTCCCCTTTCATTTTATATACCGTCTTTCTATATTACTATACACAAGGCAGTGAGATGGGACGCGGGTGGCGCTGTGGTCTAAACCACAGAGCCTAGGGCTTGCCGATTAGAAGGTCGGTGGTTCGAATCCCCGCGACGGGGTGAGCTCCCATTGCTTGATCCCTGCTCCTGCCAATCTAGCAGTTAGAAAGCCCGTCAAAGTGCAAGTAGATAAATAGGTACCAGCTCCGTCGGGAAGGTAAACGGCGTTTCCGTGCACTGCTCTGGTTCACCAGAAGCGGCTTTGTCATGCTGGCTACATGACCTGGAAGCTGTACGCCGGCTCCCTCGGCCAATAAAGCGAGATGAGCGCCGCAACCCCAGAGTCAGTCACGACTGGACCTAACGGTCAGGGGTCCCTTTACCTTTTAGAGTTGGAAGGGGCCATGAGGGTCACCAAGTCCAACTGCCTGCAATGCAGGAATCTTTTGCACAACGTGGGTCTTGAACCCATGACACTGAAATTAAGAATCTCATGCTCTACCGAGTGAGCTATCTCAGACATCATTGATAAAAACCACAGCCAGTGGGATTAAGCCACAGCATGAGCAAAATGAGTCTCTGAGGACAGGGAGGGCAAATAAAAAGGGAATCAGTGCTGGGGGAAATAGCATTGAGACAACACAAACATTGTTTTGACACAGACAAAGATGAGCACAAAATGAGGTAAGTAGTTTTGACTCATCCCATCTTTAGCACACAAAGGCACTGTTGGGGGGAAAAAGCACCAGATGCTAAATTACTGGAATTATGGCTGCTGTCTTTCTAAATCTGCCTTTTTAATGGGAAAAAAGCAGCCTCGATTTGCATTTTGCGCAGATTTCTGATATTCACTCCCTCTCTCACACAAACTCCTTTGCTCCCGCTTAAGATGCATGCTGGAAAAAGGTAATCAGAGGAGCAACCAAGCATCGTTTTTCAAATGCTGAGGCAGTGAGGCGGGCGACACCTCCTGCACTGAAGTGGAGCCAGGATCAGAGAAATTAACAGTGCCATCTCACAGCCCTGAATGCACATGTAAAAACCCTCTGTGTGCTTTATGGCAGATGCAGCATTATCCAGCAAAACAATAATAACAATAATAATCATTACTAAGCTAGCCGTAGCGAAGTGCATAATCTAGAAAATTAGAACATCAAGAGAAGGCAAAGCATACTTGAAGGTGCCTGGAGGGTTGACCAGCTCTGATTTGTTATTGAAGATCATTACAGATTCCCCAGTTTACCTCCTTGCTTTTTCACTGTGCCTTACCATCTTTCGTCTCCTATCCAAAACAGCTTCAGCAGTAATAATAATAATAATAATAATAATAATAATAATAATAATAATACAGTGGTACCTCGGGTTAAGTACTTACCATATTTTTCGCTCCATAAGACGCACCTGACCATAAGATGTACCTAGTTTTTAGAGGAGGAAAGGGGGAAAGCCCCATTTTTGGGGGGATCAGCTCAAAGTCGTGCAGCTTCTTTTGCAAAGGGGAAAAGCCCCGGTTTTTTTTAGGGATCAGCTCAAAGTTGTTGAGCTTACTTTGCAAAGGGAAAAAAACCTGTTTTTATGGGGTTGAACTCACAGTTCTGCAGCTTCTTTAGGAAAGGAAAGGGAGCCGTTTCTATAGTTTCCAGACAGATAATCTAATCAGCCAGTCACATGTCGCTGGGGAAACAAACAGCCTCCCTCTGCAGAACATTCAACAATAGAGGCCTGGGCAAGGGGCCGGGGCCAGAAAGGGAGCCAGAGATCGCCCACACATTCGCTCCATAAGACGCACAGACATTTCCCCTTACTTTTTAGGAGGAAAAAAGTGAGTCTTATGGAGCAAAAAATACAGTAATTCGTTCCGGAGGTCCGTTCTTAACCTGAAGCGTACTTAACCTGAAGCACCACTTTAGCTAATGGAACCTCCTGCTGCCGCTGCACCGCCAGAGCACGATTTCTGTTCTTAGCGGAGTTCTTAACCTGAAGCGTACTTAACCTGAAGCCTACTTAACCCGAGGTACCACTGTAATAATAATAATGATAATAATAATAGTAATAATAATAGTAATAATTTAAATGCATTGGTTTAGCTGCTTCCATGGACTGACCAGTTGGCCCTAAGCAAACCACCATGTCAGGCTTCGCAGAATCAGATCCCTCCCACGGTGGCAATAATAATAATAATAATAATAATAATAATAATAATAATAATAATTTATTATTTCTACCCTGCCCATCTGGCTGGGCTTCCCCAGCCACTCTGGGCAGCTTCCAATAAAATATTAAAATACAATAATCTATCAAACATTAAAAGCTTCCCTAAACAGTAATTAAGCAGATCAAACAAAAGGAGTGTTCTTACCAGATAAGTTCTTTAATAATCACAGTGAGAGACAAAGGAAGGCATAGCATGCGAAAAATGGTGTTGCTCCCAGTAAAGGTTTACCCCCATTAATCTACGTCACTCCTACATCAGGTAATCTGAGCTTGTTGCCATTGCACTTTCTGCTCCATCACTTTCCAACCCCGTCTAGTCTTAGGGGAAGGGGGTGTGTGGCTTCAGGAATGATGGCCAAGGACACTGAATCAGCCAGCTGTCTCTCCCCTAGTGTATGCTCTTCTAGCCGCTCCTCACCCAGTGTTTCCCAGCTTTCCCCCTCGGGACTATGCCCTTCTGCAAACCACTGTTCTAAATCAATACTGTTCTAAATCTGTTCTAAATCAATACTGTCCTCCTGTCCTTGGGAAGGTTCAGGGGGGGAAAGCGGGGGGCTCCCACCATTTCTCCTCAGTCCAGCCCCTGACGCACCATCTCTTTGGCTCAGCCCCACATCATTGCCCTTCTGTCTACAATGAGGCCGCCGAAGTACCACACAAGCTTGTTGCAAGACTTTCTGAGCCAAAAAACCCACCAACATTTGGGAACTGCAAATGGTTCAAAATGCTGCAGCCGGACTGCTGATGGGTGTGTGTTACAGTGGACATATATTTATATTTATATTTATATTTATATTTATATTTATATTTATATTTATATTTATATTTATATTTATATTTATATTTATATTTATATTATTTATATCCCTATAAAGAGCCCATGGTACTTCTCCTCTCCACTTTGTCTTCACAACCACCCTGCAATGTAGATTAGGCTGAGAGAATGGGAATGGCCCTAGGTCACCCAAAAAGCTTCATGGCTGAGTGGAAATTTGAACCCTGGTTTCTCAGGTCACAGTCTGGCACTCAAACCACTACACTATACTGCCTCTCTATGGCACTACCTTTTCAGTGCCTGCAGAAAGACTTTTGGAATTCCTTTCACAGGTGGTTCACCTTGTCCCCTCTGTGGTAACTTTTCTCTAGGTTGGCTGATTTTAAAAGCATACGTTACGCTCCCAGTAGATGTGATTATCTCCGGTTTTTGTGTGTGCTGTTTACTTTGGTGTGTGTGTGTGTTTATGGTGCATCTCTAGTTTGATCCGTTTTCCTTTTATTTCTAGCCAATTGAGAAACGCTCTGTTGAAAAGGCAGGATCTAAATATTCTTAATAGCTAACTAATTAGATAGCTAAATAACTCATTGGCATGCTCTGAACATTCAAGGAAAGTGCACTATAAATAGTGGGTATTGCTGCCATTGTCTCTTCCTTAGGACAATCTTGGTTGGATGTTCTTTCTCCTAACGTGTTGGGGAGAGTCGCTACAAAGCACTAAAATATTCATCGTTTCTCAGATTTTGTGAATTTAACAGCTAAGGTTGACTACAGGCAGACAGGTTTAAATAGAAATAGTATTCAGTCCTGACAAACTGGCACAGGGCAGGTTAATTTTGTACCGATTCAGGAAGGGATTCCCATACAAGGTCCTTCCCCGTCCCGAATTTGGGCTTTTGAAGCACCTTGCACCTGGTGTTATTGTGATGTCAGTTGATTGACAGGTGGGCGGTTCCAACCATCTGCCAAATTGTACTCGCAGGACAAATCTTGGTAAGGATCTGGCCCATGGAGCCAAAATGGTTCCACATCCTGGTCTATGGTGTGCAAGGAGATTATCATTCTTTAAAGCTGTAGATAGTCTTGCATAAAAATCTTTATACTGCATATTTTGGGTAAGTAAAACTCTGCATTAAGAAGCATTTCATTTGTTCCAAATGTTCACCATTTCTCTTGGGGGTGGGAGTTATTGGAGAAATAAACAGAAAAAGTGGACCTTCCTTCCTTCCTTCCTTCCTTCCTTCCTTCCTTCCTTCCTCTCTCTCTCTCTCTGGTCTTTCATGCAAGGTCTTCATATCTCCAGTTGCAACAAATTTAGCACAAGGTCATCAAAATCATGGAAACTTTCCTCATTTACATTAGTTCCTTTTGCACACTCTTTATTTAGTATTCCTATCAAGTCACAGCAAAAAAAAATCTGCTGGTAGTTAATGAAAATAACCAGTTCCTCCTTTCCTATTACTTATTTTTACAGTGCTTTCCATTTTTCTCCTTACCAGATTGCTTACGCTGTTAAAAGCTTTCTGCTTATCACCGACACAGTTATTTATGTTGCCACTTAGCCATGGTGGCCTCTGATGCCTTTTGTTGTTGTTGTTTTTACATGGCTGAACTTTCCTAAGATCTATTTGAATACGTACTCTTCTTTTTCTTTCACTTCCTCGACTGCCAGCAGGAGTGAGGGGGCACCCCTGTACGCAGTAGGCAACCTTGAAGTTGCCCCGTACCTGTTCAAAAATAAACAATCTACTATAACGTAAACCCAAATGGACTCTGAAGAGCAAGTTGCCAAGGAGATTCTCTCTCCACAACCATAGTTCAGTAACAGGGCACAGGGCAGAGACCCCAAATATCTGAAAGGTGGCCCATACAGACCTTCCCTTCCTGCAGAACTTCTTGGCAGGAGTAGATGGTGCCACTCACTTGACCTCTGGTCAGTTGCATTGGTTCTATTTATCGGATCCAGATGAGAAAGGAGTGAGGAGATAAGAAGCTTGCAAGAGCACCAGATTGAGTCTGCTACTGCTCTTGCACTGCCTTTCTTCGGCGATCACTCGTAGCCAAGTAAGATTGTCTTCCATAAACACGGTTTTAACAGTGAGTCTGTAAGTGACTGTGGAGGCCAATTCTGGATCCACACGTCCTTCCACAGTGGGGACATTGGTTTCCGGGTGCGAATTGATCACGGTGTGGATTTGGCAAGCGTGTCTTCCTCTTAGCACGTATCTCCCTTGCGTCCTGAGTTCGAGCGTCTTCAAAGCCCATGCCACTTTGGTAAAGGCTGTTCTCTAACTGGAGCACTCACAGGCCAGTGTTTCCCAGTTGTCAGTGTTTATAAAAGGTAAAGGGACCCCTGACCATTAGGTCCAGTCATGACCGACTCTGGGGTTGCGGCACTCATCTCGCATTATTGACTGAGGGAGCCGGCGTACAGCTTCCAGGTCATGTGGCCAGCATGACTAAGCCGCTTCTGACGAACCAGAGCAGCGCACGGAAACACCGTTTACCTTCCCGCCGGAGCGGTACCTATTTATGTACTTGCACTTTGACATGCTTTCGAACTGCTAGGTGGGCAGGAGCAGGTACCGAGCAACGGGAGCTCACCCCGTCGCAGGGATTCGAACTGCCGACCTTCTGATCAGCAAGCCCTGGCTCTGTGGTTTAACCCACAGCGCCACCTGGGTCCCTTCTTATAATCCTAGCACCTGGGTTATCCCAATGTGTTGAATAGTGGAAGCTTCAGAAGATAGAAACATTTCCTTGCACGGTATGTCGTTAAAAGACCATGGAATTTTCTTCCACAAGATGAGGTGATGGCCACCAATTTAGATGGTTTCAAAAGGAGATTCGATAAATTCATGGGCGATAAGGTTCCTAATGGCTGTTCTCATGATACCTCTATGCTACTTCCAGAGACAGAGGCAATTCAACTCTGATTAACAGTTGCTGAGGAACAACAGCTGGAGAGAGCTATTGTCCTCATGCCCTCTTTGTGAGCTTCCCATAAGGCCACTGAGGAAAATGGGCTGCTCAACACGATGGGCCTTTGCTCTGATTCTTCAGGGCTCTCCTTAGTCCTATTAATGAAATAAATTAAGTCTGGACTCACCTCAGAGTGTTTCGATCTGATCCAGGAACATTATTTGATTCACCCCTTTTTTTGTTGTTCATTTAAAAACAGAAGAAAACCTTAGTTTGAGTGTAGCTGCTTCATCAGAGGCAAATGTTTTTAACCTCTCCAAGAGAGTGGGGGGGAATGAAACAACAGGTTCCACAGCACTTACCGCTCCATTAACTTGTATGGAGTTTTGCTCAAAACACTGTAGGGAACCCCCAAATCCTACCAAGGGGTGGATTGCATATTTTGTCCTGGGGGTGGGGAAGCAGAGGGGTGATTCAAAGAATCCAGGGGGGGTGTTTTAAGGGGGGAAACCATAGGGGGTTGTGAATCTACACAGTGTTCCCTGAGTCCCTGATACATTCTTTAAAAAGTATTTGATTGAATGCTAGAATTCCGTAATCTGTCTCCTAATGCTCATAAGCTTTGCAGCAATAAACTTTCCTAAATGCTAAGTTTCAGAAAATGCTGTGCAGGCAGATGGCAAATATGTGCCTAAAGTCTATCCCAAAGCTGCAAACATTGCCATCTGCTCCGGCACCGATCTCCCCGTTGCTAGTCCATTGACAATGTTTAGACTGCTTTGGAAATTTGATCCCAGGCTATAGTTTCATGCCCATGCCTCCGACTGCGCACAAAAGCACCAGCAGACTGAAGCTTCCTCTGCCCCTTTCTCGAGGGATTTAATCAATGGCTAGATTGGCCGTTTTGTAACATTGGGGATTGGCTTCAGCTCCAGATGGAGCGATGGTGTTGCAGCGAAATGAGCTTCATCACTGTTCTCTGGGGGAAACCACCCAAACAGCTCCATTGATGTTGATACCCATTCTGCAGATGGCCGGACTGAGGCTGGAGCTAGCCATTATGCCTTCCAATACCAAAATCTGGTGGTGAGTCCTAGCAGAAGTGGAGTCACAGTAGGGCCTCTGAGAAACAATAAATCAAGCAGACTTGGGGGTTTTCAAGGTTTGCAGAAATTATTATTGTTATGGGCTGGAGTATTGTTTACGGGGGATTGAGAGAACTGTTGCTGTTACTGCTATTATTGTTATATTTTTATTTTTAGATCTTATGATTTATGTGGAAGTTGTTTCCATTCGGTTGTGTACTTTTTGATGTGTTATTTATTGTTTATGACTTTTGGTATGTTTGTAATTATGTAAATCTTGCCATGTTGTAAGCCGCCTTGAGCATAGTTTCAACTATGGAAAGGCGGCATAAAAATAAAATGATGATGTCCATCATTCTCAGAATTGGACACGATGACAGGAAGAATTCGAAACTGGAGGGACCAGGGGTTCTTGGAAGATTGGAAGAAATTTGAGAATTATTTGAAAAGCAATTGTAAACAACAAATTACGCTAGTAGGTTTACAAGAAGTTTTGTAAGGAGGACTATATGAAATATTACAGGGGGAAAATTAGGAAGATGTTAAGTGGTTATAGACTATTAAAAGTTATAGTGAAATTATGAAAATACAAGATTAAGATATGAAAATTGGAAATCTTTAGACGTGGTTGATGGAAGTCCAAAAATATTTGTATCTGAAGGAATGTTAAATGTTGCTTGGAAAAGAGTTGTAAAAAACATCATATAATGATGATGATGATGATAAGGGCCACTTCCCTAAAAAAATAAAAAAATAAAAATCAAGTGAGGACTGAGCATATTCTTTTTTTAAAAAAAATAATTTTTATTGATTTTTACAATTTTATAAGCACATAACATTTCGGTTAAATTTTCATACTTCCCCCCTCTCACAGTGGGAAGCCCAGATCTATCCCCCCCCTCTCACAGAGGTGTACATATTCATTATACATTTAACCTTGCTAATATTTTCCCATAACATTGCTTGGGCCTGGCTCATTTTTGTAGGCCAGGCATTTCTAATTTTCTCAATTTCATATTTCAATTGACTTCCTCGAATCCCCCACTGTTGAATTCATAATAAATCCTCTATCAGGTTCATACATCTACTTTTAAAACATCATCAAATACATAGGTAAATTTACTTATCAATCTTAGATTCACACCTAAGCATCCAGATACTTCTGCTCTTTCCCTATGTTCTTCCCATCTGTATTCCACCCTTCCTCCCTTTGGTCTCAGAGTGTTTAGCCATATTATCTTCCTTTACTAATCATTTAAAAATTAATAGTCCTTATTTAATCTCTCATGCCAGTAACCATATCCATATTCATTGTCCTTAAAGCCAGAAAAGTAGTCCAGTTCAAAGAAAAAATCTTTGTTCCGCCCACACCCTCAATCACAGCAGTCCATCTCCACCAATTTTCCTGCCCCAATGGGTCTTGTCTTTCCTTCTTGCTCTGCAGTTCCATCCTCTTCATCTTTCCAGTCTTTTTTCGACCGACTCCTGAGCATATTCAGTAGACACAGACTTTTGAGTGTCAACTTGGAAAGTGGATAATGGAATGGAGCATCATAGAAGGCATTGTTCGATTTCCACTTCAGCACCGTCTGTGACTTTGTAAGATGCTATGAGTTTACCTCCAGATTGTGCAGCACACCGTCTTGGACTATTAAAATTTCTTTTTTCTTCTTCTTTTTTTTTATAAGATTTTTATTGGGTTTTACAAATAAACAAACAATTAACAAACATCTAAAAACATCCTCATTCCTAACATAATTTCTAATATTTAGTCATATAAACATACACAACACATATCATATTTCCCCATCCATTTATCATCTACATCTTTAGGGTGACTTCCACCCGTCCCCCCCACTGTGTTTCATTTTATAACATCTTAGTAATCTCTTATCATCTTTAAATAGCTTTTATAATTCACACTAATGTTTTTTCCTTAATCAACAGTCTTAACTTATATCCTCTATCTTAATACATCATAATCTCTTTTTAGTCTGCAGTCTCTTATGTAATCCAACTTTTATATCAATTTTTGAATCTTACAATACTTTTTAAAATAATCTTTCAGTTTTTCCCAATCTTTCTCTACCGTCTCCTCCCTCTGGTCTCTGAGTCTTTCGGTCATTTCGGCAAGTTCCATATAGTCCATCATTTTCATTTGCCAGTCTTCTACTGTAGGTATGTTCTGTGTTTTCTAGTTCCTCGCAATTGGACTATTAAAATTTCTTGGGCAGGCCCTGACTATTGATCAACAGAGCCTTACCCTTCAAGTAATACCAGGAGTATTGTCCCACCCCACCCCCTTAGATATCCAACCCAGATGGTGAAATATTAGAATGGTCACACGGGGAGCTATTTAATTTTTACTTGCTCTGCGAAATGGTGAGATCACACACAGACGTAGATGTGGAAGCCATTAGAGCTCTCTTCGTTGTTGAGGGCTCCTCTTCCTGAACAATTGCATGGTGGGGTGTCTCTGTGTGTCCCCCTTCTCCCCTGCTGTATATCTTTTCACTTGCTACATAGGCTCCTCTCTCCACATGGAAGTATTTCTGCATAGGTACATTGCAGACATACTATGGGCTGGAGGCAGAGTTTGCTGATACAATACTACTTTATCATTAGGTCAGTATGCTTTTTATTTTTTTATCATGTTTTTATTTAATTGATGTTCTGTAATGTGTTTTTAATGTTATACACTGCCCTGGCAGTATATAAATTGAATTACTGTACTTTTATGTCTATAAGACGCCCCCATGTATAAGACACCCCCTATTTTGGAGGACTCAAATTTAAGAAAATGGGGGGAGATGGCACAGAGTTGTTGAGCTTTTTGGGGGGGATTACCTGGGGTTGTTGAGCTTTTTTTAGGGGGGATTGCCTAAAAACGCTCACCCGCACACATTGCAAAATCCACCTCCCATCTGCCCCATCGCCAGAGCGTCAGCCAATGAACAACACCTATTGACACAGCAACCAATAACACACAAAATAGCCACTGACATCCGTGGCAGCAACCAATTAAACGTCCACCCTAGTCACTATCCATGTATACGATGACCCCCACTTTATAGAACGGTTTTTAAAGAAGAAAACATAGTCTTATACACAGAAAAGTACGGTATTATCATAGCTGTCAACCCTCCCTTTTTTTGGTGGGAAACTCCCTTATTCCAATGCCATTTCCCGCTTCTATCCCGGATTGTTGATATCCCTTAAATTTCCCGGATTTCAAAGGAAGCAGCTCCTCTCCCTTCCTGCCGGCCAGGGAGGCTCCTCAGCTGCGTTGCTCGGCTGCCAATAAGGAGTCTGAGACCGACTGGGGGCGGAGCTTGCATGCCTTCTGCAGCCAGACCCTCACGCCCAACCAGACAGACAGCCTGCCTGCCGTCTACGCGCTCGCTCTTTCGCTCACCCGTTCGCGCGCAGCCTCTGGAGCGCAGGGTGGCGAGGCTACTTGGTGCCATTGCACCGCCCTCGCGGCATCCCTTATTTTCAAATCCGAAAGTTTAGGAAAATCCCTTATTTTCAAATCCGAAAGTTTGGAAAAATCTCTTATTTTCAAATCCGAAAGTTGACAGCTATGGGTATTATGATTATGATTACTTCCCCCACACATTATGTACATCCATTCTTACATCTGCATTCATGGGTATTAACAAAGTGTTTAACTCAATGGACCTACGGTATCGAAAATTGGCCTTGTATTTCTATGCTTACGCCTAGAACCATGGCTCCAGTGGTAGACCCAAATGTATTTAGTTCCCATTTTGAAATCCGTGCCTTGGCAACCACACACACATCAGCAACGAAGGGAAACTTATTCTAAGTATGGGCTGAAATGTTGATCTTTCTGTTTAAGGGAGATCAAAGCGCTGCATAAGAACCTCTATTTTTAAGTGCTTTGTAAACCAAGTGGGGGGTGAATTTTTGTTAACAACTGTTTGGGAGGACCTATCAGGTGCAAGTAAAAGTCAATCCTGTGAACGTCTTATTCTTAAACCCTCAAGTTGGTTGTTTTTCTTGGTAGAACCCATTTTATCACAACAAAAGGTAAGAAGGAGGAAGAGACCTTCTGTTCGGGAGAATCTGTTCAATGAAGGATTGGTCCTCTGTGTCTTAACAGACTTGAACTGAAGTCAGCTAGCAGATGGTGTGTTGGAGGGGGGAGCACAGGCACAACTCAATAAAAGTTTGTGTCTTTGTCCTTATTTCTAAATCAGGGTATGAGATGGGAGGAGCAGATATGGAAAGAGTTGAACTGTGCAAATAGGAAAAAAAAGTTTTGCATATTTCATCGCTACTGGAAGTTATTATTTTCAGAGTCTGCCATATAACTTATTTTCTTTACTTAGATTTATTCCCCACCAGTCATCCAGGTGCATGGTTCAGATCCTAGTTGCTGGGGAGACTTGTGTGATGATATTTCAAGAAGAGAATATAGAAATCTGTATATTCTTGTATGTATGCAAACCACACACACACATATACAGTGGTACCTTTTGAGCACAATTCAAAGTGTTGGTGCTGACCTTTAAAGCCCTAAACAGCCTCGGTCCTGTATACCTGAAGGAGCGTCTCCACTCCCATTATTCAGCCTGGACACGGAGGTCCAGCGCTGAGGGCCTTCTGGCGGTTCCCTCACTGCAAGAAGCAAAGCTACAAGGAACCAGGCAGAGGGCCTTCTCGGTAGTGGTACCCACCCTGTGGAACGCCCTCCCAGCAGAGGTCAAAGAGATAAACAACTATCTGACATTCAGAAAATACCTCAAGGCAGCCCTGTTTAGGGAAGTTTTTAACCTGTGATATTTTAATGTATTTTAATATCTGTTGGAGGCCGCCCAGAGTGGCTGGGGGGACCCGGCCAGATGGGTGGGGTACAAATAATAAATTATTATTATTATTACCTCTGGTTGCGAACATGATCCGTTCTGGGGTGCCGTTCGCACCTCGAAAAGTCCGCAACCAGAGCGGCGCTTTTGCGCATGCGTGAACTGCACAGAACGCTTCTGGGCGTGCGTGCGGGGCGAAACCTGGAAGTAAACACTTCCGGGTTTGCCGCGTTCTTAACCTGAAAAAACGCAACATGAAGCATTCGCAAGAAGAGGTATGACTGTATATAATATACAACTCAGAGCTTTTATTGAAATCAAGTGGTGTATACATTTTTGTTAAACACAAACAAACAAACAGTACTGTCCACCATAACATATTGGTAGTGATACCAAGAAACAATGTGGAACAGAAGTTACAATGTACAACTAGGATGTGGCAGTCTAAACCATTGACATAGAGGGAACCTCAAGAATCACAGTGAATGCCTTGATCCATGCTATCACTTTTTTGACACACGGACGGACGAATGAATTAAAGGTTCATTCCAGGGAGCAGGGGAATCGCCTTTGAGTTCTCCAAGCATAATGCAACTTTTGTTCAGATGAGCTTTCTCATACGCCTATTATTTCTGCAGAATGCTACTTACAACTGTCCTGGGCCTATTCAAGCCAATGAACTAGAATTAAAAGGTTCATTATCTGTTTGCTTAATCCCCAGTTCCAGCCATTTCCCTCAAATTAAGTCCTGCTTCATGCATGATTTGCTTTTACAGATATACGACAACAGGAAGACATCTAGATCTTCTTTAGAATAGGACTGATACTAGGAGGACAGGCTGTTTTATTACAGCTGATTAGCTGTGAGGTATGGCAAAAATTATGGTGCAAAAAAAATGTAGATTTATATTTAAAATATTTTGACGAATGGTTAATGTATTTTAATATAGATATTTACCTACTAGGCACTGTGTGGATTAACCAGAAAAGGGGAGGAAGAGTTAGCACAAACACAAACTTCTAATCAATAAAATACAAATAATATTAATTATTACAGCAGGCAAGGCCATTTTATGCAAAATATGTGGCAATGTAACATGTTATGTGCTTTTAGTTAATAGTAGTGTTTTATATTTATGATGTTTTGAATTTTGTGTTCTCTCAGTTTTTGCAAATGCAAGTTGCTTTGAGACACTTTATGCAGTAAGAGAAGACTAAATGCAATAAATAACGATAAAGAAATAAATGTAGAACACTATAAATATGAGGGGTGAGGAATTCCAACCCGTTTGAGAACTGCCTCTACTTTTTTTTGTTTTCAGGTAGGCCACGTCATGGCACGATCCAAAGAAAAGCAAATTTTGACACTATTCAGTTCCCTCCAACTACATTTTTCTTCCAGTAATTAAGCAAGCATTAGCAAAATTGCATTTGCATTTCATTTAGGGACCCTCTTTTTCCGCAAAGGAAACTGCATTCAAGACAGCTCACAGTATACAAGCTAAAGGAAATAAATCAATAGCTTTTCGATAGCTATGTCTGTGCAAGCGGAAGGCAGATCGCACAGCTAGTTTTGCCTCTTCCCCTCCTCTCTCCTACACCCTCCTGTAGCTCGTCACTCAAAACCTGCTCCATGTCAGTTTCAGCTTACTGGTTAGTGATATAGTTATATAACTGGTTAGCCTATATGGAAAATAATAAAAAAAGTTATGGTTGTTTTTGTTTCCCATGCTAATCTTCTCTGAATCATTCCAGTTTTAGTATATTTGCTGCCAAAGTGAGCATGGCTGTTTTTGTTTCTCAATGCCAGTCAATGGGAGGAGTCAAGATCCAGATTTCTGAATTTTTATTTGGAGTCCAATTCACATTGGATCAGGTCCATATTGATTCAAAGCAAACTGGGGCCCACTCCATATTGCTGAATTGGGCCACAAACCAAATTTGGGGTGCATAGCACCCCCCTTCCCACCCACTGTAGATGAGGAGAACGATTCAGCACATGGGTGACTCCTACCATATTTGTATGTCCCCTAACTGAATCTGGAAAATTTGGGTTTATATATATATATATATATATATATATATATATATATATATATATATATATATATGGCAGTTTTAATCTACTTAGCATATGGAAAGGTTGGTAATTTTTTTAAAAGCCCCTGTATGCTTCTCTCAATGCTTGTTTCGTGAGCAACTTTGAAAGGTTCAGCCAGAAAACAAATAAGTTACACTGATTTTGAATAATTGCCTCTTTTGAACAATAGGCAATTTTACTACCTCATTTGCAGAATAGTGAGCAGCTTCTGTCCACTATGGGAAAACAATCAGAAACTTGGCTGCTGTATCAAATAGGCAATAAAATAGCGTATTTAGCAAATGAAATTAGAAAATTTCATTTACTCGCTTTGCAGAGTCAGCAGCAATGGGCTTGCTTAAAGATGTGCTTAAAATATTTTGATGGAGATGTTATAAATCTCTAGGAAAATATCCTAAAGGAAACATAGGGCCATTCCTGTTAAATTGTCTTCAAAATATTCATCCCTCTTAAAGTAATATGCATGATTTATTTCACTCTCCTCTTCCATATAATGACCTTTAAGGAAATGTTGGCAATCCATTTTTTTTTTAGTGATTTTAATTTCAATGCTCTATCTGCTCACATTATTTCAGACATAATACAGGTATTTGCATAGTGATATTACCACTCTTGTTGTACAGAACACAGAGATGTAAGGGAAATAGCAGGAATTACCAAGATTTCATCAATATATGTTGAATGTAGCTCTTCTAGTCCTTCACTGAACAGGGCCTGGAGTCATAGTAAAGCTAAAAACGTCAAATTCTCTATTGTAGTCTGTTTCTGGGCATATTAATGGTGGGTATTAACCTTTGAAGTTCTAAATGGCTTAGAGCCAAGTTACCCAAAGAATCATTTGCTCCCACATATACCTACCCATACCTTAAGATCATCTCCCGAAATCTTTCTCTGGATTTGCCCTTCAAATGAGGGGAGGGGAGTGACCACTAGGGAGGGTCATTGATCCATCTAAGGGATGCAGGTGGTGCTGTGGTCTAAACCACTGAGCCTCTTGGGCTTGCTGATCAGAAGGTCGGCGGTTCAAATCCCTGCGACAGGGTGAGCTCCCGTTGCTCTGTCTCCCGGCTCCTGCCAACCTAGCAATTTGAAAGCACACCAGTACAAGTAGATAAATAGGTACCACTGTAATGGGAAGGCAAACTGGTGTTTCTGTGCACTCTGGCTTCCGTCACGGTGTTCCATTGTGCCAGAAGCAGTTTAGTCATGCTGGCCACATGACGTGGAAAGCTGTCTGTGGACAAGCACCGGCTCCCTTGGCCTGAAAGCGAGATGAGCGCTGCAACCCCATAGTCGCCTTTGACTGGACTTAACCATCCAGGGGTCCTTTACCTTTACCTTTACCTTGATCCATCTAGCTCAATATTGTCCACACCGATGTGCAGTGTTTCAGATAAGGGTTTCTCCTAGGCCTACCTAGAGGTGCTGGGGATCAAACCTGGTCTTTCCTGCATGCCCGGCAGATGATCTGCTACTGAGCTATGAAGAAGAAGAAGAGTTTGGATTTGATATCCAGCTTTGAGGAGTCTCAAAGAGGCTCACATTCTCCTTTCCCTTCCTCCCCCACAACAAACACTCTGTGAGGTGAGTGGGGCTGAGAGACTTCAAAGAAGCGTGACTAGCCCAAGGTCACCCAGCAGCTGCATGTGGAGGAGCGGAGACGCGAACCCGGTTCACCAGATTATGAGTCTACCACTCTTAACCACTACACTACACTATGGCCCTTCCTTCTGAAGATGTGGGGTCTGAAACTTCCATATGTGCTTGATAGCTTCAGCATGCAAATGTTTTGCTACTAAGTTACTTCTCCTAAGAGAAATCCCTTGTAGTGCTGGTCCTGACAAATGGATTCTGACTACTTGCTTCCAATGATATCACCAGCAGCAAAGCAAAAGCAATTACAAACCTGAGGTCATGGATAATATTTTCCCCCCTGTGGAAGTGAAGGCATCACACCAAGGGCCCTTGCCAGACGGTCTCCCATTTAAGCACTGACCAGACCTAGGCCTGCTTAGCTTCAGAAACACTGTTGTGTCATGTGCTTTGGAATTGCATTATGCTTATGCCATTATTTTGACACAGAGCGAATTATATTTCTTATGTTGGGATGAAAAGCAGAACAAGTTATGTAAGTCAAGGAGGAGTTTTAAAAAAGCATCTGGGTAGATAGTTCATAGATGTCAGGATTCATCTCTATCTTATTTCATATGCTGGTGGCTTGCAAAATAGCCTTAAAAATAGAATGGGATTGCTCTGAGGTGGCAGAGTTCTCAAGGGAATAGGAAGAGCTGCAAAATTATGGCTTCTCTTTCTGTCTACCACAAAGCCTAAAGATTCCTCTTTGTGATCTCTCAGCCCCTGATTTAAATATGCCATGTCCCCTATCTTAAATATTATGGTTCATCATAGATGTAACATTTGCTTTCCTGGTATGGGGCAGTGAAATAATTTGCTTCTCTTCGTTACTCAAAATTTCTGCTACCTCCCCCACAAACGTGATTTCACCATTTCAAATGTGGGAAGCTGCTAATGAAGGCCAAATTTAAATGTTAGTCCTCATGTGGAGGTCACCCAAAGAACCTCATGCTGACTGGTAATGACATGGATTTCCTGTGCATTACTGAGCTGATACATATATCAAGGTGCTTTCAAATGTTAGGCAGGCATGTAGGAGCTGTAATATTCATTGACTATGACTTACTTCTAAGTTCACAAAATTGTCTTCTCTTCCTCAAGCTGAAATGCATTTAAGTTTTCTTTCCTTGCAATAAAAGAGGAGGGAGGGGAATGGGCAAAAGTGAAATTTAATGTGAGAAGAGCGCAACTACTTGTACATGAATGCAGATCATGTTGTTCAGGGTGCCTCAGGGCCATCACCTTCTGATGCAGCAGCACCCAGCAGCACCCAGAATTCTCAGGTGGGTGCCAGAGATCTAGCACTCCATCAGGGTCTGCCACCGTTTTTGGGTGGCTAGGTCTGTGAGCTGCCGAGCATTTAAAAGCCCTGGAGAATTACAGATAATAACCCTGATGAGCAGCTCATAGCTGCCCCGTGCCCATCACAACACTGTTTCAGCCTGTCATGGCCAAGGAAGCCAACCAGGGAGACTGTACCCTTCTCTTGTTAATTGTTCCCTTGTTTTAATTCTCCTCCTCCTCCTCCTCCTCCTCCTCCTCCTCCTCCTTCTTCTTCTCCTTCTTCTTCTTTGGCGATCACTCGTAGCCAAGTAAGATTGTCTTCCATGAACATGGTTTTAACAGTGAGTCCATAAGTGACTGTGGAGGCCAATTCTGGATCCACACATCCTTCCACAGTGGGGACATAGGTTTCCAGGTGGGAGTTCATCACGGTGAGGGTTTGCCAAACGTGCCTTCCTCTTAGCACGTTTTCCCCCTTTCGTCCTGAGTTCAAGTGTCTTCAAAACCCAAGGCACCTTTGGTAAAGGCTGTTCTCCAATTCAAGCACTTGCAGGCCAGTGTTTCCCAGTTGTCGGTGTTTATACTACTTAAAACAAAAAAAAAGTTTTGCCTTGAGAGAGTCTTTAAACCTCTTTTGTTGACCACCAGCATTACACTTTCCATTCTTAAGTTCGAAATAGAGTAGTTGCTTTGGAAGACGATAATCAGGCATCTGAACAACAGTCCCCTTGACTCCACTCTAATAATTCTTGATAGGTTAACCATTTATCTTTACCTGTTGCCTCTTTTCTGTGAAATGCTTCTTGTGTTGAGATGTATAAGGGTAGGTAGGTTTATGTCTCTTCCAGACTCTCAATATAGTACATCTAACAAAATGATTTTTAAACTCCACATTAATTTTAACCTTGTTATACCATGCCAACCAAATCTTAAATCGTGACCTTCTCATTCCAAATCTCTCCTATTTCTCAAGGTCACCCACACCTTCATCCAAACCAGGTGACAAACTGCAAAGTACAATTCCAAGTCAGGCCGTCGCAATCCTAAGGTGTGGAGGCTAGTTTCCGATACTGTCTGTTGGGCTAAAAACTTCCATGTTGATTTCTTTGGGGGCAAAAAGGGATCACAGCTAGAGGGAGAGAAGGGGGATCCCATGCCACCAGCATGACCCAAGATGTTACTGGGTCTGCTGAAACCATGGGAATGATTTGCTGTAGCTGAAAGACATCAGAATATGGTGGTAAATGAGGGACTTTCCAGCCTCCCGAGCTGGATTGATCATACAACTATGTAAGGGCTCTGTGATGTCTCCTCGAGAGTAATCAGCCAGACCACGTCGTCTGCTAAACTAGTTGCTTTATTTACAAAAGTATACATCAGAGCTCTCAAAGTTCATGACCGCTTGAGTCAGTTCCAGATTCCGGGAGTGGTCGTTCACGGCTCCGCCCCCAGCATAGGAGTTTTGGGAATCCAAAGCGCCTCCCCCTTTCTTTGCGCTTTCTCCCCCTGCACACCTGTGGGCTGGCGCTGGGCATCTCCGTCAGACCTCCTTCCCCTCCCGTTGGTGTTGCTGGGTCTCTGCCAGCCTCCTCAAGACCTTGTATCCCCCTGTCAGTCTGCAGTTCCTCTTCCCCGCCACTTTGGCTTTCCTGGCTTTCCTGAGAACTGCTTTCCGACCTGATTGCTGTTTCTCTCCAGTCGCCTTCCCCCGTCAGCTCGGCTCTGGGGGAGGGCAAGTCCTTGACAAACTATGAGCAGTGCTATTTTTCTAGAAAAAAAGGTTCCGGAACTCACTATGGACGCCTCCCTCTTTCTCTTAGAATGGAAATGGAACCCACCTGAGAGGTTCCAGAAGATTCTAGGCAGGGCTACCATGTTTACAGTGGCCATCCTCCACATAATGGGAAAAAATTCAAAGCCCACTAAACCTTCAAGTCTTCCACAATACATTGGAGGACTGGGTTGGGTACAGAATTTAAATGAGTCAGTTTGTTGAGATTCCTAGGAATCTGAACCCCCAAATACCACAATGAGGTAGGACATGTCTTAATGCCGGTGGACCATCTAAGTCTGGGGGTTCCTATTCCGAATAAGGACTCACAGTTTAGCATTTCTAAAATTTAAAGAAAAACAGGATTAGCATAATGTGTAATTCGGACCTAAACTTGAACTTCTGGAGTTTATGAGGGTGGGGGGACAGAACCCTGAAGAATGACAACTCTAACAACTCACTTTTTTGTTTGTTAAAGGCACCCTCAAAAACAAATAAACAAAAACATGAGTACAAAAATTGTGATTTACTAAGAATGGAGGCCGAGCGACAAATGATTTCCCTGATGCCTTCCAGCTGTTTTGGAAGACAACTCCCATCAGCTCCAGTCAGCATGGCCAAAACATCTGGAGAGCAGAAGGCTCAGTGAAGGCCACCTTATGCTCTGCCGCTCTGCAATTACTTCATCAGTGTTGATCTGAGTGGAGAGCTTGAGGTTTTATTGAGGCGGGTGCGGGGGAGAAGCCCGAGCTGGTGATTTAAATATAAGTAGATAGCAAACGAGGGCGACAAAGCAATGTGACTGACTGTGCCCTACCTTTGGTGCAGTCACTTCAAATCTACATGATGGAGATCCAAAGTCTGCTTGAACAGTGCTTGCGACATGACAGGTAGACAGTGAGGGAAGGAGGGCTGGCGCCATCAGGAACACTTAAAGAGCGCAAACTACCAATGTACTGTCAACCGCTGGAAGCAATTACAGTCTGGTACTAAGTAGATCTCAGATTGTGAGTGATTAAACATGCGAGCATTCTCCCTGGCCCAAACAGCCCTGCAGGGACTGTTTTGGCTAATGCCAAAATGTTGGTGCCTAATGCTCATTTCACGTCTTAGAGGACCCAGGTCACATATTTTAACCTCAACACGCTAGAACCTCTCGCTGCAGCATGGTAGTGTATCAAATTGTCCTTGGTAAATGGCGGCTCTCATTTCAAACAGCTGAAAAGTTACTAGTCAGATAGGACTGCCATATGTCTGGATTTTCCCGGACATGACTGGGATTTCAAATGTGGAATTGACGTCCGGGGGGAGTTTCCGAAAGGCGGCGCTTTGTCTTGGATCTTAGACAAGTCAATCGAAAAATTGCATTTTTGTAGAAACAAGCTCAATAACTTTGGGGGTGTCCTGGTTTTTGCTTTTTGAAATATGGCAACGCTAAATCAGAAGAATCTCTAGCTTGCTTAAGAAGGTAAAGGTAAAGGACCCCTGACAGTTAAGTCCAGTTGCAGATGACTCTGGGGTTGTGGCGCTCATCTCGCTTTACTGGCCGAGGGAGCCGGCGTTTGTCCTCAGACAGTTTTTCCGGGTCATGTGGCCAGTAGGACTAAGCCGCTTGTGTCGCAATGGAACACCGAATCCAGAGCAGCGCACGGAAATGCCGTTTACCTTCCCGACAGAGTGGTACCTATTTATCTACTTTCACTTTTGACGTGCTTTCGAACTGCTAGGTTGGCAGGAGCTGGGATAGAGCAATGGGAGCTCACCCCGTCGCGGGGATTTGAACCGCTGACCTTCTGATCGGCAAGTCCAAGAGGCTCAGTGGTTTAGACCACAGCGCCACCCACATCCCTTACACAAGCTTATAGCTAGCTTATATATTGTTGGTAGTTAAGCACAGCGTGAGACGTAGGAAAGAATTTTGATTTGGCTGCTGTCACTTTCACTTGATTACCCTTAACTCCAGCCCCGTGTTTAGGCCTTTCAGAATTAGCATGAAACTATTGTTGAATAAGGCAATTCACCTTGCTCAGGGATGTGTGATTACCAGTTGCTTTTCGATTAAAGGCTTCCCTTTTGACGTGGGGCTGACGGTTCCCTATTCTTGCCTCAGTGCTTTTCTGTTGTGCTGGTAATGTTTTCCGACATGCCACCTCTCTTCAAAACAATCAGGCTCCTTCCCCCCACCCCACCCCTCCTTCAATCCATCTGTTTTGACTCTTGACAAAGGCAAATATTCCTTGGAGGAGGTGGGTGGCGCTGGTGGAAGAGAGCGAGCCGCTTAGAACCGGCAAAAACTTTGTTTAAATCGCATGAATTAATCCCAGAGCGAACCCAGTAAGTGACACAAAATTACTTGTTGTTATCGTCAGCCATTAAACCTTGAAAGCAATTGCATGAGAGAGAGAAAACAGAGAGAGAGGAGGAAAGCACATTAAGGAACAGAAGGAGGCTCCAAAATGCTGCGTGAATGTTTGCAAACCTATTCTGAGACCTTCCCTGGTGAATCTAAAGAGCTATCTTGCCCCATCCATTATTCTTCTGTACAACTGGTACCAGAGCTTGTGTTCAGCATGCATACAGGAATTCATTTCCTACCATCAGCATTGGGCTGAATGTCCACCTCCTACATTCATGGGGCTGTTTGTGGCAGGGGTGGAACACTTGGTGACTTTGGGGAATTAGGCAGAATCTTCTGTCTCTTCTTCTTTCTTTGGCGATCACTCATAGCCGAGTAAGATTGTCTTCCATGAATATGGGCCTAATGGTGTGTCCGTAAGAAGAAGAAGAAGAGTTTGGATTTGATATCCCGCTTTATCACTACCCGAAGGAGTCTCAAAGCGGCTGACATTCTCCTTTCCCTTCCTCCCCCACAACAAACACTCTGAGGTGAGTGGGGCTGAGAGACTTCAGAGAAGTGGGACTAGCCCAAGGTCACCCAGCAGCTGCATGTGGAGGAGCGGAGACGCGAACCTGGTTCACCAGATTACGAGTCTACCGCTCTCAACCACTACACCACACTGGCTCTCCAGTAAGTGACTGTGGAGGCCAATTCTAGATCAGCACATCCTTCCACAGTGGGGACATAGGTTTCTGGGAGTTGATCATGGTGATGCTTTGCCAAACGTGCCTTCCTCTTAGCTCATTTTTCCCTTTCGTTCTGAGTTTGTGTTTCTTGAAAGTCCATGGCACCTTTGGTTCACAAATTATGCTCTAGGTCAGGACATCCAACTCCCAAGAGACTGCGCTCTACTCCTGGGGGGGGGGGAACTGGCAGGTTTTTTGGGGGGGAGTTCAGAGTTGTTGAGCTTTTTTTAGGGGGACAGGTCAAAGTGGTTGAGCTTTTTTAGGGCGGCTTCCCAAAGTTTTTGACCTTTTCTTAAACAGTAAGTGTGCAGAATTAAAATAAATTGCTCACCAACAGCACAGCCACTAACAGATGGGTGCAGCGCTATAGCAGACAACAGACTAAACGTGATGCAGGGAAAGACCAAGGGCGAGGGGGCAGATTCTAAACAACACAAGCGAAAAGTATCACGCGATCGACCACGATCATCCAGGGATGGATCTGTCGATTGCGGTCAACCACTTGGACACCCCTGCTCTAGGTGAAGTCTTTGGTCAGATCATGACCTGATAATGGTGTCTGAAAGCCAAAAGAAACCATAATTTTGCATCAGGCACCACCACTAAGCTGATCATCCATATGCTATGCACCAGAAACCGACATCCCATGAACTGATTGCTTTTCATTCTTTTATATGGTGCTATACACCAGTTTTGGCTGTAAAAATCTACATCAAAGCTGCATCATTAACCTGACTTCAGGTGAGTGCTAGACACACCCATTAAAAAACTGACTGGAAAATCACAAAATAAATTTTCTGTGAATGCAGGATCCCTTGGCAACATTTCACACTGCTGCAGGTAATCTGCCTCTTTCTGCATAATTCATCTATAAAACTTCCTAACCTTTTACTCAATGCCATTTCCTTCAACATAACCCTAATTTTACATTAATCATTTTGGGTAATTTGTCCGTTTCATCCTCTGATGACATTTTAAACGACACTTTCTTTGAGTCTGCAAAAGATTAGACTGTGTAGAATGTTGTCTTAATTCTCCATGTACTTTTTACATGTAGGTGAGGTCAGGTCACAATGCGGTTTTTAAGCATCCAGAGCCGGCGGTTAATTACAATTACAAAAACAGCTTTTGATAAGCACATGTTTTGTGTCAATACAAGGTGCTTTTCCGTTCTCAAACGGAGCGTGTGGGACCAAGTTCTCCTTAGGATTCCCATCAAACTGCTGCAGTTGTTTGAAATGTAAACTCTTTGCTGAAGCATCACAGGAAATTTGCACCATCTGAGCTATTGCAAGATTTGACGATGTTGGACTTTTAAAGAAAAAATGTCAGGATTCCAAAGTGGCGTGTATGTCAGAATTCTTTCTGAACTCTGGGTATCTGTAAAACACAAAAGGCACAGTAACTCTGTGTCTTGCTATGAGCTCCCCCCCCCAAGAGATATTAAGATCCTTTTAAGGGTTCTCCTTCATCTAATATATAACACCCTTGAGGCATTTTAGCAATTAAAATGAGGGAGTAGATGCTTTCATGCTTTAATTTATACACTATTCAAACATTGCTTAGGCAATGCTTTCATTTGGCTAAATTTACTTGAACATAATGAAAACTTCCAAGTTTTCCAGTTCAAAATTGCAAATGTCTTTTGACAGCCATGTTTTCCTTCCCTCTGATTCCCCCGCCCTTCCCAACTTGAGCTAGCTGGGGAGTTGCAATACGGGGAAAAACTCATGTCCAAATGCAGAAAGATAACAGAACCAGAGTTGGGGGCATCTCTCTTTTCTTGGTCTCACCCTTTGGGCTCCCTTCATCATCTCGCCCTCATTCTCTGTCCTGTTGCTTTGGAATGCCTTGCAACAGACAAACATTTTCATCTGACCCCGTTCCAGTGGCTGGCACCCAGTTCTTTCCTCTGAGTGCCATTCCTTATAATAATAATAATAATAATAATAATAATAATAATAATAATAATTTATTATTTATATCCCGCCCATCTGGCCGGGTCTCCCCGGCCACTCTAGGTGGCTTCCAGCATACATTAAAATACATACACATGTTACAGATTAAAAACTTCCCTGAGCAGGGCTGCCTTCAGGCATCTTCTAAATGTCAGATAGTTGTTAGTACCTTTGACTTCTGATGGGAGGGCGTTCCACAGGGCGGGTGCCATTACCGAGAAGGCCCTCTGCCTGGTTCCCTGTAGCTTTGCTTCTCGCAATGAGGGAACCGCCAGAAGGCCCTCGGCGCTGGATCTCAGTGTCCGGGCTGAACGGTGGGGGTGGAGACGCTCCTTCAGGTATACAGGACCGAGGCCGTTTAGGGCTTTAAAGGTCAGCACCAACACTTTGAATTGTGCTCGGAAACGTACTGGGAGCCAATGTAGTTCTCTCAGGACCGGTGTTATGTGGTCCCAGCGGCCACTCCCAGTCACCAGTCTAGCCGCTGCATTCTGGATTAATTGCAGTTTCCGCGTCACCTTCAAAGGTAGCCCCACGTAGAGCGCATTGCAGTAGTCCAAGCTTCTTATGCCACCTCCCTTCTTCTGGTGACTGGGAGCGGCCGCCGGGACCACATAACACCGGTCTTGAAAGACCTACATTGGCTCCCAGTACGTTTCCGGGCACAATTCAAAGTGTTGGTGCTGACCTTTAAAGCCCTAAACGGCCTTGGTCCAGTATACCTGAAGGAGCGTATCCACCCCCATCGTTCTGCCCGGACACTGAGGTCCAGCTCCGAGGGCCTTCTGGCAGTTCCCTCGCTGCGAGAAGTGAGGTTACAGGGAACCAGGCAGAGGGCCTTCTTGGTAGTGGCACCCACCCTGTGGAACGCCCTACCACCAGATGTCAAAGAGAAAAACAACTACCAGACTTTTAGAAACATCTGAAGGCAGCCCTGTTTAGGGAAGTTTTTAATATTTGATCTTTTATCACTTTTTTTTAAAGTATTCTGTTGGGAGCAGCCCAGAGTGGTTGTGGAAACCCAGCTAGATGGGTGGGGTATAAATAAATAAATAAATAAATAAATAAATAAATAATAATTTTGTGCATGACAGCTTCCTCTCCCCCAATTTCTATTTAGATTATGTGGATCAGGTATGGGTAGCACCTGACTTTTATATGCAAAGCACTTGTCAGGCTCCTCATTAGAGCATCTATGTGAAGCAAAAGGGGTGCAAAAGATTTCTATGACTCAGCGGTGTTGCACCAGCTCAGCCCTCAATGCTGATGCCACCGGATGGGCACATGGCACAGAGCGTTCAAAGGGCTGCACTGCACTGCACTGCCTGTTCATGCAGGGGGGAGCCCACCTGGCTGACACGGCCCTTGGTGGGTGCATCTCCCCAACACTGGCTTGGCAGCTATTCAGCAAGGGAACTGGGGGCATGGCAGCAAGGCCAGACTGGGCTCTGGGACCCAGAGACCCCCAGCAACAGGCAGGGCAGGACAGGGATCCTTGTATGGGGGCACCTGGTTTACATCCCCTCAAAATCATGCACTGGGGATACAGCCCTCCTGGCCCACCCCATACTATGCCCCTTCCTTGTATGTATTGAAAGCCAAAGTTGGGTTCCTGGGGGGGGGGGTAACTTTAAAAAAAATCCCAGTTCCGGCTAGCGGGAACAAAAACCAGGTGGACTCAGATGGGTGAATCAAATTGTGCAACCTACAAAACACCTCAGATGAAGTCAAATTGTTTTAAGAAGTGCTGAATCCAGATTCAGTCTGAATCTTGTGGTCAGTGCACACCACTACGGACAGTGTCCTACTCAATAGGTGTGCTGGTGCAAAAATTGTGGGAATGTTCCGGGAGGCAGGAGAGGATATATTGTTTATTAATATCCTTCCTAACTTGTGCTAGCAAGTTCATTTACTTAGCAGAGTTTTACATTCCCCCTTTTAAATGCACAGCAGATAGCTGGCTGCAGGCTTGTGTAAGCCTCTCAGTATTAGATTCTTCATAAGCCCCTTATATCCCTCCTAAAAGAATAAGTATGCCACAATCTTGTGTAAAGCCAATAAAAGAAGTTTACTCACATCACCATCAGTTCACAGTTGGATCCCTGAAGGCAGACTAAGTATATACATGTGGAACTATCCCATATGGGGATAATCCCAGTGTCCTCTGTTGGTTGGAAGCCAACAGAGCATCTCTAGCTAAAAAGCTGCTCCAACGATGGAGGAAGTCAAAAAGAGAGAGTGCTGCATGCCTTGTGCTTTTGTTACCTGGACAGGTAAGGTCACGCCCACCTCTAGTCACATGCAAAGGAAGTATGTCCCAGCCCAGGAGGAAACAAGATTCCGACTGGCTGGACCAAACATCCCCTTGCATGTCCACTCTAGGAAAACAAGGAATGTTGTACTTGACTGCTACTTATGTATCACATCCCACAAAAGTCAGGGCTAACATAATGGAATCTCATCCCACTTCCTCCTGCACACATCCTGCACCATCCCAAAATATGCTGTGAATGTTGGAGGAACCCCCGAAACAGATTTAGCGGGTATGGTGGGGGAGGAGAGGAGAAGTTCATTCCATCGTGCTAGGAGAAATCCTCGTGGTGGTGGAATGTTCTGCTTAACACTGCATGGATACAACCCTAAATATGGAAGACCAACAGCATCAATAGAGGAAACGTATTTCACTAAAGGAGTGTATTTGTTAGATATAGAAGACCAACAGCAACCACAGGCAGAATATACTGTGCATGTTTCTTTTTCTCTCCACACCTGACCACACTTTTAATAGATCCTCATTACTGTTTGACCTTAATGTTTGCAAACCTGCTGTGTGCAGCTGCTCTATTGCTAGCCAGAGGCTGGCTGTGATCTAATGGCAGCTGCTTCCAGTTGCTCTGGCGTGCTTCCGCCTTAAGTGCTGACACCTCAGTAAACAGGTACCCCTTTCCAGCAAGGAGTACAGGGGTAGGAAGCATGCACACATGCTCACGCCAAGAGAGAAAGAGAAGAAAAGGCAACAGCAAAACCAGAACCAAAACCTGTTAGTGATTGTGTTAGGAGGGTGACCAAAACAAATGGAGAATCACTTCTCAAGTGTGATAAACGCAGAAGTTCCCAAGTACGGCAAACCTACACGACTGAAATGGGTACATCAAAGGCAAGGCTGAAGTATAGGCATTAGATACACACCCAACCAAAATCACATCCAAATAGGATTTCATTCAGAGAAGACATTTCTTTCTTGCTTTCCATCCTCATCTACAGACTTACAGACGGCTGCTGGTTTAGATATAATGGAAACAATGAAGATAGGAAACTATTTTAACGGGGAGCTTTTTGGTTCAGAGCTGAGTAAACCTAACCATGTTTAAAAAAGGTAAAGGTAAAAGGACCCCTGACCGTTAGGTCCAGTCGCAGACGACTCTGGGGTTGCGGCGCTCATCTCACTTTACTGGCCAAGGGAGCCGGCGTACAGCTTCCAGGTCATGTGGCCAGCATGACTAAGCCGCTTCTGGCGAACCAGAGCAGCACACGGAAACACCGTTTACCTTCCTGCCAGAGCGGTACCTATTTATCTACTTGCACTTTGACGTGCTTTCGAACTGCTAAGTGGGCAGGAGCAGGGACCGAGCAACGGGAGCTCACCCCGTCGCAGGGATTTGAACCGCCAACCTTCTGATCGGGAAGCCCTGGACTCTGTGGTTTAACCCACAGCGCCACCCGCATCCCTCCATGTTTACTCAGATGTAATTCCTACTGAATTCAACAGGGCTTCCCCTCAAGTAAGAGGGGTAAGGATTGCAGCCTCTTTGCAGATCGTATAATTCTTAAAGGAGGCCAATGTTGACCAACAAAACAATAGTCAACACCATTCACCAGCCATCGCTATCCACCTGTGAAAGAATATTTTGTAATTGTGAAACACATGGCAATAGCCAATCCCCAGGATAGCTTCCTCACCTCTTTGCACTGTGTTTGATTAGCTTGTCCCACAGCACTAGTACAAGGGAGCTAAAAGGATTGTGGTGCGTGCATTTTATTTTTGAAGTGCATTGCGACCTTTTCCTGAATCACCCTTCCTAAGTGGAAGGGCAAGTGGCTACGTTTCACCTTGGAATGTTTTGGGGATGTGTGTAGAAAGTTGTGTGTGCGTGAGAGGGAGAGAGCTATAGAGAGCCTGGTACTACAGAGGTTTTCCTTGGGCTAAAACCATATTTTTTCCATGTCAGCAAACTGACCCTTAGTCATTCCAAAGTGGGCCAAGGTTTCATGATGAGCATTTAATTGGAGGATGGATCTGCTTGTGTTATAGGGAATGGGACAATCATATTGTCAGAAGGCAATATTGCCTTACCCAGCACCATCCTGTCAAATGGTTGTTCTTGTTTAGTCATTTAGTCGTGTCCGACTCTTCGTGACCCCATGGACTCATAGGCTCCATTAGCCTTCCTTCCAGCCCCACAGAACCTGAGGACAAAAACCCAAGGCAACTCCCTTTCAAAATGGAGATTTGCAACCAAATACCTTTGTCACCTGATCTAAGGTTAAACACTCACGTGTTAGCTAGCAGAAAACAACAATAGTTAATTATCAACCCACAAAGGGGTTCAGAGACCACTTAGTATACTTTAATGGAATTTCCCCACATTAAAATATACACATTCCTCATTTCAGTGTCAATTAAACAATTATACTCATACTTCTAGATGCCTGCATTGAAATATTTATGCTGCCTTTTTGTTCACTGTGGAGTTGGAAGCAATGACATTTAATCCAATATTTAATCCTCTTCATTCCAGTGGCAGTGGGGCTAGTTTTGCATTCATAATGAAATTCTGTCATGGTTTCATATTTTCTCCGTCCATTTTTCATCTTCTTCTAGCTCCTGAAAAATGCCACAGGCCCCCTTCACATGGGGTTGTCACATGGGGTTGTCCGCCATACTGGCAGGGATGTGTATTGCATGAAACTACCATATGTTTAGGGGACGCGGGTGGCGCTGTGGGTTAAACCACAGAGCCTAGGGCTTGCCGATCAGAAGGTCCATGACAGGGTGAGCTCCCGTTGCTCGATCCCAGCTCCTGCCCACTTAGCAGTTCGAAAGCACGTCAAAGTGCAAGTAGATAAATAGGTACCACTGCAGCGGGAAGGTAAACGGTGTTTCCGTGTGCTGCTCTGGTTCGCCAGAAGCGGCTTAGTCATGCTGGCCACATTACCCGGAAGCTGTACGCCGGCTCCCTCGGCCAATAAAGCGAGATGAGCACCGCAACCCCAGAGTCGTCCGCGACTGGACCTAATGGTCAGGGGTCCCTTTACCTTTACCATATATTTAGAGCAAATTGAACAATTTTCCCTTCCCAGACATCAGCCAGCCAGAAGGGAAAGCAGTGACTGGTGGGAAATTTTTCACTTGATGGAGCCATTTTCACAAATGGTACCTGTATTCCTCCATGCTTCCAAGGTTGGCGTTAAACCATACAGTCGCAGCTGCGTTGCCTGTGAGTGCGTGTTTAGTGAGAGGTCACAGAAAGAACTGGGTACTTTTGATGACCTTCAATCATTCCCTTGAAAGCCCATAGAACATTTCTCTGATTCGAACTGAAATGCCAACCGTGTCATAATTTTTCTGCCAAGATAATGATGCCATTTCAGGTATCTTCAGTTCATCTTGGAGAAAATTATTCATTACCAAGTCACTATTAGTTATCTTTCTCCCCCTACATGAGTGCAATCATTAAAAAGAGGAGGAAAATCTAATGAGCTGGTTTTTTTTTCATCAACAATAAATAACTTGAACTAATTACCTTTTAATTTAATTTTCCCTGCTCATGCAGATTAGGGAGCAGAGAGGTGGACATTTTCTTTGCTTCATGAAATTAAGAAGTCCCTTGTGCAAGCATGTTTATTCCTGCTTTGTTTTTGTTGGTTGTTTTTTTTAAAAAAACTAAACATTGCAGGTTGCTCCCCCCCCCCCCGATTAATAGTGGCAAAACTTTCACTTAAATGAGGTTCAAGTGGCAAGGTGGATACTTCAGTGAAATGACGCTATTCTTCGTAACTGCCGTGCATCAAATAAAACACAATCTATTGCTAATTTAAGCCCTTTCTATTTATTTAATAAAATATATACACCACTTAATTTGCACAAAAAAGATAAAATGTGGGGCTGCCTCAAAGTTCAGAACCCCATGTTTGCTAGCTGACAAAATAAGGAACATGTGATGCTTGCAATTGTTAAAATATCATATGCCGGTTTATGTATTTAAACAATTTATATACCACTCAGCTGCAGCAACTGCTAAGCAGGCGCAATACAAAAAATTAAAAACCAGTTGAAACTATAACATCACAATGTTTGCACACTGTGCCTTTTCATTTTTACATACTAGACCTTCTGCTTCTCTGTTTACATATCCATGAGAAGTGTGGTGCAGTTTTGAAGTTCCTTTGAAGTCAGCTGAAAAATTAGCATTTTTAAAGGTTATTTTTCAAGCAGCCATGAAAAGCCACCCCCCCCAAAAAAAAAACAGTGAGGAGAGGGAACGATTAGCATCAGACCTGGCTGGAAAGGAAATGACATCTGTCTTATTCTGCACAGCATTTGGAAAGGTAACATAGGGAGGGAGAGAAAAGTTCCCACCACGTACTGTATATGGCTTCCTTATTATGACTGAACATATGGTATGGAAGATCACACACTGCTCTATGACTCCTGAAACGTCTGGGAACAGCAGGGTGAATTGTGGAGCGGGGGAAAGGATTACTTCCAAAGTTAAAATCAAACCCTAAGGATATTGGCACAGAGTACTCAACATATTTACTTGGAAGTAAGTCCCATTGATTTTAGCAGAACTTGCATCTAAGGAAGTGGTTTTTAAGATTGCAACCTTGGGGTGTATTCACACGCTCCATGCATTCTTCTGTCCTTTCACATTGTAAAGTAATACACACTTCTGGCATGAAGGCAGACCACCTGAGGAGGAATTAAGAACAGGAAAGCAATACTTGTCATGGAAACTTTCACCGCTTGTGTCGGTGAAAGTGAGAAGTCATGCGCTTCTCACTTCTATGAACTCTGCATCCTGATTGTCCAGTCATGACGCCCCACAAGATAATAACCCATTGATTGCAGTTTCCTCCTTCATTCCTTCAGCTTGTCTTCTGCTTTTGTTCTATACAACATTGAAGTCACTTAGATCCAGGTCGCACTGACTTCCAGTACATTTCCAAGCAAAATTCAAAGTGGCGGTGCTGACCTGTAAAGCCCTAAACCGCCTCGGCCCAGTATACCTGAAGGAGCATCTACACCCCCATTGTTCTGCCCAGACACTGAGGTCCAGCGCCAAGGGCCTTCTGGTGGTTCCCTCACTGTGAGAAGTGAAGTTACAGGGAACCAGGCAGAGGGCCTTCTCGGTGGTGGCGCCCGCCTTGTGGAACGCCCTCCCATCAGAGGTCAAGGAAATAAACAACTACCTGACTTTAAGAAGACATCTGAAGGCAGCCCTGTTTAGGGAAGGTTTTAATATTTGATCTTTTATCGCTTTTATTATTATTATTTTAATATTCTGTTGGGAGCAGCCCAGAGTTGGCCGGGGTATAAATAATATATTATTATTATTATTATTATTATTATTATTATTATTATTATTATTATTATTATTATTATTATATCTCATATACAGCTAACACTTGGACATAATTAATTCTTATTTTTAAAAAAGAGCCATCCCTGATACCAGCCTAATTGCCTGACTTGGTATAAGAAAGGTATACACAGAGTTTTTGTTTGGGTTGATATTTGGGACACACAGATGCCTTGATTTTTTATTTCCTTTGTTTCTGGCCGTGTGCCATTCCTGGGAACGACTGCTAGCATGCCTTGTGTTTACCCACCCTGACATGTGACTTCACATCAACTCCGGGTTCTTCTGCAACGGGGCGGAGGTGGGCATTAATTGAGATATCAAAGTATTAGCTCCCTTTCCGTAAAGTGATAAATGACGCCATATCATTTGTATTCACCGAGGGCAGACACTGAGCCTCTGCTCATTTCATCAAAGAACTATTTATGAGGCTGTAAAAAAGATGAGTTTCTCCGAATAGTCTCCAAATTAAACTTTTTAAAGTTTAATGTTGGCACACAAGAATAATTACAGTTATAAACCATTAAACATTTAGAGGAAATTTATAGGATTGGAGGGAGAAAATTTACAGCTGTGGCCTAATACAATAAATTTCTTCTGCAAAAGCAGCTCCACATAACATTTCTACCCGGGATTCCGCATTTTTATTTTTTATTTTTTTTTGGGGGGGGGGTTGTCACCAAAATGTTTGGAAATCATTTATTCACAAAAATAAATACATTTCTTAAGATGCTGGTGGAAATAGTCAATACAGGGGTTTAAAAAAAAATCAAAACAACAGCCAATATTGTTCTTTAAGCTCATTTTGTGAGATCCAGCTATATATCCTGTAAAATCCTAGAAAGCATTGCAGTAGCTGCTTATTCCCTCCAGAGTTATAAGCTAACAATTACCATATGTTCTGCAGAGGCATGAACCTGAGTCAGGGATTTATGTCTCTACAGCAGAGGTGGACCAACTTCAGTCTTGCATGATGTGTTTGTGTGTGTTTGTGTATGTATCCCCTTGGTTCAACCACTTAAAAACGAAGGAAAAATGCACACTTTGATCTTTCTTATAGCTGTTAATCAAACTGTTAACCAAGGCAACTTCGGTAACAATGAACAGGCTTGCATGCTCAGGATTTATGATCGTAAGAAAAATCTTTGGATTATACCAAAGGCTCATCTAGTCTAGCAACCAGTTTCATACCCTCCAACATTTCTCCAATGAAAATAGGTAAAGGGAAAGGGACCCCTGACCGTTAGGTCCAGTCGTGGACGACTCTGGGGTTGTGGCGCTCATCTCGCTTTATTGGCCGAGGGAGCCGGCGTACGGCTTCCAGGTCATGTGGCCAGCATGACTAAGCCACTTCTGGCAAACTAGAGCAGCACACAGAAACGCCGTTTACCTTGCCGCCGGAGCAGTACCTATTTATCTACTTGCACTTTGACGTGCTTTTGAACTGCTAGGCTGGCAGGAGCAGGGACCGAGCAACGGGAGCTCACCCCGTCGCAGGGATTCGAACCACCGACCTTCTCATCGGCAAGCCCTAGGCTCTGTGGTTTAACCCACAGTGCCACCCCCGTCCCCAATGAAAATAGGGATGTCCTATTCCATAATTTTATTATTTATACCCTGCCCAACTGATTTGGTTGCCCCAGCCACTCTGGGTGGCTTCCAACATAAATGAAAACATAATAAAACATTAAGCATTTTTTAAAAACTACCTGATACAGAACTGCCTTCAGATGTCTTCTAAAGGTTGTATAATTACTTATCTCCTCAGCTTGGGGTTCACATAACTCTATAGCCTCCAACATTTCTCTGATGAAATTAGGTGCGTCCTAAGGAAAAGTGGAACATTCTGGGATCATATCAGAAACCATGATTTTGTAAATCCGGGACTGCCCCTGGATAATAGGGAAATGTTGGAGGGTATGCTTTTATTTTTTAAAAAATCAGCAAAGTAATACACACCATGCAAAATTACATTGTGAGCAATAAACACCTCAATGACGACGTCAGTTTAAAAAAAAAAAGACCCCAGCAAACCCAGGGCAGCTCACAACAACTTAAAATTAAAAATGGCTAAGATGAATAGAGTCACAGGAATAGGATGGGCCTTGAAAACAGTTGTCGAAGTCCTATATACAAAGGTCTATGTTCAGCATTCACCGAAAGTTGTATAATAAAGGTGCCAAATGCACTTCTGTGAGAAAGGAATTGCACTCCTTAGTGGCTGCCACAGAGAAGGATTTCTTTTAGGCCATCGCCACCCCAAACCTCTGAGGAAGGTGGAATTGCCAAAAGGGTAGTTGCTGGAAAGAATTTCACATTGCAAAAGCTGTCTAAATCACAATATTTGGGGAAGACATCTAAAAGCAGGCAGGAACAAAGCCTG
The DNA here is from genome assembly GCA_034641385.1 of Darevskia mixta. Lineage (NCBI taxonomy): Eukaryota > Metazoa > Chordata > Lepidosauria > Squamata > Lacertidae > Darevskia > Darevskia mixta. Next base: position 20,992,409 of record JAWWNH010000017.1, read on the forward strand.
GTACTAGAGTTGTCCCTGAACTTTGCCTAAAGGGAAATTTCAAGATGATAGCTGGAAGTTCTTGTTAGGTGGGAACGATAAAAATAAGCCCAGGAAGCAAAATGAGAAGACTAGCAGAATTTATCAATGAGATTCTGCACATCCAAGAAAATATGGAGAGAGCGAGAGCGGGTGTGTTTTGCTGTAGTACACAGCAAGGAAGCAGAAGAACAAAATGTGGGTTTCTCTTTCTCTTTCTGGACTTGCTGACTGATAGATTGGGCTGAGTTAATAATGATAATTACAGCTTTTGTCTCCAGGCAGCTGAAAAGCTTCCGCAAAAATCCATGTTCAGGAAAAGTAAGTTTTGACTTTCATGAGCTTGATACATCAGAGTCTAATAACCCTAATTTCCTTCTCTTTGCTTATTTATTCCAGATACCCTTCGTGTAGATGATTATAATCTTTAACATACCGGGGTGGGGGGAGATAGTGCTTTGTTTCCTCATTTATACATTACATTAGTGCATGCCTCTCTTAAATAATCATTCATGTGGTAGGAAAGCAGCCTATATATCGTGGCCTTTGCATAGCAATCTTTTTTTTTTAATGTATAATTTAAGTCCTTTCTTTATTGGGTTTTGTTTTGAACTGCTAATTTTCTCTCTCTAATTAAACAAGCTTAGAGTATATTATATTAGGAGTTATCAGAAGGGTCTGAAGATGAAATCAGGCAACCAGAACATTGAGGCATCTGATGTCCTGTCCCAGTGGGGCACACACGGGCTGATGCCTTACTTGGGCACTTGGGTCCCTGGAGATGCAGACCCCTCAACTGCCCAGATTAAATGAGGACATCCTGTTTCGGGGCACTGCGATCTTGCACGGGTCACGTGACTTGTGCAGGGCGTGTCCTGGTTTTTCAGGGTGACATGTTGGATGATATAGAGATGGCTCTGCGGCAGCCCATAGCCTCGCTCTGCTCAACTCCTGCCCCATAACAGTGTCAACCAACCATCCTCTGGGTTCTTCAACCTCTCACACCACCAACAAAAGCAAACAAACATCTTCACCATCATGAAGATGATAGAATACTTGGAACTTGCAAAAATGGCTGGGAGAATAAGAGAAAACTCAAACCAGAAAGTGTGTAATGCATGGATAACATTTAAAGAATATCTAAAACAATATTGTGAAAATGCAAATCTCCTGACAGGTCTAGATTGAATCTTGAATATTAAGGAAAGCTATAAATGTAGAAAAATTTCTTGATATGTAACAGATATAACAGGAAATGCGTAAAGGTTAAGAATATGTGGAAAGCACAATGAGGTGAATCGGAAGTCAAAAGTGTATGTGATGTTAGACGATGTGTTGTTAGTTAATGTTTAGTTGTCATTGAGGTATTGTCTTTGTAAAAAAATAATAATAATAACAAAAGCAAACAAACAAACAAACAGATAAAGAAAGAACCTATCCTCGCAACGCTGACACAAAAACTCTGCACATACACTAAGCAAAACAATGAAAGATTGCTACCTTCCTTTTCTCTCCCGCATTCTACAATTCTCCCTCCCCACCAACCTTGCAATGTCTAGGACAGCAGTGTCTCGCAATGAATGTAACGGATCTGTAGAAAGGACTCTATGAATTGAAAACAGAGACGTTGTATGTACACTTGTTGACTATGACAATCCTTTAATAAAAATAACTTTGAAAAACATGGAAGCAGAGATGAGCTAAAGAATCATCCAATGCCAAGGACCAGTGCCTTTTTTTCGGGGGGACGCAGGAGGATGCATACCCCTAAACATTTTGTGAATCTTTGAACTATAAAATGGTGATTTTCTTGGGTCAAAATAAGAGTAGCCCTAAACATTTTTTCTAGAAAAGAAGCACTGCCAAGGACTAAGAAGTCCAAAAGTGAGTGAAACCCTTCCATTTCTATTTTTTAAAACATATTATTTACATTCTCCAATGACCCATAGTTGAAGCAACGTGCAACTCAAAAAATAAAAAATAAAATAAAAATCAGACCATGGCATTAGAATAAACTAATCAGGAATCATATTATAATAAGAGAAGCCAAGATCAACAACAAAATGTAGATGTTAATTTTTGAAACGAAACTTGCTTCACAACGCAGAAATATTGTGGATTGGGCCCATTGCGTGCTTTCTGTATCCATGGGCACCAAAAACTTAAAAGGGCTATAGTTGCTGCTTGGTTCTGTGTAAAGGTAAAGGTAAAGGGACCCCTGACCGTTAGGTCCAGTCGCGGACGACTCTGGGGTTGCGACACTCATCTCGCTTTACTGGCCGAGGGAGCCGGCGTTTGTCTGCAGACAGCTTCTGGGTCATGTGGCCAGCATGACTAAGCCGCTTCTGGTGAACCAGAGCAGCACACGGAAACACCATTTACCTTCCCGCTGGAGTGGTACCTATTTATCTACTTGCACTTTGACGTGCTTTCGAACTGCTAGGTTGGCAGGAGCTGGGACCGAGTAACAGGAGCTCACCCCATCGCGGGGATTCGAACCGCCAACCTTTTGATCGGCAAGCCCTAGGCTCTGTGGTTTAGACCACAGTGTGTACATCTACTCAAAAGTACATTTACTTTAAAGTGCTCTTTAAAGTGCAGCTCTCCAAAACTCTGAATCAGTGTTTTAATGTGAATTTCTCCAGATAATACGCATGCTGCCAATCATTCTGTCATATAATTCATTTCTGTATGCATTTTTTCCTAATATGTGCATTTCTTTGCACATTTCCCATTAAGATACATATTTTGTATCCATTATTTGGTTATCACATTGAATCACAAAAAACCAGAATAGTTACAATTTCAAAGGTTTGTTTCAGTCTGCGGGAAGTGCCAATTAAAGAGCTTTGCATTAAAAAACCAAACCAAATTTCTGCACCATCCCTTACCAACCCTGAGAAAATGAAGTCCAAATTCTCACCTTCGTTAAGAACTCTCACCTTCGTTAAGAACTGGAAGATGTTAGACTATACTGCAGAGTTTATATATTAGATATGAGACTTGGAACTTACCACCTGCAGAATATTGTAACAAACCATTTTGACAACAGTGGTGATGTGTTCATAGCAGGAGGGAAGAAATATCAGCAGAAGTTCTTTCTAGGTACTGTTGGGGAGGGAAAGATGGGGTCATCTCTGGGTCAACTGCAAAGATATTTGCAGGAAAGAGGTGATAAGGAAAAGTACAAGGTGTTCAAAAAAAAAAAAAAAAAAGCCAGCAGGAAAGTGGGATAAATCACTAATCTGATTAAAATGCCTTTGTACAAGTGACTTCCCATCTTGCCTTGCAATAAATGCATCTCGTTCATTGCTGACCTAATAAAAACATTCCTCTTTCAAAGCATGTTTGCTCTAGACCAACAAACTTTCTCAAATTAGTTGAGGAATTTAAATCTAATGTTCTAAAAATACAGGGAGGAACTGGTCTATTGAGATCACTCGGACTACACCAGATTAATAATCTTTTCCTATTCGAAGAACATAGGCTCGCCAAGCTTGTAGCTTGGAATACAGTTGTACCTTGGTTGCCGAACGCCTTGGAATTCATACGTTTCGGCTCCCGAACGATAGAAAACCAGAAGTGAGTGTTCCGATTTTCATAAGCCAAACATCCGGTGTGACTTCCGCGGCTTCTGATTGGCTGCAGGAGCTTCCTGCAGCCAATCAGAAGCCACGCTTTGGTTTCCAAACATTTTGGAAGTCGAACAAACTTCCGGAACAGATTCCATTTGACTTTCAAGGTACGACTGTATTAACTTCTCCAGTTTAGAAACAGCCACCCCATGATGAGCTGGGCCAAAATCCCTTTTGACACTTGAGGAAAGTATTTTTAGGACACACCTAACAGTTTTCAACTGTTTTCAATGTTGTTTTAATGTAGTAAGCCTCCCTGGGACCAGAGGGTGAAGGGTGGGTGATATTTTATTATTATCATTATTGCTATTGCTATTGCTATTGCTATTGCTATTGCTATTGCTATTGCTATTACCACCTGTGATCCTTCTGTTGTCCATCCCAGTTGGGGATTCCCAGCTTTGCCTATGTTTTCTGATTAATGCATGAAACTACATTCTAATACGACAAAAGAGGGCCTGGCTCAAATCTCATTGTATCAAATGAGGAACTGTTTTGTGGATGATGATTTCGGTACTGCTCAAGCAGCGCATGGCTTGCTTACACTCTGCTTTTGTAGCAAATAAGCAAGTGAGCTTAAAAAAAGAAAAGAAAGTTAGCTTATTGACCTGTAAAAAAAAGGGGGGGAGCATCTCCTATTGAGCATTTAGTAAAAGGGAGAGTGAATCTGGTTGCTGCGTAATTAACTCACAATTATGTGGGCAATAAAGACATAATTTAGGATTATTAATATGTTAAAATTGTAAGGATTTTTCTGGCATTTAATTAACATTTGCCAAGGCAGTCTATGGCAAATTAAATATCAATTAATAAAATAACTGACATTTAGATAGATACTCTATTAGTTGTCACAATTATTAACTTGATATTGCTGGCTTTTTAAATTCTAATTAAGTGTCTAAATATTCCTTACAATTTTTATGTGTTGAAAATCTAATTATATTTGTGTCTTATAAATTTAAACTTGATTACACATCATCTTTCCTATTAAATTTCAATAAATGCACTTTTAACTGTCAATTGATGCTTAATTGACATAACCGTCTTATATAATGGTAGGCATTTCTCTTCTCAAGCACAGAGAAGGGAGAGATAGAGTTTAGTATATTGCTGGGTTGTGGGTTTCCCCCCTCCTTAATAAATAAAAACACCCATTTGTTATATGCGAGTCCCACAACTTGCAAGGGTCGTGAAGCCTCATACACACCGGAAGCAAACCTAAATTCATACATCATTCTGGGGAGGAAAAAAAATGAAGGAAGACTGGGATCCATCTTGGGCAGGCTGGCTGAAGGCTGGTTGGGAGAGATGGCTTGGATTCCAGGGCTGCACTGCTGTGAGGGACAAGCCCCTCTTGAAATGACCGTGTTGTAAGGTCTGGACTCCCTCAGTGCTGACTGAAGGTGTAAATAGGTGGATAAACCACATTTCTGAAAGCTATGACAGACTCCGCCATGTCTCAGTTCTCCAAAGGAACACAGACACTGGCCTGGAACCCCCTGGGCTCTTGCCACCACTCAGCAGAGAGAGGGGGGGCACCTATTTTTTCCAACAATATAGAAAATAATTCCTCCCTTCATAACAAGCATTCTAATACTCAAACTCATATTTGAACATAGGAGTTTCAGGTAGCAGAATAGTCGCCCAGCACTTCTTTTCTGTGAAGAGATATTTACTTGAATGTGTTCACATATCAAAATTACATCCTTTTAAAAAGCAAAACAAAAACAGAAGTCCCCAGAGACAAAGAAACTCACTGAGGAGACAGGGAGTCACTGTTTGTTTGTATGTTTTATATTCCACCCAAAGGAGCCCAGGATGGCATTATAATCAGCTATGACAAAGGGTTGTTATACTTGAAATGTGTTAGGCACAACAGAAAATTGGACTGCTTTTATTCCTTTATACTATTCCTTTCAATGCTTTGTGAGGTTTGTCTCTTTTCATTTCCCTCCACTAGAAATTCAGTATTGCTACAATAGATCCACAGCTTCAAGGAAATATATGTGCAATGAATTTAGTAATAAATGCACATTTGGGACATGGTGGGAGGGACATTATTGAGTGGGAAAGCACAGGATACCAATTTCAAAAATGAGCTTTTTCTTTGGGGATCCCCCGTATCCGAGTAAGACTGCCTTCCTTGAACACGGTTTTAACAGTGACTGTGGAGGCCAATTCTGGATCCACACATCCTTCCACAGTGAGGACATAGGTTTCCGGGCAGGAGTTGATCATGGTGTGGATTTGCCAAGCGTACCTTCCTCTTAGCACGTTTTCCCCTTGCGTCCTGAATTTGCGTGTCTTCAAAGCCCATGACACCTTTGGTAAAGGCTGTTCTCTAACTGGACTGCTCACAGGCAAGTGTTTCCCAATTGTTGGTGTTTACACTACATTTTTTAGATTTGCCTTGAGACAGTCTTTAAACCTCTTGTGTTGACCACCAGCAATACACTTTCCATTTTTAAATTCGGAAGAGAGTAGTTGCTTTGGAAGACGATAATCAGGCATCCACACAACATGACCAGTTCCAATTCACATTCCTAGCCACTGCACAACCCAACTTCCCAGGAGCTATGAGTCATTCCCAGCATCTGTTAGTCAGAGTTGTATATATATATAAATAAACTGAAACCTGCCTACTGCTGATCTATTTCTAATGTGCTGAAAAAAGGCACCCATCCCTGATTTAGTAAGAGCCAGATTGATTTAGCTTCCGACACTCTCAGTTCACAGCTGGATATGTAAGTGATCCCAATGACTTTAGCATGAATAAGATGTCAAAAAATCAAGCCATGTGTATGAGGCAGGCTATCATATTTCTAAAATTCTGAGGGCAATGTTGTCGTATGCAGTCCAAGCAGAGGAGACATATCTGCAATAGCTTCCATTGCAGTAAAAACACACACATACACACATCTAAATTTGTCCTGACTCAACCAGTTTGAGCTAATATCTGCCAGAGGAAAGCAAGTTTCCAACGAATAGGGCATCAGGAATTGCTCAGATAACAAACCCACATACGTTTTGGATGTTTATCAGAGCTACTGGAACTCTGAAAAATATAGGAAGCCTTTTGATTTATTTTTATTTTTTAAAAATACATTTTAGTATTTAGTTGCTTTTAATCTCTGCTTGTATCTACCATGCAACTCAACAGGAAATGAAAGTTTGGCCAATTGTTTTTAAAAATATGGTCAAGGGAAGGGATAGTTTTAAGGAATGATAGAGAAGATTGGGGTAAGTAAAAAAGAGAGAACATTAAAATACTTTATATACCAAGAACAAACTTAGTTGGTTTCTAAGGTGCTACTGGAAGGATTTTTTAAATTTTTTATTTTGTTTTGAAAATACTTTATGTCAGGGACTGGGCAGAGGAGGAATGGTGGAGACTGTCTCCCCAGCCTGACCCTTCCAGAGAAGAAGAAGACAGTTAAGAATTACAACAGGGGGTTGAGGGAGGTCACAGGTCAGAAGAAGATGAGGGAGAAAGTTGGGAAATAATGGGAGAAGAGGAGGGGGCAGAGGCGGAGCAGTAAAGGTAGGAGAGCAAAGGACTCAGAAGCAAAGGACCCTCAGTGCCACCCATAGAAGGGATGACGAATGAGGAAGTGGGAGAGAAGGGGAGGGGAGATTTACTCGGGGCAATGCCATTTTTCCAAGAGGCTGCATTTCCAAGGCTCTCTCGGTAAATATTGAATAAAAGCAGATGGCAAGGACTTTTCCTTGTGTTATCCATTCCTGCCGTGGGGGTTGGTTCCTCTGCCGCCCGATACTTTAAGTCAACCCACACTATCCAAAGGTTCAGGGTACAATGAATAAATATGGATAAACCCAGCTTGTATGGCCAAAAAAATTCTTAAGACTTTCTTTGGGCAGGGCAGGTGTTATGTACTGAGTTGAATAGGATCCAAAATGCAGCAGCCTGATTGGTCCTAGAACAATAGGATTCAGAATGCAGCAGTCTGATTGGTGCTAGAACAATAGGATTCAGAATGCAGCAGTCTGATTGGTCTGCAGGAGCCACCCAATCCAGCTCCAGGGGGAAGTGAATCCGCAACCTGATTGGCCTACAGGAATATCCTGGAATTAGCCAATCACGTGGGGACCATTGTGTAAATAATGTATATAAAGCAGACGTTCTGGGGAAACTTTCATTCCTCGCTACTATGAGCTGAATAAAGAGCATGAAATCCACACTCGACTCCGAGTATATTTCAGCAGGGGTGTGTTTTTAGTCCAAGGGCTGAGGGTTGCCTGAGGGTTGCCCAGAATGACAGAGGGCGTTAACCTACTTTAAGGTCCTTGACCTTAATTATTCCATTTCTTTAGCTTTCTTTTCTGTTCGAATGAAAGCCACTGGCTATGGCTTTTTGCTTTTTCTTATTTCTACAGCATTTTGTGCAGGCATCCAGGACTTGTGACTCACTAAAATACACACAGCCCACCAACCACGTGTTGTAACCAGTCCAAAATAAGCTGCAAAAATGGAAGGTTTATTGAGCTGCTCATTGTCTACTGTTCATGATTCAAGGCTGTAAGATCTCATTTTGTGCAATATTCGGTACAATGATTATATTATTATTATTATTAGTAGTAGTAGTAGTAGTAGTAGTAGTAAAAGGTAAAGGGACCCCTGACCATTAGGTCCAGTCGTGTCCGACTCTGGGGTTGTGGTGCTCATCTCGCTTTACTGGCCGAGGGAGCCGGTGTACAGCTTCCAGGTCATGTGGCCAGCATGACTAAGCCGCTTCTGGCGAATCAGAGCAGCGCACGGAAATGCCGTTTACCTTCCCGCCGGAAGGTATTTATCTACTTGCACTTTGACGTGCTTTCGAACTGCTAGGTTGGCAGGAGGTAGTATTCCTAATATTGCACTAGGCCAGGACTGTAGAACTTGTGGCCTTGAACCATGTCTTGTTACTGTTTAAGAATAATTATGTCCAATAATCAAATTAGATTTCCATTTTTATTTTTGTTGTTGCCAATAGTATGTTAGCAGCCACAGTCTTTGTGTGTATATTTCAGATGGAGAGTGGAGACATTTCAGTTGAGAGTGGAGACGTTTAGAGCAAAACCTTAAGGACTAAGGGCTCAGTCCTTACACAACCTATTTTGGCCTGAGCAGTCTAAAATGGGAAAATGGAAAAGCATGATATTTCTCTCTTCTTATATATAACTGAATGGGTACAACCAGGTGGGAAAGAGTTAGGCTTCGGTGAGGGATGCAGGGCAGACCAAATATGAGAAGTGGATGTCAGGACATCTTAAACAGCATTATTATTATCATTCTAATTTTTTATTATTATTATTTTATGACCACTATAGCTCAGCAACATCGATACAGAAAGCCCTCCCTTTTGCTTCTATGCTGCACAGATATCAGATTTCTAGAAAGTTTTCCTTTATTGGCTCCATTACACAAAGGGATAGTGCACAAACAGCAGGGCTCAAAAATAAAACACTTTATTGAATAATAGAAGAAGGATGGTATCAATATGTTTTTATCTGGTCAAGAAATTTCTCCATAACAGCCTTTTGGTGCTTAGTGCTCCAATACTCATAGAGCTACTAATGGCTTTCTAATCTCATTGACTGTAATACTAGCGTTTTAAATCTATTTAGCTCAATTTTCTGACATGCATTGGAGACGAAAGGGCATATTTACTGGCTTTGTGTTATTTTTTTATTAGATTAAAAAATGACCAGGCTTTTGCATCGGGAACTTAACTTGGGTTTCTTTTTTTCTTCTTTTTAATTTTAGGCTATGAAGGTGGGATAATGAAAGGTCACTATGCCAATTAAGATTAGAGATGGAGTTCACAATCTATTTGGGTTCAATCCCTATCGCTCCATTGCATTTCCATACATAGAGAGCCACAGCCATATAAAGACAAACATGGGTATTGCGTAACATGGTCATGGCTATGCCAGCATGGTTGGTAACTTTGGTCAAGTCGCTGTTTCTCAGTTTAACTTACATCAAGTTTATTCAAATGTCCAGAGTCCATCACATTAAAAAAAAAAATCCATGCAACAAGAAACAAAGAAATTCAGAAACAGAGTGGTACCTCGGTTTTCTAACATAATCCGTTCCGGAAGACCGTTCGAGTTCTGAAACGTTCAAAAACCGAAAACTCAGTATGGAATCATCAAAACGGAAAACTTCATGTTCAACTTCCGAGGCGTGTTCAAAAACTGAAGCATTTACTTCCAGGTTTACAGCGTTCGAAAACTGAAATGTTCGTCAATGGAGGTGTTCGAAAACCGAGGTACCACTGTAGATACCTCTGTGAGGTGAGTGGGGCTGAGAGACTTCAGAGAAGTGTGACTAGCCCAAGGCCACCCAGCAGCTGCATGTGGAGGAGCGGAGAAGCGAACCTGGTTCCCCAGATTGCGATTCTACCGCTCTTAACCACTGCACCATACTGGGAGAGAAGGAATCATAGTTTGACAGTATCCCAATGGTTATAGCCTCCCCAGGGCCTTCCCCCCCAGCTGGAACTCACCAGAACTCAGTTCCGGCACCTCTCAGGTGGGCACCATTGCCATTCTAAGAGAACGAGAGAGGTGTTCGTGGTGAGTTTCGGCACCTATTTTTCTAGAAAAATAGCTGAGCCTCTCTATCCCTGAACTCGCTAACTAAATAATTGCATCAACACAACAATTCCAGACCTTTATCTGTAGGTACTCTGTGGACTCCTTTTTCAGCAGGATGAGAAGTACGGAGGGACTCTGAAAAGGCAGCATTTATGGTATCCTTACCTATTAAAAGCCAGGTATCCATTTGGTTTATGGTGCCAAACTGACACTGAGTGGGTAGATAGAGCCAAAAGAGAAGCGAGCTAGTGACTTTATAATTAGGCAAGAGTACCCGAGGAACTGGTTTACAGTTCCCTGGTGTCAGGCTTTGACATGACATTCCAGTTATTTCTCCTTTTCCTATCAGGTTAAGTAGCATTTTGTGCTCCCCTCCTTCATCCATCCTGCTAGAGGCACCTGCCACCTATTAGTGTAGGAGACTCTCATGAAAGCTTCAGCATTTTAACCTCTGGCCAAAACAGGAACTGCAGAGGTATCAGGGGAAGAAATATAAGCAACCCTTTTCTAACCTCATAAAAAGTTTAGCTATAGAGATTTACTTCAAGGTGAAAAACTGAAGGGTTATTATTGTATTCCTATTGAAGAACACAGCGAGGAAATGCGTAATAAAATGAGAAGGGATGTTTTTTTTTCTTTGTTCTGTTTCTGCCTTTCCTTTTCGAGTGCTTTAAGTCAGGCATAGGCAAACTTGGCCCTCCAGATGTTTTGGGACTACAACTCCCATGATCCCTAGCTAACAGGACCAGTGGTCAGGGATGATGGGAATTGTAGTCTCAAAACATCTGGAGGGCCGAGTTTGCCTATGCCTGCTAAGTCCAGCAGGTCTTACATCTTCTGAACTCCACATTGGCTGTGAAGCTGCCTTGGATAGTGGAAGGGCTGGAAAACCAGGGTGGACATGCAATGTAAAATTAAGCTTATTTCAGTGCGACCTTTTCCATCTAGAAGATCATTGTTGCATTCTGGTAACTATATGTTTAAGAAGCTTGCCGCTGGAGGAGAAGTTGGGAGGAGCACAGCAAAGAAAGAGAGACGGAAAATTAGTCTGAGAATAATGACTGGATGCATTAACAAAGATCTCCTTAAGAATCACTGAAATCTATTTCTCATAGTCTTGCCCCTTTGGAAATCTTTCCCATTTCATCTCAGACAGGCTCCATTGTCTTTCTGGCTCCTAGTCAAGACCTTCATTTTTCAACACAGCCTTTTAAGTAGAGAATTTTTCTTCTTATCCCAGCATGTTATCTGCATTGGATTTGAAATTGTTTTAATCAATACTGTAATTGTTTTAATTTAATACTGTATATATAGGGATGAGGGTGGTGCTGTAGGTTAAACCACTGAGCCTAGGGCTTGCTGATCAGAAGGTTGGCGGTTCGAATCCCTGCAACGAGGTGAGCTCCCATTGCTCAGTCCCAACTCCTGCCCACCTAGCAGTTCGAAAGCACGTCAAAGTGCAAGTAGATAAATAGGTACCACTCTGGCGGGAAGGTAAACGGCGTTTCCGTGTGCTGCTCTGGTTCGCCAGAAGTGGCTTAGTCATGCTGGCCACATGACCCAGAAGCTATATGCCGGCTCCCTCGGCCTGTAAAGTGAGATGAGCGCCGCAACCCTAGTCATCCGCGACTGGACCTAATGGTCAGGGGTCCCTTTACCTTTACCTTTATATATATATCTTCCGTTATTGATGTTTTCATTGCAAAATCGCTCTGAGACGTTTTATGGGAAGCAACTCTGAAATGGAATTAAAATGTTTGCCAAGACTGCCTGTGCTTCTAAACATGTGGGCATATTCACACCACTGTGTCCTTTTGCCATTGTCAGGAGGGGACAAGGACACACTAATAATGCAGAGCAGAACACACACTTAATAATCCACAAATGAACTCTTCACAAGGTCCCACACCTGGTTTCTATTTAAAAAGCCGAGTTTTGAGCTGCCCTGTACGGTGGTTAGTTTTGTGCATTGCAGCGCTCTTCTTTTCAATTGCTCTTCACTTTTTCACCGTTGCATCAAGTATTTTGTTTCATGGGAGGCTGACTGTACATTTAATCTCCTTCCGTTCAGATTGCCCACTGAATGGGAGACCTTCGGGGAAACATTGGGGGTGGCTAGTCGATACGAGGCCCGTTTTATAGCATCCTTAGGAAAACAATAGGATGGAAAGTTGGGATGATTTAGCTTTAATTAGGCTAAGTATAAATTGCTGAGAGGTTTAGAGGTGATGTATCCCCACATATAACTCAATCCTCTTCTATCAGCATCAGTTTTCCAGCTCATTAACTTTATTTAGCCACAGGGGCTCGAGGAAGCCGTTTCATGCACTTATGCACCCAGAATTCATTCATGTCAAGCAGTGTGGAAAATGGCAGGGAAGTGTCACCAATTTGGAGCAGGGGCCTTCGGGCAGAGCAGGCACTCTGCTTGTCCTTCAGCCGCACAAACCTCTTGCTGACTTTGGCGCCACTGCAGCAAGAACGAATCATTCAATAATGGGGGAGGTGGCGGTTAGGGTGGCAGCAGTAGTTTCTCCACTCCCTGCTGTACAGCAAGGAGCTGGCCACGTTCTCATTTATAACTCCAATGACAGTCATACTGGGGCATCATTCAAAGCAGGGTTGGGGACTTTTGGCTCTCCATATGTGGCTGAACATATGTGGGCTGAACATATGTGGGCTAAACCACAGAGCCTAAAGCTTGCCAATCGGAAGGTCGGCGGTTCGAATCCCCACAACGGGGTGAGCTCCCGTTGCTCGGTCCCTGCTCCTGCCAACCTAGCAGTTTGAAAGCACGTCAAAGTGCAAGTAGATAAATAGGAACCGCTCTGGCGGGAAGGTAAACGGCGTTTCCGTGCATTGCTCTGGTTCGCCAGAAGCGGCTTAGTCATGCTGGCCACATGACCTGGAAGCTGTACGCTGGCTCCCTCGGCCTATAGAGCGAGATGAGCGCCGCAACCCCAGAGTCATCTGCAACTAGACCTTAATGGTCAGGGGTCCCTTTACCTTTTATATGGCTGGACTACAATGCCCATCAGGCCTTATCATTGGCCACTTATAACTGCCATCTCCAACTCCTCGAAAGATTCTATCAACGGTGTCTCTGAAAAAATTTACACATCACTTGGGAAGACAGGTGAACTAATGCCAGTGTACTGGAAGAAGCAAAGATCACCAGTGTTGAAGCAATGATTCTTCAACGTCAACTTCTTTGGACTGGTCATGTTGTGCGGATGCCTGATTATCGTCTTCCAAAGCAGCTACTCTATTCCGAACTTAAAAATGGAAAGCGTAATGCTGGTGGTCAACAAAAAAGGTTTAAAGTCTCTCTCTCAAGGCAAATCTTTAAAAAATGTAGTATAAACACAGACCACTGGGAAACACTGACCTGCGAGCGCTTCAGTTGGAGAACAGCCTTCACCAAAGGTGTCATGGGCTTTGAAGACACTTAAATTCAGAACGAAAGGGAGAAATGTGATAAGAGGAAGGCATGCTTGGCAAACCCTCACCATGATCAACTCCCACCTGGAAACCTATGTCCCCACTGTGGAAGGACGTGTGGATCCAGAATTGGCCTCCACAGTCACTTACGGACTCACTGTTAAGACCGTGTTCATGGAAGACAATCTTACTCGGCTACGAGTGATCGCCAAAGAAGAAGATCATTGGCCTTGCTGTCTGGAGCGGATGGCAGTTGGAGTCCAAACATGCCAGCAATATAAAATCCTGAGGTTTCTATGCAGCCGTCTTTTGAAAACACACACACACACACACACACACACACACACACCCTCCACCATTTCTCCAATGACAATAGGGATGTCCTGTTCCATGATTTTATTCTTTGTAACCTCCCCACCTGATTTGGTTGCCCCAGCCACCCTGGGTGGCTTCCAACACGTATATGCCACCCACATGGTACTATAAAAACATAACAAAACATAACAATATGATAGCCATGTTCAAATATATAAAAGGATGTCATATAGAGGAGGGAGAAAGGTTGTTTTCTGCTGCTCCAGAGAAGCGGACACGGAGCAATGGATTCAAACTACAAGAAAGAAGATTCCACCTAAACATTAGGAAGAACTTCCTGACAGTAAGAGCTGTTCGACAGTGGAATTTGCTGCCAAGGAGTGTGGTGGAGTCTCCTTCTTTGGAGGTCTTTAAGCAGAGGCTTGACAGCCACCTGTCAGGAATGCTTTGATGGTGTTCCTGCTTGACAGAGGGTTGGACTGGATGGCCCTTGTGGTCTCTTCCAACTCTATGATTCTATGATTAAACATTAAAAAAAACCCTTCCCTATACAGGGCTGCCTGCAGGTGTCTTCTAAAGGTTTCATCACTACTTATCTCCTTGGCTCATGGGTCAAATAACTCCATACCCTACAACATTTCTCCGATGCAGAGTGACGTCCTAAGGAAAATCAGGACATTCTGGGATCAAAGAAGAAACTGGGGCAGCTTCTGTAAATCCAGGACTGTCCCTGGAAAATAGGGGCACTTGGAGGGTCTGTGATGGGAGCTGGAGTCCAGACACACCAGCAATGCAAAACCCAGAGGTTTCTATGCAGACATCTTTTGGATGCATTTAAGATATTGGGGCAGTCATTCTTTGCCCTGGCACAATCCTTCTGCTTCAGCATTGCTCTGTCTATGACTGACAGCTCAGATTTAAACCCAGAAAGGTGTTAAGTATATCTCCCACTGTTACACATACACATTGTACTTAAAATAGAATGCATGCAGCACAAAACCTGCTTAATCACGGGGAGGCTTTTAATCAAGCTTGCCCCTCCGTCTCAACCATAATCACCTTCCTGCTGGACACAGAACAGAGGCAGTGGGGTAGCAGATGGTGGTGATTTCTCAGGTCAGGTTTATAGGGAAATGGTTCAAACATTTCCCGAGGGTTTAGGTAACACCACAATATGCACATCCACATCTGCCTGCCTATCCAGAAACCAAAGTTTGAGATAGAAGGTCTCCTATCCTTGCAGAATATATTTAATGGGGAAAGATTGGAAAGGAACCACCTTTTCTGTCTGCGGTTTTAATAACTGGAATAGTGCTTTAGAGCAAAAGGGGATTTTTTTTCCTCCAAGGAATGCTCATCCAAATTTCACACTGTATTGATACGTGCATGGAAGGAACATAAGCAGAGGTCAGCAGTGGGGAAAGAGATTTACACATGGTTGCTGAGCAAATACAATATCTTCAGAATTATGCATTTCATAAACCAGCCTTTATGTTGAAAAGGAGCAAGTGTGAAGCTTGAATAAAACAAACTTCTGCATTAGTGCTGTCAAATTTTCACTTTTGAGGATTCTCTCCCACCCACTCTGGGAGCACAGAGAGTTGGGTGCTGAGGGTTGTTGGGAGACCTGTATTCCCTTCACAGAGAGAAAATTCTCAAAGCATTTTAATGATCAATCCTTCTTTGCAGGGAACTCTGGAATTATAGATCTGCGAAGGGAATACAGGTCTCCTAACAACTCTCAACATCTTTAACAAACTATAGTTCCCAGGATAGTGCTTTAAATGTATGGTGCAGATGTATTCTGAGTACGTTTCTAAGGGTAATTTTAAGCAGTAAAGAATATGAAAGATCGCTTCCTTCCCTTCAGACCTTCTCTGCTGTACAGATCAGCAGAGCAAACCATCTCACTCAAAAGTCCTGGGAGACTGGATTCTCTGAGGCCAAGTTGTTGAATTCTCTCCCCACAGAAGCATCCGGCTTCTTCACTCTACAGCTTTTGGCAAATGCTGATTATTGAAGTAAGAATAGCGAAATCACAGCCAAGAAGCTCAAATCATATCTATGACTGACATCTTTATTTGGAAATTATACCAATGTGTACACGTTGCTTGCAGAAACTTATAGATGAATTAAAACATGATATTTTCAGTCACGTGCTTACGCAAGCATGGGCACACAGTCTCTTATTCTAACTTCCAAACAACTGTATTTTCCTCCCTTTCCAGAGGTCAGCACTCAGTTTTCTGCATCTCAGTTACGCCATGCCTTCCAGCTCCTAGGAGAGATATCCATTTTTACCTTCTCCTGCAGCTTTGCTTTCTTTCTTTCAAGCAGAGAAGAAGCACTCCAACACTCCATTCAACTTAGCAGTGTTCACAGTGGATTCTAAAACACAGTCATCTTGCTTCACATAAGATGGAGTTACCTACGAATCAAATTTAAACACACAGTAATGCATATAAGCATTTACATGTTCAGTGAGTTAGATTACTATAACTTAACACTGATGAGGCACCTATTTACCCTGGTGCTTGACACTTGAGGTGTGTGTTTTTAGGGCCCATTTCTATAATCTAGTTTTGAATTCTGAATTTTTAAATTGTTGTAACATGCCCTCAGACCTGCTAGTGAAGGGAGGGTGGGATAATAGCAAGAAGCGAGGTTACAGGGAACCAGACAGAGGGCCTTCTCGGTAGTGGCGCCTGCCCTGTGGAACGCCCTTCCAGCAGATGTCAAAGAAATAAGCAGCTATCCTATTTTTAAAAGACATCTGAAGGCAGCCCTGTTTAGGGAAGTTTTTAATTAATGCTGTATCGTTTTAATATTTGATTGGAAGCCGCCCAGAGTGGCTGGGGAAACTCGGCCAGATGGGCGGGGTATAAATAATAAATTATTATTATTATTATTATTATTATTATTATTATTATTATTATTATGCACAAAAACCTAATAGGAAAATGCAGATATGTGCTGTAGTAGGGCACCCTTAAAAAGGTAAAGTAAAGGTAAAGGAGCCCTGAATAGTTAAGTCCAGTTGGATTTGACTATGGGGCGCAGCCCTCATCTCCACTTTCAGGCCAAGGGAGCCGGCATTTGTCTACAGACAGCTTTTCTGGGTCATGTGGCCGGCATGACTAAACCACTTCTGGCGCAATGGGACACCGTTACGGAAACCAGAGCGCACGGAAATGCTGTTTATGTTCCCGCCACAGCGGTACCTACTTATCTACTTGTGCTGGCGTGCTTTCAAACTGCTAGGTTGGCAGGAGCTGGGACAGAGCAACAGGAGCTCACTCCGTCGTGGGGATTGAACTGACAACCTTACAATTGGCAAGCCCAAGAGGCTTAATGGTTTAGATCACAGAACCACCCGCATCCCCAGGTCACCCTTAATGCATGCATTGCAACATGTTTCCTAGCTGTGTGCTGCTTACATGGGAATTACAATGGGCTGCAGCATAATTTCTGGGGCCCCATAAATACTTTCCCCTGCTCTGGATAAATCCCTGCTAGATAGGTTTCTGTTTTTGATTTCTGAAGATCTACAACAAATAATATTTTTTGCATGCTTGAAACCATTGAAGCATTTGCCCCAAGCATAAGCTGTGACTGAGGGGAATCTCTTTCAGTTTTCAGATAAACTAAGCCACAAATAAACAGACCACACGGTGCGTTTTGTTTTCAGTCTGCCTCTCCTCTTCATAGATACTTAATAGCTCATGGTATTTCCCACCCTATCTTTAATTCAAGCTTACCCATAACATTAAGTTGCCATGCAACAATAACAGCATAAATAGAATTAAACAAGCTCACTTTAGTCTTGGAGTTTCGGAGAAATACCACAAACTGGAAAGGAAAGGAAATTATACAGCTGCCAGGCAGAATACAAGACTGAAAGAAGCCGCTTTAAGTCGGCATATATATATATATATATATATATATATATATATATATATATATATATATATATAATTTTTCTTCGTTTACAAAGGTATGCGCAATGTCTCTTTTTTCAAGTTACATTTTGATATGGAACCTACAAACAATATAAACTTAGAAATGATTTCTTGTGTGGAAGAAGACAATTGTTGGAGGTTTGAGAAAATTAAAGCTCCAGATTCTAAAAGAATATACAATGGTAGTTCTATATTCCAGCCAGATCAGTTATATTCCAGTCTGGAATATTCCAGTCATATCAGCCAAGAACTGTAGTAACTCTTTAGTCCACTGTTTATCACCAATATTATAATTAAAATACAAACATGTATTACGACAACTGCTATCATCACTATTACAATTTATTTCCCGCACTTTGTCCTAAAGCCCCAGGGTGGGTTACAACAATTAAATAGCAACATCAATATATATCAGTACAATATTGCACAGTATTAAAAGCAGTCTAAAACAACATCAGCAGGCAAAAATGAGGTGTGTCTTTAAAAATATACATCTTTAGTGCCAAAAGCATCCAAAGGAATACCATCAACAAAATGTTGCACTCTATCCTAACCATCTAACAGGAAAGACCCTGTTCAGCCAGTTGTAGCCTCCTTCCACATACTATAATAGGTAAAGGACCCCTGGATGGTTAAGTCCAGTCAAAGGCAACTATGGGGTTGCGGTACTCTTCTTGCTTTCAGGCCGAGGAAACCAGTGTCTGACCACAGACAACTTTCCGGGTCATGTGGCCAGCAGGACTAAACTGCTTCTGGTGCAACAGGACACCATGACGGAAACCTTCCTGCCACAACGGCACACTTGCACTGGTGTGCTTTCGAACTGCTAGGTTGGCAGGAGCTGGGACAGAGCAACGGGAGCTCACCCTGTCGCATGGATTCGAACCACCGGCCTTCTGATCGGCAAGCCCAAGAGGCTCAGTGGTTTAGACCACAGCGCCACCAGTCCCTATACTATATCAGGTAAAGGTAAAGGACCCCTGGATGGTTAATTCCAGTCAAAGGCAACTATGGGGTTGTGGCGCTCATCTCAATTCAGACTGAGGGAGATGACGTTTGTCCACAGACAGCTTTCCGGGTCATGTAGCCAGCAGAACTAAACCGCTTCTGGCGCAACGGAACACCATGGCGAAAACCAGAGCATACAGAAACACCGTTTTCCTTCGCGCCACAGTGGTACCTATTTATCTACTTGCACTGGCGTGCTTTCAAACTGCTAGGTTGGCAGGAGGATATAATATGGCACCAGCAGTACACATGTGTTCACCAAGGCCTTCTCTGAGGCCCACAAGGACCTATTCCCACCACTGAAATAGGCATTCAATTATAGCTAATAAATAGCTTGTGGTATACTCTGAAGTGGTAAAAGCCAATAACCAATTTACCACCTCTTGAGATGTCGTGGGAACAAGGCTCCAGCTTCTCTCATGTAATGACAGTCTCATAGAAGAAGAATGAGGAGCGACTGCAGTAAGTCTTATAAAGACTTTGAATTTCAGGAACTAATTGGAGGATGGTTGAATAACTGATGGCAGTTTTGTGCGAGTTGAGGGAGTGGGGGGTGATCCTCTGGGAACAGTTTCAATTCCGCCCTGAAATTAACATACATCAACATTTTTTATTACTATTATTTTTCCAAAGGAAGGTTTCAGCCAGTGAAGAGGAACAGAAAAAGGAAAGCACATTAGGCTATTTTTATGTGCTATTAAAATTCAGAACCATGTAACGCTTTGATGCAGCCATGTCAGATACAGAGCAAGTGCTGTCAGGATTCTGTTCAGTTTTCAAAAGGTTTCAAATTGAATTTCCGGCTGGGTCGGAAAAACCTTTAATCATGTGTATGTTTAATCTGCAATGGATTTGTAGCCGAGCAAATATTATGGAACAGTAGTGGAAAAGAAGCAAGGTGTCTTATTCTACAGAAGGAGAGACTCTGGAGATATCTGCACATCTTGGAAATCTTGCTCTGTTGGTTGTGAACAGAGAAACACCCCCCCCCCCACACACACACCTCCACTTTGGTTTTTAAATGGAGGAGAAAAGAAGATTGGAGATCAAACGTTTTTTCGCAAACGTATCACAGCAGCTTATGGAATGTATCTGTTAGTATGCTGGGATTTGTGGGATCAGGAAAAGCAGGTCCACATCACACCTCAGTTATGTAGGTCAACCATGAAGACTCAGGATAGCACATTACCTTGAGTGGTCTGGCTGCCCCTACCTCCATGGTTAGCTCCACATTGCTCTGGGCAACAAGTCTTCCTTTTGCCCTTTTGACTGAGAGTGGCTGCCGAGACCACATAACACCGGTCCTGAAAGACCTACATTGGCTCCCAGTATGTTTCCGAGCACAGTTCAAAGTGTTGCTGCTGACCTTTAAAGCCCTATATGGCCTTGGCACAGTATACCTGAAGGAGCGCCTCCACCCCCACCGTTCAGCCTGGACACTGAGGTCCACCTCCGAGGGTCTTCTGGCAGTTCCCTCCCTGCGAGAAGTGAGGCTACAGAGAACCAGGCAGAGGGCCTTCTCGGTAGTGGTGCCTGCCCTGTGGAACGCCCTCCCACCAGATGTCAAGGAAATAAACAACTATCTGACTTTTAGAAGACATTTGAAGGCAGCCCTGTTTAGTGAAGTTTTTAATGTTTGATGTTTTATCTTAATAATAATAATAATAATAATAATAATAATAATAATATTCTGTTGGGAGCCGCCCAGAGTGGCTGGGGAAACCCAGCCAGATGGGTGGGATATAAATAATTAAATTATTATTACAGTGGACCCTCCGGATATGAATTTAATTCATTCCGGGGGTCCGTGCACAAAATTTACGTAAGTAGAAAAATTACGTAAGTAGAAAGTGCTTCTAGGCATGCACACTCAGAAAAACCCGGAAGAATACACTTCCAGGTTTGCCATGTTCGCAACCCGAAAGTTACATTACCTGTAGATATCTCAGCCATATCAGCCCTACTCTGTGAGATTCAGGTGTTGGTTGAGTCAGACTGAGACAATGCTGGACTGCCACAGGTTGGGCTAGGTATTTTATTTTGCAGCTTGCTCAAAGTATAAGGCCCTGGAAACCAAGGCACATTGGGCCCGTTCAGACAATGCACTCACATTTCCTTTCACCTGTCGAAATCACTGCTCATTGGAGGAAAATAAATACGAGTTGTTTGAATACACTCACTCCAATCTTCTTCCACAGTGTCTGGCGTTTCTTCCAGTTCTGCAGAAAGCAACGCCAGCTTGCTATCGCTGAGAAAAAAGCTGCCGTATTAATTTTTTTTTAAAGCTTCTTTTAGTTTTTACAGTAGGCTCTGTTTATGTGCAAGCCAGCGACCCATTCAAACCTTAAAAATTCTACATTGGCCATAAATATGGTAATTTTAACATTTGCCACCTCTTTCTCTCCCAGAAGTGATGCTCTCAGCAGGCCTACCATTTTGACATTTTCTTTCGTTTTACAGAGATAAGCTTCTTCCCATAGGCCCCAAGCTATTAGCATTCATAATATTAATTGCCAAAAATTA
The DNA here is from genome assembly GCA_034641385.1 of Darevskia mixta. NCBI lineage: Eukaryota > Metazoa > Chordata > Lepidosauria > Squamata > Lacertidae > Darevskia > Darevskia mixta. The sequence continues at coordinate 21,013,908 of JAWWNH010000017.1, forward strand.
CCAGCTTCAAGAAGTTTTTATCTAACAAAACTGCTCTGTGGCTACCTCAAGACAATTTAGTGCCATTTATGTCTCAAGCAAACACTTAAGAATGTAAATAGGAAGAAGCCCACAGGATAATTAATATTTAAAAAGCAAAATGTCATGCTCAGCTAAGCAGTCTCTCCTCTCAACATCCGTCTTTTCCTTCCCTGGTCTCTCCCTACCCTAAGTAATGTGTTCTTCTCAGAAATCTGTTTGGAGACTTAACAGAGTACATTACAATTGATTGGGGCAAGGTGGTTTTACTATAAAATACTAAAAGCTATCCAACTGTGTAGGATTTGCCTATAAGGATGAACAACGCAGAACTCTGACACTGCAATCCTATATGTAATACAGTGGCGCTGTGGGTTAAACCACAGAGCCTAGGGCTTGCCGATCGGAAGGTCGGCGGTTCGAATCCCCGCGACGGGGTGAGCTCCCGTTGCTCGGTCCCTGCTCCTGCCCACCTAGCAGTTCGAAAGCACGTCAAAGTGCAAGTAGATAAGTAGGTACCACTCCGGCGGGAAGGTAAATGGCGTTTCCGTGCGCTGCTCTGGTTCGCCAGAAGCGGCTTAGTCATGCTGGCCACATGACCCGGAAGCTGTACACCGGGTCCCTTGGCCAATAAAGTGAGATGAGCTCCGCAACCCCAGAGTCGTCCGCGACTGGACCTAACGGTCATCCCTTTACCTTTTACTATCATACCCTCCAACGTTTCTCCGATGAAAAAAGGGTTGTCCAATTCCATCATATTCATCATTTTATTCTTTATACTCCACCCTTCTGAATGGGAAGCACCAACCACTCTGGGCAGCTTCCAACATGTATAAAAACATAATAAAACATTAAACATTTTAAAATAAACCTTCCCTATGCAGGACTGCCTTCGGATGTCTTCTAAAGGTTGCATAGTTACTTATCTCCTTGGCTCAGAGGTAACACAATTTCAAACCCTCCAACATTTCTCTGATGAAAATAGGAGTGTTCTAAGGAAAAGCAGGACATTCTGGGATCAAATCAGAAACTGGGATGGCTTCTGTATATCCAGGACTGTCCCTGGAAAATAGGGACATTTGTGGGGGTCTGTACTATTTCAACAGATGTTTTACTTAAACTGGGAAGTAGCAAGGTTTCTTTTTTAATGTAACCAAGTAAACAACATTTGTAACTGGCTCCCAAAGTGTGGCCCTTCGACAGCCAGTGGTCCGCAGTGACGACTCTGCAGAGCTACATGCGTGTGAAGAAATGGTGTCCATGTGAGAGACATCTGGAAACAACAGCTGTGAGTGTGATGAATGCAGACTCTCCAGATGTCCCTATTTTCCAAGGACAGTCCCAGATTTACAGAAGGCGTCCCACTTTCTTATCTGACCCTGGAATGTCCCTTACTCTCAGAAAATTCTTCCTGATGTTTGGTCGGAATCTCCTTTCTTGTAACTTGAAGCCATTGAAGCATTGGTTCAATTCCTACCCTCCAGAGCAGGAGAAAACAAACTTGCTCCATCTTCCATGTGGCAGCCCTTTCGATATTTGAAGATGGCGATAATAATGGTTTTATTATTTTTATGCTGCCCATCTCCCAACACAACTTTCTGGGCATGGTCCTGGATGAAGGAGCGGAACCACTGCATAACACTGATGCCCCGGCAGGTCCCAACATCTCTATACAGATGATGTCCAGAACATGGGTAAGCAAACTAAGGTCCGTGGGCTGGATCAGGCCCAATTGCCTTCTGGATCCGGCCCGTGGACGGTCTGGGAATGGCTGCGTGGATCGCCAGGGCGCGTGTTCTTTCCCTCACCCGCCCTCTCCCTCACACGGCGGTGCCGGCGCCTCCTCCCTCCCTCCTCCTGGCTTCTCCCCGCCCTGCCTAGAGGAGGAAGGGGGCTGGGCTTTGTTGGTGTGAGCAGCAGCAGCGTGTGAGCAGCCGCCATTTTAAGCAGCCTCTCTCCAGAGCCCTTTCGCTCGCCGCTCATCGCCCGCCCCCCGCCGCCGCCAGCCCCTGCCGCTCGCAAGACACAGGTAAGCAGCCACCGGTGCTCGTGGTGCTCTTGCATAATTTTTTTTCTTTCCAAAATATAGTCCAGCCCCCCCCCCGCAAGGTCTGAGGGACAGTGGACTGGCCCTGTGCTGAAAAGGTTTGCTGACCCCTGGTCCAGAAGGATACCATGGTCTATGGTATCAAAAGCTCCACCACAGAGATCCACCACAACCAGGAAACAGCTTTCACCTTTGCCCCTAGCCCAACTAGTGCAACCAGGGCAGTTTCAGTCCCATGAAACCCGACTGGAAGGGATCCAAATGGTCTACATCCTCCAGACATGCTTGGAGTTGTTCCGCAACCACCGCAAAGCCCCTTTAAGGTTTCCCACAGGGAATGTAGCCCTCAAACGATAAAGCTTCACCACTGCTGCTTTATAATGTTCTCTCCTTAGGCCCGGATCTTTTCCCCCTTGCGTTTTATGCAGCAAATGTATATTGGTGGTGTTTGATAAATAAATTAAAGCTAGGAGCAATAATATCTACAGAAAAAAAGCATAATGAGGGGCAGAGAAGAGCGAAACAGCTGGGAAAGCAGAAACAGAATCAAAGTTTTCTACCTATATGGATGGAGAATGAAAAAAAGGGGTGAGCATCATGTCGTTGCAAAGACATAATACTCTTTTTGCAAAGTGTGTGAAATACTAAACTAACCATCAGCGGTAATTTGAGAGGGGCCCCAGAGTTTCCGTTCAGTTTATGCCTCTGCTAAGACGTATCCCCTTCACAGTTTCAATCTTTTGCCCTTTGACATTATAAAGAAAGAAGTCTGTGTCATTTACCTGCCTTAATTGTTTTTGAAATGTGCGCATGCATTAAGGATGTGTTTTAAGGCTCAAGGACCTCTGTGCCATCAAGAATATTAATCGCAATGCACTAGAGGATAGTAACCAAGAGGAGAGAGAGAGAGAGAGAGAGAGAGAGAGAGAGAGAGGAAACGGCTGCTCTATGATACTGAATGCAGCCATTCGTGTTTAAATTACAACACTACTAAAATGTGTGCTGGGATGCAGCACAGGTCTGGCTGTGGGGAGTTGGCATACTTTCAAAAAGCGTAGGCTTGCCCCCACAAGCTCTTTTTCCTTAGGTTATAAATATTAGGGTGTTGTAGGTAAAAAAAGAATCAGTTGAATGTTCCAGCTGTCCACGCGGATGAACACCAGCTAAAATCTACTCTAGCCTATCAAAGCTGGAATACAAGGTACCAATTGGGGCTGGGTGGTGTCTGGTTTTCAACATCGTGATCTATCACCAGCTAAACATTGTGACATACCAATATATGGCTGGGTATGAAAATTGCCCCCCCCCCGGAACTCCAGAAGACATTGCTCTGTCCGAACCCTCAATGCAAATGAAGCCTCAGGCACCTGACTGCCATCCACAGAACCTACAAAGTTCATTCTAGGCACATCTGCAAATTGTTGTTGTTCAGTCGTTCAGTCGTGTCCGACTCTTCGTGACCCCATGGACCAAAGCACGCCAGGCACGCCTATCCTTCACTGCCTCTTGCAGTTTGGCCAAACTCATGTTAGTAGCTTCGAGAACACTGTCCAATCATCTTGTCCTCTGCCGTCCCCTTCTCCTTGTGCACTCCATCTTTCCCAACATCAGGGTCTTTTCCAGGGAGTCTTCTCTTCTCATGAGGTGGCCAAAGTCTTGGAGCCTCAGCTTCAGGATCTGTCCTTCCAGTGAGCACTCAGGGCTGATTTCCTTCAGAATGGATAGGTTTGATCTTCTTGCAGTCTGTGGGACTCTCAAGAGTCTCCTCCAGCACCATAATTCAAAAGCATCAATTCTTCGGCGATCAGCCTCCTTTATGGTCCAGCTCTCACTTCCATACATCACTACTGGGAAAACCATAGCTTTAACTATACGGACCTTTGTCGGCAAGGTGATGTCTTTGCTTTTTAAGATGCTGTCTAGGTTTGTCATTGCTTTTCTCCCAAGAAGCAGGCGTCTTCTAATTTCGTGACTGCTGTCACCATCTGCAGTGATCATGGAACCCAAGAAAGTGAAATCTCTCACTGCCTCCATTTCTTCCCCTTCTATTTGCCAGGAGGTGATGGGACCAGTGACCATGATCTTAGTTTTTTTGATGTTGAGCTTCAGACCATATTTTGCGCTCTCCTCTTTCACCCTCATTAAAAGGTTCTTTAATTCCTCCTCACTTTCTGCCATCAAGGTTGTATCATCAGCATATCTGAGGTTGTTGATATTTCTTCCGGCAATCTTAATTCCGGTTTGGGAGTATCTGCAAATACTCTTCTCCCAAATCCTTAGCAGAACCACAGGCCTAGCTGTTCTGCCAGAGCAAGTGTGGGGAACTTTTGGCCATCCAGATGTTGTTGGACCAAAACTCCCATCATTCCATGGCCATTGGCCATGCTTCATAGGGTCAACGGGAGCTGTAGTTCAGCAATAGCTGGAGAGCCGAGGATTCCCATACCTGTGCTAGAACCAACACCTGCAGAACCGAAAGGAACCTCTTTAAGAACTGGTTTCTTCCTCAGTGCAGGTGGAGCTAGAAATAATGACCTGACTTTAGCCTATTTCAGTGATGGCTAACCTTGACACTCCAGATGTTTTGGGACTACAACTCCCATCATCCCTAGCTAACAGGACCAGTGGTCAGGGATGATGGGAGTTGTAGTCCCAAAACATCTGGAGTGTCAAGGTTAGCTATCACTGGCCTATTTAAACCTGCAGTTGGCTCCAGGCTTTTACTAGAGTGATGTCTTGAGTCTGGTGTTATCCAGACTCATTCTTGCTTAGCTTCACTTGGCTCTCTCTGTGGTTCTGTTTCCTTGCTTGAATGCTGGGTTTTCCTTCCCATTTTTCTCTGTAGCCTCTGCCTCTTACAGAGCAAAAGTCTAATGATTTTTCTTCTTCACCTTTTCCTTCTACGTTCTTAAGAAATTCGCAGACAGCCCCCACTGCCCAATCAATCTTTTTTTTTTTCCTGTTTGAATTATACAGTTATGCTATATACACATACAAGCAAGTCTTTAATACAGTATACCGAAATTTCCTTCGGTATTTGTTGGCATTAAATACTACACATGCAGGGACACCAGGAGAGGAAACAAGTTAATTTGCGGCTGAGGCTATCAAAATGGCTGCTCACCAGGGATGTCTGAGACAAATGCTAGAGGCAATGCTCCCAGCTAAATACCTCTGACAGAAGGACTCTGTGACCGTAGAGCATGAACGAACACCTTGAGGAATGTCTGGGAACAGTGAATGCCATTTTTGTTCCTATTCCAGGAGCTATGAAATATTGGGACTGTTTTGGACAGAGCTGCTATCCATTTGGGGGGAATTGAGCTCCAGTAAGACATCTATGGGAGCCTCTATCTGTAATATCCTACATTGTGCCAAAGAGTAAGGCAGTAGATTGGGTTAAAATAATAAGCAAGCAAAGGCAGGGAATTTCAAAGCAATGGAGACATTTCTCAGGACTGTGTTCAAGTCCACTAACCTTTCATTGGGCCTCCCCCAACAACCAACAGCCAGGGGTGGAGGAAGGGGGGCGGTGGGGACGGTTCACCCTGGGTGTCACCACTGAGGGGGGTGACAAAATGGCGGGCGGCTCTCACTGCGGGAACTGCAGCATGCCAGAGCCATGTGTCTCTCCTAGGAGTGACACGGTGGCTTGAGCACCCACAGGCTCCACGCTGTCCGCTCAACGCCTTCCCCTCAGCTGTAGGGCAGCTGAGTGGGAGGTGGCAGGCAGACTCCTCAGAGGCTCCACAGAGTGTCCAGCCCCAGCATGCCCTGCCCCCCATGGGCGGTGGGGCCCACCCCTAGGTGCAAGGCATGTGCGCCACCCCAGGCACCAGATCAGCTTGCTCTGCTGCTGACAACAACTAGAGGTAGGGATTTCAGTGGCACACAGAGGTGGTGATGATGGTGGTGGTGGTGGTGGTGATAATAATAATAATAATAATAATAATAATAATAATAATAATAATTTATACCCTGCCCATCTGGCTGGATTTCCCCAGCCACTCTGGGGAATAACAGAATATTAAAAACTCATAACAGAATATTAAAAACACAATAAAACATCAAACATTAAAAACTTCCCTAAACAGGGATGGAGTGGAGAAGAAAGTTATTTGATATTTGCAGTAGCGAGAAATTACTGCACACAAAATTAAGAAGACTTCTTTCCTTCAATTTTATTTCCATCTTTTAAAAAGGTGAAGCCTGGTCCAAAGTGTGTGCTTTTAAAACGGAGGCACATTCATAGGAATTATGCCACATGATTATGTGCCATCGTTTCCAGCAGCACTGATCAAGTGGGAGAAAACACTCTCCTTTCTCTTCACAACAACCCTGTGAGGTTGGTTAGTGCAATTGCACCCATTCCAAGGTCACCCAATGAGCTTTCCGACTAAGGGATTCTATTGACCTAAATAAGCGCACCCTCTAAGCGTCCTACTGGTTCTCAAAAAGACTAACGCTGAATGAAAGGATAAGAGGAGCGATTGTGACATTTCCAGGGAGTCCTTTCACATACATGTAACCACCGATTTGAGCTAAACTAAAATTGAAAGGAAACTTCAAAGGTGATATATGTGTACGAACTTCATGGGAAGTTAAAGGCATTTCAATAAGAATCATGGAAACAGTTTTGTATTGTGGTTTGATTATACCTAGCTGCACATCCCTATCTATGGAGGGGAATCTTCCGGCTGCAGAAAATTTGGGTATGCAGGCACCACAATCTTTCTATCTAAGTCCTCAGCTTTAAATTCTTTGTGGGGCTAAACTGAGGCAGCTTTGCAGAATCTTGATCAATGCATGTCCTACATACTCCCTCCCTCCTTTAACTCTATTGGAAATCGCCTCCTGTCCTGATTTAGACATTTTGACACAATCTGGAGGCATTTTTATACTTTGAAAACGAAAGGTCAACTGACTGTGTTCACACTGTCACTGATCTAATAAAATGCCTATCAATATGAGGAACTTGTGTTTGATTTACAACCATAATGATGATATCACGCCGCAGTTAATTATGCTTTGGCATTCTGTATATGCAATAGTGGATTACTGAATCGTGAATGTCTACCAGAGAGGGACCAGCCAGAAACTGGCGACCACTTAGCTATGATTTGAAGCAAAACTGATGATTCACTAGCTTGGCCAGAGTCCATAAGAATGTGTCCCTGCAGCCTCACTGCTATCTACTGCATGGGGGAATGGCAGAATTGGAAAATATGCATGCAAAGCATAAATAAGTTGATATACTTGAGAACAGAGTGGTGCAGGATTCATTAGCAAAGTTTTGTGGCCGTACCACAAAGTGAGAGGAAGGTATCTGGGATAGAATCATAGAATCATAGAGTTGGAAGAGACCACAAGGGCCATCCAGTCCAACCCCCTGCCAAGCAGGAACACCATCAAAGCATTATTGACAGATGGCTGTCAAGGAGTAGGTAACCTGTGGCCCTCCTGATATTACTGGGTTATTATTGCTACCATAATCCCTAACATACTGTACTAGAAGATGGATTTTCTGTGGTAGTGCAGTGTTCCCGATAAGGAAATGGAACAGAAATCTGTAATTATGTCAGCAAGCTTTGCATATATCTAGAAAATTCCTTGCTTCAGAGAAATATCAAAGTCCAGATCTGGATATGCAAGGACCTTTTGGGACAAATATCCAGTGACTATGAAAGAGCTGGGGAGATATTTAGTTGTACAGTGTGACTTTAAATTTTATGCTTATACACTGGTTTAAACCTATATTACTTCGCTGTAAATATTGACCCTCAGTATATTTTCCCTGCAAAATTGTATTTTGTATTCTCATTTTGTATTTTTTTCCTGTTGTGAACTGCCCTGGGATCTTTGGATGAAGGGTAACACACAATTTTAAATAATAAGCATAAGAATTAATCCTGCTAGGCTCCTGAAAAGCTAAGGTTAATGAGGACTTTTGGAGCAATCCTACCTTCTTTTCGGACCCTGCAGAGCCACACAACAGCACCCAAACACTAGAATTTCTACCACCTGACTCTCATGTATACAATAGCTCCTACAACTTGGAAGGCATTGGAAAATGTAAGGTGGAGTAAGGTATCTTAACCATAGCTGTCAACTTTCAGATTTGAAAATAAGGGATTTTTCCAAACTTTCGGATTTGAAAATAAGGGATGCCGCAAGGGCGGTGCAATGGCACCAAGTAGCCTCACCACCCTGCACTCCAGAGGCTGCACGCGAACGGGTGAGCGAAAGAGCGAGCGCGTAGACGGCAGGCAGGCAGGCTGTCTGGTTGGGCGTGAGGGTCTGGCTGCACAAGGCATGCAAGCTCCGTCCCCGGTCGGTCTCAGACTCTCTATTGGCAGCCAAGCAACACAGCTGAGGAGCCTCCCTGGCCGGCAGGGAGGGAGATGAGCTGCTTCCTTTGAAATCCGGGAAATTGAAGGGGTATCAACAATCCGGGATAGCAGTGGGAAACGGCATTGGAATAAGGGAGTTTCCCACAAAAAAGGGAGGGTTGACAGCTATGATCTTAACATGGTGGTTTGCCATTGGAAATGATCGCTTTGTGGAGTCTGAATTCCACTCAAGGAGCCCCGGAAAGCACAGCAAGCAAGTCCTCTCTGGGCCCAGAGAGAAATGCCTTTCTTTGAAAGATCCCAGCCCTATTGAGAGAGAAACAATTTGACTTGAGCATTGTCATTAACATCAGACACAGCCTTTGATGATATCTGAGCAACTGCTGGAGCTTTGAAGTTGAATGGTAGGATAGATGTATATGAATTGATCTCCGAGTGTGCTGTGACTGCACCATTATTGCCAGCAATTATTTAAAGAACTGACCTTCAGGGCGGGTGGGGGGGAGGGTGAAGAGGTTCCCCCCCCCTTGTTTCAGGAAACATTCTCAGCAGCAACACATGGCAAGCCAATGAATTTGGCAGGCCCATGAGAAGCTCATTATCCATGTCCTTATTTATCCTCCTTTTAAAAAGTCTATGCTGGTCTGAAGTTTAATGAGTTTAATGCATCAAGTCTGGACATCCGCAATAGATGGGTGCACAGGTGCATTTATGAAAAACAGCATTCTGTAGAAAAAGGTCAGCACAGCCAATGGCTTATTAATTATGCCCTGCGCTTTGAGAGAGCAGGGGAAATTAAATAGCTCCTATGACACTTACAGTGATCAACTTAATGAGTGCCAATACACTTAGCAGCAAATAATCAATGATAGGAGGTGTTGTTGTTTTTCTAAAAGTGGGGTACCAGCTTGTTTCTGAGCCCAATTCAAAATGCTGCGAATGATTGTCAAAGTCAGGGGTCGGTAACATGCGGCCCGTGGGCCACAAGCGGCCCACGGGGGTCGTTTAAGCAGCCCACAAGCCTGCGCTGAAGCAGCGCAGCGCGGAGCGGGGACTCGCTTCCGCATCGCCGGAAATTGTGTCTGCGCAGACGCCAGAAATTGCATCTGCGCATGTGCACGGAGCGATCTCTGCTGGAGTGAACCCGCCCAGGCAAGGTAAACCTTGCCAACCCCTGGTCAAAGCCATGAATGGCCTGGGTCTGTGGCCTTTGAAGCAATACCTTCTCCTATGTGCCTTAAGATGAAACAGGTGAAGCTCTGCTTTGTGGACTATTATGAGTTAGCTAACAATGGTTCCAGAAGGAGGAAGAAGCACTTCCCCTCTCACCTTGCTAGAGTCCAGGGACTAGTCTAAGTTAGTCTCCTCTAGAGTTGGGAAGACCCAGAGGCATGACTTGCCCTGAAGTCTGTCACCCCTGAACTCTTTCACTGCTTAGAAACCGGGGTGCCAATAAGCTTGATTTTCAGGGAAGTCCATCTCTATGCAAAACTTGATTTGGAATACAGGATTTGGAATTGGATCTTTGGAATACAGGTTCTGATTAATGGGTGATGGGGTTGTCAGGAGGACTTTTTCCATCAGGTCATATTAGGGTTGCAATTATATCACCACCACCACCACCACCACCATCCTGCTGTCCTCAGTAGAACCAGTGGACAGAACCTTGCAGAATGTAGGCCAGCCTTGGGATCTGCAGCAAAACACATTTTGCTGGGCATCTCTGAAGGGCAGTGGATTTTCCCGATTGCAGTATTTAGGGGTGGTATTTAGGGAAGGGTCATAGGGCAGTGGTAGAACATCTGCTTTGCCTGCAGAAGGTCCCTGGCTCAATCCTCAGCATCTCCAAGTAAGACTGGGAGAGACTCCTGTCTGAAACCCTGGAGAACGGCTACCAGCTAGTGGAGACAGCAATGAGCAAGATGAACCATTGGTTTGACTCAGTAAAAGGCACTTTCCTAGATTCCTGCTTGCCAGCACACATTTCTTGTCAAGCTTTCAAAAACAACAGATTGTTGGAGTTGCCTAGATCATCTTTGCTCATAGCTCTGGAAGGCTTTTTGCCTCCTCTTGGACTGTGCTTGCTTCAGCTGTATGGTGGCATTTGTTGTTCATATACCTTCTGCAGGGTATATTCTGAATGGGAAGTCTAGTGAGTAAAGCCGTTGCCCTTCCCAGAGAAATGTAGTTGTGAGAGAATCGCCAGGTCGCCCCGTGCGCAGGGGCGTGGCTAGCCCCCGCGTCATAGGAAGTAGTTGCCATCACCTACCCCTCCTATTTCAAGGGTATTCCATTAAAGGAATCTGAGGGGCGTGGTCTCTGTCCGAAGCACAGGTGAAGGCTAGGGCCATGGCATGACCCCTAACGGTGACCCTGGGGGGGATCCTAGTTGATGTGCATCAACAGGGCTCCCCCTACTGGTGGTTAACCCTTTTGAGACTTCCTGCAGGTGGGCAGGAATCACATATAGTCGGTATGGTTCCAATGCCTAAGCCAATACCACTCACGTTCTGTAACCAATAAAGTTGTGGCCTTTTTAGCCCATTAACCTAAAATACTGGTGTCAAGTGTCTTTATTCCAACAATGGAGGAGAGTTTGGGACCTTGCCACGCAAATGGTATGAAGGGAGAAGTTTGGGTTGAATGGCTTTCTTGTTTCTTTCCAACTCTTATCATCCTAACACCTAAGGATAATCAGCTTTACACCTAAGGAACTACACATAAGGTAATACCTGGTGGATCTACAATAAATTTACAAGCAACAAACCATTAACATTTAGATCAAATGAGCAAATGCGCTTACAAGCGCCTTTAAACTAGTCCCAGTCAACAAGCCGAAGCTCCACGAGTCTGCTGCAGACCAACAAAGCCTCTTGAAATTATTTCAGATCATAATGAGCTATGATCAATTACAATTATTCATCGCTGGACATCTTGGTCTATTATTCACTCCGGTGTAAGTGTAATTGTCTTATTATAATGATACGAGTCGAGAGAGGTTCATAGAGATAAGAAGCCTAATGTATCTCTCTGAGACAATTATGCTCTATTGTCCATTAGCCCAAATGAAGTCAGCTCAGTTTTCATTAGTCACAACCTCAGACTTAAGCTTGAGAGGGGAAGTGGAAGATGGCTGGATGCTGGATTCATTGTATTTGCCCCTCGCTTTTGGCTGAGCTCCAATCCTTAACAGCCGTGAAACCTTATCGCTTCAGAAGGCCCGCTTGCCTCTTCCCATCCAAAAAATCAATTACATGCAACCAATAATAACTATGTTGCCTTGCCTTTCCCTGACTTGAGCACTGTCTGGTTGCTATCTAGATACATTTTCTTCTTCGACTACAGTCGTCTGTATTGGGAATCTAATTTGCTTTGTGCAATGCACAAAAAAAGTAACCTAATAGGGTTTGTGCTTTGTTCGTCGTTTAAAAACACACACATGCATACTTCTATGTATTTCAAATCTGCAGTTACAGTGTGGGTCCTTTCTTATTATTGAAAAGAGTCATTACATATCTGGACTATTTAGACAGGCATACAATTCACCTTCATTAAAAAGAAGAAGAAGAAGAAGAAGAAGAGGAGGAGGAGGAGGAGGAGGAGGAGGAGGAGGAGGAGGAGGAGGAGGAGGAGGAGGAGAACTTTAGCCTACAACTTCTCTTTTCATTCCACTTCGTGTTTCTGGGACAGAAGTGCCTATAGACCCAAGCAACATGGAAAAATCCATAAACACTGGTGATAACAAGATAGCCCAACCCTTTTAAAGTATCAGTACACAGGTGGTAAAACTGAAAGCCAGATTTACTGATGGGAAACTAGCTTATGACTAAGGCAACCACAATGTGAGGACAGATCACATTTTTTTTTCATTTTTCTGCCCATGAAAACAACAGCAGGAGCTTAGTGCAACAGATGTCTTAGTGATCATAGCCACTCCAGTTTGGTAATATCCATATTTCATTCACTTGTGCAACCCTCCTGGTTCTTAGAATGTGCAACCCTCCTGGTTCATTCCTACTGGACTTTCTGCCAACCCAGAAAGGCACAAAAGTTTTGATCTATTACTTGCTCACTACCCTTCTAATTGTGTGAGCTGGCTTCTCAGCTCAGGTTTACACTGAAAAGCTGCACACTGAGAGATGGGAGAGGAGCACACTGTAAATACTGAACAGTATTCACGATCAACAGGCATCTAAGGCAAATGGTGAAAGGAGAAGACCAGGAAAAAGGAGGATGAATAGTGGAGTGTGAACAATTCTGCATACTACAAGAAACTGGGGGAGGGGAGGGGGGGCTTTGATCTGAAATCATGCTTGTAAGTCACCACTAGGGAGAAATATAACATCCACTGCAGGAAGCGGATGATAACTGATGGGATGTGTGGATTTACTGTTTGCTTGGCAAGGAATAACAAATAAACAGCAAATTATGCCAGCTGGACGTGGTGCTTTTGGTGGCTGAAGTGCGATAGAATTTAGAACCTGGTTGCTGTACCAGTTGCAAATTATTAGGTTTTATGGATACTCAAAGAACTGGGCTACAATCTCAGCAGGATGAAATCCCAAATGATATCACCTTGGAATCCTCTCGATGAAGGGCGCTGGAGAAATGAATAAAATAAATGACGAAGCCACTGAGCGCTGAGCCCAAAACTTTGCACATTTTCTCCAGCTAATTTTGTCAAAGGCATCAGTGGGAACTGAACTGTTTCTGCAGTAAGCTTCGGCACAGAGCACAATCTCTGACACATAAAAAGCCACCCTCAGACACTTCTCTGAGACCCCTTCGCCTGTCTCTCCCTCCTAGGGGCCAACTCCTAGCGGCCGAGGGGGCTTCAGCTCCCACAATAAAATATTTGAGGTGGCCAGCCCACCCCCCAAGTTGATAGGCATTGCCATTCAAATGATGTGTGTGCACCGCATCATGTGATCGATCATGCGGGGTGCGGCTTACCTTCCCCCCCTCAACATTTTATTCAAGTTGGCACCCCTGCTCTCCCTACTCCTATAGGTACCAAGACCAGTCACAGCAGTGGTGAAGTGTGCTAGCTATCGCACTGATCCAAAGGCCTCCTGCTTGAATCTTGATTCTGCCAAGAACTCACTAGGTATGCATGTCATTCTCAGTCACACTCCTGGACACCCACACCCATTCTCAAGATGGATGTAATAACACCTTCTGTGCCTACAGGCTTGTTGTGCAGACATTAAGGATGGGCAAATCTCTCCATTTTGGCTTCTCTCAGTTCTCTCAGCCAGCGTGGTGTAGTGGTTAAGAGCAGCAGACTCGTAATCTGGTGAACCGGCTTCGTGTCTCCGCTCCTCCACATGCAGCTGCTGGGTGACCTTGGGCTAGTCACACTTCTCTGAAGTCTCTCAGCCCCACTCACCTCACAGAGTGTTTGTTGTGGAGGAGGAAGGGAAAGGAGAATGTCAGCCGCTTTGAGACTCCTTCGGGTAGTGATAAAGTGGGATATCAAATCCAAACTCTTCTTCTTCTTCTTCTTCTTCTTCTTCTTCTTCTTCTTCTTCTTCTTCTTCTTCTTCTTCTTCCTGCCAACCTAGCAGTTCGAAAGCATCTCAAAAAGTGCAAGTAGATAAATAGGTACTGCTCCGGCGGGAAGGTAAACAGCGTTTCCGTGCGCTGCTCTGGTTCGCCAGAAGCGGCTTAGTCATGCTGGCCACATGACCCAGAAAAACTGTCTGCGGACAAACGCTGGCTCCCTCGGCCTGCAAAGTGAGATGAGCACCGTAACCCCAGAGTCATTTGCGAATGGACTTAACTGTCAGGGGTCCTTTACCTTTAAAGGTCATTAAAACACACACGTCTGGTCATTAAAAAAATCTTGATCTAATGTCGCTGCTAAATCTAATATGAGATTTTATTTTTCCTGCAGAGCATTTTTCGCTTAATGCGTAAAAACTGATATTCAGGCTCCAGCATCCTTATAGGAATAACGTAAGCAGGGGAAGGCCTGCTATACAGACTCATTGGTATAATGGTAGCGTTTCTTGAATCATTCAAGGCCTTCTTCTGCCCTCGGAGTGGTCAAGGTACTCCTGTCAATATTTAATTTGTATTGACCCAAGGCTTGATTACAATGCATAATGCTGATTACTCCTATCTTCCAATAAAGCTTGCATGCCGGTTGCAAACAAAACTCTATTGATACATTTGATTTGCCCTGACAGGGAGAAACAAGGAAAATGCTGACTTCCCAGCTTCCTGCTGCATACCTTGTATATTATTACCCAGAAAGGGAACATGGCAGAATCCCTAAAAGTTAACCACTTCCTCTGTCCGTTATGCTCCATGTAGGCTGAAAGTTAAAAAACAAACAACCCCCACATTTACTAAAGAGGAGCTGGAGTAAAATCTGGACTTAGAAAAGTTATACAGTCTGAAATATACTCAGAAAGAAGCCATCAGTTTCATCCAGTTTATTTCAAATTAGTCAGATAAAAACAGTCAGTCATTGGGTGTGTCCTGGCTTGTGAGTTCTTCCCACACCCAGGCTATATATCCTGTAACCACACCCTAGGTCACACCTGATAGGCTAGTTCATACTTCCCTTCTGGAGCCAGATTGGACGGCTCCACTGCCAATCAGATGCTATCTTCTAGAATCCTCCCTGCCTATTAGTCTAGGATCCCAATTGCAGACACAACACAGTCGTACCTTGGTTCTCGAACAGAATGCGTTCTGGGAGTCCGTTCGACTCCCGGAACCATTCGAAAACCAAGGCGTGACCTGCAGCCAATTGGAAGCCACGCCGGAACACTTACTTCCAGGTTTCGAACCAGAGCAGTGCACGGAAACGCCGTTTACCTTCCCACTGCAGCGGTACCTATTTATCTACTTGCACTTTTGATGTGCTTTCGAACTGCTAGGTGGGCAGGAGCTGGGACTGCGCAATGGGTGCTCACCCCGTCGCAGGGATTCGAACCGCCAACCTTCTGATCAGCAAGCCCTAGGCTCTGTGGTTTAACCCACAGCGCCACCCACATCTTACACTGAGTCAAACCATTACAGCTGCCTTACAATGAGTCAAACCATTGCATACCCTGCAAGTGTCCCTATTTTCCAGGGACAGTCCCGGAATTACAATTATCCTTGACCACTGGTCTTTACCACTATGTGCTTTCATAACCCACAGATTGGGTCTTTTTTCATGCACTCTGTTATAGGGCTTCCCTTAAATATGTCAGGAGCCAAATAAGTATACCTTCCTTTGAATAATCATTAGTAACAGTTATTGAAATTAACTTCTAGGAAAGGGAGTATTTTGCAACTGTTTTACTATACAGGGTTTGGGAGCCCGGGAAGAATATCGCCTTTCCCATTTCTATCAAAATGCTGCAGTGAATTTGATACTCGTGAAAATTGAAGGACTAAAACACTTGCTTCAGGGTGACCTGGAGCTATGCAACCTTTCGGTAACAGCAGACTGACATTGACTTATCATTTCTGAACTGCAAAACTCCTCTGTCTCAAAGTATGAGCAGTCTCTAAGCATCTTGTGTCAATTACACATCAAAACCAGGGGACCTTTCTTGCGATACAGGCAAGAAAGCTTGACGAAAGGCAACTTTTGGCTAGACTCGGGGCAAACTGGTCCAAGGATCGTAGAGAGGTGATGTTCTGTGGGGAATCCTGCAAATAAAAATGTGTACGAGAATGATCACAGATTTGATAGATCATATCCCTTGAAAGATGTCTTAAGCGCCAAGGGAAATGATACAGTGGTAGGTGCATCAATCATAAATGCACTAACAAGACTGCCTCGACTACTTCTTCCAGAATGGTTGGATTGGGAAAGGTTTGTTGGCACTGTATTTAAATCTTAGCATGGAAAGTGAGCATTCTAATGTCTGGTCAATTGCTGGAACTGAAGTTAGGTAGAATGAATTATAGCAGTCATAAAGTAGTCCTCTGTTGAGGGTCATCAGGCCTTCAGCTAAGACATGGAACCTGCAAAGTATATTACTACTACTACGATATTGTATTTCTTTTTAAGTTATATTTTATTAAATTTCCACAAATTTCACATATACATTCCAATACATCATAGATTTTCCTTTTGTTTTGTCGACTTCCCATCCCATTTTCCATGCTATTTTGTAATTTCTCCTCCTTGCTGCAACCCATCTCCTCTCTCTTATATCATGGCAATAATACAATAATCTCTACTTCCTTCTGTTGCTCATAGTTCAAATCCTGTTCGTGAATTCATCATGCTATACTATAGCTTTAAATAGTCCGAAAAAGGCTTCTGTTCTTCCAAAAAAATAAACAAATCATTATTAGGTTCTTTTATTTTAGCTGTTAACTTTGCTGATTCAGCATAGTCCATAACATCATTTATTTGGTGGGAACTTTTTCATCCTTCCAATTTTGTGCAAAAAGAATCCTAGCTGCTGTCATTACGTACATAAAGAACTTAATCATCTTTGGAATTTCTGTCCCTATAATCCATAATAGTATTATTTTAGTTA
This sequence comes from Darevskia mixta, assembly GCA_034641385.1. NCBI lineage: Eukaryota > Metazoa > Chordata > Lepidosauria > Squamata > Lacertidae > Darevskia > Darevskia mixta. The sequence goes on from JAWWNH010000017.1 coordinate 21,030,818, forward strand.
CAGGCCATGTTGGTCTGTCATAGTCAAAACAAAATAAAAAAATTCCTTCCAGTAGCACCTTAGTTGGTCTCTAAGGTGCTACTGGAAGGAATTTTTTTATTTAGTATTATTTTATTTCTATATCTCCTGTTATCCAAGGGTCATAGGGTGATTTGCGATATAAAAACCCAAAATAACATTTCTTCTTCTTCTTTGGTGATAACTCGTAGCCAAGTAAGATTGTCTTCCATGAACACAGTTTTAACAATGAGTCCGTAAGTGACTGTGGAGGCCAATTCTGGATCCACACGTCCTTCCACAGTGGGGACATAGGTTTCCGGGCAGGAGTTGATCATGGTGAGGGTTTGCCAAATGTGCCTTCCTCTTAGCTCATTTCTCCCTTTTGTCCTGAGTTTGACATAGCATAGTAACAAACAAAAACAATACTCCCCTCACGCAGTTTAAAAGGCCATTTGTTGTTGTTATTGTTTAGTTGTTTAGTCGTGTCTGACTCTTCATGACCCCATGGACCAGAGCACACCAGGCACTCCTGTCTTCCACTGCCTCCCGCAATTTGGTAAAACTCATGTTAGTAGCTTCGAGAACACTGTCCAACCATCTCGTCCTCTGTCATCCCCTTCTTCTTGTGCCCTCCATCTTTCCCAACATCAGGGTCTTTTCCAGGAAGTCTTCTCTTCTCAGGAGGTGGCCAAAGTATTGGAGCCTCAGCTTCAGGACCTGTCCTTCGAGTGAGCACTTAGGGCTGATTTCCTTAAGAATGGATAGGTTTGCTCTTCTTGCAGTCCGTGGGACTCTCAAGAGTCTCCTCCAGCACCATAATTCAAAAGCATCAATTCTTTGGTGATCAGCCTTCTTTATGGTCCAGCTCTCACTTCCATACATAACTACTGGGAAAACCATAGCTTTAACTATACGGACCTTTGTCGGCAAGGTGATGTCTCTGCTTTTTAAGATGCTGCCTAGGTTTTGTCATTGCTTTCCTCCCAAGAAGCAGGCGTCTTCTAATTTCGTGACTGCTGTCACCATCTGCAGTGATCATGGAACCCAAGAAAGTAAAATCTCTCACTGCCTCCATTTCTTCCCCTTCTATTTGCCAGGAGGTGATGGGACCAGATTGTTTAATTAGCCAGGAGAGGAAGAATGTTGCTGCCTGGTGCCTAAAGATATGTCACGAAGGCGTGAGATGAGCCTCGCTGGGGGAAGGGGGATGGGGAGCATTCCACAAGCATGGAGCCATCACAGACAAGGCCCACTCTCATGTTCCCACCTTCATGGAGGAGGTACACAAAGAAGGGCCTTAGATGACGATTGCAGGATCCAGATCAATTCATATGGGAAGAGGTGGTCCTTGATGACGAGGAAAAATTATGCTTGAACCAGGTGGTGATGGGGGGCCATCACACTGGGCACATTTCTTTTTTTGGGGGGAGCACATTTCTCATGATCCCCTTTGCAAGTCTTGCCAAGCGGCGTTGGGCTTTCAGGGCACCATGAATGCGCCTTCAAAGCAGTTGGCAGCTGGGCAGGCAGCGCAACATGGCTACGTTTGGCTCCTGTGGACGGGGGTCACTCCGGCAGCACGCCCCGCTCCCACAGGTCACCCGGCCCCCAAAGCTCACCATATGTAGACCTTGTCCTGGGCACCATCAAGAAATGCTTTGCCACTGGCGTGAACATTTCAAAGCCCTTGTTGCACATTACATGTGTCTGTGAGTGGGGGACTTTCACAAGTTGTAGGGGGATGCATGGCCTTAGCTCAGGGGTCAGCAAACTTACCGCGCCTCGGGCCGGTGTCTCCAGCGCCGCTCGCGCGGCGGGCCGGAGGGCGGGGAAGCGTGCGCCCATACGCGTGCTCACACGCTATTTCCAGAGCACTTCCGGGTCAGAGGAGCACTGGAAATAGCTTGTGCACATGTGCACAGGCCTCCTCCGACCCGGATGTGCACCGGAAATAACGCTTGCACATGTGCACAAGCTATTTCTGGTGCTCCTCCGCCGGTAGGAGCGGGCAGCAGCAGCGGGCGGCAGGGATTGCCGGGGGAGGATAAATTAGTCCCTCGGGTCATATCTGGCCGTAGTTTGGAGACCCCTGCCTTAGCTTCTCAAGATTTACCTGTTTAGTGTGGACACTTGCTAGGGGCTTCTATATGTCAGTAGCTACTCATGCATAGGCAATCCATGAGATCAATCCCCCCCAACCCCCCACAGGGATCTTGATAATGAGGATAAGTCTACATGTGACTTTCGGCCCCTGAGAGTTCCAGACAAAGAGGGAAGATTGCTTCACTTCTACTTTGATTAAATTTTAAAAGACTGGTGTGATACAGAAAAGCTCAAAATTGCCTTAAAAATAACTCAGCGACTTAACATTAAACCAACAGAAGACACACAAAAGTAATCAAAATGACACATTCCATACTTACCAGTGGGAAGCTATTTATCTCCAGAATGACTTTAAGCAAGCGGAAGGATATAAGTTGTACTACTTTTGGTAATCTATTACAGTGCTAACTAGCTTTGTATACAAATAATTCATGGAATAAGGAACCATAGAGGATATCCTAACTTGTTTTATAGTGTTTGGGGCTTGCTGCTGTAGAAGATGTATTGCAATAGCTGCTCACAATGGGACTCGGTTATCTCCAGAACAGAATTGTGCAAGTCGCATAGTTTCCTCTGTGTTCTTTAGCTGACCCAAATATTGATAGTCTCAACCCTTTGAGCTTCTTCTCATTTAGTTTTATCAACTTCCTAGCAAATCACAAGAGGTGGGGCCACATGGTGTAGTAACCAATTAATAATGGCATCAGCCCTGTGAATGCTTTAGTCTTGTTTTGGTAGCAAAACTAAGCACAATTATTTGTGAGCAAATTCCATTGAAGAACCAATGGCATGACCCAGGTGGCGCTGTGGGTTAAACCACTGAGCCTAGGGCTTGCTGATCAGAAGGTTGGCGGCTCGAATACCTGCGACGGGGTGAGCTCCCGTTGCTCGGTACCAGCTAATGCCAACCTAGCAGTTTGAAAGCACATCAAAGTGCAAGTAGATAAATAGGTACCGCTCCAGCGGGAAGGTAAACGGTGTTTCCGTGTGCTGCTCTGGTTCGCCAGAAGTGGCTTTGTCATGCTGGCCACATGACCTGGAAGCTGTACGCCAGCTCTCGGCCAATAAAGCGAGATGAGCGCTGCAATTAAAAAATTCTATGGATAAAGTTTCAGGAATAACAGGGGATATTGGGGCTAAATTCAAGTTTTACTTGCTCAGTTATGTAATATTTTAGATTCTCTCCTCATCGTATGGGGCTATCGTATGCATAAAAGCTAGAATTCTGAACTACATATCTATATTTTCTTGTAGCAAATGAAATCTCAGCATAGCCAACTTTTCACATGTCCCATAGGACAATATAATGGATCAGTTCCAGCTCAAGCTGTCAAACTAGTCAGAAGAACTAGTGTCCCCATATGTGGATGGCATCCTTCATCTGCATCAAAAGACACCTCTGGCTGGGTCAGCGGAGTTCAGACGGGCCTTGTGAAGCCAATGCACACAGGCAATTTGCAATGGTTAATCTGCACAGTTAATTGCATTAACTGTGTGCATGGAAGTTTGCCTCCACACTTAGCTCCCTCCTGCTGGATCAAGGTAATGAAGTGAAATGATCTACATCACCATCTCCAGATCTTTGCGGGTGGATGGAGAAATATCCCTTAATGCAGAGGAATCGGAAGGTGAGTTTTACAAAGGAAAATGTGGGTTGGTGATCCAAGCAATAATCGCAAAAGCAACAACTGGGGGAAATCAGGGGAAATAATTTTTTTATCCCATTCTTCAGCTGAAAGTTGGGGGGGGGGGAGAGAGAAAGTGTCTCCCCAAGCAGCTTACAAGCGTCACTGACTGTTGCAGATATTAATATTGAGTAGTTTGAAGTGACCAGGTACATGAAAACTGACTCCTTTTGGAAATGAAGCATTATCCAAACCCATAAAAATATTATTCAAATTTTACTAGCAGTACTCTTCCAAAACAAAACAGAATACAGTAAATTATACATCTAAAATACAATGTGCTGTTCAGCACAGGCTCAGCATGTTACAAAATATGAAACGATTCCAACAGACCTGTCTCTTCCCACTTCATCCATTTTTAGCCTGGAGCTGTTTTCTCTCTCAGCCCTTACTTCACAGAGCCTTGGGACAAAAGACACAAAGGCAACTCCTTTCAATGTGGAGATTTGCAACCTAATACCTCTCACATGATCTAAAGTTACAACAGTCTCATGTTAACTACCAGAGAACAACAATAGTCAGTTAATTATCAACTCAGCAAGAACTCAGAGTGCTCTCCTTGGCTTTTAATATAGCCCAAAGGAAAAGCTCCATGTTAAACCTTTTCACCAATATACATTTGGGGGCATTGCCATTTCAGTGTCAATTAAACCATTATACTTAACAGTGATGTCAGCCCCTTTCCTCAAGCTTGCAAGCTAAAAGAAACTGCACCAAAGAAAAATGGACTTGTAGGGGAAAGAAAAGAAAACATCAGGCACTGTTCCTTAGCTCCCAGTTTATTATAATGACCAGCTAAAATGTGAACTGCCCTGAGACCTCCAGGTATAAGGCGGTATATAAATTCAATAGAGGAGGAGGAGGAGGAGGAGGAGGAGGAGGAGGATAACAAGTGGCTATTCTTCCAAGTAAACATCATAGAATCATAGAGTTGGAAGAGACCACAAGGGCCATCCAGTCCAACCCCCTGCCAAGCAGGAAACACCATCAAAGCATTCCTGACAGGTGGCTGTCAAGCCTCTGCTTAAAGACCTCCAAAGAAGGAGACTCCACCACACTCCTTGGCAGCAAATTCCACTGTCGAACAGCTCTTACTGTCAGGAAGTTCTTTCTAATGTTTAGGTGGAATCTTCTTTCTTGTAGTTTGAATCCATTGCTCCGTCTCCGCTTCTCTGGAGCAGCAGAAAACAACCTTTCTCCCTCCTCTATATGACATCCTTTTATATATTTGAACATGGCTATCATATCGCCCCTTAACCGTCTCTTCTCCAGGCTAAACATACCCAGCTCCCTAAGCCGTTCCTCATAAGGCATCGTTTCCAGGCCTTTGACCATTTTGGTTGCCCTCCTCTGGACACGTTCCAGCTTGTCAGTATCCTTCTTGAACTGTGGTGCCCAGAACTGGACACAGTATTCCAGGTGAGGTCTGACCAGAGCAGAATACAGTGGTACTATTACTTCCCTTGATCTAGATGCTATACTCCTATTGATGCAGCCCAGAATTGCATTGGCTTTTTTAGCTGCTGCATCACACTGTTGACTCATGCAAGTTTGTGGTCTACCAAGACTCCTAGATCATTTGGAGTGGGGCAATTCATTTTTGAAACTGCATATTTGCAGTATTGTGCCTCTTGCATGGTTATCCATGGTGTGGCATTTGAATAAGTGCCAGTGCAGTCTATTGGAACTGGCTCTTTGAGGCTGCCTTCTGGAGCCCAGCCTGCTATCACCCTAAGTTGCTTCACCTCCCCAAAGAAAGAGTAATGGAGCTGTGAGTTAATGAAATGTCCATAGAGAATAATGTAAATCTGAATTTTTGTTGCTTGGAAGTGTCAAGTAAAATCATCATGCAGGGGAATGCATGCAATTTGGGTTAATTCTCTTCTTTAGCTTAACTCAGTTCTTTACTTAAATGAATGCAGCACAAATGCATTATTTGTCAATACAATTGTGCAATTTATATAATTAACCTAGTCATTGTGAAATCCTTGCTAGTGCTTTTGTTTAAGTAAACAGCCCCAATCAAACTGTTTCTACTTATCAATATGCTGCAGTATACAATTTACATTTAAGAAGCTATTATGCCTGGGCCATTTGGATTGCTAGTCATATACTATTTTCCTGCAAAATATCAATTTGAGCGCTCATCACTTTGGTCTTATGTGCTTATTTATTCCTCGCCTCCATCAGCCTGTTGTAAAAAACAAAACTTTCTCACTGCAAAGGGCTTGTTTACTTTTCCACAGTGCTCCCCCAAGTTGTCACCCCACCTAATGCCTAGTGGCTGTGGCAGGACATCAGAGGCAAACCTCAATGTGCAGTAAGGATAGATTCAATTTTGTTTGCATTTTAAGGAGAAATCACCTAATTCCCTGTTCTCCAACGACTACCCAAGAGGGGGGGCAAAACCTACTCAAGAGTTAAAGGGGGGCAGTTTTCTATCAGTATTGAGGCATTTGAGACGGGCACTCCATGAATTAGACAGGCGAGAGTTGGCAATCGCGATCCCTCATCGCAGCAGTATTTTTAAGTTCCTCGTCCTACATAGAAGAAAACAATGAAGAAAAGAAAAAGGGTTTCTTTGGATTTCTTCATTGCAATTACGCACACAAATTCATCTCAAAGAGGCAATGCTCTCATAAGTGGAAATTTACCCCCAGGCAAAATATCAGAGGCTGTTGTAATAAAGAGCCCCCTTGGGAAGGCATGGCTGAAGTTCTTGGGTAGATTGCGTGAGAATGTGATGCCAAATGAATTATTTAAAGGTGGGGGGAAGTTAGGTTCAGTCGCCCATCACAACCGTCTCCTCTCAGTATGTTAGTGACATAACATTCTCATGTGGCTAAGACAGAACAAGGAAATTAACTCTTGTCATTTGGTATCCTGGATTTACCTTGGCTGAACCATGAGAACTGCAGGAGATGCGGCGATGAAGATGACTCTGTTGGAAGTGGAAACAAAGGAATAGTGAACAGTAACTGATTTATGCTTTCAGCTTGTTTACCAGGTTTTAATTTTTTTTTTAAATATATAAATAGTATGGTTTGGAATATTGAAGAGGGAAGGCGTCAACTGAGGTTTTGTTCAGGTCCAAAATGATTTGCAGGAAGTAAAAGCATTTGTTCCTGATGTTTCACAGATATAATAGTATCCTATTACTTGAAGGTTTGACATGGCATGTGTGATGAATACTGGGAGGCTCAGAATGGCATCTTCCTGTGGATTCTGGTCAGGGGTTCTGGGGCATGTGCAGAGTGAGTCTAGACAGCATAATCATGACCCCGCCTTCATTATACACATCATATCATCTACACAGCATTTTTTTTAAATAATAATAATAATAATAATAATAATAATAATAATTGGAAATTCATCTATAGTTAGTTCACCATAACCTTTCTCTACATGATTGTGAATGACACAGCAGATAAAAGTAACCTAAATGTGAAGCAGACACTGTATATGAAGAGGCAACAAGCATCTCTAGTTTTTGGAAAAAATGCAAGATTTCAAATGTAAATCAGAATTTCAAACTTTGAATGAGAAATGATGCCCCAAAATATGAAATGTGCAGGCCAGAAACCTCTTGGCATCCCATAGTAATTTTGAAATATCATTTGAAATTTCACTTATGAAATCTCAGTTGTCAATATAGATAGATCTTTTTAAAATGCTTTTAGTTTTTTATAACAGTTTTTTAAAAGTTTGTATCGTTTTGCTGTTTCCTGCCTTGGGCTCCTTTGGAAGGTAGGCTGGGGTAGGAATTTAAAAATAAATAAACAAATAACATTGTGGGAAATCTGTCAAAATATTATCAAATGCCATTGCATGTCAACGACCAAATAATATTGCACCAAATGCTAAATTCCACTACATGTCAGCTATCAAATAAAATTTAAGACAAGATAAAATAGTCTATGAATATCTGGATATGAATCATAGAATCGTAGACTTGGAAGGGGTCTCAAGGGCCATCTAGTCCAACCCCCTGCAATGCAGGAATCTCAGCTAAAGCATCCATGACAGGTACCTTCCTATGAAACATTGAAACATCAACCTTTCCAGCCTCGAGGTGTGAGGGTGTGAATTTGCCACGCCTTGAGAGACCTGGAGTGGTGCAGTCCAGGTGAGGACTGGGAATTATCACCTGGGCAAGCCTGAGAAGACAGAGGCCAACTACTGTATTTTTTTTTTATCTTGACCAACGGTGGTTATATCAGGACTGATCACAGACACCTAAACTTAATGAAACCTTCAAACCTGTTACTTCTGGCTACCCAAGACTTCAGTGAAGTGTTTTAGCAAACTATATTCACAACCAGTGCAAAAGCACGGCAAGGAAAATAACCTGGCTAACAGAGACCTACTGTACATCCTGATTTGATACCCCATTGAAATGCTGACGTAAAGAAGACACATTGCCAAAGAGATCACAGTCATTCTCAACTGCATGCTAACACCAAGCTATTTAGCCCAGGTGTTCTCGTAAGTATGATGTATGGAGACATTGCAGAGTTCAGCAGCCTCTTTCAACCCGAGTAGGCAGGTGGTCAAATGTTAAAGCTCAACCGCCAACTGTTAGAAACTTTGTGTTGGTACAGGGAGCAGAATTTGAAATATTCCTTGTTAGTAGCGCTTTCCCCTCCCGTGAGGGACTCAAGGGCACACAGTACAGGCACCTCTTTTTGTTGTTGTTAAGAAGTGTGGGACTTACGGTAACAACTTCGTGGTGAAGCACCTTTTTTTAATAGAAAAAAAAATGTTGTCACCCATTGTCACCCAAAGCCAAACTAGAATAGAATAGAATAGAATAGAATATATTTTATTGTCATTGTCCCCTTCGGGACAAACTAGAAGGAAGGCAGCTTAAGACAGTTACCATACTTTTGGCAGTATAATTGTGGCCTCTTTAAAGGAGAGTGATGAATTGGTTTATTTATTTACTGTGCAATTAAATGCTAAGAAGTGATCATGTGCTAAGTACCCTTAGATTCACATGACATTCTAAGCAACACCACTCCTATATATCACTGGTATTTTCTAGAAAAAGGGTTGCCAGAACTCACCATGAACACCTCCCTTGTTCTCTTATAATGGCAATGGAGCCCACCTGAGATGTAACGGAACTTAGTTCCGGTGAGCTCCGGCTGAAAAAAAGCCCTTCTGATATTTATGTAGAGCCAATATTGTAAGGCAGGGGTGGCCAACTCCTAAGAGTCTGCAATCTACTCACAGAGTTAAAAACTGGCAGTGATCTACCCCCATTTTTTGGGTTCAGGTCAAAGTTGTTGAGTTTTTTCAGGGAGGAGGTAAAATGCTGAGCTTTTTTTTGGGGAGCCACAGTTGTTCAGCTTCTTTGTGGGGAGCCAATGATCTACCAGTGATCTACCACAGATGTCCAGTGATCTACCAGTAGATCACGATCTACCTGTTGGACATGCCTGTTGTAAGGCATGTAGAGATCACAGTAGTGGATAGTAAACCTTTTGGATAGGTCAGTCCTATACAATTTGCACAGCACTAGGTCTAAATATATATTCAGCAGTAATAGTAGCTGCAACAGTGATCACAGTCAGGTCATGATCCAAAGTTAAGCACGATTAGATCCCATTGATTTCCAGTGGGGAAAATTAAAGTACATATATACTGTATAATATATTAATGCCATGAGTTTATGTGTTCTTACCTGGGGGTAAGCTCTGTTAAAGTTATGCTGTTAAAATGCTTAGAATTGGGTGGATTCTGCCCATCAAGTTTTGATGATGATGATGATGAAGAAGAAGAAAGTATATGGTACTTTACTGGAAAAGGTAGGGAAAAACCAGCCACTTTCTAAAGAGCTTGAAATCCAAATTTGGGCTGTAGGCGATATCCAGAGGAGGTATGAAATGAAAAAGCTCTTGGGATGAATATGTACAAATGCTATTCATTGTTACATTCAACAAATGTACAGTCTGTGAACACAACATTTGAGCTGTGCAAATCAACAAGTGTACACCCATTCACACAAACACTTGCATTTGTGCAGAGACGTCTTTTACCTGTGTTTTGTGTAACATGGGAACAAGCCTACCTTTAGACCATGAGGACCAAGAAGACTTCAAAGGTTACAGAGGTGGGACTCTGTAGGTGTTATTTTGGGACGTTTGGGGCATCAGGGATTATAGGAGATAACAGATGAGGTGTTTATGGTAGTAGGATTATGGTGGGGAGTGGGAACTGGATAAGAATCAGAATATTTCTAACCGTGGCCATGGTCCCAAATCCATTTCATGCAGGCTTTGCAAATGTGTCAAAGCCCTGACAAATACTTCAGTTAAGCACCCAAACTAGCACCTCCCCACCCTGGGCTGATAGGAATAAAATGTGATTATTATGCATCCTGAAGCTATTATTAAAGCAATGTTGAAAACACAGGAAGTATGAAATATGTTTAATAGTCTTCTAAACAGGCCTTGATTAACCTCCATGCGAGCGATGTTTGGTCAATGAATCAAAAAGGACCGTAGCCTCAAATTACCTGCCAGGATTTCTATAACGCTGTAACAGCTCCCTAACAATGCTCATTTCCTGTTATCTGAGAATGGGTTTTATAAGTCTTTAATTGACATATTTATTGGAGGGGGTCAAGTAAATAACAGCACCGCCTGATAACTATATTTAGCAGCAAATTACCACATAAGCTAAAATGGCCAAAATATCTCATTCCTGCAAAGTCCCATTTCTATCTATTTCCTGAACTGCGTAATGCCTCGCTGACTCACATCATTTAGTTATCATTATGAGAGGGAATTTGCAGTGGCAGATATCTCAAATACCTCCCAGCCGACAAGCCTTTTTAAAAGCCATGCTTTTCTTTCCTCTCTTCCACTGCCGCCGCCACCCCCAGCCCCCGCCATCCTCTGGAGAAATTCAGTGAGTCGTCACAATATGACAAGTATGTGATTTCTTCACCGCCACCGCCTCCTCCTTAAAAACAGCAGATATTGTAAAACACCAAAAATTATAGACTTCGTTTCCTCGAGATTGAGGTCTCCAGAAACATACATACATATTTCATTTGCAGGGAGTTGGGATGGTGAAAATGGAACTGAGTCGGGAAGGGAGCAACAAAGCCACTGGCAACAGTGGGCAGAAGACTAGTTAGGATTACAGGAACATCTGCAATAGGCAGCAAGAGCTCCCAGGCAGGGGTGGAGAACCTGAGGCCTAGGGGCCAAAAGCAACCCACCAAGGCCCTCAGAACAATTTCTGGTTCATCTTCAGGTTCATAAAATAATAGAATTGTATAGTTGGAAGGGGTCCAAAGAGTCATCTAGTCCAACCCCCTGCAATGCACCGCCCGCAGCAGGAGTCCTTTGTTGTTTAGTCGTTTAGTCGTGTCCGACTCTTTGTGACCCCTTGGACCAGAGCACGCCAGGCACTCCTGTCTTCCACTGCCTCCCGCAGTTTGGTCAGACTCATGTTGGTAGCTTCGAGAACACTGTCCAACCATCTCGTCCTCTGTTGTCCCCTTCTCCTTGCGCCCTGCATCTTTCCCAACATCAGGGTCTTTACCAGGGAGTCTTCTCTTCTCATGAGGTGCCCAAAGTATTGGAGCCTCAGCTTCAGGATTTGTCCTTCCAGATCCTTCCAGGGCTGATTTCCTTCAGAATGGATAGGTTTGATCTTCTTGCAGTCCATGGGACTCTCAAGAGTCTCCTCCAGCACCATAATTCAAAAGCATCAATTCTTCGGCGATCAGCCTTCTTTATGGTCCAGCTCTCACTTCTGTACATCACTATTGGGAAAACCATAGCTTTAACTATACGGACCTTTGTCAGCAAGGTGATGTCTCTGCATTTTAAGATGCTGTCTATGTTTGTCATCGCTTTTCTCCCAAGAAGCATGCGTCTTTTAATTTCGTGACTGCTGTCACCATCTGAAGTGATCATGGAACCCAAGAAAGTAAAATCACTCACTGCCTCCATTTCTTCCCCTTCTATTTGCCAGGAGGTGATGGGACCAGTAGCCATGATCTTAGTTTTTTTGATGTTGAGCTTCAGACCATATTTTGCGCTCTCCTCTTTCACCCTCATTAAAAGGTTCTTTAATTCCTCCTAGCTTTCCCTTTTATTGATTGCTGGTGGGGCTGGAAGACACTGCCCCTCTCACGTAGGGATACCCTATGGAGGTAAGCTGTGAATATCCCTTAAGTTTCCTTGCCGTGTCATTTGCTTCCAACAGATAGGAATGGCACTGGTGTGGAAAGGAGCCATCTTGTGTGCCAGAGGTCCTATCTTACAGATGCCACCAGAACTTCTTCTTGGAATGCATCATTGCCCTCTAGCTAACAATACATACCATCCAACATTTCTCCAATCAAAATAGGGACGTCTCATTCCACTATGATAATTTTACTATTTATACCCCACACATCTTACTGGGTTGCCCCAGCCAGTCTGGGCAGCTTCCAACATATATATATATATATATATATATATATATATATATATATATATAATAACAAAACATTAAACATTGGGGGGGGGACTTCCCTATACAGTATTGCCTTCAGATGGCTTAGGGGTTGGATAACTCCATACCCTCCAACATTTCTCCAGTGAAAATAGGGACGTCCTAAGGAAAAGTGGGACATTCCAGGATCAAATCAGAAACCTGGACAGCTTCTCTAAATCAGGGCGCCCCTGGAAAATAGGGACACTTAGAGGGTCTGACAATAACATAACCTAATGGGTAGGAAAGGGAAGAGCTGTTTGACGAAGTGATATCTGGTCGATGTGTTGGTCAAACAAAGGCTGACCAGTGTGATGTCAATAATGCAACTGTTCCTTGATAATCCCTATCTGCTGTGAACATTAAAAAGACTTTTCTGTTGCTCCAGCCTTGTGCAGATGGAATTAATTTCCTTTCATTGCTGACTACTTGATATAAGGAAATATTCTGCAGGGCGCCATGGAATATTTAAAACTATTTGCTTTTGCAATCTTGCCTTGCATTTGGAATTTTGTCCGGTGGGGTGGGGGAGTGTTCTCCCTTGTAAGTCTCACACATGCTTATTGATAGCCCAGAGATGGAAGACACAGGATATTCCGACGATAGAGGAGTGGCAGACGAAGATGGTAGAATATGTGGAACTTGCGAAACTGACCAACAAGGTGCGAAACCAGGACGAAGCGAAATTCCAAAGAGAATGGAGTAAATTTGTGGATTATTTAAGATTGAACCGTGGAAGTTTGAAGACACTAGCGGGACTGAAATAACCCTATGACATTGTTAAGAAAGGAAAGAAAGAAACTGTAGGGAAAAGAATGGACTAGAAAACCTGCTGAAGGGAAGGAGGGAAGTCAAAGCTCGGCGGAGCAAAATGTATAAAAGATGATGTGTGTGTTTTTTTATTTGTTAAAATTGTTTAATTGGAAAATAATAAAAATTATTAAAAAAAAAAAAAGTACCAGTAAGTCTCACACATGCTGGATGCTGAAACTGTCCCTATTTCCTTTACTATTCCAATGACTCAGTGAGGAAAGTTCCTTTCCTACGAAGGTCACCTAAAACTTTATTCAAGGACTGGAGCTTTTCCTTGTGAATATGGAACAAGAATTACCTTTCCTTTATTTAGCTATGCAAAGGCTATCTCTCCCCAATGACCTGACACAGACCCAGCCAACACCATCCATAATGAAAATCAATGGCACCAAGTCACTAAACAATTACTCCATCTTCTTTAAAAATGCACAAGTCTTCAAAAAAAGGAAAGGGGGGGAAAAGATCCAGTGACTGATTAATTTGCCACTTGTCTGGGAGATTGCACAAATTGCATATTTTAAGGTGTTGCCCCTTCTTCATGCCCTCGGAAAATGGGCCAAGATCAAAACTGCAATGGTCACCTGGATTTTGGGGAACGGCAAAGCGAGCTACACACAGTTGCACCTTATAACCGCAATAAGTGCAATAAGTGCAATTAGACTTCACTTATTTTGGTTTCGAAAGGAGAAAACAATTGCAAAGATGTATCCTTTCCTTTTGATGGTGACGGTGAGCACATCTACATTTCTGTGGTGGGGTGTCATGCCATTGTAGTGCTTGAGAGCCAGTGTGGTGTAGTGGTTAAGAGCGGTAGACCCGTAATCTGGGGAACCGGGTTCGCGTCTCCGCTCCTCCACATGCAGCTGCTGGGTGACCTTGGGCTAGTCACCCTTCTTTGAAGTCTCTCAGCCCCACTCACCTCACAGAGTGTTTGTTGTGGGGGAGGAAGGGAAAGGAGAATGTTAGCTGCTTTGAGACTCCTTCGAGTAGTGATAAAGCGGGATATCAAATCCAAACTCTTCCTCCTCCTCCTCCTCCTCCTCCACCACCACCTCTTCTTTTTCTTCTTCTTCTTCTTCTTCTTCTTCTTCTTCTTCTTCTTCTTCTTCTTCTTCTTCTTCTTTATGCGACTAGGGAAATGCCCATGGGGGGGGGGAAATGATTGAAATGGGAACAATGCTGGAATGGGCAAATTTTGCACAGCTACTAAGCACAGCTTAGGAAGTCAGTTGAATAGATATACTTAGATTATTACGTACCAGGGAACACTTGTGCACTGTAATTGCTGCTAATGAATGAGCTATGTGTGCACCCAGTGTTTTCTGACTTGTGAGGCATGGTGATGCTCAGAGTCACCACATGGAGAAGAATCTGTGGCAGAACAAGCAGGGAAACACATTAGATACAATGCCAGTAGGTGTGGATAGTAGCAGAGGAAACGATTCACGTATCTTTGGGGTGGCAGGGGAGTGGAAAACCTCCCAAATGGCAACATGTATGGAATGTAAGAGCAATGGATGTTACACAGACAACAGACAATATGGAAAGTGTGTGTGGAGAGCCAGCGTGCTGTAGTGGTTAAGAGCAGTGGACTCGTAATCTGGTGAACCGGGTTCGCGTCTCCGCTCCTCCACATGCAGCTGCTGGGTGACCTTGGGCTAGTCACACTTCTCCGAAGTCTCTCAGCCCCACTCACCCCACAGAGTGTTTGTTGTGGGGGAGGAAGGGAAAGGAGAAGGTTAGCCGCTTTGAGACTCCTTCGGGTAGTGATAAAGCGGGATATCAAATCCAAACTCTTCTTCTTCTTTTCCTAGTTACGATGAGAAGCTGCCCCCAAATCACATTCCTTTTACATGGGGATGTTGATATGAGGCGGGCACCTATTCAGCCATTTAGAGAGTTGTTGTGAAATTAGCCCTTCAAGTTGACCTCTCCATCCACAGATGGAGAAAAATGTTTGTGTGGGCAGGATTTCACTGATATTTTTGAATCTTCTGGATTATTTTTTTTTTGGAAGTGAGGGGAGGTTTGAAGAGAAATCTTTACATCCTCATTGAAAGGGGGGTCTCCCTACCACTGCCAGGTGGATTACAGTCCTCCCCTTCTTTTAATATTTTTTCCACTGTCTGTGGCAGAACTCCTTGGAACAACTGGGTGCCAGCAACACCAGATTTAGGACGAGAGACACTGCCCTGCTGCATGCCAGCAATTAGCAGCCCCCCTAAAATGCCGTATCAAGTTTTGACTCCAAAATCTCTCCCTCCCTCTCTCAACCCCTTTGGCATCTTCTCAAAAACGTTGAGCTGGAAATTCAACACGCCACATTTCCCGACACACATGGACAGGCAACATCACAGAACTTGAGCTTCTACCACAGTCCTTCACCAACCTGGTTGCCTCCAGATGTTGTTGGTCTACAACAGCTGTACTTTCTGGGGCCAACAGGAGCTGTAGTAACACAACATCTAGACTGGATACCAGGCTAGCAAAGGCTGTTCCCCAAGACGGGTAATTGCAAGTTCTCTGTAGACTGTGATGGTGATATTGTTGACAATTTTGATGACTTGAGTTTGATCTAAAGTTAGTAAATTCATGCAAATGCATTCCTTGCTGTTAAGATAATCAGCGTCAGGTGATGCAATGTAAGCAAATGATTCAGTGTCTGCCAGCAGTAACAGGAAAAAGGAGAACCAACAAGCTGAATCCTGACAAGGTGGAAGTTTTATTGGCAGGTGATGTTCAGCCTGGAAATGATCAAGTTCACAGTTTGGAGGTAATGATAGATTTAACAACTGTGCATCTATCAACCTGCCCATTTGGTTCATGGTGCAATGCCTACTGAGCTCCACCCATGGGGAAGAAGCTCATCTGGTACCAATCCTGTTGTCCTTTCAGTGCCAGGTAGAGTCATTTTTATTTGCCAAGACATTTCAGCATCTCCTATCACTGATTTTGGTTATAACTTGATTGTGCTGGTTTTCTGGCTGCTGTTTCTGTGCTTTTACCTTTCTTTAAACATGTGGATTTTTTAAATGAAAAAGGAATGTAATGTTCTGTGTCATGTATGCCACCCTGGGGGGTCTTATAATATACGTACCAAGCATTTGTGCCCTGTTGGAAAGACTCCCAGAGTGGCTTACATCTCAATAAAAATAACACAATCCTTGCCCTCGGGATTATAATCTAAAAAAGACATGTCACAAAAAGGAGAAGAGGGATGGAGAAGGAAGTTCTACTTAGCTTCATAAAATATGGGAAATTCCCAAAGATGTTGTGATATCTGGTTCTCAAAGGTTATGTGGAACAAATTCAATGATATTCAAGCTTTCCATGCATGCAGGAACCCTAGACCAGGCTTCCTCAAACTCGGCCCTCCCGATGTTTTGAGACTACAATTCCCATCATCCCTGACCACTGGTCCTGCTAGCTAGGGATCATGGGAGTTGTAGGCCAAAAACATCTGGAGTTACCCTCGGGTAATGTAAACTTCGGAATGCGAAAGCAGCAAACCCGGAAGTATTTTACGTGGTTTTTCCGCACGTGCATGTGCAGAAGCTGTCCTCCGGTTGCAAAAACCTCGGGATCTGGCCAGACCTCCGGAACAGATCCCATCCGCAACCAGAGGTACCACTGTAAACAACTATCTGACTTTTAGAAGACATCTGAAGGCAGCCCTGTTTAGGGAAGTTTTTAATGTTTGATGTTTTATTGTATTTTTTATATTTTGTTGGATGCTGCCCAGAGTGGCTGGGGAAACCCAGCCAGATGGGTGGGGTATAAATAATAAATAATTTATTATTATTATTATTATTATTATTATTATTATTATTATTATTATTATTTAGTGGTATCCTAGCTGGCAGAACCATAGAATATAACTGTAGAGTTGGACAGGACCACAAAGCTCATCCAGCCCAGCCCCCTGCAATGCAGAGATCTTTTGCCCAATGTGGGGCTCAAGCCCACAACCCTGATATTAAGTTATCCCAGCTACCCTCCTCCCCACTATGAAATGATGGATTTTGAGAGTGAAACAAGGGCAGAGATGAGCTGGCCTGGGTTCTGCTGAATCATGAGCTGGTCTTGCTGCTGTCAGGTAACAGTATTTGGCCTGATCCATACATGATCAATGTGCCAATGTGGAGCCGGTGTGGGGATCAGACCCAATCTTCTTCTTTCCCTGCCTACCATTGTGAGCAGTGGAGATTCCATCACAAAACGCTGCCAGCAGGAGCCATGGGTTCAGATTGCTCCCTGATTCACAATGCACAAGAGAAAGGAAGACCATCTGTAACATGCATGTAGGCCAAAAACAGCAAGAAAGCACCAGAAGTTATATTTTGAAAATGTTAGACAAGAGGAGAAAATGTTCTGTGCTCTTTTTTTCATTACATTACTACAAATTATGCACCGCACCTATTTTCAACATGGAACTCTTGGGTCACATAGTCAATGTTGTACCAAGACAGAATCCAAAGCAAAATGTTTAAATTCTTTGTTTGCATGACCTGCTGCAGTGTCAAGTTTTTTTCCTAGTGGCAAAACATCAATATGGGATTATAGGCATTATCTCAGAAGCCAAAGATCATAATCAATACAACCGAGCAGACAGAGGCAGAGAAATTAAATGAGACAGAGGTGTAAAAAACAACAAGTTTTTTAATTGCAAAAATGGGGAGTTGTTTGGTCTCAGGCAGTCTAGAAGAAGTTCCTCATTGGCTGTAAAGCCATTCCATTTAACTACAAATAAAATGGGTAGGGTGGTTAGGATTGCTTTAGAATACAGCACCCTAATCACCGGTTGTGAATTAGACTTTTTCAGGGAAAAAGCTTCCAGAACCCCAATGCGTACCTCCTTCGTAATTTATAGGCGACATATATACATTGAACCTAGACATATGTACCTCAATATTTAATAATCTTTGTACAAGATGTGCCTCATTATGAACTGTTTGTTAGCCACCTTGGACATGAAAGATGTAAAAGAGAGTTGTTGTTGTTGTTGATGATGATGATGATTATTATTATTATTGATACAGCATTTCATATTTTGTTAAACCAAATGAACTCTTGGTGTGAGCACAACCATAGTGTGAACTGATCCCTGCAAGGGATTCTTATCTGTTACTGAGAACATCTTGTCTTGCATTTACCGTGATAAACCGCAGCCGTGGAACAGGGAGTGCGTCCATGCAGAAGAGAAGCAGAGATGGGCAGAGACAGGTGAAGGGAAAGAAAGAAGAGAGAAAGGGCAGCGCAGATGTGCAAGGCAGTGACATTGGGTGGCTTGTGCCTGTATGCTATATACTGGAAAACATCCTGTTCTGTGTTTCCCATCTCCTGTTTTCCAGGTGCAACCATTTGCTTTTACAGCACCGGACAAACAAAGAGTAGAGTTAAGCATATTTAACAACAACAACAACAACAACAACAACAATTTATTTATACCCCGCCCATCCGGCTGGGTTTCCCCAACCACTCTGGGTGGCTTCCAACAAAAGATTAAAAATACATTAAAACATCAGTCATTAAAAATTTCCCTAAACAGGGCTGCCTTCAGATGTCTTCTAAATGGCAGAGAGTTGTTGATTTCCTTGACATCTGATGGGGAGGGCATTCCACAGGGCGGGTGCCACCACCGAGAAGGCCCTCTGCCTGGTTCCCTGTAACCTCACTTCTCGCAGTGAGGGAACCGCCAGAAGGCCCTCGGAGCTGGACCTCAGGCTGAGCGATGGGGATGGAGATGCTCCTTCAGGTATACTGGACCGAGGCCGTTTAGGGCTTTAAAGGGCAGCACCAACACTTTGAATGGTGCTCTGAAATGTACTGGGAGCCAGTGTAGGTCTTTGAAGAGGTATGAAAACTACATGGATTCCACCACCACCCCTGATTTCCCCCTTCTGCCACCCCAGCCATGATACCTTTCAACCTGTTCTCGATGCCCCCCAGTGCATTGAAGCTGATTGTTTTGGGGTACAGGTGACTCACCAAAAATTACCTCTCCTATACTTCTGTTAATGGAGGTTTCTGTCAAATCCAATACCCTTGGATAGCGCAAGAGGACCAAGGGTTGGAGTTTTGCACAATATAACGGTCTTGCTAGGTTTTCAGCTTGTTTGGTTTGTTTACAGACACTCATAGAAAGGCTGGGGTTTATGCCCTTCCAGAGAGGCCAGAAGCAGCTAAATTTCATTTTCAAGCATGTACTGCCTAGTCTAGACTTTGTCAACCTGGTACCCACTGTGGCGATCACACAGAGCCCCCGGACGTTTGACCGTCTATTGACCCTATGCCACCACATTTCTGTCTTGCTGCCACAAACCAGGCCCCTACCGGGCAACACACGGAGTCCAGTCAGAGTTAACTCGAGCAAAAACCTGTGTTTATTTAGTGTAGTTTAACAGCATATGGTTTCATAATGTTCACAAGATTACAGTTCTTTAATTGTCTTATTTGTTCCTAACTCAACTGAACTACTGCCTCTTTCCTCACTGACTAACTGACTCTCAACTGCCAACCACCCACCCACTTCAAACCTCCCTCAGAACCTCCACCCAACAGCCAACTGCAACTCCCCCCAGAGTGGGCTTTTATATTCCCTCTGACTCCACCTTCCCCCTCCCTCTGGGTTCTGATTGGGTAACCTGTTTAACTATTTACCTTCCAGCACTCCCATATGCTAGCATCACATACCGGTACCGTCACACCCACCATCTATTTTTGGGCTACAATTCCCATCTGCCACTGCAGACCAAAAACAACTGCATGTCCACACATCTCTGGTTAACAAACTGAATGCCTAGAGTGACAAACTATCACTCGACAACCTCTGCCTTCTATAAATTGCTTATTATGCTTGTTTTATTCTAGACAGCCACTCTTCATTTTAACAGAGTAACAGGTGAAATTTGTTAAAACCAACAGCACCATACACAAGATAAGAGGGTTGCCTGGCATATATATATATATATATATATATATATATATATATATATATATAATCACATTGAATAATTTATATGCCTCAAAGGGCCTTTATTTCCCTTGCTTGGAATTATATTTTCGTACCCAGGGAGATTACAGCCATATTGTATCTATGCAACGCTTTGGGATTACAGTCTAAATCATACAGGGGTAACTGTGTTCAAATTGTCACGATCCATCACACTAATGTACAGGCCTACTGTGTAATGGCATTGTCGGAGTAATCCAATAAAATAAGTAGGTTCTAGAACTGAAACCAGGGCATGGCAGCTTTTGAATCAGTTTAGGAATATTTATTGTGTACATGCTGAGGGGCGTTGTGAGTTTGCCACCATTCAAAAGCTACGCACGGCTATTCCAGAGGGAGGCACAGGGCCTGTAAAGAACTGATAAAGGGAACGAGAACTGGTTATGTAGAGAGAGGAAGGGAGGTGAAATTTGCAAGAGGGAATAGAGAACGTACAAGAGACACATGCAGCCAATACTTTGGGTAGTAAATTCCAGTGTGCACGACTGTTCCCCCACCCCCGGCCTTCAGCTACCGGATCAGCAGGCTAAGTGGGAGCAACTTGCTCCCCCCAGTCTGTCCCCCTCCCCTTGTTGTCCTCATTGAAGGGAAGGGCAGAATAATTAAATTTGCATTTAAAGGCAACCTTACCTAATTCACTTCTCCAAAATAGCACCTGAACCAAAACACAGCCACCCATTGAAATTCGCACTTGTCTGAATTTTGCAATGTGGTTCTCCAGCAAATAACGTGTGCATAAAAATGCATGCAAATAATGTAAAAACAAACCCTCCCACCTCAATTAATAGCATCCAATTTGTCATAGTATTTAAGTATGTGTGTTTGTGTGTCTTCAATAGGGTTTAGGAAACACCTTTTCCCTACCTATTCTCGAAGGAGGTATTGCGTTTATCGATCTGGCTGATTGACTACTGATTATATTTTGGCCACAACTGATTTATTTTGACCACAACTGGCAGGTAGCGCAGGCATATGAGGAAATATTATAGGCTACTTTGGTAAGCACCCTGAGGTACATGGGAGAGTGAAAGGTTTTTGTCCCCAAATACCAGGTGGTGCTGTGGGTTAAACCACAGAGCCTAGGGCTTGCTGATCAGAAGGTCGGCGGTTCGAATCCCTGTGACAGGGTGAGCTCCCGTTGCTCGGTCCCAGCTCCTGCCAACCTAGCATTTCGAAAGCATGTCAAAGTGCAAGTAGATAAATAGGTACCACTCCGGCGGGAAGGTAAATGGCGTTTCCGTGCACTGCTCTGGTTCGCCAAGAAGCGGCTTAGTCATGCTGGCCACATGACCCGGAAGCTGTACGCCGGCTCTCGGCCAATAAAGTGAGATGAGCGCCACAACCCCAGAGTCGGACACGACTGGACCTAATGGTCAGGGGTCCCTTTACCTTTACCTTTACACTAACCATCACACCACATTGACTTTCCTAAGTTGTTCTCTGTATACATTTACATCTATTAATATAACATTTTTAAATACAAAAAGAGCCTTACTGGGCAATGGCACCACCGGGGCAAGGTTTGCTCC
Organism: Darevskia mixta; assembly: GCA_034641385.1. Classification (NCBI taxonomy): domain Eukaryota; kingdom Metazoa; phylum Chordata; class Lepidosauria; order Squamata; family Lacertidae; genus Darevskia; species Darevskia mixta. The sequence continues at coordinate 21,052,456 of JAWWNH010000017.1, forward strand.
TCCCTGGATGGGTCAGACCATTCTTCCTCTACCCAGTCCCTGACACTCCCATCCTGTTTTCACAGTGGTCAATCCGATGCCTATGGGATACTTGCGAGCAGGACCGGAGTACAAGAGCCCTCTCCCCAATTAACATTCCCAGTAACTGGCATTCAGAGGCATACTGCCTCCCATGGTGGAGGCAGAACATAGCCATTGTAGTTCATATCTTCCATAAAACTGCATAATCCTACACTACGTTGTACGGGGGCAAATTACAGCTGCCAGCAAGGGACAGAGAGATACCTCCTGAGAAGTTCCAGGCAGGGAGCTAAGGCCATTGTCCTGCCCAGTGTTTGTTCCCTGACATTTAGTATTCAGCGGTCTATTGCCTGCACCAGAATCCACAACTTCCAGTCCAAGATTGATGACTGATACCATTTTTAAATGTTCCAGATAGTCTTCAAGGAATCTCATTTTCTTTTAGAAAAGTAGATGCATTGCATTCCTCTCTTTCTTTTGAATTTTGAATCAATCACAAAAGCATTTCTTTTCTCTTCTCTCCCCCCTCTCCCCCATTGCCATCCTTTCTCCCAAGTTCCTGCTTGGCCAGAATAGATTGATCTGTCACCTGCCAATTTGTCACACTTGTGCAGCCTGCTTGTGTCAGTCAGTGCCAGAGGACGGCCACTTCATCACTGCCAATGGCATGTTGTCATTAAGACCAGGCGATCACACGTTCGGAGCCTCGCTGATTCAAAACCTGGATCAATTCAACCGGCAATACTGAACGTAGATGGAGACAAAATGGGAACCATCCTGTCTACCTAGAAAAGTTATTTCTTGCTGCAATATTCTGTGCATATGCTTTTTGTCATTAGGCGGCTGGCTTCCAAGTGAGATGTTTTCTTAAAATTTAATGCGTTCCTGAAATAACAAAGTGAGGGGGCAGAGGCGACGGCACCAGCTGTTTCCCAAGAAATCAGTCATTTTCTTATTTTGTTCTGGGAAATTCTGGTATACCTTAGAAATGTATTGGGAGCAGCGGCAGAGGAAGAAGAAGAAGAAGAAGAAGAAGAAGAAGAAGAAGAAGAAGAAGAAGAAGAAGAAGAAGAGTTTGGATTTGATCTCCCGCTTTCTCACTACCCGAAGGAGTCTCAAAGCGGCTCACATTCTCCTTTCCCTTCCTCCCCCACAACAAACACTCTGTGAGGTGAGTGGGGCTGAGAGACTTCAAAGAAGTGTGACTAGCCCAAGGTCACCCAGCAGCTGCATGTGGAGGAGCAGAGATGCGAACCCGGTTCCCCGGATTACAAGTCTACCGCTCTTAACCACTACACCACACTGGCTGGTGTTTGGGTGCCTGGGGAGGCACACCCAGGGGCAGGGCAAGCCACCCATAGGGGTGGGGCACACCGCAGGGCCTCTGAAGTCTGCCTGCCTCCTTCCACTCAGCTACCCTACAGCTGGGGGAGGGGAGGCAGTGGGAGGACCATTTGGGCAGAGCAGAGTCTGTGCGCGCCCACGCCACCTGCATCTCTCCCAGGAGAGACGCGTGGCTTGGGCACGCTGCAGGCCCCACAGTGAGTGCCCCTGGGCATTTGTTCACCCCCCTCAGTGGTGACACCTGGGCGACCCACCCCCACCATCCCCTTCCTCCGCCACTGATTGGGAGTTCCTCAAGGACATATGGCAGCACTGCAATTTCTTTTGTACTTTGTAAACTTCTCCGGGTCAGGCTCCTTCACCCTTGTATTCTGTATGCACCCTGATAGCATTACATCAGTAATGACAACAGCCTCTCCGTGCAATGTGCAGCCTCAAGGGAGTTTTGAATCTGTTCCAAAGCACAACACCATTGCTTTTCTCTATGTCATGTTGCACATGGGGGTCATCACTGGAGGGTCTCCTCTATGTGGTCCTACTAATGTGGTATAGTGAACAGAAACTGTAGAAAGAGGCTTAATAATAATAATAATAATAATAATAATAATAATAATAATAATTTACTACTTATACCCCACCCATCTGGCCAGGCCTCCCCAGCCACCTGGGCGGCTCCCAACATAATATTAAAAACATGATAAAACATCAAACATTAAAAACTTCCTTAAACAGGGCTGCCTTCAGATGTCTTCTAAAAGTCAGGTCAGGTAGTTGTTTATTTCCTTGACATCTGGTGGGAGGGCGTTCCACAAGGCGGGCACCACCACCGAGAAGGCCCTCTGCCTGGTTCCCTGTAACCTCATTTTTTGTAGTGCAGAAACTGCCAGAAGAACCTCGGAGCTGGACCTCAGTGTCCAGGGTGAACGATGGGGGTGGAGATGCTCCTTCAGGTATACAGGACCGAGGTCATTTAGGGCCTTAAAGGTCAGCACCAACACTTTGAATTGTGTTCGGAAATATACTGGGAGCCAGTGAAGATCTTTAGGACCGGTGTTGTATCGTCTCACCTTGCCTATGGAATCTCCCACCCCACAAAAGAGGTTAAATAGGCATCAATATATTCCAGGAGAATACCTTTTTATTTTCCCAGACATTTTAAAAAGCAAATATTTTTGTTGTTGTTAAAGCAAGGTGGTTTTGATCTTCACTGGAGAAGGCAGCTCTTTGAACACAACCCTTTTAATGCACACAATTGTCACTTCCATTTGAATCGACTGGCAAGATTTTGTATCTGGCTGAGCTTTGATGCAGTGATTACTTAGGTCCCACTACTTTAAGCAAGGGGACATAACTCTTCACCTCTCTTATTCTACGGCAGGTCCAGATGTCACTGGACTACAATGACCACCATCCCTGATTATTGGCCAAGCTGGCTAGGGCTGATTAGAATTTGGAATCCAACAATATCTGTACAGCCATAGTTTCTCTGCTGCTTTCCTACTGGTAAATATTTTTTGAGAACTTAGCTAACTTTAGAATGATCATCCCTAGCTTTTGGTCAATCCAAGGATTTTTCGGTGGCATATGACCACATCTGAGGAAACAGGGATGGAATTTCTGAAGCCAACAACATTTTGCAAGCTTCTCATAGGCTTCTGGTTGGCCACTGTGAGAACATGATGCTGAGCTAGATGGATCTTTGGTCTGATCCAGGAGGGTCTTATTGTGTTATTATGACTCTGAGGCTATTGCCCTAATTAGAAAGCATTAAATGATGACCCACATTCTCATTTTATTCCAAGGTCCATTTCCCAAGCTCTTGCATGTGCGTTCTTTTGATGTTGGAAAAAACATAACCAATCTGTATGTTCAAAAATGACAATCCGTTATGCCACTAACTGCAGAGCCCTGAAACCCTGCTGAGTATCTCATTAAAGCCCTCTAAATCAAAGCTGGCTCTGTGCCTGAAATTTGAACAGGAGGTGAGAAGCAAGCATTGCGGAACTCTCTCTGCCTACGGAAAGATGACATTTCTTCTGTGTGTGGCACAACTTGCACACAGTTATAGCAAGCTAAACTCATCTCCCTAATGTAATCAAAGGCCAGGAGGAATAATGAAGGTTTTGGGATCCTTTCCAACACAGCATCCTGGTGATAGGATGCTGATCCATAACTAGTTTTATGTGAGGACACAACTTTGAGAAGGGAATGGAAGGTGGTTGCCTAAGTCCCTGCCCATTTCCCCAACTGAACTTCCAACAAGTTCTATTGCCACATCTATCTATCATCTTTCTATCTATCTATCTATCTATCTATCTATCTATCTATCTATCTATCTATCTATCTATCATCTATCTATATCTATCATCTATCTATCTATCATCATCCATCCATCTCTCTCTCTCTCTCTCTCTCTGTTTATCTGTCTATCTATCTCTATCTATCTATCTATCTATCTATCTATCTATCTATCTATCTATCTATCTATCATCAGCATTTACAGAAAGCCCCAAAGTATTGCTGAAATGAAACTGGCCAATGCAAAGGATCCTGTATTGGGGAGGCCTGAGAAACATTTTATTTTTATTTATTTGCTTGCATTGTCTGGTGTCATGTGACACCAGGTGAAAGACAGGTGAGAGGCCCAGCTCACATCTCAAAATACTCCCTGAGGGTGGGGGAGGTTCCCCACCTCTACTCTCCTATATTTTTATCTATTTATCTCCTTGGCTTGGGGGTTGCATAACTCCATACCCTCCAACAATTCTCCGATGAAAATAGGGACGCCCTAAGGAAAAACGGGACATTCCGGGATAAAATCAGAAACTGGGACATCTTCTGTAAATGCGGAACTGTCCCTGCAAAACAGGGACACTTGGAAGGTCTGAAAAGATTGTTTTGTAGTTATCGTCTTAATAAAACTGTTCCCCACAGATGCAATTTCCAAGGGCTGAATCCCGGATAGGTCTGGGGAAACCCGGATGTTTGGCAGCCCTAGGATAAGCTTCCCTTAGCAAGACACCGACAGTTTTCTGGGGAGGGACAGACTTGTCCCCCAGCCCCTTAAAGTGTGTTAGGCCAGTGCATGGAATGCCAGCAGATCACAGCCTGAGTGTAAGCAAGAAGTTTTATGTGCTTGTGGTTAGAGCTGAGAAGAAATGTCGTTACTTAATTTTTCCAGTGATTGCCCTAAATCCAGCGTAGGGTAATACATGCCAAACCCCGTCAAAATCATAGCTGGAAGAATCTTGTAGGACAACTAATCCAACTCCCTGCATGATGCCAGAAAATCAATGCCCTTAAGTGCAGTCACTGGGTGTGGTGTGTTTTGCCACAGAAATGCTTTGCATATGTATTGATTTGCGCTGAGTCCTGCTCACGGTACCAAACAGGGTGCTCTTCATGGGAACAAAGTTATTAAGAATCATGTTCATACTGCATTTCGTAAAGGGCACTGCTTCAGTTTTCCTGGCACCGTAAGACTGTTCCTTGCATAATTCCGCTCATTTCATTCGGCGCTGCAGCAATACATTTTAGTCTGAGCATGACTGTGTAATAATGTGCAAATCACAACGGACTACAGTGCCTATTTCTCTTTTATTAAAAAGGAACTGTCGCCATATCAGGGAGCTTGCTGACAAAATAGTTGCAGTAACGCATCTGGCAGGATAGTTGAGAGAGGAAGGTTTGCAAGGCCCGGCGCCTTAACCATTGCTCATAAACAGGAATGGCTTTAATTCACTGTGTGAATAGTGATTTCATGGTCAAGGAAATGCAGCCAGCATTATTTTATATTAGTGCCAAATTAATGTTGCATCAGCACTAAGCAGAACCCTCCCCTCTTAGTGTGTGTGTGTGATGTGAATGTGGCAATGAAAAATTGTTTTATTTTTATTGGCTTCCGCCAGCATATTTAAGCATTTTAAATAGGAACCACTGAAAAAGAGCTATTATTTCCAATGAGAGTGCAGATTTGCAGATTTCAACTAAGCCTTAAAAATAAACCCATTTTAGTATCACTGTGAGGTTGGTTCTTTTTCAATATGTCTCTCTCTCTCTCTCTCTCTCTCTCTCTCTCTCTCTCTCTCTCTCTCTCTCTCTCTCTCCCTGCCCCCCCCCCGCCCCCCAGCCGCCAGAAACATGCAGTTTCAAGTTCCATCAGCCAAGGTTCAGCTTTTTAGTGGGGTTTTTTAAAGAACCTGTTCCACGCCATTTCAAAAATACCCTTGCCATTCATGCGCCTTTATGCATAACAACTGTAATTAAGGAAGTGCTAAATATTTATTACCAAGCCTCTAGCACTATTTACTTTTCAAAAAGCTTGCCTGCTTCCCCCCTCTCTTTTTTTAATTATCCAAGTAATTTTTCTCCCCAAATAAACTCCCTTAAAAAGATATTTAACGAGCTAAACCCAGTTGCCCTGGGAGCTGGTAAACCATTACAAAAGGGCAAGCCCAGTGATCATATTTATTCTGCTACTGAAATCTATTTACTTGAATTAGAGGAATGAGAGTCAGCGAAGTGCTTTTCTCTCTATTACCAGTAAATTCCCACCCCCCTTTTTTTGTAGCAGAGTTGTATGAAACCCTGTAGTATGCTAAAACATTTTCAGGAAAGATTAATATTAGCCACCAAAATTCATCATTCTGAAGAAAACGCATTATTTGTTCTCTGACTTTTATTTAATGTCGTTGATTTTGGGTTACTCAATGGCTTCTGATCATCACCATCCCTATCACCATCTATAAAATGTTGTTAAGAGTATCCAAACAAGAGTGCATTCATCAAACATTCTGCATAAAATCCACAAAGTTCTGTCTGATAAATCAACCCTTTGCGAAAAGTGACAAATCTTGCTTTGGGGACAAGGTATTACAACAGCTTCATACACTTTGGGAACTAAACAGAGCTCTGCTGAATATTCTCCAGTTTTGATTTCCATGCAATTTCTTTAGATTATGCAAATGCCCAACTGCTTTAACAACCCCATCCAGCGCCAACATTTCTCATGATTGCTATAAAAGCTTCCTAGGCATTTTTCTTGGAGCGGCTCCTCTTCCTGGATCCGTCACATGGATGACCCCCACCCACATGTGGATCATGCAGTGAACAAAAGGATGCTACAATTTGGGATGCCTGGAGATTTTATTTGACCTGCGTTTTGATGCAGAAGTTATTGCATGGGGTTTCCACTGATATATCTGGTTATGTGAATCCTGCTCTATGATTCCTACATCCCTCCTAAGCATTATAGTAAGATTAGCTCTATGATGAAATAATTTAACATAACTCAGAATCATGGCAAGTGATAGCGATGCTAAACAAACAAGTGGATTTTTAGATGAAAATTTCTGAAAAATCACTGGACTGGCCCATCAAAAAAAGTTGTGTCAACTTTTTGTCTTCTACCTTTGGTATGGCATAAAATCGTTCAAGTTTGATGTTTGTTAACAATCGCCTTTCTCCGTAACCCCTTGATCGATTCCGTTCAAATTTGGACACAACGTTCCACGCCCATATGGGAGTGATCATATGTACTTACATTGCACAAATACCATACCTTTCCCAGGTAAAAATGTGATTTTGTGCAAAAAAATATAGGGCCCTCCAGTGGACGTTAAACAGCACAGCACAACACACGCTTTCTCTTTCATACTGTATCTTACTTTTGCATTTCACCAAATCAGTCACAGCAAGGCGTGGCCGGGTCAGCTAGTAGTAACATGGAAACTGCTTTGCACATAATCCGACCAGCAGTTCTATCTGTGCTAGAGATGAACAACTTTGTGTCCCTAGGTGTGTATATAGTCCCAGACGCCTTTCCTATTTCCCACAAGGCTCCTGACATTTGAATGCTTAAAAGAAGCACTATCTCGCGGTACCCAAAGCAGGTTTGCAAATGGGCCCCAATGGGATGCGCAACCCCTGACCTGCACTAACTGGCAGTGGTTTTAAGACAGAGGTCTCTTCCTCTCTGCCTTATCCGGGGATTGAACCTGATATTTTCTGCATGCAAAGCAGATGCGCTAAGCTACAGCCCTTCCCCCACTTGAACTAGTTTCATTCTAACCAGGGGGAAAGTAATATTGCTGTCTGCTCAGGTTTTCTTTACTTTTCATTATGATGACATTACAGGGGAGAGTGATATGTATGAGGTGATGTGACAGCTACAGGCTGTGTGTCTAAATGAGTGACGGGATTATAATGTCTGTTTATGAAGTTGGCAAGTGGTACAGAGCACAGACAACGAAAGCAAAGGCAAACTATGAGCCACATACGTCTGTACCTAGACTGAGCCATCAGAAGTAATAAAAATAATAAGGTATCTCCTTCATATAGTTACTCTTTTATTTTTAGTCACAGAGTAGGAGACATATTTTTATCCTGCTGCTTACCTTTTTTTTTTAGTGTCCTGATTTAGTTAATGTCTGGATACATTTTTAAAAAATCTTTTTATAGGTGTATTTATTTACAAGTGCTTAGGGTGGAAAAATAAACCTTCTTTCAAGCGACATTGGTTTCCTTCTTTTCTGCTAACGTACTTGATACTTTCATCACATTATATACCCACTTTTTTCCTCTTGCATAATTATAAATATTTGTTTAATTGCATTTTTGAATCCAACCAACATGACGGGTTCTTGGGTTCTCTGGCTCCATTTGCAAACTTGAAGCACTGTCAGGGACACCACACAGTCAGGCACACACTGCAACCTATTATATTGGCAAAAGTAGACTTATTTTTGCAGGGTTGGGAGGAAGGGGACCTGGTGGGCACCAGGGAAGGGCTATGTGAGCTCGTGTGCATTGGTGTGCAAGCAACCACTATGTCATAAGATCCATAATCTTGATATACATCATATGAAACATGTACCACTGACGAAGCCCAGGAGGGCGAAACAAGGCCTATTATTCTGGAAATCCTTGCCGTGGAACTGTAGCAGCTCCCATTTGGATTCCTTGGACCTTATGAATACACAGAGGCATATGTGGATTAGAAACTAGCTCATATTTGGGACTTTATGAACGAACTGGTTTATTGGGACTTCTATTTACTTTGTTGATCTTTACACTTTGTCGATCTTTACATGCTGATTATGTATGAGAGAAACTTTTGATATTGTGAGAAATATATTGAAGAGTATTTTTTATGTGCAGCCAGTTACATTGTATGTGTTTGTGAATGTATTTTACGTAACCTAGGTTTGATGTTGGTTTGCAAGACTCACAACCCAACAGGGGCCTCATAATTCAGATTCTCTTGAACCTCTTCCTCCTCCAAACCATTTCCACCTGCTTGCTCAGATGATCTCTCCCTTTGGCCCAGATGACCTGAGTATGTGAACAATTGTTGTGGCCACCAATGCTCACAGCAGAATCCCAACAGTATACCACGAGGAGTCCCACGGAACCCAGAGCTCTTTCAGCACCTTGGAGAGCTACCGGGCTCTTGCTGAGTTGGCTCCACAAGCAGTTGTCTCTGAGACCACCTAGTTCAGGCATGGCCAAACTTGGCCCTCCAGCTGTTTTGGGACTACAACTTCCATCATCCCTAGCTAACAGGACCAGTGGTCAGGGATGATGGGAGTTGTAGTCCCAAAACATCTGGAGGGCCGAGTTTGCCTATGCCTGTATTATAGTATGAAATGTGCCTTTTGCTTGTCGGAAAGCCAAGACCATCACACCCTCAAGCTTGCCGTCCTTCTTCATCAGCAAAACCTCTTTAGTAATTTGAAGCAATGCACTGCACTGCAGTTTCACTAAGACTGTGCCTTCAGAACATTTAATATAAGCAGACAGCACATGATATCACTTTTACAAGCCATCTTACTGTACTATAAAATCATTGTATGCTTTATATAATGACTTCATATTGCAGGTGTGCTCACACAAAGCCAATAAATAATGACAAAGGCAGAATCAGTAGAAGAGGGAGGAAGTATTTCAGCAATTCTCAGGCCTGCTGCTGTGGATAAAGTCCTACAATTGAAGATGATGATAGCTATGTATAATGGGAAAGTGCTCAGAAGCAGGATCCCAGAAGTGCCAGGGACTTGTCCCCTCCATGCATAATCTAAATGAGACCATTCCTGCATCCTGAAGGCACCATGCCTACTTGATATCCATGTTTTCAGTAGAACATCTATAAAAGGGTATTGATGTGTGTACAACAAGTTCTGCATTCATAGCGGAGGCCCTTCAGTTTTCAGATATTTTCTGATAGCTCAGATGGTGGTGAGCAGGGCAGTTGGGCACTGTCCCTCTCTTCCCCCACCCACCTGTTTAGTATAGGCATGCAGGAAATGTCTGATTGGGGCTAGAGAAGAAGAACTAAAGCAAAAGAGGTTGAGGCTTGGGGAGGGGGAGCTGATATAATAGCGTTTCATCAAAGTCAACAACAAAGGAGAGAGAAATGTTTTCTTTGCTTGTATAATTTGAGGGGAAAAAATTCAGATATGGTACTGTCAAAAAAAAAAAAAAAAGATATGGTACTGTCACGCTTCGTGGGGTCCCTTCCCCAGCTGGGCATTCAAAGAAAGACTCGAAGCCATTAAGCTGTTAAGCTTTAATCTAAGTTAATTACTTTACAACTCGGAGTACATCGTAAATACGTCAGGCTCAATCACTATCAGATCCCTGAACTACCGGTCTGCGATTCTCCCACCAGGAAGCCCATCTAGGGAGACGGAAGCACCTAGTCCGTCTTCTCTTGCCTTCCCCTGGCATGTTGCGAGGGCTCTGTGTGGCTGTCGGGAGCCCTCCCACTGCCTTCCTTTCCTCGGAGCTTTCTCCAGACGTGGAGCTGGAATCTGTCTCCAAGACAGGGGGAGGTTCATGGTACTCGCTCAGAGCCGGGCTGGCGGGGGGGGGGGGAGGCAGCCCCCTGACAAGTACATAGAAGTATTTGTTAAAACTCAACAATATTCTGCTGTACTCGAGTTCCATGTCTGCATTTATGTTGCATGATGCTATTTTTGTTTTATTTTCTGGTATCTTCTCTCTTTTCTTTCTTATTTTGTCTTCCGTAATTTTTTCCTTTTCTTATAATTTAAAAACTTCTTCAGTAAAAATTATATGGAAAAAGAAAACATGATAATTCCTCGGCAATGGGGCTCAATGCGGAAGTTCCGGCTAACCAATTAACTACACACACACACACACACACACACACACACACACACACACATTCTACACTCAGGGAACACCACTTCCTTCAAAGAGAAGATGAATGTTGCAACATTTTGCGACAAAGAACTAGTGCAGTTCTCTTGTGCTGTATCAGAGGGCTCTCGAAAAGACTTAACAAGTCAATTAAATCACCAAGGGCCAAATTATGCAGAAAGAATAAATGGAGTGAAACTTCTCTTTATGTCAGCAAGAGTTTTGCTTGAACAAGAACTGCATACATTGCCTCATGCTCAGCCCATGAGGTATGCAGCACCCAAACATTATTGTGGTTTTATGGATTTGGGACATTGGCAACACAAGAGAGAAGAAGAACCCAGCCCGTAAAATTTAGTGAATTTGAATGTGACTGCTTGGCTACATCTGATACACTTGATAGGATTCTTCATAGAAATATAGCCTCCTAGGATTCTGGGCCTTCAAGGCCTCACTGAAGATTAGTGCTTGAGATATGATTGACTTCTGTTGTGGACACTGTTCTGAGCTTATCTTGCTTCAGGTTCAGAAGCTTAGCTAAAGTAGATGTCCCCCACGAAAGGTGGTGCCATATTACTTAAGAAATCGTATATCTACTAAAAAATAAGTCCCGTTGAGTCCTATGGTAGCCATTCCCAGTCAAGTGAGTATATGATTAGACCCTTTTAGTGCAATCCACTTAATTCAATGGGCCTCCTTTCCAGGTAAATGTGTATGGGAATGCAGCCTTAGTCATATCTACCTTTGGATATGACGGAATGTTTATTTAGATACACACAGAGTGCATAACCTACACTAGTAAACACTCCTGTAGCACCTATTTACCAGGGTATGCCCCCATTTTCTGATACCAGTCCATGAAAACCATGGTCATTTTGGACTCACAGCTGTCCATGGAGGCGGATGTTAATTCTGTGTCCAGGGCGGCTGTCTACCAGCTCCATCTGGTACGCAGGCTGAGACCCTACCTGCCCGCAGACTGTCTTGCCAGAGTGGTGCATGCTCTAGTTATCTCCCACTTGGACTACTGCAATGCGCTCTACGTGGGGCTACCTTTGAAGGTGACCCGGAAACTGCAATTAATCCAGAACGCGGCAGCTAGACTGGTGACTGGGAGTGGCCGCTGGGACCACATAACACAGGTCCTGAGAGATCTACACTGGCTCCCAGTACGTTTCCGAGCACAATTCAAAGTGTTGGTGCTGACCTTTAAAGCCCTAAACGGCCTCGTTCCTGTATACCTGAAGGAGCGTCTCCACCCCCACCGTTCAGCCCGGACACTGAGATCCAGCGCTGAGGGCCTTCTGGCGGTTCCCTCACTCTGAGAAGCGAAGCTACAGGGAACCAGGCAGAGGGCCTTCTCGGTGGTGGCGCCTGCCCTGTGGAACGCCCTCCCATCAGAGGTCAAAGCAATAAACAACCACATGACCTTTAGAAAACACCTGAAGGCAGCCCTGTTCAGGGAAGCTTTTAATCTGTGATATTTTAATGTTTTGTTTTTTAATATTTGCTGGAAGCCGCCCAGGGTGGCTGGGGAGACCCAGCCAGATGGGCGGGGTACAAATAATAAATTATTATTATTATTATTATTATTATTATTATTATTATTATTATTATTATATGGTTTCTATTTTGTTGCAATTATGCCCTTTGATTCACCTTGTGCTGAACCCAGAGCAGCATGAGGCTTCCTTGGAAACCGAATAAGATCTGTTGGAATGCTAATGCTGTGAGCTTCTCCATCATATGTTCAGGTTTTATATCTGTGTAAATAAAACTGTATGTCCTAAAGGCATCATAGTCTCCATTGACCTTCATACTTATTGGGTAAGTACTGGAACTTGCTGCTCTGAGTTTGGTGTGCATGCAACCCTCTTATTCTTAATGAACCCTCATGGTTTTCCATTTCTTCTCTGACTACATCCCATGTCCTTTGATTGCCTGCGAAAATCAGTTGCTGTTTTTAAATGACTCACTGGCACGTCCTCTTCTTTCTAAAAAAAACAACAACCCAATAAAGCTGTGTTCTAGTCAACTAAAATACCTGTATTGCATTGGGCTGAAAGAGTCCATAAAAGCATTGAAGAGATTACACTCTACTGCTCTTTGAACTACCTGCAGGCCATTCCTTCCAGAAAAAAAAAAAAAAAAACAGAGTGCCAGATTTTGACATCAATATTTCCTTGAACTATGGTGAAATCTCTACTGACAAAGAATCGCAAGGGGTGAATGGAAGTAGAAGACTTTATTTTGGATGCATAGGCTTGTTGTGATTCGAGGGGGATATTCATATGTCAAGATGTCAGCATTGCCAGAAGAATGTTAGAAAAGAAGCAGATGTGTCTTCCACACTGGATTTTGCACCTTTCTAGAAATTTGGGTTCTCTGCCTCTGTCATTTGTACCAATGCTTGCATACATCGCAGAACAAGCATATTACTAACAGCTTGAGTTGCAGGAGGAGGAAAGAGGAACAGGGGAAACCTTGTGTTTTCTTACAGTGTAGATGCACCTTTTTCAACCCAAGGACCACATTCACTTTCAGAGACCTTTCAGAGACCTCATGCTAGTGGTGGATGGGGAAACACTTTAAAATGTGAACTAAATCAATTTGTTTCCCCTCCCTATGCCATCCCCCATACTGACGTGAGTCATGAACCTCCCATTTTAACGCACACTCTCCAACATTTATTTGATGAAAATAAGGACATCCTATTCCATTATTATTATTATTATTATTACCCCATCCATCAGACTGGGTTGGCCCAACCACTCTGGGTGGCTTTCAACATATATAAAAGCATAATAAAACATTCAACGTTAAAAAAAACCCAACTTCCCTACACAGGGCTGCCTTCAGTTGTCTTCTAAAGGCAATGTATAGTTACTTATCTCCTTGGCTCAGGGGTCAGGTAACTCCATACCCTCCAACATTTCTCCAATGAAAATAGGAACATCCTAAGGAAAAGTGGGACATTCCGGGATGAGATCAGGACGGCTTCTATAAATCCAGGATTGTCCCTGGAAAACAGGGGTGTAGGAAGTGGAGGGGGCGGGTCGCCCCAGGTTCCATCATGGAGGGGGTGACAAATTATCAAGGAACAATTACTGTCCTACTAGGGCGGTTCATAAAAAACGGGTTGTTGTTTTTTTTTTTTTTTAAATGCCTGCTCCAAAGGTCTTATCTTACTACACTAGGGATTATATAGCTATATGGGAAATTTCATGCATATCAGTTAATATCTTGACCCTCCTCCACGAAAATAGCTGTTTACTTGGCCGTTTTCCTATGTCATGAAGGCTGAAATTTCAATTCAGTGGAGCACTTACTGTTCCCAACCCTAACCCTGCGGAAGCCATCTAATTAGACTTTAATTTGATTTTGACATGTTTTTAGGAGGTAATTTAATTATTGTTTGATTTTATACCAATGTTATGTATCTGATGACAGCCGCCCTAAGCGCGACTTTGGCCAGGGAGGGCAGGATATAAATAAAAGTTTATTATTATTATTATTATTATTATTATTATTATTATTATTAATTCCTTTGTAAGAAAATATGAAATAATGTAAAACCATTTTTGCAGGCAAAAAATAAAATAAAATAATAATCAATGTGTGGGGGGGATGACAATAAATTTTCCGCACTGGGTACCACCTGACCTTCCTATGCCTCTGCTGGAAAATAGGGACATTTGGAGGGTCTGTTAACATTTCTGTAATGCTACTGATACAGCGCCACTCAGATTCATTGCAGTGGTGGTGGTCGTGAATTGAATGGTGGCTTATAGTCTGCAGCCAGTGTTGGAGGGCACCTACCCAGGGCCACTTTGCCAAATCTGGAGGTAGTTATTAGTCCCACTGTGTTCAATAGGCCTTACTCCTAAATAAATGCGTGTAGGATTACAGCCTTATTTATGACTCAGTGTAGCAATGGAGCATCTATGTATCATGATAGCAAAACTACCACAGAAGCCAGATCCCTTTACTTTGCTGGGAGTCAATTGTGAAGTGCTAACGGTGTCAGCTCTTCTGCCTTTGTATCAATGTCAGGTGATTTTTCACTGATGAGTTGTAGTGATTTTCTGACCTACTAACAGGCTCAAACTGCAGAGCAGCTATCAGTCAATGTGTTTAAGTGCACAGCTACCATTAACTTTAAATGGGATATTACTCTTGGAATTACTTCCACAAATTAAATAACTCAAAGGCTTAGAGGAATAGTCTACCCAGATCACTTAGAATCCTTAGAATGGCCATCATAGCTTGGTACCTTTTCATCTCCCTTAAAGTTACACATTACGAACCTGGCAAGTTCTGCTTAATGGAAATTGGTTCACACACACAAATACACACAAAGAGAATGTTAACTTTTGAGTGTTTTAGGCCATAAATCCCTTTATATGCTTAACGGATTCCTTGAAGATTTATATCCTGTGCTTGCTCCCAAAGGAGCCTAGTAATTTGAAAAGAATATAAACACAACAGGTTGCATGCACTCAGAGCAGACATGTTTAAATTAATGGGCATAAGTGAGCCATGTCCATTAATTCCAATAGGTCTACTCTGAATACAAACATTGAACACAAGTCAATAATCTGGTTCAATGTGCATGGGGTATGTTTATTTTGTTTTTGAAGTGGGATGCATTCAGGGCCGGATTTAGGTTTGATGAGGCCCTAAGCTACTGAAAGTAATGGGGCCATTTACTGTATATGTCCAGCTGTCCTTTGTCAACAACAAATTGTCGCTTTTTGTGTGTGTTGAATATATGCTATATGGTAGTTTATGGACCTCATAGGTATCTAAAGCCATTTGCACATGTTGCCATGCCACCAATCTATGCAGAATGTAGGCACCCTATATATAGAAATGAACAAACCAGTGATATTTTAGGGAGCAGGCTAGCAGGTGGGGCCCATTACTTACATCATAACAAAACACTGTCGCTGTGTGTAGGTTTTATTTTATTTGTTTTTTAACTTACATTTTGGACATGTACATCCAGTTGTTGTTTTTCCTTGAATTTTATTGGGGGCACCTAAGAGAGTGGGGCCCTAAGCTATAGCTTGTTTAGCTTATACGTAATTCCAGCACTGGGTGTGGGGACAGCCAACTCCCACTCACTGGCTGCAGTGGTCCATATGATTTCGGCATCATGCTATTTCTGATGTGATCATGTCACAGTAAAAGGACACTGAGAGCAAAAGAAGGATTCAGGATGCTGTGGATACAGAAGAAGAAGAATGATGCCTAAAAGCAGTAGCAACTAGGTGCCAAGGAGCATCAAGACAATACAAACATTGAGCAAGGTGAGCATTGCTCAGAGAGCTTTGGTGGCTATGTTGAATACACTAATTATGGAGCAAATGTCAAAATTAAATAATGCTCAACACAGGTCTACTCCCAAACCGGATGCATGCATGAAAAAGATAATGTCACCTGGAAACAGATAGTGGTAATGACCTGAAATAAATGAGCCATCTACTTAGCTGCAGCGGTGCAATGAATGGAAAGGTGAGATGGCTTTTTTTCTATAATACACAAAAATGCTGTTTGTGGCATTAAACAACAATAATGTTTCCCCTTTGAATGTATATTTGAACTGCTGTGTGATTGTGCCTAACAGACTGAGCTACAAATAAGGAAGTCCCAGATTCAAATTGCGCATTTGCCACCAAACAATCTTTGGCATTTTTTTTCTCAATCTCAGGCCTCCTCCCCCATCTTCAGTATGGGATTAATTTTGCCTTGTAGACTTTTTTTTGTGAGGAACAGGAGGATACCTTTGTATGTGCAGAAGTTTCAACACTCCTAAGTGCTAAATAAATACTAAGTATTATTATTATCAAGAAGACAAAATAGAATGTCTTTTTAAAGAACAGCAGCCCAAATTAATGCCATCTGTAATTGAAATGATTATAAAAATAGATTAATTTGCCTATTATTTTTGCTGTGTTTTTTTATTTAAAAAGTCGTGATAGATTGATTAGATTGTAGCCATTGTTTTATTGGACAGTAAGGAAATTTATTTTTCTCTGAAAATTCAGGTATTGGCAGGTGACCAGACTCAATGGGCTAATACTGCTACCGGTACTTGTACTTCCATTTCAATATTGTTTTGTGAAACTCCTTTTTGCTGGATGGGCTTAAATTTGGCCCCGAATCATATTGGAACCAATGCTGTGCCAGACTGCTGGTCCATCAAGTTCAGTAGCATCTACATTGTCAGGGAATGGTCTGGATCTGAAGATTGGGGAATGCAGTCGCAGACAGATCAGCTTCTCTCAGAAGAGGAGGGGGAGTATTTGCCCCCCCCCCGCCTCCAGTATTTTCAGAAGCAGAGAGACAGGCAAACACAGACATAGAAGCTGAACAGATTAGGGAGGAGCTACCCAGCTACGAGATAATGACAAGAGATCCAGAAGGGAGGAGACACATCAATTGAGATGTGGAGGAACTCCAGTCCCCACAGACTTGGAGGTCCGAATGTATCAGAGAACAAAGGAGGCAGAGAGGGGGGGGAGCTTCCTGTTGGTGTGCTCCTTGCTGCGGAAATAGGAAGAAGGATTCTGAGTAGACAACTGCCCTCCTTGCGGAGAGCTATGTATTTTGTGACCGCAACGTGAAGCTGTAATAAAAGGACTATAAATCTATCAACTGCTCATTAATTCTTATCTGTGAGGTTACCGAAGGGAGGGGAGGACTCTCCGAACTCGACATACACTGAACATGTGGAAAACCTGTGCCCCCCCCCGATCATCATCCCATCATCATAAACTCCCATCATCCCTGATCATTGATGATGCTGTCTGGGGATGGTGGGAGTTAAGAGTCCAACAATACCCGGAGGTCCAAAGGTTCCCCATCACTGGACTATTCTGACAGGGAGCAGCTGTCTAGAATTTCATATAGGGGTCTTTTCCAACCCTATCTGGAGATGTCAAAGATTGAACCTGGGACGTTTCTGCACATGCATTTAACTAGTGAGGTATGCCCCCAGTGATTACCAGCATTGCATTACTCAGCTTTATCTTCTGGATTCAAAGCAGTTGGGTGTCAGGGACTGGCTAGATGAGGAAGAATGATGGGAGGCTATAGCCGGGGGAAACCCCACCCCCCAGGAAAGCATCAGAGTGGGAAGGCTGTGAGCCAGGAGCAGGGCCAGATTTAGGTTTGATGAGGCCCTAAGCTCCTGAAGGTAATGGGGCCCTTCCTATGTCCAGCTGTCCTTTGTTAACAACAAATTGCCGCTGTTTTTTTGTGTTGAATATATGCTGTATGGTAATTTAGGGACCTAATAGATATCTAAAGCCATTTGCCACTGTTGCTGTAAGTAAAGTAAAGGTAAAGGGACCCCTGACCATTAGGTCCAGTTGTGACCGGCTCTGGGTTGCGGTGCTCATCTTGCATTATAGGCTGAGGGAGCCAGCGTACAGCTTCCAGGTCATGTGGCCAGCATGACAAAGCCACTTATGGAGAACCAGAGCAGCACACGGAAACGTCGTTTACCTTCCCGCTGCAGCGGTACCTATTTATCTACTTGCACTTTGATGTGCTTTCGAACTGCTAGGCTGGGAGGAGCAGGGACTGAGCAACGGGAGCTCACCCCTTCGCGGGGATTCGAACCGCCGACCTTCTGATCAGCAAGCCCTAGGCTCTGTGGTTTAACCCACAGCGCATTTTATTTGTTTTTTATCTTATATTTTGGAAATGTACATCCAGGGTTTTTTTTTTCTTTAATTTTTTTGGGGCCCCCAAGAGAGTGGGGCCCTAAGCTGTAGCTTGTTTAGCTTATACGTAAATCCAGCACTGGCCAGAAGAATGAGGACCCACAAGGAGACCAGTTAGGGTAATAAGGGGGGAGAGAGAGGTTGGAGGCTGAGCAAGCAATGGGTTTAAGTGAGAGTGAAGTAGCTGAGATAGATCCCCAGCAACCAGCCAGTTCCAATGTTTCTCTCTCCCCTCCTACTCTGTCTCCAAGATTGAGGAGAGTGTTATGTTTAGCAGAGCAAAAAGCACAGAGAACCCCTCCATGAAGGACTCTGCGACTGTTGGGAGGACAGCTAGGTGGGGAGGAGCATTAGGGAGAAGTAGGAGGTTCAGATCCTCAGTCCTGGCGACCGCTTTATCAGGCCAGTCCTGCCCGTGGAGTTCTGTGTTGTGTTTGTCTCTCTGAATAAAGAATCAGCCTTACTGCTCTTCTCTGAGTTTTTGTGCTGAACCAGTCTTGGCACCGGGCATAGCTGTCAACCCTCCTTTTTTTTGCGGGAAACTCCCTTATTCCAATGCCATTTCCCGCTGCTATCCTGGATTGTTGATATCCCTTAAATTCCCCAGATTTCAAAGGAAGCAGCTCCTCTCCTTCCCTGCCGGCCAGGGAGGCTCCTCAGCTGCGTCGCTCGGCTGCCAATAAGGAGTCTGAGACTGACTGGGGGTGGAGCTTGCATGCCTTGTGCATCCAGACCCTCATGCCCAACCAGACAGCCAGCCTGCCTGCCGTCTATGTGCTCGCTCTTTCACTCTCCCGTTCGCATGCAGCCTCTGGAGCGCAGGGTGGCGAGGCTACTTGGTGCCATTGCACCGCCCTCGCGGCATCCCTTATTTTCAAATCCGAAAGTTTGGGAAAATCCCTTATTTTCAAATCTGAAAGTTGACAGCTATGGCACTGGGTGATGGTTACTACTACATGGATTTTGCATTCTACTTGACCTACAGCCATTGCTGTGTCTGCTAGCAAGGAGTTTGTTGGCATAGCAGAAGGGCAGTTCTTACAAACAGAAGCCTTGCATCTTTCAACGGTAATCGCATTTGCACTTTCAAATAAGTCTCGGTGTCTCTATCCATGCTCTCCCTTTTGCTGAAAAGGTGACGCGTCCTTTTGAAGACCAACTTTCTCTAGTGGGTGTCGAGTAATTGGTTTCTTTTCATGTCAACCTTTTAACCAGAGGCCGCAAAAGGTTTTGTGCGCTGTGAAATCCTCAAGGCAATTGAACCTGTGTGTTTCACACTGAGAATTAGCATTGTTAGGTGAAGCTATGGCGATAACATCACCAGCCTTGAGAATTTTTTTTTATTGTGAAATGGTTTCCTTATCAGTGAGGTTAATGAAGATGTCAGCAAATGGGACGGTTCCCCTGCCCCCGCCCCAATTGGAATTGCTTTCACCTCCAATCCAACTTGGAAAAGGTGTTAATCAGTACATTAATCTTATCAGCAGCTGAAGAGCTGGCTTTGGAAATGTCCGTTTCTGTTTTTCATTAGGGGGAAAAACCTCCAGAAGATAATTATTCTTAAAATCTATATGACCAATATTACCATGTCTCTTCCCTTTGCTTCTAGTGAAAACTTTTTTTTTTTTGCAAAATGGAGACATGGATGGATGGACTCTGGAGGGCAGATAGAAGACAGTAGCATGAGCAGCAGTACAATCTTCAGCTTATTTTATTGCACACATCAGCATGTGATGGGTTATCCACATGTTGGCAAGGGATGGCTCTCAGTATGAACATCGATCCATGCCCAAAGATGCCCACTTCTTATTAGGAAGCAATGATGGCCACCAACTTGGAATGCCTTTTAAGGAGGATTCATGGTTACTAGCCACAATGGCTACTAGCCACACACAAAGGCAGTGTGCCTCTGGATGCTGGTTCCTAGGAATCAAAAGCAGGGAGAGGGCCGTTGCACTGAAGACCTGCTTGTGGGCTTCCCATAGGTATCTGGTTAGCCACTGTGAGAACAGAATGCTGGACTAGATGAGCCATTGGCCTAATCCAGCAGGACTCTTCTTATGTTTTTTATTTTTGAAAAGGCTTGTAAAGGGAGTGACTTTCCATTTTCCCAGATCATTACCATCTGTATTGCACAGCACATTTCCGAGCACAATTCACATTGTTGGTGCTGACAGCCTGGGAGTCATTTTGGACTCACAGCTGTCCATGGAGTCACAGGTCAATTCTGAGTCCAGGGCAGCTGTCTACCAGCTCCACCTGGTACACAGGCTGAGACCTGCCTGCCTGCAGACTGTCTTGCCAGAGTGGTGCATGCTCTGGTTATCTTCCACTTCGACTACTGCAATGCGCTCTACATGGGGCTACCTTTGAAGGTGACTCGGAAACTACAACTAATCCAGAATGCGGCAGCTAGACTGGTGACTGGGAGTGGCCGCCGAGACCATATAACACTGGTCCTGAAAGACTTACATTGGCTCCCAGTATGTTTCAAAGTGTTGGTGCTGACCTTTAGATTCCTAAACTGCTTTGGTCCTGTATACCTGAAGAAGCGTCTCCACCCCTATCGTTCAGTCTAGATATGAGATCCAGTTCCAATGGCCTTCTGGTGGTTTCCTCATTGCAAGAGGTGAGGTTACAGGGAACCAGGTGGATGGTAGTCACACTAGCCCTGTGGAAGACCCTCCCATCCGATGTCAAGGAGATAAATGACTACATGACTATAGGGAAGTTTTTAGTGTTTGATGTTTCACTGTGCTTAATGCTTTTAATTTGTTAGAAGTCACCCAGAGTGGCTGGGGCAACCCAGTCAGATGGGTGGCATATTAATTATCACCACCACCATCATCTGGGACTGCAAATAGTGGTGGAGAGAGTGAGAGAGAAGTGTGCCTTTCTTCTGGGATGCTCCATTGACTATTAAAGAAAGAAAGCCAAGTTGATTTAATAGACCACATATGATGCAGTCAATCCCAGTCAACTATTTTTTTACCATCCAATACAAGCATGAATTGAATGCTCTATAGAACTGGACCTAAATTTTAATCATGTACCAATGTTTTTTTCCTAACATGTGATGTATATATATCCATGATGTCATCCAACCATGATATTATATACGTTATATGGGAAATAAGTTTCACTTTAGGCTGTTTTCCACATGCATGGTATACATAGGATCCTGCTTACCAAGCGTTCTGCATTCATTTTGTGATCTTGTTGCACAGTTAATTTCCTATACACACTGAAATAAAAACAACTAGAACCATAGCTTTACGGTGCAGAAATGAAATGTAAGAGTCATTATTAAAACATACAACCTTTTATATCACATTTTATCTATCCCGGCTGATGATCTGAGTAGAAATGCCCATACTTGACCTTGATGACTTCATGCTTTAGAAGGTATTGTGAGCCAGGCAGATGGTATTTCAAATGCAGTTTCCCCAAAGGGAAAGGCTCACCATCTGACATTATATATTTCATAAGTCCGTAAGTTTGTCAGAATAAATGAACTTTCCGATTTCCACCCAGAGTTTCAGCCATTTCGCTTCTGGAATTTCATACTTCTCATTTTAGATAGCCCCATCCAATTGATACATGGTTAGTATGGTACTGCTGAAGCACACAGGGAGGCCTATGTAATCAAAAGCACATTTCACAGCTCTACCATCCAACACTACAGCGCAGCTTCCAGAGCATGGCCCTCTGGGCTTCTAGACAAACTCAGTGTGGCTGCATTTGGTAGGATCTGCATATGTTTCAGGTAGGGCTGTTGTTTTGTAGAGCTTGTAGCATCATTCTCTTCAGTCAGTAGAAGAACAGACTAAGGGTTGTATCCAATGCATTCTGTGCACACACAGAACAGGTTACTGATTACACAACAGAACTTCAACTTCCACCCCTTCCTTGAAGCCCTCTGTGCACCTTGAAAGTGTGCACTGCAGGGTTCGAAAACCCTCCAGAGTGGTTTTGGTGGGATTCACAGAAGGAGGATGAGATGTGAAGAGGACCCCCACTTGCACAACACTCAATTCCACACTAGTGCTTTAGTGCAGGCATAGGCAAACTCGGCCCTCCAGATGTTTTGGGACTACAACTCCCATCATCCCTGACCACTGGTCCTGTTAGCTAGGGATGATGGGAGTTGTAGTCCCAAAACATCTGGAGGACCGAGTTTGCCTATACCTGCTTTAATGGATTGATCAGTAGGGTCTAGTTTTCACTGACAGGGCTGCAAATTAAGAACACACTTATTTGGGTGCTTGTTATGTTTCTGCTTTGTTATTAGAGGTAAGAATGCAAAAGCAAGCATTAAAGATGGACTTCCCTTCTAACAGCAGTAGCTCCTTCAATATGTTAATATATTGATGTGTCAGAAGCACTAGTATTAACATTTGGGTAACATACAAGTATATTTACGTGTACTCAATTATTTGCAATCAATTCATTGGCTATATTGATTCATCAGTTGGTCTAGTGTTTTGTTTCTGCCTGCAATAACAATAGCCAGGGATAGATTGGGTCGACTGCTCTGCACATATCTACCTGGCAACGTGATAAAGTGAGGCAAGTCTAAGATGATGTTTTAAAAAGGAAGAGTGGAAGTGAGAAATGCAGGAACTGAGTTAAGTTAAAAACCACCAAGGGGGACACAAACCAATCAACTGGACTAAGGCTTTTTTTTCAGCTGGAACTCTCCAGATGTCAGTTCCAGCACCTCTTAGGTTGGCACCCTTGTCATTCGAAGAGAATGAGGGAGGTATTCATTGTGAGTTCTCGCACCTCTTTTTCTAGGAAAATAGCACTGACTGGGACCTATCAAGCCAACACAATTCTTCATTCTTTGTTTTCTTTTTTTATTTTCTAGATCACAAATCTAAGCCTATATCACATTGAAAGATTAAAGGGGGCAGGGAGGAAAAAAAAGAATTAAATTGAGTCCAATATCTTCAACGAGTAAGCGGTAATGAAAGATCCCCACCACCACCTTCCTGGGGAACAGAAGCCAAATAATTAAGGAGAAATACAACTCACTACTAATCCCAGGTGGTGCTGTGGGTTAAACCACAGAGCCTAGGGCTTGCTGATCAGAAGGTCGGCAGTTTGAATCCCTGCGATGGGATGAGCTCCCATTGCTTGGTCCCTGCTCCTGCCAACCTAGCAGTTCGAAAGCACGTCAAAGTGCAAGTAGATAAATAGGAACTGCTCTAGCGGGAAGGTAAACGGTGTTTCCGTGCGCTGCTCTTGTTCGCCAGAAGCGGCTTTGTCATGCTGGCCACATGACCCGGAAGCTGTACGCCGGCTCTTGGCCAATAAAGCGAGATGAGCACCGCAACCCCAGAGTTGGACATGACTGGACCTAATGGTCAGAGGTCCATTTACCTTTACCTTTACCTTTACTAATCTCTCACCTGCAATGAACAGGGCACAATATCTTGACATAACCTTCAAGGATGAAGCTTTTAGGATGCGATCCTGTGGTCATTTTACTTGGGTGTAATCCCCATTTAACACGTTTGGACTCACATGTGAGTAAGCAAGCACTGGGTAGCACTGTTAATTAACATGGTTGGAGATCAAAGCTGAATAGGTCTTCCTTGTGAGTTAGCAGAAAGATCTCAGCCATAGGGAAGAAGGGCATTGCTGGTTAATATAGTGCTATATTAAATGTTCCGTGAAACCTCCTTTTTAATTCCACTTCCAGCTAATAATGGAAAAGCAATGCCTCAGCATCACTAAAGGGCAATGCATCCACTGCCAAGAGCCGTTCAGTCAAAGGAGACTGTGAAGAAGGACACTGAGAGCATCCTATGAAATCCTAGAAATGAAAGTGCATTATAAGATCACATTGACATCTAAATGAACTAAAGGCCATGATATAGAACTACCAATGCTTTAAAGTGTTTTTTTTTTCTGCTGAGTGAGGCACAGCTGAAGACTAAAAATGGAACATGTAGCCAGTAAGATAATGGACTCTCTATGTGAGTTTCATAAGGCTTCAGTCTTGATTCTTCTTTAAGTGGTTTCTAATCAGGTTTCATAAACTCTGGTCCATTTCTTGCTCTCAGCTACATCATGACTGATGACAAAAGGAGTTATTAAGCAGTAATTAAGAGTGCAGTCTGGTCATGCCTTTTTCTGTATGGTTAAGGGAACAGAGTTTTAGGATAGCTTGACCACTTGGGCTGCACTGGGCACTGGCACCACAATGAGTGCAAGAGAAGAAGAAGAAGAGTTTGGATTTGATATCCCGCTTTATCACTACCCGAAGGAGTCTCCAAGCGGCTCACATTCTCCTTTCCCTTCCTCCCCCACAACAAACACTCTGTGAGGTGAGTGGGGCTGAGAGACTTCAGAGAAGTGTGACTAGCCCAAGGTCACCCAGCAGCTGCATGTGGAGGAGCGGAGACGCGAACCCGGTTCCCCAGATTACGAGTCTACTGCTCTTAACCACTACACCACACATGCTCTCAGAGACAGTGGGGGCACAGAATTTTAGCATCACATAGAGCACTGCTGAAATTTGAGAGCCCAAAGTCCACCACTGGATGGAGTGGTGTGTTTGGAGGTTTCCAAGGTTGTTGGCTTGTTTTCCCAGTTTCTGGAACATTTGTAGTCTGAACAAAATAATAAAAAAAATTCCTTCCAGTAGCACCTTAGAGACCAACTAAGTTTGTTCTTGGTATGAGCTTTCGTGTGCATGCACACTTCTTCAGATACACTGAAACAGAAGTCACCAGACCCTTATATATAGTGAGAGGGTGGGGAGGGGTATTACTCAGAGGGGTGGTGGAAATGGGTGAAAGGTTGATAGCTGTGGTAAACCTGTTGACGACTGTTAACGGCTGCAATTAGTCTTACAGGAAAAAGCAAGGGGTGAGAAGGTTAAAGAGCACTCAGGGGTGGCATGCTTTTGGTTATCTTATTCTTTTGGCAATCCTGTCGCTAACCCAGTTTATCCTTAAAAGAATCCTGTTTGGCTGAGAGATAAGAGTGCTCTGTTTAATCTACTGGGGAAGCATTGGCAGGCCAGATGGAGAAGGGGAACTGAATTGTGGGAACATGGACTCTGACTCCGGCTCTTATGGAAAGGGGAACAGGAACCCTGATTCTGACCTCTGGCCCTGTGGTGCACGTCACACCCTTCACCCAGGATACAAATACTAACATATCCTTTTTGTTACTATTGCTGAGGCTTGCCCAACCCTGGATTAGCCACATGGGTGATCTCACCCAATTGGAGATGGGAGAACAGTATGAAATACCACATAGATGACTTGATTTGGTCTAGATTTGATTTGGTCTAGAAATATCACGGAGGGTAATGTAATGAACAGGTAACATATGTGGTGATGTGGAAATAGCCAAAAGCGAGAGGTGTTTTTTGCGCTCCTGGAAATATTAAGGAAAAAACAAATTCCTGCCAATACAGGGATCACCTCTCTCATTGCATAGAGGAACAAAAAGGCTGGGCATTTATATACTCTTAACCCAGCAATGTCCAACCGGTTGACGGTCATTGACAGATAGATTGCCTGTGTGATCCTGGTAGATAGTGTGGGATCCTGGTCGATCGCAAGTAATGTCGTTGCATCCTGCCCCCGGCAGTCAGTCCCTCCATCAGCGCGTCATCATCAGTGAATGTTTTGGAACGCTTAAAGTGGAACTAATGTTTTCTGTAGCGCTGTGTGCGATAGTCAGGGCTGAAGTTATTTGTGAGAGTTTTTTTGGCATCCCCCCCCAAAGAAAGCTCAATAATTCTGACCAACATTTTATTTATTTATTTATTTATTTATTTATTTATTTATTTATTTATTCATTCATTCATTCATTCATTCATTCATTCCCGCCTATCTGGCTGGGTTTCCCCAGCCACTCTGGGCAGCTTCCAACAGAATATTAAAATACAATAGTCTATTAAACATTAAAAGCTTCCCAAAACAGGGCTGCCTTCAAATGTCTCAGCTCTGGGCAATCCCCCCTAAAAAACGCACGCTCCTCCTCCCTCCAATGACAATGGGTAGATCACTGCCAGTTATTTTATACTGGGAGCAGATCACAGTCTCTTGGGAGTTGGACGTGCCTGCTCTTTACCCATCATGAATATCACAAAAATTCTTCCAACAATCTGTTGTCGTCGTTGATTTGAGAAGATGGGGAAATGTTCTTACTGGAGAGCAGGGGAATAGCCAGGGTGGAAGTTCATCGCTAAAAACTTCACAGCTCAGCTTTTGTTCTTTGTGTCTACCACTACATTCCTCTAACAGAAGGAGCAGGCAAGTGCTCTTCCCCTGTGAAATGAACGCGTATGAGTGCCTGATCTTCCCCTATTGCTGCGGCGGATGAGCAGACGTTGGGCAATCTGTTTGAAATGAGCAACTGTGTCTGTTTCCATGGTTCCTAGGCTCTTAATGCAGAATGCTACAAAGCCACAATAAAAGGGAGAGCTACACTGTTCAGCCCGACGGCCATTTGTTTGTTTCTGTATTTTTTTTTAAAAGTGTCTGTTCCGGCCTTGCAATGCCAAGGCGGTTCACAATAATAAGCAATAATAGCAATAATTAGTAACTTAAATATACTGACGGCATTTAAATAAACAGAGCAACATCTAAAACACCATGGGTGGGATTGACCTAAGGATGCCCTGCATGCTCTTGCCGCCATATTGGCTTGGCGGGTGGGGATCGCGAGATCTGGCCTTTAGGAGTTTTCCCAAACCACACTCCCTTCCCAGGCCACACCCCTTTTAAAAGGATTTCCCCTTTAAAATCTGCACGGAAATAGGATGGACAGGATTTTAATGGGACCATCTCTGTGCGTGACTGGGATTATTGTATAATTACAGCCACTGTTTTCTTTAGGACTAAGGCAGTAATGCCAGACTTAGTACTTCTCCAATCTCGGTTTGCTCCCTGATGATGATGAAGAAGAAGAAGAAGAAGAAGTGTTAGGGTGGGATTGCTGTTATAATCAAGGCTTCAAGGAACCATTCTTTAGGAAAAGTACCCTATAGATCAGGGGTGGTCAACTCCCAAGAGACTGCGATCTACTTACAGAGTTAAAAACTGGCAGTGATCTACCCCCTTTTTGGGGGTTCAGGTCAAAGTTGTTGAGCTTTTTGGGGAGGAGGAAGGCCCATTTTTTAGGCATTTAGATCAAAGTTGTTGTTGAGCTTTTTTAGGGAGAAGGAAAGCCCCATTTTTGGGGGGTGCAGGGCAAATAAAATGAGCTATTTTTAGGGGAGCCAAAGTTGTTGAGCTTCTTTGGAGCAAGCCAGTGATCTACCGGTAGATCACGATCTACCTGTTGGACGTGCCAGCTATAGATCATTACATGGGTTTTCCTAGGTCATGCTGTCCCCAGATGAACAGACAGGAGAGTCTGGAGTCAGGCCTGCTGTGACCTGCCACCCACCCCAGATAATTTCATTGACTTCTGCAAGGGTAGAAGTCGGTGTAAAAAAAAAACACAAAAAACATTAAATGAAGTCACTCACAGGCTTTGGGGTTCGGGTTTCTTCCAAAACTGAATGCAGCCTTTAATCTGCTGTTAGGGCACATGTTGCGGTGAGACCTGGAGACTGATCACCTGTGTTGTGGGTGGGTAAGGTTGGTCAGCCACAACACCCGATTGGTAGGTCCCTTGTTGCTGGGTTGATTCAGACCAATGGGACGCTAGCCAAACGGATCAAGGGATCTATATAAACCCATGCACGTGACCCAGAGCTTCCTCTTTCGGTGTGTGCATTGGAACACCCGCCCACCTCTCCCTACTTTTAGGGTTTGTGCGCTTGACCTTGCTATGCCGCCGTGTGTCGTCTGTCGTTGGGACAGGGGCACGGCAGGGATTTTCCCCACTTGGCTGATTGGCTGTTGTCATTTGGGTTTCACCTGCTGCGTAGCAAATCGTCACAACTTGTAAAGTTGCGGATAGGCTCTGGTTCAGGTGATAGGGGTGGGAGAACGCTCTCGCCATCCCTATGTGAAGGGTATTCTGTTAAAGGAATCCAGGGACTCAAATGGTTTGGTCAACCCTGAGAGGGGGTTGTGCTCATGCCTGAGTCCAGAGGGACATTTACGTGGCGGACATAGTCTGTTCCCGGCTTTCCGCCTATCCAGGTGTTCACCCTTGGCTGACCTATGATAGAGCTCTGGGTCAGCACTACCTGCAAGGGTGCAGGGAGCTAGTTGAACCAGAGCCTATGCAACCACTCACTTTCTGTAATCAATAAAGTTGTGGCCTAAATTCTGCCAAAAACCAAACTAAAATTTGAGTCAAGTGTGAAGGCTGTGAACCCCTTCATCATGGGCTCAGGTTGTGTATATATGAGTAAATAAACTGTATCAGAAAACACCACAGTCTCTGTTGTGCCTCATTCCAAGGAAACACAAATTCTGGGTAAGCACCCAGAACCCTTGAAATCTCATACCACTCATAGATTGGGGTGACGTACAACAATATATAATGATCTGCATTTTTGTAAACTATGGAACATATTCGGTTATGGAAGATAATGGTGCAAAAATATTTTTTGCTCTGTCATCCAGCTTACACTCTCTGTGGGAAATGATTTATTTTTATCTTTCTCTGATTTTAGATTTCATCACCATCTTAAACATCATAGAGCCTTAGGTAGAATATTAATTTACCAGGACAGGCTAGAGATGTGTGAACTCTGTCCCTTTGTCTGCAGAGAAGTCCATCTTCCTGCATGCTAGCATCATCATATGTCTGGGACAGATATCTGCAAGAGTGAATATCTGAAGCGGCAGTGTGAAAACAGTATAATTACTGTACATCGCATGTCTTGTTATTATCACTAGGCTAAATTGTGCATCAAATTCCCCATTGAAAAGCAATCATTCTTCTAAGAAATAGCGGCATGTGGCCTGCCTGTGTTTTGCAATCCCACGCAGGCAAGGAAAACATCCCTCCAGGCCACCATACGTACTGTAGCTGGTAGGTTGGATTCAGCTTATAGTGGGTAACATGTTGTCTTATGGAGTACTGCAGCAGAGATTTTTAAAAGAGGCTTTATGTCTTGGTCAATATCATTAGGAAGCAGCCGATTTCCCCCTGATCTATTTTATTATTGTTCCACACTCTAAAGCAGTGCTGAAATTCCATTCTCTCCCTCTGAAAAAAAAGAAAAGAGGCTGATTTTCTGCTGCTTTCCTGGGAGTGGCGTAATTTCTCCATTATTTAGATGAGGGAGTTGGTGCTTGCCTTACTGGGTTTTGCTAGGAAGTCTGGCTGGTTGGAAGCTTCTGGTTGACCAGTAGACCTGGACATTAGCATCAGACCTGTTTGGATGGATTATGTCATTGGTAGAGATGAGTTGAGACAGTCCTGGATCACTGGAGTTCAGGTTCAGTGGTCCAGACTGAAGGAGAGGCAGGCATCAGAAGGGAAACTCAATAAAAACACCAAGAGCTGCCTCTCTGCTGCATCTTCCCAGGCAAGAGCTTCACTCTGCTTCATTCTCCTTCATGCCTGATGCCCTACCCCACAGGATCACTGCCTTTTCTCAACAGCTGTTGAGCAGAGGCGCCTATCCTGCAATCTGCAGCACCCACCCAGTCATAAGGGTTTTTTTTTAAAAAAAACCTAATTAAAAATTACCCCTGCCCCCTAAGCTAATTTGAGACTATATATTGTTATGGCTTGTAGAAGTCAACTGGCCCATAGACTTGTAGAAGTCAACTGGCCCAGCCTGTTAGACTGAGAGGTTTAGAGAGAAGTCTTCCTACCTGCCTTAAGGCGCAGCCAGGTACAGTGGTACTTCGGGTTACATACGCATCAGGCTACATACGCTTCAGGTTACATACTCCGCTAACCCAGAAATAACACTTCAGGTTAAGAACTTTGCTTCAGGATAAGAACAGAAATTGTGCTCTGGCGGCGCAGCGGCAGTGGGAGGCCCCATTAGCTAAAGTGGTGCTTCAGGTTAAAAACAGTTTCAGGTTAAGAACGGACCTCCAGAACGAATTAAGTTCGTAACCAGAGGTACCACTGTACTCTGCTTATTTGTATGAACTGCTGATGTATCATAGCCTGTAGATATTTGTATATAGCTCCCAATAAATATACTGCACTGAAGAACCTGGGACTCTGAGCATCTCTGCTAAAGCACCGTGAAGGAATTTGCGACAAAGCAATCTTGGAGTGATTCTGTGATCTAAGCTCCTTTTGGCTTGGGACTAGGTAAAAGTAAGAACTGCCTGTCTCCATAGGTATCTGCCCCAACTTGGAGATCTTTGACAGAGGCATCCTCTGCTTTCCACCCTCCAAGCGAAGTGGTGGTTGTAAATGAGCAGGGCCTTTCTGGTGGTGGTACAATGACTTTGGAGTGCTTTTGCAGAGAGGCTCACCTCCTGCTTTCTCTGATACCTTCTAGCATTGGCCAAAGAGCTTTGCATTCACCCTGACCTTTTTTTAAAAAAAAAAACAAAAAACTTTATTACTCAGCTTGCATCATTTTTATCTCTGTCATGAGATTCTAGGCTGCTCTTACCCTTTTTATAGATTTGTATTTTTAACTTGTCTTTTAGACATGTTTGTATTGTGCCTTTTAAACAGTTTATTTGATTGCTAGCCACCCTGAGAATCCTGTTGAAGGGTGCGATATAAACACCCCAAATAAACAGATTAAAAAGGCTGCAGTCCTAAAGGGGAGGAGGAAGGGAGAAATGAAGGTGGTTGAACTGCCACACTGAACACCCTGCAGGGGTAGCATCAAGAAGCAAGCCTAAGGGTAGGACAGGGTTCTTGTGCAACCCCGGTCCATTCTGGAAGATGGTTGTGTTTTAACGATTTCCATCCATTTGTGAACAATGGGAGGGAAATTCACTACACCAGGAGTTGGGGAGCATTTTGGGGGGACGGACGACTGAGAAGGCTATGGGTCCTTTGAAACCATGCCTTCCTCTGATCTTCCTCTGCCATGCTCAGTTTTCAGCCCCGCAAACAGGGCCAGATTTCAGTTTGATGAGGTCCTAAGCTACTGAAGGTAATGGGGCCCTTGATATGTCCAGCTGTCCTTTGTCAACAACAAATTGTCAGTGTTTTTTGTGTTGAATATATGCTATATGGTAATTTATGGACCTCATAGGTATCTAAAGCCATTTGCACATAACAAAATAGGAGCCTACACAACACAAAACACTGTTGCTGTATATAGGTTTTATTTTATTTGTTTTCCCCCCCCTAATATTTTGGAAATGTACCTCCAGGTTTTTTTCCTTTATTTTTTGGGGGGGCCCCCAAGAGAGTGAGGCCCTAAGCTATAGCTTGTTTAGCTTATATGTAAATCCTGCACTTCCCGCAAACATCAGAGCTCTAGTGAGGGCCACACAGACTTTCACAGTGCTGTCCTCTCTATCTTCTCAGAGTGGAATGTCTGATGCTTCCAGCCCCCCTCCCCCAGGTATGTCTTCCCAGGGACCACAATGGTATTCATTGTCGCGGAGAAGTCTAGTTGCACCAGGAAGTGATCTGACCATGGCACTTCTTTTGTTTCGCTTTTACTTAGTGTCAGATCACCAACATCCATAGAGGTAATCACCAGGTCTAAGGCATGTCCATGGCTATGAGTTGAGGTCAAAGAGATAAACAACTATCTGACATTCAGAAAATACCTCAAGGCAGCCCTGTTTAGGGAAGTTTTTAACCTGTGATATTTTAATGTATTTTAATATCTGTTGGAGGCCGCCCAGAGTGGCTGGGGGGACCAAACCAGATGGGTGGGGTACAAGTAATAAATTATTATTATTATTATTATTATTATTATTATTATCATTATTTTGTTTTGATTACAATGTAATTACAGAATAACAAAATGCTTAATAAAAAATATTAAAAAACAAAAAAACAAAACAAAACAGCTGGGAGGAGTGCGAGTTGTTGGGGAAGCAAAGGCTGGTCCTGACGAGCATCCTGCTTTTGTGCTGACACGCACACATACACTTCAAATTAAAAATCAGTTCTAATAAAAAGGGGAAAAAATTATTATTATCATTATCATCATCATTATTCAAACAAATTTTCCTCGTAGCAGACCCATTGAGAATGATGAGCATTACTAAGTTAGGTCTAGTAATTTCCGTGGGTCTATTTAGTAAAAAATAGTTGAAAACTACCCCTTGGTATTACATGACCAGAGTCCTTTTTGTTCTGCAACTTAATTAGTACTGGTATGCACCGGTTGAATCAGAGTGCAAAATGGAATATTGATGGGAGCTTCTGCTCAGGTGAAGATTCCCCTTTTTGGTGGATCATTTTAATTAAATTCATATATGCATTGGTGTGACCCAGTAACCCGCATGGGGGTAAAATTACTCAATAACTGAGAATGGTGTCAAAATTCTGCCTGCACCAAAGCCTGAACAAATTCCAGAGATCCAAAATGGAAGAAGAAGAGTTTGAAGAGTTTGGATTTGATATCCCGCTTTATCACTACCCGAAGGAGTCTCCAAGCGGCTCACATTCTCCTTTCCCTTCCTCCCCCACAACAAACACTCTGTGAGGTGAGTGGGGCTGAGAGACATCAAAGAAGTGTGACTAGCCCAAGGTCACCCAGCAGCTGTATGTGGAGGAGTGGAGACGCAAACCCGGTTCCCCAGATTACAAGTCTACCGCTCTTAACCACTACACCACACTGGCTCTCCAGTTCTAGCAAGAACGGTGGCTTGTTAGTAGGCTACTAATAAATACTATCCTGGAAAGAAAACTGGGCAATTTGGAAGCCCCCAAATCCAGATGGGTGAAGATTTTCCTAAATATCCCTAGGGAAGTTCATTTGGGTAACATCCTGCTCATCCCAATTATATGCTCAGTCTAACCTCTACCTTATTTGCATCTCCCACTGGAATATGACTTGCACCCACTGTCTCCTCTTATTGTCCATAAGGGCAGATTTGGCAATGTGAACTCTTTGAACACATGCACAGTCACCTATGAGTCCTACAATAAAAGTTGTACAAGACAAGCAAGTAGAAAGAGCTTGGAACCTAACTTTCAATTGCAAATATTCCCTTTAGGGTTTTTTTAAATGGTTGATTCTTTGTGAAATGGACCTTAGCCTAGGTAATAAAACAGTTTGTTTTGAATTACTTGGAAAATGTTGGCATATTGCTCTTTCTGCATAGAAGTATATTGCATTCAACAGCAGATTGGATATCAGAAGCAAAACAATGGCACCCAGTTGCATTTTTGACTGATTGTTTATGACAATTACTTCAAATAAATAGTTGCGTCTCGAAACCTGAGACACAGCTGGAAGCCAAATTAAACTGAAGGACAGCTTGCTGCCATCTCCAGATATATGTTATTCCCCATTTCCTACTGAAACTGCCTTTATCATTTTAATCTATGTAATATTTTCTGCTATTACGAATTTATCAAGCAGATTATTATTATTCATCTGTGTGGCACGCATAATTATAATCAATTTACCGAGGGCTCGTTTTGCTGTTTTCCTTAATGTGGCTCCTGTGGTTTCGAATAAATCTGATGGAAATGAGAGAAGGAAGAGTGCAAAATCCTTAACCCTGCAAGATCACGGGTCGTCCCAAAAGTTCTCCCTGAACGAAATATTGAAACCTCCAACTGATATGCAGTCCACACGTTCTGTGGAACATGCAGATTTTGCTTTTGTGAATTTAAGTGAAACACTATATTTCCCACCAAATGAAATAATTGTGGCTCAGTTCAGATACTCAATAGACCCTGGGCTGTTACCTGCACACCAGACTGTTAGCATCTCTATATGAGGTCTAGACACAGGTGGCGCTGTGGTCTAAACCACAGAGCCTAGGGCTTGCCGATCAGAAGGTTGGCAGTTCGAATCCCCGCGATGGGGTGAGCTCCCATTGTTCGGTCCCTGCTCCTGCCAACCTAGCAGTTCGAAAGCACAAAGTGCAAGTAGATAAATAGGTACTGCTCTGGTGGGAAAGTAAACGGCGTTTCCATGTGCTGCTCTGGTTTCGGTGTTCTGTTGCACCAGAAGCGGTGGCCTTTACTCTTTCCATTTCCTTGCTGCTGTAGTCACATACATAAATACCGTTGAGGCTTTTTTTTGGATTTTGCTATCTAGTATCCCCAGCAGGAAGGATTCTGGCCTCTTGGGAAAAGTCACTTTAATTTTTTTCTTAATTTTATTATATGTCATGTCCCAGAAGGTCTTCCTGCAGGCAGTGGTGAAGGAAGACTCTCCAGCACCCGGTGCAGGGTGTCGAGGGGCGGGGCAAACCACCTGGCGGCACATGCGGGGCACTGATACAGACAGCGCTCGAGTGTGCCCATAACAATGGCACACACATGTCCTCGACCGCCCTACAGTGAGTGTAGCCCTCGGCCACCTGCCATTTTGTCACCCCCCCAGGGGGACACCCGGGGCGGACTACCCCACACACCCTTCCTACGCCCCTGCCTGCAGGTCCACCACATATGTTAAAATGACGCCTCACAGTCCTTACATTTCCAACATTTGTTTGATATATTTTGTACATTTGAGCTAGCTTCTTTGGGGTTAAATACCATTTATATATCATCTTGGTCCCCCTGAGACGCATTGGCTCTTGAGACAGATGGATGCCAACAGTAACATGCTTATTTTGCTATAATGCCCATCATCTTTGGTTGCCCTTGAGAAGCAGCACCAGGTCATTCAGAACACCAAAGTCCAGAGAGAAATTCAGGTTACGAGAATTTCAGGTGTATATCTCAATAGGTTTACAGCATGCCATGTAACAAGGTTGGACTGCAACTCCCATCTGCTGCAGCTAGCTTGACCAATGGTCAAAGGTGATGTGAGTCCAACAAGTTCTGGAGGGTATCATGTTGGCCAGCCCATAATATGATAGTATTAATGCAACAATTTTGATATGTTGTTGTTGTTCAGTCGTTCAGTCGTGTCCGACTCTTCGTGACCCCATGGACCACAGCACGCCAGGCACGCCTATCCTTCACTGCCTCTCGCAGTTTGGCCAAACTCATGTTAGTAGCTTCGAGAACACTGTCCAACCATCTCATCCTCTGCCGTCCCCTTCTCCTTGTGCCCTCAACCTTTCCCAACATCAGGGTCTATTCTAGGGAGTCTTCTCTTCTCATGAGGTGGCCAAAGTACTGGAGCCAAGAATGGATAGGTTTGATCTTCTTGCAGTCCATAGGACTCTCAAGAGTTTTGAGGGTGGCTGTCTACCAGCTCCATCTGGTACGCAGGCTGAGACCCTACCTGCCTGCAGACTGTCTTGCCAGAGTGGTGCATGCTCTAGTTATCTCCCGCTTGGACTACTGCAATGCGCTCTACGTGGGGCT
The DNA here is from genome assembly GCA_034641385.1 of Darevskia mixta. Classification (NCBI taxonomy): domain Eukaryota; kingdom Metazoa; phylum Chordata; class Lepidosauria; order Squamata; family Lacertidae; genus Darevskia; species Darevskia mixta. The sequence continues at coordinate 21,088,035 of JAWWNH010000017.1, forward strand.
ACCTTTGAAGGTGACCCGGAAACTGCAATTAATCCAGAACGCGGCAGCTAGACTGGTGACTGGGAGTGGCCGCTGGGACCACATAACACCAGTCCTGAGAGATCTACACTGGCTCCCAGTACGTTTCCGAGCACAATTCAAAGTGTTGGTGCTGACCTTTAAAGCCCTAAATGGCCTCGGTCCTGTATGCCTGAAGGAGCGTCTCCACCCCCACCGTTCAGCCCGGACACTGAGATCCAGCGCCGAGGGCCTTCTGGCGGTTCCCTCACTCCGAGAAGTGAAGCTACAGGGAACCAGGCAGAGGGCCTTCTCGGTGGTGGCGCCCGCCCTGTGGAACGCCCTCCCACCAGAGGTCAAAGCAATAAACAACCACATGACCTTTAGAAAACACCTGAAGGCAGCCCTGTTCAGGGAAGCTTTTAATCTGTGATTTTAATGCTTTGTTTTTTAATATTTGCTGGAAGCCGCCCAGGGTGGCTGGGGAGACCCAGCCAGATGGGCGGGGTACAAATAATAAATTATTATTATTATTATTATTATTATTATTATTATTATTATTATGATATAGTCAGCACTATAACGTCCCACCTTCATTCAGTTTTTTGCAGTGACACAACCAGGATGCAATTTATTTCAGACATTCTGTTTCTCTCCTTTTGCCTTAGAAAGGAAAGAACTAGAGGTTCAAAAAATTGAAACCAGTAATTATAAAGGGAGCACTTTATCCTAAAGAAAACAGCAGGGGAGCCCTTTGATTATTTATTGAAGATACTTTTTAAGTGGGTAGCACTTTGATCACGAATGCCCATTTTCAAAGAATCCCTAACCCTATTCAGGAACGAGGAAGTGTGGGAACTGTGATGCGACATTAAGCAACTCATGGCTTCCTTTTATATAACAGCAATGAGCTCTTTGGTGTCTGTTCATGAACCAAGAAAAAGATGAGATATCATTGTAGCCTCAAGCAATGCCTGAGAAACATTTTTAATGGCCACATGAATTTAAGTGTGATCTACATTTAAAAAGACAAGGACTTTCTCTATAGGTGATTGAATATGAATGCCACCTTATTAGGGTCCCCCAAGAGGTGTCTGGCAAGCTCTCAGATGTCCACTCACTGTTTGTACAATGTCATCCTAGAAACAACATCTATTTATGTCCCTTTTCTCCTTTCTTTGCCCAAATGAACTGGAGCCCTCCTGGGTCTCCAGAACTGGAGAAAGGCATTCTGCATGAAAACGTATATCCATGCCTGGAAGCTAATCCTTTTAAGATTTCTCAGTGCCCTCAATTCTGTCGATGGTGCTCAGTTTTAGATGGAGAGGGGCGCAGTTCTTTCCCCATGAAATCCAAAGGACAAAAGACAACTGAAACAGGATTAGAAATCGCACATTGGTCCATAAAGGTTAGCTGTCGTATAGCTTACATCCCATGCCTGACTGATTTATTTATTTTTTAAAAGTCTTGAAGGAAGGCAGGTTCCTTGTCAAAGCTGTTTACCGCAGGGAAGCCCAAACTGCTGTGATGTGACCAGAAGCCTTCTTGTTAGGTATAATAGGTGAAGAGATACCAAAAGAAGACAAGAGACTGTTCATGTACGCAACGACGGCAGCGAGAATGCTTCTAGCCCAGAGATGGAAGGAGGGAGAAGTGCCAACCAGAGAAGAATGGCAGACCAAGTTAAGGGAATATGCAGAGATGGCGAGACTGACGGGAAAGATCAGAAACCAGGAAGATCAAGTATTTTTTAAAAGACTGGGATAATTTTAAAAGACTGGAATAATAGCTTGGTGCAGTCAACCCAAGGAAGGTGGGCAGTAACTGTACATCTAACCTTATTGTCAGGCTGCGTGGGGTCTCTTCCCCAGCCGGCCATTCAAAGAAAGACTCTGAGCCATTAAGCTATTAAGCTTTAATCTAGGCTGATTACTTTACAATGCGGAGTACATCATAAACACATCTCGTCAGTCACTCTCAGATTCCGGAAGTGGCCCTTTGCGATTCTCCCGCCAGGAAGCCCATTTTGGAAAACGAAAGCACCTTGTCCGTCTCTTCTTTCCTTCCCCTGGTACGTTGCGAGGGCTCTGCCTGGCTGGCTGGAGCCCTCCCACCGCTTCCCCTTCTCCAGAGCTCTCCCCAGAGGGGGGAGAAGAATCTGTCTCCAAGATCGCGGGCTGTTCCCGGTACTCACTCAAAGTCGGGCTGGAAGGGGGGGCAGCCCCCTGACACTTATGGATGTGCAGGTCTCACAATATGAACAGTGAAGAATATTCTCTAACTTATACTCCCAAACTTGGCTCTCCTGTGGCTTTAGAACTACAGTCCCCATCATCCCTGACCACTGGTCTTGCTAGCTAGGGTTGATGGGAGTTGTAGTTCAGCAACAGCTGGAGGCCCCAGTTTGGGAAACACTGCCTCTGAACTATGGCTGACTCTGGTAAACAGCTATTATCAAACCATAAGGGTGTGCGTTTTCCAGAGAAAGAGATGAAACTGGGTTCTGCTTTGTTTCCTTAGATAGCAAAATGGTTCCAGTACGAACTACACCCCAGACTGTGGGTGGCCTACACAGTCACCCAGCCTGTATGAAATGTAATGAAAATGTGTATTTGTAGTGGGAAAACATGGTCTAATAACTTGTTTCCACTGGTGTCAGCTGCCTATTCTTGCCAGTCATTCTTACAGCCTAAGTTACTGTTTACAATTTCCAAGAGCTTCTGTGAGTGGCAGCAAATGGCAAAGCTTGCCAGCAGGGACAGAGCTTGATTTCAAGCAAGGTTTTATTTTATTCTTCAAATAGTTGTATAGATTTTATTTTTTTTACGCATCTATAAAATGTCACAAGGCGGAAAAAAAAGGACTTCAGTGCTTAGAAACTGCTTGGGCTTTTCAAAATTTACATTTTGCTCCCTGACCTCTGGTGATGCACATGCCTTTTCAAATACCCAGCCTGCTCAGCTGTAAATGGAGACTCTGACCCATACAGGCAATCAAAGATTCATGGCTTCACTCCCTCCTGCACTGTGGGCTGCAGAAACTGGTGCTCTCTTGTTAGTCTTGGACTTAGGATGCTCAAAAACCCACAGTGACTTTCCTCTCCAGCTGTCTTCCTGAAAGCTCATGTGAGTGAAAGGCTAAAAAGAGCACAAGCCAAAAAGCTAAAGGTGACTGCTACCAGGGATAGAATGATATATTATGAATGACTTGAAGCTGCTACTGAAAACAGCATCCCAATGTCAAGACTTCCTCCTTCTAAATGGATGCAATTCAGAGCCCAAGTGCAGGACACATCTGTGCTTTGATGTATGACCCGCACTCCTAAGAACTACCAGTCTCAAAGTTCCTTGCACATTAGCAGCACAGATGGACAGCTCTGGAAAGCAGCAAACCAAGAACCTTGATCCTGGAGACAGTGGGAGCCAGGCCAAATATATATGTAAGCAAAAGTCTAGTTCCCATCCATACACACACCAACCATACTGAGATGTCTACAAATGAGATGGCCAGAAATGTAAGGAGGCTAGAGAGAATTAAAAGAAGCTAAACAGCATCAATTAATCCTCCCATGTTTGTTTGTTTTTTCAAAACAGACAATGGCTTCCTTCAGTCTGACTTAGGCAAAGCTGCTAACCATGAATGCAGATGTAGAGAAGAAGAGGAAGAAGAAGAAGAAGAAGAAGAAGAAGAAGAAGAAGAAGAAGAAGAAGAAGAAGAATTTTATTATTATTTATACCCCGCCCATCTGGGCAGCTTACAGTACATAAAAAAATTATAAAACGTCAGACATTAAAAATCTCCCGATACAGGACTGCCTTCAGATGTCTTCTAAAAGTCAGATAGTTGTTTATTTCCTTGACATCTGGTGGGAGGGCGTTCCACAGGGCGGGCACCACCACCGAGAAGGCCCTCTGCCTGGTTCCCTGCAACTTCTCTTCTCGCAGGCAGGGAACCACCACAAGGCCCTTGGAGCTGGACCTCAGTGTCCGGGCTGGACAATGTGGGTGGAGACACCCTTTTTGCCAAAACATTGTAAATGTGTATATTATTTTCACTAATATATGAATTTATATGTACACTTTGCTCTTGTACATACATTTTCAGACACATTACTCTGCTAGAAAACTGCACTGGACAATTCAGGAAAAGTGTGTTTGTTTTTTAAGCATGGCTGCATTTCAGTTCATGCATTATTTTGGAAGGCATGTGAAAATGAGTTGAGTTCACCTTTAAAAGCCAACTGAATGGATTTTCTTCCCCACCCCTAAGTATACGTGATATTGCTGTCAGAACCAAAGCATGTTTGCTAGGAAATTCTCAAAATGCTGACGTGTGTGTGTGTGTGTGTGTGTGTGTGTGTAAGTGTTTGGTACTTTCTGGAGTTTTAAAGATAATTGTAGGTGTTTAGGCATGTTACGGGAATAGCAGCATAAACCTCCAGTAAGTTTAGATGGGACTTTTCTGCACAATAAAGTTAACAACAGGAACCAGTAACTAATACAGTCACCGCAGGACACCTGCCATAAGGGTCATATGTATGTAAATGATAGAATCAGAGTTTCTAACTCAGTGCCATTAGTGTTGGAAGAAACTTGGTTGCACTGCAACTCAAACAGAAAATTAATATCAGCTGGAAATGCAAAATAAAAAGTGAAATTATAGCTTCCAACCCCCAATTATGGCTGAATGTATGAAACAAATTAATCCCATTATAGTGCTTAGCATTTTTAAAATGCAACACACTGTAATTTATTTACCCTAATTTTAATCAATGACAGAGCAGCTGTTAAGTTCAGCGCAGTACAAACTATTTTCAACAGCAAGAAAAAAAACACATGTGACTATGGGCTGCATTGTTGAAATATGCTTATTTCTTCTGTCCAGAGCAATAGGCGCATGGAGGAATCTGTGTGGAAAATGTTTCAAGATAAATGTAGTGCCCTGTAGTCATGGTGCATTAATGGGTTGGTTGATGGTTGATGATGTCCACAGTTGGAAAACAAAGGGTTATCTCCAGAGCAACAAGGAAGAACAAAAAATGGGGGAATAACCTGCAGGAACTCTCCAAGGGTTTATTCAAACAATAAGCACATTGTGTGTTTTATGTGCAGCTCTTTAAGTGTGAGAAAACCAATATAATCCTGCCATTTTCTCACTTGAGAAGTTTCCTCTACCATGCTGGTTTTCAACTCTATCTAATCCACACTTCCCAAACAAATATGCTAACCAAAACCAAGCTATCCATCAAACTTCTCTGAATTTTGTGATACAGCTCTCCCAGCAAAAAAACCAACAACAACCCAAAAGACTGTGTACAGTAATGAGTTGATAATGGAAAAGTGTGTGCAAAAAATGCATATTAAAGTAGACCTATTGAAATTGATTGAATTAACTTTATCTTATTCATTGATTTCAGTGGGCCCATTCTGAATAAAAAGTTAGAAGTATGAGTGGAAGTATGGAGGCCAACAAAAACCCTAATTTCACGTATACATTCATGTGATCTGAATTAGCAATAACTGACTGAGAAAAAGCACTTAGAGTCATAGTAGAGAGCTCAAATGAAAATGCTGACCCAAGGTTCAAAGTTGTTAAAAAAATTAAATTCATTGTTAGGAATCATTAGGAAAGGGGTTGAAAATAGAACTGCCAATAACATCATGCACTTGGAATTCTGTGTCCGCATTTGGGGAATATATATATAATTTTTATTCATTTTCCAAACAAACAATAATTTCAATTAACATCATCCATTCAATCCCCACCGAGCTTAAGACTTCCCTCCCCCCTTCAATCAACTTTCTATTATCAATTTATATCTTGCATTTATTACTTATATTGTAATGTCCACATCGTAGGATTTATTTCAGTCCTGCCAGTGTCTTCAAACTTTTGAAATAATTATTAATATAGTCAATAAATTTACTCCAATCTCTCTGGAATTTTGCGTCCTCCTGGTTTCTGGCATTTGGGGATAATTGTTGTACTCTCTTTTATTGTTCGCATGTGTTTGAATACAGTAAAACTACCTGGAGGGCTCCCATGGCTGATTTAGGCAGTAAACACATAACGCAATAAAATGAATATATTATCCCATTATCAAACCCACGTCATATAGCTCCCTCAAATCAGGGTTAGTGGAGAGAAGCTGATTTACATAAATAATCCCAAAAGCAATGGAGAACTTTCTGTGAATGGATGGTGGGGTGGAACTCCTGTGTCCCTGACTCCAGAAATATCATGCCTTCCTGTGTTGTTATAAGCAAGAGCGTTATTGGCCTTTGGTGAAAAGAAAGCTGTGTGTCTCCAGGTCTTTCATGTAAAGTGGCACAGTCAGTTGCTAATTACTCTGTCACTAGCTGTAACTAATGCCCATCATGCTTGTTAGTTGCTGATTGCTTTTTTGAGACTCAATTCAGTGTCCTGTCAGGCAAAATTATTGTGGCAATGTAGCAAAACTAATTAGGCGATGATGACCTCCGTGCTGGGCAGCTATCTCTGGTGTCAGCTTGAGTTTTGCTTGGACTTCTTTTTCTTTCCCTGGAAGCAATGGAATGCAAATTTATTTATACTTGTGCGAGCCTCGGCGTGGTTGCATTTTATCGAGGAGGACAGGAGTATAATGATGATGTCATAAAAGCCACTCCAATAAGGTTATCATTGTCATTAGTAACAAATATGAAATATGCTTTTGACACACCCGAGTCATTCCCAAGCACTATGTAATTTCATCTCACTGGTTCTCACAGGAACTCTGTGAGGTCGGCTACTGAGGTTTAATGGATGAAAAGCTGAGAGAGAGAGAGAGAGAGAGAGAGAGAGAGAGAGAGAGAGAAGGAGGAGGAGGAGGAGGAGAGGAGGAGGAGGAGGAGTTTGGATTGGATATCCCGCTTCATCACTACCCGAAGGAGTCTCCAAGTGGCTAACATCCTCCTTTCCCTTCCTCCCCCACAACAAACACTCTGTGAGGTGAGTGAGGCTGAGAAACTTCAAAGAAGTGTGACTAGCCCAAGGTCACCCAGCAGCTGCATGTGGAGGAGCGGAGACGCGAACCCGGTTCCCCAGATTACAAGTCTACCGCTCTTAACCACTACACCACACTGGAGAGAGTTAATGGGTCCAAGGCCACCCATTGAGGACACAGGTAAGGGTTTTGAACTCAAGACTAAGTCCAACCCTCTAGGCACTTTACCTATTGATTATTCTGATGTTTAAATGAATTCACCAGACTTCATTTTCCCCACAACTGGGAAATAGCCACCTTGAATATCTACTAAAGGCCTCTTGCTGTTAGGACTTGCTATATCAATGATATAATTGGGAGATCAGTCTAGTTGATTGATTTAGTTTTTCTTAAAGTCACAGGAAAACAGAGGAGAATATGTGGTTCATCTGTTAGATAAGTAGGACCAGAAACTTTGGGACCTTTATAGGACAAAGCTTAAAATTGTGTCCAAAAGACAATAAGTGAGTGATGTGGGCGTTATCTGGTTCACTCTTTCATTTGAAGAATACTTACCATGCTTCGAAATACTAGATATCTCCAAATAATCTTTCATTGGAAATGCTACCTCACAAGTGGTCTAAGCATGTCAGAATCAACGGTCTAGTAACATGATAACTACCACAGTCTCCTTATTTCTGAAGTTTCTCGCAAGATAATGATGAAGGTTATTCTCACCCCTACTTCCTGTGTTTCTGCCTTTCTCTTCAATTACTGTGGTTAGCCACTAAGACTAGGTTAAAAAACCTCTCTCTTGCCTTATATAATTAGTTCAGCATCCCAGGTGGGATAAGACTGAACGGTAGCCAAGTTTCATCCATGAGCGATTCTGCAAATAGACAGGACTTTTTTTTTTGGCAGAAATGGAATAACTGGAATAAAAATGTTAAGAATCATGATTGATTATTCTGTCAGATGTGTGCCCAGAGGAATCCTAAAATAAAGGCTTTAGTCAGCAAGAGTGATCTTTGGCCTGCTAAGACATGTAAGGGCAAAGCAACTGCAGAAGGCTATGGATCTGAATGCTCAACAATTCATCATAAGCTTGGACATGCTGAGGGGCACAACCTTTTCCTTTAATTCCAAGGCTATAAATTCTTCTAGCAGGAAACCCAAAGGGAACCTACCACATTACAGGCCCTTCAACCTGAAGGCCATAATTACCTCCATTTTACAGAACAGAACAGAAGCTAGGGCAGAACCCCTTGCCAACATCAGTTTGAAAGAAGGGTGTGGCACCCTGAGCCTTAATTCAGAGCGCGTATATCTGAACAGCATATTCCCCCTCTCCTCCTCGCTTGCACTCATTTCCTAAACTGTGTGTTACAGAAGACATCGTTACAGAAGTAGGCAGAATATCGTGAGGTGTCTCCAAATGGTGAGGTCAAGTGTTCCAGCACATGCATGGCCACCAGAGACAGGCTTTTCTTTGTGATGCATAGTTTTATTTACACATATATGCATGCTGAGAATAAGATAGAAGGCCTTACAGCATGAGTAGGCAAACTAAGGCCGGGGACCAGATCCGGCCCATTTTCGCCATTTCGGCATAGTCCATCATCTTTATCAGCCATTCTTCTCTGGTCGGGACTTTACCTTCCTTCCATCTTCAGCCCAAAAGTATCCACGCTGCTGTCATCACATAGATAAATAGTCTTTTCTGCTCCTTTGGTATTTCTGCACCTAAAATTCCTAATAGAAAAGCTTCTGGGTTCCCCCCCACAAAAGTTATTTTAAACATTTTTTTCAACTCATGATATATCATTTCCCAGAATGCTTTTGTTAATTTGCATGTCCACCACATATGGTAGAACATGCCCTGTTTTATTTTATTTTATTTTCTGCGTAGCAAGACATATATATATATATATATATATATATATATATATATATATATATATATATAATTTTTATTGTTTTTACATTTTACAATATATGACCACATCATTGTTATCTACATTTTCCACTCTATTAGAGCTCACCGACTTCCCTCCCTCCCACCACATGGTTTTTCCAAGGTAATCTTTATATCTTAGCATTTGTACTTTTTCAATCCATCTTTCACACATTACAATTATCTCTTATTTTAGTAATTATGAATAGAATAATACTTTTTTTTCTCTTTACAAGTCTTCCGGCAACCCTGCTAGTGATGTTAATTGCTTACAATGGTCCTTCGAATAATGTCTAAATTTATTCCAGTCTTTTTGGAGTACTTGATCACACTTTCCCAGTCAGCCTTGCCAGTTCCACAAAGTCCATCATTTTCATCTGCCACTCTTCCTTCATTGGTACCTCTTGTTGCTTCCATTTTGGAGCTAAAAGAATTCTTGCAGCAGTTGTTGCATACATAAACAATTTTTTATCTCCCCTGGGTATCTCTTCCCCCACTATTCCCCAGAGCCGTCTATCCCATTGGGCTTAATGGTGTGTTGCGCCAGGGCGCCGGCCTCTCAGGGGCTCCCCAGCGAGTGGGGGAGCTGCACGGCTTTGCCGGCGGCCGCTCCTTTCCCCGCACACCTGCCAGCTGTGCCCCATCAAACATATGGCTGGCGGGCAGGCAGCTGCCTCCGCAGGAGGAGAGCGATCCCCACAGAGGCTTGAGAAAAGGTCAGAAACTCTGGGAAACGGGGTGGGGGGCGGGGCGGCGCCGGAGGGATCTTTGCACCACAGTGCCGGATATGCTTAAGACGGCCCTGCTATTCCCAATAAGAAAGCTTCTGGATTTTTAAGCAAAGATGTACGTAAACATTTTCTTTAATTCATTATATATCATTTCCCAGTAAGCTTTTACTTTTACGTGCCCTGTTTTAAGTACTGTAAACATATGCCAGAAGTGGGGAACCTATTTCCTTCCAGATGTCACTGAACACCAACTCCCATCAGCTCAAGCCAGCATGACCAATGGTCAGGGACAACGGTAGATGTACTGCAGCAACAAGTGTAGGGCCACAGGTTTCTTATCTCAGAGCAAGGTGTTAATCATTGTAGCCCAAAAAATGTTGCACAGCACCCCCCCTGAAGACTTTCATCTAAGTTTTAGATTCTAAGACATCTTTCCCACCCTATCTACAGCCTTTAGGAATTAGCTAGTACATCCTTGGATTTATCTGACGATTTGTGGGTTATGGATTCATCTGATGCTGCTGGCTTTTTGCTGCTTTCTTTTAGCCGAATTGTGTAGCACTTAATCATAAAAAACCTCTAGGTGATATGCATGCAATATAAAATAGGCATTAAAATTATGAATAAGCCAAAAACAGTTTGGTCTAAAAATGTCAATAAAAATGGAATCAACAGTAAAAATATATAGGATTGTATTTAACTAAGTAATACTGAGAATAGACCCATTGGAATTAATGAGCCTAAGTTAGTCATGCCCATTAACTTTAGCGGGTCTACTCTGCATAGGACCAGCAGTGAATACCACTCCTGCATTATAAAAATAAATTACAGATTTAAATACATGATAACTTGACATATCTGGGTAGGCTTACCTAAACAAAAAAGTTTTTAGCAAGCTGCCTGCCTATTGTTAATGGACAGGTCGTTCCACACTAAAAGATTGAATCCGTACAAGTGCAGAGGGAACTATTAAAAATGCTAGTTCCACAGAATGAAGTGTTTGAGTGGGCATATATGGAGTAAGCAATCCTTTTGTTATTTTCATTTTCATACTTAAAGGTAAAGGGACCCCTGACCATTAGGTCCAGTCGCGGACGACTCTGGGGTTATCTCGCTCTATAGGCCGAGGGAGCCGGCGTTTGTCCGCAGATAGCTTCCGGGTCATGTGGCCAGCATGATTAAGCCGCTTCTGGCAAACCAGAGCAGTGCATGGAAATGCCATTTACTTAAAGGTAAAGGGACCCCTGGACGGTTAAGTCCAGTCAAAGGCGTCTATGGGGTTGTGTCGCTCATCTCGCTATCAGGCTGAAGGAGCCGGCGTTTGTCCGCAGACAGCTTTCCGGGTCATGTGGCCAGCAGGACTAAACCGCTTCTGCTGCAACGGAACACCGTGATGGAAACCAGAGCGCATGGAAACGCCGTTTACCTTCCTGCTGCAGTGGTACCTATTCATCTACTTGCACTGGTGTGCTTTCAAACTGCTAGGTTTGCAGGAGCTGGGACAGAGCAATGGAAGCTCACCCAATTGTGGGGATTCGAACTGCCGACCTTCTGATTGGCAAGCCCAAGAGACTCAGTGGTTTAGACCACAGTGCCACCCGCATCCCTTTACCTTTATTTACATACTTAGGACTTTGTATGAATCCTACTCAGAGAAGACCGACTGAAATGAATAATAATAATAATAATTTCTTATTTATACCCCCTCCATCTGGCTGGGTTTCCCCAGCCACTCTGGGCGGCTTCCAACCGAATATTAAAAACACAATACAGCATTAAACGTTAAAAGTTCCCTAAACAGGGCTGCCTTCACCTATCTTCTAAAAGTCAGATAGTTGTTTATTTCCTTGACATCTGGTGGGAGGGCGTTCCACAGGGTGGGCGCCACTCCTAAGAAGGCCCTCTGCCTGGTTCCCTGTAACCTCACTTCTCGCAGTGAGGGAACCATCAGAAGGCCCTCGGAGCTGGACCTCAGTGTCTGGGCTGAATGATGGGGGTGGAGAGAAAGAAGAAGAAGAGTTTGGATTTGATATCCCACTTTATCGCTACCCGAAGGAGTCTCCAAGCAGCTAACATTCTCCTTTCCCTTCCTCCCCACAACAAACACTCTGTGAGGTGAGTGAGGCTGAGAGACTTCAGAGAAGTGTGACTAGCCCAAGGTCACCCAGCAGCTGCATGTGGAGGAGCAGAGACACGAACCCGGTTCCCCAGATTACAAATATACAAATATACAGCTCTTAACCACTACACCACACTGGCTCTCAGAGACAGTGGGGGCACAGAATTTCAGCATCACATAGAGCACTGCTGAAATTTGAGAGCCCAAAGTCCACCACTGGATGGAGTGGTGTGTTTGGAGGTTTCCAAGGTTGTTTGCTTGTTTTCCCAGTTTCTACACCACACTGGCTCTCCAGAGACGCTCCCCTAAATGTGACTAACTGAGGATCATTTGTTTCAATACATCTGCCCTGACTAAAACTTGAATACAACCCTGTGTTTTTAATCCATGTTGTTTCTAGACTTTTAACGTGAGTCTTTTCAAAATATCAGATTCCCCCTTTGCTCAAAGCTCAATGGTTGTATGAAGGTGGGGATCAAGTTTGCGGGAAGCCAACTCCATGCAGCCACATCTATTCCATCCAGCTCCTGCCTGTTAATCTGAAGCTGTTCACACTCCTCCTCCTTGTCTCCCAACATCCTTTTATCTGGTCACTGTGATAATAAGGTTGCTTGGACACCAGAGATATTGACTCTTCGCCAGGGCATGCTGTTCACAAGAATTGGCTCTAGTAGGAAGGGAGGACAACTTCGCGGCTGGTGAGTTGGACATAACAGAGACTGGAGAGATGGGCCATTAATTGTTGAGAGAGATTAATAGCTTCATTGATTTTTAAGGCCAGGAGGGACCATGATCATTCTGCAGTCTTCTCTCCCAGAACTTCAAGAAAAAAATTGCTCTTCTCTGCCTTCCTGCTTGTTACCGAACCGGCCAGGATCAGAAACACTAGCATGTTGATAGGAAGAACAAAACAGAGGGAAGGTAACCTTCACATGAAGCCAGGCAAATTGCCTGCTTTTTACATTCTTTATTCTCCTTGCATTACATTCTTCGTTTTGGGCAATCATCCTACATTTTATAGGGTCAACGTTCCACACTTGGTCTTCAGTTGCATGAAAAGTGTGATAGGTGAAGAGATCAAATTAAAATGAAAGTTATCGTAGGGACCTGTAATAATGTTAATAAAAGTTTTTTACGATAAAAGCCTATAATTATCACTCTTTAGTTTTTCCCCGCATAAGTTATAAAGTTCTAATTTACAAGAACCGCTGTTCCACATAGCAGGTCAAAAGCAGTGCTCTAATGCTAAATGAGATTTCAGCTTCCTGCACATTAGAGCAATTTCCATAACACAAGTTGCTGCTAAAGACCCGGTGGCTTGGTGGGAAAAGATAGCCTAATTCCTTTCATTAGAAGCCTCACTCAGTTCAGGGTAAGAGAGCTTTGATGATCCTCTCAGTGGTGTTGAAGGGTGTTGGACTGGTTGAATTTAATTTACCAGGTGAGTAATCTTCCTAGGAACCAGAGGTTAGATCCAATTAAAGGAAGTTAAATTGTTAAAACTCATAAAAGCCTTTATTACATCCATTTTCTCTCTCTCTTCCCCAGACATTCAAATTGGCCGCAGATGCAAAGTTACCATAGAGAGGGGCTAGGGGGTGGGCCAATTTCTCGATTTAACATTTTCTCAGTTTGTCTTGGTTTCAAATCTTAAATTCAGTTTGCTGCATTTCTGCATCGGTTTGTGATTTATTTATTTTCACGAAATATTGCCAGCATTTTCGTGTGCATTTCCCCTAACATAAACTTTTTGTATGCAATTTTGCATGATTTACACATTTTTTTCCAAGCAATCACCACTAATATAATGCATTTTATGTTATTTTAACTAGTATGTGCATTTTTATTATTAGGGATGCTCATCAGAGTTCTGTGTGTGGCCCAGGTAATGAGCTGAATTGGCGCGATTCGGTGGCTCTCTTCAAGTCAAAGCATGTTTTCAGTGAAGACAGTGAAATAATTTTAAAAATCAAACAAGAACCCTGCCGTTGAGAGTGGGGGGGGGGAGCAAAAATGCACATACACACACACCATTCTCTCTCTCTCTCTTACTCCCTTTGCCATCACAATATATATGGAATATTATTCATCCCAATGTCTTGGGATTAGTATTATAATGGCTGCTGACTGAACATCCCTTTTTCCTGTGGTGGAAAAGTTGACAAACGTTTCATCCACATTTTGCTCAGGATGCACCGAGTGCTAACTTTTCTGTTATCATCATTGCTGTGATTGTGTGATTGGTTGCATCTCAGCAGAGGGGGGGAAACCACATGGTAGTCTCTATAGCTATATAGAGAACCATCTACTTTCCTGCTGGGAGTCATGAATGAATTAGCTTAGGAGGGATGCAGATGGTGGAAAGCTCATTCAGGGACTTCAAAGCCGTGTGGTTTCTTGAAATGTGAAACTTTCAAAATCCACACTCATAACTAGCAACTCAGTTGCTTTATTAACATGATTCTATATGATTCCGTATGATGACATGGCAGGGCTCCTAATGCAGGCCTGGAGCAGGGTTTCTCCTAAGCAAAGGGAGCAAACAGAAAGAACATATTGTAGCCTTCAGTGTATGCCTTCAGTCCATACTCATGGTTCCTTACCACCTCATCTTTGGTTTCCTCTTCTCTTAAATTTGTGAGTCAAAATGCAAATCATAGACAATATTACCAGCAACCAACATTGACTTTTTAAACGATCAGTATCCAAGGCAGCCATATGAGAGCAGCCTCCAATAGGGATATATCAGTCTTGTAAATAAGCTCACTACTCTGCAAACAAACAACAAATACACAGCCTGCTAAAAGGCTAGTACTCTGCATTTTCATGCTTTGTTGTTGTTTAGTCGTTTAGTCGCATCCGACTCTTCGTGACCCCCTGGACCAGAGCACGCCAGACACTCCTGTCTTCCACTGCCTCCCACAGTTTGGTCAGACTCATGTTAGTAGCTTTGAGAACACTGTCCAACCATCTCGTCCTCTGTCGTCCCCTTCTCCTTGTGCCCTCCATCTTTCCCAACATCAGGGTCTTTTCATGCTTATTTTGAAGAAATGTGGTTTGCATTGAAATTGAGCTGGGTGGTGGAGGAGAGACAGAGCAATCCATCCCTTTTCCATCAGCCAGCTTATTCACCTGTATGAAATTCCCAGTCACCTATGGTTACCAGGCAAGTCGCAAAATCCAAGACTGAGGCATTTGATTGATCTGCGGGGTTCACAATGTTCTAAGGTTCACCCTTTTGGAATTCTGATTTGACTGGGATAAGTTCTGAAATTAATTCTGGAATTGTAGCAAGTGTGTTTAAAAATTGCTATGTGTGTCGAAAACCTGAAATTTGGGCCCGGTTTATGTAATGATAATAATAATAATAATAATAATAATAATAATAATATTTATTATTTATACCCTGCCCATCTTGCTGGGTTTCCCCAGCCACTCTGGGCAGCTTCCAGCAAAATATAAAAACATAATAAAACATCAAACATTCACAAAAAAAATAGATTTTCTTGGCTGATAATCTATTTTTTTTGTTTTTTGTTTATTGAAAGCTTCAGGTTGGAAAGGCAGTGGGCAGTGGGCCTCCACAGCAAATGCAATCTGCACCATCCGAATTGGCCCAGGTGATTTCAGATTCTGCTATCCTCTAGAGCCAGCTACAAGATGAATGGGCTGCCAAGATGTAGCTAGCTTCCCCCACCACCCATGCCTGCACACACAGGCTTTCGGTTAGTAACTCTAGAAACATAAAATCCTATAGACATCTTTGGATGGAAAAGTGAAAAGGTAAAATCAATGGGGCAATAAAAACAGCAATGTCTTTTCGTCACATTTTATGACCTCATCACAAAGGAGATCCTCTGGGTTATCATTCTTTGCATTACACTGATAATGGACTGGACTTGATAAGCTTACTCTATCGCATTATCTTTTGAACTGGTATATTTTACAGTATAGCTCTGTAACAGTCTTTTGTTGTTGTAATGAAATCTATAAGTTTGATGCCATTAGAAAGCTATATAAAGTCTGCACCGCCAAGGTCAGTCCAGGGTTTTTTGCCTAGTAATGATCATACTGTACAAACAAACATAGTTGCACTACCATTTCGATTCAACACCACATTTTGCCTAAACAGAATTTTCAGAGGGGATGTAGAGGTTCCTTCCTCAGCAGAACATCTGAGAAATACTGGAGAATCAAAACGATTAGCACTGTTATTTCAAGGGATGTTGTGCATTTCTTTGAACTGGGGTGTGTGTGTGTTATTTTAAGCTAAGCTGGGCAGTTGGTGCAGTGCAGATGTCATCATCTGCCTTTCATCACCACATGGATATACTGGTGGGAAATCAAAGGCTGTTGACTCTCCCGTCACTGGGTGAAGTTGATAAGGAATGGGACCAGAGTTGCCATTGATGCTTTGCCTAAAGCAACATTTCAAGGTGAGCTTGGATGCTCCTACCTGGGATGAACACTGAAGGGATTCCAAAGGAAACCCCAAAGTCATAGGATAAGACTTGTGGAATTTCTCGGGTGATTTCTGCTAGGGATGAGCAGATACATCTGCTGCTGTTGTGTGTCGTTTGTTTTGTTTAGTCTGTTCGGTCCCATTATGGCATGGTTCTGAATTTTTTAACAACTGCACCTTGAAAAACATTTAAATAATAGCTCCCCTGCCATGGAACCATTCATCCCCCTCGAAAGGTGGGAGATATCTGGCAATTCTCAAACTCCCTCTCAGTAACCAGCCATGATGCTTAGTTTTGGGAAACCAGGAAAGCAACACCATTCTGCTTGCGCCACCAGGGACTCAACTACATTAGAAAGAAATAATGTTATAAATGCATTCTAACACTGTGATACCAGATGGCGCTGTAGAGCTGAAATCGGAACTCTGTGAAATTTTCCATTGTGAGCTTTAAAACATTTCCCCCCCCCATAGCATTTCCAGAGCAATTTCTATAGCTGCGTAGATACAGCCCAGTTGTTAGTGTGCCTTCCTTCCCCACCCGCTCCTGTCTGTATGTTTTAATCAGGGACTTAAAGGTAAAGGTAAAGGGACCCCTGACCATTAGGTCCAGTCGTGTCCGACTCTGGGGATGCGGCGCTCATCTCGCTTTATTGGCCGAGAGCCGGCGTACAGCTTCCAGGTCATGTGGCCATCATGACTAAGCCGCTTCTGGCGAACCAGAGCAGTGCACGGAAACACCGTTTACCTTCCCACTGCAGAGGTACCTATTTATCTACTTGCACTTTGACATGCTTTCGAACTGCTAGGTTGGCAGGAGCAGGGACCAAGCAATGAGAGCTCACCCCGTTGCATGGATTCGAACCGCCGACCTTCTGATCAGCAAGCCCTAGGCTCTGTGGTTTAACCCACAGCGCCACCTGGGTCCTTAATTAGGGTCTTAGAACCCTAATTAAAAATGAAACTGGCAGGGCAAAAGTGGCACACAGCACTGCCTTCCCCTGCTCTAAGAAAACATTAGGGCTGGACTCCAAATTGATTCAGGATCTCGATCCAGATTGGGCTGACCCCCACTGGAGCCCACCCGAAGTGCTATATTGAGTCTGCAATAGGATTGGCAAAGGGGAAGGGGGCATGCACTGCAAGGCAGTTGAGGATTTTTCTTTGAAAGGGAAAAAAATGTTCTGAACTTTCATGTTGCATACTTTGTATCGGCAATAGTCAATGGTCCCCATTCAAAAGCACAGACGATTGTGTAAATTAATGCAGATCTTCTTCTGAAGCTGCTGTATTGGTGATGCTCCATTGCACATCACAGAATCATAGATTCATAGAATCATAGAGTTGGATGGGACCCTGAGGATCATCTAGTCAAACCCTCTGCAATGCATCCAAAGCATTGTTTCACTTTGTATACCCAGTTGCTCAACATAATGCACAATTAAGCTGCTGCTTTTGTGTGTGTGCATTCAGTGGATCGAACAGCAGTTCTCACAAGCCTGCTGCACTAAACTGCAATGTTGAACATGCAATTTTCACTTTGGGAAAAGAAGTCGACGGGCACTTGCTACATCTTTCGTTCTGCCCAACTTCATCCTGTCTCTCCTGTACTCCTTCAGTGCCTCATTGGGCAACTCCAGATATATATTTCACAGCACTACATTTCAGAGTGTGAAGTGACAAATAATTTATCTTTAATTAAGTGGAGAAATTAAATTGCTTCTCAGATTCTGTGAGTGAAGACCTTGGTAATCAGTGGACAGAAGTGTGAAAAAACATATAAAGTTGTTTGATTCCATATAGATTTGTCATAGCCATTCAAGGAAGGTTATTGACATTTCTGTGTGGCTCTTGAGATGAACTCTGGTTTTTTAAGAAATTGGAGCAATCTATTAAGCATGACCTTTAGCTATTGTTGCCAGGATAGTAGATTCACCCTGCCTATGACTCCTTGAATCTGAGGGGAGTGAGACTTTGTGCTGGCCATCAGGCAATGGCTTTTTCCACTTGCCATACCTCACCTTCCAGCCCTAGGACCCTTCAGAACGGAGTTGCTTGTTAAGTATGATTGCTTAATTGTACATTGAAATGGAAAATGACTCTGTATAGTTCTGTATGTATACTGCTAAATGCCTAGCATGGAAACTTCCACTGTAGCTAAACAAATGAGTTGCAGAGAGCTTAGCAGGTTGATAATTAACTTAGAAGGTATCTCTGCTACTCTGTCATGAGGTGTTTAACATTAGATCACATGGGGTGTGTTCCATTGCAAATCTCCATTTTCTGTGAGCTGGTCTTTGTTCTCTCTCTGAACCACCTGAAGAGAAAGGATGTTGTTAATGACTCTCTCTAGGAGAACACAGACTCAAGCTGGAATGCCAGCTGTGTGTGGGCAGAGTTTTGTATTCACTTCTGGGTTCTGGCTGAAGCTATGCTTAGACAAGCATATGATGTTATGCAACTATTTGAATGTAACATTGTTGTTTTGAGTGCCTATTTTGGAACAAGTTCTATTAGTAAAGCTCTTGAACCATATTTTTGGACAAGACAATTTTTATTCCAAAAAGAGTCATTTTTTATTCACCCTATTGCTTTCAAATGTGCAATATTAAACACCACAATATTGATGTCATGGGCATTTTTGTATTTTTTTTGCTCTTTTCATGAGCTGAGTGGAAGATTATGAGTCCTGGAATTGGGAAAATATGTGGGTGAATTCAACAGTGCTTAGGTTTTGTTTTGGTTTTGTTTTTTGGCTTATTAATGTTGTTAATTTGTTTTGTGGGTTATCAGTGCTGTATTGCTTTGTGAACCTTAGAATATGACTTTGGTTGTGGTTATGCTGTTTAGCTTCTCTTAGTTGTTTTATTAATAGTGTTTTATAGAAGGTGGCTGTTTTAGTGATGAGCTCTAATTGTCACTGATGATTTGTTAATTGTTTTATGTTGTATTTATGTTGCAATTGTATTTATGTTGTAATTGTGATGTTCTATTTTGTTATTGTTATTTATTGTTTTTGAGCTGCTTTGTGACTCCTGTGAGTGAAAAGTGAAATACAAATGGAATGGAATGAATGAATGAATGAATGATACTTTCACTCAGGATGGAAATAGTTTCAGGACTAAAATGCTGCAAAGGCACAGTACTTTATTTGAGGATGGTCTCATCACTTTAATTCCTTCTTCAAAGGGGGAAAAATAACACACACACACACACACACACACACACACTACATGTTGTGTGGCGCTCATGCATTTATTATTCCTTGGAATATGCTGAATTATATTAGGGAAATTGTTTAAGTAGAGTTGCAGACCCTGGGAATAGTTTGTTTATCTTAAAATGAATATCAGAATAAAACATATCAGCTCTCTTGAGACATTCTGGAAAAATTCATCTGAACAAAGGATGATGGTGAGGAATTTGTGAAATTAAGTAATCCAATAAGAAGATTAAACGATTCTGTTGGCATCATGGACAAAGTTGTCCCTTATCAATAATCCTCCCCATAAGTAACCAATCAGCTATTAACCTGCAAAATATTTCTCCAGAAGGGATTTCTGCAGTAAACAATCCTGCTATAACATTTGCCTTTAAAAAAAAGAACCCACACACCATCTTGTTTACAAAAAGGAAATGGAAAACAAGTTCGCAGCATGATATTTACCCTGAATCACAAGAGCCAAATGGAACATTATTCTGATAAATTAATTTCCTGGGTAGTGCTATAAAAAAAAAAATCCAGCAGCCAAACAAAACTTATTTGAAGACTTAACAACTTTCATCTTGCAGTTCCAGGCCCAATGCAAACTTTTCAGGGTTATTTCACATATACTACATCCATTTCATACAAAATATACCTACCCATTATTTACAAATGCACACATTGTCCACATGCCTTGGAATGACAAGAGCAGTTTGTTTATAGAGCGAAACATATTGTGTGATCCAGCTTTCTGTCTGGTGCATATACCACCTATCTCTGGTTTTGCATTTAAGTTGCAACAACAGCAGCAGCAACAACAACAACAACAATTTATTATTTATACCCTGCCCATCTGGCTGGGTTTCCCCAGCCACTAAGGGTGGCTCCCAACAGAATAATAAAAGCATGATAAAACATCAAACATTAAAAACTTCCCTAAACAGGGCTGCCTTCACATGCCTTCTAAAAGTCAGATAGTTGTTTATTTCCTTGACATCTGATAGAAGGGCGTTCCACAGGCGGGCACAACTACCAATAAGGCCCTCTGCCTGGTTCCCTGTAACTTGGCTTCTCGTAGTGAGGGAACCGCCAGAAGGCCCTCAGAGCTGGACCTCAGTGTCCGGGCAGAATGATGGGGGTGGAGACACTCCTTCAGGTATACTGGGCCAAGGCCGTTTAGGACTTTAAAGGTCAACACCAACACTTTGAATTGTGCTCGGAAATGTACTGGGAGCCAATGTAGTTCTTTCAAGACGTTCATAGGTATAAATTCAGACCCCAAACTTCTCAGCTCCCATCCATCTGGCTGTCATGGGATTACAGGGCTCAGCTGTTGCTCCCTCGTGATAGAAATAATATTGCAGAAGTCAAGTCATTTAACTCCTATCTTTTAAGGGCCAATAAATAAGGCAAGGAAGGTGGTACTTTGCTGGGGTGTGGATTCTGAGAGAACTGGACCAGCATCTCCAAATATAAAGAGAAGGTACTTCTAGGACCATAGAAAAGCGGGGAGGGGGACAGGGGGGGTTCCGTGCTAGCAACCTTCCTAAATAGAACAATAAATGGCTCGATCCTGAGGCAAGTGTTGGATAGGTCTGAAGGGAAATAATATTTACATGCATGGCCATAAATGAAGAAGAGTTTGGATTTGATATCCCGCTTTATCACTACCCTATGGAGTCTCCAAGCAGCTAACATTCTCCTTTCCCTTCCTCCCCCACAAAAAACACTCTGTGAGGTGAGTGGGGCTGAGAGACTTCAGAGAAGTGTGACTAGCCCAAGGTCACCCAGCAGCTGCATGTGGAGGAGAGGAGACGCGAACCTGGTTCACCAGATTATGAGTCTACCGCTCTTAACCACTACACCACACTGGCTCTCTGAGTAAATGAGCAGTAATGGTCAATACATGCAACTGTGTGTCCTCTTAAAAGGCCCCGCTATTTGACAATTTATAATCTGAAGCCCAGCTATAGTAGAATGGCATTTGTATAGAACTTCAGAGTATTGACAACACTTTTGCTTTCAGCACATTACTTTATTGCAATCCTTACATTTCAAGAACCCTGTAAGGCAAGTCAATTTATGTCGTCATCACCCTAAATAATAATAATAATAATAATAATAAGTTTTATTTATACCCCGCCCTCCCCAGCCGAAACCAGGCTCAGGGCGGCTAACACCAGTAAAAATCACAACAAAATCACAACAAAGTATAAAAGAAAACCATTAATTAAGATACAGGTTAAAAAGCCAATTAAAAATTTAAAATACAGCTTCATCTGTCTCCCATAAACAAAACCAAGAGGAGGAAACCATCAGACTGAGTCTGACCCGAAGGCCAGGTGGAACAGCTCTGTCTTGCAGGCCCTGCGGAAAGATGTCAAATCCCTCAGGGCCCTGGTTTCTTGTGACAGAGTGTTCCACCAAGTTGGGGCCAGTACAGAAAAGGCCCTGGCCCTAGTTGACATCAGTCTAACAGCCTTGTGGCTCGGGACCTCCAACAAGTTGTTATTTGTGGACCTTTATGTCCTTTGCGGGGCATACCGGGAGAGGCGGTCCTGTAGGTACGAGGGTCCTAGGCCGCATAAGGCTTTAAAGGTCAAAACCAGCACCTTAAACCTGATCCTGTACTCCACCGGGAGCCAGTGCAACTGGTAAAGCACTGGATGAATGTGCTTTAGATCAGTGTTTCTCAACCTCCTCGGGGCAACGGCACACCTGTCCCATGGAAAAAATCTCGCAGCACACCACCACCACATGCACCCCGACCCCCCCGACCCGGGGGGCGGGGTGTCCGCGCGCCCTGGCGGGAGGGAGGGGAAGGACCCAGGCGGGCAAAAACGGAGCGGGAGATCGGCGACCGCGGCGGGCCAGGCGCCCACCCCCCCTCCGCCTCCCGCGCCCAGCCCCCCGGCAGCACCTCCACCCGGCCCTGAGTGAGCCCGGTGGCACCGGCACCTCCCGCCCGTCCCCGACCGCGACCGGGGCGGCAGAGGCAGCGGGCGAAGCGCCCGGCAGCCCCGGCGAAGGCGGCGGTCGGCGAGCGGGAAGCGGAGCTGAGGCGACGCCAGCCCGGACCGACCCGGAAGCGGAAGCGGCCCAGGGCGGCACAGCAGCCGGTGTCTTCCCACGGCACAGCAGCCGGTGTCTTGCGGCACACTACTGTGCCGCGGCACACCGGTTGAAAAACGCTGCTTTAGATGGTCACTAAAGGGGTTAAAAGCAAGAGGAGTGGCTTGCCTAGGGTCACTGAGGCAGTTCATGTTACAGGTATTTTTGTACTGGACATTCCTTGGTTCCTGTCTATCAGCTTGCTTTTTGGAAGATGAATCTGCACACACCCCCATGGGAATTTTCCAATTTTTGGCACATGTCCTTGGGCCCCAAATGGTTGATGACCCCCCATGATACACATTGGGCACTTCCTAATTCAGACTATAATGGACACCTGGGAGTGCGTCTCATTGAACTTACTTCTGAGTAAACATGACTAGGGATGCACTGTCTCTTAGACACTATACTACATCAACTCTACCTCAGAAATAGGTAGTTGTTTTTGCATTCCATTCTTCAATTAAGCAAACGATTATTTGTGTTCTGTTTCGGTCACATGGAAACCACTTCCCCTTTGAGATGGAATATCACCCAAACTTGAAGAGGCAATATGTCCAAAGATGGACATGAGACACTGGGGAAGAAAAAGGCTATCTTCAACTCAATTCCATAAAAACCTATCAACACAAGACATGAGGTAGCACTAAACCAGGACAAAGAAAGAAGTGGTCTTCATGGCTTAGATCCACACACAACATTGCTGTAATTTGAGTTTTAAAGATCTGATCGGTTGCTTCAGATTTAATATCAGAATTTCCTGCTTCCAAGTTACAGAAACAAGCGCCATCCTCTTCTAAGTAGGAAAATCTCTTCAATGTAATTTAATGTAAAGCAGCTTTTGTGTACTCGTGACCACTGTTTCCCTCCCACATGAGAGCAATCCCAGAATAAAATTAAATATTGGGAGGAAACTTCATAATAAAAATGCTTTTCCTCAAAGGGGAGGAGGGGAACGGGGGGGGGGGAGTAGAAAACACACTGGGGAAATTAACATAAGCTTCATTGCACAAAACTTGAGATAATTAAAACAGCATTTGAAGTCCACTGATTCTACTATCACAAAAGGAAAAATTCTGGTCAAATAGCAGGGCTGTACATTGGATTTATACAAATGCTAAATCTCAAGGTGAAGTGGGATGCCTCAGAGTAAATTTTGGGCTTCACAGAGGCGAGGCTGGGTCTCTGTGAGGCAGCATGAGTCAAAGCGGGAATCCCTGAAGCAATATATGACACCTCAGGGATCAATACATGAAAAAAGGTTGCAAACAATGATATCCTGACAGTGAAAGTAATGAGTGGTATCTAACTAAGGTGTTCCATCAGCACAAAGATTGACACTTGTGCAATAGAACTCGTCCTTCTCTCCCGTTCCACAAACAGAAATCCTTGGTCCTGATGGAACATGCTAGCTGGCCACTGACCAATGTCTCTAAAGTCACCATAATCCCACAAAGGTAAAAAAGGTAAAGGACCCCTGGACGGTTAAGTCCAGCCAAAGGCAACTATGGGGTTGTGGCGCTCATCTCGCTTTCAGGCTGAGGGAACTGGCGTTTGTCCACAGAAAGCTTTCTGGGTCATGTGGCCAGCATGACTAAACCGCTTCTGGCACAACAGAACACCGTGATGGAAACCAAGCACATGGAAACGCTGTTTACCTTCCTGCCACAGTGGTACCTATTTATCTACTTGCACTGGTGTGCTTTCGAACTGTGAGGTTGGCAGAAGCTGGGACAGAGCAACAGGAGCTCACCCCGTAGCAGGGATTCAAACCGCCGACCTTCCGATCGGCAAGCCCAAAAGGCCCAGTGGTTTAGACCACAGCGCCACCTGTGTCCCCAATAATCCCCCAACACCAGGGTGGAATAATGATGGGATAAAGAAGAACAACAGAGTGAGGAGAGGGTGCAAAGAGAGAAATCTGTAGTGACTGACAGGTCTGGCTTGTAATCAGAGGGAATACTTTAGCCAGCTGCAATTCCAGTGCTTTGGGAGAGGGAGCAGCTGTGGAAGAACAAAAGATATGTCTCTAAGCTTAAGGAGGATGCTGGGGGGGGTCACTGAGGTAGTGCTTTATTGTGACTAACAGGTGAGGTTTGTAAGAGACAATGGTTTTACCTAGAAACTGAATTCCTTAGTTCATCCCACCACAAACTCAACTTTAAAGGTGTCCGGGAGCAAAGACCCTGGACCTATTTGGCAGATTGCTTATCCTGGAGCACCTCTCCAATGTCTGCAATTTTCATACAAAACACTATAGGAGAATAAGTAATTCCTATACTTATACTATAATGGTGATGATTATAGGAAATTCACTGCTTTCTGAAATTGGGCAGGATTCCTAACTTCACAAAGGGAGATCTTGTCTGCAAATTTCATCCAGTTCCACACCATAGTTTTTTCTTTCTTTTTAAAAGTTTTTTAAATCAAAATCAAAATGTGAAGGTGTCTAATACAGTAGTCTCTGAACATATGACCCTGTAATTTGGCAGACTTTATTCACTCTGGCAGGGCTGGAATGCCTGAAAATTTCAACTACTTCTGTCCAAAGGGGAAAGAAATATTATAGTCTTTTAAAAAGTTTCCCAATATTCCATTGCGGGAGGGATGGTATGAAGCAGACTTGGACCCTGAGCCTAACTGGGCAGTCTTTGAATTTGTCCAGGCTAAATCAGGCTGTTTTTACAAAGAACCAAGTCAGAGCCTGAACTTAATCTTGTGGTCAGTACACAACCCTGTCACGCAGAAGTGGCCCTTACAATAATGCTTGACAGAATCTTGCTGTACGTGACATTTAGGAAGACATTTCAGAGTTCAAGGAAGGTTCTGGTTGTATTCTTAGGAGATTATAATTTGTAATAGCTGCAATTTGGTTCTGTGTGGTTAGATACTAGCAGTGCCATCATGTAATGTAAAACTGATGTTTTGCTCTAGTTATCTCCCGCTTGGACTACTGCAATGCGCTCTACGTGCCGAGGGCCTTCTGGCGGTTCCCTCACTACGAGAAGCCAAGTTACAGGGAACCAGGCAGAGGGCCTTCTCGGTAGTGGCACCTGCCCTGTGGAACGCCCTCCCTTCAGATGTCAAAGAGAATAACAACTATCAGACCTTTAGAAGACATCTGAAGGCAGCCCTGTTTAGGGAGGCTTTTAATGTTTTATAGATTATTGTATTTTAATGTTCTGTTGAAAGCCGCCCAGAGTGGCTGGGGAAACCCAGCCAGATGGGCGGGGTATAAATAATAAATTATTATTATTATTATTATTATTATTATTATTATTATTATTATTATTATTATTATTATTATTATATACGTGGGGCTACCTTTGAAGGTGACCCAGAAACTGCAATTAATCCAGAATGTGGCAGCTAGACTGGTGACTGGGAGTGGCCGCCGGGACCACATAACACCGGTCCTGAGAGAACTACATTGGCTCCCAGTACGTTTCCGAGCACAATTCAAAGTGTTGGTGCTGACCTTTAAAGCCCTAAACGGCCTCGGCCCAGTATACCTGAAGGAGCGTTTCCACCCCCATTGTTCTGCCCGGACACTGAGGTCCAGCGCCAAGGGCCTTCTGGCGGTTCCCTCACTGCGAGAAGCAAAGCTACAGGGAACCAGGCAGAGGGCCTTCTCCGTAGTGGCGCCCGCCCCGTGGAACGCCCTCCCAGCAGAGGTCAAAGAGATAAACAACTATCTGACATTCAGAAAATACCTGAAAGCAGCCCTGTTTAGGGAAGTTTTTGACCTGTGATATTTTAATGTATTTTAATATCTGTTGGAGGCCGCCCAGAGTTGCTGGGGGGACCCAGCCAGATGGGCGGGCTACAAATAATAAATTATTTATTTATTTATTTATTATTATTATTATTATTTTGCATATATAAAGCTCAAGACTCAAACCACAGTATTTTTAGATTGGAAAGAAATCACAGATAGCAGGAGATGGAGACAGTAGATAAAAGAACTCTTAAAACGTGATAACCACATCTTGGGGATAAGAAAGGATGTTCTAGAACTACAGCTGAGGGACAACGAGGCCATTTTTTATGTCAATAGTTCTTCTGAAGCCTGTGCAAAGATGGAGCTCAGTTCCAGCACCAATCAGGTGGGCGCCATTGCCATAAGAGAACAAGAGAAGCGTTCATGGTGAGTTCAGGCACCTCCTTTTCTAGAAAAATAGCACTGACAAGGGTTGCCATCTTTAGTCAGACAAAATAAAGGGCAGGGCAGGAAAAATATGGGACAGGTCAGGGAGTTGGGGGCCTAAAAATTACTTTACCTGGTACAGAAATGACTTCAAAGCAATCCATTGCAATGGTACACAGGGTTTACAATGGTTTATTCAATGGGGGGCGGGAAGTACTGTGATTTACAACTGTAAGAAAAAGATTGCATAGTACATATATAGTTTTTTTAATGTATTTTTTATTAAAGTTTTCTTGGTTTACAAAAGTATGTGCAATGTCTCTTTTTTCAAGTTACTTTTTTCTACAGATCAGTTTCATTTGTTGAGACATTAGTGTTACATTAGGAAGAAAAGGGGGAAAGAGATGGAGGGGGCCATGGTGGGTGGGGGTGGAGTCGGGTGGTGAGGTTTCTAGTTTACTTAATGTATGTGTGGGGTTTTGTGTCAGCGTCGCTTGTGCGGGTTCTCTTGACTATTTGCTTGTGTTCCTTTGGTGGTGAGAGAGGTTGGGGTTGGCCTAGGGTGTGGTTGGTTGTCTTTGATTGGCTGTGGTGAACTTTGTTTTCATGTTTGAGTCGGGTGGGTGGTTGTTTTTGAATCAGGTTAGCCATATTGATTCGTATGCTGTTGGTGGATTACTGTCATTGTCTTCTTGGGCTGTGTATGTGATAAAGGGGAGCCATACCGGGGTGAAGGCATCTTCTTCTATTTGTCCCTGTATCAGTTTCAGTTTATTGGTTAATTTTTCTAGTAAGGCTGTTTCCCATACCATTTGGTACCATTAGTCCATGCTTACTCCTGACAGGTCTCTCCAGTGTATAGTTGGGCTTTGTAATGCTAATTGGTTTCCACTACCACTGGAGCAGACCTGTGCTTCTGCAAATTCCCCCTCCCTCTAATTTTTATTAAATTTTCTGTTTTACAATTTAAAATACTCATTTTACATCCTTAAGGTATCAATGACTTCCTGCATATTTCACCAAAACGATACCATTCAGTATTCCATTATTACATCCATCAAAACTTTGTTTACACTGTTGAATTTATCTTAATGCTGCCGGCATTTTCAGCTGTACACAGTTATTTCCCGTATATTCAATAATCATTTTCCTAAACGTATGTCCTTCTTGTTCTCTTATTCTATATATAAGTCTGCGAGTTGTGTATATTCTGTCACCTTAAGTTGCCATTGTTCTTTAGTTGGGACCTCACTCGTTTTCCATTTTGGGGCCAATAAAACACGGGCGGCAGCAGTGGCATACATGAATAACCCTCTCACACTCTCCACCCCTCTCCCGCCTCTGCCTCTGCAAAACCACTCCTCATTGGGCCAAACCGCCCTCAGGCCATAATATTCTCCCCTAGGGAGCTACCGCATCTTCTCTTCTTCCATGTGATGTCCTGGGACTTGGGCTAGGACTCAGAACCAGAGTCTCAGTCTGCACCAGATGCTCTGCCTCAGACATCATCTGAACCAAATCTGGGGCCTGATCATGAAGAGCCCCAGTCTGTACAGGTTCCCTTGCAACAAGCACCAGCTGGGCCGAGTCAGGGGCCTGAGTCTGTCCTGGCTCCAGATGTGGGAAATACCTCGTTGCCATCAGCTGGGTCATCACTGACAGCTGCTCCACTACTGGCTGGGTCAGGAGAGGCTGAGGCGGCCCCTGGGTCTCGTAACCCACCAGCATCTCCCGAGCTGCAGAGACTCGGGTCTGAGAGGAGGTGAGACCTGAGTACTCGCAGGAGGAGTGCTCGCCTTCGGGCAAGACAGGGTGGGATTGGGACTGGCCATTACCTCATCAGAGATATAAGGCTGTCGGACCCCGAACCCAGGTTGCGGGAGCAACATTGCTGTTTGCCAGATTCTGCCTGTGATCCTGTTCCTGACCTTGCCTGGTTTCCTGCCCTGTATCCTGCCTTGGATTTGCCGGACTGACACCTCGCTGACCCTTTGAACCCCGGACCGGACCTGGACCTCGCTTCTTGGATTACCCTTGGGACCAAAACATTCCAAAACATTCCAGGAGTGGAGGGGTGTGGCCAATTTGGCCCCCTCCCATACATGGGGGAATGGCATCGTTCACGTAGGTGATAAATTTAAAAGGAAAAGCATGACAGTTCCCAGTCTGTAAGATGCCAATGCCCTTACAGAATTTCATGTCTTTAAAAAGAGGTTTGTCCCTTTTATTCCCCATAAATCAATGTCAGCGGCAATAAAGCAAAAGGCACAAAAGGAAAGTAACACTGACTAAAGTAATAACTAAGGTCTGATCAGCCAGTGTTATTAATCCAATCCCAATTTTTATCACTCAGCAGGAATTTTCTGAAGACTTAATATTCTCTTATATAAAAGAAACGGGAGAGATTGAAAATGATTAAAAAATATAATTGGAGGGAAATATTCATTTCAGCCATAAATGAAAATTGGCAATGAATGAACAATGAATTTCGCCATGTGCTCAGTAATGCTATTTAAGGGGGAACTATAACAAAGATTAAAATATGCTGAAATAGATTTGGGGTGGGAAGGCGAGACATGCAGGTATCTTAATTTCTAATTAGGTACTTTGAAACAGTGAGCAATTTCATTATGACTAAATTGTCCTTACATCTTAAAGCTGTTTAAACAGTTGAACAATTCTAATCATTTCACCAATGGAATCCAAAGTTTGAAACAGATTTTTTTTCAAAAAAAGAAGAAAAAAGATTGCTGACAACATACAGACTGTATTTAAGGAGATATTTGAACCCTTGGAAAAGCACAAAACAGGAAAACACTGACAGTGCAATCTTGTGCCTATCTCCTCAAAAGTAAATCCCACTATAATCAATAGGGATTACTCCAATGTAAGTGAATAATGGACTGCAGTCTTATTTGCTTGCTTGTCTTAAATCACATACTTATTTTCCACAAAACTTCACAAAACATGGTTGTATACTAAATACAAAGGTCTGTATAGTTAAAGCTATGATTTTCCCAGTAGTGATGTATGGAAGTGAGAGCTGGACCATAAAGAAGGCTGATCGCCGAAGAATTGATGCTTTTGAATTATGGTGCTGGAGGAGACTCTTGAGAGTCCCATGGACTGCAAGAAGATCAAACCTATCCATTCTTAAAGAAATCAGCCCTGAGTGCTCACTAGAAGGACAGATCCTGAAGTTGAGGCTCCAATACTTTGGCCACCTCATGAGAAGAGAAGACTCCCTGGGAAAGACCCTGATGTTGGGAAAGATTGCAGGCACAAGGAGAAGGGGACGGCAGAGGACGAGATGGTTGGACAGTGTTCTCGAAGCTACGAACATGAGTCTGACCAAACTGCGGGAGGCAGTGGAAGACAGGAGTGCCTGGCGTGCTCTGGTCCATGGGGACACAAAGAGTTGGACACAACTAAACAACTAAACAACAACAAAGCTATTTAATATATCCATAGTGTTTTATATTGCTACATACATTCCCGTGCAGGTTTGTTTAAGAAAAAGCTGAAAAAGGAATCCCAAATGTAAAAGTTGGAATATGTATAACCCATCCATCTCTTGCTTTTGCAGCACGGTTGTCCACCCCTGCATTATTATTATTATTTTGCATCAAATAGACTTGATAACACAAAATCCTATATATCCTTAGCTAGGAGTAAGTGCCACTAATATTTTTAAACAATCTTTTAAAAAAACATATTTCTTTATATTTTTACATTTTGTGTCTGGGGTTTCCCCCCCCCCCCAATGGTGCTGACCTCTAGTGTAGGATTTTGTTCCAGCACTGAACAACAGCTTCCCACTTTCTTCCATGCTCTTATGTTGCCTATTCCACCCAGTAGTGCCATTAACATTTGCCTTCCAAAAGATACAGTCAATTTGGTCCAAGCCTTTAAAATGAAGCTTAAAATAGTTTTGGCTGATCAATCACAACAGGGCACGAATAATTCCACCATCACCCCGCCCCCGCTTCAAATAGTTTTCCGGAAAATGACAGAACTGTTGGAAAGAATGGAATTAAATCTTAAGAGACAATGTGGAATGAAAATTAAAACCCAGTCTTCTTAACACTTTTTAGAAGTACAAATCTAGCTGTCAAAATATAGGACAGGGATACAGCCTGCTCAGATGCGCAGGCAAGGACTGTTACTGCAATATTTTGATCAACCCGCACGCACCACTGGCAAGATTTAAGCAAAGGAAATCAATCGCAGAATATGAATAATGTGCCTATAATACTCTAGCTAAAGGAAAGAACCTCTCTGTGTATTGATAGAGTGTGTAAACTCCAAATTGGCCAATTGATTATTAATTACCCCTGGGCAGATTGAAAGTCAAAGGGAGCTCTGCTGATATATCTAAATGAGGACAAGGAATGCAACCGTAATGCTTTTGGGGGGATTCAAGGATCGGTAGTTTGAGAACGGCAAAATGATATTATGGTAATGAAGACTCACTCTCCAAATGTCATCCATGGAGAAGCATACAGGGCCACACTTGCCTGGGTTTCAGTAAACACTTCAGTTTGGGGTGGATTCCAATGAACTGCGGAGAAAGAGACTAATATGCGGAACCACCAGCAGCGATTTTCCTAGGGGCCGAAATTAGGAACGCTTGAAGAATCTTGTTTCTATGGAGTCTGATGCGAACTGACCTGATCTGCTCCTCCTAGACCGATGCACAGATCAGAATGTGCTTGTCCTTCAGAATTAGCACGTCTTCGAATTTTAAGATACGGCTTGGAGCCGAAAACTGTAACAATGTGTGTGTGTGTGTGTGTTAAAACACATATTTTAGGCTAAAAGATACATTGTGTGCATTGAGATAATGCATGTGTTCAACAGAACACATGCAAAATTGACATGAACCAGAAGAAGAAGAATGACCCAACCACTCCTGGTTAAAATGTTCTAATGTAGGCTCCCCCAGCATCTGGTGCTCATCAAATGCTTTGGATCACAGCTACATTCATTCTGGACCATATGCTATGCTATCTGGAACTGACAGGAGTTGTGGTCCAGAACATCTGGCGGCACCAGGTTGGCTAAGTCTGCTCTAATACATCACAAGCATGGCAGATCTAGAGTGATGGATGTTCTGATTTTGCAAAAAAAAACAAAAAAAAAAAAACCAACAACCTCCAATATGCAGGTTCAGAAATACAACATGCTAAAAAGCGACTTAAACCCCCTTTGTTTAATTTGAGTTACTACTCTCATGATCCCTAGTACAGAGAGGGCATTTTCTGATTTGAATGAAACCCCTCAGATACTGAATGGGGGCTTACTGTAATCCTGTTTGGAGCAGAACACTTCATTCATCCCAGGCTGTCGTGTATTGTGCCCACTTCCCTGGAGGGAAATCTCAGCTCCGCCACACAATTTCACTCTCTGGGGCTCTGGAGGAATATTTTACTCTAAACTTACAGAAAGTGAAGCAGACAGATTGAGAAGGGCAAAGGGACAGAACAACATGAAGGGAGGAATAGAACCACTGGGAACTATTGCTATGGTATTCTGGAATAAACTGTGTATGACACCAGGAGTTCCATGTTGGGGGGGGGGGCGCCCACAAATTTGATCCAAATAGCAGTGATGGAGGAGGAGTGGGTGCTTGATCCTGTGGGCAGCTGCTTTCTCGTTGTTGCTGGCATCCATCTGTCTCGAGAGACAACCAAGTGCACCTGTGGGGATGAAGTCAAAACCACCGGAGAATCACAGCGCCTGCTGTGGCTGCAGAGATCGGTAACTCGCAACTGCTGCCTCCTGCATGGTTTCTGCTGCATTAGCAGCAACAAAGTGACCTCTCTGGAGCGAGGTGGGGGTTGTTCTGCCTGGCAAGCTGAAATACTTGAGCAGATTGAATTTTCATCTTAGTGTGACACTGAATTCCATCTTGACTCTAATAACCCAACCACCCCTTGTTTCAGAAAAAAAAGGGGGGGGATCTTTCTTTTTCAGAAATGTTCCACTCCAGCAGATAAGCCTTATTGTTTTGCAAAAGCAGTGGGAGTGAAGATTGGGTATAAGCAAGTGTGTTGCTTAACTAAATCATAAGCTTCTGGTGAGCATTTACAAAAATAACTCTGTAGTTTACTGTGTTCAGTAATATGATTATGGGTATAAACAGTAAAACTTACAAACAAGGAAATTCAGGCAGATACATCTATTATCCTTTTCCAAAATGGAACTACATCTGACATCTTTTGAAGACCATGTGTGCTGGTCCCGTGGGTTACCCGAAAGGCGAGGTCCAAGTCCGGTCCGTGGTCAGAGGTGCAATGTGAAGGCAGTCCGTAGTCACTGAAGCTGGGTGCAGGGCAGGAAGTCAGGCAAAGTCAGGAACAGGTAGGCAAGCAGGGAACCAGGGCGGGTCAGGAGCTCAGGCAGTAAAGCAGGACAGGTTTCAAGCAGGAACTGGTCAGCAACAATGTTGCTCCTGCAACTTGGGGCTGGCCAGCTTTTATCTGCCCCGAGGCAGAGGGCGGCCCCGATCCTCTGGTGACTCGCCTCTCCTGGCTTGGAGGCGAGCACTCCTCCTGCGGGAACTTAGTTCCCTTCGCCTCTCTGCCCTGAGCCTCTGCAGCTCAGGAGAGGCTGGAGGGTTACCGGATCCAGAGGCAACCTCAGCTTCCCCTGACAGGGCTGGGAGTGGAGCACCTGCAGGCAATGGGTCCTCCATCCCATCAGGAGCCAGAGCAGACTCAGCAGATGCCTGCACCTGAGGATCCAGCACAGGTGAGGACCCTTCAGACTCAGGCCCCAGCCCTGGCTCTGCTGGTTCTGGAGGCGGGGAATCCTGTGCAGGCTGGGATCCCTCAGGTTCAGCATCTGAGTCTGAATCCCAGGCCATCACACCATGCATAATGCCTAGGGCGTGTGTGGGGAAACTGTAACCTCCCAGATGTTGCTGAACTACAGCTGGCTGGGACTGATGTGAGTTGAAATCTGTGGGATGTAAACACTAGAGCAGTCAAGTACAACAATGCTAGAGCAGACAATGGAGATTGTCTCAGTCCTCCAGCCACAACTTCCTGGTCACCTGGACTGAGACAATTTCCTCTTGCAACTAGATGTGGGAGTGGCTTTACCTGGGCAGGTTAGAACAAAACCCACAGGTCAGTAGCCATTCTCTCTCTCTTGGATCTACTACCTCATGAAAGCAACATCTTAGGAAGGATGCTCAGTTGGCTTCCAGCCAACTGGGGCCTAATGGACTCCTCTCCCACATGGAGAGAATCCAATTGTATATATCTTTACTATGCATAAGCCTGCCTTCTTTTGGGAGTCTTCCTGTCTCTTCAATTGAATGTCCGTGAGTAAACTTTTATATCTTTTTATAGAAGACGTGTGCTGTGTCTTATTTGAAGAGGGACAAAGGGGAAATATAGTGACAAACCAGGAAACTAGATTAAGTTGATTCTAGCGAATCAAAGCAACTTCCGCTGTGTGTATTTTAAAAGGGAATGTTACTCTGCTAGTTGAACTTGCAAGCGCAAGTTAGGATGAGATATATCTAATTATAAATCATCATCCACGTTCCCAAACATTCCCACAAAATCCAACAACATTTGGAAGGCCACAGGCTTCCTACCCCAGCTTAGGAAATATACACTTTTTCTTTTCCATGCTATCAGTATCTGTATGTTCTTTGATGTGTCGTGGACACTAAGCATTGTCATTCTGCAAATGAGAACACAGAGCACGCTTAATACAAAACTTTCATGTGTACATATTTTCTGACATCTCATTTGGTCTATGCACCCAGAAATCTACACACATCTATGAATGTATGTATGTTCTCTTGGAGACTTTGCATATTGACCAGAAAATGTGTATGTGTCTCCATGTTGCTATTGTTTGCACATTTTCCATGATGTCAGATAAACATATACAGTGACTGGCATTTGCGCAGTCACTGTATATATTTATAATGTGATTCGACTCACATTAACCACATCATGTATGCATTTTGAAAATTGATTCGAAAAACATGGTACTAAACCAGGTAAGCAATCTGCATATATGAAATAAAGGTGTTCCATAAGCAACAGTGGGGATAACAGAATGAACATTTGATTGCAGCGGTTAAAATATGAAGAATCTGAAGGACTGCCAAGAGCCTTCCTGAATAGTTCAGAAACAAAATGAATAGGTTTGGAAAAATATTATGAATTGTTGATAGTCAGAAAGGAAAAAGCAAGAACTCTGCTGAATCCATTATTTTCTGACTTTCATTATTCATAAAACTCAATTATGTTTGCTACAAGATAAGTGATTAATGCAGATAAGTTATAGTGATATCCATGACAAGAAGACAATCAAGTGAAAAATGTTTCTGTGCATGGAAAATTGTGTCTGTGCATAGAATGTGTTCCTTCTTATTCACATACAAAATATTCCGTTCTATGTTCTTGTAGAATAAATGTTCCAGAGGTCTAAGCAGCAGGAGCAACAGCAGCCACTCTGATCTAACGACAGAGACAAGGAAATCAGAACATGAGTAGATCTCTGCTGGAACAGACCAAGGCTCCATCTAGCCAAGTGACCAACCAGATATCTAAACTAGAACACAAGAGTACTATCAGGCAGTTGCGCCATTTACCTAGCAACAGATAGAATTAAATATTCCAGATCTTGCCAAGTAGCCAAAACAATTCCCCAGGATGTGATGCAGATGATGAACTTGGAAAGCTATAATCTCTTCAACCCTCTCTCCACATTTTAATTGTGTTGCATCAGATGTTGGCAAAGTGAGCAAACAAAAGTCTGGGAGAGATTGGGAAGACTCCAGGAAAGCTGGCACCTTGTCAGCAAGTCATATTATGCCTAATTAAAACAAAGAATGAACTAGTATCAGAGGGCCAGAAAGCATCATTGACTTGAGATGAAAGAGATTTGAATTTAGTAACAAGTGCTAGGCTGAGATGGGCAAGTAAGAAGGCAACTGGAATCCGAGCGCTTGTGCGTGGACACGGGGAGGCGGACCAGGCTCTCAAACACACTAGCGCTTGTTACCAGAAAACAGCACACATTTCATTTTAGCTTCAGAGCAAAGTTCAGGAGCTCTTTCAAAAAAAACTAAAACTATGTTCCTTTCCCAAACACTTAGAACAGATTTAGTTGGAAGAGTGACCTGGGAAATAGTCTGTCAGTCCACAGGAGATGATTATAGCTGTTAAGGGTCTATACCAGGGGTAGGCAACCTAAGGCCCGTAGGCCAGATGCGGCCCAATCGCCTTCTCAATCCACGGACGGTCTGGGAATCAGCATGTTTTTACATGAGTAGAATGTATCCTTTTATTTAAAATGCATCTCTGGGTTATTGGTGGGGCATAGGAATTCGTACATTTCCCCCAAAAAATATAGTCCTGCCCCCCACATGGTCTGAGGGATGGTGGACCGGCCCACAGCTGAAAAAGGTTGCTGACCCCTGGTCTATATCAGCCCTGTGTACCTCTTAAATTATGAGTCAAATATATGAGGGTGAAGTTTTCACACTCCCAAGTTGTTTTCACACTCCCAAGTCTCTCAGCCCCACTCACCTCACAGAGTGTTTGTTGTGGGGGAGGAAGGGAAAGGAGAATGTGAGCCGCTTTGAGACTCCTTCGGGTAGTGATAAAGCGGGATATCAAATCCAAACTCTTCTTCTTCTTCTCCCAGCAGGTCAGTCCTCAAAGGAGGCTTCATTTCAGAGTATGAAAATTCTGATTCAGAACCTTATCAAGAAAGTTGAAGACCAAGAACAAAGATGCAGCCACCTGCTGGAACAAAATGAAAACCTTAAAAGCATTCAGATTAAAGAGAAGGAGCATTTCCAGTCTGCACCCCTTAGGCCCCTCACTGACTGCATCTCTCCCTGCCCAACTCTCTTCCTTCCTACATGGTTTTGTGTGTGGTTTCCCCATAGAGATACACACATTTTTGCATGCGCTTTGTCATAATGTAAGGCTATCTCCACAAATTCATGCATCGTTATGCACGCTGTTCCCCAATATTTGTACCTCCCTGCCCTCCCTTAGATGGGCCATCTCATCACAAAAGTCAGAGTAGCGCAAATTCCAAAGGTTCGCTGAGCTGCAGTTCACCTGTTGCTTTGGGAAGTGTGAAATAGGTTCCACATTTCTTCCCCATCTTTGTTGTTGTTTAGTCATTTACGGTAGTCGTGTCCGACTCTTTGTGACCCCATGGACCAGAGCACACCAGGCACTCCTGTCTTCCACTGCCTCCCACAGTTTCGTCAAACCCAAGTTAGTAGCTTCAAGAACACTGTCCAACCATCTCATCCTCTGTCATTCCCTTCTCCTTGTGCCCTCCATCTTTCCCAACATCAGGGTCTTTTCCAGGGAGTCTTCTCATGAGGTGGCTGATTTCCTTCAGAATGGATAGGTTTGATCTTCTTGCAGTCCATGGGACTCTCAAGAGTCTCCTCCAGCACCATAATTCAAAAGCATCAATTCTTCGGCGATCAGCCTTCTTTATGGTCCAGCTCTCACTTCCATACATCTTTACTTGTGTCTATATAGCCTTTTGTTCTGAATCGGGAGATTAGCTTGCTATATTTTCCTGGGGGAAACGAAGCAGGGGGAGGCAGGAGAGAAGCGATACCATTTTGCACTGGGAATCAGACTATCTCCTCTTTGAGTGCCTACTTTACAGCTCAGAGTTAACCATTAGAGCCTTTCATGCTTTATTTTCACGGTGTAATAGTGGCTTCATCATGGCACATCAATAAAATTGAGCAAGTTTGGAGTGGGACAATTTTAAGTGTTAGAAATATGCCAGAATGTTTGGAGATTTAAAGTTGAGCAGGATCATTTGTGTCAATCTACTGTCAAGTGGCTGGCAGAAATCTGTAGGGTTTTATCCTCATTTGAAAAGAACGAATAAAAGAAGAATTAAAATAGATTCCTAAAACCGAACTCTCATGCTAACACTGGGAATTAACATTGCTTGTTGCTTTCTGGGATTGATAGGGGCCTGCAGGAAAAGAGGGGAGCTTTCAAGAATTACACTTCCATTCACTCTGAAAATTAAAGTGGCTTCTTCTTTTTTTTTCACATCCTGCCCATTTGAACTATAAGTGGATGATCTCCACACTTGAAGCCTTCTTTTCATTAGTTTATTGACTTCATACAAAACTCTCCTCATGTTCATTTGCCAACATAAGTTTCAGCCAATGTGATAAATCCCCATTAAACATTTCAAAAAAATGTCACTTCTCTGAGTGACCTGACCTTATGGCAGGAGCTTAGCACCAGACATGTAGAGCCAAAGTATTTTGTTCCGAGTTACCAGCTTTGCATTTCTGGTTTGAATATATGATCATCCACAAATTATTTGGTTCGTGAAAATTTGCCATGCTTATTAGTCACTTTTTCCCCTCAAAAGTAACCCAAAGCTACTAACAAACTTTGTAATAGTACAAAATAGTGCAAAAACTAAAAAGCAAGTATAAAAGGCAAAACAAAATAAAAAGTTAGAAACACACACATTCTAGCAGGTGTGACACATTCTGTCCCATTAAAAGAGGCTACAAATACCTAAAACCCTCCAAACTAAGGTGCAGAAACATGGATAAAATGAAACATTTTTGCCTGGCACCTAAAAATGGAAACGGTTCTAGGTGTGTCAACTGGGGTAGAACCTTCCACAAACAGGGAACATTGACAGAAAAGGTCTGTTCTAACATTGCCACCTTCTATATCTCTGGTGAAGAGATTCCACAGAGGAAGCCATCAGATTCCGAATGCTATTTCCAATTGCTTTCCATGTATTGACAGTGGACAAGGTCCCAAAATATATATGATGAGAATTAACACTCAGAAAATGTACACAATAATAACAACTTAAATCTTGACCCTAAAGCAGGGTAGCAAGAGAGTTGTCTCTTCCACAGGTATAAATGATAATGTAGAAAGGAAGGGTGATTTACATAATACTATCAGGAATTAACTAAAGAACAGAAGATGAGAAAGTATTAGCTGCCCATTACTGGGCCCACAGGACAATAGTGATGCTTTTTATTCTCTGTTTGGGCATGGAGGTAGTGCAGAATCCAGTTAAGAAGGTAGGTGTGCTATCATTGGCGTATGTTCATCCACATTATCACTGTGACAACCTTAAATTCCTTTAAAAAAAAAAATGAACATCGTGATATTTAACAGTTTCTTTTCACTTATAAGACAGCCTTGAATTTTGAATTGAGTGGCTCAGCGGGACCCTCATAGGGGCAGAAAAATCATGTTCCAATATTGAAAGGGTGGCAGCCAATCAGAGGAGAAGTCTTTCAAGGCACCCAACAGTTAAGCTCGAAATAGGTCCTTTCTCCTAAAAACCACTTTGCTTTATTTTCAATCTGGGAATAAAGACTATTTGAAATGCTGTGTGTCATTAGTAACGCTCTTAATGTAGGTCTCTGTTCTTCTCGTTCCAGGTTTTTTTGTTTTTTTTTTGGTGTCCCAATTTCTCATCTTTTCTCCCACTTCTGTAGCCATTTGCAGCAGTAATTTTCACAAGTGAAAATGTAATCCCTGCCAGCGCGTCGATCAAACGCCATTTGCATGCTGTGAGGAATGCGATGAGGAATCATGGACTCTTGGTGGACGCGGCTGAAGGATGACACAGCTCCTCTCTCACCCCTTTCCTGCATCATCTTCCTGCAGGTTTATTTGTTGTTCCCATCTCTTTAGAAGCTGAACACTCCTCTCCTGTACCACTGAGGACTTGTATAATTTGGGATGTGGGACACTTTCCTGAGAAATGTTGCCTGGCTCATCAAAACTATGTTAGCTTCCCTCGGTGGTTCTTAAATGTTTTCTTTTTTTCCTGAAGAAGCTTTATCAGATGCTTATGCAACTCCTAGAAAAACCAGAAATTGCTTTGAATCAAGATCATGCCTCTCTGGACCAGGCAAACGTGTTGGGTGAGGGGGGGCAGGAGCAGGGCCGGATTTAGGTTTGATGTATAAGGAAGTTGTTTTATCCTTAATGTTTGTTGTTGTTGTTGTTGTGGAATAGGGCATCCCTATTTTGGAAATGTACATCCAGGGTTTTTTTCCTTTAAATTTTTTTGGGTCCTCCAAGAGAGTGGGGCCCTAAGCTATAGTGTGGTGTAGTGGTTAAGAGTGCTAGACTTGTAATCTAGTGAACTGGGTTTGCGTCTCCACTCCTCAACATGCAGCTGCTGGGTGACCTTGGGCTAGTCCCACTTCTCTGAAGTCTCTCAGCCCCACTCACCTCACAGAGTGTTTGTTGTGGGGGAGGAAGGGAAAGGAGAATGTTAGCCGCTTTGAGACTCCTTCGGGTAGTGATAAAGCGGGATATCAAATCCAAACTCCTCTTCTTCTTCTTACGACCCCAGCACAGAATACAACACCCTTTTCCTGCCTTTCGTCTTGCTTCACGTCTGTCCCTTCTTCTTCCTAAACGACACACACGGGGAGATTCATAAACAGCCTCATTGCCTGAGTTTGAACTTAACTCTTGTCATTGCTCTGCCTACCTCTCCTGCTCTCCCCCTGCCTGCATGTTTTCACTGACAGAGCTTCTCTCCTCCTCCTCCTCAGCGCCTTCACCTGCTCTCCCTCCTGCTCTGGATTTCCATCTTTCTGGCTCATGTCAGGGAAGGCAGGCGTCTCCCTGACAGTCTGGCCTGATAAAAATCAGCTTCCCATGTGAGGCTGGGTGGGAATGACTTCTGTAACTTCCTTGTGACACAGAATCTTGTGTGCCATATGAACATCCTGGGGAACAGCTTGGAAAAACCAATCTTAGCACACAATATACAAGGCTAATAATGACTACTTGCCATGGCTGCTATGTCCAACCTCCATTGTCGAAGGCAGTATACCTCTGGGTACCAGCTGCTGGAAATCACAACTGTAGAGAATCCCGTTGGCCACTGTGAGAACAGGATGCTGGACCAGATGGGCCTGTGGCCTGATCCAGTATGGACCATCTCCTGTTCTTATCATTTAAGGTCAAAGAGCCCAATGAAATTATCTCAAAGTCTAGGTAAGGATTGCTACAACTCTCTTTTGGATTTTGAATATAATGTCCCAGTAAGCACTGAAATGTGATTTTTGAAAAACAGCCAAACACACACACACACACACACAAAAACACCTCACCACTAGATGGATTCTGACCACTTCTAAGGAAGTCAGTTTATATGGTAAAACACATTTGACCCCTGGGCTACTGTTCTGAAAAATAGTCAGCCCACCTCCCACAGAAAATACACACGATCTATTTGGTTATTTGGGTTGTATGTATAAAATTCAATAGAAATACTTTCATAAAGAAAATACAAAACTTGACCTGCCCTGTCACCTATAATTCCGTCTTCTCATCCACAAAGGTCATAAGACAATGTTCTTAATGATGACACACAGTTTTTAATATGACTTGATGATGTAGTAATTGATTTAAAATACATGCTGTGGTTGTAGGATGAGTCACATCCTATTTCAATTCCAATCTGAAGGACAAAGCAGACCTTTCTTCCTGGCATCTAATCTACCAGTTCAGCACGCATTTCCATCTCATTACTGTATAGGTTAGTTATTAAATAAAGCCTATTTTGCAAACACAAAGGGAAAGAGGCATTTGCAGCTATAGCAGCAATGGGAAGAAGGGAATTTCAAGCTCCTTAGAAATTCATTCATGCCTTTGTGTAGCCCCCAACTCCATTCCCCAGGGCAGCAGATGTAACTCCTAAGAGAAGATGATTTAAAATATGTAGAGGAGACAAATCCAAAAATGAACTATGACTAGAGGAGCATAGATTAGTGTACAGCTTATTAGAGCTCAGCCAATAATTCACAGTAAATAACTGACTCAATGAATTTAGTCTCATTTGATGCTTGTGTCTGTGAGGAGAATGAGATTGCCTCACATTCATTTGCTCTCCTAAATAACACAGACACTCTTTTTTTAGGTAAAGCTTTTGCCTCTTCCTCTCTCTCTCTCTTGATTATTTAAATCTTCACAATTCATACTGTGCTTTTAGTTCACTGCCACATAGCACTATTTATCTTATCGTTTGGAGACATCTGCTACCATGACCCAGGATTCCATAAGAAGAGCCAAACTGGGCCAGACCAAAGCCTTGTCTACCATCTTGTTTCCCACAACTGCCTCTGAGAAGCTCAAAGGCAACATATGAAGGCCACATACCTCTCCTGTTGTTACTCTTCAGCAACTGGTATCGGGGTGAGCTCCCATTGCTCTGTCCCAGCTCCTGCCAATCTAGCAGTTCAAAAGCTTCTTTCTTCTACTTCTTTGGCGATCAGTCGTAGCCGAGTAAGATTGTCTTCCATAAACACGGTTTAAACAATGACTGTGGACACCAACCACACGTCCTTCCACAGTGGGGACATTGGTTTCCGGGCGGGAGTTGATCTTGGTGAGGGTTTGCCAAGTGTACCTTCCTCTTAGCATGTTTTTCCCTTGCGTCCTGACTTCAAGTGTCTTCTAAGCCCACGACACCTTTGGTAAAGGCTGTTCTCCAACTGGAGCGCTCGCCGGCAAGTGTTTCACAATTGTTGGTGTTTATACTACATTTTTTAAGATTTGCCTTGAGACAGTCCTTAAACCTCTTTTGTTGACCACCAGTATTACCCTTTGCATTCAGTGCAAGTAGATAAATAGGTCCCGCTCCGGCGGGAAGGTAAACAGTGTTTCCATGCGCTCTGGTTTCTGCCACAGTGTCCCATTGCACCAGAAGCGGTTTAGTCATGCTGGCCACATGACCTGGAAAGCTGTGGACAAACAGCGGCTCCCTAGGCCTGAAGTAAGATGAGCGTGCACCTCATAGTCGCCTTTGACTGGACTTAATGGGGTCATTTGAGGTAAAGGTAAAGGAACCCCTGACCATTAGGTCCAGTCATGTCCGACTCTGGGGTTGTGGCGCTCATCTCACTTTATTGGCCGAGAGCCTGTGTACAGCTTCCAGGTCATGTGGCCAGCATGACAAAGCCACTTCTGGCGAACCAGAGCAGCACACGGAAACACCGTTTACCTTCCCGCTAGAGCGGTTCCTATTTATCTACTTGCACTTTGACGTGCTTTTGAACTGCTAGGTGGGCAGGAGCTGGGACCGAGCAACGGGAGCTCACCCGTCACAGGGATTCAAACCGCCAACCTTCTGATCAGCAAGCCCTAGGCTCTGTGGTTTAACCACAGAGGGGTCATTTACCTTACCTTTTTTACCTTATCCAAAGGTTTACTGTGCATGACTGCAGATGCATATGCTTAGGTAGTAGTTAGGCATCTTAGAAGCAGAGCCGGCTCTACCATTAGGCAGGGAGAGCCAACTGGCCCAGGTAGCAGATTTTGAGGAGCGGGGAACAGTGGAAAGTATTTTAATAGGACAGAAAGTCCTGACTTCAGGTGCAGTGAAGGGTGCTACCTACTTACAGTGTTGAGGTGTGATTCAACGGCTTAGAGGAGAGGCACCCATCTTACCTTTTACCTCTTGGGACAAAATGCCCTGCTTATATAAGTAGAAAGCCATGGTAAATATTTAAATAAATAATCACTGAAACGAACAGCTACCCTTTCCCCCAGCTAACTCATTCCTTTAATTCACACTCACCAGGTTGTAGCAGCAGCAGCAGCACTTCAGATACTGCAAGTCAGGGATGGGGAACGTGTGTCCACTCCAGATGTTGTGAGGCTCTGTTTCCTGACCATTGGCCATGGTGGCTGAGAGCGATGTACATTGGAGTACTTCCGTCAACATCGGGTGCACCACGGGTTCCTCATCCCTGCAATAATTGAAAAGGGAAAGAGGGTGACTGGGTGTCTCCACCCCTCCTCTCTCTAGTACTGAGTTACTAGCCTTTTGAGGGGTGGGGGAGAACCTGCAGGGTTGCACTTTTGGTGGATGCAACAACGGTGTCTGAAGGATGCTAGATTGACATGTGAATGTGGCATGAGTGCAGCACCAAGAAGAGCAGGTGACTGTGCAGGAAATGGACCACAAGAAGATATTGCAAATGATAATGTAAAAATCTGCTAATTTTTATTTATTTTTTGTTCCCTCTGTATTTAATTTCATAGTGCTGGCACTGAAAAATGAAATTAATACAATATTATCTTTATTCTATTCAAATTTCTTTTTTATGGACAAGTAATCTCATTTTAAGGGTGGCCCATAAACATAAATATTGGACAATAGTTTGTGTTTGCATATAAATCCCTTTTAAAATCAGCATCTGCATTTTATTCTTTTTTTAGGGGGTGCTCCGTGCCCATATCCTCTTTTCTGTGATCCATCTATTGAAGTCTCAATTAAGTACAGGAGGAAAGAACCCTGAGCAGTTAGGCAAACTAATATCCAAGCAGCAGCTGTAGAAGATAATAGATGGACTTTCATTTTTCATTTTAATCACATGGACTTGATGAATTATTTAGAATCCTTAAATGTATAATGCATTCAAAGCAGGGAAATGGACCGGGTTCCCAATGATATTGACTTCCAAAGTGCTATATGGAGAGGTAAAGTATTAAATTTTTAAATATTCCGATCTTAATCTTTACATTACAGACTTTCAGGGTATTGATTGGAGCGGTATTCTGGCTTTCTTCTGGTGAAAGCCATTTGGAGATATCACTAGCTGTCATTCTGGGAAAATGCATTATTGTATTTTCTTTATCTTTCAGCAAAATCAGAGGCTTACAGAATTTATTTTATCAGAATCTCCCTGCCCCACCACCCCCGCTCTCTTCCAAGCATGCTGTGTGGTTCTAATTTTCAAGAAGAATAGTTTTCTTTGTTCCATCATTACACTGGGATGAAGACGCCTGTTTAACTACTTGTAAGAGTTGCATTTGACTTGAAACTCAAACATCTCAACAGGAAGGAAGGAAGGAAGGAAGGAAGGAAGGAAGGAAGGAAGGAAGGAAGTCAATCAATAAAAATTAAACTGGGTGGTGTTAAGGCAAAAAAGGAGGACCAGTCTCAAGATGCTGGAAGAGGGGACAGTGGGTGAAGAAAAAGCTGTGAGTGGGGGGAGGCCCTTTCCCCATCCTTTGGACTCACTGGGAAACTGAACAAACCTGCTGTACCTGGAACTGGGTCTGGAGAGTGCAGCTGAATGGGACAAAGCCATGGGCAACCTGAGAAAGAACCAT
Source organism: Darevskia mixta (assembly GCA_034641385.1). Lineage (NCBI taxonomy): Eukaryota > Metazoa > Chordata > Lepidosauria > Squamata > Lacertidae > Darevskia > Darevskia mixta. Next base: position 21,132,859 of record JAWWNH010000017.1, read on the forward strand.
CCACCTTGGGCCTGCCTAAAAAAGCAGGTCTAGAGTGAGAGTCTAGGGTGATGCCCTCTGTTTCCAGGAACTCTTCACATTGTGAGTCTTCTTTGGGTGAGAGCCCAGAGGCTGAGAGTGAGGGTGTGTCAGAAGGAAAATCAAGTTATTGATTTATATATGTATTAGTAACTTTGTATTAATGTAACATATGTGACTGTGTATTTTTGGAATACTTTGTTTAAGTTCTCTGCTGTCTCTTCAGTTTTTTGTACACCGCTTAGAGATGTTGTAAACATATTAAACAGTATAGAAATTAAATAATCAATCAATAATCCATGCTGAAGAGTACTTGGGTGGCATTACTATTAAACATAATTGTGTATCAAGAGCGTGGCGGTGAGGGTTGCCATATTAGGGCTGCCATATTTCAAAAGGTGAAGAAAAGTTGTTGAGCCTTTTTTCTGAGGGGGGCAAAATCTAAGAGAGAGAGAGAGAGAGAGATTTTGAGCTATTTTTAATGAAATTTGCCAAAAATGACACTTCCAACATAGGCTGCCATACATCCGGAGATTCCCAGACATTTAAACGATTTCTGCCTGGACGCTGTTTATGAGGGCGAAATACTGGGTGTGTCCGGGAAATTCTGGACATATGGCAACCCTAATATCTCACATGGAGATATTAAAGATGTTAGAATTTTGCATCTTGGTTTACTGGCCGAGGGAGCCGGCGTACAGCTTCCAGGTCATGTGGCCAGCATGACTAAGCCGCTTCTGGTGAACCAGAGCAGCACACGGAAACGCCGTTTACCTTCCCGCCGGAGCAATACCTATTTATCTACTTGCACTTCATGCTTTCGAACTGCTAGTTTGGCAGGAGCAGGAACCGAGCAACGGGAGCTCACCCCGTCACGGGGAATCAAACTGCCAACCTTCTGATCGGCAAGCCCTAGGCTCTGTGGTTTAACCCACAGCACCACCCTTCAGCAATCCATATCCCCAGGCTTGGAAGACATTCCACCTGCTAGTCATTACAAGGCAAGATGAGACTGCACCAAAAATTGGACTTGGCCCATAATGTTGCTTGCATTCTCCATCATCTAGAAATGGCTGCAGGAATAGGGAGGCCCCTCTATGAGATCTCCATATCTCCCCAGTACCAGGAGCAGCACTTCCCAGGCAGGGGTGCCCCCACCATTAAATGGAGTAAATAATTGCCTCGGGTAGCAAATTCTGCTGGGCAGCAGTGGCAGCCTCACAGCCATTTATCTTGACACTCCCCCTGCTTCTTGTTAATCCCCTCTGTTGTAACTCAGAGTTATGTGTTAAGCCTCCTATATCTTCTGTAAGCTAGCCTGCTGCTCTCAGGTATACCAGAAGACGCTATCCCATTGTCACTGTAGAAGTAAGATTCCACTTCCAATCCAATCAGCTTTTGCTCATGGAATTTTATTGGGGAGGGGGCTTTGCCTCGAGAAGTAAAATCAGGGGTAGGCAACCTAAGGCCCATGGGCCTTCTCAATCCGGCCCGCGGATGGTCCGGGAATCGGCGTGTTTTTACATGAGTAGAATGTGTCCTTTTCTTTAAAATGCACCTCTGGGTTATTTGTGGGGCCTGCCTGGTGTTTTTACATGAGTAGAATGTGTGCTTTTATTTAAAATGCATCTCTGGGTTATTTGTGGGGCATAGGAATTCGTTAATATATATATTTTTCAAAATATAGTCTGGCCCCCCACAAGGTCTGAGGGACGGTGGACCGGCCCACAGCTGGAAAAGGTTGCTGACCCATGAGTAAAATCTCCTGGGCCAGTCCTAGTCTACAAACCCTGGGAAATGTAGTAAGTTCACAAAAGTTTCCAAACGTTGGTTTCCAAAGTTTACTGAAAACTTAGCTTTCATCTCAGACATCTGGGAAACTATAAGACAATGGCAATGCAATGGATGCCATAGGCTGCTTAAAAGAATGACTGCTGGACCAAGAATTTAAATATTTCATTTGAAGAAGTTCAGTGTTTTGTTTTAATTAGATGAACTAATTGCACGGCCATTTTTCAACTTAAAGATTCATGGCTTTGCAGATTTGGGAGAATCAATCATTGTGCCAACTTTTCTTTATGGGGTGTGTCTGGTACCTAAAGCAATATTGCAAGGGATGTTTTAAACTCCCACCTGTGTGTGTGTGTGTGTGTGTGTGTGTGTGTGTGTTTTATATAACAAAAATAATGCCTAGCCCCTTGAGCGGAACATCATCTTGGGTGATATGAACATAGAACAAACTATGAGGGTGGGTATTTTTTTTAAATATTCCTAGAGTAACATCGGAGAACCTGTGGAGGTGGTGGCAACTGCATTGTTCCAGATACATGCAATGGTGTTTCAGGGCAGGTGTGCTTTTCCCAGTGTAATTCTTATGTCAACAGTGGCCTGATTCCATGCAAGAGTTTTTGTACATAGAAATGTCACCACAAGGTGATGTATTGGCGGGAATCTGCATCTTTTGCTTTCTGCACAGCTGCACAAAATTATAAATGCATGCATATTGAATGGCAAACATTACATTTGTTCAATGTACCTAGCTGAGAAAGAATCAATGTGCCTAATCCATTTCGGAGGAGACAGTGCAAACAGTTAAGGGGAATAGGGTCGGGAGAGAAGAAGGGAGTTACAAATTGCAACTGACGACTGGCAAATCACCGAAAGTTGCCAGTAACAATTGTTTCTAATAGAGGTAAGTGAAATATCAAGGCACCATCTTCAAAGCTGTAGAATTTTATTAGTCAAGAGATCCATTTCCTAATTACTGTCCCCTTAACTTGCTTATCTGACCTTAAAGGTGTTGTTGGGAAGGTCATCAATAAAGACTACCTTTGAAAAGGAGAACAAGCAGTTTAACATAAACAGATGGTTCTGCTGAAGCAGCAGCCCTTTGTGATTATAAGCTGGAGCTAGCACTCTCTTGCATATTCATCATGGAGGCTCACACCCTTAAATCATGCTGTGTTTATATATTGTAGCATCACCATTGATCACATCATAATAATGCAGGGAATAAAATGACTGGAAACGCAGGACAGAATTTTTTACAGTGGCGAGAGGTGCTCGTTTGTGCTGAAATGGAAACCTAGCATGGTGGGATCTGCAAGAGATGCGCTCCCATCATGCTGCCATTGTTACTATTCTCCTTTTCGTCCTCATCACCATTTCTCACATCTAGTAAAACAAACTGAATATGATTATCGTTGTCGCCATTGTTGTTTTCTATTGAGGTTGAAAGAAATAATTATTTATTACACTAAATTATTTGTCCCGTTTTACGATACTTATCATTAGCATAAATCCTATCAAAAAGAACAGGTGAAATGTTTCAATGTGCGTTGATTTCTATGCTTTGTTAAAGCAAAACATCCAGCGCGAAAACACAAATTAATAAATTCAGTACAACTTCATAGAACCAGTCTCTTACAGGTTAAATTAAATGCAAATTAATTTAAACGTGTAACATGTAAGTCTAGATCCTTGAACTTTGTATTTTATCAGCCGAATCCAAAATCGCGATCTGAAGCTTAAGAACGGAAGATTTATTGTTATTTCTCTTCAGCAGAAGCAAGAATAATGAAATGCTGATTGCACCCACACTCAGAATAAAACATCAGGACATGGCTAACTAGTCTTGGGTTCGCTAGGAACAGCTTTATTAATTAAAGGTGATATGAAGGAACTCTTTGTGATCTCTTGCCTCTGTTTAAGGAGATAGATCCTGCCCTTGCCTGGCTCTTTGGGCAGAGTTGTAACTGCTTTCATGACTAGCCTGCTTGTTAGTTACACAGACATCTTTCTCAGGTGGGGAAGGTGATGGATTTGTGCCCCCTTACTGCGCAACCCAGCCACCTACCATTTAGCAATACGAACATGGCAACATACATCCGCCAATGTCACCAGGTTTCCATCTTGGAGCTAGCACACACCCAGACCGTGATTACGCGGAGGAAATGCCACATCAACGAGAAGCAGCCAAGCAAGGCACAGATGAGGCGTCTGAGAGCAGCTCAGTCTGTATCTGAGTGAAGAGGAGATAGACCAGAATCAGAAATGGTAAAAGGGTCACTTTGAAACCTATCGACCACTTTTGTCACCTGGCCACTGCTGAGATGGTAGCTGTCATGCTGTCCTCTGGCCACCCACTCTGATGGTCCTGAAGCACAGCAGAGATGAAGGCAGCAACACCCTTGTCTGCCAAGCCACTGGGTTGGAGAAGAAAATGTAGATTTTAGGCCCTGTAGAGTTTCTGGTGTAAGACCTCCAACATCTTACAACAGGGATAGGCAGTGTGGTGTCCTCCAGACTCAGTAGTAGTAGTAGTAGTAGTAGTAAAATAATAATAAATTTATTACTTATGCCCCACTCATCTGACTGAGTTTCTGCAGGGTGGCTCTCAACAGAATATTAAACCACTGTGATGGCCTGGGATTCAGACTCAGATGCTAAACCTGAGGGATCCCAGCCTGCACAGGATTCCCCGCCTCCAGAATCAACAGAGCCAGGGCTAGGGCTTGAGTCTGAAGGGTCCTCACCTGTTCTGGATCCTCAGGTGCAGGCATCTGCTGAGTCTGCTCTGGCTCCTGATGGGATGGAGGACCCATTGCCTGCAGGTGCTCCACTCCCAGCCCCGTCAGGGGAAGCTGAGGTTACCTCTGGGTCCTGTAACCCTCCAGCCTCTCCTGAGCTGCAGAGGCTCAGGGCAGAGAGGCGAAGGGAACTAAGTTCCCGCAGGAGGAGTGCTCGCCTCCAAGCCAGGAGAGGTGAGTCACCTGAGGATCGGAGCTGCCCTATGCCTCGGGGCAGATAAAAGCCTGCCAACCCCAGCCCCAAGTTGCAGGAGCAACATCATTGGTGACCAGTTCTGGCCAGTGTTCCTGCTTGAAACCTGTCCTGCTTTCCTGCCTGAGCTCCTGACCCACCCTGGTTCCCTGCTTACCTACCCGTTCCTGACTTTGCCTGACTCCCTGCCCTGCACCCAGCTTCAGTTATTATGGACTGCCTTTACGTCATACCTCTGACCACGGACCGGACTTAGACCTTGCCTTTCGGATACCCCACGGGACCAGCACAACCATGATGAAACATCAAACATTAAAAATTTCCCTAAACAGAGTTGCCTTCAGATGTCTTCTAAAAGTCAGATAGTTGTTTATTTCCTTGACATCTGATGGGAGGGCGTTCCACAGGGCAGGTGCCACTACCAAGAAGGCTCTCTGCCTGGTTCCCTGTAACCTCACTGCTCGCAGTGAGGAAACAACCAGAAGGCCCCCAGAGGAGGACCTCAGTGTCCGGGCTCAATGATGGGGGTGGAGACGCTCCTTCAGATACATAGGGTCACCACCAACACTTTGAATTGTGCTCAGAAATGTACTGGGAACCAATGTAGGTCTCATCAGCACAACCACCATAGGCAACGGTTAGTGGGGATGATGGGAGTTGTACTCCAGCAAGATCTGGAGAGCACCATGTTGACTACCCTGCCTTACAATATGCCACACACTCTGAATCTTCTTCATTTCTCAACACAATTTCAAGAAGTTCATCAGAACTCTTCGCTAATCGATTCCGTATGCAATTTGTGGCTTGCTGCATTCAGAAAGCACTTCTATCAACTCCAGCATACATTGCAGAACATCAGAAGTCATGGATGTGATCGCTACGCCATTTTAACAATATTTGGCAGAATGCTGGCATAAGTTGCCTGCCTCTTCAGAGTTTGCTGCAAACAAAGAAATAGCAGAGAATAGTTAGACTTGGAAGGGTTTACAGAAAGAATGGTTCCCCACCTTGCCCCCGTGTATTAGCAACATTAAAAACAAAGGTTCTTCTTGAGAAAATAAAACTCAATAAGTAAAGGACAAGCCCAACAAAATGGTACACATATTTATAACCACACAACTGGGCTTCTGGCATAATGGGTTACAGTTTCACAAACAATCAATACAAATTATTGGATCTAAAATTACTTTTTGATTACCACTGTGAAAATACAAGCTGTTTGAGTCATTCCTCACGCTATTGATTTTACTTTGCTCTGTGTGTGTGTGTGTGTGTGTGTGATGTCTTGAGCCTCCATTCTATTGTGGAAAGCTAACAAAATATACAAAGAATCAAACAAGAGACTTTGAGGGCAGTGACAGTTTCTCTTTTCCGTTAGTTCGTCAGTTTTGTTCAGTGCTTTAATCTTCTTCTTTTTTTAAAAGGAAAACTTTTCAGAGGCAAGCTATACTTCCCAAGCCACAAGAATTTTATAATAAGCTCTTAACTTGTTCATCCATTTTGTGTATTAACCTTTATCACTCAGCAGCAGCTCCTGTCGTGTGGCACTTTGCTTCCTGCTGGTTTCCATAGCAATGATCAGGTCAGCTGTTGTGGAAGAGACCAATATGCTAGTGCCAGTTGTCAAGGCTAGTAAATGGGCTGCTTAATTTCCACCACCCCTCCCCTTCGCTGTCAAGTTGTCAAACATTAGGCTGTTCCCGAGTCTAATTTCTCAAGAGGAAAAATGTTGTGGCTACAGAAGTGGAGGAAGTGAAAACAGAGGAGAAAGGAAAGATGTTGCTGGCACAGAAGCTTTGCAAGCCCCTTGTGGTGGAGGACAACAATAACAATAACAATAATAATAGGTAATAATAGGTTCCATGTAGAGTGCTGTATGCTCTGCAACATAGCTGTCAACTTTCGGATTTGAAAATAAGGGATGCCACGAGAGCGGTGCAATGGCACCAAGTAGCCTCGCCACCCTGCGCTCCAGAGGCTGCGCGCGAACGGGTGAGCGAAAGAGCGAGCGCGTAGACGGCAGGCAGGCTGGCAGTCTGGTTGGGCGTGAGGGTCTGGTTGCACAAGGCATGCAAGCTCCGCCCCCAGTCGGTCTCAGACTCCTTATTGGCAGCCGAGCAACGCAGCTGAGGAGCCTCCCTGGCCGGCAGGGAGGGAGAGGAGCTGCTTCCTTTGAAATCCGGGAAATTTAAGGGATATCAACAATCTGGGATAGCAGCGGGAAACGGCATTGGAATAAGGGAGTTTCCCGCCAAAAAAATGGAGGGTTGACAGCTATGCTCTGCAGAGGTCCAACTCTTAGCATCCCCCTTCAGAAAAATGTGTCTTTGTGGAAGGCAGTGGGGAATGTCTGACTTGGACCTCCATGTATATGAGACGCCGTGAGGTTTAGCTGAGTCACTTCTTGCATTAATTCAAGGAACAGGGAGCACCTCACCTGCTCCATGGAGGAAAGGTAGCAAGCCAGAGAATTACCATACTTTTCCATGTATAAGACTATGTTGCTGTCTTTAAAAATCACGCAAAAAATGGGGGTTGTCTTATACCTGGGTAGTGCATAGGGTGGACATTTGATTGGTTGCTGCCGCGGCTGTCAACAACTACTGTGCGTGTTATTGGTTGCTACGTCAATGATTGGCATTGATTGGCTGACGCTGTGGCAATTGGGCTGTCGATGGGCGACGGGACAGATGGGAGGCGGATTTTGCGACGTGTGAGGGTGAGCGATTTTCAGCAATCCCCCCTAAAAAAAAAGCTCAACAACTCTGTGCCATCACCCCCCATTTTCTTAAATTTGAGTCCCCCCAAATAGTGGGCATCTTATATATGGGGGCGTCTTATAGACGGAAAAGTATTTAGACTGGCAGGACATATTTAGGCCGTAATCCTATACCCCCTTATCTGGGAGTAAGCTGGGAGTATTGGGTCTTACTTGACTGTCGAAATGCATAGAATTGCACTAATACTCCACTTTACACAGAAGTAAAGGATAGAAAGATTATTTGCACGTACATCAACACAGCTTTTTACATATAGGTCATTCTTCCATCACTTGATGACATGCACCTGAATCTTCCCTGTTTAGGGAAGCTTTTAATGTTTGATGAATTATTGTGTTTTAAAATTTTTGTTGGAAGCCGCCTAGAGTGGCTGGGAAAGCCCAGCCAGATGGGCGGGGTAGAAATAATAATAATAAATTATTATTATTATTATTATTATTATTATTATTATTATTATTATTATTATTATTATTGTTGTTGTTGTTGTATTATTATTATCGTATTATTATTATCATATTATTATTATTATTTATTATTATTATCTGAGAGGCAAGGAGGGAGCTGCAGACCAAGATTGGTAAAGAGGTGCTAAGGGGAAGCCTAGCTAATTTAAATGAATTGAAATCTCAAGGGCCTGATGAACTGCACCCAACGAGTTTGTGGATGTCATCTCAGAGCTTCTTATCTTTAATCTTTGAGAATTCTTGGAGAACAGGTGAGGTCCCTGCAGACTGGAGGCTGGCAAATGTCTGCATTTGCAAAAAAAAGGGGGGGAGAAGACCCAGGTAACTACTGACAAGTGTACAGTAGTCAAAACTGCTCACAAAATGAGCTCATGAGAAGACAATTGGTGTATATCCTCTCCCACCCAGCTGTTGTTTTTAATATCTTCTCTGTTGTTCTTGATCAGGGGTCGGCAAACTTTTTGTGGTTTGGGCTGGTTCACTGTCCCGCAGACGCCGCGGTGGATCAGTGTGTGTGTGTGAGAGCACACATGTGCAAACGCTGTTTCTGGCGCTCCTTCTGGCACGGAGGAGGCGTGCGCAGCTTCCCATTGGCTGCAGGAGCTTCCTGCAGCCAATGGGAAGCTGGCCAGCGTCGCAGAAGGCGGGCCCCGCTCTGCTCCGCACCGGTTTAGCGCAGCGCACAGGAGCCGACCGAGTGCGCAGCGGGGGTACGTGGGCCGGTTAAACGATCCCCATGGCCACGTGTGGCCCACGGGCCTTAGGTTGCCGACCCCTGTTCTTGATCCTGCTGTTAATACTATGGCTTCCCGGCTGTTTTTGACTATTCCTACATATTTCTCTTGTTTGCATATACAGGGTGCTTTGGGCTTTCAACTGCTTTTAAAGTTTTTATTTTATTATGCTTAGATGCTAGTAATGCCTGAAAGGCGGTATATTATAAATCCTCTAAATTAATAAATGCAGTGAATAAAGTGGGTTGTAAAACTATCCCAGTCTGAACAAGGGCCATTAGTTTCGTAATGCCCAGAAGGTGGTATATTATTAATCTTCTTTAAAAAATAAATATGTTAAATACAGTGGATCATAATCTGAACTGGACTCATAGAATAAGGAGCTGAATCAGGGCTCAGTTTGAGAATAGCCATTCTCCCGTATTAGGCAACGCATGTGTATGTATTTTATTTGGTACCTATATTTGTTGGACATGTTGTTTTTCATCCAAGCAAACTTCCCTGCCTTTCCTACAGGCTGGTTAGCTGTTGCATCCCAATTTCACAACCTTGACTGCTCGGGGCAACCATATATTTAATGAAATCTGCTAATAAATCTCAAATTCGCTTTGAGTAAGCAGTCCTGCTGCAGACTCAGCTCTCTGTTCCTTGACTTTACTAGAGTCCAAATAAGATTTGTACTTTGACAGGGTAAGCATTTACTTTATCAGAAAGCATATTAGCGTGGGCATGTCTCAGCATAATGTGTACCAAATCAGAGGGTATGACTAATTTGTTCTGCTATTAAGTGGATGATAAAATGATTTAGACACATATAAATATATATGGGGCACTGGGCACTTTTAGGAATTACATGTTGTGTATCTCATCCTAACTCTGTCAGAGTCTGGGAGCTTTTTATATGCTAAATGACATTTACAGGAAATGCAAGGCTTTTGCCCAGAACTTGGATATGTTTACCTAAGGAAAGAGAAACTGTTGGAAAATAATCATTCCCCGGTGTTTTAACCTGCAAGTGCCTACCATGAATTCTGTTGCATGGGACAGATTGCTTTCTTGTGTAAAACTATGCTGAAAAAATTGGTGGTGTGTAAAGGTGGTGTTTCCCCTTCGCAGTAACACCTGGCACAATCAGCGTGGTATTTACAATCTTTATTACATAAATAATAATAATAATAATAATAATAATAATAATAATAATAATTTTTTATTTATACCCCGCCCTTCCCGGTCCAAAAACCGGGCTCAGGTCAGCTAATAACAAATACAAAACAATGATTAAAAACAACTTTAAAAACAGCTAAAAACAGCATAAAAAAACAAACGTTAGTGGGATCACCAGGGCTAACTGGCCAAGTTAGTCTTGCTAGGCCAGTAGGGAGACCAGGGAAGAATTTTAATGTGGGGACTCAGAAGGGTGTGTGTGTGTGAAGTGGCAAAAAGATGTCTGCAAGGGTTCCAGGTAGACCTACCTGTGACACATCCCCTCTCTTCCCCACCCCAGTCCAGGCTGTCAGTGACTTTAGTGACTGGTAGTGGCTACTGGGAGGGGCCCAGGTGGCGCTGTGGGTTAAACCACAGAGCCTAGGGCTTGCTGATCAGAAGGTCGGTGGTTCGAATCCCTGTGACGGGGTGAGCTCCCGTTGCTCGGTCGCAGCTCCTGCCAACCTAGCAGTTCGAAAGCACGTCAAAGTGCAAGTAGATAAATAGGAACCGCTCTGGCAGGAAGGTAAACGGCGTTTCCGTGCGCTGCTCTGGTTCACCAGAAGCGGCTTTGTCATGCTGGCCACATGACCTGGAAGCTGTACGCCGGCTCTCGGCCAATAAAGTGAGATGAGCGCCGGAACCCCAGAGTCGGACACAACTAGACCTAATGGTCAAGGGTCCCTTTTTAGTGGCTACTGGAAAAAAGCCATTCTCAGTGGTGAAATTCTGTTCATCAGAGAGACCTGCTTGATGCTACTTTTTGGTACCAGGCAAATACCTTTGTGTTTTATCTTAGCTGGGTTTGCTGTTTTTAATCCCGATCTAGTGATTCCACTTTTGTTTTAGTATAGTTTTCTGTGCTTTAAAGTTGTTTTATGCTTGGGAAGTTTTGTAAGCCACCGTGTGGATTTTGCTGAAAGGATTATTTAAATCCTTTAAATAAGTAAGTAAGTAAATAATGTAAATTATTTGAATGCATGGAGGGAATTTCTGAAAGGGGCTTTAGTTCCATGGGTATGTATTTTTTTTTTTTTAAAAAAAATGAAGATTAAGTGGGTTGTTAAACTCTTGGATTCTTTTTGACAAGACTAATTCCATCGCTGGTTTTCAGGGGAATTCTGAACTTTTGCAGCATCCTTGGGCTTGGTGGTTTGAAACAAATAAGTTACCCATCTTGTCATTTCTAATCATTACCTTTTCTTTTCTTTTTTACCTCAAATTTCTAATTGTAAGCCATCCATCATTTCCACCCCAAAATAAGGAACTTCCATTGTGTGGAACCAAAACCTTTAATTCCTAACCTATCATCTCCTACATATATTGTTTTGCTTCAAGAAAAATGACGACATTGTATTTGTTATGCTACTGGCAGTTCAGATTAATGTTCCCGATACTGCCTAAAGAATTAAAAGACACCTAAAGAACAGGAAAATGTGCTCAGATTTTGAAAACTGTACATGCACATCTACAGCACATGAGGGCTCCCATTAGTAGAACACAGGTAGCTCCACACTCCTAGTCATTGTCTGCCTGTCTCCCCAGTTGGTACAGCCTTTTTTTACATCTATGCATTGCTTTTCCATGGAATTGAGATTGATGGGCAATTGGAGGCCCCAACTGCATTGTTCATATACAAGTAAGCAGGTACTTTGCAGACACCCATGCTCAGTGCATGAATGTCAACATGGGGGGAACCACTGAGGTAATGTGGTATTGGTGATGAGGCTAGCAGTGCAGCTGGGCCTGTGCAGGGGGTGGGGGAGGCTCAGAAGGTTAATGTCAGGAGTCCAGGTTTCCAGCTTGATAACACAGTAAGTGTAAGTAATTAAAAAGGAGGATTTGTTGCAAAAATAAGCAGATAGCTCCGGATGGCTCTAAGGCAGCCACCGGCATTATCACTCAAGATGAAACTTCTGAATACTCCTTCTGGTGTCTACAGAATAAATTGAACCGGTGCCCCTTGCGTCTCTTGTTTTGCTTCCGATCTAGCAGCCCTCCCACCCACCGACTCATTGGACTTATTGGATTAGCTCCAGCCTCTTCCTTTTCTGACTCACTGTCTCTGTGCCTGTTCACTCCTGTTTCTGCTTCCTGAGAGCTTTGGCTGTGTTCCAGCCTGCTCTCAGCTGCAGCCTTATCACCCTGCCATTCAAGGTCAGGAGAAGGCAAAGGCTGCAGCTGTCGGGTCTCCTCTGCCTGAGTGAAATCCCAGCCTCTCTGTTTCTGGCTGCTTTTTTCAGCTGGCTGCAAAACTTCGCTAGGAGCTGGCGTATTCATGACAGTTAAGCTGGAAAGTGCTATTTTTCTAGAAAAATAGATGCCACAACTCACCAGGATTTCATGCGGACACAAAAAGCTTTTTTTGAATAAAAAAGATCAAGACTCCTTGCTCTCCGGTCGTCTCCCGCTTTCTTCCAGCCCTGCCCTCTGCCTGCCCCTCAAAGCCAGCACATCACATAGGGCTGGGCCTCAGCAGTAGCGACCTCTTAATCCTCTCCCACTCTCCAGCAGCGGCTTCCTTGCTACCACTGCCACTGGAAACAGGGGCCAGCTTTTTATCATTTGTGGTGGGAATGTAAGAAAGTGAAAAGCTTCTGGAAAATGATATATAATGAGATGAAAAAGATGTTGAAATATACGTTTATAAAAAAAACCAGAAGCATTTTTACTTGGTATTGTTGGCGAGGATATTAATAGATGAGATAATAAATTGTTTTTATATGCGACAACGGCTGCAAGAGTATTATTGGCACAGAAATGGAAGCAAGAAGAATTACCGACAAAAGAGAAGTGGCAGATGAAATTAATGGACTACACAGAATTGGATAAGATGACAGGGAGAATTTGAAACCGTCGGGATCAGAAGTTCTTAGAAGATTGGAGAAAATATGTGGACTATTTGAAAGCCAACTGTAAACAACTGACTACGCTAGTAGGATTGCAAGAAGTTTTGTAAGGAGGACTGTATGTAATATTGCAGGGAAAATATATGATAAGGATTATTAGTTAATTAAAAGTATTAAAAGTAATAGTGAAAACAATGAAATGCAGGAGTAAGTGATGAAGTTTGAAAATCATTAGATGGAGTTGATGGAAGTCCTAGGCTTATAGCCAAAACATTGTATAAGATAAGAAGAGATGTTATGTGGTGTTTGGAAAATATATGCAAAAATTAATATTAGGTATTCAGAAAATACCTAAAGGCAGCCCTGTTTAGGGAAGTTTTTAACCTGTGATATTTTAATGTATTCTAATATCTGTTGGAGGCCGCCCAGAGTGGCTGGGGGGACCCGGCCAGATGGGCGGGGTACAAATAATAAATTATTATTATTATTATTTATTATTTATTATTTATTATTTATAATAATATATATTTAATATTATATATATATATTAAAAAGGGAACAGGGGCCAGCTCATCCTCCTCTTTGAGCTTGGTGGTGAGGAGAAATAGGGGCATTCCAGGATCAAATTAGAAGCCTGGTTAGCTTTCATAATTCCTGGACTGCCCCTGGAAATTCGGGACACTTGGAGGGTACGTGATGGCTGCCTTTCTACTCTACTGAATACCCCCAATTTAACATTGTCAATATGTGACTACAGTTGGATTATAAGCAACAGGAAGCAGACTTCTCTCTATGCATTGCAGCTTGCATCATTTCAAAATGGATGGGGTTCCAGTTCTCGAATTTCCCAACCATTCATGTCACATATCATAATCATCTCCAAACTGTCCTTGAGCTAGAAGGGGAAATGCGCAGAGGCACCTGTATAGTCCATCTACAACCTTCCTTCCCAATTACAGCAGATGGAACATCAATGTGAATGTCCATCTGCCACTGGCTAAGATGTCTGTCTATTGTATAATTAAAATGAAAACTTACCTTATAGAGATCCTCTCTGCCTGTCTCATTTATACAGACTCTCTCCATGAGGTCAGCTCTTCCTCTGACATTACAAAAACTGCTTTCAGGCCTTCAGCTGCATTTAGTTTCATAAAAGCCACTAGGAACTTGTACACTTGACCTGGCATTCGCTGCATCGCTGCAGTAGGTAGCACATTGTCATGTACAACAGAGCCTCAACATCTGCACACCCAGGTGGAGAAAGCCATGGAAAGTTTCCAGCTAAGTAAGCTTTGAGTTTCGTCAAACTTCTATGGAGCCGATCCAGGAACCCTCCTGTTTGGAAGCACTATCAATAGAGATCTGAGTCATTATCCACATGTACAAATGAAACGTTGAGAAGGGGATGTGGGACCATGGTGCTGACCTCAGAGAGCCAGTGTGGTGTAGTGGTTAAGAGCGGTAGACTCGTAATCTGGGGAACCGGGTTCGCGTCTCCGCTCCTCCACATGCAGCTGCTGGGTGACCTTGGGCTAGTCACACTTCTCTGAAGTCTCTCAGCCCCACTCACCTCACAGAGTGTTTGTTGTGGGGGAGGAAGGGAAAGGAGAATGTGAGCCGCTTGGAGACTCCTTTGGGTAGTGAGAAAGCGGGATATCAAATCCAAACTCCTCCTCCTCCTCCTCCTCTTCTTCTTCTTCTTCTTCTTCTTCTTCTTCTTCTTCTTCTTCTTCTCATCCCAGCGCCATGTACCACCAGCTCTGTCCTCTTGACATTCATGAATTCAGTGTGACATAGCAGACCCGCCAAGTGTCCCTATTCTCCAGGGACAGTTCCAGATTTACAGAATCTGTCCTGGTTTCTGATTTGATCCCAGTTTGTCCCACTTTTCACCGAAGAAATCTTGGAGGGTATGGAGTTATGCAACCCCCAAGCCAAGGAGAGAAGTAACTATACAACCTTCAGAAGACAGCCCTGTTTGGGAGGTTTTTTAATGTTTAATGTATTATTATGTTTTTATATACGTTGGAAGCCACCCAGAGTGGCTGAGGCAACCCAGTCAGATGGGCAGGGTAATAATAATAATAATAATAATAATAATAATAATAATAATAATAATAGAATAGGACATCCCTATTTGCATCAGAGAAATGTTGGAAGGTATGCAATAGGTCACCAACCCATGAGCAGGTGAACATATATAAGTTCTCCACATGATTGGGAACTTGCAATGCACATTTATGGATTGATTGTGCACTGTTATAGTGCAGAAGGACATTAGTCCAGTTTCAACTACCATAAATGACAATGTTTACCCAGTGACAAAGGCAAAAAGGCCTTTCTCACTACCTTGTACTTACTTTAGTGGAAATGCCAGGGACTGGACCTAAGATCTCATAAATACAAGCTGTGTGCTCTGTCCCTGAACTATGGCCCCTTTCCACAAATACTAGGGAATCGCCCCATTTATTTTCTAAAATTCAATCACAGCCTTAGAGTAAAAAGACTATAGAGACTGAAGCAGATGCATTCAGGTAGAGTTGTCTAAAACCAGCTTGCGTTGTAACTATTTTATATGCCAATTCCAGTAAGTGCTGTAAGCTCTCATGACCAGTAAAACACTCTGCACATTTCTCATTAAAATACATTTTACATGTGAGCATTATTTTTCATTATAATTGTGTTGTAATACCCCAGTCCAAGATTGCATGAGCACGTTTTTTTTTTTTTTTTTTTTGCAACTGTCAACTGACTCATAAGTTGAAATGTGATATTATGCTCCAGGTCTCTGTGATGGCTTTGGTAATTTAACAAATGTTACAAGCGTGGAAATTAAAGCTAAAAGCAAGCACCATTTCCCCGTGCAACTGGGTTAGTTAGTTTCCTTCTTTCTCTCTTCCAGTGTTAATGTTCAAGAGATGTGGTGTTTCTTGGCAGGAAACACATTATTAACCCAAAGTAGTGTAATTCCTTTGAGACTTTATATCTAAAGAACCTAACAATCACAGCTGGAAGCACATACTGCTGCTGTTAAGGGCTAGAAATAAGTTGTATCCACTACCACTTTGATCCTAGACAAAAATCATTTACTGGAAGAAACAAAGTAAAAACACAAGCATGCACAATTATGTCTCTGTGTTGGTTTGGTGTGTGTGTGTGTGTGTGTGTGTGTGTGTGTGTAAGTAAATTATATACTGCTTAATTACATTGGCCCAGATTCAACATTCTCTAACCACCAGCACAGGCGTTGTTTGGCCGCTAGCATAAGGGCAAAAATAATGGTTGCACAGTATGAAATCCAACTCAACAGTTGCTCTAGAAGAACTTTGTTGTGCAACTGGTTCTGCATCAGGAAGCATTGGGGCTGGAGCAATCTGTTTCACAACTGGTCACAAGAACCATGCTGGCTGTTATGGCGCCAACAGGATGGCGTGCCGAAGCCAGGTATCAGTACCGGGGGTCAAGAGAAGCAAAGTCAAGAGCAGTCCGAGTCAGGAACCAGCCGAAGTCAGGTACACGGGATCAGGAGCAGGATGAGCAGGCACAACCACGTGCTTCAGCACAGCAGTTGCAGGTGCTGGTGAGGGAAGCAGCCGGCCTTCCTTAAGTAGCTAGCTCATCACCACGCCTTTTACGTGCTGCAACTGCCTCCAATTGCTCCCTCCGTTTCTCAGCTCTACGCTCTACAGCTGAGATGGGAGGAGGGGAGGGGGCCCTCCGGCTCCTCTCCTCACAAGGGCCTGATTCTGGCTCAACTTCTTCCTCCTCCTGTTCTGGCCGTCCATCTTCCCCATCTGCTTCTTCCTCTTCTGAGGAGTGTCGCCACCAGTCTTCTTCAGGTAAGAATCCCTCCATTTCTCTTTACTCTTCTGTGGTTGCCACCTCGCCTAGGAGGGCTTGCCACCACTCCTGCTCATCTGCTGCAACCTGACACTGGCTTCTTGTACCTTCTCTTGTGCAAGCCATTCCACTACTAGTGCAGCTAGTACACCACTAAGGGACTTTAACTTAGTGCAGCACTAAAGTCCTCCCATTAGCTTTTTTTTTTTTTTAGAAAAAGAAGGAAAGCCTTCAATACGATGAACATAAAAACCACTTAAAATTACAGCATCATAATTCAATTACAATGCCTGCTGGAATAATGAGAAGTCTTCAGTAGGCTCTGGGAGTTCAACAGGAAGTGGATCTGTCTAACCTGAGCTGAACTGCATAGAATTGGGCCCACAATTCTGAACACATGGCTCCTGGTAGCAGTGCTGGATTCACGTATGAGCTAAACAAGCTATAGCTTAGGGCCCCACTCTCTTGGGGGCCCCCAAAAAATTAAAGGAAAAAACCACAATTGGATGTACATTTCCAAAATATAACAATTACTTTGATAAAATGCATATTTTTGTTATGTGCAAATGGCTTTAGATACCAATTGGGTCCATAAATTACCATATAGCATATATTCAGCACAAAAAACCAGCGACAATTTGTTGTTGACAAAGGACAGCTGGACATATAAAGGGCCCCATTACCTTCAGTAGCGCAGGGCCTCATCAAACCTCAATCCGGCCCTGCCTGGTAGATATGGGTCATGCCTTTGAGCCATGGGGTGGGTGGGGGCAACTAACAGTAACTAAAGACCTCAGCATTTGGGCAGCGATATAAGGAGTCAGTAGGTCCTTGAGATGATCCTATATCCAATTTATTAAGAGCCATGCAAATTAATATGAAAACCTTGAATCTGGCCTAGTAGCCTAAAGCCAGCCAGCACAAGTTTTGGGGCACCAGAATTCTGATAGTCCATACCCTGCAAATGTCCCTGGATGTCAGGGATCTGCCAGCCCCTGCCAGTCCAGCTCTGAGTGTTTATAGAGAGCTGCAACCTGTGTTAACAACAGATTCATCTTCGAGTGAAACTGGCAGTCCAATCTCAGGGGAGGAGCCAGGGAGTGACAGGTCTCCAGGGAGTTAGTGGGAGACCTGGCACCACCCAGCAGACTCGCGCGGAGGGGGAAGCATCAGTTCCAGAACAGATATCACGTAGGAGGAGGCAGCGGCAATTTAGGATGCCGAAACTTTGGTGTTGGCGCCAAAACAGGAGGGAGGCACTTCCGGATTCTGCTAGTGAGTGAGCAGACATGATAAGACTTAGCTCTGCACTGTAAATAGCTTGGCACTGAATAAAAAGACTTAAAGACAAATGGTTTTGGTGTTTCTATTGAACAACCGATAAGAGAATCTGGCACCGAAGAACCGGGACATTCTTTTTTCCCCCTACGAGAGCACAGCTGCCATTTTGGACTCCATGAGTCTTATGGAATTTTGCATGAAATCTCACCCCGAAAAAGCACGTGGGGGGGCAATTTCATGCAGTGCTCCAAACCATGTGTTTTGGGATGCTGTGAGATGCACAGCCCCCCCCCCCAAAGGGCATTTTTTGTGCTCCGTGATCTTGCGTGGTAGCACAGAGGGGAAGAAGCGTGTCCCGGTTTTGGGACTCATCATGTTGGAGGGTCGGATAGTCTGCTCCCACTAACAGTCTAGCTGTAGCATTCTGTAGCACCCAGAGTCTCTGTGCCAGGGCCAAGGGCAGCGTCACACAGAGCACATTGCAATAATCAGGTCTTGCCACATTGGCAGATAGCCATGCTTGGCTAAGGTCACTTAAAAAGGGGGAATAGAGAAGTTGCCTTGGACCAGGTCAGACTATATTGTCATTCCATTCCAGCATTGTCTATTCCAGGGGTAGCTAATATGGTGGCCTCCAGAAGTTGGCTTGGCCTATAACTGGGGATGATGGGAGCTCCAGTTCAACGACAGCCGGAGGGTTCCACATTGGCTACCCAGTTGTAGGTCGATGTGCAGTGGTTCTCTAGGGCCTCAGCCACATCGCCTCATCCCTGGAGAGGCTACCTAGGACCTTCTGCATACAATCCATGCACATTACCACTCATAAACAGTATGCATGCAAATCCTTAACTGTGACAGCCACTATATATAGATCTGAAAGGCTCCTTAGATTTTCTTGCTTGTTTAAAAATAGTTTTCCCCTTCCCATTGCTGCACTGCAGGCTGAGTAAGCATTGTGTTTATGTGTATTCTCAGTGGGGGCTCTGTTTTGCAGAATGATGCTCAGGGGCTGGAAGAAAAAGACTGCTGTTGCGGCAGCTTGGTTATAATAGCAACAAGTGAAACATGCAGTGAAAGGTTGCAATAGGGTGCCCTCTTGTTTGGGGCTCCAGATAGGACTCCATTCCATTCTCCCCACACCCACTTTCTCTTCTCCCAACAGGCAGCACTCCATGCCTATTAGATATGCTCACTCCTCAGTTCCCACGGGACTTTGAAACATGAGTCTACACTTCTGCAAACCTTATAATTCCTGGTTTGATTCCAAGCCAAAGGCCAGGTGGAACAGCTCTGTCTTACAGGCCCTGCAGAAAGAAATCAGATCCTGCAGGGCCCTGGTCTCATGAGACAGGGCGTTCCACCAGGTTGGAGCCAGTGTTGAGAAGGCCCTGGCTCTGGTTGAGGCTAATCTAACTTCCTTAGGGCCCGGGACCTCTAGAGTGTTGCTATTTATGGACGTTAAAGCGAGATGAGCTCCGCAACCCCAGAGTCGTTCGCGACTGGACTTAACTGTCAGGGGTCCCTTTACCTTTTTTTTAAGCAACACTGGATAGAACATGATGCGTTCAGAGGGAAGAAGCCAGCATTAATTAGACTTAAATTATGTTATGTTAGAAATATTTGATTTCATGATGACAAAGGGAGGGAGGGAGGGAGGGAGGGAGGGAGGGAGGGAGGGAGGGAGAGAGAGAGAGAGAGAGAGAGAGAGAGAGAGACTGTTGCTGATGCACAATATTTGATGTGCTTGAGAAGTAGCATATTGGCAAAAGTTTACAGAGTTTGAAGGATAAGCCAAAGCCAGTCTATAAATAATATTAAGCAGGGCCTCATCCCTCCTCCCCTCCCAGTGTACTGTCGCCTGCATTCTACTAATAAATCTGAAAAGGGGATAGCTCAGCTGATATTTCAAAACCTTTTGCAACAATGTACACACCGTATTTTTTCCCTTGCAGTTGACTGCCTGCCTCTCTTTATTACCCCTCACCCCCTCCTCTACCCCATACTGGGAAGCAGAGTTCCAAAAGGGCGTTATATCACTTGTAGGCAACGCCATAAATCTTTTTAGCAGGGAACTTTTTTTGCCGCAGTTTAACAGTGATACATTTCAACCTCTTTCAACATCTAAGGGCTGTGTGTGTGTGTGTGTGTGTGTCAGTCAGAGAAGGGGGGTGGGGTGGGGTGGGAAAAGAAACCAACAAACATATCTAAAATAGCAATCCTTGCCCAGGGAACCAGACAACTTCATGGGGATGTGGCAAAGGCTTAAAACAAAAGAGACCCAGGAAATCCAATGCAACAAGGTTAGGCGATTCTGCGGTTTATGTTCCTCACAGGTAAGTAGTGGATTGAAAGAGGTGTTTGAATCGGCCTCTGCTGTAGAGGCTCAAGGAGCATCTGAGGATACGTCATCATTCTTTGCACCTGTATTTTATTTATCAGGAGATTTTTGCGAGGTGGGGTGAGATTTTGACTTGCCTAGAGGCCTGCACAGGGTTAAATCCAGTACTGGTTATTTTTAATGTATTTTTATATTTGTTGGAAGCCGCCCAGAGTGGCTGGGGAGACCCGGCCAGATGGGCGAGGTACAAATAATAAATTATTATTCTTATGCTTTAGAAGAAGAAGAAGTTGTTCAGTCTAGTTCTGGTAAAGGTAAAGGGACCCCTGACCATTAGGTCCAGTCGTGTCCGACTCTAGGGTTGCGGCGCTCATCTCGCTTTATTGGCCGAGAACCGGCGTACAGCTTCCAGGTCATGTGGCCAGCATGACAAAGCCGCTTCTGGCGAACCAGAGCAGCGCATGGAAACACCGTTTACCTTCCCGCCAGAGCGGTTCCTATTTATCTACTTGCACTTTGTTGTGCTTTCGAACTGCTAGGTGGGCAGGAGCTGGGACCGAGCAACGGGAGCTCACCCCGTCGCAGGGATTCGAACTGCCGACCTTCTGATCGGCAAGCCCTAGGCTCTGTGGTTTAACCCACAGCGCCACCTGGGTCCCTCAAGTTCTGGTACTCAAAACCAATTCCCTGGCTTGGATTTAATTCTGTAGCCCTGTAGTCTCTTCCTTTAAATTCCTGGGAATACCTTACTTGAAGGTCAATACAGCCCAGGTGGTCAGGAAGGCCCAACAGAGACTTCATTTCCTCAGGGTCTTGCGAAAGAACAATGTTAGACAACAACTAATGATTTCCTTCTATCAGTCACGATAGAAAGTGTTCTTTCATACTGTATCACAGTGTGGTATGTTGGTTTGACAGCCATGAACAGAAAGTCCCTACAGAGGGTTGTGAAGACAGCACAAGACATCATGGGCTGTCCCCTGAGTCCGCTTGACATAATCACAGGAGACCGTTGCCTCAGAAGAGCGAGGAACATTCTCAGGGATGACTCACACCCTGGGCAGCACCTTTTTAATATTCTGCCCTCGGGTAGCATGATAAGCCAAACCAACAGGTTAAAGAACAGTTTCTACCCGTGGGCCGTGAGGCTGCTGAATGGAAGACAGCAATATTGCAGCTGACATTTGGGGTTGGAGGTTGCACATAGACTGAGAGATTGTGGGGGAGGGGGGGCTCATTTAATCTCACTGTAAACATGTGGTACAGTGACAATAAAGTATTTCTATTTCTATAGGCATTTGTTATCTGGCTTGAATTAACATGCAAGAGGGAAGGAGGAAACAAACTCAACGATAAATGCACAAATAAAACCGCTGCAACCTAGGAAGCTGAGATTTATTTAAGGAATTCGGTTATTGTTTTTGGGAGCTTGCTATTGACTGTCTTCCAAGGATCTTTCCAGTCCTTCTTTACTTTTACAGCAATTCTGAACTATTCCCCACAGATTTATTACATAGAATCATAGAATCATAGAGTTGGAAGAGACCACAAGGGCCATCCAGTCCAACCCCCTGCCAAGCAGGAACATTACAGCAACTAGCATTCTCTCCACCCAGTTTTATGGCTTCTCCCGATTCAGCTTCCTTTGCCTCATATCCCCAGCATCCTTGGCATCTGCAACACCTTTGGGCTTAGCATCATTTGCAAGTTTAATTAAGACTTCAAACAAAAGTTGCTGTATGACTGAAGTCACCCATACTCTATCTCACGTGATGCATGGCTTCTTGCTTTGTGTTTTACTCCAGGCGTATCACCTATTGTCCTTAACCTACCCAAACGAGTGTGTTTTCCATTAACCTCCTAACCTGAATCCGCCAGGGTGAAATTCTTGAACATTTACGGCACATTCCATCCCCACACAAGTATGTGTGGGGAGATGAAGTGATGGGCATGGGGTTGAAGGAAGATCTCTTCCTTCTGCCCCCTTCCCTCCTTGCCTGTGTCAGTCATGTGTTCAAAGGTAGACATCCTGTAGCTAAGGGGGACGAAGGTGTGAATTATATCTTCAATCAGTTTTTCACCTTTCTAACATTCAGTTTAGTTTGTCACATTTCCATATCAGTCTGTGAGTGCTTAAAAAAACCCTCACAAAAATTAACCTGCATTTTGCATTTCTCCAAATAAATATATATCTCTGTATGCCGTTTTTGCATAACATGCATATTGTTACAAGCAATTTCCCCTGATAAAATGGATTTGTAATGTTATCCTCACTAATTTATACATTTAACACATACCGTAATTTCCCCAAATACTGGACACCAGTATTAGATTTATATGCACCAGACTAACTTTTAAGCTCGCTAACGGTCTATAAAGCCTGATGCTGCAGAGTAGTGAGCAGATTTCCAAATTTTTTGTTTAAAAAAGTAGAAATGTATATAAAACAGTACTATAAAGTAAAATAGGACAGTAAACTAGAGAGGAAAAAATAGAACCCTATTATGCATGAGGAGAATGTGTCAGAATTCTCAAAATGTGCTTAATGTCAGGCTTTGGGGAAATGGCTCCCTCCCTCCCTTTGGCCGTGGATAAGCAGAACAAAGCAAAAAATAGTCTCTTACCATTTAAATAGATTTTAATGATCACTACAGAGTCCATTCTCAGAGTAAAGGTGCTCCCAATTAAGGTTTACACCTACTTCCCCCCCCCCCGAGTCACTTCCTCGTCTTGCAACCTGATCTCACAACCCCTGTGCCTTCTGTGCAGCTACCTTATCTAATCTCTGTGACCTTGGACTGATCAGCTGGGCACTTTCCAGCGAACCGGAGTCTGTTAACTCTCTCTCTCCCAGTTCTTTTCCTAACTGTTCACCACCCAGTTCTTCCCAACTTCTGTCTTCTGAACTATGTCCCTCTGCAAACCACTGTTCCAAATCTACACTGTCCCATGGCTCCTGGGAAGATTCAGGATCCTGATCAGGAGCAGGGGGAGCCGGGGGAGCCTCCCACCATTCCCCATCTGTGCAGCCCTCCTCAGCATGGCCCCTGACATCTAAGAACCTTAGAGAAGATGCTGTAGTTATTCATACTAGTGTCTGCGACTTGAAGGGCCTGCAACTGTCAATCGCCTGATATCACCATGAGGTCAGGTGACTTCCAATCCTACAGTTCTATGATCCTATGATCCTTTGACTGGGAGCTTTGAAGACTTGAAGGTGGGATGTCAAAGCCCCATGCAGGACTTACAAAGAACCCTGCGCTGTGCCTTAAAGCACCTGAGGCTTCACCTTTAACACCCAGCAAATGAGTGGCTCATGCAGCCAGCCCAGCAGGCTTCAGTTGTAGCTCCTATGTCCTGATGGGCAGGGGAACAAAAGCCTGTTTCTCTTGCCAATGCACAATGGAGGGGGGGGAAGTTTCATAGCAAGACACAAAGGTACGCTTTAAGAAAGCAGTGTGCATGTGTTAGCATTTGTTGTGGCTAAACCCCATTTTTCCATGCTGTGTTAACTATGGCAATGCTAACAAGACAAATTAAACAGTAATGAATTTTACTGTAAAGGGATTTGTGCCTTTGGCATGTATACTTACCACATTGACCTCTTTCATTGATTATAAAAACCTGTCGGTGGGGAAACCAGTGAGGTCCAATTGAAAAGTGATGCCAGGTTGACTGAAATTACTTAGATTCATGTTTAAAGAAAGTCCTCGTTCACGATACATGCAGCGATGGTAGCATGCCAGGCTAGCTAGTTAGAGTCCACAGGAGCCACGGATCTTGGGCACATCAGTGGCTAGGAGCCCCATTCAGATGTGAAGGTGGCTTCATCAGTGGCGTACAGAGCCACTTGGCCACAGGGAGCGGCAAGCGCGAGTGGCCCCCCCCCGGGGGGGTGTCGCTCCGTAGTGCGCATGCATAGTGATGTCACGGTGCTTGTGCACTAGGGAGCACAGCCCGGCCAGGCTGCCGGGCCCGAGTGGCCCCCCGTCCGTGCGGCGGCTGCTCACACCCGGCAACTTGTAAGGCTGCAGTGCAGCGCTGCAGGCTTACGAGTTTCCGGGTGCAAGCATCCGCCGCACGGACGGGGGGCCACTCGAGCCCAGCCCGGCAGCCCAGACGGACTGCGCATGTGCGGACATGCGCAGTCCGTGCTGGATGCTGCACCTGCGCAGTCCGTCCGGATTCCCAAGCCACTGCCCAGCACCCCTTCCGTGCGATGGCTGCTCCCATGGAAGGAGTGCGGGGCGGCGGCTTGGAAGTCATGGGGGTGGTGCCGAGTGTCACCCCCCCTCCAGGGTGGAACCCGGGGCACCCTGCCCCCAACGTCCCACCCTTGCTACACCACTGGGCTTCATGGAACACTACAGAGCTCAGCAATTTTAGCCCATCTGACAAATCAGGTCTGCTATAGGAACAGATATCCCTGAGGAAGCATTACAGCCGACCTGAAGCACAGACTGAGGGGCAGGAGAAAGCTGCTCCTTGTTCTCCCCTCCCCACTCATGAGCATATTGCAATGCAGGCTTGGTTGCTGCTGGTATTTTTGCTGCTAATAGCAGTTCCTTGGACTCATTGACTTCCTTGGATTTCCTTGATTGTAAAGGTAAAGGTGACCCCTGACCATTAGGTCCAGTCATGTCCGACTCTGGGGTTGCGGTGCTCATCTCGCATTATTGGCCGAGGGAGCCGGCGTACAGCTTCCGGGTCATGTGGCCAGCAGGACTAAGCCACTTCTGGCAAAGCAGAGCAGCGCACGGAAACGCCTTTTACCTTCCCACCGGAGCGGTACCTATTTATCTGCTTGCACTTTGACGTCCTTTCAAACTGCTAGGTTGGCAGGAGCTGGGACCGAGCAACGGGAGCTCACCCCGTCGCAGGGATTCGAACCACCGACCTTCTGATCAGCAAGCCCTAGGCTCTGTGTTTAACCCACAGCACCACCTGGGTCCCAGTTGATAGTAGGTATTTGCGTATAAAATATCAATTTGTGTAAACAAAACCTTCAGACATCCTCTGGCTGAGAGCCCTTTACCTCGGTGTAGCAGCATGCAGAAGGAGAAGGAAGCGGAGCCAAGAGAATGATCTATACTTCCTAATATTTGTGGGCATGGTCCATTCGGGAATAATTAATTTTTGCACCTGGTGGAAGTGTGGGTTCAATTATTAATCTGAAGTATGGATCAAGCTGGTCTTCCTCAGTCCCTAGTTCACCGAGAAGACTTCAGACAGCTAAATAGCCTTCTTATATGTGTTGTCTACTACGTTTTCCAATTGAATTCGTATCTGTCTTAATAAGACAGCATGGGACTGAGAACCGCGTGACGGCACTTGGCTGAGAGACGCATCATTGGTATTGATTTCCCAGATGAACATCTCCGATGGGAAATCCAATGCAGATTCCGGGGAGTTAACAGTCAGGAAACAAATTTTATAATTCTGTGATGCTTGGTTCCCCCCACCCTTGCCAGAGTATATAACTCTCTCCCTTCCAATTCTGTTTACTCACACACAAGCCAGGTTTCCTAGTGAAATTTGCAAAATCAGATTGTCAGCATATAATAGTTTGTATAATAATACTAATTCATAATAATTCATATCATACTAATACAGTAACCCACAAGCTTCTCATCATAGGAAGCTTAGTTATTGAGAACCAGGGGGACAGATACAGTAGTGGATTGGTAGGGCTTGATGGTGTCTGCAGGGCATCAGACGTGGGGGCATGGTCAGATTTTTAATGCCAATTTGATGCTTTATTGGACATGCATTGGACATCATGGCAACCCTATGGGTGCAGCAATCCCACCTCCATCCCTCCATATACAGTAATGTGGGTATAGGCTTACTCTGTTAGTCTTCATCAGGCATAGGCAAACTCCGGCCCTCCAGCTGTTTTTGGACTACAACTCCCATCATCCCTAGCCAACAGGACCAGTGGTCAGGGATGATGGGAGCTGTAGTCCAAAAACAGCTGGAGGGCCGAGTTTGGGGGTGCCTGGTCTTCATCCTCCTCTGTACTACGCAGAGAACTGTGCACAGGAACATAGGGAGATTGCTTACACTGAGTAAGGAGATTCCTTACACTGGCTAGCAGTGACTTTGCAGGGTTTCAGACAGGCGTCTCTCTCAGCCCTACCTGCCGATGCTGCAGATTAAACCTGGGACCATTTTATGTCTTTATACAAAGCAGACGCTCTACCACTGCCTTCCCCTGAGCTATCACCCCGAACATTTCTTTTCAATATTTGCATAGCCTAGGTGTGCTGGGAACCACTGGGCTCAGTTGGAGGTCTTCTGGATCCTAACCACACTCATCCTGGCAGATCTTGCTATAGGATTGCACACTAAATCATACAGAAATACAGTATATGGACTCAGCTGAGGAGGATTTGGGTGTTCAGTCATGTATACTCATCCATCCTCAAAAACATGAGCAGGAAACCCGCCACTATACAGATTTTATTTGACTTCAGCCTGCCCGCAGACTGTCTCGCCAGAGTGGTGCATGCTCTAGTTATCTCTCGCTTGGATTACTGCAATGCGCTCTATGTGGGGCTACCTTTGAAGGTGACCCGGAAACTACAATTAATCCAGAATGCGGCAGCTAGACTGGTGACTGGGAGCGGCCACCGAGACCACATAGCACCGGTCTTGAAAGACCTACATTGGCTCCCAGTACGTTTCCGAGCACAATTCAAAGTGACCTTTAAAGCCCTAAACGGCCTCGGTCCAGTATACCTGAAGGAGCGTCTCCACCCCCATCATTTTTTCTGGACACTGAGGTCCAGTTTCAAGGGCCTTCTGGCGGTTCCCTCGTTGTAAGAAGCCAAGTTACAGGGAACCAGGCATTATTATTATTATTATTATTATTATTATTATTATTATTATTATAGCTGACCATTAGCAATGATGGCTGGGATTTAGATGAGATGGAATCCAACAACATCTGCAAGGCCACTGGTCCTCAACCCTGATCTAAAAGTAAATCCTTTCAGCACTAAGAATAATATGTTTCTCCTCTAATTTTAACTGATGGGGAAACGTCAATTTGGGAACATCAACTGATGGGGAAACAATCGTTCCTCAGACTTGGAGCAGGACAGATGTTGACATGAGGAGAAGGGTTTTGGTTTGGGAAACCAAGCTGGTATAGGTGATATTTTCTTCTAGGAAAACCCAGTCTGTTTTTCATCAACGAGAAGGACCATAAAGCCAAGATTATTTGCATATCTAGTACAGGGAGGAAACCTCATCACCAGATTCATAGCTGTCAACTTTCAGATTTGAAAATAAGGGATTTTTCCAAACTTTCGGATTTGAAAATAAGGGATGCCGCGAGGGCGGTGCAATGGCACCAAATAGCCTCGCCACCCTGCGCTCCAGAGGCTGCGCGCGAACGGGTGAGCGAAAGAGCGAGCGCGTAGACGGCAGGCAGGCTGTCTGTCTGGTTGGGCGTGAGGGTCTGGCTGCACAAGGCATGCAAGCTCCGCCCCCAGTCGGTCTCAGACTCCTTATTGGCAGCCGAGCAACGCAGCTGAGGAGCCTCCCTGGCCGGCAGGGAGGGAGAGGAGCTGCTTCCTTTGAAATCCGGGAAATTTAAGGGATATCAACAATCCGGGATAGCAGCGGGAAACGGCATTGGAATAAGGGAGTTTCCCGCAAAAAAAAAAAAGGGAGGGTTGGCAGCTATGGGCAGATTCCCAATCATCTCCGCCTTACTTCTCAAATAAAGGAAACTGCCCTTTCTAATTGCCAGATGGTGACACGCCAGAAGAGAAAGCAGATATCAGCGATTCCATAACAGTCCTCCGTTACTGATTTGGAGAGAAATTATGCCTTTGGCACAGAGGCTTGTTAGCACACAGTCTTGGCTGAACTGCCTGAAGCAGCAATTGAAAACAAAGAGGACGTATCTACAAAGAGAATGCGTGGACCAATGGTTTACCAAATCCAATCAGCCGTTAGTCGTCCTCTCCCTTTCCCTCTTTCCCATAAAGGGAGACTTTGGGGCGAGGATGTTTCTTTCATTCTTTTCTTTTTTTAAAAAAAGACCAATTTCCCATTGCGGCTGCAAATCAGCTCTTGCTTGACAAAATTCGATAGCCACCAAAAACCGCCTACCACTTCTTGACTTCCAGCAGTAAACCAGGTAGACGAAGAAAGAAGATTTGGTTTGGGAGAGGGGAGGCAGAGGGAGCTAGAGGGAGGCAGAGAGAGTGAGAGTGAGAGAGGGAAAGGGGAAAAAAGGCAATTAAGCTAATGCAAGTCGGGTGTCACAAGGTTATAGATATTTCAAGAGCTGAGCAATTTACCGTCTGGAAAAGGAGGCGAGCACTTGCATAAAATGTCCCCCAGTTCAGATTTATTATGCTTTTAGTTGTGTTATATGTGATACAATTAGCAGGAGGTGCCAATAAGGCATTCTCTCAAGGACGTGGTCATTCCATACCATCTGTTATTAATTGCATTGTCCTTTCACCAGCCAGCTAGAGGGGAAAAAGTTCTCCAAGAAGCACCTGCAAATTCTCGCTGTAGGATGACTGGAATTTAAAAATACCTACAGCAGAGGGAGGGAGGAAGGAAGGAAGGAAGGAAGAGTGAGAGAAAGGGTAGCTGGGTAGGGAGGAGAGGGGAGGGGAGGGGGAAGCACAAAAGTGGATGGAATCCAAGAGAAAAACAAACTATATAAATTAAGGACTCTAGTGAAAGCAACTTGGGGGTTACATTGATTTTCTCCCGCCCTGCTCCCCCCCTTCCCATTATTTTAACTTCTAGCCGCATTGATAGCTGCCCTGTAAAAATCTACTGCAAGAAATGAAAGCAGAACAATTAAAACCTTCCATTGGAAATATAGCTGTCGAGCATATACGGTTTGGTGAAGATATGGATAGTTTAATAGCTTTCTGTTTGCATCTCTCCCCTTTGCTGCTCATAAAACTGAGGACCAAAGACAATAAAGATGGATTTTAAAAAAATAAAAAGAAAAAGAAGAGGGGGGGGAGAGGAGGCAGTGAGTCAGGATTACACCTCACACCTAAAAGCTTCCTTGCAACTAAAGGCAATAAAGTCTATGGTTTTATTCTTGGCACCCTCTGTGTCATTTCAGCTGCTGGCAATAAATAGTACGGGAGCAAAAGCTGTGACTGATTCTAGGAGGAGACAGGCAAGTTAGAATTGATCTAATGTGTTAATGGCGAAAATATCTTTCATCCATGCATCTCTCTCTCTCTCTCTGTCACACACACACACACACACACACACACACACACACACACACAGAGCGCATTCTCACTGCCCAATTTATATTTCCCATTTTGCCAGAGGCTGCATCTGTCTAGAAATCTGAGACCTCCTCAAAGCTGTTTCCAACTAGTTGACTCAATAGTATGCAAATACACTTGGCAGGGAAGATGTGTGATTGGCGGGTCCCATTTACACAATCCTGAAGAACGGGTTGAGCAGAGCAGGTTAGGGTAGGGGCAACCCGTGTAGGAAAGGAAAAGGACATGTGTGGCCCCCAGTGAAAAGATGGTAATGCCACACTTTTGGGGGGGGGGAGGAGCAACCATAAAATGTAATACTGGTAAAGCTGCTACAGATGAGGAAGTTTCCTTGGAACAGGTCAGGAAATAATTTGAAACTGCCTGGCTTATTTTCTGAGCCAATCCAGTTTAGCAATTGATGGAATCTAGAGGTTATGGGGTGAAGACCACATAAAAATAGATGTTGTTGGGCAGGATTATAGCATTGGTAGAATCTAGTGGTTTACAAGTGAGGCCTAAAAATTTCCTAGATTTTCAACAGCCCAAACTATTTTTGGCTTGTCACATGGGATATGACACAACTATCAGGCAGGCAATCCTTCAGGTAACCTGGTGTTGTTGTTTAGTCGTTTAGTCATGTCTGACTCTTCGTGACCCCATGGACCAGAGCACGCCAGGCACTCCTGTCTTCCACTGCCTCCTGCAGTTTGGTCAGACTCATGTTAGTAGCTTCAAGAACACTGTCCAGCCATCTCGTCCTCTGTCGTCCCCTTCTCCTTGTGCCCTCCATCTGTCCCAACATCAGGGTCTTTTCCAGGGAGTCTTCTCTTCTCATGAGGTGGCCAAAGTATTGGAGCCTCAGCTTCAGGATCTGTCCTTCCAGTGAGCACTCAGGGCTGATTTCCTTAAGAATGGATAGGTTTGATCTTCTTGCAGCCCATGGGACTCTCAAGAGTCTCCTCCAGCACCATAATTCAAAAGCATCAATTATTCTGCGGTCAGCCTTCTTTATGGTCCAGCTCTCACTTCCATACATCACTAGTGGGGAAACCATAGCTTTAACTATACGGACCATGAAACATCATAACACCTGGTCCAGAATGCTGGAGTCTGGAGAAGTCTTCTCCATCTTGGTACCCTCCAGATGCTATGGACTGCAGCTCCCATGACCAGTAGCCATACTGACTGGGGCTGATGGGGGTTGCCACCAAACATCTAGCTTGGGGAAGTTGGTCTAAAAGCTTTGGTGCTCCTGTGTGTGGCGGGGCTCTCTCATTCAGTTCATATTGGGGACAGTTCCTTTAGCTCCATCCCGAAGCCTAGCTTGCAAGAAAGAGCATCTGACAAAGCTTTACCCTGGCTTTTTTTTTTCGAGCATGCCATGTAACATTATTGCCAGTGGAGGTAGATAGAGAACAGGCCAAATTCCACATGCTTGTGAAGAATGAAATTTACCACTACATACAGAGGAAATATTCGGCGAGGAATATTGTTGCTTCTCCATTTTGTTCTGACAGGGATAAACTAATACTAAGGATAAGAACAGAAAGGATATTTAATACAGAACCTCCACTGATATAACACCAAGGGGCTCAGAACATTGTAAACCAGAAACAATTGCCTTGAAATAAAATTTGGGTTGAATATCATGCTGGCAAGAGGAAGTGGATTTATAGCCCCAGAGACTGGAGTCTTTTTATTAAGCTACAGGAGGGAGACACCATCTGCCCTTTCACATTTAGATGAATAGGGGAAAGCAGATGAATCTGCTTTATGTCTACAAGCATAGAAACATCACACACAGAGGGAAAAAAGGTCTTTAGGTGCTCAACATCAGGCCAATACGAAAGGCAGAAGTATGAGGGAAATGAAGAAGAATTAATATAAAGTGTTTTCTGGCAATAATCATCGTACTTCTCTAGTTATTATCTATATAAACTCTTGTCTGGCCATAAACTGGCTCAACGAAATGGATCTTTGTGGGGTTAATCAGGCCACATGCAATGTGTTGTGGCCTTATATCAAGTCTATTCAACACACGGAGTGGGAGTAGGGAATTGCAGCCACTTCTATTACTGAATTCTGTGAATGCATGCGTTTATCTCATTCTCGCTTTACATTTTTAAATCTTGGATGTGCACCTGAATAGACGGTCATGTGTGAAGTGGTTATAACAAAGTTTATTAGGGGTGGGAATGGATCCAGTTTTGATCCAGTGAGAATATTCTTGTTCCATGGATGCAGACAAGTATCCCAATCCTTTCTTGTGTTTGATGCCATCCTGACTGCTTACCATTTGGAAGATACTCAACATGGAGCCAAATAAGCTAAGCCCCCTCCCCTGGCTGAACTACATGGCTGTTGTGCTGGAAAAGCCAATCACATCCTTCTAATAATTATTCAGATCAGCAGTATGGAGTGAGTGGGAAAAAATGACCTCCCAAACCAGAGTCTCTCTCTCTCTCTCTCTCTCTCTCTCTCTCTCTCTCTCTCTCTCTCTCTCTCTCACACACACACACACACACACACACACACACAGAGAGAGAGAGAGAGAGAGAGAGAGAGAGAGAGAGAGAGAGAGAGAGATCCTACTCAGGCCCTAATTACAACTGGCTAATCCCATTCTGAAAATGGGTTAAGAGATGAAGGGATGGAGGAGATATTTGATCCAGTTTGCATTTAAAGGTGCATTCACCTAACTCACAGCTCCTGAAGCAATGCGCAAACTGTTCTCCACAATTAACACTTCTCTGAATTTTGCAGTGCAGTCCTACACTCAAGTAAAGTGTACAAAATTGCATATTTGGGGAGTAAATTGAGCATGATCATGCTTTCTTAGTCAACGTAACATTGAAATATATTATATTAGCGGGAAATCATTTTGGAAAAAATTATTTTTCAGTTAAAATTACATACAAACATGTATATTAGGAGAAATTCATTGATGAATTTTCACGATGATTTTTTTTTGGGGGGTGGGGTAGGAGGGGAGGAGACCACAAATGGAGAACTGAATTTAATTAAGATTGAGGGAAAGGAAGAACTGGACAAAACTGAAATTGACAGTTTTAGTTTCCTCTCCCATTAGATTCACAAAATGTTTAGGAGTATGCGTACCCCTGCGTCCCCCCCAGGAAAAAAACCGCTGTGTAGTACTATAACCTTAATCTGAAAAAAAGATTAGGAATGCTGTATTGATCCTTTTATTATTTACAAAGTTCTGTTTTCACTGCAATCAATTTCTACTTCCTGTTTCTTAGTGGTTAAGGTAAGTTCAATCATTCACAAATTGACCATTCACCAATTTGGCTGAGCTATCAAGTCACAAGCTTTCTGAAAATGGCCACGCGGCTAGATAGCTCCAAGCAAACCCAGTGATTTGTGTCCGTCATCTTAGACGATGTGATTATTACTGCTCTCGCATGATAACAAATGGCACCTGAGTATGTCTCCAATGGGAACTACAATCACAGAGAAGTGGAGGATGTTCCCGCACCCTCCCGGTTCTTCTCAGTACATTTTCCAGGAGACTGCACATTATGGATGTCCAGGACATAAAGTTCTCCACAGTGAGGAGCTATTTCTCTTGGGCTGTAAAACACCGCTAGAAAATGCGTCTGCTGGAAGTCTCCCAACCAGCTCTAGTAAATGCTCAGTTATACAATACCGGTAGCTGTTGACATAAAGGAGCCAAAATCTATCTTCCTATGACTTGAAAATGTCTATCGCTTATTGGCTCTAGATTTGTGGATTGGGGTCATATGAGCAAAGGCAGTGAATCTGGAAGCGATGCTGCGTAGACAGGTCTTCCAGGCATAAGTCCGAGGCCCTTAAGATGACCCTACAGACCCTTCAGTGGTTGCCCGCCAGAGGGTCTTTACTTTTGTTCTGTTTTTCCCAGTGGGGGCACTACCACCAGAGCACAGCTCCTGGCAGCCACACACAAACATACACTGCCACCATTTTGATTCCCCAGAGTGTATTTCCCACATGGGCCCAGGGGCCCATGGGAAATTGATGAGAGAATAAGCATGGCTATTGCCTGCTGTGAAAAGCTTAAAACGGCAGAGGTTGTGAGACTGTTACTGCTGCCAAGTGGCTTGGTAAGATGAAGAGGGGGACCAGGCAGGCAGCAGGTATGGCACTCCTGCCTTTCAGAAGGAGAGGATTTGCCACACACCTTTTCTCGGGAGAAAACACGACTCTGTTTCTTCCGTGGAGAGGGAGTCTTGGGCAGGAGTTTCCAATAGGATGGAAGCAATCAGGCTGCTATTTAAGCCTGCTCTGCCTTTCCACCAGGACCCAGGTAGCACTGTGGCTTAAACCACAGAGCCTAGGGCTTTCCGATCAGAAGGTCAGCGGTTCACATCCCCGCGACGGGGTGAGCTCCCATTGCTCAGTCCCAGCTCCTGCCCACCTAGCAGTTCGACAGCACGTCAAAGTGCAAATAGATAAATAGGAACCGCTCTGGCAGGAAGGTAAATGGCGTTTCCGTGCACTGCTCTGGTTCGCCAGAAGCGGCTTAGTCATGCTGGCCACATGACCCAGAAGCTGTACGCCGGCTCTCGGCCAATAAAGCGAGATGAGCACCACAACCCCAAAGTCGGACACGACTGGACCTAATGGTCAGGGGTCCCTTTACCTTTACCTGCCTTTCCATCTCCTCCTTCTGTGGTCTGCTAGCAAAGGGCTCCTTGCATTGTTTGATCCTTTGTTCAACAAGTCTTATGGAGATCGCTGGGCATGCTGGATTTCCCCCAAAGTGCATTGGGCTCACAATAAATGACAATTTTAAGCATTTTCCTTCCTTCCTTCCTTCCTTCCTTCCTTCCTTCCTTCCTTCCTTCCTTCCTTCTTCTTCACCTGTTAGTGGTACTACCCCATTTTTGTGGCTGGTTTTTTGACAAGCCTCTGGAGAAGGAGAAGAAGAAGAGTTTGGATTTGATATCCCGCTTTATCACTACCCGAAGGAGTCTCAAAGCGGCTCACATTCTCCTTTCCCTTCCTCCCCCACAACAAACACTCTGTGAGGTGAGTGGGGCTGGGAGACTTCAAAGAAGTGTGACTAGCCCAAGGTCACCCAGCAGCTGCATGTGGAGGAGCGGAGATGCGAATCCGGTTCCCCAGATTATGAGTCTACCGCTCTTAACCACTACACCACACTAGAGCAATAACAGGAGTTATTTCTGTAACTATCATGCAGTTAATTTATATTGAACAGTGTGTTGCAATTTTAACTGTGTTTTTAACATTTTAGCTGCCCTGGACGAGAGGGCAGGATATTAGACATACAACAGTACTTGCACTTAAATGGACATGGATGGACACTTGTACAGATTATAGCTGATTTGCATTGTTTTTGGATGTTTTTCTCTATAATTCCATCCTGGTTTCTGCACTGATCTGTATTTTAAAAACAATCCTCTAAAAATACGTACATATTTAAATCCTATGTGTTGTATTCAAAGCTAGTCCTACTCAGACAAGACCCATTCAACTAACACAACTAACTCAGCTTCGTAAATTTCGGTGGGCCTGCTATGAATGGGATTTAGCAGCATACAGCATATGTATATCTTCTCCCGATGTACACGTTTAAATGTCTGTCTTCATACACTTTAACTGCTAAGAACTGCAAAATCCAGTAGATAACTCTATCGAGATGGGCACATTAGTCTGAGGCATTGATCAGGTCATTTGGTACAGCGATTTGCAAAGTCTGAATACCTGAAGCTTTCTCAATATACAATTCTTCAAGCACCCCAACTTGCACTGACTTTATCATGCAGGCATTCCAGTCAAAGCAAAAATAAGAGTTATGTGGGTTTGCCATAGCTTTGCAGTGAAATGTTATTACATATCAGAAGCCTGTTTCCTGTGGTGTGGATGGTCTCCTAATGGGCAGGATCATAGAATCATAGAGTTGGAAGAGACCACAAGGGCCATCCAGTCCAACCCCCTGCCAAGCAGGAATCACCATCAAAGCATTCCTGACAGGTGGCTGTCAAGCCTCTGCTTGAAGACCTCCAAAGAAGGAGACTCCACCACTCTCCTTGGCAGCAAATTGATGCAGATTACCCATGTCTTGTCCTATGTCTGTTACAGCCCTGTATGTCAGATGTCTTCTTCAATGGAGATCTTGAACGTTGAGATGAAATTCCAATTTGCTGTGTGATTTTATTTGTGTTCATTTATTGTAGTGAATGATATACTAAATCGTAAAGGTTTTGCTCATGCGCTGAACCTCTGAATATTAAACTAACAGTTGCAATATATTTATCTCCAAGAAGCTAGCACTGTTCTTGATTAATAGATTAATAGGTTAGGTTAAACCGGCTCTTTTTCATAATTTGTTTTCTCCATATTAATTTTATTAAAAATACCCCTGGCTTTAATTAACATTTAACTCATAAAATTGTGTTTGGTAATTGGCTTAATTTTTTTACTAATTGGTTACTAATTAAATCCTCATTTTCTAAGAATGTTACACATTATAAAGACTAGCAATTTTAGCTGACAAAATATTCATCACCTTGAAGGAGGCATTTCCTTTTGAAGGTAATAATGAAAAATACTTTTTATATAGAATTACCTGTAGCGTTGGCCTATTAAATCCACCAACATTCTGTCAGTTTCACTAATTCTGGTTTCTGGTGCGTGAGCATCAGAATGTAATAATTTGCTGAGCCAGTAGCAAAATTCTATTGTTAGACAACTAATTTGTGTTTATTTAAACAAAGATAATTACCAGCCATAACTGCCTGTTGGTTAATTGCTTAATAATTGTATTTACTGGTGCAAATGAAAATCACTGCTTTCAACTAAACTATGCCACACAGTCAACACCTATATGTGTGTGTATGGGGGAAAGTATGATTTTTGCTGTTAGTCAACATTTTGAGATATATCTGTAGCTGAATACTATGAAAGCCCCTGTCCCCTTTTAATTTACAGATTAATTAATCCAACCATTCATTTACTGTTTATAACACACTGTTCCCAACTGGCTTCATGGTAAGGGAATAGATTTGGGTGAAACTAATATGCCAATTAATGGACTGAAATATCTACCCTCTGAGGATTAATTAAGTAATGCTAGTCGAGACCTTTGAAGATGAAAAATATATATAATTACTTAATGTATCATTTTTCATGCTAAATAAGCTAAAACACTTACCGTCCAATCCTTTAAAGCCCTAAATGGAAGAAGCCACCAAACAGATTCCGGCAAGGTGAGGAATCCATTTGTAGAATATTTGGAGAAATATAATAGTCAGATGAATTTACATGCAGGATTTGAACTGTGACCACCAGCGAAAAATAACAAAGATATTCTGTGTAGTTAAAGGGGTGGTTAGGAATGACACGGGTGGCGTTGTGGTCTAAACCACTGAGCCTCTTGGGCTTGCCGATCAGAAGGTCGGTGGTTCGAATCCCCGTGACGGGATGAGCTCCCATTGCTCGGTCCCAGTTCCTGCCAACCTAGCAGTTAAAAAGCACACTAGTGCAAGTAGATAAATAGGTACCACTGTGGCGGGAAGGTAAACGGCGTTTCCATGCGCTCTGGTTTCCGTCACAGTGTCCCATTGCACCAAAAGCAGTTTAGTGCTGGCCACATGACCCGGAAAGCTGTCTGTGGACAAACGCCGGCTCCCTCGGCCTGAAGCAGGATGAGTGCCACACCCCATAGTCGCCTTTGACTGTACTTAACCATCCAGGGGGCTTTTACCTTTACCTTTACCTAGGAATGAAATGCAGCAGGACAAGGGGAGACAGGGAAACCATGGAGGGATGAAGGAGAAGTGCTGTTTAGGAGGTGGATTGACTTTGATGTGAGGCAGACACATGAGTGGATGGGGGTCATGACTGCCCATGTATGAGGTGCTGGAGGGATTGGACACAGCTGAACACTCAGACAGCATTCTGATGTGGGGATTATTGTGTTTGTTTTTCTGGTTATAACGCTAGAGCAGGCATAGGCAAACTCTGCCCTCCAGATGTTTTGGGACTACAACTCCCATCACCCCTGACCACTGGTCCTGTTAGCTAGGGATGATGGGAGTTGTAGTCCCAAAACATCTGGAGGGCCGAGTTTGCCTATGCCTGAGCTAGAGCTTCTATCCCTGTTACTAATGGTCGTTTTACACTGTTCCAAGATGGAACTGGTTTCTCTTTGCTTTTCAGCAAGATACCACCGCGTTGTGCTCAATTTCATTCACACCAGCAGGTGTGGTGTGACACAACAGCATATGCCAATGGACATGCTACCACTCTTTATGTGCTTGCACACATCTCCCCCTGCCCCACCATAATTGATGCATGAAAATGACAGGATACCACCCCACATTTCGCCCCACGGTTTTCCAGGTTAACAGGGTTGCAAACAGATTTTCCTTTTTTTCTGGGAGCGGTTAGCACACAAATGAGCACCAAACATCCACCAGATTCCACTAGATTTCCAAAAATGTGAAAGATCACATAAAAGTGAAAATCTCCAGGTAAGGAAACAATGGAATTAAGTGCTGTCTGAATGCAGCCTCAAGGACAACATTATGGGCACAACAAGGTCAGAATTAGACTCTGAATTGGATTCAAAAGAACTAAGCGATTTTCTGAGTCTGACAAATACTGATTTGTTTTTTAGAACCCAGTTTGGAGGTGGACTAGAATGAGTTCACACATCATTCCATTGTGTCTCTTGCCTTCTCTCTCTCTCTCTCCCCTCCTTCTCTCCCCTTATCCTTTGGCTTATTGACCAGGATCCAGGGCCCTCATCTTCTCCCTTGAAAAATTATTACATTTAAGGAATTCCATGCAAAGTTGGCTCCTTCTCCAGTTGCCATATGTGAATTGGGGTTTTGATAAATCACCTTTTCTCACAGATGATGACAGTGTGCTGTTATAAAATATTTCATACCTGATGACCTTTGAGTGTTACGTATTCAAAGATTCATGAAAGCTTAGCATGAGGTATGTCTAATGATCCTTGTATAAACACACCGAAGTCTCCCTCCTACAAAGGCTCCGGCAGTCAGAAGACACATTTTCAACCCTCAGTCTTCAATCTAAGGTTCATTGGTAGCACCTGACAGCTCTCATTTGCTAAATAAAGTACAATGTGTCAATCCAGAATAAATGTAAATTATCACCTTTCTTCCTTGTTAATTAAGGTCTGATTAATGCATCTTGGCAGTTGCTCCTCATACAGTATGAGAATGGCTTTTGTTGCAAAAACAAAACTCACATATAAATCACGGCTCTGCCTCATCTATCGAACTTCAGCTTAAAAAGGTAACCTGCAAAGATCTATGCTGCTTGAAAATGTGGAGATCTTGACACCTTGGTGTATGAACAAATGAAGGCCTAGAAAGAAGAATTCAATGTCAAGTGAATCTCCTCTAGCTATTTGGGAATTGGTAAAGATATGAAATGGTGAGCGATTAAAGGCATATAAACGTGTCCACTTGAATCCAGACACATTTGAGCACACTGCATGCCTTAAGACATCAGTAGCAATATTGGAAGCTATTTCTAATGTTTAGGTATGTCAGGAAGTGTCTACTCACAAGTAGAACCTCGGCAGAGAAACATGCCCGACTGGTATGTTCCCTCCTTCCTGGGTGATCGTTCGGGAGCTTCTTTGACATTTCTCAGCCCGAACATCACAGCGGCAGATGCCAGAAGACACCTGCACACTTAGGGATCCGCACAGTGTGCACAGTTGCGTAACAGACCTCGGCAACTCAGCATGTAGGCTAATCTACTTTATTTACATATAAACACAAACAGAGCAGTTCATCATGGCTCCCTCTCTCTCTATCATCAGACAGCAAAGAGAAAGAACAAAGGACAATAATCCTACTTCAGGGAACACAGTAAGACAAACATCCTGTCTACGTCACATCCCATTCCTGTGGGATCAAAACACATACACAGTCATGTGATAGATAATAAACCAATGACTGCACACAGGGAATGAATCTCTCAACAAGGTACAGTACTACATAACATATCTCCTCAGATTTTCAACAGAAGCTTTCTTCAGAATGGTATAAGATATCTGTGTTAGAGCACCTGATTTTCATTCAGAAGGCCCTATATGTAAGCTATGGCATTGTCAGGTAGAGTCATAGAATCATAAAATTGTAGAGTTGGAAGGCGCCTTGAGGGTAATCTAGTCCAACCCCCTGCAATGCAGAAATCCATGACAGGTGGCCATCCAACCTCTGCTTTAAAACCCTCAAGGAAGGACAGTCCACCACCTCCCAAGGGAAACCATTCCACTGTTGAATAGCTCTTGCTGCCAGAAAGTTCTTCCTGATGTTGAGTCAGAGTCACTATTCTTGTAACTTGAAGCCACTGGTTTGTGTCCTACCCTCCAGAGCAGGAGAAAACAAGCTTATTCCCTCTTCCATGTGACAGCCCCTGAGATATTTGAAGATGGCTATCATATCCCTTCCCAGTCTCCTCTTTTTCCAGGCTAAACATGTCCAGCTCCTTCAACCGTTCCTCATAAGGCTTGGTTTCCAGACCCTTTATCATCTTGGTTGCCCACCTCTGCACGCATTGCAGGTAGGGCTGGCCAATGCTCCTGTTTGAACTTCTGAACAGCTGCTTCCCATCAGTGTAGACCAGTGATGGCTAACCTTGACACTCCAGATGTTTTGTAACTACAACTCCCATCATCCCTAGCTAACAGGACCAGTGGTCAGGGATGATGGGAGTTGTAGTCCCAAAACATCTGGAGTGTCAAGGTTAGCCATCACTGGTGTAGACGGTGCTGAGGTGGATGGGGCAGTGACTCAGTATAAGGTAGCTTCCTATGTAGCCCCAATCCAAACTATTTGAAGCCACAAAGGGCCACAGAGCCAAGAAGAAGAAGAAGAAGAAGAAGAAGAAGAAGAAGAAGAAGAAGAAGAAGAAGAAGAAGAAGGCTTGAAATGAACTCTGGAGAAATGATTATTGCAAGCAAAACCTCAGGTGCTGCTTTTCTGACCTTGAGCCTCACGGTGAAATGGCTTGGCATTTCCTTAAATCTCCAGTGGGATTGTTAACAATAGATCCTTGTAGAGGTTTTCCTTATAAGCGACATAAAAAGAACAAGAAAAAAAACCATAGAAATTTGCTAGCAATTCACATCAACAAGGCAAAGCTTTATATCACAAGGCTATACCTGCAATCTTTCAGATTCTCCTCCAAATCCATCTTTTTGAAACACCCTTTCTTCTTTTAAAAAAATGGATTAATTTTATTGATCAATGAACTGATGTTGTGTTCTGAATTAGGACACTGCCATTTTCTGTCTGGGCACAAAGGAAAACACATCAATGGACTACTTGGAGAGGAAAGAAATTAAATAGAAGGCCTTTCCCCATAATGGAAAAACATATTTTTTTTGTGGTATGCATAAGGAAGGGTTTGAAATATCATTTCAAAAAGGTCTACTTTCAGATCTTGAGCAGCGATAATAAAGGGATTAGAATAACAACAATGGCGTAGTACCAATTTATAGCTTAATACCAACTCACTTTAAAGGATTTCCACCCTTTCGTCTCCTGTTCAAATCCATGATATCCACTGAAGGATGAAGGAGAAATCTGCTTCAAATGCATCTGTACCATACACTCCAACGTCCCTCAAATGAAAATAGGGACATTTCTCTCTCCCCCGCAACTGACCCTCCTTGGCCCCTCATTTTTGGCCCCCCAACCCAAAGAGCATTTTCTATCAGAAGAAGGGGAAGTGCCACCACAATTACACCAATGGGGCACAGCACATATGCCCCCCATCGTCCCAAGAAACCCTTTAATCCCACTTGTATTTTATTCTTTGGTATATTTACAAAAAGAAAAACACATGCCAATGGATACATTTTAGAAAGAGGTAAGATTAGAAGCAGATGCACAAAGCATTTTTATAATAATAATAATAATAATAATAATAATAAATCAAGACTCCTTGGGCTCCGCTCCGCTCCCCCTTTCTTCCTGCCCATTTAGATACGTGTTATGAGAGAGAGAAAATGAGGATGTGGTTCTGTACACACTTACATGGGAGTTAGTCCCGTTCAGCGTAAGTGGGACTTACTTCTGAGAAAATTTACATAGGATTGCACTGCCAAATAAGTATTTTGAGAGAAACACATTTAAATATGTATTTTGAGATTTTAAATTGAAGATTGATATGGAAAGAGAATGGCATGGGACTAAGGGAAAAAACATGCAAAATGTCACATACTGTACTAGAGAAAATAACATTCACCTATCTCTGCCTTTCCCTCTCATTTGACATGCCAATAATCTCCATATTCTTTTCTCTTTCTTCTCTCCCCTCCCCCACTTTTTTAAACATGTATTTTACATTTTCAGACCCTCCAAGTGTCCCTATTTTCCAGGGACATCCCTGATTTACAGAAGCTGTCCTGGTTTCTGATTTGATCCCGGAATGTCTTGCTTTTCCTTAGGACCTTCCTATTTCCATTGGAGAAATGTTGGAGGGTATGGAGTTATCTGACCCCCAAGCCGCCTGAAGCCAATCCTGTATAGGGAAGGGTTTTTTAAATCTTTAATCTTTTATTATATTTTTATATAGGTTGGAAGCCGCCCACAGTGGCTGGGGCAACCCAGTAACATGGGTATATTTAGCAAAATTATCATTATGGAATGGGATGTCCTTATTTTCACCAGAGAAATGTTGGAGGGTATGCATTTTTAACCACATTTGGTTTTATAATTGAAAGTCATTTTGAGACATTTTTGTGGTGTGCAATGAATAAATGCAAATAATAATATTTCTTTCAATTACGCTGCAAGACAATGATCCAATATTGCCTGTTTTCCTGTTCCGTTACCCACAATTCCATATCTAACGGGGGGGGGGAGAGACAAAGTAAAAATGAATGAGTCAGCGACATTTTGTAAACCATTCTGGGAGGTTGTATACCTAAAAAGTGCTGCTTAAATAAATAAATCATTTTCACTGAAGAAAACTGAAGGCAATTTTGACACATATCTCAGAACATACATAGCAGATCTCTGTCATTTATTTTCCTGTTGGGTACCATGGTAATACATAGCGACAAAATTCTTCAGTCAGGAGTCAATATTCTCCCCCTGCCTCATCTCCCGAAACCCAAGCATTAAACTCATATATGTTATACCAGCACAATGATGCATAACTTTTTGAAAAAATAATAATCTGTA
The DNA here is from genome assembly GCA_034641385.1 of Darevskia mixta. Taxonomy (NCBI): domain Eukaryota; kingdom Metazoa; phylum Chordata; class Lepidosauria; order Squamata; family Lacertidae; genus Darevskia; species Darevskia mixta. Next base: position 21,175,616 of record JAWWNH010000017.1, read on the forward strand.
TACACATGCACATATGCTACAACCATCTTATTTTTGCTTACCTTATCAAGCTGATCTTTTATTAATTTATTTCATTCCCTCATTATCATTTCCCGAAAGGCTGTCATTATATTCACAGGCAAAATTCCAGCCTTTTGGGGTGCACTGTGCCCTCATTCTAAATTGCTTTGTGGACTTTGGCACCAATTAATTAGTGGAATATTTTCCTCTCAGTCTCCTATTGATTTGTAGGACAATTATCCGCAGAGAGGGGACAGCTTCTGCAATTCTAACTCAAATAAAATTCCTGTTCAAGTCAATGTGAATTCCCCTCTGGGGAAGGGGACGAGACCTGCTTACCTTTCCCCAGGTTAGACTTTCAAGATTGGTGGCGAGTGATTTGTTTTTGTGATACAGGTTTTAACCATGGTGGAGTGGCAAGGCAGTATTGTTAGAATTCCTCAAAACAGACTTCCTCAACCTGTGGCGTATCAAGGGTCCCGATTCTCCAGGGACAGTCTCGGAATCCATCCCAGTTTCTGATTTGATCCCGGAATTGTCCCAGTTTCCCTTTTAATTCCCCTGCACACCTTGGAGAACAATTAAAAGTGGTGTGTGTGTGTGTGTGTGTGTGTGTGTGTGTGTGTGTAGGTGCAAAAATATAGTCCTGTTTATATGGGAAATAAAATCCCTGCACCAAATGAAGGAAATGGTGAAGCTGGCATATGAAATTATTCCTATAATCTTGAAGGAAAAGGTCACCAATCCGCTTTAAATTCTTTATTGCAATGCTTCCGTAGCCAGCCATTTCTTAGGAAACATGAGGAGCATTGATTCCTTTCTTGTAAATGGAGCCTGACACTGTCTACTCAGAAGTACATCCCACTGTATTCAATGGAGTTTCTTTTAAGGTAACTGTGTTCGAATCCCCGCGACAGGGTGAGCTCCTGTTGTTTGGTCCCTGCTCCTGCCAACCTAGCAGTTCAAAAGCATGTCAAGTGCAAGTAGATAAATAGGTATCACTCCAGCGGGAAGGTAAACGGCGTTTCCGTGTGCTGCTCTGGTTCGCCAGAAGTGGCTTAGTCATGCAGGCCACATGACCCGGAAGCTGTCTGCGGACAAACATTGACTCCCTTGGCCTATAGAGCGAGATGAAGAAGAAGAGGAGGAGGAGGAGGAGGAGGAGGAGTTTGGATTTGATATCCCGCTTTATCACTACCCGAAGGAATCTCAAAGCGGCTCACAATCTCCTTTCCCTTCCTCCCCCTCAACAAACACTCTGTGAGGCGATTGGGGCTGAGAGACTTCAGAAGTGTGACTAGCCCAAGGTCACCCAGCAGCTGCATATGGAGGAGTGGAGACGCGAACCCGGTTCACCAGATTACGAGTCTACTGCTCTTAACCACTACACCACACTGGCCGCAACCCGAGTCGTTCGCGACTGGACCTAATGGTCAGGGGTACCTTTACCTTTACTTTTAAATCCCAGTAAGATTTACTGTCTGGTATGTTCCTGATCACTCTCACAGTTTCTTTTATTTTGTTGTTGTAGTAGTAGTAGTAGTAGTAGTAGTAGTTGTTGTTGTTATTCCACCTTTTCCCCCTACCGTTGACCATTCTGGTCAGGGCTGATGGAAGCTGTGGTCCAATACATCTGGTCGGCGCTAGTCTGCTTTAAAGCAACATCCGTTCCCCTCAAAGCAAAACAGCATATATCATTGGAGTCCACAAGGCTCCATCCCTCACTCAGCTCCAGAGCCAGCTTCTGTCTTCTTTGCTTGTTACTGCAGTTCCTGAACTGTTTCTTCTAAGCCCAGACTCGAGCATGTGCTGTATGTCCCAGCCTAGTTAAAAGCCACTAGGCACCTTCGTTAAAGAAATATCTAAGCATCAAGAGCCATCAAAGAAGGATAATCAGCTGATCATCAGTGCCCATTAGCAAGCAAGCAAGTTCTGCAAAAGATGGCCGTCCCCTCACCTGACACTTTCCACTTGCCATCTAGAAGTTTCCATAATGAAAACTAACAAGTCAATTCTCTGATCTGTACTTCCCTCGATATCTGTAGCACACCTGGAGATTAATAGCACATTGAAATAATCTGCTGTCCTTTGTAGAGAAAATCGTACAGTTGTTCTTGGGGAGAAATAATTGCTACATTGCTTATACAGCCAATGCCTGAACTTAATGGAGCATAAAGAGGGTGGTATGTATCATGAAGGCAGCGTATTATCCATTTAAACAGCTTTCAGTCTTGCACATAAATTAGATCTTTGACAAGCCTCAGAATACAGAAACCACGCAGTAATGAATTTGCATGCATGCATAATCCTAACAAAGAAATGCATCTAATGATGAACAAGGGGAGAGAAACAAACTAATAAGTAGAGGACAAAACTTGAATCTAATTATCTTCCCCGTATAGCTCTCCGATACTTGTCTCCCCTTTAAATAAAGGGAAAGTATACAGTAATAGTTTTAAAGGCCACATCCATTGCATAAAAGTGAATGCCAAAATGCATATTCATATGCAATATAGATTCCATGTGCAGTAAATGCTCACTGGCCTTTTAGTTATAACTGTGTTCCTATAATCTAATAAAAGATTTTCTGGGGAAAAGTATATTGGAGAAAATGTCGTCCTAGTTCAGACTTTAGCCTGGTGAGATTCTTCATGTACTGCTTAAGTGGGGGTGCCTGCCTTTATCCATTATTATTATTATTATTATTATTATTATTATTATTATTATTCCCAACCCGTCTGACTGGGTTGCCCCAGCCACTCTGGGCGGCTTCCAACACGTATAAAAACATAATAAAATACCAAACATTAACAACTTCCTGATACAGTGTAACCTCCAGTTGCATTCGCATCGAGAAGCACTGTGTCTGCGCAAGGACGTGACGCAATTTAGCACTTCTGCGCATGCGCGAGCGGCGAAACCCGGAAGTAACCCGTTCCGGTACTTCCGGGTTGCCGCAGGACGTAACGAGGAAAGACGTAACATGAAGGGGACGCAACACGAGGTATGACTGTTCAGGGCTGCCTTCAGATGTCTTCTAAAAGTTGTGTAGTTATTTATCTCCTTGACATCTGACAGGAGGGCATTCCACAGGGCAGGTGCCACTACTGAGAAGGTCCCCTACTTGCTTCCCCATAGCTCAACTTCTCATAGTGAGGGAACCTCCAGAAGGCCCTTGGAGCTGGACCGCAGTGTCTGGGCTGAATGACGGGGGTGGAGATACACCTTCAGGTATACAGGTCCGAGGTTGCTTAGGGTTTTAAAGTTCAGCACCAACAATTTGGGGATGTGGGTGGTGCTGTGGGTTAAACCACAGAGCCTAGGGCTTTCGATCAGAAGCTCGGCGGTTCGAATCCCTGCGACGGGGTGAGCTCCCGTTGCTCGGTCCCTGCTCCTGCCAACCTAGCAGTTCGAAAGCACGTCAAAGTGCAAGTAGATAAATAGGTACTGCTCTGGCGGGAAGGTAAACGGCGTTTCCGTGCGCTGCTCTGGTTTGCCAGAAGTGGCTTAGTCATGCTGGCCACATGACCTGGAAGCTGTACGCCAGCTCCCTCGGCCAATAAAGCGAGATGAGTGCCACAACCCCAGAGTCGGTCACGACTGCACCTAATGGTCAGGGGTCCCTTTACCTTTTTAATTCAGTTTTAAGGGATGCGGGTGGCGCTGTGGTCTAAATTGTAAAACGGAAAATTTGATAAAAATGTGTGTGTGTGTGTGTGTGTAGAATTTGCAATTAAACCCTCATGAAAATTCACCAGCATTTTAGTATGAACACTTTTTTGTATGTACTTTTGACTAATATATACATTTTTTGCAAGCACTTCCCTCTAATATAATATGTGCTTCTAAATTACTTTCTCTAATATGCATTTATTTGTTTGTCTGTCTATCTAATTAACAACATTTGTAAACTGGTTAATTGCAACAAAGCTCTAAGTGGTCAGCATAAAACTCTGTGCACATTTTCCCCCAACATATGCAAAAAAAAATTGTCCATATTGTTTGGTTGGAAAATCTACTAAAGTCAGAGAGGCATGGATTTTCAATGATAGCTGTGTTTCAGTTCACCCATTGGTTGCAGAAGTGCAAATTAGGTATTCTGTCATTAAAATGCAAATAAAAATTCCCCCTCCATCCCTAGTTGCACTGGAAAACAAAGAATAATCCTATGCATGTTTACTCAGAAATAAGCCCTATTGTGATTAATGTAGCTTCCTTATAACCTTAAAGTGATATAGCAGTGTACGCGAGAGGCTTAAAAGTCCAGCAGTGAATAACAATTATTCTGTTAGTTAATTTGTTGTTCGGTGTGGTCAGCAACCAAGAAATCCCTTGCCCCTCTGTGTAAAGTATCACGATGAAATTTTAATGGAATTCTGTATCCATAGCTGAATCCTGAATTGCTCTCTCTTTATGTCTGTTAGATTCCAGACTCATCATGGACTCATCATGATACAATATTCAGCTCTTTTCTTGTCTTGCTTAAGAAACCACAGGAGTTCCAATTAAATGAGTATTTAAAGAAGAAAACAAGAACCACTGGTCCATTGTACTGAAGATTCAGAAACAATAAGCCTGACAAGAGCAAAAGAGAGCAAAGAGTATGTTTTCTAGCACATCACATACAGTATTTCCTGGTGTCCTTTCAACCAGGATTCTCCAGCACCTTCCCAATGAATACAGTGGTACCTTGGTTCTCAAACTTAATCCACCCCGGAAGTCCGTTCCAAAGCCAAAGCATTCCAAAACCAAGGCGTGCTTTCCCATAGGAAGTAATGCAAAATGGATTAATATGTTCCAGACTTTTAAAAACAACCCCTCAAACAGCAATTTTACATGAATTCTACTATCTAACGAGACCATTGATCCATAAAATGAAAGCAATAAACAATGTACTGCAGTCAATCTATCAGTAGCTGAACTGGGTTCCACACCGTCACAAAAACAAAACAAAAAAGAGCCGCAAAAATGCAAAATAAATAGCAAAAACAGACACACCTCAGCGTAACACTCAAAACAGAAGTGCGGCACTCAAAGCGGAAGCGTAACACTCAAAATTGAGCACGTTTAGCTTCCCAAAAAAGTCCGCAAACCAGAACACTTCCAGGTTTGCTGTGTTTGGGTTCCAAGTTGTTTGAGTACCAAGGCATTTGAGAACCAAGGTACCACTGTATTCATGTTATTTCTTCCTCATGCCAACTTTTGGGGGCACTTTTCAGCTGATAGAGACTGAAGCAAAGGGAACTTAGGTGGCTGGGAGGGAATGTTGGTCAGTGTTAGGAATGCATTTAAGGGGAAAGGTATAACTTATCTCAGTTCACAGCCCGTGGCTGATTACCAGATAGGCAGGGTAGGCACCAGCCCCACGTCTTTTAGGGGTCCCATGACAAGGGATCAATAATGTTGATTTGATCTCCAAGGTAAATTACAAAAAAAAAAAGTATTAGGAGATAATTTGCAAAGCCCTCACCCCCGAGATTTCGACTGCCATGGGGCCTCCACAGGGGTTTAATCCAGCACTGTTGACACCAACGCTACAGTAAGAAGGCCCCAAGGGATGACTGAAGAAACTTTGTATGCCCCCCAATTTTGTGTACCCCCTTGCAGATATTTGTACAACGATGCCTCCTTTCCATATTCACACACACCCCGGCCCTATGGCAAGTGGGATATTGACTGTTGCAGACTTTATAAAATGCTACCACAAGAGACCTCAGATTCAATGTGATGCTTTCTGCAGCTAATCTCAGCATGACTGCCATGCTTGGTTTTCTCCTCCTCCTCCTCCTCCTCCTCCTCCTCCTCCTCCTCCTTCTTCCAGGTGCTGGTGGTGATGCTATCTATGCATCCACTCCTGGGATTCTTTGCTTCGTTGATACAAGTTGTGAACCACCACTTCACCCAGCTAAGTGTAACCCACCAGCCATGTGCAGTGGCCCATGGGGGACTTGATAAGCTTCTCAATTTTTTTATATCAGCCAGGAACTGAAAAAACAAACTGCAAAGCATTTTTCAGTCGAACCAACAGGTCCCACCCTATCATTAGGTAAAGTGAGGCCACCTTATCATGTGGCAGATGCTGGGAGGAAACATTCTTCTTTATGGGATAATAATAATATGGGGCAGCAACAGCAGCAGCAGCAGCAGCAGCAGCAACAACAACAACAACATTTTTTATTTATACCCCACCCATCAGACTGGGTCGCCCCCGACACTTTGGACACTTTCCAACATATATAAAAACATATTAAAACATTAAACATTTTTAAAAACTGCCCCTCAATATTCAGAGGACATCATGTGATGTTGCATCGGAGGGCCCCGATCCTCTGGAGAAGCTGGCACCTCTGACATACATACACAGTTTCCAATCTCACTGCCCTTTCTATGTTTCTACTATGGAATCTATAGCTTATTACCATCAGTCTCAATTGGATGCCGATTTGAACTCTCCATATTAATTTCTGCTTATGCCGAGATGGATGGGATAGTTTGTTGTTAATTTCTGTTGATGGCGTTTCTTTCTTTCGTTTTCCTCCATTATGTTTGAATTCTTCAGAAAATAAAATAAAATGAAGGATGGGAAGATCCATTTGCAGCTGCCTTAACCTAGAAAATCACAGGTGTAAAGTGACAAAACCTAGGGCAATATGCTGGCGTATTCCCGCAGTTTTCACTGCGGGAAGTGTGGTGTAGTGGTTAAGAGCGGTAGACTCGTAATCTGGGGAACCGGGTTCGCATCTCCGCTCCTCCCCATGCAGCTACTGGGTGACCTTGGGCTAGTCCCACTTCTCTGAAGTCTCTCAGCCCCACTCACCTCACAGAGTGTTTGTTGTGGGGGAGGAAGGGAAAGGAGAATGTGAGCCACTTTGAGACTCCTCCGGGTAGTGATAAAGCGGGATATCAAATCCAAACTCTTCTTCTTCTTCTTCATGGGGGAATCAGATGTATGCATGTGCAGAAAGGGTTGGGGGAGTGGCGATGTTGTCCAATAATGTTCATTTTTGTGTCAAGCACCGCCTATTGAAGTGAATCAAATTTAGCGCGATGCGACAGCAGGTTGGTCAAAAAGCCGAAAGGTCTATAACGAAACATATACAGTGGTACCTCGGGTTAAGAACTTAATTCGTTCTGGAGGTCCGTTCTTAACCTGAAACTGTTCTTAACCTGAGGTACCACTTTAGCTAATGGGGCCTCCCACTCTCGCAATATTTCTGTTCTCTTCCTGAAGCAAAGTTCGTAACCCGAGGTACTATTTCTGGGTTAGCGGAGTCTGTAACCTGAAGCATCTGTAACCTGAAGCATCTGTAACCTGAGGTACCACTGTAGTGGAGTCCAAAAGGAATGTTTGGGAACGGACAGGGCCGGATTTAGGTTTGATGAGACCCTAAGCTACTGAAGGTAATGAGCCTCTTTATATGTCCAGCTGCCCTTTGTCAACAACAAATTGTCACTGTTTTTGTGCGTTGAATATACGCTATATGGTAATTTATGGACCTAATAGGTATCTAAAACCATTTGCACATAACAAAATATATACATCATAGGAGCCCACACAACACAAAATACTGTTGCTGTATGTAGGTTTTATTTTATTTGTTTTTTATCTTATATTTTGGAAACGTATATCCAGTTGTTTTCCCCCCTTTAATTTTTTTGGGGTGCCCCCAAGAGAGTGGGGCCCAAAGCCATAGCTTGTTTAGCTTATACGTAAATCCAGCACTGGGAACGGAATAGAAACACTAGCATTAAAATCTGGAAGACTAATGCAATGTTCCTCATGTCTGAACACACCCTTGAACTTTGCATCCTGCACAGCATGTTGTTCTGCCCTAAAATTCTTACGGTTCAGTCCGGATGTACATAAGTACAAGCCCTATTCCTTTTAATAGGATCGGCATCAGCGAAGACTCTCTTCCCCTGTCCCCCCCCCCCTGCCCAACACACACACCTTCTGCATTTCAAAGCAGCTCCATGGGATGAAACAAGAGGAGGTGAGGTTTTAAATCGACAAGAGTTTCTGATATAGAAAATTGTGAGTAAAACAGACGCCACAATGCCATCTCCTTAATTTGAACGCAGAGGTTCCGAGCAGTTCAAGCAGCTAATAAAGAGGCAAGAAAGAAATACAATTTGCAGCAATTTTGGAGGAGGAGGGGCTGATGGGGGGTGGAGAGAGAGAAAGGACCTTTTACAAATAGCTCTGGGTTTATATCTAGCCAAGCAACTAGGAAGGCAGCGGCAGATAATAATGTGATTACTTTGGTAATGATATGCATTAGATACATTATGGGAAACAATAATACTCCCCACTGAATGCAGTCAATCCAGTTATTGATTTTTCTTAATGGTAAAAGCGCTATTCCAAAACCAGAAAGAGATATCCTTTATTTATTCTCCTTCCCTTGCGAGCCTCATCTTCACAGACCCTTTGATGCAGAGTACTATGCGGAGATAATGGAGTAATGTATATCTAATCTGACACCTACTGGGCCAGGCTAATGTCTCAGATAAAAACTGCTTGGATTGCTGTTGCTATTGAAAACAGAATCTATGAAAAATAAAACAAGAAGACGAAAGCAAGGAAAGGAAAGGAATTCTCCTAAAAGGCTGAACTTTGCTTTTGCTTCCTCCTAGAGTTTCTTTGGTGTTTTCTGTTTTGATTTTCTTATATAATTTTATCCTAATCTATGCCCGTTTCTTCTCTTGGAATCTGTTCAGCCAACTCCTGCCTGGCTGATGGGAGGCTCAGCTAGAGCCCTCTCCACTTACTCCAACACAAATAAATGTGCAGAGGATTGCTCCTGGATGTTACTAAAGGTTGTTGTTGTTCAGTCGTTCAGTCGTGTCCGACTCTTCATGACCCCATGGACCAGAGCACGCCAGGCACGCCTATCCTTCACTGCCTCTCGCAGTTTGGCCAAACTCATGTTAGTAGCTTCGAGAACACTGTAAAACCATCTCATCCTCTGTCCTCCCCTTTTCCTTGTGCCCTCAATCTTTCCCAACATCAGGGTCTTTTCTAGGGAGTCTTCTCTTCTCATGAGGTGGCCAAAGTATTGGAGCCTCAACTTCAGGATCTGTCCTTCCAGTGAGCACTCAGGGCTGATTTCTTTAAGAATGGATAGGTTTGATCTTCTTGCAGTCCATGGGACCCTCAAGAGTCTCCTCCCCTTTCCTTTAAATACGTAGCCCCCTTCCCCCACTTTGTTGTCATTGCTGCTGCTGCTGCTGTTATTTCGATTAATATGCCACCCTTTGTCAAAAGATCTCAGGGTTGTGTAAAAGGTAAATGGACCCCTGACCATTAGGTCCAGTCGTGACCGACTCTGGGGTTGCGGTGCTCATCTTTCATTATTGGCCGAGGGAGCTGGCGTACAGCTTCCGGGTCAATGTGGCCAGCATGACTAAGCCGCTTCTGGCGAACCAGAGCAGCGCATGGAAATGCCGTTTACCTTCCCGCCAGAGTGGTACCTATTCATCTACTTGCATGTTGACGTGCTTTCGAACTGCTAGGTTGGCAGGAGCAGGGACCAAGCAACGGGAGCTCATCCCGTTGCGGGGATTCGAACCGCCGATCTTCTGATCAGCAAGCCCTAGGCTCTGTGGTTTAACCCACAGCGCCACCCGCGTCCCGATGCAAATAGTCTACATCTAATGATGCCTATAACATGTGCGATGTTTTCTCGTCTTTTTAGCAGAACTGTCAAAAACAAACGCTGTTCTCGTAGAGATAAAAGAGGGAGATGTGTTTTTTTTTTTAAAAAAAAAATGTTTGTGTGTATGAGGAGAAGCTCAGCACCAGCATTTTCAGAGAATTCCATCACTATTCTGAGGTTCCCGAAACTTCCGGAGCAGCTTTTCAGGGGGCACAGGGGAGGGGGTGAGGTAAAAATCACTTCTGCGTTCCTCCAGCAAGAACATCCGGTGAGCAGAGTGCCACTCATCTCTGAATTGAAGTCTGAATAGGAGGCTGTGTGTGCCAAATTTGAGGACAACCATTTCGACACCCTGTGTCAGCGAGGGAGGGAGTCGAGAAGTCGGGCGCCTGAGCATCTTTCTCTATATGAGTTTTCAACAAGCTGTCAAAACAGGCACTCGTGGGGACTTTTTCATCATTAGTCCTTTCAATCTACAGCTTGTTGCTCTCCGTCAGCCGCAATAGCTGGACTGTCTTAAATGACCAGAGATTCTAACAGTTTGATTCTTTTCTTTTTCTTTTTAAACTTTCCATTAATTTGTTTGTGCATGTGTGTGTGTGTTTTAAAAAAGAAGTTTCATTCTCTCTTTTATCTACTTTAAAAATAAAGCAGCCTCTGTCGTCTGAATAATTAAAGGAGAAGAACAGAGCGAAGTCAAAAGCCTCTTATATGACTGATTGCATACATCAGTAAAATCAAGCAAAGCATTTGTAGCAGCTATTTGAGCTACACCTAATTTTCACCGTGTTCCATTTCCTCCCTGCCACTGAACGCATGAAAGGAAAATTCAAGCTTACTGTTTCTTGCCACAAAAACGCTCTCCGTGTTAACTTTCACATGAAAGCTAAAAGCGCAGATTCCCACCCACCCACCCTCCCCTCCTCCTGGCAAACCTTTGATCAGCTTTAGACCTCATAAATACAACCATTGATTCCCCTGATATTAGATTATGCACTATATAAACTATATATTTAGCTAAGGTTTATGCCACAGTACAAAGAAAATGGGGAAGTTTGAACTTGCTAGCTTCTGCTATGGAAATTTTTCTTCTTCTCCTACACAAGAGGTGCCCAACAACTGTTTCTTAGAAACACCACTGGTACAAAATATAGGAAGAGGGGGCAAAGTTGAAGGTACTATGAGTGCGTTGCATAAAAGGAGGAGGATTTCAAAATAGGGAAGCCCACACCATAGATTTAAATCACTCTTAGACCATTTTGAACAGATACACTCTTCTCTGGCACAATTATGCTTCTTGGCTCTGCAGGCAGAGGTTCTCAGACAGTAGATGGCAGACTTTGAAGTCTGAACTCTGTACATTCTGCACATGTGCTTTCCCAATGTGCTGGAGCCCCACTCCTCTAGTGTGCCGTCTCAAAACCGCAGCACCACCGTGACACTGCAAAGACGAGTCTGCTGTTGGCAGGTCTAGCTGCCAAAATGTTTATCTAGCAGTGCCAGTTTAATTTCCCCTCACAATTTGATCTGAAAAGCAAAACCCAAAAAGCGCAGAGGAAACCCCTCATTAAAATAACAGATCTTATAAATATTAACACGGTGCATACACAGTGCTAAATGATTCATCCAAATGGCCTCGAGGACATCCAAAAATGCGACGAAAACTAGACGTTTAAGTAAACAAGAGAGTTGCTTCCACAGAGCTCTGTTAAGAAGAAATGCACCGCGAATTCAGTTGATCATCATTTTTAAATAGCTGGTGCTCATTTGAGATAACAATTGAGTCCTGCTTCTATTATCAGTCCAGCAGAACCTGCAGAGGTATCAGTTCCTTAGCTGAGTTTAAGGAAGGGAGACATTTTGTTCTCCTTAATGAAGAATTAAGACATAGGCGGAGTTCAACTAAGTTTCACTCTGCCAGCGTGATGCTGACACAAACCCCCTACACTCAGGGGCGTCTTACCCATATATAATAATAATAATAATACATTTTTATTTATACCCCGCCCTTCCCAGCCAAGACTGGGCTCAGAGCGGCTAACACCAATAAAATCACAACAAAACATACAAAACAATCAATTAAAATGCAGGGTAAAATACGATTTAAAGTTTAAAATGCAGCCTCATTTTAAGTAGCCCACCAATCAAACCATAAAGGAATGAAACATCAGGGTTAAACTAAAACCAACCCAAAGGCCAGGCGGAACAGCTCCGTCTTGCAGGCCCTGCGGAAAGATGCCAAATCCCGCAGGGCCCTGGTCTCTTGTGACAGACCATTCCACCAAGTCGGGGCCAGTACTGAGAAGGCCCTGGCCCTAGTTGAGGCCAGCCTAGCATCATTGTGGCTCGGGACCTCCAAAATGTTATTATTTGAGGACCTTAAGGTCCTACACGGGGCATACCAAGAGAGGTGGTCCCTTAGGTACGAGGGTCCTAGGCCGCATAGAGGCTAGTGTTGCAAGGCGCCAGGGCGCCAAGTTCTGGAGGGCGCCAGGGAAGAGGTGGAGGCTGGACGCAGCGCCTCCTGGCATCAGCTCGCCACCCTCGCCCTCCTCTGCCATGTCGCGCCGAAGCAGCACCGCGCCCGGAGCCTCCATCTGCCGTGGCCACCACGGCACAAAGCGGCCAGCTGAGCCGGGAGGTGCCGCGTCCAGCCGCTGCCTCTTCCCCACCGGAGGAGCCGCCCTCCAGCTGCTGCTCGCCTCCTCCAGCCCCACTGGCAGGGCTGTCCTCCCTAAAAAAGCTCTGGGAAACAGAGGGGCGCCGGAGGGAGCTTTGCACCACGGCACCAGATATGCTTAAGACGGCCCTGCCTACGCTAATAATAGGCAATAGGATGAAAGAACAATACCCCACCTCTCTCCACCCCCTCCACCCTTCCCCCCCCCGAAATGCAAGATGTCTATGACAAAACTGTCTCTCACCAAATGAAAACGATCTGTGAAAAAGACTACAAATTGAAAGGGGAGACAAAAGATGTACTTTTCCTTCTTTGTTTGTTTGTTTTGCAACACAAAAAACTTTAATAAAAACTCATTTTTTAAAAAAAAAAATTATACTACATTTTACTCAGAGTACAGCCACTGAAAGTAATGAACTTGTTGACTATGTTAGGCCCATTAATTTTAGTGTGTCTACTCTGAGTAAACTTAGTGGAACACCACCCCAAAGCCCCGACTAATACGCAATAGTATAGTGGGTAGGTTCCGTTAGAGAGACAGAACTACCATATGCATTTGTTGGTGGTTCAATAGGGTCCTGGCAAATTTCTAAAATGTACTTAGATTGCATCCTGCTAATAAGCTCTAAAGTGGCTAATTCTTCCGTTGTGCAACAAAAGAAAAAGGAAAAAGGAAAAGCCTACAACAGAGCAAACATAAGGGCTTGATGCCAACTGCATTTGGGCAAACGTGGTGATATTTTGATTTCTGGCTTCCTTGAATTTTGGCAGATTGCACACATCTAGAAAGGCCAGCAAACAGATTCAGCCTGAGACTCTTTGTATTCAACACTCTCTGTGTTCAACATTCTTGCTGAGCATCCATGCACCATTACTTAATGCACACAGTTCATATTTTTTAAAAAAATAATTGTAATAATGTATGTGTTGGGAGGGGTTATTGGTTTGCTTTTGTTATGTATTTTGTGTTCTCATTTTTTATTTTTATGTTGTGCACTGCCCTGTGATCTTTGGATGAAGGATGGCTAATTATCATCATCATCATCAGTAAAAATAATAAACCCAGGACCAATTGCAGATTGCTAGATTTCAGTGTGTGACATAGGGACATGGCATGGGACAGAGGTTTAATTGCCTCATGTCATGTCATGCCACGCTCAGCCAGCAGAACAGAAGACAAGGCAGAAGAACACTCTGCATTCCTCTGCATTTCCAGTTTCAGTTTTTTTCTGCCCGGACACTGAGATCCAGCGCCAAGGGCCTTCTGGCGGTTCCCTCACTGTGAGAAGCCAAGTTACAGGGAACCAGGCAGAGGGCCTTCTCGGTAGTGGCACCTGCCCTGTGGAACGCCCTCCCAACAGAGGTTAAAGGGATCAACAACTACATGACATTTAGAAAATACCTGAAGGCAGCCCTGTTTAGGGAAGTTTTTAATCTGTGATGTGTTAATGTATTTTAATGTTTGCTGGAAGCCGCCCAGAGTGGCTGGGGAGACCCGGCCAGATGGGTGGGGTACAAATAATAAATTATTATTATTATTATTATTATTATTATTATTATTATTATTTTAAAAAAATTCTTCATTTTCTCTTCCATTGCTTCCAATGTAGTCATACCTCCAGCAGGGGGAGGGGAGAGAAAAGGGAGAAGTTTAGACATGTTGAGATACGCATCCAAATTTGCCATGGTTTGGGGGAAACCGAAATGCCGACGATTCTTTGGGTCCTGGCTGCTTCTTGGCAGTCCCCAAAATGCCCTCAGTTTGACCCGTCTGATGATGAAGCTCCAACATTCATTCGGCCAGGGAGCTAGAGGAGCTATTGTCCTCAGATAGAAGAAGAAGAAGAGTTTGGATTTGATATCCCGCTTTATCACTACCCGAAGGCGTCTCAAAGCGGCTCACACTCTCCTTTCCCTTCCTCCCCAATGTGGTGTAGTGGTTAAGAGCGGTGGACTTGTAATCTGGTGAACCGGGTTCACATCTCCGCTCCTCCACATGCAGCTGCTGGGTGACCTTGGGCTAGTCACACTTCTCTGAAGTCTCTCAGCCCCACTCACCTCACAGAGGAAGGGAAAGGAGAATGTGAGCCGCTTTGAGACTCCTTCGGGTAGTGATAAAGCGGGATATCAAATCCAAACTACTCTTCTTCTTCTTCTTCTTCTTCTCCCCCACAACAAACACTCTGTGAGGTGAGTAGGGCTGAGAGACTTCAGAGAAGTGTAATTAGCCCAAGGTCACCCAGCAGCTGCATGTGGAGGAGCGAAGATGCGAACCCAGTTCACCAGATTACGAGTCTACCGCTCTTAACCACTACACCACACTGGCTCTCTATGGGAGGCCATGACATTGGAACCCCTCTGCTTCCCCTCTCCATCTCAGTTATTGGCAGTGACTTCCATGTTGGGGAGCCGGGTAAGCAATGATGCCTCATGCCACTCCATCTTGCTATACTATGGCATGCTGGACCTTGGTTTATTATACCACCCTTGTTTTTAATTTCAGGTCTGGGAGACGTACACCCAAAGCCTCTACATGTACAGGGATTCCCAACCGATGGCATCAGTTGCCCATGTAACCTGCTTGCTTGCATAAAAGCCAAGAGACCACCAAGCACTGTTAAATTAGTTTTTTTTTTGCCAGCTCCATATTAAAAGAGAGTATCCTCAGGTGAACAGCAGCCACTGCTGACAGAACGAACCTGTTTATATTAAAATCGGTGCTGATTGTGCTTGTTGGACAAAAGGCAGGCAGGCAGACCAGCACTGGGCTGGATTTAAATGTTTCATGTTGAACACGCCAGCATTTTTCAATCAAAACAGATTTCGCCTTCGTAAAATCAGATGCTCCGAGAAAAGCAGCCCTTTCTTTGTTCGGGAAAAATGTCTTCCATTCCCTGAGTTATTAGCCTTTGTTTTGAAGATTACAGAGACAAAATATGCTCAGAGCAGCATTGTTTTAATACCTATAGTAGTCAATAATGAACTTTGTATGAGTTATTTGTTGCTGCCTCCTCCTCCTCTTCTTCCTCAGTTTACTACAGGTTTCCTTTGTGCAATTTAATACCTGGTATCGTTAAACCAACCTTCCCCAAACTAGTCCCGGCAAAATTGTTTCCATCAGCCCAGCAAACCTGGCCAATGGTCAGAGGCAATGGGAGTTATAATCGAAGAACATCTAGAGGGTGCCATGTTGGAGATACTGTGTTTTGTATTAAATAGTACTTTGAATTTAATAATATTTTGTGCTGTCAAGTAGCTCAAATGTTGTTGTTATAACAAATTTAAAATACAGTGCTACAATCAGTTAAAACAAATTACAAGAGAATAGGAGGGTCCTGTAATACATGGTTGGAATTCAATTTCACAGGAATATGATTGTCTCATCAGTTCAAACATTTCTGCATGCCAGAAGGAACCATCTCACTTTTTCTCCTCCTCCCTGACCTTATCCTGTGGCTTCTTTCAACCCTCCAGGGCAGAGCTTTCCCAACTTTTCAAGTTGGTGACACACTTTTTGGACATGCATCATTTTGTGACACAGAGATGCGGGTGGCGCCGTAGGTTAAACCACAGAGCCTAGGGCTTGCCGATCAGAAGGTTGGTGGTTCGAATCCCCGCAGCGGGGTGAGCTCCCGTTGCTCGGTCCCAGCTCCTGCCAACCTAGCAGTTCGAAAGCACGTCAAAGTGCAAGTAGATAAATAGGTACCACTCTGGCAGGAAGGTAAACGGCGCTTCCGTGCGCTGCTCTGGTTCGCCAGAAGCGGCTTTGGGGGGATACCCAGGGGGAGAAGAGAGAGGAGGGGAAAGGCCTTGTGCTAACTTTTGCAAACACACCCTGTTAGCTGAAACTGGTTCTATAACCCAGGTGTCAAAAGTGAGGGGTCCATGCAAGCAGATCTATGTTGGGGCTACAACTGCATCACTCATTTGTGTACAAGCCATTTTCTAGCCAGCAAGTAGATGTGTACACAGAAGACAGCTACTGCGTTCCCATCACCCTGCCTTCTTCAGACAGCTGTATTTTAATTTGTTGCCGACAAAGGTCCGTATAGTTAAAGCTATGGTTTTCCCAGTAGTTATGTGTGGAAGTGAGAGCTGGACCATAAAGAAGGCTGATCGCCAAAGAATTGATGCTTTTGAATTATGGTGCTGGAGGAAACTCTTGAGAGTCCCATGGACTGCAAGAAGATCAAACCTATCCATTCTTAAAGAAATTAGCCCTGTGCTCACTGGAAGGACAGATCCTGAAGTTGAGGCTCCAGTACTTTGGCCACCTCATGAGAAGAGAAGACTCCCTAGAAAAGAACCTGATGTTGGGAAAGATGGAGGGCACAAGGAGAAGGGGACGACAGTGGATGAGATGGTTGGACAGTGTTCTCGAAGCCACTAATATGAGTTTGGCCAAACTGCAGGAGGCAGTGAAGGATAGGTGTGCCTGGCGTGCTCTGGTCCATGGGGTCACAAAGAGTCGGACACGACTGAACAACTGAACAACAACAATCAGTTGGTCAGCATTAATTTTCCTGAACGCTCTGTGGCAAGCGAGCGATGGGCAGTCTCAACATCTGCCCCCTAAAGTAAGTAAGGTCTGTTGGCAACAGGGGGCAATTTCTCTGCACCTCTTTTGTCTCCAGGCTGGCGAAAGGATGGTGAAGGAGGAATTAGCATCCCTCAATCGTCCAGATTTGTCCCAGGCTCTTCCTCTTACTGATTCCTATCCAAGACAGACTTTAGTTGTAAATTGTAGTTGAAAACTGTAGTTTCAATGGCCCATCCAACCACATGAAATATACGCAACTTGGGAGAAGTTAAATGAAATATTAATTTTGACATACATAACAATGTTGCTGTTGCCAGCTCACATATCCATTCACCCCACAACTCCTTTCACCTAATCCTAATTTATTCCATACAACTCCCAAGCAGCTGCCTTCTGGATTCATCTGATCCAGTAAATGCCGGTTCTCCTTTTTCCATTCCAACTCTTAGTTATGATTCATTGAGCAGTGTGACATTGTGCTTTGCCTGCTTTTTTTCTTCCTTCCTGGTCGCATCTCCTCCCACAGCAATAAAATTGCTCCCAGCAGCAAGAACACAGAGTTTCAGAAAACAATGTCACTGTGACACCAAAATACCCAGCTGGGATTTGAACTTGCTGCACCAAAATGCAAAGAGGAGAGGAGAGGTGAAGGGCCAAAAGATGAACTTGGCAGCCTGGGATGAGATTCCGCACATCTCCTGTAATTAATGCTTTGGTGGCCGACTTCATTTGTTTGCTGCTCAATAGAAGAGCTTGGAATGCACCCACTCTGGCAAAATGGAGGGATTTACCATTTACACATGAAAGGCGTTTTTGCTTTTCAAAGCTCTTGGGACTCAGCAAGGCAGACATTGGCGCTCTGCATATGTGGTACAGTTAGGAGCTTAGATCTTTCCTCCCATGCTGTGTTCTGACAGATCTCTCCCCCCCCCTCAAATCTGAATCCTTCCTCACCCTGCCACCTGCAAATGGTGCACAGGCCTGGTCTGATTCTGCGTCATCACCCCCTAAAACTGTTATCTGGAATGCTGCATTTAACTGAGTCTCCAATCTGAAAGCTGCCAACTGATCGGCTCCCGAGTTGAGATTAAGAAAAGGCAGTCCAGTTTAACCACCGCATGGCCTGAGGTGAGCTTTTGTCGATGAGAAATTGAAGGCTGAGGTGTTGTCTCTCTGCAGCAGTTTTTTTCCCCCCTTTTCTTTTTAAGAGACAAAGCATTCTGTGTATTACTACATCAAGAGATTTATGTCACTGATGGGTTGTTCATAATGGGTTTGTAGTGTTGCCGAGCTGATAAAAGGACAGCAACCATATCCCAGTTAATAGAGTTATTAACTAGAGCTAAATCGCTCCCCTAATCTGAAAGCAGTTGGAAATAGCACTGAAATACTTTGGCCTCCCACTTAGAGGCCCTTCATAGGCTTACTCTGCTGCAACAGTTAAATACAACTCCAGCACAACAAAACACACTATATAGATCTGAGGAGAATATAGATGCTCCTCAACTATCCAAAATGTATGCATGCATTCCGTATTATGGGCAGGGACTATGGTCGATCTCAAGGGTCAAGCACACAAAGCACATTGTTGTGGCCCCAAATTTAGTCTCGCAATCTTAGTATTCAGGAGAGAGCAGGATCCGATCCTGGGACCTCAATCAGAGCAGACATCATCAGGTAGACAAGTGGTCCTGTTCACGTTGTAAAATAGTTTATCGCTCTGAAGTCACAGACCTAGCGCCTTCTTCCCAGCTTAGGAAGGGAGACATGATTCTCTGACGGTGTCCAAGAAGCCTCCTGCCACCTTCCCAAAGTCTGCCCAGCTTTGGGAAGGAGGCAGCAGGGCATCAGCATCCTGTCTTCACAAAGCCCAGGAAGCTTCTGCCCAGCTTAGGGAGAGAGGAGAAATGTTCACACAGGTGACATCGTGCACACACACCCCCCACCACCCTTGCAAGCGGGCACCTCTGGCCCTAACTGTTCCTTATGAAAAATTTCACTGCATGCCATGGTTTAAACCCCCCAAAATCCTGGGAACTGTAGTTGTTAAGGGTGCTGAGAGTTATTAGCAGACCCTCTATTCCCTTTACATCATTCCATCCTTATTTAAAGTCATCAAAGTTGGCAGCTGTCACAGCTAGGGTTGACATATTTCAAAAAGTTGAATCACAAAAAGATGTTTATCTTGGCAAAGTTGCCGAGTTTCTTGTTTTTGTTTTTTGGGGGGCCAAATTGTTGAGCTTTCTTTAGTTTTGCCCAGAGTTGAGCTTTTTTCTTTTTTCTTTTTCATATGAGGGCCGAATACTGGCTATGTCCAGGAAATTCCAGACGTCTGGAAACCCTAGTCATTGCATTTTGTGGCAGTGAATTTGATAGTTTAACCATGCATTGTGTGAAGAAGTACTTTTAGCGTTAGCATAATTAAATCCCAGAATTAATTATGCTAATGCTAAAGTTTCTGTGGTCAGATCAGACAAACATTGTCCCATTTGAGTTAGTGGTCTTGAAGAACATTTAATAGCTGCCAGTAAGGTAATGGGAGAATTTATCTTCCTGCCATTCTAGGTTTATTTTCGTCAGCCATTGAAAGCTTTATGTCCTGTAGGTCTGACTGGGTCTCAGCTGTTGGGATGATCTCTTGAAGGTAACATCTGGAGGACACCGGAAGGGGCTGAAGGGAAGGTTATATGTCAAAATATGGAGTAGCTTTGGCTACTGGTCTGTGATTGACTGAAGACGCCAGATCATTTCTTCTTGATTTTGCTTTATAAGCAACTCCAAGAAGAATAAAACATGATTCTCAGCCCCACTCGCAGTTGTAACTTAAGAGCTGATGGCACTTCCTGGCCTCCACACTGTAAAGCAAACGGTAGCTTTCTGACACCAGAAGAAATCTATCAAACAGAAAACCTGCCTCACATGCAAAATTCTCTTGGATCCAAAGTGATGGCTTAAATTACACTTTTCTCTCCTCGGAGATCTGTCCCAGAAACAATACACTTTCTGCCCTACTCATGCACCTTACAACAGCCATAAATATCTACATATTCAAAGTTCATCACAACATACACTAGTAATATTGAACTGGATTTGAATAGCACCAAAGGTGTATTCCATTAATTCTTTACAACAGCTTGAAATGTTTTTTTTTTCCTTCCTCCTTGCACTGAAATGCTACTCGGCATTCCTGCTGGGGCTTGTTAGACCTCCCACCCCCCACCCCAAATGCAAGCTGCTCTGTATTCTTGCTGTGCCATCCTTTCCATGCAACTGGAAGGAAGAATGTGGTGAGATAGGGGTCAGTTGGTAGAGCATGATATTCTTAATCTCAGGGTCATACGTTCAAGCCCCATGTCGGGCAAAAAGATTCCTTTTAGCATGCATCACCTTAAGACATTTGAGCAGGAGAAGGGGGAAGACTGCGTATCAATTGACTTATTTTTGTTTTCACCATTGGCAGGTGTTGTGAGGAGGGGAGGGATTCACTGGAAAGCACTCACAGCTACAAATTCAGTTAGGAGATACCCACTCAATGTATCCTTGATGCCTCAGTTAGGTCAAGCAAAGAGAGGAGCAGAAGAAGACCTTGAACACCAGGAGGAGCATCCTTGTGAACACTGGACAACAGGGTGAGGGGAAGGAACTACACTATTCTGATGCCCCCATCATCTCACATTGATGTTGAGCAGGCAAGGATGTCGGTTGACCAGCTGATCTGAGACAGATCCCCCCATCCCTGACCATACCTAGAGTTAACAGCCAATCACCTTCCAGCAAAAAAAATCCTGTCTCATTTGGAAGATGAGGAATTCTGAAGGTGGCATCAACTGCAAAAAAAAAGTTCTGATATCTAACAACATTTTGCAGAGATGTTGTGCGTAGCCCTACGTTTTTAGAAACTTTCACCTGAATGATAATACTCTGTAGAGGTTATTGTTTTGTTTGTTATTATGGTATGCGTTTTTGTTTTTTTATATATTGTAAACCACCCTGTGATCTTCGTATGAAAGGCAGTATAGAAATTTAATAAATGATAAAATAGAAATAAAGGCACATTTGGAGATTTGGAATATTGGGTGTGGGCTAGCACTATAAAATACTGGTTGTGTTGCCATTTTTGTTGCCAACCTTTGAGTCTGCTTTCTGACTTACTTGAGGACTCTTATAAATCCAGATGGTTCCAACTCTTACATAGCAAAATCAGATCTATTGGTATTGATTTGGAACTCTTGTATAATTCAAGTGAGCAATATATTTATCGCAATATTCAAACCAGATTAAGGGACATTGAAAAACAAAACATCAAGTCAGCTGTAAATAAAATTCTATGGTTTAAATACAACAGATAACAGGATCACTTATATTTCAAAATTAATAATTCCAGTCCAATGCAGGGCCTTTATGTTAGCTCGACTGAATATTTTCCCCTCAGCTTTTGTCAAGGGCAGATATTTAAACGAAAGACATTGCAGATGTTCCTTGAATGTGCTGAACACTGTAGAACATATCCCTTTCTACTGTGCATTGTACAACCAGCTATGCAAAAGCGTGCTATCCCCTTTTTTCGGTAGTCTAGCATCATGGCACAATGAAAATATCAGATTCTATCTGTCTGACATTAACCCAGAAGTAACTGCAAGGGTGACTGAGTTTTTATCAATGGTATCTCTTAGAGCAGTGAATTTAGTGGGAAGACACACCAATGAAATTCCTTGTTGTTACATATTTTACATGGCTGTTTATTTGTATATATTTTAACAATTTATATATGGATGTTTTACGGTGGCCTATACTTGTAATGCCTAATAAAGGTTTGGCTAAGCAAGTAAGTAAGTACATTTGGAGATTTCTGCTTGAGAGAAGCAGGGGGAGCTAACTCTGGCCGTTTTGATGCAACACATTTTTCTCGACCTTTTGTTGATGCACTTTGGCAAATAACAACAATCTGAAGCCAATTAATGCCAGGAAATTAATGCCAGGAAATTTTTGCTTGCAAAAATCCTGAACAAAAGCTAAAAAAAAAAAAGGTGAAAATAGGTGCATTGATCATGCCATTAAATGTAAAGGTCACGATCCAGCATTAAAGTGTGCAACTCTCATTTCAATAGGCTTAGACCTGCTTGGATTGCTGTCAAAATGTATTATTTCTTCAAAGCTCTGTGGCTTAAACCTGATAGAGATATATTAGCTGTTAGTCCTTGACTGCTGGCCGCACGAAGTCCCCTTTATTATTTTTAAACTCAATCACTTTATTCAGTCATATTTGTCGAAACAGTGTTTCCAAACACTGACTCATCTTAATCTGGATTCCCCATGACTACATCAGCTACTGGTTTGATTTCTGAATATAATTCAGTGCTGTAAAAGATATGATCTTGTGACAGGAAAATGTTCTGCCAGTAAATGGAGAAAAGAAATTACAGAGCTTTGACCCTTATACGGCCATTTCCCTTTTTTATCCCAGGACATCAAATGCAAAACATTTCGGGAGATTTATGCATCCTTTCAGAAAAAAAACACACAAAAAAACCTTTGAATTGCTCAAACTTTCCCTTTGCGGGGAGCTGGGAAAAGGCACGAGGGAACCATTCAGAAGTAGGCTACATTTTGAAAACTTGGGGATACTTTTTGCCAGGTTTGGATGACCATCTATCATGGATGCTTTAGCTGATATTCCTGCATTGCAAAGAGTTGGACCAAAAGACCTTTGGGGTCCTGTCCAACTCTACGATTCTATGCCAAAGGATAAATGGACATAAATCTGACATCAGGAATCACAAGACAGAGAAACCAGTAGGAGAACACTTCAATCTCCCAGGACACTCTATACAAGATCTCAAAGTAGCTGTCTTATTGCAAAGGAATTTCAGAAATAGACTGGAAAGAGAAGTTGCTGAATTGCAGCTCATTACCAAACTTAAAACCATGGAGAGACCTGGTCTGAATAGAGACATTGGATTCTTATCTCATTATACATGACCAAGCTATTTTTAACCTTCTTACCCTTTGCTTTTTCCTGTAAGACTAATTGCAGTCGTTAACAGTCATCAACAGGTTTACCACAGCTATCAGCCAATCACCCATTCCCACCACCCTTCTGAGTAATGCCCCTCCCACCCTCTCACTATATATAAGGGTCTGGTGACTTCTGTTTCAGTGTATCTGAAGAAGTGTGCATACACACGAAAGCTCATACCAAGAACAAACTTAGTTGGTCTCTAACGTGCTACTGGAAGGAATTTTTTTATTTTTTACTTTGTTTTAACTATGACAGACCAACACGGCTACCTGCCTGTAACTCTACGATTCTATGATTCTAAGCACACAGGGGAGAAAGGTTCCATCCCAGGCAATATCTCACAATGCAAGTTTTGGACTGCAGGTGTGTTTATGTACTTAAAAATGTGACCCAGCCACCGGTACCACATTCACCCTTGAAGCTCAAAATGATGCAGCTCATTTTACCACCTCAGGGTTCTTCCTCTCCTTGTTACCACCTGATCCTGATGCAGATGCAGACCAGGCCATCTTCTCTGGCATAATCCATTCTGCCATTGCAACCCTATATATACGACCCATTGATTGTTAGTGCCATTGTATTCAATGTATCCATTGTATTCAAACCTAGACAGCATCTTAAAAAGCAGAGACATCACCTTGCCGACAAAGGTCCGTATAGTTAAAGCTATGGTTTTCCCAGTAGTGATGTATGGGAGAGAGATGTGGACCATAAAGAAGGCTGGTTGCCAAAGAATTGATGCTTTTGAATTATGGTGCTGGAGGAGACTCTTGAGAGTCCCATGGACTGCAAGAAGATCAAACCTATCCATTCTGAAGGAAATCAGCCCTGGAAGGATCTAGAAGGACAAATCCTGAAGCTGAGGCTCCAATACTTTGGCCACCTCATGAGAAGAGAAGACTCCCTGGAAAAGACCCTGGTGTTGGGAAAGATTGAGGGCACAAGGAGAAAGGGATGACAGAGGACGAGATGGTTGGACAGTGTTCTCAAAGCTACCAAGATGAGTTTGACCAAATTGCAGGAGGCAGTGGAAGACAGGAGTGCCTGGCGTGCTCTGGTCCATGGGGTCACGAAGAGTTGGACTCGACTAAATGACTAAACAACAAATTCAATGGAGCTGCCTCCCTAATAAATGGGCATAGAATTGAATCCTAGATGTGATACCCTGACTGCACTGATGCGCACGTGTTAAATGGCACATCCAAAAACAGGTGTTGGATTTAACGTTTGTTTTATGGGTTGATGGCACTTCTATCCTGATTATTCCTTAAGAAGACTTAAGAGAAGCTTACTTAAAATCCCAGGTAGTTTTCTGCCCAGGTACTAACAAGGCTGAAAACTGCTGAGCTTTAACAATGCAGCAATATGATATATGTCCTTGATCCATTCTTCGCTCTCTCTTTTCACCCTTTAGTGGTATCAAATCACTTCCACTTGTAATTTCTGCTTTTCGAGGAGAAGAAATAACAAGATTGAACTACGGATTAAGAGTGCTGAGGCTGAGGCGGTAAGAAGTTTAGGGAAGCCTAGATATTATTTACTGATAGTGGTGGCTTGAAAGGGCTGAATTATTTTTCACTGGAGCAACGCACTATTTGTCTCCACTACCAGGAGCTACAAGGCAGTAAATATGCTCTCATTGGTGAATCCGATGTGAGTGATCACTCATAAATGAGGCACTACTGAGCCACAATGATGTCAAACTCTGTGATGCTAGCAAAATAACATGGGCTTTCCAAGAAGGTGGATTAGACAAAAATCAATCATGGGTTCAGTCCAAAAATATCATTAAAGGCAAAGCTGCCCCCACCGCCCCCTTCTTCTTCTTCTTCTTCTTCTTCTTCTTCTTCTTCTTCCATTTAGTGGAATGGTTTGTTCTTTTCTGGAAGCAATGAAACAGATATATGATGCAGTGGACTAAAAATTCAAAAAGAGCCAACAAATGCTTTCATCTTCTAGCACATGCAAATATAGAAAGAATCAGGATCATGTGGGGATAAAAGGGAAGGGGGGGTGGAATGCACACCATTGGCTCCTTGACCTAAAAGTGCCTGAACCAGCATTTCAATGATTTATCCTTCCAAACCCACCCACCCGCACTGCAAATTAGACAGCAATTCCAACGTGAGTAGTTTTCCAAAATGATCTCTAAATATGAGGAGGAGGAGGAGGAGGAGGAGGAGGAGGAGGAGGAGGAGGAGGAGGAGGAGGAGGAGGAAACTGTGGAAGAAATCTCCCTTGGGTGCTCCAGAATGGAGGCAAGCACCAAATTCCCACTTGGCCAGACTTTATTCAGCAGTGCATCAAAAGCTATCCTATTCTCACACTTATTTATTTCTAGGACTGTGGTTTCTAAATGTGGTTTCCTTGCATTGCAAGGAACCATTTCTACTTTGACCTGACCACCGAGGCAATACTGCAAAGGACTCAGGGGGGGGGCAAGGAGATTCTCCAGACGACGCAGTCAGTTCGCATTGGGATCTCGCCAGACCCTTCCATCACACTGCATCGCTTCAGTGTTATGGGTGGTGGAAGTAAGTGTGAAGAGATGCATGGGCCAAGTTTAGGTGGTGGCCAAGTATTGGCTCAATGTGTCATTCTGAATGTAGAGATGGCAGCCTTTAACTGCTCTAGGGATAAGACAAGTGTACAGCGATTGGGTAAAAAAGAAGAAGTAGTTCATAATGACCTTGAAGGCGGTGTATCCATATTCATCTCTGGCAGTGCTGTCAAAATCCAAACCCAGGGTGTCAGGGGCAACATTTTGTTAGGACAAGTTTTTTCTTTTTCTTTTTTAATGTCACTGTGGGGACCAGAGGGGACAGCTGTTTTATTCCAGCCAAGATCTTAGCCCCGCTGCATGAAATATCAGAGTGAGAGAGAGAAAAGTTAAAAATACAGCAGTCGCTGACTTCAAATTAAGTGGTAATGAATGCAGATTTCCATGAAGATTCCACGAGTTGGTAATTACAGTTTTATTGCAATTGGAAATGGTGAAATAAACTCGGTCTCCACCGTCCCATCCATGTAATTGATGAGTTAATTTGTCTTTAGCCCTCTTGCTGTTCTAATATTTCTCCATCGACGCCATGAAAATTAATAGGAGGCAAAATGTATAAAATTATACCCACCCCAAAGCCACTGTACAGTACCAGTGAGGCATATTTATTTCATCTGCTGATGGTGCAGAGGGTCACCAGCGTTTCCCTCTCCCCCCTTCCCCCCCACTCTTCTCAGTGACATTTTCAGACTTGACATTATATGACATTTTCAGTTTAATATTGCTAATACTCTGGCTGCAGAATTAAAAGTACACCCAGAGGAAGGTTTGAACTCCAGCGCATCAGCAGAAACATTGTTGGGGTTCTCTTCCTAACAAACATTTACATATAAACAGCTCTCCAGGTAAAAGCCGGAGTTCAGCTCTCGCCACCTCCGCCCCTCCCGTACTTGTTACGGTGGCTCCCAAAATGTGCGACCCACATTTCCCACAAGAAGACGGCGGGGTTGCTGTTTTCTTTCCCATAAAGCCCTATGAAGAGACGACTTGGTGAGGAGATAACCAGAGGAAAAAGCAAGCAAGCTGGGTCTATCTGTGCAGAAGAGGTAGGTAGGAATGAGATGGTAGAAGTCTTAGGTAGAGGGCTGGCCCCACCAGCACTGGGGCAACTTTTGAGTGGAGGCAAGGACTTTCATGTCCACAGCTACATCTCCAAAGTCTTGCTTACCTGTTTCCTTCCCTCATCTCAAACTCCAAGCAACATACCCACCACTATCTTTAGCAATATTTAGTATTGATCCTGGGCAGCCTTGGTCTTTTGCCATAACATTTTTGAAGACTTGCATCTTATGGGTATAAACCCTCAAGGTAGATTTGAGCAGCATCTCAAACATGGGTGGCGCTGTGGTCTAAATCACAGAGCCTAGGGCTTGCAGATCAGAAGGTCGGCGGTTCGAATCCCTGCGACTTGGGTGAGCTCCTGTTGCTTGGTCCCTGCTCCTGCCAACCTAACAGTTCGAAAGCACATCAAGTGCAAGTAGATAAATAGGTACCGCTCTGGCAGGAAGGTAAACGGCGTTTCCATGCGCTGCTCTGGTTCGCCAGAAGCGGCTTATCCGGAGGCTACATTCTCTGACTGGAGAGAACTTTTTTGCAACTGTTCCTTCCATGCCACCCCACCCCATTTGCCAGGAAGAGCTGCATCAGGGCATTCTGGGGGAAACAAAATGACAGCTCCCAGGGGTGGCCGCTGGTGTCAGTTTTGCTTTTGCCGACTCTGCTGCTGCAGCTGCTTCAGACAGGTAAGCCACCATCCTAAAATGGAGCATATTGTCACAAATGGAAATATGAGGGAGGGAGGGAGGGAGGGAGGGAGAGAGAGAGAGAGAGAGAGAGAGAGAGAGAGAGAGAGAGAGAGAGAGAGACTCCCTGCATTTAGTTTGGAATGGATGTGAATTGACTGAGAAGGACCCATATAGTTCAATATTCCATTTATCCCAAAATGAATACATATAGACCCGTTATTTTTAAGTAAACATCTAAGGAGACTTTTTGGTAGTTCCATCACCCTTAGAAGTATGGGTTGTTGTTGTTGTTGTTGTTTGGGGGGTTGTAGCCCAAGAGACGGCATTTTCTGAGGCAGCCCCTAAGCTGTGAAATTCCCTTCCCACAGAAGTGCAGCTGGAACCTTCTTTGTGTAGGTTTTGTCCTATGCTGACATTATACCTATTTATCCAGGACTTGGACATATTTTTAGGACCCACTCTGCTCTTGTGATTGTAATGTGTTTTAATTGTATTTTAAAATTCTTACAAGCCACCCTGGGACCTCATAGTAAAGGGTGAGTAATAAATGCATTTTTAAAAAAATTATTATTACAAACAGAGGTCTGATTATAAAGGGTTGCAACTGTCAGTTGAGACCATGTTCATTATCAAAGCCAATGTGTAATGATGGATCAATGAAGTATCATTTTCCTCCGGAAACCTTGACTTAGCCACATCAGTAAAATATAGAAAACCACACAGAGTAACGATTTCTTACTCTTTCACGTTACTGCTCCTTGATAAACGATGCTTATGAATATTTGCATCGGTAAATATCGCCTCACTCTTTATATTAATACTGAACTTCAGCCAGTTTCTCCAAGGTTTCCATTGTTGACATCAAGATGGGTATTTTGAAATTCAAATGCTGAACTTTGACAAAATGTCATTTCAGTTGTACAGCTGGAGGCAGACTCCATTGAAGCATCCCTCCCAGGTGATGGTCATTCTGAGAAACCTCATAAATGACTGACTTTGAATGATACCACGTTCCTTCTCTGGATTTGCACATTCCCACCTTGCTTGCCGCTCAGCACCTGGAAAAGAGGGCATAGATCACTGTCTATTTGGAGTTGGACGTGGCTGGTCTAAGTAAACTACTACATATGAGCAGATAGTGTCCTGCTGTACATTGTTTACCTCATTCCATATCACTGCTGTCAGCCACAAAATGGGGGGCAATGTAAAGTGCCAAGTCTTTATATGTGGCAGGGAGCATGGGGCAAAGGACAGGGACATCTCCATATTTCTCTTATAACCTCAAGTTAAGCCCTTAGTGTGAAGGATACTTCAGGGACAGAGTAGCAATCTGGCAATATCCCACCAGAGCAGTCATGGATGGTGTGGGGCTGCGCTGCTCCCCTGACCTTCCTCCAGCTGAACTTCCGCTACCTAAGAGGACAGATAGGGGGAGGGGCAAGGCAGTGGTAAGGTCAACACAATGTCTCCGCCCACGTGTTTGCAATCCGAAAAATTTTACAAATCATTTGGGAAGACAGGCAAACTAATGTCACTGTACTGGAAGAAGCAAAGACCACCAGTGTTGAAGCAATGATTCTTCAACATCAACTTCGTTCGACTGGTCATGTTGTGCGGATGCCTGATTATCATCTTCCAAAGTAACTACTCTATTCTGAACTTAAAAATGGAAAATGTAATGCTGGTGGTCAACAAAAGAGGTTTAAAGACTCTCTCAAGGCAAATCTTTAAAAATGTAGTATAAACACCCATTGGGAAACACTGGCCCACAAGCGCTCCAGTTGGAGAACAGCCTTTACCAAAGGTGTCATGGGCTTTGAAGACACTCGAACTCAGGATGCAAGGGAGAAACATGCTAGGAGGAAGGCACACTTGGCAAACCCTCACTGTGATCGACTCCCACCCGGAAACCTATGTCTCCACTGTGGAAGGATGTGTGGATCCAGAATTGGCCTCCACAGTCACTTCCGGACTCACTGTTAAGACTGTGTTTATGGAAGACATTCTTACTCGGCTGTGAGTGATCGCAAAAGAAGAAGAAGAATGGATGCTCAAAATATGTTATGTAAACTGAGTTATTTTCCCCAATGGGTGGAGGGGGGGGGAATCTCCTCAAATGAGGATGTTATCATTACTTTCCAGAAGAAGTTTGCAATCGGACTCACCAAGTGGCATGTTTCCATTATGCTGAGCGCCCTGCCATCTCACCCCATCCCTTCTCCAACCTGGTAGGCCGCAGTGAGTCATGCCATCCGCTCCTTCACCAGAGAGAAGAAGAAGAAGAAGAAGAAGAAGAAGAAGAAGAAGAAGAAGAAGGGAGGATGAAAAGTGGGGGTGGCATATATGAGCATTGCTTTCATTTGTATTTGAGGCATGGAAAAGCATTGTTTATGTAAGGATTATTTAGGCATCATTGGAATGATAATGCAGCACATGTGAAGTCATGCTATAACTGGCCTCTGGGCTTTAAGATGCCATTAATAAAAGTTTATTCTGCCTAACTTGGCAAATCAGGATATATTATGCAGAGGATTAACAGATGTCTGCTCTTAATCCCCAATTAAATAGTTGTCCTTTGCAGCCAAAACCTACTTTAGGCCTTCCAAGGTATTTATATGCATCCCTCCCACACTGCTGTATCTCTACATCACCCAGCGATGTATTTGATGACTGTATTCTCATAGAGTAGCTCTTAAGTAGAAAGGGCTGTTAATCCCTATATTACAGCCAAAGAGAAATGACCGAATGGTTAACGTTAACAAAGTAAGGCCTGCTAAGTAATTTTGCCTATGTCCCTCTAGAACACAATGCTGAAAGAATATTGTGAAGGAAATAAGCCAAAGCCTTGCCTCTTTCTTGTGTCCCTGACCAAGAACTTGACTCCTTCAACTTTACTAACTTTATCTGGCTGAAGGTCTGTTGCTCTGATAAATGATTCCACTCCTATTGTCGTTGCTCCCTAGGTCAGAAAGTCCCTCCCAGGACACCTACATCTGCAGTGAAAACCTTTGTTGGATTGACATGGGTCCCTGTTTGGCCCATAAGGCCAAATTCCCCAAACTATGCCCACCTACTCTCCACCTGGTGCCACTGTGTGGACTCACAGCTGTCTACGGAGGCACAGGTAAATTATGCGTCCAGGGCAGCTTGTCTACCAGCTCCACCTGGTATGCAAGCTGAGACTACCTGCCTGTGCACTGTTTCGCCAGAGTGATACATGTTCTCGTTATCTCCTGCTTGGACAACTGCAATGTGTTCTATGTAGGGCTATCTTTGAAGGTGACTCAGAAACTACAACTAATCCAAAATGTGGCAGCTAGACTGGTGACTGGGAGCTGCTGCTAGGACCATATAACACCAGTCCTAAAAGATCTACACTGGCTCCCAGTGTGTTTCTGAGCACCATTCAAAGTGTTGGTGCTGACCTTTAAAGCCCTGAATGGCCTTGCATACCTAAAGGAGCGTCTCCACCCCATCGTTCAGCCTGGACACTTGAGGTCCAGCTCTGAGGGCCTTCTGGTGGTTCCCTCACTGTGAGAAGTGAAGTTACAGGGAGCCAAGCAGAGGGCCTTCTCAGCAGTGACACTCACCCTGTGGAACACCCTTCCATCAGATGCTAAGGAAATAAATAACTATACAACTTTTACAGGACATCTGAAGCCAGGCCTGTATTAGGAAGTTGTTAATGTTTGATGCAACCCAGACAGATGGGTTGGGTATAAATAATAAAACTATTATTATTAGGATTACAGCAGGGTCATTACTTTAATCTGTGAAATGTTAAGAGGGTAAAGGTAAAGGTAAAGGGACCCCTGACCATTAGGTCCAATCGTGGACGACTCTGGGGTTGCGGCGCTCATCTCACATTATTGGCCGAGGGAGCCGGCATACAGCTTCCAGGTCATGTGGCCAGGATGACTAAGCCACTTCTGGCGAACCAGAGCAGCACATGGAAATGCTGTTTACCTTCCCGCTGCAGCGGTACCTATTTATCTACTTGCACTTCGTGCTTTTGAACTGCTAGGTGGGCAGGAGCTGGGACCGAGCAATGGGAGCTCACCCCGTCGCGGGGATTCGAACCACCGACCTTCTGATCAGCAAGCCCTAGGCTCTGTGGTTTAACCCACAGTGCCACCAGCGTCCCTTCTTAAGAGGGTACCAGAGTTATTTCATTTTTCCAGTTGGAAAAATGCTGTTTCATCAGTGAAGCTCTATAGCTCTGTGATACATCACACTCACAAGCTCCCAGCTTCAATCCCTGGTATCTCCAGTTACAAGGAACAGGTAGAAGGAGATAGAAAACATTTTTGTCTGGGAGTCTGGAGAGCAGCTATCCATCAGAGTAGACCACCCTTCCACAACCTGGCACCCTTGTGCTGTTTTTGACTCCAGCTCCCATCATCTCTGGTCATTGGCCATGCAGGCTGGGGCTGAAGGGAATTGTCATTCTGGACGTCACCAGGTTGAGGAAGGCTGGAGTAAGCAATTCTGGGCTAGATGGAGAAATAGTCTAAAGTATGTTCCTATGTTCTCATAATTGCCACCTGTGTGTGAACCCAGCCAGAATTGTAGAAGGACAAGATACCATTCTGAGCTCTCAGCATAAGCATGGTTTGTGCTCAGACATTTGTTCCAGGGACATCTGACCTCTAGCCTGTTGCAGAGGCACCCAAAGTGTAACAAGCTGGACCCGGCCTCCCATTTGTCAGCTTCAGATCACCTCCACCAAATGGCATTGCCTTCCCCTTTCACAGGGAAATACAAGGGGGGAAATGGAGAAGTTGGTCAGTGCATATCAGCACCAGCCTACCATTACTAATGCAACTATATAAATAATATGAGGCATGAAGCTCATTTCTATTTTCTTTTCTGCACGGTCATTTTAATGATTATGTTGTGTACACTGTGGAGGAGAAGCTTCAAAAACTCCCATTTTCTCATGATTTTACTGAGCGTTCAAGTGTATATAATAGCTGTTTTTCCCCCTCAGCATCTGTCTCCTGCACGTTCTCTCTCTCTCTCTCTCTCTCTCTCTCTCTCTCTATATATATATATATATATATGTTCTCCCCACTTTTCTCAAATTTAATCTTCTTTCAGCATACACAGATCCATCTATTTTCATTGCCTTTCAGCTTTCCCCCAGCTATTCTAATGATTGTAACTAAGAACGTGGTTCTTAGAAGAGAGGAATGAATATTCTGCTTGTCTTTGCGGTCATGGTATCTCCCCTGCCAGGTAAGTATGTATGCTTGTCTTTGCTTGTGGCCTTGATACCCATGTCTAGCTTTACTTTAACAAAGAGACACAGAATGGAAGGTGAGTAGGAACTAGGTGGTTCTGTAAATGTTGCTGTTTTCCGAGTTGCAAATGTATGCGACCAACAGCTTCCCTAGGCAGTTGTTCATATGTTCTACACTGTTTTACAGGGATGGCGAAGTTGTGCTCCGTCAGGTGGCATTGGACTACAACTCCCATCATCCCTGACCACTGGCCATGTTGACTTGGGTTCATGGAAGCGGCACTCCAATAACATGCATACACTCCAACATTTCCCCAATGAAAATAGGGGTGTCCTATTCAATGATGATGCTGATGATGGCAACAACAACAACAACAACAACCACAACCATAACAACAACCACAACCATTTTTATCATTTATACCCCACCGATCTGACTGGGTTGCCCCAGCCACTCTGGGTGCCGTCCAACATATTTAAAACATAATAAAACATTAAAAACCTTCCCTATACAGTAGTACCTCGGGTTACAGACGCTTCAGGTTACAGACGCTTCAGGTTACAGACGCTTCAGGTTACAGACTCTGCTAACCCAGAAATATTACCTCGGGTTAAGAACTTTGCTTCAGGATGAGAACAGAAATCAGGCAGCGGCGGCATGGCAGCAGCGGGTGGCCCCATTAGCTAAAGTGGTGCTTCAGGTTAAGAACATTTTCAGGTTAAGAACAGACCTCCAGAACGAATTAAGTACTTAACAAGAGGTACCACTGTACAGGGCTGCTTTCTTTTAAAGGTTGAATGGTTACAGATCCCCTTGGCTCAGGTGTCGCATAACTCCATATCCTCCAACATTTCTCAAAATAGGGATGTCCTAAGGCAGCGTTTCCCAACCGGTGTGCCGCGGCACACTATTGTGCCGCGAGACACCGGCTGATGTGCCGCGGGAAAAGGGACCTGCAGCCCAGGGCTGCACAGGACCGTGGCGGCGGCGCTGCTGGAGCCCAGCGGCGAAGCGGAAGCCAGGGCGGCGCTGCTCCCTTGGCTGCTGCAGCAGCAGCAACAGAAGCTTCGCGGGAGAATCCCGACCTGGTGCCCCAGCTGATGGGCGGGAGAAAGGATGCCGCGCTACAGCTGATCCCAGAGGTAACTCTGGGTCAGGAGACCCGGCGCAGCCGGGTCGGGGAGGAGCGGTGTGCCGCGAGATTTTTTTAATGAAACAAGTGTGCCGTTGCCTAGATTAGGTTGGGAAACACTGTCCTAAGGAACAGTGGAACAATTCTGAGATGAAATCAGAAACCGTGGCAGCTTCTGTAAATTCAGGACAGTCCCTGGCAAATAGGGACAATTGGGTAATGACTACCCAAGTGAGGATGTGCTTCCCTCTGGGCAGTTGTGGTGATTGGGCCCAGAGTGATAGTGCATGTGACCAGGCAGCAGTGAGAGTGAAGAGTTGCTGGGGAGGGGCTCCAGAGAGACAGGTGGGCTCCTTGGATGGGCTCCAGAGATGCAGGAGGGAAAGCCCTATAGGCTCTCTGTCAGTATGCGTTTTACAATGTTTTTATTATGTTTTTATCTTTGATATTTTGTAATGTGTTTCTAATATTGTACACCGCCCTGAGATCTTCTGATAAATTGAATAAATAAATATTTAACGTTACTGTGTTTTATATTGCAAGTCACCTCAGTATTATTTTTGTACGGGGTGTCTAATAAATTGAATTATGGACATTGCTGAAATATTATTATTAATCATTATTATCAATATAATCAAATGCAGCCAAAAAAAATTGTTTTCTACAATAGCAGAAAAAAATGTCATTTCAAAACATTCATATTTGAATCGAGAGCATCAGCCAGAGAATATGATCCATCATGGTTTGACCTTTGTCATTTTTCATTTACTATTCGCCTGATTAAAAAAGTAAAAACAAAAAGTGGTCGTCATGCCATCAAGTTGACCACAGTTGGTGGGGGGAAGCATTGCCTGGTTACGAATAAAAATGAACCGTTCGTGAACTCAAAAGAGCATGAAGGTTGCTTGAGCAGACTTGTTTGAGGAATACCTTCAAATGGCAAATGCATTCATCAAAAGCAAGGGCAGTTTATAAACAACTCACAAAAAGCAGGAGGGGGGCACATTTGTCTGACAACGTTATCGGTGGTGAATAATTGGATTATCTCAAGAGGGAAAAAAGGGTATGAACTTGAATCTAGCTTTGCATGCAAACTGTTGCAAACTTTCCCCACCCCTTTGACCAAACAAAAACAAAGAAAGTGATGTCATGCTCTGTTCCAAATACAGACATGCATTACAAGATTCATATACTGAACCAGCGAATTGCAAACTTTGGCAACATTAATTCTGCTTATTCTCAATTTAACTTTGTATGCACAAGTGGGCCTCTGTGCCTGCTAAGTGAGCTTCTGTGTATGGATAGCTCAGGACCAGCTGTTTTGCAGGTAAATGTTAGCCCCTTCATCTCAAGGAAACTCTCTTGCTGTGAAGTTATTGACCGGATGGCACCAGCATCACAGCTATTGGTTGGGTGAGTGTCTTCTACATTTGGGTCTGTTTACTCTCTCAGTTAAGGGACGTGGGTGGCACTGTGGGTTAAACCACAGAGCCTAGGGCTTGCCAACCAGAAGGTCAGCGGTTCGAATCTCCACCACGGGGTGAGCTCTCGTTGCTCCTGCTCCTGCCAACCTAGCAGTTCGAAAGCACGCCAGTGCAAGTAGATAAATAGGCGGGAAGGTAAACAAACAGTGTTTCCGTGCGCTGCTCTGGTTCGCCAGAAGCAGCTTAGTCATGCTGGCCACATGACCCGGAAGCTGTACACTGGCTCCCTCGGCCAATAATGAGAGATGAGCGCCACAACCCCAGAGTTGTCCGCGACTGGACCTAATGGTCAGGGGTTCCTTTACCTTTTTACTCTCTCAGTTGCTTCTTCAAAATAAAAATAAAAATCATTTAGCCGTTTCCTATCAACCAGATCTAAACCCATCTCTCATTCCTGGGTTAACTGGGCATAGAGGACTGAGTTTCATTATAGCACTAGTCCCATTTTCCTGTTTTTGTTGGAAGCAACCCAGAGTGGCTGGAGCAACCCAGTCAGATGGGTGGGGTACAAGTAGTAAAATAATAAGAATAATGGAATAGGACGTCCTTATTTTCCTTGGATAAATGTTGGCGAGTATGCACTCTGCCATGGCTAGTACAGTGGTGTGGATGCAAAACAAGAGTAACTACAAGTCCCAGGAGAAAATATATTATTGTACATGCACTTTGCAGAATCATGATGAATGCACCAAAGTTATGAGCCAAGAGAGAATCCTTGCAAAACCTACATATCCACCCCCATCCCCCAAATGTTCACCAAGAAGGCTTATTGAAACTCAAGTCAATTCCAAACCGAACCTATGGAGTCTGCCCACCCCTTAAAAGTGATGTATTTACAAAGAAACACAGGAAACAGGAAGTGTGAGCTTGCTTATGCTTCCGCATGCCCCTGTATTATACAGTATCCCAAACTACTATGATCTGGGCATTGTCTTAGGGATTACATGGGGAACTGGCATAGAGAGTAGCTTCCCTCTGTGCATTGGATTGGACGTTCAAAATTCTAGGAGTAGGGAGGAGATCAAATAAGACTCGGTCATTAGCACCAATATTTGATCTGCAACTCTGCCAAGAGAAGACACCAGGAAAAGCCTTTGATTTGAAATGGGGGGGTTGGTATGCAGTTAAGAAATGGCTCTTGGCAAGGATGGAGAGAAACATCAGATTCTTGGAATATTTCCCCCGGTTGATGGCAATGGGCATTTGGGGTCAGCTGTTGGCAGGCAACAGACTTCTGTTCATCGCTGACAATCTGGCTGTGGTGGCAATTGCTCGTAAACAGGCAGCACGCTCCAGTTCAGTAATGTGCCTGTCGAGGCTCTCTCTGGTTGCCCTGTTTGTTAGATCATATCCAGATTCAGCGTCTCGGAGAAGGTGACAGATTCATTTTTATTTCTACTGACAGTAGTTCAGCTTTCTCACCTTCAAACATGGATATGATGGATGCTGGCAATGTCCCCTTCCTCCTACCAGGCTTTTCACCCTTTGCTTCCGAAGCACTATGCTTGCCTCTGAACACTGCAGATTTCTTAGCCTTCAACATTCAAAGGTGTATGAAAGAATGCTACACACACACACACACACACAGAGAGAGAGAGAGAGAGAGAGAGAGAGAGAGAGAGAGAGAGAGAGAGAGAGAGAGAGAGAGAGATGCTGGAGGATTCTGACAAAAACAATCGGGAGCAGAAATTGCTTAGTTGTTCCATGTCTGGACTGGAAATCAGACTAGCAAATACAATCGGTATTTGCTGTTGTTGCTTTCAGTCTGCAAATGATAACTTAATTGATTTTGGTGGGCTCTCCCCCCATTTGAATTCTGTTTCCTTTGCAATGAAATGAACAGGGTGAAATAACATAAAGAGAACTTAACATACAGAAATTAAGTGTATGTTACATAGTTAATCACATACGTAGAGTATGTTATGTAATTTTGCCACAGCAAGACAGCAAGGGAGCTTGGGGCAGGAGATGAAGTGCAGCAGAATGGAATCAGTGTTGCATGCGAAAAATGCAGGGTTGAATGGAAAATGAAACCTTCTTACATTTCTAATGACATGCAGTTGGGGTCGGTTTTTCAGCAGCTATGATTACAAAGAAGAGATTTCTTTTATAAGGTTTTGAAGGCTTAAAATGACTACGGAAGTGGGTGGGTGTGCTTTGTCTGTTTTACTTTTCTTTTGCGTGTTTAGACCTTTCACCCTCCCCGAAATAAGCTCACACAAGAGACAGATATTTGGTTTGGTTTTTGGCAGAATTTAGGCCACAACTTTATTTATTACAACCAAGTGAGTGGTTGCATAGGCTCTGGTTCAACTATCTCCCTGCACCCTTGCAGGCAGAACTGTCCCAGAGCTCTATCGTAGGACAGCCAAGGATGAACACTAGGGACAGCTGTTGATAGGGGTACCTTACAGCCATCCTGATGTCCCCGGGACTCGGCCATATGCCGTACCCCTTTCAGGGAACGACAAACCAATGAGTCCCTGGATTCCTGTACCGGAATATCCTGCATTTGCATAGGCGTGGCCACACACCATGCCACGCCTATCACCTGAACCAGAGCCTATCCGCAACTTACAAGTTGTGACTAATTGCTACGTGGCAGGCGAAGCCCAAGTGGCAACAGCCAATCAGCCAAATGGGGAAAATTCCTGCCGTGCCCCTGTCCCAACGACAGATGACACATGACGGCATAGCAAGGTCAACGCAAGTCCTAAATATAGGGAGAGGTGGGTGGGTGTTCCGATGCGAAAGACCCCAAAGAGGAAGCTCAGCAGCCGTGCATGGGCTTAAATAGGTCCCACGTTGCTCCGTTGGTCAGACTGCTCCCCCAGCAACGTGGGACCGACCTATCAGGGGATGTGGCCTGGTTTCCAATTACCCCCACGACACAGGGTCAGGTAGCCAGTCGCACCGCAACACGTACCCTCTTTTAATGGAGGACCCGATTTGCTGCTGAGAAACGCCGGTTTCTAATTGTTGTTGGAGCTGTGGCAGCCCATGGCTTCTGCTTCGTTCAGACACTTTCAAAAACTCACTGTTTCTGTGTTGGTCGTGGAGCAGGTTTCTTACCAGAAACACAAAGAGGCAGCAGGGTTTTGCTTTGTAAACTATTTGAAAAAGGGAAAGAGGTCTGTTGCAGGTCCTTGAGCCAATAAACTGGGAAAGCCAAGATGCAGAGAAAAACAAATATTGCTCAAGAGTTGGGCTTGCGGAGGTCTTCCTGCTCTCATTAATGCAACAAAATGATGCAGGCCTCTCCAGAATTTTGAGCAGAAATCAGTGGAAGGGTGGGCAGCGCTGGAGCGGTGCTGAGGAACCTGCAGAGGAGAGGAGGGGCGTGGTACCACCACCACTCCTTCTCCCCATTGCTCCAACCCCGGGCATTTTGATGTCCCAGGTCCAAAGGTAAGAACGTTGGAGGATATGAAGGTGTGCTTCTCCCTAGAGAGCTGCTTGATCAAACATAAGACTAGGTTGGTGATACTGCAATATGACATGCTTTCACAGATCAATATGAAGCTGAACTGCAGTCCATTATCTCGGAAGTTCCTCCTCAGTAAGCCAGAGACAAAAAGTGGGACCCTTGGTTTGATGTAGATTATGGTCTTATACTTCATTTAATCAGATCAAAGATTTTTCAGCTCTCAGAAATAATATTCATTTGAAACTGGTAAGGAGAATAAAAACTGAACATCAGAAAGTGCTTTAGGGGGCGATGAAAATAACTCTCAGACTTCCCGATAATTGGGTGTTTGGGGACTGGGAAGTGTTTTGCAATCTTAACAAAGACAGGAGAGTCTCTACATCATCTGCACTGATGTTGTGAAGATATCAGGCTAAATCGACCAAGAACTAAGCCCTCTTCGGAAGTTACCCAGTATGTGCTCCAAGAACATATGCCATGGCCCTGCCACCAACATCTCCATCTCCATCACCTCCATCTCCAGACCTTTGCATGTAGAGTGAGCAGAATTGAAGCCTTGCATGACTGGAGTTCCCCACTGTGTGGAGGATCATGTATGTGTTTAAACAAACAAACAAACAAAAATTCCTTCCAGTAGCACCTTAGAGACCAGCTAAGTTTGTTCTTGGTATGAGCTTTCGTGTGCATGCACACTTCTTCAGATACTTCATATGAGCACACGAAAGCTCATACCAAGAACAAACTTAGTTGGTCTCTAAGGTGCTACTGGAAGGAATTTTTTATTTTTTATTTTGTTTTGACTATGACAGACCAACACGGCTACCTACCTGTAACTGGAACCATGTATGTGTTTGGCTGTGTGTGAAGAGCTTCCCTCTTCAGAACTTCTACCCAATGCATGAAGGCCTGGGTTGGAGCTGAGTGACAAGGATGTTGGGAGCAGGTCACAGAGGGAAGCTTCCAGTGATAACTATGCATACTGCGCACTTGGTGACTTCAAGAACTAGCAGTCTTGTATTAGTCATTAAAGTTCTTCCTTATCACCTCATACAAAATGCTTGGAGTAGCTCAGTTAAATTATTTCCCTCTTTCCTAATGAATGACACCTCTCCTGCTCTCCATGTCATATCTCCAGAGCAGTAAAAAACAAGTTTGTTCTCTCTTCCATGTTACAGCCCTTGAAATACTTGGAGATGGCTATCATATCTCCTCTCAGTCTTCACTTTTCCAGGCTAAACATACACAGCTCCTTGAACCTTTACTCATAAAAGCCTGGTTTCCAGATCTTTGATCTTGGTTGCCCTCGTCTGCACACTTTCCAGCTTGTCAACACCCTTCTTAAATTGTGGCATCCTGAACTGGACACAGTATTCCAGGTGTCCTCTGACCAAGGCG
Organism: Darevskia mixta; assembly: GCA_034641385.1. Lineage (NCBI taxonomy): Eukaryota > Metazoa > Chordata > Lepidosauria > Squamata > Lacertidae > Darevskia > Darevskia mixta. The sequence continues at coordinate 21,215,500 of JAWWNH010000017.1, forward strand.
GAATAGAGTGGGACTGCAGCACAGCCAGTAGTGTCTGCCAGTCAGTGGGCAGCTGGGAAGCGAACGGTGCAGGGCTGGGGGTTTCGAGGCACCACAATCTTGTGTGTTTTTGGGTGCCGTGGCAATTTGTGGAACAGCCCACATACAAAAAATTATCAGGCTGTCTTGTCTTTTGGAATCCTGTCTCAAGCTGTTCCCTTCTCATCCATAGAGCTAGAAATTGCTGTATTATACTGCTACTAAAGCATTGGCAAAATCTAGATTGTACCCAAAATCGTCCATTGTACCAATTCTAATATCCTTTTTAAAAGTGTGTGTCATATTTTACTTGTAGCTCATTTTGTACAGTCCTATTTCAGTCCTCAATTTAATACACCACTGAACTCCCTGTACCCAGTTATTTGTGTTCTGAAGCAACGACAATGAAATCTTCCATTTTAGCCAGCCACTATTTTCAGCATATCATGCCCACTTTAAACTAGGTCATCAAGAGACTGAGTAAACTCCTGCTAGAAATCACTATCAATTTTATACCTTTCTTTCTTTCTTTCTTTCTTTCTTTCTTTCTTTTTCTTTCTTTCTCTTTTCTAAAAAAATGAAAATATGGACTAGTGCAAACCAGAATTTTTTCCTGCCCACTTTTCTCCCAATAATCACTTCTGAAAGTCTATCAGAATAGAGGAAAGTCTTGTGTGAATCAGAGAAACGCGGATATACTCGCCTGAAATTTCTGGGTTCACTAGAGTACTTTGCCGAGCTGCCGGGATCAAGATATTGGTTTGTAAAGCCATGTTCGCTTCCTGCCTAGCTCCAAGCCTCTATATGCTCAAGTGTATCATTTGCATAAAGCCTACATGTGTACACTCAAACAGATGTATCCTCTTGTATAACACAATCTGGGACCCTCCATTTTCCAGGGAGTAAACTAGGACCAAGGAATAACATATCTATAAGCTTTGTTTCTGGAAATAAAAGTGAAAGAACCATTCATTTTAATCATGGTAATATATATATATATATATATATATATATATATATATATATATACACACCGGTATATAATGACCATATATATATAATATGGTCATTCTTGCCCAAGACATTAGACATTATATATATATATATACAAGTATAATGTCTAATATATATATATATAATGTCTAATGTCTTGGCCAAGAATGACCATCCCATGACTCTCCAGATGTTGCTGAACTCCCACTCCAATGAGCATCATGAGCATCTGCATTATGGGCAATGATGAGGTTTGATGGGAGCTACAGTATAGCAACATTTTATTTATTGGTTGGTAGGTTGCGTTTATATCTTACCTTTTCCTCCAAGGAGCTCAAGGAGGTATACAATGGTTCTCCCCTTCACCATTTAATTCCTACAACAACCCAGTGAGGTAGGTTAGGCTAAGAGACAGTGACTTGCCCAAGGTCACCTAGTGAACTTCAGGGCCAAATGGGATTCAAACCCTGGTCACCCGGGCCCAACCCAACACTCTAACCACTATACCACACTGGTTCTCCGGAGAGCCAAAAGTTAGCTGCCTCTGCCTTTCAGTAATTCTCCTGTGACTAACACCCAACATGTTTAGCCTACAGCTTATATGTAGTGATTCTCACTTATCCCATTACAGTGGGACATTGGTTCTCAAACTTAATCCGTTCTGGAAGTCCGTTCCAAAACCAAAGCGTTCCAAAACCAAGGTGCGCTTTCCCATAGAAAGTAATGCAAAACGGATGAATCCGTTCCAGACTTTTAAAAACAACCCCTAAAACAGCAATTTAACATGAATTTTACTATCTAACAAGACCATTGATCCATAAAATGAAAGCAGTAAACAATGTACTTCAGTCACACAATCAAGCAATCAGTAGCTGAAATGGGTTCCACACAGTCACAAAAACAACAAAAAAGAGCCGCAAAAATAAATAGCAAAAGCAGACAGACCTCAGTGTAACACTCAAAAAGGAAGTGTGTGGCACTAAAATTGGAAGCGTAACACTCAAAATGGAGCACATCCGGCTTCCAAAAAAAGTTCGCAAACCGAAACACTTACTTCCGGGTTTGTAGTGTTTGGGTTCCAAGTTGTTTGAGTACCAAGGCGTTTGAGAACCAAGGTACCACTGTATTTGTTGAATTCTTTTTGCTTTTTTAAAGGTTCCCATCTAAGTGTCATTCAATGTTTGCTCTCTTCAATGTTTGCTTTATTCATGGTCCCCCATCCTTCTCTTTAATGCACACAGCACTCCATTCCAACCAAACTAACTCTTCCAGAACTTGATTCTGCAGTCTTAGACTCATGCCATTAAAAAAAAAAACTTTACAGCTCCAATTGTACTTCTGCCCTTTTGTATTTGTATTTAACCTTTTCTCTCAACCTTTGAGCCAACAAGGCAAATGTACTTAATGCAAAGCAAATGCCTTTACTTTGACTGATTAAAAGCCAAATTGATTTTTCTTGATCAGACTTATACTCCTTGACTTTTATCAAAGGTGTAACCCATTTTGCCCTTAATTCATTACATAGCAGGAAAGACCAAGAATAATTATTTAAACTTTTTTACCATGTTTCCCAGACATGGACATTTTCTCTTAGGAAAAAGGAAGAATATTTTAAACCAATGTCTTCTTAGCACTGCTGACATCACCTAATTATTATAGCACACATTGGTCAACATTTGCTATGCTATACACATGAGCAATTAAGGTTCAGATTTAAATTGAAAAACTCACAGAAACGGCTTGCATTATTTTGTTCTTTTTCTCCGAAGAATACTGTTGTGTTGTGCAACCAAGCTGCAAGGTAAGCCCAAAGAAGGTTTATTTTTATAATGAAAACAGGCACAACAATTGCTGGATCACTTAAGAACATAAGAAGAGCTGGCTAGATTAGGCCAATGGCCCAGCAAATTCAGCATCCTTTACTCACAGTGACTTGGTGCTCTACGTGGGGCTACCTTTGAAGGTGACCTGGAAACTACAATTAATCCAGAATGCGGCAGCTAGACTGGTGACTGGGAGTGGCCGCCGAGACCATATAACACCAGTCCTGAAAGACCTCCATTGGCTCTCAGTATGTTTCTGAGCACAATTCAAAGTGTTGGTGCTGACCTTTAAAACCCTAAATGGCCTCGGCCCAGTATACTTGAAGGAGCGTCTCCACCCTCATTGTTCAGCCTGGACATGGAGGTCCAGCTCCAAGGGCCTTCTGGCGGATCCCTCACTGCAAGAAGTGAGGTTACAGGGAACCAGGCAGAGGGCCTTCTTGGTAGTGGCACCAGCCCTGTGGAACACCCTCCCATCAGATGTCAAGGAGATAAACAACTATACAACTTTTAGAAGACATCTGAAGGCAGCCCTGTTTAGGGAAGTTTTCAATGTTTGATGTTTTATCGTGTTTTTAATATTTTGTTGGAAGCTGCCCAGAGTGGCTGGGGAAGCCCAGCCAGATGGGCGGGGTATAAATAATAAATTATTATTATGATTATTATGATTATTATGATGGCTAACCAGATGTCTATGGGAAGCCTGCAAGTAGGACCTGAACACAAGAGGCCTCTTCCCCCACTGCAGTTCCCAGCAAGTTGGCACACCTTCAATGGTGGGCAGATTTGCGGCCAGGTCACGCCCATGCCAATGATCTGGTGAATGGCTGGGTTGGATGACCTGCCTACTGTATTCAGGGCCGGGCAAGAATGTTTCCACTTGGCAAATTGGCACCAGCCATTTGGTTTTCCACCTACCTCATAGCAACCGTCACAACTTGGTAAGTTGGGTAAGCCTTAGTCTTGGCTGGAGGGGAGGTGGCGCTGTGGTCTAAACCTCTGAGCCTCTTGAGCTTGCCAATCAAAAGGTCAGTGGTTCAAATCTGCACGATGGTGGTTATCTCCCATTGCTCTGTCCCAACTCCTGCCAACCTAGCAGTTCGAAAGCATACCAGTGCAAGTAGATAAATAGCTACCACTGTGGCGGGAAGGTAAACGGTGTTTCTGTGCACTCTGGTTTCCGTCGCGGTGTTCCGTTGTGCCAGAAGCAGTTTAGTCATGCTGGCCACATGACCCGGAAAGCTGCCTGTGGACAAACGCCGGCTCCCTCGGCCTGAAAAGCGAGATGAGCACCGCAACCCCATAGTCACCTTCGACTGGACTTAACCATCCAGGGGTCCTTTACCTTTTTATTTTTGTAGCCTCTGCTTTCCCCTCCTTGGTTAAGGGTGTCCTGTTAAAGGGATCTGGGAGGAGTGGCTTCTGTCTGACGCCCAGATGGGGGCTATGGCCATAGCAGTCCTGCAACAGGGACCCTTCAGGGGTACCCCTACTTGATGCAAGTCATAGGGCCCCTCAAATATGTAGTTTACCCTTAGATGTAAGCCACCCAACACCTGTAGAGATGTGGCCACTGGGAAACCAAAATTCTAAGGATCATTGATTTGACCTATATGTAAGCTAGTTGTGTTGAGCTAATAACTGAGCCCAAACATGCTAGGTTGCAAATGATGACATTTATTTATACCCTGCCTTTTTTCCTGACAGAATTGAAGGCAGCTGTTAAAACCCGTGCCCCTAAGTTTCACCACTTTCGCGTCTAATTTCATTATCCCGGTGTGCACTTTAGATGCAACCCCATATTGGGCCATTTCCATTGAATCATAGAATCACAGAGTTGGAAAGGATCCCAAGGGTCATCTAGTCCCACCCCCTGCAATGCAGGAATCACAGCTAAAGGATCACTGACTATTGCATGTTTAAAGATATCCAATGAAGGAGAGCCCATCATCTTCCATTCCGCTGCCAAATAGCTCTTATGGTCAGAAAGTTATTGTTAAATGGCGTGTTATCTCATGCTTCTTGGGGGTGGGGAAAGATGTTTTGGTGATATTCAAATATATTCCAATGCTCACAATTCACTAAAAGGCAAGTCATCAACTTAAACTGCTTTAATTGGCTGACAGCCCCATAGGCAGCCGCTACACTGATAGGCACAGTTCCTGGATGCGTGTGACATAATAACTGTGGCTTCTGCTATTTGCACATGTCAGGAGGTGGCTATTTCTCTCTCTCATGCACCCTCTCTATGGGCTGACTGATGCAAATCTGCTATCTTTGCTCATGTATATATATACACACATGCAAACAAATGGTATCTTAAATTCTAATAGGACACATAGCTTCTGCTTCTCTATTAACTTGTTAACCCCACATAAATTGTTCCTGTCAGTGTTTTAAATTTGATGCCTGCTGAATGGGAGACCAAGAGGCATCATAAGCAGATGGTTGTCACAGACCACATATTGCAATTAAGAATCAGCAAAGCAACTTGATGCAGCCTGCTCCAGTGTAAACAATTTGAGCATGTAAACGCCAAACAGGAGCAGCCTTGGGGAAGAATGGACTTTTATAACTCCTTCTCTTTTTCGTCATGCCTTGCTCTCTTTCTCTTGCTTTCATTCTTTCATTATTTCAAAATAGGAAATTTATTTCAGCAGGTGCTGAGCCCATGGCATCCTTACTGAACATTTCTGCCATTTTCTTACATCAGGGGTAGGGAACCTGTATCAGCCTGAGGTTGACATTCCCTTCTGGGTTACTTTCCATAGGCAACATGTCAATGGTAGGCAGAGGCAAAGGCAAACATGTACCTTGGTACACTAGATTAGTTTCTATGCAATCTACTGTTGATTTTGGAGGAGACTCTTGAGAGTCCCATGGACTGCAAGAAGATCAAACCTATCCATTCTGAAGGAAATCAGCCCGGAGTGCTCACTAGAAGGACAGATCCTGAAGTTGAGGCTCCAAGACTTTGGCCACCTCATGAGAAGAGAAGACTCCCTGGAAAAGACCCTGATGCTGGGAAAGATGGAGGGCACAAGGAGAAGGGGATGACAGAGGACGAGATGGTTGGACAGTGTTCTCAAAGCTACCAACATGAGTCTGACCAAACTGCGGGAGGCAGTGGAAGACATGAGTGTCTGGCGTGCTCTGGTCCATGGGGTTACGAAGAGTTGGACACGACTAAACGACTAAACAAGAACAACTGTTGATTTGTGCTTTTTGCATGTTTGTGGTGAAAGGAACTGTTGGAAGATTTTTAGGAATTAATCTGAAAGTTTTGTGTGTGTGTGTGTGTGTGTGTGTGTGTGTGTGCAACTGTGTAGGCAGCAAGGGGGAAAATGTTTTGTGTTGCAGTGGCACAAAGGGTAGATGGTGTCAGGGGCTGGCCGGGTTCCGAAGCAGTGCCAGAGGAAACAGCTGACCTAGACAGGGCTCAGCTGATGCCTGAAGAGTTATTGAGGGTCTGGGATCAGGAACAGGCACAGCCCCTGCTGACGCCAGAGGTGATAATGAAGCAATGGGAGGAAGCCCCTACCAGGGCTCTAGCACAGCCAATGGGAAGGGATCAGAACATGGAGACCGGGGAGGAGTTGGGGCTGAGAGAGCCTGCCAGAGCATCAGACACCACCAGCGTGGATGATGAAAGTGAAAGGGAAGGGGCAAGCGCCGACCCGCCCAAGTCGAGGGCACGGAAACGGAAAAAGGAGAGGCGGCGCCTAGGATTCCCGAAGCTCCTATGTTGGGGGCGGAGCCGAAAATCGGTACTTCAGGGATCTGACTCGGAGGGGTCGGATGCAGAGCTGTAACGTCTGAACTGCTTAATGCTGTAAATAAAGCAATTAGTTTAGTAGACGGTGTTTGTGGATGCTTACTCCTGAGGAGGCCACACATCCTTCTCACAGATGGAGTAAGGTCTTTGATATTTGTTCAGGTTTTCCCGTATATATCCAGAATTCGTCCGTTAAAAATGGTGTCCAGGGGGGATTTCCAAAAATCTGGGAAAACCATGTTGGAAATGAAGTTTTTCCTAAAAAAAATAGCTTTAAAAAAAATTCAACAACTCTGGCCAAATAATTTTCGTATTGAGGTTTGAATCCAGGCTTAAACATGTTGGACTTGCCGTGTGTGAGGCTGGGTAAGCTGTTTGGCTACAGAGATGGGACTGGGCGTGTGCACCAAGAAGAAATAAGGTAAAGGACCCCTGGAAGGTAAAGTCCAGTCAAATACTGTAGGGTGGCATCCTGAGGGGTAGGCGGTGGGCAGATGCAAGCCCATCGCTGCCATTTTGGGCAGTGCGAAGCCTGTAGGCGCCCGAACTACCGCGTCACTCCCAGGAGAGCCATGTGACTTGGGCGCACTGCAGGCTCCACAGTAAGTGCTGCCCCCATACTGTGGCACCCAGTGCCCCCCCCCCACACCTGTTAGGATTCTTGCTCCAGGTTTGCAGTCATGAGATTGTTGTCTATCACATGACGGTGTATGTTTTCATTCCACAGAGTGGGAAGTGACAGAGACAGGATGTTTTGGTATTATTGTGTTCCGTGATGTAGGACTATTGTCCTTTGTTCCTTTCTCTTTGCTGTCTGATGAGAAAGAGGAAGCAGCTAAGGCAGAATGCTCCAAGTGTATTATATGTAAATAAAGTAGATTAGCCAAGATGCTGAGCTATTGAGTCTGTTACGCGGACCGCCAATACTCTGCAGGATCCTAAGTGTGCTGATGCTTCTTGGTATCAGTTGCTGTGATGTTCGGGCTGAAGAAAGCTTTTGAAGCTCCCGAACAAATGACCAGGAGGCAGAGAACATGCCAGTCGGGCATGTGTCTCTACCAATGTCCTACTTGCGAGTAGGACGATCCTAACACCACCACCACCACCACTCAGCTACACCTCTGACTGTTCCGGATTGCTCCCATAATGTTTGATTTCACTCTCAGTGTTGTGTAAATTGGCATTTAGTCTCTACACCAGGCATAGGCATACTCAGCCCTCCAGATGTTTTTGGCCTACAACTCCCATGATCCCTAGCTAGCAGGACCAGTGGTCAGGGATGATGGGAATTGTAGTCCCAAAACATCTGGAGGGTCGAGTTTGCCTATGCCTGCTCTACACTATAACCTCTGCCCTATAGCCCCTCAGCTTGACTTTTCCAAACTAATAATTAGAGGTTTCTTAACTCTGCTCCCCTCCAAATACTCTTCAGTTTTTGCTTTAGGCAATACTTGGTATCGGCGGGGATCCTGTTAATAATGAGGAATTGCTCTTGCACTTAAACTTTGTCATCTTCTACCCCAAAAAGGGATGATTGGCTGCAGTCCTACATGACATTATCACACTGCCTATGTGATCCCTGATAGCACCAATGCCACAAAGTAGGAAAGTAGGATCTCTCAACTGGCTGCCAACAGTGTAAAAAGAAGGTACCGTGTTTCCCCTAAAATAAAACACCGTCTCCCCCCCTCAAAAGAACACAGTATGGCTTATTTTGGGGGGATGTCTTATTTTAACTGCTCCGCGTCGGTACGCTGCATAGCCACGCCTATCCAGACCGTCTTAAGGGAGAGGCACCACATCACTATGTCTTATTTTCGGGGTATGGCTTATATTTCGCAAATGCGTAGAAATCCTGCTATGGCTTATTTTATGGCTACGTCTTATTTTAGGGGAAACAGGATAGGTGAGAGGTTTTGTGTGCAGCATTCTGCCACTAATCCCTTCCCCTTTAAGAGCAAAAATTGGCATAGGCAAAGGTTTGGCTCAGCCTTGGATAAGGCATTAAATCATTGCTTTTAAAGACATCTTTGTTGAAAAAGCATTGGTGTTTCACATTCAGTTTAATAATCCTGCACTGTTTGCTATTTATTTCTCATTCTGCTGAATTCATTTTGGTGAATGTGCTCCTTTCCATTTCTTTTAAATGGAATGCAAGTGAAATTAATTTGGGAGAGAAGCCTGGAGACATGTGTCTTTACCAATGATGAGGACTATTAACTCCAAAACTGGCTCAGAACCAACAATCTCTGTAGAACAGAGGTGGGAGACCTCTGGCAGCTCAGATATTGTTGGGCTTCCAACTTGCATGAGCCCCAGCCAGCATGGCTGATGGTGAGGGGACTTGTAGTTTGGCTGCAATTCCTCATACTGGTCATCAAACCTGATGTATTTGTTTACAGTTGAAAACAATGACTTTGCACCATTAGCTTAAGTTTATATGCACTTCCAATGAATGAATTAACTGGAGCATCACTCATATTAGCAAGAGCATGTCCTGTTTTCCATTAGTGGTGTGCTATTAAAGTTTCCCAGCAGCACAGAATGGAATGGTGACTAACTGATAAGTAAAAGCACAAAGATAAATTTCGACACTCCTTGATTTTAAAAAGAAGAAGAGTTTGGATCTGATATCCCGCTTTATCACTACCCGAAGGAGTCTCTATTGGGAGATGCATTCCCTGTGTGCAGTCATGGGTTTATTGTTTATCACATGACTGGGTATGTGTTTTCATTCCACTGAGTGGGAAGTGACAGAAGACGGGATGTTTGTCTTGTCTTACTGTGTTCCCTAAAGTGGGACTGTTGTCCTTTGTTCTTTCTCTTTACTACCTGATGCTAGAGAGAGAGGGAGCCATGATGAAGAGTGACTAACATTCTCCTTTCCCTTCCTCCCCCACAACAAACACTCTGTGAGGTGAGTGGGGCTGAGAGACTTCAAAGCGTGACTAGCCCAAGGTCACCCAGCAGCTGCATGTGGAGGAGCAGGGAAGCAAACCCGGTTCACCAGATTATGAGTCTACCGCTCTTAACCACTATACCACATTGGCTCTTTTATCTTCAGTCCCAGTTTTGCCTTAATAACAGGGAGTCTGTGACTCCCCCCACCCAATATTGTTGGACTCTTAACTCTTATCAGCCCCAACCAGCAAAGTCAACGGTGAGGGATAATGAGAGTTGTTGTTAAACAATACCCAGAGAGCCACAGGTACAGTGGTACATTGATTCTCAAACTTAAACCATTCTGGAAGTCCATTCCAAAACCAAAGCGATCCAAAACCAAGGCGCTTTCCCATAGAAAGTAATGCAAACAGGATTAATCCATTCCAGATTTTTAAAAACAACCCCTAAAACAGCAATTTAACATGAATTTTACTATCTAATGAGACAATTGATCCAAAAAATGAAAGCAATAAACAATGTACTACAGTCACACAATCAATCAGTCACACACAAAAAGAGCCGCAAAAACAAAAATTCGAAATAAATAGCAAACACAGACAGACCTCAGCGTAACACTCAAAACGGAAGTGTGGCACTCAAAATCAGAAGCGTAACACTAAAAAACGGAGCATGTTCGGCTTCTGAAAAAAGTTCACAAACAGGAACACTTACTTCCGGGTTTGCAGTGTTTGGGTTCCAAGATGTTTGAGTACCAAGGCGTTTGAGAACCAAGGTACCACTGCATCTCATAGCTGCCTTAAAGTTTCACTGGAATCTGTTCTGTCTAGGTTGTTATTATTTCCCCCCTGAAACCCAAGACTTCTGCTGGTAGTTACACCAGTGATGGTTAGATAACGTTCCTTCAACTCAGCTGATCATATAAGCAGTAAGTCTCAATTTTTTATGACAGGAGTTTCACATTAAGGATTCATCTGGAGTATTTGCCACTCAGATTCATTCAGAGGAAGAGAGAGAAACACCTCAGAAGGCTTTCATCTGACAGTACCTGACTTCAAGTTTGCCACGGCTGTTGGCTGTTCTTTGACATTCCGAGGAGGCTGAAAACAGGGCACAAAACCATTCAGTCAAAACTCAGCTATGTTCTGGACAGGAATGTATTTACTTTATCTTCTCAGGATGCATATTATTGACAAGCCTCTAAGCATAAATACCAGTAAGCCCACTTATTTGGTATCTTCAGTGTGCAACTACAGAACTGAATGATAATTTACTTCCATCATGGTAGTGTTCCTTAGGCTCCAGCATGGAACAGTCAACTCTAATTTACTGTAAGGTAAATTTTGTTGTCGTTTAGTCGTGTCCGACTCTTCGTGACCTCATGGACCAGAGCACACCAGGCACTCCTGTCTTCCACTGCCTCCCACAGTTTGGTCAGACTCATGTTGGTAGCTTCGAGAACACTGTCCAACCATCTTGGTAAGGTAAATTACTTTATTATCAAATGCAAAAAAAAAAAAAAGCATTCAACCTCATTTAGTGGGAACAGGGACATAGCTCATCAGAGAATGTGGTGTTGAACTGGGGTGCCTTTGAACAAGGAATCTGGACAACACAAAGGTGGAGTTCTTAGACCATTTGTAAAATTTGAGGTGTATCCTGTAGCAGTCTTTCCAAAACACTTGGCTTTCTCATCTACTAATAAACACCTCATGGGTTTCATGAGCTATGAAGTCTAAGTTAGATTTCTCCCATATCCTGGTCTAAAATGCAGTATCAACGCACTGTCTGCTAACTTCTGACAATTCACTCAACAATTTGTTTTCTACGTATTTTAGACACCATGTTGGTGGTCAAAAGGGAAAACTTCCTTTGGATGGATTCCCCTTGATATGCATTGTTTATCCTCTTGCAGTGAGCACATAGGGCTAGTTATTATTAAGTGACCTTTACGCATTATTGATTTCATGTATGAATCAGGAAGCACAGCTTTAAAATTACTGTGAAATTATCCTTGCAAGAAAGGTCCATCATAGACTTTTACAGGTGGGCTGCAACACTTGCAGGATCAGCACGCAATTAAGACACACAAAGCATGATGGGATTTCTCCTCCCATCTGGTGAGATGTTCAAAAGGGAAACTTGGGCATCTCCGCCATGGAAAAGTGCATGAACTACAGATGCAGGGACAGCCTGTTCATCTCATTGATGGCTAGGTGTTGGTGGTGAGTAGACAAGCTAAACATTATGCTCATTATCCTTCCCTCTGCATTTGAGGTTGTAATATTTTTGCAAGAATTGTTTTTCCTATTTGTGAGCTGGTGAGAGAACCCTTTGGATTTACATCTGTGATATATTAAATTCTAAAAATAAATGCCTCCCAATCTGAAAAAAATAAAATTTAACCATACAATACAATTTATCTTGATGTAGTAATGTGAAATTAATGCATTAGGAGATTTTGATGAACTAAGCTACTGATACGGCTTTCTGTGACCTCGTAGGATTTAAGATTAGAGTTATTACAGAAACCATAAACAATTCATATATAGTTATACCCTATAATGTAATCAGGCATGGGGAACCTGTGGATCTCAACATGTCGGACTACAGCTCCCATCCTTCCTGATCACTGGCCATGCAGGCTGGGGCTGATGTGAGTTGGAGTGCACCAAGATCTGGAAGACCAGAGGTTCTCCACCGCTAGTATAAATAAATTCCAAAATACAATTTGATATTTACTTTTCATCACAATAGAGTCACTGACAAATGCATGTTATCCTAGCAACATGGTGACCCTGATATCAGATAAGTAAAATGCTTATTACAAGCGTAGGAGAGTTAAAACCAGAAGTGTAAATAACAGATGCATGAGTCACTTTCACATCCACTCATGCATCAAATTCTTGATGCTTCCTGTATGGCCAAATGCCTAAGGCTACAGCAGTCTGAATATAATGCTTTCATAAATACATTGCCAGTATTTCACAATGGTATAAACACCAATTACATGATGGCCTCAATACTTTCTGAGCACTTGGTGTGGGCAATTTAAATTGCACTTCGTTGGATGAGGTGGTAGGGTTCAAGATTTCCATTCTTTTCAAAGACCCTGATTTTATACAATTGGGTTTTTTTTAATCATTATAAGTATCCTATGTGGAATTTTGATCTTATGCAATACATCCTGTACAGATGCCCAGCATGAGCTCTTTTCTGATTTGGAGACTATTAGCAATGGGCTCATCATTATGGTGTAACAAGGTGTGCTTCAAGGACCCCTAGAATGGAAAAGTGCAGACCCTCTAATTGTCCCTGTTTTCCAGGGACAGTCCCAGATTTACAGAAGCCATCCCAGTTTCTGATTTGATCCTGGAATGTGTTGCTTTTCTTTAGCATGTCCCTGTTTTCATCGGAGGAAAGTTGGAGGGTATGAGACCCCTGAGCCAAGGAGAGAAGTAACCATACAATGTTTAGAAGGCATTTGAAGGCAGCCCTGAATAGGGAAGTTTTTGATGTTTTTTTATATGTTGCCCAGAGTGGCAGGAGCAACCCAGTCAGATGAGTGGGGTAGAAAAATAATAATAATAATAATAATAATAATAATAATAATAATAATAATAATAATAATATCTAGTTATATCCCGCTTGGACTACTGCAATGCACTCTACACGAGGCTACCCTTGAAGGTGACCTGGAAACTACAATTAATCCAAAATACGGCAGCTAGACTGGTGACTAGGAGTGGCTGCCGAGACCATATAACACTGGTCCTGAAAGACCTCCATTGGCTCCCAGTACGTTTCCAAGCACAATTCAAAGTGTTGGTGCTGACCTTTAAATGCCTGAATGGTCTTGGCCCAATATACCTGAAGGAGTGTCTCCACCCCCATTTTTCAGCCCAGACACTGAGGTCCTCCTCTGAGGGCCTTCTGGGGCTTCCCTCACTGCGAGAAGTGAGGTTACAGGGAACCAGGCAGAGGGCCTTTTCGGCAGTGACGCCCTCCCTGTGGAACGCCCTCCCATCAGATGTCAAGAAAATAAACAACTATCTGACTTTTAGAAGACATCTGAAGGCAACCCTGTTTAGGGAAGTTTTTAATGTTCGATGTTTTATCGTGTTTCTCATATTCTGTTGTGAGCTGCCCAGAGTGGCTAGGGAAACCCAGTCAGATGGGTGGGGTATAAATTATTATTATTATTATTATTATTATTATTATTATTATTATTATTATTTTCATCGGAGAAAGGTTGGAGGCTATGCCCTTACACATGGGACATGGGTGATGCTGTGGTCTAACCAGTGTTTCTCAACCAGTGTGCCTCCAGATGTTTTGGGACTACAATTCCCATCATCCCTGACCACTGGTATTGCTAGCGAGGGATGATGGGAGTTGTAGTCCCAAAACATCTGGAGGCACACTGGTTGAGAAACACTGGTCTAAACCACTGAGCCTCTTGGGCTTGCCAATCAGAAGGGCTTGGCTATTGTGACGGGGTGAGCTCCCATTGCTCGGTCCCAACTCCTGCCAACCTAGCAGTTCAAAAGCATGTCAAAGTGCAAGTAGATAAATAGGTAATGCTCCAGCGGGAAGGTAAACAGCGTTTCCATGTGCTGCTCTGGTTTCGGTGTTCCATTGTGCCAGAAGCGGCTTAGTCATGCTGGCCACATGACCCAGAAAAACTGTCTGTGGACAAACGCTGGCTCCCTCTGCAACCCCAGAGTGGTCTGTGACTGAACTTAACTGTCCAGCAGTCCTTTACCTTTACCTTTTTATGCCCTTACCCAGAAGTAACTACTACAAAACCACTACAACCAAGTTTGTAGTCACCTGTACATGTTTCTTTTTAAAAGAGAAGCTTAGTCTTTCCTTCAAACTCTCAGTACGGGAGAATGACAATTTGGCACATGTCAGACTGCTGCAGAATGTCTCTTTTTAAAGTCACGCCATACCAATGTCTATATGAAAGGAACTGTGCCTTGCTCCCTCCTACCCTGCCTCTGAATTACAGCTTATGTGGTTTTCATGGAACTGCTTGAGCAAATGGGATATGCGCATTCTGGAAAAAATCCCCTGCTAACTTCACAGAGAATACAAATGGGACTGTTTAGCAACTGTTGGGTTCCGGGGCACATACACAAGAATTTAACTCAAAGCTAGGAAATCCTGCTGAGCTGGAAAAGCTGATGCCATACACACCCACGCTTCTCTTCCAAGCACAGAATTAGACACATAAAAAGTTTTTCACATTTTCCAGCTTTTGTGTTACCACCTTGCTGTCTTCTTGGGATTTGAGATTTTTGAGATGTGTGCATCTGAGTGGTTCCCCCCCTTCCACCCAGTGTCACAAGCACTATGTTCCCTGTCTCCAGGAAGTCAGACGATCTGAAATGACTGCCAAGATGTCCAAGAAATCAAACACAGAACAGTGACAGCTAAAATGAGCATATTTTCTATCTTCCCCCTTCTTCCGTGACAAAAAAAGTGATCCGCGAAGCTGCAAAGTTATAGATTATGGACTCAGTTTCAAGAAAAAGCAACCTCTTTCTGTAAACAGTGTTCTTGTTTTTCAGCAGTCTTTTAACAGCTAAGTAAATTTTGCAGAAGGGGGGGGGGAACTCCAGCTCTTGTTGGACTACAGAATCCATCATCCTTGACCATTGACCATGCTACTGGGGCGGATGTCCAACAACAGCTGGAGAGCTTTAGATCCCCTACACCCCACTCTACTGATTCAATCTAGACTTTTAATTGGGGATGGCAGCAGACCCTGAGGAGTAGCAGATGTGGATTAGGGTCTTCCACTTGCAGGTCCATTTCAGAGTGAAACTCACTATCTGAGCTGTAGGTCTAATCTGAAATAAATCCAGATTAGCCCCTTTGCAGGTCTGTGGCCCTAGTACATATGTGATGCATCAGAGAAAGCTGGGAATCATGGGAGATTGCACACACAGCTATGTCAACAGCTGCTGCTGCCTTGAGGCCTTTGAGGGAGATATCCCTACTGCCTTGGATGGAGTAACATGAAGTGAGCTCAGGGGTGCTGACTCCTAGGTTCTGGACCCCTTTGAACCTGCCCCCAATATTTGTTAGGGGTGTTCGTCTGGGCACGATGCCCAGACGCAACGCTGTCACATGTGACGTCCGGGCTTTGCATGGTCATGTGAGACAAGAACATGGTGCAGCAGCGAAGTATATGCCTGCGCTACCCAGGGCGGGCATGCTCCCGAGGGGGGAGGGGGGCGGAGGGTGCCCTTCCATGCGCCACAGTTCAGGGCATTGCATCTGGCATCTGGGTGTCACGCACGACATCATGACAGCACACGTGATGCCCAGACGCGACATTGTGATGTCACACATGACATCAGTGCCCTCCCTCATATCTTTCCAGAGTCGCGCGCCTGAATGAGGGAAACAAGGGAAGGAAGAAGGTGTAATAGTTATCCCTTGGATGTAATTTAGAGTGTGGATGAATCTTCTGAACATGGAAAGATTTCTGAAAAGATTAATTCATTCCTAAATATCACACACACACACCAGTAGCAAAACATGTTTCTACAACATGTGCCTGGGAAATAGCTTATTGTTGTATTCTCCACCCTTAAAGTTTATAGCTTGGTGAATCTGCCCAAATCTGGAGACAGAAGAGCTTACTCATACAAGAGTTCACCCAGCAGGAAGAGTTAGGTCCTAGAAGGAAATGAGGTTCTGCATTTTTTCATAACATCACCATCCCTAAGCCTTTCACACTTTTGACAAAACATTCTCCCCATGAGTAAAAGAAAGAAAGAAAACCACAAGCCTGTTTGTCCCATTTTGGTGAATCTCATGCATGATTTACACAGCAAAGTGTGAGCACAGTTTTCTGCACTATTTCCTCCTAAATTATATCATAAATCATAAATCGCACTACATTGACATTCATCAATTGCTTTTCTCCAAGCACAGAAATGGCCACCTCTCCTCACCAGATGCGTCTGCAGGGTGGGCCATACTCTAAAATGTGTGGAAGCAGAAATGGGAAATGAGATACTGGAACTAGTCAGCATGTGCTATAAAGAAAGGTGGGTTTGCAAAATGGACTTGTAATGCAGACTAGACTGTCCAACCTTAAGAAAGCTAAAGCAATGGTGGTGTTGACTCTACCAAATTGCTATATGCCTTGTCATTAATTCACAAGAGCTATCCAGTTTTGTCAGTGATAAATCACTGAAGTCAAATACCTTACGATCTCATGATAGAAACGTTCTATGATGGGGCATGTGCAGAGTTCCCACTCAACACTCCAGCAGAGTGTGCCAATGGAACAGAAAAACATCAGACAGTTCAAGCTAGGGTCAATCTCTTTGCTGACAGTATAATGCAGTTCTACAACTTATAGCTTACATACAGTTGTAATATACAGTCCTTCCAGCAGCACACTGTCTCCTTGCAGTGTTCCAACACAGACTAGAGGTGGATCTACACTCATCATTTATAACGTTAAGGAAGGGTTAAGGAATGTTTTTCATAACATAGATGGACACATTAAATTTTGCTTGTTATGTGTTATTGAAATGCGACACCAAAGGGTTCTGAAGAGCAACCAGGAACCGGCAGTAAGGGAAACTGCGTTGTTACGCACAAAGCAAGGTCAGGAACGTTTTTTAATTTACCAGTATGCCCTGTAACGTTCTAGAACGATATATCTAATATCGTTCTAATAACGTTAAAAAGGTGAGTGCAGATCCAGCCCAGGTCTTCCTAAGGGCAGGGGCAAAGAGCAAACTTGCTTCAAAAACAAGTGTATTTAAAGTTTAGGTTGTGGCTGAGTCACTCTCACATGGTTAACTCGTAGCAGGTGCAGGACAAGCACACCCAATTAACCAGCACACCTAACTTAACCCTTTCTTGTCCTTTTTCTCTGCATGCATAAACCCTTCTACATTAACATGCTACCTCTACTGTTGGAGGCATTATGCTTCTGAATACCACTTGCTGAATACCGGTAGATGTGTCAAAGGCCTGATCCAGCAGGTTCTTCTTTTGTCCTCATCCAAACCTCAAATATTTGCTGGATCTTTGGCAAATATTTGCACATTCAGATAATGGGTGGGAACCTTTCAGCAACAAAATTCTCCTTAGGGAGGCCTGAAGAATTTGATCTTTCTGAATTCCAATATGAATTCAGCTCCTGCAGTATTGCGCAGGTGAGAACTCACTCTTGCACTACAGCATGTACTTTCTAAATCAGGCATAGGCAAACTCAGCCCTCCAGATGTTTTTCGCCTACAACTCCCATCATCCCTAGCTAACAGGACCAGTGGTCAGGAATGATGGGAATTGTAGTCCCAAGACAACTGGAGGGTCGAGTTTGCCTATGCCTGCTCTAAATGCTCCAGCACTGTCCACAGTGGGGGGGGGACCCCTCCTCAAAAATATTTTTTAATGTGTGTTTTGAAGGGAAATGATTTTAAACTATTTAACCATATAATAAAATGCAACATTTTTGTGCAGATTATTTAAAGCCGCAGCAGCAGCAGCAGTTTAATGCAGAAATAGAATGGAACTAACTTACAAGTGAACAAATGTGAGAGACCAGATATTTTACTCATTCATCCATCCCTTGTTCAGA
This sequence comes from Darevskia mixta, assembly GCA_034641385.1. Lineage (NCBI taxonomy): Eukaryota > Metazoa > Chordata > Lepidosauria > Squamata > Lacertidae > Darevskia > Darevskia mixta. Next base: position 21,233,627 of record JAWWNH010000017.1, read on the forward strand.
GCTGTCTCTTTGCTTAAGTGACGACTGCCTCATTCTCTTCAGTGATAGGAAATAGCAATCCTCTTGGTGCATATGGCGTTCTTCATTGCCAGAGCCTTATGAAATTCTGGATTATGACCATAGCCAGACAGTTATAAATGTAGGCTTTCTTTTCTTTTTCAGTGTGTTTTAATATAAGCAGTGCTGATTTCTAGTCTCAGTAAAGTTGCAACTTCTTTTTCGGTCATTGGTTTCCAAGAAATCAAACCATGGTAATACTGTGTTTCTGCACTGATAAATATTTTATAGTCATCCATAACTCATTGATATCACATGCAATATGACGCTATTTTACCAATAAGGCAATCCATTTTTAGAAGATTGATTCTCGGTGATGCTTACCTAGGAGATTTCATTGCCTAATGCCATCCTTCCGCCCTTGACATCTGTATAGCAAAGGCTTCATAAGAAGACCCCAGTATGAAAAGGTACTGGGTCATGTGGGACTCTTGTGCTGACTAGTCAGTTGAGCACCTGGTGATATCTCAACACGTTCCTGGAGGGGTCAACTCCCTGCTTTGCTGCACACCTGCTCATATACTTGTTTAGGCTTAAAATTAGTTCTCATATTGTCAATCAATATATATATATATATATTCTGAAATATATAGTTCTTTTGCCATCTTTGCTTTAGCTCCATTCAGCCACATTTGAGTGCTTGCAATGTTCCATCTTTGCAACTTTTGATAGAAACCAACCTGATCTTCATGTCCTAAAGTTAACTAATGAATAGGTTACAACTTGAGCCATTTAGGGCTTTAAAGGTCAGGAAGGAGGAGGAGGAGGAGGAGGAGGAGGAGGAGAGGAGGAGTTTGCATTTGATATCCCGCTTTATCACTACCCGAAGGACTTTATCACTACCCAAACACTTTGTGAGGTGAGTGAGGCTGAGAGACTTCAGAGAAGTGTGACTAGCCCAAGGTCATCCAGCAGCTGCATGTGGAGGAGCAGAGACGCGAACCCAGTTCACCAGATTACGAGCCTACCGCTCTTAACCACTACACCACACTTTGAATTGTGCTCCGAAATGTACCGGGAGCCAGTGCAGATCCTTTGAGAAACCTGTCTGGCAGCCACATTCTGGATTAGTCATAGTTTCCGAGTCCCCTTCATAGGTAGCCCCACATAGAACACATTGCAGAAGTCCAAGCAGGAAATAACCAGCACATGCACCACTCTGGAGAGACAGTGCACAGGCAGGTAAGGTCTCAGCTGGTATGCCAAATGAAGCTGAGTTGAAACTGACATACGGGTGAGTACATTTGAAAATGATCAGAAAGAAACTGATGTGTCCACCCTTACAACAGATTTTGTTTCTGGAAATTTCATGTGGCGCACCACGTTCCGAGTTTTTACAAGAATGTTCCGTTTAGGATTTTGAGCTGCTTCTAGCACAGTAAACCTGAAAACACCATGTTGTGAAGAACCACAGGCTATGCTGTAAAGGTGCTTAACAAGCATGAATCCATTGGCTTTCACAGGTACACCCAACTCTGCCAGATCTAGGATTGATAACAGACTGATCTAATGAAGCTTTTATCAACAGCTTGAGGGATTAGGTGGCTGGGTCCCCCCCCCCGCCTTTCTTCCTCAGACGTATTATTGGATGCTCTGAGACAGGTTGCAACTTTCTTGTCTTGTTTGAAACTGACAGGTAATGAGCAGTCTTGTCTCACTGCCTTTTTATAGATACAATGGGCTAATGGAAAAGCCTCAATGATAGCATCAGCCTTTATCCGCAATTTCCAAATATATGTTCCGTTCCTCTCCCAAAGAGTTTAGCAGGCTATTATTGCTTCATGTTTATATCATATACAAGGGGTGACCAACTCCCAAGAGACTGCGATCTACTCACAGAGTTAAAGACTTGCAGTGATCTACCCCCTTTTGGGGGGTTCAGGTCAAAGTTGTTGAGCTTTTTTTAGGAAAGAAAGCCCAGTTTTTTGGGGTTCAGGCTTTTTTTAGGGGAGCCAAACTTGTTGAGCTTCTTTGGGGGGAGCCAGTGATCTACCAGTGGTCTACCACAGACGTCCAGTGATCTACTGGTAGATCATGATCTACCTGCTGGACGTGCCTTCCTGCTTGACATCATTTCCACAGAGAGACAGCAGGCCAGGGACATGACCAGTTTATATAGGTTGCACCCCTTTACGTGGCTGGACACAGTGGGAGTCGCTCTCACAGGGAGGATATCCTGCAGACCCTGCGAGATCCTACTTCTTGTTTGTGTGCCTTTCTAGCAATCAGAATAAGGTAAAGGTAAATGGCCCCTGGACAGTTAAGTCCAGTCAAAGGCGACTATGGGGTGCGGCACTCATCTTGCTTCAGGCTGAAGGAGCCGACGTTTGTCCACATACAGCTTTCCTAGTCATGTGGACAGCATGACTAAACCGCTTCTGGCGCAACGGAACACCATGACGGAGACCAGAGTGCACGTAAACGCCGTTTACCATCCCACCGCAGGGGTACCTATTTATCTACTTGCGCTGCTGTGCTTTTGAACTATTAGGTTGGCAGAAGCTGGGACAGAGCAATGGGAGCTCACCCCGTCATGGTGATTCGAACTGCCGACCTTCTGATCGGCAAGCCCAAGAAGCTCAGTGGTTTAGAAAAACAGCACCACCCACACCCCTTTACCTAATAAGGAGTAGTTGGTATTGACAGCCTTATTTTACATATCCCAAAATGTACATTGGGAAAAATGCAGGGTGGTTTTTGTGCTTGCTATATTATGGGGTGTGTGCATGTGTATGTGCTGGGTAGGTACCACAGCGCCATTGCCATACATTGACTGGCACCTTCCATCAAGCAACACCATGACTGGTGAATGGTGTCTGAGTTGCCATGGATCCTGCGGGACCCCTTGTCACTATTGCTGCATTAGGATGGTTTTGCTGTCAACGCAGAGCATCCTAACTACTAATTCCACTGGTATTACACTGATGTTATCAACCAGTGGTGTAATGGGACCATCAGATTACACTGTTACCTCCTGACAAGTACTATCAGGAGTAACACCTATACTCTCCTACTGCACTGACACAGAAAGCACATTAAAATAATAAATAGAGCAATGAATCAAAGCAATGCCAGCCTAAGACATTTTACCACCTGAAGCAATAAAGCTCTGCCACTAAGGCCACCGCTTTAGAAAGCTTGTTGCACATTTCAGACACTAATTCCTGCCTTCCTGTTACCTCCCACCCCCTCGATTCTACCGCCTGAAGCAGGCCGCTTTATCTTACTGCCTGGCAAGGCTGGCCCTGCAACACAGCCTCAAAAGCAGTTGTCCAAAGTGCCTGCACCTCATAAGTAATACATAGGAAAATCTTTCTCAAGAGTAAATAAGTCAACCCCCTAGAACTCACCAGTGTAATTCTCAAATCAATTTCCCGACAATAAGAAAGGCAAAATTCATCTCAGCGTGCTGCATATTTCAAAAGAAAGTTGCAACTGTGTGCCTTGTACAAAACCCTTTTTGCAAAATAAATCAATTCCACTGTATGAGATGAACATCAAAAGGTCCCCTTTCATAACTGTAATGATGTTTAACACCAGAAAATCTTGTAATGAAACACTTTTATCAAGTCAGATTGCAGACACAAAAGTTTGCCTAGGAAGCTGAAGTGGAAGATACCTCCGCTGTGTGTCGTGGCCATCCCATTCTCCCAGAACTCACCCTGTTTGATCAATATCACTAATATGCTACCTGCACCAGCTGCAATAACAAAACGGAGGAGGGAGAACATGCTGGGAAAGGAAGAGATGCTGTAGAAGAAAGTCTACAAGAGGAGAGGCAATCTGCAGTCCTCCAGATGTTGTTGAAGTACAGCAGTGATGGGGGAACCTTTTCAACCCAAGCATCACATTCCCTTCTGGACAACATTCTGCAGGCCACATCCTGGGTACAGTCAAGTGCAACATTCCTTATTTCCCTAGTGGGCACAGGCAGAGGGACATCCAGTCAGTGTAACTTCCTGTTCCACTGGTCTGGAGCATCTTCCCCCTGCATGTGACCTGGGAGATGGACGTGGCTTTGGCTGACTCCATAAAAGAGCCGAGTCACACAGCCATTTTCTCACTTGTTTTTCTCTTTTTGCTTGCTGATCTTTTGCTGCCATGCTGCTCTCCTGCAGCCATTTTGTTGAATTAATGTAATTTTGCTGTCTGCTGGCTCTCAGCCAGCAGCACATGAGTTCAGTCTCCATATGAGATGAACTCACAGTTTGTTTATGTAACTACCAAGTAAAACCTGCCTTTCAGGGATCAAATCGTGAACTGAAATGTGAGTAAACTTTTGCTACTTTACTCAGAAAGACTCTTATGTCTTTATTCTTTTAAGAGGGATTAAAGGGGACACCAGGAAATAATCTTAAGTAAGAGATTCAAACGAATCTGCAAAGTAGCTTCCAGCTATATTGAGGGGAATCTGCTCTGCTATATCACTTCACTAGCATGAGTGAAGGAAGGATAATATTCAATATATGCTTTCCTACTATCCTTAACATTCCCTCACTGGGCAAAGCCAACACTCCATTCATGCTGCTTTTATTTCTTTGTGCTTCTGTCTTCTTCCTTTGTTTATTTTGTGTATTTTTTTTTTTACAGATGAGAATGAGAAGAAAACAAAAGTACGGTATCTGTTTTATGGATGCCATAAGCAATCTCATTTTGTCAAATTTTTTTAATGTGCAAAAGCTGCCTTTGTGTCATAGACTAACCGTTTCTTTCTGCTTTCTCTGACAATCCAAAGAAAGAGTAATGCATACAAATCATTTTACTGTTTAAATTTTTTGAATAAAACATGCTAACCTTGTCATACTAAGTGACAGACAGAAATGTCACCATGGTTTCCCTGGGACAAATAATCCATATAGTTCATGTATAATTCATCTGATCTTTAAGAATGTTTAACAATATTGAATTTAGATAAATTTCAATGTTATAGTGCATTAAAGTTTCCTTTGTCAATTTAAACATGTTCCTCATCTCTTTTAAGCCTTGCCTGTGTCATTTTATCCCAGCATTTTTAACCCTGAGAGGTGTGGAGAGTGTTCTTCTTTTCTTGATGCATGAACAAAATATCTTAATTTTGGGTTCTCCTGGTGCAATGCTATACATGTCTACTCAGAAATAAGTCCATTTGAGGGAACCTCTGTCAATTTTGGTGTTTCTCTGTTTCTCATTTTTCTAATCTTAAATTCAGTTATCCACATTTCAGGACAGTTTGTGATTTTTTGAAAAAAAGAAGTTCTTATGCATCAGCATTTTAGAATAAATTTCTCCTAATATGCATATTTGCATATGCAGTTTCTCCTAATATAATGCATTGTTCCATGCACCTCTTACCCTAGTATCTGCATTTTATATACACGCTATTTAACAGGAGAACTGCAAGTGTGATTTTTGCAGGATGGCTAAGTTTCGGTTTGCATATTCATTTCCAGAACTGAGAATCTGGTAGGTTTACCTTTAAATGCAAACTGAAATGAATCTTCTTCCCATCTCCACTTGTACCATGTGTTTATCACAATGGCTATGTGAAGAAGAAGAAGAAGAAGAAGAAGAAGAAGAGTTTGGAATTGATATCCCGCTTTATCACTACCCAAAGGAGTCTCAAAGCGGCTAACATTCTCCTTTCCCTTCCTCCCCAACAACAAACACTCTGTGAGGTGAGTGGGGCTAAGAGACTTCAGAGAAGTGTGACTAACCCAAGGTCACCCAGCAGCTGCATGTGGAGGAGCAGGGAAGCGAACCGGGTTCACCAGATTATGAGTACAAAAGGCTGGGAGGGGTAGAGTTTTTGGATTTCATAATCTAGCAGTCTCTGCTTGATGAGAGAGAAGATTTGTGACTCATCCGATAGAAGAAGAGAATCCATTGCAATCCCTATTTGCCTGAGTTTGAGGGTAATACCAGAAAACCATGTAAAATTATGTGTATCTTTCAATAAAGAAGTTAGTAAGCTTTCTGGGTCTGTATTAAAGAGAATTTTTGCCAGTATTTGAAAGTCATAATCCAGCAACCTGGCAGAGAATCCCCAGGGCCTGAGGTTCCCTAATATAGAAATTGAAAATGCAATGCACATTTCTAAAGTTAGGAAACGGAAGGCAAGGAATTCCATAAATATCATGATTCCATCCACACTTGTTAAATTGATTTTTCTGCTAAGCATTCATATATAGTTTCCATCAAAGTTTTGATTCTTCCATTTAAGTAAAACTTTAAGTTACGTTGTTCAAATAAAACATGGGTATGATCCATTAAAAAAGGAAAATTATTGAAGGTGTTGGAGCAGCAAGTATCCTTTCTTTATTGAAAAAAAGAGAGGGGAAATAACATTATTCCCACTGTTTTGGAGTTAAAAGGCAATTTTCTGAGCATTTTAACTAGGCCTGATAGCTTAATGTGTCTCTTGCTCTTCAGAACCACACTGAACAGAGGTAAGAGCAGTTTGAATAAGGTTCCACCACCCCAAAGTGAGAAAGGGCACGTCTATTCAATTGTTCATTGCGAGAGTGCTCTAGAAATAGAGAATGGATTCGTTCCTTCCAACAGCATATGAGTGCCAGCAATCTTTAAAAGAACCACAGTGAATCATTCACATTTTATGGAGAGCAAAATGCATTTGAAGGCAGTCACTCAAAGCCTGTATTTTCTAAGACATCTCATGCAGTTACTGTAAGTCTTGTCGTCTTCTTAGCCATCAAACACATTAGGGACAGCATTTTATAGGCTTTTGTGGTGCAGGGCTGGAGCATGGAGGCTCCAGCATATAATCAAAGGTAACTGGCAAGGAATCTTTGCACCGAAGTTGGGTAGCTGACAAGGGACACTTGGTGCTAGGAGCCATTGATGGGCTTTAGGACCTGGGGGCAGCCATGAAAATCAGACAACACCTGGGAACGGGAAACAGATTAGTAAGATCAATGTTGAATGGGGGAATGAGGGAGAAATTTGCTTCAGTTTCCACTTATAGGCAAACCTATCTAATTTGTAGTTGCCAAAAATATTATTATTATTATTATTATTATTATTATTATTACTATTACTATTACTATTATTACTACTATTATTATTTATACTGCCCACCTGACTGGGTTGTCCCAGCCACTCTGGGAGGCTCCCAACAAAATATTAAAAACACAATAAAACACCAACCATTAAAAACTTCCCTGAACAAGGCTTCCTTCAAATAGATTAGATTAGATTATAGATAGATGATAGAGATGATGATGATGATGATAGATAGATAGATAGATAGATAGATAGATAGATAGATAGATGATAGATAGATAGATAGATAGATAGATAGATAGATAGATATGATAGATATAGATAGATGATAGAGATAGATAGATAGATAGATAGATAGATAGATGATAGATAGATACAGATGATAGATAGATGATAGGTAGATAGATAGATGATAGATAGATAGATAGATAGATAGATAGATGATAGATATTTGCACTCATAGGATCCAATCCTGAAAAAAGCACTGCCTATATTGTAGGTTCTACTAAACTCAGTGCAACTTACTTTTGACTACACAGCCCTAAGCTTGTGCTGGAATATTTATAGCAGGACAACAAACATTTTGGAAACATATTGTACTGACTAAAATAAAGAGAAACAGAGGAGTTATTTTCTTCAGTACAGGATTTAGCAATACATATGGACTGTGGGAGCAACATTTAAATCATGCTTCTTCTCGAGGACTTCCCACTTACATTAAGCTATCAGGACGGCAAAAAAAAAAGAAAGTTGCTAAAAGACAACTGTTTGACTCTCAAGATGGTGTGTGCACATTGCGTTTGCTCTTGCTTGCTGTAACAAAAAATAACTGTTGTGTGGGTGTTTCTAATAGGGGTGTGTATCAACCCTGTGTGTATCCAGAATAACAAGGTGAAGCAGAGTGGTTCAGGCCATGATATTGTTACAAAAGTTGGGTGCCTGCTCCTGTCTCTGCCAAGCAGTGGCAAGAGCCCATGGGGTTCCAGGCACTCATCCAGGGTCTGTGGTCCTTTGGAGAATTGAAACACAACTGAGTCCATTGTAGCTTTCAGAAATATAGTCTATTCACTTATTTACCCCTTCAGTCTGCATGGAGGGAGTCCAGATCTTACAGCATGGCCATCTCAAAGGGGGTTTGTTCCCAAGAACAGTGCAGCCCTGGAGTCAAAGGCATCTCTCCTAATTCTGCTGTTCCTAAGAAATAAACCTCCTTTATTCAGTTGCTTTCTAATGGTCAGTTCTATCCACTCAGGTATCACCTAACAAAGGAGTTCCCCTGACTTCATCAACACTTGTTGTTTGAGTAGAATTAAAGGCTGGTACACACTTAGGACATTTACCTAGGTTAATTAACTCTTTGCATGCTAATTGTTGATGCTCAGAAGTAGGTATACACATTCCAATACACATGGATCTTTTTACATTCAAGACTGCCTCACCAGAGTGATGCATGCTCTGCTTATCTCCCACTTGGACTACTGCAATGCGCTCTACGTGGGGCTACCTTTGAACGTGACCCGGAAACTACAACTAATCCAGAATGCAGCAGCTAGACTGGTGACTGGGAGTGGCCGCCGGGACCACATAACACCGGTCCTGAGAGATCTACATTGGCTCCCAGTACGTTTCCGAGCACAATTCAAAGTGTTGATGCTGACCTTTAAAGCCCTAAGCAGCCTCGGTCCAGTATACCTGAAGGAATGTCTCCACCCCCATCGTTCTGCCCTTGACACTGAGGTCCAGCGCCGAGGGCCTTCTGGTGGTTCCCTCACTGAGAGAAGCAAAGCTACAGGGAACCAGGCAGAGGGCCTTCTCGGTAGTGGTGCCCGCCCTGTGGAACGCCCTCCCACCAGACGTCAAAGAGAACAACAACTACCAGACTTTTAGAAGACATCTGAAGGCAGACCTGTTTAGGGAAGCTTTTAATGTTTGATGGATTATTGTATTTTAATATTTTGTTGGAAGCCACCCAGAGTGGCTGGGGAAACCCAGCCAGATGGGCGGGGTATAAATAAAATATTATTATTATTATTATTATTATTATTATTATTATTATTATTATTATTACATTCCCGAAGTCTGACATACAGTCTTGACATATAAACAATAATTAAACACCTCAAACCTCTGTGAACAACCCCCTTTCTAATACGCATTGAGACTGTCTTGCAACATACCCCAGTTATAACATACAAGTTCTAATTAAATCCTAATATTTATTATACCTAAACATTTACACACCAACCGAGCTATCCTGTTGCTTTGTGTGTGGAATTCTGAAGAATGAAGGATGCTCACATTATAACTTATGAATGACACAATTCCAACTCTACAATTCTATTATTCTATGAAGCATATTCTGGGGTTTAGGGGAAAGGTCAAGACCCAGTTCTTTAGGCAGTACTGTTGCCAATATTATAAAAGATGAATCGCTTTAATTAGTTGGTGTCTGTTTTATTGTAAGTTATGATAGCTTTTTTTAAAAAAAAAAGATTTTCAGTTACCGTATATACATTTCAATAGTTTTACAATCATTTTAACATTTCAAAGTTCGACTTCCTTCCACCTCTTTCTGGGGTTCCTTAAATTTATTTTTATCATTTCCTACATATTCTAAATTTAACTTATTCTTTTATTCATCTACTTTAATTATTTACTCTAATGAAACTGCAGGCTATTACAACCCTGCCAATGTTCTTATCTGTTTACAATTTATTTGTACATATTCAATAAACCATTTCCATTCTTTTATAAAAAGTTTGTTATCTTGATTTCTTATTTTACCAGTAAGTTTCGTCATTTCTGCATAGTCCATACATTTGTGTATCCATTCCTCCTTCCCAGCTTCTGCCAACCTAGCAGTTCGAATGCATACCAGTCCAAGTAAAAAAAAAAAAGGTACTTCTGTAGTGGGAAGGTAAATGGTGTTTCCATGTGCACTGGTTTCCATCATGGTGTCCCGTTGCACCAACAGCAGTTTAGTCATGCTGGTCACATGACCGGAAAGTTGTCTGTGGACAAAGGCTGGCTCTCTCAGCCTGAAAAGCAGGATGAGCGCCACAACCCCATAGTCACCTTTGACTGGACTTAACCATCCAGGGGTCCTTTACCTTTTCACCTTTATCCAAGTGAAGCTTGGGCATTTCATTTCCAGAAAGAGCTTTCCCCCTGGTGTCTACTTGTACCATAGTGGAATGATTTTGTGCTATTTACTTGTGCTGAGAGAGCAGGTGGGGAGTATTTGACTATCCAAACATCACTTACTCAACATTCAATGATTTAGGTTTCAACCAGGTGAGGAAGTCCTCCCCTTGTGTAATTATGGCTATTTGATCAATGGTCTTGACATTTTTACATTCTGTGAATTACAGAGCGAGGGGGAAAATATATCCAGTTTTAAGATTTGCCCTTTTAAGAAATTAGAAAATTAAAAATTAATCTGGCTGACGATCACATGCCCACAATGAGGAATGTTTCAGGTGTCATTCTATCTCGGTAAAGGGCAGCAGCACCCAACTTCCTAGCAGTGTCTTGCTCTCACACTGGGATGCCCAGTTTAATATTTGGATAGTACATTGAAGGGGGAAAGGGAAGGCTTATCACGAATGCCTAAACATGATGATCAGCTAATGGATGCGGTAGTCAGACAAAGTTTTAGGATCAGACATCTGAATATATCCCATTATAATGGCAGAATATGATTCAGCCAACTCACACTTAACATAAAGCCATGATTTTGACCCTATAATTTCCTACCTAATAGCAGAAACGGCTCTCTAGGGGACAGTCACCTTTTAAAGAGGGATGTTATGTCCATTTTCTCTCAAGGCAATAGTTACACCCAGGGTGTTGTTGTTTTTAATTTCTCCAGTGAAACAAAATATCACTAATGCCAGTGACTTGTAAAAGACCAGAACATTTATACATTGGGATAGATGAATTTAGTTCAAATCTAGAGATAGTTTAGGGGAGAAATGTATCACTTAGCACAAAAATGGGGGGGCTTCAATTCTGGGCTGGGGCTAGAGTGCATTCTGGTGTTAGCTTCTATCAGTTCATTTCCAGAACAGAATTCTGATTTCAGGTATAATAGTGATGCTGTGGCTGGAGCGAAGTTGGCACTACCTACTCAATGAGACTCTGGTATCTTCCCTTCAATCTCCTCACATCTGAATTGCTTGCAGGTGGTCAAGCTGGCTTACGTTTGATTCCTGCAGTTCCTCAATAGGTGAAAGAATAATCTTGCAAATATTGAACCACATCCAGGTCTCAGACCTTCATTCTTGGCATGGGGGCAATATGTAAGCTTAAAACTTTTCTGTTACGTCCAAATTTGAATCTCCCACTCTACTATACTGAGGATTTCTGAGGATTTTTAGACCCCCAGTGCATTTGCTATCAAAATATAATGAAACACCCTTTGTGGTATCCATTTCTCCCACCACGAACAGATAATTAGTATCATGCACTCCGTCATTTTAATTACCGTTACCTGTTGACGAAGCTGTTTCATTCAGCAGCTCTGCAGTGATACTAAATTCAGACTACATTTTTAAGTATCTTGGTAATATGTAAATAACAACCCTATGCATGTTTACTGACAAGTAAAGCCCATGTATGTTTATTCAATTACTCCCTAGTAAGTGTGTGCATGGGATTACAGCTAAAGGAGATTTGTTTATAAAGCGTATTAAGTGATCTATCCTGTTTCACTGGGTCTTGATGCTCACGGGAAAAGTGGAAGCAGTCAGACAGAGTCCCCTTCTGGGCAGATTGAGTCAGGCATAAGCATGTTAAGGCAGGTCTCTTTTAAACAGAAATCAGGACCAAGGACAGTTCCCACTGAGCCCTGATTTCTATAGAGAGATTTATGAGCAGAGAGCTAAAGCCAGGGGAAAGCTTACAGCAGGCATAGGCAAACTCGGCCCTCCAGAAGTCTTGGGACTACAACTCCCATCATCCCTAGCTAACAGGACCAGTGGTCAGGGATGATGGGAGTTGTAGTCCCAAAACATCTGGAGGGCCGAGTTTGCCTATGCCTGGCTTACAGGCTAGTAAGGCCTGTCCTGTAGTTGGGGGTCTGTCCATGGCATCTTAAAGAGCCCTTGATTGATTCTGTAAGCACTTATGATGATGAGTCTGAGAAAGGTAGGTGTGCTATTTTCTCCGACCTGGAACGGCCAAGAGGGGCAGCTTGCATTTTCCTCATACTGGCATTCAGAAATGGATTCAAGGAGGACATCATCTGAAATAGAAGTGCAATGATGCCCTCCCAGAATGTGCTTCTTCTCACACATAACACTCATTTCCTACACTTCCAGCATACATCTCTGGAATTGGAATGCATTTTAATGGAACACTGCATTTTGCCCATCTCTCATAAAATTTGCCATCTGTAAAACTGGAATCATCCCGAGAGCAGCAAGTGTTCTGGTCTGAATGCACCTGAAGCAGCCACATTTAGCAAGTCTTAATCTGATCAGAGCCTGGATAGGAGACTGTCTACTAATCCTATCTATGCCCTTCCCTCATAGAAGAAAGGCAGGATCCAAATGCAATAATGCAAATAAACATTTCACACAAAAATACCCCCTGTATTAGTGCCGTCCAATATTATGGAAAACTCTGCCAATAGAGATTCAGTAAGGTACCTTCTGTTTCAACTTTTAAATACCTGCTGACAACCAATCTATTCCATTAAGCTTAAGAACACAACTTTCCATATTAGTTAGCTGACTGCTGATTATATTTTTATATGATTTCTATTGTACGGTTCTATACATAATTGCTGTAAACTACTCTGAAATTTTTCATAAATAGTGGTATATAAATATTTTTATTAATAAACAAATAACTGGATGCTGATACACACTTAAGGGCAGATAGAATCTTTATAATTACAATGAAAGTGCTGTTGTTGTTGTTGTTGTTGTTCATTAGATTTATACACAGATTTATAGGCCGATTCTCCCCATGTTTTGAAAGTGTAGGATTAAAAGCGCATAAATATGTGCCTGATCTAGGATGTCAAGTGACTGGTAGGGTCTCAAAATACACAAAGCTCTTGGTAGACAGCATTCCTTCATTAACCTTTATCCAAGGAACTTCTTTGTGCAAGTAATGGCATGCAGTTGAGAGCTATCCCCCTGCCCTGAAGTGAGTGGGAAGAACCACAAGGTGGCATTAGAAAATGCCTGAGGTTCTTGCTTGGGACCCTGGTGTTCCACACCCTGACAAATGACTCATCAGTTGGCGTTGGAAATACTTCACGGGGAGTGGTAGCATTACATAATTTCCACAACCAGCAATTGTCCGGGATTTGGGGGTGGAAGTGAAGAGGTAAACGGATTTGTGTCTATGAAGTCCTGTTGAATCTCCAGCATGTCATAGGAGGCCCACTAGACTCAGCTGTTTTAACACAGAGATCAATTTTGCATTACCTCCTTCTAGCTGTGAGTGCTCATAGCGGGAGGCCATAAAACATTTATAGGCCCAAGAATGCAAATTGAAGCAAAGAGTGAATCTTCAGTCTGTGGGCAGGCCTTCTGGTGAAGCAGGATTGTCAAAAGAGGTTGTGGTGAGCATTTGCTGTGCCTTAAACCCCTATGAAAATTTTATTTTCATTTCCTTTACATAGCTTCACCTATCTTACAATTATGGGGGTTTCAACATAAAATGGGGTTTTTTTATATCTAAAAAAATGCACATATGAAGATTTGTCATGCATTAATGTAGCAAGACAGACAGAGCAACAGATTTTATTCAAAGACACCGCTGACATGAAGAACTAACTCATGTTTGGAAGTAGAATGAGGTACAGACCTGTTGAGAGTACAACATTCCAGGCAGCAGAGAGCGGATTTTTTGAAGAGGAAGAAGGAGGAGGAGGAGGAGGAGGAGGAGAAGTCCTATTCAGCTGTGCTAGTTTTCTAAGGGAAAGCCATTCTTTATGAAGAGAGGGAACCAAACAATAACTTTTCCATTATGACAGCATAAGCTGTAGCCTATACCATGAGCGAAAAAGGAGACAAGCAAATCAGCTCATCCAACCCTACCCTCATTGTATCACATGACAAATCTGAACATACAGGTTGTTCTTAGAGTAGTCAAATAGGTCAGAAAAGAAGCATAAATGAAACCAGAGTTGAGAAATACATTTGCAAGGTTTAGGGATGTCAAAGGAATCCATTGACAATGGACTGTCAAATAGTTCTCTTTCTGTCTGCCCATTCAACTCCCTTCACAGCATGGACTCTTCCTGTCAATCCTTTTTACCTTCTGTGCAACAAAATTGTTTTGTTACTATTATAAAAATATTATATATAAATAAATGCAGATTGTCCTTTGCGATCTATGTTGTTGACATATTCATTGATATATAATTGCTGCTGTCCTGACAGGGGCTTCATTTCTCTCTCTCTCTCTCTCTCTCTCTCTCTCTCTCTCTCTCTCTCTCTCTCTCAGCTCTACATTCCTAGAGGCAGTCTATATGCACTAAAACTGCAATCCTAATCATGTCTACTCAGAAGGAAGTCTAACTGAATCCCAGGTAAGTGAGGTTACAAAGGCAGCCTTAATCCACTTCCCACAGTGAATTTTAAAAACCAGTGGAATGTGCCCCCCCCACATTACTGTGTTGTTGTTTTCCAAATAGAAAGAAGTGATCTCTTTTGTTACCTGCAAGTTTTATCTGTTTCTCAGTAAAAGTCTGAGCCTCTGTCAAACTGGGTAGAGCCATCTGAACTTGACTGCTCATTTATGACCATCCGTCCATTCAATCGTTGTCTTAAGATCTTTGCTTAAAAGTGTCTGTGCTTACCATGCATTATTGTTCTTTTTTACATGACACTTTGCCTTACACATGTATAGCACAGACTCAAACTGGTTAGGTACATTAGTAAAACAAGTCCTACGCACTAATTCAGTCAGCTTCAGGATTTAGATTTTATGTATTCTATTATATGAGGCCTCGGAGACTGAAATAGAAAAAAGTAGGATGCACTGAAAACAAAAGAGAACAATAATTCTATAACTGATCCTAGACCTGTATAATTCAATGTGGATTTTCAGCTCTTAATTAGAAGACAGCCATTAAGGCAACTTGTCTTTATGTGCATTGGATCAAATTGTGGCATACATTATCAGCTGCAGATTTAAACAAATAAGAGATGTGATTTGATGAAGAAGAAAAAGCCTTTTTCTTAACTGATATAAATATTGTAAGATGCTTAATATCAAATGTACCATTGCATGAGTGATGTTTTCTTCAATAATTGGTGAATTTGCACAGGGAAAGGCTGGAAAAGCATTTGTTATATTAAAAAATTCAAATTATGTCTCCCTCTTTTCTCTCTCTTGCTCTCTCACTCTAATTTGGGTTTGGTTTCTTGGACCTTCATGTAAAGTTGAATCTTTGAACGCCTGAATATCATGATTGTGTCCCAGATTCATTTCACTTTTATTTTTATGATTTCCCCCCCCCATGATTCCATACCTGTCCCCCTCCCCTAATTCAAAGCTGGTGACTGGCAGACTGAAGAGACTTTTTATTTTTAAGTGTTCTTTATTTTTAGTATTCTTTCTATCCATACAATTTTTGTCTCCATGTAGCTCAAGAGCTCCTATTTCCTCATTTTATCCCCACAATAAATCTTGAGGTAGGTTAGACTGAGGGATAGTGAATAGCCCAAAGTCGTAAAGTGAACATCATAGCTGAGAGGCAATTTTAACCCTAATCTCCCAGGTCCTAATCCACTTAATATCTCTCCCATTGCGCTAGCAGAAGCTGGTTGTTCAACTGATTATGATGCAGGAGGCATTGGGTCTACGGCAATCTATTTCTTGACCAGCCACAAAAGCCAAGCTGGCTTCCTGCAACTTTTCTTGTGCAAGCAATCCCACTGCCGCAACTAGTCATAGATCCATAAACTGTAGAGTTGGAAGAGACCCCAAGGGTCATCTAGTCTGAACATGCAGGAATCTCAGCTAAAGCATCCACCACTAAGTGCAGTGCTGATAGACTTTAACTTAGTGCTACACTGAATTCCTCCCAAGGTGTTTTTCCCCAGGCATGCTACTAGAAAAGGGAGAGTGGGGGACTTGGCAATTTGAATGTTGCTTGTGGGGCATATAATAAGTCTCTCCTAGTAGAGAAGCTTACAGGTTCTGAAAAAGTTATCCAACAGTTCGGTTAAGTACATCCAACATGTTCAGCCATGACCTCATGAAGGGCATCCAGTGCAAACAGATAGAGCTTGTATGAAGTAGAACATCTCTTAAACAATTTATAGGAGGGCAAACATCCAGAAGAACAGGCCAGGGGGTGGCACATTGTTGGTGGAAGAGCCACTGTTTCTCTGCCATCAAGTTCCCTGTAAATATTGTGTTGCTATTGAGCCAGGGCTGGCTCCTGCCATTGGCCAAAGGGTGAAGTGACCACCTTCAGGGAATATCATAGAGCAGGGATAAACAAAGTCAGACCACTCGTGGTCTGTGTTATCTATGCTAACTGTAAGTGGATCTCCAAGGTGCCAGAAAAGGGGACAGTCCTACCCGCACCTGGAGATGCTGAGGATTGGACCTGGGACCTTCTGCATGCAAAGCAGGTGCTCTATAACTGAGCTAAGGCCCTTCCCAACTGATGTTACAAAGGAATTTTTTAAGTGCTTGCCCCAAAGTGAGGCACATCTGGGCTCTACATCAGACAGCTAAATATATTGGGGCGGGCCACCACTGTGATAGCTTCTTTCTATACTGCTTTCTGCTGTGCAGGATTCCACATGCTGGGTTTCTGTTAGGAGTATGTAACTGATTTATTAAGATAGCCAATGAGGGTGGTGGTAATGGGAGAGAGGGGAGCGAGAGAGCCAGCATGGTGTAGTGATTAAGAGCGGTGGACTTGTGGGGAACCGGGTTCGCGTCTCCGCTCCTCCACATGCAGCTGCTGGGTGACCTTGGGCTAGTCACACTTCTTTGAAGTCTCTCAGCCCCACTCACCTCACAGAGTGTTTGTTGTGGGGTAGGAAGGGAAAGGGAGAGACTCCTTAAGGGGAGTCCAAACTCATCCAACTCCTCCTCCTCCTCCTCCTCCTCCTCCTCTTATTCTTCTTCCTTATTATTTCTATTGCATCTATGTACATTGTCTGCTATTTACTCCCAGATTTATGAACCTTCACATTTCACTTTTAATTAGCTGGATTCGTTCAAGCACGTCACAGGCATTTAATTGTGAAGGAGATAAATAATTGTGAAATGAGTCTGGCTTAAGAAAGGAAGGAACCCAAATGCCCCATTCAAATGCAGCATCTCAAAGAGTGTTCTTCTTGGAACACAGAATGCGCCTTTATTATAATATTCAAAACAATCCGAGGCTGGAAAAATGGGTTGCTATTTTTAAAAATACACACACATATTCAAAGTACAAGAGTATTCCTAGAACATGACTCAGCTTTTCCTTTAGAATCTGACTTGCTTTACTTGCTTGTTCTTAATAAGATTACCAAAATAATGTGGAACATTTTCAGCACTTCTGACAGATGCTGAAATGGGAAAGAACCGACAAGGAGAAACCTTCATATCATAACATCCTCAGAACTTAGCAGATGGGGGGGGCAGGGAGAGCGAGAGATGACTACAGGTACCTGGAGGAACTCTTCCAACTCTACAATTCTATGAGAAGCAAGACCTTCTAGGGTGTTAATGCTGTGAGCCCCTTTAGGTCCAGTCGTGACCGACTCTGGGGTTGCGGCACTCATCTCGCATTATTGGCTGAGGGAGCTGGCGTACAGCTTCCAGGTCATGTGGCCAGCATGACAAAGCCACTTCTGGCGAACCAGAGCAGCGCACGGAAACGCCGTTTACCTTCCCGCTGCAGCGGTACCTATTTATCTACTTGCACTTTGAGGTGCTTTCGAACTGCTAGGTTGGCAGGAGCTGGGACAGAGCAACGGGAGCTCACCCCGTCGTGGGGATTCAAACCGCCGACCTTTTGATCGGCAAGCCCTAGGCTCTGTGATTTAACCCACAGTGCCGCCCACGTGTAAATAAACCATATATCATAAAGACACCATGGTTTCTGCTGTCCCTCATTCCAAGGAAACCAAACCCTGGGTAAGCATCTGGAATCTCACACTTCTCAGAGATTTATTGGTATTGCTGCTCGTCACCTCAGTCTAGCAATCTTGCCCTCATTGCTAACTTCATCTACCCAGGGCTACAGTTTGGAGTAGGCACAAAATAGGTAAATGTCCTCCTGCCAGCCAATCACAGGAGAGAACAAAAGCATGATACTCAGCCCCATATAGTCACCAGCTAATCTTACATTCGGGACCCAGGTGGTGCTGTGGGTCAAACCACAGAGCCTAGGGCTTGCTGATCAGAAGGCTGGTGGTTCAAATCCACGCGACGGGGTGAGCTCCCGTTGCTTGGTCCCAGCTCCTGCCCACCTAGCAGTTCGAAAGCACAAAGTGCAAGTAGATCAATAGGTATCGCTCCGGTGGGAAGGTAAACGGCATTTCCGTGCGCTGCTCTGGTTCACCAGAAGTGGCTTTGTCATGCTGGCCACATGACCCGGAAGCTGTACCCTCCCTCGGCCAATAAAGTGAGATGAGCGCCGCAACCCCAGAGTCGGACACGACTGGACCTAATGGTCAGGGGTCCCTTTACCTTAATCTTACATTGCAAACTGGGAAGGTGGGCTGGGTGCTGTGTCTCTGAAGAAAGAAGGGGAGGAGGCTGGCAAACTGCCTTAAATCTCCTCCACCTGCTCCTCAAAACCCATAGCATCTGTACAAGGGTGAGCCTGGAAGTGGCTTCTTGCCGCTCCCTCAAACATGCTCCCACCCAAACCTCTTTGGAAACCCAGATTAGGGAGCAGCTGTCTGACAATTTTATATGGCCCTACTAGTGCTGAAACACATGGTATAATAAACGTTGGATATTATCTTGACAAATATAAGGAAACAATGAAATGTAATCCTGGCATTCATCCCAAAGCTTTTTCTGTTCTACCTGCTGAAGCCAAATCTTCCTATCTTTACAGATTTTATTTATTAAATCCTAATTATTCATATCGTACCGGCAAAATGTCTGAATTGTTATGATGCCACCAAAAATGGAATAGAAGACAATGAGAGCCAGGACGCTCATATCGGATGTGCTAAAAATATTTAATTATAATACCGTAAGCTCCATTTGATTGGCACACCGCCCAGTGGAAAGAGCAACCTGCCAATTAAGCAATGATCCCCAATTATCACGGGCTCATAGGAGAATATTGTTCCGGAAGATATTCTCTTTCATTTCATGAATTACTTTTAAATAACTATTGTAAAAAGCATTACAACTTTTAAAAAATTATAAGAAGGCAAAGATTAACCGACTGCTACAATAATGGAGCAGAAAAGCTGCTTGAAATGA
This sequence comes from Darevskia mixta, assembly GCA_034641385.1. Taxonomy (NCBI): domain Eukaryota; kingdom Metazoa; phylum Chordata; class Lepidosauria; order Squamata; family Lacertidae; genus Darevskia; species Darevskia mixta. The sequence continues at coordinate 21,253,100 of JAWWNH010000017.1, forward strand.
ACAAAAGGCCAACCAGCAGAAACATATTCTATTAAAGAGCAAGAAGGGTCTGAGAGAGTCTAGCGAGATTGATCTGGACTTAAAATGATCAGAGTTCAGGAGGCAATTTACAATCCCATGAGATCTGCATGAAAATCCAGGGTACCATCCAACCGGGGCTCAAAGTGTGTGGGTGTATATGGCGATGAAAAATATGTGGTTTGGTTTCTTTTCAGATTTGGTCGGAATCAATTATGCCTGCTGAAAAGTACAGGGGTGAGGTTCTGGTTTACCTTCATCTTGTCACCAAGAATGTGGTGCCGCCTCTCTCATTCTGAATAGACCCATGGCACTTGGGTGAAGCCCATGTCTCCAAACCAACCAGTCTCATGAGTGAGTGAGCTGGTTCTCTTTAAGAGATGGTGAGAGAGGTGTGTCTGTCAAGACATCTTCACAGCTTTCGTCCAATCTGATGCTGTTGTCAAACATGCTAGCCACACCTTCAGTATTCTACTCCTGTGGCCTGGCCTGCATTGTTGCTAGCCTTAAGGGGTAAAGGGGACCCCTGACCATTAGGTCCAGTCGTGGACGACTCTGGGGTTGCAGCACTCATCTCGCTTTACTGGCCGAGAGAGCCGGCATACAGCTTCCGGGTCATGTGGCCAGCATGACAAAGCCGCTTCTGGCAAACCAGAGCAGCGCACGGAAATGCCGTTTACCTTCCCACCAGAGTGGTACCTATTTATCTACTTGCACTTTGATGTGCTTTCAAACTGTTAGGTTGGCAGAAGCAGGGACCGAGCAACAGGAGCTCACCCCGTCGCGGGGATTCGAACCACCGACCTTCTGATCGGCAAGCCCTAGGCTCTGTGGTTTAGACCACAACACCACCTGCATCCCACGTTGCTAGCCTTGAATAAGGTTTAATTCCTACTTACACATAAGAGCCATAGCTGTGGTGTTTGTGGGGTGGGAGCTAGAACACATCTTCTCTTTTCAAAAGTTCTTCAAATGCACTAAGAAAATGGAATCTTTTCTGCAGTCTCCCAACCTCTACACATTCATTAGAAAGTTAGGATGTTGCCTGTGCATATACAACCTGCTAATGTTTCTGCTCACTTTGGGTGGATCCCCAAACAGGGAGAAGATAGGTGTCTTACCTGTTTCCCTTGTCTTTTGATATTTTCATTTTTAACTGCCAGCGGCTTTGCTGATGGAACCGTCAAAGGCATAGCTGTCAACCCTCCCTTTTTTTGCGGGACACTCCCTTATTCCAATGCCATTTCCCGCTGCTGTCCCGGATTGTTGATATCTCTTAAATTTCCCAGATTTCAAAGGAAGCAGCTCCCCTCCCTTCCTGCCGGCCAGGGAGGCTCCTCAGCTGGGTTGCTCGGCTGCCAATAAGGAGTCTGAGACCAACTGGGGGCAGAGCTTGCATGCCTTGTGCAGCCAGACCCTCACGCCCAACCAGACAGACAGCCTGCCTGCCGTCTATGCGCTTGCTCTTTCGCTCACCCGTTCGCGCGCAGCCTCTGGAGCGCAGGGTGGCGAGGCTACTTGGTGCCATTGCACAGCCCTTATGGCATCCCTTATTTTCAAATCCGAAAGTTTGAAAAAATCCCTTATTTTCAAATCCGAAAGTTGACAGCTATGGTCAAAGGAGCTCTGAATGTCAGAGTGCCCAAACCTTGTAAGTCACATTTAAGAGTTTAACTCCAACTTTAACTTTCTCCCTTTGCAGCCACATGCCTCAAAAGGGCCTAACCTGGCAGGATCGGGCTCATATATGCCTGTAACATACCATGGCATTTTGAATTTTCTTGCTCCTACCAGCTAATGTGGCATAACTCTTTTGTAATACCCAAAGGTAAGTTCAATAGAGGCAGGATGAAGAATGCACTCTAAAACTTTCATTGTTCAGAATGAAAGCAGGTTTACGTACAAACAGAACTAATGAATTTTATTTAATACTGGCTATCTCTGAGTGGCTCTATAACAAGGATAATACAAGGAAGCATTGAAGAAACCTATTATATAAAAAAATAATGTATTAAAGTGTCACAGTCACACATCAATAAGGATCATTCTAAGAAGGGCTGTGTTTTTCCCCTACACTAAGCAACTGCTTATTTCATGGTTAAAAGTGGCACATTACACAGCACATTTGACCAAAAGAGGGGAGACGGTTGGGAATTAAGCAAACCATTTACTGCTGTTTCAAAAGAAGTTGAGTGGCATTTTAAGCTATCTGCAATAAGTATCAAAAATATAGATTTATTATACTACCTGTAGGTAAGGCAATCATCACTTCTGAGACCACAACGCTACCGTTATTGGATCCAACTTCCATTAAGAAAAAGCCTATGGCTAATTCAAATCCATTTGTGAAAAACAATCGTCACCACCTAAATGCAGACACAAAACATATTGCTTAGTGGTCTGTTGATGTGTCAGAATGTGGAGGGGAGTCATAACTGGAAGAAACCATGACTGGCAGAACTTCACTATCAAGTCTACACGAAGAAGAAGAAGAAGAAGAAGAAGAAGAAGAAGAAGAAGAAGAGGAGGAGGAGGAGGAGGAGGAGGAGGAGGAGGAGGAGGAGGAGGAGGAAGAAGAGTTTGGATTTGATATCCCGCTTTATCACTACCCGAAGGAGTCTCAAAGCGGCTAACCTTCTCCTTTCCCTTCCTCCCCCACAACAAACACTAAAAGTAAATGAGTCTTGGGATCATATGCTCTCCCCCAGCATCGTCACAAAGAGGAGATGGGAAGCATTTGCTCCCATTTTCAGGTGTCATCACATCTGAACTGAGACAAGTGGTGATGAGTTCTTTCTATGGTTTGTCCAGAGTTCTGAACAAGTCAACTTCAAACTGTGGTTCACAATCCTGTCTTCTTCAAATGACCCATAGATAACACTAACTGCAGTTTTCATTTTGAATATGGCAAACCATGGTTAGTTTAACATGGGACCAAAAGCAAACTCCTCAGGGTGTTACCGGAGGAGGAAAGAGGATAGAGCAGGCTAGTTGATTTAACGATAAATCATGGCTCTAGCATTATATCTGAGCCAGTTTACTTCTCCTGAGATCTTCCTTTCCTCAACTTGTGGCACCTGCTTTGTGGAACACACTGCCACAGTGTGTTCTGCACATTTCATTGGATGCTAAAAACTTGTCTATTTTTGCAGACTTTCCTAGAAGAATACATTGCCTCATGGACTCTTAGAATCATTGTTTTACCTATTTTTACTTCTTGCATTTTTACTGATGCATAATAGGGTATTTTGTAATGTTCAGCAAGTTACAAAGATTCCAGATAAAATAAACTCCATCTTTCCAACCAAGCACTTTCCCAAGGTCCCTGCCTACATTATATCACTTAATTTAATCACCTTGTTTCTTCACCTGCCTCTGAAATATTACACATTCTTTCCTCTCCCACACAGTTTCTTAAGAACCCTCATTTTTTATTCACCCTTCCCTGCCCCAGTTCTGCTTCTCTGTGTCATTTTCCTAAAGCATACATTCTACCTAATCCTTTTTCAGATTCCTCATTCTTCACCCCTTACCTCCCTGTATTTCCCTTCCACCCCTTTATGCTCTGGAGTCCCTGCTCCTTAGCTTCTATACCGTCTGAACTTCACACGTGGAGTTTTAATCCCCACCAAACTGACAATAGTGCCTTCCCCCACATTGCAGGTTGTTTCATTCCCAAGCATGCTATGCTAAAACATCAGCTCAGCCAACATGTGACAGACACCAACTGCCACAATAAAACAAATTTGTTTTCGAAATGTAATTAAAATCATCCTCAACCAGTAAACAATAAAAAGGATAAACCAAAACAAATAATCAAATTAAACATCTATTTTAAGAGCAACAGAGTTCAAACACCATTGTGGCATCAGAGGCAAGCTTATGAATTCAGCGGTCAGGACTAAAAAATAATGCCTTCACTTGGCAACAGATTATGGGATCAATGAAGCTGCAAGGCAGACTTCTCTGGGAAATGTGGTGTGCATGCTTTCAAATCACTGGAAGAGAGAAGACTGAGAGGAGATATGATCTCTCAAGGGCTGTCACATGGAAGGGGGAACAAGCTTGTTTTCTCCTGCTCTGGAGGGAAGGACTCGAACCAATGGCTTCAAGATAAAAGAAAGGAGATTCCAACTAAACATCAGGAAGAACTTTCCGTCAGCAAGAGCTGTTCCACTGTGGAATGCGTAGCTGTCAACCCTCCCTTTTTTTGCAGGAAACTCCCTTATTCCAATGCCGTTTCCCGCTGCTATCCCGGATTGTTGATATCCCTTAAATTTCCCGGACTTCAAAGGAAGCAGCTCCCCTCCCTCCCTGCCGGCCAGGGAGGCTCCTCAGCTGCGTTGCTCGGCTGCCAATAAGGAGTCTGAGACCGACTGGGGGCGGAGCTTGTGCAGCCAGACCCTCACGCCCAACCAGACAGACTGCCTGCCTGCCGTCTACGCGCTCGCTCTTTCGCTCACCCGTTCATGCACAGCCTCTGGAGCGCAGGGTGGCGAGGCTACTTGGTGCCATTGCACCACCCTCGCGGCATCCCTTATTTTCAAATCTGAAAGTTGACAGCTATGGTGGAATGGTCTCTCTCTGGAGGTTGTGGACTCTCCTTCCTGGAAGGCCTTTAAGCAGAGGTGGAATGGCCATCTGTCATGGGTGCTTTAGCTGAAATTCCTACATTGCTGAGATGACCCTTGGGGTCCCTTCCAACTCTACAATTCTATGATTCTATAGGCATGCAAGGTGATAGTGTGTACACTAGATGTCTCTAACCCAGTGTCCTCTAGATGTTTTGGACTCCATCTCCCATCAGCCCCAGCTAGCACAGCCATTTGTCAGGGACAATGGGAGTTGTAGTCCAACAACCATCTAGAGTGCACTAACTTGGGGAAGGTTGTGAGTCAGCTTGCCTGGTGCAGTTTTAAAGCTGCTGCTCTCTGTGGTCCAAGGCAGAAGCCTTTCCCGTTCGAACCATCTAAGAACTGTTAATGGAGTTTACACCTGGAAACAGTCACTGTAAAAAAAAGAGCTGCAGCCCACTCTCCTTCAAGCAGAGCTAGTGACAGGATGTGCATTAAAAAATAATGTAGGGCAAGCAGCATTTGTGTAAAGTGTATAACGAAATAATGAAAAGACATCATGCAGGAAGAACAAAATGCCAGGGCTTTAAATAAAGAAATACGTACATTCAAGGGGATGCGAAATGAGTACTGCAGAAGTAAGGGGGAAAGGTGCTTAAGATGCAACTACTGCATATGGGAACACTGCTCTCTAGAGTTGGCGGCTGTCATGTTTGCTGGCAATGCTCTTGACTGTTGCTGGTGATCATTTATTGGTTTCTGAGCATAGCCAGTTATGTTTCACTTTGGCTACGCCTCTTCTTTGGTCTCCACTCCTTACTATTGGGAGTGAATGGACAAGTGGCAAATGCTGGACTTGTTTTTCAGATAATTAAAGTTATCCACTATTCCTCCTCAGTCCAGTCCTTGACAATGGCTGATGCAAATAAAGATTCCTCTCTCTCTCTCTCTCTCAGCAGTCATCTAGCTTCCTAGTCACCAGCACATCTTGTGTTTGACAATTCCATAAATTAGCAATTGCGCAATGTCAAAGGAGTATTTCCTTTTCGCCTGTCCTAAACCCACTGGCAGACAATTCCATTGGGTGACTCAAAGTCCCAGCATGATGAGAGAGGTATTTTATTAAACTGGCTTTGCACTTACACCAATCCACCTTCATGTGTTCTCCCAATGTCAACTCAAAACTGAAATGTATTGTGCATGCCACCATTCAATTTTACTTCTCCTTAATTGGTATTATGTTGTAAACCACCCTGTGATCCTTGGGTGAAGGGTGGTATAGAAATTTAAATAATAATAGTAATAAGACATTATTTTTCAAGCATTTTGCAATACATTTGAGTGTAGAGTACTTGGGATTGGTGTTGTTGTTATAATTTGCAATGCTTTTATATACTATACTATCTTTTGTGCCATCTTGATCTTTGGACAGGTGGCATCAAAATGTTTTAAATAAGTAAATAGGACTTGACATTGTTAAATATGTTTTAAATAAATAAACAGGTCTGGAACTGGCATTCATTTCTCACTCATTTCATTTCTACATCTGTTGTGATCATGGCAAGTAGTGTGAAAAGACTCTGCTGAACTGTTGTGGGCACAAAGAGCAAGCTAAAAGAGCGGTGGGCTGATTTTAGAAACTGCCAAGATCCAGTGCTATCATTGAGCACACGTTAGCAGTCAATGCATAACATCTGTATTTTCAGCATTCTAAACAGCAGCATTAACACAGCCCCATCTGGATCAAACCAAAGAGCCATCCCATTCAACATTCTGCACTCTCAATGGCCAACCAGAAGCCTATGGGAATCCCATAAGCAGAACCTGAACACCACAATACTCTCCTACTCATGATCCCAAATATCCAGGGGTACACTATCTGTTTTCGGAGATAATATATACCTGCATAACTCATAACCATTGATGTGCCTATCTTCCATAAATTTGTCTAATTCTCTTTTAAAGCCTGCCAAGTGTATGGTCATCACTACATCTTGTGTTAGTTAATTCCATAGTTTAATAGTGCAATGTGAAGTTGAACTTCAAGTTGTCTGTCCTGAGTCCCTCGGTCTTCACCTTCATTGGGTGACCCAGAGTTCTAGCATTATGAGAGCCATGTGGAGACTTTTCTCTATTCATTTTCTCCATGCCATACATCATCTAAACTAAAACACTCATATTTCAGACCGTCTTCTTTCCAGCTATCACAGATATTGTCACAGAAGAGTCTCAAAGGCTTCAGTTTGAAGTTCACAAAAGTTTGCTGCTGCAGAAGTAACAGTGACCCAACACACTACGACAGGAAGTCCCACTGGTAAAAGAGCAGTGATTGGCTCATGCAGTTTTTAATCTACTGCAATCTATACATGCCTTCTTTGAAGTCAACCACATTGAGGGACTCAACGACTACATGTGTAGAGCTTGCAACCTTAATTTGTTAGATAGGACTTGCACCGCATATAAATCTCTCTCTTTTTCATATGGAAAGAGATAATTCTGCAGCATATTTAGTAATACCTGGCATTGTGTGCCACAGATACACGATGAGATTAACTCTTCTATTAAGTATGCTATAAACCAGAGAACTGGTGGACCCAGTTTCACTGCTATAGTTAACTTTTCTGAATTGGCCAGAACAGAACAAAATCAATTCATAGGAAATACCTAGTCAATGTGCTTGATTTATACCATTAGTAACTAATGTTCAAATTAGACTACATAGATTTAGAGACTTGGCCTATGGAACCCCTGTGTGGTGAAAGTCCTAACAGCAATAATACAGGTTTCTAAAAAAAATAAGCATTTTTTAAATTGGCTTTGATCCAATCACACATGCTTGCAAAAGTCTAGAGATGCAAGGAACCATGGGGAATTTCTCCAACATCCCTGGATGATGCATGTGATCTCAGCAGCACAAAAGACTTTATGATTACTCAGCTCTATCACGCTTTTTCTCTGTTTTGGTAGCAGAAGAAGAAGGGTCCCACTGCTCTCACCTGCTATAGGACCACTACTCCAAAGAAGCATTTATTTAGGAAATAATAATGTAAGAGCCTAACATTTGTGTCCAAGTGTAAAACATCTTGGCAAAAGATATTTACTAGATAGATTAGATTGTGGCATTTCAACAATATCTGCATACATGAAAATGTCACTGTATATGTAACAGCTCTAAAACAAGAGTGTGGTGACAAAGGGGGATTTGAAATAAGTCATGTGTAAAATGTGAGGAAAGAGATCAACTTGGCATTTGAGATTAAGCCCACAGAGCAAAAAGAAAAAGAAAAAAAGAGGGGGGGGAATCAAGACAATTAAAAAAAAGAAAAAATATGAAAGCAAATGTCTCAGAAAGACAAATGTATGCATTTTCTGGGTTGTTGACTACCTACTACTTTGACCTTCTTTGTTGGCAGCAAATTATCTGATTCATGTCACAAAAATCTGAAAAGCCCAAGACATTTATTTGGCTGCTTGCAGGTAAAAACAAACACAGAAACTTGGTGTACTAGGATGAGTGCTGAGAAGTGTTAAAATCAATAAAGTGTTTGCTTAATTTGGGAATTAATATATTCCCTTAAAAGAAAAGTAGAAATAGAATAAAACCAAGGATGGGGAACATGTACCTCTCCATAAATTGTTGGACTCCAGTTCCCATCAGCCCCCGAGGGCATGGATTATGGGAATTTTAGTCTAACAACACCTGAAAGGCCACAGGCATCCAATCACTGGTCTAAGCCATGATTGCATGCACAGATACCATGTGAAGCCATCTACTGGGCTCTTTGGAGCTGTCCAGGGTTCTGTAGGATTTCTGCTCAGTTCAGATTTCTGACTTTGGCTCGCGATTGCTCACTGCCTGCTTCCCAGCAAGCCAGAAGCAGACACAGGACTTGACGGAGACTAGCTAGAGTAATAGTGTGTGAAATCACTATCCTGCTTCATGTTGATTAAGGCTCTTAGGGGAAGTGGACATAATCAAGCTGAGACTCTTCTGGGAAGGTCAAATCAGGCAGTCAGGTCACATCTCCTTAAGCTAAACTCTATGAAATACTATTTTGATGCACACATTGTTGCTGGGTTCTTTTTGTTTTTTACCCAGGCTGATAGAAACAAATGGGAGTTCTTAACATTGTGCAATGTATGAAAAAATTATAGTCCAACTACTTCATTCATGAACTTGTGAATAAGGCCATCCAGTGAAAGGGCAAATCTATCAGGAAAAGGGGGTGGGTGGTAGACACAAGACAAATCATAATTAAGCCAAAAGATGAATAAAACCAGAACACATTTTATCAAAGTTTGCCACTTTATTCCATCAATTTCAATGAGACTCTTTGCTGTTGCAGCACGATCTATCAGCCTGGTATTCCAATCATTGACTGATGGATTGCTGGAGGATTAATGTTGGGGTCATAATGAAGGAAAGAAGCTCCCACTCCTCTTGATACCTATTAATCTTTGAAGAAATGATCAATGTCTTGCAGTAAAATAAAAAATAAAAACAAGAGACCGATATATGATACATTCTCAATTACTTCTAAAAAGAAGTTCAGCATTCTGTGCAACTGACAGATGAATCGTACAAGATGGTTTTGCACAAGGAGCAAAATCACATGGCAAACCTTCTTCTGGCATTCTTATAAAGCTAGTACTATATATTGGAGTCTGTTTACATTTTCCAACGTGAATCAAGTTGTCCACCAAAGCAATGAAAATTTCCTCCCACCTCCTACACATCCCTCATGTCCTCCCAGGGAGGGGAGAACCCACTCACCTCCCACCCACCCCCAAAAAACAGCACATGGGGGAAGGAGAGGATAGACTGTTACATCGGGCAAGCAGAAATACTTGCACAAATTGAGCAATTTGCTTAGCACTACATTGAATTCCTCAGAAACAATGTGTTCAAATCTTGAGATTAAGTTATGGCCCTTTCTGATACCTAACATTTTCTCAGAATGTCATCCTCTTTTCTTTTATCAAAGTTCGGGCAACCTAATTCAGAAATTCTGCCTTTCCCACTCACACATTTGATGCTCATCAACCATCCAACGGTCTCTTGGCTGGCTACTTTCATGCAATGTCTTCTGTTGGAAAAATGCCCGTTCAAATGTTTTCCTGCCCCAGTTTTGACTAGCTGTTTGATCCCAAGAGGTTGGGGTTTAGATGGCAGTCTTTAAAATGTTGCAAGTGACAGATTATGCTCAGGAACCAGCTGTTCACATATTTGAGCAGCCAGCAGGAAATCTTTGGGCAGCTCCTGCGTTAGAAAAAAGAAAAAAAAGAAGAAAGAACCAGGGACTCTGCTGGTATTTTGTGACACTGTTTTTAATCTTCACCATTTCCACTGACAGGAGGATAATAGCTAGCCACAGGAGACCTGTCAAAACTCTACATCCATCCATTTTGCCACCAGTAGATCTAAACAGCCCAAGCAAGCCAACCAAGCAGTCGTGAAACATAACATTTTGGCTGTGATTACTACTTATTCTATCACGAATGCATTTACTGTTCAATCCCCAACCTTCCACCATAATTGCAAATTGCCTTTTCAGGTTTGATCTTGCTACCACGTTTTATTATTAACACCACATAAAATGAAGGCAGCAGCCAGAATTGTAGCCATGATCCAGTCACAACTAAACACTCCTGAAGCCTGTGGATTTTAGTGAAAATGTTAAGGATGCGATTTCATTTCTGTGATCAAAAGCAATGGGACTTTAATGGGCTTAACTTTGCAAGGATTGTGCCTTGTGTTTTTAATTGTTTTGCTTCCCATAAACGGTGTATCCTAATGACTATCACGTGGCGAAACTTTTTCAGGGCTGCCTTCCCTTCTGCTTCAGCCAATGCCAAGCCTACAGAAATGAATATATGTGTGTTGCTGATGTGCAATGGCCAATGACTTTCTGTGACAATACACCAGGCACTTGGTCCTGATGGAGGAGGGCATCAATGTGTAAGAGACCGAGCTACAAATCAGAATTCTCTTCTTCAAATCTCACAACCTCGCTAGTTATGCAACACTCTCTCAATACACAGTACACACTCTCAATCAGCCTTAGCCCCTCTGCAATATGATGGAGACTAATAGTGACTTATTCTATGGGATTGTTTTTAGGATTGCACCTAGATATTGCATGCAAAACTCTTGAAGTGTTTAACCCTATACAAAAAATGATTATGGTTATGATTATTCAAAGTGGATCATATGAAATCCAGGATGCAGTTGGCAGCCAACTCACTCCAGGAAAGCAGGCAAGTGGGGGGTATGAACCAGATGCTCATGGGAAGCCCACCAAAGTCCCAAATGCTGTAAAAGGCTAAGTAAAGGTAAAGAACACCTGGACTGTCCACATCTCAGATTTGTATGGTACCAGGACCTGAAATGAAGGAACAGAGCAGTGTTTGTGAGGGGAGGTCATCTTCCTTCTCTGGGGGAAATTATTGGCATGGAAAGGCCGACTGTTTGCGAAGAGGTAACTTGAAATAGTGAGCGAGAGAGCTGATCTTCTATAGTGTGGTGGTGTGATGAAAAATTTAATGCACAAACAGAACTGATTAGAAATCTGGAAAAGAATGAGAGTTCTCCTCAGCAGATGGGTGATATTTTACCATCAGGCATACGGCCTTTTAACTTGGAAGTAGCACATAAACATCCTGACAAGTAGTAGCTACTGCTAGCACTTTCCATGATTCGTTTTTTTAGTCTCGTGGCTACCATTAGGGAGCATAGAATCCATTTCCTCTGTCCTGTTGTCAATTTGGATACAATGGGTACATAGTTCAAGAGCCTGTTCACCTCTGAAAATCTTAAATGTTTCCATTGTGTGTTGTTTATATAGTTCAGCACTTTCTCCCAAAACTTATCAAGTGTGGGACACAGGGAAAGCATATGTTTCAAAGAAGCATTGTCTATATTACATCTCCAACAAAGATTAGATAGTCTTTTCTTCTATAAACATAAGTGTGGGTGGTAATTTTTCTCAATGGCTACTCGCCATTATAGCTCTCTCCAGGATAAGAGGCAACGTGCCTCTGAAAACCAGTTGCTAGAGAACAGCAGCATCTCCTGCCCTCCTGCTCTGCTTGTAGGCTTTCTGTTGGCATCTGGCTGGCCGTCTGCTAGGAATCAGAATGTGGGACAAGACAGACCTTTGCCTTGATCCAATAGGGTTCTTCTTATGTTCCAACCACATGGCTAATATTTCTAGGAAGGAAGTTATTCTGAAGTGATAGTGGCTGGTAATGCCTTCAATGCTCAGTGCATGGATATAGTTTAACACCTTTATCAACCACGCTAACAGACTTTGTTGTAACTTCAAGCTACCACAGAGTTCCGCTAACATGGCTGCAAATGTGCTAAACTATGCCTGCTGTAAGTGCTAAAGAGTGTACTGAATCATGCAACCTAAATGGATTTTTAAAAGCCCTCTCAAGCTATTTTTAGTCCAGGCAGACCTTTTAGTCAGAGAGTGTGAAGTAGCAGCACTAGCACATGTAGACAGCACAAGAAAACAAAAGTTGCAGCCATGCAGCAGGCTAGTAAAACAACTGTGGACTTAATGTGCAGAGATTGTCCAAGGGCAGATCATGAAAACCTGTTGATCAGTGTCGGAAGTCATGCTACACATGCAAAAGGTCCTGGGTTTGGTCATCTCCAGATATGTCCAGGGAAGACCCCTGAGCACGTAGCTGAGCTAGATGGACCAGTGGTCTGCCTTGCAATATAGCACTGTGCCATGTTTATCAACAATCACTGAGGAAGCCTCCAGAATGCAGGGTGTGTGCATTTGCATTAGGAAATTCAGTCAAAGGATCTAACATCTTTTGTTACATGTAGGTGGGTGTCAGATGTGGACAATTGAGAATTTAGGGATATTCCCTTGGTGGAAAAGAGGAGACTGAGAGGAGATATGATATCTATCTTCAAATATCTTAAGGGCTTTCACGAGGAGGATGGAGCAAGCTCGTTTTCTCCCGCTCTGGAGGGTAGGACTTGAACCAATGGCTTCAGAAAGGAGATTCCAGCTAAACATAAGAAAGCACCTTCTGTCAGTGAGAGCTGTTCGACAGTGGAACAGTCTCCCTTGGGAGGTTGTAGACACTCCTTCCTTGGAGGTTTCTAAGAAGTTGGATGACCATCTGTCATGGATGCTTTAGCTGAGATTCCTGCATTGCAGGGATGCTTTGCTGGGGTGATGGCGCGCATGCAATTCCTCCTAAAAAAAGCTCAACAACTGAGGCCACCTCCCCTCATCTCCCCCCAAATAGGAGGCGTCTTATACACGGGGCGTCTTATACATGGGAAAATATGGTAGATGTTCTTACTTACGTTCAGCAAATGATGACCTTCTACTGCTTCAGAAATGCACAAGTGAGAGAGATTTTCACAGCCAGTGTAGGAGACAGAAAAAAAAGAATGACAGTCATATGTCACTGGGAGATGAAGAGCTCAATGAGAAATAAAAATGAAATGTATTGTATTAAACTATGCCTCAGAAAACAAGTCAAAAATAGGCCAGATGAGAAAATGCTGCAACAAACTGAGACAAAGGTCACTGGATATTTATATAACTTTCATATGAACAAGTGGAAACAAAAACTAGCGCCTATATGGGGAGAGCATCTATTTTTGCATCTCATTTCTTTGCGCAGCCTAGGAGTGAATTGTCTCCTTTGTCAATTTACATTGCTTCACCACACCAGGTTCAAAAAATGACACCAAACAATAAATCAAGTGAATGAGATGGCGGAGAAACGCTCACTTGCAACCTATGGATAACACCAGAGTTAATAATAATAAAAACCCACCAAGGCCAAGACTAATAATAATGAACAGAAACAGTGCTTGTGTAGATAGCAGGCTCTCAGCTGAAGATTCAGTGGTGGAAATATCTGGTCAAAAGGTAGGTGCTAACTTGAGGTATGTAAGAGTATTGGAAATTTCCCACCCGGGGATCCTCTCCAGTGCTATTTTTCTAGAAAAAGAGGTGCCGGAACTCACCATGAGTGCCTCCCTTGTTCTCTTATAATGGCGATGGCACCCACCTAAGAGCTGTTGGAACTAAGTTCTGGCAAGATCCAACTGAAAAAAAAGCCCTGATCATTTCTATTGTATTTGAGTGTCTGTTGAAGGCTTTAATCAACCAGCCTTCTAAATAGATTTTTTTAAAATCTCAGCCAGTATTCCTATTGAATTTGTTGTATATATCTATATATGATCAGAAGGTTGGTGGTTTGAATCCCCATGAAGGGGTGAGCTCCCGCTGTTCGGTCCCTGCTCCTGCCAACCTAGCAGTTCAAAAGCATGTCAAAGTGCAAGTAGATAAATAGTACTGCTCCGGCAGGAAGGTAAACAGCGTTTCCATGCGCTGCTCTGGTTCGCCAGAAGCGGCTTAGTCGTGCTGGCCACATGACCTGGAAGCTGTACACCGGCTCCCTCGGCCAATAAAGCGAGATGAGCACCACAACCCCAGAGTCGTCCGTGACTGGACCTAATGGTCAGGGGTCCCTTTACCCTTTACCTTTTACAGTGGTACCTCAGGTTACATACGCTTCAGGTTACATACGCTTCAGGTTAAGAACTCCGCTCACCCAGAAATAATGCTTCAGGTTAAGAACTTTGCTTCAGGATAAGAACAGAAATTGTGCTCTGGCGGCGCAGCGGCAGCAGGAGGCCCCATTAGCTAAAGTGGTGCTTCAGGTTAAGAACAGTTTCAGGTTAAGAACGGACCTCCGGAACGAATTAAGTACTTAACCAGAGGTACCACTGTATATGTCATGGTCTTTAGTTGGTTTTATATGTGCGATTGTTCAACAATTTTTATATAAGCAATTGTGAAACCACTTTGAGGTGCTTCATAAGGAGGGATTCATAAATGAAAGAAACCATTGCCACCACCATCACTATCAGAAAAAATGATGTTGCCAGCATCATTACGTTGTCAAGAGCTTCACTTTACAAATGGTCATGGGGGAAGGGGAAGAAATAAATTGATAAAAGAGGCTTGCTGGGTCTTTTCTATCTTTGGATGAGCCATTTCCAGCACCTGCTATCCCATTTGGCCTCCGTCCCCACAACAGTGGTATGGCCATAGCAGCAGAGTGAATTGGGCCCTGTGAAATGTTCCTTCAAATGCTCAAACTAACCCACCTCCAAAGGTTTCAAGCATTCAAGCATATGACTCCAAGGGCAATTACCTCTGGTACTAATTTGACAAGGGTTTTGCACATGTTGACCTTTCGGGCTATGCCACTAGTACCAATTTAGGTCGCCAGATGTTTGGACTAAGAGAAATTAGCATAGCTGTTAGTCGATTCCAGCATGGCTTGGTGGTATAAATGTGTCTGACATTTGAAAAATTATTCACCATCAGTATCCTTTCAGCTGCTTCAATTTGTGTGTGTGTGTGTCACACAGAGACCAACACTCCATTTATATGCCACGCTTAAGAGCTGCTCACAGGTGGTTCCCAGGGTATCTCCTTGGTCGTCCTCCTTATCTTCAAGGACAGGACTGCTTTGTGTGCCTTTATGCCATTCTCTGGGCCCTTTCTGTGTAAAAAAACAAACATGCTGGTGGTGGGTGAGGCCAGAGACAAAAGGGGGTGGAGCAATAGACGTGTTTCCTATGGTAGCTACAGAAAAGTTAAAGATTTCCGTCCACACCCGTACTTCACACACAGAACTTGCAGGCACAGAACTTGCTCTTCAGGAAGCTCAGCAGGACAAGCGTCAAGGGTGGAAATGGTTAATCCCATTGTAGACACTGTCACAAGCAGCCAAATTCCATTGCCGCCAGCCACTCTCTCTTCCAAAACAGATTGTCAATGTTTTCAGTGAAGTAATGGCTTACGGTTCCCGTTCCACACATTTGTCAGTGGCAGAGGTTTAAAAGAGTTGATGGGCATCGCTGCATCTCAGTTGACAAAACACATATTTTACAACCTACAATGTTTTCCTGCTCCACACAGCTGAGAATCAGCATTGCCAGTGAGTTACGGTCCTGTATCAACAATTTAAGCATAACAGAATGGAAGGCAGCCAAAAAAACCCAGACCTAGGCATTTCTCAGAACAAGGACGAAAGGCTGGGCTTTTAATTGTTTTAATAAGCTTTCACCTCAACAGACAAATTTATTCAAAGAGTCTGGATTTACTTCTCACTTAAACAACTACTTAGAAAATAGCTGCCATGCTTACTCATGGACTCATGTACCTGATATGAACCTGATTCCATCTCCTGAGAGTTCTTTTAGGAACTATGGATGATCGGGGGGATTAATCTGGTCCCCAGGGGAAGGGTTTTCCTCTGCAGTCCCTATGGAAAGACAGACTGCTATCCATCTGGTAGAGCTGTCTTAGAAAACTAACACTTTAGCCAAATTCACAAGTGCTAGCCTGTGTACCTTAAGACTCTTGGTCTTAATGTATTTTGTGTCTGTTGGAAGCCGCCCAGAGTGGCTGGGGAGACCCAGCCAGATGGGCGGGATACAAATAAAAAATTATTATTATTATTATTATTATTATTATTATTATTATTATTATTATTATAGATAACTAGGGCTGCCATACGTTCAGGTTTTCCAGGTGTTTTTTTGATGAATCGGCAAAATGTCCGGGAAAACCCAGACATATGGCAAGTTGAGCTATTTTCATTAAAAAATTCTTTTTAAAAAATCTAAGGAAAGCCCCAAAACATGAACTTTTTGGGGGGAGATGTACAGAGTATCCCTGTAAGGTTTCCAGGAAGTAACAGACAGAATCAAGACTTCATAGGACTTAACCCAGAAAAGAGAGTTCATTAAGAGAAAGGCAAAGAAACACCCTGTTATGAATCCTGGGTTGTATTCAATGCCTGTTCAGAGAAGATCCCCTAAAATTAATGAACCCACTTTAGTCATGTCCATTAACTTCAATGGATCTGAATAAGACTAGCACTGGATACCATCGTCTGTCACAAAATGAGCATTTTAGGTTATCCCAGGAAGAGAGGGAGTGGATTGAGATTGGGAGCTTTGTGATGAGCTGAAGGACAAGAAAGGAAGAATCCGCATGATGGGGTGAGCTCCTGCCAACCTAGCAGTTCGAAAGCACACCAGTGCAAGTAGATAAACAGGTACCACTGCGGAGGGAAGGTAAACGGCGTTTCCTTGCGCTCTGGTTTCCGTCATGGTGTCCCGTTGCACTAGAAGTGGTTTAGTCATGCTGGCCACATGACCCGGAAAGCTGTCTGTGGACAAACGCCGGCTCCCTCGACCTGAAAAGCAAGACGAGTGCCGCACCCCATAGTTGCCTTTGACTGGACTTAACAGTCCAGGGGTCCTTTACCTTTACCTTTACTTAAGTCAGTCATAATTAAATCTGATTTAATTGTATGTGGCTTAAACCGCAACCCTATACATATCCTACAAGTTCCATTAAGTTCATTAAGTTCATTTTCTATGTCTCACTTATAAATCAAAAGTTGTTGAAAACCCTGAAAGTATGCAGAAGACGCATAAGTGCGTTAGAATGGATCTTTAGAAAATCCTTCCATTTTCAACATGCATTCAGACAAAGGGCTTTTAAAAGAAAAAGAAAAAGAACAGATTTTTACTGTATCAATAATCTGAGTTCTCTGTCACTTGAGGTTGGGGGAATAATCATTTTTCCAGTTTGTGCAGTCCATACCTTTCATACACCAAAATGAACTGAATCTGCAATTTCTTTTTGCAGACCAGAAGATGTTATGTTATGTTGCTGCCTTTTTCTTGACAGAATGATCAGAGCAAAATTACATTCTGTTGACAAAAATGTAATGAAATGTATTTGGTCAACAAAATGAAATGAGAGGTTTGACCAAAGTAAAAATGCATCTTGTTCACCCAAAGGGCTCCATGGAGCCCTTAATTCTATGTTTCTGCCTATAATCTCCAGAAATTGGAACCAGAGCACTTACATTTAAGTGGAATCATATTATACTTTCAAAGTTCTGCTCTTGCTTGGAGTATTTCTGCAAAGATCTTCAACCACCTTATGCCTGAGTAGTTCTATCAGTAGCAATAGCAGCCAATTTGTTTTGCTCACTAAAGAGTGACAATTTGCAAAAGTTCAGTTTACTGGGGCGTAGCTTAGTCTTTCCATCTGGGGTCTTTCCATCTGGCTGCTGACTTTCAGCTTCCTAAGATTTCCCCCTACTGAAAGGAAACAGGCAAAAAGTTTGGATGGGAAGATGAAACTTGCTTCGTTTTTCTTGAGCGATCTGATCTAGATATCAAAAAAAGTCCCATCTTCAGTCTGGTCAACTCAGCTTCTTGGCTCACTCAAACCTTTGGAAGATGGTAGGAGACTTGTCTTCAGGCTATCAGAGAAGCTTGTACTTGTACTGATCCATTTATCTCAGCATTCCCCAACCTGGTCAAAGATCGTGGATGATGGGACCTGGAGGACAACTGGAGGGCACCAGGTTGTGCAAGGCTGATCCAGGTGATACTTTGGCAATGGTTCACTGGTACTGATGATTCTGGTGGTTCCCTCCCTGCGAGAAGTGAGGTTACAGGGAACGAGACAGTGAGCTTGCCATTTTGCGAAGTTACCACATATTAAAATAACTCTCTGGAAAAACCAAGCACATCTAGGAACAATATTCCATCTCAGCCTTCTGCCTGCTACACTAGTTTTCTATTCGTGGGTAGGGTCTTGTATTTACATAGGGAAAGATTCAAAAATTGTATCTCCCACCTGGAGCCTGAAGGGTTTCCCTTATTTCCCTATGGAGGAGATAGTCTTGGGCAAGGTGAATTGTTGGTCAATTAAACAAAATCAAACTGTGAGTTAATATTTTTAAAAACGCCAAATCCTGCATCTAATTATCTATAGCATTCCTTTGTTTAAACATACCACAGTTCCCCAACTTTGAGCATCACAGGTAATCAAAAATGGAAGTTTTTGATCTCCACCCTACTAGGGCTAAATGTATAGTTCCAGTATTTATACAATCTGAAAAGAAACCAGAGTATAATGAATTTGGAATGAATTTATACAAATTATAGTAGGGCTCTGTGTGTGTGTGTGTGTGTGTGTGTGTGTGTGTGTGTGTGTGTGTGTATTTGGATAATAATAATACCTATACATTTGATAAGTATATATGGAATTGGAATTGTTAACTTTTATAATGAAATAGTATACCTTTAATTTTAATTTTAATTTGTTCTTTAAAAATAGATCAGTTCCAGCCTTAAAATGTTGAAGAGATACACCATCCCCAACACCAGCAAAAACAGCCAATTTATCTGAAGCAGTTTTAAACAATTGCTTCATTCCTATCCCCGCCCCCCAATGGCTAGTAACATTTTCTTACTAGATAGACCATTTGATCCGTATTCAAGCATTTTGTCTTCGTGTTAAAAGGTTTGCCCATTATTCAGTGTGGTAAGGTTGAAGCTGGGGGGGGGGGAGAGATTAAGAGAAGTCTTTGTACTGTGCCCATTAAAAAGCATGACACATTGTGTGAAGAATGGCATGCTCCTATAGCGTCTGTCTTGGATAAGTAGGGGTGCTGTGAAATAAACTTCCTGCAATTAAGGTCTCAATGTTCAGCAACTCCAACAAGCATTCATTTCAAGATGATACTACTGTATTCGCGATGTTTCAGTTTTAGGGTAGATGAGCGCTACCTTTTATTTTTTTACATAAAAAACCCCAAATCCAGGTGAACCTATTCATTATAATTATATTTAGACTTATTTGCGTCACTGAGTTCAGGTTTCACGGCTGGATACACACACACACCTCTAAAACCAGGGCTTTTTTTCAGCTGGAACTTGCTGGAATTCAGTTTCAGCATCTCTCAGATAAGCACAAGAGAGGTGCTCATGGTGAGTCCTGGCACCTCTTTTCCTAGAAAAATAGCACTGTCCAAAACTGTTCCTCAGTAGCTTTCAAGCAGGCACAAGAGCAGTGGTATTTCTTCCCAAACTTACTCACACATACAGGTAGATAGCCGTGTTGGTCTGTCATAGTCAAAACAAAATAAAAAAAATTCCTTCCAGTAGCACCTTAGAGACCAACTACCGTAAGTTTGTTCTTGGTATGAGCTTTCGTGTGCATGCACACTTCTTCAGATACACTGAAACAGAAGTCACCAGACCCTTATATATATAGTGAGAGGGTGGGGAGGGGTATTACTCAGAAGGGTGGTGGGAATGGGTGATTAGCTAATAGGAGAGGTAAACCTGTTGACGACTGTTAACGACTGCAATTAGTCTTACAGGAAAAAGCAAGGGGTGAGAAGGTTAAAAAAGCTTTGTCATGTATAATGAGATAAGAATCCAATGTCTTTGTTCAGACCAGGTCTCTCCATGGTTTTAAGCTTGGTAATGAGTTGCAATTCAGCAACTTCTCTTTCCAGTCTATTTCTGAAATTCCTTTGCAATAAGACAGCTACTTTGAGATCTTGTATAGAGTGTCCTGGGAGATTGAAGTGCTCTCCTACTGGTGCTCACACATGTCCCACAAATAGGGAAGTCAAATAATTCTGTTCGAAGGGAAATGAGAATGGGAATTGCTCCAGTTGGCACATTCATCCAAGGTTAGCGATGGAAATCATGCAAGTGTATCCAGGAAGCATGCACTATTATTATTTTTTAGTCTGCATACATTGGATAAATAATTGCATTGCTTTCTGCATTGCTTTTGACATTTCCCTTTGACTAAACCACACTGAAATTAATCACGTAATTAATAACGTAAATAAAAACATAATTAAATTATATTTGTTACTGCCAAAGCAGTATAACATAGACTTTAGCAGGAACTGTATTGGATCAGAAAAAGCACTGATTTCAATGGTGGGACGGACATTGCTGCCTTCTTACATCTCTACCCACAAAGTCCATTGGGCTCGATCTGCATAAAGATCATTGTTGGTCCCAATGAAAGCAAAAGGGCTTAACTGAGCTGCAGTTCACTCGTTCCATTAGGGGACGTGGGTGGCGCTGTGGTCTAAAGCACTGAGCCTAGGGCTTGCCGATCGGAAGGTTGGCGGTTCGAATCCCTGCGATGGGGTGAACTCCCATTGCTCAGTCCCTGCTCCTGCCAACCTAGCAGTTCGAAAGCACGCCAGTGCAAGTAGATAAATAGGTACCGCTCCGGTGGGAAGGTAAACGGCGTTTCCGTGCGCTGCTCCGGTTTCGCCAGAAGCGGCTTAGTCATGCTGGCCACATGACCCAGAAAACTGTCTGTGGACAAACATCGGCTTCCTCAGCCAGTAAAGCGAGATGAGCGCCACAACCCCAGAGTTGTTCGCAACTGGACTTGACTGTCAAGGGTCCTTTACCTTTACCTCTTTTTTTCACTTGTTCCGTTGGCTTAAATCGGTCTCCTACAGCTGGGATGCCACTAATCTGCCTGAAGGAGAGTGCAGGGGAGCAACCATTGGTGGTGGCTGTTCCTCAACAATATTGCCACATCAGGCTGGTGAGACAGAGAAAGCATCAATGATAGCAAGGAGCAGCTGCAGAGGAGCAATGGGCCATTCTGGAGCTCTGAGGACTCAGAATCTGCCTGGGGGTGCTGGCCAGACCTATATTCTCTTGGAATTCATACTCACTGAACACGGGTGAGCAAGGCAACAACAAATAATCCAGCGGTGATTTTGCTTTGTACAGAAGCATCAGTGCATCCCACCTTCCTGACTGAAAATGCCTCACCTGAGAACATCAGAGCATTACCCATCTCTTTTAGCTTCATCCTATTGATTCCCAGCATCTTGTGATCAACAGCCACTATCTCAAGACCTCCTTCCTTCTCTGAGTGTTTCCCAATGTAGAACAGTAACAAAAACGTTTGTTCATTCCCCAACGTATGACCTTACACACTTCTCTTATTTATAAAGCAAAGAATCAATGGAAACTTATCTTCATGAAATATTCACAAACCCGCAGTAAAGTTTGGCCTATCTTTTCTTCCTTCCTTTCTCATATACACACACACACACACACACACACACACACACAGAAAATCTAAACAAAAAGAGAAGAAGCACATTCAGATAGCCCCGATTTGGAACAAACCTGTGTGTAATCCTCTCTGGGCAGTAATTAGTTCATCACAGTCAACAGTCTACATCAGTGAAAGCTGCTTTGAAAGCTACTTGTTTTGTAGTGAAGAAAAGTGGGGTCAAGGTTATGCACCGCAGTTTGTGACTCTTTCTACTTTCAGCAAGGGGGAAAAATTGGCAGACAAAGACACATTATAGCAAAACCCTTGAAGAGATAGGATGCACATTAAGTTTTCATTATTTCCTCCTGCAGATAAATGCTATAAATACAAAAAGGAAATAAAATACAAGGTTCTGCTCAAGGAACATTGCAGTTCAGGGAAGACTTGTTTTTATTCTGAATATCCACAGGATTGGTACTCTAGGGCAGAATTCGCTAACTGGAGCAGAGCTCGGTAATCTAAACATGCCGACATTTTATTTTTAAACATGCTTCTAGCATTCATAGCTGCATAAAAATAAAAGGAAATAAATATATGGGGTGGAGTTCTATGCAGTAATACAGTTGTTCCATCAGTGCAAGTATTTCTGCTTGCAGAAGGAACTGTCTCCC
Source organism: Darevskia mixta (assembly GCA_034641385.1). Taxonomy (NCBI): domain Eukaryota; kingdom Metazoa; phylum Chordata; class Lepidosauria; order Squamata; family Lacertidae; genus Darevskia; species Darevskia mixta. The sequence continues at coordinate 21,275,288 of JAWWNH010000017.1, forward strand.
CTCTACACCCCATGGGCTATTTTGTGGGTCCTCCTCCTACTCCAGAGTGGATTTGCAGGAGGTGTGGGGGCATGCAGGGGGGAAAGAGGGGAGAACCCCATTGGACTAGCAGGCATCCTTGCGCTGGTTTCTAAGATGCTAATTGTGGGGCTGAGATGAAATCTGATCAATGGAAACAAGTGCAATGTGTAGCAGGGGGAGAGGGAGAGAGCAGGGAAGAAAATAAGTAACAACAATACAGAAAAGTGGTGGAAGAAGAAGAAGAGGAGGAGGAGGAGGAGGAGGAGGAGGAGGAGGAGGAGGAGGAGTTTGGACTTGATATCCTGCCTTTCACTCCCCTTAAGGAGTCTCAAAGCGGCAAACAATCTCCTTTCCCTTCCTCCCCCACAACAAACACTCTGTGAGGTGAGTGGGGCTGAGAGACTTCAGAGAAGGGTGACTAGCCCAAGGTCACCCAGCAGCTGCATGTGGAGGAGCAGAGACACGAACCCGGTTCACCAGATTACGAGTCCACCACTCTTAACCACTACACCACGCTGGCTCTATTCCAAACTTTAAAATGCAACTACTCTATTCCAAACTTAAAAATGGAAAGCGTAATGCTGGTGGTCAGCAAAAGAGGTTTAAAGACTCTCTCAAGGCAAATCTAAAAAAATGTAGTGTAAAAACTGACAACTGAGAAACACTGGCGTGCGAGAGCTCCAGTTGGAGAACAGCCTTTACCAAAAGTGTCATGGGTTTTGAAGACACTCAAACTCAGACTCTAAGAGGAAGGCACACTTGGCAAACCCATACCGTGATCAACTCCCACCCGGAAACCTATGTCCCCACTGTGGAAGGACGTGTGGATCCAGAATTGGCCTCCACAGTCACTTACAGACTCACTGTTAAAACATTGTTTATGGAAGACTATCTTACTTGGCTACGAGTGATTGCCAAAGGAGAAAAAGAATGTATGTTCTCTGTGTTTTGCATGAATCCTCTCCTCTCTTAAGCTCCCTCACTACAATATTCCAGCTCCTCTGGTCACCTAGATATTCAGGATATCTAGATGCCTGGGCTGACATAAATAGTTCAAACATACATCCAGATATTTGGTTGTACCAATCTTGTTTTTTTATTATTATTATTATTTCTGCCAGGGTGCTCACTATGTTTGATAACAGAGAGGTCTCACTATCATTTCATTTCCCCCATTTTTAATGCAACTTTTTATTGCTATTATCCTGTAATTGACATTAATAAGTATTTCTAACAAAAATTAGCAGTCAAGATCAGTTTTCAAAAGACTCTGACAATATGAAAAATAATTGAACACAAATGAGGGACTATAATTAAATACGCTATTTCATTTCAAAAATTGGGTTATAATATGCTAATTTACAATACTAATTGACAATAGACTCTGAGCAGAGCATTCTTAGAGCGTTCTAAACCCAAAGCTTCATTTGGCATTGGCTGATTTCTTCGACAATATTCAATAAACAAATATTCTATCTTGTCAAAAAGAATGCAATTTCTTTGTTTTTATTCCCTAAATCAGGGATGGGGAAAGTTTTTGACTCCTTATAAGGATCTACCTTGTGGCCCAAATTTGTCAAAGCTGCCCAATTGTCAAAATCCCTTTTGCTCCAGTCTTAAAAGGGAGGTGGCTGGAAGCTCACACAAGCCTTTGCAAATTCCCCACCTTTGAGAGTGGAGTCAGATTGGGGATTTAAGAGGAAAGCAAGAGAGGCTTTTAGAAGAATCCCTTTCACTCTGATCTCAGCTGAAATGAGAGCATGGATGTACCTTAAAGCACTTCTCAAAAGTTGCTGTTTAGTCCCTACTCCATCAGCGGAGGAGTGTGGATTAAATCCTGCTGCCTTGGGAACAAGGCAAGCAGTCAATACAGGATTAAACCCTGTCCTGCTGCCCGTCAGCTGACTGTCGCCAGTGACATCAGCTGATGGGTGGGTGGGCATGTTTGGGGTAAAATCATCATGAGATAAACTGGTCTCCTTAGAAAGCCAGGAGTGGCCCATGGACCAGAGGTTCACCACCCCTAATTTAAATCTAAGAAAGTGTGTCAATTGAGCCATAGCAGCAAATTCCATTCTTTTCCAAAGCCATTCTTTGATAGAAGGTACTGTAGACAATTTCCACTTCCTTGCAGATAATATTCTAGCAGCCTTTGGAAACAAATTTTAATTTTATATATTTCATATATATCCCATCTTTTTCTCCAAGGAGCTCAAGGTGGCTTTGTCACTGCTCATTTAATCTCCACAACAACCCTGTGAGGTAGGGCATGAATGACTGGCCCAAGGTCACTCAATGAAAACTTCATGGCCGAGTGGGGATTTGAACCCTGGTTTCCCAGGTCATAGTCTGACTCTATCTTCTACACCACATTTGCTCTCTCAAGATAAGCTGTAGCAGGAAGGAAAATGGCTGGTTTTCATGTGCAGCACTCCTTTGGTTTGAGATTTCACCAATCCAAGCATTCCAGTTTTGAACGAATTGTTGCATAATGTCAATATCAAAATTCACCAGCCATATGTAAAATTGAAACGTTAGGCTGACAAGGGGTGCCATCTTGTAAGGCACACAGGAGAGCAGGGAGAGCTGTCCATGAATCCAGAAGATTCTTTGCTCTTCCACCAGGCCACCCAGGGCAGGCCCTATAGGCAACATATTTTTGGTGTCCTAAAAGGGAAGGAAATTGCTAGTTATTTATTTTTACTGCCAAGGAGTGGGGAGAGAGGTGCTTGTGAGATTATCAGCCAGCTTTGGATACTATGAACTGTCAGGGTTGCACCAGATGAGCAGGAGTGGTGGCAACCCCCACTAGGCGAAGCGGCAACCCCAGAAGAGTCCAGAGGAATGGAGGGATTCTTACCTGAAGAAGACTGGTGGTGACACTCCTCAGAAGAGGAAGAAGCAGATGGGGAAGAGGGAAGGCCAGAACAGGAGGAGGAATAAGTTGAGCCAGAATCAGGCCCTTGTGAGGAGAGGAGCCAGAGGGCCCCCCTCCCCTACTCCCATCTCAGCTGTAGAGCGTAGAGCTGAGAAACGGAGGGAGCCATTGGAGGCAGTTGCAGCTCGTAAAAGGCGTGGTGATGAGTTGACTACTTAAGGAAGGCCGGATGCTTCTCTCACCAGCACCTGCAACTGCTCTGCTGAAGCACATGGTTGTGCCTGCTCATCCTGCTCCTGATCCTGTGTACTTGACTTCGGATGGTTCCTGACTCGGACTGCTCCCGACTTCGGCTTCTCTTGACCCCGGTACTGATACCTGGCTTCAGCACGCCATCCTGTTGGTGCCACAACATGCACGTTGACTTGTGGGTGAGGAGATGCCTCAAGCAGCAGAATTTCTTGGGCCTTCTTCTTTCTTGGGAGTTGCTTAAATGCTTGAGGACAGGACACAGTTGTTGGGTGCATGTAGGGGAGGCATGCAAGGACCTGTCATGGAACGAGTGTACTGGTTGCAGTGCATGCAAAGTGGCAACAGTTCCAGTAAAGAGCTCTACTGGTTCCTCTGTTTGTATGGGCCATGCAGGATTGTCAATGTAAATGCCCCCCCTCAAAAAAATTACCTTAAACGAGATAATTTTCTGTATTTACAAAGTCGTACTATCCTCTTAATTCAAGAGGATTGAAGTAATATGTTTCTAGCTCCCTCATATAAGAAAGGAGGCAGTGTATGTTCAACATCTGAATGGATGTGACTTGCATCAGCAAAGTCAAGATTCCCATTCATTAAGTTGATTGAGCTGCTTAATCACCTAAGAAAACATGACCCAGAAGTAATCAAACTAATGAAGTTAAGAGCCCATGCAAATATTCTGAAGCTGTTACTTGCATTTGAAGATTTGCTGATGTGAACAAATCTTGCAATGTAATCAATGCATCAGACTGGTTCTGCCCTTCCAGAGAAACCTGGTCATCTACATACAATATTGGAAGCAATTTTGCTTCCGAACTAATGACGCTAGGGTTGTTCAGTCACTAGCCCTCCATGTATATTCTGCATGGGAGAGCGACTGGGAAAACATTTTCTGGCCCCAGCATACACACATTGAATGGAATGCCAGAAATGACTGCGCTCTGCTCCCAGGTAGGAACTCCGTAATTTTTGGTTTCCACATCTGTACATGTACGGCTCTCCTTCCTGGAATTCCATTGTGTGAAAACATTGGGAGCAGCAGCAGAGAATGCATGGACATTGGAAAGGAGCTTGGATTGTGTGCCCCCGTGTGGATGAGTGCTAAGAAGGGAACATCCCACTTGGAGAGCATGCTTGCCCATCAGAGTGGACACTATGGGATTCAAATTCTCAAACCTTTATTGGCATATATACATGATTCCAGTAGGGTTCAGTACAATAAAATGACTCATCAAAAACCTGCATCTAACACTTAAGTTAATATTGTAGAGAGAGAGAGCACCACACCAGCTACCCTTGGATCTACAGAGCACCACATTGGCCCTTCCCTAGATGTTGTAAGACTACACCTCCCATAAACCCGTCACCATGGCCAATGGTTAAGGATTATAGGGGTTTTAGTCCAAGAACACGTGGAGAGCACCACACCAGCTACCCATGAATTAGATGGCTCAATGATCTGTCTGTATAAGGCAATTCCACATCCTCATTTATCTCTTGAACTAATCTACTTCCTATTATTTTATGAGGAGTAAGAGAAAAGCATGCCACCCTAAGATCTTTGGAGGAAATATAGGGTAGCAACATAGTAAATGAATTAAAAATGGACGTTGAGAACAAAAGGGTGACTGGTATCCAACTTTGTGAATTATAAAGTTGCTGTGAGAATAGGAAAGAATGGTGAAACCCCTTCAGCTGTTTTCCAAAAAGCCCAAACAGTGATCTCAGTTTAGGAGAAATGAGGTAAGTCTGTTCTTCTGCTTTACTCTCCTGAGGCAGAGCTATGTGACATAATCAGCAGTTATCGGCCCAGCACAGAGGGAGAATGAAACAACACAGCTAGCATGGGCTGGTGACATGGAATAATAAGATCTACTTCATCACTATAAGGGGGAGGATGAGGAATGGGGTGCAGTAATTTTGCACAATTGTGGTTCTTGCTTTCTTCTGTCATCATCATCATGTCATATATACACATGACACTTTACAAAGAACAAGAGAATTCCAAGGGTTTGCAATACAAAAACAGAGACAATGGATACAACAGAGGAAAGCAAGGATGGTGGACACAGAGATAAAGAGGGGGAGGATCTGTGATTTCAGTTAAACATCCTTAGGCTTAGAGTAAGGTAATGGGACCAGCAACTTGTTCCCAAGGCCTCTTGATAAAGGTCTGAGAAAAGGTTTGAAGGAAGTAAGACAGGTGGTCTCAGACAGATATTCTGGAAGGCAGTTTCAGACAGAAGAGGCAACACTGGAAGTAAAGGCCTGCCCTCACATTGTACAGTGGACAGAAGATGTGACTCATGAGTTGGTGTCAGGAATGAGCCAGCTCCCAGTGAAGGTTTGCAGCCAACTGAAGAAAGCAGCCAGGAACAGAGAGGGTTAACTTTCATGCAGGATGAACAACAGAGAGAGCTAACTCCCCCGCCCCTTGGAATGCCGGTTGATAAGAGAACGATTGCGAGTGGGCTGGAACCCAGCCAAAGCTCTTGAGAAGTTCAATCAGGTGGGAACAGAGAAGGAAGTAGTCTGTCAGACCGGGAAGAGGTTGGAGATGATCCAGTCTCTCCTAAGAGTTGGCTAAGGGGCGAGCTGTTAGACTGTAAACAAAGCAAGAGATGCAAGGTTTGAAAATCCAATATCTTCTGCAGAACCAGGAAACAGTCTTCAGAAGGGTCATCTTGACTGATGATGCCAGAGGCTATGTTACATCTATCCGGAGCTATCTGTTTGTTCTTGCAATAAATCCTCCTTTTTAATTAATGACGCTTACTGTGTTATCAAGCTGGGAACTTGGACACATGACAGCTGGTGACTCCATATACAAATCTACAAATGCATGAACACTGGATGCATGCATGAAGGCTGTGCTGGTCTAGACCAGGCTTCCTCAACCTCGGCCCTCCTGATGTTTTTGGCCTACAACTCCCATGATCCCTAGCTAGCAGGACCAGTGGTCAGGGATGATGGGAACTGTAGTCTCAAAACATCTGGAGGGCCGAGGTGGAGGAAGCCTGGTCTAGACCACTAGCCACATGAACCCCTTCCCCCTGCTTCCGCTCCTCCTCTCTAAATGTACACACAGAAAGCATTTGTTGGATTATATATTCCTCATTTCTCTTAAAAAAATAAATAAATAAAAGCCTATAAGTAAGAGGCAACAGATCAGATTGAGAGGAATCATATCAGGGAGCATGGAGCTTTTGTGTGCCTGGGTGGAGGAGCCAGAGAAGCAAAGGCCAGGGGTCTGTTAGGGTGTTAGAGGGATGGATAAGGATGCAAGGTGATAAAAGTTTTTGAAGGTAGACTTGCCATCAGCCGAACCACTGTATATTGGATTATGCTGGGTATTCCCAAGCGATGAAGTTAATTGCACTTGTCCTGAGTTTTGTTTCTGTGGTTTGTTGTTATTCTTATTGCTGCCATCATTTTCCCTTCATTAAAACAGAAAGCTCCCAGGCAGCCTGTACGTGTTACAAAAACACGATCCTCTTTATTCGTATCTTAATAATCCTTTCCATTTTGTATATAGCACCCTAAGCGTGAAATGAAAGCAACCTTGTTAAATGTAATAGTATATTATAAAAACGAGAAGGGTGCCGTTTGGGAAAGTCGTCGTATTATAGTAAAATATTACCTCCCCCTCCCTGCATGAAATGTTGCGCTGCCTGTTTTGATTGTGGAAATAACCCAAATATAACAAGGATGGATCAGACAAGTGGCTCAGCAGAGTTGGGCAGAAATACCATGATTTACGGATAGGGAAAATGCTGTAGAATAAATGAGTAGTCAGCCTAGTTTGTTGTACTGAAGAGGAGCGATGTGATTCAAGCAGAATAAGGGGTGAATTTTTCACATGGCGAATAGGAACTTATATATAGAACTCCCATCATAACAAATGACAAGAGCTGTCCGTCTCATGTATTGCACATTCCTTTAAAATGCATTATAGAATGTCAGGAAATTGTATTGGTGGGGGCATTCTTAAGGTTTGCTTTATTGACAGGTAATGAGCAGTCTAAGGTTTTTCTCTTGCCATTGTATTGGCAAAGTCTTCAGCAGAAGTACAGTCAGTTGTGACTTTCGTTAGATAAATATCCTGTTTGTTTGTTTTTTAAAAATACATGTAAGCTTCTTTTATCGTAGACTTATGTTCTAAACTAATATTGTGCATTATTTGTAGGAAGAAGTACAAGCTACAGCAATCCTATACCAGTTTCTTTCGCAAGTCCTACTGAATTCAATGGGATTTATCTCTGTGTTGACATGTATAAGATATTTTTTATACCTTAGGGAGTGGGTGGCACTGTGGTCTAAACCACCGAGCCTCTTGGGCTTGCCAATCGGAAGGTCAGCGGTTTGAATCCCCATGATGGGGTGAGCGCCTGTTGCTCTGTCCCAGCTTCTGCCAACCTAGCCGGTCAAAAACACACCAATGCAAGTAGATAAATAGGTACTGCAGCAGTGGGAAGGTAAACAGCATTTTCATGCGCTCTGGGTTCCATCACGGTGTTCCGTTGCTCCAGAAGTGGTTTAGTCATGCTGGCCACATGACCCGGAAAGCTGTCTGTGGACAAACGCTGGCTCCCTTGGCCTGAAGTGAGATGAGCGCCGCAACCCCATAGTTGTCTTTGACTGGACTTAATGGTCCAGGGGTCCTTTACCCCCTTTTTTACCTTTATTATTTATATCAACAGCCTTCACCAGCTTCTTCCTTTGACTTTAACAAGTAACCAGCAATAAGAACACTCTCCTCCACAGTGATGTGAGTCTGTCTTATAGTCTATAATTATCTGAGATACAAATCAGATGCTTTCCTTTGGGCCCTTCTCACGCCACCCCATTCAGAAAGAAGGAATTCATCAGCAGTTAGAGGATGTGCATCCAACACCCATTCACTAAAGAGTAACTTTGGGAGAGCACTATCCCTAGTTGCCTTGAGGTCATCTTAAGTTTCCTAAGTATTAGGCTACCAGTGTTGTCACACAGTCCTTTGGGGACCAGTAATTGTGCAGCGTAAAGGAGTGTGTAAGTGTGAGTGAATGTGTGCAGGTGTATGTAGATTGAGGATCAAGTGTCCAAGCTGGAGTGAAATTTATGTGGATATTGAGCAAGTGAAATCCTTTAAATATATATATATAGAGAGAGATGTTCATGTTGAAGTTTGTTCAAAAGTGGTATATAAATACTGTAGATAAAACAATAAATCTATCTTCTGGTTTTCTGGTGCATCTAGACCAGGCATAGCCAAACATGGCCCTCTGGATGTTTTGGGACTACAATTCCCATCATCACTGACCACTGGTGGTGTTAGCTAGGAATGGTGGGAGTTGTAGTCCCAAAACAGCTGGAGGGTCAAGTTTGGCCATGCCTGATCTAGACCAACACAGTCCTCTATAACTGGCAGCATCTATCCAGGGTTCCAGACTTTCACATCACCCACTACTTTTAGCTGGGGAGGCCGGACCCTCGTTCATCCAGATCTCATATAGGAGCCCTCCTACTTCTGCTACATTACAATGTTCATTTCCTCTTGGCGCTGATGAAAATGAAATTCCAAGGCACCATCTTCAGAAGCAAGAGACAAATCAGTTCATAGTTGTGCCCAACTTCAAGCCCTTTCTCCACCTCCTTCACATTTCATTCTGCTGAGGGAACTGAACTCTTTTGATAGGTAGATAAGTGCATGTGTGTTAGTTGTAAGAAGAAGAAAATATCCTAGCATTATAGAACAAATTATTTTCATCCCCAGGAGGGCATTGAACTCAGCTGGCTCACTGAATTGAGAAGTTGTTTTCTCAGCGTAAAAACAGGGAATTCCCACTTCCCATATTTCTTGCTTCTGGTCATGCACATATTTGAATTCAAAACTATTAAACAGTTTATTACAGACCACTTCTGGAATGCCAACTGCTTAGGAGAAAAAAAAGTGCATAAACGATTTTGTATGTGAATAAGCTGATTACCTTTCTGCTATGCTTTATCTGTTTACTTTATAATTTGCCCAGTCCTAAAGCTCAGCATGGAGAACAGCATTTCCTAATCTCATTAATCCTCACAATGACTCTGCAAAAGCAATTCACTGTTGCTTTACAGAAGGGGAACTGAGTCTAAGGGAGCAGAACACTGGAGCTTGTCCAGTGAAAGGATGGCTCAACTGGAGTTTGCAAATAGGCAGTGGCGTCGCAAGGGGGTGGGGGGCGGCCCACCCCGGGTTCCAGGGGAGGGGGGTGACACTTGGGCCAGCCCCACCCCGCCCGTGGGCCCCGAGCAGCGGGAGCAGCGACAGTCCAGCGACTGAGTGTGCATGCGTGAAATGTCGCGCATGCGCACTCCGTCACCGAGCCGTCGCTGCTCCTGGCGGCAGCGGCCCGGCGATGGAGTGCGCACGCGCGCATTTCACGCATGCGCACTCCGTTGTGACGGTGCGTTGTGACGTCACGACGTAACATCACGATGCCCCGCCCGCAGAGGGATGCCTCCATTCGCCGCCCCGGGTAGCAAGGAGGCTTCCTCCGCCCCTGCAAATAGGTCTTCTCAGTTGATCAAAACAACACAATGCTGAAGATGCTTGTTGTGGCATCATTTACAGTGCCTGTTGGAGAGTTCTTTGTTGTTTGTGATGCATTCGGACACCTCTTAAGATACAGCAACCCAATTTCGCATTATGGTTCCTGAGATCAAGGAGCAGTTTTTCTTCTGTGTTTGGATACAATTGGACACCACTTTGAATCAAGGTGGAGAACTGAACCTTTCAAAACTGTAGCAGGTTTAGCCAAATATCGCATGATGGTTCCTGAGGTTTCTGAGCTGTACTGATTATGTCAGAGCTTTTTCATTCAAGACCCCACACCCAGAAAGCTCAAAGCAGGCTTTTTGTAGGCAGGCAGAGGAAGGGGGTGGTTTTTAATTTGAGCAGCTTGGACATTTATCAGTTAGTATTTGCTAATAGGGAGAGAGAGCTGCAGTGGATAGTGTGAGTTTCTTTTTATAATAAACTTTTTTTTTAATTCTTAAACAGTTCGCATTTATATTTGTGAATGGGCTAAGATTGGGCGGGAAATTGGGGAAATGCTATGGTGGAAAATGGTGGGCTGTGGATAGCATGTGTATATTGCAACAGGAGAAAGAATGCAATTTGCTTGAGGAGAAAGGAAGGATTGCTTTCTTCTTAGGTTTGATTGCACAAGAGAACCATTGGAAAGTGGAGAAGAGGGCAGTGTTGCTCCAGTCCAGTCCAGTCCAGTCCAGCTTTTGCTCTCTTTACTAAGGCTTCAGTTCTAACCACACTGGACTTATTTCTGTGTAGTCATGGTTATGACTCTTCTATGTTCTTTAAAAGGTAAATCTGCAACCCTAACCTCACCTACATAAGAGTAAACCCCATTGAAATCAATAGGACTTACTTTTGAATAGACGTTGTTAGGATTACACCAGTGGTTCCCAACCTTTTTTTGGCCATGCCCCACCTAAGCATCTCTAAAATCCTGATTCCCCTCCCCTCTTGTGACATATAATTCTTATTATTCAAAAAGTGAGCTCCTATTCACGTGGAGGAGGCCTCAAAGGCCGTTAACTGTCAATAACTCATTCTTGAATTGCCCCCCTTAAAAATCAAATCAACGTGGTGTGTGCCCCGTGTTGGGAACCACGGGATTACACTGTATGCTGGTGACTTGCCCAGTGAAAAACTGGTGCTTTCCCCATAACCCTGCATCGTTAAAGCTTGCAGTACAGTCCAATATAGTAGATGAAATTGCCTAGAACATATGCATACTAGAAGAAATTCACATTAAAATGCAGATAAAATTTCAAGGATGCTTTAAAATATCTATACTGTATATTGCAAACTGAACTGAATTTAATCTTGGAAAAATGAAAAGCTTTAATTGCCAGATTTGCCCTAATACAGTGGTACCTCTGGTTGCGAACAGGATTCGTTCCGGAGCCCTGTTCGCAACATGAAAAGCTCATATCCTGAAGTGCCGAATCTGCGCATGCTAGCCACACGATTCGGCGCTTCTGCGCATGTGCATGACGTCATTTTGCGCGTCTGCGCATGCGCGAATTGCCAAACCCGGAAGTAACCTGTTCCGGTACTTCCGGGTTCGGCACGTTCGTATCGCGTGACGAACGCAACATGAAGCATCCGTAGCACGAGGTACGACTGTAATAGCAGATAACAACTATAATAAAATATAATATGATAAAATAACAATAGAGACAAATGCAATGATTGAGAACAATCCTATATAATAAAGTCCAAGTGTCTCTGCGTCGTGTCCCTGTGTCCATGGGATTGCGCTACTGCGCATGTGCCCCATGGACACAGGGATTGGAGCACAGAGACTTCCAACCGTCTTCCCTGACAGGAGCTGCTTGCTAAGATGGCGGCCTCTGAAGTGAGCGGGCCTGTGGACCCAGACTCGGCGCTCGGCGAGGAGGCCGTTTCCTCAGGGGCTTTTTGGCGCCTACAGCAGCCGGGCGAGACCTTGCCCCTTGGGAAGCAAACGGGGAGGCCAGTCGCCGGGATGCCCGCGGGCCGCCGTATCGCCGGGGCTGCGGCATCACCTCAAGGGCGGGAAGCCTCTTCTCCAATAGCCCAGGATGACGGCCTCACGGCTTCTCATCCCGACTTTCCAGCTCGGGGCTTCAGCTCGGCGACTTCCTCTTCGACTTCGGCAGCCCCGCCGGTGTCCAGTATCCCGCACGACGTGGCGCAGCAGCTGCAGAAGGTGCCCCGTGCCCCCGCCAGGCTCCTGCCCCCCAAGGTATAATAAATAAGCCTGTGGGCTTTATGTGGGGATTTTTCGTGAGCGGTAAGCAGGAGCCAAAATAATTACAGAGGCTATAGGGCTAAAACAAACAGATACATATATACAACAAGTCTGTTTTTACAAATGTTTGACCACATATGTTCTAGCGCCCGTTAATTTAATGGGCTGAACGTCCACTAGTGCTATATAAATATGTAGGGGAAATGCCCTGAGTGAACATAGGAACTGGCTCTAAATTTGGAGTTTATCTGCTGTTCTCTCCCTGCCTCTCTACTCAGCTTGCTGTGCATTCCTCCTCCTTTCCCCCAAAGCCAGAATGCTTTGCTGGCATCCTGATCAAAAACCTACAAGGCAACCCACCGACAAGTCCCATCATGGGGAAAACCTTGCCAAATCGCTCATTCCTATTCATGAAACAAAGTCTGCCTGACTGTCAGCTGGGTGAGGGAATGAGGAGAGAAAGCCCGCATGAACAGCAACCCCCTTAGTCATCTAAAAGAGACTTGGCATTGCAGAACTGAATCTTTCCAAACCATCCAGCTTCATCCATCTTTTCAAAAGGGGGAGGAAAAACCCAACGACGGAAGCCATGCACTCTTCAAATATGACTTTTTACATTTTAAAAAATGTCAAAAGAAAGACTAAAATATTGACTCATTTTTTTGGTGTGATGAGACTAATAATGTTTGCAGTGCCTAAAAACAATCAGTTAACATACCAGGAAAAGAGCCCTTATCAACAGATTAGGAACCATGACTGGAAATGGATGAGCAAGCTTCAGTCGCATCACCGCTCTACAATGGGCACATAAAGAAGGCATGGAAAATTTCTGTCTTCATTGTTCCTGAACTATTTCCATATCAATGTTTCCATGGTGGGTGAGTCAGAACATTGGAGACTCCTTGTCAATCTTCTGCTTCACAACGGGCCAGCTCTGTTGTTTTGGCCACTCCATTGTGCAAATCCCATTTAGTCCAGGGCCCAACTTCTTCTGGGCAACAGGAAAGCCATACCTATTGATTCGGGGCTGGGTGACCTGAGAACCACCAACTCAAATTTGTCAGCTAGGTATGGGAGCCTGGAAAGGGTCTAAAAAAAATTCCTTCCAGTAGCACCTTAGAGACCAACTAAGTTTGTTCTTGGTATGAGCTTTTGTGTGCATGCACACTTCTTCAGATATCTGAAGAAGTGTGTATGCATACGAAAGCTCATACCAAGAACAAACTTAGTTGGTCTCTAAGGTGCTACTGGAAAGAAGGTATCTGAAGAAGTGTGCATGCACACGAAAGCTCATACCAAGAACAAACTTAGTTGGTCTCTAAGGCGCTACTGGAAGGAAGGTATCTGAAGAAGTGTGCATGCACACGAAAGCTCATTCCAAGAACAAACTTAGTTGGTCTCTAAGGTGCTACTGGAAGGAAGGTATCTGAAGAAGTGTGCATGCACACGAAAGCTCATACCAAGAACAAACTTAGTTGGTCTCTAAGGTGCTACTGGAAGGAAATTTTTTTATTTTGTTTTGACTATGACAGACCAACACGGCTATCTACCTGTAACTGGAAAGGGTCGGACTCCCTTCCCTTTATTCTTGTAGTCAAAGGCAAGGTGGTTTATAAATATACCCCATTCCCAGAAGCTGCCATATAAGACTAGTGGGCTAGATTGGGCAGCGATGTAGTCTGGACCACCTCGTCACTTTGGCTCAGGGCCAGCTCCAGGATGGAGGGGACCCTCATCAAATGGGCATCTGCAGGAATTTTTCCAGGGGGGGAGCAAAGATGAAGACTGAAAGGAGCAGCCTAGTTTCTCACAAAAGCACAAGAGCTTGTAATCAACGTGGCACACGGCTAAGGTTCCATCAGCACAAGGATTTTCCTTGCACAACAGAACTTCCTTCCACCTTGCAGTTCCCCGAAATCTGTTGTGGAGGTGTGGTCCTCCCAACCCTCCAGAACAGATTTAGGGATGGCACAGGATCTGTTAGGGGAGAATTCTCAACGTGCTGGCAGGAATCCTTGTGCTAGCTTCCACACAGGCACGTCCAACAAGTAGATCATGATCTACCGGTAGATCACTGGACGCCTGTGGTAGATCACTGGTAGATCACTGGCTCCCTGCAAAGAAGCTCAACAACTTTGGCTTCCCTAAAAAAAAGCTCAACATTTTAGCCCTCCCCCCCCCAAACAGGGTTTTCCTCCCACCTCAGAAAAGCTCTGACCTGAACCCCTAAAAATGGGTCTTCCTCCTTCCTAAAAAAACTCTCAACTACTTTGACCTGAACCCCCCAAAAGAGGGTAGATCACTGCCAGTTTTTAACTCTGTGAGTAGATCGCAGTCTCTTCGGAGTTGGCCACCCTTGCACTAGCACAACAATTTAGGTGAATATGGTTCAAGAAAAAGTGACTGCATGTTTTGCCTCATATCTCAGGTTCTACAAATGCTAGAAACTTCCTTTCTCTCTTTTTAATGAAAGCTAGGAGCCTTGATATCATGGTTTGGAGGGGCAACTGCCCCATACACCCCCCCCTTCACTGATATCCATGAGCTATCCCTTCAAGCCCTACCCAGCCAACATTTGGCTGGTCACTGATGAAATGAAAATGCTGGTCTATATGGCTTTATCAAAACTTGCCTAGCAAGACATGTTTTATCCCCAATTGTATGAAAGCGCTGGGTTGGGGCAACAAAGTTGGAATTGTGGTTTCTGCAAGGTGGTGGCCATTTCTTTCTTTCTGACATTATAGCTGAGCTATTTCTGTTACTTCACGCATGAGATACGCTGCATTCAAATCTAAAGCTAGCAATTTAAAATACAAGTGTAGGACGTCAGCATAAAAGCACTGCCCTGATATTACTCTAACCTTTGGTGCTATGATTTGTCCAAATCATTTTGGCTTATTGTAGAAATACTTGTTGGAAATGCTCACGTTGAGCATGTAAGAACAGAGAAACGGCACACCGTTATAAGCATGTTTGTACATCCTTACGAGGGCTTGGAGAACAGCATCACTCAAACACACCCCGATGGCATTGTAATGCTCTGCTGGGTGAGCTTTTGAGGAGGACTGGGGGTGCACTTGCGTATAGAGGTCACCAAGCCACCCCACCAATAAATTCACACATGAGACATAAATTTTGTTTGGGTTTTTGGCATAGTTTTGGCCACAACTTTATTAAAATACAAAACACGTGAGTGGTTGCGTAGGCATTGGTTCACCTGTCCAACGGGACAGAGCTGATGCCTAGTCAGCAAAGACTAGCTGTCCAGCAGGACAGAGCTGACACCGCGTCAGCGGGAGGAAACCAGTCTGGGGAGAATTGAATGGAGGCTGGGCTGCAGAGACCTCCCCCTTCCCCAGAGGTCCCAGGGAATCATGCACGGCCCTGCAACCCTACCGGGTTCGGACAAGCATATATTGAGCCGCTGGATTCCTTTAAAGGAATTCCCACGCACCATGATCACTTTTGGAGGGCTACCGCGCTCCAATAACCAACACAACCAATGCCTAACCACCAACCTTACAAGTTGTGACTAGTTGCTACGTAGTAGGCGAAAACCAAATGGCACAGCCAATCAGCCAAATGGAAAAATTCCTACTAGGCCCCTGTCTCAAAGCAGACGGCCCCATGACAGGCACAGCAAGGTCAACACACAGGCCTATACCAGGGAGGGGGGGCGGGAGATCCGAAGCTCGCAGCAAAGAGGGAAGGGTCGCACACATGTGCAGACCTATATATGGACGCTGGGCTGTCCATCAAATTTGGCTACATGTGCTTTTGCCCAGCAACAGCACTGGTCACTGCTAGCTGTGGCCAGCTAGCCAAACCCACAGGGGGTGGCTTATTCTGCCCCTATCGCAACATGAGCTCTCTTTGCATTGGAGAACTCACTTTCCCATCCCCACCCAGGCCCATGCTTCTTAATGGCATTCATGCGCAGCATCGCATCCTGCAATTTGCTTAGGTGCATAAGCATGTGCATGAATTACATTGGGGGAAGGAATGTAATGGGAACAAACGAGGCAAGCTGTGCTAATGTACCAATGCTGAAATTAATTTATTAGAAACCCCCTGTCTAAAATCAGAAGACAAACAGCGTGGGGCAGGGGGGGTGGAACCAACTCACAGAAGGAAAATGAAATGCAAAGCTGTACCTTCCTGGTGACCAGGGATGGGGAAAATCTGTCAGTTTCACTTTCTCTCTTTTTCTCATTCCCCCCTCCCCCACGCACAGTCTTAAGTTCACCCTTCCAAATCAGTTTGCATTAAATAAATAAATAAATAAATAAATAAATAAATCCTCATGAAAATTCATCACCATTTTAGTGTAATTCTCTCCCAAGAGGCAACTGTTTAGATGTGATTTTGTCTAATGTACATATTTTTGCAAAGCATATTTTCCCTAATACAACACATTTGGGTATGTTTCTTTTTCTTGTCTTTACTAATATAATGGGTTTCTATGCACACTTTACTCCAGTGTGTGCATTTTTTGTACGCGTTCCTTGGCTGGAGAACTGCATTGGGGAAAAATTGGCAAACTAAAGGCTGGCTGTTTGTGAATTGTTGCAGGAAGTGTGGTTTAGGTAGTCTACCTTTAAATGTGAACTGAACGTAATTTCTTCCCCATCCCTACTAGCCACACTGTGAATTTGATCGAGAACAGAGCTTGGGCTAATTTTCAATATTACGGAACATGGGTCTTGTCACTTCCAGGTAAGTCTGACAGCCTCTTGTCATGGATGGCATTTTTTTTATTTTAAAGC
Organism: Darevskia mixta; assembly: GCA_034641385.1. Taxonomy (NCBI): domain Eukaryota; kingdom Metazoa; phylum Chordata; class Lepidosauria; order Squamata; family Lacertidae; genus Darevskia; species Darevskia mixta. Next base: position 21,291,985 of record JAWWNH010000017.1, read on the forward strand.
AGAAGAAAACTAAGGCTGACAATTTCTGTCACCTGCACATCCTCTTCCTAAAGCTTCACAAAATCTCCCTTCACAACATTTCCTTGTCTCGGCTTGCTGGGTTTCTTTTTTCTTTTTTTAATCACAAGCATGATCTTTTCTCCTTCCTCCTCTTTTCTATTGAAAGCCAACCAGCCAAGTTCTACCACAAACCATGCATGGTGGAATCTGAATGCGACAGCTATTGTTAGAACATCACTTGAATGCTGAAGTTGAACTCGTAACGCCAATGGAGCAAAGTAACCCTTCAGGCTCAGCACACAGCTTTTGTTTGGATGAAACTTGCCAGGGTGGGTGGGGAAAAGGATTGCAGGACAAAAATGTTACGCTATCCTGAGGCATTTCAGGGCAGTGATAGGGCACCACACTTTGTCTGCTCCCTGTGGTGTTTCATTCATATAAAAGGATGTCATATAGAGGAGGGAGAAAGGTTGTTTTCTGCTGCTCCAGAGAAGCGGACACGGAGCAATGGACTCAAACTACAAGAAAGAAGATTCCACCTAAACATTAGGAAGAACTTCCTGACAGTAAGAGCTGTTCGACAGTGGAATTTGCTGCCCAGGAGTGTGGTGGAGTCTCCTTCTTTGGAGGTCTTTAAGCAGAGGCTTGACAGCCATCTGTCAAGAATGCTTTGATGGTGTTCCTGCTTGGCAGGGGGTTGGACTGGATGGCCCTTGTGGTCTCTTCCAATTCTATGATTCTATGATTTATTGTGAAACAAAAGCCATAACACTCTTTATCATACATGGTTTCAGGTTCAGCGCTGATGAAAACTTGTATGCGTAACTGATGAGTCTGTACTCAGCTCTCTAATAATAATAATAATAATAATAATAATAATAATTTATTTATACCCCGCCCATCTGGCTGGGTTTCCCCAGTCACTCTGGGTGGCTTCCAGCAGAACATTAAATGCAATAATCTATTGAACATTAAAAGCCTCCCTAAACAGCCTCCCTTCTAAAAGTCTGGTAGTTGTTCTCTTTGACATCTGGTGGGAGGGCATTCCACAGGGCGGGTGCCACTGCCAAGAAGGCCCTCTGCCTGGTTCCCTGTAACTTGGCTTCTCGTAGTAAGGGAACTGCCAGAAGGCCTTCGGCGCTGGACCTCATGGATGATGGGGGTGGAGACGCTCCTTCAGGTATACAGGACCAAGGCCGTTTAGGGCTTTAAAGGTCAGCACCAACACTTTGAATTGTGCTCGGAAATGTACTCTAACCTCTTTAAGCAGATCTTCTTTTTCAACCATATTTTATTAAGTTTCAACCTTTTTAACATATTCAACCAAAACACAATTTCATATTTCCCCTTATATTTGTCGAACTCATACCCCGTTTTCCATGAAGTTGTTGTGTCTCTCCCCTCCTGTTGCCCCCATCTTCTATTTATTAAATCATGACCACTCCATTATAACTTAATTCATTCTGTTGTTCTCTGCAGTGCCTTGGGTGAGGCAGCGCCCACATTGCTGAATACCTCCGATGTTGATGTTCACAGAAGACATATTTCTTTTGCCCAGAACAAACTTAGTTGGTCTCTAAGGGACGCGTGTGGCGCTGTGGGTTAAACCACAGAGCCTAGGGCTTGCCGATCAGAAGGTCAGTAGTTCAAATCCCCGCGATGGGGTGAGCTCCCATTGCTCGGTCCCTGCTCCTGCCAACCTAGCAGTTTGAAAGCACGTCAAAGTGCAAATAGATAAATAGGTACCACTCTGGCGGGAAGGTAAACAGCATTTCCGTGTGCTGCTCTGGTTCGTCAGAAGCGGCTTAGTCATGCTGGCCACATGACCTGGAAGCTGTACGCCGGCTCCCTCGGCCAATAATGCGAGATGAGCGTCACAACCCCAGAGTCGGTCACAACTGGACCTAATGGTCCCTTTACCTTTACCTTTAAGGTGCTACTGGACAATTTTTTGATTTATTTCGACTGTGTCAGACCAACACGGCTACCTACCTGAATCTAGAACTAATAGATGCTTTGTGGACGAAAGGTAACACTATAAAATAAAGAGGGGGTAAAACTGGTAAGAAATGCTACTTGAATGCACTGTCTATCTATATTGCATTTATAAGTGCAAAGAAGCCATTGTGTCCTCAGATGGGAATTCAGGCTCTCCCAATCAAAGGCAGTACTGCTGTTTCTTAAACTCCTGAAATTTAATGTCACTTATATGAATGACCAAATAAATTCTTTATTTGCAATGGCTTCTCTGGGGGTGGGGAAACAAACGAACGGAGATCTTATGAAGGGTGGTGTACAAGTCTAATAAGCAAACAAACTGTGACCTTCTGCCCCTTTCTTCGACCTTTATCATTCCCTTTTGTTTTTGTGCAATTCTGGCCAAAGAGCTCAGGTGTTGTATCCTAGCATCCCTTTTCCTATTTGATTACAAAGGGTTCGCTGATTGGTCGCATAAAACACGTCGCATTGGCTTGCTGACAAAAAGCAACCTTTTGTCAAGCCCATTTTCCCCTATTGTTTTAAACAGGTCCGTGGACAGACACACACACACACACACACTCGCAAATAGAAAATAAGTCCCAGCTAAGCCACATGGCTCACACTTTAGATTAACCTTTTCATTATTGTCAGGATTGGATTATGTTCCTTCTCTGTTTGGGCATGCAGGCTTAATGCTTTCCTTGCGCCATTTGTGTAGCTGTCAATTTGAGTTTCACGTCCCCATTTGTGTTTTATGACTTCATCTTCAAGAAGGTCTTTGAGAGGGAAAGCCTGGACTAGGGGAGGCAGCAAATAACTATTCCTTCAATTGCCAATTACACACACACACCCCAGTGCAAGGCCAGATGGCTAAGGCAAGAGGACGGTCCATTGTTCAGCGATAATGATTTATATATTTATTTTTGCATCTGCTGGTTCGATTATAACTTAGTTTCCATTCACTTAGAGGCAACGCAATTAAAGCTCCCCTGAAAAATTAAATCACGTAAACCCCAAGTCATCTTTCCTAGCGGGTTATGCTCAATAACTCCTTTTAGTGAGGTATGCTAAATACCTCAGAAGTTGAGTGAGATAATTGGTTTCTCAAGGCTACTGCCAAAGATTCTGACCAGTAACAGCTCTCCAAGTCCTTATGCATTGGATTGCTCCTCACCTGTTCCATGACAACAGGGTGACAACAGATAACCTACATGCGCATTGCAAAATGCATCCTCTGAGTATTGCCCCTTATGGAGCCAAAATGGCACTATCCAAGCAAATATCAGCTGGCTTGGGTGGGGCAGGGGTGAATGCCTAAGGTATGCAGAAATACAAACCTGCACAAAGGGCTTGCTCAGTGGCCACAGAATGCTGGCTCACAGAGGAGAGAAGGATGGGTAAGCAAGGGGGTGAGGAATGGAGTATCCAGAAAGAAGGCATAATGATGATAAGCTTCTAGTCCACATTATTTGAGGCACCATGTGGGACGCAGGTGGCGCTGTGGTCCAAACCACCAAGCCTCTTGGGCTTGCCGATCGTAAGGTCAGCAGCTCGAATCCATGTGACGGGATGCTCTCCCATGGCTTTGTCCCAGCTCCTGCCAACCTAGCAGTTCAAAAGCATACCAGCACAAGTACGTAAATATGTACCACTGTGGCAGGAAGGTAAACAGTGTTTCCATGCACCAGAAGTGGTTTAGGCATGCTGACCACATGACCCGGAAAAGCTGTCTGTGGACAAGCGCTGGCTCCCTCAGCCTGAAAGTGGAGGTGAACACTATACCCCATAGTCGAATTTGACTGGGCTTAACCATCCAGGGGTCATTTACCTTTTACCTGTCTGAGGCACCACAGAACCTGTTGAGCAGTGTGGTAAAGGTAAAGGGACCCTTGACCGTTAGGTCCAGTTGCGGACGACTCTGGGGTTGCGGTGCTCATCTCGCTTTACTGGCCGAGGGAGCCAGTGTACAGCTTCCGGGTCATGTGGCCAGCATGACTAAGCCGCTTCTGGCGAACCAGAGCAGTGCACGGAAACGCTGATTACCTTCCCACTGGAGTGGTAACTATTTATCTACTTGCACTTCATGCTTTTGAACTGCTAGGTTGGCAGGAGCAGGGACTGAGCAATGGGAGCTCACCCTGTCGCGGAGATTCGAACCGCCGACCTTCTGATCAGCAAGCCCTAGGCTCTGTGGTTTAACCCACAAGGCCACCTGCATAGTAGTGCAGTAGTCTTCTCCAAATCTCTTCCCAACATGGGCTGGGCTAGTCTAAGAAACATTACAAGAGCCTCAAGCACCACCAGTGTCTCAAGAGCCTCAAGTCCCACCACCAGTGCCTAGGCTCGAAATCCCTTTCTTTTGAGCCTTCCCTGGGGGGCTTTAGGTTGAGCGGATTCCCCCAGTCTTCTTCATCCAGCCAGTCCCTGACATCTGGAGGGCCAAAGGTTCTCCACCCCTGCTTTAAGCCGGCCTCTATATTTCAGCCAAACTTCCCTTTCAGGGTTGTCATGAGATAAAATGGGAGGTTAGGAAGAATTATGCGCAGCACCGTGTGCACCATTTTGTAGAAGGCTGGTATAAATAAATTCCTTCAACATAATGGAGATGACTGGGAATTAAATGTCTATATTTGACTTGCTGCAAGAGGATGACACCTAAAGATGGAAGGCAACAGCAGCAACCCATTCTACTTCAGGGATCATAGCAGCTGATAAGTACATAAGTGTAGAGCTGATTTTATCATGTCTGTTGAATTCTTCTAAAATAATAAGAGTGAGAAATTCCTGGGAGATCAAATCAGCAAGCTGGCTGATAACGCATAGTGTACCCTGTAGGTGGATGTAATAAATTCGTCAGACATGGACACCAAACATCAGTCAAATGTATAGGAGAATAACATTGCAAGCCCTGGAACTGGTTCGTTGTGCTGCTGGTGTGTGGATAGTCCTAAAACTAGGAGCAAGTTAAAGGGCTTCAGGTTTCACTGGGCTGAATCTGCCTGACAATAATGTACACCTACCAAAACAATTAAAAATTGATGGCATGAAAAGTCATCTTTCCAGAGAGTTCATTTCAGGTGAGCAAAGCCTGTGTGTGTGTGTGTGTGTGTGTGTGTAATTCAGCTTAGCAATTTCAAGTGAACTAACAGACCAAGGGAGACCTCCATCTGTCAAGATGCAGGTGGTGCAGATCTTATCAGTAAACATTCCCCATCTATCACTGTGAGAGACTAAAGGTACTGGCCTTCTGCACACCACACAGGAAGAGCAAGAACCTAGGAAGCTGCCTTATACTGAGTCAGATCACTGGTCCAGCTCTTGTATTGCCGACACTGACTGGCTGTGGTCCTCCAGGGTTTCAGATAGAGTGAGCCAGTTCATCCACTGTGCCCCCACTGACATCACTGCCACCTTGCCTCTCCCTATCTCATTTACCAGCAAAGACCTTCACAATGAGAAACCAGGGACTCAGCTATACAGCTACAAATAAAACATTTTAAGTATGTTGTAAAGTGCAATATACAAATGTGGCACTAGATGGAGATGGTGAGCTATGGCAAATTCAATATATTTTTCAAAACGTTTTTAAAAAGCATTTTCACAGCTGTTTTTTTATATGTGTGTAGATTCCACCCAGGTAAGCAATGCTGCCCTGCCCTGCTCTGTTCTACCAGCTGCTACTGTACTTTGGGCATGTTGTATTTCAGGTAAGGCAAAAAGGTAACGGACCCCTGAACAGTTAAGTCCAGTCAAAGGCGACTATGGGGTGCGGTGCTCATCTCGCTTTCAGGCTGAGGGAGCCGGCGTTTGTCCACAGACAGCTTTCCGGGTCATGTGGCCAGCATGACTAAACCTCTTCTGGTGGAACGGAACCCCGTGACGGAAACCAGAGCGCACAGAAACGCTGTTTACCTTCCCACTGTAGCTGTACCTATTTATCTACTTGAACTGATGTGCTTTCAAACTGCTAGGTTGGCAGAAGCAGGGACAGAGCAACGGGAGCTCACCCCATCGCAGGGATTCGAACCACCGACCTTCTGATTGGCAAGCCCAAGACAAAATAGCCCAAAATAGGTACCGCTCTGGCGGGAAGGTAAACGGCATTTCCGTGTGCTGCTCTGGTTTCGCCAGAAGCAGCTTAGTCATGCTGGCCACATGACCCGGAAGCTGTCTGTGAACAAACGCCGGCTCCCTCAGCCTATAGAGCGAGATGAGAGCGCAACCCCAGAGTCGTCCGTGACTGGACCTAACGGTCAGGGGTACCTTTACCTTTACCTAGAGATCTTTTAAATAAAAAGGAAATGAATAAAAATCAAGGTTGAGGCAGAAGGAACTGGCGATGCCATTTTTAAAAGTATCACCCCTAGATCAGACAATTTGAAGCCCCACTTTCAGATTCTAACAAAATAAAATAGATTCCATCTTGGATTGGATTGTGCATTATTCCCCGTTAGTGATGTTTATAGGGAAAAACCCATTGTTCTTCCTGACAGTTGTCTAACCACATTCCAAACGGCATTTCCAATCACAGTGAGCATGTAGGGAGGGAAGGAACAAAGATATCGCATTGTCCCAGCAAGAAAATTTTACCCAGATGCTGGGTAAACATTTTCCATGAAACAGAAGGTATTAGCTGGAGGAAAAACCATCTGCACCAATAAGTAGCAATAGTGCATTTATGGGGGGGAGAGAGAATCTGTAAAGGACCTCCAGAGGTCCTCAGGCTACAAATGTTCAAGGAGAAGGGGTTCATAATGGGAACAAGCATTGCTGAAGTAGACACTCTTTGAGTAGTGCATATAAAAGGGTTGATGTATATTTATGATGCTTGAGATCTCTCCTTGATCCCTTCACTTCAGTGGCAATTCACTTAAGCTGAAGTGAACTCTCGCCGGAGTCACACCAAGCAAAGCAGCAACAAGCACCAAACATCTTTTCTTTCCATTTATTTCTCTCTTTTTTTTCCTTTTCCAAATGCAGACTTTACTTCAAACCAGACAGCAGGAGCAGCTGGCAACCATGATGAAAGCTGCGCTTGAATTCCTGTGACAGTACAAAACAGAGAGATTATTTTACACCCAGGGAGCTGAAGTTGCCGGCATCAAATGAGCCTCCGAGTCAAACAGAAGGCTGCAAATACCTGTCACTGCTGAATGGTTGGAGAGTGCAAGGCTGGTCTTGCCAATGGGAAGGGGCCACAAGGAAAGCAGACTGTGCAGCGAGAGAGAAGTAGATAGTAACAGTTCTGTGCGCTTAAGCACGATACAATCTCAAGAGAAGGTGAAGTCTGCTTTCAACAGCAAATGTGGCATACGGGCGAAGGGTATTAAATCTTCCCCTACTCCATGCAGCTTCTCTCTTCAAGGGCTGAGGGTCACTTCCAGGATAGAAGCTTGGCTAAGCTGGAAAAAAACCAAGGAGAGGGTAAGCCCATATGCAGGGAAACAGTTCTGAATTCCTCACCTGGGCTCATGTACCAAAGCTCATTGCATGCAGAAGGTCCACAATTCCATCCCTGGCACCTCCAGCTGGGATGATCAGGGAGCTAGGGGCAGGAAAGGCTTCTGTCTGAGTTCATGTGCTTACAGTCACAGTAGATTATATTGGGCTAGAGAGTCCAACATGGCTAGGGACACGGGTGATGCTGTGGTCTAAACCACTGAGCCTCTTGGGCTTGCCGATCAGAAGGTCGGCAGTTCGAATCCCCATGACGGGGTGAGCTCCCATTGCTCTGTCCCAGCTCCTGCCAACCTAGCATTTAGACGTCACCTCAAAACTGATCTACTTTTCATAAAACTTCCATCGTACCTTGAAGTGTGTGGGTACATTTGCCTCAGAAATACAAAACTTACGGTGCTTGAATGCATCCATAATGAGCCACCTGTCACCTTATAAGAAGCACCAGGGATGGAGCGGGGGTAGAGACTTTACAGACGAAGCTGACAAACAGGGGAAAAAACAAAAACAAATGGCATCTTTATTTTCCTGATATAAATAAACACATGAATCCTCCTCGAGGAAAGGCCTGGTAAATAATATGCGGACAAGTGGGGCTTGCTGCAAACAAATTGCTGTCCTGTGGGGTGGTCCTGCTTAGGGTTCTAGCCAGCCATGCCCTCCTGCGGGATCCTCCATTCCATTCCCCTTCTCCCTTGTGATCAGGGAGCATGCTCAGTTCCTGCTTAGATAGAAAGGTTTGTTTGTTTTTTTCCATTCAAGGGTGGTGGTTGCGTTTCTGGGTTTCCTCCTGTTTGCTAATATACCCTTCTTGCATACAGATGGTAGAAGAAGAAGAAGAAGAAGAAGAAGAAGAAGAAGAAGAAGAAGAAGAAGAAGAAGAAGAGTTTGGATTTGATATCCCTCTTTATCACTACCCAAAGGAGTCTCAAAGCGGCTCACATTCTCCTTTCCCTTCCTCCGCCACAACAAACACTCTGTGAGGTGAGTGGGGCTGAGAGACTCCAAAGAAGTGTGACAAGCCCAAGGTCACCCAGCAGCTGCATGTGGAGGAGCGGAGACGCGAACCCGGTTCACCAGATTACGAGTCTACCGCTCTTAACCACTAAACCACACTGTACTCTTTTGGCGACATCAAGTTCTACACTCGGAGAATGAGTGTGCAATTGGTGTGTAGTGATGGCTTCTGGAGCGGAAAAGGAAAAATGGGAATGCGGATGGCAGGTTTCGTTGGGCTCAAACTGATTGTCTGGGAGTGCTTCTAGATGGGAGTGCTGATTATGGGATGGATGCTCTTCATGCATGCATGTCTTTTGCAACATTCACACCATAAATGCTAGCCTACATTCCCTGCTCCCATTTGGCCCATGTTTACCCTTTGAGGGGAGGTGTCTGGTGTAGTAGTAGTAGTAGTAGTAATTACCTCTTGCCAAGTACCCATTTTGCAATATTCCAATACTAAGCTCCGTTCTGAAAGCACCTCAACACCCTATCACCCATTTGCAAAGACATCCAAGTTTGCCAAAAAGCTCTTTTAATAATATAATGGCACTTTACCCATCCTGATGTCATACATTGGGAAGGAGGCGGGTGGGAAATTGGCTTCATCTCATTACTGTGGTGACATAGCTTACTGAAACTGCATTACCGGGATATAATGTGGCAGGCCTCCCATTTGCAAAGAGCTAGTGTGGCCGCAGATGACATCCTTAACTTATGCAGCAGTGCTCCATTGCATAGGTTTCAAGGCGAGGGGCATAAATAATTGGCCTTTCAGCAGAAGGCAGCTATGGCAATAACAATGATAGCCATTCCGACTGAATTTCAGCAAAAGATGCCTTCCGAATCATACACACCACTGGTTTTCACTTTCCATCCTTGTGCAAGGCTTCTGGGCTAGTGCCTCTTCTAGACAACACCTATTATATTGCTGGCAAACCCATGGCTGGCAAACACAGGGGGGGATGCCTAGTGGGTAGAAGGCATGGGTGGGGAAAGGGTTAAGCCAGGGATGGGAGACAAGTGGTCCTCCAGAAGAACAGAAGAAGAGCCCACTGGATTCAGCATCCTGTTCTTGTAGTGACCACCCAGATCAGGGGTCAGCAACCTTTTTCAGCCATGGGCCGGTCCACCGTCCCTCAGACCATGTGGTGGGCTGGACTATATTTTGGGAAATATATATATATATGAATGAATTCATATGCCCCACAAATAACCCAGAGATGCATTTTAAATAAAAACACACATTCTACTCATGTAAAAACACCAGAAAGGCCCCACAAATAACCCAGAGATGCATTTTAAATAAAAGGACACATGCTACTCATGTAAAAACATGCTGATTCCCGGACCATCCACGGGCTGGATTGAGAAGGCGATTGGGCCACATCCAGCCCACGGGCCTTAGGTTGCCTACCCCTAACCCAGATGTCTGTGAGAAACCTGCAAGCAGGATTTGAGCACAAAAGCACTCTCCCCTTCCTGTGGTTTCCAGCAGCTAGCATTCAGAAGGATTACTGCATAATAATAATAATAATAATAATAATAATAATAATAATAATAATTTATTATTTACCCTGTTTCCCCTTTTTTAATACGTAGTCATAAAGTAAGCCATGGCAGTTTTTTTTTACCGTTGTGAGAAGTAAGACGTACCCCCAAAGTAAGCCGTGGTGCCGCCACAGGGGGAGGCTGTACCGTACCATACTGATGTAATAAAAATAAGACATCCCCCCGAAAATAAGCCACCCTGTTTTTTTTTGAGGGGAAAAAAATTATAAGACGGTGTCTTAAAAAGGGGGAAAGACGGTATACCCCGCCCATCTGGCTGGGTTTCCCCAGCCACTCTGGGCGGCTTTCAACAGAACATTAAAATACAATAATCTATTAAACATTAAAAGCCTCCCTAAACAGGGCTGCCTTCAGATGCCTTCTAAAGGTCTGGTAGTTGTTGTTCTCTTTGACATCAATCAAAATTATAGCTTTTATTACTTTCTAGGGTCTGGGGGGGTCCCCCAAATCTATAACAATATCTGGACTCCTGACCACCATTTCTCCCTTGCAAATTAAAAAAAAAAAACCTTCCAGTAGCTCCATAGAGACCAACTAAGTTTGTTATTGGTATGAGCTTTCGTGTATCTGAAGAAGTGTGCATGCACACGAAAGCTCATACCAAGAACAAACTTAGTTGGTCTCTAAGGTGCTACTGGAAGGAATTTTTCTATTTTGTTTCGACTATGACAGACCAACACGGCTACCTACCTGTCCCTTGCAAATGACATACTCATTGCCTTGCAGAACATCCAGTTTGCCTCTAAACAACCTTGATGTGAAATCCCCAATACAGGTGTCACTTTGGTTAATGAAAAGCGCTATAGAAATGTGTGAAAGCAATGTTAATCTATCAGATCTTCAGTCTGAGTTAATTCTCTCTCTCTATGCATTTTTTTCTATAGGGCTGTGGCAGGACAGAAGGCTTCCCCTTTAGCACTAATGCATTTCCCTAATAGCAAAGCTGTTCCCTAATAGATTTAAGCCAAGCCAGGCCAACTGGGACAATGGAAACAGCCCCCACCCCCCAAGGCTCTGTGTGGGTGGCATGCAGGCAATTATTTTTAATCGTTCACATTCATACAATGAAATGATTTGCTGGCCTGTAATTTCTGCCTGCCTATTAGCGCTGGTGGAATCTTTATTAGTCTGCTCATTATTTACTGTCTTCTCTCTCTCACACACACACACACACACACACACACAACCCCAGCATTGAGACTCTTCCTTTGGCTAATAACCCACCTAGTTAAGAATGACTCCATTATCCTTCCATAACCTAAGGAGTATTGCAGAGGCAACGTTCTCCATCTCCGCCGCGGAAGAGAGCAGATGGCCTCTCACGGCTCCCCACCGACCAGTTCTTAGAGTGGCTTTGATGTCAGCCAGTTGCCTGCCCTCTTCGGATGTGTGACACAAATACAGCTGGCCCTGTTGGGACCGAGCTGAACAACGGAGGCCGGGAAATGACAGGGAAGGAGCAAATCTGTCTGTGAAGGATTAGTATTCAGGAGAACTGGCCAATTACTGTCAAGGATCACCTCAGAAGGGCAACCAATGCACCAAAGTGGTGTGGTCGCTCGTATGCCTCTTCCCATCTTATTGCTACTAACAACTAACCCACTCTTCAGTGGGAGAGTGCCCCATTGAATTCAACAGGACTTCCTTCTGAGCAGGCATGGTTCGGATCTCAGCCTAAGGATCTTCCGTAATGCTTCTCAGCTAATTCAAAATATGTAGAAGGGTCCTACAAATGTGAGAAGATTTATAGGATGGGGATGGGGGAGAAATAGGATTCAGGTCACATTTAAAGGTGAACTTACCTAAAACATGTCAATAAATACGTTCAGTAGAGTGCCATTTGCAACACATTTGCGTGATTTGATTACGCTAGGACATTATCATTAGCCTCAGTATTATGCCATCAGTTTATTGAGTTTTTACAGGCTTGGATTTGCACGCTGCACCTTAATGTGTTCATTTTAACATGTTTGATTGAGTAAACTGTTCTCAATATTTATTAGCCAATTTGGTGTTTTGGAGTTTTGGTTTTGTTTGATCACAATTATTACAACACCTGATACTTTTTTGTATACCTAATAAATAAATACATGCATACTCAGGGATTCCTTAGCTATGATTCCTGCCTTGCAAGGGCTTGGACTACATGACCCCTGATTCTACAATTCCATGATTAATTTCAATAGGTCTACTTTGAGTAAAACTGAGTTGAATGCCACCCTTGGATCCCACTCTATAGACAGATGCACCCGATACACTGATTTGCAATTGTCCAATTGACGGAAATGTGTGTCGGGGTGTGTGGCTGTTCTGAAAAACACCATTCATCTCTCTGCCATTTGTGAATTGCACTCTGCTGTGTGGATAAACTAGGAGGGATAGGTAGTCCAGGAAGAAAGAAAAGAGGTAGTAGACTTTTCCAAATTTTAACAGAGGAGTTTAACTCCCTGTTTGAATCCTGGGTGTTACAGAGGCCCAACTGGCCTCAGCTAGAAGCTAGGGTATTACAACATTCTTCCAGCAGAGATTCTGCAAGCATCCTCACTTTTGACTTTCAAGCGTCTCTCAAATACGTGTGTGTGTGTGTGTGTGTGTGTGCGTGCGTGCTGACATATTGTTGCAGCTGTTTGATTAGTCAGTCACCTGAATTGATGATCAGTTGTTATTAGTAATCATAATAATTTTAAAGGATTGCTATGTTTTATAGTGTAAACTGCCTTAATCAGTTTTATGAAAAGATGGTACAGAATTTTTTTTAATAAACTTACATCATAGTGCAATAACATGTGCAGACCTCTTTGAACATAGTTTCCTGGCCTCTTTCTGATGTAGTCCTAATGGGTCGTCTGGTCCAAACCTTCTCCCACTGAGCTTCCTGAACTTAGTTGCCCATCTCTACCTCCTTAGAGTATTCTAAGCTGCAGGTGTCCCCACTCATTTAAAACACTATTCAGGACAATTTTAATTGCTGAACTGTCTCAAAATGGAAATAATAATTATGATTGGGAACTCGGTTCTCAAATACCGACATCCGTTTAATGAAAAGTAAGTGCTGTTCTCTCCCTTTATAATGTGTTGCAATGAAAACAGCTTAGCTGTTATCCAAACGTAATGGGATAAATAATAGCTATCTAATAACTTTGGCTTTTCCTAAGGTTACAAAATTGCTCAACTCTTGTTCTGGTTTAGTGTTGATTATTAGGCAATTATATCTTTGTTATGTTTTATTATGAAAACATGTTGCAAACGAAGGAAAACATTTTTCCATGCTGGTGCCCAAACACTAGAACTCTTTTCTGAAGCGTGTTCTCCACTGCTATGCTTTTTGCACCAGGCAAATTGACCAGGTGTTTTCCTAGTTATAGGGATGGGGGAGAACTTTGATTCGGTTCACATTTAAAGGCAAACAGACCCAATTTGCACTTTTCGAAACAATATGAGACCTGAACACAGCCAGTCTTTGAAAGCCCCACTTATCCTAATTTTGCAGTGTCATTCTCCAGTCAAGTAATGCATACCCTCTAACATTTCTCTGATGAAAATAGGGATGTCCTATTCCAGTGATGGCTAACCTTGACACTCCAGATGTTTTGGAACTACAACTCCCATCATCCCTGACCACTGATCCTATTAGCTAGGGATGATGGGAGTTGTAGTTCCAAAACATCTGGGGTGTCAAGGTTAGCCATCACTGTCCTATTCCATTATTATTATTATTATTATTATTATTATTATTATTATTATTATTATTAATTTTATTAATATCCCAGCCATCTGACAATGTTGCTCCAGCCACTCTGGGCAGCTTCCAACACATATAAAAACATAACATCAAACATTAAAAACTTCCCCATACAGGGTTGCCTTCAGATGTCTTCTAAAGGTGGTATAGTTACTTTTCTCCTTGGCTCAGGGGTCACATAACTCCATACCCTCCAACAATTTTCTGATGAAAAGAGAGATGTCCTACTGCAATGCGCTCTATGTGGGGCTACCTTTGAAGGTGACCCGGAAACTGCAATTAATCCAGAATGCGGCAGCTAGACTGGTGACTGGGAGTAGCTGCCATGACCACATAACACCGGTCCTGAGAGATCTACATTGGCTCCCAGTACGTTTCCGAGCACAATTCAAAGTGTTGGTGCTGACCTTTAAAGCCCTAAACGGCCTCGGTCCTGTATACCTGAAGGAGCGTCTCCACCCCCACCGTTCAGCCCGGACACTGAGATCTAGCGCCGAGGGCCTTCTGGTGGTTCCCTTACTGCGAGAAGCAAAGCTACAGGGAACCAGGCAGAGGGCCTTCTCGGTAGTGGCGCCCGCCCTGTGGAACACCCTCCCATCCCATGTCAAAGAGATAAATAACTACCTGACATTTAGAAAACACCTGAAGGCAGCCCTGTTTAGGGAAGTTTTTAATGTGTGATATTTTAATATATTTTAGTGTTTATTGGAAGCCACCCAGAGTGGCTGGGGGGACCCGGCCAGATGGGCGGGGTACAAATAATAAATTATTATTATTATTATTATTATTATTATTATTAGGAAAAGATGGGACATTCTGGGATCAAATCAGAAACCAAGATGGCTTCTGTAAATCCGGGACTATCTCTGGAAAATAGAGACGCTTGGAGGGTCTGGTAATGTGTACCAAAATGCAAATTTCAGATAGGGGATGGAAACTCCCAGCATCACCCAGTGTAAGTCGGTGCTGTGGGGAGGGCAGAGAAGTCCCCCTTGATCAGAGACAGAGAAAAGATGCTCTGTGAGTCACTTGTTACGGACGATATAACAGGGTACCATAAGAAGACAGACTCTGTTTGTGTGTGTAGACCTTTTAACCTCCCCCTTAAATAAATTCAGCCAAGACTCAAATTTTTGGTTTGGTTTTGGGCAGAATTTAGGCCACAACTTTATTGATTACAGCAAGTGAGTGGTTGCATAGGCTCTGGTTCGACTAGCTCCCTACACCATGGCAGGTAGCGCTGACCCAGGACACCAGCATAGGTCAGCCTAGGGTAAACACCTGGAACAGCGGAAACGGGGTCATGCTAGTCCACCATCCAGATGTCCCCCTGGACTTGGGTACGGGCACAACCCCTCTCAGGGTTGACCAAACCATTGAGTCCCTGGATTCCTTTAACAGAATACCCTTCACATAGGGATGGCGAGAGCCTTCTGCCACCCCTATCACCTGAACCAGAGCCTATCCACAAACTTACAAGCTGTGACGATTTGCTACGCAGCAGGCAAAACCCAAATGGCAACGGCCAATCAGCCAAGTGGGGAAAATTCCTGCCATGCCCCTGTCCCAATGACAGACGACACACGGCGGCATAGCAAGGTCAAGCGCAAGCCCTAAATATAGGGAGAGGTTCCGATGCACTGGCCCAAAGAGGAAGCTCAGGGACACATGCATGGGCCTTATGTAGGTCCCTCGATCCATTTTGCTAGCGTCCCATTGGTCTGATTACACCCAGCATCGAGGGACCTACCAATAGGGTATTGTGGCTGTCCAAACGTTCCCACCCACAACACAAGGGTTTGGTTGCCAGGCCGCACCACAACACATGCCCTCTTTGAGGGAGGACCCAATATATGTGGACAATCACAGGTGGAAGACATCTTGCACTCTTTGCTATATTGCCCACTATACCTTGGACCCAGGAGGCGATTTCTCACCTTACCGTCCGTACAAGAAATATGTCTCTCCCTGTCAGAGAAGGTCCTATGGCTTCTTAGGGATGTAAACACTTCAGTGACTCACAAAGTCGCCCTTTTTGCTTTGGCAGCCAAAAAGATCAGAAAGGACACCCTGAACAATATAGAAGTGAACTGTAAGGGAGACGCAGAGGCTATTATTTTCGGCGGTGCGTCCTTTTCCCCTTGTATTTATTTTTGATTTGGATTTGTCACGGCCAATGGCTAGCACAATGAGGTTATTTGGATTGGACTGGAGTCGCTTGTGAAACTGGCATTATAATAATAATAATAATTTATTATTTATACCCCGCCCATCTGGCTGGTTTTCCCCAGCCACTCTGGGCGGCTTTCAACAGAACATTAAAATACAGTAATCTATTAAACATTAAAAGCCTCCCTAAACAGGGCTGCCTTCAGATGTCTTCTAAAGGTCTGGTAGTTGTTGTTCTCTTTGACATCTGAAGGGAGGGCGTTCCACAGGGCGGGCGCCACTACTGAGAAGGCCCCCTGCCTGGTTCCCTGTAACTTGGCTTCTCGTAGTGAGGAACCGCCAGAAGGCCCTCGGCACTGGACCTCAGTGTCCAGGCTAAACGATGGGGGTGGAGACGCTCCTTCAGGTATACTGGACCGAAGCCATTTAGGGCTTTAAAGGTCAGCACCAAGACTTTGAATTGTGCTCGGAAACGTACTGGGAGCCAGTGTAGGTCATTCAAGACCGGTGTTATGTGGTCTCGGCGGCCACTCCCAGTCACCAGTCTAGCTGCCGTATTTTGGATTAATTGCAGTTTCCGGGTCACCTTCAAGGTAGCCCCACGTAGAGCGCATTGCAGTAGTCCAAGCGAGAGATAACTAGAGCATGTACCACTCTGGCGAGACAGTCCGCGGGCAGGTAGGGTCTCAGCCTGCGTACCAGATGGAGCTGGTATTAGTCGATATAGGAGTGGAAAAAGGAAACCTCTATGCATGATTATTTATCCTGTTGCAATTCTTGAATACAAGCCCATAACATTAACCATCACTGTGCAGGGCAAGATCTTCAGGAGAGACGAACAACTCGGAATGCCAACATTTCCTGCCTACCCCTCCAAGAGTCCCTCCCAGAAAGGAGATGGCTGGGGAGCTGGAGGTGCAATCCAAGTTGCTAATTAGTAGACCAAATTCCCTTCTGGTATCCTGCCTGGCTCAAACTCTCCCTCTCTCTCCAAATCAGCTGCCCATCTGCCCATCATTCTCCAAGAGCGCATCGCAGCATTTCCTGCCGAAAGAGCCCAATGAAATATCCGTTTAGGCAGAGATCGCCAAATATCTGTCCCGTCCCCCCCTTCCCTTTATCATTCCAACTGTGAAGTTGCTCTAAGGCATTTGTCGAAATTGTTGCTTTTAAGCTGGCTTTTGTGGAGAAGGATTTCATGACTCTTGACCCCTAGAGGGCTGTTCTTTGACCCGCCACTTTTCTTCGCCATCTGGCATGTTTACTTGAAGCCGACGTGCCGGGTCAGAGGTCAAGGCAGACATGTGGAAGGACAGCTTTGTCCTGAAGGTGGCAAAGAATGAGTGGGCGCTCTTGAATATACGGCTGCTTATTTTCCCCCAGCTGCTGAAACACAATAAGGCGAGGTCAATTCTTGTGGCTGAGGCTAAACTAAAATGGGGTTTACACAGACACACAAACACACACACACACACACACACACGGAAAGCAAGCACACGAGAGCAGGACTGTGGATCGTACAATGAAAAGGCTTTCAATCTCTTTGGTATTTTAAAGCCCTCTTTGGAGGCAAACGGGAAAAGGCCCCTTTTTATAGGACTGTATTATATGTTACACAAAAGACTGGCCGCAGCCTTGAGGCCTTGAATCACGAAGATTAGAGGTAGGCCCGTTTGACTAAAAAGAGATATCAAGGTTCCAGCTGTCAGGTCAACATTTGTTTACACACACACACACACACACACACACAAAAGAAAGCCCTGTACAAATTGGTGCTTTTATCACATTATGTCTCTTAAAAGAGTTACAGGAAATAGCCATTAAACACGGTGTGTTCCCTTAAATGAGGATACTCTTCATAAAATATAGCAGAGAGAATTGTGCCTAGGTAAACCAAAACCTATAATTTGTTTTTTAAGCCTTGGGCCCCCTAAGGTTTAAGTGCCACTGCTCCTTTCCAAACCTATTCACCGTTTTAAGAGGAAGCCACATCACATATTTCTTTCTTTCTTTTTAGCCTTCTCGCTCACCTTTTTTTTGGAAAACGTGGGCAGTGATATATGTGTCCTTATTTAGATTGCAGAAGGCTGGGGGGCAAGAAACCATGTTTAAAAGCTGTGGCTTTTATATCCAAGGGTACCTTAGAAAGATCAGCGATGGCAGCCAAACAAGCATCCTTGAGAGAGGAGTTGCTGGGTGTTCTTCCTGTTTCTGTGCAATGTATAGATACAGCAGGAAAAGGTTATGAGACAAAAACCATGTAACCATATAAAGCTGGGTTTATTGAACTTGGTTTTGGGGGGGAAATTAGAAATGCATTTTGAAATACTTTATTGTCACTTGTACTGTTCTGTCGTGGGTGCAGTATCTATATGATTTCAGCTCTTCGTGTAATCAGCTCTGAGTAGTGATTCAGCATGCTAGCAAGGATATGCTAGGAGTCAAGTCTAACAAGAACAATCTTCTTTATTGCAGTAGGAACATGACTGACTGGAGGGAAAGGGCGAGCTCCTTTTATACTCTCAGGAACAGGAGTAGGGGAAAGGATACATTTATATTTTGGCGGGACCCAATCAGAGTAAGGATCCAAATTGTGCTAACAAGTTAACCAATAGCAACTGTTCCCGCTCCCGTTTGAATCACCCTGGAGCGGGAAAGGCAGTTACAGAACTAACAGTGAAACTCATGCATACATATTAAACCAATACATAACATGTACAACTAGTATACAGTGAGATTACACGAGCACCCCCTACTCAGCTCTCTTAATCTTAATTCCCCTCGTTTACTGACTCACACCCACCTAACCCAAAAGTCAGTTGCCCTGTTGTTATCTTTTCATTCAGTAGCCTAACAGCCCACGGATAGAAGCTGTCCCTGTTGGTGCGACTAATCATGCTTCTACATCTTCTGCCCGAGGGCAGGAGATCAAGAAAGTGCCGGCCAGGGTGTGAATCATCCCTGAGGATTTTCCTCACTCTCCTGAGGCAACGGTCTTCCGCGATGTCACCCAGCGGATTCACGGGACAGCCCATAATATCTTGTGCCGTATTCATCACCTTTTGTAGGCACTTCCTATCCGTGGCTGTCAATGGGCGTACCACACCGTGATGCAGTATGAAAGGACACTTTCTATGGTGGACCGGTAGAAGGAGATCATCAAATGTTGGTTGACATTGTTCTTTCGCAATACTCTGAGGAAGTGGAGTCTCTGTTGGGCTTTCTTAACCACCTGGGTTGTATTGATTTTCCAAGTAAGGTCTTCACTGAGATAAACTTCTAGGAATTTAAAGGAAGAGACTCTCTCCACACAGCCCTCCCCGATGTACAGTGGGGCTAGTTCTCCTCTTTTTAATTTTTTTATTCTAAGCCCTTAACTAGATGTCTCGTGGTAGCGGCAAGAATAGTAGTGCCTAGACCAGGCATAGGCAAACTCGGCCCTCCAGATGTTTTGGGACTACAACTCCCATCATCCCTAGCTAACAGGGCCAGTGGTCAGGGATGATGGGAGTTGTAGTCCCAAAACATCTGGAGGGCCAAGTTTGCCTATGCCTGGCCTAGATATTAGAAGAATTTAGAAGTGGCATCCTTCATGTCTTGTTATCTGGCAGATTTCTTTGCACGACAAACTTACCTGAAGGTGTCGAGAGGCATGGGGGAATGGATATTGTTAAACGCCACCCCAGTCTTCACAGCAGGGAGATATTCCAGGCGTTACAGATTTGTGATTTCCCAGTATCCTTTGCAACACACATACACAAGCAGGGTTCACGGGGCAGACATAGTTACCCTATAGCAGACACCTGAAGTGAAAGGGTCCCTAGAGATAAAAAGCTTTGGAAAGTTTGTTGATTTTCTTTGCAAATATATAAAAAATGTTTATGCACGGGCACCTTAGGTTTGTATTCCAAAATACTCATTAATATATGAATGTGTGGACTAGTAGCAACTTCAGTGGACTTACTTACAAAGCTAAGTTAATCAGCTCTTTTCCAACCATTCTTGGTCAGCAACGTCAAAAAGCAGTGGCAAAATGACTTCCATTTGAAGGAAGAAGAGCGAGAGATGCAGGGAAACACTTATCTCCAGGGGTAAGACAACTCAGCACTGATCTATTTTGAAGAGTGGTTCAGATCTAGCCCTTAATATTTATGAAGCACTTTGAGCACAGCCTGCTTTGTCTGCTTGCAGAGTCTGCCTTCATTCTTCCCATCCCAAACCTCAGTTTCCTTGCAGCTGGAATCAAGCGTCGCCGATAAAAGGGAAGCGCATTTGATGCGCAAATGGAAAACAGGATCACTGATCCTATGCATTTTACTGAGACAAAATGCTCCCTGTGATTTCTGGATCAGACTCAACAGCTGTGCTCTGTTTGCACCAGTAGCAAAATCTCATCCATAAACATCTGAAATACTGGGGGAATGAAAAGTTAACACAGCAGCTTCAGCTTCCAAACTTCTTTTGCACTGAGAAAATAGATTAAAGGACTTTCCATTACAGGGTGAATTGTCTTTTTCTCTCCATGGAGAATAATCTCCAATGCTACTCCTCTACCCCCCATTTTAAATATTTGCACCGCTGGAGAAAGAACTGGCCCCTGTGGCTTTAAAGGATTGGTGCAAGAAAGAAAAAAGACATGTCCAGCCAAAATCCAGTTCTGGCTTTAATTTGACTAATTCACAGGTCGGTGGTGGCACCGTATGATCTTGTTTATTCTTCTTCGTAACTATGAAAGAATTTCCGCGTCTGTTCTCCAGAAGGCACCTTCCCACACGAAATGTCCTTTCATCCATATTTAATACAGCAGCTATATAAAACTGTATTGGATGCAGACTACAAATAAGGACATTGTTTGGGCCAGGAGTTTCATAATGTTCTTCCTGGCAACCAGCCCAATAAAACAAACAAACAAACAAACAAAAACTCCAGGAACTGGATGTACCAGCCAACTGCAATATCATTCTTTGCACCTTTTCTTTTTCTTGGAAGGTGAAAACCCCTCTCTCTTTTGTACCATGGTCATTTCCCATTCTTGCTCTTGTGCCTTGGGTGAAAGTTTCAAAGGTGAGGATGCTGAAGTGGTAACGCAATTATTCAGCAGCACTCAGTAGAGCTGTAGCAGTGGTGTGGACCCTCCAGATATTCACAGAATCACAGAATCACAGAATCATAGAGTTGGAAGAGACCACAAGGGCCATCCAGTCCAACCCCCTGCCAAGCAGGAAACACCATCAAAGCATTCCTGACAGGTGGCTGTCAAGCCTCTGCTTAAAGACCTCCAAAGAAGGAGACTCCACCACACTCCTTGGCAGCAAATTCCATTGTCGAACAGCTCTTACTGTCAAGAAATTCTTCCTAATGTTTAGGTGGAATCTTCTTTCTTGTAGTTTGAATCCATTGCTCCGTGTCCGCTTCTCTGGAGCAGCAGAAAACAACCTTTCTCCCTCCTCTATATGACATCCTTTTATATATTTGAACATGGCTATCATATCACCCCTTAACCGTCTCTTCTCCAGGCTAAACATACCCAGCTCCCTAAGCCGTTCCTCATAAGGCATCGTTTCCAGGCCTTTGACCATTTTGGTTGCCCTCCTCTGGACACGTTCCAGCTTGTGAATATCCTTCTTGAACTGTGGTGCCCAGAACTGGACACAGTATTCCAGGTGGGGTCTGACCAGAGCGGAATACAGTGGTACTATTACTTCCCTTGATCTAGATGCTATACTCCTATTGATGCAGCCCAGAATTGCATTGGCTTTTTTAGCTGCTGCATCACACTGTTGACTCATGTCAAGTTTGTGGTCTACCAAGACTCCTAGATCCTTTTCACTTGTACTGCTCTCAAGCCAGGTGTCACCCATCCTGTATTTGTGCCTTTCATTTTTTTTGCCCAAGTGTAGTACTTTACATTTCTCCCTGTTAAAATTCATCCTGTTTGCCTTGGCCCAGTTCTCTAATCTGTTAAGGTCATTTTGAAGTGTGATCCTGTCCTCTGGGGTATTAGCCACCCCTCCCAATTTGGTGTCATCTGCAAACTTGATCAGGATGCCCTCAAGCCCATCATCCAAGTCATTGATAAAGATGTTGAATAAGACTGGGCCCAAGACAGAACCCTGTGGCACCCCACTAGTCACTTCTCTCCAGGATGAAGAGGAGCCATTGATGAGCACCCTTTGGGTTCGGTCAGTCAGCCAGTTACAAATCCACTGAATGGTAGCATTGTCTAGCCCGCATTTTACCAGCTTCTTTACAAGAATATCATGGGGCACCTTGTCAAAGGCCTTGCTGAAATCAAGATAGGCTACATCCACAGTGTTCCCTTCGTCTACCAGGCTTGTAATTCTGTCAAAAAATGAGATCAGATTAGTCTGACATGACTTATTTTTCAGAAACCCATGCTGACTTTTAGTGATCACAGCGTTCCTTTCTAGGTGCTCACAGACCGTTTGCTTAATGATCTGCTCTAGAATCTTTCCTGGTATTGATGTCAGGCTGACTGGGCGGTAATTGTTTGGGTCCTCTCTTTTCCCCTTTTTGAAAATAGGGACAACATTTGCCCTCCTCCAGTCTGCTGGGACTTCACCTGTTTTCCAGGAATTCTCAAAGATTACTGCCAGTGGTTCTGAAATCACCTCTGCCAGTTCTTTTAATACTCTGGGATGTAGTTCATCTGGCCCTGGAGACTTGAATACATCTAAACTAGCCAAGTGTTCTTGTACTACCTCCTTACTTATTCTGGGCTGTGTTTCCCCTGCTGAATCATCTGCTCCATATTCTTCAGGTCGGGCATTGTTTTCTTTTTTGGAGAAGACTGAGGCAAAGAAGGTATTGAGGAGTTCTGCCCTTTCTGCGTCCCCTGTTCGCATTTCACCATCTTCTCCTCTAAGTGACCCCACTGTTTCCTTGTTCTTCCTTTTGCTACGGACATACCCATAAAAACTCTTTTTATTGCTTTTAACCTCTCTAGCAAGCCTGAGTTCATTCTGTGCTTTAGCTTTTCTGACTTTGTCTCTACATGTGCTGGCTATTTGTTTGAATTCCTCTCTGGTGGTTTCCCCCTTTTTCCATTTCTTGTACATATCCCTTTTAAATCTTAACTCAGTTAAAAGTTCTTTAGATAGCCACCCTGGCTTCTTTAGGCACCTTCCATGTTTTCGTCGCATTGGTACTGCTTGAAGTTGTGCTTTTAATATCTCCCTTTTAACAAACTCCCATCCATCATGAACTCCCATCCCTTTTAGTATTACTGACCATGGGATCACATCCAGCATTTCCCTAAGTTTTCTGAAGTCGGCTTTCTTAAAGTCTAGAATTTGAGTCTTAGTATGCTTGGTTGCTCCTTTCTGATGTATAATAAACTCCAGAAGAGCATGATCACTCCCACCTAATGATCCTGCCACTTCTACCCCACTAACCAGGTCATCACTATTGGTTAGGACCAGATCTAAAATGGCTGATCCTCTTGTTGCTTCTACCACTTTCTGGACAATGAAGTTGTCTGCAAGGCCAGTGAGGAATCTGTTCGACTTTATGCTCTTGGCTGAGTTTGACATCCAACAAATATCAGGATAGTTGAAATCCCCCATTACTACTATCTCATTTCCTTTTGAATGCTTGGTCATCTGTTCCAGGAAGGCATCATCTATGTCCTCAGTTTGGCTCGGGGATCTATAGTAAACTCCCACAATGAGATCACTGTTATTTTTCTCTCCCTTAATTTTGACCCAGATACTCTCAATTTGGCTTTGAAGTTTTAAATCATGGATCTCTTCACAGGTATACACATCCCTGACATATAATGCCACTCCTCCTCCTTTCCTGTTTGGTCTATTTCTCTGAAATAGATTGTATCCCTCTATTACTACATTCCAATCATGAGACTCATCCCACCAGGTTTCAGTGATGCCTATTATGTCGTATTTAGTTTGCTGTATCAAGAGCTCAAGTTCATCTTGTTTATTTCCCATGCTCTGTGCATTTGTATACAGACATGGACTGTATATTGCTGGACTGTAACTTCCATCCCCTCTGACCATTGACCATCTTGGCTGGGGCTGATGGGAGTTGGAGTCTTACATCTTTAGGCTGGTACAATTACTGTCCCTGCCTTAACCAATTGCACTCCTCTGTTCCTGAGGAAGGTTTCCACCAAAATCAGTCCAACAACATTGTGACGGCCTCGGGTTTCCTACCCTGCGCTTCTGACTTGAGGGAGGGATCGATGATAAATGGATAGATGATAGATAGATAGATGATAGATAGACAGACAGACAGATAGATAGATGAGATAGATGATAGATGATAGATAGATAGATAGATGATAGATGATAGATAGATAGATTAGATAGATAGATAGATAGATAGATAGATAGATAGATAGATATATGATAGATAGATATAGATAGATAGATAGATAGATAGATAGATAGAGATAGATATAGATGATAGATAGATGACAGATAGATAGATAGATAGACAGATAGATAGATATAGATGATATAGATAGATGATAGATAGATAGATAGATAGATGATAGATAGATAGATAGATGATAGATATAGATGATAGATAGATAGATTGATAGATAGATGATAGATAGATGATAGATAGATAGATATAGATGAGATAGATAGATTAGATAGATAGATAGATAGATGATAGATATAGATGATTAGATAGATAGATAGATAGATAGATAGATAGATAGATAGATAGATAGATGATAGATAGAGATGATAGATGATAGATAGATAGATAGATAGATAGATAGATAGATATAGATGATATAGATGATTGATAGATAGATAGATAGATAGATAGATGATAGATGATAGATGATAGATAATAGATAGATAGATAGATAGATAGATAGATATAGATAGATAGATAGAGATAGAGATGATAGATAGATATAGATAGATGATAGATAGATAGATAGATGATAGATAGATAGATAGATAGATAGATAGATATAGATATAGATAGATACGGTATAGATGGATGAGAGAGAGAGAGAATGATGATGATGATGATGATGATGATGATGATGATGGATAGAGATGATAGATAGATAGATGATAGATAGATAGATAGATAGATAGATAGATAGATAGATAGATGTCATGGTGGAACTGGGTGCAAGGTTCATGAGAGGAGGAAGGTAGAGCATTGGTTCAAGATCAACTGAGGTTAAGAAGTGGGGGAGCTTCTCCCCTGCCACCAGGGATGTGTCAAATTGGCTGCGAATTGTCTGAGAAAACTTTCAACACTGTCAGCCCTCACTGCTGACTAATCTAATGAGGTGACGTGAGACGCAATGTGTGCTCTTTCAGTGTTTCACTGTCATTTTGAGGGGGCTAAATCATCAGACCTCTGTATCCGTGTCAAAAAAAAAACACCAAGTTTAATGGCTCAAAAAGCTCTGACGTTTTTGCCAGGCCACCTAAAACCTTCAGAATTATCAGTAAACATTCGCCAAGTTTCAGACATTTGCACAGACGTTGTGCTCTCCATCTTGCTCTGGAGGGATAGGAAGGGGGAAATGGTTGACTTACCAGGGAGCTCTTAATTCCATTTTGTGTGGGGTACTTCGTAACCTGCCTATTTGAATAAAATGTTTTGCTTTCCCTTCCAGGTCCCTGGGGAGCAAAGGGCAAGTCCCAATCCCCTCTTTTGTCATCAAGAGAAGCAGGGAGCCCACCCACAAACCTGGCTTAATTTCCACAGGCAAATTCAGTGAGAGAAATTCAGCTTTGAGACATGAGAAATTTCCCATCATGCCTTCAAGATAGGCTATATCAGGGCAGTAACAAATGCTCTTTAGTGGTCTAAACTTACCTTACCGAGACTCTTCTCTCCCTCCCTCCCTCCCCCTCTCTCTCACACACACAACAAGCACTCGGAAATGTCAGAGCAACAACAGCTTTTAGGTTTTGCTCTGGATTCATCAGGGCAGAATCTGGAACAACGAAAACAAATGAGCAGGTGGTGTCAGGCGGTGGTAAAATATCCATTAAAGAAATGCTACACCCAGGAACCACATGAATCATCCAGTGAGCTCAAGCCTTATGCAATTTCTCCTTATGGGAGAGTTACATCATGAAAGCATCAAGCAGAGTCATAGGCAGAGGGCTTGAAGAAAATGGAACGATGAGTCAAAAGCTAGGATGGCTGGCTGCGTAGCCTGTTCAATAAAGTTACGTTAGGTGTTTGAAGTAACTCAGGGTGCCTAGGCATTTATCCACGAGCAACAGTATAATAGGAATGGACATCATTCGAGAAGATCAGCCATGGATTCTTGAGCTCTTTCCAGTATACAAACCATCCCATAATTCCTTAACTTACCTGTGTGGTCAGTTCAACTAAGGTCACGGCTGCCCATGGAGCATCGCAGCTGCAGAGGGACCTGAAATGGGGCTCCCATGGCAAAGGGTCGTACTCTGTATGAGAGATGAGCAGCCTGTGCCTCTCCAGATGTTGATGGACTCCAGGCAGCAGAGTCAATGGTCAGAGATGATGGGGTGGAATTGTAGTCCATCAACATCTGGAGGGCCACAGGTTCCTCATCCTTGTTCTATGGCTATGAAATATATTCCAGTGGTACCCTGTCTAAAAGGGGGCACGGGTGGCGTTGTGGGTTAAACCACAGAGCCTAGGGCTTGCTGATCAGAAGGTCAGTAGTTCAAATCCCCGCGATGGGGTGAGCTCCCGTTGCTCGGTCCCTGCTCCTGCCAACCTAGCAGTTCAAAAGCATGTCAAAGTGCAAGTAGATAAATAGGTACCACTGTGGCGGGAAGGTAAACGGCATTTCCGTGCACTGCTCTGGTTCACCAGAAGCGGCTTAGTCCTGCTGGCCACATGACCCGGAAGCTGTATGCTGGCTCCCTCGGCCAATAAAGCGAGATGAGCGCCGCAACCCCAGAGTCGTCCGCGACTGGACCTAAAGGTCAGGGGTCTCTTTACCTTTACCCTGTCTAATGAAACTTATTGAATGTAGACATTGTCTTTTTTTTGGCAGGAGAAAAACAGTTGTGACCCTGAAATTATGACAATGCAGCATCTCATTTCACTTTCCTTATTTTATTTATTTTATTTTATTTTGCTGATCTCTTTAAGTGTTATACAACACCAAGTCCTGACAGCTGAATTCTACATTCAAAAGTTCTGCATCAGAGACTTGAATGCCTATGTTTTGAATCCCTTGCCACTTAGGTAAACATTGTACCTTTCATTGGATATATAAGCCATTAAAGTCAGTAAACAGCAAAAATGAATAAAACAGCAACTTACGTATTTTCGACACCTCTGAGTGAGAAGATTGGGGGGGGGGGACCAGACGCACACACAAGCCCCACTTTGCAGCAAGGAAAAGGAACAGATGCTCCCTTCTAAATACTAGAGCTTCAGTTGGGAATATGGAAGCTACAACACTTGCCATCTGTTTTAAACTGTTCTCTTTTAACCATGCCCTCCTATCATCCTTTCCGAATCCAGAGCCATACAGTTCCAGCAGGGAGAATGAGACCCGAATTGTGTAAGGAAAGCATTTGCAAGTATTCTCTTGCCTCTATTTTTCATTGGGGAGTTTTGGTTATTGTTGGTTTGTCTGTTTTTGTTTTAATCCAGCTCCTTGGGAATTATCCACTTTTAAGTTCACATATCGCGGTGTCTGCCACCCCTTATCTTTTCCCCTAAAGGTAAAGGTAAAGGGACCCCTGACCATTAGGTCCAGTCGCGGTCGACTCTGGGGTTGCGGCACTCATCTCGCTTTACTGGCCGAGGGAGCCGGCGTACAGCTTCCGGGTCATGTGGCCAGCATGACTAAGCCACTTCTGGCGAACCAGAGCAGTGCACGGAAACGCCATTTACCTTCCCACCGGAGCAGTACCTATTTATCTACTTTCACTTGATGTGCTTTCGAACTGCTAGGTGGGCAGGAGCAGGGACCGAGCAACGGGAGTTCACCCCGTATCAGGGATTCGAACCGCCAACCTTCTGATCGGCTAGCCCTAGGCTCTGTGGTTTAACCCACAGCGCCACCCGCATCCCTTTTTTCTGAACATGCTTAGTCCCCACTGCACTGTGTTTGAGTTCCCACTTCAGGCTCCCCCCTCCCCACACCAAAAAAGATTTTTTAAAAAAACAAAAACCTGCAAACTTTGTTTCCCCCCTAAACCAACTGATGCCTCCCTCCTGTTTGTGGCTGGCTCCATTTTGGCTACCTGAGCAGTAGCACTCAGGTGGCGCTGTGGCCTAAACCACGGAGCCTCTTGGGCTTGCTGATCAGAAAGTCGGCGGTTTGAATCCCTGCGACGGGGTGAGCTCCCGTTGCTCTGTCAACGTAGCAGTTTGAAAGCACGCCAGTGCAAGTAGATAAAGAGGTACTGCTGTGGCGGGAAGGTAAACGGCGTTTCCATGCGCTCTGGTTTCCATCATGGTGTCCTGTTGCGCCAGAAGAGGTTTAGTCCTGCTGGCCACATGACCCGGAAAGCTGTCTGTGGACAAATGCCAGCTCCCTCGGCCTGAAAGCGAGATGAGCGCCACAACCCCATAGTCGCCTTTGACTGAACTTAACTGTCCAGGGGTCTTTTACCTTTACCTTTTACCTTTAGCACTCGCAAGCTGAACATCAGAGGTGGAAGGAACAATTAGCAGGCAGAATGCAGACTTCCAGTTAACACAGAATCCTTCTTAATCATTTGTGCCCTTCATACTGTGGGAGATCACAGCACCAGGTACCCTAAGCAATGTAAGCATGCCATATGAAAAGAACAAGACTGGGTCCACGGCACCTACTTCCTTCTGGATTCACGCACCATCTTTGGATTAGGCATTTCAAGCAACTTAATTAAATGTTTGCAGTAATATAATGATCTATCATTTCGGTAGCCCTGCCATCTGCTTCTATCAGGGAGGGATTAATACCTTCCCCTCTGCCAAATCATCTAGTGAAACCTGCCGGCAGTGCCTTGATAAGGTTACCTTTTATTTTTATTTTTATTATTGACTTGGCTCCGTAGTATAAAAATACCTGGTGCAATAAAACACTGAAGTACTACCGGGGGGGGGGGGCAGAGAGGACTCTGGGTAATTGCCCAGTCACCTTTCCTGGCATGATGTACAGGTACATGGTATTTATGTGAGATGCAGAACAAGCAAGACTTGGGCGGAAAAGGTGTCATATGTCAAAACATGCCATATCTGGAAAAGGGAACAAAACCAACCTATTTTCTGGGATGGCAAGTATTAAGATGGAGTACACTTTCAAGCTAAGGGGCAGGAGGGTGGCCAATCACAATTCTTTAAATTTTATTCATTTAAACACTTTATAGCTGTTTAACTACAAAAGTCTCTAAGGGGTTTTCAAAGATACAATAGAAAGTATGATAAAAACACATGCATGTCTTATTTGTTTGCTATAAGCATACTTAGGTAAAGGTAAAGGGACCCCTGACCATTAGGTCCAGTCGTGTCCGACTCTGGGGTTGCGGCGCTCATCTCGCTTTACTGGCCGAGAGCCGGCGTACAGCTTCCGGGTCATGTGGCCAGTATGACTAAGCCGCTTCTGGCGAACCAGAGCAGTGCATGGAAACGCCGTTTACCTTCCCGCTGCAGCGGTTCCTATTTATCTACTTGCACTTTGATGTGCTTTCGAACTACTAGGTGGGCAAGAGCTGGGACCGAGCAATGGGAGCTCACCCCGTCGCAGGGATTCGAACCGCCAACCTTCTGATCAGCAAGCCCTAGGCTCTGTGGTTTAACCCACAGTGCCACCTGGGTCCCTATAAGCATACTTAATTCTTGCTTAATTGCTGTTGGTGTCTTTTTCCTTCCCTTTTCTTGTCTCCTTCCCATCCTCCTTTATTTATTTGATGCTTTCAGACAAATATATTCCCCTGTGAAAATCCAGATGGCCCAGTTGAATGCAAGGACCATGCATATCTCCTCAGCCTATAAAAACTTCTAGACGAGCTCTTAAGATACAGTCTTAGCAGTTGATCCAAGCAGAAACCTCAAGTGATATATCTGCAGCAGGATTGTGCAATTGCAGGTGGAGAACTGAATCTTCGAATCCTTCTCTCACATAACACACTCCCAATGTGTACAAAATAGCCGAGAATAACTTGTATTATGTTTAGAGAAAGTTACCATGGGTTAAGAGTTGCGGCTGGGGAATATTAAGCTTAGGGAGGGTTCACTCCTCATTGTAATATGCCTGTTTTATAAGAGATAGTGCAACAAGCTATTGCAAAACAAAGGAATGCAACACACAGTAGACTGAGAAGCGGCTTCTGCAACATACAGTAGCATGATTCTGTGCTGCTATTCTCAAGACATAGACTTGAGGAAAAGACGGGGTTGCAAGCACACAAGCCTGCCCTTGTTTTCCACGTGTCAAATGTTGGAGGCTATATGGAAGTTATGAGCAGAAAATAAGGGGGGGGGGAGAATAGAGTCGTCTTCAGAGCACCAAGTCCAGATAGGAGTTCACATGTTTTACCCAGACGCCTTTGACCACTGCATGACTCCTGAGGAAGCCGATATGATTCTTAAAGGTTAAGCACCACAAACAAATTTACCTCATGATGAGAAAAATGTCAGCGAAAAGAATTAATTAAATCTGAAAAGATGTCCGTGTGTAGCCAAAGACTTACCTTGCAGTTAAATCAAGATCTTACAGTCTCTAAAATGTCAAATTCATTTTTTAAAGCCGAGGAAGGGAGAAATGCAAGAGAAGAAATGGAAGGGCAGAACGCTCTGTGTGCAAGGCTGATAATAACAAAAACTTGAATGCTCTGTATTTGATCATTTCTCCCCCTCCAAAATAAATAAATAAGTAAATAAATAAACATTTGGCATTGAAAGCAAGGTTCAAGGATGCAGTGTACATTTGCAAACCAGAAATGTTTGATATGAGATACAAAAACTGCTGGATGCAAAAGGCATCCCCGTTTCTGATTCATGTGGTTCAGAAATATTTTGTTGCACTTAAGACAGATTTACAAAACATATTACAATCAGTGAAGGCTGGTTTATTAGGGCAGGCGGGGCACAGCCCACCCTAAACCCCCAAAGCTATTTCCGAGCCCCTTCTCTCTCTTTTTGCATTCATATTCAGTTCATTATCTTTGTCCCAGTACTTTCTCGGCTCCTTACATTCATGTTCAGTACAGTATTACATTAAGAGACACCTTTTATTTCTGTCCCATCCCAATAATACCTAGGTCAGGGGAGTTATAAAACAACACATCTCAATAGGAGTAGCTAAGAGTAGCTAAGGGGACACAGGTGGCGCTGTGGTCTAAACCACTGAGCCTCAGAAGGTCGGCGGTTCGAATCCCCACGATGGGGTGAGCTCCCATTGCTCAGTCCCAGCTCCTGTCCACCTAGCAGTTCAAAAGCATGTCAAAGTGCAAGTAGATAAATAGGTACCACTCCAGCGGGAAAGTAAACAGCATTTCCGTGCGCTGCTCTGGTTTCGCCAGAAGCGGCTAAGTCAAGCTGGCCACATGACCTGGAAAAACTGTCTGCGGACAAACGCCGGCTCCCTCGGCCTGTAAAGCGAGATGAGTGCCATAACCCCAGAGTTGTCTGTGACTGGACTTAACTGTCTTTTCTGTCTATTTTCCATCCCCATATACAGTGATACCTCGGTTTACAAACTTAATCCATTCCGGAAGTCCGTTCTTAAACCAAAGCTGTTCTTAAACCGAGGTCCGCGTTCCCTAATGAGGCCTCCCGCCGCCGGTGCCCTTCCACCATTCGGCTTCCGTTCTTAGACCGAGGTAAAGTTCGCTAACACTCCTTCCAGTTTTGCGGAGTTCGTATACCGAATAGTTCGTAAACAGGGCTGTTCTTCAACCGAGGCACCACTGTATATGGTGGGACATAAACGACACGATCAAGAGAACTCTGGCCGCACACGCAAAAAAATAACTTGCTCAATCAGGAGGTCTCTTAAGCACTTAAATATAGCCCTTAAATATTTCATAAGCCATGTCCCCTGTGTGTATACAAATATGACTCATTCTTTCTCTAATTGCCAATATGTCACTGCTAAATATACATATGCAGTTGACAGACTACCCCACCATTTGCTGGTCATGAGAGAGAGGAAGGTTGGCTCTTTTGGGGGGGGTGGCGGTGGGGGAAGGAAGGGCAGTAGTCAAGGGGGGGAGGGAAGGGCAGCTGTCACAATGGTATTGGTGCTCAGGCAGGGACAAATTCCATTATCTCCGTCTTATCCCCTAATCCCACCATTCTATGGAGAAGGGTTGTTACAGGCCCCAGCTGCTGTGCCCTGCTAGTTACCATCAGCTGCTCACCGCAGCGGACCCTCGAGGGAACGCCAGGTCTGCAGCTTTCATCTACAAGCTACAGATGTTAAATCAGTCCTGCTCTTTCCATGTCCTGCAGAGATACACACACACACACACACACTGTGATGGCCTGGGAGTCAGACTCAGATGCTGAACCTGAGGGATCCCAGCCTGCACAGGATTCCCCGCCTCCAGAACCAGCAGAGCCGGGGCTAGGGCCTGAGTCTGAAGGGTCCTCACCTGTGCTGGATCCTCAGGTGCAGGCATCGGCTGAGTCTGCTCTGGCTCCTGCTGGGATGGAGGACCCATTGACTGCAGGTGCTCCACTCCCAGCCCCATCAGAGGAAGCTGAGGTTGCCTCTGGGTCCGGTAACCCTCCAGCCTCTCCTGAGCTGCAGAGGCTCAGGGCAGAGAGGCGAAGGGAACTGAGTTCCCGCAGGAGGAGTGCTCGCCTCCAGGCCAGGAGAGGCGAGTCACCAGAGGATCAGGGCTGCCCTATGCCTCGGGGGAGATAAAAGCCAGCCGGCCCAGTCCCAAGTTGCAGGAGCAACATTGTTGGTTACCAGTTCCTGCTTGAAACCTGTCCTGCTTTCCTGCCTGAGCTCCTGACCCGCCCTGGTTCCCTGCTTGCCAACCTGTTCCTGACTTCGCCTGACTCCCTGCCCTGCACCCAGCTTCAGTGACTACGGACTGCCTCTACGTTGCACCTCTGACCACGGACCGGACTTGGACCTCGCCTTTCGGGTAACCCACGGGACCAGCACACACACACACACAGGAAACTTCAGCAAGACGTTCAACTATTGCATATATATTCTTTGCCATGAGGGAGTCATCTGTGGGCACATGCAAACATTCAAAGCGTTGGTGCTGACCTTTAAAGCCCTCAACGGCCTCGGCCCCGTATACCTGAAGGAGCATCTCCACCCCCATCGTCCAGCCTGGACACTGAGGTCCAGCTCCGAAGGCCTTCTAGCAGTTCCCTCACTGCGAGAAATGAGGTTACAGGGAACCAGGCAGAGGGCCTTCTCGGTGGTGGTGCCCACCCCATGGAATGCCCTCCCATCAGATGTCAAGGAAATAAACAACTATCTATGACTTTTAGAAGACATCTGAAGGGGGCCTTGTTTAGGGAAGTTTCTAAAGTTTGGTGTTTTGTTGTGTTTTTGCTATTTAGTTGGGAGCAGCCCAGAGTGGCTGGGGAAACCCAGCCAGATGGGCGGGGTATACATTTATTATTATTATTATTATTATTATTATTATTATTACTACTACTACTATATTCTTTGTTCGCTTTTTATTCTCAGCCACAGTGGACACGTACCCTCCAACATTTCTCCGATGAAAATAAGGATGTCCTAAGGAAAAAGCGGGGCCTTCTGGGATCAAATCAGAAACTGGGGCAGCTTCTGTTAAATCCAGGACTGTTCCTGGGAAACAGGGGGTCTTGGAGGGTCTGTGTGCAGTTCAATATGCTCTCTTCTCTGGCTTTGACCAGGAGGTTGAGGGGTTGCAAAGCATCACAGCTGCAGGATGGCTCACTCCTTTCCTGGTTTCTTTCTGTTGTTCTTTTTTTTTAAAAAAAAAGAATCCCTTTAAGCTCTTAAGACCCCACCATTGAAAAGTGCAATTTCTCCCTGAATTGCCGCTATCACTGGTAAATATACATCCACATCCCCAGGTGCTGAAGGTGAAGGAAATCTGCAGCCCCCCCCCCTTCAATCTGTGCTCATCAGAGATCTGCATAGATTACCCTGTCACCACCAGCCTAAGAGCAGTGATTGCATTTGCCTTCCCTATTACTTGAATTAGAGTCAGCCCACATTCTTTGGGGCCATTCATACATGGGGCAGGCATAGCTGTCAACCCTCCCTTTTTTTGCAGGAAACTCCCTTATTCCAATGCCGTTTCCCGCTGCTATCCCGGATTGTTGATATCCCTTAAATTCCCCAGATTTCAAAGGAAGCAGCTCCTCTCCCTCCCTGCCGGCCAGGGAGGCTCCCCAGCTGCGTTGCTCCGCTGCCAATAAGGAGTCTGAGACCGACTGGGGATGGAGCTTGCATGCCTTGTGCATCCAGACCCTCATGCCCAACCAGACAGACAGCCTGCCTGCCGTCCGTCTACGCACTCGCTCTTTCGCTCACCCATTCGCGCGCAGCCTCTGGAGCGCAGGGTGGCGAGGCTACTTGGTGCCATTGCACCGCCCTCGCGGCATCCCTTATTTTCAATTCCGAAAGTTGACAGCTATGGGGGCAGGGTAAAGGGCATTCAAGGCACACAGCTGCAGTGGTTACTTGATACTATAGATCTGATCATTTGTTTCAAGACCACAATTTGTTATGAAACTTCTTTGTCAGAATAACAGAAATAAATAAAGCAACTTATCAGAGGTTGGACAGTGGGGAAAACGAAAACACAGATCTATAGGTGTATCAGAAGAAGCGTTCTGAACTGGCTGGATGGTGCTTGGCATTCCGCCGGGGCATGGCTAGATCCTTAAAAGACTCTCTAGGTTCAGGGCTGGGGACCAAATTTGCATACAATCTGCATATGCTAATTGGTATGTGTACGTATAACACACATTTAGGTCGACTTTTGCATGAGGAAAAATCAGATTTGGGCCTTTGGCAAATTAAGATGGCAGTTGACCCAAACTTCCTGAAAAAAGTTTTCAAACAAATGATTTAAAAAATAATAATGATGGAAATAAGAAAAAAATGATGTAAGTAGCAAAACAGAAAAGTTCCAGGGTTTCCACTGCTTGGGAGTCTGTAGGACATTGCAAACATGGGTGGCCCTGTGGTCTAAACCATTGAGCCTC
Organism: Darevskia mixta; assembly: GCA_034641385.1. Taxonomy (NCBI): domain Eukaryota; kingdom Metazoa; phylum Chordata; class Lepidosauria; order Squamata; family Lacertidae; genus Darevskia; species Darevskia mixta. The sequence continues at coordinate 21,327,044 of JAWWNH010000017.1, forward strand.
TTGGGCTTGTCGATTGTAAGGTTGGCAGTTCGAATCCACACGCCAGGGTGAGATCCTGTTGCTCAGTCCCAGCTCCTGCCAACCTAGCAGTTCGAAAGCACACCAGTTCAAGTAGATAAATAGGTACCTCTGCAGTGGGAAGGTAAACAGCGTTTTCGTGCGCTCTAGCTTCTGTCATGGTGTCCCGTTGCACCAGAAGCGGTTTAGTCCTGCTGGCCACATGACCCGGAAAGCTGTCTGTGGACAAACGCCGGCTCCCTCGGCCTGAAAGTGTGATGAGTGCTGCAACCCCATAGTCGCTTTTGACTGGACTTAACTATCCAGGGGTCCTTTACCTTTACGTTAAAAAGGGGGGGCATTGCAGAACAGGAATGTGTCCCTGACACTTCAAGACTGCTTAGGAAAGTAAGCATAGAGCCAGGGAGTCTTTCTTCAGAGTGGACAGAAGGTTAAAACATTCCACCTTTATTCCCATCAGAGCCTCTTGGCATTGAGAGACAATGAATTTGGATTACATTTCCATACTGATTTGGGGTTGTTGTTTTTTAAAGAACAATGTGATGAAATTAGCTATTTCTAAGCAACAACAAAAGGTTTCAGAGGGACTTTTATATGATACACAAGAGATATCCTACATATCAGCTGCCACAATTTACATTTGCATCTGTGTGTGAATGCAAGAGGCAAGCTGCTAACAGTTTCAATGCCTTTCTTTACAAAGTCCCTGAATATATATATATATAGAGAGAGAGAGAGAGAGAGAGAGAGAGAGAGAGATGATATAGATAGAGATATAGAGATATAGAGATAGATATGGATTTAAATAGTATCATGGAAAAATAAATGCTAAGGGGGTTTTAAGCAGCTCACTTGAAAATATGAACAATTTGCCATTTAGCCATTACAAACTTTTTCAGCTTTTGTTTCCTCCACGTAACACTTAAACCTCATCCAAACAATGCCTGGCTTAGTTGCACCCACTAATAATCTCCATAATAATATTCTCAGTGACAGCTAACATATGTCTGCCCACCCAGAAGGAAAGGGCTTTCTCAGGGCAGAGATCAAGGCCTTTGTGATGTCAGCAACCAGCCAACCAATCTTTTCCCGGTGCCTTTTTCCTCATTTGCATGCTTGAAAATCCCAAGCTCAGCAGACTGCAAACATCATTACGATTTGCAGATACCTCACTAGTAACAGTAAGCCTCAGCCACTCTGGGTGGCTTCCAACAAAATATTAAAAAATACAATAAAACATCAAACATTAAAAACTTCCCTAAACAGGGCTACCTTCAGATGTCTTCTAAAAGTCTGATAATTGTTTCTTTCTGAGAAGGCCCTCTGCCTGCTTCCATGTAACTTCACTTCTTGCAGTGAGGGAACCGCCAAAAGGCCCTCGGATCTGGACCTCAATGTCCGGGCTGAACGATGGGGGTGGGCTGGCAAGTAATACAATTGTCTACAAAAGAGGAAGTGTTGGCCCAGTTGTCTGGACAATGAGGATGCTTCCTTCTTCCTCTTTGGCGATCACTCATAGCCAAGTAAGATTGTCTTCCATAAACACGGTTTTAACAATGAGTCTGTAAGTGACTGTGGAGGCCAATTCTGGATCCACCTGTCTTTTAATAAGACTTTTAATACGTGTTGGTCCTAAATGCAGTAAGGAGTGGGGCATTAGGCCCCACTTCAATATGTCTTGGACTGGCACTGCATTATGTTGCATGTATTTTTTTTTTTGTCGTTCAGTCGTGTCCGACTCTTCGTGACCCCATGGACCAGAGCACGCCAGGCACGCCTATCCTTCACTGCCTCTCGCAGTTTGGCCAAACTCATGTTAGTAGCTTCGAGAACACTGTCCAACCATCTCATCCTCTGTCGTCCCCTTCTCCTTGTGCCCTCAATCTTTCCCAACATCAGGGTCTTTTCTAGGGAGTCTTCTCTTCTCATGAGGTGGCCAAAGTACTGGAGCCTCAACTTCAGGATCTGTCCTTCTAGTGAGCATTTAGGACTGATTTCTTTAAGAATGGATAGGTTTGATCTTCTTGCAGTCCATGGGACTCTCAAGAGTCTCCTCCAGCACCATAATTCAAAAGCATTCTTCGGCGATCAGCCTTCTTTATGGTCCAGCTCTCACTTCCATACATTACTACTGGGAAAACCATAGCTTTAACTATACGGACCTTTGTCGGCAAGGTGATATCTTTGCTTTTTAAGATGCTGTCTAGGTTTGTCATTGCTTTTCTCCCAAGAAGCAGGTGTCTTCTAATTTCGTGACTGCTGTCACCATTTGAAGTGATCATGGAACCCAAGAAAGAAATAATATTTTTATTATTAATTATTTTATTATTTGTCATTAGGTATTTATGATATGAGCCATGCAACTTACCACTCACAATTCTTCTTCCTCTTCTTCTTCTTCTTCTTCTTCTTCTTCTTCTTCTACGATCACTTGTAGCCAAGTAAAATTGTCTTTCATGAACATGGTCTTAACCCTGAGTCCATAAGTGACTGTGAAGGCCAATTCTGGATCCACATGTCCTTCCACAGTGGGGACATTGTTTTCCGGGCAGGAGTTGATCACAGTATGGATTTGCCAAGCATGCCTTCCTCTTAGCATGTTTCTCCCTTGCGTCCTGAATTTGCGTGTCTTCAAAGCCCATGACACCTTTGGTAAAGGCTGTTCTCCAACTGGACTGCTCACAGGCAAGTGTTTCCCAATTGTTGGTGTTTATACTACATTTTTTTAGATTTGCCTTGAGAGAGTCTTTAAACCTCTTGTGTTGACCACCAGCATTACACTTTCCATTTTTAAGTTTGGAAGAGAGTAGTTGCTTTGGAAGATGATAATCAGGCACCCGCACAACATGACCACCAGTCCAACAAAGTTGATGTTGAAGAATCATTGCTTCAACACTGGTGATCTTTGCTTCTTCCAGTACACTGGCATTAGTTTGCCTGTCTTCCCAAGTGATGTGTAAAAAATTTCGGAGACACCGTTGATGGAATCTTTCGAGGAGTTGGAGATGGTGTTTATAAGTGGTCCATGTTTCACAAGCATGCAGTAAAGTTGGTAGTACAATAGCTTTGTAAACAAGCATTTTTGTTTCCCTGCAAATGTCCCGGTCCTCAAACACTCTGCACTTCACACACACACACATTCAGAGTTGAGCAATAGGAGGGTTTAATTTGATCTCAGGTCTATCATGATTTGGGGACATATATTGCCTCCACCTTGTCCATACATTCACTACATCATCCCTGATGGGCTGGGATTGGGGACTGACAAAGTCATTTCAAAAGACAAGATGTTACCAAAACAGCTGCATTTTGATGAAACATTGGCTGTGAACAGGCACAGATGTGACCCCAAATAGTGGAAGATTTGAACATGTACACAGAATCCCCCCCGGGGTACTTTCATATTGGAATCTTCCAAAAATTCAGCATGGCATTATCTGGGAAATCTGTCCAAGCTAGGAATCACAACAAACAGCATTAATTTGCTCAGAAGCCTTTCTTTTAATAGCCTGTCCTAAATTAATACCATTCCTCACAAAGCAAGAAAAATTGCCGCTACTCTGAAATTTATCACTGAACTAATAGATGCAATGAAATTAACCGGAAATGTGACAGTTACTGTGAAACTACCTATCTAGGATATATACTGTGAAATTGCCTTCAATCACACAATGCTAAACTGTTACTGGGACAGGAAAAGGCCAGCAGAAATTATTCATGTCATAGGATTTCGCATTTAGAATAGCCCTTACATCTAAATGTTTATGAAGACAAGGATAAGGTGTACGAAAATTTGGTAGCTTAAAATAAATGTTGCCTTGCACTGGAACATAACTGAACAGAAAGACCAATTGCTGATAGATTGTGCATGGTGTCTTTTCTACCTACTCATCAAACACAATTCAAAACCCTCCAGATTATCATCATCATCATTATTATTATTATTATTATTATTATTATTATTATTATCATCATCATCATCATCATCATCATCATATGCCACCCATTTTACCGGATTGCCCCAGCTACTGTGGGTGGCTTGCAACAAATTAAAACATTGGGCAAACCTTTGCTTTGCACTTTGCAATTTTTAGTTGCATTTCCTCAACTTTAAAAGCAGATTTCAGTGTGTTTTGGCTGCACACATCGGGATTTCAGGTACCCCACAGAATAGCTGTGTTGCATTGTGACATTTTCTGCCTTGAGGCTGCATAAGCAGCCATTTCCCAACATGCAGCTTCACTTGAGGCTCTTCATAAACTCCTGGAAGCCATTGAGTTGAGTCATCTGGACTTTCGGAGTATGTTGTCGGCAATATGCTGACAGCACACAGCTCCACTTCTCCTTTAAACTGGCAGGTGTGGCGGTGGATGTGATGGACCAGTGTCTTGCCTTGGCAATGGACTGGACATGGGCCAAGAAACTGAAGTTCACTGCGGACAAGACTGAGGCACTGTTAGTGGGGGGGGGAGGGATGTGGGTGGCGTTGTGGTCGAAACCACTGAGCCTCTTGGGCTTGCCAATTGGAAGGTCAGCGGTTCGAATCCCCACGACAGAGTGAGCTCCCGTTGCTCTGTCCCAGCTCCTGCCAACCCATCAGTTCGAAAGCACGCCAGTGCAGGTAGATAAATACAGCTGCTGCGGTGGGAAGATAAATGGCATTTCCGTGTGCTCTGGATTCCATCCTGGTGCTCCATTGCGCCAGAAGCAGTTCAGTCCTGCAGGCCACATGACCCAGAAAGCTGTCTGTGGACAAACGCTGGCTTCCTCAGTCTGAAAGCAGAGATGAGCGCTGTACTCCATAGTCAAATTCAACTGGACTTAACCGTCCAGGGATCCTTTGCCTTTACTGTTAGTGGATGCAGCGCCAGATTTACGTATAAGCTAAACAAGCTATAGCTTAGGGCCTCACTCTCTTGGGGGCTCCCCAAAAAATTAAAGAAAAAAACCTGGATGAACATTTCCAAAATATAAAATAAAAAACAAATAAAATAAAACCTACATACAGCAACAGTGTTTTGTGTTGTGTAGGCTCCCATTTGTTATGTGCAAATGGCTTTAGATACCTAAAAAGGTAAAGGGACCCCTGAACATTAGGTCTAGTCGTGACTGACTCTGGGGTTGTGGCGCTCATCTCGCTTTATTGGCCAAGGGAGCCGGCGTACAGCTTCTGGGTCATGTGGCCAGCATGACTAAGCCACTTCTGGCGAACCAGAGCAGTGCACAGAAACGCCATTTACCTTCCCGCCAGAGCGGTACCTATTTATCTACTTGCACTTTGACATACTTTCGAACTGCTAGGTTGGCAGGAGCTGGAACCGAGCAACGGGAGCTCACCCCGTCGCAGGGATTCGAACCGCTGACCTTCTGATCGGCAAGCCCTAGGCTCTGTCGTTTAACCCACAGCGCCACCTGCGTCCCAACCACTAGGTCCATAAATTACCATGTAGCATATATTCAACACAAAAAACAGTCTGCAAAAATATAGATAACAGGAAGCATAGAACTATTTACCCCTTTTCTTAATACATTAAAGCAGTGGTGACTGGGATAGCTCGGTCAGTAGAGCATGAGACTCTTAATCTCAGGGTTGTGTGTTGAAACCCCACATTGGGCAAAAAATGCCTCCCTTGCAAGGGGTTGGACTAAATGACCCTCAGGGTCCCCTTCAACTCTATGATTCTATAATTTATCTCAAGAAGAGAAGCTTTTTAAAAAATTTAAAACAATAATAGTAATAATAAAAAGTCTTTGCCACATAACTGATCTTAACTTTTTTATTATTTATTACACCAGTCATTATTAACCGCTATAAAAAAAATAGGAGGAAAGTCATTTTCTTTTTTTCCCTTTTGGGCAAGATTGGCCTTTGCTGCTGTGGCAACTGCAGATCCCTGTATTGGAGAAATTCAAAAGCAAGGAGCATTTTGACATTTAAGTGTTATTGCACGAGGTCGGCTGAAAGGACGGACAGACGGCTTTTCGACATACGCAGGCATTTGCCTTTTGAAGTTCCCATTGATTATATTAAATATTTATAAGATTTAAAACAAACACTCTAATATGCGGAGCAGAGATTAGACGGGGAGGTTCTGCTCCCATTTCCTAGCATCCAGCTTTTATTTATTTAAAACAAACAAAAAGGCTTTCGGGATGGTAAAAGGGGTGGGGGAGGGGGGGAAGAACACTCATTTTCTCCCTCATTAAGATAAAAAAAAGTGATAAATTCTTTAGGGATTTGCTTATTTCCTCTCAAAGATCAGATGTCACTGCTGGTGGATTGCCCGAAATCGCTGTTTTAACTCTGGGCCACGCTTGCTTGCAGCTGGAAAAAATGTATGTAACTAACTTCTATAAACCTGCAACAGTTCAGCGGTTCCATTTTTAGTTTACATATGTCAGCTATTAGTCATAACACAGAAGAACATATAATAAGGGGGGAAACAACACCAAATTTGTTGCCATTTTTTTAGTAACTGATTATTATTATATGTTATAATATAATGTTATCTGAAGAAGTGTGCATGCACACGAAAGCTCATACCAAGAACAAACTTAGTTGGTCTCTAAGGTGCTACTGGAAGGAATATATATATATAATATAATATGATATGATATGATATGATATGATATGATTATAATATAATATAATATAATATAATATAATATAATATAATACAGCGGGTGGGTTAAGCCACAGAGCCTGATCCAACCAATCATAGTTGGATCAGAATATAGACATGCAGATTAGATCATAGAATTGTAGACTTTGAAGGTAACCCATGGGTCATCTAGTCCAACCCCCTGCAATGCAGGAATCTCAGCTAAAGCATCAATAACAGATGGCCACCCACCCTCTGCTTAAAAACCTCCAAGGAAGGAGAGTCCACAACCTCCCAAGGGAGACCGTCCCACTGTCAAACAGCTCTTGCTGTCAGAAAGTTTTTCCTGATGTTTAGTCGGAATCTCCTTTCTTGTAACTTGGAGCCATTGGTTCGGATCCTACCCTCCACAGCAGGAGAAAACAAACTTCCATGTGACAGCCCTTCAGATATTTGAAGATGGCTATCCTATCTCATGTCTATGGACCTTTCTGTGCATGACTGACTTGACTTCGGCTTTTTTCTGATGAGGTGAGCGGTCCTCTGCCCTAGCTGTTTTTTTGAGATTATCTGTGTAAATAAGCTTAACACATTAGCAGAGCTTAGTTTTATAAGATCTTGTGCCCAAATCTGCAGGAAGATCAGCCAAATATAAATTCAATCTGTGCCATATCTATAGTTTCAAACAATATCAAAGTACAGAAGATTAGTTTAGTTGGCACATTTTTAACATTTCACCCTGCAAAATCCTGGACAGAAGATTTGCTAATGTTCCCTTTGCGAATTGGTGCTGTCCTTGCAAGCATTTAGAGCTGGAAACAGTCTCTCGTGTGTTTTTCTATTGTAGATTTTCTCAAAGATTTAGAGAACGCATAATATATACCCTTATGAGGCAGTTTCCTGGTTGATCCTTAGAGACCATTTTCAGTATCTTCCTTGAGGGTCTAATAATTCCATTACTGAGCAGGTGGCATTATATCTGAATGTTGTATTATCTCTTAGAACTCCTAGGACTTTTGTTCCTAACTTGTCACCTTTGTTCTTCTGAGGCTGTGATTTGTATTTGTTCTTTTGTAGTTTCTTTGATAGCCAGTTGACCATAGTAAACATTTGATGGATTGATCTTATGAAGAAGTCCAGTGTTTCCCTGGCTCTTTTTTCATCTCAAAAATAATGCCTAGCTTTCTAGAGCAGCTATAAAGTATGGTGCTTGCTACGTTTGTGTAAGTGTTTTGTAAAAAACTTCTGGAAGTGACATTATGATGTGGAACTACTCCCTGGGTTCAGAGGAAAAAAGATGGTTCCCCACTGCCCATGTACCATTGGAGGGAAGCCATTTTGTTTTCCCTAATTTGTCCCTACTTCTTTGCTAGACACTGTATGGGGAAGGAGAGGCGGGGGGAGATGGTTTTCCCCATTAAGATGTACTGTAGAAGGGTTTCAAGGCAAAAACAAAAACCAGCAATAAAAAGGCCACAATATTGTTTGGAGTTTGGGGTGTTAAGCTCTGTGTGAGACCCTTCTAAGCCCTGTATCCAGTAAGTGCTAAAAGCTAAGGAAGCCAAGCTAGTTTACTGGTGAGGGAATGAGGAAATAAGAGGCTCAGTGTGAGATAGCAAATGGCCCCCTCAGCAGAAAAAGCTAAGGTTGAGAGCAGAGTTTAGAAGTAAAGTGAACTAAAGATAAAGCAGCAAGCTCTCAGCGCAAAATCTGAGAGCAAGGTTTGATATCTGTTTGAATCCAAGGCTGTGGCTATGGGGTTTTAATGCTGTGAACTCCCTCTATTGTAGGTTCAGGTGGTATACATGTGGTCATAGCTGTCAACTTTCGGATTTGAAAATAAGGGATTTTTCCGAACTTTCGGATTTGAAAATAAGGGATGCCACGAGGGCAGTGCAATGGCACTAAGTAGCCTCGCCACCCTGCGCTCCAGAGGCTGCGCGCGAACTGGTGAGCGAAAGAGCGAGCGCATAGATGGCAGGCAGGCTGTCTGTCTGGTTGGGCGTGAGGGTCTGGCTGCACAAGGCATGCAAGCTCCGCCCCCAGTCGGTCTCAGACTCCTTATTGGCAGCCGAGCAATGCAGCTGAGGAGCCTCCCTGGCCGGCAGGGAGGGAGAGGAGCTGCTTCCTTTGAAATCCGGGAAATTTAAGGGATATCAACAATCCGGGATAGCAGCGGGAAACGGCATTGGAATAAGGGAGTTTCCCGCAAAAAAAGGGAGGGTTGACAGCTATGCATGTGGTGTAATAGTAATAATAATAATAATAATAATAATAATAATAATAATAATAATAATAATTTATGTATACCCCGTCCATCTCGCTGTGTTTCCCTAGCCACTCCAGGCAGCTCCCAACAGAATAATAATAATAATAATAATAATAATAATAATAATAAAGCAATAAAACATCAAACATTAAAAGCTTCCCTAAACAGGGCTGCCTTCAGATGTCTTCTAAAAGTCAGATAGTTGTTTATTTCCTTGACATTTGACGGGAGGGCGTTCAGAGGGCAGGCAGCACTACCAAGAAGGCCCTCTGCCTGGTTCCCTGTAACTTAGCTTCTCGCAGTGAGGGAACCGCCAGAAGACCCTCGGCGCTGGACCTCAGTGTCCGGGCTGGACGATGGGGGTGGAGACGCTCCTTCAGGTATACTGGACCGAGGCTGTTTAGGGCTTTAAAGGTCAGCACCAACATTTTGAATTGTGCTCAGAAATGTATTGGGAGCCAGCGTAGATCTTTTAGGACTGGTGTTATGTGGTCTCAGCGGCCGTTCCCAGTCCCCAGTCTAGCTGCCGCATTCTGAATTAGTTGTAGATTCCAGGTCACCTTCAAAGGTAGCCCCATGTAGAGCGCATTGCAGTGTAAATAAACCATATATCATAAATACACCACAGTCTCTGCTGTGCCTCATTCCAAAAGGAAACAGGAACCCTGGGTAAATGCCTGGAACCCCTGGAATCCTGTTGGGGTGGTATGCAACAATATTTATGTGGCTGCCATATTGAGGGCTGCGCATCCCCCAAGATGACTCCTCATTGGATACCGAGGGCAAAAACTGATCTCTACAATCCTGCAGATGTTAACTTTCTTATCACAATTCTTAGTTAGGATCTGAACTAACAGAATTCATGATTAAATTAAGATTGGCATGTGAAACCAAGAGATAAGATGGGTATTGATGGATCTGCAGGGGAGAGGGAGCTCAGTCAAATGGCATCTCAACATTTCCGCTGGCTAAATTCAGAAATGCAGATTTCAGTGATTCAACAGCACTTTTTTGGTGACTCTAAATAGTATTTTCTCTCCGCTCTCTTTTTCTCCCCCTTCGGAACAGGCACACACAAAATTAAGTGACAGTTTGTGTGGCACGCAAGTGAGCACAATTAAGAAAATTCATATTGTCGCCTCCTGAATAGACTTGTCACATTAGTATTCAGAGTTTTTGTCTGGTGACAGTGAAGTATCAAAAAAGATCCCGAATTCTAAAAAAGAGGAAGAAGCAAAAATCTATTGTGCCACAAGATCTAATCTTTGTCTGCATGTAATTGCCTTATTAAAAGATTTGCAAGCGAACTCCTTCTGTGATTCTAAAGGAGACGGAGAAGAAAAAGGCATGCCGCTTAAATTGAAAGGAAAGAAAATACACACCGCTAACGCTCCCCAAACTCTTCTTATTATATGACAACAATGTGTAATCCAAACTAAAAGTTAGATCTGCAGCCTCCTAGCATTTTAGCAGCGGCAAAGACACAACCGTGGCAATCTTGCATCCATGTGTGGTTTCATATTTAAGCCCAAAGGAGGTGAATTTTGCTCTGCGTAGCCTTCAGCTATGCTTGGCGATATGAAATATGCTAGATATTATCCATCTAGTTGCTGCATTTATATCCCATCCTTCCTCCAAGGAGCTCAAGGTGGCACAACTCCCCCTTCCTCATTTTATCCTCGCAACTGTGGGATGTAAAACGCAGGAGCAGTCAAACACAACATTGCTAGAGTGGACATGAAGAGGGTCTCAGTCCACCAGCCGGAACTTCCTGTTTATTCTGGGCTGGGATAGACTTCCTCTGTGTAACTGGAGATGGGTGTGGCCTCACCTGTGCAGGTAAACACAAAAGCACCAGGCCGGCCACCATCTCTCTCTCTTTCCGATCGTCTCTCGACAGAGCAACATGTACTTAGGCAAGGTGCTCTCTTGGCCTCCAGCCAAGAGAGGAGAAGGGGCTATTGTCAGCAAATACCCCACCTGGGGCAGTTAGTGAGACAGCCCCAAAGCCAGAGCACAGCCGTGTGCACACATCCCCGGCTACAGAGAGTCCGGTGGCACAATCATATGTGATTGTTCCCAGAATGAAGAACACACAACACACACAAGCCATAATTTAGGCTAAACTATTTATTATAGGGAAAGAGCAGAGAGAATCTCTGCTGCCATCTCTGTAAGACAGAGCTGCCATAAAGCATGTCCTTTCAGCATCATAGCAAGCCAGGAGAGAGAGCACAAAGGCTAGGATTACAATAGTACAGTGAAACACAAAAAATCCATGTAGGAAAAGATAAGGCAGCTTTCTCACGGCTTAGTGAGACAGGCAAAAGTAAGACCGGCCTCGCTGCAGCTGGTTTGCCGCTCGGCTTGGACAAAAATCATAACAGCTATATCTCTTAAGGAATAGTCTCCTAACGATGTATATACTATTTTCTAAGTCTGCCTTCTGGGATCCGATTGTGAACAGATGATACTTGTAAGTAATCTCTTTACACTTTTATAGAAGACTGTGCCGTGTCTTACTTTAAGAGGGAATTAGAAGGGGGAAATACCAGGATAATATTGGTGTGTGGGTGTTTGGGGTTTTTTTTGACAAATCATTTTTATTAAGGTTTCCAATACAACATAATCACATTGAAACATTCCAAATTACATTTCAAATTATTTATCCAATTATCGATAATAATAATAAAAAGAAAAGTTCCAATTCTGCCGAATTATTATTTTAATTTATTTTGAGGTTTCCCGGAGTTCAAACTCCGGAGTTATCTAATCAACTATTTGTCCTTGCTTTTTACCCTTCCCATATTTTCACAGCCTCTGATGTATTCCAACAAGCAAGATAAATCGAAACAAACAATGTCCCTGTGTGGATTTAAGTCCATATTTCATCACCATACGATTGCCTTGCCCCTTGACACTCTGATTCCAAAAGCCAAATCACGGACAGTCGCCATCTTCCTTCAGTCCCAATAACATCCAAACCTCTTTTTCCACAGCTGTTGTTCACCCGTCTGCTTTTCACTTATACCTTTCCAGGAGGGTTTGCCAATTATATTAAAAGTTCGTATATTGTGAATACCTTATACGAATACCTTGCCGCTCCCTATGAATACCAGGATAATATTGTTATAGAGGTTCTAGCGAACCTGAGCAAGCTTTCCGCTGTGTGTGAGTTTAAAAGGGGAATGTAAAACTCTGCTAAGTTCCAGGACTTGTTAACACAAGTTGGAATAGGATATCTTAAACAATATATCCTGGCCTGCATCCCTAAACGTTCCCACAGCAACAACCCTGTGAGGTAGGTTAGACTAAGAGACAGTGAATTTGCACCCCCATGTGAGCTTCAAGGCTGAATAGTGACTTGAACCCCAGTCTCCCAACACTTCTGACCAGTATACCATGCTGGCTATCTAGTTAATGTTATCTCTTTCCCTCCTCTCTCCCCTCCCCCCATTACCCAATGGATTTAGCAAGCCAAGCCGGGGGGGCTACAGTTTATGTTGCTAAAAGGAGCAAGGCCAGATTCCTTGTCTGTCTTAGCCACCAACAATTTCCACACTCTGAGGCTTCCCATCAACGGAACCGCCCTGCAATTCGGCGGAAGAAAAAGGAGTAATTGCCCAATATTGTTGCCAATGCCAATTAAATTTCATCTGTGTGAGTAGAAGGCATGAGTGGATGACACATTCTTTTAGCCCTTTGGCCTATTCTCCCCATCCCTACACACACACACACACACAGATATATAGATATATAATCGCTTACTTTGGACTGTAGAGAAGGCATGGGACTGCACCCCTTGCCAGCTGAAATAGTTGCCTTAAAAAAAACAGCCCATGGATAAAGTAACGAAGCATCATAACACAGGCTTCTATTATGGACAATTGTGTTAATTCATCTCATTCCCGCCTTGCACATAACATTCTCTATACCAGAGAAAAGAAAGAGCCAAGACCCATTTTATTTCTTTGGGACACGGGTGGCACGGTGGTCTAAACCACTGAGCCTCTTGGGCTTGCCGATCATAAGGTTGGCGGTTCGAATCCGCACGGCGGGGTGAGCTCCCGTTGCCCTGTCCCAGCTTCTGCCAACCTACCAGTTTGAAAGCACACCAGTGCAAGTAGATAAATAGGTACCACTGCGGTGGGAAGGTACCTTTCTTAGTGAGTGTATTAAGGAAGGTTATGCCATAGCCGTGGAGCCACCCCTAAGAAGGCCCTGTTTGACGCATCCAGAGAGCTTCCTTCACAAATAGGTAGTGCTTGGGAGCAGAAATTCTGCAGCTCATTTTAGAAAATGTGTGGGGGGGAGGGGTATACAGATTATCCTTCAGGTATACTCAGCCTAGATAATTTATGACTATATAGAAGATGACTGATACCTTGAGGGGGGGGGGGTAACTAAAGGCAAATGAGTAAGACTATATCAGATATGTTCCCTACAACCGACCCTCCCCCAGAAAGCTCTAATATTTATAAATGTACAGATTGATAAATGTGGGGGGATGATTTGGGAACCAAATGTTGATATAGCCCTGTGAAGGAAAATACTATTTTCATTCTCCTCTTTGTCCTTCGGTTGACTGCAATCCATTTAATAGCTGCAATTTTCATTGATGGGGGTTCATAAAATGGTTTGGGACTAATCATTGATTGTTATAAACATTTCATTCTTTAATCAGTAATTCCTATTGAGCTTCGCTGTAGTTAAAACGATTAATCACGGAGCACTGGCATTTAGCCCTTACATAACGTTTGAAAGGCTCTCCGCGATCTAGAATTAAGTCTGCTGTGCTTCCTAGAAGGCCTTCTTTGAGCCTGTTGTCAGATTTAATTTCATTTTGCTCCACTTCGTCCGTGTGGTAGTTATTTTCAACAAGATACACTTGTGACCTGGTCTGCATCAGACATGGAGAAGCTTCTTCAGTCTGAGGGCTGCAGTGTCGCACAGGGAGCCCCTAGGGGGCACTGCATACTGCGATGGGCGGAGCCAGAGGCAAACATGGGTGGAGCAATGGATGTATAGAATCATAGAATCATAGAGTTGGAAGAGACCACAAGGGCCATCCAGTCCAACCCCCTGCCAAGCAGGAAACACCATCAAAGCATTCCTGACAGGTGGCTGTCAAGCCTCTGCTTAAAGACCTCCAAAGAAGGAGACTCCACCACACTCCTTGGCAGCAAATTCCACTGTCGAACAGCTCTTACTGTCAGGAAGTTCTTTCTAATGTTTAGGTGGAATCTTCTTTCTTGTAGTTTGAATCCATTGCTCCGTGTCCTCTTCTCAGGAGCAGCAGAAAACAACCTTTCTCCCTCCTCTATATGACATCCTTTTATATATTTGAACATGGCTGTGACACAGACCATTCTACATTCCAGCTACAGTCAGACTTTGTAGATCAGGCATCCCCAAACTCGGCCCTCCAGATGTTTTGGGACTACAACTCCCATCATCCCTAGCTAACAGGACCAGTGGTCAGGGATGATGGGAGCTGTAGTCCCAAAACATATATATATATATATGTATGCCTGAAGGAGCATCTCCACCCTCATCGTTCAACCCAGACACTGAGGTCCAGCTCCAAGGGTCTTCTGGCGGTTCCCTCACGGTGATAAGCAAAGTTACAGGGAACCAGGCAGAGGGCCTTCTCGGTGGTGGCACAAACCCTGTGGAACACCCTCCCATCAGATGTCAAGGAAATAAACAACTATCTGACTTTTAGAAGACATCTGAAGGCAGCCCTGTTTAGGGGAGTTTTTAATTACTGATGTTTTAATATATTTTTGATCTTTTGTTGGAAGCTGACCAGAGTGGCTGGGGAAACACAGCTGGATGGGTGGGGTATATTTTTATTTGTTTGTTTGTTTGTTATGAGAGATTGACTCAATATTTGCATTTCTGACTAGCCTTCCACACAAGACATGCCAGGAAACCCAAGTTTTGTGTGATTTTGACAATGAGTGGTAGCAAGTTCCTGGCTTTCTGGAGAGTTTGCACACACAAGTTTGTGTGTGTGTGTGTGTGTGTGTGTGTGTGTACATTGTTTGACTTCTCAGCCCTTGAATACACTGAAGAATGCACATTGTCACTTGATGCTGGGTCAAAGGGTTCTTTTGCATGTGAGAATGGGTCGTCACAGATCTACAATGTGACAGACAGACCTTTCACATCACCTCAGTGGAATCAGTTCACACATGCAGCTGTTCATCAAATGTGTGAACCATTGCATGACCACTGACGGATGAATATCTGAACAGAGTCTGCCAAGAAACCCTGTACTTCAAGTGGTATATTGGAGACGCTGCAGCCATCAAGCGATAACTACTCCTGGTTAACCAGGCTCAAACCTGCATGATTCATGTGTTTCCAAACATGTATATATCTCATTTACGCATTACATTTTTAGGGATACACTTTTTTTAAAAAAAGAAGAAGTATATGTCAAAAAAAATTTGAGAGTGGCATTTCAAAGCATCGCAGCTAAGCGAAGTGTATGCTTTTTACGCACAGAGAGAAAACGGTGGACGTCTTCGTGTCTGTCTGCCTTCAGAATGGGTTTTATTGAAGGAAAACCATCCATCACCGGAAAGCTACAGCAGAGATAGTGAACCGAAATGGGCTTTCAGTTACTGAAGACTATCCCTGCCACCCCTCTACCCCGCGCACACCCCGCTCTTCTGCCTTTGGATACAAGTGACTGGGCAATCTCTCTCTCTCTCTCTCTCTCTCTCTCTCTCTCTCTCTCTCTCTCTCTCTCATTATCATTTTTCAAAACCAGGCACTCTCCCGATGATAATCGCTTGGATCTGTCTCCCCAATGCTTTCTGGCTGGTCTTTTTTGGGGGGTGGGGTGGGGAGGAGAAAGAAGAGGGGTGGTCTGCTGCTTCCTTTCTGATTGGTCACCCATCTCTCCTTTTGTTTTGGAGATGATTATAGAATTGACTTTCAAGTGCTGGTCTCTCCTCCCTACTTACCCTTATGGTACAACCAGCATCGGGCGCTTAGAAAATCCTTAAGACTTCTTTTTATGTAAAGGTTGTGACAAAGCATTATGAGCTTGCAATGGTAAGTGTCCTTTTATTATTACAGTTTCCCTCTCTCTCTCTCTCTCTCTCTCTCTCTCTTTCCTTTTGCATTAGAGAACCACGGATCGTGTTTTCTTGGGAGGGGGTGGGGAGTAAGAGAGGCTTTGAGGGGTGGGACTGCTTCAGAATAACCACCCAAGCTCTTTAAAAGTGCACAGAAAGCGATACTGGGGGAAACTTCGGCCGTTTCTCGCGACTCAAGGCAAAGGCTGTAGAGTCTGCCTGCCTGCCAAAGGATTTTGCATATATATTTGCAAAATATATGTGCAAATATATATATTTGCATATACAATATATGCATTGCGTATCTCTATGTATGTCTCTGTTCAGTCCAGCATCAGACCCACAACCTGAGGATTGTACTCTGATTTCTGCCCCAGAAGAGAACAGAGTCCAGTAATAATCTAGCACCGCCCAAGAACAATGGAACTGCGCTTCCCATTCAAAAACTAGACCCGTCTTCTTCTCGCTTGCACGTCTGGTCTGTCTGTCTCTCTCTGTGTGTGTTTAACCCTCCCATCCATCAACTGGCATTAGCTCAGCGCTAGAGAGAAACTGACACGCACACCAAAGGCAATTACCTAAATACCACGCAGTTTCTCGCCCGAGCTGCAACCCGACGCATCCCATTGGACTCAATGGGCCTTACTTCCGAGTAGACCTGCTGCCTACTAGACTTCCACTACCGCTGAAAGGCGGAGGGAAGGAAAAGTCCCTAAGCAAGCAACATCTAAACTTGCATCCTCGCCTTGCAGCCCGGTGGATAAAATGTGATCTTATTAAATGGGGAGCGGAGGCGTCGGAAAGGACCCCAGGGCTACCCTGCCTTAACAGTTGCATCGGGGGCGGGGTCTTTCAAGAGGAGCAGTTTGTCTGCATCAGGGGTAGCCAATCTGGTGCCCTCCAGATGTTGCTGACCTTTGGCCACGCTGGCGGGGGCTGATGGGAGTTGGAGTCTAACAACATCTGGAGAGCACCAGATTGGCTGATGCTGGTTGTTATGTTTGAGGTGCAGCCAATCATCTCGTTTCTCCAGGCCCATTGTTTTTAGTAGCTCCTGCGCCTTTAATAGCAGCTGAAAGTGCATATTTTAGGAAAGATAAGACTGGTGCCCTTGCTTCAAAAAAGCAGATTGAGCTGCTGTTAAAAACTCAAGAGAAGGCTAGGCTAGCTATCTTTCTGGATGATTGGCAGCCTCACCAGCTACACTTTTATTACTGAAAGCGTAAACATTAGGACCATATTTACCATCTCTCAGTGTGTGTGTATCAAGGTGATGCGAAAAGGCATAGGAGGAGGGCTTGATTTTGAAACATTGGCCACCCGAAATATAGAGTATATTCTAAATATAGAGTTTAGAATAAGGGACATACCGTATTCAAAGCAGCTGAGAAACACCATCTTAAGAAGAAGTTAGTTCAGTGCCTCGTTCCTTTTGCTGCATCTTTATGCATCTAGGTAATTGATACTTTAAAGCCAAAATTCACCATTTCCAGGACTGATTCTCTGAGAAATTTCGCTGTAATTACCCACCTCCTGCTGACCTCAATGGAGGCAGGTTGCAAGAAGCTGGACTCTTTGGTTTCATATTGCATCCTATTGCTGCCCCCCCCCCAAAGCAGCTGTAATTGATGCATTCCTTGCAGGCCAGATCTGCTGCCCCTGTAGATCCTGCTGCCTGAGGCAGTTTCCTCATCTTGCCTCATGGCTGGGCTGGCTCTGTTTGGGAAGTTGTATCATCCCTATATTTTAAATGAAATCAACTCCAAAACAGACCACTGTGCTTCTCACTGCAAAAAGAAATCAAATAGTGTTATGCTGAGAAATTCTGAATAGCTTCGGTTCCATTTTACAGAAGGCACATATGAGTGGTCTTCAGTTTTAATCAAGAGTAGGCCCTAAATAATGTTAGGCTTATCAATTTCAAGAGGTCTGCTCAGAATACTACCCTATGTAAGCCAGAGTTGCCTCCAAAAATTGGGTTGTCATTGTTTTCCTTTAAAAGGGGGGTGGGTTCCAAAATAGGCACAGAAAGTGCTGGAAAGGGATGAGGTTTGCATGAAAGGTCTGCCATCTGGCCTTGACATTGATCACATCTCCCCATCCATCAGAAAACCCCTGAATTGGTCCAAGATGAACTTTGCCCAAAACTGAACGCTCTGCATTGCTTGATGTTTTATCATGTTTTTAATATTCTGTTGGAAGAATGCTCAGAGTTAGAAACAATAACATTATTATTATTATTATTATTATTATTATTATTATTAAGATAATTTATTTATTGTCATTGCACAAGTACAAGCACCACTCTATACAAGTGCAATGAAATTATTATTATTATTATTATTATTATTATTATTATTATTATTATTATGTTGGTCCCTGGAGTAGTTTTTCTGGAGCAGAAAATCTAGTATACAGTGGTACCTTGGTTTACAACCATAATCTGTTCCGGAGGTCTGTTTGTAAACCAAAACAGGTTGTAACCCAAGGCGAGCTTTCGCCAATGGGCCTCCAAAAAATTATTGTTCGTAATCCAAAAAAGAAAAAGAAAAAAGGGTTGTAATCCCAAAAAAGGTTGCAAACCAGGACATACACTTCTGGGTTTGACGTGCTTGCAATCCAGAATGTATGCAAACTAAGATGTATGCAAGCTAAGGTACCACTGTACATATTTAGTATACACATGTACTCATAAGGCAAGATACCCCTTGTGATTATTGCAAGACAGGAAGCACATGTGAGGAACACATCAGACTGCACTGTATATGTCTCCACTTCTTGTTAGCATCTACAGTGGTACCTCTGGTTACGAACTTAATTCATTCTGGAGGTCCATTCTTAACCTGAAACTACACCAGTGTGGTGTAGTGGTTAAGAGTGGTAGACTCATAATCTGGGGAACCGGGTTTGCGTCTCCGCTCCTCCACATGCAGCTGCTGGGTGACCTTGGGCTAGTCACACTTCTTTGAAGTCTCTCAGCCCCACTCACCTCGCAGAGTGTTTGTTGTGGGGGAGGAAGGGAAAGGAGAATGTTAGCTGCTTTGAGACTCCTTCGGGTAGTGATAAAGCAGGATATCAAATCCAAACTCCTCCTCTTCTTCTTCTTCTTCTGAGGCTTGCTTTTGCTAATGGGGCCTCCCGCTGCACACGCTCTTCCAGCACGCAATTTTCGTTCGCATCCTGGGGCAAAGTTCGCAACCAGGAGCAGCTACTTCCGGGTTAGCGGAGTTTGTAACCCGAAGCGTTCTTAACCAGAAGCGTTCGTAACCAGAGGTACCACTGTACTGACAAAGAAAGAGGGCGTTGTTTGGTTTCGGAACAACAAATAGTGTTTACGAGTGATGGCAATATGAACTACAGGCGAGGTTTTCGTCAGTAACTACTAGCGACACCTCAAGAAGGTCCTTCCTCTTGAACCAAGCTTTCTTGAGCCAGTATTGGGATGCTGGTTGAGATGTTGATGCTAGTTGGTTAGTGAGTAGGAAGCTACTCTCCTGTTTGTGCAAGTTTTGCAAGATTTGGGGAAGGTGTCTTGCTATCTCAAAATACAAAAGCTTTAATATAAGGTTAAGGGGAGGGGAGGTGGGGAAGGGCATCACTTGGTGTTACATGGCAATCATGGTCTAGGAAGCTATCCCTGAGATGATTCCTAGCTGTGGAAATTTATTATACAAGAGCCAGTGTGGTGTAGTGGTTAAGAGTGGTAGACTCGTAATCTGGTGAACCGGGTTCGCGTCCCCGCTCCTCCACATGCAGCTGCTGGGTGACCTTGGGCTAGTCACACTTCTTTGAAGTCTCTCAGCCCCACTCACCTCATAGAGTGTTTGTTGTGGGGGAGGAAGGGAAAGGAGAATGTTAGCTGCTTTGAGACTCCTTCGGGTAGTGATAAAGCAGGATATCAAATCCAAACTCCTCCTCTTCTTCTTCTTCTTCTTCTGAGGCTTGCTTTTGCTAATGGGGCCTCCCGCTGCACACGCTCTTCCAGCACGCAATTTTCGTTCGCATCCTGGGGCAAAGTTCGCAACCAGGAGCAGCTACTTCCGGGTTAGCGGAGTTTGTAACCCGAAGCGTTCTTAACCAGAAGCGTTCGTAACCAGAGGTACCACTGTACTGACAAAGAAAGAGGGCGTTGTTTGGTTTCGGAACAACAAATAGTGTTTACGAGTGATGGCAATATGAACTACAGGCGAGGTTTTCGTCAGTAACTACTAGCGACACCTCAAGAAGGTCCTTCCTCTTGAACCAAGCTTTCTTGAGCCAGTATTGGGATGCTGGTTGAGATGTTGATGCTAGTTGGTTAGTGAGTAGGAAGCTACTCTCCTGTTTGTGCAAGTTTTGCAAGATTTGGGGAAGGTGTCTTGCTATCTCAAAATACAAAAGCTTTAATATAAGGTTAAGGGGAGGGGAGGTGGGGAAGGGCATCACTTGGTGTTACATGGCAATCATGGTCTAGGAAGCTATCCCTGAGATGATTCCTAGCTGTAGAAATTTATTATACAAGAGCCAGTGTGGTGTAGTGGTTAAGAGTGGTAGACTCGTAATCTGGTGAACCGGGTTCGCGTCCCCGCTCCTCCACATGCAGCTGCTGGGTGACCTTGGGCTAGTCACACTTCTTTGAAGTCTCTCAGCCCCACTCACCTCATAGAGTGTTTGTTGTGGCGGAGGAAGGGAAAGGAGAATGTGAGCCGCTTTGAGACTCCTTCGGGTAGTGATAAAGCGGGATATCAAATCCAAGCTCTTCTTCTTCTTCTTATACAACAGTGTGGGAGAGGAGCCAAAACTTACCCTTATTCTGCATGTGCCAAAACAAAACAAAATGGTGCACTCATTGTGGAGGGGGAAAAACAATTTCTTGAGGAGGAAGTGACAAGCAAACTGTGAAATCCGTTTTATTATTATTTTTGTAAAAGGAGTGTGAGATTTGTGTGATTTATCGTGTCCAAAAATGGGAGGTTTGCAGAATTGTCCAAGTGGTGCAATTACACCTGGGCAGCAGTTGCACAGAAAGGCGTTTCAGTACCCAGGAGAGCAGCTAACCAACCAGAAAGAAAAACCAGCCCTATGCTCCTAACAGATGCTTGGGCAGCCAAAATGAGCAGCGGAAACAAAAAAGGGTATGGTTGCATCTTTCTACAATTTCTTTTTCAAAACTCTCCCCGAAGAAGCACAAGAGTGAAGAGAAGCTTAAGGAGATTGCGTCATTTCAGTTTTTTCATTGACTTAGGGAACATAGAAATGTTGCCATGTCTTGATGATCTAGTTACAGGTAGATAGCTGTGTTGGTCTGTCATAGTCAAAACAAAATAAAAAAATTCCTTCCAGTAGCACCTTAGAGACCAACTAAGTTTGTTCTTGGTATGAGCTTTCGTGTGCATGCATATTTTTCATGTGTATCTGAAGAAGTGTGCATGCACACGAAAGCTCATACCAAGAACAAACTTAGTTGGTCTCTAAGGTGCTACTGGACGGAATTTTTTTTATTTTGTTTTGATGATCTAGATTAGTGTTATGAATAAAGTGAAAATACATACCCAAAATAAAAACAACTAACACATTTGAATGTTATTTAAGCTTTTTGTGGGCTAGAGCCCACTTCATCAGATGTATGGAGTGTGATCTTCAGTTGCTAGGGGTGTTGTACACACATACACACACATATGTGAATGTAAATGTGGTGGTGTTGGGGAATGCAAATGTTGCAGGTAAATGGCAATGGAATGCAAAGATTAAGTCTACAACCATTGGCAATGTTGGCTGGGGCTGGCTGGGAGTCCAGCATCATCTGAGGGCAACAAGGTTCTCAGCCCTTCATTACAGGATGTCATGCTCAAAGAACGTAATTCTTTTGAGAAATTTGTTCCTGTTCCATTTACAGGAAATGCATAAACACAGCTCTTTGATTTCCTTTGATACAGAATTCTGAGGAGGCATTCTACCATGTCTGCGTAAACACCCAGCAGGACAGATCGATGATATGATAATCTGACTTTTTAAAAAAAAAACAGCAGCAAGTTTAAATAAGTTGTGTGGGGCTCTGGTTTGTAGTGGGGAAGTAGTGTTCACAGGAGATATGACAGGTGTTTGTAGAATTTGTACTGTTAAAACGGAAACGGGTCAAACCATCGCAAGAGGTGTTGAATTTTTGAGAGGTTGGATAGTTACAATGGAATGGTCTCGGGGGTGGGCTGCACATTTTTATTTATTTATTTATTTATTTATTTATTTATTATTATTATTATTATTATTATTATTATTATTACTTTGTCAATAAAATAAAATAAACCACAAAATTGGGGGGGGAGTAGTGTTCAGATGGGGGCATCTGTGACTCATGCCTATTTTCCATCCCTTGGAGTTGCTGTTAACCTGATGAGTGGGGTGGGGGTTAAGAGAAAGGTTTCCATATTGTGCCTGTCTTTTCTTTTCTTATTGCATGGCTAATAGCATCTTGAAGTGTGTATAGCATTCCTCCTCTGATATATTCAAGAATAAATAGCTAAACAGCAGCATATTTTTTTAAAAAAAAGTGTTTGTGGTAATCTTTCATGCTTCATAATAACTACAGATTATCAGAAAAGTTTATCAGCAAAGGGCAGATACCGGTAACACACTCCCCTCTTTTTAAGACAAGGGATTTTCTTACTTTAAGACAAGGGATTACTGGCATAATAATAATTATACTACTACTACTACTACTACTACTTTACTACTACTAATGTTATTATTTCTATCCCGTCCATCTGGCTGGGTTGTTCCAGCCACTCTGAGTGGCTTGCTGCTTATATAAAATCAGACATTAAAAGCTTCCTGCTACAGGGCTGTGTTCAGATGTCTTCTAAAAGTTGTATAGTTGTTTATTTCCTTGACATCTGAAGGGAGGGCGTTCCACAGGGCGGGCGCCACTACCAAGAAGGCCCTCTGCCTGGCTCCCTGTAACCTCACTTCTCGCAGGGAAGGAACTGCCAGAAGGCCCTCGGAGCTGGACCTCAGTGTCCGGGCTGGACGATGAGGGTGGAGACAGACGCTCCTTCAGGTATAACCTGATTTGAGACAAATCTGGCCGCCACCAACTCTTACAGATACAGGAGCTGTCTTGCCCCGTGGTCACGTATTTTAATTTTTTTACCGACCCTAAAAAAAGAGGCAAATCAGCAAAACGGGGTCCTTGTACTTCTGGAGGAGTGGCTGGTTGAGAATGCTGTGCTTCTTTAGGGGGGGAGGGGCGAATCTATTTTTGACTGCCATTTGTTAGCAAGTCAAGCATTTTCTTCTAAAAATATGCCCAGCTCTGACGTCCTGGCGGGTGCATTCTAAGAATGCAGTGATGTCTTTAATGTAGGAAAGCACAGGCCCGGTCATCTATGCTAACCATGCTGTTTTGGACACATGTTGTGGAGAGGGATATCCAGTCTCCTCGATTTCCCTGTCCACCAGCAAATGATGTCCTTGCACTTAATTCCTCCCCACACTTTCTGTTGGTTTGTTTCTAAGCAAGCAGGCAATTAGATTTCACATTAAACTGAGCAAGCATTGATGGGGTTTTGCATGCTACAGTGCATCGCATTGTTCTGTGAATGTGAAATATGAAACAGATGGCCAAGGGAGCCCGGGAAAAAAGTGTGTGTGCGCGCGTGGGGGGGGGAGGGAACTTGCTGTGCCCTTTTTAATATGACCTTAATGTTAAGCGAGATGGCAGCTAAGTGCTTTCTCAAACACAACTTTTTGATTACGGTTTTCTTTATAAAAAGACAAAATGGGTCTGTGGGTCTGTGTCTGTGGGTCTGTGGGTCTGTGTTTGCATAGTTTTCACTACAAACTAATGCCATGTATGACAGCCAGGACTGGTGCTAGCGATTTTGGCGCCCTAGGCGAGGGGGCGGGCCACGTGATGTCATTGCGCATGACGTACGTTGCGGAGCGGTGCCCCGCCCCCTGCCCGGCCGGGCGCCCCCCGCCGCCGCGGTTTTCGCCCCAAGTTGCTTGCTCCGCCGCTGGTTGGGGCGGCACCGGGTGGCGGCGGACAGGCTGGCCAGTGCCCCTTCCATTTTGGCGCCCCCGCCGCCGCGGTTTTTGCCCCAAGCTGCTTGCTCCGCCGCTGGTTGGGGCGGCAGGGCGGAGGGCAGGCTGGCCAGTGCCCCCTCCATTTTGGCGCCCTAGGCAACTGCCTAGTTTGCCTTAATGGACACGCCGGCCCTGATGACAGCTACTGAGTTATCATGGCATCTTTCCCATGCAGCTGTGTGCTTGGAACAGAACAGTACAATGAGACAGAGGATCCCGTAAATGCAGCAGGATCACAGCCTACACATTTGTTCACTTACTGCAAGAGTCACATCAGTTACCCTGCCCACTTCTGTCCCAAAGTACCCCTGTCATTTATCCATCAAAAGTTTGCCCATGAGCGAATGCAGCTGAAAAAAAAGGTTGCTCACCTGGTCTGTAGAGCATCTTAATGATTGCCTTCTTAGTTACTGTGCATGGGACTCAACTTGCCAAGTACTGCAAACTCCGCTATTTTTCAAAAGCCAAGCCATGGACCCCCTACTTTTGAAATGATGATGTTATGAGAATGGTGCCACACACACCCCTGGGTAGGTTATGCAGACCCAGGGGTGGAGGAAGGGGGTGCAGTGGGGGCGGTCCGCCCGGGGTGCCACCACTGAGGGGGGTGACAAAATGTCGGGCAGCACTCACCGCACGGCCTGAAGCACGCCCGAGCCACGCGTCTCTCCTGGGAGTGACGCGGTGGCTTGGGCGCACGCAGGCTCTGCGCTGCCCCAAACAGCCTGCCCGCTGCCTCCCCCTCAGCTGAAGGGCGACTGAGTGGGAGGAGGCAGGCAGACTCCTCGGAGGCCCCGCGGAGCGTCCTGCCCCGGCTCGCTCCGCCCTGCAGGCGGCTGACCATGCCCCTAGGCGCAGGGCATGCGCGCCGACCCAGCCGCCCAATTGGCTTGCTCCACCGCTGTGCAGACCCCCTCCCCCCAGCATCCGTAGACCACCAGTTGGGAACCACCGCTTTAGAAGATGTTAAAAACTTAGGCTGCCCACTGATAGACACTTCCTTGGAGTAAGCTCCGCTGATCATAGTATCCTTTAGTAAAGGTAAAGGGACCCCTGACCATTAGGTCCAGTCATGACCAACTCTGGGGTTGTGGTGCTCATCTCGCTTTACTGGCCAAGGGAGCCGGCGTACAGCTTCCGGGCCATGTGGCCAGCATGACTAAGCTGCTTCTGGCGAACCAGAGCAGTGCACGGAAATGCTGTTTACCTTCCCGCTGGAGTGGTACCTATTCATCTACTTGCACTGCGTGCTTTCGAACTGCTAGATTGGTAGGAACAGGGACCGGGCAACAGGAGCTCACCCCGTCGTGGGGATTTGAACCACCAACCTTCTGATCGGCAAGCCCACAGCGCCACCTGCGTCCCTCATATAGTATCCTTTACCTCTGAGTAAATCAGGGTTGCCATATGTCGGGAATTATGTCCTGAATTTTTCTTCTGCACATCCACCCAGGGATGTTTGTACTTAGAACACAGGAAGTTGCCTTGTATGGTCTTGTTGAGTAATGTCTATGTCAGTAGCCTTTACCTTTTTCCAGACCCAAGACTCACCTTTAGGTCAGCCCAAACATGCATTTGGGGTCTCGTTTCTTAATATAAAAAATGTATTTGTATGATGGTAGTACAGATTAGGACACACTGTCATCTAGTAGTTGGGTCCCAACATTGAATCATAGAATCCTAGAGTTGGAAGAGACCCCAAGGGCCATCCAGTCCAACCCCCTGCCAAGCAGGAAACACCATCAAAGCAGTCCTGACAGGTGGCTGTCAAGCCTCTGCTTAAAGACCTCCAAAGAAGGAGACTCCACCACACACCTTGGCAGCAAATTCCACCATTGAACAGCCCTTACTGTCAGGAAGTTCTTCCTAATGTTTAGGTGGAATCTTCTTTCTTGTAGTTTGAATCCATTGCTCCGTGTCCGCTTCTCTGGAGCAGCAGAAAACAACCTTTCTCCCTCCTCTATATGACATCCTTTTATATATTTGAATATATATATATGCATTGATTGGCAGAAGCTCTCCTTGCACCAAGCAGAAGTCTTATTCCTGCTTTACCTGAAATCTCTTGAGATTGAACCTGCAACTTTTTTCCAACAGAGCATGTGCCTTGCCACTGAGCTACATCCTGTCACTTTGATATAGCCTTGCTGCCTTAGGGTATCTTTTCTAAGCTCAGCTGCCTTGCATGTCCTGTTATTTAGGAAAATCATTCAAAATGTTGTCTACTTTTTTTTTTATTAAAGGGAGAAAGATGCATGTGAAATGCTCTCGAACTCATTTTTGCTTGTGATACTGAATAGCATTCAAATGAGAATGATCTTCCCAAATTTTGTTGTTTTTAATTTATTTATTTTTTTGCAAGCTTGCCCAATCCAGCTGTATATTTTATATGCTAATCTAAATTCTATTTTTGTTCCCCTTGGGGGTTTTAAGTGATTATAATTGTTGCTCTTCAAAAGCCAAACAGATGATGATTGCTGCTTCAGGAATATACCAAAAAGAAACTGGCTTTCATTAAACCTGCTCATCCCTCTTTGTAATTATCCCTATTTTATCTCACTAAGAAGCGGGAGGGAAATGGCAAGTATAGTTCAATGGAGGCACTTTGGTTATTTAAACACTGCTTTTATTGAGCTAACAGGGGGTGTTAAAGGGGAATTTCCAGGAGGAGGAACTGTAGCCTATAGCCCAGTTACCTTTCCACTGGAGAGTCGAGAACCCTGAGTCAGCTTAGAATGTAGGCCAGCCAAGAATACTGCAGGACAGATGCCCCTTTTCAGCATCTCTGGAAAGGAAGAAAGGGAAGGAGGGGAGAAGAGACAATTTGTTCAGCCCAACCTCATAGATATGGCTATGATAGCAGACTGACAGATGTTTTGCAACACATCTCCCTGCCTGCCTGCTCTGCTGGAAGTTGCATTACAGTAAGCAGCGCATCATTATGGGAGTCAGAGGAGAGAAAAGAGATGCAGGGGTTGGCAGATGGAATACTTTGAGTATTTCAGGACAACCCATCCTGATTTACTTGCAGGGAGATGAGATGGTGTTGGCTATTTCCAAGCCTCCATTCTGATTTGTTTGTGTCAAAGCAAACATGATCTAACTCGCCAATTTCTTTCCCTATCTGATTTTTGGGGGGATTAGCAGGGTTTTTGTGTGTTTGTGCAAGGCCTCCCAACCATAGCTGTCAACTTTTCCCTTTTTTTGCAGGAAATCCCCTTATTCCAAATAGGATTCCTCGCAAGAAAAGGGAAATGTTGACAGCTATGCTCCCAACCAGCTATAATTGTACAACCTGAATTTCCAAAATAAAAAATAAAAAAATTCCTTCCAGTAGCACCTTAGAGACCAACTGAGTTTGTTATTGGTATGAGCTTTCGTGTGTATCTGAAGAAGTGTGCATGCACACGAAAGCTCATACCAAGAACAAACTTAGTTGGTCTCTAAGGTGCTAATAGGGACCCAGGTGGCGCTGTGGGTTAAACCACAGAGCCTAGAGCTTGCTGATCAGAAGGTCGGCGGTTCGAATCCCTGCGATGGAGTGAGCTCCTGTTGCTCGGTCCCTGCTCCTGCCCACCTAGCAGTTCAAAAGCACGTCAAAGTGCAAGTAGATAAATAGGTACCGCTCTGGCGGGAAGGTAAACGGTGTTTCCGTGCGCTGCTCTGGTTTGCCAGAAGCAGCTTTGTCATGCTAGCCACATGACCTGGAAGCTGTACGCCGGCTCTCGGCCAATAAAGCGAGATGAGCGCCGCAACCCCAGAGTCGGTCACGACTGGACCTAATGGTCAGGGGTCCCTTTACCTTTAAGGTGCTACTGGATGGAATTTTTTTATTTTTTATTTTGTTTCGACTACAGCAGACCAACACGGCTACCTACCTGTAACTGAATTTCCAAGTGTGTGATTGAATCTCACCCGAAAATAGTCACAGTCTAAAAGTGCCCTGCAAGTGAAGAATAGTTCAGAGCACAACAGGCTTCCTCCATTTTGTCAAATCTTGCTCAGGAGACTGAACAACATGCAGCCTTTTTTTTTTTTTTTTTAAAGGAATTAAGTACAGCAAGTGTTTGATTTCTCAGAGAAGAGAGGACCATCTTGAAACATGACCCTCTGATCTGCTCATTGTTCCTCCCCAAGTGGGGACTCATTGCAGTTGCTCAGTAATGAGAGAAATGTACTTTGGGTCTGCTCAGGGACACTGTCAGTTCTTTTCCCTTTGGAGCTTAGAGGGCCTGTTTATTGAGCATTCATCCTGATTGGCTTCCACAAAACTTAGCCTGAGGTGATCTTCTTTTTTTGTCAAGCTTTCTGAACTGCAAAAAACACTTTCCTAATTGCAAAAATGTAAGTGGTTTTAAAAAAAAGTGGGTTTGTTTCAACTTTAAACCACTTTAAGTAAACCTACATTTCTGGTATGCGATTGGATCCTTCCTGGGGGAAAAGTGAAAGTCTGGAGGTGAACTAGGATTTGGCAGTGGCACTGAAAACAGTGGTTGGGGCTGTGTCCTATTGACCCCTGCCATGAAATAAAACCCAAGTAGGCTAACCCGAAAAAACTTAATGGGTACAAGTTCTAAATTATGCTGAGAGTCATGGGGCAGAGTCGCTTGCCATCACCTTCTCCCCTTGTCTTCTCCTGCTCTGCTGCCTTGAACCGGGGGTTGGAGGGACTTGTTTCAGCCTGAGGATCCCCATCCCCTCATGGGGAATTTCCAGGGATTGCATCCCAGTCAAAGATCAGACAAGGTGGAGCCATGGAAAGCTGCTCTGGCCTAAATTCCCTCTTCTACAAAAGTGATTCAGTCGCCACACTGAGGCCACTGACTTGAGACTCATGGTACTGGCTCCAGCTGGGAGAGGGGGACCTCAGCATTGTGCCATCAGGTGGGACCTCTCCTATGCTGGTGGCAGGGGAGAGGAAGAGGGGTGTGGTGGGGGCGGGCCTCCCCGGGTGTCACCACTGAGGGGGGTGACAAAATGCTGGGCGGCACTCACCGTGGGGCCTGCAGCACGCCCGAGCCACGCATCTCTCCTGGGAGTGACACAGTGGCTTGGGTGCCCACAGGCTCCAGGTTGCCCACCGCCTCCCCCTCAGCTGTAGGGCGGCTGAGTGGGAGGAGGCAGGCAGACTGCTCGGAGTCCCTGCAGAGCATCTTGCCCCGGCTGGCCCTGGTCCCGCCCCTGGGCACAGGGCATGCGCGCCTCCCCAGGCACCCGATCGGCTTGCTCCGCCTCTGGCTGGTGGACCCCATACTGAGGGCTTCCACAGGGGCAGCAGTGGGAAGCTGTGAGCTGCCATTTTAAATTTCCCACAACGCCCTGGAATTACCCAACAAAGCATAACAAAGGACGTTATGGGGAATTTCAAAGGATGGCTTGTAAACTTGGGCTTTTGGCACAGGGGACGCAGGACAGCTGGCAGAACCAATGGGCACTTCTGGGGCACTAGCAGCTGGCTGAAGGTCCCTGACCTTGGTGTAGCTCATATCTGCAGTAGTCAAAAGGTAGGAATTACTACATCATCTTAATTTAATAGAACTAACGTAGGGAAAGATCCAGATATCTCCTGGAATGCAATGCCTTTCCAAATATTTGCGGCACTTGTTAAAAAAATCCTAATCAAAACAACTTCCGTCTATGCTTTATATACCACATGCAAGCCTCGCATGACTCTATATGCTGCCATCCTACTGCTCAGATGCCTACTGTACTCTACACGAGTTACACCACTGGGCCGTGCCATTTATCTTACACCTTTCTGCTTCGGGCTTGCTAATGCAGCATTACCTTTTCATAAGCCCAAGATTGCCTGTCAAGGAGATCTGTAAAAGCAGGGCTGTCAGCGGATTTCCTCCACCACCCCGTCTCTCCCCCCCACACACACACACCTTTACCAGGAGACAAGCTGTATTAGTTGTGTGACAAGACCGGTCTCCTATTTTGGAAAGGAAGGATTTATTCCAAGGCTGTGCTCTCGTGCATGGCAACAGCCACATCACGACCGGCGTGCTCAGTTTGGCAGAGAATGGGGAAAGCATGCATTTTGCAAGACAACACAGTAGGTCGGCAATTCGGAATACAGGAACCTGGAGGAGCTCCTTCCTTCACCCGCTCAGTGTTTCAGATCACATTGGCCCTCAAGAGCATCTCAAGCTCACTAAATATTTACCGGCCCTTTCCGCAACATGCACACCCAGCAGTGAGGGACCCACGTCTATAAGGGACCATATAACACCAGTCCTGAAAGACCTTCATTGGCTCCCAGTACGTTTCCGAGCACAATTCAAAGTCTTGGCGCTGACCTTTAAAGCCCTAAATTGCCTCGGCCCAGTATACCTGAAGGAGCATCTCCACCTCCATCGTTCAGCCCGGACACTGAGGTCCAGCTCCGAGGGCCTTCTGGCGGTTCCCTCACTGTGAGAAGTGAAGGTACAGGGAACCAGGCAGAGGGCCTTCTCGGTGGTGACGCCTGCCCTGTGGAACGCCCTCCCATCAGATGTCAAGGAAATAAACTACTATCTGACTTTTAGAAGACATCTAAAGGCAGCCCTGTTTAGGGAAGTTTTTAGTGTTTGATGTTTCATTGTGTTTTTAATATTCTATTGGGAGCCACCCGGAGTGGCTGGGGAAAAACAGCCAGATGGGTGGGGTATAAATAAATTATTATTATTATTATTATTATTATTATTATTATTATTATTATTATTATTATTATATGTCTGCCTCTCACAGGAAAACCCTCTCAGTATTCAAAGGCCCTCAAGCAAAAATAAAGCAAAACATGGTTGTTTGTATTCTAACTAGGCTCCCCTGAACAGAAGGGCTGTGTGAGGAACCCCTGACTCCTATTAAGTATATTTTAACCACCACTCGTTATCTTTTGGATTTTGTGTGATAGAAATCTTAGATACTTGGAGACTCAGGCCAAAGTTGAACCAATAAGAAATATTTATTTTACAGAACAACGTGGATAAAACAAAGGCTGTGTCAGGAGGTAATGTTCTTTCAGGAAACAGTGAACTTATTCACAAATTGTACTAAATCTAATGGATGTTATGGGCTTCTAAACAAGGAAGTAAATGCACAGCTTCTTTCAGTCTTCAGTTGCTTAAGTTCAGTAATTACACTTCAGGTAGTTGTCAAAGGTTTCCAGACTAGGAAGAGAACGAGGGAGGCGTTCATGGTGAGTTGCAGCACCTCTTTTTCTAGAAAAATAGCACTGAGAGGAACATTTTCACCTGACGCCTAAAAATATATAATGAAGGCGCCAGGCGAACTTTCCTGAGAACATTCCACAAACAGGGAGCCAATACAGAGAAGGCCCCGTTCTCGTCTTGCCACCCTCTGGACGTCTTGAGGAGGAGGCGCACAGAGAAGCGCCTCAGATGATGGATGCAGAGTCAGTGCTTGTTGAAAAATTGTGTTCAGAAACAGAAATAATCCGGAGCAGCCCAATCTGATCTTGAGATGATTCTTCGAATGAGCTAAGGGGACACAATAAATCTTGGATAAAAATGTTTTTGGGCAAAAGCATCACATTCAGTTTCAACAGATTATACCCACACTCAGTTTGTGGAGGTGGTTGTGAACGTTGTGTAACAGAGACTGCTTTACAACCGCAAAAGGAAAATACTTTTTTTTTCTGTAGGATCCCTAGAATTTGAGTAACCCAAACCCAGAAATCAATATGGACAAGGTGCAAAGCAAACAAACATGCAAGGTGACTGCAGAAAGCCATTTTTAAAAAACTTAATCTCTGGAAGTTTTGTTGCACTCTCTGGGTATCAACCTGAAGTGATTTGCTGCAAAATCCAAAAGGTAAACTAAATGCATTTATTTAGCATTGCGTGAGTGCACTAATTTCAGGAGTAGGCGTAAGGGAGTTTAATTATAACCACAGTTACTTGGGAGTAAATGAGACTGTTTCAGTGAAGTGAGTTTAAGCAAACTTTACAGCCTTGACACCAGAAAGCATCTTATGGAAAAGCTATCATTACTGCGAGGGCAAAACAACCCAACTGCCATATTTTAAAAACTACATCCTTGAAAATGCTGTGTGAGAGAGATCCTTGCCAAACATAAAGAAACCTGCTCCCGAGTAAATATTCATATTTACTCAAAATACACTGGGAAGAAAGCTGAAGGTTTTTTGTTTTTGTTTTTTTGCTAATGAAAAAGTATGAGCATTGTTTATTTCGCTTTCTTTCTTTCTTTTAGTTTATTTACAACATATACACCCACACTTGTAAAACTGCACGATCAAAAGAAAAACAAACAACAACAAAACCGGACAAAACAACAAGAAACAAATGAAAAACAAAGGAATACAAATAATCCATATTAACGTACGAAAACTTATACAGAACAGATAATGACATTATACACACACACACACACACCATCTTTCAGTTCTTCTTTTCTTCCAATTGACTTCCTTCATCCTCTACATGGTTCTCTTTTCATTTTTGGTAAACTGTCTCCTTCTTAATTCGTTATTACCCCTTTTTCTTACAATTGTTAACTGAAGTACCATAAATTATCTTGCAGAAGTTAATCGCTATTTCGCTTTCTTTCGCCCTCCTACAAAAAGGAAATCCCCTCTGATGAAGTTTCTCCAGATCTTTGCCTGGCAACATTCCCTCTATCCACAAGGCCAGAGGGCGATAAAGGAGGCAAAATGGCGGTCAGCTTGCCAACTCAGCTGTTGTTGTTAACTACCACTTGCAAAAGGGGCTTCAAAAGAAACCTTGAAGGGAATGGGGTGGGGGACGCTGCGTGTGACACAGCTCTTGGTGAGCTCCTGCCCTGAGAAACTGTCGGAGAATTTCTCCTACCCCCTGGAGAAATTTAGCCCTCCCCTGAACAATTTCTCCACCCCAGGAGAGAGTGTCCAAAGCTCTGTTTCTATAGAGCTGTGGTTTTCTTTTGCCTAAACACTTCTTAAATTTATATATGTTGTTAACAATTATCATACATTAATATTAATTAATTAACACTGTGATTCTGTGGAATGCATATAGCACTTAATGACAAAACAGGCTTACTCTTCTCCTCTGCTATATCTTATTGTTACGAAGCTAACAGTCTTTGCAATAGCTTCGTAACAATAAGATCCTGTGAGCTTCCATAGCCCCTCGTTGACGTGTTTTACAAGCTATGGAGCTTGTTTTTGAACTTGAGTTTGGGTTTTTAACCTTTTGGATGAAGCAAAATTAGAATTCCTAGTTTGGATAATTACCACTTACTGTTTGGGAGTGTTCTTCTTCTTTACTGAAGTTTCTTTAATCCCCCCCCCCCCTAGATTTGATAGCAAACAAGCTATTTTGAGTTATATAAAGTCATTAACTTTTTTCCTTCTGAGGAAACTGACAGATCACAACAGTGAAACGAGAATCTTAGCCGGCAACTCGTTAAGGTTATTTGTTTGATTATCTTGAGTTATTTTTGTTATTTGGAGTTATTTGGAAGGTTTTCTTGAGTTATTTATATTTCTTTGAATTAGTTTATAACGTTTTTGAGTATTTTTTGCTCTTGAGCAATTCTGCTCTTGAATCATTAAACATATTGTTTGTTTGAGTATCACTGTATAAATATACGTTCATCTCGTTTCAGGGATCTTTCACGGTGTAGACTTCCTTTGTTGTAATTCAGTTATTCCCGTGATTGTCTTTTTTGCCTTGTTGTATATCTCCAAAGAGCAGCCTATATATGATTTCCAGGGAGTCGTTCCTCCAGGGCCATCCCTTCCTTGCTTCAGGGTGGGAACTGAGCAGTGGGTTATCAAACCATGGTCCAGCTTATCTTCTGCTCATTCATCTGCATGATTCCCCTTGTTGCCTAGTTTACAGGCCTACTTTACAGGCCCGTAGCGAGATAATATGTGCGAAGCACTTTGGACACTTTAAACGAACTCTATAAATGCCAAGTATTCCTCATCTTTTGTATATTTACAAAAATGATATTTGCTTCCAAAAGGTCATACAGTTGTTCCACAAATACCACCACTGCTCTAATCTGACTGAGCCTACGGTTCTCAGATACACTAACAGATAATAAAAACAGTATGAATGTCATATGTTGTCACCATAAGTGATGGCGGATGCAGTCATGTATATATGTAATTGGGAGGAAAGGTTATTTGGACTTTTGGCCGTGTAAGCAGGAAAGCCATCCCATCCTGCTCTCTCAGATCAGGCTGTAAAACCATAATTTTTGTTCCTAACCTTATTTTGAATGTACTTTAAATATGTCCCAGTCCACAGTATAAATCTGTCTCTTATGCATGTGATCTTATTATCTTAAGATATAATTACACAGTACTCCAAATATAAGGAACGTGGAAGCTTTTTTATTTTTTAAAAAGGTAGTAACTATCAATGGGCAATAGCCATTATTTTACAGCTCTGTATCATTAGCAGAACAATTACTGCAGAGGAGAGATATTTTAGCACAATGCACACTCTTTTCTCCTTTAGATAATTGCATGAAAACATAAAACTCATGCTCGTGATAATAAAGTGCTCGTGTGGCTGGTTTTAACTTTTCATATCATAGGTGCATGCTAATCTTTCCAGTAGTTATCATTCCTCCTCGCTCCTCCCTAATCCTTCTTGAAGGAGCTTTGCCCAATTGGTACATATAATTCAGAGTCGTAGAGTTTACATGCAAGAATGCTCAGAATGTTTCACTATGAGGTCTCAATGAACAGCAACAAGCAATGGTAACATAATAATAATAATAATAATAATAATAATAATAATAATAATGATTTATTATTTGTACCCCACCTATCTGGCTGGGTCCCCCCCCCCCCCGCCACTCTGGGCGGCCTCCAACAGATATTAAAATACATTAAAATATCACAGGTTAAAAACTTCCCTAAACAGGGCTGCCTTCAGGCATTTTCTGAATGTCAGATAGTTGTTTATCTCTTTGACCTCTGCTGGGAGGGCTTTCCACAGGGCGGGCACCACTACCAAAAAGGCCCTCTGCCTGGTTCCCTGTAGCTTTGCTTTTCGCAGTGAGGGAACTGCCATATGATTGACAATGGTTGTGCAACACTTCTGTTTTGTTTGTTTTTTAAATTGTTTTTACTATCATCATTATTATTACAAATCTGTTGTACCTTGGGTTTACTGTCACATCTTAGGGTAATTATTTGTTGTTTTCTGAATGTAGGAAACCATCTCCATGGGTCTATCTACCTCAGTATTGTCCCAGGGGTAGGCAACCTAAGGCCCATGGGCCGGATGCAGCCCAATCGCCTTCTCAATCCGGCCCGTGGACTGTCCGGGAATCAGCATGTTTTTACATGAGTAGAATGCGTCCTTTTATTTAAAATGCATCTCTGGGTTATTTGTGGGGCCTGCGTGGTGTTTATACATGAGTAGAATGTGTGCTTTTATTTAAAATGCATCTCTGGGTTATTTGTGGGGCATAGGAATTCGTTCATTTCCCCCCCAAAATATAGTCCGGCCCACCACATGGTCTGAGGGATGATGGACCGGCCCCCTGCTGGAAAAGGTCGCTAGTCTACACCCAGACTCACAGTAGCTCTCCAAGGTACCAGGCTGAAATCTTTTCCACTCCTACCTGAAGGTGCTAAAGATTGAACCTGGAAACTTTTGCATGCTGAGCAGGTAACTTACCTTGCTACAGCAAAAACTGAGCTACAACTGTTCTGGAGGCCTCAGCCAGTTGTAATGAATGAGCATTCCGCTCTTGGTATACAAGTCAGAGCAAGTATCAAACAGCATAAAAGGCAAGCAAATTAGACTTACATATCATGCTGTTTGAAGTTACTGTCGCTCTGTAAATAAATATTGGTATCTGCTCATTTGTGGACAGGTGATTATCTTTTCCTTTATTTCCTCTGCAAGTAGTTCTGGGAACTTATTGATGCTGAGGAAAGTGAGATAGATACCTCAGCTACAGCCACCTTTCCCCTGTCTTGGGTGCACATTATTTGACGCAGGCTAATGGCAAATATGGAGCATGCCCACCCCACCCCCCGCTGGTGGAATGTTAGGAAAACAAAATGATAATTGTGAACGTTCTTATTGATTCTGATCCAGACTGACAGAAGTCACCTATTGTTTGTTATCCCCTTACACTGAGTAAGGCCATCAAAGAGGACCTGAAAATGCAGGACTATGCTGTTCGGTGCAAATGACAACGTCGCACAAATTACATGGCTGCTTGCTTAGGTGTCAATTCATAGACACCTGTGTCAATGGCTCCCCCAGCATTGGCTATGAAACCCACTGTTGGGATTTCATCTTCTGGTAGCAACTCTGCCTGCGCCCAGTAAACCACGGGCACCAAGGCAGGAGCCAAATGCTTTGTGACACATGGCGGACACTTTCCTTCAGCTCATTTGTATATCCCAGCATCTGCAGAAGTATGCCTAGCTGAAACCAGGAAGAGGACCTTTTCACTGGAACTCTCTCTGACAGGAGGCTGGTCTGGCCCCCATTTAAATGGATTTCCACTGGATGGGAACATCCTTCCTGTATAGGAAGACTTTGGAGCCACAAATGGCTTTTAAGCAGCTGAGCTGAATGGTTTTACTGGTTGAAGATACCTGGTTGTTTGAAAAGCTGCTTTGTACTTTGTGTAGGTGTGTTCTGCTGTTTGGTATTTTTTAGGCATTCTGTTTTATTCCATGCTTTGGCTTATTGCTATTTGCTGCCTCGTGTATTTTTAGAGAAGGGGTGGCTAACCTTTGGCTCTCCAAACATTCCTGGACTACAGTTCCCATCACCCCTGACTTCTGACCATGCTGGTAGGGCCAATGGTAGTAGGAAGCCAGTATACACACACACCCCAGCCAGCTGTTTTATATACATAAATTAATAATAATAATAATAATAATAATAATAATAATAATAATAATAATTTATTATTTATACCCCGCCCGTCTGGCTGGGTTTCCCCAGCCACTCTGGGCGGCTTCCAACAGAACAAATAACTAGACCAGTGTTTCCCAAACTTGGGTCTGCAGCTGTTTTTGAACTACAACTCCCATCATCCCTACCTAGCAAGACCAGTGATCAGGGATAATGGAAACTAGTCCAAAAACAGCTGGAGACCCAAGTTTGGGAAACACTGGTCTAGAGTGACCAGATTAGTGAACAAGTCATAAAAGGCTGGTTGTGTCCATTTAGAAATTTAAGCGAAGACGTTAAAAGATAAAATAAATCCTATGAAATCCCCAGCTACGCTGGCTGCCTAACCATAAAATATTTTCTGTTCTAGATTTTGAAAAGGTATGTTCCGTTATAGTGTGTATCAGCAATCTTAACCACAAGCCTGTAAGGCCTGCAATGTTACTTTTCTCCCTCCATTGCAAGGTGCATTGTCTGGGAAATAGGAACGCGCTGGTGGCTGTCCCATATATTAGGGAAGGGGCTGAGATTTGCAGCGGCAACTTTCACCCGCTGGACCACTCTCTCCAACCTTTCCATCTTCAACTAAATAAACAAAGTCTCATTTTAACAGGAGCCCGTTTCCCTGGTAAAGCAGGGAAGAGATGAGTCCTTGACACCATTAGCCTTTCCAACAGGATTTGTTGCTTACACAAACATATGGCCCATTTTTCTTACACCAATTCAGTAATTATTCCAAAGCTCATTAGTCAGGCTTTCCCCCCCCCTCCCACCTTCAGAGAGGAGTTGGCAAATTTATGATCCCTGGGAGATGAAGTGTCTGTGTCTCTGTGCGGTATAGGGAGAGAAGCCATCTCCAACACAACACCTAAACTTACTGGGGCCTTTTATTTAGATAAACTGCATCAGCACACGTGCACACCCAACAACATGCAGCCCCCATTTGTCTTTCAAAGGAATGGTGCTATGCGTGGACTCACAGTGCAGTTGTGAAGATGAATGTTGTTGCGACGAGGGACTCCTGTCTCCAGCAGAACACGAGATCCCGCTATTCCATTCCTAATCCAGGGGCCATTTAAGGACAAGGGATATTGGCTTCTTGACTCTCTCTCTCTCTCTCTCTCTCTCGCTCTCTCTCTCTCTCTCTCTCCTGAATCAAGGCTCGCCGGAGCCCCTTCTCTCCTTGCAAGTGGAAAGGCATTGCAAAAAATACGTTCCTTTAAGTGTCCTGCCAGCAACGTGCTCTCTAACTCCACCCCACCCATATCTGAACTTCTTAATTTCATAGACTTAGCCGCCCAGAGTGGCTGGGGAGACCCGGCCAGATGGGCGGGGTACAAATAATATTTTTTTTAAAAAAAGTGTAGAATCGGGGGTCATCATCTAACCCAACCCGCTGGAATACAGCGCAGCAGGTGCGTGTGAGCATATATTTGGGGATGGGGGGGAGGGAGGGCTTTATTTGCCAGAGCAGAACGCAGCTGGGTCTGTGCTTGCTGCTTGCTCCCTTACAGCACCGGGATGGCCTTGTGGAGGCGAAAGTTTGGCGCATTGCAAGCTCGCCTCCCTCATCCTTCTCCCCCCCCCCCCGCCGCATCTCTGCTCAGCCCGCCGCCCCATTCAAGTGATTATCTGTCGAAGACCTCTAGAGCCATCTCCATCTCTGCAGCGCGCTGATAAGACAGCTGTTTCTCTCGCCGCCGTGTCTCTCCGGGCCCCGGTCTGTCTTTCGGTACAAACTGTGGCTTTGTTACCCTGGCCTGCTGCTGTCACTTTCTCTGTTGTGCGGGGCGTTTGATCCGAGCACAAAAGGGGGAGGGTGGCTAGGTCGAGGTGCGGGGGGGGGGGGGTTGCAGAGTGACAGAGACTAAAGGGGGGGGGAGGGAGACCGGGAGAGAAAAGAGATATAGGACTGATCGCCTGGCTGATAGGCATGGCTTTGCGGCGTGTATCCGCGCCCAAGTTGCAGAGAAGGGGGGGGGAGGAGAGGGACCCCCCTGCCCACAAGCAGCAAGCCAGAAACTCCCCCGTCTCCCTCCCCCACACCCTTTAAAAAAAATAACCTAGCAAATGGGCGAGGGATAACAACGAGAAAGCAAGCAGATGGCTTCCTCCAATCTGAATTCAAATAACGATCATTTATCTTCCCTTTCAAGAAGTTAAGAGATTGCTCATGCCCTTGCCCGGAAAGAATAATTTTTTAAAAGCAACCCCTTCTTCGCAACTGCCTTTGTACATACCAAGCATTCACAGGGGGTGTATGTGGGGGGAGCAGAAAGCTCATTTGTATTCAGGCTGCATCATCATCATTTTAATTTTTTAAAAGAAGAAGAAGAAGAAGAAGAGGAGGAGGAGGAGGAGGAGGAGGAGGAGGAGGAGGAGGAGGAGGAGGAAGAAGAGGAGGAAGAAGAAGTGTTGCTTAGTCAGGCTCGCAACTCCTAAACTTGCTGCCAACATGTGCAGCGCGAGTCTAGGCGTGAGATATATATACTGTATATATGTTTCACACACACACGTGTATGATTTGGAAGAAATCTTCATTGGGTTCAGTTGGACTCAGTCCTCGGCAAGAGGCTTAAGACTGCAAGCTTTCGTGTCAGCGGGACTTCCTTCCAAGTAGCAACATCCTGTCAGTGTCTACTCGGAAGTAAGCACTGGCTTATCCCCAAGGAAGTGTGGAGCCCAAGTGGCGCTCCGAAAGAAACTCCGAAACAGGCGTCCACTGAAAGGAACTGAAATGGAGCGTCAGAATAAGCGAGTCAGTTGATGCTTGAGGCCCGTTCGGTGGCTATTTTGCAACAAGGAAAGAAGAAAGTCTTCCTCTCTCCAGTTAAGAGAGAGAGAAAGAAAAGTTGCAGGAGGCAGTGTGTTGAATTAAGCAACGCCTAGACCATTTCGTGCGCTGGATCCCTCCTGTTTATTATATACTTCCTTTGCGTTTAGGGAGCACGCGCAGTAAACATGACCTTATGAGAGCCCTTTCAAAAGGAAGCTCTTTTAAAGACCGATATCTCAACTCGCACAATTTCACACATGGGCAGCACTATCGCCTTGAGATAACATGTTTCCCAAACGGAATAGACAGTTGCATCTCAGATTATTTTCTGCTGAAGTCCCCTTCCCGTCCCCGCTCCCTGTTTGAGCGTGGACAAGCGAGCCTCTCTTTTTAAGCGACGCTCTTTACGGTTCTTGTGAAACAGTGGTTTTCTAAAAGAGAGTTTGTGTGTGTTTAAACTTGGCTCTTAGCTGCTGTGTGACTTCCTCGTTCGCCGACCGTGGAGATGGCTGAGAAAGCTTTGTGAGATGGAGTGAGCAGCTTTGGCTAAGGCGCGTTGGGCACCTCTGTCCGTGGTCCTGAAACTCCCCAACTTTAGTTATAGAGTAGAAACTGGAGATTAAGAGATTGCGTAGATTTGGGGGTGATTCCTTTGTTTTCCCCACCCCGTCCAGCCCCCAAAACAGTATTCCTCTGCCACATGAAATGTACCTTCCCGGGCAGGCGCGTTAAAAACAACTTGTTTATTTGTTGTTGTTGTTGTTGTTGTTGTTGTTGTTTTCTTGAAATTGCTAACATCCTAAATTCTTGAGTTTGGTTTGCGTGTGACTGGGTGGTAGCAGGACCTACTCAACTCTAAAAATTATGTTTCCCCTGTCCGAAAAGTGATGGTGCTGTTATTTTTGAAGAGCACAGTTGTGTGTGTTACTCTTTCTTTTGTCGCTGTGTTCTT
This sequence comes from Darevskia mixta, assembly GCA_034641385.1. Lineage (NCBI taxonomy): Eukaryota > Metazoa > Chordata > Lepidosauria > Squamata > Lacertidae > Darevskia > Darevskia mixta. The sequence goes on from JAWWNH010000017.1 coordinate 21,367,700, forward strand.
ACGTAGAAAAAGCAGTTGTGTAACCAGAAAAAGAGTCTATTTCTTTGTGTTGTGTGTCAAGCGTTGATGTCGGAAATGTGGTTTCTTCTGCAAAGTTTTTTTATAAAAAAAAAATTAAAAAAAGATGAGGACCATCTTTTGCCTAAACACGAATGGGGCAGGAGGGGGACCCGGCGGTAAGCCTTCAGGTCATTCTGATGGTTGAGAACTTCTGCTTCATTTCACTTGCTACCTTGCTAAGTGTTTGTAAACTTACGGGTGCATTTTTTAAAAAAGAAATGAGTTCAAACTAGCGGTTAACATGGCATTTCCGCTGTGTACAAGGTTGGCATGTGGCATTTCTTCTACAATCTCCATGTAGACCTGGGGAAAAGTTGACGAAACCCCATTTCTTAAGTTAAAACAGAAATAGAGAGAGAGAGAAAAGACACACACCTTCGAGGGATTTCTCTAGAGCAGCTGCTTTTGAAAACTTAGCAAGAGTATTGTTTTTAATCGATTCCACTGAAGACAGAATGCTACACGTTTTAATCAGCTCTGGCATTTCGCAAGGTTACTCTCCTTCCTTGCTTCTCCAAGGCTGCCAACTCTCCCCTTAAAACATCTCCCCCGAAGTTAGTCACTTAGGCAACTCCAAAGAGAGTTTTGTCTTCCTTCTTTTAGCCTATCAACAGTCCAGGTTGCCGCTGCTCTTCATTCCTCCTCCTCCACCACCCCAACGCGTCCTTCAAACGTCGACTTGACATATAATAATCTGGTTTCATCAAGAGATGCTCCTGAATGAGGGGCGTGTCTACATGGCTAGAGTGTTAAAGGGAACAAAAAAACAGCCTGGCTTTCTTGTTCTAATGATGGCATCACTAGTGAAACAAAGGTGGTCATATTTAGGCAGAGCCCACATCTAAAATTTCAAAAGCAACAAACAAAAAGTTTTTTTTACGGGACACCAACGTTGGAAATGTAGCCCCACGCTCATCGTCGAGGTGGGTATCCTTTTAAAACTTAACTAAGGCATCAGTCATAAAGACAGCACTGTTCTGTTTCTCCCTTCCCCCTCTTCTGTTTTAGGGTTTCAGGATCCATCCCATCCCACATTCCCCAAAGAGGCAGACAGCGTTTAAGGAGTTAGCGTTATCCCAATGCTTCACAGTACCAACTTCAGCCCGAGGGGAAAGGTTCGTTTGAGGATGAAGCGCCCATTTTAGTTCACCTGAAGGCGGCTAGGCAGTGTAGAAATGAACACACACACACACACACCCTCCATCTGACGTCGATTGAATCCTGATATTGTAGGGACCAAACAGTCGGATAACCGAAGGCTCTGGCATCCGTCCCTTTCATCCTTTGTAAACACTTAAGGACACACTCCCAAATTAACATTAATCTCACGGTCCCTACCTACTTTTTGGCACTGCTCTCCACATGCAAAATGTTCGGTTGTACTTCGGTTGGCGGGGGGGAGGGATGGGCATATAATACCGCCTCCCCGGGGGGGCATAGAGTGCTTAGATGTTACACGTAGCGGTTCGCCCCTTCCTCCTTCCCTCTCCCACCAAATATAGTCTAGAAGGCATTTCCGATTGGAGAGAGAGAGAGAGAGAGAAAGATTGAAGTACAAGAGAAGGACACGGAAGGGCAAAGGCGCGGAAAGCTTCTGCGGTGGACCCACCGGGGGAGGCAGAAGGGGAAAAAACCATTCTCAAACAGAATTAAGTCAGAACAATCGGCAAGGAGGGCGAGTGGAGGTGGGGAGAGAGAGAGAGAGAGAGGAGAGAGAGAGAGAGAGAGGAGTCTTTGCTTTCTCCGCCGCCGCCACCATCATCAGCACCCCTCCCTTCGCCCTAGCAGGTTAGGAGAGCATCTTGGAGGGATGGCGAGCAACTTTCCTGGAGAGGAGGGAAGTTGAGGGCGGGAGGTGGGAGGCAGGACCCTGAAAGACGCTTCTTAGGCAGCCTGGGCAGATTCATCTGAACAGGCTTCTTCCTCCTCAAAGTGAAGACCGGTAGACGCCCTGTGAAATTAAAACGCATGGCAGATGCCAAAGACTCTGCAGTCTTGGGATGTAGCTGCTTTTTCCTCCCCCCCCCCTTTTAAAGAAAGAATTTTGTGTTCTCCCGGTGAGAGGGAGCCGGCCCAAGTCCCTACAAGTCTTCAAGGTGTGCTTCCTCGCTTCCTTCTCCTCAGTTGGCTGACCTACATAGTGGCAGACCGTGTGTACTGGAGGGGGTGGGGAACATATAATTGTGTGTCTCTGTGTTTGTAAGAGAGGGGTGTCTACTCTTTGGTAAAGAGAACTCGTGACAAACACCCCCCCAAAAGAGGGCTAGACCAGACCTCCTTCCTCCGCCTAAAGAAACGTGGCAACAGCATCCGACCTAAACCCAGCCGATCTAGCAGTGCTCCAGCCTGCTGCTGCAAAAAAAAATGTGGCAAGCATTGCCAACGTCTTGCATTTTGTCTGGCGTGTGGAAGTTCCTCTCCAAAAGAGAGAGAAAGACAGACAGAAAGGAAGGGCGGGCGGCGGGTGCTGGGGAAGAGAAGGACAAGGGGAGGAGAGGCAACTTCGCTCAATCCTGCGCTGCCTCTCCTCTCTCCCTCCTCTCTGCCTTGCTTGCCGTGCTCGGCGCAACGCACCCTTGAAAAGGGACTCCATTGAGCCCTCCGGAGTGACACGGCCCTGTGGCCAATCCGGAGCAGCCTCTCCTCCGGGGCGGTGCCTGCCGGAGCCTGCCGGACCAATCGGGGGCTCCGCAAGGCCTGCGAGCATGTTCAGCTGTCCCTGGCTCCGGCGTATACTTCCGCGCGTGGCACTCGGGATAGGTGGGAGAGCCTGGCGCGGCTGCAGAGACACATAGGCGCGCACCCTCGTGCGGAAGCAGAGGAGCGCCGGGTGATACGGTCCCTATAAATCTGTGCTCCACTTCGCCTCCCATTTAAGGCGTCCTCCCCCCTCGTGCCTGTTCTCACTTAAAGAGATGCAGCAGCCCACTTCGATTGGGAGCTGCTAGAGCGAAGGAGGCAGAGAGAGGGAGGCAGCCAGCCTTCTAGGAAACCCTCCTTTCATCCCTTCTTTCCTTTGTTCCTACCTTTTATTTCTCCTCCCCTCCCCCCCTTTTTCTGTTTAGTTGTGTTGCAACAGGGGAACCTTCGCTCTTGCCACGCTCCTTATTTTTTTAAGTTCTTCCCCCTTTATTTATTTTTTCATCCCCCCCCTTCCCAAATTTCTTACCGCGCTGTGGGAGCGGAGAAAGAAAGCAGCTTTTTAAAAAAATAATAATTATAATAATAAATATATATTTTTCAATCTTCTTTTACGTTTCTCCGCCCCCCTCCCTCCATTTTTTTTATTTTCTTCTGTTTACAACTGTCCGCAATTTAGGTTTTGGGTGTTGTCGTGAGACCTTCCCCCTTTTTGCTTCTTACTCATCTTTATTGGGACACCGCTACCTTTCCCCCCTTTTTTCTTTTTCTTTTTCAAAACTGAAGCGAGAAAGGTAAGTTGCGCTTTTTTGTTACTATATTATTATTATTATTATTATTATTATTATTATTATTATTACTCTTGCTGTTTCGTGTCTCTGCTAGCCCTTAGGGTGGCTACCTTGCCCACAGAGGGAGGAGGATCAAAAGTGGTAGACAATTAAGTTTACCGCGCACACGCTTCTGTGCTCGGTTTTCAGCGCTTGGTGCCCCCTGCTAATAGGGTTAGAGACCCGCTGCACCGTTGTAGAAATATCTGCATGAGATAGAGCAGTTGGTAGAGAATGATATACGTTATATGTGCATATTACTTGGGTTTATGCAGCTAGGTGCTCACAGGGAGCAAATACAGCAGCTTAGCTGGAGGTGTAAAGTTCACAGTATTTTTTTTATTAAAAACAAAAACAAAACAAACCACCTCTGATCGTGAAACGCGTCTCTCGCGTTGGACCATCGGAAAGTACCCAACACATACGGCATTTGGATGAATGAGTGGAATGAGCATCGCTTTGAGGAGCTTAAACCCGGCATTTGCAGATCAGACGGGATAAGCTCGCCGCTGTAATTGCATTAGCCAAATAGCATTGGGTGGCTTGGAAAGAAAGAGAAGGTGGAAACGGCGGCGGCGGGGAGGTGGGTGGGTGGGAGAGACACACAGAGCAGACGAGAGACGAGGTGGGAGAAGCAGTAGCTTGATGTTGGCAAAAAATTGCAGATCCTGGTGTGTGTTAGCTGTCAGAGCTGCTGGCTGGAGATTTGCCAGGATATATGTGTGTGTGTGTGTGTGTGTGTGTGTGTGTGTGTGTATTAAAATGGGGAGGTGGCAGCAGGGTGGGAGAACCAGACTTTTAAAGAACCTTCCAATGACGATTATAGCGCTCTGCAGGGAGGGTTCCGCTTTTATATCTGGGAGACACGATTTTCTTTGTTCTGAGGAAGCTGAGAAGGGTGGTTGGGGGGGGGGGAGAAAGAGAGAAAGATGCTTCAGCTCTTGATGCAGCCGAAACACGTCCTCGTCGCTGGCAGCAGCCCGGCCCGCGTACCTGCTTGGGCGGAGAGCGAAGCGTTTCCTCGCGTCGCTGTCCTTGGTCCTGAAACTGCGGCTGCGAGGGCGGCCGGCTCCAGAGCCCAGGAACCAGAAATCGGTCCCCTTGAAGCGAGAAAGCGTAGAGTCAGCCGGGCGACGAGACAGTCCTCCCACAGTCCCCTCCTATTGTGAAACTGATACCATGCTGGAGAGGAGGCGAGGCGTTCGTAGTCCCCAGCCCGCTCTCGTTTCGCCTGGTGTCAGCATTTGGGGGAGAAAGCGACTGCTCCTCTGGTTTAATGAAGGGGACACACACACACACACACACACACACACACACACACACACCACTCCCTCCACGTCCTTGAATATTGCATGGAAGAAGTTGGTGGCAAAAGGTGTGGGGGACATGGGCGATGAGATTGTGGCAGCCTCTCTCTCTCTCTCTGTGTGTGTGTGTGTGTGTCTTTTTTTGTTATGTGTGAGTGGCCGCAGGCTCGCCCCGGGGCCTTGGATTCCGGCAAGGAGCGGCTCCGGTTTGCCGTTGTAGCTTAATTTATGCCCGGCACGTTGCTATGTATGTGTGTATGTGTATGTACGGTATGTATGTATCCACCTATTTCGCTTCCGGGAAGCATTTAACTGTAGAGCTCTATCACTATGAGCAAATCTGTAGCCTGGGCGCCCTGTTTCCCCTTGGGTTTGTTCCAACTGGGAATCAAAGGAAATTGGGATCGAAGCGCCGAGATTTAATTAACAATTGAAGGGGGGTGGTTTTTTTGTGTTTGTGTTTTTTAACCAGCTGCCTTCAGGGTGGGTGGGTTTTTGTGGTGGTGTTTTTTGCGGGGGCGACTACGTAGAGCTAGAGAGAGAAACCCAGGTAGAGTCAGTGTGTTATATTTCTGAAGCACACCCCCTGCATGCCTTGGAGCCTGCTTATCAGATATTGCTCTGAATATCAGACGACGTTTTATTCGCCCTGCACAGCCTCCGGATGCGCTCAGGCGCGCGCAAGGCTGCAGTGTTCAAAGCTCTGGCCGCGGAGAGGGGGAGACGTTAGTAGTGGGACTCATCTGGAGCAAGTGGCTGAGGGGTTGGCAGCGTCAGATTTCCCAAGAGGGTCTCTCCGCCCTTCTTACTTTAAACGAGGCTCAGTGTAATAAGGAACCTTCTTCTGGAGGGGTTTGGAACGTGCTTCGTGTTGGTGGTGCCCCCCACACCCAACGCTTGGTCTTCTCGTCTCCCTGCGCCAGCTCGGCTGGCTTTTAAATCTCTCCTTCTCAGGCCACGCTGCAAAGTGACATTGCCAGGCACTCGACGCTGGGAAGTTGAGCTGCACTCTTTGTGGAAGGCACGCTTTTTAAAAAGAAAGAAAGAAACGTATAAAAGCCAAGCTCAGCGTGGCCGTTTTGGCACTTACAACCGAGCGTACTTAATACTTGGAGTACTGGGGCTATGTAGGGGTAGAACCACCCCAATAAAAGCTGGTTGGGAGACGGGTGTCACCATCAGTAGTTGCAGTAAAAACGTGGAAAGCTTATATATGCTACGGAAGAAGGCAGAGGGAAAATCGACCAGGCCTAAGGGCTATAGGCCAAATGTTTTGCACGCTCGAAAGTTCCCCTTCACCAGGAGGTCGGGCGTGTCTGAAACTCTGGAAAGGCGCTGCCTGTCAATGTGAGCAACACTGGCCAAGATGGGACCCATGGCAGACTGACTGGGCGAGGCAGCTTCCTAGGGAGCTACTTGTTTCTTTTTCTGTGGTGGGTGGGAGCAGATGGCCTCTGGGCATACCCCCTCCCTCCCCAAGAAGCCACGCGGACCTCATCTGCCCTTCTCTCTCCACCACGCAGCTCTGCCTGGGGAGTAAGATGGCCAAGGTGACTCGGAAGCAGCTCCTTCCCCGGGTCCGCCTGCCTAGTAAAACTGGGTTGTAGGCCTGCGCTGAGCGCGTCTCAAGGGCGCGCCGCTTTAAGGGAGCCTCCACTCCATCCCGACTCTGCGCCGGCTAGACCTCCCCTGCGCGAGGCTGCTGCAGGTGAAGGAGATCAGCCTCCTGGCAGAGGAAGGACTGCGCTAGCGGGGCAGGTGCGAGCAATGCCACCTAATTGCCTGGTGAAGGTCAAGCTATGTATGGCGGAAGCCGGTAGCAAATAATGCTGTTGTAGTCGGTGGGATTTAAAGCTGCCTCGAGGGCAGGACTCGGTCGTTCCGCGTTTACGAGAGCGAGTGCTGCTGCCGATTTATTGAATCGCTACAAAGCTGCCCTTCTGAATTTGTCTTCCGTGGTTTCCTGCGCCGACGGCGCGCTCTAGGTGCGGAGAGCGCGATCCTGAAGCCACTTAACCCGGCCCTTCTTGCATTTCAACGGAGCTTTAGGCCCGTTGACCCCAAAAAGGAGCCAGCCCAAGCTGCTGCCTTCGCCTAAGCGAGACTGCCCTCCTTTTCCGTGGGGGGCCCAGGCCCCACTGAACTCGGTGGGGCTCGCTTCCCGGTGAAGTGGGCTGCTGCACGCGGTCCTCGGAGAGAGGGGTGGGGGGCGTCGAGGCTGCAGCTCGGCTCCTGCATTCTGGATCTGAGGGGCGCTGCTGTTCCGGATTCGGAGGGTTGGGCAAGGACGGAGGTCTCCACAATGCCCCTCCAATGCCCTTGAAGACAGTCAAACGCCTTTTCCAACTCCTGAGAAGTAGCTGGTGAGAAAGACGGCGCACAGGGACATGACCACACCTATCTAGAAAGCACTTAAGGCAGTTGAAAGCTAAAAAGGTTTTTAAGGCAGGATGCATGCAACCCCCCCCTCCTCTTTTGTTCAGACCGGCGAATCTTGGCATGACGGCTTAAGTGCTTTATGGACGAGAGCCACCAACGATTTCCCTTCACGTAGCTCCATAGTCTCCCATTAATCTTTCACGAGATGTTCTGCAGAGTTAAGAGGCTTGGTGGATTACAGCCAAAAAGGCGCTCGTTCGATACAGTTTACTCCGGAGTCATTTACTTGAGCTGTACGACAACGGCTTCCAAAGCAGTTCTATCTGCTTACTCGCTTCCTGTGCTTAAGCTGAAGGAAGTCTCGTCGAGTTCAGGGGCGCTTTACTCCCAAGGAAGTGTGCACGCTAAATTGCACCAAGCGTTCGGTTACACAGCCGTGCAGCCCGATTCTGTGCACTTGGAAGTCGGTGCTAATGAGTTTAGTGGGACTTATGCCCACCACGCCTGCATGCCTAGGATTGGGCCGCATTCGCTCCAACGGGGTTGGCTTCCTAATAATTGCGCACATTATTCCATGTCTGTGACCCTCCGCACCTACAACTGCGAGTAAGCGCCATGTAACTCGGAAATATTTTCCTCCAAGTATGTATGGCTGTGAGCTTAGCATAGGAGCCAACTCCTAGGGGCAGAGGTCCCCCCAATAAAATATTTCAGGGGGCCGGTCCCTAATAGTAGCAGTAATAGTAATTATTACAGTAATTAGTATAGTAGTAATTATTATTATTATTAACACCCTGCCCGTCTGGCTGGGTTTCCCCAGCCACTCGGTGGCTTTCAGCAAAATATAAAAACATAATAAAACGCCAAACATTAAAACCTTTCCCATGCAGGGCGGCCTTCAGAGGTCTTCCAAAAGTCGTGATGGACATTGCCACTCAAATGGTGTCCTTGTCATATCATTGATTCTGTGGGGCGGAGCTTGCCTGGTCCCCCCCACTATTTTATTCAAGTCGGCACCCCGGAGCTTCGGATCGCCTTCTAAATCCTATTCCACCTTCTCCCAGAAGTAAAGCCCTTGATTTTATTACACTGTTGCCATGTGCAATTAATTGCTATGGAAAACAAAGGGAATTGTTTCCGAGTAAGCCCACGACAATATGCACCACCTGGCACCATTAATTTCAGCAGGATTTATTTTCTAGCAAGCGTGCATAGAATTGGGCAGTTCCCCCCCCCCCAACCTGGCGCATCTCCCCACCTAACTTTTGGACTACAACTCCCATCATCCCTGACCATTGATCATCCTAGCTGGAGCTGATGGGAGTTGGTGTCGTCTTAACATCTGGAGGGCAGCAAGTTGGAGACGGGAGAAACTGGGGCCTGGGGGGCATCAGGCTGGAAGCTGGCTGCCGTCCCACCCACTGGACGAGCCTGTGATATCAATGGTCGCCTTGGGCATCAGCAGAAATAAACTGTGAGCCAAGGCTTCCAGAAATCACAGGCTATCGAAATGGAACTGTTGTTGCACTAGGTCCAGAGCTAAGGGTCTCCTAATTCCTACCATTAAGTGTGTGTGGGGGGACGGAGGGGACCCGCCCCCTACAACCTGTCTTTCAAGCCCCCGCCCCCTACAACCTGTCTTTCAAGCCCCCGCCCCCTACAACCTGTCTTTCAAGCTTAAATATGGAGCATCACTTTTGAGTTGGATTATTGAGCCCGCCCTCCCCACCGTGGCGCAGGCGCACTTTGAGAGCACCCCCTGTTGCCACTCAAAAACTGCTCCAGGGGGCCCTTCATTTATTTTTTCCCGCCGGCGCCCGACTGGAGTTCTGTGCTAGGACGTTGCTCGCTTGCACCGAGAGTATTCTTGCACTAAAAACGCCGGAGGTCAGATTTTTATTTCATTTCTGCAAGGGTGCACGACCGGCTGTGATGACCGCTAGCAGACACTGCAAAGTTAGTATATTGCAATAAGTATTGGGTTGCTTTTTAAGAGGCAGGGGGTTGTCGTACATCAACATGCATGCTATTTATCTGTACTGAAAGCGAAACAGGATTTTAGGCCAATCCTGTGCGTACTTGCAAAGGCATCTCGCTTCTTTCAGTAGGCCTTCCAAAGCAGTATGCGTCAGGGACGCGGTTTTAGTTGCAATCCTCGACGTCTACCGGGGAGTAAGGCTTATGTGACTTCTGCATAAGCATGCATATAGGTTTATGTCGTACTTAATTTCGGAAAACGTCGCTGGCATTGCAGTGGCGCCCGACCGTTTGCAGACGCGAAATCTAAACCAAGTCCTTAAGGTTCCGCGCAATGCGTAACTCCGCCCGGATCTGGTCACATGCAGGTGGTTAACGGACAGCGTTTCTTAGAAACGAAAAGCCCCACCGACCTCGCATTAGCTTGCACAGTTATAATGGGACCGTATGTGTGCAGTTTCTGCAGAGCAGGCCGCGCTGAGCTCGGCGGGGCCTCCCGGAGACGGCTTGGCAACGGCTGCCCGGCTAGGAGAACTAAATAGGGAGGTCAAAAAGTCGTTGCAAAGTCTTCTTTCTCGTGGTAGCCGCGGGGCTATCATCGGTGAAATATACTCGGAGCCAAGTGTGGATTTCATGCTCTCAGCACATAACAATCGGGTTTGCAAAATGGGGCGATTTTTTTCAACGCTAGTGCGAAAGCAACAGGTCTCCGGTTGCAGGGAGTCAGCTCGCCTGCGCTGGTGTTTGCGCCCTTTCCTGGGGTTGCGCGTGGCGGAGGAGCGCAGAGGCGCTGGCGCAGCCCAGGGGCTGGAATGGCCGCGCGCGCGGGGTTCCGCGGGCGCGCGTGGCGCCTCTGATTAGCGCCTTCCCTCCCTCCTTAGCAGCGCGTCTCGCGCGCAGGTGCGAGGCGGACGCAGCTGCAAGCAGTTGGCTGCGGTAGGGTAAAGGCAGGTGCGCGCGCGCCCGCCCCGCGTCCTCCGCAGCAGGGTCCTTCGGAAGGGCGCCAGAACGTCGGAAGAAGACCGTCGCCTTGTTTTGACCTTGGTCAGGTTAGACGTTTGTCCCCGGGAAGTTCATTTTTCCATTTCTTTCCAGCTAGCCAACAAGCCTGTTTGTGTGGGGCTATGAACGGCTTCCCTGCCTTTTGTTTCCTGGGGGGGGGCGAGGGGGCGTGTTGTTGGGTTGGGGAAGGGTGGAGAAGGGGATGGCGATTTGTAAGTTTCTGTTTCCTGGCTGTTTCTTTCTCTTCGCAGCTGGTTTGGTGAAGGTTGTTCTCTTTGCTTAGTGGTTTGTTTAAAGGTGCATTTGGAAATCTGGATTGCATGTGTGAACGTGTGGCTTCTGGGAGTGCCAGACTTGTAGCCGGTATCCAAAGCAAGGCACCAGAGGGCATATGTTCCATTTGCACACATGTGTTCATTTGCACACCAGAGGGCATATGTTCATTTGCACACATTCCGGGAAGGCCTGTAAATCTTTGGTGAGAGTGCATGCTTTGCACTGGAAAGTCCCAGGTCTAGCCCCTTGCAACTTCCAAGTAGGCCTGGCAGAAGCGCTTTCCAGAAATTCTGCAGAGCTGGTGCCAGTTATTGTAGAGAAACAAAACCAATAGTCTCCACTTTGTAAAAGGCAACGTTCTCTGTACGTGCAGAATTCCTGGTTCTCTCCCCCTCTCCCCCCTTCCAAAATGCTGTGTTGGCATTACAGTATGTGGAGACCCAAGTATTTCAGATTTCCAGAATTATGTACAGTATATTCATCAGCACATTGGGCAAAGCTGGAATGAGAGCTCAAGGAGGTGCACTCTAAACTTCAAAGAGGAGGCTGTAGTGGGTCTTGTGTGAACAGCTCTCTGCATGCAGCCCCGTAGACCCTTTGCAACAACTTAATGATTTTTTTTTTTTTTTTTTTTTTTTGCTATCGGGAATCAAAGCAAAGCAGCTAATAGTCAACATTAGCTATTATTAACTGCTGTTTGACTCAGAACCTTGAGCATGAAGCTGTTTAATGTATTCAGTGCAATCCTTAATGACATTAAGGTTGCAACCTTGGGCGCATTGGCTTGGAGATAAGCTTCGGTGGGGCTTCCTTCTGAGGAGACATGCTTGAAAAATCCCAAGTCACCCTAGTGCTGTGTTGTGCTTGCTGATCACAATATTGAAAGCCAGGAGCGGGTTTAAAATGCTGTGTGCAGATTTTTCCTTCCATCAAAAGACTTGGGTATTCTTTTAAAATAAGAGCTGAACGTTCGGGGGGAAGTTTCTTTTTCTTGCAGGCGGAGGCAAATTCTCCCTGTGCGTGTGGCTGCACACAGTTGCTTCTAGAGAGGCAAGTGTACTATTCCTATGTTCCATCTTTCTGAAATTACTCTAGAATCCACGTTGACTTTCAATCCTTACTGGTGTTAGAAGGAATCTCTTGCTAAAGGCTGCAAATGCCAGGTGCTGAGCTTTCCTTTAATTTCCTTTTAGGGGGAAATTATTGTAGTTAGACCTTTTGAGACTGGGGCTGTCTGAGGTCTTCTGGTTTGGGCATGGGAAATATGCAGGTTTCTTTGAGTACAGCTGAGAACCATTCAGCATAATTGGAAGTAGAGTTCAGGAGAGGCAGATGGCTTAAGATCACAAAGAGATGAGGTTTGCTAGAGTCTTGGATTGGAGAAAATAATTTGAGTTAACGAGCTTGCATTGGGAAAGATGGCGTCTTCTCAGGTCTGCAGTAGGACTGTGTTTAAATTCTTGGCCACAAAACTAGTGGTGTCCTTCCAAAATGGGATAGTTATGGGGTGTATTCTAAAGTCAAGTTCTGTTGATCTGAACTGACATTGTTCGTTAGCTCCGGAGAACAGCTTGCTCAAAAGCTTTGGAGAAGAACTTCACCTTCCTTCCTTCCTCATTTGCCTTTCTGGCTGGGGCTTAAATTTCATTGAAAGCAGTGAGGGTTGTTCAGCATCAGTCAGATTGTGCAGCTGTTGAGGCAAGTCTTCTTTAAAGCACCACCCTTCCTCTATGACAGCAACATCTGATCATCCAGATGTTTCTGGACTACAGCTCTTGACCCAGGCTGGCGTATCCAATGCTGGGAGTTGCTCAGTAACAGCTGGAAGTCCAAAGGTCTTGGCTAACTGGTAAGAAATGGTAGTCAAGGATGAATGTGAACACACACAACAAACTTTTGTGTCACACCTGCTTCTTTTGTGACACATAGCACACTTCCATTAAATTTATATCACTTCAGCCAGCAGATTTCTCTCAGGATAGACTTCCTCTGTTACTTTAAATTAGGAGTGGGAAACTTTGGCCTTGAAGATGTTTCTGGATTCAAACTTGAACCGCCCATTGGCCATGCTGGCTGTCACACATTCCCCATCATTGCTTTAAGTGGTGTCCAAACTTTTTTCACAGAGGGCCAGATTTGATGACCTGAAGGGCCGTGAGGGCCAACCAAATTAGTTGAGCTTTTTTTGGAGTTGAAGTTGTTGAGCTTTTTTTGGGAATTTTACCCCAGGAAATAAACTGCCACAGAGTTCGGATTAAACCGAACGGCGGGCCGGATTAGACCCCCGAAACGGACTTTGGACATGCCTGCTTTAAATTGTAAAGTAATTCTTTGCAAGGGGAAGGATATTTCTGGAAATCTGGACTCTCGTTTCCCACAAAAGTTGGCTCTGGAGCCAGTGTTTCCCTAACTTGGGTCTCCAGCTGTTTATGGACTACAACTCCTATAATCCCTAGCTAGCAGGACCAGTGGCCAAGAATCATGGGGATTGTAGTCCAAACACAGGTGGAGATCTGAGTTCGGGAAATGCTGATGTAGAGTGTTCCCCCCCCCCCCCAAATGCAGAAGAGTAACTTTAGCCAGTTTATTAGGGTTTCATAACTTTATATTGCAAGAAATCCGCTCAGACTGCTTTGTCACGGTCAGGGCTTGCTGTTTAAACGATCCCATCATGTAGCCTTGATTTTAGAAAAGTGGTGTGATTAGAGTATTCACATTGAGCAGAGTTCACAGCATTTGAGCCGCTAAAGGTCAAACGTGGAGCAAGCTCCAGAACTAGGGTTTTATTACTTGTCGCCTGCAAGACTGGAATTCAGCCCAGCAGCCGTGCATTGGGGGGGGGGGGGTCTTCCAGGAAATGTTGGTTTCTGCTGCCTGCCTTGGGTGGGTGGCATTGGCAAGCTGGCAGACCACAAGGTTTAAGGTTGGAGGGCTGCGTTTGGCCTGCTCTGCAAGCAAGATGGTGGAGTGTGGCTTGCATTTCAAGTAATAATAATAATAATAATAATAATAATAATAATAATAATAATAATTTATTATTTATACCCCGCCCATCTGGCTGGGTCTCCCCAGCCACTCTGGGTGTCTTCCAAAAGAACATTAAAATACAATAATCTATTAAACATTAAAAGCCTCCCTAAACAGGGCTGCCTTCAGATGTCTTCTAAAGGTCTGGTAGTTGTTGTTCTCTTTGACATCTGAAGGGAGGGCGTTCCACAGGCCCTCTGCCTGGTTCCCTGTAACTTGGCTTCTCGTAGTGAGGGAACCGCCAGAAGGCCCTCGGCACTGGACCTCAGTGTCCGGGCTGAACGATGGGGGTGGAGACGCTCCTTCAGGTATACTGGACCAAAGCCATTTAGGGCTTTAAAGGTCAGCACCAACACTTTGAATTGTGCTCGGAAACGTACTGGGAGCCAATGTAGGTCTTTCAAGACCGGTGTTATGTGGTCTCGGTGGCCGCTCCCAGTCACCAGTCTAGCTGCCGCATTCTGGATTAGTTGTAGTTTCCGGGTCACCTTGAAAGGCAGCCCCACATAGAGTGCATTGCAGTAATCCAAGCGAGAGATAACTAGAGCATGCACCACTCTGGCGAGACAGAAGGGAGACCTTTGGAATGGCAAGTCCTGTAAGAAAAGCTCTCTTCTGTTGGTAAAAGGCATCTTAAGCAGAGATACTGACACAATTTGTGAGATTCCTTCAGGGCTCCCCCCCCCCCAAGCCGGAACTCAATTCCGGCACTTCTCAGGTGGGTGCCATTGCTATTATAAGAGAACAAGGGGTGAGTTCCGGCACCTCTTTTTCTAGCACTTGGGTGCCTGTATAAAGTAATCCGAGCTTGCTTTCATAATTAACCATAATGTGCAAGCGAGAGCATGATGAGTAATGTGTCAGTCTGCAGAGCCAAGAGGAACGGAATCTTTATTTTCCTAATATAAATGGGGAAATAGCCGGCTGACATCTTCTTTTGCCTTTCAACTGGTGGAAGCAAGTGGCTCAACTTTGTTAACGTCTACTGCTGAGACTTTGACTCATTACCCTCAACCACTCCTACAGCCTTGCTTTAGAGAAATGAATCACAGAGGAGAGGTTATTGGCTTGGCAGTGAGCAGAAATTGAAAATGCCACGTTGCAAAGAAAGAAAGCAGTCGGAGCTGGATTTGAAGAGGAGGAAATTGCCAGTAGACACAAATCTGCCTTCTGCCCACACCAAGACTGTATTACTAAAATTAAGGTGGACCTTTGGCTCTCCGAGAAGAGGTAGAGAATAGAGGCAGATAAATCAAACGGGGGGGGGGGGGAGAGGAACTAGTGTGTCTGTTTAAGTGCAACATGGGGTCTTAATACATACGGGGAACAGAACAAGGAAGTGAAAGTCCCCAAGGTTATGTACGCAGAAACCTTGAGCTGATAAGATCTGCCCCTGAAACGAAGCAATGTCTCCAATTTGCCAGCTGCCATACTTTGATTTTTGCACAAAAAAAGTTGCATTCCATTTGCAAAGCTGAACCAGAGAATTGGTCATCTTGAACCCAGTGCCGTTTTCTGCTTGCCTATTGGACAATCTCCGGGTGCTTCGCTGCAGATTCAGGCCCAAGATTCTGACTCCCAGTTGTTTTAAAACAACACCTGGCAAAAATGGCCCCTTCCTCACAAGTTGTGCTTCTGAAATTAAGAAAGGTTGGGGGCTCAGTTCCGGTGTTCAACACACATTCCTGGGCTCCGAATTCTTTAGTGTGTCTTTTGCAGCTGACTCTGTTTTGGGGTTCTAGTAAAACAAGAAACCTCAAAGTGTATTCCACAAACCTGAAGTATGTGCCTTTACCCTGTTTCTGGGATTCAAATACAGTCATATCTCTTAGGTACGTACCGCTCTGGTTATTTAACTTTCAGGTTACGAACGCAGCAAACCTGGAAGTATTTACTTCCGGGTTCGCCGCACGCGCAGAAGCGATCTGTGCACTTTGCGCATGCGCAGAAGCGATCGTGCTTCACACATGCGCAGTAGCGACACTCTACTTACAGACTTTTCGGGGTGCGAGCGGCACCCCGGAACGGATCATGTTCATAAGTAGAGGTACCACTGTAATAGTTTACCCCCAAGCAGCTTAAAATGAATGGTAAGATTATGTTTCGGATAGCAGAAGTGGTCAAAAGTGAAATTTAAAACAAAAACGGAGAACACCAGCAAACTAAAATAAACCATATGAGATAACTGGTAATGGGTATTTAACTTCATTTCTATCATATTATTCCCCCCGCCCAGCTAAGAAAAACAAATCAAGAAAGGATTAATATAAAGAGAATATAACAGAACAACGACTTTTACTTAGGAGGGGGGAAAAGATGAATGCATTTTGGAGTTGGCGGGCGATGAAGTATGAATACTTGTCCTCTTCAGTTGGTAGAGTGTGAGATTCTTAATCTCAAGGTAGTGAGTTCGAGACCCACATTAGGCAAAAGATGCCTGCATTGTTGAGGGTTGGACTAAATGACCCTCATGGTTCCTTACAGCTCTTCAGTTCAGATTCTACGATCCTTCCTCTCCCCATACTAGTTTTTAATGCACCAGCTGCTTTTTCTAAACATTGGTTTTATTGAGCAAAAGTTTAATTTTTGAATTGCTCCAACCAAACGTTTGCGCTTGAGCAACCGTTTCAGTTTTAGCAAAATGGATCGACTTGCAGCTCAATCCAATACATGAGTGCTCGGAAGTTCTGTTAAATTCAAAGTGGTGTAAATGTGATTGCAGCTTTAGCGGCCAGTTAAGATCATCACACGATTGCTACTGTATTAGACAAGGGTGAAAAACAAATGACCTTCAGATCTGCTCAGAACTGAATTTTGTGTGTGTGCAATTATTCTGCAAGTCCCCCCCCCCCTGCATAATTAAGCATGGGATTTCCATCTATCCAGATGGGTGAGGATATATGCGTACTGTTGACAAAATGCATCTGGCCTTTTGCTGCACTCGCTGTGTTTGTACACCAACTTACCTGGCAGCTGTGATATGGGATGCCCATACGATTTCAGATCTTTGCAAGATGAATCGAATGCTTGTCCAGGGACGGGGTGGGTGGGGGGAGAGGGTGGGACTATATGTCTAAATGGTTACCCTTGAGTTGTACGGGCAAACATTTAAACAAAGGTTGAGAGGCATCTGTTTCCAGTTTGAAAAAAAAAATATATATTAGTAAATTCACCCCTAGATCAAATGTGTTCTGAAGCTCTTGAGCAGATGGAGCGAAATACCCGAATGAAAAGGTATTTGCTTGTTAAGTAATCCTATGTCTAAAAGCGGAATGAATAGACTCCATTGGTGTTTCAGGTGTAAGTTAGCTTCCTATGTTGCTGCTTTTAATATATCTCTGTGTGGCAAGTGAGATCAATTGTCAGTGACCTTGAGGATGGAAGAGAGTTGTATTGTCATTTAAAGGGTTTGAAATACCGATGTATTATTTCCCCTTACAGAAGCCGTTTTGTAGATGCACTTGAACTGATGTTTTATTTTACGGTGATGCTTGTCAGCTGGAGTGGATTTGTGTGTTTAAAAAATGCCTTTTATTCTGCTTTGGCACCGCAAAAAATTACTTTAGTCTTCGAGTGCAGCCAGAAAGGCCTCCCCTTTTTTTTTAATAATAAAAAAATCCCAATTGACATTTGAACAAGTCTCTCCTTTATTAGTCAGGTTTGTGTGTAATCTGTGGGTGGTACACAGTTAAACCTTGCTCAGAGTAGACCAATTAAAGTTAATGGACCTGACATTGTCATATTAATTTCAGTGGGTCAGCTCTGAGTAAAACACAGTTGAATACCACCCTATACCAAAAAAATCTACAATAAAAAGCTCAATACTGTAACCTGTTTATATTATGCAAATTAAAGACACACACATTATTTTTATATTTTGCATAATTACATATTCTCTCCCCCCCCCCCAAGCTATGGGGATAGGTAGTGTCGAAAGCAGCAAATCTCCATGCTTAACTGGAAATTTTGCTCAGCATTCCCTTCCAAGTATTGCCTACACAAACTCTTAAATATATCTTCTCAACCGTAAGGGCTCTTCAAGGAAACATGCAATTTCCAGGATGCTAAATTCCACTCCCAGCTCCGCATTTCGCACACTTTGCTGTTTGTGTTACGTTCTGTGAGTTTTGGTGCAAGCTCAGTTCTCTCTTGTGAAGCGGATAGCGCCTGACATTCAGATAAACCCTGAGACTCTTGTCTGAAATTCGTAGTCTCCCGCATGAACTTCCTGTTGCAATTAGCTCCTAAATGGCTCCTAAAAGCATGTGACAAACTTGCCAGATCCAAGGCATGGTATTCCCCATTCCTCTTACGTTCTGCTTTGTTGTGAACTCAAAATAATTAGTTGTACTTCAGAATTTGCAGCCATACCGAGAAGGGAATTTCTCCTGCACATTCTTTACCACCCATAGTAAAATATTGCATGCATATATGATAATGCTTTGCTGGTTTGCCTGCTGAAGGTTTTTCTTTTTCTTTTGGCCTGCTTTGCTGATCTCTCCTGGTGAGAGAAACTGCAGTTGACAGATGCTTCTACTTGCATTTTAAGTATCCATGAATATTTTGTTTTCCGCAAATGGTTAAACCTTCTAGAGGTTAAGGTTTCTGTTCTGTATCACTGACAGCGATGGCTATTCTTTGATTCTGTTGCTTGCCCTGGGCACAAATAAATACAGAGCTTTCTTTATTGTGAGTTTTCAACACTGTATAAAGTACTATGGAAGAGGAACCCCAAACCGAATTTTGAATTCAGTTCTGTTCTTGGAATTATCTAGATTACACTTTCTGGTTGGGATGGCTGTGTGTTCCTGTTACCAGGCTACTGAAGCAGAAAGTACCTTTTTAAGCGGAAAACAATATTGTACCCCAAACATTCGTTTTGAAACAATGGAAGATAACGGTAGTAAAAAAACAAAACAAAACAAAACACCACATGGGTGTGCTGGAGAGCAGGGACTGGGTTTTATCCCTTTCTGGAGAGAGGAATTGTGATTATGCTGCCAGTATTTGAAGATCAGCCTATGCTACTAGCCCAGCAGGCATTGTTGTCAAATTGCTGGGACTCCAGCATCTAATGGATTACAACTGGAGCTAGACTTCTGTAATATCTGCCAAATTACACAAACAGGAAGCAACTGCAGGCTTGCTATTCTGCCTTGCTCGATACACATAGTTTTAGCAAGCCGGCGTTCTGGTTTGGCCTGCAATTTCCGAGCCTGCTTTCTTAGGAAGTAAGCCCTGTTTGAGCTTGGGGAATGAATGGGCAATGGGGTTGGTTCTTAATAAATACACTTAGGTTTCTGTGGCATTTGGCGAGGCATTATTAAATTTCTGTACTGCCCTTCATCTGAAGATCACAGGGCGGTTTGTAATATAAAAACACACAGTTTCCTGCAAGATTTTCATTTCAGCTCTTCAGACTCCACACCAGCGTTTAATATAATCTGCGCCTTTTGTGGCGTGCAGCTGAGATTTCAAGTAGTCTTCAGGTGTGTTAATGCTATCCCAGACTAAAGGGAGGTTCGACTTAAAAAGCCGCTTTGGGTGTATAAAGCTCCGGGAAACGTCTCCTAGGACCCTGTTCTGTCGGAAGATTCAGAACAGGCAAAGGATTGTGCACAGCGCATTGTTAAAACTATGGAGTTTGCTTCCACAATATATGGTGACTAAGCAGGCTGAAAACCCGAAATGTGTTGCAGTGTAAATGTATGGGTGCAACTGTCATAAAAAGTATTGCTGTTAAGTACAGAACCTAGTTACAGTCCTTTGGAGTTCCTGTTCGTTTGCTTTAAAAAAATAAATGTTTGCTGGGATGCTAAAGGGCATTCCTAAAGGGCTGGTTTTGACCTTTAAAGCCCTATGCGGCCTAGGACCCTCGTACCTACGGGACCGCCTCTCCTGGTATGCCCCGCAGAGGACCTTAAGGTCCACAAATAACAACATTTTGGAGGTCCCGAGCCACAAGGTTGTTAGACTGGTCTCAACTAGGACCAGGGCCTTTTCAGTACTGGCCCCAACTTGGTGGAACGCTCTGTCACAAGAGACCAGGGCCCTGCGCGATTTGACATCTTTCCACAGGGCCTGCAAGACAGAGCTGTTCGCCTGGCCTTCGGGTTGGACTCAGTCTGATGTTTCCTCCCCTTATGGTTTTGATTATGGGCGATAAATGAAGCGGCATTTTAAATTTTAAATTGTATTTTAACCTGTATTTTAATTAATGGTTTTTTCTTTCTTTTATACTTTATTGTAATTTTTTTGATGTTATTGATGTTAGCCACCCTGAGCCCGGTTTCAGCTGGGAAGGGCGGGGGGTATAAATGAAATTTATTATTATTATTATTATTATTATTATTATTATTATTATTATTATTCCAACCCTCTTTTAAGTCGGGATTTCCCAAAATTGGGTTGCCAGCTGTTTTTGGACTACAACTCCCATCATCCCCAGCTAGCAGGAACAGTGGTCAGGGGATGATGGGAATGGTAGTTCCAAAACAGCTGGAGACCCAAGTTTGGGAAATGCTGCTTTAGAGTGTCTCTACCCCCCCCCCCCAAAAAAAAGCTGCAGAGAGACCAGAGTTGTTGAGCTTTTTGGGGGGGAGGTCTATCAATATGGATCTACCAGGGGCAGCCCGCGATCGACCGGTAGATTGCGATCGACCGGTTGGACAGGCCTGCTCTAAGGGATGCGGTGATAAGGGTTAGTTTGCATTGATTGAGTGTTTGGGCACTTAATAATAATAATAATAATAATAATAATTTTTTATTTATACCCAGCCCTTCTCGATTTAAAAACTGGACTCAGGGAGGCTAACAACAAATATAAAACAATGATTAAAAATGACTTTAAAAAAACAGCTTAAAAACAGCATAAAGTACAACATAAATGTATCATCGCCAGGGCTAGCTGGCCAAGTTATTCCTGCTAGGGCTAGTAGGGAGACCAGGGAAGAGTTTAAATGTGGGGTCTCAGAAAGGGTTTCTTCATAGAAAAAGGGAAGGGAAAAAAGGAATGAAGGATCAGGCTAAATTGAAGGCCAGGCGGAATAGCTGTCTTACAGGCCCTGCGGAAGGAGATCAAGTCCTGCAGGACCCTAGTCTCGTGGGACAGAGCATTCCACCAGGTCGGAGCCACCACTGAAAAGGCCCTGGTGGAGGATAATCTGGCTTCTTTAGGGCCTGGGACCTTTAAGCTATTATTATTCATGGACCTTAGGGTCCTCTGCGGGACATACCAGGAGAGGCGGTCCCGTAAGTACGAGGGTCCCAGGCCACATTAAGACGTTGATTTTTGGGAACGGGGTACCTATGGTCCTCGCAGATGTTTCTGGATTTACAGCTTTTGCCCATCCCTGACCTTTGGCCGCGTTGGATCCCCGGTGTGCCGCAGGTTCCCCATCCTTGCTTTTTATGCTTTGTGAAAACAGCAAGGAGTCTTGCAGCGCCTTAAGCTAACAGAGTTTATTTTGGCATAAGCTTTTTTGAGCACTCGCTTCATCAGACATATGATACAATCCCACATTGCCAGGGATATATGAACACATGGTGAGAGGATTGAGGGGAGGGGGAAGGCAGAGGAAAACAAAATGCAAAAACAGAAAGAAAGAGCACAGTGATAAGTATGTAACAGCAAATTAGTGATAATAAACCAGACTGTGTAGCTGATAACACAAACATCCTGTAAAGTCTGTAATTTCAATTCAAGCACCGGTGATATTGTTTCTGTCCTTTTTTGCATTTTGTTATCCGCTGGCCTCACTCCTCTCTGCTCTCCCTTCTCCACCCCCCAATTTATAATTCTGTGCGTATAAATAATGCTTTCTGATTTGGGATTTTACTTCATGTGAATTTTAGGTCTACAAAAGTCGTAATAAATGTGTTAATCTTTTAACACGCTGCAAAGACTCTCTCTTTGCTGCAGTGGGCTGACATGGCTACCCCTCTGGAAATTTATTTATGCTAAGCAGTGTTTGTGTTGCATAGAGCTGCTGTGGAAGTAATTACGGCTTACAAATGATTCCAATGGAAAACGCTTTAATTTATAATTTTAATTATAACTTGGAATTCTGTTCTGCTCATCCTGCAAGCACATCCTTAAAATAGATCGATGGTTTTAGCACCAGGAGTGTGCAGGGTTTCCTGAAAATAAGAATAAGCAAAAGACCGAGATCCCTGTCCCAAGGAATTTGCAGACCAAATTGAAGAAAATATGAAATGCCCAACGTTTGGGACTTTTGCTTCTGTGCTTTTCTAGGTACCCAGTGAGGCTGGGGCAACCCAATCAGATGGACAGTGTACAAATAATAATAATAATAATAATAATAATAATAATAATAATAATAATAATAATAATAAATAAATAAATAATGGGTATACTGTTATCAGGATTCATAGTCTGATGCTAACTACATTTATTTACTTGGAAGTAAGTCCCATTGATAGGGACCCAGGTGGCGCTGTGGGTTAAACACAGAGCCTAGGGCTTTGCTGATCAGAAGGTCGGCGGTTCGAATCCCTGCGATGGGGTGAGCTCCCGTTGCTTGGTCCCAGCTCCTGCCCACCTTGCAGTTCGAAAGCACGTCAAAGTGCAAGTAGATAAATAGGAACCACTCTGGCGGGAAGGTAAACGGCGTTTCCGTGCGCTGTTCTGGTTTGCCAGAAGCGGCTTAGTCATGCTGGCCACATGACCCGGAAGCTGTATGCCAGCTCTCGGCCAATAAAGCGAGATGAGCGCCGCAACCCCAGAGTCGGGCACGACTGGACCTAATGGTCAGGGGTCCCTTTACCTTTAAGTCCCATTGATTTCCATAGGACTCGCTCCCTGAAAAGCTGCATAGAATTGCAGTCTCCATAGTTTAGTTGTCAACAGCAAATTTTTAAATGGCATGGCAGCTAATGTATTAAAATAGCCTAGACCCCCCCAACTTGTACAATATTGCAGTTGCGAAAACACATTCTGGAAGGATGGCAACCACCTGAAATTTCCAGACACTTCCTTTTTAAATATATATATATATAATCTTTTTTATTTGATTTTCAAAAAATATAAACATGCAACAAAAAACTGTACAAAATCCAAATATCGAGATTACTCTGAATCTCCTGGCTTCCCTAATCCTTTCCATGGGTTTTTTAGTTCTCTTTTCAAGTGCATATCAATACTTCTCCAATTTTTCATTTTCCTAAGTTACCTATACATTCTGTTACATTGCAAGTGTATTTAAAATCCTGCTCATTTTTTGACCTGCTTACAATGATTTTGTATATACATTATAAGCAGAGATCTCCAGACTCTTAAGCTGTAGTCGGGCTTGGGCTACAACAGGCATAGGCAAACTCGGCCCTCCAGCTGTTTTGGGACTACAGTTCCCATCATCCCTGACCACTGGCCCTGTTAGCTAGGGATGATGGGAGTTGTAGTCCCAAAACATCTGGAGGACCGAGTTTGCCCATGCCTGAGCTACAACCAAGTACCTCAAATAATTGTTTGGCTAAGAGATACGATATGCGTACTTAGAAATTAAGTTGCACAGATATCAGTAGGATACGTGCTGAAAATTAAGGTGTCATTTGCTGTTTACATAACTTCATGCTAGTCCCATCTATTTGGGGAGGGTCATGGACCGGCTGGATGCTGAGGGGTGGGGGGCGGGAGGCACCAGCTTGGGAACCCCCAAGGGAAGAGGTCTCAGAGCCAAGGGATTGTTGGTGGGACAATGATGAGGGAGAAGAGAGCAGCTCAGATTAATAATAATAATAATAATAATAATAATACCCCACCCATCTCTGGGCTGCTTCCAGCAAAATATAAAAGCATAATAAAACGTCAAACATTTATAAACTTCTTGATACAGGGCTGCGTTACAGGGGCTGATGTCTGAGCATGTGATGGAACAGTGCAATACATTAACACATGAGACAACTTCCATTGACCTGTTTCTAGCCTGAGTATTGGGTCTGTTTGAGTGTCATGGATGCTGGGGGTAATACCCCTCCCCACCCTCTCACTATATATAAGGGTCTGGTGACTTCTATTTCAGTGTATCTGAAGAAGTGTGCATGCACACGAAAGCTCATGCCAAGAACAAACTTAGTTGGTCTCTAAGGTGCTACTGGAAGGAATTTTTTTATTTTATAGAGGCAGACGGGGGCAATGTTCTGGCAACTGCTGCTATTTAGGGGTCCCAAACCGATACAGTTTTACTTACCTTTAACCTACTATTACAATTGTTACTTTATAGTACCCAGCAACAGGGGCAGCAGGAATTGTGAGAAAAGTGATGGCCGGCTTCATGGTTTTTCCCATACCATGATATTTTACATAGCACAAACACACACATCGTGATTCGCGATATATCACCATGCTGAATATTATGAAACCGTTGCTACGATGTGGACTTCAGACCGATTTTTGGATGGTGTATTGATACATCACCCAGCCCAAGTGTCCTAAAATTACTCTCTTTGCTTGCTTTATTTATTTATTTTCTATACCGCTTAATGGGACTCGGGTGGCGCTGTGGTCTAAACCACAGAGCCTAGGGCTTGCTGATCGGAAGGTCGGCAGTTCGAATCCCCGCAACGGGGTGAGCTCCCGTTGCTCAGTCCCAGCTCCTGCCCACCTAGCAGTTCGAAAGCACGTCAAAGTGCAAGTAGATAAATAGGAACTGCTCGGGGGGGCGGGGAAGGTAAACGGCGTTTCCGTGCGCTGCTCTGGTTCGCCAGGAACCAGCTGCCTGTAGTTCCTCCAATCACGGCACCGGTGATGCCACAGAACTCTAAGAACGTGTAAAAACGAGAACGCCTCGCTGTGAAAATCCACATGTTACCGTTGTGGTGTGGTAGCCACCAGAAAGCCGGCTCCCCTCCTCCCAGTGAAATTCTACGTTGCACTGATGGTTTAGGAATTTTATTATCATTTACTTGATATAAGGCTTCCCGTTTCATTGGCGCAAGGTGAGAGCAAGCCTTGGGATGAGCAGTGGCTCTTTCGCACCTCTCCAGTCCAACCCCCTGCCAAGCAGGAAACACCATCAAAGCATTCCTGACAGGTGGCTGTCAAGCCTCTGCTTAAAGACCTCCAAAGAAGGAGACTCCACCACACTCCTTGGCAGCAAATTCCACTGTCGAACAGCTCTTACTGTCAAGAAATTCTTCCTAATGTTTAGGTGGAATCTTCTTTCTTGTAGTTTGAATCCATTGCTCCGTGTCCGCTTCTCTGGAGCAGCAGAAAACAACCTTTCTCCCTCCTCTATATGACATCCTTTTATATATTTGAACATGGCTATCATATCACCCCTGAACCTTCTCTTCTCCAGGCTAAACATACCCAGCTCCCTAAGCCGTTCCTCATAAGGCATCGTTTCCAGGCCTTTGACCATTTTGGTTGCCCTCCTCTGGACACGTTCCAGCTTGTCAGTATCCTTCTTGAACTGTGGTGCCCAGAACTGGACACAGTATTCCAGGTGAGGTCTGACCAGAGCGGAATACAGTGGTACTATTACTTCCCTTGATCTAGATGCTATACTCCTATTGATGCAGCCCAGAATTGCATTGGCTTTTTTAGCTGTTGCATCACACTGTTGACTCATGTCAAGTTTGTGGTCTACCAAGACTCCTAGATCCTTTTCACTTGTACTGCTCTCAAGCCAGGTATCACCCATCCTGTATTTGTGCCTTTCATTTTTTTTTGCCCAAGTGTAGTACTTTACATTTCTCCCTGTTAAAATTCATCCTGTTTGCCTTGGCCCAGTTTTCTAATCTGTTAAGGTCATTTTGAAGTGTGATCCTGTCCTCTGGGGTATTAGCCACCCCTCCCAATTTGGTGTCATCTGCAAACTTGATCAGGATGCCCTCAAGCCCATCATCCAAGTCATTGATAAAGATGTTGAATAAGACTGGGCCCAAGACAGAACCCTGTTGCACCCCACTAGTCACTTCTCTCCAGGATGAAGAGGAGCCATTGATGAGCACCCATTGATGAGCAACTAGTCTAGATGCCGCAGGAGACAAGGAGTTTATGCAAGCAGGTTACTAGGCTGGCAAAGGAGGGGAGGGGTTTTCTGTAGGCTCCTTAGGTCACCATGAGACAATTCACATGATCCCTTGTCGGGCTGGCATTGCTGAAAATGGCTCCCCCCATGTGGTGATGGGCCTGTAAATAATACAGCAACATAGTGGCATGGATATAGAGATAAATGATGTCTTAACTGGCAGGTCAGATGGAAGCCAGTACTTGTTCCATTAAAATTGCTATGCAGAATTGGCAGTAGGTTGCATTTATGGTACAAGCAGTATTGCTTTTCTTAGTGTTTATAGGCCTGATTTAAATATTCAGTTAAGAAGCTGTACTGAACTAAGACTTCTGGGGGTTTATTTCATTGTCGGTGCCGGTATTGTACCTGTTTATTGTTTGGTAGAAACAAAACGGTCCTAATTAGGTAGGTGTTTGGAAGCAAACATTCATCTCTACAAGGCAATTGTCAAAACATTTTGGTTGACCTACCTAGCCAGTACTCAGGATTGGGTTCTAGAGTGGGGTTATTATTAAGCTGTTAAGCGAAATGCACAAGGCAAATGTAGGACTTTAGTGATGCGTGAAGCCTTCCCAATGTAAGATTTTTACTGTTCGTTTTCTTGCTTATATTGTGCCAACTGTTTTCTTTCATTCATTAAAGCAAAGCCATGACTCTGGGGAAGAAGAGAAGTTTAAAAGTTGCAGTAATGATGCTTAGGAGCATAGTGATTAACACCTATAGAACCCCAGGGTGGATAAAAATCAATGATTTTTTTAAAAAAATCAAAAAAATCGGATTTTTTTGATTTAAATCGGATTTTTTTGATTTAAATTGGATTTTTAAAATAAAATGCTTTTGGAGGAAAAATCTTTCTAAATATAGTCTTCTATTTAAGTTACATTGTAGTCCAAAGGCTATTCATCAGGAAATAAGGATTTGTTTTAAGTTTATCAAGTGTGCTAAAACTCAGTCTAAGTTTTTTAAAAACAATGTTTAACCACATCAGTTACAAACATGGATACATATGCTATCATGTTATTGTTTTAGTTAAATAAATTGTTTAAATGGTTATTAAGGAAATGATTATTTTTCTCCTTCCAATATAGTACAGCAGAAAAGTTGTCCAAATATAAACAGTTAACAGTTAACTTATTAACTTATTAAACCTCACCATAATTTCATAATTATCTGTCTATGTATTTCTAGTAGTATAACCAAATCAGTAATTTTTGATATAACTGTAAAAACTACTCTGAAAATTTATTATTCCAAAAATGAAACCTTCATATGGTTGTTAATATTAAGATTATACTAGCAAGAATGAGTCTTTCTGTAAAAAAAATATTTAAATCAAGTCTTACTGACTAGTGATTTAAATCAAGCCTTACTGACTAGTGATTTAAATCGTGATTTAAATCATGATTTAAATCAATTTGATTTAAATCAAATCCACCCTGGAACTCATACAATAAATTGGATGGGTTTTTCTGCCGGGGGGGGGGGGGCTCTTCTGTATTATACTACATTGCCATGCCATCTCGATTATCCATAAATATTGGAATAAATATTGGACTACTTCTGTAAGCATAGTACAGGTTACATACGCTTCAGGTTAAGAACTCCGCTAACCCAAAAATAATGCTTCAGGTTAAGAACTTTGCTTCAGGATGAGAACAGAAATTGTGCTCTGGCGGTGCAGCGGCAGCAGGTGGCCCCAATAGCTAAAGTGGTGCTTCAGGTTAAGAACAGTTTCAGGTTAAGAACGGACCTCCGGAACGAATTAAGTACTTAACCAGAGGTACCACTGTATACTCTGTTGGCAGCGTTCGAAATTAGCTTGGGGATCCTTGGATCTTGACTGTTTTCACACACTAGCAGCACATCCTGTAGAATTTTATCTGTTATATTTTATCTGTAGAATCAGAATGGATTTCAGGAACCCAATAAATCATATTGAAAAATATGACTTTTGAGCCGCCTGGCCCCAAAATTGCAACTAGGTGTTGCGTTTTGGCGACGGTAACCCCGGTTTAAGGAGCCATTTGTCGCCTAGCTTCTATATCTTGAGTTTCTGACATTGTGTGTTGGCCTCGCTTGTCTGCTTACAATTTCTAGAAATTACAGAACAGAGGATTGTCAGGTTTTTAAAAAAAGAGTTATCTTGTGAATCTGGCCATTTTTCAACAGTGTAAGTGGTAATATAAGTGGATGCTAACATTTTAGGAGGGAGATGCTTAAATTTCACTGCAAAGAGCTACACTGCTTGTTAAGAACTCGAGTCTCTGCAGAGATGACAAATTCGTAATTGTGTACTGGGAGGAATTGTTCCTGACAATGTTCTGACGAAAGTGAAGTGTCCTTGGGTTGCGTTGGCTTGTTTGCTCGGATCCGATGTGTTTCTTTATTGTGGCTTAGAGCAGAATAATGATGTTACATGAATTAATTGGTCTCGCAGTGCACTTTGTAGTACACAGGCCAGGCATGTATTGGTGCAACATTCCCTCTTTA
Source organism: Darevskia mixta (assembly GCA_034641385.1). Classification (NCBI taxonomy): domain Eukaryota; kingdom Metazoa; phylum Chordata; class Lepidosauria; order Squamata; family Lacertidae; genus Darevskia; species Darevskia mixta. The sequence goes on from JAWWNH010000017.1 coordinate 21,395,723, forward strand.
GAGATACCCAGCTTCTCAAGTCTTGGGGGCTGTTAAAGATAAGGTTTGGATTAAAGGAGACGCTAACATGTGAGTGGGGGGAATTTTCAGTGGATTGTCTGAAGAATGACCCATCTGGTAAGGTTGTTGGACATAGTATAACTTATTAAGAAGTATACATGTTTAGGATGTTCAAGCTCTTTGGGGAATGAATACAAATGAATGGATGAATGAAAGACACATACAGTGGTACCTCGGTTCTTGAACGAAATCCTTTCCGGAAGCCCATTCGGCTTCTGTAACGTTAGAAAACCAAGGCCCGGCTTCCCATTGGTTGCAAGAGCTTCTTGCACTCATTGGAAGCCGTGTCGCACATTCGGTTTCCCAAAAAAGTTTGAAAACAGAAGCATTTACTTCTTGGTTTTGGGCGGTCGAGAACAGAAACGTACGTCAACGGAGGTGTTCGAGAACCAAGGTACCACTATACTGAGTTTTCCCCCCTGCCAGAACTCAGATCCGGCACCTCTCAGGTGGGCACCATTGCCATTATAAGAGAACAAGGGAGGCGTTCATGGTGAGTCGTCCGGCACCTCTTTCCTAGGAAAAATAGCAGTGCACATGCTGTTCTGTGTTTTGCCCAGTGGTGTCTCTTTGCTGTTGGACGTGCCTGCTATAGTAGAACAGCTGACATACGTGCATTCCTTAAACCTTACCTCTACCTTCCACCTAGTCTCAATTTCATTTCATTTTTCATTTCACTTTTAATCTGTAGACCGCTTTTCTATATTACTACATATACACACGGCACTTTACAGCAACAAAATAGACAATAAAGAACACACACCTAATAGTAATCTGATCCAAAGTTGTAATAAAACATAACTTTAAAATTGAACAACGTATATCAAATAAAGTAATAATAATCTACTAGAATATACACAATAAAATTGACTCCCGAAACATCAGCAAATAATAATTAAACAGAAATTCACGCTTAATAATTACAATAAATAGTTGTAAAGTTAACAACCAAGCTATCCTGATGCAATGAAATACTTCAGGGTCAAGCTTCCAGCTGTAGAGGTAAAACATCTGCCGTATATTAGGAAATAACATAGGGTTTCCATCTTTCCCTATAGTGTTTGGTTATAAATTTGGTAACTTCCAGGTGGCGCTGTGGGTTAAACCACAGAGCCTAGGGCTTGCTGATCAGAAGGTCGGCAGTTCGAATCCCTGCGAAAGAGTGATCTCCCGTTGCTCAGTCCCAGTTCCTGCCAACCTAGCAGTTCGAAAGCACCTCAAAGTGCAAGTAGATACATAGGAACCGCTCTGGCGGGAAGGTAAACAGCGTTTTCGTGCGCTGCTCTGGTTCGCCAGAAGTGGCTTAGTCATGCTGGCCACATGACCCAGAAGCTGTACGCCAGCTCCCTCGGCCAATAAAGCGAGATGAAATAAAGCCGCAACCCCAGAGTCGGACACGACTGGACTTAATGGTCAGGGGTCCCTTAACCTTTTTTTAACTTCCATAGAAAGTGTCCTTGGTTAAAGCTTTTTGCATTAAGCTTTATTGTCTCATGGCCTGTTAATTACGGGGTGATTTTCTTTGGGGCTGTTGTGTAAACTTGCCCTGAACCATCAATTCCTCCAGACCTGACTTCTTGCTCTGGAAACAAGCTAAATTAAAGCAATGTGTGGATTCTCAGGGAAACCTTTATGCAAATTAGGCCAATTTGCATAAGGTGATTTCCATGAGATAATGTTCAGTTTTGCATTGCAAAATATTCTGATGCCCTGGAGAAGAGTGATCTAGTAAACAAAGCCAAAAACTGTGAAACTGCAAAGCTTGACTGATATTGCATTCTTGCCAATAAACTTACAAAAAGTGTGTAAAACAAAACACTAGAAAAAATCCCACCCCACGTCTCCGCTGGGGAAATGCCTAATACTGCTTGGGTTTTGTGTCGGATTGCATGACAAAGTCATTCTCTTTAACTGGTGTTTGTTGTATGAATGACTCAAAGATTATTGGACTGCAACTTGCATTCGTTATATCTGAGGCCTACATATGCTTCTAAAAAGGACCATAATGTGGAAGGCTTGTGTCTGTCTTGTAAAAGTCAGATAGTTGTTTATTTCCTTGACTTCTGATGGGGGGGGGCGTTCCACAGGGCAGGCCCAAGAAGGCCCTCTGCCTGGTTCCCTGCCTTCCTTTATGCAGAAGCCCAACTCTGGGATTTTTGTAGAACTCTAGCATAGCAATTGCATCTTTATCCTGCCTCACTTTGAGTCTTGAGCCTGCAAGTTATGCACATTTAACATTTGCACATTCAGATTCACATGCTTGGCAATTAAAAAAAATAAATCAAAAAGAGTAGACATCCAGGGAAATTTTTTTCTGGCAAGCCCCCCACCCTTCCATTGAACCCAATGTGTTTTGACTATATGCGATTTTAGTTTTAGGCTTGATTCCCAGAACATAACCCCTGCATAAGTTTACTGTTCCTTGACATGCCGGAGTAGCAGTCGGTTATCATTTGACAGCCGCAAGAGCTGGCAACCCTTTTTTTCTCCCTTAAGTGGGTTATTAGTACAGTGGTACCTCTGGTTAAGAACTTAATTCGTTCCGGAGGTCCGTTCTTAACCTGAAACTGTTCTTAACCTGAAGCACCACTTTAGCTAATGGGGCCTCCCGCTGCCGCTGCGCCGCCAGAGCACAATTTCTGTTCTCATCCTGAAGCAAAGTTCTTAACCTGAAGCATTATTTCTGAGTTAGCGAAGAAACCTGAAGCGTATGTAACCTGAGGTACCACTGTACATTGGTACCTTGGTTCTCAAACTTAATCCATTCCGGAAGTCCGTCCCAAACCAAAGCGTTCCAAAACCAAGGCACGCTTTCCCATAGAAAGTAATGCAAAACGGATTAATCCGTTCCAGACTTTAAAAAACAACCCCTAAAACAGCAATTTAACATGAATTTTACTATCTTAAGAAACCATTGATCCATAAAATGAAAGCAATAAACAATGTACTGCAGTCACACAATCAATCAGTAGCTGAACTGGGTTCCACACAGTCACAAAAACAAAACAAAAAAGAGCCACAAAAACGCAAAATAAATAGCAAAACCAGACAGACCTCAGTGGAACACTCAAAACGGAGCATGTTCGGCTTCTGAAAAAAGTTCGCAAACTGGAACACTTGCTTCCGGGTTTGCAGTGTTTGGGTTTCCAAGTTGAGTTCCAAGTTGTTTGAGAACCAAGGTACCACTGTATTTGCTTTCACGGTTCTCTTCAATCCCACCTCCCAATAATCAGGGGAACCTCATGTCGACTTTATATTCTCTTTATATTCTCTCTTCTGCTTGTAGGGATCCTTTCTAAGAATCGTGGGCCCACCTGTAGCCTTACCTGTTTGTGAGACAACTACAAGCTTGATGTATGTCCCCTCTGTGGTGCACATCTTTTGAAAAACTGTAGCATAATCCATCTTCTGGACCCCAAGTTTAGTTTTACACTTTGCAGCAATTGCATTCAGAACAGCGCTCGAAATTCGCCAGGGGCAATTTGCATCTGGCTATCAGCCACTTGCCAGATGCAAATTGCCCCTTGCGACCCAGTGAAGATGCCCAGGTACCAGGATGATAATAATAATAATAATAATAATAATAATAATAATAATAATAATAATTTATTATTTATATCCCACCCATCTGGCCGCCCATCAGGATGTCACCTGATATCACCTGATGTTTAGGGAAGCTTTTAATGTTTGATTGATTATTGTATTTTAGTATTTTGTTGGAAGCCGCCCAGAGTGGCTGGGGAAGCCCAGCCAGATGGACGGGGTATGTATGTATGTATGTATGTATGTATAAATAAATAAATAAATAAATAATAATTTATTTATTCCACTATCTGGAGATGAATGTCTGGGAATCCTTAGATCTTGACTGTTTTTATCTGCACAATCAGAATGAATTTCAGGAACCTAAAAGTATTGGGGAAAACAGGACTTTTGAGGTGTCTGGCCCTAAAATGGCAACTAAGCATTCTGCTTTGGCGTCTGTAACTCTGGTTTAAGGAGCCATTTGGCACCTAGCTTATATCTGAGTTTCTCACACTGAGTGTCTAGTGAGCGGGTGTGAAAGCTTTCCAAGTAAAGCGTTTTGAAATTCATACAAAATCAAGGTCTTCAGCAGGCCCTGTGAACTGTTGAGAATACAAACCCTTGCAAGTAACTTAGTACTTCTGCAGTAGTATTGTACCTAATCATCAAGGTAACCTCAAGGACCCAAACTGCCTTTCATCATCTGTTCCGATTGGTGATGTTAAGACACAGCGACTACGACCCAAAATTGCAGGTGCCTTTTTGCCTGGGCTCTCCAAAGTGGAGCATTTCCCACTTAATAGCTGATATTGCAGAAGGCGTAAAAGATTGGTTGCAGGTGTGAGGGTATCTGGCGGCGAACTTTGGGATCGAGTGGCAGTTAGGCGTTGGTTGATCTTATGATGGGGGAGGGGAGGTGCGGCCATCACCTGCCCCTCCAAGCTTAAGGGTATTCCGTTAAAGGAATCCAGGGGTGTGGATCTCGTCCGAAGCCCAGGGAGGGGCTAGGGCCATGCCTTGACCCCGTCGGGAACCCAGGGTGAGCTCGAGTTGGTTTGCATAGACGGGGCTCCCCCTTCCAGTGGTTTACCCTTACCGGACTCCCTGCGCAATGGGCAGGAGTCAGATATAGTCGGGTCTATTCAATGCCTTGGACGCGGGTGGTGCTGTGGATTAAACCATAGAGCCTAGGGCTTGCCGATCAGAAGGTCGGCAGTTTGAATCCCTGCGACGGGGTGACCTCCCGTTGCTCGGTTCCTGCTCCTGCCAACCTAGCAGTCCGAAAGCATGCCAAAGTGCAAGTAGATCAATAGGAACCGCTCTGGCGGGAAGGTAAACGGCGTTTCCGTGCGCTGCTCTGGTTTGCCAGAAGCGGCTTAGTCATGCTGGCCACATGACCCAGAAGCTGTACGCCAGCTCCATCGGCCAATAATGAGAGATGAGCGCCGCAACCCCAGAGTCGGTCACGACTGGACCTAATGGTCAGGGGTCCCTTTACCTTTATTCGATGCCTAAGCCAATACCGCTCACATTCTGAAACCAGTAAAGTTGTAGCCTAACTTTGGCCAATAACCATTAACCTAATATCCGTGTCGTGTCTTATTCATCAACGAGGGGGTGGCTTCGGGGTCTTGACACGCAACCAAAAATTGCATGTGCCTTTTTGGAAAGTGGAGCATTTTCCACTTAACGTTTTCCATTATTAAAGTTTGAACAGTGGTGCATCTCACAACCGCTGAAGGCAGTATTTCGTGTGACGCTGTGAGATTACCAGCTTTGTGGACCGTGTTCTTCATTGTTGAGCAGTAACACTAGTCGAATGTTCAGTTGCCGACTCTCCATCTTCAGCCTTCTAAGCTTCTTCTCTGACAAGCTCCGCTGGTGGTGTCTCGATTGGCTGGCATCTTCTTCCTTTCCTTCTGTTCACACTTCCCCGCAAAGTTGCCCCTCGTTGCCCATCTGGTTATGTTTGTGCTCGGAAAGACAATGTCTCCAAACATGGCTGTTGTGTGTTCCTCAGTGCTAGAGGAAGAGGGCATTCCAGACTCGAGAGCTTTGTCAACTGAGAACAGAACATCATGCTAGGCTCAAAGAAAACGCATTTTGATGGAAAACGTTGACGGAAGTGAAATGCTCAAAGCCATTCGCGAAAGCTGGCCTGTGAATAATAACCAAGACTTCTTGATTTTATTTATTACTGATTGATCGATCGATATAGGACAACTCAAATATCATTGACCCCTGAATGATGACCTGGGACAGACCAAGACATTTTGACACCTGAGGCGAACCACAAAATGGCGTCCCTCTCCCTGCCGGGGAAGGAGTGAATAAAGATTACGTTGGGAACAAGGGGGCAATAAAGATCTACATTGGATTCTGCTGCCCCTGTGCATCCTGCCGCCTAAGGTGGCTGCCTCACCTTGCCTCATGGTTGGGCCGGCCTGGTGAACAGGAGTAAAATAGCTTAACAAAATAACAGAATGCACCCCCCAAAAAAGGAATAGGCAAGGCAATATAATGGAACATAACTTCAGAGCATCTTTGCCATTGTCTTTCATTTTGGTGACGGATGAAGATGCTCCAGAGAAGCGGATACGGAGCAATGGATTCAAACTACAAGAAAGAAGATTCCACCTAAACATTAGGAAGAATTTCTTGACAGTAAGAGCTGTTCGACAGTGGAATTTGCTGCCAAGGAGTGTGGTGGAGTCTCCTTCTTTGGAGGTCTTTAAGCAGAGGCTTGACAGCCTGTCAGGAATGCTTTGATGGTGTTTCCTGCTTGGCAGGGGGTTGGACTGGATGGCCCTTGTGGTCTCTTCCAACTCTATGATTCTATGAAGATGTACCTTTTTACCCAGGACTTTGGAGAAGGGGTGAGGTATATTGGATGTGTGTGTGTGTGTGTGTGTGTGTGTGTGTGTGTGTGTATTGATAGCAGCTGTTGCTGTTATTTGATTTTGTATTTCGGCTTCCTACTTTAGTTATGCTTGCTTAACTTTGATTCTGAAGTCTGTGTATTTCTGCCGTGGGACCTCCGGGTGAAGGGCAGGTGATAAGCACTTTTAATTAATAAACACATAGGCCCTCGAGATTGCGCTTGCACTTTAACTGACCGATGGACAGATACTAACATTTGTTAATCACTACTACTACTACTACTATTAATTGCCCACCCTTCACCCTAGTGCGTGACAACTGTAAAACAGAATATTAAAAACAGTTTAAAACAAGTTAAATAAAAATAAATAAGAATATTACATACATAAATAAATATATTATGTAAATGAAAATATTAAATTAAAAACATGAAAAATCTCCAAGATTTCCTAGTGATGGGTGGATCTGTCAATTTGGCTTTCTCGGTTCCTCATTTATCTGCTCTTGAGTTGTTCATACTTGCCGAACAGTTTTGCTTTTAAAAAATAAAAAAAATCCTCATGAGAACTTGTCAGCACTTTAGTGCACATTTCTCCTTAATTTAATGTGCATGTTTTCGCAAAGCGGCCCCCCCAACATAATGCAATTTTATCTTCGCTAACAGTATGCGTTTTTGTACACGTTATTTGGATGGAAAACTTCATTGCAAAATTCAGGGAAGCGTGAATTTTGAAGGATGGATGTGTTTTCAGTTTGTGTGTTGCTTTGGAAAGGGCAAACTAGGTCGGGTTGCCTTTAAATGTCAACTGAATCAAATTTCACCCCTATCTCTATCTGTGGCAAGTAAGAATCACGTTTCTTTCTTGGGTAACCAGACAGAAATGCTTTCCTGAAGATGTGGTGGTTCTCTTTTTAGGCTTCAGAGGAGTCACTTGAAAATACAGGCTAGATTCCCCCCCCTTAAAAAAAGCAAAATGCTGTCTACTAAATCATTTTGTGGTTGTTCTCCTTCTGGCAGGTGTTGGGTGGTGTTCTGGGCCCAATTCAAAGTGCTGTCTTTGACCTATAAAGCCTTTAATGCTTCAGGAACGTAATACCTAAAGGACCGCCTCTTTCCATATGAACCTACCTGGACCCTGAGATCATCTTCTGAGGTCCTTCTTCCTGTGCCACCTCCTTGTGAGGTCCGGAGGGTGGCAACATGAGAACGGGGCCTTTCTGCAGTGGCACCCCATTTGTGGAATGCTCTCCCCATGGAGGTTCCCCTGGCGCCTTCCTTATATGTATTTTAGGCAACAGGCAAAAATGTTCTTCTTTAACCAGGCCTTGGGCTGATGAATATCCTACGGCCTTTTACATGTCTGTGGGAAGGAGGTGTTATTGTTTTGGTTTAATTATTGGCTTGTGTTTTATCCTGTATTTTATTCTGTGACCCACCCTGAGATCTTTCGATAAAGGGCATTATATAAATGCAATGAATAATAATGTCAGTTCTCATCAGCCACAGCCAGCGTGACCAATGATTAATCTCCCCATGTGCGTTGATATAGTGGTACATTGGTTGTTGAACTTAATCCATTCCGGGAGTCCATTCGACTCCTGGCTTGGCTTCCGATTGACTGCAGGAGCTTTCTGCACTCATTCAGAAGCGGCGTCGGATGTTCAGCTTCCAAAAAACGTTCACAAAACGGAACACTCAATTCCGGGTTTGCGTAGTCCAGGAGCCAAAAAGTCCAAGTACCAAGGCATTTGACAACCAAGGTACGATTGTATTTTTGTGTGGCCAAGACGAAAAGTGGGGTGCTTAGCTCTTCCCTACCCAAGCTGAGGGACGTGGGTGGCGCTGTGGTCTAAACCTCTGAGCCTCTTGGGCTTGCCGATCGGAAAGGTCAGCGGTTCGAATCCTGGCGACGGGTTGAGCTCCCGTTGCTCTGACCCAGCTTCTGCCAATCTGGCAGTTCGAAAGCACACCAGTGCAAGTAGATAGATAGGTATCACTGTGGCAGGAAGGTAAACGACGTTTCTGTGCACTCTGGTTTCCGTCACGGTGTCCCGTTGCGCCAGAAGCGGTTTAGTCCTGCTGGCCACATGACTCGGAAAGCTGTCTGCGGACAAACGCCGGCTCCCTCAGCCAGAAAGCAGAGATGAGCGCTGCACCCCATAGTCAATTCCGACTAGACTTCTGTCCAGGGGTCCTTTACCTTTACCTTACCCAAGCTGGTACCATATATGTAGCTCAGTGGCATGTGGGAAATGAGTTAACTGATGGCTTCTGGTCCAGCCAATAATTTGGGAGGACAAAATACTTGCCTGCAAAACCCCAGGCAGTATTCCACAGGGAGCCCACAGGGAATGCTGTAGCAATTCCTTACTTTGTATGAACTTCAAATCATACTTGCGCCTCCACAGCCTTTCCTTGTCTTCTTCCTTGTCCGTGGTTGTCGCTGCGAGACTTCATGAACTCCTGAGATTAAGTACAGTCATACCTTGGGTTGCGCGTTTTCAGGATGCGAACGCGCTGAACCCGGAAGTACTGGAACAGTCTACTTCCGGGTTTCAGGTCTCGCGCATGTGCAGAAGCGCCGAATTGCAGTAGTGCGGGTTGCGAACGCACCTCCCGCATGGATCGTGTTCGCAACCCGAGCGTCCACTGTATTTGTTTTGAAATGTACTCCAAATAATCCTTTCTCCTCCTGCTCCTCCCTCTCTGGTTGTGCACTGTCTAGCAAAGGTAGAATGAATATATAAATATATAAATATATATGTATATATTCTGCCTCTCCAATCCTTTAGCTTTTTCCTGTAATGATGTATTTGCTTTCAATGCTTCAGGAGAGGCGCAATGTGTCATGTCTGCTGCCTTCTGATAAGGAAGCTGCCACAGAAGCTGCCTTGAGGAAGGGGGGGGGAAGAGTTTGATCAGAATAGTGCACTGGGTTTGGTGGGGGGTTTTTTAGCTTTGTCGTAGTCGATCTACCTCATAAGCTAAGGAAAAGAATCTGTTCTGAGCCTGGCTTGAATGTAAGAAGGGAGGATAGATGGACCAAAGAGTGAAAATAACTTTGCAGGTAATATTTGACCCTGTTTACATCTGTTGGATTTGCTAAAGACCAGGGTGGATGAAAATCATTGGTGTTTTTTTTTATATAAAAAAGGGATTTATTTATTTATTTAAATCAGATTTTAAAAATAAAATGCTTTTGGAGGAAAAATGTTTCTAAAGATGGAGGGGAAGGAGAGACAATGGACAAATCACAGATTAGAAATGTTCGTGTAGGAAATAATGGAAACATTTAACTTGTTAATCAAACTTTCTTCTAATTGGGAACACACTGTGTTTGGAAAGCGGAACCTTTTTGCACGCTGTCTTCAATATGCATTTGTGTTTGCATTTTTTAACATAGTACTTGGCCGGACGACCACCTTGCCAAATTTGGTGATGTGTGAATTTTGAAAGTTGGCTGTGTTTTGGCTTGCGTATAGCTTCAGAAAGCACACATTAGGAGTTCAATTGCAGACTGAATCTGATTTCTTCCCCATCCCTACTTATGAGTACTACAACCATGTGGCTGAAAGATACTGAGTGTTTTTAGCATTTGGTAGAGCATGAGATTCTTAATCTTGGGGACATGGGTTGGGCAAAAGATTCCTTCATTGCTGGGGGCTGGATTAGATGACCATCATGGCTCCTCCAACTTGACAGTTCCATCATGCGTGCCCTCCCTGCCACATTCATATCCTACTTACATTATGAGCAGAGTCTCTTCAGTCATTCTAAACAGAGCTACCTGCTTCCTCTTTATAGTTTTGAACTGCCAGCAGAGGGAATGATACGAATGCAGGAGTTCCACTTGGAGCATTTGATCTGCGTTCATTGAGACCCCTTTATTGCATTGTAATTCTGGGAATGTTCAGGGAGGCAGGAGAGGAGATATTGCTTATTAATATCCTTCCTAACTTGCGCTAGCTAGTTTTTACTTAGCAGAGTTCTACATTCCCCTTTTAAACGCACAGCAGATAGCTGGTTGCAGGCTTGTGTAAGCCTCTCTCCACCATACAATTCAATATTGAATTGTATGTTCTTGGTAAGTTCCCTTATATCCCTCTTAAAAAGAGTAAACATGCCACAATTTTGTTTAAAGTATATAAAAGAAGTTCACTCACATCAGTTCACAGTGGGATCCCTGAAGGCAGACTTAGTTACAGATAGGTACATGTGGATCCGCTGTGGGTTAAACCACAGAGCCCTAGGGCTTGCCGATCAGAAGGTTGGCGGTTCGAATCCCCGCGACGGGGTGAGCTCCCGTTGCTTGGTCCCTGCTCCTGCCAACCTAGCAGTTCGAAAGCACGTCAAAGTGCAAGTAGATAAATAGGTACCGCTCCGGTGGGAAGGTAAACGGCGTTTCCGTGCGCTGCTCTGGTTCGCCAGAAGCGGCTTTGTCATACTGGCCACATGACCTGGAAGCTTTACGCTGGCTCCCTCGGCCAATAAAGCGAGATGCGCGCCGCAACCCCAGAGTCAGACATGACTGGACCTAATGGTCAGGGGTCCCTTTACCTTTACCTTTACATGTGGATCTATCTGTTGGCTAAAAGCCAACAGGGCATTTCTAGCTAAAAAGCTGCTTCAACGATGGAGGAAGTCAAAAGAGAGTGTGTGTGCTGCGTGCCTTGTCCTTTCATTACCTGCACAGGTAAGGTCACGGCCACCTCTAGTCACATGCAAAGTAAGGATGTTCCAACCAGGAAGAAACAGGAAGTTTTTGACTGGCTGGACCAAACATTCCCCTGCATGTCCACTCTAGGAAAACAAGGAATGTTGTACTTGACTGCTTCTTATGTATCATATCCCACAGTAATGACATACAAATTAACAAGTTTGCCATTGGGGCTTCGGTGTTGAGAGAAGAAGAGAAAGAGTTTGGATTTGCTATCCCGCTTTACCATTACCCAAAGGAGTCTCCAAGCGGCTCACATTCTCTTTTCTCTTCCTCCCCCACAACAAACACTCTGTGAGGTGAGTGGGGCTGAGAGACTTCAGAGAAGTGTGACTAGCCCAAGGTCACCCAGCAGCTGCATGTGGAGGAGCGGAGACGCGAACCCGGTTCACCAGATTACGAGTCTACCTCTTTTAACCACTACGCCACACTGGCTGCAATACAAAAGAGCATGTTGTAATGCCAGAGTGGCTACACCTGTGGCCTGCAGCCTTCACCAGACGCTGCAATATTATCTCCTGAACTCAGCACTGAGATGGGGATAAAATCCCTTTGCCTTCTTCTCAGACACGTTTTTAATCTTCCTTTTTTAGTGCTCAGCACCACGGCGCTGAGATTGGGAGATGAAGCCCCCTTCCTGCTTGTTTGAGAATAGTCATGAAAGGCAATGTCTTCCCTTGCCCCAGTACTGGAAAGGAGCTCTGATCCCGTCCTTTGGGAGCGACAGTTGTGTGTATTTGTGGGGTGTGTGTGTGTGTGTGCATATTTTGACTACGCACCTACCCTGGCTCATGACTCTTGGAATATCAGACTGGCATCATGGCATTCAGGCTGAGGAAGTCTTGCAACCCCTCTGCTGCAACGCAGTAAGGAGGATTGGCACCCTGCTATATTCAGTGGGGATTTGATAACTGTAACCAACTATACTTTTGCAGAACCGTAATAAAAGGATTTAAGTGCTTCCCTTTTGGGAGCTGACTGCACGCACGGTTTCTATTTAAAGTTGGGAATCTGTATTTTAGTGCAAGGGAGCTTGTCGCTCCAAATTAGCACTATTTTGAATACTAAAACTGAATTACTTTTAAGACACACCTATTTCCCATTCCTTCAGCAATAAATCTGTCGGCGTCACTGCATGCGGTGTTCAGTGGGTTGTGTCTGGTGCAGAAGAGGCTTCGACTGGAGGGAAAAGGCAACCCCCCCCGCAAATAAAAGGGGGTTGATAGGACTCCTCAGTGTGGTGTAATGGTTAAGAGTGGTGGACTCGTAATCTGGTGAACCGGGTTCGCATCTCCGCTCCTCCACCTGCAGCTGCTGGGTGACCTTGGGCTAGTCACACTTCTCTGAAGTCTCTCAGCCCCACTCACCTCACAGGGTTTGTTGTGGGGGAGGAAGGGAAAGGAGAATGTGAGCCGCTTGGAGACTCCTTCGGGTAGTGATAAAGCGGGATATCAAATCCAAACTCCTCCTCTTCTCAGGACAGTGTGGTGAGCTTCAGGAGTAAAGAGGGTATTGAGCAAGCCATCTCTGTCTTCATTTTACAGAAGCTGCCTATGGAACAAAGATCATTTCCTGGCACAACTGGAATGCCCTCCAGAGCAGGCTTCCTCAACCTTGGCCTCCAGATGTTTCTAGCAGGGTGGATTTGATTTAAATCAAATTGATTTAAATCACGATTTAAATCACTAGTCAGTAAGGCTTGATTTAAATCACTAGTCAGTAAGACTTGATTTAAATATTTTTTTTACAGAAAGACTCCTTCTTGCTGGTATAATCTTAATATTTACAACCATATGAAGGTTTCATTTTTGGAATAATAAATTTTCAGAGTAGTTTTTACAGTTATATCAAAAATTACTGATTTGGTTATACTACTAGAAATACATAGACAGATAATTATGAAATTATGGTGAGGTTTAATAAGTTAACTGTTTATATTTGGACAACTTTTCTGCTGTACTTTATTGGAAGGAGAAAAATAATCATTTCCTTAATAACCATTTAAACAATTTATTTAACTAAAACAATAACATGATAGCATATGTATCCATGTTTGTTAGCTGATGTGGTTAAACATTTTTTTAAAAAAAACTTAGACTGAGTTTTAGCATACTTGATAAACTTAAAACAAATCCTTATTTCCTGATGAATAGCCTTTGGACTACAATGTAACTTAAATAGAAGACTATATTTAGAAAGATTTTTCCTCCAAAAGCATTTTATTTTAAAAATCCAATTTAAATCAAAAAAATCCGATTTTTTTAGAAAAATCATTGATTTTTATCCACCCTGGTTTCTAGCCTACAACTCCCATGATCCCTAGCCAGCAGGACCAGTGGTCAGGGATGATGGGAATTGTAGTCTCAAAACATCTGGAGGGCCGAGTTTGAGGAAGCCTGCTCCAGAGGGTTGTCCTTGTTCAGAGCTTCTGTTTTAAATAGTCAATTTTGGGTTTTTTTTTAAAAGAACAAAATGGGTTTGTTCCCCTTTTTCCCCTGCAGCAAATCCCTCATGAAGCTATTTGGGAGGGGAAATGCTGGTGCCTGGCATTCAACTAGTGCTATTTCTCTCTCTCGAAAAAGAGGTATTTGAAACTACAGTGAACACCTCCTTCGTTTACTTCTAATGGCAATGGCGCCCACCTGAGAGGAAAAAAAACCCCTTGCATTCTACTAAATTTAACTCAGAGGAATTAATGTTCACTCCCCAGGGCTTTCTCGGTACTTTTCGGGTTACGAGCGGCACCCCGGAACCAATTAAATACGTAACCCGAGGTACCACTGTATATGCATATTTGTACATAAATATTTCATAAATAAATGTATATCAGCAAACACAATATAATAGAAGACCCCGCTGGACCGTTACATAGAAGCGATTGCAAAGCTAAACAATCGAGTACCTTGCTTACAGAATGGATAGCCTTATTTCAGGGTAGAGCCATGCAACTTCAGATGTTCTCGGAAGAATGAGATTCTCTCGGTCCGTTTCAGTCTGGCTTCAGGCCTAGCTCTGGCACGGAAATGACCTTGGATCACCCGGGTGGTCTGGAGAAAGACAGGCCTTGGTTGAGTCTCGTTGATCTCTCTGCGACTTTTAATACCATGGTATCCTCCGGGGAGAGGCTTTGTGGGATGAGAATTGGAAATACAGTGACGGTGCTTGTTCTGCTCCTAGCTGTAAGATTGCCTCTAAAGAGTAGCAGGAGGAGACATTTGCTTGGTCTCATGGAAATTGTGTAGTGGGGTTTCTCAGGATTACATCCTGTGTCCTGTGTGTGTGTGTGTGTGTGTGTGTGTGAATGTATGTGTATATGTATATATACCGGTAAATATATATGTATATATGAATGAAGCTGCTGGGAGAATTCATCAGAAGATTGAGAATGTGAGACCATCTACAGTATTTTCCTGCGTATAAGACTACTTTTTAACCCAGGAAAATCTTCTCAAAAGTCGGGGGTCGTCTTATACGCCGGATCGTATTTCTTATATGGCGAGTATATCCCAAACTCTATATTTTAACTGGAAAAGTTGGGGGTCGTCTTATACGCCCAGTCGTCTTATATGCCGGAAAATACGGTATATGCAGATGATACATAGAAATAAAGTTGCATGTATTGTACAGTGGTACCTCGGGTTAAGTACGCTTCAGTTTAAGAACTCCGCTAAGAACAGAAATTGTGCTCTGGCGGCGCAGCGGCAGCAGGAGATCCCATTAGCTAAAGTGGTGCTTCAGGTTAAGGACGCTTCAGGTTAAGAACGGACCTCCGGAACGAATTAAGGACTTAACCCGAGGTACCACTGTATTGTGTATTGAGGCATAGCTACCTGCTAAAACACATCTCTCTGCTTTGGGTATAGTTCTGTCCTTCAGTCTCTTTTACAGTTGTAAAAATTCCTGGAAATTCTGAAGCCATGGACCCCCCCCCCCCAAAACATTTTGGAGAAAATTGAAAACTATGCAGTAGCTGTTGTTGTTGTTGTTGTTGTTGTTGTTGTTGTTAAGCATTCTTATACAGAGAAAATCACTTTGTTACTTTAGGAACGCAACATGTATTTATAATTTAGTTTCCCATAAAATTACCATGTTTGATAAATAGGGTTATTCAGGCAATAATTACCAGTTGAATCTGCTTTTTACATTTCCTGTTGCAATTGGAGGGAGGACCTGCTTTGAACTATAAGGACCCTAGCATCTCAGGAAGTAGTGGTGGGTTGGATGCAAGCCAATAGACTGAAGCTGAACCCTGAAAAGTCAGAGGTGTTATGTGCCCCAGGTTCTCATGTCCAGTAGGGCTGGGTGATATATTGATACATCGTCCAAAACCGGTTTGAAGTCCGTATCTTGATACTGGTTTCAAAAAATTTGACCTGGCAATATACCATGAATCATGATGTGTGTTGTATGTGCTTTCCAAAAATCACGGTGTGGGAAAAACCGTGAAGCCAGCCAATGTCTCTACATAACTCCATCCTTATTTCAGATGTTATGATATATCAGTATACTGCGATGTTTAGCTGGTGATATATTGTGATATTGAAAACCCAGATATTTCCCAGCTCCAGTGTTCAGGAGCTGGGGGGACTGCCTGCCCTGGATTGGGTTGCACTCGGCCTGTTGGGTTCACAGCTTGTTGGGGTTCTCCTGGATTCAACGCGGTCACTGGAGGTCTTGGTGGCTCAGAGTTTCTTCTTCCCCAACTCTAGATGGATCGCCAGGTATGACCCATTTTGGACAGAGGTGACCTCGCCACTGTACTACATGCTCTGGTAACTTCCAGATTGGATTATTGCAATGCACTCTACGTGTGTGTTATGGCACCAACAGGATGGCATGCCAAAGCCAGGTATCAGTACCGGGGTCAAGAGAAGCCGAAGTCAGGAGCAGTTCGAGTCAGGAACCAGCCAAAGTCAGGTACACAGGATCAGGAGCAGGATGAGCAGGCACAACCACGCACTTCAGCACAGCAGTTGCAGGTGCTGGTGAGGGAAGCAGCCGGCCTTCCTTAAGTAGCCAGCTCGTCACCACGCCTTTTACGAGCTGCAACTGCCTCCAATTGCTCCCTCCATTTCTCAGCTCTACGCTCTACAGCTGAGATGGGAGGACGGGAGGGGGCCCTCCGGCTCCTCCCCTCACAAGGGCCTGATTCTGGCTCAACGTCTTCCTCCTCCTGTTCTGGCCTCCCCTCTTCCCCATCTGCTTCTTCCTCTTCTGAGGAGTGTCACCACCAGTCTTCTTCAGGTAAGAATCCCTCCATTTCTCCGGACTCTTCCGTGGTTGCCGCTTCGCCTAGGGGGGCTTGCCACCACTCCTGCTCATCTGGTGCAACCCTGACAGTGTGGCTGTCCTTGAAGACGACCCAGAAACTTCAGTTAGTCCAAAATGCAGCAGCCGGATCATTTAGATAACATATAACCCCTGTCTTAAAACAGCTGCCCTGGTTGCCAGTTTATTTCCAGGCCCAATTCAGTGTTGGTGCTTAAATGACTGAGGCCCCAAATCTCTGGAAGAGCATCTCCTACAAGACCCTCTTGGGTGCTGAGATTGGGAACCCTCTTGATAGTTCTTTTGTGGGCATGGAAGATGCATGGAGATGTATCTGATGACATTGTTTTGCCCTGCTGTTCCAAGTTAAGATTTTTAAATTATTGAATATTGGTAAAGCCTTGATCAGGCATTTTTGATAAACATGTATACACAAAATTACTGTATTTTCTGGCGTATAAGACTACTTTTTAATCCAGGAAAATCTTCTCAAAAGTCGGGGGTCGTCTTATACGCCGGGTGTAGTCTTATAGGGCGGGTGCTGAAAAGCCGCGGGCTCGGAGACGCCGTCATTGTCCCCGTCCCGGCCCCGCCTCCTCCTCAGCCCCTCTTGCGCCACCTCGCAGGGAGCCAGGAAGCGAGAGACGGGCGGGCGGGGGCGCACAAACAGATGCCTCTTGCCCAGTCCTGGCCTGCCTGCTCCTGGCCTGCACACCCTGCCTCCGAGACGCAGGCAGGCAGGCAGGCGAGAGACGCGCTCCCCTCCCCTCACGGCTGCTCTCGCCTTCGCCACCTCAGCCACTAGACGAGACGGGCGCTCATGGTGAAAAAGGCTGCCTCCAGTGTGCGTTGTTGTGTGTTGGAAGAGGGGTAGTCTTATACGGCGAGTATATCCCAAACTCTATATTTTAACTGGAAAAGTTGGGGGTCGTCTTATACGCCCAGTCGTCTTATACGCCAGAAAATACGGTAAGATATTTATATGTCTGTTCTGACATCCCTTGTGACTTGGGAGTAGACATGGACTAGTGGTAAAATATTTGGTCAGTAGACTTATTCCTAAAGCAGTAATATTATCATTATTTGAAACAAAATTTAAAAAATCCTTCCAGTAGCACCTTAGAGACCAACTAAGTTTGTTCTTGGTATGAGCTTTCGTGCGCATGCACACTACTTCAGAACTTCCTTTTTTTGTTCAAGTTTAATACTTTTATGAGGATTGTAAAACAAGCATATTGAATGTTGCTGTGAAACAGTGGAACAAACAATTAAAACATCTAGTGAATTATAACAAAATTATGTATTTAAAAATGGGAAAGCTGAGAAAATACTTGGTTAAAATCAATAGAATGTCATTATATACCAGCTGCACTATATGCTATGCATGTTTAATTGTAAGTCAAGCCTACTGAACTCAGTGGGAATTCATTTTGAGTAAAAATGTGTAGAGTCAGACTTCAGATGTTAAGGTAAACATAGACAAATTAGCTAAACTGAATCCTTATATACTTTATTTCTATCCTATTGCATCTTAAAAATACAAACATAACTCACCTTTAATGAAGCAGAACTGGTGGAGCTTCTTATGATGCCAACCCATAGTTTGGCATTGTGTCTATGAATCCTGAAGGTCTTTATGCCTTGTTGCGGTGATTCATGAGTTCTGATCCTCATTTACTACATCAAACCAAGGTTTGACTCTTGGTCCAAATGATCATATTCTGACTTGGGTCTGTCTGCAGTCCATAGGTTTATCCTATCAAACATGTATGCACCTTTCTGAACGATCCAAACCTTTTGATTCTAAAGCTTCCATGTTCACAGAAACTTTACAACGTGGAAAAGGGCATGATTCGAAAGAAGCATCTCTACTTCACATGCTAATTTGTCGATAGATTGTGTGTGTTACCAGACTTTTTATTAGATTCTTAACAGTTGTTGAAAATCTGAGGCAGGTGAGAAACCTCAGCAGAATGTAAAATTCAAGTTAAAGAAAATTTTATTCTAGCAGTCGCTAGCAGCATATTATGATCAGCAGATATCAAGGGGCTGAAACATACTACGCAACATAGAATTAGTTGTGTCCTTTTATTTGAAATGCATAAATTGTACTTGACACTATAATTTGTTGGGAGATGAGAAAGCCCTAGAATGCACACAGAAAAAAGTCCCGTGCACATAAAAATCTTTTCTTCTTGCCAGATACCTTCTCGGTTCTTCCCACCATAAAAACTAACATTCTTCTCCAAGGTGTAATTTCAGAATGAGTGAAAGAGTGTTTTAAAAACTCTAAAAACACCTTTAAGAGCAAACACACACCTGCCACTATTCTTAGATTCAAGATTCAAAATGCATGTGTTTTCTGCATCTTTTTAAAAAAAACACCCATTAGCTTTCTTCCGTGTTTTTAGTACTGAGGCTTGTATGGTAGCTATAAGCCCAAATCTAAAATCTTTGTTTTTTAGTTGCAATGTTGACTTGTTTCTGTGCTCCTTCCTTCCTTCTTTGGCAAAGACATGCACAGTTGCAGAAGCTTGCACACTGCGTGTATTTATTATTTTGGGGAAAAACAATTTTTATTTACAAACGTACCACAAAGTCATGCTGTTAAGGTATTGGATGTGAGGGCGATCTGGCTGCGACATCTGTCACCCCATTGATCGCCAGGGTTGATTCGGCTGATCTGGTTGACTAGGCGGGTGTCCCCTTCCTCCCTCACCGCTCCATGTGCGTCCCTCCCGAAGCTGTGCGCTCGGTGGAAGAGGACGACCATCCCAGATTGAAGGAGTGTGTACCGTTCTTCGGTCAAGGGTTAAGGTATCCGTAATGGATCTGGAGTTCCTTGGAGTGTTAGGCGGTTTAAATTTGATAAATATTACAGCATCTTCAGTCCCCCCCCCCCAAAAAAAAAACTCTTTTCAGTTTGGTAACTTTGGGAGCTTGCGCTGAGCAGAACCGAGAGATGGGCTCTAGAGAATTGTGGCAGTGATGTAAACGTTCTGTTTTCTGAAGGTAATAATGGATGACAAACAAAATGGAGTATGAATGCAAGCTTAAGTATACGGGGCACATTTAGTAAAATGCTTTTATAGGGGTTTCAGGAAGGGATGCTTTCAGAATCCTAGAATAGCAAGCTTTTTGATTGCATTGCAAAATGGATTTGGGGAAAGTGGGGCCGTTTCGTTACGTTTGTTGGGTAGATAGATAGATAGATAGATAGATTATTGTCATTGTACGTAGTACAACGAAATTGAATGCCATCCTACATTTACAGCCACATATACACATTTATACATTTACAACCACACATACACATACATACCATCCAGCACAACTCCCCAAAGATCATATCATTTGGTTACAGCATTGAAAATAGTTATAGCTCTTGAATAGTCTGTTTTTTAGTCTATTTGTTCTTGATTTAATTGTTCTGTATCTCTTGCCTGAAGGCAACCGTGCAAACAGACTATATCCAGGATGAGATGAATCCTGTAAAATGTTGTTTGCTTTTTTGAGACCTTGTGAATGTAGGGACACGGGTGGCGCTGTGGTCTAAACCACTGAGCCTCTTGGGCTTGCCAATCAGAAGGTTGGCGGTTCAAATCCCCATGACGGGGTGAGCTCCCATTGCTCTGTCCCAGCTCCTGTCCACCTCGTAGTTTGAAAGCACACCAGTGCAAATAGATAAATAGGTACCACTGTGGCAGGAGGTAAATGGCGTTTCCGTGTGCTCTGGTTTCCGTCATGGTGTCCCGTTGCGCCAGAAACGGTTTAGTCCTGCTGGCCACATGACCCGGAAAGCTGTCTGTGGACAAACGCCAGCTCCCTTGGCCTGAAAGCGAGATGAGCGCCGCAACCCCATAGTCACCTTTAACTGGACTTAACTGTCTAGGGGACCTTTACTTTTACCTTTTTACCTTGTGAATGTATGGCTGTAACGAAAGAGAATCCTTGTAGCTGAAGGGTAAAAGCACAAGTGCCTAGTATTTATGAAAACTGGAGAAAGGTTGCACGAAGGAATTAAGTGTGACTCTTGCCCATACTACCTAGTCAGCATTAGCTAGGATAGAGTGAGAGTATCTTGGTCTGTTTCTGAGCAATGCTTGTCAATGCTTCTGTTCCTGCAGTCCTTTTTTTTTTTTTTTTGCACAACGACCTGCTCAGACTAATAATAATAATAATAATTAATAACAACACCCTACCCATCTGGCTGGGTTTCCCCAGCCACTCTGGGCAGCTTCCAGCAAAATATAAAAATGTAATAAAACATAAAACATATATAAACTTCCTGATACAGGGCTGCATTACAGGGGCTGATGCCTGAGCATGTGATGGAACAGTGCAATGCATTAACACATGAGACAACTTCCATTGACCTGTATGGTTGCATATGTGAGTGGTTTGGCGGCATCCTCAGAAAACTATCCACATATGGTCTCTCTCCAGGGCATCTTTTAAGCCTGGAAATGGGAAGGGCGAAGAATCTAATCAAAGAAAGAATAATCGACATTGAACACCAAAACAACCTTAATCGACTTTCCACAATCTACAGGCCTCTCTATGATCAGCAAAGGCTCCATTTAGCAAATTATCTCAAGTCATTAGACAACCCCAAACATTGCTGGGCATTTTCCAGGGCCCGTCTTAACGCTCTCCCCTCAGCACTTTTAGTGGGCAGATACAATAAGATCCCGATTGACCAAAGACTATGCCCCTGTGATGGCAATGAGATTGAATCCACTGGGCACGTTCTTTTATACTGCCCAATGTATCGTGACTCAAGAAAAGAACTGATCGAACCGCTTTTGGTGAAACTGCCCAGTCGATCAGAAGAAGTTTACACTAGATACCTTCTAGCTGATAAAGATACAGAGACCACCAGTATTGTTGCAAAATTTTGCTATATAGCGACAAGAGTAAGACAAACAGTGATGGCAGCAAATACCAGTGATTGATATCCCAGTTGAACTACCGTAGGAATGTCGATAGTTGGCTAAGACCCATCTATAAAAAAAATTAAAATCTGCAAATTTTAAATTGTAATTTTATTAAGTAAACACCAATTCCATGAATTGGATTGTATAATTTTCTTGCTGGTCTTTGACCGTATTAAAGATTATATAGTGGTTTGGCGGCGAACTTAGGATCTCGATTGGCGGTTAGGCATTGCTTTAAAAATTGGTTGGTGGAAGGGTAAGGATTGGCTGTGCCTGCCCCTCCAATGCTGCTGCTGCGAGGGTATTCCGTTAGAGGAATCCCGGGGCTCGCCATGCTTTTGTCCGTACCCCCGGCAAGGGGCTAGGGCCACACAAGAGCCCCTGGGAGCATTAGGGGAGAGGTAAGGGCCTGGTGCCCAGCTTCATTCTCTCCCCAAAATGTTTTTCCTTTACTGACTTCTGCGGGCGTGCTATTTCGTCCTTTGGGTAAGAATGGATCCACAACACTGGCCATTAACTACTCAGTCTTGCCTATCTCTGGCGGGCCATGTTCTGTATGTAGCAGGTGTTTCCTTGAGATTTGTGATACTGGAGGTGGACAAGGGTGTTCAAGAAAGCCCTGTATAGGGCTTATAGTGCATGAAACATTTAGCTAGTTATTTTCATTGTTGACACTCTTTATAGTGCACCATCCCCTAAATCAAAGGCAACTAAATTGGTGGCCCCTGGATGCTGTTAGACTACCGTTCCCATCATTATCATTCAGGATGGCCAATGTTGAGGGATGTTGGGTGAGTCCAGAAACATCAAGTTAGCCACCCATGCCTTAGCTTCCTTGTAATAAGTAAAATTAGAGGCCTTAAGGTTATTTTAAATGGTTAAACCATCAGGTTGCTAGTGGGTTTGCTTGCTTTACTGCATAGGTAGGCAAACTAAGGTCCAGGGGCTGGATCCGGCCCAGTCTCCTTCTAAGTCTGGCCC
Source organism: Darevskia mixta (assembly GCA_034641385.1). Lineage (NCBI taxonomy): Eukaryota > Metazoa > Chordata > Lepidosauria > Squamata > Lacertidae > Darevskia > Darevskia mixta. The sequence goes on from JAWWNH010000017.1 coordinate 21,418,092, forward strand.
ATGGACAGTCCGGGAATCAGCATGTTTTTACATGAGTGGAATGTGCCCTTTTATTTAAAATGCATCTCTGGGTTATTTGTGGGGCCTGGCTGGTGTTTTTACATGAGTAGAATGTCTGCTTTTATTTAAAATGCATCTCTGGGTTATTTGTGGGGCATATGAATTTGTTCATTTTTTTCTTCCCCAACATATAATCCGGCCCCCCACAAGGTCTGAGGGACAGTGGACCGGCCCCCTGCTGAAAAGGTTTGCTGGCTCCTGCTTTACTGTGCTTATGCAACCCAAAATGCAAGGCATTCTAAGTAGCTTCTGTTTCCTGCAGTGATAATTCTCTTGCTCTTCTATATGTTGCACAATGGGTAAACCTGGGTGTTTTATCGCTCAGTGCACACATGGCAAGGATCAGCTGCCAATCCGGGTGTCTTCTGCACAGCCCCAGACAGAGGGTGGGCCATATGGGCCACTTGGCCCGGGCCTCCGATTCCAAAGGGGGCCTCAGTCAGCATATTCACAATCGCTTACCTGAGGTGAATGTAAAAAAAGCAGGGGGGGGGACCCAGAAAACGTGAAGAGCGGGAGGGTGGTGCATTTCAACCTGCTAATAGCGCCCTCTGGTTGTGTTGGAGAGGTGAGGGATTGTGAATGCGCCCTCAGTAAGCAAGTAAGGTCTTAGTCAAGTCAAGTGTTTGTGATGGTGGGCCATGTTTTTAATGCTGTTAAAAGTTGGTGAGTTTTTCTTTGAAATTTTGTTGACTAGGCCAGGAATATTACTTACACCCGAGGAGTACATATAGCTCAATGAGGATAAAATTTGGTGGAAACCATGTATTTTTAAAGAAATAGTGGCTTTCTCACAAGCATACATCTTTTTTAAGAGTAGACTAAGAAGATAATAAATAATAGTCAAAGTTGTCTACTTAAAAATAGATTTTTAAATACATTTTTGAACTATTAAAGATTGTATAATACATTTTAAAATAAATAATGTATTTATTGTGAAATGTATTTAAAATGATAATACATTATTAAAAAATTACATTATCGGAGATCCCCAGGGTAAAAAAAAAAAGGGGGCCACATTATCTACCTGGCCCGGGCCTCTGCAGTTCTGCATAATTTCAGATGGACTTTGGGTCCAACTTTGGTACCAAAATAGCCCTGGTTGTCCTGACGAATGGCCTTTGCTAAGAAAAGGACAGGGCAGTGAGATCCCTGCATATTTTTGTGTGTGGATACAGTGGGACCTTAGTTCTCAAACTTAATCCGTTCCGGAAGTCCGTTCGAAAACCAAAGTGTTCCAAAACCAAGGTGCGCTTTCCCATAGCAAGTAATGCAAAATGAAATGATCCATTCCAGACTTTTAAAAACAACCTTTAAAACAGCAATTCAACCTGAATTTTACTATCTAACAAGACCATTGGTCCATAAAATGAAAGCAGTAAACGATGTACTGCAGTCACACAGTCAATCAGTGTGTTCCACACAGTCACAAAAACAATACAAAAAGAGCCACAAAAACGCAAAATAAATAGCAAAAGCAGACAGACATCAACACAACACTCAAAATGGAAGCGTAACACTCAAAATGGAGCACTTTCGGCCTCCGAAAAACGTTCGCTAATGGGAACACTTCCTTCTGGGTTAGCAGTGTTTGGGTTCCAAGTTGTTTGAGTACCAAGGCTTTTGAGAACCAAAGTACCACTGTATTTTAGATACTTTCAGCCACAGTGCTCTTCCGGACAGCCTCTCTGGGTTGGAAGTTGGGGACACATTTCACAGTGGTTTCTTTACTACATCTGATTCCAGAAGGTGGCACTAGACAGCTGCTCCCTGGTATTTATGCTATGAAGTTCCAATTGAGCTCATCTGGATATTTGGAATAAATTCAAACCTATGCAGAAATGGCGAAACCGACTGCTTAAAACCAAGTGGACAATATGTTCATAGACGGATGGAGGCCCATTGGTGGGCAACCTATCAAATTATGACTCTTATATGAAATCACGTGCAGGATTTGAGAGCTGAGAAGAACAGAAGAATGTAGAGAATGGATTTTGGGGACTTAGAAAATAAATGTAGACATGTTTTAATGCGGCTATTGAGGGGGAATTTTTTTTAAAAAAGACATCGGGGAAGGAAGGACGTAAAGTCAAGAAGAAAATGTATAACAAAAAAACCCACAAACTGATAATATATATATGATTGGATTTATGTAAAAATTAGGAAGGTTTAAGAAAATCCATTATGCAAAAGAAAGGAAAGTGAGCCTCAGCTGTCAGTCACATCTTGTAGGATCATCTTCTTGTATCATAAGGCCATTGTTGGAGGTGGTTCTTCAGGTGCCAGTACCAATTGAGGTATAGTGGGAGGAGCTTTCCGCGTGACAGAGTGCTGCCTTCGAACTATATTATCGTTTTGGAACATGGTGAAGGCATTTTGTTATAAATTTTAGTTGTTTTTAAGAAGGGTAAACCCTTCCCCTTAGCAAAGTTCTCAGGGTAGCATTACAAGCAAAAACCAAAACTACAACAGTAGCTGAAAGACACATAGCTATCGAACCTTTTCAGCAGAGATAAGTGTGAACTTATTATTTTTATTAAAAAACAAACCCAAATTGGAAATGGATCTGGTTTTCAGCTGCTTTAGATTTCTTACTGAAAATTCGTATTTTGTAATGTGTTATTCTGGTGTTTTGGAAGGCACACTGATTTTATTTTTATTTTTTTATTGGAAGGTTGGGATATATACCAGTATGGTGTAGGACTGGGCGATATCTGGTTTTCTACATTGTGATATACCACCAACTAAACATTGCAATTCACTGATAAATCACAATGTCTGAAATAAACATGGCGCTATCTATGTAGAGGCATTGGCTAGCTTCACGTTGTTGTCCACTTGACTTTTGCATAATGCATACATACACACATATACATGATTATTGGAAGGTCAATGTCAGGGATGTTGTCCAGCTGGCAGGAGGGAAACACGCCAGTTCCGTCGCCCCTTTTGCGTAGAGGGGTGAAACGTAGGAAGTCTATGGGAATGCCGAAATTCTTACATTGGAGACGTAGCCAGAAGTGGCCACTCCCGGATTCTGCTAGCGATTGAGACGGACATGAACTTAGTGACTCTGCACTGTAAATATCTACACAATAAAACTATCTAAAGACAGGACGGACTCAAGCCTCGTTACTCTTGAGTAGCCATCACACGAACCTTACAGTCAATAATCATGAAACCAATATCACAATATGGACTTCAAAACGGTTTTGGGTGATATATCGATACAGTGGAACCTCGTGTTGTTTAACCGTCCTCCTTGCGAACGCTGCAGGTTACGAGCCCCGCCAACTCGGAAGTAGATGGCCCTTGTTGCGAACTTTGCCCTGGGATGCGAGCGGAAGTCATGCACCAGTGGCGCCCCAGCAGCAGGAGGCGCCGTTAGCGAAAGCACACCTCGGGTTATGAGCGGTTTCGGCTTAAGAATGGACCTCCGGAACGAATTAAGTTCGTAACCGGAGGTACCACTGTATATCACCCAGCCCTAGTGTGATATAGTGGTTAGCACTGAATTAAGGACCTAGGAGATCAGAATTCATTTCCACACTCCGCCACGAAGCTCATTGTGCAACCTTGGGCCAGTCGCAGTCTCTCCGACTAACCACAACCTCACAGGGTTGGTGTGAGGATAAAATCGAAAGGCCGGGAACCACGCATGCCACCTTAGGCTGCTTGGAGGAAAGACAGGATAGAAATGGAAGAATATAATAAGCCTATGATATTAATAAAATCTGTATTGCAAGTGTTTGCAAACAGCAGCTGTTTGCATCCCCACCCCCACTTCACATTTTTAGGTGTAAATGAAACACCTTTGGTGAAAAGGTGTGTTGCATGAGACACACACTTCTCCTTTGTGTGCTCCTTAGCAAGCAAACCTCGATCTTCTGCTTTTCCTTCCCTCTTGGTCTTGAGGCATAATTTCCTGAGGTTATGATCACATGTTTTTAGCTACTTACATAAATACTGTACCTTTCCAGAATGGTGCGGTGCTAGAGGGGAAGGAATTTGAGAGCTGGTGTGCGATGTATTGCCAGCTCAAATGGTCTGAAACTGGTATCGCGATCTGAACACCATACCGGTTTCAGACAATTAAGCAATATTATCGCCCAGCTCTACTGTTTATTTTTATATTCATTTTTCTTTATCTTGTTCTTTTTCCTTTCCCCTTTACTTCTTTCTCTTTTTTTGCCTCTGGATTCATCTTTTAGTTTAGAAAAAAGGGAAAAAAGAGATATTTGACAATCTTTGTATTTTTCTTCATGAACCCTAATAAAAATAATTAAAAATAAAATGATGACATTTCCCCCCCATTTCAGCCATACAAAATGACCTCTTGTTTAAATGGTTGTTACAACCCTACATGGGCTATTGACGAAATATAGCTGGGCTTTGTAGAAATGCAGAGAAAAGTATTCCCATGGAGCAGCCAAATGTTTTAATGCAAATTTTTCAAGCACAGAACTTTATGCAGCGGTCGGAAGGCTTTCTGAAAGTCTCACTGAGGATGCATTATTGTTAATGTGGCTTTTAAAAAGATTTCACACTGTAGTTTGTACCGAGACCATATAACACCGGTCCTGAAAGACCTCCATTGGCTCCCAGTACATTTCCGAGCACAATTCAAAGTGTTGGTGCTGACCTTTAAAGCCCTAAATGGCCTTGGTCCAGTATACCTGAAGGAGCATCTCCACCCCCATCATTCAGCTCAGACACCGGGGTCCATCTCTGAGGGCCTTCTGGTGGTTCCCTCCCTGCAAGAAGTGAGGTTACAGGGAACCAGGCAGAGGGCCTTCTCGGTGGTTGCGCCCGCCCTGTGGAATGCCCTCCCATCAGACATCAAGGAAATAAAACAACTATCTGACATTTAGAAGACATCTGAAAGCAGCCCTGTTTAGGGAAGTTTTTAATGGTTGATTTTTTATCATGTTTTTAATGCTCTGTTGGAAACCCCCCAGAGTGGCTGGGGAAACCCAGCCAGATGGGCGGGGTATAAATAATTTATTATTATTATTATTATTATTATTATTATTATTATTATTATTATTATTATTATTATATTTATTTATTTATTTATTACTTTGTTTGTTTATTAATATACCATCATAGAACTATTACTATATTTATTGACAGACTCCAGTCTTAAGAGTTAAGGTTGACGGAAAAGACTTTTCATTACTAAAATCTGCAAAAGCAAGTAAATGAGAACCTATAATGCATGAAGCTTCATTGAGCTGTATAAATTGCTGGTGGTTCTTAGGCTGAGAAGTTGTGCATCAAAGAATGTCCCTGCTCCAGCACTGGACTAACAAAGCCTGCAACTCGGGATTTATTTCTGAATGCCTTGCTGTCTGATCCCTTTAACAATACCTTTTAAAGTCTCCTTCTATCAAAAATAGGGTAAAAAAGCTCACAGTGGTAAAATGTTCTTTGCAGAGCAGAATGTGGCTTCTGGATGTTGTCCTCTGTATCAGAATGGTAGGCGCCAAATACTGTATGTGCCAATGTGCTTTTCATGTCAGATTTTAGAAGCAGTATTTTGTGTATCTGCCTTGTTTCTAAAGGATTCTTCCCACTCTTTATTCTGCATCCTTGGTACCCTTTTAATTTAGCCTATATTGTGTGTGTGTGTGTGTGTGTGTGTGTGTGTAGAATTATTCATGAACCACATTTATTAGTTTTTCCCTCTACTTTTTGTTCCTTTGTAGTTGTCTGATATTCCTCAGATAACTTATTTAAAACACGATGGAAATACTTGACACAAATCCTATCCTCCTTTGTGGATATACTTTTATAGCAATAGTAAAGTACTATATATGTTGGGGTATACAGTGGACTTTTGGGTTGCGAACGTGATCCGTGCGGGAGGCACATTCGCAACCCGGAGCGCCTCTTCTGTGCATGTGCGATTCGGCGCTTCTGTGCATGCGCAAAGCGCGATTTAGTGTTTCTGTGCATGTGCGAGCGCCAAAACCCAGAAGTAACCCATTCTAGTACTTCCGGGTTCGGTGCGAGCGCAACTCGAAAAAACATAACCTGCAGCATTCACAACATGAGGTATGACTGTATTGGTGTAAACTGTGTGAATGAACATGTTACATAGGTGGTGTAATTTTGCATCTCACCTAGGACCTACTCATTAGCACCAACGTGAGCTGTCATGTTTTACTTAACCTCTGTCTTCTTCAGAGGAGGAAAGACAGTAGGCTAGTTCAATAAAGCAGTGTTCGAAATTAGCCAGGCGCATTTTGCACCTGACTTTCAACCACTTGCAACCAAGTGAAGATGCTCAAGGTCCAGGATGGTGCCTGACATCTCCACCATCTGGGGATCATTGAATCTGGACTGTTTTCACACTCTAATACCCTATCCTGTGAAATCCTATCAGTTACCTTGTTTTTCGCTCCATAAGACACACTTTTTTCCTCCTAAAAAGTAAGGGGAAATGTCTGTGCGTCTTATGGAGCGAATGCATGGTCCCTGGGGCCAAATTGCCTAGGGGCCAAAAGCAGATTGTGCTCTTTTTTTTACAAAGAGAGAAGAGGATGTTGAAAGGAAGCCGCTGAACAGCTGTTTAGCAAGCAATCGGGGAGAGAGATAAGGCTCCCTTTCCAGCCCCGCCCCCTTGCCCAGGCCTCCATTGTTGAATGCAGAGGGAGGCTGTTTGTTTCCCCAGCGACATGTGACTGGCTGATTAGATTATCTGTCTGGAAACTGTAGAAATGGCTCCCTTTCCTGTAGGACTAGAAGCTGCAAACTGTGAGTTGAACTCCATAAAAACGGGGCTTTTCCTCTTTGCAAAAAAAGCTGCACCACTTTGAGCTGATCCTCAAAAAAGCAGGGCTTTTCCCTTTGCAAAAGAAGCTGCACCACTTTGAGCTGATCCTCAAAAAAACAGGGCTGAAATAACTGAAATATACTCGGAGTTGCATAGTGGTTTCATGCTCTTTATTGCAGCTCGTAGGGACTCCTTCCAATAAAGCGCAGCAGAAAAGTTGTCCAAATACAAACAGTAATTTCATAATTACCTGTCTTTGTATTTCTAATAGTATAACCAAATCAGTAATTTTTGATGCAACTGTAAAAACTACTCTGAAAATTTATTATTCCAAAAATGAAACCTTCATATGGTGGTAAATATTGAGAGTATACCAGCAAGAATGATTCTTTCTTTAAAAAAAAATGATTTAAATCAAGTCTTACTGACTAGTGATTTAAATCATGATTTAAATCAAATCCACCCTGGCAGAGGGCCTTTACAAACAGTCCTATAAAGGTGTGGTCCCTATTGTGCCCCATGTATTGCAGACAGTGGAGTGGAACAGTAGATTGGAGTGGTTTGTGCAAGGCTGAATTGCAAATTTTTGGCTTGTATTTCCCAGGTTATGCTTGCATCACTATGGTACACTAGCTCTCAATATATCGCCCCCAAACAGGTTTGAAGTCCCGTATTGTGAAACCGGTTTCATAATTTTTGACCCGGCAATATATCGTGAATCATGATGTACATGTATGCATTTGCCCCATGCAAAAATCACAATTTGGGGAAAACTGCGGAGCCAGCCAGTGCATCTCTCAATTGCTGCAGCCCCCGTTAGCTCTGTCTGCTCAGCTCTCCCCTGAGGGAGGATTTGCAAGGGGCAGCCTAACTTCACTCTCCAGGATGTCTGGCTCAAGGTCAGCAACCACACTACCTGGGGTGTATGAGACCTCCATATATTTCTGGTGTAATTCCTCTGTGTATTCTTGCCACCTCTTCTTGATGTCTTCTGCTTCTGTTAGGTCATTTCCACTTTTGTCCTTAATTGTGGTAATCTTTGTACGAAATTTTCCTTTCATATCTCCAATTTTCTTGAACAGATCTCTGGTTTTTCCTATTCTGTTATTTTCCTCTATTTGTTTGCATTACTTGTTAAAAAGGCCCTCTTGTCTCTCCTTGCTATTTTTTGGAAATCTGCATTCAGTTTCCTGTATCTTTCACTATCTCCCTCACATTTTGCTTGCCTTCTCTCCCCTGCTATTTGTAAGGCCTCATTGGACAGCCACTTTGCTTTCTTGCATTTCTTTTTCATTGGAATGGTTTCCGTTGCTGCCTCCTGTATAATGTTACGAGCCTCCATCCATAGTTCTTCAGGCACTCTATCCACCAAATCTAAATCCTTAAACCTGTTCTTCACTTCCACTGTGTATTCATAAGGAATTTGATTTAGATTGTATCTTACTGGCCCAGTGGTTTTTCCTACTTTCTTCAGTTTAAGCTGGAATTTTGCTATAAGAAGCTGATGATCTGAGCCACAGTCAGCTCCAGGTCTTGTTTTTGCTGAGTGTATAGAGCTACTCCATCTTTGGCTGCAGAGAGTATAATCAATCTGATTTCGATGTTGCCCATCTGGTGATGTCCATGTGTAGAGTCGTCTCTTGTGTTGTTGGGAAAGAGTGTTTGTGATGACCAGCTTGTGCTCTTGACAGAACTGTATTAGCCTTTGCCCTGCTTCATTTTGTGCTTCCATACAAACCTCAAATCTCTGTACATTAATTGCTTGGTTTGCATTCCGATTGAGTGGGTGTTTTTGTGATGTTGGAAGAGGGATTTTCCCAAAGGCTGCAGTTTATTCTTGAGACAATTTCCCTTTAATCTTAAACAGCCAGTGTTGCTTCTGTGCACGTTAAGAGTACGTAAAATAGTTCTCTTGAAGTTTTTCATTTCCACTTCCCCCTAGTCCTGCAAAATTTCCTTGGCAATTTGTAGAGGATTGGTTTCCTTTGAAGGAGCTCTGTGTTGTCTTAATAGTTAGAAAGATATCTCACGCGTTGTATATTATTACAGGGCACAGTAGCAAGAACGCAGAGATAGAGGTAGTTGGTTTCAGGCAGGGTGGATAAAAATCAACAATTAAAAAAAATTAAAAACAGATTTTTTTGATTTAAATTGGATTTTTTAAAATTTAAATCGGATTTTTTTTTATTTAAATTGGATTTTTAAAATAAAATGCTTTTGGAGGAAAAATCTTTCTAAATATAGTCTTCTATTTAAGTTACATTGTAGTCCAAAGGCTATTCATCAGGAAATAAGGATTTGTTTTAAGTTTATCAAGTGTGCTAAAACTCAGTCTAAGTTTTTTTTAAAAAATGTTTAACCACATCAGTTAACAAACATGGATACATATGCTATCATGTTATTGTTTTAGTTAAATAAATTGTTTAAATGGTTATTAAGGAAATGATTATTTTTTTCCTTCCAATAAAGTACAGCAGAAAAGTTGTCCAAATATAAACAGTTAACTTATTAAACCTCACCATAATTTCATAATTATATGTCTATGTATTTCTAGTAGTATAACCAAATCAGTATTTTTTGATATAACTGTAAAAACTACTCTGAAAATTTATTATTCCAAAAATGAAACCTTCATATGGTTGTAAATATTAAGATTATACCAGCAAGAAGGAGTCTTTCTGTAAAAAAAAAAATTAAATCAAGTCTTACTGACTAGTGATTTAAATCAAGCCTTATTGACTAGTGATTTAAATCAATTTGATTTAAATCAAATCCACCCTGGTTTCAGGACATCGTATTTCTTTGCCAAATATTTTGTATTGGTTCCCTTGCCTTTGCAAACATTGCGGGAAACATTTGATAGGTCTCCTGCTGCCCTCCGGAAAGGCTATTTGAGGGGTGAGAAAGGAAAGACTGGTTGTGTACAGCATTTGAAATTCACCAGGCGCATTTTTGCACCTGATTATTGGCCACTTGGGACCAAGTGAAGGTGCCAGGATGGCACCTTGACGTCTCCACCTTCTAGAGACCTTTGGATCTTGACGACTGTTTTCACACACTCGCAACGCATCCTGTGGAATTCCTTCCGTTATATTTTACCTGCACCATCAGAACGAATTTCAGGAACCATTGAAAAATACGGCTTTTGAGCCGCCCAGTCCCAAAATGTCCACTAGACATTCTGGTTTGGCAACTGTAACCCTGGTTTAATGAGCCGTTTGGCGCCTGCCTTATATAGCTGAGTTCCTAACACTGGTTGTGTCGCCTGCCTCCCCGTGCTGAAGGTCTGGATATAGTCCTAAGCAACCATCATCTTCTGGCTTGGCCCAGAAAGTGCACAGCCTTTTCGTCTTTGCTTACCATTGTATTAAAAGCTCACAGTGCCACTGAAGCTGCTGACATCTTTTATACCTTTGGAAGAATGTAGGATATTTTTTTTTTATGATATAGTGAAGTGTGATGTGTCTTCTAGCGAATGTGTACATGACACTAAATGTATCCTGTACCACTGCTTTTATCAGGTTTGTCAAGGTATTACATGAACAGCTAATAAATGTCATTCCTGTTCAGTATGTGTTCCATCTCGTGTTGAATTTTCCCCAGCTTATCTCATTCATATTCAACTTGTAACTTGATAATTCTGTCCTTGGAGGATTCACTGTTTTACAGCAGAGTGTGTGCTTTTTGCAGTGGATAGAGAAAATTCTACAGCTTAGGTGCCTTACCTCTTAATTGAGGCTATATATGTAGCGCTGCAGATTTGTGAGCAATCCAATGGACCAGTTGACTATTAATATACTTAATTTTGCAACGGCTGCATTTTGAACTTTTGACCAAATAATGTTTGCAGTATGAAAGTTTAAACCTGCCATTGTACACGGTTGTCTGTAGCACTTGCATTGTGTATAAGTGATAAAGTGGGATTTCCCCCCCTCCCTTTTTGTAAATTGGAAGATAATATTTTATTTCAAGAGCTTGTTGTGCTACAAATAACCTAACGAAAACTGTGGTGTTCAGTAACTCTCTTCCCGTTAGCTAGGAAATTTTGCGGCTCTCTCTGTGCAAGACTGAGCTAAGCTCTTCAGTTTGGCCTGTGTGTGATTGAAAGCCAAAAATAATTGTCCCGTAGAATGAATTTGCTCCAAAAGGCAGGTTGTTTTCCCCCATATGCCGTGTTTACATACATGTTATCTATGTTTTAACAGGACAGATTGGCATACAATCTTATTTTGGCAAATGAATCCAGCTTGGAAGAAAATAAAAAAATTCCTTCCAGTAGCACCTTAGAGACCAACTAAGCTTGTTCTTGGTATGAGCTTTCGTGGTATCTGAAGAAGTGTGCATGCACACGAAAGCTCATACCAAGAACAAACTTAGTTGGTCTCTAAGGTGCTACTGGAAGGAATTTTTTTATTTTGTTTTGACTATGACAGACAAACACGGCTATCTACCTGTAACTGCAGCTTGGAAGAGTTAGTAAAAGATAGCTTTGTGTATTCATGGTTCTGCCTTAAAAAATTACTTCTGTCCTGCCTTGACTATTCTGCCAGCGCTGACCAAGTTCAGAAAGCTGCAATCTGTTGTAGCAGTATTCAGGTTTACAATTTGCATGGGGCCTAACTTAATTTCTCTGTGTGCCTGGGAACAATGCATTATTTAAGACCATTTCTTTACAGTGCCTCTGTTGTTCCATCTCTATAATGCTTCTCAACTCTCACTAATGCTTCCCAATAAATACACACTGAATGAGGGTGCTATTACAACATCAAATTGAACAAAGCAACTTACATCCTACTAAGGATATTATTTATGAACAGAGTGGATTCTAACAGAGCTAGACAGGAACTGGTATGTAATTTAGAAGGCTTTTATTAAGGGGAATATGTATAAAATAGCCCGTGGACACACAATAAAGCTATATTTTCTTATTCTACCTGTCTCCACTAGGCATTTAATTCCCTCTTCCTGCTCATCGTAGACATGTCTACAACACACATTTATTACAGGTTTAAGCAGTGGGTTTTTTTCGGGGGGGGGGACACACAGGGGTATGCATACCCCTAAACATTTTGTGAATCTTCGTACTTTTGTCCAATTTACTGTATTTATTTCCCCCGATTTGAACTATAAAATGGTGGTTTTCTTGAGTCAAAATGAGAGCACCACTTAACGGGTTTTTTTGGGGGGGGGAAGCACTGGGTTTAAGGCTTGGGTGCAAACGAAGCTAGCTTGTGCCACCTTTTTTTTTTAAAAAAAAACCCACCAAGCTTCTAAAAAAGTGTCTTAATTCATGCAAAGCAACGGCAGCGGCACATTAAACGAATTTGAAAAAGATTAGATTGGAATTGCCTGAAAATTCTATTAAGCCACACTGCATGGACGTGCTGGGAATAATAAAGACAATTAACGGTAAATTTGTACAAACTGATTTGTTGCATTATCTTTTGCTAATCTAACATACGGTACTTTTTGTGTCCATATTGCAGCCGGCAACTCCAAACTAACATGGCAGTCAGACTGTGTGATGTGGCTTCTCTGCTTAGAAGTGGTTCGTGGGCAGCAGAGCCTTGGACTGGGGTCTGTGGGACTTTTTATTAAATTCTGTAGGATAATTTCCGACATGTTTTTTTTAAAAAAGTAGTGCTGAGGCCATACCAAACACTTCAAATTATATTCGGAATACCTCTGCATACCACACCTTCTCTTTTAGGTTTTGGTGCAGGAACCAGTCTGTATCCCTGGTTTTGGGGGCTCTCAGGGCATACTCTGGACTTGTAAAATATACAAGTGACTTCCTTGAATAACGTCCCCCCGACTTTCCTCATAGTAATTTGTACTGGGGTTGAACCCGCAAGTCGAACATTTGCTTTCAAAAGAGCAGAGCTTGCATTGGAGCTGGTTTTGGTATGGTCTGAATGCTGAATAACAGTAACTTTGGAAAATAATAAATTATTTTATGTTGTGTATTTTTTTGGTTACTGGTGAAATTAATAGAATTCCATTCAAATTACTTTGGCCGGTAAAAAAGAAAAAAAGAAAAAAAAAAAGAGAGGAATATATATATATATCAGGAACTGTTGAAAAGCCTGATCTGTATCAGGTGACAGCTAAGTTTTTATTCTGACACCTTCAGTGGGAACTATGTGTTAAAATAGAGATTTATTAGCAGGGTTATTTTTCTAGAAAAAGAGGTGCTGGAGCTCACCATGAACTTCTCCCTTGTTCTCTTCAAATGCCAATGGCACTCGCCTGAGAGATGCTGTGGTGAGCTCTGGCTGGGAGGGAAAAGCCCTGTTTAATAGCATTGCTTTATTTGGTCTTGTAGCTGAGACGTACCATATTTTCCTGTGTATAAGACTAGGTTTTCCCCCTAAAAAATAATGTCCAAAATTTGGGGGCATCTTATACACGGATAGATCTCCCCCCATTTTCTTAAATCAGAGTCACCCAAAATAGGGGGGCGTCTTATACATGGGGGCGTCTTATCCACGGAAAAATATGGTAATTACAGAACATAGAATCATAAAATTGTAGAGTTGGAAGGGGGCCATTAGGGTCATCTAGTCCAACCCCCTGCAATGCAGGAACCTTTTGCCCAACGTGGGGCTTGAACTCAGAACCCTGAGATTTAAAATCTCATTATCTAACCATTGAGCTGTTCCAAGGAATCCAGACTCCTGGATCTGTTCATTTGAATGAGTGTATAGGATTTCATTCTTGCTGTCTGAATACGAAAATACAGTATGCAGCTATATGATGATACCGTGGTGTTGATGTTTTTTGAAGAAGCCTTTGAAAAATTGTTTTCAAACAACGAACACTTAAAAAAAAACATATTTATTTTTAGAAAGCTTTAGTCTGAAATCAGTGTTTTGGCCCAACAGTTATTTAACTTCTGGCAGGTATAGCAGGAATATTTGAACAGTGACTTGCTTAAATTTCTCTTGGTCATTTTGTTGCATAGGCAGTTTAGTTTTGCTTAGAGTCTCTTGTGTAGAGTTTATGTTGGTTGAAGTGAAAGGATTGCTTGTCCAGAAGATGTGGTTCTTTAAATGCACACTGAAGAGAATTCCTCTTTTATTTTATTTTTTCCTGGAACCCAGTTATCTCCTGGGTTAATCCATAATCCTCTCATCCCTTCGCAAAATATGTGCAATTAACATAAATACAGACTTATTCCCATTATTGTCAATATACAATTGTAAGTCTTCTTGAACTTCCCAAAGGCAGAAAAAAAGCATGTTTTGCCAAAGGCAAATTGCTGACTCTAAGGTGGAGGTTCCTTTGTGGAGCTTTAGGGTAGAGAACAGTTTGAAATAGGGTTTGTGTTTTGTATTGGGGAAAAAAATTGAAATTCTTTAAATGGATGAAATTCGTCAGATTTGATTGAAATCTCAGGCTCTGAGCAGTAAAATGTCAGCAGTACCCAACGATTGCCAAGAAGTAGCAAACCCTAAATGGAAATGAATACACACATTTAGAATAGTCATATCTTATATGAGCAACCCCAGTTCCTCTGGTGGGCAGTATTTGAGGTTAGTCCAGTTTAACTAGAAGCATAGCTACAAAGGTCTAGACGCACTTCTCTGGGAACATTGGGAAGAGCAGGAGATGTCAAAATACTTGCGTAATATTTGATGGGTGCACCTTTTCCTATCTTAGAGTCACCGGCAAAAAAGGGGCTTATGTCAGAAGGCAAACGCCCACTCTGCTTTAATCCTCACTTAAATGCAACATTTTGGAACAGAAATTCGTATCGTGGCCAATGTGGCCAACTCTTTTCAATACTGCAAAAGTAACCAAAACAGTACATTGTTTCTAGCAATGCCTTTCGTGAAGTCTAGCATTGATTGCCATTGTTAATTTAGCTTTTGCAATCACCGTTGAAATTTATAGTTTGTGTTTTCCTTAGCTGAACAACTCTGAGGCTTCATCTGAATTTTGTATTTGCAGAGTTAAATCTTAGGATTTACTGAAATAACAGCACTGGCTTGGAGGGGGGAATATTTCTAATCCCTTGCTGTCAGTTAAAGCTCATGGGATTTCTCCCCCAGCCCTAACTTATAAAATCTTTCAGTAAAACCTTAGTTGTTTTTTTTAAAAAAAAACTTCTAAGTGGACTTTATTGCTAGATAATTAAAACTATTTCATTTTATTGTCAAGACCATTATTGCAGACCTGACAATTGGGCACTGTTTTATAGTGACAAAGCTTTAAATTCTTGGCTAGAATCGCTAATAGATTCTGAAATATGAATTCTGACAGGTCCCATTTTCTCTGTTTTTAGCAGGTAATTGCTGCCATGGAAACACAACTGTCTAATGGGCCAACTTGCAATAACACGGCCAATGGTCCTACTACCATAAACAACAACTGCTCATCACCAGTTGACTCTGGAAACACGGAGGACAGCAAAACCAATTTAATAGTCAACTATCTTCCTCAGAATATGACACAGGAGGAGCTCAAAAGTCTGTTCGGGAGCATTGGCGAGATAGAATCCTGCAAACTTGTAAGAGACAAAATAACAGGTACGTAAGCACTAGGTTTTTGCATATGCACCAACACGTACATGTTACTGCTTGAACGGGAGTCTGAATTGCATTACTTCTGAATTTCAAGGGTGGGGGGAACGTGGTGTTTTATCTCATCTGTAATGTGAGAAATAGAAAGCTTAATATCAAAGAATAGTTTGGGGAGGCTGCAAAGGCTTTCGGAGAGCAATATTTTGTCGCCAAGGCAACATGCATGTTCATCTTCTTAGCAATTCTTGGTTTTCACTACAGAAAAATGAAGTCTTGACAGATTTTAAAGACTGCCTACTTGTAACTTAATTGTTGTCATGGGGTGAAGGTGACTGGAAAACACCAGAAAGTGAAGCTGACCTTTGCAATCCACCTTAAATGTTCTGAGAAAAAATATCAAATGAAATCATGTGTGGACGCTTCGGGAAACTTTTAAAATTGGCCTTATATATCCCTTGATCCTTCACAACCAGTGCAGAGAGCAAAGCTAGCAATGCGGAGCTGAAAATAATTTTCCTCTTAAGAAACCCAACGGTGGCAATTTTGGGTAGTAAAATAAAGGTCTTAAAGAAAAGTGCAATTTAGGATCAGAAAACGTCCAAACAGTTTACAGGTACAGATGCCCAGTGAACCTTAAGGACAGGAATCAGTTTGTGTTTTAGTCCAAGTTGAGGAAGCCACGTGGTATTAAACACCCCCAGCTGTTTTCTGCTCACAGAAGTAGACCATGTGAAATACTGTATTTTTCTGTATATAAGACCACATTTCCCCCCAATTTTTTTTTAAAATTGTTTAAAATTGGGGGTCGTCTTATACATGTTGTTGTTGTTGCTGTTTAGTCGTTCAGTCGTGTCCGACTCTTCGTGACCCCACGGACCAGAGCACGCCAGGCACTCCTGTCTCCCACTGCCTCCCGCAGATTGGTCAGACTCATGTTGGTCGCTTCGAGAACACTGTCCAGCCATCTCGTCCTCTGTCGTCCCCTTCTCCTTGTGCCCTCCATCTTTCCCAACATCAGGGTCTTTTCCAGGGAGTCTTCTCTTCTCATGAGGTGGCCAAAGTATTGGAGCCTCAGCTTCAGGATCTGTCCTTCCAGTGATCACTCTTATACATGG
This sequence comes from Darevskia mixta, assembly GCA_034641385.1. Taxonomy (NCBI): domain Eukaryota; kingdom Metazoa; phylum Chordata; class Lepidosauria; order Squamata; family Lacertidae; genus Darevskia; species Darevskia mixta. Next base: position 21,434,570 of record JAWWNH010000017.1, read on the forward strand.
AATGTTGCAATTAATTATTTCTTAATTTTGGGCTCAAAAAATAGGGGTCGTCTTATACATGGGGGCGTTTTATACATGGAAAAATACGGTACATAACATGAAGGCAGGGATTTGCAGGTCTAGCTCAAGTGCAGCAAATTCCATCGACTTCAAGGCACTGAATCCATCCTGTAGTTTTCCAGTTCATTGTGGGTCACCCTTGGCTGTGAAACCTAAGTTTGCTCATGTGCTAATAGTTCGGCAAAGTCCACCCCGACTTTGTCTCAAGGTTCTGCATTTGCATTATTCTCTTGGCAGCTTCCCAGTATTGCATGCCATCTTCCCCCCTCTTTGTTCCCATTCATCACCCTGTTCCAAAGTTGGCTGCCATATTGACACTTGGATCTTGGAATCTCTCCTGAGCTCTCGGGCCAAGAAAGGCAGCAAGGAAGCTTAGTTGTTGTGACTCTCCAGCGCTTGAAAAGAATTGCACTTGCAGCTGGAAAGTTGGGTTGAGTAATTAGCAGTACTGTATATAAAATGTTAGCCGCTTAAGTGATTTGGGGAGGGGGCATGGTTTGGCTTAATGCACTTTATGGAAAGGGATAGAAAGTGTGGGGTCCTTGCTAAGTCTTCGTTCTGCTCCCCAACTGCATATCACTGCTTGTATTTGATAGTGTAAGAGTGTCTTTTTTGAAAATCAAGTAAATCAAGAATTGCAATTAAAGCAAGTTGTACTTGGGAGTTTTGAAAGGACTCCTGTACTGTCCAGTCACAGTTTCTGCAATGGATAAAGCCTGGATTTAAGAGGCTGTGTGGAGAACCAGTGAGGTGGGGAGCATAGAGAATACTTTCTTCTAGGGCCCAGGGGAAAGGATTGTACCATGCTGTTGGCTTCCACCACCTCCCCAGTTCCTCTGTCTGAAGAAGGAGCAGAGGAGGTCCTTCTCAGAGCAAACCACACTGGGCTCGATCATTGGCTGAGAAAGTTCCTGCACCGCCGCTGTGGTGGGAAAAGGCTGAAATAGCTCAGTAGCTTTTGAGACCCCTACTGAAATCAGTTCTGAATTCAGCTGTCCTAAAAATGCCCGGTCAACTTGAAAACAACTGTTTATTCTTCCGGGCTTCACTGACCTTATGTAGAAATGCCCAAATTTGAAGTAGTGCAGAATTGTTGTCTTTCCAAGAGGAGCACCTGTTTTTGATTGAAGTCCTATGTTCTGGGAAAGCGGGTTCTCCTTCATGGAGAGCACGTGTTGCGGTGGGGGCCAGCAAGTCACCCCTCTGTTGCTGGGCGGGATCGTATAGATGGCCACTGCTGTGATTGGGTCCTGGGTGTTGTTGGGGAGATTTCTATGTTGCAATTTGTTGATGGACAGTCCAGCGACTATATACTGCTTGGCTCGCAGCGTGATATTCCTCTTTGCTGCGTACATCGGATCACCCGCCCCCTCCCTATTATTAGGCCTCTGTGTTGACTTTGCTATGCCTGTCATTGGGTCGTGTGCTGTTGGGGCAGGGGCCTGGTAGGAATTTTTCCATTTGGCTGATTGGCTAGTGCCATCTGATTTTCGCCTACTGCGTAGCAAATAGTCACAACTTGTAAGGTTGGCGGTTAGGCATTGGTTATTCATTTGGTTGGTGGAGGGGTCAGGATTGGCTGTGGCTGCCCCTCCAATGCTGCTGTTGCACAGGGAATTCCGTAAAAGGAATCCAGGGCCTCACCATGCTTTTGTCTGTATCCCAAAAAAACTTAAACTTAAATTTCTGTCTGAAGTGTGTTTCATTTTGAGGGGTGGTTTGGGGACCTCGACACACAACGTTGAGGGAGATGGCGAGGGAGAATGTAGGTATTTCTGACTTGCAGTATGGTCATTGAAAATCTCTAGGGAGACATCTGTCAAAAATTGTAGCCTGTTAAAAGAATTCTGTGCAGACATTAGGGCCTCAACTGATTATTATTTTTAACAGTTGTAACAGAGTGAAGCAAACCAAAAGACCAGGTTTAGAAACTACCAGAAATAAGATTTACAAAATAGGCAGCTAGGATTTCTACATGTTTTGCTTCGCGTTATACAGTGCTCAAAAATAAGTACATTGGGAAAGAAAATTCCCCATATTGTAGTCTTGTATTGTAACTGTAGTCTTCAGTTCATGCTTGCTGAAATAACCTGTTGGTGGCAGTGTTGGAAACAAGGAAGACTGAATCTGATCTCCAAGTTTCCCAGGGGCACTTCCAAGTCCTTTATTTGTTACTGTTACATTTGCAATTAAAAAAATAATAATTGTCCAGTAGCACCTTAGAGACCAACTAAGTTTGTTCTGGGTATAAGCTTTTGTGTGCATGCACACGTCTTCAGATACTTACATTTGCATTGCGTCTAGTTCTATTATGTGCAAAGTACCGTATTTTCCGGCATATAAGACTACTGGGCGTATAAGACGACCCCCAACTTTTCCCGTTAAAATATAGAGTTTGGGATATACTTGCCGTATAAGAAATACAACCCGGCGTGTAAGACGACCCCCGACTTTTGAGAAGATTTTCCTGGGTTAAAATGTACCGGTAGTCTTATACGCAGGAAAATACTTTAGTTCAGCTCTTCCAGAACCGTTACCCCAATTTCTGTACTTCTATGGGGGCCAGAGTATGGATGTTTATACTCAACTATTAGCAAAGATTATCATTCTTTCCTACTGGGCTAGCTCCCCTTGTCCTTAAGGATGAATTTCAATCTGCATGGTATCAGGCAGTCACAGCTGAAATTTTAGCTCTGGGTTTTCCTCTTGATCATTTGTTTAGAATGGGTTTTGATCAGGCTAAACCAGCCATCAAGCAATGTATCACTGACCTAGAACGCCAAACTGATCTGGGTAGGTCCCCCTCCTTTATTGCCAGCGATTGTAGCAGGTATAATAATAATAATAATAATAATAATAATAATAATAATAATAAATTTATTATTTATACCCCGCCCATCTGGCTGGGTTTCCCCAGCCACTCTGGGCGGCTTCCAACAAAATATTAAAATACAGTAAAAATGCAGGTTTGGGGGTGGGGTATTACTACAACCATAAGCCACCCTGAATATCATTCATTTGTAAGGGGGGGGGGAATATAAATGTATATCAAATCCATCAAACATTAAAAGCTTCCCTAAACAGGGTTGCCTTCAGATGTCTTCTAAAAGTCTGGTAGTTGTTGTTCTCTTTGACATCTGGTGGGAGGGCGTTCCACAGGGCGGGCGCCACCACCGAGAAGGCCCTCTGCCTGGTTCCCTGTAGCTTTGCTTCTCGCAGTGAGGGAACCGTCAGAAGGCCCTCGGAGCTGGACCTCAGTGTCCGGGTAGATCGATGGGGGTTGCACCAATATGGCTGCATTTCCACATAATGTTAAAACATGTGTAGTAGATGTGGCACCCTTGAGATGCCGTAGACGTTCGCATGCACAAAGGATGTCTGGAAAACACAGTATCCCAAGAAATCTATTGATTGTTTGAAAACAACTTTTGCAGTCATACCTCATGTTACGATCGCTGTGGGTTACGTCTTTTCAGGTTGCGCTCCGCACAAACCCGGAAGTACAGGAACGGGCTACTTCCGGGTTTCGGCGCATCGCGCATGGGCAGAAAACTAAATTATGTCACGTGCGTGTGCAGACAATAGTACAATAGTACAGTGAAACATAAACATCACATTGTGGAGAAAGCAGATAAGCTAGCTTTCTCACGGGTACAGGCACAAGTCATACCAGCCTCGCTGCAGCTGTTTGCTGCTCGGCTTGGACAAATATCACAACAATTAGTGGGGTAGGAAAGCTGAGAAAAATTCTCATCTGGCCACCCATGTGCCCCTTTGGTTTCAGATAGTACATGGGTAAACGAGTCTAAAAAGCCCGGGACGCAAATTTTCACGGCCCCCAGTAGCTATGGTGGCTCATTTACCAGAAGTAATGTAAAGGTAAAAGGTAAAGGACCCCTGACAGTTAAGTCCAGTCGCAGACGACTCTGGGGTTGCGCCACTCATCTCACTTTACAGGCTGAGGGAGCCGGCGGTTGTCCGCAGACAGTTTTTCCAGGTCATGTGGCCAGCATTACTTAAGCCGCTTCTGGCACAACGGAACACCAACACCAGAGCAGCGCACGGAAATGCAGTTTACCTTCCCGCCGGAGCGTACCTATTTATCTACTTGCACTTTTTGGCGTGCTTTTGAACTGCTAGGTTGGCAGGAGCTGCGACCAAGCAACGGGAGCTCACCCCGTCGCGGGATTCAAACCGCTAACCTTCTGAACTGATCGGCAAGCCCAAGAGGCTCAGTGGTTTAGACCACAGCGCAGGGTGGATTTGATTTAAATCAAACTGATTTAAATCACGATTTAAATCACTAGTCAGTAAGGCTCAGGGTGGATAAAAATCAACGATTTTTTTTTTTTTTAATCCGATTTAAATTAAAAAAAAACTGATTTTTTTTATTTTTTTTAACAAAAATCGTTGATTTTTATTCACCCTGAACCTTACTGACTAGTGATTTAAATCGTGATTTAAATCAGTTTGATGTAAATCAAATCTACCCTGCCACAGCGCCATCCGCATTTCAGATAGCACATGGGTAGATGAGTCTAAAAAGCCCAGGACGCAAATTTTCACAGCCCCCTAGTGGCTATGGTGGCTCATTTACCAGAAGTAATGTACTTAGCATTAACTCTGAAAGTGTGTATTCAATTCTGACCAAACTAAGCCTCCTAGAGCAAAATATACATCAGGAGTCTTAGGCCCAACAGTGCAATCCCCCCCCCCCTTAAGAGTTTTATTCCTTCATTCCTTTCTCAAAGACACCAAGGTTTATGTGTCTGTCTGACTGACAGGATGGTTTGGAGCCATTAAGTGAAATATAGATGGGAATTTATCGTGCTCAAATGCCCATGGATTCTTCGTAAGATGACTAAAGTTGATTGCTGTCGTTAATGTTTTGTTTACTACATGACATGGGTGATGATAGCAAAAACGCCATACTTTTTACTGTCTTCTTTGGAGATCACTCGTAGCCGAGCAAGATAAACATGCCCCCATGTATAAAACACCTCCCTATTTTTGGGAACTCCAAATTAAGAAAACACCCCTCAGCACTACCTGTGTATAAGACGAGCCCCAATTTCAAACCTCATTTTTTTGGTAAGAAAAACCCTACTTATACATGGGAAAATACGGTAATGTGTGTATGCATTTTGTTTTTGTTCTGTTTTTAGTGGATTACTCTGGTTGATCAAAATTTAAAGCAAATCAATGGCTATTGGGTTCCTTCTTACTCCCCCACCTGATCACATGTTCTTATTACATAAGATTGCCTGCACCTAGCAACCCCCCCAAAAAAGGATGGACTTGGAAGTTTAATAGTTAAATAAAACATTGTGCGCTCAGAGTTTAATATTTATTGATGAAATACTGTATAAATAAATTACCTGCTACAAGAAAGCCTCCTTCCCTCACTTGTCAGATCTTTAGCTTTGACTATGTTAGAGTTTAATTCTGAAGCTTGCCACTGGAATATCTTTAGAATGGCTCCATTAGCGTTTAAAGTTTCACGGTTTCGGTTAGTAATTTTTCTCCCTCCAAGTGATGCAACATTTTTGTATGATTCATTATGCATGTGTTTTCCCTGTAGCTGTTAATGGGGGAAAGCGCCAATTTGCTAGGGGTATAGAATGTGTAAAACTTCTCTCATTTCTGAATTCATAATTCATAATTTGAACTGCGCCTTAATTGTCTGGTTTTGAAAAAGGCCTTTCACTCTCAAATGTGCAAAAAGCAAACACTAGAAACACACACACACACACACACACACACACACACACATGCGTGCACACATTTTAAACATCTGTGCTTAATGGTATTAATGGTGGTGGCGCCCGCCCTGTGGAACGCCCTCACAGCAGAGGTTAAAGTGATAAACAACTATCCTACATTCAGAAAATACCTGAAGGCAGCCCTGTTTAGGGAAGTTTTTAACTTGTGATTTTGATGTATTTTAATATTTGTTGGAAGCTGCCCAGATGGGCGGGGTACAAATAAAAAAAATATTATTATTATTATTATTATTATTATGGCCTGGAATTTTGTGTCTGGCATTCTGAATTGACCTGTTTAGGCTTGTTGCTTTTTACTCACTTCCTTCCTTGAGTGCCTTGAAGCCCAAATGCTTCTATTCTGGTTTAGCATTTAAAATGGAGGCGCATGGTTACTTTGGCTGTGCATTAGAGAAAGCTCCTCTTCTGCCTTTCAAAGTCCAGAGTCAGAAGCAGATTAAATTACTGCTTTGGAAGAAATTTCACCACTGGGTTTTTGGGTAAAGGGAATTTTGGGGTAGGCCAATTTCCTCTTGGATCTCCCTACATTCCCTGCTTGCTGTATCCTTCTCAAATGTCATCTCGGGTGGAATCGGCATGGGGAATTCTGCCTTTTCAGAGAAAGAGTGTCTTGTGGAAGGAGCGGAGGAAGCTGGTTCGTCCTAATATCCTATGATTCTGCAACGTTTCATTAGATTGGTTTTGTGCTGTGATCTTCCCTGCATCCAGTATGTTTCTCACATGAATATTTAAGAGCTTGTTTTTGTTTGTTTGTTTTTTTGCTTATGCCTGTGTAGCAAAATGGATTGTTCTAAAACAGGGGTCAGCAAACTTTTTCAGCAGGGGGCCGGTCCACTGTCCCTCATACCTTGTGGGGGGCCGTACACTATATATATGAATTCATTCATTCCATATATATATATTCATTCATTCCATATATATATATATATATATATATATATATATATATATATATATATGGAATGAATGAATTCCTATGCCCCACAAATAACCCAGAGATGTATTTTTAAATAAAAGCACACATTCTACTCATGTAAAAACACGCTGATTCCCGGACCATCAGCGGGCAGGATTAAGAAGGCGATTGGGCCGGATCTGGCCCCCGGGCCTTAGTTTGCCTACCCATGCTCTAAAACATTATTAACGTTACGTTTTTTAAAAAGAAAAAAAAAGTTCTGGGGAGTTTTGAAAGTTGTGTGGTTTGGTTTTGGTTGAGTTCGGTTAATTCCTTAGCTCATGAAGGCTCTATTTCTGAAGTTGCAACGATGATTTCACCAGTGTGTGTACTTTATTGTGTTCAAATTCTAATATACAATAATAATTCTTGACTCATTACAGCTGAGTCTGAATGATGTCCCTGTTTTTTACTTGTCAAAGGCTGATATTTTTATAATTACCCAGCATGGGAAACATAATGGCACGGATGCAAACCCAGATGAGCATAATTTACTTGACTTGAGCTTTAGACTTGAGTGCACAAACTCTTTTTTTATTTTTCAGAAGTAGAAGAAAACCCTATTGGTAGTAGAGAGACTGGTTTGTAATCCTTCACATCCCTAAAGTATGAAAGTGAAGAAATATGTTTAAAACTTTCCATTTGCCTCAGGCAATTCAGGTCTAATTTGATGCATCTCATTTTCTTTATCTTCAGTAGTTGCTTCCCTTTTCTATGGTGATTTAACAAATCTCCATCTTTCTATCTCAGAATTAAAGTTGAATGTTCTGGGATGTGAAGGTTAGTTGTGTAAATTCTCAGTTCATCTTTACTCCTGTTCACTTTCCTTACTTTGAGCTTCCTAGCAGAAATACGCTCTAGTGGTGAAGTGGGTTTTTTGGGGGCGGGCAGATAAGACTTAAAAATTTCCTGAAGGGGTGGGGTGGGGTTGGCGGCTAACGGATTGAGGTTGAATCTTGACAAGACAGAAGTACTGTTTTCTGCAGGACAGCGGGTGGGGGACCCCCTGGTCCTGAATGGGGTAACTGTGCCCTTGAAGGACCAGGTGCGTAACCTGTGAGTCGTTTTGGACTCACAGCTGTGCATGGAGGCGCAATTGTCCATGGACAATTCTGTGTCCAGGGCGGCTGTCTACCACCTCCATCTGAGACCCTACCTGCCCGCGGACTGTCTCGCCACAGTGGTCCATGCTCTGGTTATCTCCCGCTTGGACTACTGCAATGCGCTCTACGTAGGGCTACCTTTGAAGGTTACTCCAAAACTACAACTAATCCAGAATTCAGCTGCCAGACTGGTGGCTAGGAGTGGCCGCCAGAACCATATAAGTCGTCCTAAAAGATCTGCATTCGCTCCCGGTACATTTCCGAGCACAATTCAAAGGGTTGGTGCTGACCTTTAAAGCCCCAAATGGCTTTGACCCTGTATACCTCAAAGAGTTTCTCCACCCCCATTGTCCAGCCCAGACACTGAGGTCCAGCTCCGAGGGCCTTCTGACAATTCTTTCACTGCAAGAAATGAAGTTACAGGGAACCAGGCAGAGGGCCTTCTCGGTGGTAGCACCTGCCCTGTGGAACGCCCTCCCATCAGATGTCAAGGAAATAAGCAACTCTCTGACTTTTAGAAGACATCTGAAGGCAGCCCTGTGTAGGGAAGCTTTTTAATGTTTCATGTTTTACTGCGGTTTTATAATTTGCTGCAAGCCGCCCAGAATCAACCCAGTCAGATGGGCGGAATGCAAATAAATTATTAGTATTGGTATTAGTATTAATTATCTTCATTGCTCCTGCTCTGTCGCTGTCAGATCCTGCCTCTTTGTACACCGGTGGTGAGGAGATGTGACTCCAGTTTAGAATTTAAGAGGGAACAAGAACTTCGTTGATAAGAATTTTTAAAGATCTGCAATGGATTAAAATGTAACTACTAAATTCCTTTCCACTGGCGTAGATTTATATTAATCTGAGACTGGAGCTCTTTCCTTAAACCTTTCTTAGCACCTGATGAGTTGTCTTCCTATTTAAGATGTGTCCACTAGCTGTTCATAGGTATTTCTGCCACTGTCAACCCCCCCCCCCCCGATACCACCGAGTGGTGAATTGGACAATCCTCAGGCGGACTGCCTGTTCCAACTCCTAAACCTTGAGCACATGATGTCCACATGTGAGGATATCCTCTTTTATCCTGCTAAAAATGGCTCAGGAGACTCCCAAACTCCACTCACACCTTCCTATGCTTTGTGAAGGTTCTATTTAGCCTTCTGCCTTTGTTTTAACCAACTTTCATACTGTGCTTTAATTTTTTTGTAACTTGCCCTGGGACCTCCTGGTGTCCTGCGGGTAAGAAATCTAATAAGTAGTAATACTTCTACCCATCTACTCTGAGGGACACGTGTGGTGCTGTGGTCTAAACCACAGAGCCTACAGCTTGCCGATCAGAAGGTCGGCGGTTCGAATCCCCGCGACGGGGTGAGCTCCCGTTGCTCGGTCCCAGCTCCTGCCAACCTAGCAGCTCCTTTATATTCTCTATACGTACGATTGTGTCGCTGCTCACCCTAGTAATAGGGTTGTCAAATTTGCAGATGACACAACCGTGATTGGGCTCATCTCTGATAAAGAGGGTGAAACGAACTATAGAGATGAGGTGGAGCAGCTGACGAAGTGGTGCAGAGCTAACAACTTGCTCATAAATACAAAGAAAACAAAGGAACTTGTGGTGGACTTCAGGAGAAAGAAGAACGATGTCCAACCACTTTTGATTGATGGAATCTGTGTGGAGAGGGTAACAATGTTCAGATTTCTGGGCATTGAAATACAGGAGGATCTGTCCTGGAGTGCAAACATAAGGGGGCTTGTGAAGAAGGCGCAGCAGAGACTGTACTTCCTGAGAGTTCTAAGGAAAAACCATCTTCCACAAAAGCTGCTGCTTGCCTTCTATCACTGTGCCATTGAGAGCGTGCTCACTTATGGCTTATGTGTGTGGTACGGAAGCTGTACTACCAAGGACAGGATGGGGTTGGACAGAATTGTTAAGGCAGCAGAGAGAGCATTGTTGGCTGCTCGCTCTCCACCTTAGAGCAGATTTATGCCATGAGGTGCCACAGAAAGGCACTGGACATAGTGAAAGATCCATCGCATCCTGGTCACCGTCTATTTGAACTTTTGCCATCGGGACGGAGATACAGGACGATGACAACAAGAACAAGCCGTCTTAGAAACAGCTTCTTCTCCAGAGCAATCGCGGCCTTGAATGGGAAGCCTGGACTTTGAAGTCATCTAATCTTACCAGTTATGTTTTAATCAGTGTGTATGGTTTTAATCAGTGTTTTTGTAGTTGTTTTGTTTTTGAGTGGAGTGCCCTATCTGGGTGGATGGAGCAGCCAAGTAATTTCGTTGTCCCCGAAGGGGACAATGACAATAAAATATTCTATTCTATTCTTCTATTCTATTCGAAAGCACGTCAAAGTGCAAGTAGATAAATAGGTACCACTCTGGTGGGAAGGTAAACGGCTTTTCCATGCGCTGCTCTGGTTCGCCAGAAGCCGCTTTGTCATGCTGGCCACATGACCCGGAAGCTGTACGCTGGCTCCCTCAGCCAATAATGAGCGCCGCAACCCCAGAGTCGGACACGACTGGACCCAATGGTCAGGGGTCCCTTTACCTTTTTAACTTGACTCTATGCTCACGTAAACTAGGATCTCTTAACCTCTAGATTAAATTACTGCTATACAGTAAGAGGGACCTAGGTGGCGCTGTGGGTTAAACCACAGAGTCTAGGGCTTGCTGATCAGAAGGTCGGCAGTTCGAATCCCTGCGACGGGGTGAGCTCCTGTTGCTCGGTCCCAGCTCCTGCTCACCTAGCAGTTCGAAAGCACGTCAAAGTGCAAGTAGATAAATAGGTACCGCTCCGGCGGGAAGGTAAACGGCATTTCCGTGCACTGCTCTGGTTCTCCAGAAGCGGCTTAGTCATGCTGGCCACATGAACCGGAAGCTGTCTGCGGACAAACGCCGGCTCCCTCGGCCTATAGAGTAAGATGAGCGCCGCAACTCCAGAGTCGTCTGTGACTGGACCTAATGGTCAGGGGCCCCTTTACCTTTATCTTTACTTCTACCCTTGCCAGTATGATTTTGGTGAAGAAACCCCTTCGGCCTTGGCCACAGTAAACAGGCTCTTAGACCCCCAAATATTGACAACCAGAATTAACCCATTCTGGGTTGTTGGTGCTGGACTAAATGCAACAGGAGGAGGAGATTAGGCTCCCTTCTCATTGCATAACTTTGTAGCATCTCTTCTTTCCGCAGGTGAGCTGGGTGAAAAGGTCTTTCCCACTCGACTCGGCAATGGGGAAAGGAATGTGGTGATGATACACACACACAGAGATAGAGAGAAAGAGAGAGAGAGAGTGGACCCTCCGGATACGAATTTAATTCGTTCGGGGGATCCCTGTGCACCCCGAATTTTCGTAAGAAGAGGCGCCGCTTCTGCGCATGCGTGCGCGGCGAAACCCACTTCTGGGTTTGCCACATTCGCAACCCGAAAGTTATGTTACTCAAAGGTAACATAACCCAAGGGTCCACTGTGTGTGTGTGTGTGTGTGTGTGTGAGAGAGAGAGAGAGAGAGAGAGAGAGAGAGAGAGAGTATACACATATACATAATCTTGCTCAACAGAGTAGAGTTGAACATGCATTTTTTCCTGTGGAATGATCCCCTATATAGTATTACCTTCTTGATATTTGGATTGCTGTGACTACTGGGGTGCTTACTAGTTACACCATTGGCGATGGAAGTATGGTTGGTTAGGATCTGGAATAGAGCCATCTCGACAGTGGCACCTCTACCCTCTGAGATCAGGCAAGCGCCTACTTCGAGTGGGTTCCATTAGGAAAATTTGTGGTTCATTGGCTCTATGGATGATGCAAGAGTACGACTGGCTGATTTAGATATGAAATTGACAAAGCGATTTATTTAAACTTGGAAGTATTTTGCTGTTTCTTTCCATAGGCTTTGTATTGTATCGTGCTTTGTGGCTGAAGAGTGGGGGTATAAATTCTTAAAATAAGTCTTCTGCAGGGTGGACATGTGCACATAGAGCTTGTCTGCTGCTGGAATCGATCATTCTAGTATTAGTATAAAGCAGGCTTCCTCAAACTCGGCCCTCCAGATGTTTTTGGCCTACAACTCCCATGCTCCCTAGGTAGCAGTGGTCAGGGATGATGGGAATCAAGCCTGGTATCAAGGCTCAGTTGTCCGTCATCTTTTTTATTTTTAAATTTTCTCCTCCATACTTCAAATTTTTATGGTCCTTGGATGGGTCACAAAATAAACCATTTAAAACAATATAAAAATAGCATTAGAAAGCAGATGGCAGCCGTCAGTATATCTCAGACATTGTCTGTCTGTCTCACACCCCCACTCATTGGGTGCCAGTACGAACCATGCCCCCCTCCACTGCACCCCTGCCACTGCCGTTTGCCCCCTACCTGCTCCGTCGCCCCTTGTGGCAGCGAGATTGTGGTGGAGGGAAAGGGGGGACAGTATGAAAACCTTAGGATTGTCCCAATAGTAGGGAGAGGCAGAATAGAATGGCTTCTATGTCCTGTAGGCCAAAGTTGTAGTGTTGGGTTCACAAAAGTATTAGGTAAAGCAGCAGTCTTTTCTGAAAGTCATAAAGCTAAATACTGATACATAACCAGACTCCCTAAAACTGCTAAGCAGTTAATTGAGAATGAAAGTTATTTCATGCATTTAAAGGGGATATCTTTGAAAAAAGTGCTGGGGAAACAACAAATAATATTTTTTGGCTTTCCCCCACATTAATTTTCTTTGCTTTTAAATGTGTGCACTTAAATCGGGATTTTATTTTTTTTTAAAGGGGGAGCCTTTTGCCAAACATTCATTTTCAAACGTTTTTGTTTGAAAGCTTAACCAGAGGTTGGGGAATTTCGTTTCCCAACTATAAATGACTTTCAGCTTTTGCTATATGACAAGCAATGCATTATTAATGTCCCAATCTTGGAAATTCTCTTCGTAGCAAAGGTTTGCAATTGAACGTCCACTGGCAAAAGGTTTTTCACTGATCCACACTGGACTTTCAGTGATACATACCCCTTTGAGATCTTTTCGAATGAAATTTGTCAGATTAAAAATAGTAGCTATGCAACATTTTGGGGGAGAGTGTTGCTTCCCGTATTACTTTTCTAAGGTGTGAGTATATTAGGTGGTACCTAACTAACTCATTCCATCAGTGCAAGGATTTCCACTTGCCCAGAAAACTTCCCCTCCACACTCCCTGCCCCCCTAAAAAAAATCTGTTCTGGGGGGTTCCCCAATCCTTTGGAGCAGATTTGGAGGGGGGGAGGAGGAAAGTTCTGTTGTGCAAGTGAAATCCTAAACTGCCTTCGCTACCACGATCTCTTCCTCTCTGCTAACATGTAATCAACTTTCAGAGGTGGGGTTGAGCGATATATTGATACACCAGGCATAGGCAAACTCCGGCCCTCCAGATGTTTGGGACTACAATTCCCATCATCCCTGACCACTGGTCCTGTTATCTAGGGATGATGGGAGTTGTAGTCCCAAACATCTGGAGGGCCGAGTTTGCCTATGCCTGTGATACATCATCCAAAAATGATATAGAATAGAATAGAATAGAATATATTTTATTGTCATTGTCCCCTTTGGGGACAATGAAATTACTTGGCTTCTCCATCCACCCAGATAGGGCACTCCACGCAAAAACAAAACAACGACAAAAACACTGATTAAAACCATACAGTATGATACAACATAACAGGTAAGATTAGATGACTTTCAAAGTCCAGGCTTCCCATTCAAGGCCGAGATCGCTCTGGAGAAGAAGCTGCTCCTAAGACGGCTTGTTCTTGTCATCATCGTCCTGTATCTCCGTCCTGATGGCAAGAGCTCAAAGAGACGGTGACCAGGATGTGATGGATTTGAAGTGCATATCGTGATTTCGGTTTCCTCCTTTCTTTAAAGATTTAACCACTGTGTTAGTTTTCATGGATTGCATCCGTTTCGTGAAGTTGTTATCGTTAGTTGGTTGAGAGAGTGAAAAGTAAAAATAAATAAATAGTGGGTCCAGTTGGCTGAAAATATCATTGGTCTTGCTTTGCAAGGCTAATTGCGGGCCTGGGCCCAGTGAGCAGGCCAAGGCATGGGAAGATGCAATATTCAGAGGACAAACATCTTGGGATGTAAACAGGCTACAATGTCAATTGTCAGTAGGTTTTGGCGTAGGCCTTGGGTGTATACAGTGGTACCTTGGTACTCAAACAACTTGGAACCCAAACACTACAAACCCGGAAGTAAGTGTTCTAGTTTGCGAACTTTTTTGGGGGAGCCGAATGTGCTCCGTTTTGAGTGTTATACTTCCAATTTTAGTGCCACACTTCCTTTTTGAGTGTTAACCAGAGGTCTGTCTATTTTTGCTATTTATTTTGCGTTTTTGCTGCTCTGATTTGTTGTTTTTGTGACTTTGTGGAACCCAGTTCAGCTACTGATGGATGGATTGTGTGACTGCAGTACGTTGTTTATTGCTTTCATTTTATGGATCAATGGTCTCGTTAGATAGTAAAATTCATGTTAAATTGCTGTTCTAGGGGTTGTTTTTAAAAGTCTGGGACGGATTAATCCGTTTTGCATTACTTTCTATGGGAAAGCAGGACCTCCCTGCTTTCCTCCGCTCCACATGTAGGGTTCCTGATATGTAGCATCTTTCGTGCCTGACTTTATGTCACTGTCAATATAATAAATATTAATAGTTTATAGGTCTTTTATGGTGATAGTCTGCTTTCCTATTTGCTATGCTTACAGGTAAACAAAATAGCATTTGATACAATGGTGGTTCCCACTGGTAGAAAGACAAGCGACTCGTTCCCCTTTCCCTCGCAACACGTCTTACGGCTCTCTGGGATGAACCCTCCAAAATCAGATTTTTGGAGAGCGCAGGAGACATGCATGTGTCCACAAGTAACAAACCAGTGTATCAGAAAGCACATACAGGCTATGTCAACTATCAATATTTATTAGCGTATTTTTCGCTCTACAAGGCGCACCTGACCATAGGACGCACCTAGTTTTTAGAGGGGGAAAGCCCCATTTTTTTGAGGATCAGCTTAAATTTCTGCAGCTGCTTTTGCAAAGGAGAAAAGCCATTTTTTTGAGGATCAGCTCAAATTTCTGCAGTTTCTTTTGCAAAGGAGAAAAGCCCCATTTTTTTGAGGGTCAGCTCAAGGTTGTTGAGCTTACTTTGCAAAGGGGAAAAAAAACCTGTTTTATGGGGTTTAACTCACAGTTCTGCAGCTTCAGGAAAGGGAGCCATTTCTACAGTTTCCAGACAGATAATCTAATCAGCCAGTCACATGTTGCTGGGGAAACAGCCTCCCTCTGCAAGGGGGCGGGGCTAGAATCTCTCTCCCTTATCTCTCTCCCCGATCGTTTGCTGAGCAGCTGCTCAGCGGGCTTCCTTTCAACACCCCCTTCTCTCTTTTTCTTTTAAAAAAGCACAATCTGCTTTTTCCCCTGGGCAGTTCAGCTCCAGGGACCACTTATTCGCTCCATAAGATGCACAGACATTTCCCCTTACTTTTTAGGAGGAAAAAAGTGTGTCTCATGGAGCGAAAAATACGGTATATGCGACTGTAGCCTAACATGGGAGCTAATTACATCGTAAGCAGGTACCTCTCACGTCCAGGTGTTTTTGCCTGCCTGGAATGCGTTGTTGAAGTTCAACGATGCCTCATGGCCTCAAGGATGGAGATAGGTCTATGTGTGGGTGGGTGCCAAACTCCTCCGAAGTCTGTGGGGGTTTAATGTATTAAGTCGTATGGATTGCTCCACTCAAAAGGCAACCCATAAGGGAGAAGGCACTGGCCTCTGGTTAAAAATGGTACCCCCACCCTGATAGAAAACGTGTTTCATATCTCATGAGCAGAGCTCACCCACAGAAAGCTTGGGTCCATTTTACCAGGCTCCCTGAATAGAATACCTGTCTTTGTATATCTTAAGTATATTTTCTGTAGACTAACTTGTGCTTCAGAAATTCCAAGCATTGTGTACCTGCGTCTGTTTAAAGTTTTGTGACAAATTGCACCATTGCTGTTCTTCTGACAATTGTTTGCATACTTCAGTGAGTACTTAGGAAGTAAATTAGTCGGCGACTATAAATTATTTTTAAAGTTACTTAGGCTGTCCTTTTTTTTTTTTGTCTTCAGTGTAAAATAGTTCATCTACCTCTTGCTAATAAAGGGTTAAGATACAAATGTAATTTGCTTGCATCATTGGGTAATAATATTTTTCTTCCTCCTTCTCTTTTTTCTATTTTACAATCAGGACAAAGCTTGGGATATGGATTTGTGAACTACATTGACCCTAAGGATGCTGAAAAGGCGATCAATACTCTGAATGGATTGAGACTTCAAACCAAAACAATAAAAGTATGTAGAATTTTTATGGGGGAAATTAAGTGCTGCTGGAAGACAATGCACATTGCTATTTGTCCGATGTGTTTCCAAAGGTTATACCTGGCTTTGGAATTGGTGGTTTATTCACAAGCCGTCGTCTTTGATTCCTGGGGCCTATACTACTAGTTTGCATAGGCAAGCATATTTAGGGCAAGTTTTTATCTCCATAGCAGGCATTTGCAAATATTCTGAAATGGCATCCTTACACTTGGTAATTTACATAGTGCTCTAGTGTATCGATCAGCCTTTCTCAACCTTTTCAGCATTAAAAACAGGACCATTATGCAGTGAAATACAGTATATTTATTAGATATGATCCCTCCTTCCTCACATTTGTGAGTAAAGCAGAGTGCATCCCTTTGCAGCTTAAAAGGGAAGCTTAGATAGGCTCATTGTAGCCTTTTTGTTTAAGTAATCCAGGATGCTTTAAGGTATTTTCACCTTAAAGCAATAGTCGCACAAACAAATCTTGTAAAAGGTAAAAATAGCATTTACTCACTCAGAATACTCATTGAAGATACAGATACAGCAGCTTTGTTCTACCAAGCTTAAAATGGCAATTTGGTCACAAAGACATGCTTGAGTCTAGCTTAAAATGGTGTCTCAGCAATGGAGCTCAGCCATGCAGATGATGCTCACATTTATGGCTTGGTGATGAGAGGGCAAAGTGCAAAGAGGAAGTGGCCTGGCCAGGTGTGGAGGTTATATGTGCCTATGCCTCCCCCCCCCAAACTTACTGGGGTACTTTGTACACTCCATGCGGCTATCTAGCAAACATGCGTGGTTGGTTTGACTACATTGTAAACAGCCCACGAGCATGTTACTGAAACTGAGGGCCTCCTTCCTTGAATGTGCTACACTATTTTGGAATCCATTCCCGGGAATTTTTGCCCGGTTATTACCTGGAGCCAAGCGCGAAGCTTTCTGAGTACAGTGTGCTGGTTGTGTTGCCTGCAGGATGCCACCTACACCTCTTCAATGCATATAGTGGCCATGGCAGTGTGGTCACACTTGTGTTCTCACCAGGACTTAAACTAAGACTTTGCTTTAGTAATTAACCACTTCCTCCTCCCTGCTGAGGGACGTGGGTGGCGCTGTGGTCTAAACCCCTGAGCCTAGGGCTTGCCGATCAGAAGGTCGACGGTTCGAATCCCCGCAACGGGGTGAGCTCCCTTTACTCTGTCCCAGCTCCTGCCAACCTGGCAGTTCAAAAACATACCAGTGCAAGTAGATAAATAGGTACCTGCGATGGGAAGGTAAATGGCGTTTCCCTGTGCTCTGGCTTCCGTCACGGTGTCCCGTTGCGCCAGAAGCGGTGTAGTAATGCTGGCCACATCACCCAGAAAGCTGTCTGTGGACAAACGCCGGCTCCCTCAGCCTGAAAGCGAGATGAGCGCCACACCCCACAGTCGCATTTGACTGGACTTAACCATCCAGGGGTCCTTTACCTTTACCCTCCCTGCTGATCATACCTCTTGGTTTCCAAAGTTACGGGCAGACCTCTGTCTAATCCCTTCTTGACATGGCAGGGTTACACTGTGTGTCTTCTGATACATAGAATCATAGAGTTGGAAGAGACTACAAGGGCCATCCAGTCCAACCCCCTGCCAAGCAGGAAACACCATCAAAGCATTCCTGACAGGTGGCTGTCAAGCCTCTGCTTAAAGACCTCCAAAGAAGGAGACTCCACCACACTCCTTGGCAGCAAATTCCACTGTCAAACAGCTCTTACTGTCAGGAAGTTCTTCCTAATGTTGAGGTGGAATCTTCTTTCTTGTAGTTTGAATCCATTGCTCCGTGTCCGCTTCTCTGGAGCAGCAGAAAACAACCTTTCTCCCTCCTCTAGATCAGTGTTTCCCAACCTTGTGCCTCCAGCTGTTTTTGGACTACAACTCCCATCATCCCTCGCTAGCAAGACCAGGGTCAGGGATGATGGGAATTGTAGTCCAAAAACATCTGGAGGCACAAGGTTGGGAAACACTGCTCTAGATGACACCCTTTTATATATTTGAACATCATATCACCCCTTAACCTTCTCTTCTCCAGGCTAAACATACCCAGCTCCCTAATACAGTGATGGAGAAGAGCACATCTTGATAGGGAAGGTGGACTTGGTGCAAAGAACATGAGAAGTAGAAGCCAGAAGGCTACTTTTTAGGCATCCCTGGCCCTTGGTGGATTTGACGTGCATTAAGCATGGTCACCAGACTTTAAACAGTGGGATACTATGCTTTCTTAAGAGAAAAGCATAACATTGGGTGCATTTTTAGTCACAGCCACACATTGTGAAGTGAGGTGGGCAACCAGAGATGCTACCAGGATAGAAACTCCTTGGTTGCTCAGCCAAAGCAATTTGTCCTCGCTGCTCTCTCAGAAAAATAGAGGAATCTAATTAAATTTACTAGACTTCACTAACCTACTTAAGTTGTTGTCAGCTCTAGGCAGGACATGTTATGGTAAGATAAAGCAAATTGGGGCTTTTGTAAATTGCATTTACAAAATGCTCGTGGAGGAGAACTTAGGAGTAGGAATATCGGGACAACTCTTCCTATTTATTTATTTATTTATTTATTGGTTGGCTAATAAAAAAAAAAAATACCTGTCTTTAAATCCACAGTGCAAGTTAGAATTAATTCCTCACAGGGCAAAGGCTAGCCAAATATTCAATTTTTCTTTCATGGAAAGAAAGTTGACATGACATTTCTTCTGCATTGTCAATTAATGTGTATATGTAATTATCACCTGTCAGGGGAATATAGCTTAAAAAAAAAACAACCCCTTCATTTTAACTCTGTAGGTTTTCTTCCCACTCAGCAGTATTTTAAAAATCATAAATGTATTGCCATTACGGAGGTGTTGGCAAGTGGGATTTGAAACATTTTTTAAAAAAATTATGCAACTGCTCTAAAGTTTTAATAGTTACCTATGCAGTAACTGTCCCAGTTACTGAAATTGTTTATTGCCACACCTGCTTGTGAAATGCAAATATTGGTTCATATAAGAGTCCGATAAAGGAACTTGATTTTTATAGGGTATCAAAGCTCACAGGCCTACATTTATTTTGCTTTGCTTTTTGTTTCCAATTGCAACCTCTCTTGCTGTTGAAGAGACAAGGCACTTTTGAGTTTAAAACTGACTTGCCTCTTTGGTAGCGAGACTGATGTTTCTTGCCAAGGATTCCCCCCCCCCCCCAGGCAAACCTAAAAATGCAGGCAGCAAAGAAGTTGGAAAGCAGCACATGCTTAAAAGTCACCTTGCACTTAAATAGGCTTCTGTATTTAAGGAAGGTGTTGCATCCTGCAAACGCCGGTTTGTTATCTTGCTTCTCGACACTTGGCAGCAGCAGTTACTTTGAAACACATAAAGGTAAAGGGACCCCTGACCATTTGGTCCAGTCGTGTCCGACCCTGGGGTTGCGGAGCTCATCTCACTTTACTGGCCAAGAGCCGGCGTACAGCTTCCAGGTCATGTGGCCAGCATGACAAAGCCGCTTCTGGCGAACCAGAGCAGTGCACGGAAACGCCGTTTACCTTCCCGCCGGAGCGGTACCTATTTATCTACTTGCACTTTGACATGCTTTCGAACTACTAGGTTGGCAGGAGCTGGGACCGAGCAACGGGAGCTCACCCCATCACAGGGATTCGAACTGCCGACCTTCTGATCAGCAAGCCCTAGGCTCTGTGATTTAACCCACAGCGCCACCTGGGTCCCTTGAAACACATATGCTGGTGTAATAAATGGTTCCAGTGCCGTCTGTATCCTGCAAACTTCTGAATTTAAGAACGTGCTTCTCAGAACGGGATAAATGCTTGAACTACTGTTGTCCAACGTTAGAAAATATAGATAACCAAATATACTATGCGGGAAAGTAGCACTGCCTCTTTCCAGTGTACATATTTGAAGAAGAGAAAAACAGCCTCAGAAAATCTTACGCAAGTGAGAAGTATGGTTTGGTAGACGCCAGTTTTTAATGGTGATCTTTTCCATTAACTCAACGTGTCAAGAGAACGGTGAAATATGTATGCATTGTATAAAAAAAACCCTTAGAACATCTGAAGGAATTGAACTGTGAAGGTGAGGAAGAAGCCCCCTTTGCAACCTCTGCGTTTTGTACTTTCCATATTAAAGAACATTGATCCTAGCGAGTGGCAAAAGGAGGTCCTATTTGGAGGTTTAATTAAAGTGAGTGAATTTTATTGATGCTATCAATCAGCGGAGATTGAGGGAAAGGGCTTGGTGCCAAACCATTTAGTGCTCTTGACAGGGTAATTAAATACCACAGGACTGTACTCTCAAGATAAAGTGAAGTGCTTCTCGAGATGTGAGGGAGAATAACAATTTGTGTTGGGACCGAGTTTTTTTTAAAAAAGGAGTCTAGGTCCCTTTCTAAATTGTCTACACGGGTTTTAAAAATTGTGACCAGAATTGTTTTGACTGATAGCAAATATCAGTCATAGCACTGCTATTTTTCTAGAAAAAAGAGGTGCTGGAACTCACCATGAACACCTCCCGTGTTCTTTCTTATCATGGCAGTGGTGCCCAGTTCTGGCTGCAAAAAAGCTCTTGAGCCATACTCAGTATTGCCATTAAAATCACTGGACTTTAGTTATTCCAGTAAGTCTGACTGGAATGCCACACACACACATTTTTTTGTTTGTGGTTGGCTTTGTGGATGCTATTCAACTCCTGTAAACTGCTGGTGGCAACGCGGGTGGCGCTGTGGGTTAAACCACAGAGCCTAGGGCTTGCCGATCGGAAGGTCGGCGGTTCGAATCCCCATGACGGGGTGAGCTCCCATTGCTCGGTCCCTGCTCCTGCCAACCTAGCAGTTCGAAAGCACGGCAAAGTGCAAGTAGATAAATAGGTACCACTCCGGCGGGAAGGTAAACAGCGTTTCTGTGCGCTGCTCTGGTTTGCCAGAAGCGGCTTAGTCCTGCTGGCCACATGACCCGGAAGCTGTACGCCGGCTCCCTCGGCCAGTAAAGCAAGATGAGCACCGCAACCCCAGAGTCGTCCGTGACTGGATCTAACAGTCAGGGGTCCCTTTACTAAACTGCTGGGAGAATTTGCATGAACGACAGCATTGAAATATTCATCCATCTCTTTCATCGTCAAGCTTATTTATTTAAGGGGTGGTGAACCTGTGGCCTTCCAAATGTTGTTGGGCTCCAGCTCCCTGTCGCAGAATCATAGAATTGTAGAGTTGGAAAGGGTCCCGAGGGTCATCTAGTCCAGCCCCCTGCAATGCAGGAATCTCAGCTAAGGCACCCCTGACCCGATGGCCATCCAACCTCTGCTTGAAAACCTCCAAGGAAGGCGAGTCCACAACCTCCTGAGGAAAACCGTTCCCCTGTCGAACAGCTCTTATTCCAGCCTGGCCCAGTAGTCAGGATGATAGGAGTTGTAGTACAGCAATATCTTGAGAGCTATTGGTTCCCCGACTCTGGTTTATACGCTGCTTTCCCACATTCATGCTCAAGACAGTTCACAAGAAATCAGGGTGGATAAAAATCAATGTTATTTAAAAAAAAAATCTGATTTTTTTATTTAAATCAGAATTTTTTTTTTAAATCAGATTTTTAAAATAAAATGTTTTTGGAGGAAAAGTCTTTCTAGAGATAGATTTCTATTTAAGTTACATTATAGTCCAAAGGCTATTCACCAGGAAATAAGGATTTGTTTTGTTTTTTTGTAAAAAAATTGTTTAACCACATCAGTTAAGAAACATGGATACATATGCTATAATGTTATTGTTTTAGTTACATAAATTGTTATTAAGGAAATGGTTATTTTTCTCCTTCCAATAAAGTACAGCAGAAAAGTTGTGCAAATATAAAAAATAATTTCATAATTATCTGTCTGTGTATTTCTAGTATAACCAAATCAGTAATTTTTGATAGAACTGTAAAAACCACTCTGAAAATTTATTATTCCAAAAATGGAACCTTCCTCTGGTTGTAAATATTAAGATGATACCAGCAAGAATGAGTCTTTCTGTAAAAAAATGATTTAAATCAAGTCTTACTGACTAATGATTTAAATCAAGCCTTACTGACTAGTTTAAATCAAATCCACCCTGCAAGAAATGTAAATAAATTGTTTCATGGATGCTTATGCCAATACTTTTGTTATATCAAACACCTTTTCTATCAGGGTGGGAGAACCATTTTTAACCAGAGGCCAGTGCCTCCTCCCTCGTGGGCACCTAATAATAATAATAATAATAATAATAATACCAATACCTTTGTTGTCAATGTACAACCTGTGTACAATGAAATTAACCGAGCCTCCCCCCCCACAAACACTCAATCTCATTGCACTCTGTGTGTTTGTCGCACAACACACCAACCCCAAAAGTCAGTTGCACTATATTATTTTCTGTTCAGCAGCCTAACAGCCCACGGATAGAAACTGTTTTTTAGCCTGTTGGTATGACTGATTCTACTTCTATATCTCCTGCCCGAGGGTAGAAGATTAAAGAGGTGCTGGCTGGGGTGTGAATCGTCCCTGAGGATTTTTCTCGCTCTTCTAAGGCAACGATCCCTTGCGATGTCATCTAGCGGGCTCAGGGGACAGCCCATGATATCATGTGTTGTGTTCACCACCCTCTCTGTCAAGACTTTCTGTCCGTGGCTGTCAAGCCAACGTACCACACTGTGATACAATATGAGAGGACACTTTCTATTGTGGACAGGTAGAAGGAGGTCATCAATTGTTGTTTAACATTGTTCTATCGCAAGACCCTGAGGAAATGGAGTCTCTGTTGGGCCTTCCTAACCACCTGAGTTATATTGTTTTTCCAAGCGAGGTCCTCAGTAAGGTAAACTCCCAGGAATTTAAAGGAAGAGACTCTCTCCACACAACGCCCCCCCCCCCCGATACACATATTTATTTGTTAACGCTGAAGATGAAAGAGATGGCATCAACGACTTATGGAACCGTCGTGTCTTGGCACACAATTTAGAGAGCAATTGCGAAAAACAAGATCATTTAAATATACTTCTAAGTTATTCCGTATAGTTTGCTGGCATTGGATAACCTATCCAGTTGGCATGGTGCCAGTTGCAAAGACTGCTGGGTTCTTCGTTTAGAATGCCCGTCTAGTTTTGAAAGGAAAGTAGCCTTGCACAGTTCAGTCTTTCCATTCTAATAACAATAATATTTTTTTTATTTGTACCCCGCCCATCTGGCCGGGTCCCCCCAGCCACTCTGGGCGGCCTCCAACAGACATTAAAATACATTAAAATATCACAAGTTAAAAACTTCCCTAAATAGGGCTGCCTTGAGGTATTTTCTGAATGTCAGATAGTTGTTTATCTCTTTAACCTTTGCTGGGAGGGCGTTCCACAGGGCGGGTGCCACTACCGAGAAGGCCCTCTGCCTGGTTCCCTGTAGCTTTGCTTCTCGCAGTGAGGGAACCGCCAGAAGGCCCTCGGCGCTGGGTGGAGACACTCCTTCAGGTATACAGGACCGAGGCCGTTTAGGGCTTTAAAGGTCAGCACCAACACTTTGAATTGTGCTCGGAAACGTACTGGGAGGCAATGTAGTTCTCTCAGGACCGGTGTTATGTGGTCCCGGTGGCCACTCCCAGTCACCAGTCTAGCTGCCGCATTCTGGATTAATTGCAGTTTCCAGGCACCTTCAAAGGTAGCCCCACGTAGAGCGCATTGCAGTAGTCCAAACGGGAGATAACCAGAGCATGCACCACTCTGGCGAGACAGTCTGTGGGCAGGGAGGGTCTCAGCCTGCGTACCAGATGGAGCTGGTAAACAGCTGCCCTGGACACAGAATTAACCTGCGCCTCCATGGACAGCTGTGAGTCCAAAATGACCCCCAGGCTGCGCACCTGGTCCTTCAGGGGCACAGTTACCCCATTCAGGACCAGGGAGTCCCCCACGCCCGCTCGCACCCTGTCCCCCAAAAACAGTACTTCTGTCTTGTCAGGATTCAACCTCAATCTGTTAGCCGCCATCCATCCTCCAACCGCCTCCAGGCACTCACACAGGACCTTCACTGGTTCTGATTTGACAGAGAGGTAGAGTTCTCCTTGTATGGCCATTTGCATGACGGAACAGCAAACGCTTTCTTCTCATCCCACAGGTTTCCTATGCGCGACCAAGTTCAGCTTCCATTAGAGATGCAAATCTGTATGTCAGTGGCCTCCCAAAAACTATGACCCAGAAAGAATTGGAGCAGCTATTCTCCCAGTATGGACGTATCATTACTTCTCGTATTCTAGTGGACCAAGTCACGGGTAAGTCGACAGCTGCTCCGTACTATCTCTCTCGCTTTTGTGAGATATTCCACCTTCCAATACAGCAAGCCTGCCTTCAGAATATATCAAAGGTATATATGGGCCAGAAAATACAATTTTCTGCCGGAGTTTTTCATAAATATGCATGGACTAAAATAGATTGTAGAGTGTAGTCAGCCAGCCCTGAGTCATTTCCACCTCGAAGGTGCAGGTTTTGAAGCCTGTTTCATGCCTTGTAATAAATTTACAGCTGCTATAATCCTCATTTCCAAGCCGCCGAGTGAAAATAGTCCCTGTGCTCCTTATAAAGTGCTAATAAACAGTCTTAAAAAAAATAAAATAAGGAAAGCAAAATCTTGCGTGCAAGTGCTCTGCTGTTATCTTAGGCTAAGTCTACATGAAATGCAGACTAGTAATTGCTACTTGCATTTATATATATATATATAATGTTGCATTATCCTAGTGCTGAAGAATATTAACTGTGAGATCTAGAGGAAAACAAATCCCACGGGTTTAAAAAAAAAACAAGTCTGAAAGGCATATTGATTTGATGCATAAATATTAAACTCAGTCTTAACTCTCCAGGCACTGCCATCCTAGTGAGCGTATTGCTCCATATTTTTTTCCTGTTTCTGATATAATATAATCTCAATGAAGTGGACTAATCCATTAGAGGGGCTGGAGTATGGAGCACCCTTTCTCGTTATTAAGGGCTCAGGGATCTTCTATTTTCTCCCAACGCATTTTCAAAATCCCAGGAAAATGTACAGCAGGCTTTTCTATTATTATTCTGCCATAATTTCCAAGCGTTGTAATCTAGATAGCGTTTTCTTCAATGCCACGAACAAAATTTAAAAGAGACCTGATGACTTTGTGACCCATCAGCTGCTTTTGCTAAACCAAGGTTTTGATTTGAACAGAAAGTAGGTTCCAGCCATGGATCTGCACATGTATAACGGCTCAGTACCGTACTTTTCCGTGTATAAGGCTAGGTTTTCTTATTAAATGATTGTGTTAACATTTGAGGCTCGCCTTATACATGGATAGTGCATAAGGGGGGATTTTCTTCATTTGGAGTCCCCAAAAATGGAGGGCGTCTTATACACGGGGGCGTGTTATACACAGAAAAATACGGAATGTAAGAACATAACTGTACCGATGGATCACCCAAAAGCATGTTTTAGACCAGCATCCTATTGGGCTGTGGTAAACCAAGAGGCAAGGTTAGAGTACCACGTGTTAGTTACGTTTCGCTGCCACTTCTCGTCCTGCTAAACTAAACAAGAACAAATGTTCCAAAACTATGCAATAAAACAATTAATGCAGCATACTAATATATATATATACACAGGTAGCATTTCCTTCTCCTCCTGGCACACCTCCCCACTGAAGATATTTCCAGCTACTAGCTCTTGTTTAAGACTCCATCCATCTTTCCTGGCTCTCTCTTTTTTTAATATCATTTTTATTTATTTTCAAAACATTTTTGCAATAATAACATTCACATACTTTTTCACATCTTATACCTTTTTGGCTTTTTACAACCTTGACTTCCTTCAGTCCTTCCAAGCGACCTTATTATTCCTATACTTCTACTTATATTTCTTATTTCTACCATTGCTTTTTATATCTCACTCAAAACTTATTACTGTAAAGTTCATATTTAACAACAATATTTCTTCCTTAATCTACAATGCTTCTTGTAGTCCTACTAACGTATTCAGTTCAGTATTTTCTTTTAAATAGTCTGTAAATTTAGTCCAATCTTTGAGGAACTTCTGGTCCCGCTGTTCTCGGATTCTCCCCGTCATTTTGTCCATTTCTGCATAGTCCAGTAATTTCATTCTCCATTCTTCAATTGTCGGTGTTTGTTCTTGCTTCCATTTCTGTGCTATTAACATTCTTGCCGCAGTCACTGCATATTGGAAAAACTTAGTATCTTGCTTTTTAATGTCTGTACCTATAATTCCCAACAGAAAGGCTTCCGGTTTTTTAACAAATGTATATTTCAACATTTTCTTAATCTCAGCATAAATCATGTCCCAGAAGCTTTTCACCCTTCTACATTCCCACAACATATGAATAACTACTTCTTCTTTCCTGGCTCTCACCAGGTCCTGCACAGACTCACAGATCACCCCCAAAAATTGTGCGTTGAAGAGGGTTCCTGGAACCTGCTGACTTCACCCTAGTCTCTCACACTAGGCTTGCTTTTTGGGGAAGGCACCACAGTTGATGGGGCTTCCTTGAGCTGCCCACTGTTGTGTCGCCTCCAGCATTCCAGCTCTTGCTGCACATAACCAGTACCAGGATAGCGGGTTGGATATGGTGGTGAACCACTTCAGAATTTTCAGCACCGCAGTTGTCTTTTCGGGTCACCCTTTCTTCTTAACCCGAAAACGTGGGGCCACAACGGAAAAGGTTGTGCACCCATTTGTTATGCCCTGCCCCTTGACTCCCTTTCCTACGACAACAGGGTTTCCCAAACTTGGCTCTCCAGCTGCTTTTGCACTACAATTCCCATCTTCCATGACCCACTGGCCTTGCTAGCTAGGGATGATGGGAGTTGTAGTCCAAAAACAGCCGGAGACCCAAGTTTGGGAAACAAGTGTGTTACAACCTTGGTGGGGGCGGGAACCGCCTCTTCAACTTCTGCGGCTGGTCTTGAAATCCATTGCTTCACATGGCTCATCTGCCTTATTGCAGGGAAGATTTGAGGGTAAACCATATGCGGAATGAGTCTGCCCCTGTGGCTTGATGGAGGTAGAAACTGTCTCTCATGCCTTGTTACGCTGCCGTTTCTATGGGGAGATACGTTCGGTATTCATTACCCCTACTTAAATGAATCCGAATTTCAATGTCTAAAATCCCCGGTAGAGGACAAGGATCCTGAGATCACGTTAAGAGTAGCCAAATTCTGTGCGACTGCCATAAAACCTAGGGAACAAGTGGTGTTGTCATACTGATTAAGGCCTTAAATGATCATTTTAGCGACTAAGTTTTAATTTATATATATTTTTAATTGTTGCTATATCTGCATTGTCCTGGTTATACCTAATTGCAAATTCAAATGTATCCCTATCGTGTTTTATGATTTCCTTGATATTGTATGTGGGCTGGAGCTGGTCTGTGACCGTAATAATAAACTTCCTTCACATGGCTTGTTGGCTTCCATGCAGCTGTGAAAATGGTGGTGTCTGGGTGGGTGGGCGTTGTTTTGGAAGAGAGCAGTGAACGAGCCTTCTACCTTTATGCAGGAGTTTCAAGGGGTGTGGGCTTCATCCGGTTTGACAAGCGGATTGAGGCAGAAGAAGCCATCAAAGGCTTGAACGGACAGAAACCTCCGAGTGCCACAGAGCCGATCACTGTAAAGTTCGCCAACAATCCAAGCCAAAAAACAAACCAGGCCATCCTTTCCCAGCTGTACCAGTCTCCAAACAGAAGGTACCCAGGACCTCTAGCTCAGCAGGCTCAACGTTTTAGGTAAGTGGAAATGTCTAGTAACCCTCTTGAGACCCCAACCATTCAGCCCGGATTTCCCTTTGAAGCAGGTTGTCCTCTCTCTGGTAGGAATTGCGTTTCCTCATATGAGAGTTGTTGAGTTTCTTAAACTTTTGTGTGTGTCTGGAAGGCATAGCAGTAAACACTTATTTAACAGCACTGCAATCTGTTGGCAGCTATAAACAGAAGAGTTTAAGCCGCTAATTAGTAACGCTTAAAAATGGGGAAACATTCTTTTTCCAACCAGGATTTTAGGGTTATTTTTAAACTTCTAGAGTAAATAGTTCTACTAAATCAGACATATTTCTCAACCATACAATTCTCTTTATTTAAAAGTTTGCCTTGGACATTGTCCATTCTTCTCTACTTTCTGGATCGTCCTTCTAACCTTGTCCTTTTTCTTCTTTTTTCCTGTGGGGGGAAAATGTTTTTTTAAAGTAGTTTGCACAGTTTTTTGTGTGGGTCTCTGTTCCTGTGACACAGAGCTTTGCAGCCATATGTTTTTCTCTTGTGGTATTTTAGTGTACTGAAAAGGACAGATGGTGTGAATTGAAACAAATACTGTGTTGATCTACATTCAGTAACTGCTTTGGGGTTTTCTATTTAGCGCCGTGCTATGAGAGATTTTGTGTTACGTGCATATGCACACGCATGCTCTAAACTTTGACGCTGGCTTGCACTAGAATCCGGGTTTTCCAGAAAGGTTATAAAGAGTTGGAGACAGCTGAGAATCGCTGCAAAGTAGAGCAAAAACAGAATCGGATTATTTGGTTGTACTTAAAAGAGAAGCAGAATACTCACATTGGAGGGGGGGGAACCTAGGCTTTGCCAGGACTTTAATTTTAATGTTTCAATTAAGCACCTGGCCAATTGCATGCTTAAACTAAATCCAGGCAACTTCTTTGCATTTTGTTCCATTAACTTTGTTCACCCTTAAAAGCGTTCGTCCTGGTGAGCTCTTCTGTCGGAGCAGACAAAGGCAGCTGTTTTTATTCAGTATTCAGTGGATTTTTCTAATCTTCCTAGAGGTTTTCTTTTGGTTTTTGTGGGTTTTTTTTCATCAAAGGATACTCTTGTCAAGCCGCTGAATATTGAATAAAAGTAGACTTGCCCTTTCTCCATAGGCAGAATGCCTGCTCCAGTACTGAGTGCCGGGGCAGAGGTAGCACTGCTCAGAAGAGGAACCCCAGAATGCCCTTTGCCTGAAGTTAAGGCCATTGGGGAATGGCTGCACTGACATGAAAAAAAGAGGTAAATAAACTCCTGCCGGAATGGCGACTGCCAGGGTTGGGACACACACAATGCCCCCGTGGCCTCTTCAAACCCCCTGAGCAGTCTTTCTCCAAGATCCCAGAGGCCCAGCTTTGCGTGGACAGGTGGAGTCCCCCAAACCCCCATGCACCCCCTGAGCGGAATAATGACACATGGCAACTTGCTATGGGATTAAAATTGGCTGCAACTTTATTAAGATTCAGATGTAGGGAGACCTTGGCTCAGGCATTGGGCGTTTATCCTTCCCAGTCCCCAGCTGGGGATCTGGGGAAAGTTCAGGGTTATCCAGAACGTTTGGGGATTGGGCTGGCTCTGGAGAACATCTGTTCAAGCAGATAGCCTGCCCCCCGTTCACCGCCACTGGTGGGGGAGAGCAATGACAACCTCTCGGTGTGTGGGCAATGCTCCCCCCCCAAGACCCCTTTAACAGGAACCCTGATATCGCCGCAGTACTGGAGGCGTGGGGCGGTGACCCCATTTCGAAGATGACTAAAGGATTCCGCCCAATTGGGCGGTTAACTCAGTTAGGCGGTGACACCAGGTATCCCTGCCCTGGGGAAGGTGCTGCCAGTCCGAAATACCAGGAGCCGCACGGGGATCTAGGGGGCTGCGCGCGACCACGCAAACATCGCCCCACCTTTGATGTGTGGAACGGTCATTCCCCTAGATCACCTGCAAGTTTACAAATTGAGAGTGATATTCATTGTGTTCCAAGTGTTCCATTGTGTTCCAGCTGGATCTGCAGGGGGAATGTGGCGTTGCGTGCTGGAATACGCAACACTTGTTGGGAAATGCTGGGATGAATTCCGAGAGCTGCCATTAACTCTGGCCACCTGCATTCCTTAACGACTTCCAGGATAGGCTTGCTTTGACCACTGTACCTTCCTTAAAGTTTGAAATCAAAAAGAGAGAGAGAGAACGTTGGCCTTTATTGCCAAGGCATCCTTCAGCACTAATTTTGTGAACCGGAGTGGTTTCCCCCACTATTAAGTTTTCAAATGAGATGGTGCCCTCTAGATGTTGTTGGGACTCCCAATTCCCATCATCCCCAGTCTGCAGAGCCAGCTGTTAAGGATAATGGGAGTTGTAGTCCAACAATAAATGGAGTGGGCAGCCATGACTACCCCTGGCCTAGAGGATGGGCAAGATCTCCCTGGATCACCCCAGATGGACTTGGAGGTTTTCAAAGTCCTTTCCCCCAAATTGGAAGTCTTTTCTCCCGAACCCAACCCAGAAAAAAATCGGAACCCCCATTCCATTGTCTTCCATCGCATAGCGATGTCAGGAAACAGTAATAGCACATAGGGAGAGGAGAAGGACGTGTTTCTCTTTAGGACTTCAAGTGCAGTAAGTCAAGCAGCTCAAAAAGCCAATGCAATTCTGGGCTGCATCAATAGGAGTATAGCATCTAGATCAAGGGAAGAAATATTCTGCTCTGGTCAGACCTCACCTGGAATACTGTGTCCAGTTCTGGGCACCACAGTTCAAGAAGGATATTGACAAGCTGGAACGTGTCCAGAGGAGGGCAACCAAAATGGTCCAAGGCCTGGAAACGATGCCTTATGAGGAACGACTTAGGGAGCTGGGTATGTTTAGCCTGGAGAAGAGAAGGTTAAGGGGTGATATGATAGCCATGTTCAAATATAAAAAAAGGATGTCATATAGAGGAAGGAGAAAAGTTGTTTTCTGCTGCTCCTGAGAAGAGGACACGGAGCAATGGATTCAAAGTACAAGAAAGAAGATTCCACCTAAACATTAGAAAGAACTTCCTGACAGTAAGAGCTGTTCGACAGTGGAATTTGCTGCCAAGAAGTGTGGTGGAGTCTCCTTCTTTGGAGGTCTTCAAGCAGAGGCTTGACAGCCACCTGTCAAGAATGCTTTGATGGTGTTTGGCAGGGGGTTGGACTGGATGGCCCTTGTGGTCTCTTCCAACTCTATGATTCTATGATATTTCTCACTGGCCTATGGGACTTACAACCCAGCGTACCTGCTACTCAGTGTATCAAAGTGGAAAAAAGGAGAGGAGGGGTCCAAATGACATTCCCTCTGTGTTCACTGCTACTCCTGCTGCCATTTTGTGGAACACCATGGGCTGGTAGCGGGTAGGGAACTTAAGGCTCAGAACCTGACCTCCACCAGCTTTCAAAGTTTTCCTCTAGTTTAATTTAGGCTTTTCACAATCCCTTGAAGCCATCCTTTGAATGTGACACAGGAGAACTTTGGCGCCTCTGATTCTAGTTCTTGACACTACTGCCTGTGACTCGGAAGCTAGTCGGACTGTTTTTCAGTGGGTGTTAATTCCTGGTTGCATCCTTCGGCAGGCCCGTGTAGAGGGCGGGGGCCGCCGGGTACACTTGCCCCGGACCTCGGCGGGCCAAGCTGGCCGGGGGTTCCCTGCCAGGGACCAGCTGCTTTTTTGCTTGAGTTTATAACTGTATTCTAACAAGACTCCCGTCCTGGGCTTCAGACAAGCTCCGCACGGGCCTTTCCTTAGGATTGTAGCCTATTCACTTCAGGGATAGTATAGCTCGTGATGCAATGCGGAAGATTTTCAGGTGTGCTTAATCAGCTCCAATCCGGCACTGGAATTTTTCTCCCCCCGGCACTGTGACACCTACGTATAACAGCTCTAGCACAGATAACTAGTCACAGAAGTTGATAAATGTCCTCTTACTCAGTTCCCTCAATTAAAACTTTCTGTTTTAATTAAAATTTCAATTAAAAATTAAGGCAATCAGTTTCACTTGGACCCATGTTTCTGATGGCATATTACGTCATGCCCACTTTGCTCAACAGCTTAATTAAAACACAAGGGAAGTTTTTCATGCTTTAGAGTAGGAAGAATGTATCAGCACTTTTGCCGTCTCTCTTGTTCTGGAAGTTGCCAGAATAGTACAGTTCCTTGATAATGGATGGCCCCATCTTATCCTTTTTCACATTACATAAATGTTTTGCTGCCTTAGGAATCCGTAAGTGTCCTGTAGCCTCTTGCTCTGACTTCTGAAGTGATTTGAGAATTATGCTGGTTTCTTTTCATGTGAGGTCTCATTTCTAAGTGTAGGTCTTTATCTAAGATTTTAGGGGATTCCTACTGTGCATATACCAGTGTCTAGACCAGGGTAGGCAACCTAAGGCCCGTGGGCCGGATGTGGCCCAATCGCCTTCTCAATCTGGCCCATGGATGGTCTGGGAATCAGCATGTTTTTACATGAGTAGAATGTGTCCTTTTATTTAAAATGCATCTCTGGGTTATTTGTGGTCGTAGGAATTCATTCATTATTTTTTTTCAAAATATAGTCCAGCCCACCACATGGTCTGAGGGACGGTGGACCGGCCCACGGTTGAAAAAGGTTGCTGACCCCTGGTCTAGACCATAGCTGTCAACTTTCGGATTTGAAAATAAGGGATGCCGCGAGGGCGGTGCAATGGCACCATGTAGCCTCGCCACCCTGCGCTCCACCCTGCGCGTGAACGGGAGAGCGAAAGAGCGAGCGCATAGACGGCAGGCAGGCTGTCTGTCTGGTTGGGCGTGAGGGTCTGGCTGCACAAGGCATGCAAGCTCCGCCCCCAGTCGGTCTCAGACTCCTTATTGGCAGCCGAGCAACGCAGCTGAGGAGCCTCCCTGGCCGGCAGGGAGGGAGAGGAGCTGCTTCCTTTGAAATCCGGGAAATGTAAGGGATATCAACAATCCGGGATAGCAGCGGGAAACGGCATTGGAATAAGGGAGTTTCCCGCTAAAAAAGGGAGGGTTGACAGCTATGGTCTAGACCTGCAGTATTTATACCTTAACCTCCCAACGAATGTTACATTTAAAGTTATATTTATAATACAGTAAAATAAACAAGGCTTAACATATACCTTTGCCTCGCCCTAATAGGTTTCCTGCAAGTTCTCAGATACTCCAGCTGCCACTCGGCTGCTCAATTTCTGGGCCACCACAGGTCTAGGAAATATTCCTGGTCCAGAATGGCTGTCCAAGCATCCAGATGTTTGCCCTTCACCTTACCTCTGTCTGGGCTGCTCTGGTGACAGAAGCAGGAGTCAGTGCGGTGCAAAGGTGTTGCAAGCTTCCTGACTCCCATCCCAAATGTTCAACAGCTAGGACACGTGACTTAATATGTAAAGGTCATGTACACCTGCGTTATTTGATTAAATCCTGTACCTTCAACAGAAATTTAACTTCCCAGTAGGGCTGGGAGATATCTGGTTTTCAACATCATGATATATCACCAGCTAAACATTGTGAAATACTGATATACCACAATGTCTGAAATAAGGCTGGAACTATGTAGAGGGACGCGGGTGGCGCTGTGGGTTAAACCACAGAGCCTAGGGCTTGCCGATCAAGAAGGTCAGTGGTTCGAATCCCTGCGGCGGGGTGAGCTCCCGTTGCTCGGTCCCTGCTCCTGCCAACCTAGCAGTTCGAAAGCATGTCAAAGTGCAAGTAGATACCGGTAAATAGGTACCGCTCTGGTAGGAAGGTAAACTGCGTTTCCTTGTACTGCTCTGGTTCTCCAGAAGTGGCTTAGTCATGCTGGCCACATGACCTGGAAGCTGTACGCCGGCTCCCTCGGCCAGTAAAGCTAGATGAGCGCCGCAACCCCAGAGTCGTTCGCGACTGGACCTAATGGCCAGGGGTACCTTTACCTTTATGTAGAAGCACTGGCTGGCTTTTCGCCACATTGTGATTTTTGCATCACACACCCACACACCGTGATTTGCAATATATTGTCAGGTCAAACATGATGAAACCTATAGCACAATACGGACTTTAAACTGGTTATCGACTCTAAACCGATAACCATGAAATAGACTTTGAAGCGGTTTTGGACGATCTGTTGAAGTGCAGCTCACTATTAGTAAACAAAAAAGGGCAATATGATAATTATTGTAAATTAATTATAAAGCATAGAAACCTTAAGTAAAACTTGCCAAAAAAGCTTTAAAAAGCTTTTTGTATACTTTTTGTATACTTAAAGAGGTATCTTAATGGTGGTCTCAATTTGATTTGGAAAAGTGGGAATCCTGCCATTGGCCCAACCCCGCAAAGCATTGGCATTTATGCTTCATTGGTCAAGGTTATTTCTTTGCTACTAAAATACCATGTAGAAGTTATGAGTGTCA
The DNA here is from genome assembly GCA_034641385.1 of Darevskia mixta. NCBI lineage: Eukaryota > Metazoa > Chordata > Lepidosauria > Squamata > Lacertidae > Darevskia > Darevskia mixta. The sequence goes on from JAWWNH010000017.1 coordinate 21,468,996, forward strand.
AGTATATAGAAATTCCAGGGTTCAGAATAATAGTCTTCATTATAGAAATACATGGATTGTGTTTGTTTGCAAATATAGTGTTGCTCTTGCCCCTCTTACTAGTTGGTAGTGGCATGTTTTGAATTGAAGCACAGGAAAATGGGAACAGTTGGAACTAAGAGACTGTCGAATCGAAATAGCTACACTGATTATCACTAAAAGGGTGATAGCAAGAGTTGAAAGGTTGTATGGGGCAGACTTTTGGGACAGACTTAAACAAGCATTCAAGAGCAGCAAACCCTCCGCCTTACAAATATTCTCTCTCCATGGCCACCGACCAAGTAAACGTCCAGAACTTTGTGCGTGTCGTTAATTGCATACTGACAATCTCAGATTAATTCGATGAATGTTTGAAGACATTTGAAGGCAGCCCTGTTTAGGGAAGTTTTTAAAGTTTGAAGTTTTATTCTGTTTTTAATGTTCCATTGAAAGCCGCCCAGAGTGGCTGGGGAAACCCAGCCAGATGGGTGGGGTAGAATATTATTATTATTATTATTATTATTATTATTATTATTATTATTATTATTATTATTATTATTATCAGTAAATGCTGATAATTGCCTAATTGACAGAATTCATGTGTATCCCCCTGCCCCTCAAAAATGAAGAGATGTATATCTCTTGGCATTCACAAAACTTTTATTTGATTATGATGAATCACATGTCAGTTTAGCTATGAAATTTGCGGAAAGGCAAGCATAGGGAATAGATTTTTATGGGTTGCAGAAATGATTTAAAAACCCTTTGGATGCTCATGATTTGCTTGCTCATCCCACAATCACGTCTAGACTGAGGTGAGCTGTAATTCACAGGCTTTTTGTTTTTCTAAAGTCTCACCAGAGGAAAACAGTGAGATGAGGAAAACATCAAACTGTGTAATGTGGTTTCAGAGGCTATTCAAGACATGTTTTTGCCAAAGGCAACCGAGGGACATAAGAATCCGTGTTCCTCTTGCACCACTTCCAGTTTTCGTATGGTGTTTTCATCTGCGGATGATTTATTTCCATAAAAGGCAAAAATGTTAATTCCAAGGCGATGTCACTGCTGATGTTGAGGTGATCAGAGCGTTTTCATAGTGACAACTTCCCTTCACTTGAACAATTTGCGTAATTAAGTAATTTATTCCATAGGCTTGATAACATCAAGTGCTTAACATAGTCTTCCATTTACTTCTATAATTGTGCAAATTAGTTTGTGCATAATTACCCACAGATATTTGAAGGTTGCGATAGCTAGGTCTAAAACAGAGCTTCTTATTAGGAGTTTTGGGTGCGGAAATTGGGTCAAAGTGTGGACATGTTCAGTGTGAAAGTGGCTTGTGTTGGGCAGGGAATTATGGGCAGAAACACATGCAGTCGGACCTTGGATCCCAAACGCCTTGCGAGTCAAACGTTTTGGCCCCCGAACGCTGAAAACCTGGAAGTGAGTGTTCCGGTTTTGTGGACATTCTTTGGAACCCAAATGTCCGACGCGGCTTCCGATTGGCTGCAGGAGCTTCCTGCAGCCAATCAGAAGCCGCTCCTTGGATTCTGAACGTTTTGGAAGTCAAACGGACTTTTGGAATGGATTCCTTTCGACTTCCGAGGTACGACTGCATGAATGTTGCTATCCTAGAATCGTAGAGTTGGAAGGGAAACCAAGAGTTATTTTGTCCAATTCCCTGCAATGCAGGAATCTAAAGCATCCATGACAGATGGCCATCCAACCTCTGTGGCTGACTTGATAATGGGATAAATGAATCATATGAACAAAGACCAATGTATTTTGTAGCCTGTAGAATATGCTCCTTTTTCTGAATAATGGGACTAAAGCAGGCTTGATCCACGAGCCACTTCCTCGTAAGGTGACTACCTTGTTACAGAAATTAAATTTCCTTCAAAAGAAGCCAATAAAGCACACACTTTTATGCCTAGGAAGTCAGGATCTTTCATTAAACTCAAAAGGCACTGCTTCCAGTTTGTACTTCTAAAACTGCTTTTAATCATGATTGCGACCACATTTGAAAGGTGGAATGAAAGATTTGAAAGGCAGAATGAAAACAAATCAATTTTGTTACACATTGCCACTTAATTTTTATCATTTATTCATTTTAGAAATTTATATGTTGCGTCTCGGAATTCCCGGAGTGGCTTGCAATACAAAAAATCAGAGGTGCAATAAACATTTTATAAACACAGCATTAACATTTGGGAAAAGGCTACTGGCCTCATCACTCACCTCTCTGATTCTTAGGGTTTAGACCAGGCATAGGCAAACTCAGCCCTCCAGATGTCTTGGGACTACAACACCCATCATCCCTAGCTAACAGGACCAGTGGTCAGGGATGATGGAGGCTGTAGTCCCAAAACATCTGGAGGGCAGAGTTTGCCTATGCCTGGTTTAGACACTATGCCTCAAGACCGCCACATTCTTTCCTGCGCTTTTGCAGACCTGTCCACCCCAAGTCTACTCTTTAATTGACAAACAAGCCCTGGCTAGCTTGTGGGCCATATGCATCCTTTATTTTTAGTTTTCCCCACAGATTTATACCTTACATGGGTTCCCTGGGCTTCATCAGAGAGCCAGTGTGGTGTAGTGGTTAAGAGCAGTAGACTCGTAATCTGGTGAACCGGATTCGCGTCTCCGCTCCTCCACATGCAGCTGCTGGGTGACCTTGGGCTAGTCACCCTTCTCTGAAGTCTCTCAGCCCCACTCACCTCACAGAGTGTTTGTTGTGGGGGAGGAAGGGAAAGGAGAATGTGAGCCGCTTGGAGACTCCTTCGGGTAGTGATAAAGCGGGATATCAAATCCAAACTCCTCCTCCTCCTCCTCCTCCTCCTCCTCCTCCTCCTTCTTCTTCTTCTTCTTCTTCTAGGGCCCCAGGTGATTTTTCAGTTGATTTCCATTATGTAATAACTCGCCCCCCCCCAAAAAAGAGAGAGACTTGGGCAGCTTAGTTCCATATTGTACGTGTGTGCTTTGTGTTGGTTTCCGGTCGCTCATTAACAGCGCTGCTCAGCTGCCTGTGAAACTATCAGCAGCATGATCGTTCGCCCTTCCGTATTTGGGTGAACTCTTCCTTCCGAAGAGGGATGACCTGTCCCCATCGCTCTCGAGAGCCGCTGAAGTGCCGGTTCTCAAGGATGATCACGAATGATTGTCTCTCTTCTGAAGACATCGGCAGGATTACTAGAGCTCTCGGTGTGTGAGCGTTGGCCAACTCCCAAAACCACTCCTGCTTTAAAGCTCAGAAATAGATGTGTGTGCGTGTTTTTAAATCCCAAGTCAGCGGCAGCTGAGTGTTGCATCCATCATTGTTAGCAGAAAGCAGCGCACAGGGCAAATCTTTTCCCTTCCGCTCCTCCCCCCTGTTGGTTGGCATCCATTTGTCTCGGGGGGGGGGAATGGAAGAGTGTGCCTTCAGGGTGAAGTCAAACTGTTGGAGAGTTATGGTGCCTGCTGTGGAGACCGATACAGGAGAGACATGTTTTGTTGCAGACGGGGAGACGAAGGCATCCTGTTGTGCTGGCACAAGTGTATCATGGTGCTTCTTCTCTCGTCATTCCTCCTCTGGTCACTGCTTGTCTGATTGTCTCCAGGGCCCTGTGGTCATCTACAAGCGATTCCCACATGGCGTGGTTAATGTTGGCAGCCTTCCGTGTCACATTTGCAATGCAGAGTTGGTCCTGCGATCGCCACACCCATTTTGAGAGCGGATTAAAGTGACTTAGTATTAATTGTAGTAACGGCTAGTGCCATCCTTTCACTCAGCCAGGCATAGGCAAACTCAGCCCTCCAGATGTTTTGGGACTACAACTCCCATCATCCCTGACCCCCGGTCCTGTTAGCTAGGGATGATGGGAGTTGTAGTCCCAAAACATCTGCTATAATAATAATAATAGCACTCAGCTATAATAATAATTTAATAATAATAATTTATTATTTGTACCCCGCCCATCTGGCCGAGTTTCCCCAGCCACTCTGGGCGGCTTCCAATCAAATATTAAAACAATACAGCATTAAATATACAGTGGGACCTCGACTTACAAGCGATTCGACTTACGTGTTTTTCGACTTCCGGGAGAAACAAAATGGCCGCCGCAACCGAATTTTTCAACTTACGAATGGAAGTCGCGGCCGCTTTAATAGGATTTTTTCGACTTACGAATTTTTGACTTACGAATTTTTTTCGCTCAATGCATTCCTATGAGGATTCAACTTACGAATGTTTTCGACTTACGAAAATTGCGTCGGAACGCATTATCGTCGTAAGTCGAGGTCCCACTGTAGTTAATATGGGATGGGCAGGAGGAGGTTTGTTATATATATGTTCTCAAGTGTGGCTTCTTAATTCTCAACAATAAGTGATAGGCGCCATCATTGACCCAAACGGTATCTCTGTCACTCTGACTGAGCATAAAACGTCTTGCTTTGCGTAAGACGTTCATGTTTCGCGGCGGGTTAAAAGTGAAATTAAATCGGCATTCCTTTGTGCAAGTTATGCCGGCATGGTAGAAAACGTTTGCAGTTTGTGGCAGCACGGTTGACGTTTAAGCAAGTGTCTGTGCAGGGTATAACATTTATAAACATTTGAAGAGAAACCCGGAGCATAATATTTAATTGTGGTACGAGAAGGTAATGTCTTATCGTCGGAAATCTTTGAGGAACGGACTTTAGGAAGCGTGTGCAGAGTAACTTAATACGTGTTTCAGCCCAAAGGGCTTTCCAATAATGGAGTGGGAGTGTGGACGAAATGGTCTGGTCCCCCATGTAAAGACTTCTGTGGGAAATTCATTTTCTGAACCAGTATTTTAATACGTGTGTTCTGTCACTTTAAAAAAACCAACAACCCTAATTGTCTTGGTAGCGTGGAATTGGAAAACCTTGTTTTATATCCTCCGGAAGCTGAGCTGCTCTTTTACATAAACACCTAATGGAAATTTAATCAAGGCTGGCTTTGTGGGGATACTTGCAGGATGCCTCTCTAGCGGGGGCGGGGAGGGCAGAGAAGGATGCAGGTAATATATATATATTGATTGTGCATCTTCAGCCTTGTAAGTCTGTTCTGTGAGAAGCCTTTCAAGACCCAACTAGCAACTTGCACTTGAAGGTAGACGATCCAAAGACTGAACACTTTGCTAAATGTGTTTTGCAGGTTGGACAATCTGCTCAATATGGCTTATGGAGTAAAGAGGTAATGAAGAATTGTGTTAGGTCCATAACGCTTAACCCTTCCTAATAATAAATTAAACTGTTTAGAGTTGAACGTACTTTGGAGCTAATTTTTTAAGTTGAATTGTCTCTGCATGTTCAGACATTAAACAAAAGCTATTTTTATTTCAGTACATCACTTAACACATTCTGTCTCGTCATCACATCCATAATTTCAACAGCTTCCAGCATTATTTTCAGTGCTATTTGTCTTTTTCAGTTAATGGCTGGCATTTTATTAATCTTGATCGCATTGCCTTTTGTATCATTCTTAGCATTCTGCAACAACTTAGGGCCTTTCTGCGCTAGAGTTTTGCTTAATCAACCTTTCCCACCAGTGCCAATAGCATTGTATCTGTGCCAGCAGATGGTCATAGATCCATGGAATTGGAAGGGATCTTGTGGGGATCATTTGGCCCAACCCCCTGCTATGCAGGAATATGCAATTGTCCCAGAAGGGGATCTGGCCCTGAAACCTTGGCTTCATGAGCTCCACACTCTAACCAACTGACTTGGTGCAACAATAATGGCTATGTAACGCAGATGCAATTCTTTAGTGCTAAAAGTACTTCACATGTATTATCTTGGTAAACCTTAACGCAACCTGCAGGGTGATAATATTTTCGTATTGCAGCCAGGGGACTGACGCTTCACAAACAGTGAAGGGTTGAAGTAGATATTTCATTGCAGATCTGCATTTTTCAAAAGAGACAAGTATTTGGATTTCGAATACCCAGTTGTCTTAGGGACACTTTTGTTCTTGCCTTTTGTGGCCAAGGCAAAGTTTGACCAGTCCGCAAACGCCACATTGAGTGTCCCGACAGGAAGGAAAGGTGTGGACATCTAGAAACTAAATAATGTGTCGCTGTTAATCAGATGTGTCACTGTTAACGTCTTCCTAGGGCACCAGGGGTTCGACTAGATAGTGCACCATAAGACAAGGGGGATCTTCGACCAATTGATAGTTCACAAGGCTATAATAAAAGAACAAAAACAAAAATAGGAAATGGAAGACTGGCATCTCGCAGGAGATAACTTCACTGCAGAAGAAAGGATTAGATGACCATATCTGCATTGGAGCTGTACGATAAGAGTACAGCCTACAAATAACTTAATTTTATTAAACTTCTTCACAAAAATATTGACACCAGCGCTAGGCCAACGTTTTGCCCGCTTGGGGGAGCTTTTTCCTTCGACTTTTGTGTAATGTCAAGGTGGTTTCCTGAGAAGGTGAATTGATGGGGAGGGCTGCAATTTGCCTCAAATTTAACTGTGTGAGGAAGCTGAAGGATACCTTTGTTTTTCTTCTGAGTAAAAGTGCTGCTCCTGCTTGCAGCAGCGTGGGACTTTCGCGCTGGCTTCCAAGCGCCGACACTTTCAGCATTCCTCAAATGTCTCCTGGCTTTGAGGCACATGCCAATCACGTGTCTAAATAAGACTGGAAGGAGACCCAGCCCAAGCTGAGAAGTGTTGAGCCATAGCAGGTGGCCTCCAGGAAACACATAATCCTTTCATGCCTCTGCGTTTGAGGCCCAATGCAGGCAAACACCAGAATAGTCTTGTCGAAGGGGATCCACAAAGCCTGACGAAAGCCTTAATGACAATTCCTTGCCATGCATTTTTCTGGAGTTGTGCTTGTGAGTTTGCACTACCTAGTTTGAAAACTGCTGTGCTGCAGCAATGAATGTTTGCAGAGGAGCCAACTCCCAGGGGCTGAGATCCCTTCACCCCCAATCCCCCAATCCCCAATAAAATACTTGAAGGAGCCAGGGCCTCCTGAATTTGATGGCCAGTGCAAATCAAATGGGTCAAAACAAAAAAACCAAAACCAAAATTCCTTCCAGTAGCACCTTAGAGACCAACTAAGTTAGTTTTTGGCAGGGTGGATTTGATTTAAATCACGATTTAAATCACTAGTCAGTAAGGCTTGATTTAAATCACTAGTCAGTAAGACTTGATTTAAATATTTTTTTTTACAGAAAGACTCATTCTTGTTGGTATAATCTTAATATTTACAACCATATGAAGGTTTCATTTTTGGAATAATAAATTTTCAGAGTAGTTTTTACAGTTATATCAAAAATTACTGATTTGGTTATACTACTAGAAATACATAGACATATAATTATGAAATTATGGTGAGGTTTAATAAGTTAACTTTATATTTGGACAACTTTTCTGCTGTACTTTACTGGAAGGAGAAAAAGACTCATTTCCTTAATAACCATTTAAACAATTTATTTAACTAAAACAATAACATGATAGCATATGTATCCATGTTTGTTAACTGATGTGGTTAAACATTTTAAAAAAAAACTTAGACTGAGTTTTAGCACACTTGATAAACTTAAAACAAATCCTTATTTCCTGATGAATAGCCTTTGGACTACAATGTAACTTAAACAGAAGACTATATTTAGAAAGATTTTTCCTCCAAAAGCATTTTATTTTAAAAATCCAATTTAAATTTTAAAAAATCCGATTTTTTTTTTTTAAAAAAAATAATCGTTGATTTTTATCCACCCTGGTTTTTGGCATGAGCTTTCGTGTGCATGCACACTTCTTCAGACTACATGTTTTGACTACGGCAGACCAACACGGCTACCTACCTGTAATTCAAATGGGTGTGTGCGTGTTCTGTGTCATGTGATCGATTATCTGTGGCGGAACTTACCTGGCCCTCCCCAATATTTCATCCAAGTTGGCCCCCCCAAACGCATGCTTTGCAGGCGCTGAAAACAAGGCCGTTCCATCAGTGAATCCTTGAGGCACAAAACTAGGCAGAAAGGCTCTCAGTTTTAACTTGTGTAGCATGCTGATAACCATGTGGAAGTAGACTGCATTTTTAAATTCATGTTCTGAACTAGCCTTCTCCTTAAAATTAAAAAATCTCCTTTTTGTCTCTCTCTCTTCTCTCTGTTGTGTTTGCCCCTCTCCGTTGGTTAGTAGGTTTTCTCCAATGACCATTGATGGAATGACCAGTTTGGCTGGGATCAATATCCCGGGACATGCGGGGACCGGATGGTGCATTTTTGTTTACAATTTAGCTCCCGATGCGGACGAGAGCATTCTGTGGCAAATGTTCGGACCCTTCGGGGCGGTCACCAACGTCAAGGTCATCCGTGACTTCAACACAAACAAGTGCAAAGGCTTTGGATTTGTGACTATGACAAACTATGACGAAGCGGCCATGGCGATCGCCAGCCTGAACGGATACCGCCTTGGAGACAGAGTTTTGCAGGTCTCGTTTAAGACAAACAAAACGCACAAAGCCTAATGAGTTTGCCCTCGGCCCAGTTTATATTTGAAAACTTATTCGACAAAGGCAAGTTAAAAGAAACTTTATACATTAGTAAATGTCTTTGTAAGTCAGTGTTGAGATGGGGGGGCGGGGATAAAAGACTAGCATCCTAAGAAATATGCGAGATTTTTTATTGCTAGTATTTGAATTTAAAAAAAAAAACTTCTTAAATATCTTATGTTTGAATATGGACAAGAGGTACAGGGTTTTTACCTGTCACAATGCATTCTATTGCCTTCTTTGAAGAAGGCGGAACCTTTTAAAACGTTTGAGCTTAAGGGAAGACAATTTCTTTTACGCGACTGCCTTGAACCTGTGAGTAGTTTAATTGAGGCTTTCTGTTAACGATCCTTGAGTTAGTTTAGTCTTTCGTTGTGTTTGGTTTACACTTTAATGCCTTGCAGTTTAGTCTGTTCAAGAAAAGTGTTTCGAAGTTTACATTTTTATTTATAAAGTTTGAAAGTATTTATTTTGTAATTATGATTTGGGTCTGGGGGAAGGGGGGTGGTGCATTATAAAAGCTTATTGTAAGATTAATGGAGAACTTTTCGTAAAGCAGTACCTTGCCAAAGAGATAAGAGCCTCTTTGATGTGGGTTTAAAAAAACAAAACAAAGCATCTATTTTTATAAAAAAGAGAAAATTTGGAGAAACTTTTTACAGGTCCTGGAACAAATATTTTGACTTGAATACTTTGAGAAATCTCTTCATATGACACTTAGTGAGCTTTTAAAACTTACCAGGAAATTTGCAGTGGTTGGGGGAAAAAACACTTTAGAGAGATTTATGATGTAGAAATTCTTTAGAGATCTTTGTTACTCAAGAAGTTGGAATCACTGAGAAATGCACTGCTGGTTTTGATTTTGTAATCGTTGGTGCAGTCTCTGAACATCCTGGTTACTATGTGATAGGTGGCTCACATTAACTTGTGTGGTTTTGAAACAAAAGGAGAAGAAAAAATTAAAAGTATATAAGAGCAGGCAAGAAATTTAAATTAACTGAGATAGGGGAAAAAAATCTGTTCTTCCTATAGAATTCCCTTCAGATAGAGCTCATGGTGTTTAGTGATGTACTTCCAGTATTGTTTGAAGAATTGTTTTGTCTTAAAAAATAAAAGATGTTTGCACACGGTTTGCACCAATGGCAGACCAGGAAAGAAGCAGTCTTGCGTTGGATATATTTGAAGGTATTTTGAAAGTTACGTTCAAGGCTAACACCTGAGCTTTGTGTAATGTAAATAATATCTTTTTTTGTTTTGTTTTATGAACCTCTTTTCAGCTGATAACTTTTGAGTTTCCTTCTGGTTTTTTCGTTTCCCCTTATTTAACATGCCAAGTGATGTTCAAAATTCTGAATGTTTTTGTATGTTTCCTTTTCCTTTGTATAAATGGCATTAAGATTGTTACTTGAGGTCTGCTTAATTCATTTCTGTTGTCCTGAGGACTTGAATTTACAGTGTATCAGATACGTTGCAAATTTTGTCTGTAGATAGTCTAGCTTCAGCTGTTTATGGTGATGCTACATTTTTGTTTATAAATATGTTTGTGGTAAAAAAAAATGAGTATAACCATAGGTTTTGAACAAATTCCTTACATTTTTCATACCAGAATCATAAATACCTGTATGCTATTGAAATTTAACTTTGTATGACGCTTAAAAACACTTATTTGGGGGAAATAATAAAGACTTTACCATGTATGGAAGAAATTTAAGGTCAAAAAAAGTACAAATATTTTCTGATTAGCATCTAGCTTATAATAAATTTTTAAAAAGCTGAAGGCCGCAGAGCCTTTTCCAGGATGCACTGACAAACTATATAGATCCGTCCTGCTTTTTGTATAAACTGAGATGCTCATTCGCTTCCCCTTAGAACCAAGCAATGTGCTATGCATAACATTTCTTGTACATGATATTTGCAGTTGCTTTCCGATTCTTATTTTTTAAGAAAAGAATTGTAGTTATAAAATTTTCAGTATAGTACAGTACATAAAAAAAAACTGTGAGAGAATAAAGTGTGCTAAAGTGACAAAACAACTTTTCTCATGCCGGACTCATTTCGATGTTCTTCGGATCAATTGGCTTAATTCTAATCCCACACTCGTTTCAGGATCCGCATTAACACAGATTTCCTGTGCTTCAGAAGGTGATGGAGTTCCATTGTGGTGGGGGTGGGGGTTGCCTGCAACCTTCGCCGCTTTATACAACTGTAGTAAAAATTTTTTAAAAAAAAATCCACGCAAAAGGGGGCATTGATGAGAAGGCATGTGTCTGTTGGGCTGCACTTTGCACTGTTTATCAGAGCACTTAATAAAATGTAAGGCTGGTATTTATTTGAAGTTGTACAGTATGACTTAATTCACATCTGTTGGAGTAGAAAAAAAATATATTCTGTTGAGTATTTAAAAAGAGGCTGTACATGTTTTCTTTTGTGTTTGGATCCTTTGTACTTTTTCATGTTCAGTACATCAATAAACAAAAGTTGAAGGGAAAGAACAGTGTGGTACAGCGGTCTTTACCAATTTTTGTTTATTTTTTGAGTATGCTTTCATGGGCATAAGAGTTCACACACACACACAGGTTTGAGGAAAGTGGGTGTTTCAGTTCCACAAACTCACATGCACCCGCAAATCAGGCAAGTTTGCATCCTGATCTCCCCAGCATTTTCTTCAAGATGGCAGGTGTTAATGCAAGCTAGTCAGGGGGCGTACAGAAGTGGGTGTGATTACATACAATGCCAATCTGTGTTTACAGTATTGAAATAAAAACTGGTATTTTTCCCTGTTAACCAGAGGCAGTAGAAATTTCCTCTGGTGAGCACCTGAGTGGCTGTCTGCTGCTTGAGCCTGAAGCCAAAGCCAGAAAGAGAGACAACAATGGCAGGTGTTATGTTAGGCTTATATAGTACAAAAGTCTCCTTTCTGTTTAAGGCTTGCAGGTCTTTCCTAGAATAAAGAGTGGAGAATGTATGCCGATGTGGTGGTGCTATGGTAACCACCATAACAACTTGTTTACACTGAGTCGAGAGAAGCACCAGAACCTGTCCCCCTGCTCAGTTTTCTGCAATCTCTGCATGGTGGGGAGGGTCTAAGAGATGGGATGGATGGATCGCTACCATGTCTAGTGGACGTCAACAAGCACAGTCAACAAGGAAATGAGCTATCGCCTCACTCCATAATTGTTAAAAATCTGAGATAGGGCTGGGCGATACCTGGTTTTCAGCATCGTGATATAACACCAGCTAAACATCGTGATATATCACGATGTCTGAAATAAAGATGGAGCTACGTAGAGGCATTGGCTGGCTTCACGGATTTTCCCGCATCGTGATTTTTGCCGGCACTGCTCTTCTGATTTGCTGCTCCTGCATAAGGCAGGAGATTGCTGAGCCAGCAGAGTTAACAAGGGGGTGCAGGAATCAAGAGAAGCATTGACTGGCTTCATGGTTTTTCCCATGTTGTGATTTTTGCATAGCGCTCTCTCCCCCCCCCCCTTTACACACACACACACACACACGACTCGCAATATATTGCCAGGTCAAAAAATTATGAAACCGATATCACAATATGGACTCCAAACCAGTTTTGGACGATATATCACGCAGCCCTAAGAAACACCATGATTCGTGATATACAGTGGTACCTTGGTTCTCGAAGGAAACCCGTTCCAGAAGCCCATTTGGCTTCCGAAACGTCTGAAAACTGAGGCGCGACTTCCCATTGGTTGCAAGAGCTTCTTGCACTCAGCAGAAGCCGTGTCACAAGTTCAGGTTCCGAAAAACATTCGAAAACGGAAGCGTTTACTTGCAGGTTTTTGGCGTTCGACAACCGAAACGTACGACAACAGAGGTGTTCGGGAACTGAGGTTCCACTATTGCCATGTCAAAAATTATGAAACTGATATCAAACTATGGAGTTAAAATTGGTTTTGGATGCTATATCGATATATCGCCCAGTCCTAATCTGAGATGAGCTGAATATTGGGGACGGAGGAAGCAGGGGCGGAGGAAGGGGGCATTGGGGGTGGTTCGCCCCGGGTGTCGCCACTGAGGGGGGTGACAAAATGGGCAGCACTCACCGCGGGGCCTGCAGCACGCCCAAGCCACGCGTCTCTCCTGGGAATGACACGGTGGCTTGGGTGCCCGCAGGCTCCGCGTTTCCCCAAACTGTTTGCCCGCCGCCTCGCCCTCAGCTGTAGGGCGGCTGAGTGGGAGGAGGCAGGCAGACTCCTTGGAGGCCCCACGGAGCGTCCTGCCCCAGCTGGCCCCACACCTAGGTGCAGGGCACGCATACCGCCCCAGGCTCCCAGTCGGCTTGCTCCACCGCTGGGAGGAAGCTGTCTTTAGACGCACTGTTAATTCATCAATCTCATTATGTCTACGCTGGTTGACTGCCTTTTCCTCTTTTAAAACAAAGTTTCAGGCAGAAAATTCTCCTAGTGCCAGGGGTTGAACTTCAGATATTATGTGGACACACTGTGTGTTCTACCACTGAGATAATCCTTACCCACTAAAAATATTCAGTACTGTAAAGACAAGAGATCATTTTCATCGAAACGGAAGTGTGAATGGCTTGTTTGGTAGAAAGGTGCTAAATTACAGTGCTCCTTGTTTTCATATGTCGATGTGTGCATGAACTGCTGCAGACACCTGACTTGTATTTCATGTTTGTTTACCATCAGCATAAACCCATAGCAGTGTGCTGAAACGGGGGCTGCAGTCTTTAATCAGCAGGTTAATAACTAAAGCTTTCGCACGATTATGAAGTGGTAGAGGCCACTTCTAATTAGATGGAAAGCTGAGGATAGTGTTTTTTTCTGGTGGTGTGTCAGAGTGATAGGAAACGAAAAGGAAAATATTGACGATGGCCTTAGTTCCAAACAGTGAATGGCAGCTTCTGTTTTGGAAAAAGAAGTGTAAGCTGTCTTGCACCCCCTTCGCTATTCTAAAACAACAACAAACAAACAAACAAGTGTTGTCTATGATCAGAATGCTAGTGAGCCATTCCAAATATTCATATCTTTAAAAGAATAGAATGCAACTTGAGAAGAAATGGGAAACATCAGCTATAAAATGCTTGGGGGAGTGGATCATCTTTCGGGGGGTGGGGAAGGAATGGTTTAAAGCATTTGGAGCTCTTTAGCTTAACATTGTTGAGAATTTGATGTAAGTGGTTTGAATAATACATTTTAACACTAATGCTTGTTTATCAAATGAAGCTGCTTGGCGGCAGCTTTAGAAAATAGTAATTTTATTTATTTAACGATGTATGTCTTTTTGGATTGTTTAAAGTAGCTTACAGTGATATATATATATATATATATATATATATATATATATATATATATATATATATATATATATATATATATATGCATAGCTCAGTAGCATTTCTCTTGCATAAAACTAAATAGATCTAAATCCAGCTAGCAAGTAAAGGATCTTTCCCCCCCTCTCTTTTCCAAAATCTCTTGTTTCATTTACTCTCTTATCCAGTGATACCCTTACGGTTACGACAACAGATCCTTTCCCCGTCTTAATAAACCCAGGGATGTGGAACGTGTGGCTCTTCAGCCACCAAAATCTCCCCCAGCCAATATGGCCAGTGCTCAAAAGATGATAGGCAAACTATCTGGAGAGCCACCAACCAAATTCTAAACCACTGCAGTAAACGGGTCTCATCCAGTGTTCATTGACTCCAGAACGTCACCCGAAGGGGAAAGAAAATCCCACTTGTATAAACATGAGCAATATCTCCCTACTTTAACCCTTAACCCACGGGTAGACAAACTAAGGCCTGGGGGCCGGATCTGGCCCAATCGCCTTCTAATTCCATCCCACGGATGGTCCAGGAATCAACGTGTTTTTACATGAGTAGAAGGTGTGCTTTTATTTAAAATGCATCTCTGGGTTATTTGTGGGGCATAGGAATGCGTTCATTTCCCCCAAAAAAATATAGGTCTGAGGGAAAGTGGACCGGCCCCCTGCTGAAAAAGTTTGCTGACCCTGCCATTGTCTCTTAATTTTTTCAGTATTCATAATTTACAGAAATCCCCACCACAAGGTGTTGGCAAACAAGGTAAAGAGAGAAAAAGAGTTGCCACCTCAAAGTGCTGAGACATATGCAAAGCTTTCTTATAGGATAGATTGTGGGTCTTCCTCCCTCCCCCCCCCCCCCCGGCTCATTTATTTTGGACACAGCTTCCTAGCCTTGTAAAGGGATTCAGTAAAATACTCTTTGTGGCGCAAGAGAGATCCGAAACTTGGAGTACCCAAAGATGGGCAGGCAGCCAGCTGTGCCCACCAGCCCATGTCCTAGTGAACCCACCTAAATGAACCCACTTGCAGGTTGCTGGGATTCTTGGAATGATCGCTGTATGATGTGGCTCTCGCCCACATTTCCACTTGTGAAAGGTATTTCTGGATTCCGTAAAAGCTGCCGTCAGAGCCTACTGGGGCCGTCAGCAGCTGTTTATTCTGTGGTACCTCTACTCTTGTATGTCTTTTCTGATAGTTTCTCCATCATACTTTTCTACCTTTCTTACCAGGGAGTCTCAGCGAATCTTTTAGGCAACATTTTCCTGTTGAAATCTGTCTCCCACACTATAGTAATACCAAATCCACTTGCTTTTTCTGGCTTGTTATCTGAAAACTGAGTGGGGAGGAGGCAAGATGACAGCTTCCTGTTTGAATTGCGTTTTCTTGCAAGCTTGCAATGTTGCCTATGGACCGCCAGGCGGCGCCAAACCTGACCCCAGTCTTGGTGGCAGCTTTTACGGGATCCAAAAATACCTTTCATGGTAAGTATCTACTGAAAAGGAGGCAGGTGACAATACAGTGGAACCTCGGAAGTCAAACGGAATCAGTTCCGGAAGTCCATTTGACTTCCAAAACGTTTGGAAACCAAAGCGCGGCTTCTGAATGGCTGCAGGAAGCTCCTGCAGCCAATCGGAACCCACGGAACCCGTATCAGATGTTCGGGTTCCAAAAAGCATTCGCAAACTGGAACACTCACTTCCGGCATTCGGGAGCCAAAATGTCCAAGTACCAAAGCGTTCGAGATTCAAGGTACGACTGTACAGTTTTTGTTGATTTGGTCTTCACCAATGCAGATGGATTGTGAAGATAAGATAAGATAATTTATTGTCATTGCACAAGTACAAGCACAACGCTACACAAGTGCAACGAAATTGCATGCCGTCCTGTAAAAAACAGAAAGAAAGAAAAAACCAAACAAAAAACAGCACAAAACACCCACACACACCCATCACAGCTCTCCAAGGTCATATTATCTGGTTACAGCATTTAAGATGGTTATAGCTCTTGGGTAGAAACTGTTCTTCAATCTATTTGTTCTTGATCTAATTGTTCTATATCTTCTACCCGAAGGCAGTGGTGCAAAGAGACTATACCCCGGATGAGATGGATCCTTTAAAATATTGTTTACCTTTTTAAGGCAACGGGAACTGTATAGTTCTTCCAGAGATGGGAGAGGATGACCAATAATATTTTGGGCTGTGGTTATGACCTTCTGAAGTATCTTCTTCTCCCTGGCTGTGCAGCTGGAGAACCAAGCACAAATACAGTATATAAGAATGCTCTCTATGGAGCCTTGGTAGAAGGACACCAGCAGTCTCTCACTCAGATTGTTCTTCTTTAAAAGTCTGAGGAAATAAATTCTCTGCTGGGCCTTCTTTACCAGAGCAGTAGTATTTGCGCTCCAAGTCATACCCTGCTCTATCATCACAGTTGCATTTAGGCTGGCCAGCCAGCCCTTAGACTTTTTTGTAGTTTGTTTGTTTGTTTATTCGTTAGTGGTGCTGCCAATTGAGTGCAGGGTTATATCTCGCACCAGGCTGGAGTTTTGCAGAGGAGGGAGGCATTTTTTTGGTCATCACGGTGGTGCTTCTGGCAAAGCACAACCAGTTACTTGGATTGAGCCAAGGAGCCAATTCACACATGCAGAACTTCAGGCGTGAGTGTAACTGGGCCTTGAGCCTGCCTGCTGACAACACCCCCTCCCAGCCTACGCACACGAGTGCCAAAGTTGAGCATAGGCCCAAAAGCGTTTCGATTATATTTACTGGGATGATTAAGACAGTCCTCTGAATAGCTCTGACTGCTTATATTTGCTGTGGAGTGCAGGTACTTTCTTACGGTGATCGTGCTTGCATTGGTGATTGGATGGGAACAAAAGCTTAGTCATGATTAACACTTCACCCAGGACCCAGGCATAAAGAAAAATGATCTTACTAGTACTTTTCCTCATTCCATTTTCCTCTGCGTACTGTTCTGGAAGATCTTTATTTAAACACTAATTACTGGGTATGATATGAAGCACCCCACTTCAGGTGAAATAACGCAAGAGCAACTTAAAATCCCTGCATTTACCATGTCAATAGAAAGCCCATTTTCCTTTATAACAGGGTTTAAGAAGAAATACTACCTCGCAGGGGATAGGTAGCGTCACTCCTGAGTGGTATTTTTAAAGACACTGCAATCCCCGCGGTGGACATTTATATTTGCAAGTCAAAAGTGTGCGCTCGAGATCTCTGGAAACCTAAGGCGCAAGTGACCTGTGTTAAGAGATCCAAAACATGCATTCTTGGTTTGTAAGTGTTAAAAAAAGGTATCTCACACCAATAGCTACCCAATACAGCTTTCTTGTGAGAATCCCAGCAACCACTGGGTGCGATGGTCGCTTAGGTGTGTTCACTGGGACTTGCCTGGCTTCCATAGTTGACCTCCTTGTCCACCTTTAGGTAGCCCAATGTCCTGATCTTTCTTGCGTCTGTTCTGTCCAGGAACACTTCCTCCATCATCCAGGTCACTGACAGGTTTCCTTATAACGGGGTTGCAGGGGGTGTGCTGCTGTTGTCTTCACCTGCTGCTCTGGACCTCATTTTTCCTATGCACTCCTCTGTTTTGAACATTAAAGATTTGGGTAGAAAACGCTTCATTCCAGTTCTTCATCCAGTGGGAACCAGGACATGAGGTTCCCCATCCCTGCTGCAGATAAGTGTTCTTCACTCTTGGGTCCCCATATGCTGTAGGACTACAACTCCCATCACCCCTGACCCATTGGCTTAGCTAGCAGTGGATGATGGGAGTTGTGTCTGGAGGCGGTTGGAAGATGGATGGCGGCTAACAGATTGAGGTTGAATCCTGACAAGACAGAAGTACTGTTTTGGGGGGACAGGAGGCGGGCAGGTGTGGAGGACTCCCTGGTCCTGAGTGGGGTAACTGTGCCCCTGAAGGACCAGGTGCGCAGCCTGGGAGTCATTTTGGACTCACAGCTGTCCATGGAGGTGCAGGTTAATTCTGTATCCAGGGCAGCAGTTTACCAGCTCCATCTGGTACGCAGGCTGAGACCCTACCTGCCCGCGGACTGTCTCGCCAGAGTGGTGCATGCTCTAATTATCTCTCGCTTGAATTACTGCAATGCGCTCTACGTGGGGCTACCTTTGAAGGTGACCCGGAAACTACAACTAATCCAGAATGCGGCAGCTAGACTGGTGACTGGGAGCGGCCGCCGAGACCACATAACACTGGTCTTGAAAGACCTACACTGCCTCCTAGTACGTTTCCGAGCACAATTCAAAGTGTTGGTGCTGACCTTTAAAGCCCTAAACGGCCTCGGTCCAGTATACCTGAAGGAGCGTCAACACCCCCATCATTCTGCCCGGACTCTGAGGTCCTCCTCCGAGGGCCTTCTGGTGGTTCCCTCACTACGAGAAGCCAAGTTACAGGGAACCAGGCAGAGGGCCTTCTCAGTAGTGGCACCCGCCCTGTGGAACACCCTCCCAGCAGATGTCAAAGAGAACAACAACTACCAGACCTTTAGAAGACATCTGAAGGAAGCCCTGTTTAGGGAGGCTTTTAATGTTTAATAGATTATTGTATTTTAATGTTTTGTTGGGAGCCACCCAGAGCGGCTGGAGAAACCCAGCCACATGAGCGGGGTATAAATAATAAATTATTATTATTATTATTATTATTATTATTATTATTATTATTATTATTATTTTATTTATTGTAGTCCTACCACAACCTACGGCTGAAGGGCACTTGTGTAGATAATACTGAACTGGATACACCAGCTTCCTGTCTTCCTGCTACAAAGCAGGACTGTTGTTTCCAAAAACTCGCACCAGAATAAACCTCTTAGTCCTCATAGTGCTGCTGGATGGCCTTGTTGTATTTGCTGCCTGTAGCAGATTAACATAGCTCTGTCTCGGCAGCTGAAGTACCATTTCTAGGATCTGCTGAAAATGGAAAGCCAGATATTAATCTCTCTCCGCATCCTCTGATGTTGACAAGTGATGGAATGTGTTGGTGGATATTGGGGGGAGGCAGACCCACCCTCTTCCCAAATCTTTCTGTTGTGCGGGCAAAACAGCTCAAATAGTAAGGCTTTAACGTTTGAAAGATGTATTAATATTTCACTGGTTAAAGCATCTTCCCGTAGTGATTGTTTGTTCTTTTTGTAGCTGGGAGCAATTAGCTGGAGCAGTTGCTGTCGCAGCTGTTAGATGGCTTATCCTCCAACAGTGATAATAAAGGGGGGGGGGGGTGATGCTCTCCTTCAACATGTGAGGAAATGTGTAGAGCTACAAAAAGAAAGAAAAAAGATTTTCTTAAATACGCATCGTCTTCAAGGTAACACGAAGAAGGCAACCGGCAGGTGCGTTCGGAATCAAAACACACAGCTTGGTCCATCGGCTCGGTAACATTGCTGTCGTTTGAAGCCTGCCTTTGTTTTTGCTGACGTGAAATGCATGCTGCAGAGCCCTCTTCGGAAATAACCTCTGTGTGACTTCTTTTCAGAGAACTAATTCTTTTCCTTCTTGCCCCTAAATGACTCATTGCTGGATTCAGTAGAATTCAGTAATGGTTCTCCCTCTCTCTCTCATTCTCCTCCGCCCCAATTTCTTTCTCTTGCCCCTCTATATTCCCCTGCCTATTGAGCAAACAACTGGCAGGTGTACAAAATAGCATTACTAATTATCTTGGCATGTGCAAGAATTAAGCAATGAAGAGCATGAGCTGTGAGCTGGTTCAAATTTCTGCTCATCTAAGAATTCGGTGAGTGGCTCTGTTCAGGCTTCCACCCCTGCTATCCTTGAGTCCCTCTCATGATGACCTAATCCTCATTCATGAGATCTACCACTTCAGACTACAAGTAAGGCACCTTGAGTGAATGATCTTCTATACCAAAAAGGTGTATTAAAAGAAGAAAACCTCATGGTAAAGAGAAGGCTTTTTCTTTGGAGATCCCTCGTAGCCAAATATGATTGTCTTCCATGAACATGGTCTTAGCGCTGAGTCCATAAGTGACTGCGGAGGCCAATTCTGGATCCACACGTCCTTCCACAGTGGGGACATAGGTTTCCAGGCGGGAGTTGATCCCGGTGAGGGTTTGCCAAACGTGTCTTCCTCTTAGCACATGTCTCCCTTTTCTTCCTGAGTTTGAGTGTCTTCAAAACCCAGGACACCTTTGGTAAAGGCTGTTCTCCAATTGGAGCACTCTCAGGCCAGTGTTTCCAAGTTGTTAGTGTTTATCCTACAATTTTAAAGATTTGAGAGCCTCTTTAAACCTCTTTTGTTTACCACCGGCATTATGCTTTCCATTTTCAAGTTCGGAATAGAGTAGTTGCTTTGGGAGATGATAATCAGGCATCATGATGAGTCCAACAAAGTTGATGTTGAAGAATCATTGCTTTGACATTGGTGATCTTTGCTTCTTCCAGTACACTGACATTGGTTCACCTTTATTCCCAAGTGATATGTAAAACTTTTCAGAGACACCATTGATGGAATCTTTTGAGGAGTTGGAAATGGCATTTATACCTTATCATTGGCATAGAAGCCTAGAATGGTAGAGGTGGAAGGGACCACGAGGAGCATCTAGTCCAACTCCCTGCAGTTGAGGAATCTTTTGCCCAACCTGGGGCTCGAACCTGCGACCCATGAGATTTAAAGAGTCTCATGCTCTACCAACCATGCTACTTGGATGGACTACTTTTCTATCTACTGTTGGTAATATTGCTGATACAGTCGTACCTCGTTGACAAAGGCCTTGCGAATCAAATGTTTTGGCTCCCAAACGCCACAAACCCAAGTGTGAGTGTTCCGGTTTGCGAACGTTCTTTGGAACCTGGACATCCGACGCGGCTTCCGCAGCTTCTGATTGGCTGCAGGAGTTTCCTGCAGCCAATCAGAAGCAGCGCCTTGGTTTCCGAACATTTTGGAAGTCTGAGGTACCACTGTATTATTAAAGCATTATTTAGGTATTTATCATGTTCCCCCATGTGTACCCCACCTTTTTCTCCATGGAACTCAAGGGGGCTTATATGGTTCCCCCTCCCCATTTAATTCCTACAACAACCCTATGAGGTAGGTTAAGCTGAGAGGCAATGGCTGGCCCAAGGTCACCCAGTGAGCTTCATGGCTGAGTGGTGATTCGAACCCTGGCCTCACACTCCGGCCAGGTTGACCACTTCAGTGACTGTTGAGCCCCCAGTGCATGTGTGTACAGCAAAATCTTTAATTTTAATGGCATCTCGCATGAGAACATTTTCCAGTCCTTCAACCAGCTAATTGGATATACAGTATTTTCCTGCGTATAAGACTACTTTTTAACCCAGGAAAATCTTCTCAAAAGTCGGGGGTCGTCTTATACGCCGGGTCGTATTTCTTATATGGCGAGTATATCCCAAACTCTATATTTCAACTGGGAAAGTTGGGGGTCATCTTATATGCCCAGTCATCTTATATGCCGGAAAATACGGTATTCCATACATCAGGGGTTTCCAAACTTTTTTCAAAGAGGGCCAGATTTGATGAAGTGAGCATGCTTGAGGGCCGACCAAGCTTTTTTTAGGATTGAAGTTGTTGATCTTTTTTTAAAGGATTTTACCCCAGGAAATAAACTGCCACAGGGGCTGGATTAAACCGACCGGCGGGCTGGATTAGGCCCCCGAAACGGACTTTGGACATGCCTGCCATACATAAATAGCTGCTCGCCACAATTAATTGTGAGGACGCCAGTTTGGCTGTTGTGCTGCTGTTGTCATGTTTGTATCTAAATCCAACCCTTAACTAGCATTTTCTCTTTGTTTGGTTGCTTTTGGTTGTTTTCCTTTTTCTTAAAGCTGTCAAGAACAATAAACTTTTCCTTATTACAGAACCGCTCTTCAGATCGGCATGTCCCTTTATAAGAGCAGATAACTCTTGTCTTTCGAGAAACATTGTTTATCCAAATCCGCGGACCAGCTGAGGCCTCTTGGTTTTGCTATGCCTGACTCAGAGATATTTAACTGTAATGTGTTGTGACTGATCCCAAGCGCATGTGTTAGCTATGGCTACTTGCCACCGAGTAGGGAAGTGAAGCTAAGTGTTGTTTATGAAGACGAGAAGTGATACCCAAATGAGACGGGGAGGTGTGATTCTAATTTGCACCTCTGTTTCAGTTTTGCTCCCAGGATCTGCATTTCTCTGTCGATGTGTTTCAGAGCGCTGACAAGGGGAGACGAACCAAATGTGCTGCTAACAGATGCAGCAGCCAGGCTAAAATTCAGATTGCTTTGTGTCTGAACGAGAGACATAAAAAAACATTTCTTGCATGTGTTACTAAGCAGGGCGGCATATTTTGGTGCCTCGTCTCTGTCTGAATCTGTGAGCATATAAACACTGGATAACAGTTCAGTGTCGTAAAATTAGAGAGCCGACACTGGAGCAGACAGAGTGCTTGACGCAGTCCAGGAAGACCCGGGTTCAAATCTCTGCTGAGCCCTTAGCTCACAAACTGATCCTCAGACAAGTTGCTTCCTCTTGGGCGACTCAACTTTGCCATGTTGCAAGGCTAAAGCAAATACAATTTGCATATTCCGAGCTGCTCAGCATAAGGTTGGGATAAGGGGTGTGTGTGAATAAATAAAATATGCTTAATCCTGACCGAGGTCACGCCCCTGTGGTTGCAACAGCCGAGGGGAATTTGGCCAGGAAGGAGGCGGAGAGCGAAGGTCTGCAACCGGTGCCCACCGGGAAAGCGGTTGAGCGGCCATTTTTTTTTTAAAAAAATAATGCAGTCATAATCCTAAAAAAAATAAAGTAAAAACTGGAATGCTTAATTTCCTTCTAGCAGTGGTGCAGCAATAAAGCTGCCAGCACATTTGCAAAGCTAAGCAAGGACTGGTATGGTGTCAAATTGGAGCGGAGGGGGGGGGACCACGTGTTGAGATGGATACATAATAATAATAATAATAATAATAATAATAATAATAATAATAATAATAAATTTATTATCTATACCCCGCCCATCTGGCTGGGTTTCCCCAGCCACTCTGGGCGGCTTCCAACAAATATCAAAATACATTAAAATATCACAGATTAAAAACTTCCCTAAACAGGGCTGCCTTCAGGTATTTTCTAAATGTCAGGTAGCTGTTTATCGCTTTGACCTCTGATGGGAGGGCGTTCCACAGGGCGGGTGCCACTACCGAGAAGGCCCTCTGCCTGGTTCCCTGTAGCTTGGCTTCTTGCAACAAGGGAACCTCCAGAAGGCCCTCGGCGCTGGACCTCAGTGTTTGGGCTGAACGATGGGGGTGGAGACGCTCCTTCGTTGCCTGAGGTTGAACTCGATGACCCTTGTGGTCCCTTCCAGCTATAAAATTCCGTGATTCTATGATACTATAAAGAAAGCAGGGACTCTTGTTCTGTTACCTTTGAGTTCACCTCGCACAAGAAAGTGAATCTGGTAGAGGCTGAAAAAGAAGCTTTGAATCATCAAATTGTTGAGTTGGAAGCGACCCCCAAGGGTCTTGGAGCCCGTCCCCCTGCCATGCAGGACTGGCCTGCTGTAACTGGACGTAGAGTCGGGGAACCTAGACTTTCAATACCTGAGCCCATAGTCTTCTTCCTCTGCCCCAGGAGTGGCTAACCTGTAGCCTTCCATATTTCTGGACTCCAGCTCCCTTCAACCCCAACCAGCATGGCCAATGGTCAGCAGTGACGCAGACTGCAGCCCAGAAGCTGTTGAAGTGACCCTCGTTCCCCATCCCTCCTCTATCTCCCATCTACTTACCCTGCCACACTCACAGCCTGGACCCTAAAGATCTGGGAACTGAGACTGGAGCTCTCCCTTCCAGCCCTTCCTTGTTTGTTACTGCTTTTAACTACTTGCCTACACGTCTGCTTCAGTCTCTTTTGTCAAAACATCAGGTGACGCAAGGAGAATCATGCTGTCCAAGATCCAGTATGATAAATCCGTCTGTCTCCAGTTCCCCAAATACCAACATGGCGGGGATACTTCCACTCTGAAGGTATGGCTGCACCAGCTGTTTGAAGGTAGGTTCTTGCTTTTTTGCTTGAATACATGCCGCCAAGTCATCTTGTGATGTGCTCATACTAATGCCACCTTGGAACGCTCTTTTTCCCGTTTAGAGCATCTCTCGTGTTCACACGGCTTGGAGGTACTATCCCAAACACATCAATGGTGAGCAGTTGAGAGGACACATCACAGTACACCCGGCAACATCAGGTAAAATTTTGGCCTGTGTTGGGGGAATGCAATGACCTAGCTTTGTATGCAACGTTGGTTATTCCCAAATCGAGCCCTCTGAAGTTAATGGACATGACTAACTTAGGTCTATTAATTTCAGTAGGTAGTTGTCTGTCTGTCTGTCTGTCTGTCTGTCTGTCTGTCTGTTGTTTATTACCGGTAGATTCCTATACAGCCCTTCATCCAAGGATCACAGGGCATTTTGCAATATAAAAAGTCAAAAATACATACAGAACAATTCCCCAACTCACAGGGCCGTAAAGGTAAAGGGGCCCCTGACCATTAGGTCCAGTCGTGACCGACTCTGGGGTTGCGGCGCTCATCTCGCTTTACTGGCCGAGGGAGCCGGCGTACAGCTTCCTGGTCATGTGGCCAGCATGACTAAGCCGCTTCTGGCGAACCAGAGCAGCGCGCGGAAACGCCGTTTACCTTCCCGCCGGAGCGGTACCTATTTATCTACTTGCAGTTTGAGATTGTTTAATTAGCCAAAAGGTCTGGGAGAAGTGGAATGTCTTTGCCTGGAAATACAACCCTTAGTGCGTGTTATATTCAAGAGTATTAGGGGGTGTTATTTTTTTGCTTTCGTGTGATTCCTTAAAGGAAAAACAAATCTTATTCAAATACGGAATGCTGTGATTGAAACGATACCTGTCTAGACTGGAATACATGATGGAAGATTAATCTGAACACGGGCTTTGCACTTTTCTGGTTGAATATAGACCAAGGAAGCTTCTATAGTATATATAGTAGGAATATTTGAAATGAGAGTCACCATGGCGTCCTCTTTTTTTGCTCTTCAAGATATGGCAACTCTACTAGGTGCTATGCACATTTGTGCCTTATTGGAAGGCAAAAGGCTTGCATTTTGTTTCCAAAGAGCTTATATTTAACTTTTTAGGTCAAGTGCGCTTTTGCAGAAGGCTGTCGGGAGCGTGATAGTCGAGAACATATATTTCTGCTGCACTTGTCAGATGTGATTATTTCTAAAGGCTAGCAATATGGCATCTGAAAGTATTGCTATGTAAACAGAATTTACTGAAGCGCCATATAACAGAAATAAAAGCATATTTGCGCATTAGACCTAAATAAATGCCCATATATTTTGTTTAAAAAGCTATTTTTTAAAAAAAATAATCCTCCGGAGTCCTCTCTCCATTTAAGATTGATCATTGCCCCAACCCGGAGCAGATATCTGCATATCCACCGTACTTTTTCCATGTATAAGACTATGTTTATGTAAAAATCATGCTAAAATTCTGCATAGGGTAGATGTTTGACTGGTTGCTGCCGAGGCTGTCTGCGGCTATTGTGCATGCTATTGGTTGCTGCGTCAATGGGTGGTGTTGATTGGCTGAAGCTCCGGCAGTTGGGTGGCCGATTCGCACCTTCTGCCCATGATGTGACTGGCTGGAGGCGGCGTATTTAGCATCACGTGTTGGTGAGCAATTTCTGGCAACCCCCCCCCTATAAAAACCTCAACAACTCTAGGCAATCCCCCCCAAAAAACAGCTCAACAACCCTGTGCCATCTCCCCCCATTTTCTTTAATTTTAGAGTCCCCAAAAATTGGGGTTGGCCTATACATGAGGTCGTCTTATAGACAGAAAAGTACATTACTTGCTGGAGAAGTGGGAAAGGATTGTGACCGTGAGCACGGGACTGGGTGCATCACCCCCGGAAGAAGGCAGGATGGGAAATTTCCCAGCCTCTGCTTTGCCAAACTCGCCTCCCTCCCATAATTCCAGGAGTGTGACTCTTTATTGGCACATTGGCACCTGTCAGGGATCTGCCCACCCCTGCCAGTCCGGCTCTGAGTGCTTACAGGGAGCCGCAGCCTGTGTTAACAACAGATTCATCTTCGAGTGAATCTGGCAGCCCCTCTTCGGGGGAGGAGCAGTTAGTGGCTGGGAGCCAGGGAGTGCCAGGTGTCCAGGGAGTTAGTGGGAGACCTGGCACCACCCAGCAGACTCGCTCGGAGGGGGAGGCGTCAGTTCCGGCGCATATCTCACGTAGGAGGAGAAGGCGGCAATTTAGGATGCCACGGTTTTGGTGTTGGCACCAAAACAGAAGGGAGGCACTTCCGGATTCTGCTAGTGACTGAGCAGACATGATAGACTGAACTCTGCACTGTAAATAGCCTTGCACTGAAATAAAGAGACTTAAAGACAAGATGGCTTGGTGTTACTATTGAACAACCAATAAGAGAACCTGACAGCACCACACATTTAAAGCACTCTGAAACCACTTTCACAGCCATGGGTTCCCGCAAAGAATTCTGGAAACGTAGTTTGTTGAGAGTTGTTACGAGACACTTATTCCCCTCTCAGTGTTACAAAGTTTCCTGGGAAGAGGAATTGTTTGTTAGACTATACTATGGGAATTGTAGTTGTGGGAGGGGGGATATGTGGTCTTCTAATGCCTCCTAGCACCAAATGTGATGCTGTGTTGGGTAAGAGTAATAATAATAACAATAATTTATTTATTCCCCATCCATCTGGCTGGGCTTCCCCAGCCACTCTGGGAGGCTCCCAGCAGAATATTAAAAACACAATAAAACATCAATCATTAAAAACTTCCCTAAACAGGACTGCCCTCAGATGTCTTCTAAAAGTCAGATAGCTCATGCAACGAGTGTTTTCTCTTTAATTAGGGTTGCCATAAGTCTGGATTTTCCCAGACGTGTCCGGGGGTAATTTCAGGAAATCGGCAAAATGTCAACAACTTTCCCCCCAAAAAGGCTCAACAGCTTTCTCAAAAAAAGAAAAAGAAACCAGCAACTTTTTGCGTCCTGATATTTACTTCTTGAAATATGGCAACCCATAACTGATCCACATGTTTCTGGGTTTTCATGTTGCCTCAGCTGGGTTCCTGGAACTGTTCTCATCTCTGGCTCCTATTGCATGTATGCTGGGTACTTTTCTTGCCTGACTCAAGCTTTGCCACGAAGCAGAGATAATACTCAGTGAGGAGCATTTCTGACCCCCTTTCACCCAAGACTAGACGGGCTTTGAGGGTGATAGAACAGAAAGTGCAACAGCAACAAGCTCAGATTACCCGATGTAGTGACGTAGATTAATGGGGACGGAGGGGGTAAACCTTTATTGGGAGCAACGCCATTTTTTAGAGAGATACGCATTCCTTTGTCTCTCGCTGTGATTATTAAAGAACTGATCTGGTAAGACTGATCTGCTTATTTACTGCCGCCGGGGGAGGGATCCGATTCCCCGAAGTCGGACAGCCACAGACAAACCTCAAGGAGGGTGGTGGTCCTTAAGGAAGTCACCAGGGGCTTCTAGCATGACCAGAAAAGAAGACACCATCAGGCAATGGTTAGCAGTGGTAGACAGATAATGGACATCTGCATCCCGCTGTTTCTTTCTGTTTTAGTCCCCGAGACTTGTGGTGCACCACAGCTGTGGCCCTCTCCTTATTCGCATCTGTATCTGTACATTATGCGCTCTGGTTTCACCTGTCGTCCACCGCAGGTACAGATCTTGTCTCTTGAAGCTGCATGCTCTTCAGTGAGATGACGCAGAGAATATCAATATAGTCATGTAACATTTGTCATCCTTAAAGATTCCCAGTTTTTACCCTTGTCTCCAAGCCTGACTACGCATGAATATTAACCGGCGTAGCTTAATCGTGAATATTTATGGTCGAGAGTAATCCTGCATTTAACTGTAAAAATGTAATGATATGCTAGCTGCTTGACCAATAATTCATGCTGCTGCCAGCTCAACGATGCATTTTAATTGGTCTGAAAGAATTGGAATGTATGTAGGTATTGGAGAAATGCTCGGTTTGTGAGGGAAAATAGCTGAACACATGCTGTGTTGACTCTATACGCAATGTAAATATGAAATATGGCAGGGGAAAAGACGGATTTAGCTAGTCAGGTTCTGAGCTGTTTTCTAAACGCTTTGCCAAAAGGGAACTGTGTGTATAGATACATTCTGCAGAGTTGGCAAATGTTTTCACTGGCAGATAGGCGTTTATGTCTAACATTTGGGGCTGCGTCAAATGCTTGCAGATGAACTTTTTAGGCACCAAAGAATTGGGGTGTGGGGCTGGCCTGAACATTCCCAACTGTGCATTAAACCATCTCTGCAATGTCCCTTTCAGCATTTGCTTTGGCCCGTGTGTTTACCTTCTCATTTCATAGGCATAGCTGTCAACTTTCGGATTTGAAAATAAGGGATTTTTTCCAAACTTTCGGATTTGAAAATAAGGGATGCCGCGAGGGCGGTGCAATGGCACCAAGTAGCCTCGCCACCCTGCGCTCCAGAGGCTGCGCGCGAACGGGTGAGCGAAAGAGCGAGCGTGCTGTCTGTCTGGTTGGGCGTGAGGGTCTGGCTGCACAAGGCATGCAAGCTCCGCCCCCAGTCGGTCTCAGACTCCTTATTGGCAGCCGAGCAACGCAGCTGAGGAGCCTCCCTGGCCGGCAGGGAGGGAGAGGAGCTGCTTCCTTTGAAATCCGGGAAATTTAAGGGATATCAACAATCCGGGATAGCAGCTGGAAACGGCATTGGAATAAAGGAGTTTCCCACCAAAAAAGGGAGGGTTGACAGCTATGTTCATAGGTAAAGGTAAAGGACCCCTGGACGGTTAAGTCCAGTCAAAGGCGACTATGGGGTTGCGACGCTCATCTCGCTTTCAGGCCGAGGGAGCCAGCGTTTGTCCACAGACAGTTTTCCGGGGCATGTGGCCAGCAGGACTAAACTGCTTCTGGTGCAACGGGACACCAACACCAGAGCAGCACACGGAAACGCCGTTTATCTTCCCGCCGGAGCGGTACCTATTTATCTACTTGCACTGGTGTGCTTTCAAACTGCTAGGTTGGCAGGAGCTGGGACAGAGCAACGGGAGCTCACCCCATCGCGGGGATTCGAACCCCCAGCCTTCTAATCGGCAAGCCCAAGAGGCTCAGTGGTTTAGACCACAGCGCCACCCGCGTCCCTTCTTGTTTCATAGTCCCATCCAGTCAGGGATGATCACCTAGCCAGGGTAGGGATGCTACAACACCAGATAACCAATCAGATTTGCATGCGTAACAACACCATTGACCCAACCAAGGAGGAGGGAAATTCTTCCAGCCCTCTCTGAAGCGGTGAATGTTTTTGCTGGTGGTCATAGCGCCGTTACCCCGAAAGTTTGTTAAATGGGGGGGGCACTTTTTGCAGGCCACAAAAGTGTTTGTGAAGAGTTCAGCTCATTTCTAATATTCCAGAGACCTGATTTCCCTCTGTAGGACAAAATATTTTGCTGCAGGTTGTTGCAACCTTAATAAGAACTACAGTGGTACCTCGGGTTAAGAACTTAATTCGTTCTGGAGGTCCGTTCTTAACCTGAAACTGTTCTTAACCTGAGGTACCACTTTAGCTAATGGGGCCTCCCGCTGCCGCTTTTATATCCCGCCTTCCCTCCAAAGAGCTCAAGGTTGCATCTGTGGTTGTCTCCCCCTCCTCAATTAATCCCCACAAGAACCCTGTGAAGTAAATTTGGTTGAGGGGCTGTGACTGGCTCAAGGTAACCCAGCGAGTTTTGTGGCTATGGGGGGGTTTGAACCCTGGATTCCCAGGTCCTAGTCGGACACTCTAACCAAGTTTCCATATCTCCCTCTCCCTCCCTCTCTCTCTCTCTCTCTCCCTCCCTCTCTCTCTCTCTCTCTCTCTCTCTCTCTCTCTCTCTCTGTGTGTGTGTGTGTTTCTTGTCTTATGCATGTGTATTTCTCCACTTCTCCATATAGTAAAGGTAAAGGGACCCCTGACCATTAGGTCCAGTCACGGACGCCTCTGGGGTTGCGGCGCTCATCTTGCTTTAGTGGCCAAGGGAGCCGGCATACAGCTTCCGGGTCATGTGGCCAGCATGACTAAGCCGCTTCTGGTGAACCAGAGCAGCACACGGAAACGCTGTTTACCTTCCCGCTGCAGCAGTACCTATTTATCTACTTGCACTGTGTGCTTTCGAACTGCTAGGTTGGCAGGACATAGTACAGGGATGTATTCTTGGAATGGAGAAAATGCAACCGGCTCTTCTGGTCTTCCTTTTACAAATCTGTATGTTGAGCACAAAGGGAACACTCAGATGCTCCTGGGCTGCAAAGCAGCATCAATTTCCCTCCAAAGCAACACTTGTGGAACTTTATTTCTATTTCTAAACTCTTTTCTTCCCTAACTGCCAGCCAAGCACATGGGTTATGTGCTGGTTCGGTTGACACGATGGGTGCTCATTGAAAAAAACCAATTATCTCCATATCCCAAGCTACAAGATAAAAATTACCAAAGCTGAGTGGGAAAGATTTAACACGGATAAAACTGGTGAAGGCAGAATAACTGGAGCAAATGTAGATTCACTGGAAAGAAATTTTCGTCTGACTTCTCGGGATTTGGATAATCCAGAACTCAGATTTAGGGTCGTTCAATCATAACAAACGTCTGAGATGAGATTTGCCTAATTCGAATTACACTGACTAGGTTAGAATTTCACCTTTGAAAATGCATATATTGCCACAGACTCTGGTTTTGTTTCTGCAGATTCCACCAATACAGGTTACCTCCTCATTACTTGAAACTTGGCAGAAAATATTACCTACATTTTAATGCATGAGAACATGCCGGAGTAACAGCCAGCACTTTCGAGAAATTAAATTGAGCAGGTCGTTTTATCTCTTCCACATATAAAGGAATATTGCTCTGAAGCAATGTTGGGTCATTTGAAAGGTTTGTTCATTTAATATAGGTTGAAGATTTTGGAGAAACAGGAAATAGGGACATCTTTTAAACAGACACTCTGGTATTCTAGCAACAGGAAAATGACTATTTACTCCATATACTGAAGCCCATATTTCTTTTTTTCGTATATGTTTAAACAGAACTAAAGTCCAGGTTTATCTCCACTGACATCAATCCATTATAATGGGAAACTGAAAAATGGGGATTTATTGGGAAATACGCTGTCTTGGGAAGATAATGACTTAGCTGAAATATGCAAAGTCGTAGCTGATAGGGGTCTGGAGATATTTAAGAAGTACTGGTTGCCTGCCGACTTCAGATATGTCAATGCTGACATGCTTGGCATGTTGCAAATATATCGCTTAGCAGATCCCTTGAGCATTTATACACCACCTGAGTCTTTGATTTCAGGTAATCGGACTATTCTGAGTGAGGTGTGTAAGATTATCATGGACTTGATACCAGGAACTATTCAGATCTTAGGAGGGGAATACCTGAAGCATCTTCGAAAGGGCTTTGGCAATATGCTAATGCATGAATTTTAAGGGAAGGAGATATAGATATTCTATATAGATTGCATGTGACTCCATTTAGGTTAAAGATGGCAATCCAAACCATGATCTCCCATGCTGCTTTGAAGGGCAATTGGTTGAAGTGGAGGTCTCCCTTTGTGCACCCTTAAAACAATTCCACCGGCCTCCACCAACAGAAGGAGGCCAACATCTCTTCTCTGATGTGATGCATCCCATTTTGCTCAGCAAGAGGGTGAGTGGAATTTTCCACTGGCTGTAGCCCATGGGATTTCTCAGAACAGGACGTTCTGAGGGCAGGGAAGGGCTGATCCTAAACTAGTACGTTTCCGAGCACAATTCAAAGTGTTGGTGCTGACCTTTAAAGCCCTAAACAGCCTGGGTCCAGAGACCTGAAGGAGCGTCTCCACCCCCATCGTTCAGCCCAGACACTGAGGTCCATCTCTGAGGGCCTTCTGGTGGTTCCCTCCCTGCGAGAAGTGAGGTTGCAGGGAACCAGGCAGAGGGCCTTCTCGGTGGTGGCACCCGCCCTGTGGAACGCCCTCCCATCAGATGTCAAAGAAATAAACAACTATCTGACTTTTAGAAGACATCTGAAGGCAACCCTGTTTAGGGAAGTTTTTAATGTCTGATGTTTTAACATTTTTAAAATTATTATTATCATTAATTCTGTTGGGAGCCACCCAGAGTGGCTGGGGAAACCCAGCCAGATGGGCGGGGTATAAATAAATTGTTGTTGTTGTTGTTGTTGTTGTTAGCCTCACAACCATCACTTCATGATGTTTATGGCATAGCGCAGAATAAGGATTTGCCTGCCTTCTGGTCCAGCTAGTAGGAGCTTCAGGGCGATGGATGTGACCGTTCCATCACCCTGTCGGTGCCTGACCAGAGTTGGGATTGCCCTGTCCCTTCGCTTTGTGCAGAACTCATAACTTTCACAGACGTGCCCTTCCCTGAACAGGTATATTCCATGTTCATTGGGCATACCATGGTTAGAAATTTAATTTGTTGTCATATTAAATACATGAAAGCTGATGTCTATTCGCCGGCTGCATTGTTTCATTTGGTAAGATCTGTAGTCATTCTGAATGCCATGGAAATGATTGTTCATTAATTAATGGTGGGAAGGAAGAAGAAAAAAGTAGCACCAGCTCTCTGTTACAGGTTGGCTTTTAAGAATGTGATATGTAAAATACACAGGTACTCAGTTAATTGAAAAACTGAGTATTTTCATAAAGTTTGGCAATGATAAAATAGCAAGACAGCACCCAATCTTATAGGAACTAGTTAACCATATTGTACAATTATAGAAGCCTGGATTATTTTTGTGGATTGGTACTTGGAGTAAAATTTGTCTTTAATCGTTTTATTAAAGAGCGGTTCACAATGTAAAAAATCAAGGTAAAATCACAAATAAATAGTTAAAAACAACAAAGCAAATGCCTAGTGTTAACAGTAGCCTCTCATATCTGTTTTGTAACTGGTTGGCTTTGTGTTTCTGGGCATTTTCCAGTTTAACAAACTCAGTGAACTCCTAACCAGGGGTGGGTGGGTGTGTCAGTGTCACAGGGCACATCTGAGCATGTTTGCTCCCTTTAAGTCCCGCTTAGGTTCAATAGGACTTACTCCCCTAAGTTAACAGGAACCTCAACACAGAGATAGAAAGCTGATTTATATCATAATGGAGTGGCTAGGGAAGCATTGTGTAGCGTGTGTGTAGAAAGAGAGAGAAGGAGGGAAGGAGATAATATACAGGCACACACAGAATTTTTAAACAGCATTGCTTCTGTGTAGATACATTTCTTCTGATTACTTTTTTTTTACGCTACTGCAACTTTTTCTGTTTTTCATATGCGTCTGGGGAGCCTAGTAGACTTCTTCCTCTCCAGCAACATATTTAAGGTATTCATTAAAAGCTATTTCTGTTCATGGGCTCTCGAAAAATGAATCAAATCGCGCATGCTGTAAATGAAGTTTAAACATGTTAATTCCAACAGTTTAACAAGCTCTGACATGCCTCCATCCCTTTGCAATATGCAATTTTCTGGAAACTGGAGAGCCGGTATAATAGATATTTTAGCTATGCATGCCATTTTGCTATTAAATTAGAATACGATTACCTCCCACAGCCAAAAGACTACCCTTGAGTCCCAAGTAATATGACTTTATTTTGCAAACAGATCAAGCCAACTTTATTAGATGGCAATGACTGGGAAAGCAAAAACACTTCATTAACATTTTAGCATCTTGCCTCTTCAGTTTTATTATGTTTAATCAAAGCATGAGCTTGACAGCATTCGGCAGACATGTCCTAAGCTTGCCCGCTGTTACACTTCCTCAGCCTTTTAAATGCAGGAGCTGGTGTCAATTTTCTTATTCGTATTTTTCCTATTCACCGGATTCCTGAGATACAGGCGTGTTCGAGAAAAGGCAAGCAAACCGAAAATTGCCTAGACTTGCACTTTCCATAGGAATATATAATCTCATCAGACCCTTTCAGCTAAGTGGAGTGGGGTGTGCCCCCCAAGAAGAATGCATATTTAGTGTGTGGTGGGGAGGGGGCTGAACCTGAGAGATCATTTGAGGGCCACAAATCCCCCATCCCTGCGTTACATCCTCTCGTCACCCAGGTTCCCCGCCTAGGATCTTATTATTATTATTTTTATTATGTTTATCATTATTATTTTATAACCTCTGCCAAGTTTTAATCTGTTCTTTCGTTGTTATGGCCTATCGGCTACACAAATAAAGTTTATTCTATTCTATTCTATTCCTCTACTCACTATTGGACCAAACCTTAGAATGTGACCCAACGTCTCACCATCACATCACAATTTGACGCTGCTAAATTGACTTTGGGGCTGTACTTGCATCTTCCAGCCTGACATTGGGTCACCAACTGATGTACAGCATCAGCATGTTGGGAGTTAGAGCAAGTCCTTATCATAATACAGGATGTGGAACAAAGAGGCAAATGAGAGACAGAGAAGACCCAATTTACCGTATTTTTCGCTCCATAAGACGCACCTGAACATAAGACGCACCTAGTTTTTAGAGGAGGAAAGGGAAAAGCCCCGTTTATTTTAAGGATCAGCTCAAAGTTCTGCAGCTTCTTTTGCAAAGGGAAAAGCCCCGTTTATTTTGAGGATCAGCTCACAGTTGTGAAACTTCTTTTGCAAAGGAGGAAAAGCCCCGTTTTTATGGGGTTCAACTCACAGTTCTGCAGCTTCTTTAGGAAAGGAAAGGGAGTCTTTCTACAGTTTCCAGGTGGATAATCTAATCGGCCAGTCACATGTCGCTGGGGAAACAAACAGCCTCCGTCTGCAGAACATTCAACAATGGAGGCCTGGGCAAGGCGGCAGAGCCAGAAAGGGAGCCAGCGATCAACCACACATTCGCTCCATAAGACACGCAGACATTTCCCCTTTTTAGGAGGAAAAATGTGTGTCTTATGGAGCGAAAAATACGACAATTACTATATTGATCCAACCTTTTGAGTTCCAATTTATGCCTTCCAACGTGTCGATCAGATTTTGCTTCGTAACCTTGTGGAATAAACGAAGCATGATACAAATCCTGTGAATAATCTAGGTAAATTTATTCACGTGCCTCCTCTGTGTGAGGTCCAGAGGGTGGCAACACGAGAACAGGCCTTCTCTGTCATGGCTCCTCGTTTGTGGAATGCTCTCCCCAGGGAGGTTCACCAGGCCTGCTCTTCAACCAGGCCTTGGGCAGGTTAATATCCTACATCCTTTTAAATGTGTCTGTGGAAAAGGGGAGGGTATTGTTGTGCTGTTTTGTTTTACTTAGTTGTTTTTATCCTATATTTTATTCTGTGAACTGCCCTGAGATCTTACATAAATCTAATCAATAATAATAATAATAATAATAGCAGCTCTGGGCTTCCAGTCTGTGATAGGTTTCCTGGGGTAGATTGCAGGGCTAGAAAACGGTACGTTGGAAACTTATCCAAAATTGCTGAGAAGTGCTCTATGCCGAATGTCAAGGCATTGTTCAGAATGCTTTGTGCAACACGCAATAATCGTTGTTGGGCCTTTGGCCCTGCCGTCAACTTCCTCATGTTGAGCTGTGACTTCTGCAGAGGGGAGAGACTTTGAATGCATTGGGGTCTGGATGAGAATCTCCCCTCCGTTGGCAACAAGGAGGAAAGCCTCCATGGGCAACAATGGGAGCTTTCCTGTCACCGTAAAGAGCAGGACTTGGTGTCTTGTGTAAGAGTATAGGGTGTGTGTGATTGCAGCCAGAACCATGTTGTTGTTGTTGTTGTTCAGTCGTTTAGTCGTGTCCGACTCTTCGTGACCCCATGGACCAGAGCACGCCAGACACTCCTGTCTTCCACTGCCTCCCGCAGTTTGGTCAGACTCATGTTGGTAGCTTCGAGAACACTGTCCAACCATCTCGCCCTCTGTCATCCCCTTCTCCTTGTGGCCTCCATCTTTCCCAACATCAGGGTCTTTCCCGGGGAGTCTTCTCTTCTCATGAGGTGGCCAAAGTATTGGTGGAGCCTCAGCTTCAGGATCTGTCCTTCCAGTGAACACTCAGGGCTGATTTCCCTAAGAATGGATAGGTTTGATCTTCTTGCAGTCCATGGGACTCTCAAGAGTCTCCTCCAGCACAATAATTCAAAAGCATCAATTCTTCGGCGATCAGCCTTCTTTATGGTCCAGCTCTCACTGGACCATAGAGGGCGACAAAGACTTAAACAAACTTCCCATAACTTCACGGTCTTGATTCAGTTTATGCCCCATCCACTCCCAGTGGTGACTGTTTGTTAAAGAATAATGAAGTGTGTAAGGGCCATGCCTAATTTGGCCCTCAATGGCATAGATTGAAAACATGCAGAGAGAGCCACTGTGGCCATTTCCTGTAGCTCTGAGCAAGATCACTCTAGGAATTTTGACTGACGTTTTGCACATTTTAAGGACTGCAGAATGCAGGTCTCTCTTGTGCCACACACACTGCCTGACTTTAATTTGGTGGTAGCTTATTATAAAGTAAGTAGCTTATTGTAAGAAGAAGAGATTGGATTTGATATCCCGCTTTATCCCTACCCGAAGGAGTCTCAAAGCGGCTCACATTCTCCTTTCCCTTCCTCTCCCACAACACTCTGTGAGGTGAGAGGGGCTGAGAGACTTCAAAGAAGTGTGACTAGCCCAAGGTCACCCAGCAGCTGCATGTGGAGGAGTGAAGACGCAAACCCGGTTCACCAGATTACAAGTCTACCACTCTTAACCACTACACCATACTGGCTCTCTTGTAAATAATAGAATGGACAGAGAACATGGGGTACCCCCCCCCACACACACATCTTAAATTTTCCATACTATTCATTGCCACAGTGTGTCCAGGATCTGCTGGTACCATCAAGGCTAATGATCCGGAACGAATCATCGTACAAAATATCTAGGCTATCCCTCTTAGAAATCTTCCATTTTCTCTGTCGGTTTATCAGACCCAAGCGATAATGAAACAGTTCTGGACCTAATGAACAAACACGGCCAAAATATTTTAATAGAGGCAATAAACTCTACCCGTCTTTATGGCCCAATGGCACAGCTGTGTATTGTTAATGGGGAAAAAGCTTTCACATGAATGTGGAAAGCCAACAGTGCTTTCATATTTATTCCAGACACCTTTTGGCACTTTTTAATCAAAGTATTTTTGTTTGGGGTTTGTTTGTTTTTTTAAGGGGGGATATTTCTCATTGCTATAAAGATGGAAAGTTGTGGAAGTTGGATCTGTATTTTATTTACTATTTATAAAATGCATTTAATCCAAAAATGATCACAGGACAGGTCACAATATAAAGCAGATCTAAAGCATCAATTCACACATCTTCAAAATCCAATCCCCTATAAAATTATTCATCAGTCTGTGCTCAAATTATATATAATTTATTATATATTATATATAATTAATTATATATAATTTATTAATTAAGTTAATAAAAGGTTATTAGATAATGTAGAATAAACTGCTAAAGATGTATTTCAATGAAATTCAGTTGGAAGGGTTCGCGGGAAGTCAACCCAAGATGTTATAGAAAGTAGATGAAAGTAAGGAGTATTTATGTGGAACTTGTTTTTGTTATTTTTCTGTTGTTGTTGTTGTTGATTTTTGTATATTAGTATGTTGTATTGTCTGTATTGTTGTATTTGTATTTTTATTTCTTATAAAATGAATAAAAAATATTTGAAAAAAAGAAATTATATAGTGGGGAACTGGATGTCATTGTTTTTAGAAGGCTACAGGAACCACATTTTGGCTCAATTTTACTATTTATTACATTTGTATCCATCTTTCCTCCAATGAGCTCTAGGTAGTGCACATGGCCCCCCTACTGTATTACTTTTATTTTCACAACATCCCTGTGAGGTCGGTTGGATTGAGACAGAAACTGCCTCAAGATCACCCAGTGAGCTTCATGGCTGAGTGGAATCTGGTCTTCCCAGTCCTGGTCTAACGCTGAATCCTACACTGCACTAGGATTCAGGAAGTGTGCACTGTGGATTGTATGAAGGACTCCCCCACTTCACCACAATAATCTGGGTACTGACACGAGGCTCTGAAATGCAGCACACCCCAGCGAAACAGGAACCAGAATATGCAGCACTGGAATAAATCTACAGGAAAGTCAATCTGAAATCCAAATCATACTGAAGGCCAGCGTCTAAGGCATAGGTAGCCCAAATGGTGCTTTCTAGATGTTGTGGACTCCAACTCCCATCATCCAGTCCCCTGCCAGCAAGGCCCAAGGGTAAGGTTAATGGGAGTTGTAGTCCACAATGTCTGGAAAGCACCATGTTGACTACCCCTGGTCTGTGTGAAGGGAAACTGAACTACCGTGAAAGCAGAATGTGAGCCAGCGAGCCAACGGAAGAGCTTGCCCATGGGAAGGGACATATAGGGCACATAAGCAGGTTGGCAGGCTGGGGCATCTTCTGCTCACCTCTCTGGGTGGCATTGGCTGATTTCCACTATGGTCACAGCAAGTCTAAATATAGATGACCCCGAGGGCTGCCCTGGTGGCCATTTGCTCAAATGCACTCATGTCCCAGAGCAGGACAGACCAGGAAGCTGTTAGCATTTACCCCGCCTGGGGCAGTTTTGAGACTGCCCCAAAGCCCAGAGCAAAGCCGTGTGTGCACATCCTTGGCTACTGAGAGTCCGGTGGTGCAGTAATATGTGATTGTTCCCAGCATGAAGAACAACACACACAAGCCATAAATAAGGCTAAACTAATTTATTGTAGTAATAGTGCAGAGAGATTCTCTGCTGCCAGCCCGTTAAGACAGAGCTGCCATAATTCTGTCCTTCCAGCTTGAGGACTAGCCAGAAGAGAGTAGCCCAAAGGCTAGAATTACAACAGTACAGTAATACATAAACATTCCATGCAGGAAATGATAAGGCAACTTTCTCACGATTCAATGAGACAGGCAAAAGTGAGACGCTGCAGCTGCGTGCCGCTCAGCTTGGACAAAAATCACAACAGAAGCAAGGTGCCTACTGGACCAGGCAGAATTTGTAGCTTCCATCACATCTAACTATATAGGTTTGAGAGCAGGGTACTTTGGTTTGATCTAGCAGAGCTCTTAGTGTGTGCTGAATGACACCTTGTGAGGGCAAATTGGTGAAGGTGTTGTGGAGCGTCTCATAAGACAGACAACAACACAGGTGTTTCCATTCCACATTCGAACGCCGATAGGGTGTGTTGCAAAATAGAAATTTATTTTCCATGGCCCTTGCCATATGTACTTAAAATTCAGTATGTGAAAGTTGCAGTAAATCCCTGCGCTCAAACATTTTCAGCAAGAGAAAACAGGAAAAGGGTTGCTAGCAACGTTCATTTAATATGACAGCCCTTTACCAGCAATGTTTTGCATTTTGCCTCGTAGGTTTAGCGGCAACGGGGAAAGATTTCTAAATGTGCTCTTAGCTATGTCTCCGCTATATTCCCCCCCCCTTACATATTGGGGGGGGATGCTCTCAGAGGAAGGCCTCATTAATCAAGCACAAGGCCTCTCTCCTTACGAGCTTCCCAACATCAACATTAAAACTTTTAATTTCCCGTTTCACTTTAGGGAGCCTTGCAGTCCTAAGAGCATCTTGCCTGAGATAAGCAATGAGCCCATCATGCAGGCTGGTTGAGATGCTTAAAGCGGCTTCCATGAAGGGCTGCACAGAAGAGCCAAGGGCTGGGGCAGCCCATCGCACCTGCCACCCCTTCCTTCCATCTGCTGTTCCTCAAATGCAGATGAAGACCCAGAAGATCCAGTTTTGGCAAAGGGCCCAGTATGCGTGTGTACGAGTCTGCAAGCAAAACGGGTTCCCTCTACTTCCCTGCTCATAATGGTGTGTACAGAAAGCAGTGGCATAGCATAGGTTGCCTGTGCCCGGGGCCATGCAAAAAGGAAGGAGGGAAATGGACACACATTCAACTGCCTAACAGAGTCTGCATCACCCAGGAGACCGTAGCTGCAGAGACAAGAAAAGAAGAGTTGTTCCATTGTCTGGAGAGGTCACTTCCTAGTTCACATAGAGAATTCTTTTTCAATGGAGCCCAGCACAGCTGTACTGAGGCAGCACCAGGTGTTGAAATTTTGCACCCTTAACATTTTTGCAAATGCCCCTGCCCCACCCCACGCTACACCACTGAGGTCAAGTAGGGCAGGACCCACTCTGCTCACCTCTGCCTTTTTATAGGTCATGGACGCTGGCAGGGGAGGGGCTGCTGTTCAATTAATTTGCATAAGCTGGCTTCTCTTCCCCGTCCTGCATTTTCTGCATGTATGGAAAAAAATCTCCGTTTCATACCAAGGAAGATTTCTGCCTCTGCACCAACAATGCTAATTATAACAATCATCATCTGTTTGTGGGTTGCCTTCCATGTGCTTCTCAAGGTCACGTACATAACAACAGCTAAGAATAGCTAATCGTACAGTACACAAAGCAACAACTAAAGGTAGAATAAACACCTTGGGAAGAATGCAGAATGAACACCCAGCTGAAAAAGGAGGTCAAAACATAGGAACATAGAAAGTTGCCTTTTACTGAGTCAGACCACTCTGCACTCACTGGCAGCAGCTCTCTGGAATTTTTTTTTCATTTTCCCCCAGTTACTCATTTTACAATGTTTCTACCACAAAAATGGCACCTAGACAAAAACCAACATTTTGTTCTACTCCCCTCTCCGCGGTTCCTTATTTTATATCACAATCTTGCTGCATGACCAACTCCAGCCTCTTTATAAATTTAATCTTTTTTTTTAATTTAAAAAAATCTTTATTAAATGCATTTAAAAAGAATACAAATCCATACAAAAAAGGAAAAAAAAACTAAATTGAATCATGTACAACATATAAGTCAACATTTAAAAAAAGGAAGAAGAAAGAAAGCATCTTCTAACTACAAAACTAAAGTATAATCCAATCCAATCATATACACCTCCCCCCCATCATTTTAACACACACTTATTTCTTCCCTCTATCTTATACAATTCTAGTAAGTCGTTTCCTTCCTCTCTGCTCCTCCCCCCCTCTGACTTCCCCTTGTCATCCCCTCAGGTTATTAACCAATCCATTATTGCTACTTAATATTCCTTCTACTTATATTCTAACTTATTTTCACCTGTCCCATACTATTATTTAATAATATCCAATACAGAATGCTTAGAAGTGGATCCAAGTCTTCAAAGTGGGGCATTGTTTTCTCAAATAATTTCCGAATTTTTCCCAGCTTTGTTGGAATTTTAATTTTTTTGCTCTCTATAAGTTTTTTTCTTTTTTACTGCTTGTGTTAAGGTCAATCCTGCTAACATTTTTAATTGTTTGCGATTTGTCTTCATATATTCCACACATTTTCCCCATTGAGTTAAACAGAGTCTCTCACCGTGGTCTCTTATTCTTCTGTTTCACCATCACTGCGTACTCCCATCAGTTTTATTTGCCAATCTTATTTTGTTGGGACTGTTTCTTCTTTCCATCTTTGAGCATATACCATTCGGGAAGCCGTCGTAAGCTCTCTGGGATTTTAAGCGGGGCGTATTCCCATCCCTTCCTGGAAAGGCTGGAGATTGAGCTTCTGCCTGTAAAGCCATTGAGTTACAGCCCCACTGAAAACGTCTTCTGTGGTTTTGACAAAAGTGCAAATACCCAGCATCTGTCGTGTCTGATGCTGCTGAGGAATGAGGGGAAATGGGCAAGGACATTAACCCTGTTCAGGTGTTCAGCCTAAAAGGGTGAGGGCACCAAGTGTGGGGTGGCAGGGGAGGGTCACCTGTAGCATTAAAAAAAAAAAGTTTTTAAATTTTCTTGGGTTACAAAAGTACATACAGTGTCTCTGCTTTCAGTTCATAGAGTCTACAGATCAGTTATATTTGATGTGAGACACTAATGTTATAGACATAAAGTTTAGGGGAGGGAGAGGAGTGATGGCAAACTTTCATCCTTTCACATAGTGCATGTGCGATGTTTCTTGTGCCAGCATCTCATGGGTAGGTTCTGTTTCTATTCGTCTGTTAGTTTTCATTGGTAGCGAGAGAGATTGAGCGCCCAGGGTTGGTTGCCTTCAGTGGACTGCAGTGAGTTTTGTTTGCCTAGGGCTTGCCGATCAGAAGGTCGGCGGTTCGAATCCCCATGACGGGGTGAATCCCCATTGCTCGGTCCCTGCTCCTCATCATACACCACAAACGTAACAGGCTGAAATCACTATCCACTTTTCATTATTTATCTCAATTTTCGTATCCGTATTTCGATTGGATACGAAAATTGAGATAAATAATGAAAAGTAGGTAGTGATTTCAGCCTGTTACGTTTGTGGTGTATGATGTATGTATGATACGTAATATTTGGTTTATTGATGTATGTATGATACGTAATATTTGGTTTATTGATGTGTTGATATCGGTCCCTGCTCCTGCCAACCTAGCAGTTCGAAAGCACGCCAAAGTGCAAGTAGATAAATAGGTACCACTCCGCTAGGAAGGTAAACGGCGTTTCCGTGCGCTGCTCTGGTTCGCCAGAAGTGGCTTAATCATGCTGGCCACATGATCCGGAAGCTGTACGCCGGCTCCCTTGGTCAGTAAAGCGAGATGAGCGTCGCAACCCCAGAGTCATCCACGACTGGACCTAATGGTCAGGGGTCCCTTTACCTTACAAGAGGGGATGGGGTTGTTGGTTCAAGTTAGCCATATCGATTTGTATGCTCTCAGTTGGTTCTTGTTGTCTCGTTGGGCTGTGTGTGTAATAAAGGGGAGCCACACTGGGGCGAAGGCATCCTCTTTGGTTTGTCCCTGTGCTGTTTTCAATTCGTTGCTTAGCTTTTCTAAGCTTTTCATACGGTTTGTTACCCGTGGTCCATGTTGAGCAGGCCAGTGTGAAGGGCTCTCCTAACTGCTGTGGGCTGCATGCAACTGCATGCAACTACAAACCAGTACGTTTCCAAAGTGTTGGTGCTGACCTTCAAGGCCCTAAACGGCCTCAGCCCAGTATACCCAAAGGAGTGTCTCCACCCCCATCGTTCTGCCCAGACACTGAGGTCCAGCGCCGAGGGCCTTTTGGCGGTTCCCTCACTGCGAGAAGCCAAGTTACAGGGAACCAGGCAGAGGGCCTTCATGGTAGTGGCACCCGCCCTGTGGAGTTCCCTCCCATCAGATGTCATAGAAATTAACAACTATTTGACATTTAGAAGACATCTGAAGGCAGCCCTGTTTTAATGACTGATGTTTTAATGTATTTTTAATCTTTTGTTGGATGCCGCCCAGAGTGGCTGGGATAGATAGATAGATAGATAGATAGATAGATAGATAGATAGACAGACAGACAGACAGACAGATATTATTATTATTATTATTATTATTATTATTATTATTATTATTATTATTATTATTTATTCTTGGTAGTGGCGCCCGCCCTGTGGAACGCCCTCCCATCAGAGGTTAAAGGAATCAACAACTACATGACATTTAGAAAATACCTGAAGGCAGCCCTGTTTAGGGAAGTTTTTAATCTGTGGTGTGTTAATGTATTTTAATGTCTGCTGGAAGCCGCCCAGAGTGGCTGGGGAGACCCAGCCAGATGGGCGGGGTACAAATAATAAATTATTATTATTATTATTATTATTATTATTATTCCCCTTGCATAATTTGAAAAAAGTAATAATAATCCCCCTTGCAAATCTTGATAAGGCTGGTTCCCCCAACTGCAGCGAGTCTTCTAAGCGCGTTCAGCGGAAAGTGCTTAAAAGCCCCCTTCAGACTTGAATAGGGCTTGCGATTCTTACTGCTGCCAGAATAGATGTGGGACCAGCAAAATAAAACTGTCAGAGCAGCTTTGAGGAGCTTAATTGGTGCTGTGTGCGTGTCAGACTCTCATCTGATGACTGATGTATTACAGATATTTGCATCTTTGCTTCCCTGAGTCTTCCTGAAGCGATTTGCTCTGCGGGCACATTCTGCCACACAGCTGCAAGCTTCTTCTGCAAAGGATGGATGGATGGATCATCCCAGCTCCTAGCAGAGGATTTGAGCAGATGGTCTTTTGGTCCTCCCCATTAAGATTATCCCTCCCTTTACATATCTTAGAGATCTGATCGGGGTAAGGGAAAATAAAACCAGTCTTCCTTTCTAAGGGCTGCTTTCAAAAGGATAAAATGTCCCGCACCAGAAATGTTTAGAAATATACACCACGACGTGTACTTTGCATGTGTTAAACCGGTGTTTCCCAAACTTGGGCCTCCAGCTGTCCTTGAACTGCAAATCATCCCTAGCTGGCAAGACCAGTGGTCATGGATGATGGGAATTGTAGTCTGAAAACAGCTGGAGACCCAAGTTAGGGAAACTGGTTAAACCATGAAAATTACACACGTGAAACTGCTGTGTGTGTGATTGATATACACACCCTAACTTAGGAACCTTCCAGACATGACACCAAGACCTAGTCTAGCAAACTAGGACTGCAGGTTGTGGCTTACTTTGATTGCAGAGTAGGGCTCCGCGATGTCGGGTTATCAGCATTGCAATGTATCACCAGCAAAACATCGCGATCTGGCGATACACATCTGCACAGTTGCCAGAAGGAGCTAGGCAGACAGAGATGGCTTCTTCTTGTTGTCATACGAGTGCTCATTCCCTGCAACAGATGTGAATTGGTAGGAATAAAAGAGGAGGAAGATGCAAGGAGTTGGTGATGGGGTCCCTGCTGTGTGATGGGACTTGGCCGGAGCCTGTCGCCCTCCAGCCCATATCACAGGGAGAGGCTCCAGCCTCCTTGGCGATTCTTACTTCAGGCAAATTTTCTCACTGAGTTGTGTTTTTATCTGGTCTTCTCTAACTCCATGCAGGGACAACAGATCACAGCAGCAGCATGTGTATTTATTAAAT
Organism: Darevskia mixta; assembly: GCA_034641385.1. Classification (NCBI taxonomy): domain Eukaryota; kingdom Metazoa; phylum Chordata; class Lepidosauria; order Squamata; family Lacertidae; genus Darevskia; species Darevskia mixta. Next base: position 21,513,741 of record JAWWNH010000017.1, read on the forward strand.
TATCCATATAGCTTATTTATAACTTGCCAGCTGTGTGCTTTCTTTCTTTCTTTCTTTCTTTCTTTCTTTCTTTCTTTCTTTCTTTCTTTCTTTCTTTTCTTCTTCAAGCAAAGTCACAGAGCAGAGGAAGGTATTTGGAGAATGCATTTCTCCAAAGGGTTGTCTTTGTGTGTGTTTTGTGTGTAGCATAGTGTATTTGATCAAAATAAAAGGCAGTAGGCAGCCTGCTTAGGGGAATTTTCCTTCCTCCTCTCTATACTCTGATTTCGAAACTATAATAAACACCAATACTTTTATTACAGCAAAACACCAAATGAAAGGACTTCTCAAAATATAAGCATTTGAAATACTTCCTGATGCAACAGGGATAAGTCCCTTGTATTGAAGTTGCTGAGTTTGTGTGTGTGTGTTTAACAGAAATGATTTTTAAAAAAGAAAAACAAACAAGTACCGTAATTAAAAGATCCATCATTCGCATGCGCTTGCTGCAGGCTTGCTGCAGGTATGTATGGGATTATTTTAATTAATGTCAGTTTTCCTGAGCTGGATAGATTTCACTCTGATGAAAACTCAGGCAATTATAAACGAAACACACCATCTCGTTATGTGGAGGCACTTCTGGTCTCCCCGTGCCTTTTGTGGCCTCCCTGTCGCCTACCTGCCTTTCTCAGTGGGGCTCTTGAAAGATGAAAAGGAAGCAACATTTTGTGTGTGCCATTGGCATGGTATGCCAAGCTTGAACTGGAATGGAGTGCTGCTGTTTGGCAGCAGTTTGAGCTGATTAAAAGGGAGACACTTCACGCAGGTTGAGGACCACCATGTCCCCAAACATCTCAGGCAGCGAGTCCAATGTGGGGTGGGGGGCTGTGGATGAGAAGAAGAAGAGTTTGGATTTGATATCCCGCTTTATCACTACCCGAAAGAGTCTCAAAGCGGCTAACATTATCCTTTCCCTTCCTCCCCCACAACAAACACTCTGTGAGGTGAGTGGGGCTGAGAGACTTCAGGGAAGTATGACTAGCCCAATGTCACCCAGCAGCTGCATGTGGAGGAGCGGAGACGCGAACCTGGTTCACCAGATTACGAGTCTACCACTCTTAACCACTACACCACACTGGCTCTCATGGGACTGATGTTTTAATGTATTTTTAATCTTTTGTTGGAAGCCGCCCAGAGTGGCTGGGGAAACCCAGCCAGATGGGCGGGGTAGAAATAAATTATTATTATTATTATTATTATTATGAGATACCTTGCAGATATGATAGACTCCAACCAGACTTAAGGGCCCGTCCGTGGAAGAACACATAGCAGTGAGGATGTGCATTCATTCTTAATAAAGGTATATGTCCATGAAGCAAACAGGGTCTGTGTGTTCCTTGTATGATTCCTTCCAATACAATGTTTGTTTCTCACCTGTCCGGAATCTGGCAAGGCAGACGCTTTCATGAGGCTGTCGTACGTCTGAAACGTCATTCCAGTTAGGTGGAAAACATGGAATTTGCAGGTAGCTGTGAGTCTCCTCTTCAAATTGCTGGGGAATACAAACAAGTGAGACCTGAAAGGAAGGGCGCTTTTGGTAACCGAAACGTATGTTTTTGTCCCACATACCTCCGAAAGACTGAATGCTTTACTCAGCTAAAGGATGGGTTCGGATCCCACAAACAAACAATTCATAACTCCAGTGTTTCCACAGTTGCCGAAGGACAATTATCGAAACCCAGGGCTCAGTCGCTTCAAATTCCTGCTAGTTTCTAGCTCCAACGTAGGACTTGGGAACTCAAAGGAAGATAGGGGACACCCACAGTAGAGACAGTGACACCTAATGGTTCCCTTCCCCGACATTACATGGACTGGGTGGCTTATGGGTGGGTGCTGTGGAACATAGGGAACATTCCTGCAACATGGCATCCCGTTGGTCCATCCATCTCAGTACAGTGGTACCTTGGTTCTCAAACTTAATCCGTTCCTGGAGTCCATTTGACTCCCAAAACCATTCAAAAACCAAGGCACGGCTTCCGATTGGCTGCAGGAGCTTCCTGCACTCAAGCAGAAACCGCGTCGGACATCCTGTATACCTGAAGGAGCGTCCCCACCCCCATCTTCCAGCCCAGACACTGAGGTCCAGTGCCAAGGGCCTTCTGGTAGTTCCCTCGCTGCAAGAAGTGAGGTTACAGAGAACCAGGCAGAGGGTCTTCTCAGTAGTGGCGCCTGCCCTGTGGAACGCCCTCCCAGCAGATGTCAAGGCAATAAGCAGCTATTTTACTTTTAAAAGACAACTGAAGGCGGCCCTGTTTAGGGAAGTTTTTAATGTTTGATGCTGTATTGTTTTTAATATTCAGTTGGAAGCCGCCCAGAGTGGCTGGGGAAACCCAGCCAGATGGGCAGGGTATAAATAACAAATTATTATATTATATTATTCGGCTTCCGAAATCCGTTCGCAAACTGGTTTTCGGAGTTCAGGAGCCGATTTGTTCGGGAGCCAAGCCACTCGAGTACCAAGGTGCCACTGTATTGTCTGCAGTGAGTGACGGCATTTTAGACCAGAGTCTTTCCTAATCCTACTAGGGGATGCCAGGGTTTGAACCTGGAGGTTTGGCATGCAAAGCCTATGTTCTCTAACTGAGCTATGGCCCTTCCCCACAGGAGTCACCCACTCATTGTTTATTTTATAGATTTATGCACTGCCTTTCAATCAAATACTCTCCAAGGAGTCGTGCAGCCGTCGATTGCAATACAATACATAGCCATTAATTTGTATCGCCGGGTGGTGGGGCAAGGAGATCGAGGGTGGGGGCATTATATATATATATATATATATATATATATATATATATATATATATATATATATAAACAGACTTAATCAAAACAAATTATCACTCAGTATAATCAATTACATTCCCCCCTTTTTTATTCCCTCCCCTCCCACCCTTCCTCCCCCACCCTCCTGAGACTTCTCTCAGCTCCCCTCTCCGATTTATTTATACATCATCATCATCATCATCATCATTCTTTTATTCGACCATCAGTCAGAAGAATACATTTGTACAGAATTAAAAGCATCTGATAGAACTTTGAAAAAAGGAAACACAATCCACAATAGAATGGAACTAAACAAATAGCCCCATATCGATACAATCAATTAAAATCTTGCGATGCTTAGAAGCTAAAAAAAGAGATTTAGCCCCACAGGACTGCATCTCTTTTATGGCCTCCCTTTCCCATGATGACTGGAAATCATCCCTCAATGTCAAGGGGGTGATGCCCACTGGTTTAAAACAAAGCTTGAGCCATGGCCAAAGCTTCATCTTCAAGGCCACATATCGTAAAGCTTTATACATATTGTTTTCTGCATGTTATAAATTTTTACATATGATTTGTCTATCATACGTTCTACTAATAAATTTGTGAATGTTTATTCAAAACCTGCCCAGGAATCCAAATCCTTTTGTTGTCTTTTTAGATAGTTTGTAAAAAAAATCCCATTCTTCCTTAAAGTCACGGTTGTCCTTCTCACGTGGTTTATATGTTAACTTCGCCATCTCCGCATAACTCATCAATTTTCCTTGCCATTGTTCTTTTGTCGGGATTCCTTCAATCTTCCATCCTTGTGCCAACAAGACTCTTGCTGCTGTTGTAGCATACATGAACAAATTCTTTGTTTTCCTTGGCAGATCTTCTCCTAAAAACCCAGAGGGTGGGGGGCATTGATGCTAGAGCATGTTCTCTGATCTCTGGTATAGCTGCTGGCACTGTTGATAGTCTTGTGGAACCTATAATAAGTCTAGGTGAAATTGCACCCCTGGAAGTGTGTTTGCAGGTACCATCTTTGCATCCCGGTCATCATCTGTTTGATTTACTTCCATCTGGACGTCGCTACAGGACTTCATACACAAAAACGGCCAGGCACAGGAACAGTTTTTTCCCTTGTGCCATTAAATTGTTAAATTCGTAGTTGTGTAGTGGAAGGGGAGGCCAGTTATGGGTGGGGTTTCTTTGCTGTGTCATTGTATTGTGAGTGGAACAGTGTTTGTATAAGGTATGTTTACATTGCAATGTAGCCGAAGCAAAATTCCAAGTATGTTGGGAAATGTACTTGGCCAATAAATTATTCCTAAAATCCTAATGCGAGTAGCTGAACTCAGATCCCTTTTGAAGCACTGCATATTTCCCTTAGGAATCGCACTGGGAGCTGTCCCAGGTCCTGCACGGCCAATCTCAGCAACTTGATTCCAGCTATTTGCTGCTAGAGCCTCAGCACACACCTGTCTCCCCCAAGCCTTGTTCAGTCCAGCAGATGGTTGGGTTTATAGCCTGGCCAGAGAAGGGCAGCCTGTGTTTTTGGCTTCTCAGCCTACTTCTTGTCCAGAAACTGCAGTGTCATTACTAGTGGGTGCCGCATACCTATTTAGCCAAAAGCTTTATAGTTTTATAGCCCTGGGAGGAGGGACCCAGGTGGCGCTGTGGGTTAAACCACAGAGCCTAGGGCTTGCTGATCAGAAGGTCGGCAGTTTGAATCCCTGCGACGGGGTGAGCTCCCGTTGCTCGGTCCCAGCTCCTGCCCACCTAGCAGTTCGAAAGCACATCAAAGTGCAAGTAGATAAATAGGTACCACTCCGGTGGGAAGGTAAACGGCGTTTCCGTGCACTGCTCTGGTTCGCCAGAAGCGGCTTTGTCATGCTGGCCACATGACCCAGAAGCTGTACGCCGGCTCTTGGCCAATAAAGCGAGATGTGTGCCGCAACCCCAGAGTCGGACACGACTGGACCAAATGGTCAGTGGTCCCTTTACCTTTACCTAGCTCTGGGAGGACCCTAGAGGTCATGCAGTGCAGCCCCCTGCAAGGCAAGGATAACCTTTAGTAGGCTGCTTTCCACACTGCTCTCCAGAGCTTTGCCAGTTATGTGTGTCCTGTGTTAACATCTGAAGGCAGCCCTGTTTAGGGAAGTTTTTAATGTTTGAAGTTTTGTTCTGTTTAATATTCTGTTGGGAGCCGCCCAGTGGCTGGGGAAACCCACCCAGATGGGCAGGGTATAAATAAATTATTATTATTATTATTACCTGTATTATTATTATTAAACATACAGAAAGCTATCTAAGTTGTCATTTGACCTGCATGAAAGCCTTTGTGTGTGTCAGCTATGAAATACCTTGTTGTGCTTGGTGACATCAATTGCTCAAGGATGCAGGGTGCAATCTTGTTCTGTTTGCCCGGTATCTCTTGCTCTTGGTCACCAGCAGCTCTCGCAAGTTCTCTGTTGGACAACTTTTCTAGCATGCTCCCTGAGATTCTTCAACTCAGGGGTGAGGGATCTCTTCCAGACATTTGACTCCTATCAGTACAAATCAACGTGTCTAATGGCCAAGGATGATGGGATATGTAGTAGTCTAGCATTATCCAGAGGGCCACAACTTCCCCATCCCTTATTTGCCAGGAAAGCTGTACCTGGCATGTGCGGTGTGTGTGTTCCCCCATTCAGCCATGGCCCCTATAACGTCAGGGGCTGTGCAGAGGGCAGGAAAGGCAGAATTGCCTTTCGCTAGTGTGAAAGAGAAGTAAAAGATACACACTTGTGATATTTTAGAGCCAGTGCTGTCTTATCCAGTCTCTGTGATGTGTACTCCCAGTTTGGCATGTTGGTTGGAATTTTTTGCAAACCCAAGATAAGGAGAATTGATGTGGCAGTACTTTTTTTTCCAATTCCACCCAGATTGCTTGCTGCTGTTTGGAAAGAAAAGCAGTTTCCTTTTTTCTGTTCCTTTTCTTTCTCTCTTTTTTTATTTGGTGGCTAACACCTCAAGGCTCATTTTATCTTTTGCAAAACAATATGAGCTTGATATCAGCAACGTCAAAGCAAATTAATTCCCCAAATGTTTTCTAATTTTGAGCGAACGCAAAGGCGAAAAATAAAATTAAGCACTTGGTGAAGGCAACGCTCCCTGGGAACGCATCAAGGACTAATGCTCATCTCTGCCAGGCGGGATGTGCAAGTTGCCATAGCAGCAATCAATCTACTAAATAACTAGCAACATAAACTGATTCAAAGGCAAAAGACTGATTTAGGTCAGGAAATAACAGTCTGTGAAAAGAGCGGCTGTTTTCTCTGTGACTTGTGATGGTTGTGTTTGTTTTTCTGAATGCACTTGAAATGCATATGGGAAGCACGCCTGCCTGCAGGAGCCCAAATGTGGGACTCGAGAGCCCTTGAGAAGAGAGCGGAGAACCGACCCACTTAAAACTGACGTGTGGCACTTCCAGCATATTCTCAGACAAAAGATGCGGCAGAGGGGAGACGTTCCTGCGCATTGTTTGGTGCTATTTATGGGCGCCCATCGCGGTGACAATTGAGAACTGCCTGCTGGTTGTGGCACGTGAATGGCAACCTTTGCAAATGAAAGCATTGAGTTCGTTGTGAGAGGCGCCTGACTGCCACCTGATATTATCTCTCAACGGATTCCTAGACTGCTCTCTATGAAGGCTTGGAGAGTGGCAGCTGGTGGCAGCTTGAGAAAAAGCCAACACGAGGGCACAAATCATGGTAGACATGTGCTTTTTTGCCCACAAAGAGGCACCAGCTTAGACTATGGATCCACCCATGCCATGTGTCTCGTGGAACCTTTTCGGCGTTCTTCATTGCATTTCTTCTTTCCATATTGTTTTGTGGCCCAGGTGTTGTGCAGTTTCAAGCAGCCAATAGCTCTATTTTGAACCTGTTCTTGATGGGGACCATCTTTTAGTCATATTAGGACCCTCGTACCTACGGGACCGCCTCTCCTGGTATGCCCCGCGGAGAACCCTAAGGTCCACAAATAATAACACGCTGGAGGTCCCAACCCATAAGGTGGCTAGACTGGTCACAACCAGGGCCAGAGCTTTTTCAGTTTCGGCCCCAATTTGGTGGAACGCACTGTCTCAAGAGACTAGGGCCCTGCGGGATTTGACAGCTTTCCGCAGGGCCTGCAAGACGGAGCTGTTCCGCCTAGCTTTTGAGTCCGATGCTGCCTGACCCTTGTGTTATCATATAACATTGTAATATAAGATCCTCCCCTATTGTTATAAATTCATGGGCTGTTGCATTAAGGCGGCTTTTTAAATCTTTTTAAATCTTTTAATCTGTATTTTAATTAATTGTTTTTCTTTTATGTTTCATGTTTTATTGTGATTTTGGTGGTGTGAGCCGCCCTGAGCCCGGCTTTGCCGGGGAGGGCGGGGTACAAATAAAAATTATTATTATTATTATTATTATTATTATTATTATTATATTGGTGAGGATGGAGGACATTTCAATTTCTCTTCCAACGAGTGAATAGAGACACCCCCCCGCCCCCTTTAAAGGCATCTGTTCACTAAGTATTATTCCAAAGATTCCAACTCCTTTCATAGAACATCTGTCACATGCCACTGTGCCTTGGTTCCCTGGGGACACTATCTTGAAATTAAACCATTTACTTAAAAGGGATTAATTATTTTTTATATAAAAAAAAATCACCTGAGATGAACAGACTAATTTTGTGCTGACCTTGATATCAAGACATACCAGCTGGACTTTTTCTTCTAATCCTTTCTTGATTCACAGCTTTGACCCAAAGCCTCATCCAACAACCCATTACCGTATTTTACGTCAAGACTTGGTGATTCTTTCTGTTGCTCAATTTGCAGAGTGCTGTTTCTCTTACAGTGCCAGCCTCAAGCAAGCAAGCAAACAAACAAACAAACCCACAATTGTCTATTTCCAGTCGTGACGTGCTCTTTTCCACAACCAACCACCCTTCCATTGTATTTGGGCCACTGTCTTGAGCTATCGGCTTTTAAAATATTGGCGCGCTACCCAAATGTATTTTTAGAGGAAGAGCAGTTAGCAGAATCAAGGACGATTAAAAGGCTGCTTTCTAAAGCACATGAGGATGGTGATCCTGGAATTGATACAGGGAAATGAGCAGGAGAAAAATAAACATAAACCAAATGGCAAGAGATGAAGGCAATCTTCTTTCCCGTTTGGGTCTTCAGGCTGCCAGACAGCACATTATCTTGGCTGCAGAAGGGCTGCTTTACGCAACCGCTGTGTGGTGCCTTCCCCATCTCTGTTCATTGCTCTTCATGACTTCTTTGTGTTACACTCTTCCTGGTCTGTTTCTTTTTCTCAGAATTGCACAATCGCTACAGCTATCCTTTGCCTCTAACATAGCACAGCTCTTGGTTCTACACTCAGTGTGGTGTAGTGGTTAAGAGCGGTAGACTCGTAATCTGGTGAACCGGGTTCGCGTTTCCACTCCTCCACATGCAGCTGCTGGGTGACCTTGGGCTAGTCACGCTTCTCTTAAGTCTCTCATCCCCACTCACCTCACAGAGTGCTTGTTGTGGGGGAGGAAGGGAAAGGAGAATGTGAGCTGCTTTGAGACTCCTTCGGGTAGGGATAAAGCGGGATATCAAATCCAAACTCTTCTTCTTCATAATCACTGTCCACTGCTTCCGTTGCAGTAGATGGTGACATTCTGTCCCTAATCATAGAGTTGGAAGAGACCACAAGGGCCATCCAGTCCAACCCCCTGCCAAGCAGGAAACACCATCAAAGCATTCCTGACAGGTGGCTGTCAAGCGTCTACTTAAAGACCTGCAAAGAAGGAGACTCCACCACACACCTTGGCAGCAAATTCCACTGTCGAACAGCTCTTACTGTCAGGAAGTTCTTCCTAATGTTTAGGTGGAATCTTCTTTCTTGTAGTTTGAATCCATTGCTCCGTGTCCGCTTCTCTGGAGCAGCAGAAAACAACCTTTCTCCCTCCTCTATATGACATCCTTTTATATATTTGAACATGGCTATCATATCACCCCTTAACCTTCTCTTCTCCAGGCTAAACATACCCAGCTCCCTAAGCCGTTCCTCATAAGGCATCGTTTCCAGGCCTTTGACCATTTTGGTTGCCCTCCTCTGGACACGTTCCAGCTTGTCAATATCCTTCTTGAACTGTGGTGCCCAGAACTGGACACATTATCCCAGGTGAGGTCTGACCAGAGCGGAATACAGTGGGACTATTACTTCCCTTGATCTAATGTTGAAGTAAGATTCAACAGCCAGTACTGTACATCGAAAGAGGAGGGGGCGGCCATCTTGTTACTTCACCTCAGGCAGCAAAAGGTCTCGGGTCAGGCCTGCAGCCACAGTTGGCTGCAGCTCCCCATTAACTTTGCCAGGCTTGCTTTTGCGCAGTGTGTTGAAGTGGCAAGTTCACCCAGATGCCCAAGCTTGAGGCTGCTCCATTCATCAAAGTACAGTAATGAAGGAAAGAGGCAGGCGAAATGACAAGCTGGTATGCCCTGTCACACTTTCGGCTCTGCTTTTAAACGCATTTGAAAAGATGAGAGATTATATCTGGGGGGGAGGGGGGAGGGGATGTTGTAAAAAGGAGACCGGCTGACACCTCTCTCCGCCATCAGGCATCCTGTCACTGTGATGCATCACCCCCCTGCTTCTCACAGTGAAGTATGGGGGGGAAATATGCAGATTTGTTACTCTGTTGGACAAAGCAAAAAAGAAAAAAACTGTATTTTACTACCCTTCTTTTCCTCTTCTGTTTACCGAAATATTTGCTTCTTGGTGCATGGACATTCCTTTTTTTCCTCTTTTATTTATTCTAAAAAAATAAAATTAAAAAATTAAACATCTTTCTTGAAAGTTCAATAAGTACATAATTATATGTCCACCAAACATTGTGAGACGTAAATAAAAGAAAAAAAGAGAAACAGAACCCGTGTAGAAGGGGAAATAATGGGGGGAACCCCCAAAACTGTATGCAGTGGTACCTCGTTTCTAGCCAGTCGGGCTAGTGGGCCCTAGCACCCTCAAAATGGTGATATTGAGAGGTAGGAGGGTCGCCTCAATTTGATGTATGTCATAGGACGGTCCTTAACCTTGGTTAACCCTGCTGAATAATCTCCCAGCAGACTGGAAGGCTGGTTGATTCAGAATAAACACCTGAGCCAAAACCACCTGATATCTGTAATCAATAAAGTCGCGGCCTGTTTCAATCCCAAATAGTTGTCCTGTGTTTATTGCAACTTCACTATGCCTCAGCCTGCTGCCCATGGCTTCGCTCCTCCTGCAACCAATTCTATCAAGGTTCAGTTCTTGAAGATAAGTGCCCTTCTCTCCCAATATCTGTCCTCTCTAGGCCTTTGCAGTGCCCTCTATCCCACCAGTTTAGATCTTGCGCCTACTTCACAGAGACTCAGGGCAGCATATATGAGATTATCTGATTGGGGAAAGTGCAGCAAAACACAAGGTATTTCCAGGTGGGCTGCAATAAACAGATCCTACAAGTGTCCCTATTTTTTTCAGGGACAGTTGGATTTACAGAAGCTGTCTCAGTTTCTGATTTGATCCTGGAATGTCCTGCTTTTCCTTAGGATGTCTCTATTTTCATCGGGAAAATGTATGGAGTTATGCGACGCCCAAGCTAAGGAGATAAGTAACTATACAACAAACAAATTTTAATGAATGCCAGCAGATTGTCTAGAAGCTCCCAGACTTTACATAGATTGGCTGCAGGTCAAGCTAAATACAGACATGCAGACAAGCCCTTCCATGAGGAAAAGCACAATGGATGGATATCTGCAAGTTTAGGAATGCATCCGAGTCTCTTAACGTGTTCAGGTAAGAAGTGAAAGTGGCCACCAAGGTAGAGTTTTATATTTGTTGCCATAAGTATTTGCCCTTTACATCGCAGAGGACGACGAGGCCTCTAATTTAATTGCTAGATCACCTCTTTACATGACTAATAAAGCAAGGAGGAAGAAGACTTGCTGGAAAACTTGGGGAAACTCACACCGAACGTAACCTGCTGAACATAATTAAAGATACAATTGGATCATAGCCAAATTGTATAATGATAAAGGTAAAGGGACCCCTGACCATTAGGTCCAGTCGTGTCCGACTCTGGGGTTGCGGCGCTCATCTTGCTTAATTGGCCGAGAGCCAGCGTACAGCTTCCAGGTCATGTGGCCAGCATGACTAAGCCGCTTCTGGCGAACCAGAACAGCGCATGGAAACGCCGTTTACCTTCCCGCCAGAGCAGTACCTATTTATCTACTTGCACTTTAATGTGCTTTCAAACTGCTAGGTGGGCAGGAGCTGGGACCGAGCAACAGGAGCTCACCCTGTCGCAGGGATTCGAACTGCTGGCCTTCTGATCAGCAAGCCCTAGGCTCTGTGGTTTAATCCACAAATAAATAACCCACAAACAAATAAAGAGCGACTAAGTGGGTAGTAACATCACAGTACTAGTTCAAAACTAGTACTAGTTCAAAATTGGTTCAAAATCATTGTTTTAATTAGTGTGTATGGTTTTAATCAGTGTGTATGGTTTTAATCAGTGTTTTTGTAGTTGTTTTGTCTTTGTGTGGAGTGCCCTATCTGGGTGGATGGAGCAGCCAAGTAATTTTGTTGTTCCCAAAGGGGACAATGACAATAAATATATTCTATTCTATTCTATTCAAAAAAGTCATTGCAGTCTTAGTGATTCTGCTAGCAACCTTTGGTCATTACCATTATGCTCTTGTTGAACTACATATGAAGTCTGTACCACTGAAGAAGGCCGGAACAGGATGACTATTCTGGGAATCCTTGTTTGAAACTGGTGACATTATAACAACTTTGTTGCACCTGTTGATGGTTTGAAGATTCATTTGGAACCTGAAAAGCTCTTCAAACCTCTTTGCACCTGTTGGCTCCCTTCATTTACAAGAATCACTAAGACTGCAATGACTTTTTTGAACTAGTACTGTGATGTTACTACCCACTTGGTCGCTCTTTATTTGTTGTTTCCTTATCATTATACAATTTTGGCTATGATCCAATTGTATCTTTAATTATGTTCAGCAGGTTACGTTCGGTGTGAGTTTGCTCTTGTATTTACGTAACCGTGGTATATATTGTTGGTTGGAAAACTTGAGGTGCAAAGAAAGGGCACATCTTTATTGCATAGGACGTAGCTGTAGATGCACATGTTAGCGCTAGATGTAGCATAGCAAAGGCCAATCGTCAGGCAACGAAGGAAAGAACTGCTAAGTGCTCTTCCATTTATTTTACATGCTGTTCATTTCCAATGGCAGTTTCTATGAGATTAGCATTTGAATCACATCCATCTGTTCCAGGATTATGTCGTATTGCCCGTTGAACCTTCGCTATTGAATTAAGGCTCCGCAAGATGTTACTTACCTGATTTATTTGCAAGGTTACATACAGCTTCCTGCCAGGACTGTTAAACACAGGCCTGCAGAAAAAGGTTGGGGCTAGACATAAAGATCACACACACAAAATAATAAACTTCATAACACTTTAAAGACTAGTTTATTTCATCCTGAGAGCTTGAGGTTTCATAGACTTCAACAGGTCCAGCCTTCACCAAGTTGGGGCTCTCTAGATAATGGGGTGCCAAACTGTGTTCTGTGCACCACCAGCAGTCCTCAGGCTTCGCTCAGGTGGTCTGCAGTGTGTGTGTGTGGATTTGTGGTTCAAGACAGGATTAAATATTTGCATTGAATATTCATACTGATTTTTAACTGTATTTGTCTTGCTTTTATTTCTTACATGGCATTTGTTTGCATTGCAGTTTGAATGCTTTGGAATTCAGATTGTAATGCAATAAAATGCAGTATATTAGAAATCAAAGAAGCAAAAAGAAAATGCAATTAAAAAGCATCCAGCACAGTGCATTGCAATTGAAACAACAGGAGGAAAAATCATGCAGTGGTCCACAAAGACCCCCAGCAATTTTCATGTGGATTTTGGGAGAAAGGATTGGGAACCTTCTGCTCTAGATATTTTGGACTAGAATTCCCATCAGCCCCTGCCAGCAGAGCCATTGACTGATGTAATCTATAAAAGCTCACACATTCTTTTTTTTAAAAGAAACAACTATACTCACATGGCTTTGGACCTGGATATTTTACTAAAAGAATAAAAATACTTTTATTCTGCTGAATTTGGGCAAATTTGGTGATGTCATCATACATCCCGTCTACTTCCACTTTTCTTACAGAATTTCAGTAGTTCTAGAAACGAGTATCTGTTTAGAAAAACGGAGCTGAGCTTGATCCAAACTAGATTACTGTGATCATCAAATAATCTGGAAATGCTGATGTATAAGGAAGGCCTTTTAAGAAGTCCGCCTCTAGTAAATCTTACCAGTAGTTAACTTGAGAGCTCATCCTTTCAATATAGACACAAATTGTGGGGCTGGTATTATGGCACAATGGCTGACAAATCTTACGACTTTGCTAGTACTTATGGCAATTAAGCACCATAATAGGAGGCACTGAAAAAAGGCTTCTCATTGTATTATAACCACCATTGTCACCTCCCCACCACAATCTTGGTGAACGATACTGTTAAATATTTGTATGATCTACATCTAAAAAAAGATGACTTTATTTGAGGTATGAGCAAACTATTGAGAAGCTGAACAGACTATTCTCCTTGATGGACGGAAGGCCAAAAGAGTTGAGGTTCTGCTTTCCATGGTTCTCATGTGAAAACGGGGTTGTCCTAACTCTGCAGAGCACTTGGTATAAAAAGGCAGGGATAATTGCCTGCAGCTCAGCAAAGAGAATGGCATTGTTTTGGACTTGAGTCCCCCCCTTCATTTGCTGAAAGCAAGCCGATCTTTGAGACAAAGGAATTCAGCTTAACTGGTAAAGGGTGCGTTTGGAGAGCTGGCGATTCCCCTCTGAATTACCTGGTGATTGAATAAAAATAGAAGAAGCCTCATTAATTATCCTTAGCCTGCCATTCCAAATTAAGGGCTAAATTGCAGCTCTCGGAAGCGGGAGGAAGGCAGGGCCAAACTGAGCGTGCTGGAAAGCCATGGAAATAAGTTCTGCTTGGGGTGGAACAGCAGAGATCAAGACTGCAGTACCAAAGACAGTGGACTCAGAAGTTGTGTTTTGTAAGAATCTCTATACTACAACCTTGTGCAAATTAATTGAAACAAATAATGTAGTTTATTGTACAAAACTCACATAAACATGTACAAAACTCACATATACATACATTAGTAACGGATATGACCTCCTCTATTTTTAAGCAGCATTTGAACATGGTTTGGCATGGAGTCTACTACTTCCGAACAGTCACTGTTGATTTTGGGATCCCTGTACCAAACTTGAATCAGCACCTGGATGAGCTGCTCCATAGTTGTACAGTCTACAGCACGGAGGCGGCTTTTGCATACAGCCCACAAATTCTCAGTGGGATTTATGTCTGGGGAATTCCCTGGCCAATCAAGTACCTGTATTTGCTGCTCTGTCATGAATTTCTTCACCACTTTCGATGTCATCATCAACTTTATTTCAGCTTTAAGCTCATAGCAAGACAAGACAGAAAACGCCAGAACAGCAGTTGCACTCACACAATTGAATTAAAAAAATTGGTGACAAAAAATTAGTGGCAATGAAAGACCATATATATATATATATATATATATATATATATACACACACACACACACACACACACACACACACACAAATAATGTGAATGTTGCTTCCAAGCAATTTCAATTTCCTACTAACAGTCCATTACGTCTCTTGTATGACCACTTTCGATGTTTGACAGGGGGCTAGGTCCTGCTGCAATATCCCAGTACCATCAGGATACCTCTTTTCCAGCTCTGGGATAACTCTCTTTTGTAGAACCTCAGTATATTGTGGCGAGCGCATCATTCCTTCTATTGGCTGCAGGCTTCCGACACCATAATGATCAACTGACTTTTTTGTTTGTTTTGAGTACAGGATTACGAGTGAGATAGAAAACATGCTTTGTTTCAATTAATTTGCACAAGGGTATATTATTTATTAAGGGACGCAGGTGGCGCTCTGGGTTAAACCACAGAGCCTAGGGCTTGCCAATCAGAAGGTTGGCGGTTTGAATCCCTGCGACGGGGTGAGCTCCCGTTGCTCGGTCCCAGCTCCTACCAACCTAGCAGTTTGAAAGCACGTCAAAGTGCAAGTAGATAAATAGGTACCGCTCCGGCGGGAAGGTAAGCGGCGTTTCCGTGCACTGCTGTGGTTCGCCAGAAGCGACTTAGTCATGCTGGCCACATGACCCGGAAGCTGTACACCCGCTCCCTTCGCCAATAAAGCAAGATGAGCGCCGCAACCCCAGAATCATCTGCGACTGGACCTAATGGTCAGGGGTCCCTTTACATTTACCTTTATATTATTTATTTAGTTATTTTATTAATTTTGTATACCACCCTTTGTAGATCTTGCTCGGAATTTTATAGTTATTTTAAAATGTCCTGTTCACAACTTTCATATTCTTCAATGTGGGCAGTTATAGTGCAAGCAGTTCCTACTTTTACAACAAATAACAGCGTTGGCATTTTGTTACTCTCTTCTTATGATACGGACTCACGCCTAGGCACCTACAAAGTCATGTTGTTAAATATGAGATGGTCCTGTTTCGAGACCGTCTTTGGAAAATGTTTGGATGTGCAATTGCCTCACCTTCTCGTTACAAGTCATATCTTCTTATCCCTGTGACATCATCAAACTATCTGGCAACAAGAAGTTAAATCAAATGGGAAATTGTGGAAAGAGGAGTACCGTATGAAACAGACCCAGTTTTGTGGAGCTAGAGTGAGTTCTAAAATCCGTAATGACTTTCGAGAGATTTCCCCATCCTTTTGGGTTGCGGTATCTGCAACAATTTAATGAGCAGTGTTAGAGCTGATAATGTATAAAGTGAGACTAACTTCATAACTAGATTAAAAGTTAATTGTACTTTTGGCTGAGCAAGTTCCGAAGATTTGCAGGATGCAAATGATATGGCACTCACAAGGCATATTTTATCAGCCCAGAATCTTAAACAGATGCTGGTTTTTGTTAATTAGGGGCCTTGATTTTATACAAACAGGGTGCTATTTCATACATGCAGACAATCTCGTACATTGTTTGCATGTATAAAATGCCAGCTGAGATTAACTAAAAAGGGGTTCGATGCAGCTCCCTCTAGCACAATAAATTATTGCGAATTTAAACACACTTTCAGATCTGTTCAGTGACTTCAATTGGCAGACTACACATGCCAATAAATAAATATGGATGTGTTATGACAGTTCATTAATTTGGGGGCCTGTGAAGTTTCCCACTCCCACAATAAAAAGCAACTGATAACAGCTGGGCTCCAAAGTCATGAGATGAAAGGTAATGTATTTGCAGTAATCATTTTTATTTATTTAATGTTTGTTTTCTGCTGTGAAATTAGGTTAATGTGCATGTGGGAATAAAGCAGAGCTGAAACAAACAGGTTGTCTTCAGTTTGCAAATGGTCTGATGGCTGGAAGCATTTGATGAAATCTTGGGATTTATATTTAGGTTCTTTGAGAATGCCTTGCTTTAACTTTCTCTCATATGTTTTAATTATTTTTTCCAGATCAACACAGTGCCACATAACCATATTGTGTCAGAATTCATATTCTGTTTAGTAGAGACCATTAAGCAATTCTAGATTAAGACTGCAAATTTCAGGGTTCCAAGGCCTTAAGAGACCCAAAACAGAGACCCAAGGCTCCATGTGTGGGATAAACTAGGGTCACCTTGTTAAACAATAACTTAAGAACTGCATTGGCGCCCTGTATGCAAGCCTCTGGAACCACTAGTTACTTGAAACTGCCGCATGGTACTCGCCATCTAAGTCCACCTCTTCCCTTTCCTGCACACACACCTACCAAATGAGCAAATAATTTAAACCAATCAGTCTAGATAATCAACATCCAGTGCATCTATTCCCTGCTGTCCGCCAGTTGCAGAAAGAAATGAAAAAAAAAATCATACTTGGCCCCCAATATAGGGACTAGTTAAGCTCACACTGCATACCAGGAGGGAGAGCTGGGTGCCACATTCCAGACGGCAAAGGGAGGAGGCGGCCGACGACTGGCTCTTAAATACCCTCCAAATGCTATTCATTATATCAAGGATCGGGATGCGGGTGGCACTGTGGGTTAAACCACAGAGCCTAGGGCTTGCTGATCAGAAGGTTGGCGGTTCGAATCCCTGCGACGGGGTGAGCTCCCGTTGCTCAGTCCCTGCTCCTGCCAACCTAGCAGTTCGAAAGCACGTCAAAGTGCAAGTAGATAAATAGGTACCGCTCTGGCGGGAAGGTAAACGGCGTTTCCGTGCGCTGCTCTGGTTTGCCAGAAGCGGCTTAGTCATGCTGGCCACATGACCTGGAAGCTGTACGCCGGCTCTCGGCCAATAAAGCGAGATGAGCGCCGCAACCCCAGAGTCGTCTGTGACTGGACCTAACGGTCAGGGGTACCTTTACCTTTACCTATATCAAGGATCAGGAACTTTGGTCCTCCAGGTGTTGGTAAACTACAACTCCCATCATCCTATTCCATTGGCCATGTTGTCTGGAATACAGATGTATAGAGACAGATGTATCTGAATGTACGCGTTGACATTCTAGTAATTATCTGTTTAAGAATGGACATCAAACTGCAAACAAATGTTCAGAAACTCTGCTTACCCAAGGCTGCAATCCTAACTTGGGTGTAAGCCCTACTGAATTCAACAGGACTTACTTCTGAGTAGACATTGTTAGGATTGCATTGTAAGTCATTAACAAATGTCCCCACACAAGAATGGGGCAGGGGCATATCTTTTTAATGGAGTGATACCATTACAACCCCAGAGTCGTCCGCGGCGGGACCTAATAGTCAGGGGTCCCTTTACCTTTACCTTTAGAATTACAAGAGGAATTGGATTTGTTTTCTGGGCCCCGGGCCATTGATTTTCATGTTTGCAATGCACACAAAATCTAGCCAATAGGACCTGTTTGTTTTGACGTTTGATAAGAAATGCTATATGCTCAGAGCTGGAGTATGTGAAATATTGGAAATGGCTGGCTATTTACAGTTGGCCTCGTGTTAGAATATATCAATATCCGCTACGTATTTCTTTCCCTTTTTATACTGACAATGATATCTGAACATTTAATGTTGTTTGAAGAGTATTCCATTAGCCTGGTGCATTAAGAATGTCACCCCACTAGCTTTGAACAAAACAAACATACCTGTAATGAAAGTTATGATAAGAGGTTCATGGAGGCAGCATCAAAGGATTGCCATGGCTACTGAACATTGGCCATAGCATTTGAGCCAGCTCTGCCGACTGATGGAAGTTCGCAAATAACCGGCTCAAAATCCTCGTTTTTATTACAAGTGAAGCACATACATTGCACACAATTAATGACTTGTACTTTAAGCTGCTATCCTGTTTCTGTACTTGCACAGCCGCCATTCACTGTTGGCACATCCTCAAAACCTGATTAAATTAATTTCTTGCTCAGTAGGAAACTGCCCTTCCTTCCTGACAGCTTCATTCTAATCTAGCCTTGGGCCATGTTTGCACCACGCATCTGGACATGGGTGGCGCTGTGCTCCAAACCACTGAGCCTCTGGGCTTGCCAATCATAAGGTCAGCAGTTCGAATCCCCGCGACAGGGTGAGCTCCCGTTGCTCTGTCCCAGCTCCTGCCAACCTAGTAGTTCGAAAACATACCAGTACAAGTAGTTAAATAGGTACTGCTGTGACGGGAAGGTAAATGGCGTTTTGGTGCGCTCTGACACTCGTCACGGTGTCCCATTGCAATCAGAAGCTGTTTATTCCTGCTGGCCACATGACCTGGAAAAACTGTCTGTGGACAAACGCGGCTCCTTCAGTCTGAGAGCGGAGATGAGCACCGCACCCCATAGTTGAATTCGGCTTGACTTAACCCTCCAGGGATCCTTTACCTTTACCTTTTTCTTTTCACCATACATTTAAAGCATCATAATACCAATTTAAACAGTCATGGCTCCTCCCTGAAGAATTCTGGGAGCTGGCATTTGTTAAGGGTGCTGGGAGTTGTGAGGCGACCCCTATTCCCCTCAAAGAGCCACAATTTCTAGAGTTAACAACCAATTCCCCTTCATAGGGAACTCTTGTGGGGGGCAGGTTGTAAGTCGCTGGAAGGGGGAGCATAAAAAATATGCGTAGCAGCGGGTGCATTTGTTTGTTTGTTTGTTTGTTTGGACTCCCCAAAACTCAGGAAAACTAGTCGAAATGCTTCAACAGATCCTTAGAACATTGCTTTGCTCATCACTGCTGCAGAACTGGAATGTCCCAAATTAATTTTTCACAGTTGTATGTTACTAAACCCTGTGGGGGGAAGGGGTTTTTCCAAACCTAGGAAGTAGCTCCCATGAACACCTTGCCATCCCTTGCTGATCTGAGTTGC
Source organism: Darevskia mixta (assembly GCA_034641385.1). NCBI lineage: Eukaryota > Metazoa > Chordata > Lepidosauria > Squamata > Lacertidae > Darevskia > Darevskia mixta. The sequence continues at coordinate 21,533,019 of JAWWNH010000017.1, forward strand.
TCTGTGGAGGGTATCCTTAAACGTGCGGTTTTGTGTAGAGATTTTGACAGGTTGTTACCCATCGACCCTGCCATTTCATCTATCTTGGGTTCCCTGTAAATGAAGGAGACCTCGCAACAGTAAGAGACCATAGGAACCAACTCCTAGGGGGCGATGTCCCTTTGTCCCCCAATAAAATATTTGAGGGGGCCAGCCTCCCCCCCCAAGTTGATGGGCATTTCCATTCAAATGGTGCACACACACCACGTCTTGTGATCGATTATGCGGGGTGGGGCTTACCTGCACCCCAATATTTTCTTCAAGTTGGCACCCCTGAAGAGGACATCTGGGTGCCACTGAGAGCCCTTTCTTACTATCATGACACCTAGTGCAAGGTGTGAGGTGGGTCTTGACTTCCACCCTTCAACCATCTTATGTGGGGAAACTGGCCCTTGACCATTTTGCCTTGAGAATTGGCCCCATCTCCATTTGCTGTGAAGAGATTAATCATGTTGATATAAAATATGATTACCCCATTTCTTGGTGGGGGGGGGGGACGGAACCTGACATTTTAACAAGAACCTTCCTTTCTGCTAATTGCTATTACTGTTTCTCCCCAGGCTGTTCTCACTCTCAGCCCACGTAGGAAGTCTGATGATTTTCAAATTAAGCTATAATGGGTAGAAATTCAAAGCACAAAAAGGAGAGGAGATGAGACAGAAATGCATTCTGACTGTTAGAAATCTTGGCTGGAAATATGTCATGGAGGGTTGCATTCTGGAGCTGAGTACCAGATTCAACACCACCTGGTCGTTTGTATAGAAATATGCTACATTCACTTAACCCCAGAAATATATATAATTTATGGGGTTAAGTGAATGTAGCATATTTCTATACAAACGCCCAGGTGGTGTTGAATCTGGTACAAAGTTCATAGCTCCACAATGAAGGGGTAGACAACCTGCAGCCATTCAGATGTTGCTGCACTAAAACTCCCTTGGTCAGGCTGGCTGATGGGAGCTGGAGTCCAAAAAGAGCCCCTGAACCTGTCATCATAGAATTGTAGAGTTGGAACGGACCCCAAGCGTCATCGATCTCACCCCCCTGCAATGCAAGAATCTCAACTAAAGTAGCCATGGTAGATAGCCATCCAATCTCTACTTAAAAACATCAAAGAAAGGAGGGTCTATCACAGGCATCCCCAAACTTCGGCCCTCCAGATGTTTTAGACTACAATTCCCATCACCCCTGACCATTGGTCCTGTCAGCTAGGGATCATGGGAGTTGTAGGCCAAAATATCTGGAGGGTCGCAGTTTGGGGATGCCTGGTCTATCACCTCCCAGGGGTCTCCTTTCCAATGTTGAACAGCTCTTACCATCATAAAGTTCTTCTGGAATCGCCTTTCTTGTAACTTGAAACCATTGAGTACTGAAACCAATACTCATTTTGAAATGAAATTTTGGGGTTCTTAAAAAGGATGATTTAAATGAGAGGTGAGCTTCTAACCTCTCTCCTGATCCATTATCCAGCCCATTGAGTCTCCTAAGAAGAACCCATGGTGCAGGCATGTCAGGAGAAAAACAGAAGCAGGAAGGAGGGAGGAGGAGGAGGAGGAGGAGGAGGAGGAGAAGAAGAAGAAGAAGAAGAAGAAGAAGAAGAAGAAGAAGAAGAAAGAGGGAGAGAGAGAGAGAGAGAGAGAGAGATCCTTTTCACTGTTGTTGCTGCTACCACCAGAAAAAAAGGAGTTCATTTCCAGATCAGTCAGAGCAGAGCCTTGGGCATTTGCTGTTGGTTTCTATTTCTGGGAAACTGAAATAATCTCATCAAAACTCTTTTGGCTTCTTGTGAAATTCTTCAGAGGAAACCTAAAAACTCATGGCAAATGTTGCTTTTGGTGAAATCAAGTGGTACGCATGAGGACTGCCCCTCCCCACTAATTTTATTAATCTCATCCAAACGGTTCTGGTGTCAATGAATTCCCCAGGTTTATCCAAAGGAGGTTTGCTGTTCACTTCAAGAACTTTGGGAGCTATTGTGATTTAGTCTTGCACTGCTGAACTGAGAGAATAGTAGTTGGAACTTCAGCCTTTAAGGCCAGGGATGATGGATCTGTGCCCCCTTCAACTCCCAGCATTCTTGATCATGGGTCAGGTTTTATTGTAATCTTGGAATATTTAACTGTAAAGGTACGCAGAATGAAAGGGTTTAAGGTCAGTGAGAGAGAGGAGGAGTGGTTGGAGACCTTAATGAATTATTTAGTTAAGTTTGAAGAATTTAAAATAATTGAAACGCTAAAAGCTAAATAATGCCTGATGGAATGTTAATATATATAGAATTGTACATAAGGTGGAATTGAATATGTCTTAGTGTTTGTGTATAGCTGTTGTATCGATCACCTGGGGGGGGTTCACTGTGTCTTGTCTGGGATGTTGGTGTTTTAAATAATAAAAAATTAAAAAAAAAAAAAAGATCATGGGTCAGGTTTGTTGAGGCTGCTGGGAGGTGGTTTCTAACAACATCTGAAGAGCCACAGGTTTAGGGGAAAGCCATTAGAAGTGGCTTGGGTCTTCAATTTTGCAATATTCTTTCCAATGGAAATCTAAAGTACAGTACAGTTTTATTCCACACAAATAAATGAGTGCTTTTGTAGTACAGAAATTAAGGACAGGATCTGTGAAGTTATAGATTATTAGTTCAAATCTGAGCTCAGGTATGAACACAGTGGGTGCCTATAAATAAGCTACCATCTCTCAAACATAGCATCTCATTGTTTGAAATCTATAATATAGGGGGGAACTGATCTGCCTTCCTGGGTTGTCATAAGGGTATGGGAAACGACTTATGCTTTAAAAGCATGCTGAGTGCAGTGGGTTGGATCCAAGTCTAGTCCTACTCAGAGTAGAACCATCAAATTTCTTGGACAGGACTAATTTAAATTCATTCATGTCAGTGGATCTGCTCCGAATAAGACTAGCATTAAATCCAACCCTATATGTTGCTTTTGCACATGCTTAATTTGGGACAAACAAATTGCTACTAATTGTCACAACTCTGCTTTTAGATTTATTTATTTTTATTTATTTCTTGGAAAGAAACCTCTCCATCAAATTGTCTTTACGTTCATCTTTAACATTCAGAAAAGATATGCCTAAGCGGCTCAAATAATTAGAAGTTCATCCCCTAGAAAGCCTTTAAAGGGGTGCACACATTATATTGTATTTCTGCACCATTGCAATGATTTGTGTACCTGGTCAACACTGTTTTTAATCATTTCCAAGCCCAAATTATCTTGCGGCTCAGCTTATTCTCTCTGGGGGATAGCTAGTGGGATGAGGAAGTGTATGTGATGTGCCTTAAACTTTGACAGCTTTTCCATTTCTGTTTAGTTTTGCAAGTGGCATATTATTTTCTTGTTAATTTCTCATGAGTCCAGGTTGCAATAACTTTGGATGAAGAACACAGCCCGCCCCCCACCCGTGCTCATGAGGAATTTGCAAGCAACTAATATACTACACTGAAAGAAAATACTTGAACTGCCTCATAGGTGAATTGCCACCTGTTCCCTCAAGGGATGGGGATGAAGAGAAGTTACAAAGTTATTTTAATTTAAGCTCGGGATATTTGAATTTTTATCTCCTACACTGAAAATAGCAGAAAGCCTTAATCACATTTTGACCTTGCATTTTTGCATGCTCCTTTTCCCTCCCCACATCTGAATAATTGCAACTCACATATTTGAACCTTGTAACTTATTTATTTAAACTCGCACGCTGTTTTCTCCAACAATGCTCAAACATAATAAACACAAGTGTTGCATCCCTGAAACGGGGCAAAGTCGGTGTCTAGGTGCTGTGATGGCCAAGCTGAGTAAAATGCAAAGAGATGGGACTGTTTAATGACACAAGAAGAGACCTTCTAGATCAGGCCAAAGGCAGTGGCGTAGCAAGGGTGGGACACCCCGGGTTCCAGGGGAGGGGAGTAACAAGTCGGTGGCCCCTCCCCGCCGCCCAGCACCCCGTCTGTTCGGCGGTGGCTCGTAAGGTTGCCGCGGGAGCAGCAGCACCGGCCCGGACAGAGTGCAATTTATAGGGAAATTGATTTTCCCCTGGTGTCAATACTCTTAAGGAATCAGGCGTTGTTAAAATGTGATGCCTTCTGCAGGAGACCATCGCCCTCTCCATCATCTAACCAGGACCTAAAGAAAACCTCCCTGGATCATACCAGGGTCTATCTCAGGGGTGGCTCACCTGAGACCCTCAAGATGTTGCTGGACTACAACTCCCAACATTCCTGACTTATGCAGATTAGGGCTGATGGGAGTTGGAGCCCAGCTACATGTAGAGGGTCACAGGGTGTACCCCACTCCAGGTCTGTCCATTCCTGCATTGTTTCCAACTGCAGATACCTTTGGATGGTTCCTGAGCAGGCAAATGACGCCGATGGACATTCCTTATTTGCCCCCAAAATGCCACATGCCTGCTTTTCCAGCGTGTGCATCATGTTCTATGATTTCCCTTTTTTGCACAAAACATCTTCATCTCCAAATGGTCTGAACGTGTCCCAGTTCTTGCAAATAATTTTAGCTCTGTGATTCCGGTGACCTTAGAGCGAGCGAGAAAAAAAAAATGAAATGTTCCTTCCATATGAGCCTGCATAAATATTTCATATCTCTTAAACAACAGGATATGATTTTCTTCAAGGCAGGAGAGAAGAGTGTGAGGGATCTATTTTAGAAAGAAATGTAATCATTTCCCATTTCCCTCTTTGCTACGCTGGGCATGATGCATAGACTTGGAGGAGTTGCGGCGATGGAACTGATACGGAGAATGTGGCCCGCTTTGTATTCTGGGGTGCAACAGACTGGAAGTGCAATAAAAGAGACTTGAATCAACATTGTACCATTTTTGAAAGGATGTGCTTTTTATCAGAAAACAGTGTGTGCTTTTCATGTCTGTTAGAATGGCTGGATCCTTATCTCCTTTTATCGGGTGAAATAAAGCCATTTTAGTATTTGCAGGTGCCTCACATTGTTCTGTGTAAACAAACCTCCCGGTTCTCAATGAGAAGCCATGTTTCTCGGTTTTTATCGGATTCCATCTTCACAGTGAAAGAGGGATGCCGGCAGAATTAAACAATGCTCAGAGGGGGTTGGCAGCTTGGCAGCGTGGTTTGAGGCAAGCCCACGCCCACAACTGGGGAATTTGAAAATACAATTCAGAAGGGACGGCAATTTGTTGCATATTGGCCTCTACTGTCAATCGCCTCTCCTAGGCAGTGTAAACCAAATGCGGCAATTTGCTACATTCCAAGTTCCATTGTGTGTGTTTGTTTTTATTTAATCAGAGCTAAATGATATTACGCGAAGTTTCCTTTTCCCTCCTGAGGAATCTAGATTCAACACTTTCTGAGTGGCTCAGTGCCGGAGACAGAAGAAAGTGTAACCATAGTGATGGAATGGAAATGATTTCCTTTGTTCTGAAGGCTTCAATATCCAACAGACATTACAGTTTTCAAGGTCAAAAATATATTAAGAGATAAAAATTAAAGGGGGAGAAATGTGCTAGCTTAGCGACAAAAGCTAATTTAGTTTATGCATTATAAATTATGTTTAAAATGACTAGAATGGGATTTCTCAGCAAGAACTAAATGTGTGGTTTCGCAAAACTAATTTCCAGAGATGAATGTGATTATGGAATTTAGCGTTTAAAAGCTTTTTCAAGCCATCAGAGGAAATGGCAAAGCTATCAATTATACAACTTTTTAGTGGTGCCTCTTGTCAGAAATATCCTGGTATTTTTAGCCCACTCCTTGGCATTTACTAAATTAAGGATGTCTGCAAACAAATCAGCTAATTGGAATGTTATTTAATTAAATAAAACTTGGTGTCAGTGAGCCTTAGCTGGGCTATTAACCACTGCAGGGAATCTTTTTCAGTGCAAGAGAAGTTCTGAGAGAGCCCAGGCGTGATGAGAGTAGTGCCTTCTCACCGATCCAAAGTTCTCTGGTACTGTACCAGGTTGCTTGGTATATGGGTGGGTTGACAATTTGCCATCCGTATAACATCTTGCTAAGTTATTTGCTTGTATTCCATTTGCTCTTAGTGTGTTTGTGTGCTTCTTCACAAACCCAGAGTAGATTTATGCCTTATGAGTAGAGATGCCTTATGAGGAACGGCTTAGGGAGCTGGGTATGTTTAGCCTGGAGAAGAGAAGGTTAAGGGGTGATATGATAGCCATGTTCAAATATATAAAAGGATGCCATATAGAGGAGGGAGAAAAGTTGTTTTCTGCTGCTCCTGAGAAGCGGACATGGAGCAATGGATTCAAACTACAAGAAAGAAGATTCCACCTAAACATTAGGAAGAACTTCCTGACAGTAAGAGCTGTTCGACAGTGGAATTTGCTGCCAAGGAGTGTGGTGGAGTCTCCTTCTTTGGAGGTCTTTAAGCAGAGGCTTGACAGCCACCTGTCAGGAATGCTTTGATGGTGTTTCCTGCTTGGCAGGGGGTTGGACTGGATGGCCCTTGTGGTCTCTTCCAACTCTATGATTCTATGATTGAATTTACACAGTGAATTGCACCCAGTGCGGCGCTAAGGTGAGTAAACGTTCCATCGACACAAGGCTTCCTCCTTGTTGCAACATTTCTCAAACTGTGCAACCCTTAAATCTGTTCTAGAGTTCCCCCCAACCCCTGGGAGCAGAATTGAGGGTGGACTGTGGTGCACACAGGGGAAGGAGGGGGGGAATCCTCTTGCACTGGGACTCATCTTTGCATTAGCAGAAAAGATTAGTTGAATGCTGCTATGCGTGTGGTGCTGTGGGCTAAACCACAGAGCCTAGGGCTTGCCGATCGGAAGGTCGGCGGTTCGAATCCCCGCGATGGGGTGAGCTCCCGTTGCTCGGTCCCTGCTCCTGCCAACCTAGCAGTTCGAAAGCATATAAAAGGGCAAGTAGATAAATAGGTACCACTGCAGCGGGAAGGTAAACGGTGTTTCTGTGTGCTGCTTTGGTTCGCCAGAAGCGGCTTAGTCATGCTGGCCACATGACCCGGAAGCTGTATGCTGGCTCCCTTGGCCAGTAAAGCGAGATGAGTGCTGCAACCCCAGAGTCGTCCGCGACTGGACCTAATGGTCAGGGGTCTCTTTACATACATTTAAAGCACATGGCTTCCCCCCAAGGAATCCCAGGAATTGTAGTTTACCCCTCACAGAGCTACAGTTCCCAGCACCCTTAACAAACTATGCTTCCCAGGATGCTTTGGGGGGAAGCTATGCGCTTTAAATGTGCTTTAAATATACTGTGTGAGTAGAGTGGTCAGAGTCCCTGATCACGAAGGCAGGACAATTCTACCAGTCATTCAGGATACCTGAGGAATTTAAGCATGACCAATTTGGACCTGCACCAAGCTGTTCCACATCTCTGAACAAGGTGAAGACCAGGAATCAGCTGTTCACCTGATTCCATACTTTAGAAATAAAGCACACTTTTTATGCATTGAAATATATTTGGCAAAGCCTGTTTAAAAACAGATAGAAATGCAATTTTGTGTGTTTGTGTGTGTGTGTGTTTTAATGCAGATCAGAAACAGGATGGAATTGACTTGTACAAAAGGAAAATGGGCTGGAAATTAGATGATTCAGTTATTTTTACTATTCACTCAATTTTATTCTGAATTCTCTTTGAAATGGCTTTGCTCTCATGGAGCTACGTATATATGAACTAGCTGATAACAAAATTATTTTTGAAGTGCAAAAGGCACGAAACGCCACTAAAAAGAGAATGGGGTGTTTTGCTCGTGTGTTCTCCTTCCAGTGTTTTTATTTTATTATAAGATTTAGTGAAGTGAAAGAACAGTACAAGGTTGACCGCCTATTAATCAAACAAAGCTGATAAGACTTGGGGTGCTTTCACACATTTGAAATCTGAAAACCCATTTGCATGTTCCTCAACACCCGTGTGGTGTAGTGGTTAAGAGTGGTAGACTTGTAATCTGGTGAACCAGGTTCGCGTCTCCGCTCCTCCACATGCAGCTGCTGGGTGACCTTGGGCTAGTCACACTTCTCTGAAGTCTCTTAGCCTCACTCACCTCACAGAGTGTTTGTTGTGGGGAAGGAAGGAAAAGGAGAATGTTAGCCGCTTTGAGACTCCTTCGGGTAGTGATAAAGCGGGATATCAAATCCAAACTCTTCCTCTTCTTCTTCTTCTTCTTCTTCTTCTTCTTCTTCTTCTTCAACAACAACAACAGTGTGGCAGTTTAGATGCATAAGAAACTCACTCTTGTGATTCCTTGTCTCTGATGAAAGGAACAGTGGTGGGTTTGTGGATCTTGTCCACATTCTAAAACCCAACTGACACAATTTCTTGGTCTCTTTATTCCAGAGGAATATAACTGGCTAATTGCCATTCAGATGATTCTAGACTTTTACTGAGTTTGAGTTACCAGATAACATCCCACTGGAGTTACCTAGAGAAGCTTAATGATTGAAAGACGGATCGGTCCCTGGTTCAGCAAGGGGGCCTTGAGTGATCTATTCTGTCTCATCCATCATCAACAATACTGGAATAATCCCAATTTACTTTATATGATTGCAGCCAGGATCACCCAAATAATGTTTCTGAAGGAGTGATGGACAAGTCTAACCACTTCAAAATCTAAACACAGAAATATCTCAGTTAAAACATTTCCCAAAAATGTTTTCCCCCCTTTTTATTATATCGCAGCTCATTCCAAAGTTTGGCACCTGTTGCCATTCTGATGAAATTACTGGAAGTAAAATGAGAACCAGTGGCTTCCCCACTAGCCTCCCTGTTGCTGACTTTATCTTCTTTCGCAAATGTACCTGTCACTGATTGTGCCAATGAAGGAGCTCACAGTTCAGAAGACGATGGCAAAGGTCTTCATTTGGGGCTAGCAGATACTGCAGCAACATCATGGCTACTGGGGCCTTGGGAAATAGAGTTTCCCAGGACTCCTTCAGTTCCCAGGACCTGAAAAAGACAAGGGGAAACCTCTGGTTGCAACACTTCGTCATCCTTCTGGAGATCTCGGAAGCAGTGGCAATGGGACTCCTCCCAAAGTTCAGAACTGGCATAACAGTACCTTTTTGACAGCCCAGGACATCTCTTCCCCCAACCCTTCACTGGAGAAGGAGACAAGTACGGGAATGTGCTTCAGACCAGAGACCTCCTGAGATCTTGGAAGAGCAACTGCGGCCAGCTCCGCTACAAAACCCTTTAGTTGAAACGTGAGATCTGTTGGTCAAATAGCTATGTAGGAAAGCCCCTGTCCCCTTGCAACCCATCTCCTCCTTCCTATGTTTGCTGGACAGCTTCTGGGCCAGTCCAGGCTCCAGAAGAAGAAGAAGAAGAAGAAGAAGAAGAAGAAGAAGAAGAAGAAGAAGAAGAAGAAGAGTTTGGATTTGATATCCCGCTTTATCACTACCCGAAGGAGTCTCAAAGCGGCTCACATTCTCCTTTCCCTTCCTCCCCCACAACAAACACTCTGTGAGGTGAGTGAGGCTGAGAGACTTCAGAGAAGTGTGACTGGCCCAAGGTCACCCAGCAGCTGCATGTAGAGGAGCGGGGAAGTGAACCCGGTTCACCAGATTACGAGTCTACCACTCTTAATCACTACACCACACTGGCTGCTGCATAAGTCATTTCTCCTACCCTGCTATCCTGATTCAGTTGAACACTTTGATTCCTTCATTGCATAGCCTCTGATTCGATTCTTTCCACGTGGGTAATAGGATTCAGAAAAGTGTATATATATTTTTAATAATAAAAAATAGATCTAGATACGCACACACTCTTCATGGCTTTGTGAGTGGTGGAATTAGATGTTCCATATACGCTTATTTCAAGGTGCTCAGCTTAAAGGGCTCCTAATTCATGTATGGTTTTGTCATGTTAACTGCCAGTACTTTGCCAGATAAGATGTTAGATAATATAGTGGTTTTTAGTGCACTCTAAACACAGCTTGTAAAAGCCCTACATTCTTTGGGCTCAATAAGAGAAATGGGAAATGCAAGTACATAATCCTTTCATGGTTTAATTAAAGTAGCTCTCCTGCATTCAAATCATTTGCCACTGTTCTTATCTGTTAATCCCAGGATGAAGGCAGGGATGGGGGAGGGGCCATGAGGAGAGAGAATTTGACCCCAGAGAGTCCCTGTTTGCTTTGTATTTCTGCTCTTCTCCTTTATGCAGCGTCAGTGTATGTGGAGGCACAAAAAAGTACACACTGAAGTTATTTGTTACTTTATTTCTTATTAGTGTCGTTAATAATAAAATCAAGTATTAGTGAATTATTCTCACTTATTAATATTTATTTATTTGCTTGCAAATGTTTTCTATGTCACCTTTCAGGGCAATGCAGTATATACCGTATTTTTCGCTCTATAAGGCGCACCTGACCATAGGACGCACCTAGTTTTTAGAGGGGAAAAGCCCCAATTTTTTGAGGATCAGCTCAAATTTCTGCAGCTTCTTTTGCAAAGGAGAAAATCCCCATTTTTTGAGGATCAGCTCAAAGTTGTTGAGCTTACTTTGCAAAAGGAAAAAATCTTGTTTTATGGGGTTTAACTCACAGTTCTGCAGCTTCAGGAAGCCATTTCTACAGTTTCCAGACAGATAATCTAATCAGCCAGTCACATGTCGCTGGGGAAACAGCCTCCCTCTGCAAGGGGGCGGGGCAGGAATCTCTCCCCCTTATCTCTCTCCCCGATCATTTGCTGAGCAGCTGCTCAGGGGGCTTCCTTTCAACACCCCCTTCTCTCTCTTTTTTTAAAAAAAGCACAATGTGCTTTTGCCCCTGGGTAGTTCAGCTCCAGGGACCACACATTCGCTCCATAAGATGCACAGACTTCCTCCCTTACTTTTTAGGAGGAAAAAAGTGTGTCTTATGGAGCGAAAAATACGGTAAATGAAGCATAAAAACTTAAACATCTGATTTCAGCAAAAAAACCTAAACCCCGAGCCTTTCAAAAACAATTTCACAACCCAACACATTTTTCTTTCTTTTTAACAACCAGTTAAAACCAAGGAATAATTTAAAATCCAGCACTGGTATAAACCATTACATAAACAACAACAACAACTGAAGTCATCCCCAACTAAAAGCGGTAAGAACAAATGGATTTAGAAGGCTCCCTTAAAAGGAAATACTTATGGTTCAAAACATATATCCCTTGAGAAGGAGTTCCACAAATGTAGAACCACCACTAAGAAGGCCATTTCTCTACAGCCTGCCTTAAAGGCAAAGGGACCCCTGACCGTTAGGTCCAGTCGCGGACGACTCTAGGGTTGCGGCGCTCATCTTGCTTTACTGGCCGAGGGAGCCGGCGTACAGCTTCCGGGTCATGTGGCCAGCATGACTAAGCCGCTTCTGGCGAACCAGAGCAGCGCATGGAAGCTCCCTTTACCTTCCCGCTAGAGTAATACCTATTTATCTACTTGCGCTTTGACGTGCTTTCGAACTGCTAGGTTGGCAGGAGCAGGGACCGAGCAACAGGAGCTCACCCCGTCGCGGGGATTCGAACCACCGACCTTCTGATCGGCAAGCCCTAGGCTCTGTGGTTTAGACCACAGCGGTATATAAATCAATAAATGATAACAATGATAGTAAGCCCTCTGGATCATGCAGGCGGTTTGTGATTTATCTCATTTACTGGTAGAACTAGAGAACAGCTAGTTTGCTTTATTTCCTATCTCTATTGACATTTATGCTCTGTTAAATTTTTAAATAGTTGTAATTAAAACTCAGTAAACTATTTGTTTAAGTAAGGTAGGTGGAGGGCAGGATTCCTACTGGGACACTTGAATGGAGATGCTGTTTGTACTAGAAGCAAATCAAAGACCTCTGGATTCCACCCCCCACCCCCTTGTCTTTAATGTGTGGCGTAGTGGTTAAGAGCAGTGGACTCGTAATCTGGTGAACCGGGTTCAATTCCCCGCTCATCTACATGCAGCTGCTGGGTGACCTTGGGCTAGTCTCACTTCTCTGAAGTCTCTCAGCCCCACTCACCTCACAGAGTGTTAGTTGTGGGGGAGGAAGGGAAAGGAGAATGTGAGCCGCTTTGAGACTCCTTCAGGTAGTGACAAAGCGGGATATCAAATCCAAACTCTTCTTCTTCTACAGCGCTGTCTGGTGTCACAGCGGTTGGAGGATGGATGGCGGCTAACAGATTGAGGTTGAATCCTGACAAGACAGAAGTGCTGTTTTTGGGGGACAGGAGGCGGGCAGGTGTGGAGGACTCCCTGGTCCTGAATGGGGTAACTGTGCCCCTGAAGGACCAGGTGCGCAGCCTGGGAGTCATTTTGGACTCACAGCTGTCCATGGAGGCACAGATTAATTCTGTATCCAGGGCAGCTGTCTACCAGCTCCATCTGGTACGCAGGCTGAGACCCTACCTGCCCGCGGACTGTCTCGCCAGAGTGGTGCATGCTCTAGTTATCTCTATCTTGGACTACTGCAATGCGCTCTACGTGGGGCTACCTTTGAAGGTGACCCGGAAACTACAACTAATCCAGAATGCGGCAGCTAGACTGGTGACTGGGAGCGGCCGCCGAGACCACATAACACCGGTCTTGAAAGACCTACATTGACTCCCAGTACGTTTCCGAGCACAATTCAAAGTGTTGGTGCTGACCTTTAAAGCCCTAAATGGCTTCGGTCCTGTATACCTGAAGGAGCGTATACCTGTATACCTGTATACCTGAAGGACCCCCATGAGGTCCAGTGCCGAGGGCCTTCTGGCGGTTCCCTCGCTGCGTGAAGCCAAGTTACAGGGAACCAGGCAGAGGGCCTTCTCGGTAGTGGCGCCCGCCCTGTGGAACGCCCTCCCTTCAGATGTCAAAGAAAACAACAACTACCAGACCTTTAGAAGACATCTGAAGGCAGCCCTGTTTAGGGAGGCTTTTAATGTTTTATAGATTATTGTATTTTAATGCTCTGTTGGAAGCCGCCCAGAGTGGCTGGGGAAACCCAGCCAGATGGGCGGGGTATAAATAATAAATTATTATTATTATTATTATTATTATTACGCATTTATAACGTAATTTGACTAATGTAGCTGAGTCTATATCATATGTAAGTTATAGATGATGTTTATATTGGGGCTGTGTATCATCTCTGGCCAAATCCCAGATCGTGAACTCAATCAGACCAATTTGATCTGGGATCTGGATAGATTGACTCAAGGCAACTCTGGATTGGGCCCACCCAGCAGGCTGCCTATGTGTGGAGCCTTCTCAGCACCTCTTGATCCCATGTTGAATTAGGGTTCAGGCAGCACATCTGCCCCGGATCATTCTGGGTTGGATCAGGACTGCTCCAAAGTGTCCCTTGGGCCCTGAATCCAATGTGGGTGGGGAGGAGATGTTCACAGCCCTAGTTTACATCATAGTCAGAAGACCTATAGGAACCTATACTTGATTGGAATTGGATCACAAGCTTGAATGGCTTCCACCTAGGAAACAGAAACCGTGGTGCCATAATACCTTTAATTTTCTATTTTTAACTAATTTTCTCCATATCTGCAATCTGGATGGATTACAACTGCACATAATTCTGTTTCTTTGCAATACAGGCTTAGAGGATTTAGCAAATGAGGTCTCATTTTCATTTCCTGAGACAAACATGAATGAGCATGCAAGGTGATGCCTGTGGTATGAATATGTAAAAAACAGAAAACAAGACCTGGGTTCAGACTCTGTAACCCTTAGTAAAATGTTTTAACCCTGTAATTACTCCCCTCCTATTCCCAGTTCCATTGCTAGTGCTTTAAAAAGCCTGTTAAATGGCATTTTAATTTCTTCCACTGGAACCTGCCAGGTATGCTTGGCAACGCAGGAGATTCGTAGTTCCCAGATGTTTCTTATGCATTTGCAAGTGAAATGATGAATTAACTTCTGTATTTATGTTTTCTACTTGATTCATAATCCTGATTGGCTCACTCTGGTGGCTGATTTACATGAAAGTTCCTGGGATTGTATTACTGAATAATTAATTTCTACAGTAGAGTGGCTAATTCCACTCGGGTGATCCTAGGATGCTGCTCATGTGATAACAGAAGAAATATATATTCTGATCAGCAATGCAGTGAGCCAAAGTCACGTGGAATGTTAATTATATATCACCGATCACAGAGCTGGGCGGATAGCAGAGGATGAAATGAGCATTTCGCTTTTTAACCTTTTTTCAAAGAGGTACCGAAGGTCTACTGTAATCTGAGAATTACCTGGTGAGATTATCACTGGAGGTCATTCACAAGAATCCTGAGGTTATGCAAATCATAGCTGTTCTTGTCATTTGTATATATCATCTCCACAATGGAATGAGCTCCCATTGCTCTGTCCCAGCTCCTGCCAACCTAGCAGTTTGAAAGCACACCAGTGCAAGTAGATAAATAGGTACCGCTGTGGCAGGAAAGTAAACACCGTTTCTGTGCGCTCTGGTTTCCGTCACGGTGTCCCGTTGTGCCAGAAGTGGTTTAGTCCTGCTGGCCACATGACCCAGAAAGCTGTCTGCGGACAAACGCCGGCTCCCCCGGCCTGAAAGCAGAGATGAGCACTGCAACCCCATAGTCACCTTTGACTGGACTTAACCGCCCAGGGGTCCTATTCCTTTACCATATTCTGGTCCTAACAGAACAGTCATTCAATAAATGGCTTATTAGTTTAATGGGCAAGTAAATTAGGGACGCGGGTGGTGCTGTGGGTTAAATCACAGAGCCTAGGGCTTGTCGATCGGAAGGTTGGCGGTTTGAATCCCCGCGATGGGGTGAGCTCCCTTTGCTTGGTCCCAGCTCCTGCCAACCTAGCAGTTCAAAAGCACATCAAAGTGCAAGTAGATAAATAGGTACCACTCTGGCGGGAAGGTAAATGGCGTTTCCGTGCGCTGCTCTGGTTCGCCAGAAGTGGCTTAGTCATGCTAGCCACATGACTCGGAAGCTGTATGCTGGCTCCCTCAGCCAATAAAGCAAGATGAGCGCCGCAACCCCAGAGTCATCCGCGACTGGACCTAATGGTCAGGGGTCCCTTTACCTTTACCTAAATTAGTCCCAGTTGTTGTTGCTGTCGTTCAGTCGTTCAGTCGTGTCCGACTCTTCGTGATCCCATGGACCAGAGCACGCCAGGCACGCCTATCCTTCACTGCCTCTCGCAGTTTGGCCAAGCTCATGTTAGTAGCTTCGAGAACACTGTCCAACCATCTCGCCCTCTGTCATCCCCTTCTCCTTGCACCCTCCAGCTTTCCCAACATCAGGGTCTTTTCTAGGGAGTCTTCTCTTCTCATGAGGTGGCCAAAGTACTGGAGCCTCAACTTCAGGATCTGTCCTTCTAATGAGCACTCAGGGCTGATTTCTTTAAGAATGGATAGGTTTGATCTTCTTGCAGTCCATGGGACTCTCAAGAGTCTCCTCCAGCACCAGAATCCAAAAGCATCAATTCTTCGGCGATCAGCCTTCTTTATGGTCCAGCTCTCACTTCTGTACATTACTACTGGGGAAACCATAGCTTTAACTATACGGACCTTTGTTGGCAAGGTGATGTCTTTGCTTTTTAAGATGCTGTCTAGGTTTGTCATTGCTTTTCTTAGTCCCAGTTAAGTGGACTTAACTTGCAACTTTGACACAATGGGATGCCAGTTGATGGCTCCTAATAAAACAACGCTGCATATTTTGCACAGCTAGCTTAAGCTGGGAGAAATGAGACTGAGCTAAAAAGAGGGGGACAGAATGAACTGCAGCACACAGCATGCCTAGGGTGACCTGAGCCAGATGGATAAAGTGACAGATAAATCTTCCCCTCATTTCCATTCTCTGCTCCACCTTCGCTGCCATCCCTGGGACCGTCTTTAAAGTGACACTTCGGAAGCCCTTCTATAGATCAGGTTTCTGTGTCTCCTCGCCCTCCTCTCTCTCCTTTTTCATTCCTGCTCCCCCTGCTATCAAAACACACGCAGGGGCCTTGGCATCCCGGTTTCTACTGGCTCCGCCTGGGTGGTTCTTTGGCAGACTTCAGAGCTGTCTCTGCATCTCATGTCAACATGGCCTAGAAAGGAAAAGAAACGGCCAAGTCAGCCCAGGTCATCAAGAATGCTATAACCCTCCCTGAGATCTCCTGTCTCCCTGAGGTTGTCCTAAATATATACACTCCATTTTCTTGAGCAAAGTAGATCGGGCTTTATCTCTCCCCCCACCTCTTCTTGTTTTGTCAGGACGGATTATGGCAAACTTTGTGCACTGAATGCCATGAAGCTCATTAGGGCTATGGAGCCAATAAACGTAAGGTCAGAGCAGGGGGGCAGGCTGGGGGGAGAACTTCTTCCTTTGGGGAAGTTCTCAGTGGTCGATCATCTGCCTCGCTTGCAGAAGGTCCCAGGTTCAATTGCTGGCATGTCAGGGTAAAGCTCAGAGAGGAAGAGAATGATGCACGAAACCCTGGAGAGCTGCTGCCAGTCAGTGTAGGGAATACTGAGATAGATGGACTAATGTGTCTCACACGATGCTCCGATGGACCCAAGAGCCCTTCCGCCTCCTTCCCAAAGCCCAGGAAGCTTCTGCCCAACTTAGGGAGGGAGGTGTGATTCTCATATGTGCAACATCTTTTACACACACACACACACACACACAAACACCGCCCTCGCCTCTGGTCCTAACTGTTCCCCTACCAAAAACTTCACCGCATGCCACTGATTACCATCAAAGAAGGCAAAGCATTGCTGGCTGAGTGGCACACTCCTGCTAGGATTAATGGTAAAGGTACAGGTACCCCTTACCGTTAGGTCCAGTCGCAGACGACTCTGGGGTTGTGGCGCTCATCTCGCTCTAGAGGCAGGTTGCCCATCCTTGTTGAGGATCATGCACAGCAACTTTTTGTTGCAGGCCCCACTTGTAAAAGCCTGTGTTATTTGGTTCTTTTTTTAAGTATTTTATTTGCTTATAAACAATACAAAACAAAACAGATGAACAAATCAAACAAATCAAAACATAAAACATAAATCAAAACATCAAAACATAAATCAACAATCATCCTAACATAACTAACACTCTTTGCATACATCTACTTACTTCCCTAACTTCCCTAAACCTTTAAAAACAAACATCCATATACCATTTATATCTACACATTCATATAGCATTCATATATACATTCAAATATACATTCATATAACAATCATATACACTTCCATTTTCTCCTCTTCCCCCCCTCCCTCCCCCCACATACCTAAAAACCTTTAAAAAGACTTCCCACTGTTCCTCTTCATGCTTTCTATATATCTTATCCTATTCTATTGCGTATTTTCCTCTAAATATTTACTGTATATTGATCTATCTGTTCCATTTAGATAAATAATACTCTATTCGTTAATTTATTCGATAACTCTATTTCCTTATCTTAGTCTAGGCAGATCATTAACTCCATATTTACTCCTTCTCTCCCCAAATACTCTTCTAAATATTTCCCTGTAAAAGCCTGTGTTATTTGGTTCTGTTGCAGCCTGCAAGTCTGGGAGAGATGACTGCCTGAGGTTTCAGGGGGTAACTGGAATCAGCATAGACAATTCAGGTCTTAGTTGATCAGTGGTCTGATTTTGTATCACATCTCCATTTGTTTGCCTACTCATTCTGGGCAACCACAACTGGGCACCACAACTGGGCAACAACTGGTCTCCTTCTTTGGAGGTCTTTAAGCAGAGGCTTGACAGCCATCTGTCAAGAATGCTTTGATGGTGTTCCTGCTTGGCAGAGGGTTGGACTGGATGGCCCTTGTGGTCTCTTCCAACTCTATGATTCTATGATTCATTCTGCTTTCAATAAATCTGAGTTTACTGCCCCGCCTTAGCGTTTAGAGATTATTTGTATATTTGCTTTTGCTACTTGTTTAAACAAACTTCTCTGGGCTATGCCGGGCTTGGGCACATCTTAATGTCTCTGATTTTTATCATCTGAATTCCACTTGCTGTTTTAGCATGAGAGAGAAAGGGAAAACTCCAAATGAAGTTGTTGTGTTGATCACCTGAAGGCAATTTAAATAATGAATGACTAGGACCCGATGATTCACAAAGTAATTATAATGAGCAAATGAAGTATAACCAAAAAAATTAACAGCATGAACTCAGTCTTTGAGGCACTTTGGGCTATTGCTGTACAGTGGCTTTGCATTATTTTGTTAAGAAGGAAGGAATAGCTCCAAAACAGGGGCTAATGCTTTTGATATAGCATATGTAAAATGCTTTAGATATTGTGATGGTGTGTTTAGCAGATGTATATGCATAGGCAATTGCAGAGTTCCATCGATCTTCGTTCTGAAGTGAGAATTAACAGGCGATCCCTTTTCTATAACAGAGCCTCACGCTCCCCCCTGCAGCAATCTGAGAGATAAACCCCATCTTGAAACCTAGAGATTTCAGTGGGGTCCCACGACCCAAGAACCATTTGGCAAAACACAATGGGGGAGAAAAATATCAATTTCATTGTCAAGACTGACAACACAGATATACTGTTGTGTTTAGAACAAAGAGTTCTCAGATGGAGGCATGAGCCATTTGCTGTAAAAGCGCTTCCTTTATATCATGCATGCTCACATCTCAAAGCTTAAACTGGACAAATATTTGGTAGGGGGTCTGCCCTAATTGGCAATGATCATGGCGGCTTCATAGTAAGCCATACTTTTTACAGATAGTTATTTGTCTGTAACTGTCTTTTTTTGCAGACAGTTACAGGAAGTCCATAGTGCATGATGAGATAAAAACATGACATAAATTTATTTTGTTTCCTAAGCTCCATATTGCGCTCCTGTGTGTTGCTTTTTATTATTATTCAATGATGGAACAGGGTGTGCCTGGTATTCTGAGGAACCTGTCAAGAGCTGTTCCCACCCATTGAAATACGCCACAGAGGAGCTTATGTTCATGCCACAGGCTTATTTGTCTATAATCTGCATTGGGAAGTATTGATGTTGCTTTTATAATATACACAATTGCATATATGTGTATAATCATAGAATCATAGAGTTGGAAGAGACCACAAGGGCCATCCAGTCCAACCCTCTGCCAAGCAGGAACACCATCAAAGCATTCTTGACAGATGGCTGTCAAGCCTCTGCTTAAAGACCTCCAAAGAAGGAGACTCCACCACACTCTTTGGCAGCAAATTCCACTGTCGAACAGCTCTTACTGTCAGGAAGTTCTTCCTAATGTTTTAGGTGGAATCTTCTTTCTTGTAGTTTGAATCCATTGCTCCGTGTCCGCTTCTCTGGAGCAGCAGAAAACAACCTTTCTCCCTCCTCTATATGACATCCTTTTATATATTTGAACATGGCTATCATATCACCCCTTAACCTTCTCTTCTCCAGGCTAAACATACCCAGCTCCCTAAGCCGTTCCTCATAAGGCATCGTTTCCAGGCCTTTGACCATTTTGGTTGCCCTCCTCTGGACACGTTCCAGCTTGTCAGTATCCTTCTTGAACTGTGGTGCCCAGAACTGGACACAGTATTCCAGGTGAGGTCTGACCAGAGCGGAATACAATGGTACTATTTACTTCCCTTGATCTAGATGCTATACTCTTATTGATGCAGCCCAGAATAATTATAATTTTCAGCCCAGTATATGCAGCCCAGTATAATTTTTAATTGCATGATCATTTTATTTTGGATTGTGACAACCTTTGGCTACAAGCAATACCTTCTTTTACCAGATCACACAAAAGTGATGTTCTACTTGTCGCAACAGGAAGCATGTAATTAGTTTTTGAAAGAAAGTTTTCTTGGACAATGTGCCTTTGTCTTCAGATGAGGGGCTGACTCCTAATTTCAGAGATGGCGCTTATACTTCTCAGCTGACTCACACGAGATCTGAGACCCTTCTTTTGTTTTATTTAAAACAATCTGTGGAAATATTGGAAAGAATTTTGAAAAGCAATCAATGGAGGTGATCAGGAAAGCTCCGGCGTCCGAGGCATGGGAAGTCCATATATAAAAAAAAATTATTATAATAATTAGGCATAATTGGAATGTTTCTTTTAATTGGGAATTGTATAATTAATTTGGATTGTAATTTGAAATGTAATTGGGAATAATTTCAATGTGATTTGCTATTTGTATTGGAAAATTCAATAAATAGATTATATATATATATAACAATCTTTCTCCCTGTACTCAAAGCAGCTCCCATCAAAAACATACAGTGGTACCTCGGTTTTCAAACAGCTTGGAACCCGAACGCTGCAAAACCGGAAGTAGGTGTTTTCGAACTTTTTTCCGGAAGCTGAATGTGCTGTGTTTTGAGTCCCCCTGTGTTTCCTGTTTCACTGCTAATTTGCGTCCTCCCCATTGTAATTCAAGCCATTTACCTTCCCGCCAGAGCGGTTCCTATTTATCTACTTGCACTTCGTGCTTTCAAACTGCTAGGTTGGCAGGAGCTGCAACAGAGCAACGGGAGCTCACCCCGTCGCGGGGATTCGAACCGCCAACCTTCTGATTGGCAAGCCCTAGGCTCTGTGGTTTAACCCACAGTGCCACCTGGGTCCCTTACAGGAAGCCTACCCAAGTAGAAAAAGCTCCCCATCTCAGAATGCATGCATGTTATTTATGCACGGAGGGTGACAGTGATGATAATGCCAAGGGTGGAACTAGCGCACTCAGACCCACTCTCCATCATGTGTGAGGTTTAGACTGCCTCAACAGAGCTATGCGCTCTTGAAAATCAACGATCACTTGACCCTGTTTTCCTCCAATATAAAGTTGCACGCTCTTGATCTGTGACTGTCTTCAACACTAGCTGTGGAAAGTGATGTAGGGAGGGCGGGTGGGGAGCCCATAAAGTAAACAATGGAAAACATGTTTGTATCAGAGCTGCTGGCTTCTTTCCTCCTGCCACCACCCAAGACTCATAATGTCAGGGTGACCGTGAACAAACCATACCAGCAGATGTTTGTATGAGATTGCACAAAATGAAGGAAAATGCTGTGAGGTTTCTGAATAATTACATCCCAGATGAATAGAACTGCCTGCCTAGAATGTTTCTGACAAGCAGGCTGGCAAGTCAATTTTCCAGTATGTCGTGATGCAGAAGTGTGTTCTCGAACATCATAAATTTGCATGCGCTCCACAGCTGGCTTAGGCTGCACTGTAGAGGTCTTTTCAGTCTATTTCGCTGTCAGAGCAACCGGTTGCTTCACAACAAATTACAACTCCTCTGTTGGATGAGGCCTTAAAAGATCTCCTGCAATCTACTGGTTCAACACAGGTCTACTAATAGCCCCTCCATGATCCATATGCAGAGAACCAGCCATACATTATGTCAGTGTTCCCCAACCTTGGGCCTCCAGCTGTTTTCGGACTACAATTCCCATCATCCCTGACCACTGGTCTTGCTAGCGAGGGATGATGGGAGTTGTAGTCCCAAAACATCTGGAGGCCCAAGGTTGGGGAACACTGCATTATGTGACCCATACATTGGTCACGACAACATGCAGATGGTGCTATCAGTCACCTGGAAGGTCTTAGTACTTAGTTTACAAATCCAGCAAGGCTACAGGTGCTACAGGTTTCCTAGGCCTGCTTTTAACCACTAAGCTAATGTTTCCATTTTTGTATCCATACTGACTGCTTGATCACCTTTTCACTAGCTGCTGTACCACATTCCCACTAGTTTCTTGCAAGTTCTTGAGATGTTCTCGAGGAGAACGGCACACGTGGGCTGTTTCAAAAGACTTGTCTTTTGAAGGGCCTGCAAGGAATAGCATGGTCAGAGTTGTCTTCTTTCATTCATTCATTTGATTGATCACAGGTCACAAAATGCTCAGAACATGCAACAATAATATAATGTTTATAATGATCCTTTGACGACAGCTGTTATACTCATCCAACGGGAAATAAGCAAGCTTGTTTTAGCTTGCTACTGGCTGATGGTCACACAATAGCAACAGTGAGGACTATTTTCGGTACATTTTTCACTCTGGTCTTTATTCAATGAAGTTTTAAAAGCTGGAGTGAAATCTATGCTCCTTGTCTTTGGAGCCCTGAATCATCATCATCATCATCATCATCATCATCATCATCCCTTTCTAGGATTATGGGGATGATAACTGATGAGGTAAACAGAGAATGAGTGCAAGCTTGTGACTTTAAGATTAGGTATATAATCTAACACCCGAAGAGCCCACCTGTAGCACTGGTGTCATAAGTGGCAACAGGTAACAGGTGTTTCTGGCCCACCAAGAGCAAGGAACAGAGCGGGCTTTCCCAAACTTGGGTCTACAGCTGTTTTTGGACTACAATTCCCATCATCCCTGACCACTGTTCTTGCTAGCTAGGGATGATGGGAGTTGTAGAAGAAGAAGAAGAGTTTGGATTTGACATCCCGCTTTATCACTACCCTACGGAGTCTCAAAACTTCTAACATTCTCCTTTCCCTTCCTCCCCCACAACAAACACTCTGTGAGGTGAGTGGGGCTGAGAGACTTCAGAGAAGTGTGACTAGCCCAAGGTCACCCAGCAGCTGCATGTGGAGGAGCGGAGATGCGAATCCAGTTCCCCAGATTAGGAAACACTGGTCCAGAGATACACTCTTTCTTCCTCCCTCCCTCCCTCCCTCCCCCCCTCTCTCTCTCTCTCACACACACACAGACTTGAATGTGCACCCGGCTGGCACTAGCTCATATTTCAAATCCAACATATGCCAGGTTTGTTAAAAGGATGCCCACTGCGTTTTAGCATCTCCTTTTAAACTCCAATCTGGTTCAGTATATGTTTCAAAATGCTACATTTCTTATGCTTGGATGCATTTCTCGAGAATGGAGCCTGGCTGTATTCAGCTGTCTGTTTAGAAGCCGCATCAATGGGGTCCAGCTTGCGAGGCAGTTCTGTACACCTAGTCAAAATGCAGCCTGGCTTAATTGAATCTTAAGAGTAATTCTAATGATACAAGGTTATAACTCTCCCCTTATCGCCCCTATTCGACTCATCTCCTTGCTTTGGCTTTTTTCCCCTCTCGCTTCATACAGACAGCCTACAAAAGTAATCTTTCAAAGAGAAATCCTGTGCTGGTGTGGTGTTGAGATATTATAACTCCCTTTTTAACATTGCTTCTCTCTGTTCATCTCATCTGTTTTGTAGGTTCAATTACAGAAGGTGTAATATAATGTTATTTTAATGAAATGCTAAGTAGACTAGAGAGGCCATTAGTTCAAACAACCTGAGCTATATTCTGGTAATCTCGCCCGCTCCCACAACTTTTGAATGGTAGATGAAGCCTTTGAAGTGAAGTGTGATAACTTTAGCCTTTTGTAGAAATCTCTGCTTTGACTCCTCTCGGATTTATTCCCCTTTACAGCTGCATTATGGATTTCTGACTATTAGCTCAAGCTTGCAAGTATATTATGATTGTGATCATTTCTGTCGCTCCATGGAATGTGCGAGAGACTTTTTCTATGGATTTTCTTCATTATCACAACTGTTCCAAGAAAAACATGTATTTTGCACCATTCATGTGGACCAGTCAGGCAGCCACAACCGTCTGATGCTCTTCGTTGAATGTGAGCACTGACACCCAAGGGTTTTTTCCTGCATAATGTGTGTCCAGCTGAACTTCGCAACTCTTTTGTCCAAGTATAAGGACTTGAGAAGGGATTTGCTTCACTTAATAGTTCCTCAATGTATTAAAGGCCAGTGGTATATTGATTTGATTTGCACCACAGAAAATCAATTTTCCCCTGTGTACATACTTGTAAATAAAAAGCTTAAGTATGATTGCAGCTCGTGAGAAGCTAGCATTTTAATACATTTTGAGAAACTTTGCTTTCAGTTCCAAATGTCTTTATGGCTGTCTGCATTATACCTCGTTGGACTGGTCATGTTGTGTGGATGTAAAAGTAACAACAAAACCACTGCACATCGGCTGAAATAATAATGACAAAAATAATAATAATAATATCAAAGATACTGTAATGAAAATCAAACAATGGAGCCAAATATACTTATATACATGTAACGTATATGACCAAAATCAATACATATGAACCATTCAGCTTAGGATGTTTTCAAACAACTCAGTGCCAACATAAGTTTTCAAAAGTTCACTGGGACAGAGAGACAAAACTGTCGATAGTAGGATGTAGTCATCTTGGATCCTTTCACAGAAGGGCAACTGAGAAGAAGGAGGAAGACCTGCCTTCCGGATTACAACAGGTTTCGCAAGGAAAGCTTCATCAGTTCTTCAAGTATATATGATCAATCAAACATACAAATGATGTAGGCACAGCTTTCAGTTCCAAATGTCTTTATGGCTGTCTGCATTATACCTCGTTGGACTGGTCATGTTGTGTGGATGCCTGATTATCGTCTTCCAAAGCAACTACTCTATTCCGAACTTAAAAATGGAAAGTGTAATGCCGGTTGTCAACAAAAGAGGTTTAAAGACTCTCTTAAGGCAAATCTTTGAAAATGTAGTATAAACAGCGACAACTGGGAAACACTGGCCTGCGAGCGCTCCAGTTGGAGAACAGCCTTTACCAAAGGTGTCATGGGCTTTGAAGATGCTCAAACTCAGGACGAAAGGGAGAAATGTGCTAAGAGGAAGGCACGCTTGGCAAACCCTCACCATGATCAACTCCCGCCCGGAAACCTATGTCCCCACTGTGGAAGGATGTGTGGATCCAGAATTGGCCTCCACAGTCACTTACGGACTCACTGTTAAGACCGTGTTCATGGAAGACAATCTTACTCGGCTACGAGTGATCGCCAAAGAAGAAGAAGAAAGACTTTTCTGTATAATTGATGTATTTGGGGCATGATCATTGCTATTTTTCTAGAAAAGAAACTCATCATGAACACCTCCTCTTGTTCTCTGATAATGGCAATGGTGCCTACCTGAGAGTTGTTGGAAAGGAGTTCCAGTGAGTTCTGAATGAAAAAAGACCTGGGCATGATCCAGCCAATGTGAAGTACTTTTAAGCCTCACTGAATTACAGTGGGAGAGTTAGGCTGGGATGTCAATATGCTCCGTTGGAAGCAGTGATGCTTTAATGCTGCAATGCTGTACTCACTAACATGGGCGTAAGCCCCATTGAACTCAATGGGATGTCCTTTTGAAGAGATGCTCCTGTTTAGACAATAATTCCCCTAATCTCCTAAACCATCTGTTTTAATTGCTGCTTAGCTGTTTTAATAGTTATGCTGTTTTAATGGGTTTTCATTACTGCTCATTTTAATTATGGCTGTTTTAAATGTCTTGATGAAATTCTTTTGCTATGTATTTTAATTATGTGCAGATATATTTCTACAATTGGTTTTGCACTTGCAAACAGCTTAGAAGACATATAGACAAGTAAGGTGAAGGTAAAGGGATCCCTGACCATTAGGTCCAGTCGCGGATGACTCTGGAGTTGCGGCACTCATCTCGCTTTACTGGCCGAGAGAGCCTGCATACAGCTTCTGGGTCATGTGGCCAGCATGATTAAGCCACTTCTGGCGAACCAGAACAGAGCACGGAAACGCCGTTTACCTTCCCGCCAGAGCGGTACCTATTTATCTACTTGCACTTTGATGTGCTTTCGAACTGCTAGGCTGGCAGGAGCAGGAACCGAGCAACGGGAGCTCACCCTGTCACGGGGATTAGAACCGCCGACCTTCTGATCGGCAAGCCCTAGGCTCTGTGGTTTAGACCACAGCGGTATATAAATCAATAAATGATAACAATGATAGTAAGCCCTCTGGATCATGCAGGCGGTTTGTGATTTATATAATTTACTGGTAGAACTAGAGAACAGCGAGTTTGCTTTATTTCCTATCTCTATTGACATTTATGCTGTGTTAAATTTTTAAATAGTTGTAATTAAAATTCAGTAAACTATTTGTTTAAGTAAGGTAGGTGGAGGGCAGGATTCCTACTGGGACACTTGAATGGAGATGCTGTTTCTACTGGAAACAAATCAAAGACCTCTGGATTCCACACACACACACCCCTTGTCTTTAATGTGTGGTGTAGTGGTTAAGAGCAGTGGACTCGTAATCTGGTGATCCGGGTTCGATTCCCCGCTCCTCCACATGCAGCTGCTGGGTGACCTTGGGCTAGTCACACTTCTCTCTGAAGTCTCTCAGCCTCACTCACCTCACAGAGTGTTTGTTGTGGGGGAGGAAGGGAAAGGAGAATGTTAGCCGCTTTGAGACTCCTTCGGGTAGTGATAAAGCGGGATATCAAATCCAAACTCTTCTTCTTCTTCTTCTTCTTCTTCTTCTTCTTCTTCTTCTTCTTCTTCTTCTGTTTTCTTCTCTTCCCTTTTCAAGGCTTTTCATTCATTTTGGACATTTCGATTAATTTTTGGACTTTTATTTGAAAAGAATTCTGAAGATTTCTATCTAATGGTAAGACAGAGAGCAAAGAGCTTCTGCAAATCAGAGCATTAGATTTTTGCTTAGCCTTCCACCCACTGCGCCCTCATTCCCTCTGTAAAGCTGCTCTTGAGTATTGATCTATGGAACGGAATATGCCACGGAGGACTTCAGTTAGGGGTAGGGATAGAAAAACCTGCCAACTTCTATTTCTCTCAGTTTCTGATTAAATAATAATAATTAAAAAATCCTCACAACATTTTAGTGTGAATTTCTTCTGATATACATATCTTTGCCTACTTTAATACATTTTATATGCTTATTTTTCAGTATATGCATTTGTATGCACCCTTTCCCCCTAACATTCAGCCTGCTGAAATTTTGTCTTTTGTTTTCATTCCCTATGGGCGGCGTACAAATAATAAATTATTAAGATTTACCTGTGAAAGAGGTAAATCTGTATGCCTTCTTTCCCTTTCATTTTTTTCTTTTGATTTCATTTAAATTAGATTTTTTTTCATGGTAATGTATTAATAAAATCTTCAAAACTATATAACAGATAACTGCACCAGAAAATTCAGAAAAGTGTGAATTTTGAAGGGTAGTTGTATTTCAGCTCACAGATTATTTCAGCTCACAGATTATTACTTAGTTGGTCTCTAAGGTGCTACTGGAAGGAATTTTTTAATTTTGTTTTGACTATGACAGACCAACACGGCTACCTACCTGTAACTAGATTATTTCAGGTAGTGCGAAGGAGGTTGAAGCAATTTCTCCCCCATCCTGAGTTGAAATAGGCAGTGCAGAAATGGAAAGCATTGGTTGTGTTGCCTTGTGCAAACATCAGCTCCTTATTGCGAGAAGAAAGGCACCATTGTATACAGCCCTTAGATAATTAACTTTTGGGTATCTGCAGTTTGGTATTGTTATGTGCTTTCTATTCATATAACTGGCTGTTGTTTTTTAATAGAATTCGTAAAACTTTGGATTAATTTAATTTGGTTCAGAAATAAACAGAATACAAATATGTTGTCAGGACAGCTGTCACAAGGTACGAACGCAACAATGATTCTAATTATTAATGAAGGGAATAAAACAATAATCATAAACACTGCCACACTCCAGTGTGGCTTGTGAGAGCTTAGCATTTATAATGAGGAATGCGATAATAGTGTACAATTTCTTCTTCCCCCCCCCTGTGATAATTGTGTGAGCTTTAAATAGCTGTGAGTATGCTGCTTTGCCTAATTTTGACAAACAGAAAATTGCTTGTTTATGGGTATTGATGTTCCAATCAACCCAGGAGATACAGGTTTCAACAGAGCCCAGATTATAGACATCTGTGACTGTGAAGATTTTCAGCCAAAGATCTGGTCAACAGCTGCTACGAATGATTATGCGAAATTCAGGCTGTCAACACCCCCAGCTACCCATTCGGCCTCTTTAGTCTCTCTGCTCGCTTTCTGATGACACCGATAGTCTTTGAGAGATTCACTTCCAGACCATATTTCTCCCCTGGCCCATCTCTCTTCAAACTCCATGCTTCCTCTACAAACCATGGCCTCTGATTCCTCTTTTTCAGCCTGCTCTCTATTTAGACGGCACCGAACTGTTGCATCCTCACATTGTACCTCCATATATGAATTTTCTTACATAATTTGGAGTGTTAGTATTGACATATTGTATGTATATTGATTTGGGTTTATGCTATATCACACATTGGATTTGGTCCATGTGCATGTTTTTGGAGATTATTATTTATAATTTACGTGCTATTACAATTAGCATTTATCAGCCAGTTACGTTTGTTGTATGATTCATGCATAGCTGTACGTAACAAGGGTTTGCTGTTGTTGGATATTGCTCTCTATTTAGTCCTGCTCCTTCGTCGATCCTGATGGGATTCTCATCTCACACAGCTTTCCTTTTTCACCTTCCCTGCCAGCTCAGTCTGGTGTAGCAGCCACCCCAGTCAGCCAGCTGGTGGTTATTCGGTGGTAACCTGACATCTGGGCACTTTTAGGTTATCTCTTCATTGAACATTCAGCCCAAAGGTTTGCAGGGGTCTTAAGAGATGAGGGCTGTTTGTATGTGGGGAACAGAAACAATGTTGCCTGGTTCAGGTGTCATCCCACCCTTTCCAGTACATTTCCTCATCACTTTCCTTAACGCAAAACATCCAGTCACTGAGGAAAGCAGCTTTGTTGCGCAAGGCCTCCTCTCAACGGTAATTGCGTGACTTGAATCGAGAAGTTCAGAAGCGCCCTTTGTCTCTCCCTCTCTTAAGAACATATATAATGCAGCCGCTTTGATCTCTGGGCCACAAGTGGCATTCTTCTGAACCTCCTTATTAACTGCTAAAGGGTTTTGCAAGGCATCATCATCATCATCATTTATTTAAACGGTCACAGACCAGCTTCGACTCATACAGCATCAAATAGTAGAACATGTGAAAGATACAAAGAACATTACAAGTAAAACATCAATTTAAAATTTGAGAACCTAAATTAAAATCAGATGTTTACATGCCCCCACTAGTTTCCTTTAAGAAGTTCTTGTTTCCTGCGTTTAATAGCAGATACACAAAATTTAGCTACATTAATCGTAATTTCAGGATCCTTATCATCTACCAAGGCTCTTAGACGTTGGGAATCAGATTCGTTCTTGGACTTTTGTAAAACCGTTCTTGGACTTTTGTAAAATCGTTCTTGGACTTTTGTAAAACCGGTGAGATCCTTGTAGAAACTACAGTATAACAGTACGTGTAAATTTGTTTCTACTTCCAACGAGCCACAAGGGCAGATACGTGCCTCATAAGGTATGCCCTCATATCTGCCCTGCAACAGGTTTTGCAAGGCATGGCACTTTTATATTTGAATAAGTAGAGCAGGATTGTGTGACGTTCTACCACTCAGTCCACAATTTTCAGCCGGTTGGCTTAGGGCAAACAACTCTTTGCAGTGCTTATGTTGGAACAGTACCACAGTGGTTTCCTTTAAGGCTTCAGGCTGCATCGCTCTGCCCTTCTTTGAGTAAATTTTGGAACCTCTGCAATCATGGATTTAAAAAGTAATTTCCCTGGATTTCTAAGGATTAAGATAAATATGGGATTTAGAGACAAGTTGATTATGTACACCTTCAGATACCAAGACTTAAGAACCAGAGTTAAAAGTATTCTCTGGAGTCATCTAGTTTCCTTCCGTGTCTTTTGCATTGTTCCTAAGTCTGCTGCCTGTGTTCCTTCATTTAGAGTCCACTTAGTATACCAGGAAATGGTGGTCCATGATGGGAGAAGACATGGGAAACTCAGAGGTCCAATGGCTTAAATCCCAGGGGCAGATGAGGGGTGACTTTTGATCTTCTGGATTCAAAGCCCTCCTGTTCCCTTGACACATTCCCTTGAGACTGATTTGAACAATAAGCAAAATGCCAAGGGAAGAAAGAAACCACCGTTCCTCACACACCTTCTTCCCTGCCAGCACAAACCAAGTACAACTGTGGATTTGATGCTTCCCACAGCCTAGAACGATTGCTCTGCCCAGGCGCAGAAGTTGAGAAGTGTCGTTAGGACTTTGCTCACATCGCCCTTACTACATCAAGGCTTGATCTACAAATGCATCAGAATGAGCTAGAGAATCTAATGGTGGCCTGCAGGCATGAAGTGGTATCTACAACTCCCAGCAAACATTAAAGAACTAGCACATCAGGGATGGTCCCGGTCTCCTTTCTGTGATGCTAATGATCGACTTGCAGGGAGTTTATTTTATGCAGAGGTGCATTCAGGCATGTGCTTCAACATGGAGTCAAAGCGGTATGCTGTGATGATCTTTGGCTGGCAGGCAAGCCCCGATAAGTAATAACTCTCCGGCGATTTTATGTATGTTTATTTACAAAAAGACACATCCAGAGACTGGCTTCTCTCACCTCCTTGCATTTATGTTTGTTAGTCAGTCTGAAGTTTTGCCTCTCCCACAGCAGGAAGGATGCCAGACTCCCACCTTTCCTCTCTTGCCCTTCCGTTGCCTTCTGATTTTATCCAAACGCCTAGAACGGGGACTGAGAGGCTGACCTCCCCCCTCTTCCCTCCCCCCTCCTCCCCACTCTCACTCGATACAGACTCAGACCTCTGCTTATCTGCTGATTGCCTAGCAATGCTCTGGCAGCCTTCCAACTCTTCCTCTTCTTGAGAGCTAATAGAGTCTTCCCTGGAAAGGCGGGTAGGGCTGCTCTCTCTCAATTCTGTCAGCCAGTTCTCATCTGCAGAGTCGGTCCCTCAGTCACTTAGTTCAATCTCTGAGTCTAACTCATCCCCTGTGCTCTGGGAGGCCACATTCCTGACATATGCTCCATTCTACTAAGTCAGGACTCTGTCGTGTATCCCAGCTTGTACCAGAGGCACAACCTTACAAAGGAGGGTTATCTCATTTTGTCCTCGGAAAAACTCTGAGCTATGGCCCTTTCCTTGGACTTTTGATGGAGACGTTTGCATACCCACTGCTTTTCTCTGTTGTTGCTTTCTTTGATTTGATTACTGACATTTGTGCCATTTTACAATTAGATGGCTTGTTGGATTCGCTTTGAACATTGACTGAAAAGCAGGATGTAAATATTTTAAAGGAAATCAAATTTAAAGAGAACCATCCATGCAAAAAGGTCTGATGTAGAATTATTCCGAATGTGTCCCAGAGACGGATTCAGGAGGCAAATATCTGGTGCCCAAAGTTTCAGACTTGGGCTGTGAATGTTTAGCATACATCTCTAATAACAGCCTAACAGGGAAAGCAACCCTGGATAAATAGCTTTGTATTGGGGAAATGCTCAGATACCTTGGAGTTTATTTGTAATAGTCAGTCCAGGCTCTCTGACTGACAGAAGTCTAACCTTCTTCATATCTCTCCCTATTACTGATAGAACTCGTAATAGCTTTTTAAAATGAAATTTACCCAGTGTCAGGAAAGAGCCAGGAGCTAGGATGGGAAATGCATAAAAGGAGTGCCAATGAAAATTTGTGTCACCCTCAGGCTGTTCAGAAGAACAGGTGAGGTTTGTTCTCAGGCTGGCAGTGGGGTGGGGTGGGGGGAAGCAGACAAAAACACTAGGGGGTAAGGGGGGATATGCAAGGACCAGCAGCACAGGATCATATGGGGTACACAAGACATCTAGCAGGGGGTCTAGGCAGGGCTGCGAAGACAGACAAAAAGGCCTGCCTCCAACATGAAAAACCAAAGATGGGCAGCCTTTTCACCATTGAGGGCCGCGTTCCCTATGAGTAAATCTGTCAGGGGCCGCATACCAGTGGTGGGCAGGGCTGAAGCGAAAGGGAATAAGACCAAAAACAAAGCTTGGAGATAAAGGGCTTCTCTGTGGAAAGCAAAGTGTATGATCCCTTCTTCCATATATCTGCATTTTCTACATTTTCTTGATTATTCAGAAATGCCAGCTGGTGTGTGTGTGTGTGTGTGCGCGCGTGTGTGTGTGTGTGCGCGTGCATGCATTTCTGCAAGCAAAGCAATAACTGAACTATCCAAAATTGAATTAAAATAGGATCAAAAGGCCCCAATTTTCACAACTCCATCAAACTCCTTTTACTGTCTTTAGATGGGGGGGGGGGAATCTCTCAAAAGACTTTGAAGGAGAGGGCTGATAGGAAGAAATCAATAAATACTGAATTGAAGAATAAAATATACAAGTCGTAAAAGCAACCAAACCAAAATAAGGTAAAATACCTGCTGAGATGGTATGCAAGCCTTTAGTTGCAGATCCACAACAGAAGCTTTTTCTTTCTTTCAAGGAATGGCTGATGGAGAAATGAAATTTCAAAACACAGAAAACATAACATCCTATGGGAGATACTTTAGACTTTGATACAAACAAAACTGCTGGGTTCTTTTCCTTTGAAATAAATGAAGTTCTCTGCACAGCTTTAGAACCCTGTTTTCTTGCTTCGATGAGGATTCCTTATTCAGTTAAGGTGGGGGACAGGGACGGGTTCCTGAGTAATGCAGATGAACCCTTGAAGCACAGTAGGATTGGGAGGTGGAGAATAAATGGCGGAAAACAAACAGAGGTGCAGTATGAGTAGTTCAGATTGTTACATGGACAGGAAAAATGAATAGCTGAGAGGTTCTTAAAGAGTGATGTGGCAGAATTCCTTCCTAAGCAGAATCCTATTCCCCCCAACATTTCTCCGATGAAAATAGGGGCGTCCTATTCTATAATAGGGATGTAGGTGGTGCTGTGGGTTAAACCACAGAGCCTAGGGCTTGCCGATCAGAAGGTCGGCAGTTCGAATCCCTGCGACGGGGTGAGCTCCTGTTGCTCGGTCCCTGCTCCTGCCCACCTAGCAGTTCGAAAGCACATCAAAGTGCAAGTAGATAAATAGGTACCGCTCTGGCGGGAAGGTAAACGGCATTTCCGTGCGCTGCTCTGGTTCGCCAGAAGCGGCTTAGTCATGCTGGCCACATGACCTGGAAGCTGTACGCCGGCTCCCTTGGCCAATAACGCCAGATGAGCGCCGCAACCCCACAGTCGGTCACGACTGGACCTAATGGTCAGTGTTCCCTTTACCTTTACCTTTATTCTATAATAATAACAACAATAATAATTTTACTATTTATACTGGGCCCATCTGACTGGGTGGCTTCCAACATACGTATATAAAAACATAATAAAACATTACACGTTTAAAAACTTCCCTATACAGGGCTGCCTTCAGATAGTTCAGGGGTTGGATAACTCCATACCCTCCAATATTTCTCTGATGAAAATAGAGATGTCCTAAGGAAAAGTGGAACATTCTGGGATCAAATCAGAAACCGGGGCAGCTTCTGTAAATCCAGGTCTGTCCCTGGAAAATAGGGACACTTGGAGGGTCTGGAATCCAGCCTGGCACTAAGACTTCTGGTTTAAACAGAAGCATTTCTGGAGCAGAGCCAAGAGCTCTTGGTTTGGGGCAGGTTTGGGAGGCAATAAGTTTCATAGACCATCTGCCTGTTGTGTGACATTTTGGATAGCTTAAAACAGTGGGTAGCTCAGCTTGGCTTCCATGCAAAAGTGGCATGGCCACCCATCTCTGAAGATCATTGATGGGGAAGATGATGACTGCAATGGTGTGGCCAAGTTGAATCAAGAAGAAGTGTGCATGCACACGAAAGCTCATACCAGGAACAAACTTAGTTGGTCTCTAAGGTGCTACTGGAAGGAATGTTTTTATTTTGTTTCAAGTTGAATCAGTGAGGGACCTTCCATGCCCCTGGGGCTCTTAGTCAGTGCCCAACCTGACCGGACGCTGGTGCTGTGCCTGTTTCTACACAATAAGGATGCTGACAAGGTTTTTGGAATTGTTTGGTTGCTCCTAATAAAGCAACTGGCAGGTTTGAACAAAGATACTAAAATAAATCCAGACGTGTCACAGGTCTTGGTGGTACTTTGCATGGTTTACTAACTGAGAGCCAGTGTGGTGTAGTGGTTAAGAGCGGTAGACTCTCATCTGGTGAACCGGGTTCGCGTCTCTGCTCCTCCACATGCAGCTGCTGGGTGACCTTGGGCTAGTCACCCTTCTCTGACATCTCTCAGCCCCACTCACCTCACAGAGTGTTTGTTGGGGGGGAGGAAGGGAAAGGAGAATGTTAGCCGCTTGGAGACTCCTTCGGCAGTGATAAAGCAGGATATCAAATCCAAACTCCTCCTCCTCCTCCTCCTCCTCCTCCTCCTCTTCTTCTTCTTCTTCTTCTTCTCAATTTGTGCAAGTACTTCTGACCCTTTGTCTACCACAACCAAGCCATTGCCCCATCTTTTTGAAAGTATTTTCTTTTCTTTTTTAAAATATAATTTTTATTGGTTTTCCATTTAATAATATATAATCACATCATTTTTATCCTCTTTACCTCTTTGGCTCTTTAGAGCCCATCGACTTCCTTCCCTCCTGCCTCATGGCTTTCAAAGTTAACCTTTATATCATTGCATTTTATACATTTTCCAATTCTAGTTCACTCATTACCAAAAGCATTAAAGTTTAGGTTAAGATAAAAAGGGAGAAAATTCCTCATTACAAGTCTTCAGACACCCCTGCAAGTGATGTTAATTGCTTACAATAGTCTTTTAAATATCGTATAAATTTATTCCAGTCTTTTTGGCCTCGGTCCTGTATACCTGAAGAACGTCTCCACCCCCACCGTTCAGCCCGGACACTGAGATCCAGCGCCGAGGGCCTTCTGGCGGTTCCCTCACTGCGAGAAGCAAAGCTACAGGGAACCAGGCAGAGGGCCTTCTCGGTAGTGGCGCCCGCCCTGTGGAACGCCCTCCCATCAGAGGTTAAAAGTATCAACAACTATCCTACATTTAGAAAACACCTGAAGGCAGCCCTGTTCAGGGAAGTTTTTAATCTGTGATGTGTGAATGTATTTTAATGTTTGCTGGAAGCCGCCCAGAGTGGCTGGGGAGACCCATCCAGGTGGGCGGGGTACAAATAATAAATTATTATTATTATTATTATTATTATTATTATTATTATTATTATTTTGGAATACTTGATTCTGCTGGTTTCGGATTTTCCCTGTCAGCTTCTCCATTTCCGCAAAGTCCATCATTTTCATCTGTCACTCTTTTTTCATTAGTACTTCTTGTTGTTTCCATTTTTGGGCTAAGAGGATTCTTACCGCAGTTGTTGCATACATAAACAGTATTTTATCTTCCCTTGGTATCTCTTCACCCACTATACCCAAGAAAGTATTTTCAAGCCTTTTACAAATAACTGTGCACATTTGTTTGTAGATGGTGGTCATTTTAAAGATGTTGCACACATCGCAACCTACTGTGAATGAGCTTTCCCGACCCCACTGTACTCCACGGTGAAGCAATTATCACAGCATTTAGCATGAGAAAATCTTCCTTTCAGCTTTTACCATCTGCATAATGGGCTACATCCAGCATGACTACTCAGAATTAAGACCTGCTGTGTTCACAGCTATATGTGTTTAAGGCTGCAGGTTGATCAGTAAGAAGTGCATGCCCTCTCGTTCTTCAAAAGGAAGGCAGGTTCATCTCTGCGTTATCAACATAGCAATGAGAAAAGGGGAGCCTTGGAACAACCAAAATAGGGAAGGGAACACAGTTTAATCACACAGACATCCTTGCAAAATGCCCCTGTGGAAAGTTGGGCGCGATTTATGTGAGTATATGGAAAGTGGAATGATGATGGGAAGAAGGAACTTAGATCAGGAACAGCTGTGTCCTTCCAGATGTTAATTGACACTGACTCCCATGATTCCTGGCCATTGGCCATGCTAGCTGGGCTGGATGGGAGCTGGAGTCCAACAACATTTGGTGTGCCATAGATTGCCCCATCCCCTACCTCAGTTTAAGAACAGCCCTGTTTACGAACGATTCGGTTTACGAACTCTGCAAAACTGGAAATAGTGTCTTGGTTTGAGAACTTTACCTCGGTCTAAGAACCGAGCCAGTGTGGTGTAGTGGTTAAGAGTGGTAGGCTCCTCCTCCTCCTCCTCCTCCTCCTCCTCTTCTAAGAATGAAATCCAAAAGGTGGAAGGGCACTGGCGGCAGGAGGCCTCATTAGGGAAAGCGCGCCTCTGTTTAAGAATGGTTTCGGTTTAAGAACAGACTTCCAGAATGGATTAAGTTCGTAAACCGAGGTATGCATGAGAAGAGGAGTAGGGAAGCTGCAATATATATATTTTCAAACACATTGAAATTCACTCTGCGCTTATTTTTTCTTGGAAAAGGAGACATGTTTAAGCCACATAATTCAATTAATATTTAGGAGGACTAATCTGTATAAAGCATAATTGGCTTATTTAAAAGCTGATTAGATTAATACTATTATGATGATAATACAGCAGTTCTAAGAATTTCCATTTTATTTTATTTTATTAAAGAAAAGTGCACTCTACAGTGCCACATTAAACAGAGCATGCAGATACCTAGCTGAACATGATGATTGAGTTACACCAGAGAAGGTGGTGAAATGTTAGAGAGAGAGAGAAACAGCTACGTGCTTGTATCCCGAAGCAGAACTTCTGCTCTACTAACTGAAGAGGGGAAAAAATGCTTGCACATGGAATCTAGAACATCCGTCTTGATGAACTGGGGTAGCACTGAACAGGCGTAAGCTATGGAGACTTACAGAAAGGCTCGCAAAGCTAGGTCACCGAAATTTCTCCCTGGGAATGCAGCTCCCTTAATGATATCAGTTTGAATCTGCATGCACCCAACAATGTGCTGGTGTCAGGAACAAGCCAGCTCCTAGTGGAACTTTACAGCCTGCTGCAGAACAGAGAGGCTTAGATTTGGCGCAGGCTGAGAAAAGAACAGAGCACTCAGTGGTGACTCCTCTGGGCATTGGAATGCCGGTTGCCAAGGGAACAACTGAGAGCGGGCTGGAACACAGCCAAAGCTCTCAGGAAGCTCAAACAGGTGGGAAGCTGGCAAGCAGGACCTGAGCAGTATCCCCACTTGTGATGTCCTAACTGGGTTGAGCCAGTGAGTTTCCACTGAGAACTGGCCGACTTGCCCAAGTCCCGCAGAAAGCAGAATAGACACCCCTCCCCACCATACATCTTGATGCTCGGGCAGTATCTCCCCTTACGCCCATGAGTCAACTTTTATAGGTTGCTGGGGCAACCCATATGCTAATCATCTGATATCATTGTCATGTCATATAATTCGCAGGTGGGTGGTCTTTATCACAGCTGGCCCACAGGAAATAGCAAAGATAAAAATCTACTCTGGTGGGCCAAAAGGATTCCCACTCCCTCTGCTCCAGATCTGCAATATGAGGGTGATTATTTTGACCAACCTCATAGGGCAGTTGTAAAGGTTAAATACAACAGCAAAGTATCAATTCCTAAACTTTACAAGGTATATTGAATTTCTGGCTAGCAGCCCTGTTTCTCATGGACCATGACCTGGCAGACATTAAGACATTAACTGTGCAGCCCAGCTCTCACCTTGGAGATGCCTCCGTCTCTTGCCAAACATTTATCCTTGACAAGAAATTAATATCACCATTAAACTATCAGCCGTTCCATCTGAGGGACAGCAAAGCTAAAGGCAGCAGAACTGATGGCAGCACAAAAAGTGATGAATTGTACTTTTCCCTTTCTCTCTCTCTCTCTTTTTACTTTATTTTCAGCTGGATTCTTGTCCAATATTGTCTTTCAACCGGTCTTCCCACTGGGCAAATTCAGGGCCTTTAAATTGTGCAAATCTTTGTTGTTCATCTTGTCCCTGAGACTAAACTACATCAAATATTTCTTCCTGTCTGTGTGGGAGCCTCTCTCTCTCTCTCTCTCTCTCTCTCTCTCTCTCTCTCTCTCTCTCTCTCCTTCCCTCCCTCCCTCCCTCCAACATCAGAGCTCAGATTGGCTCTCTTGATATAGCCTTAGTTCAGAATTGTAATACCAGGCAGAGCTCATTGTCTGTGTTTTTCTTTCTTCCTCGGATGTTCAAGTGTTATATGCTGGCCCACTTTTGGGAACCAATATTGGAAAGCGGTTCTGTAAAGGAGGCTGGCACCATTTGCAGCTTTCCTTCCCCATTAGTATTGTTTTATTATAAATTTATCGCATTTATAGCCCACCTTTTTACCGCCTGAATTTGAGGTGGCATACCTGGCTTTCCCTCTCCCTCTTTGTAACCCCCCACAACATCCCTGTAGTCAAAACAAAATAAAAAATAAAAAAATTCCTTCCAGTAGCACCTTAGAGACCAACTAAGTTTGTTCTTGGTATGAGCTTTCGTGTGCATGCACACTTCTTCAGATACGAAAGCTCATATCTTTCATATCTGGGAGGGACCCAGGTGGTGCTGTGGGTTAAACCACAGAGCCTAGGGCTTGCTGATCAGAAGGTCGGCGGTTCGAATCCCTGCGACGGGGTGAGCTCCTGTTGCTCGGTCCCAGCTCCTGCCCACCTAGCAGTTCGAAAGCATGTCAAAGTGCAAGCAGATAAATAGGAACCGCTCTAGCGGGAAGGTAAACGGCGTTTCCGTGCGCTGTTCTGGTTCGACAGAAGCGGCTTTGTCATGCTGGCCACATGACCCGGAAGCTGTACGCCGGCTCTCGGCCAATAAAGCGAGATGAGTGCCGCAACCCCAGAGTCAGACACGACTGGACCTAATGGTCAGGGGTCCCTTTACCTTTACCTTTTAAGGTGCTACTGGAAGGAATTTTTCTATTTTTTATTTTGTTTTGACTATGACAGACCAACACGGCTACCTACCTGTAACTGGAACATCCCTGTACGTTAGGCTGAGAGGCAGTGACTGGCTGAGGCCACCCAGTAAGCTTCTGTCATGACCCAGTGGGGATTCGAACCCTGGTCTCCCAGGTCCTAGTCCAGCACTCTAACCCCAAGACCAGATTCAGGACCCAAGGAAACTGTGATTCCCAGGATTGCTTGCACACAATATGTAGAAATAATGAAGGCAGTAGCTTGTCACCAATCCTATCTGGTACATTTCAGAAGATTAGGGAAAGGGATGCAGGTGGCGTGAACCAAATTAATTACAAGTACAGCTCAAACTTTTTTGGGGAATACCCCCCTTTTTGGAATGCCTTTGGCTACTTGAGTCGCTTCATGCTCGTTTGAACTTTTGGTATGCTTTAAAGAATTGCAATGGTTGGAATGTCAGCAATAGACAATCTCAGTATATTATTCCTGTTTGCTATTGCTTAAATCAGGGTTTCCAAAACTTGGGCCTTCTGCTGTTTTTGGACTACAAGTCCCATCATCCGTAGTCTGCAGGACCAGTGGTCAGGGATGTTGCAAACTGTATTCCAAAAAGGGAAACCCTGGATTAAATGGTCTGTTCTGTGAACTGCATGGAGCACAATGTATTTGGAGGGAATCCAGCATAGTAATAATAATAATAATAATAATATATTTTTTGTACCCCACCCATCTGGCCGGGTCTCCCCAGCCACTCTGGGCGGCCTCCAACAGATATTAAAATACATTAAAATATCACAGGTTAAAAACTTCCCTGAACAGTATTTTTTGAATGTCAGATAGTTGTTTATCTCTTTAACCTCTGCTAGGAGGGCGTTCCACAGGGCGGGCGCCACTACCGAAAAGACCCTCTGCCTGGTTCCCTGTAGCTTTGCTTCTCACTGTGAGGGAACCGCCAGAAGGCCCTCGGCGCTGGATCTCTGTGTCTGGGCTGAACGATGGGGATGGAGACGCTCCTTTAGGTCTACTGGGCCTTTGAGGCCGTTTAGGACTTTAAAGGTCAGCACCAACACTTTGAATTGTGCTTGGAAATGTACTGGAAGCCAATGTAGTTCTCTCAGGACCGGTGTTATGTGGTCCCAGCGGCCACTCCCAGTCACCAGTCTAGCTGCCACATTCTGGATAGAAATGAACTATGGCTATGATTTGAATCTGGAAGCCCATAGGAAACCCATGCAGAGCCCATAAGAGGACCCTTGGTAGAGTGGATTGAGGGCCCATGTAGTTCACCATCCTGATCTCAACAAGGGGTTGTATCCAGCTAAATTATAGCCTGGGTAGACCCATTCATGGGTGGCGCTGTGGTCTAAACCACTGAGCCAAGGGCTTGCCAATCGGAAGGTCGGCGGTTCGAATTTCTTTAGCAAGATTTCCCCCCTCCCCCAAATAACCCTACTAGGTACATGTAAAATAGATGAAACAGGAGCATAGCCACCAGATGACAGTTTCCAAGCTAATGCAATGGTATCACCTTTTCATACATAACACATTTAAATGTTCTTGCTGCTAGAGGAATAAAGATGTCAAATGCAGTTAGAGCTATGACAGTGCGTTAGTTGCAAATAAAACAAAAGCTATAGCTAAAATAAATGCTGCAGATAAATAGCCCGCTGTGAGAGGAGGGTTCAGCTGTGAAGCTTTATTTTAGTTTTATGGCTATGGGACATAGCAAACCACTGCTTTGATTTCTCATGTGCGCCAGAAGGTTTCAGGGTAAAACCAGATAATAAACATGCGGCCATTACATTTATTATATATAATATTCAATTAGGGGGTGTTCAGTGTTTATATTATTATGAGTACTTACTTTAAGGTATAAAAAGGATGCAGCAAAAATGTTTATAGCTTATAGTTTATAGTATAAAGTTCAGAGGTGGAGGTTTTTTCAGAGGTGGAAGCAGGAAGTGAAACTAAAAGGCAGAAATGTTTTAATCATGCATGGGCTGAGTCCAATTCAACTTCAGTGTGCACGGGAGGATATTTTCTCACATGTGTGATGACAGACAAATACGTGTGCATGAAGCTGCCTCATTCTAGGTCAGAACATTGATCCATCTAGTGCAGGTGGCAGAGAAATTTGATTTTGTTTGCATTTGAAGGTGAACCTACCGAATCCATTTTACCAAACAATACACGAGCCATCATTCAAAAATCACACCTCTGTGAATTTTGCAGTTCAGTTCTCTCTCTCTCTCTCTCTCTCTCTCTCTCTCTCTCCCCCCACACACACACCAAGTGTTCTTTCACTTGGCAGATCCAGATGAGCAGATGACAGCAAAGGCTGCAAGGTTTTTAGCTGGGGCAATCAGAATAAGATCCACTATTTGACTATTGATTCAAAACCCTAAAATGTATTTTATATAATTCAGTTTTTATTTCTATTCTTTGCATATCGTATTGTTGTTTTATTGCTATGACTGATGGCTGATGCAAATAAGGATTCACACACACACACACACACACACACACACACACACACACACTGTCCACCTGTAATTCTCAGCAAACTGGTATTCAGAGGCCTGCTGCCTTTGGCAATGAAAGTAGACCATAGCTATCATGCCTAGTAGCCACTGATAACCACTCATGTTCCATAATTTAACTATGTGCTGTGTGAAGAACTTTCTTTTGAAATCCTGACTCTGCCAACCTTCAGCTCCATTGGAACCTGAGTTCTAATTCTAATTGTGGAGGGAGAAAAACTTCTCTTTATTAATTTCATCATAAACCACTCTTTCATGTTCCCTTTGCACTTGCCTCTCCTTTGAGAATGCCTCTCAGTGGCAGTGGTGTGAAGAGCAACCATGCTGGTAGCCTCTTCCATGTCATGCTTTGGTGTCAATCGTTTCCTGAAAATGGGAAGGGGTCACACAGAAGAAGCCGTACCACTCTTGTATACAAAACGACACCCGTTCTCATAACCAGAGGTTTAGGGAATAAGGAGCCCCACTGGTACTTTCTGCAAAAAGAAGAAGAAGAGTTTGGATTTGATATCCCGCTTTATCACTACCCGAAGGAGTCTCAAAGCGGCTCACTTTCTCCTTTCAATCATGAACTGTGCAGGCTGTTTATGTTAGCCAGATTCAATATGTTCCCCTCTATGATGGTGAGAGGAAGATATTTAGCTCTCCCAAGATCTAAGCGTCTCTGCAAATGTAGTAAACAGGAACCAGATACTTTGGAGCATATTTTCTTTTCTTGTGATTTTGGCATTTATGCAAGAAGACAATTATTAGAGACCTTACAACGCGACAGGCTGATTTCAAAGCCTCCGACGGTACAGAACCTGCTTTCGGACAGTAATGATCAAATTACTTTTATAGTAGCTGAATTTTTGAGTGCTGTCCATGTAGAAAGACTGGGTCATTACAAAGAGATTTAATGGTTTTTAATTGGATGGGGAAGTGGTAGTGTTGTATTGTTGTATTATATACAAATTGATTTTTTAACAAAGGGTCATTCTGAGAAATTCGGAGTTACTTTTGTGGATGAGTCTGGAATTCTGAAGTTAAGGATTTGATTGGTATAAGTTTTGTTCTGTCGAGCTCGTATTTTGCACAATTTGTATACAGAGTCTGTTTGATAATATGTGGTCTGTTATGCCTAATAAAGGATATTGTATTACATTCTCCTTTCCCTTCCTCCCCCACAACAAACACTCTGTGAGGTGAGTGGGGCTGAGAGACTTCAGAGAAGTGCAACTAGCCCAAGGTCACCCAGCAGCTGCATGTGGAGGAGCAGAGACACGAACCCGGTTCCCCGGATTACGAGTCTACTGCTCTTAACCACTACACCACACTGGCAAGAGTTTCATGAGCACGCTGGAGCAGCATATGAGGTTCTGTACCAGGGATGTTATATGTTTAGCGCTGCTGACACAGCAGTTTGACTTCACCCTCAAAGGCGCACTCCGTTGTCCCTCGAGACAGACAGATGCCAACAAAAAAAGTTAGAGACAAAATGCAGTAGAATGTGAAAATGTCTGTTGCAGGACAACAAACGGTGAGTATCCACATATCTCTGCTGACAAATATGCTCATGCTTGGGGAAAATAACATGCGAGAAGGAGCTCCCAGTTTCTGGAAAATAAGTTGTTTCTTCACTCAGCTTCCTTTTTCGCCTGCCAACTCTTCATATCCCTCTCCCTGTAACACTTCTGCCTTCTTCAATATCCAGGTGCTCATTAAGGCATCTCTTCGGATGGCGTAAGATCTAAAAGCTACCTGTCTCGTTCCTATTAATCACGTGGGGAGGCAGCTGCTCATAGCAGACTATTTCATTTGAAAAGCAAAAAAAAAAAAGTGATAACCCTCGGCTTAACTGGATG
Organism: Darevskia mixta; assembly: GCA_034641385.1. NCBI lineage: Eukaryota > Metazoa > Chordata > Lepidosauria > Squamata > Lacertidae > Darevskia > Darevskia mixta. Next base: position 21,575,907 of record JAWWNH010000017.1, read on the forward strand.
TTGCATGGCTCCTGGTTAAGCCCACACATATGCTGGATAGCTCAGTTGGTTAGCGTGTGGTGCTGATAACACCAAGGTTGCATATTCTTCAGGGTCCCTTCCATTCTATGTAAGCCTTGGTTGCTTTATTGAGCAGCATATTGTACTACCAATCTTACTGTATGCTTGTGAAACATGGACCACTTATAAACGCCATCTCCAACTCCTTGAAAGATTCCATCAACGGTGTCTCTGAAAATTTTTACACATCACTTGGGAAGACAGGCGAACTAATGCCAGTGTACTGGAAGAAGCAAAGATCACCAGTGTTGAAGCAAGGATTCTTCAACATCAATGTTATGGCTTGGTCTCTCCCACAAACGCAAGGCGACTCTGACTGTTAGTTATTTCAGATTTCTTGCTAAAACAACAAACTAGGACGGAGCTCCTCTACTCATTGTCCTCCCCAGAAGATAATAATAATTTATTATTTGTACCCCGCCCATCTGGCCGGGTCTCCCCAGCCACTCTGGGCGGCTTCCAACAAATATAAAGATACATTAAAAGATGGAGTTGCCTGGACTGAGCTCCTCCCCCTTCCCCAGCACGGAAGCCCCCACCTTCTTTTCTGGTATTATTTCGCTCGTCTCAGCCACTTTTGAGATCCTACGAGATTTGGGAGAGAATGCTTCCTGCATTCCAACATCTGACTCACTATTGGAGATCTCACACAGCCACCTGTCCCTCTGGCCCTTTGCTCAGAGCTCAGATTACAGCTGCTCTCCCCCTCCTCTCTGCCTTCGGCTGTTAACTGTTCTCTACCAATGCCTGCTTCTGCTTCTCCTGTCAGCATCTGAGCTTCGCTGACAATCAACTTTGTTGGACGGGTCATGCTGTGCGGATCCTTGATTATCGTCTTCCAAAGCAACTACTCTATTCCGAACTTAAAAATGGAAAGTGTAATGCTGGTGGTCAACAAAAGAGGTTTAAAGACTCTCGCAAGGCAAATCTTTAAAAATGTAGTATAAACACCAACAATTGGCAAACACTCCAGTTGGAAAACAGCCTTTACCAAAGATGTCATGGGCTTTGAAGACACTCGAACTCAAGACGCAAGGGATAAACGTGCTAAAAGGAAGACACACTTGGCAAACCCACACCGTGATCAACTGCCGCCCGGAAACCAATGTCCCCACTGTGGAAGGGCGTGTGGATCCAGAATCTGCCTCCACAGTCACTTACAGACTCATTGTTAAAACCATGTTTATGGAAGACAATCTTACTCGGCTACGAGTGATCACCAAAGAAGAAAGAAGAATTGAGCAGCAGGTGCCATTGCCATTAAAGAACAGAAGTAAATCTATATACTTACTAGCAGCCTTATACTTGGCTCAGCTCAAGAATCTTAAGAAATGAATGAACAAAATCATTGGAGTCTTGAAATGAGTAGTTAACATCCGTACAGTTTTGAAATGTTCAGTCTGCCATCTTGATTCAAAATGGCATCCAATTGGATCCAAACATTGACAAATATTTCCTCCTTCATCTCATGCAAAATTTGGTTACAATATCTTAAGAGGTGTCCAAATACATAGTGAACAAGCAACTTTCCAAAATGTGTGTGCGTGCACCTGCAATGCGCACAGATATCTCTGTTGCTTCAATGACATCTTTATATACCAGTTCAAAGCTTAGGTTTCATTTTCATGTTTAGGATGCTTCATCCGGAAGGTTTGAATTCGGAAATGGATCTTGGTTGCTTTATTTATGATTCATTCATGATTATAATGGAATTCACCTGGTGCCATGAGTGGGTTCATAAGCTCCTGAACTCCTGATAACTAACAGCAGTGGTTACATATTCATATGACCACTGCTCCTTGAAAACTTCCATTGTATATTGAGGTATGCTATTATATTACATTATTATATTAGTGCTATGTTTTATCGAATTATGTATATTTGCATTAGATGTATTGATTTCATGGATTACTGTGATACATGTCCATGCAGGTTTTTGGTTGTTTATTTGTTTATCTATATTTTGCAGTTACATGCTGAAGAAGACGTACACGAAACAGTGTTAATACCGGATCACTGTCCGTTGTCTTGCTGTTATTATACATGAAAAAAAATATACTACTTTCATTGGCTGTCATGTTGCTCGTTCTTGGTTTAGGTTTTGCAATTGGGAGATAAGTCCTGCAAGCATACAAATGGCCTGTGATAAACATATAAATGGGTTGTCTTCACGCACCTGGTAAGTCATTCATGCATGTTGGTGGGTTGTAGGGAAGCAATGTAATTCTATGTGGTCATGTGACAGAGCTGTAGCTCGTCAAGCCCATAAAGACCAAACAAAACAAAAATGACCTCCCATTAGTATCCCAGATGAAACTAATCCCTTTAAATATTGGCAAGTCTGGTTTTGGGGCAGTGTCACTCATACCAATTTTTCCATTGGTGTAATTCTATTGACCTCAGTGGAATTGTTTTAGAATCACACTGGATTAATTAAGAAGAAAATCAGGCCCAAGGACTTTTATATATTGCAAGTATCTCTCTTTCCTGCCCCCACAGCCCACATATGGGGGGAATTAAACTGACACAATTGGGCTGGGCATACATCCTTTCCCAATGATTTTCCATTTAGCGGTAATTATAATTTTGTGCGGTGCAGTGTTGCCGCAGAACACAGCAGGGACTAAACTATTATTTATTATCACTGGTTATTAGCCAAGCTAAAATTGTAAAGCGAGCAAGCGAGAAAATCTCTCTCTTTTTTGGTTATTTTTGTTACACATCTAATTAAACTTTTTAAAGCTGCACAAGTGTTTTTCTGAAAGGATATATTTAAGATGCTTTTTTATTTAAGAGAGAGAGAAATAGAGAGAGAGAGAGAAATGCAATTGGAACAACATTTGTTTTGTGTGGTAAACAGAAGCCTTTTGGCAGAAGAATCCTTTAGTTTTCAAAACTGCCAAGAATTATTTGCTTATCTGCAGAATTTCAACTGCTCTCTCTGCCTGTAAGTCATATGGAAGCAGAGCTGGAATAAACAAGATTCTGTAGCAGAACGGTTGGGCATACTGTAAACATACATTATTAGGTTCACAACCTAAGCAGTTTGCATTTCCCTATTATTAAGAGGGGGGAAGTAAAATGGGGCGGGGGGAGGAGAGGAAGGGGGACGTTAAGTGAAGCCTGGATATTCTAATGTAATTTGGAAAGGGCTGCAGAGTTGTCTAAATGATAATGGTATTTGACAGTTTGATATGTATTTATAGCTGTTGCCAGCCAAGTCTGAATACTATATAGGATTATCAGGGATTTTGTGGGTTTATCACCACAGGCATGCAGGATTAACAGCCTGATGAAGTCAAAAAGAATTATTCAGCCAATCCTATCCATGTACTCATATTGCGCCCTTCACACAAGGTCCTGGAGCACTATATATATGTGTGCATAAAAGCACACAGTAACTGCCAAAGGGGGGGAAAATCAAGTCAAAATAAAAACAGAAGTATTCGGTCTTCCCTTGGAATTGACAAGGAAGCCATGCCGCCGCCGAAAATCTCCCAGCCCAAACTGAAACCAAAAGGAATTTGCCAACTCATGAAGGGAATGCCAAGGACCACAACCCAGCCAGACTCTTAGCTAAGAAGAATGAAATATTTAGGAGCGAAAGAAGAGTCAAGAGACTGCTTCGTCACGGAACCCACAAAGTATCAACAAGTTTTATGTTGGTTGGTTTTTGGGTGATTCTGTGGGATTGGCTGTATCAGATGAGCAGCATATCGGTTGACTTTGATGCCATTCTCGCAAGCAAGGTAAAGGTAAAGGGACCCCTGACCATTAGGTCCAGTCGTGTCCGACTCTGGGGTTGCGGCGCTCATCTCGCTTTATTGGCCGAGAGCCGGCATACAGCTTCCAGGTCATGTGGCCAGCATGACTAAGCCGCTTCTGGCGAACCAGAGCAGCACACGAAAACGCCGTTTACCTTCCCGCCAGAGTGGTACCTATTTACCTACTTGCACTTTGACGTGCCTTCGAACTGCTAGGTTGGCAGGAGCTGGGACCGAGCGATGGGAGCTCACCCCGTCGCAGGGATTCGAACCGCCGACCTTCTGATCAGCAAGCCCTAGGCTCTGTGGTTTAACTCACAGCGCCACCTGGGTCCCTCACAAGCAAGAGGAAGAGCCAAAGCACAACTGTCGTTTGAAATTCACAATTCTCTGAATTTTGCATTGCTGTTCGCCAGCAACTAATGTGTGCAAAAATGCTCCCATCAAGCCTGCATATATTAGTAAAAAGAACACACCAACATGCATTGCATTAGGGGAGATTGCTGTGCAGAATTGCAAAGAAAGAGGAAAAAATTGCACCACAACACTGAATTTTCTCAAGGACTTAAATACAACAACAACATTGCAGTGTCGAAAACTGAAGTTAATGTTTGGAAAAATGAGAACCTGAGAGAACCTGAAATGGACAGGCTTGCACTTCCCTCATCAGATGGCAGCACAATCCCATCTACCCATACCTGGTGTATGGTCTGTATTATGTGCAGCAAGCCCTATGTGGTCCCATCAAGGCAGGAAAAGGGGAATCTGGGACTCTCAATATGTTGTTGGCCTCCAATTCCCATGAACCTTAGTCAGCATATCCAGCAGTCAGGGATGATGGGAGTTGTAATACAGCGGGCCGGTTCCTCCGGCGACGATCGCGCGGGGGGGCCGGAGGGCGTGGGAGCGTGCACCCATACGCGTGTGTCCTCACTTTTTCCAGCACGGCGCGGCAGTGGAAATAGCGTTTGCGCATGTACAAGCGTCATTTCCGGCGCGACACAGCACCGGAAATAGCTTTTGACCGTGCACATGGCCCTCCGTGGACCCGGAAATTACGTTTTGTGCATGCACCAATGCTATTTCCAGTGCCGCATCGACCCGGAGATGGGCAGCCGCGCAGCGCCGGTAAGAGCGGGGGGCGGGGGTTGCCGGGGGTCACCGGGGGCCGGATATATGAGCCCCTCAGGCCGCATCCGGCCCCCAGGCCATAGTCTGGTGACCCCTGATCCATACTGTCTTCCTTTTCCTCCTTCCTGGAAGGGTCAGGATGGGGAGGGGGTCTTCACCACTCCTCCTCCTCTGCCCTGTCCTTGACAGTCAGAGAGCATAGGGGAGGGTTGCAGGGGCCTGGTCCAGTGTGGGAAAGAGAGTTTTTGCACAGGCAAGGGGGCAAGGGTGGGTTGGACTCAGAGAGCGAGGGCGGGGGGGGGGGTTACATGGCCCTGGTGGAGAGGGGGGAGAGAGAGAGTTCTTGCATGGTCTGGGGCAGGTGGGTCAGAGACTGAGACTCAGAGAGTGAGAGAAAGGGGGTTTGTATTTTCTGATCCAATTCATCATATGCTTCCTTAATGCTGCAATTCATCTCTCACCAGAAACTGCATTACCAGTGCTGGCCACTGTGATGAAATTATGTAACGTGCATCATTTATGGAAATGACGTTGTAATTCCATTCAAAGGAAACACGATGCTCATGGGGGAGGGGCAGTAATCAAACACATAGCATTTGTGGACTGAAAGCAACTACAGTGAATACCAGCCATGTGGGCCGCTTTTGATTTCCATTCTGTACATGGGGTGAATAAGCAAACATTGGCAATTTCCACTCCTGTTTCTGTTTTCGTTGAAATTCTCTGGCATCCCTGTTTATGATGCGGCAGATAAACGGGACCTGACATAATAACATGACTCATCAACCTGAGAAGTTTTCCTTTTCAAAATGTTCTGTGTGGACTTGCATCAAGAAGAATGAAAACCTGGGAGATTGGCACGGCCTCTGTTTGTGGCTTCTTGTCAGCCAAAAACTTTCCTCCATCTGCTTTATTCCTGGAGCAACAACCCTATTTAACTTTTCAACTTCTCACCTGGGAGCTGGTTACATTATATATACATTTTAAAGTTAATGGCGTATCAAAGGCACAACTAAGGGAGCTGCGGCCTGTGCGTGCATCATGGGGCTGAATAAATTATACATGTCGCAGCAAACCGGATGCTTGGGGAAGGATATCTGAGGTGGCATTACTGCTGACAGAAGGAGATTCTCTTTCAGCTGAAAAGGCACTTGCTACTTTGGGAGGCATGCGCCTCTCTCCGCCGTATTTCTGATGCTTTTAGAAGACAAAAATATGCTCGCTTAATGCTGTGACAGCTGAAAAACATTTCCTTTGAATGTTTTCTTGATTTGATATTGAACATATGAGACGTACGGAAGGGGGGAGGGAGAGAAGTGAAGAGACACAAGGTAAAGGACAGTAAAAGAGAGAGAGAGAGAGAGAGAGAGAGAGAGAGAGAGAGAGAGAGAGAGAGAACAGGAAGAAAGAAAATTAAGTGAGAGGAGTTGGTTGGTGACTTCTCTTAGCACTGGTTTTCCTGGGAGTGAGGTGGATTTTACTAAGTAAATACCAATTCCATGAATTGGATTGTACGATTTTCTTGCTGGTCTTTAAAGATTAAAGATTATTATTATTAAAGATTATTATTATTATAAGCTCGCTCTCTGTTCACTTTTTCTACCTCTCTCTATAGCATAGTGGTTAGGGTATCAGACTAGGACCTGGGAAACGCCACTGAAAAAGCCAGCAAGCACCCCATGCCACCCCTCTCTGCCCTGCCCCATCCTGCGACGTTTTTGACACGTTTCTGGGTCATTCTGGTGACTGGGAGTGGCCGCCGGGACCCCATAACACCGGTCCTGAGATAGCTACATTGGCTCCCAGTACGTTTCTGAGCACAGTTCAAAGTGTTGGTGCTGACCTTTAAAGCCCTAAACGGCCTTGGCCCAGTATACCTGAAGGAGCGTCTCCACCCCCATCGTTCAGCCCGGACACTGAGATCCAGCGCTGAGGGCCTTCTGGCGGTTCCCTCACTGCGAGAAGCAAAGCTACAGGGAACCAGGCAGAGGGCCTTCTCGGTAGTGGCGCCCACCCTGTGGAACACCCTCCCATCAGAGGTTGAAAGGATCAACAACTACATGACATTTAGAAAACACCTGTTCAGGGAAGTTTTTAATCTGTGATGTGTTAATGTATTTCAATGTTTGCTGGAAGCCGCCCAGAGTGACTGGGGAGACCCAGCCAGATGGGCAGGGTACAAATAAATTATTATTATTATTATTATTATTATTATTATTATTATTATTATTATTCCTAGCAGGGCCATCTTACCCATTAGGGTTAGTGGCACCCTGCACCACGGCGCCTGCCCATCAGGGGCGCCCAGCAGTGGGAGTCCAGGACCAACCGGGAACAGCTGCGAGGGCACGCTGGGGGGCGGCAGTGGCGGCTCTTCCTACGGCCAGCCGTGCTCTCTTGCTTCCTGCCTGGGAGAGGAGGCAGCGGCAGTGGCACACAAAGTTATGCAGTGCCCTTTTCCCTCCTGCCCGCCCAGGGGCACTAGCGGGACTGCTGAGGAAGCCCGTGCAGCAAGCGAGCCTCAAGCTGCCCAGAGCAGGGGACGGAGAGGAGGGAGAGGGGGACCAAGAACGTCGCCCCTGCCCCTTCTGCACCATGGGGGAGGGGTGCTGAGACCGTCGCCCCCGCCTCTTCTGCACCACGGCACCGGATATGCTTAAGACGGCCCTGATTCCTGGGCTTGGCGCAATGCACGTGTGCACAGCCGCACACATATCAGACGTGCCCAGTGCTTTTCTTCTAGAGCAGGGTTTCCCAAACTTAGGTCTCCAGCCGTAAACCATAAACCAATTCCCTGACTTTTAAATTGTGGTATGCTAACAAATTGACCAAAACAGCTTCATGAAATAAAATTTAAAAAAGCATATGGCTTAGTAAAATGTCAATCTCAGAGCGAATCTGGTTGCACTTGCTTATACAAATTATGACCCATTCAGGCATTCAAAGCATGTGATGATAATCGCATGAGGCAGATGCATATTTGCCCTTCAGCTGCCCCATGGGCTCCCTGCTCCCTGATAGTGACCACACATTGGAGGAAGGGCTGGAGCTCAGTGTTAGAGCATCTGCTTGGCATGCAGAATGTCCCCTGCTCAATCCCTGGTATCTTCAGGTAGAGCTGAGGGAGGCTTCTGCCTGTAAACCCAGGGAGCCTCTGCCAGTCAACAGTGCTGAGACAGACAGATAATTGATCTGGCTAATTCCTATGCTCCTGTGTTCCTGAAGCATGTTCAGTCCAAGGCAGCCAAATGACTATAAGGAGGCTGTTCCTGTGCACTGAAACTCTGAGCTCTTGGGATTCATGCAGGAGACTATGTGCACTGGCAGGCTGCCCCACTGTAGACATCTTCCTAAATGCATGGACAGCATTGGGAATGGACCATCATCATCATCATCACTTTTAATTTGTATACCATCTCTCTATCTTACAATACTCAAGGCGGTTTACAAGCTGAATGTACACCTTATAAGAATCTATATTTGGTTGGAATCGCTTCCACTTTCATGATGTTCTCAAATAATCTTGGTTTGATGGCTGTTTGGTGACGTTGAGGCTCCTGTAGCTTCAATTGTTGAAGAGGTCATTTCAGCAGATGGTGACAGCAGTCACGAAATTAAAAGATGTCTGCTTCTTGGGGAAAAAGCAATGACAAACCTAGACAGCATCTTAAAAAGCAAAGACATCACCTTGCCGACAAAGGTCCGTATAGTTAAAGCTATGGTTTCCCCAGTAGTAATGTACGGAAGTGAGAGCTGGACCATAAAGAAGGCTGATCGCCGAAGAATTGATGCTTTTGAATTCTGGTGCTGGAGGAGACTCTTGAGAGTCCCATGGACTGCAAGAAGATCAAACCTATCCATTCTTAAGGAAATCAGCCCTGAGTGCTCACTGGAAGGACAGATCCTGAAGTTGAGGCTCCAGTACTTTGGCCACCTCATGAGAAGAGAAGACTCCCTAGAAAAGACCCTGATGTTGGGAAAGATGGAGGGCACAAGGAGAAGGGGACGACAGAGGATGAGATGGTTGGACAGTGTTCTCGAAGCTACTAACATGAGTTTGGCCAAACTGCAAGAGGCAGTGAAGGATAGGCGTGCCTGGCGTGTTCTGGTCCATGGGGTCACGAAGAGTCGGACACGACTGAACGACTGAACACAAACAACTTTACCTGGTCAGATATCCCCAGGTTCCCACACCAAGTCCCATGGGAAGAGGGAAGTTTCAGTTTGTAGTTAGGAACATAGGAAGCAGCCTTAAAGTGAGTCATACTCATTGGTCCAACTCGTTCAGCGTTGTCTACACAGCTCTCCGGGCAGAAGTCTCTTCAACAGCCCTTCGTGGATACGAACTGGATTAAACCTAAAATCTTCTACTCCTAAACCATGGTTTTGATCCGCATTAAGTCTCTCTGTGTAGAGGGAGGAATGGAGAAGTTCAGATAACCTGGTCATCCCCATGATATATATATATATATAAAAGTTGAATTATCCCACCTAGGACTGAGGGAATCCTAAACACTTAACTACCAAGAAAAGCCCAAAATATTATGGTATTTTATACTTTTAATATTGCCATTCCAGATTAGGGATGCTGTTTAAACAGGGAAAACCCCCCACCAGTTCAGCCCACAGTGATTCAGCAGTCATGGCACTAGTGTTGCTCCAGCAATATAGATGCAAACATCTTGTATGTTTCATTGACATGGGAAACCATCTTATTTGTTTTGATTTTTTAAATGGAAGATTTAGAGAAGGATGAAATGCAAACCAAATTGTATTTTCCAGGAAAATAACAGGGGTGGGGGAAAACAGAATTCAGTTAGCATATAAAAATATTACATGGCATTATGAAATGTATGTGCAGGTGCTTTGGCGGTAATGGCAAGCTGAGAGTGGAAAACATGGAATTGTATTCTAATATGTTTAAACGCTTTGCTCTGAGAAGCAGAAAATGGAAAAGTTTGAAACAGAAAACACATCTCCGTTGGAAATTACAAGAAAATGATACTGTCTCAGAAATACAGGCATTATTTTTACATCTTACCCGTTGGGTTGTCAACTGACCAGAAAAGAAAATATATTGCCGCTTTTGGACAAGTTGGTTGTGTTTGGATGTCAAATCAAACTGTGGTTTATTGACCTTGTCCCTTGCCCTCTCCTCTTCCTCCTCTTCCTCCTCCTTCTCCTTCTCCTCCTCCTTCTCCTCCAGTGTGGGCTCAAGGAGCGAATCAGAAGCTTTACAGCAACATCTTGCAATATAGAGCAACCTCCTTTGAAGCTCATTGGTGCTGAGAGCAAACCTTCAGTGGGTCTGACTGTAACTGCTGACCAGCCCTGTTGAAGTCTATTTGAATCCAAAATGCTTCCTCCAAATAGGGCACTCTCATGTCTGCAGAGGAGGGGGGGGAAGCCTACTTGGAAGATGCTGTTGAAAGCTGCTTCCTGTGCAGAGGGAAAATGTCCCATCTGGACTCCCGAACAGTGGGATATATCCAGCCTCATATAACCAACAAGCTTAACTCTACCAGTAATTGATGAATAAAGGGGTTAAGAGTTAAGCTATCCTGCCAGGCTCAGCTAGGTCACACCTCTTCACTTTGGGACACTTTATTCACTCTCTTTTCCACCATGTAAACCCAACCAGTAAGGATGCCTATGCTGAATGCTCCAAGATTAGACCATGTGGCTTTAGCAAGCCATCTTTGTGTTTCTATCCAAATAATTTAGAAACTCTTTTCATTTTTGAAACTGAGTTGTAATGCCTGTTTTTTCTTGCTGCTGTATGGGAATGCACATGAATCTGACCTTTGAAGAGTTTGTAAGGAAACCATTTTTCACTTACTAAATGTGTGGTCTCCTTCTATGTCAGGGGAAGTGGGGGGCATTGGAAACTGCTTAGAAGGAGATATTTTAAAGGTATAACAACTTATATTTCCATGTTTTACTTTGCTGCATGTTTTGTGATTTTTAAATCTCTGCTGGGGGTCTCTCACCAAAGAGTACTTGCCCCAAACCTGGATCTAGGCATCCAGATAATTTCCCTTTTATTCTTTAACCAAATTACAACAACAACAACAACAACAACAACAACAACAACAACAACCACAGAGGAAGTGTCTTAGGCATCTGCAGAGAAAAAAATCTTTGTTTGGAGGAAATAGTTTGTATCTCCTCAGATTATTCCCATCATGAAAACCATGGTTATCGTGTTGCCCATATACAGGAATTCCTCTTAGCTGTACAACAGGAGATGGCTTTTTCACTAAGCTGTGCCCCCGAGCCCACCACAGACTAATGGGCTCCACTATAAGATCAGCCAAAATAGATTTGGCTTAGTCCTTAATTTTTCCTAAAAACAAAAAGAGGCTGTCATCCCCCCAGTGTGACAAAATGAGCCCTGGTCCTTTCCAGCAGAGTCCGTTTCCCCTTAAGACACTTTACTGGGCAAAGCAAAGCAATGGAACAAAGATGGCAGCCAAATGGCTCACAGACATGAAAACTTGAGTCTAATCTCATTTGCACCAGTTTACTCGATTGAAATGCCAGTGATGTCAGCTGACTGACTGCTGATTAGTGCTGTTGCCCACAAAACGAAAACCTGTCCTGTTAGCTGCAGATCGCAAGGAGTTTGCTCAGTCAAATGACAATCGTGTCAAGCTTATTCATTGGTTTGTGGCGGTGATCACATCCTACAGCCGGGGGTGGGCTGGAGAAAAGTCCTGGCCAAGCCAGTTGACAAAGTTCCATTGATTTCAATAGGACTCCAGCTGCAGCCAGATGTGATGGGAGATATCAAAACAGCAGCTTTATCCCCCTCTGCTCTCTGATAAGTCTTGCAGTATACAGCACATGATGTGACATTTCTACTAATGCAGAACAGGTGATGTGACGCCACCTTGCCATGTGTTTTCTCGTCCTGGTATGTTGGAACAGGGAGACTTGGCACTGCAATGAATAGAACTGGTTATATGACTAACAGCCCCCTCCCCGCAAAAGTAGAACAACAACCGCCTAAAAAGACGCCCTCTGAGTATGCAATGGGACTAGGTTGGACCTTTCCGTTAACTTTCCCATTAATTCTACGGTTCCGTGGTCAAACCCACATTAAATGTAGACTAGGTGTCAGGGACTGGTGGGGCTCTGGCCAGTGAGTGATGGAGACAGTGGGGCTGGAGGCTGACCCAGGAGAGGAGAGGTTGGATCCCCCCTGCCCCCTATCTCCTAGAGCCAGGAAGGGCTGGAAGAGGGGTCTCAGGTTGTATGTGCACACTCCGTCATACGAGGGTACCTGAGCCCAGTGGGGCAGGGTCCCACCGTCACTTTGACTGCTCTGCCAGGCAAGAACCTGGAAAAGTTAATGCAAGGTAGGTAGATGCTAGAAGCCTCTCTCTGTGTACCCAGTGCACCTTGGAAGCTGCTGCAATTGTGGGCTTTTGTCAATAAAGAATTAACCACCAACCGTTTGCCTTCCTTGGCTGGGTGTGCACAGGACCCTAGGCCACGTTCCAGCCATGCAGAAGTTTGATGTCAGGAGTCCAGGTTCCCAGCTTGATAACACAGTAAGCGTAGGTAATTAAAAAGGAGGATTTATTGCAAAAACAAACAGATAGCTTTGGACGGCTCTGACAAGGCCTCTGGCATCATTATTCAAGATGACCCTTCTGAAGACTCCTTCCGGCTGCGACAGAAGATACTGAACTTACAACTCTTACGTCTCTTGTTTTGCTTGCTATCTAACAGCCCTCCCATTCGCCGACTCTTCGGACTTAGAGGATCAGCTCCAGCCTCTTCCTGTGAGCTTTGGCTGTGTTCCAGCCTGCTCTCAGCTACTGCCTTATCATCCAGCCATCCAAGGTCAGGAAGAGCCAAAGTCTGCAGCTGCCGGCTCTCCTCTGCCTGACTAACATCTAAGCCTCACCGTTCCTGGCTGCTTTCTGCAGTTGGCTGCAAATCTTCACTTGGAGCTGGCTCATTCCTGACATCTGATGTTTCTACAAACAAACGTCCATCTTTCCATCCAGGCAATTGAGTTTAGGAACACATTTCAGCCAGGTAAAGGCTGAAACTCAGAGGAAGAGGTAGAGGAAAGAGGCTTGGCCAGAGAAAGGAGCATGGTCAGGATTGAATGCCAAGGACCAGAGAGAGAGGTTTGGAGCCCTCCAGCCTGACGTTGCCCACCACAGCTCTAAACCTTAGAGAGCATCATGGGCACCTTCTCCTCCTCCGTTCCCTGCATTTAAATTTGAAATGGGTCCCTGTGCCCTATAGTTTCAGGAGTTTTCGAATTAAAACTCTGTCTGCCAGGATTGACTTTGGTCTACTTGAGAGGGGCAGGATGCTGATCTCGTTATTCAATCCCCTTCATATATTTAGACAAACTCCTGAACAGGGCTTGACTTATTTACCTGGAAAGCTTTGTTTCTTTCATTCCTTTGTTGCTGCAGCCGAAATCTGTACTTCCAAACGAAATGACCAAGATGCCATTGATAACTCTATATTGATCATAATCAGAAACTGTAGAGTGATTAAACCATGTCATCTAGAAAGGGGGAGGGAGTCTCTTTTTAAATCGCTCACAAACCACCAATGCACTAACATTTACTTGACTGTCATATTGGATTTGTTACATTAGACGTTTGTGCCGTTTTTCACCTACCCGTTAAACAATTTTCAGTTATTACTTCACAACACATCATTTATGTCTCTCTCTTTACTAACATGGAACCATTATCTTGCCAGTCAGTAATGACAGATGATTTATTAAAGATTCCCTGTGATACTGGTTAAAGAAAGGAAAGCACTTTCCTTTGGAATGCCATATCTCTTTGTTGTGTATGAATATGTAGGGCCGGCCCTCCCATCAGGCAGAGTGAGTCGGCTGCCTGAGGCAGCTGGTTTTTAGGATTATGATGCAGCCTTGGCTACTATGCACCAGTCAGTGAGGACAGCCATCCTTTGGTGCCCTGTCTCAGGCAGCAACTGGTATTGGGCTGGCCCTGTGACGGTGTACATGTGTGCAATGATTATCCAAGTGACACTTCTTTGAATCCAGATTTTTTTAAAAAAGACATCTCAAGTGGGGTATTCAACGCCCCTACATTCCTCCGTCTTCTATAACTTTGAAAATAACTTATTTTGTAAGTGTGCCCCCTTTCATAGAATCAGTTCTATGCTCATAAATACAAAGAAAACAAAGGAGCTTGTGGTAGACTTCAGGAGAAAGAAGAATGATGTCCAACCACTTTTGATTGATGGAATCTGTGTGGAGAGGGTAACAATGTTCAGATTTCTGGGCATTGAATTACAGGAGGATCTGTCCTGGAGTGCAAACATAAGGGGGCTTGTGAACAAGGTGCAGCAGAGACTGTACTTCCTGAGAATTCTAAGGAAAAACCATCTTCCACAAAAGCTGCTGCTTGCCTTCTATCACTGTGCCATTGAGAGCGTGCTCACTTATGGCTTATGTGTGTGGTACGGAAGCTGTACTATCAAGAACAGGATGGGGTTGTGCAGAGTTGTTAAGGCAGCAGAGAGCATTGTTGGCTGCTCGCTCTCCACCTTAGAGCAGATTTATGCCATGAGGTGCCACAGAAAGGCACTGGACATAGTAAAAGATCCATCGCATCCTGGTCACCGTCTCTTTGAGCTTTTGCCATCGGGACGGAGATACAGGACGATGACAACAAGAACAAGCCGTCTTAGGAACAGCTTCTTCTCCAGAGCGATCTCGGCCTTGAATGGGAAGCCTGGACTTTGAAAGTCATCTAATCTTACCTGTTATGTTGTATCATACTGTATGGTTTTAATCAGTGTTTTTGTAGTTGTTTTGTTTTTGTGTGGAGTGCCATATCTGGGTGGATGGAGCAGCCAAGTAATTTCGTTGTCCCTGAAGGGGCCAATGACAATAAATATATTCTATTCTATTCTATTCTATTCTATTCTATTCTATTCTATCAGTTGGGGAGCCTATGTTGTGCATTTCTTTCCTTAACTATGGCAAAGTTGTGAGATTGTGCAGTGGGGCCTTTTTAGGGTGTGGCAGTTGCGTGCCAAGGTCCCAAACCCACCCAGGAAGTGGAATAAAGACACATGGAACAATATTTTAGGTTAATGGGCGAAAAAGGCCACAACTTTATTGGTTACAGAATGTCAGAGGTATTGGATTAGGCATTGGAAACTACACGACTATATCTGACTCCTGCCTGTCCGCAGGAAGTCTTGGTAGGGTTAACCGCCAGTAGGGGGAGCCCTGCTGATGCACATCAACTAGGAACTCCCCCAGGGTCACCACTAGGGGTCGTGCCAGGGCCCTAGCCCCCCGTCTGGGGCTTCGGACAGAGACCATGCCCCTCGGATTCCTTTAACGGAATACCCTTGAATTAAGAGGGGTAGGCAAGTCCTCGGCCACAGGTAGTTTAAATAGCCTGTGCCACGCCCCCAGGCCATCCGGATTGGATGGCCTAGGGATGACGTGGTCAAGGACCCTCCAATGGCGCTGGGGCTATCCCGCCCCAAGCGCGTGGGGAGGGTTTGCTCCCATCCCGCAATGTCATTTCCCCGGAACGGGAAATGGTTTT
Source organism: Darevskia mixta (assembly GCA_034641385.1). Classification (NCBI taxonomy): domain Eukaryota; kingdom Metazoa; phylum Chordata; class Lepidosauria; order Squamata; family Lacertidae; genus Darevskia; species Darevskia mixta. The sequence continues at coordinate 21,591,436 of JAWWNH010000017.1, forward strand.
GTGTGCTGAGAGTGCAGGTGACCTTCTCTGTAGTGCACAGGAAGGAAAGAAATCCACAATTCTGCCTCCATTTCAGCCCTTTCCTGCCCTACTTTGCCTTCCAGAAACTGAAGAAAAAGGAACCGTCTCCCTGTGATTTGATTTATATCATTATTATCAGCAAGCATGTCTGTTCCCAGGGCCACTTGTTGATTTCTGCTGATGGCAAGCAATTTTGCTCAGTTCCATGCCACTCCCTTTCTTATTGCTATGTTTCAGTTGATCTGCTTGGAACAAGAGCAGGGGAGGGCTTTTGTCCAGCGGGCCAGATCAAAATGCACCCAGCCCTCTGTGGCCCGCATTGGACAGGTAGGTGGAGCTTTTCACATGTCAATCAACTGATGCCGTATGACACCACGCAGATCTGGTCCAAGCCCAAAACAGCAGTGTATTCAAGTGCCTGATTGAAACAGTCCTGAATGCAAGCCAAGGCTGCAAAGAAACCACTGGGGGCACCTGCTTAGAGTGCAATCTCAATTGTGTCTTGGAAGCTGTGGAATTTAGCCTGCCCCATAACTTCATGAGTGACAGGTTCGTCTTGCCAGCCTGATCAGTCAAATTGGGGGACATGGCATACCTAACCTGGCTTGCAGGCCAGAGGTTCCTTGTTGCTGACATAGATATTGCTGTAATTGTTGTTTCCATATTTGCCATCCTTTTACTTTAAGTTAAAGGTAAAGGGACCCCTGACCATTAGGTCCAGTCGTGACCGACTCTGGGGTTGCGGCACTCATCTCGCTTTATTGGCCGAGGGAGCCTGTGTACAGCTTCCGGGTCATGTGGCCAGCATGACTAAGCCACTTCTGGTGAACCAGAGCAGCGCACGGAAACGCCGTTTACCTTCCCGCCGGAGCGGTACCTATTTATCTACTTGCACTTTGACGTGCTTACAAACTGCTAGGTTGGCAGGAGCAGGGACCGAACAACAGGAGCTCATCCCGTTGCGGGGATTCTGATCGGCAAGCCGAAGGCTCAGTGGTTTAGACCACAGCGCCAACCGCGTCCCTTTTACTTTAAGTTAGATTGGTGCTATAAAATTCAAAAATACATTTTTTCAGCCATTCGTGGGTGGATGTGGTAGACTGGGTTGCAACGGGGCAAAACAAACCACTCCAAGCAGTTCATACGGAGATAAATAAATTTCTTCAGAGTTTTCAGGAGGGGGTTTCTACTTATCTTTTCTTCTTTCTCATCTTGCCAGCAAATCTCTGCTGTAAAAGCCAGCAAACTCCAGATTCTACTGGACTCCATCTACAACCTTCCAGTGTTTGACCTAGACAAACCTACTCTAGACTCAACCAGATGGTCATGACCTCTTGCAATGAATCATTGGCATCGATTCTATTTTTGTTACCAATCCAAAGTTGCATCGCTCCTCAAAACAGGAAGGCAACTTATTTGAATTTTGGGAGCATTCTTTGGCAACAACTTTTAGGGTTGTAGCATTTTGTTGCGTAGATTAACAGTGGAAGTTGATGACAGTCGCAAATAGGATGTTTCACTGTTGCGCACAATATAAGGAAATATGCACAGAGCAGGTTGAAATGATGACTATACCTGCAGGGTGCCTTTTCTTCCTTATGTGCATGTTGTTTTCAAATTACCATCTGCACAGAAGAGGCTCTAGAATATTACTTTTCACATCTTATGAAAGTATATCACCCTCAAGTTGCATTTGTTTTCAAAAGAACGCCAAACAATGTGTTGTCTATAAAGCTGGTGGAAAGTACACCACAGCAGTAAAATTTGACTTAGGAAAGATGCTCTATGTAGTTGGACTTCTGTGTCAACGTCACAGAGATTCTGATTGAAAAATAATGCCGTCTTCTTCATCTCGTAAAGCTTCGTTACTGCATTTTGTAAATCTCCATATGGCACCAAGAATATTTGCCTTGTACTTTGTCTTCCATCATTTTACTTTGAAGCTGTAGTCTTGTACAGCCCATTTAATTCAGTGGTATTTAGGCCCATCCAGACATCCTTTTATTACAGATTGATAATGATTTGTGCTCATTATGTTATCGGGGCAGTCAGACATGATCCCACATTCAACACTGCTCATACCTGCATATGTCCTGATTGGACATATGATTGGCTTCTTGATTGGCTTCTTCCAATCAATACACATTTCAAAGCTTCCTGCTGAAATCTTTATATATCTTTTTATACCACAAATGTTCATGCTTAGTTTTCTCCCACTTTTATTATGCTATAGCAACTCTGGAGAGCCATAATGTGGTAGCATTGGGGAAGCATCGCAGAACAAACGAAAGCAGAATAAACCCACCACTAAGACACTATTACTGTGTCAAGAATGTATTGCAGAATACATCCACAAAAAAATGTCAGTCTGCAGCAGCCCTTATTCATTCATTCATTCATTCATTCATTTAATTTATATCATGCCCTCCCTCCCAAAGGAAACCAAACTGGCAACACCAAAAAGTCAGAACAATACAATTCCATATAATAAAAAATGTATTTTAAACAATTAATACATAGCTGGATATAGCTGACCACAAAAAAACACCATAGGAAATTTGACCCAGAATGTAACTAGCAAATCCTGCAACACACTTATGTGATTCAACTGAGTCTACACCCCAATCTCGGCATATTTCTAGCTTTCTAAGAATATTGATGGGGCGTCACAGAATGGCCATGATAATCACCAGCTGGTGGCAATTACCCCATGATAACTTGATGACTTGAAGCTTTCATCACACAGTTGTCCAACCACAAGATAAGCTTTTCCATTTTCTCAAAGAAAGAAAAGATCCACCTGATTGTTACTACCACCCAAAAGGCTCTGAGCATGTCAACAAACCAGTAGTAAACAAAGCAGAAAGTAACAGAAATGAACAAAATGCCACACTTAGAACTGTTGGCTTTCAGCCGTTATAAATGCTACACTTGGATTGCACATGAGATCACCGGTAAGAAAATGGACTCCCTTGAGAACCGGCAGGATTCTGTCAATTTCAGATTGACCTTTTCTCTGTGTAGATATTAACGCAGATGGAGCAACTTTGTAGTTGGGGAATCTGATTCCTTTGGCCTGTAAAATGGAAACAGCAATTAAGATTTACAAGCAAAACAAGAAGAAGAAGAGTTTGGATTTGATATCCTGCTTTATCACTACCCGAAGGAGTCTCAAAGCAGGTAACATTCTCCTTTCCCTTCCTCCCTCACAACAAACACTCTGTGGGGTGAGTGGGGCTGAGAGACTTCAGAGAAGGGTGACTAGCCCAAGGTCACCCAGCAGCTGCAGGTGGAGGAGCGGGGAAGCGAACCCAGTTCACCAGATTACGAGTCCACTGCTCTTAACCACTACACCACACTGTTGCAACAAAGCATCAAGGGCCAAATCCCTTTTGAAAAAGTAACTGGCCATTCCTTTCATGCGGGCTCTCCCAACTTCAAATGTTGTTGAACTACAACTCCCATGATCCCTGGACTACCTTGGCCATGCTGGCTTGGGTGATGGGGATTAAACATAAGAAAGGAATAGGAGCCCTACTGGGTCCCACATCATGTTTCAGACGCCAACCAGATGCCCATAGAAACCAACAGGCAGGGCTCGTTGTCTGTCAATAAGCCTGAAGACTTGCTTGCTGAAACAACAATAAACACTTTCTTCTTAGAAGTGAATGTAGTAATACTGGCCTCCTATACAAGCTGACTCGGAGACAGTTTTGAACACACGAAAGTGCTCTTTAACAGCTTGGTGCTGGCCATTTAAATTTTAAAAGCGCAGCAGCAACAGAATGGGATGTAGTCCCAAATGAGGTTTTCTGGATTGTACCCAAAGCATATACCCTGCCCTGCCAAATATGCTTATCTAAATGTCTCAGGTGAAACTATATTTTAATTTTAGAAAAGCGCAGAATGAAATTCCTTCCCATTTGGCTCATATTTAAAAGCTTGTTTACAGGATGTCTGATTTCAGCTATAAATAGGCCAATGGTACAAAGAGGACACATTTCTGTTTCCTTTGAGGCACCTGGACTTATTCTGGGCCGTTGAAAACGCTCCTTTTCTTATTTTATGAAGGGAATCGTTGGTTGCGTCTGTTAAAGCAGGGCTGGGGACTTTCTCAGGCCTGAGGGCTGAATGTGAACCTCCTTCTCTATCTGTCCCTTGAGACTCTCCCTAGGGGGCTATGCTCCTTTCTCTAGGCCCCACCCCTTTCCCCATAGGCCACGCCTCTCACTTACCCTACTGCTCCATGCCTTCCCCAAATGGCTTTGCCTAGTTGGAATGCGTCATTGAATTGTGATTATGCCTCCCAGGTGGAATGTGCATGTGTGAATCATCCTTGACTGCAGTTTCTTGTGACTCTGCCCTGCTATTGCTGTGCTGGAAGGGTCATTGCAGAAACCAGGTAAAGGTCTGTCTTTGAGTTCATACCCTCCAACATTTCTCCGATGAAAATTGGGACATTCCCTCCAACGTTTCTCTGATAAAAAATAGGGACATGGCGTCCTTTTCCATATCCTCCAACATTTTCCCAATAAAAATAGGGACGTCCTAAGGCAGTGATGGCTAACCTTGACACCCCAGATGTTTTGGAACTACAACTCCCATCATCCCTAGCTAACAGGATCAGTGGTCAGGGATGATGGGAGTTGTAGTCCCAAAACATCTGGAGTGTCAAGGTTAGCCATCACTATCCTAAGGAAAAGTGGGACATTCCAGGAACAAATCAGAAACTGGGACGACTTCTGTAAATCTGGGACTGTACCTGGAAAACAGGGACACTTGGAGGGTCTGTGAGTTCCTTGAGTTCATATATATATATATATATATATATATATATATATATATATATATATATATATATGAATATATTTATTGGGTTTTTAACATAAGACAAATAAACAAACCTTATCCAAATACAAAATACCTAACACAATATCACACAAAAAATACAAAACCACAAACATACATCATAGTTTCCCATTCCACTTTTCTAATCATATTTGGGGTGACTTCCTCCTGTCCCCCCTGCTGCGTTTCATTGACAATCATCTTTAGTAATTCCCTCTCATCTTTAAATATTTTGTCCTCTATTATTTATATTCTCATCTTGTATTCTTTCTAACCAAAAAATCATACATCTATATTAAAGGTAAAGGGACCCCTGACCATTAGGTCCAGTCCTGTCCGACTCTGAGGTTGTGGCACTCATCTCACTTTATTGGCCGAGGGAGCCGGCGTACAGCTTCCAGGTCATGTGGCCAACATGACTAAGCTGCTAATGGCGAACCAGAGCAGCGCACGGAAACGCCATTTACCTTCCCGCCGGAGCGGTACCTATTTATCTACTTGCACTTTGATGTGCTTTCAAACTGCTAGGTTGGCAGGAGCTGGGACCGAGCAACAGGAGCTCACCCCGTCGCAGGGATTCGAACCGCCGACCTTCTGATCAGCAAGCCCTAGGCTCTGTGGTTTAACCCACAGCGCCACCTGGGTCCTGGTACATCTATATTACTTAATCCTAAATTCTATTCTGTAAGCTATCTTTTCTTCCAGCTTTTTCCTCTCTTTTAAATTTTACAATAATTTTTTTAATATAGTTTAAATTTCTTCCAATCTTGTTCCACCGTCTCCTCCCTCTGGTCGCGTAGTTTCCCGGTCAGTTCGGCGAGTTCCATATAGTCCATCATTTTCATCTGCCAACCCATGAGTTCATTAGAAACCCAGAATCTCTTTGCTGCAGGAATTATTCTCCACCAACCTGAAGCAACGGCATTAGAATGTAATTTCGCACTACAGGTTGCTGTGTTTGCACGGGCGTGTCTGTATTTATGTTTGCCATTGCAAAAGTAGTGGGAAGGGACCTTAGTTTGTGGTTCAGAAGCGCTTTTCCAACTCCAGCAGTGCAACATGTGCAGCTCCTGGGACAACTGATTCTTTTACATCCAAGCTCTGACTGTCAGAATTTTTTCAGACCTTATGCTAGCTAATGTATGGTGTTATGCTGACTGCCAGCTTGTACTGTACTCTGCGGAACAGTTGATCTTGAAAGATGACATTTCCCCCCTTCATTTCTGACTTGCTTTGTTACAACAGTGTTGATTTATTTTTCACTTTTGACACACGGAGATGTTTAGAAAACTGGTCATGTCCCAGAAATGTTATATTAGGCAGCTGGATGCTGCTAGCTGTGGAAGCAAACAAACACTGTGTACATATGGAGACGTGTGTGTGTGTGTGTGTGTGTGTGTGTGTGCATTCACTTGCATGCTCCCTCTCTCTCTCTCTCTCTCTCTCTCTCTCTCTCTCTCTCACACACACACACACACACACACACACACACAAGCTCTTTTTCTGTTGCAAAAAGCCTGAAAGAAAAATGAATGAAAGGTCTATGAATGTGGAGCACCAGCAAAACATACCACAACTATTTTGCTACTGGGCTTCTTCTTCTTCTTCTTCTTCTTCTTCTTCTTCTTCTTCTTCTTCTTCTTCTTTTTAAAGCTCTCTGTGACTTTGCCCTCTCTTATTTTCTTTTATCTCTTACTTCTCATTCCACCCCACCTGTGATCTTTTCATTTCTCAGACTTTACTACCCCCAATGGCCCCAAAGAATCCAGCTCTATTAATTCTCCTATGCTGCCCTTATGCCCAGAACAGGTACTTTGTTCTTCAAGCATGCCACCCCACCCCAAATGTTCCTATGATGAAAATAGGGACGTCCCATTCCATAATGATAATTTTACTATTTATACGCCACACATCTTACTGGGTTGTCCCAGCTACTCTGGGTGGCTTCCAACATATATAAAAACATAATAAAACATTAAACACAAAAAACTCCCCTATGTCTTCAGACATCTTGGAGGTTGGATAATTCCATACCCTCTAATATTTCTCCAATGAAAATATGGACATCCTAAGGAAAAGCGGGACATTCTGGGATCAAATCAGAAACCACAACAGATTCTCTAAATCAGGGACATCCCTGGAAAATAGGGACACTTGCGGGGTCTGTTGAAGATGCGCCCCCCTTTCCTTTTCTTCAACACCCTCCTTAAAAAAACAAAAAACCTTTTCTGAGATGCCTTTGGTTTTAACTTCATCAATCTTCATCCTCAACTATGTGGGGCTTCATCCTCAACTATACCAAAATCAAATCTTTCCCATGCCTGTCCTTGTCTTGTTTCATAGGTGTGCAGGGGAACAGCTGCCCCCCCCAATCAAATCAAATCAAAATACTTAACTAACTGACCAATTACATCACAGAGAACTTGTTTCTGCCTCCTAACACAAACCCTGTCCCCGGCTATAATAAATCCTGGCTATGCCCATGACACCATACTACAGTGGTACCTCAGTTTACGAACTTAATCCGTTCCGGAAGTCCGTTCTTAAACTGAAACCGTTCTTAAACAGAGGCACACTTTCCCTAATGAGGCTGCCTGCCGCCGGTGCCCTTCCACCGTTCGGATTCCATTCTTAGACCGAGGTAAAGTTCTCAAGCCAAGACACTATTTCCAGTTTTGCAGAGTTTGTAAACCAAATCGTTCTTAAACCGGACTGTTCTTAAACCGAGGTACCTCTCTCTCTCTCTCTCTCTCTCTCTCTCTCTCTCTCTCTGTGTGTGTGTGTGTGTAAATTTTCTGTGATGCCTTTGGTTTTAACTTCATCTAAAATGTGGGGTTTGAACCCGTGACCCTGGTATGCCTAATAAGAGTCTCATGCCCAAAATGTGACCATGGGCACACATCTCTGACACCCTGATACTGGCAGGGAGCAGACAGAGAAGATATGGCACCTTTTAAGGACATACACAGCACATCAGAGACAGATGGGAGAGGTATCTACTAGCCTTCTGAAATAACTTCATCATATAAGAAAAGAACAAATGAGACTTGACAACATTCTTGTCAAGAGAATTGATAGAAAAGGCCAAGGCTTTGCTACATGAGCACACACTGATTGTTGCTTGAGGCTTTTGGAACGGTGAACAAGTGTGGGCCTTTGCCACAGTATGTGTGCCACTTCCATCCAGCGCATGCAAAGACTGACCAAATGAGAACCTTAAGTACATAACCTAAAGCTTCTCTCACCACTGCAGCTGCAAATTATTCAGTCAAGTTACAGTGTATATACATTATGTGTGTGTGCCATGCAGTGCCGGATTTACGTATAAGCTAAACAAGCTATAGCTTAGGGCTCCACTCTCTTGGGGGCTCCCCCAAAAAATTAAATGGGAAAAACTGGATGTACATTTCCAAAATATAAGATAGAAAAACAAATAAAATAAAACCAATGTGATAAAATACATATTTTGTTATGTGCAAATGGTGTTAGATACCTATTAGGTCCATAAATGAGGGACGCGGGTGGCGCTGTGGTCTAAACCACAGAGCCTATTGCTTGCCAATCAGAAGGTTGGCGGTTCGAATCCCCGTGACAGGGTGAGCTCTTGTTGTTCAGTACTAGCTCCTGCCAACCTAGCAGTTCGAAAGCACGTCAAAGTGCTAGTAGATAAATAGGTACCACTCCGGTGGGAAGGTAAATGGCATTTCCGTGTGCTGCTCTGGTTCGCCAGAAGCAGCTTAGTCATGCTGGCCACATGACCTGGAAGCTGTACGCCGGCTCCCTCAGGCAGTAAAACGAGATGAGCGCAGCAACCCCAGAGTCGTCCGCGACTGGACCTAACGGTCAGGGGTCCCTTTACCTTTACCTAGGTCCATAAATTACCATGTAGCATATATTCAACACAAAAAACAGCAACAATTTTTTGTTGACAAAGGACAGCTGGACATATAAAGGGCCCCATTACCTTCAGTAGCTTAGGGCCTCATCAAACCTAAATCCGGCTCTGGTGCCAGGAAAAGTCCAAGTATGAAAAAGAAATTAATACCATTCAGCTGATACTTCTAGAAAACAAACAAAAAGGACATAGCGAAGGGGTGAGCTCCCATTGCTCTGTCACAGCTTCTGCCAACCTAGCAGTTCGAAAGCACACCAGTGCAAGTAGATAAATAGGTACCGCTGCGGCGGGAAGGTAAACACAGTTTCCGTGCACTCTGGTTTCCGTCACGGTGTTCCATTGTGCCAGAAGCGGTTTAGTCATGCTGGCCACATGACCTGGAAAGCTGTCTGTGGACAAATGCCGGCTCCCTCAACCTGAAAAGCAAGATGAGTGCCACACCCCATAGTCGCCATTGACTCTAGATTAACCATTCAGGGGTCCTTTACCTTTACTTTTATCTCTTCAGCACTCTTTCACCTGAACTTTTGTAGCATTCCCTTTTCTATCAAGTTCAATGGTCTGAATCTGGTTGCCCTATGGAAATGAAGTTAGTAGTTTTAGGTACAGTTCTGCAACTCTCTGGTTTGGGCATAGTTTTCAATGTAGAGTTAGACTACTATTCAAAAGACACTTGCAAGGGAGACAGCCCCATTAGACACTACTTGTGAAACGAGCAGAGCAACATACAACTTTTTTGAGCAACACAAATGCTGCATTCAAATCTATGTTGAAATGTACCTGGCTTGCCTGTTAGTCACGCAAAGCTATATATTTTAGTGTTGGAATGCAAACAGCTGGTTGCTTTTGGTTGCCCAAGGCTATTGACGTTTACCCCCAGGCAAACCACAGCACAACCAGCGTTGACCCAGATCTGGAGGTGCTGAGAGAACAACGCTGCCTCCTCCAATCTGGCGCTGAAGTTCATCCCAGCAGAGGCACAGCCTCTGACCTCTAGCCTCACACCCAGCATGCGAGACACTGAAACGATGAAATGGAATGAAGTTTCTTCGCCATCACAACCCAAATATGGTGACTACCAGATAGAGAAACGGGCAAGAGATCCTGCAACAAAGCTATAGAAGAATTTGGAAGAGAAGTGGGGGTTGAGTCACTCAAGAGGGAGCCTGTGGTGAAAATATCTGGTGTGCCCACAAGCATAGTGTCCCGGATTCTCCAAACTCTTGAGTTTCTCACACTCTGTTCCTCCCCACAACCCAGGGAGCATCAGCTCTGAACGTGAACAGCCTGCAGCAGCTCCTCCTGTCCATGAAGCATACTACTGAACCGGCTTCTGAGTCTTACACACACCCCATAGTTCCAGTTACAGGTAGGTAGCCGTGTTGGTCTGCCGTAGTCAAAACAAAACAAAAAATTAAAAAATTCCTTCCAGTAGCACCTTAGAGACCAACTAAGATTGTTCTTGGTATGAGCTTTCGTGTGCATGCACACTTCTTCAGATACACTGAAACAGAAGTCACCAGACCCTTATATATAGTGAGAGGGTGGGAGGGGTATTACTCAGAGGGGTGGTGGGAATGGGTGATAGGCTGATAGCTGTGGTAAACCTGTTGACGACTGTTAACGACTGCAATTAGTCTTACAGGAAAAGGCAAGGGGTGAGAAGGTTAAAAATAGCTTTGTCATGTATAATGAGATAAGAATCCAATGTCTTTGTTCAGACCAGGTCTCTCCATGGTTTTAAGCTTAAAGCTTAAAACCAAGCTTAAAACCATGGAGAGACCTGGTCTGAACAAAGACATTGGATTCTTATCTCATTATACACACCCCATAGTAAACATAGGGAAACTTATATGACAATGTGTAGGTCCACCCAATCTGGAAGTATGCAAAACACAGGCAGGCAGGCAGGCAGGCAGGCAGACAGACAGATAGATAGACAGCCATACCCTGGTCCCTGGTTCAGTTCCTGACATCTCCAGGTTGGAGGGTTCACCTGCCTGAAATCCTAGATAGCTGCTGCTAGTCAGTGTAAAAAATACTTTTAGAGATTTGGGAGAGGAACGCCCCCTAAAGCCTAAAGATGAATAAATGGAAGGGTTTTGATTATTTGGGATGTGAAGGGAGAAATACAAGCTGCAGAGGAAATCCTGGGCTAGCCTATGCAAAACAACCTGGCGGAGCTAGGGGCCATTAAGAAACAAAACAGGCCATTGAGGGCCATTGGCAATGCAAGAAAACTGCCCCCCTTGCCCTGAGGTGAACAGAGACTGGGGGGTTGGAAGGATGCCAGCATAACTGGGTGTGAGGTGACAGGGAAAGAGAGTCTTGAGCAAGGGTTGCTGGGAAGAAGAAGCAGGAAGCAGGAAGACTGGGATCCATCTTGGGTAGGCTGGCTGCAGGCTGGCTGGGAGAGATGCCTTAGACTCTAGGGTTGCACTGCTGTGGGGTGCAAGCCCCTCTTGAAATAGCCGTGCTGTAAGATCTGAAGGTGCAAATAGGTGAACAGACCACATGTCTTAAAGCCACAACAGTCTCCGCCGTGTCTCAATTCTCCAAAGGTCCACAGATCCTGGATGAGTGCCTGGAATCCCATGGGCTCTCGCACCCAACTTTTGTAACAATACTGATATAAGTGGACTTGCCATTGTCCTGTGGCTCATTATAAGGCAGCTCCCGACAGTGGCAATGCCAAAATCCAGTGCCCGCTACGGCACCCCAGAAACCTCCTGCCCGGTCACACTCCCCTAGATCTGCCTTTGCTCCTGATGTGCAGCAAAGAAATTTAGAAGGAATGGATGCCTCTACAAGTCCTGCCCCAGCTGGTTTTCTGTGCCTAGCTAGCAACAGCAGGGCAGGGAGGTTATAGCATCAGGGCATAGGTGTCAACCCTCCCTTTTTTTGGCGGGAAACTCCCTTATTCCAATGCCGTTTCCCACTGCTATCCCAGATTGTTGATATCCCTTAAATTTCCCGGATTTCAAAGGAAGCAGCTCCTCTCCCTCCCTGCCGGCCAGGGAGGCTCCTCAGCTGCGTTGCTCAGCTGCCAATAAGGAGTCTGAGACGGACTGGGGCCGGAGCTTGCATGCCTTGTGCAGCCAGACCCTCACGCCCAACCAGACAGACAGACAGCCTGCCTGCCGTCTATGCGCTCGCTCTTTCGCTCTCCCGTTCGTGCGCAGCCTCTGGAGCGCAGGGTGGCGAGGCTACTTGGTGCCATTGCACATCCCTCGCGTCATCCCTGAGCCGTTTGCCTGTTTGAGAAGGGCCCCCGAGCTCGCTCTGCTTCCCCTCCTCGCGTCACCGTGGACAGGGTTACTTTGGAGTAACACCCACTGGACTCGGGGGCTTGCTTGCCCTCTGAGCAAAACACGTGGAGGCTTAGCTTGCTTGGAGGTAAATTTGTTCAGCCTTAGCTTGCCACTGGGGGGATTACCACAGCGTGGACTGTCCCCAAGAACCGTAGACTGTCCCCGGGACAGGTGAGGCTGCTGATCCATAGCTGTCAACTTTTTCCTTTTTTTGTGGGAAATTCCCTTATTCCGAATAGGATTCCTCGCGAGAAAAGGGAAAGGTTGACAGCTATGTGCTGATCCCTTATTTTCAAATGTGAAAGTTGACAGCTATGCATCAGGGTGCCGGGAGTTGCAGAGGCAAAGGTGTAGCACCTCTTCCCAATCTCTCCACTTCAATTGGAGTCTTGGTAGACCACAAACTTGACATGAGTCAACAGTGTGATGCAGCAGCTAAAAAAGCCAATGCAATTCTGGGCTGCATCAATAGGAGTATAGCATCTAGATCAAGAGAAGTAATAATACCACTGTATTCCGCTCTGGTCAGACCTCACCTGGAATACTGTGTCCAGTTCTGGGCACCACAGTTCAAGAAGGATACTGACAAGCTGGAACGTGTCCAGAGGAGGGCAACCAAAATGGTCAAAGGCTTGGAAATGATGCCTTATGAGGAACGGCTTAGGGAGCTGGGTATGTTTAGCCTGAAGAAGAGAAGGTTAAGGGGTGATATGATAGCCATGTTCAAATATATAAAAGGATGTCATATAGAGGAGGGAGAAAAGTTGTTTTCTTCTGCTCCTGAGAAGAAGACACAGAGCATTGGATTCAAACTACAAGAAAGAAGATTCCACCTAAACATTAGAAAGAACTTCATGGCAGTAAGAGCTGTTCGACAGTGGAATTTGCTGCCAAGGAGTGTGGTGGAGTCTCCTTCTTTGGAGGTCTTTAAGCAGAGGCTTGACAGCCACCTGTCAGGAATGCTTTGATGGTGTTTCCTGCTTGGCAGGGGTTGGACTGGATGGCCCTTGTGGTCTCTTCCAATTCTAGGATTCTATGATTCTATGATTCTAATTTGGACCTTCCTCCACCATTTTACCATCTGGGTTACGAACAGAATTCCCTGAGCCACTCCAGCCACCAAATATCTAGTTCAGCCCTAAGGTAATGTTTCTCTTGACCCCCAAGTCTAGTTGATTACGAGGGCTAGATCCTTACTGTGCAACTAAAAACTCTCAGCAAAGGTAATTGGTACTGTATGCACGCATCGAAGGAACCACAGAAGACTAAGCGAGGACGTCGTTATTAATATGAATTTCTCGCTGCTGTGGTTGCTAGGTGTTCCGTACTATAACAGTGAACTTAATTTCCTGAAAGCCTTGGCAAAGATTTGCAAATAATAAACCCAGGGGCGAATTGAGACAGTGCTGTAATTTCTCTCTGAGAGGACAAAAGCAAAACAACCCAAGCAGAATCTGACTGTTTACTCCATGCAAAGGAGACGGCGCATTATGAAAACGATGCTGGGTGTGAAAATCTAATGGCACTTAATTTCCTCGAGGAAGGCGAAGCTTGCTGCTGCTGGTAAAAAATGTTATGATGTGAAGACTTTAGGCATGTTGTATCTAAACATGCGTTAATAACTCTCTCTTCTCGAATCCCACACCAAGGGATGAAAGTAATAAAATAGTAACTCTTGTTCAACCGAGCAAGAGAATATTTGATAACAATATAAAAATGCCATCTGGCCATTATAATTTAAAATTATAGGAGATGTGCCGTCATCTTTAGCATATGTGTTAACTTTCAAAGCACGCTTGCCTCCCAAAGTTTCTCATGCAGAAACATTAAAACAACATATGGCATGCATAGGCTGCAGGGACAACTAATGTCTGCTTTTGGCTAGATGTGCAAAGCCGGCAATGTCTAAACAGTGCTTGCCGTAGCAGAGCAATAGCAGAGGAGAACGAGGAGAAAGCACACAGGCGCCGCTAGGTTGAAAAAGCAGGCCACAGCTTTAGTAACAAGCAGTGCTTTCTTTCAAGAAAAATAGGTGCCGGAACTCACCATGAAGTTGTTCCCGGAAGTGGCCGGGTGAATCTGGACAGCCCTGAGCAGATGCCGGTTTGACAAAAAGCCACGTTCACCACCCACAGAGGTGCTGAAAACGAGGGCAAGCTGTCCTCCTAGCTGGTTTTGGGGGGGGTCACACCTGGTTCTGGTGCAGGTCAAATAAATGTGCCCCCGCCTCCCCCATTCTGTTAGATTCAGGGCACCTCGGAAGGGCCCTTGGGGAAATGCGTTTGTGTGCAACCGTGGAGACCTGGCTGGAAGGCTCAGAGCCCTTTGTGTGGGATGTAATCCACTGGGAGCAGACAAGTACAACATTCCTTGTAATGCTAGAGAGGACATGCGAGGGAATGTTTGGTCCAGCCAGTCGAAACTTCCTTGTTCCTCCTGGCTGGAGCATCCTTCCTTTTGCATGTGATAGAAGCTGGCGTGACCTAACCTGTCCAGGTAATAAAAGGATGAATCACGCAGTACAGTGGACCCTCGACTTACGAAGGTAATCCGTTCCGACGGGACCATCGGAAGTCGAAAAAATCGTAAGTCGAGTCCCCATAGGAATGCGTTGGAGAACGCATTCGTAGGTCGAAAAAACCTTCGCAAGTCGAGGGAACCGCATTTAAAACGGCCGCGGCTTCTGATCGGAAGTCGAAAAAATTCAGAAGTGGCGGCCGCTTTGATCCCTCGTAACTCAAAAAACTTGTAAGTCGGGTCTTTCGTAAGTCGAGGGATCACTGTACACCTCTCTCTTTTTCACTATGTTTGACCAGCTTCTAGCTAGGACTGCCCTGCTAACTTCTCAGCTAGCAGAGGCACTGGGATCATTCCTCCATATGGGGTAGAGCCACATGTACATATTTGTAACTATGTCTGCCTTCAGGGATCACACTGTGCTCTGCCTGATGTAAGTAAACTTCTTTCATTAACTTTGAATAAGATTGTGGCATCTTTATTCTTTTAAGAGGGATTCAATTGAACTTACCAGGAACGTACAATTTAGTCTGTCAGACTGAATTGTATAATAGTGAGAGGCTTACACAAGCCTGCAACCGGCTATTTGCTGTGAATGTAAAAAGGGGAATGTAAACTCTGCTAAGTAAAGGAACTTGCTTGCTTGCTAAACAATATATCCTCTCTTGCCACCCTGGATATTCCCACACTTTGCCACTACACAGAAGATGGGTTTAAGAAAAGGAAGCATAAATTGGCCCTGCCACATAAGCTTGACCAATTGCAGCTAAAAGCCGCTGCTTCAACAAACATACCGGTATGTCTTATGGATATTTGGGATGTATCATTTAGTGTACTTTTTCTTTTCTGTAGAGTTCTGCAAGTAAAAGCTTGAACAATATTTTTATGGGTCTGGACAATGATTTATTCCAAAAGGAGTCAGTTCTTATGCTTCCAGTCGCTTCAAACTGCACAATATGGATATCTGTAATACTGATGATGATAACAGCACAAGTCTTTCCCTCGCCCTGTATGAATTTCCCACAGTCAATGCACATGTCCGTTCCTTCACAGAACCTACACCTGTTTCATCACCGTTTCTGGTTCCTTTCAGCTAGAATGTTTGTGAGCATTCCAGTACATCACAGCACAGTAGTCCAGCCACGGATACATCAAAATAAAGCGTACAGTTTATAAAATCTCTGCTAGAGAATCTCTCCAGATCTGGGAATGGTGCTCTGAGGATACCTCAAAACAGTAAGATTCATTTTGAGAAGCAACCCTTCCCCCACTCCCTGGAACGTGTTTCATTCTGCATAGAAAATGTAAGCTTTTCTCTCTATTTTTTTCCCCTCAATTTCCTTTGTGGGCAGTATTGAGACCTGCTTTTGACAAGCTTTTGAAGATGGCTGCTGCTGCTTCTTCTGTTCAAAATGTGGGGAGGGGGGGAAACTCATTTTCATCCTTTTTAAAGACTTGATTCCTAATATGAATTAGATTTTCTGAAGCTAGAATTACGCTCTATAATTGCATGCCATTTTGTATGCATTCATGTTAACCACACTGCAATTAAACATTCTGACTTCAGCATTCAAATGGTAGGCTTGCTAAAATAAGCCCCCCCCCTTTTTTTGTCCTGTAGATCTTATTCGTTGCATATACCAATCCATCAAAAAAGAGAGAGAGTTTTCCATTAATAAATAGAACCCGCAATCTAGAAGAATAACCCTTCTCTGCCATCGAACATTTTAAATGAAATGGATGATACTTACATTCTTGATAAGGTCACATCTGTCAGGATAAATTGTTGCTTTCTATCATTTCCCCATCATTCCAATATATGCTCAGTTATACAACCCACATGAGCATATCATAAATATACCTCAGATCTAATAAATATAAATTGACCCTTTATTTTAACGAATAACACCTAGTTTGAGAAATAATTAACATAAGAGGAACTAAACATCAACAATCTTTTTTCAATGTTTCTAAAGGATTGCCAGATTCAAATATTATTATTGCATTATTGTGGTGTATATGACAGGAATACAGAATGGGTGCTTGCTGGGAATTTTTTATACATTTGCGTTTGGATAGAGATTGCAACTGAAATGCCAAAATGAGCATAAGAAATGTCCTTTGTGCAGTGTTAGACCATTTAGCTCTGTGTTCTTCAAACTTGGATGTGTGGGATATTTAAAATGCAGTCAAACCAACAATGCATGTTGGCTAGACAGGCACATGATAGGAGTTGAAGCTCACAGAGTTTTCCTGTAAGTTTGCTAGAGAGAACCCTGTGAGAGACACCCCCACTGTGCCCTGCTAGAGATGGGAAGGCCTGGGAAAAAACTGGAAAAATGGGGGGCAGGTTTTTCCCTGTTTTCCCCCAAAGCTGATTTCCCCCAGAAAAATAATTTTAAAAAGTGTGTGGAATATTCAAACTATATCAAACTGGGGTGTTTTGTTTTGTTTTTAATTTTTTTGGGGGGGGCAGCTTTGGAAAAAACCTGGTTTTCCCCCATTCCCCCCCCCAGGCCTTCCCATCTCTAGCCCTGACAGGGGGACAATCTAGCCATATCTATTGTCCTTAAATCCCTGAGGGCATCCTCTTTCGTTTCTTACCCTTCATCTAATCACCAACCCATAAATGTGAGAACAACTGCTAAGCCTGAGCTACAGCTACAGACTCCATCTTTGTTCTTTAGTCATGTCCGACTCTTTGTGACCCCATGGACCAGAGCACGCCAGGCACTCCTGTCTTCCACTGCCTCCCGCAGTTTGGTCAGACTCATGTTGGTCGCTTCGAGAACACTGTCCAACCATCTCGTCCTCTGTCATCCCCTTCTCCTTGTGCCCTCCATCTTTCCCAACATCAGGGTCTTTTCCAGGGAGTCTTCTCTTCTCATGAGGTGGCCAAAGTATTGGAGCCTCAGCTTCAGGATCTGTCCTTCCAGTGAGCACTCAGGGCTGATTTCCTTAAGAATGGATAGGTTTGATCTTCTTGCAGTCCATGGGATCCAGAACTACAGGTCTGGATACCTGTAGGTCAAATAGATCACTGGGGCTTTAAGCTCCGGTGGCATTCTGAGTAAGCAGTGCATCATAATTGTATTTCCACTTAATTGCCTGACCTAAAACTATACTAATCTGTCCAAAAACCTAATTTCTGGGACCTGTCTAGGTGGAGGTCACTCATGCCTTGGTGTGCTGTAACTGAAAAATGACAAAGTGGAGTCCTCTAAATAAAGTGTTTACATTTTTGGAAAGGCTTTTTTCCTCTTGCTTTATCTGCCCTGTACAGAGTGCTTTCCACTGGAGCAGTGAACACCTGCCAGCATGTTCTGAAGTGCAGACTGACTCAGATTCCTGCCTCGCCTTCCAGCTGCATGCAGCTCCTGCTAATCTCCTTTATATAATATCAGCCAATTTTATTTTATGTACTACTGAAATTTATATCCTACCAACCTGCCCATGGGGCCCTTGCAGTGGCTTGCAGAAAGTGTGTGTGTGTGTGTGTGTGTGTGTGTGTGTGTGTGTGTGTGTTGCAAAGATGAAATAATGAAAACCACAAAAACAACAAACCCCAATTGGGCAACAGCAGTGCTAGCCGCTGTTGTTCACTCTACAAGACTGTGAACATTATCTTGGCAACCAAACACCTTTCTTAAAAAAGGACAATTGTAACTCAATTCTTGACAAAACAACTGTTTTATTAATTTATTACTTTTATATCCCACCTTTTCTCCAAGAAACTCAAGGTGGGCGACAAGCTTCCGCCCCCCTCTCAATTTTAGCATCACAACAACCTTGTGAAATGGGCTTCCAACAAAAGATTAAAAATACATTAAAACATCAGTCCCATGAGAGCCAGTGTGGTGTAGTGGTTAAGAGCGGTAGACTCGTAATATGGGGAACCGGGTTCGTGTCCCCGCTCCTCCACATGCAGCTGCTGGGTGACCTTGGGCTAGTCACACTTCTCTGAAGTCTCTCAGCCCCACTCACCTCGCAGAGTGTTTGTTGTGGGGGAGGAAGGGAAAGGAGAATGTGAGCCGCTTTGAGACTCCTTCGGGAAATCAAATCCAAACTCTTCTTCTTCTTGGTGGGGATTAGAATACTGGTCTTTGGGTGCGCACAGGCCCCAGGCTTCCAAGGCCTGTGCTTCCCCGGACCTGTGCTTCCGTCATGGGTTTGATGTAAGGCGGTGCACGGAGGGGAGGGCAGCACACAGTGGTAGCTGTGGCGGGCAGGGGTAGCGGCGACAGCTGGGTGATGGCATGCGGCAGGGGTGGGGTAGTGGTGGCGCATGGCAGTGGGGGGTTAGCAGCGGCGGGGTTAGCAGCAGCAGTGGTGGCAGCGAGCGGTGGCATGCAGTGGCCCTGGGGGAAATGTGTCGTGTTGAAAACAGGCCCAGGCGCAGTTTCTTAAAATGGTGCTGGCATGTTTGCATGCACTACACTGCCATGTTGTGACGTTATGTCACGTTATGACGGCGCGGTGCGGCGGACTGGGCACCCATGGGGAGGCAAGTTGGTGCCCCAGCTCGTAGGAATGCCCCCTATTTCTGCACAGTCTAGTCACTTATCAGTGCAAATTTAATGTGGCTAAATTGGCAAGGGGTTTGCCAGTTTATGAAATGTGGTGGTAGCATTCATTTGTCTGGTCTGAGAGGGAATTATTAAAATAGCCAGTTATTGCTTCTGAGGTATGCTGAGCTAGAGGTATGTCTGCAACACAGAGCATCACTTATCTCTTTCCCCCACTTTCTTCAATCAGCTACCCAAACAATTTTATTTTCCACAGCCTGCTCTTTATCTGCCATGCCTGTATCTATGCAGAGATAAAAATCCCTCTCTTCAGCTCTTCCAGGCCTAAGCTAAATATTTTAGCTTTCCATTCAATGTCCCTCTCAAGCTTCAGACCTGTATTTTCGGTTATAAGCCTCCTCCTGCAAAATGAACTGTGTACCCAGGAGTGTGCGTGTTTCTCCTGCTCTCTCCTACAGAGGGTGAAGGATGGACATACAACCCGCTACTGGGGGATGCTCAAGGATTTGGTTTGCTCTGCAAAAACAAAACAAAAAAACAAAACAAAAACCCATTTAATACATCTAGACAAAAAAAAAGAGATGCACTTCACCTGTTGCTGAAAAGATTGCAATATTCAATCACTAGACATCTCAGTCCAAAGTTGAGGTGCTGTCAACGAAAGGGCCGAGGAACAAATGTAATTAGATTAGTTTCTACACAAGCGTCTCTCTAACCTCCATCCAGACAAGTGATCACAGTTCAAGAACCAAATCCAGCCAGGCAAAAACCCGCTCCAGATACGATTCAGGGCCATAGATGGTTGTGGACAGTGGGAAGTTATGCAGGTCAGATAGAAAGGGCTCCTGATCTTGATATCCCCCACTGTGCTGGTCCCGTGGGTTACCCGAAAGGCGAGGTCCAAGTCCGGTCCGTGGTCAGAGGTGCAACGTAAAGGCAGTCCGTAGTCACTGAAGCTGGGTACAGGGCAGGGAGTCAGGCGAAGTCAGGAACAGGTAGGCAAGCAGGGAACCAGGGTGGGTCAGGAGCTCAGGCAGGAAAGCAGGACAGGTTTCAAGCAGGAACTGGTCACCAACAATGTTGCTCCTGCAACTTGGGGCTGGGGCTGGCCGGCTTTTATCTGCCCCGAGGCATAGGGCGGCCCCGATCCTCTGGTGTCTCGCCTCTCCTGGCTTGGAGGCGAGCACTCCTCCTACGGGAACTCAGTTCCCTTCGCCTCTCTGCCCTGAGCCTCTGCAGCTCAGGAGAGGCTGGAGCCAGAGGCAACCTCAGCTTCCCCTGACGGGGCTGGGAGTGGAGCACCTGCAGGCAATGGGTCCTCCACCCCATCAGGAGCCAGAGCAGACTCATCAGATGCCTGCACCTGAGGATCCAGCACAGGTGAGGACCCTTCAAACCCAGGCCCTAGCCCCAGCTCTGCTGGTTTTGGAGGCGGGGAATCCTGTGCAGGCTCAGCACAGAATCCTCAGGTTCAGCATCTGAGTTTGAATCCCAGGCCATCACACCCACCCCTTGCTTTATTATAAATCACTTTAGCAATGATGTGGAGATAAATAATGATCTAGAAGGAGAAAACTCGTCATTACTAACAGAAATTTCAATACTGTACCAGCTCCAGTTTTCTGAAAAAGTCCCATCCACCAACAAGGATGACAGCAAAGGATGATGAGCATTTGACTGTTGTTGTCGTTTTCAGAGCCTTACTAGCATCTTTCAGCTATGCTATTCTACCAGATCATTTCAAGGTGCCCCTCATAGAATCATAGAGTTGGAAGGGACCCTGAGGGTTATCCAGTCCAACCCCCTGCAATGCAGGGATATTTTGTCCGAAAGGGGACTCGAACCCACAACCCTCAGATTAAGAGTCTCGTGCTTAATTTCATGCCCACACTTCTAAGGAGCTCAAAGTATATCACACACACACACACACACACACACACAGAGAGAGAGAGAGAGAGAGAGAGAGAGAGAGAGACTCTTCCAACCCCATTTTATTCTCATAAAAATGATGTTAATTGGGTTAAGTGGGGTAAATTTCTACCTCAAAGTCACCCAGAGAACTTTCTAACTGAGAGGAGGGGAGAGAGTGCTCAAATTCTGCTTGCATGTTGGCCACTGTGAGAACAAAATTCTGGACCAGAGGAGCTATTATTGACTTGACCCAGCAGACCTGTCTTAGGTTCTTATGAGATTTAAACTCAAGTTTCCTCACTTCTTGACCAATATTCTGTCTATTCTACCCTACTGATGCTCAAAATATGCTATGCAAACTGAGTTATTTTACCAGTGTTGAAGCAATGATTCTTCAACATCAACTTCGTTGGACCAGTCATGTTGTGTGGATGCCTGATTATCATCTTCCAAAGCAACTACTCTCTTCCGAACTTAAAAATGGAAAGCGTAATGCTGGTGGACTACAAAAGAGGTTTAAAGAATCACTCAAGGCAAATCTAATAAAATGCAATATAAACACAGACAACTGGGAAACACTGGCCTCCGAGCGCTCCAGTTGGAGAACAGCCTTTACCAAAGGTGTCATGGGCTTTGAAGACACTCGAACTCAGGACGCAAGGGATAAACATGCTAAGAGGAAGACACACTTGGCAAACCCACACCGTGATCAACTGCCACCCGGAAACCAATGTCCCCACTGTGGAAGGATGTGTGGATCCAGAATTGGCCTCCACAGTCACTTACAGACTCATTGTTAAAACCGTGTTTATGGAAGACAATCTTACTCGGCTATGAGTGATCGCCAAAGAAGAAGAATGGATGCTCAAAATATGCTATGTAAACGGAGTTATTTTCCCCAGTGGGTGGAGGGAGAAAAAATCTCCTCAAATGAGGATGTTAGCATTACTTTCCAGCTGTTCTACTGAACCTCCTGGAAGTCTAATTTGTTCAAGAGTTCAGACAGTTAATCTTCACAACCCCTGGCTCTTTGTTCTGCTTCATTTGCCAGTACCTTTTCTTTAATTTCTTTGAAGTCAGCTTAGGTATTGAACTATCTCCCTTTTAACCCATCTACTTTATTTACTGTCTCCTTTACCTTTTGATTCACCTCCATTAAATCTTCCCAGGAAGGCTACATGGCCATTTTGGCACCTAATTCTTTGCTTGGTGAGCAGAGATTTCCCCCCTCGCCTCTTCATATTTCCTTTTTAGTGCTTTATATTTAAAGCACTTTCTGCTTAAATTGCTCTTAGTCCTTCCATTTTTCTCCATAAGAGAATATCATGAGTACTTCATTTCACATCAAAGCTTTCCCTCTTTTGTACAATTATGGACAAGCATGAGGCTATTTTTGGATCTGCTTTTATTTTATTTTATTTCTTTTTCTGAAGGGGAGGATTTCTACCACCATTTTCTGAACTCAGAACCACATTGCACAATGCATTCTTAGGTTCACATCTAAGATAGTGTCAACAGGTGATCAAATGTGTGGTACAATTGCAACGTACAGGTGCTTGCAAAAACTGTATCATACAGGTATATCCAGCAGAGGTGGCGGGGGGAAGAGAAAATTTAAGATGAAGTTTGCATTTAAAGGTATTGATCAAATTGCACTTTCTGAAACAATATGAGAACCGGTTGGTAGCTCAGTTGGTAGAGCCTGAGACTCTTACTCTTAGGGTTGTGGGTTTGAGCACCATGTTGGGCAAAAGATTTCTGCATTGCAGGGGACTGGGCTAGATGACCCCTGTCATCCCATCTAACTTTGGAATTGTGTGCATCAGAACACAGCCCTCCTCTGAAATCCACACTTTTGCGATGCAGTTTTCCAATCAAGCAATCATAGAATCATAGTGCTTGCATAAGGGAAAAGTTGCACAAGAACGTGAAACTACTGGAACTAACATACCAATGAAACTAAAAAAAATAAATGCATTATATTCCAGGAAAATGCTTGCAAAAATGTGTACATTAGTCAAAACTGCATATAAGAATATGTAGATTAGGAGACATGTGCACTAAAAAAATTCATGAGATGATGATGATTTTGAGAATTGCTTTAGAAATGTTGGTAGAGTCAACTCTAAGGGTGGAAAAATGAGACACTGAAAGCAACCAAAACTGACAGACCCTTTTGCCCCTATCAAAGAGCCGTGATGTGTCTTAGCTCTGCAAATAAACACTCAGTGCAATGACACATGAGGAAATGGGAAAGATGGGAGGGGAGAGAGAGACTCACTTGGGACAACGCCATTATTCCAACAGGCTGCATTCCCAAGTCTCTCTCTGTGATTGTTGAATAAAAAGCAAATGGCAAGGACTTTTCCGTTTCTGGCAACCTGGCATGGGGGTAGGTTCCTCTGCCGTCTGACAAAAGCATGAGTAGGGAGACCACGATAAGTCCTGCCTCTATGTACTTCCCCCTCCAACTCACAATGGGTGAAGATTTGAAATGGGGAGATTTCTGTACTTGTGGAGGCTCCACACCCTGTTTAGAACCCCAATTATGCAGGTACCTCCATGCATCTGCATTGCAGCGCTTCATCCTTCATGAGTTGGGGGTTGATAGAGAGCCAGTGTGGTGTAGTGGTTAAGAGCGGTGGACTCGTAATCTGGGGAACCGGGTTCGCATCTCCGCTCCTCCACATGCAGCTGCTGGGTGACCTTGGGCTAGTCACACGTCTCTGAAGTCTCTCAGCCCCACTCACCTCACAGAGTGTTTGTTGTGGGGGAGGAAGGGAAAGGAGCATGTGAGCCGCTTTGAGACTCCTTCGGGTAGTGATAAAGTGGGATATCAAATCCAAACTCTTCTTCTTGATAGGAAATGCAATATGACCATCCCAGCTCTCCCTGCTGACATGTAGCTTTTACACATGAGCAGAATTCCTGGAGAGCGTTACTGACTCTCAGAGTTTTTCGACTGTGAGCTCCAGGTAGAGAAACTTGAAAATGTAGCATGATAGGAGGGTTAAGTATAGACAATAAAGCAGGACACTTTTAATTTACTCTCTGTGCATGCTAGCTATTTATATTTTAAAACAGAAGGGGATTTCTTACCCTCCAGGTTTGAAATAATGAAAAACAACTGAGTGATATTAACTCAACGCTTGTTAAATTCATAAATTCATAGAGGACTGGCATTTCATAAATATTGATTGATTCGGAGCCCCATTTACTACCATGCAACTGTCAAAGCACCAATTAATCATGCATTTGCTTCTGAAGACCAATATTGTTTTTGCTAACCTTGGAAAGCAGGCAGATCAGCGATGAATCAAGGCCAAATCAAACAGGAGCAACATTGTCAGCTTAGCTTAGCTCAGCAACAGTGCAGGGGGTTGAGGTGGGCAGTGAAGGGACAGCCAGAGCTATTTTATACCTCTCTTTTCATTATACACACAGCTTTGGCTTCCTTTCTTATCTAGATTATAGGATTGACGGCTCAGAAGAGCCCAAGGCATTGCACAGCGTTGATTTCATTACGCAGGCTATTATGCAGGAAGGATAGTGAAGCTGTGATGTTCAGAACACACAGGCACCAATCCTCCTAACAGCAAAGTCATGGCTCGGCTAACAGCAAAGTCATGGCTCGGTGCTAATAGCCTTGCAACTCAGGTGGCCCCACCCACAAAAAGGAGGTGGCACTTGCACCCTCTGGGGGACCCCGAGGTATAGCAAACCAAATGCGTGAAGGCTTTGCATGCGTCCAATCATGCAGGAGCTAAAGGAAGGGGAGAGAAGCATGCATGCACAACTTAGTGCGGTGGCTAATAAAAATTATTATAAATTATTATAAATTCCTCATAAAAATTCATCAGCATTTGAGTGTGAAATTTTCCTAATAAACACATCACTGTATGAAGTTTTGGCTAAAGCACCAATTTTTGCAAGCAATTTCCCCTTCTCTTTTGTGTTATTATTTATTGAATTTATATACCGCCCTATACCCAGAGGTCTCAGGGCAGTTCACAAAAAAAATCACAATATATAAAATGAAAATAAAAACAATAACCCAATAGTGCCCCCCGCCAAAGAGCCACATATAGGATGCCGATCGGTCAACCAAAGGCCTGGTAAAAAAAGGAACGTTTTTGCCTGGGGCCTAAAGGTGTATAATGAAGGCTCCAGGCGAACTTCCCTGGGGAGAGCATTCCACAGACGGGGAGCCACTGCAGAGAAGGCCCCGTTCTCGTGTTGCCACCCTTCGGACCTCTTGAGGAGGAGGCACACGAAGGAGGGCCTCAGAAGATGATCTCAGGGTCCGGGTAGCTTCACCTGGAAAGAGGTGGTCCTTGAGGTATTCCAGTCCTGAGCCATTTTCTATGGCACTAATATATGCATTTTAATGCATACTTTATTCTAACATTTAAACTTTCGTAGACGTTGTTTGGTAGGAAAGCTGCGCTGCAAAATTCAGCGGAGTGCAAATTTCGAAAGCTTGCTGCGTTCCAGGCCTTGTATTGCATTTTGAGAAGTGTGAATCAAGTACATTCGCCTTTAAATGCAAACAGATTTGAATTTCTCCCCCATCCCTACCTCTTGCACTGGTGTGAAACCTCCAAAATAAATGAGGATTCCTCTCTGTTGTCTTGATTGCATATAAACGCGGAACACATAAACTCTGGAGTGCAGATCATCACTATGGGAGTAAGCACATGGTATTTTCCTTACAGATTAAGGTCTTTGACTCGTGATGGGAGTTCACATTTTCCTATGCAACAGCTGTGGCCTCTTCATACCCAAAGGAGATGCTAAGGACAGGTCAGATTGTGGCAGAGTGAGGGTGTTAATTCCTTTCAGTGTCGGCTGTGGGTGCGATCACCCACCCCCGAGTATTCACACTAGTCAGTTACCCTGTAGCTGGCAGATTCAGAGAGTAGTGAAAGACACTGATTGCTGAAGACACATTGCTGAGCAGCCGTGTCCTGCCGTCAAAAAGCAGAGGGGATTCCACCCACAAAACAACTCATCCAAGAAGAGGGGAGAGCAATCCTGTAGCTATCCAGGAAGAGTTTGAGGCAGAGGCTGAACGGCACAGGAATGTGTTCCGGGAGAGAAAAGAGCCCATTCTTTTATTCTGCAAACACCTTAAGCTACAAGAATGATAAACAACCACCTCTCCTCCTTAAGAAGGAGTTAATGTCTTTGCTTTATACAGAGCAAGGGAACGAAGGAACTGACAATCCGGCTTATTTGGAGGGAAGGGAAATGAGCAGTTTGGCAGGGATTTTTTAAAGAACATGGAGGGGAGAAGGGGCTCCATGGAGTTTGGGGGACAAAGAAACTCACATGTTAGCTACCAGAGAAGAACAATCGGTTAATCATCAACTTAGCAAGAGCTCAAAGTGCTCTCCTTGACTTCAATATAGCCCCATGGGGAAACCCCCAGTGTTAGCCATTTTCTATTTTAAACCTTCATTAATACACATACGGGACGCGGGTGGCGCTGTGGGTTAAACCACAGAGCCTAGGGCTTGTCGATCAGAAGGTCGGCGGTTCGAATCCCCATGAAGGGGTGAGCTCCCGTTGCTCGGTCCCTGCTCCTGCCAACCTAGCAGTTCGAAAGCACGTCAAAGTGCAAGTAGATCAATAGGTACCGCTCTGGCGGGAAGGTAAACGGCGTTTCCGTGTGCTGCTCTGGTTTCACCAGAAGCGGCTTAGTCATGTTGGCCACATGACCCGGAAGCTGCAAGCTGGCTCCCTCGGCCAGTAAAGCAAGATGAGCGGCGCAACCCCAGAGTCGGACACGACTGGACCTAATGGTCAGGGGTCCCTTTACCTTTAATACACATACATTTTCCATTTCTGTGTCAATTAAATCTAGTAAAGGTAAAGGGCCCCTGGATGGTTAAGTGCAGTCAAAGGTGACAAAGGGGTCCCTTTCAGGTGAAGGGAGCTGGCGTTTGTCCACAGACAGCTTTCCGGGTCATGTGGCCAGCAGGACTAAACCACTTTTGGCACAACAGGACACTGTGACGAGTTCCAGAGCGCATGGAAACGCCGTTTACCTTCCTGCCTATTTATCTACTTGCACTGGCGTGCTTTCAAACTGCTAGGTTGACAGGAGCTGGGACAGCAACAGGAGCTCAACCCGACATGCACATTTGAACTGCCGACCTTACGAACGGCAAGCCCAAGAGGCTCAGTAGTTTAGACCACAGTGCCACACGATTCCCTCAATTAAATCTATTATACTTAACAAGCACAGGGTCATTCACATTCCAGGGATTTGGGAACATAGAATCATAGAGTCGGGACCCCAAGGATCATCTAGTCCAACCCCCTGCAATGCAGGAATCTTTTGCCCAATGCGGGGCTCGCACCCACGATCCTGAGATTAAGAGTCTCATGCTCTAATGGCTAATATGGCAAGTAACTTCTGAAGGGGGCTGTTGAAATCCCCTCTTTTAAACAACCGTTTAAGGTACTACAGAAATACTGCAAATTCAACGGTCTGCAAACCAAAGGAATCCATTTTCAGGCCAATGCTATACAATCAGAAGAACTAGCAGGGAAAAGTTTTCAAAATATTGCCCCATGTGTAGTCTGGGGAGAGGGGGTGTTGCTGGAGAGGGGGTGTGATATGGGAGGGTCTGGAGAGCCAGGAAAATAGACCTGAAGGGCTACATTTGGAGAAAGCCAGTGTGGTGTAGTGGTTAAGAGCGGTAGACTCGTAATCTGGTGAACTGGGTTCGCGTCTCCGCTCCTCCCCATGCAGCTGCTGGGTGACCTTGGGCTAGTCACACTTCTCTGAAGTATCTCAGCCCCACTCACCTCACAGAGTGTTTGTTGTGGGGGAGGAAGGGAAAGGAGAATGTGAGCCGCTTTGGGACTCCTTCAGGTAGTGATAAAGCGGGATATCAAATCCAAACTCTTCTACATTTGACTCCTAATCCGGAAGTTTCCTATCCCTGGTTTTGGATCTCACACACCTCGGAAACCTGAGCTTAAGGTCTGGGAAGTGAAATATATCTGCCTGCACCACGAAACTTTAAAAAGGGTTAAAGCCAGAAAGCCTGCGCTTAGCCTATATTTAAATGTTGGAGAATAATTTTTAAGGAGCTGCAAGATGAGAAAAAGCTCTCAGTGGGTATTCTCGCAGCCTGCATGAAAATTTTAATAGCATACTCCTAGGCCTATTCCAACACTTCAGAATTCTCATCTCTCTAAAATAACCGCCAGGTGACTGATTATGATTAAAAAGATGCATGTTGTGTGGGTTTTCCCCACCCTCCCTTTCCCTTTTTAAATTGTTATAGAACAAAGCTTCTGAAAGTTGTAAGGCGCGCGCACGCACACACACACACACACACATGCACCAAGAGGAATAACTAGAAAACAAGGAAACCGCACCTATGAAGGAACATCTGTCTTCAAAATAATGGTACGGCTTGGTTTCCACACCGTTTGCAGAATAGAAAAAAACCTCCTGCGTCATTTGTGACACCGCCGGT
The DNA here is from genome assembly GCA_034641385.1 of Darevskia mixta. NCBI lineage: Eukaryota > Metazoa > Chordata > Lepidosauria > Squamata > Lacertidae > Darevskia > Darevskia mixta. The sequence continues at coordinate 21,619,961 of JAWWNH010000017.1, forward strand.
GCAGAAGCCCAGGGTCAAAGATTTGTAAACCAATTTAAACCCTGCTATATAGCGGGGCTTACCCGGCAAAAGAAGAACATTACTATTGAATATTTAAACATAATGTTTAATGTTTGAACAGGAAAGTTCATCTCCTGCATACTAAACTGAGAGGATGGATGACTTAGAAACAGCGCAGGGAGGAATAACGGAGAAGAAAAATAGGGTTGGGCAGAGGGCGAAGTGTCCTCACAACATAAACAATGAGACCCCCCGGGAACATTGTGTCGGGGGTCTCTGTGGGGAACTCTGCGAGGCTCAAACTAGATGTGGAGGCCCATGATATGTGTTATTTTAAATGAAAAGCAGCCTTTGGGGGTGTGATCGGGACAACACATGGGGCAAGAGGCCGCTTAACTCTTTCGTCATAGATTTTTCTCCCAGGGAAAATGGCGGTGGGGGGAGAATTAAGAGACTCCCACTCCTTACTGTTCTTCCAATCTCGGTCCTCCGAGGCTACTTTCCATTTAAAAAACCATGAGAAAAGAGACAATGGGTGCTTTTAGACTACCTGTTTATTGAGCATTGGCCCTGTTTCTTGTTTCGTTGTTTTTGCAGCGAGATTAGATGACTTTGTGAAATATACTCGGAGTGGTTTCATGCTCTTTATTGCAGCTTGTAAAACAGTGAACAGTGACTGAAACTTTTCCCCAAAACGTCTGCTATATATATACAATGGGCCCCGCCTGATTGGTTAATTAGGGGCTGCTCCTGTAGGCCAATCAGGCTGCGGATTCGCTTCATCCAGGAGCCTGATTGGCTGCTCCTGCAGGCCAATCAGGTTGCTGATTCACTTCATCCAGGAGCCTGATTGGCTGCTCCTGTAGGCCAATCAGTTCAGTACATAACACTTTGGGTATTTAGTGAGCATTCAGTGTGATTTGTTTTGGGGGATGCGAGATGATGTTGCATCAAAGCAAGCATGACGCCAAACTTTCCAGTACATTTCCCCATCAAGTTCTTTATCACAAAAAGGCTGGTCTTTGGGGGAAGTGTGTTTGCTATGCAAGACCTCCCCATCAGCTATAACTGAGCAACCAGAATTTTCCAGTACATTTTGAATCCCACCCCAAAATAGTAACAGTCTGGAAATGCCCATGCGGTTTTCTCTGTGGTGATGCCCTGTCTATGGCAACTAAAGCATCACTTTTAAAATATTCTTTTGCTTCTGCTGCTGCTTAATGTTTTGCTTGTGAGTGCTGGGCTTTGTGTGTTTGTTGTTTTACTGCTGCTTTTAGTTTGTTTATTTGTGTATTAGGATTAGGGTTAAATTCATGTCTTGAGCAAGTCCTTTGTGGAGGAGGAGGTATAATTTTTAATAATAATAATAATAATAATAATAGACAGCCATGTTGAAAATTAGATGGCAACATCAGATATATTATTATTGCTATTTTTGCTGTTTTTATTACCCTTTTAGGATGAATTATCATGTAGTGGCATACAAATAGACAAAATAATTCAGATAGATTAAAAAAACAGCATTAAATTTAAAAATAAGGAGCTAGCATAAAACCAATCATAAAGGTTTGATGGAATTTTAAAAAGTATTGGGTATATGAGAGTTATTTACTCTATCATCTATCTATATCATCTATCTATCTATCTATCTATCTATCTATATCTATCATCTATCTATCTATATCTATCCATCTAATCTATCTATCATCTATCTATCTATCTATCTATCTATCTATCTATCTATCTATCTATCTATCTATCTATCTATCTATCTATCTGCTTATGGCTCTGAAACCATTTGCCCAAAGTAGGGATATAAAAGATAGCAGCAGCACCTCAGAAATCAGAATTTCCCCTTACATTTAATCCTTTGCTATATTTTTGCAATGGGCTCTGTTGGAGATGAGATATATTAGGCTTGATCACTGATCCATTGAATCATTATAATAGTTTGTTCTTAAGATAGCCTTCTTTTAAATGCAATGCCTGTCAGTCAGGTGCCCTCAAACACTTCAGATTTAACATGGCAGTTTCATTTCACAGAGATCCATGCAAATACATATGGAAACCTCAAGTCCTATCCCTTTTCAGCCAGTGAAACTAACTGGTTTTTCTCTCATTTGTAAGCCCAAACAATCCCCCAGTTTTTGTCAAAGTCAGCCATGCTCCAAGCTGGGTTCCAGGTTCATATGAAAGTGTTAGAGATTTTTCACAATCCCTGGGCTGCATTTTACTTTGTGGTAGGATCGTAGCTGTCAACTTTCGGATTTGAAAATAAGGGATTTTCCACAACTTTCGGATTTCAAAATAAGGGATGTTGCGAGGGCGGTGCAATGGCACCAAGTAGCCTCGCCACCCTGCGCTCCAGGCTGTGTGCGAACGGGTGAGCGAAAGAGCGAGCGCGTAGACAGCAGGCAGGCTGTCTGTCTGGTTGGGCGTGAGGGTCTGGCTGCACAAGGCATGCAAGCTCCGCCCCCAGTCGGTCTCAGACTCCTTATTGGCAGCCAAGCAACGCAACTGAGGAGCCTCCCTGGCCGGCAGGGAGGGAGAGGAGCTGCTTCCTTTGAAATCCGGGAAAATTAAGGGATATCAACAATCTGGGATAGCAGCGGGAAACGGCATTGGAATAAGGGAGTTTCCCGCCCAAAAAAGGGAGGGTTGACAACTGTGGGTGGGATCCAGGCGTCATATTTAAGGCTTCCTATTTCTCCACAAGCTCATTGTATTGTACTTCAGTGAGACAGACTAATAAGCAACTGAATCCTAAAATATGTATAAATGGGATAGAAAGGATGTATGAAGGATCATATATATATATGAAACTGTCACAGGCTGAAAACTGACTGGTCCTTCCATCCCTACTTTAGATTCCTGACGGAGGAAGACTCTCTGATTTACCACTGCAGTCATTAGTGGGCATATTAACACGCATTCACATTCTGCAAGAATTAGAAGTCTTCACCAGTTCCATGCACACAGGTTCTCTTGCACACCTTTGCACTCTGATCTAAGGAAACATAGATGTCAATGGAATGAAAACATAGATTCCCCCACAAGAATCTAGTTCCCCTTGTTCCCCTTTAGAAAGGCTCTCCCCTAGCTTTAAGCTGTCTTCTAAGCTGTCATGGTTTAAAAAAAGGTAAAGGGACCCCTGACCATTAGGTCCAGTCATGTCCGACTCTGGGGTTGCGGCGCTCATCTCGCTTTATTGGCCGAGAGCCGGCGTACAGCTTCCAGGTCATGTGGCCAGCATGACTAAGCCGCTTCTGGCAAACCAGAGCAGCACACGAAAACACCGTTTACCTTCCCGCCGGAGCGGTACCTATTTATCTACTTGCACTTTGACATGCTTTCAAACTGCTAGGTGGGCAGGAGCAGGGACTGAGCAACGGGAGCTCACCCCGTCGCGGGGATTCGAACCACCAACCTTCTGATCAGCAAGCCCTAGACTCTGTGGTTTAACCCACAGCTCCACCCGCGTCCCGTTAAACCCCTAGCCTAATTTGTTCCAAATCTAGTTAGCCTGGCTCTCCTTCCTACCTACCTTCTTTCCACCAGTTGTCCCTGCCCTCTATCCATCTTCATTATTTTTATAGTAGAGGCTGATGGGGCTTGTCAACCTGGGAAGATAGCTCAGAGTGGAGTCCCAAGATGGTTGGATGGCGCCTTCCGGCAATTCCTATAGCCAATTCAACTTACCCTCACCTTTCCCCATAATACCCCACAGTAACCCTGTGATTCCTCTGATTCACTACAACCCCGCTGGAGAAGAACACTCCATTCTTCCTACCCTGGAATACATAACATTCATTCATTCATTCATTCATTCATTCATTTATTTATTTATTTATTTATTTATTTATTTATTTATTTCTCTCCCTTTTCAGCCCTCATGTAGGTATCCATGCCACTTTGCAGCCATGTGGATTTCCATATTATTATTGTGGAATAGGACGTCCCTATTTTCATGGGATAAATATTGGAGGGTTTGCTGGTGGGCCACCAGAAATGGCTTCGGTGGGCACTGGTTCCCCACCCCTGTTTTAACTGCATATGCCAAGGATTCAGGTTGAACCTGGAACTCTGCTGCCAGAGGATTGTTTTCCCACTGAGTTGTTATGGCAGAAGGCCACACAATGAATGTCAACTGAAGCAAGGATTTGCACTTCTTACCTATCCCCGGCGCATTAGCCCAACCTGGATAGCTAATACACCATTCTGATGAGAAACTGGGGGAGATATTGGTGCCAGTGTTTCCACCTCATTGCCATTTTAAAGGAGCTGGGTTTCCTCTCCAGGATGTACTGTCTGGTTTGAAGCTTGAATACCCAGCCCAAAACAGCTTACTATACCGTCTATCTGTGCATAAGCAACACATTTCTAATTATATGCAAACACCATGCAAACTATTCAGAGCTGAGTTGAAAAGAAACCAATCATACCCTACTTAACCTTGCTGCTGTGGAGAGCTGAGTTACAAATGAAGTGAAATGAATATAAAAATTATGTTTTGCTCAGTTGTGTTGTGGCTAAGAATTAATACTGATATGCAAATTTCTCCATTTATAGCTCCACTGAAGAAAAGGTGCTTATCGAGGGTTGAACGACAAAGGGGGGAAGGAAAGGGACAAATGCTTCTCTCAAAATGGAGGGCTGGCAGGAATGGTGTCTTCTTTCCCCTACACACCCCATTTCAAAAGTTGGCACTTGGGCCGAGAGTTCCTGGCAGCAGAACTTTCTGGCCAGGAGGTTCTGCTGAGTAAAATAAACCAATAATAAGCAGTGATGAAGAGCAATGGAACTAGATCAGGCACGTCCAAAGTCCGGCCCGGGGGCCTAATCCGGCCCACCTGTTGGTTTAATCCGGCCCCTGCGGCAGTTTATTACCTGGACAAAAATCCCAAAACAAGGCCAGCAACTTCAAACCTTAAGAAAGTCAACAACTTTGGGGGGAAATCCCTAAAAAAGCTCAACAACCTCAAACTTTGGTCGGCCCTCACGCATTCTCACTTCATCAAATCTGACCCTCTTTGGAAAAAAGTTTGGACACCCCTGAACTAGATGAAGGAAAGCAGGATGAGAACTAGGAATTCAAGCCAATTCAAGCCCATCTGAGCATCAAAACCACTGGGAAATGCTGTCTATACAAACATGTGGTAAGGTAAAGGTAAAGGGACCCCTGACCATTAGGTCCAGTCGTGACCGACTCTGGGGTTGCGGCACTCATCTCGCTTTACTGGCCGAGGGAGCCGGCATACAGCTTCCGGGTCATGTGGCCAGCATGACAAAGCCGCTTCTGGCGAACCAGAGCAGCGCACAGAAATGCCGTTTCCCTTCCCGCTGCAGCGGTACCTATTGATCTACTTGCACTTTTGACATGCTTTCGAACTGCTAGGTTGGCAGGAGCAGGGACCAAGCAATGGGAGCTCACCCCATCGCGGGGATTCGAACAGCTGACCTTCTGATCGGCAAGCCCTAGGCTCTGTGGTTTAACCCACAGCGCAAATAGCAGAATCTGGTTTGGATCCAGACTAAGTTAGTTGCAATTGGCGCCTATTGAAATACAGAGGAGACGTCATGGCTGATTAGTGTCATTGATTTCAATGGAACCTAATTTCAACCGATTTAGTCTAGATCCAACCTCTGTGACTAACCAAAGTCTATTTGGCTCTGAAACCATGCAGGCTGGTTTTTTTTAATTGAGCTGTTGCACACAGATTAATATCAGGTTTAATTCCAATCCACTACCTTAAAATCGAGGTTATTTACAGATTAACCTTCACCTAATTCATGTTTATTTACACCTGCTCAGAGCGTACTAATTGACATTGTGCAGATGATAATGCATATTAGGAAGAGCTTAGCACTATGAGACAGGTAGTAACGGGTGAAGATTGCTACCGTGCAGATCTCAAACAGCCCTACAAGCTGACTAAACAAGACCTAAACAGGAGCTTGTCCTCTAAATGGCTGGGAACACACTGCAACATTTTGTGGCAGCTTCCCACTTGTAATAGATAAATTAGACAAATTCATGTTGGAGGAGGCTTACACAAAGTTGTGAATTTGGTGCATAAGACCTATTCCATTGCCCGACTATAAAGCCATTCTGGCAAAAATCATTCCTAGAATATCATCCCAGGTTTGATGGCAGAGATTAGGAATGCAGAACCAACCTATCTTCTTGTAGCATGTGTTTGTACAAAGCCGTAGCTCTCACTGACGGTGGGAAGTGATCCATTGTCATGCAAAATATTGGCTCTAGCAAGTCAGATGAGAGCCGAAGAGCGGTCTCTTTCCTTCCAATTTCCTTAGAGTCATAAATGAAGACCTTTCCCAAAGGTAACATTACACAAAATCATTGTGTATGTGCTAGATAAGCGTTGCTTTTCTGAGTGGAGCCGGAGCATTTATTTGTAAGACCATTTCGCCTCATTCCTGCAGGACGGCTGGCTAAGCAGTATGCTGCTGTCTTCATAGCTAATGGGTACACTCTGATCAGGAATCCTGGGAAATGTTGTTTGTTTGAGGTGGTGACCTCACAGAGCTATGAATCACAGCACCTTTAAGAAACTACGCTTCCCAAAATTCTCCATGACCGCTAAAGTGGTATAAAGTAAAGGTAAAGGGACTCCTGATGCAAATCACTCCCAGCCCCACATGGGAATGATGCTTGGGGGGAAGGTCCCATCAGTGCTAACTTGTCGGGGATCTGCCCACCCCTGCCAGTCCAGCTCTGAGTGCATACAGGGACCCGCAGCCTGTGTTGACGACAGATTCATCTTCGAGTGAATCTGGCAGCCCCTCTTCGGGGGAGGAGCAGTTAGTGGCTGGGAGCCAGGGAGGGCCAGGTGTCCAGGAGTTGCTGGGAGACCTGGCACCACCCAGCAGACTCGCTCGGAGGGGGAGGCGTCAGTTCCAGCGCCTATCTCACATAGGAGGAGAAGGCGGCAATTCAGGATGCCAAGGCTTTGGTGTTGGCGCCAAAACAGGAGGGAGGCACTTCCGGATTCTGCTAGTGACTGAGCAGACATGATAAACTGAACTCTGCACTGTAAATAGCTTTGCACAAAATAAAGAGACTTAAAGACAAGATGGCTTGGTCTTACTATTGAACAACCGATAAGAGAATCTGACATAACTCACAGCTTTTCGTCTTCTTTTTGGAAACCTAATTGCTGTGTGATGGTGCTGCCAGGAGGAGAAGCCACAAACCAGAAGAAGAGGCCCCCATTGGCTGCACTTGGGCCATGAGCCAGAGTTTCTCCATGTCTGCTGAAGGGCAAAGGAGATAAGGAGCGGGGTGGGGGTGGAATTGAAATATAAATTGCCCAAAAGATGTCAAAAGGAGCACATTTTCAAAACAAAAATAGGTCAGGCGTTATCTCAGCAGGAGTCTGCAACAGTCATGACATTGAAGGAAGCATTATTTGATCTGCTAGAGGCAGTGGGTTACATAGCAGTGGATTATTTTTATGCTCAGATTATTCATTCCATTCTGATAGCTGAGCTTCCTGAAAATGTCCCCCCCAGGAGCACGTTGAGAAATGTAAGTTGTTGGGTTAAAGTCACAAAGGGCTACAGCACAACTGGCTTTGGAATCGGTCAGACTGTGAGAGAAAAGCTCTCCTTCACTGCATGATACTGATCAGAATGTACATTTTATTCCTGGTAATAAGATGTTTGCAAACACAATGTTTTTCTGCATAGGTACATGCAGTACCTTTATTGTTCTAGCTGGTTTTCCACAGTTGGGCAGGGGGGAGTATTGGCTCAATTTTACCTTCAAACATGTCTTTCTAAAAACCCATGTTTGATTTTAAACTGTGGGCCAAATTAGAGACTTCCTTAAATGTGTGAATGCATTTAACATGGCACACCCCTCTTTAAAAGAATGGCCTGATTACATATAGCACTAAACCATGGTTTATTAACTGTGGTTTATTAAACCATGGTTTAACTTGAGTGTCTTAACACAGCCCAGTGGCTTAACCATTGTTCATGAACCACGAACTATGCTCTTTTCCATGGTTTGGTGTTCGATTATACATCTTGGTTAATGATAACCATGGCTTAGCGTTCTCTTTTTCTTCCAGGCCACCATGCCCCAGGCTTCTGAGGGCAGTGGAACAACCAAGAGGGCCTCCTCCATCAATCTTGGCACCCAAGAGTAACTGTAGGGAAGAAAGTCATCTTTCAGGTATTCAGGGTCTGAATCATTTAGGGCAGAGGTGTCCAAACCTTTTTCAAAGAGGGCCAGATTTGATGAAGTGAACATGCGTGAGGGCTGACCAAAGTTGTTGACCTTCTTTTAGGATTGAAGTTGTTGAGCTTTTTTTAGGATTCTCCACAGGAAATAAACCCCCTTTACCACAGGAAATAAACCTCCACGGGGGCCAGATTAAACCAGCTGGCGGGCTGGATTAGGCCCCCGAAACGGACTTTGGACATGCCTGATTTAGGGCTTTAAACTAGGGTTGCCACCTTTGGTTGCGCAAAATAAAGGACAGGAGATTCCCCTTTAAGATCTGCTTCCCAGAGCGCAGTAACACCTGGAACCAGTTCCGCATTTGAAAGCAACAACCCTCTCGCTTCATACGAGCCTCTGTTTAAAAAAAAGGCGGGGGGGGGGAGCCTTCATATTTTGTCTGATAAATTATCCATTTTGATATTCTTAAATACAACAAACTAGTTCCTCATTCCCTTCCCAGTTCAAAAAAGGAGTTTTGCAAGCAAGTGTTTCTGCACCGAGAGAAGGATAGGTCTGAAGCGTTCCAGCTTGTTGTTGTGGCATGTTTATGGATTTGCACGACATGTGCTTTCCCCCTGACGACTGCTGTCATATCCTTTCAGCATAATAGTCAAAATAAGATTTCCACTACTCCACACACTCCAGATTAATCTTAACTCGAGAGAATCAAGCTGACTTCCCTTGCCTTGTTTTAAAACCAGCCTTATTGGAATTATCAGGAAATGCTTTCTGTTTCAGGAACGATCGCAGTTGTGGAGGCCATAAGATCCTGATAGGAGGCAGCATGACTCTGACAATGCCCAATTGCCCCTGCAGGGTCTGCAGCGGCTGAGAAGACCATGGCAGAGAAGCAGAACGACAGCAGGCAAATAAGAGATGCCGTTTTGCTAACTTCCTTTTATGCTACATACCACATTCCGGAAGGTATGCGCACTTGTATGGGAAACAACCCGAGAAAGATATTGTCACGAGGAGATAGGGTGGCATGTCTTGGAGTTCTCCCCATATCCTGACCCCCCCCCCCAAAAAAAAATTGAGCCGCATGAAATGGAAGTCCATCAACCTCACCAAGAAACTTGTCTATATATAAGGGTCTGGTGACTTGTGTTTCAGGGTATCTGAAGAAGTGTGCATGCACACGAAAGCTCATACCAAGAACAAGCTTAGTTGGTCTCTAAGGTGCTACTGGAAGGAATTTTTTTATTTTTTATTTTGTTTTGACTATGACAGACCAACACGGCTACCTACCTGTAACCCCAAACTTAACTTATTGATGTGTGGGTGTTCACTTTAAGGAAAGAAAGCCTGGATGTTTGACCACAGATGTTGCTAATTAAGATCAAGCTCTCTCTAAAAGGCAGGCATTTGGGATGGGAAGGAGACCCAGGGCTAGGGTGCTGTGAGTCGGTTTGTGCAAATAGATCCATGGAAGATGCCATCACTACCACTCTCCATGCTGCTCTGTCCCATCTGGAGCAGCCGGGGAGTTATGCGAGGCTGCTGTTTGTGGATTTTAGCTCTGCTTTTAACACTATCCTCCCCCACAGACTGGTGTCCAAGCTAGAGGCGATTGGACTTTCTAACTCCATTTGTCTCTGGGTTTTGAACTTTTTGTCAGATCGTTCTCAGAGGGTTGGAGTAGAGTCACATATGTCCACAGCCCTTAGCCTTAACACCAGCTCACCACAGGGTTGTGTGTTGAGTCCCCTGCTCTATACCCTCTATACGTATGACTGTACAGCCATCTATTCCAGCAACAAAATCATCAAGTTTTCTGATGACACTACTGTGGTGGGGCTCATTTCAGGAGGGGATGAGTCCACCTATCGGGATGAGGTGGAGCAGTTCTGTGCTTGGTGTAGTGATAACAATCTGGCTCTTAATACTGCCAAGACCAAGGAACTGGTGGTGGATTACAGGGGGGGAAAGGCGGATATTCAGCCCCTGTATATCGGCGGGGACCGGGTGGAGAGGGTGGCTGTATTCAAGTTTTTGGGAGTGATTATTGAGCAGGGTATGACTTGGAGCGCAAATACTACTGCTCTGGTAAAGAAGGCCCAGCAGAGAATTTATTTCCTCAGACTTTTAAAGAAGAACAATCTGAGTGAGAGACTGCTGGTATCCTTCTACCGAGGCTCCATAGAGAGCATTCTTACATATTGTATTTGTGCTTGGTTTTCCAGCTGCACAGCCAGGGAGAGGAAGGCACCACAGAAGGTAATAACCACAGCCCGAAAGATTATTGGTCATCCTCTCCTATCTTTGGAAGAACCATACAGTTCCTGTATAGCTTAAGCCTGCCAAGGAGGAAAAATTCCATACAGTAATTTTGAGAAGAAATGTTGCAGTGAATGTGTCAGATCTAACTCTTTGTAGGTTAGCAGATTTTTTTCAATGAATCCGGGGACACTTTTTAACTTCAATGGATTTTGTACAGGGACTGGTTTGTAAATCTGGGGACTGTCCCCGGGAAACGGGGATGTCTGGTAACCTTACTCTATGTGCCCACCCTGACTGGTTTGATGTTTGAACCCTGGCAGACAAGAAGTGTTCACAGACCCTCCAAGTGTCCTTATTTTCCAGGGACAGTCCAGGGTTTATAGAAGCCATCCTGGTTTCTGATTTGATCCTGGAATGTCCCTCTTTTCCTTAAGACATCCCTATTTTCATCAGCAAAATGTTGGAGGGTATGGTAAGACGTCTCTCTTTTCATTGGAGAAATGTTGGAAAGTATGGTCCCCCAAGAAGAGAAATAACTATACAACCTTTAGGAGACATCTGAAGGCAGCTCTGTATAGGGAAGGTTTTAAAAAAAAAAAACGTTTAATGTTTTATTATGTTTTTAGACATGTTGGAAGCTGCCCAGAGTGACTGGGGCAGCCCAATCAGATGGGCAGGATATAAATAATGCTATTATTATTATTAAATGGGATGTCCCTAATTTCATCGGAGAAATGTGCTCTGGTCCATGGGGTCACGAAGATTCGGACACAACTAAACAACAACAACAACATGTGCTCAGAGCATAGGTAATGGTTGTGTAAGGTAAAGGACCCCTGGATGGTTAAATCCAGTCAAAGGTGACTATGGGGTTGTGGCGCTCATCTTCCTTTCAGGCCCAGGGAGCCGGCGTTTGTCCACAGACAGTTTTTCTGGGTCACGCGGCCAGCAGGACTAAGCCGCTTCTGGTGCAACGGAACACCGTGACGGACACCAGAGTGTAGGGAATATGGCCGGGTTGGCGCTGGCAAACCACGTCAACTCCGCCAAGGTTAGAAATACAGCGCTGGCAAACCACGCTGACCCTAGAACGTCAGGATGGGAGACACAGGTCAGCAGGACAGCAAAACAAAGGAGTGGTGGGAAAGTACTGGAAAGTCACAAGATGAGCATGAGGGGGGTGCATGTGAAAGAGGCATGGAGGATGAGCACATACGCAATGGAGATGTCATGTGGGGAAGTTTTGGGGTGTTACCAAGGTACCCTGTTTATGAGCATTTCTTTATATGGTGTTGATGTACCACCATTAGGTTATATGTTTCCTTATTTGGTCCTTGAAGTTGTTCCTGTGGCACTAATCATTAACCAGTATGTGAGATTGCTAATAAAAGGGAGCCCTCGGGTGTGGTTCGAGGTTGCCTTCCCGTTGATACCATCCTGTCGTCATGTCGTTTCTTCGCCGGTGCAACAACAGAGCGCACGGAAGCGCCGTTTACCTTTCCATCACAGCAGTACCTATTTATCTGCTTGCACTTTGACATGCTTTCGAACTGCTAGGTTGGCAGGAGCTGGGACTGAGCAACGGGAGCTCACCCCGTCGCGGGATTTGAACTGCTGAGCTTCCGATTGGCAAGCCCAAGAGGCTTAGTAGTTTAGACCACAGCACCACCCGCGTCCCTTTGGATAAAGATGTGCGGAACCTCCATGAGACTTTTTTCTGGTCTGATCAAATTCACTGGAATTTTGCTTTAGGCTTGATTTGGTTGCAACTCTTTTTCAGGCATCCATTTTATTTGCCAGAGGGCAGGGAATAAGAGATCAGAGTTAATTGAAGAAAACAATGCCCCAGACACCCAAGACTCCCGAAAGCTGATAAGAAGGAATTGACTTCCCAACTGCTCTAGTCTATTCTTTCCAATTAATATTACTTTCATTTTCATATCTGTAACTTGCCTCTCAGCCCATGAGGGCAACCAAAGTTGCTCAAGGCATAAAATCCTCAAATAACAATAACATAAAACAAGCAATAAATTAGTATACCTGCGAATCACCATAAAGTCCAATAAAATATAGTTATTAATAAAAATGCAGTTAGTGTGAGAAAGTCAAAACGACAACATGTTGAGGCCCAGAAGCCTGTTCAGAGGCCTACTAAAAGCTCTCAGACCAACCCCTAAATTTGTGCCTAAAGCAAAAACTGAAGCTAATTTGGAGGTGCTTCCTCAAGTGAAATATTTAAGGAATTTTGAAGAAGTGCACAAAAGCTGCGGAAATAGTTGTGGAAGGACACAAAACCTCCCCCAAGGTGGTTTTCAAAACAGCTTCACCGGGTTCCTGCTCATTTGTGGATATGAATTAATTTTAGGTTTCAACCTTGACAGGACTGTGTGAATTTGGATCCATATATCTAAAGGAAGATTTGCTCCCATATTCATGTGACCGCATACGTTCCAACATTCCTCAGATGAAAATAGGGACATAGCATGTTCTCCTTCATGGAGAGCACGTGTTGCGGTGGGGGCCAGCAAGTCACCCCTCTGGTGCTGGGCGGGATCGTATGGATGGCCACTGCTGTGATTGGACCCTGGGTGTTGTTGGGGAGAATTGTATGTTGCAATTTATTGATGGACAGCCCAGCGGATATATATTGGTGGGTTTGCAACGTGCTTCTGATGGCTGCGTGCTTCTGATCACCCTCCCTCCCTCCCTATATTTTAGGCCTCTGCGTTGACATTGCTGTGCCTGTCATGGGGTCATCTGCTTTTGGGGCAGGGGCCTGGTAGGAATTTTGTCCATTTGGCTGATTGGCTGGTGCCATCTGGTTTTCGCCTACTGCGTAGCAAATAGTCACAACTTGTAAGGTTGGCGGTTAGGCATTGGTTATTATGTTGGTTGGAGGAGGGGTTATGATTGATTGCGTCTGGCCCTCCAATTGTTGCTGGTGTTAGGGGAATTCCGTTAAAGGAATCCAGGGGATCGGTGCTTTTTGTCCGAACCCCCAGTTGGGGGCCAGGCCGTGCAAGAGCCCTGGGAGCCTGAGGGGAGAGGGGAGGGTCAGACCACCCGGCTCCCTTTATCTCTCCAGAGGGTTTTCCCCTTACTGACGGTCGTCAGTTCTGTCCCCTGTGGGACAGATAGTCTTAACCAATGCCTAAGCAACCACTCACATTGTTTGTATTTTAATAAAGTTGTGGCCAAAATCATGCCAAAAACCAAAACTAAAATTCTGACTGATGTGTGAATTATTTGAGGGGTGGTTTGGGGACCTCGACACGCAATTCTCATTCTCCCTGCCCACACAACTGACCCTCCTCGACCCCCCCATCTTTTGTTCCCCACCGTCCACTGAGCAATTCCTATCAGAAGAAGGGCAGGCGCCACCACCAATGGGACACAGCACACACACCCTCCACCAGCCTGAGAAAACCCCTTAACCCAGAGGTCTCCAAACTAAGGTCCGCGGGCTGGATACGGCCCGAGGGACTCATTTATCTGGCCTGCAGTGACCCCCACAGTCTGCTGCTGCCTCCCGCTCTTACCGGCACGATGCAGCTGCCCACTTCTGGGTCGGAGGAGCACTGGAAATAGCTTGCGCAAGCATTATTTCCAGTGCACATCTGGGTTGGAGGAGGCCTGTGCACATGTGCACAAGCTATTTCCGGTGCTCCTCCAACCCGGAAGTGTGCAGGAAATAGCGTGTGCGCACCCATATGGGCGCACGCTCCCCCGCCCTCTGGCCCTCCGTGTGATCGGTGCTGGAGACACCGGCAGAGGCACGGTAAGTTTGCTGACCCCTGTAACCAATTTTATTTTATGATTTGGTAGATTTGCGAAAGGAAAAACACACACCAATAAATGAATCTTAGAAAGAGGCAAAATTAGATGCAGGGACACAAAGCATTAAATATAGCTGCACGGTCACATTTCCTGTGGGGAACTCAGTTGTGCAGCAGATCAGTGGAAAAATCAGGTTTCAAGTTACCTCCTATCAGCTGACTCCCAAGAGGGGGTGGGGAGGGGTGAAGGTTGAGACAAAAAATATTCAAAAAATGGATAATATTGAAATAGAATCCTATTTCTTGGAAGGTGAGCAAAAGAAAAATCTCAGAAATATGGTCAGAAAAGTGTGTTCTGATAAATTGTGCCTCCGTTCTGGTATTTATAGCTGGTCCTTCAAAAAGCTTTCTAAGGCTGGCTTATAATTAAAAAAATGTGTCCTTCTGGAGAACTCCATCAGTTTGAAGAACCAGTTTTCTTCCCTGCAATTTAGAGAGAACAGTGTGTTTTGTGTTTGTGTGTGTTTGTGTGTGCGCGCGTATGCCTTAAAAAAAAAACAAAAAACCACCAAACTTTTATTTCCTATTACTTTCCAGTTGAAAAGTCTCTATGGTTAGCTGTTGACAATGTGACTGTGATGGGTTCCTCTTGCTTTTTTATTTTGAAACAGAGGTGATAATTAATCTTCCCACATTCAAGCACTGCAAACACATTTCAATTTCAAATGAGATCAGAACGGAGCTCAAAACGCCCACACTTACAATTGTAGGCAGCTTTGTACCACACATTGTAACTGGCCTGAAATCCTCTTCGTGGCATTGACATTATCAACCGTGAGCTTGTGGAGCTGTATATCTAATAGGCAATCTTCACAACAATAGCTTGAGAAGTAATGTGGGAGCTGCAGCGTTAGAAATGCACAATCAAAGGAAATGAAGCGGGTTAATATTAGGGCACTTTCAGGTGTGACTGCCACACGCCCAACAGAACTGTTATTCCTTTGCTTCCACTCTGCTGCAGATGGGGAGGAGTTCAGTACAGTTGTCATCAGCACTTCAAGAAACGATCTGTGAACTGAAACGCCGCAATCCTATGAAATTCACCTCTCCCCATTTTGTGATGCTGTTCTCCATTCATATAATATGCAAAGCATTGCTTTTTTTGGAGGGGGGGGGGAGGAAGTGAGTGTAAAAATGTTAGTGACAATAACAACCATAGCTGTCAACTTTCAGATTTGAAAATAAGGGATATTTTTTGAACTTTCGGATTTGAAAATAAGGGATTCTGCGAGGGCAGTGCAATGGCACCAAGTAGCCTCGCCACACTGCGCTCAAGAGGCTGCGCGCGAACGGGTGAGCGAAAGAGCGATCGCGTAGACGGCAGGCAGGCTGTCTGTCTGGTTGGGCGTGAGGGTCTGGCTGCACAAGGCATGCAAGCTCTGTCCCCAGTCAGTCTCAGACTCCTTATTGGCAGCCGAGCAACGCAGCTGAGGAGCCTCCCTGGCCGGCAGGGAGAGAGAGGAGCTGCTTCCTTTGAAATCCAGGAAATTTAAGGGATATCAACAATCTGGGATAGAAGCAGGAAACGGCATTGGAATAAGGGAGTTTCCCGCAAAAAAAGGGAGGGTTGACAGCTATGATAACAACCAAAAAGTCAATATACAGTGGTACCTTGGTTCTCAAACTTAATCCGTTCCGGAAATCCGTTCCAAAACCAAAGCGTTCCAAAACCAAGGTGCGCTTTCCCACAGAAAGTAATGCAAAATGGATTAATCCGTTCCAGACTTTTAAAAGCAACCCCTAAAACAGCAATTTAACAATCTAATGAGACCATTGATCCATAAAATGAAAGCAATAAACAATGTACTGCAGTCACACAATCAATCAATCAGTAGCTGGACTGGGTTCTACACAGTCACAGAAACAAAACAAAAAAGAGCCGCAGAAACGAAAAAGCAAAATAAATAGCAGAAACAGACAGACCTCAGCATAACATTCAAAAGTGTGGAACTCAAAATGGAAGTGCAACACTCAAAATGGAGCACGTTCGGCTTCCGAAAAATGTTCGCAAACTGGAACATTTACTTTCATGTTTGCAATGATTGGGTTCCAAGTTGTTCGAGTACCAAGGCGTTTGAGAACCAAGGTGCCACAGTATTAGGAAAAATCACCTGCAAAAATATCCACTTAAAGCTTGCAGCGTAGAAGCCTTGTATAACTTTCTTACAAAGGAGTTTGACAACCTGTGGGCCAACACCAAAAGAGCCCTGTCTCTCGTGCCTGCCCATCAAATTTGCTTGAGCATAGAATACAAGCAGGCCTTCTGAGGGAAATCTTAACGCCCAGGAACATACATACAGGTAAAAGCAATCCTTCAGATAGCTCAGTCCCAAACCGCCCAGAGTGGCTAGGGAGACCCAGCCAGATGGGCAGGGTACAAATAAAAAATTATAAGTATTATTATTATTATTATTATTATTATTATTATTATTACTATTATTATTATTATTATTATTTAGGGCAGAGGCTGCAGAGCTGATGCTCTCATCATCCCTGACCATTGGCTACACTGGCTGTGGCTGATGGGAGTTGTAGTTCAACAATGTCTGGAAAGCACCATGTCGGTGACCCCCGAGTTCACGGCTTCAAAGATCAGAATGAACACTTTGGGCATTTCCACAATACCCCTGTGATCACCTGGAACAGGTGGGATATTATCCACTGCATGGGGCACCAATCAATCAATCAATCAATCAATCAACAAACACCTTTATTGGCATATATGAAATAAAACACAAACCCTCTGTATAAATAGTAACTCTACATCCCACAAAACAAAGAAGGGGGGGGGATTCTCAGCAGTCATTGTTAGGTAGGCCAGATGTACTGGCTTTAATTTCATAGATCCTAGTCAGATAGTGAGCCATAATTCTGGTGAGATCAGGGGAGTCATTCCTCAAGAGCTGGACCGCAAGTTGTTTGTTGGAGAGGGCCCTGAGCCACATAAAGAATATCGGAGGGCCAAAATCGAAAATGTTAGAAAGAGGACAATCCAGTATCATGTGGGCCATAGAGTCCAGCACTTTCTGGCCCAAGGGCAGAGTCTGTTCTGGTAGGGGATACCTTTGAACCTTCTGAATAGCACGGAAGACAGAAACGGGCATTTAAACGGGCCAGCATAAATACTCTGCGATATAAAGGTGTGATCAAATCATATATGTAGTTAGGCATCAGTCCAGTCCAGCCTTCCAGACCCATCTGGGAAACGATTTAGTGATTAGTGGGGCACCATTGTATGTAACTATAGTTTTTGAAAACCGGCTTCTGCAAGAGGAATTAAATCAAGGCAGGGCAATACTTCCCCTTCAGATTTATGTATGGGTCTCAGATATATGCACTGGGAAAATTTCATGCTGGAGAAAGTTAATTTGCTGTGATGCTTTTAAAATCTTCCCTTTGCCAAATTATATTTTAGCTTTAGACTAGGTCTTTTTAAAAAAATAGGTCAGTTTTTCATTTTTAATTTACAGTATTTGTTTACAACTACATGAGAAAACAAGGAATGCCTCCAATGCCATCTGTTTACGTTCTTCCATGAAGGGCTTTCGCATATTTTCACCCGAAAGAAATGAGTCTAAATGATGTTGCAATTTTCTCTAAAATGCTCCATAATTTCACAGTGTCCCTGCTAACGTGCCTTTATAATAAGCCCAAATGATTGCAAATTGCAAGCCGTGCTGTCTAATATTCAGAAACCTGCTGGAAGGAGGATACGATTGTCTGTCTTGGCATGGGAGACAAGAAATAAAAATAAAATAGCTTTAAAAGGATTTCCTAGACTTTGGAAGCAGGAAATTCCCTACTTAAAGAAGACACCCACCCATGAAACGAAATCCCCAGAATTCTGGGATAATAAGATCAATGGCTACAAGGAGAAGCAAACTTATACACATGAAATATCTTTGAATGCCACCTTGGAACGTTTCCAGATGAAAGTTTTGAAAATGTCATTGTTCATTGAAATAGCATTCATGAAAGCTATAAGCTACATTGGGATTATGACACTTTCTGTGCTGATCCCTGGTAGTCTCAGCGGGTTAGTGGATCAATGTGTGTTGCACAGTTTAAATCTGCTACTATCATGCATTATTTCTATAGCTGAAGTGCCTCTTTTCCTGATTCTGACATAGGGATATAGGCCTGTATTGTACAAACAGAAGATGTGGCAAAATGGTTCGTGGACTTCATTCAGCCTGCAAATGGCAGATTGTACAAGGTATGGCCGGAAAGTTCGGTGAATGGTCACAGAAATCGGACAGCGAGAAATATTCGAACATACATACCTTACAGGCCTCCAAAGTAGGCCCCCTCTGATACAATGCACCGTTGACAACGTTAATAGAACTGTTGGAAACTTCCGGAGAAGTCCTCTTTTCGTACTGCTTTCAGTTCCCTCATCACAGCAGCTTGGACATGTGAAATGTTGGAAAATCTGTGCCCTTTCAGTGCAGATTTCAGTTTTTTGGGGAAAGAAATCTGGTGGGGCCGGATCGGGAGAATATGGAGGGTGGGACAACTCAGTAACGTTTTCACGTGGAATATGCAATTCTTCCGCCATCATTCGAATGGACAAACTCCGATCCCGCATCAATAACTTACAAACTCTGTCGAAATTTGCCGCCGTTCTGCTCGTTGACTGTCTGCCAGATTGAGGGTCATAGAATCATAGAATCCTAGAATCCTAGAGTTGGAAGAGACCACAAGGGCCATCCAGTCCAACCCCCTGCCAAGCAGGAAACACCATCCAAGCATTCCTGACAGGTGGCTGTCAAGCCTCTGCTTAAAGACCTCCAAAGAAGGAGACTCCACCACACTCCTTGGCAGCAAATTCCACTGTAAAACAGCCCTTACTGTCAGGAAGTTCTTTCTAATGTTTAGGTGGAATCTTCTTTCTTGTAGTTTGATTCCATTGCTCCGTGTCCGCTTCTCTGGAGCAGCAGAAAACAACCTTTCTCCCTCCTCTATATGACATCCTTTTATATATTTGAACATGGCTATCATATCACCCCTTAACCTTCTCTTCTCCAGGCTAAACATACCCAGCTCCCTAAGCCGTTCCTCATAAGGCATCGTTTCCAGGCCTTTGACCATTTTGGTTGCCCTCCTCTGGACACGTTCCAGCTTGTCAGTATCCTTCTTGAACTGTGGTGCCCAGAACTGGACAAAGTATTCCAGGTGAGGTCTGACCAGAGCGGAATACAGTGGTACTATTACTTCCCTTGATCTAGATGCTATACTCCTATTGATGCAGCCCAGAATTGCATTGGCTTTTTTAGCTGCTGCATCACACTGTTGACTCATGTCAAGTTTGTGGTCATCTTTGATGGTTCACGGAAACGCTTATACCGCTCAAACACTGTCTTTTGAGTTACAGCTTCATCTCCGTAGACAACTTGTGAGCATTTCGTGGGATGCCGATTGTATGTTCGAATATTTCTCTCTGTCTCGAATATTTCTGTGACCATTCAGAGAACTTTCCGGTCACACCTTGTACAAGTGCCTGTTTCCCATATTTTAAATTTTAAAATCCAGTACCATCTGTGGTCCAAAGGGATTCACTCCAGGAACAGTTTTTTTGTTTGGGTGTGGCTTACATGGCTTCTCTCCATCCTTAAGTGTGGAGGGGCAAATCCACTCCTGTCCGGGCAGCAGGTTTCTACCCAAATCTGCCAAGCTACACAGACATATAGGTGTAGAAAGGTTGAATGAAGACAAAGCTGAAAGGCCCAGTGTCATAATTCAGGCTGAACTTCTGGCAGTTTATAGACCTAAATGTGGCAGCGCTCTTTGGAGACCACCACTTTTTTTAAAAGTCACAGTAAACCTGTTGTGTGTATCACTTCACAGTGTCAGCACCCAGCCTCTGTTTGCTATTTCAGTGTGGGAAGCACCTTAAAAAGCAAAATATCGAGATAAACAACCCAATATATTAGTCTCGCACAGCATGCTCTCCTTTTACGTATGCAGAGAGAAACATTCATCGCTTCTGACACTGTCGGATAACAATGTCAGAATAGAGGTATTTAAGTTCCCTTTTATAACCTGCATTTTTGTAGCTGTCATTCTGAAATAGTGATGGGTTGGGGGGAGACAAAAGGGGAAAGCTGAAAATTGTGATGCCTCCTTTAAGGGTTGAGGGCTTTGGGGGGCTTTTTTTGTAATCATAGTGACGGGAAATGTGTTTAAATTCTGTAATGTGTCTCTCTACTCGGTGTAGTACTCTTTCTGTCAAGGTGCTAATTTCCTTGCCTCCAGTGACAAAAAATAAAAGCGACACTTTCTTAAACCCAGCTGTTAGGGTATCAAAGGAAGCCAAATGAAAGGAAGAAATGGAGCGAGTTTGGTGGGGTGGGAGAGGGGGGTAGAGGAAACAACGCGAGTGATAATGAAATGAAAAATTACACTAGAAAATGGAAATTAGGAAGTGGCTAGAAACAGTGAAATGACGATTTCTAGTCACCTGCCTTATGCATCATGGCTAAATATGACTCCTTTTCTTCACATGTCAATCAGTGTCATGGCCCATCTCGTTCTTTAATGAAAGCACCAAATGATGATATATAGCCACTGAAATCCCAGAAGATGCAATCTCTTGCCTAGCTGTTATCTCTGGAGAAACATTTACTCCTTTGCAAGGTGCTTTGCAAATGGCTAGCAGCGAGAAGGGCCCAAGCTGTGCTTGTATCACAGGGCTGGCGTCAACGTCGCTTCCACTGAAAAGGCCTCTGTTCACTTCATGATTTCTTCAGCCCACAGCTCAAGTGCCCTGCATGATGACCTACATGAAATATCTCTGCCACTCTTGCCAGGTGCTTCTAAATTAGAAGATAAGGCTTCACTGGACTCATCAGATTTGGAAGGCTCTCTCTAAGTCAGCCCATCACCAGTCAGCCAAAGACTATTGGGAAAAATCCTTTAAGATCATAAGTAGCTTCCTAGAAGGGGCAAAACCAATAGCATGACCAGGATGCACAACCTTCATAAGGTCTCAGAAGGGATTTCCACTGTTCCCCTTGCTAAGGATCGGAAGCTTTCTTTCTTTCTTTTTTATAAATAATTTTTATTGGTTTTTACACTTTTATAAGCACATAACATAACAGTTAAATTTTCATACTTCCCCCCTCTCACTGTGGGAAGCCAAGATCCACCCACCCCTCTCACAGGGGTATACATATTCACTGTACATTTAACCTTACTGATATTTTTCAATAACATTGCTTGGGCCTGGCCCAATTTTGTAGGCCAGGCATTTCTAATTTTCTCAATTTCATATTTTAATTGACTTCCTCAAGTCCCCCACTGTTGAATTCATAATAAATCCTCTTTAACAGATTCATACATCTTTTAAATCATCGTCAAGTACATAGGTAAATTTACTTATTAATCCTAAATTCACACCTAGGCATCCAGGTACTTCTGCTCTTTCCCTATGTTCTTGCCATTATTCCCCCCTTCCTCCCTTTGGTCTCAGAGTATTCAGCCATATTTTCCAAGGATCGGAAGCTTTCAACCAGTGTCCAAGATCCTGATTAGCTCTGCCTTTTTTTAGCTAGTCTGATTCTGCTATATTGGCTGAGTCTGGGTGCTGCAACAACAACAACAACAACAACAACAACAACAACAACAATAATAATAATTTTATTTATACCCCACCCATCTGGCTGGGTTTCCCCAGCCACTCTGGGCGGCTCCCAATAGAACACTAAAAACAGAATAAAACTTCAAACACTAAAAACCTCCCTAAACAGGGCTGCTTTCACATGTCTTTTAAAAGTCAGATAGTTGTTTATTTCCTTGACTTCTGGCGGGAGGGCATTCCACAGGGCGGGCGCCACTACCGAGAAGGCCCTCTGCCTGGTTCCCTGTAACCTCACTTCTCGCAGGGAGGGAACCGCTAGAAGGCCCTCGGAGCTGGACTTCAATGTTCCCCGTTTCTCCCCACCGGCGTTGGGTCTCCCTCAAGATAGCAGGAGCGCAGATCCCCACCCGTTCCTTCGGAGCACTGTTCCGGAAGTCTCTCCTACTTCACAAATTAAACGCTCGCTTATATCTGAGACTTAGGAAACACCGTGACAGGAAATGAGGCCACCATTGGGGGAAGCAGCGAAACTGACGATTCACCGTGCTAGAGAAGAAACTAAAATTCTTTTTAAAATTTAGTTTCTTCTCCCGTTAGATTCACAAAATGTTTAAGGGTATGCGTACCCCTGCATCCCCCCAGGAAAAAAATATAACCTTCATTTAATGTTATGCCTAACAAGGTAGAAGTCCCTCAGAATAACTCTAACTGCCCTTAGCAGTTAGAGTTAAATTAACATAGGTGCAAACATACGGCTTTTCTATTCATGTTTTGTTTGACTGTTTATTTCAATAATATATTATTAACTTAAAAAATGAATATATCAGTCGCATGGCAGAGCCTATTAGCTAGCACCAGTGGGACCACTAATATACCTCCCAGTCAATTCCCAGAGCAGAGTAAGGATGGGTTGTTGGACAGATAGATCTCCCAACTTTCAAGATGATGGCTGTATTAAATCTTCTTACAAAACTAAATGTTTGAATATACTGTGCTATAACCTGTTTCACCAATATCAGAAATGCAGACAAAGGTAGGTTGATCATGTTTCTGCTGCTCAGTCAACAATCATGCATTTCTATCCTGCAGAAAGCTCGGGGGGAAACCAGCTCTGCAGCTTTTTTTTTTTTTTTTAATGGCTCAGCTGAAATAAAGAAAAACTAGTAGTCTGTTAATTAGCCCCAGTGATGTTACTAATCCTCAGAGAAGTTTTGCAGTTGTATTTTAATTGTTTGCGAATGTTTTGGTAAAGCAAAGGATTATTGAGCAATACAAATAAATCCCACTTAATGCAAATGTCACTGTCTCAGCCCTTCTAAGTGCCCCTATTTTTCAGGGATGTTCCTGATTTAGAGAAGCCATTCCAGTTTCTGATTTGATCCCAGAATGCCCCACTTTTCCTTAAAGGTAAAGGTAAAGGGACCTCTGACCATTAGGTCCAGTCATGTCCGACTCTGGGGTTGCAGCGCTCATCTCGCTTTATTGGCCGAGAGCCGGCATACAGCTTCCGGGTCATGTGGCCAGCATGACTAAGCCGCTTCTGGCGAACTAGAGCAGCACATGGAAATGCTGTTTACCTTCCCACCGGAGCGGTATCTATTTATCTACTTGCACTTTGATGTGCTTTCGAACTGCTAGGTTGGCAGGAGCTGGGACCGAGCGACGGGAGCTCACCCCGTCGCAGGGATTCGAACCGCCGACCTTGTGATCAGCAAGCCGTAGGCTCAGTGTTTAGACCACAGCGCCACCTGGGTCCTTAGGACATCCCTATTTTCATCGGAGAATTGTTGGAGGGTATGGAGTTATCCGACCCCTGAGCCATCTGAAGGCTGCCCCTGTATATAGAGAAGTTTTTTAATGTCTAATGTCTTATTATGTATATATATGTTGGAAGTCACCCAGAGTGGCAAACCCATCCGATGGGTGGGGCATAAATAGTAAAATTCTTCTTCTTCTCCTCCTCCTCCTCCTCCTCCGGCTTGAGGAAGATAGAAACTGTCTCTCATGTCTTGTTACGCTGTCCTTTCTTCGGGGATATATGTCTGGTACTTATCATCCCTGCTATACAAAAATCTCCAAATGGGTCTGAACTTCAATGTCTAAAATCCCTGGTAGAGGACAAGGATCCAGAGAGGGTGGGTGAGGCCAAATTCTGTGCGTCTGCCATAAAACGTCCTACCATAATGACTAAGGCCTTAAATGACAATTTTAGGTTATATTTTAGTGATTAAGATTTAACTTATATATTTTTAACTGCTGTTATATCTGTATTGTCCCTGTTATACCCAATTGCAAATTTAAATGTATCCCTATCGTGTTTTATGACTTCCCTGATATTGTATGTGAGCTGGAACTGGTTTGTGACCAAAATAAATTATTTCTTCTTCTTCTTCTTCTTCTTCTTCTTCTTCTTCTTCTTCTTCTTCTTCTTCTTCGAATCATAGAGTTGGAAGAGACCCCAAGGGCCATCCAGTCCAAACCCCTGCCAAGCAGGAAACACCATCAAAGCATTCCTGACAGGTGGCTGTCAAGCCTCTGCTTGAAGACCTCCAAAGAAGGAGACTCCGCCACACTCCTTGGCAGCAAATTCCACTGTCAAACAGCTCTTACTGTCAGGAAGTTCTTCCTAATGTTTAGGTGGAATCTTCTTTCTTGTAGTTTGAATCCATTGCTCCATGTCTGCTTCTCTGGAGCAGCAGAAAACAACCTTTCTCCTTCCTCTATTTGACATCCTTTTATATATTTGAACATGGCTATCATATCACCCCTTAACCGTCTCTTCTCCAGGCTAAACATACCCAGCTCCCTAAGCCGTTCCTCATAAGGCATCGTTTCCAGGCCTTTGACCATTTTGGTTGCCCTCCTCTGGACACGTTCCAGCTTGTCAGTATCCTTCTTGAACTGTGGTGCCCAGAACTGGACACAGTATTCCAAGTGAGGTCTGAGCAGAGCGGAATACAGTGGTACTATTACTTCCCTTGATCTAGATGCTATACTCCTATTTATGCAGCCCGTCAATTCTTCTTCTTCTTCTGGAATAGGACATCCCTATTTTCTCCAGAGAAATGGTAGTAAAAGGGGGCATGTTGAAACAGAACCAAAATTGGGCTTGCTGGGATGCAATTTGCAAAGCCTAGCTCAGACCACAGGTGGAGAACTCCCTTGGTGTGCTCATAAAATCCTACATTACTTCTTTCTCCCTAAGTATCTCCAACAGGCATTCGTGACGATGATGGGGGAAGGCTAGAGATATATTAGTGCCAAACCCCCCCCACACACACACCCCACACACCAGTTACTGGCATAGTATGTCTTGATGCTGGCCATATCCCCAAGAGTATTTGCAGGTCAATAATTTGATATCTCCACCAAGACAAGATGAAGGCACACATCTTTCCACCAGAATCCAGCAGCACGAGCTACTTAAATCTGCATTATACAGTTTTGGAATAAATTATGCATTTGTGCCTGGCATCTATGGTCTAAATAATTCATTTGGTTTAAATTCTGTCTAAATATCCTTTTCACCTATAATTTATGAAAAAAGAAAGCTCTTGACAGACCAAAAAAAGAAAAAACCCGAACAGAAATAAACTGAATAATCAGGCAGACGAGGGGTGTTGTTTTTGAAAGAGAGCGAAGAACGGAACAGGCTCACATGCCAAATGCACTACTAATTTATTCAGTGTTACAAAACTCTGTCAGCATAGGTTGAACATTTTGAGATGAATGAGGTGCATGATTCATATATTTAATGGCTTGTTTACAGAGCGCTTGTCCCCATCGAAGATATGGCACGCCATGTCCCTCCCCACTGCCTCTTCGGTTGCCATTTCCTGACGTATTTTCCTGGAAGCGACAGTTCAATATCCTTGGCTTTGGGCAAATAGGCACTTTAATTTTTGCAGGTTGGTCAGGATGGGGGCAATTGAAAGGCCAGGACATGTTGACCGATTTCAATGAGAGTAACTAAGACTAGGAAGGAAGGCTCAGGGATTTTTTTAGGCAATCTTTTGTGGCCAAGATGCCACCGAAGTTGAAATATACTCAGAGTTGAGTGTCAATTTCATGCTCTTTATTTCAGATCATGGCAAGCAGGGAGTGAGTCTTCCCAAAAACCTCTGGCTATATTTACACAATGGGTCCCACGTGATTGGCTGATTCAACTCCCCTCCTGGAGCCTGATTGGGCTGCTGCTCCAGGCCAATCAGGTTGCTGATTCACTTCCTCATGGAGCCGGATTGGGCGGCTCCTGCAGACCAATCAGGATGCTGCTTTCTAGGATCCTGCTTGCCTATTGTTCTAGGATCCAAGCTCAGTACATAACAGAAGTTCACTCAAGCCTCACTTGGAAATATTGGTTTTATTTATTTTTATTTGTTGCATCTATATGCCGTCTTGATCTTCCAAGGAGCTCAACGTGGCTTACATGGTTTTCCTCTGCACCATTTCATTCTCACAACAAGGCTAAGAGATGTGAGGCTAAGAGATGGTGACTGACTCCAAGGTCACCCAGCGAGCAGCATGGCTGAGTGGGGATTCGAACCCTGACCTCCCAGGTCCTAGTCCAACACTTTAACCCATTACGCCTCACTGGCTCAAACTTAGAGAACTCCAAAAAAGTGCTGAGCTGAAATATTCAGTCCCAGTGATTATGATTAATTTCAGGGGATGGAACAGAATGGCCCTGAAAACTATATAAAACTTCAGGGGGCACTTTTGAGGCCTCTTACCAATTATTATTATTATTATTATTATTATTATTATTATTATTATTATTAATTTACTTACTTACTTATTTACTTATACCCCACCCATCTGGCCAGGCCACCCCAGCCACTCTGGGCGGCTTCCAACAGGATATTAAAAACACAATAAAACGTCAAACATTAAAAACTTCCCTTAACTTAAGAATTGGCCAGTGGAGGCTGCCATCTTTTCCACTGAGACTGTCCCCTTGTTACCATGTGGGTATCAATCCCATTTTCAGCTTCAAGTGAGAATATGACTTTGAGTACAATATCCTGATATTTATAAATAAATAAAACAAATCTTTTTAAAAAAAAATAAATAGTACTATTCCGCCCCAAACCAACAATAACATCCCCCACCCAGGGATTGTGAGTGAAATTTGTATTGTGTGTGTATTGTGTGTGTATGTATAATTTTAATTTTCATTCAACTATATTGATTCCCCTTTTATTTCATTATTCCTGTATGCCATGGAAGTACACGTTATTGACAATAAAGAATTTATTTTAAAAACATTCTCTGCACCATGCATCAATTTATGCATCTCTATCATGCGTATGCTCACTTTTTTTTCTTAACAAAAATGCCTCAAATGTCATAAAATTTGCTGGTAGGGGAACAGCTCTGGTCCATTTTGCGTGTCCTCCTTTCCTGCAACTCTCCAGATGTATAATATTTTTTGAGATATACCGACCAGAATTGTACACAGAATTCCAAGTATGGTTGCCACACAGATTTGGACATGGGCATTTTTATATTGGCCGTTTTATTTTCAATCCCTTTCCTAATGGTCTCTAACATGGACTTGGCCTTTTTCACAGCTGCAGCTCTCTGGGTCAACATTTTTGCTAAATTATCTGCCACATCCACAAAATCTCTTTCCTGGCCAGTCACCATGACAGCTCAGACATCATCAGTGTAGTCAGAATTATTATTTTTTCTTCTCCAAAGGGCATCCCTTTTTTGCACTTAAACTCAAAGGAGGGGAATGTTGGAAGCATTCCAAAGTGGAATTTGGAATGTTGCTTTTATAGAGGAAGATAACGGGAGATTTGAGGTTGTTCAGTCAGCGCCGCCACTTCCCCCTTACCTTATCATATTGTCCACCTGTAGCTCAAACCCACCTTTAGAGATGGCCAAAATATCTTGCTTCTTGAGATCAGTGGGTTCTCATTTTCAGGAATTCTTCTTCCCAATGTCTCTGATACTTGGAAAAACCGAATGAAAGAAAAAAAGCTTTCTTTTTTTAACACTTGCAAACTTCTAGTTAAACAGTAGGTGAATCTTGGCAGTGCTTAAAATTCAAAGTTTTACACATATTTGTGTTGACGTCCCCCCCCCCCAAACTGGGGAAAAAATGTAATGAGGTGCAGGTGTTTGTGAGTCAATTTTGTTTATATCTCTCCCTGATTGGCTCCATTAATTTTTGTGCTAAAAAGTAGTGACATGATGTTTTCAGGAAGAGGAAAAGGCAGGTGGTGATAATTGCTCAGAAAGAGCACCCCATGTTTTTCTGGTTCGGAATATTTGCACATTTCCCCGCTTATTATGTAGGTTTGACTTTACCATGTGCTTCTACCAGTTCTCTCAATTCCCTCTTTCAAACTGCATCTTTTCCTCAAATCAACTTTGATATCATTTCCAAACAAGACCAATCTTGCCTCCAGCTCCTTGCCTGAATTTGTGGGCAAACAGTTAAGGTATACTTAAATTCTTATGATTATATGTAATGTACTATTGGCTTTTGTGGGATCAGGGTTTGCCGATCAGAAGGTCAGGGGTTCAAATCCCCGCGATGGGGTGAGCTCCCGTTGCTCGGTCCCTGCTCCTGCCAACCTAGCAGTTCGAAAGCATGTCAAAGTGCAAGTAGATAAATAGGAACCACTCTGGCGGGAAGGCAAACGGCGTTTCCGTGCGCTGCTCTGGTTCGCCAGAAGCGGCTTAGTCATGCTGCCACATGACCCGGAAAAACTGTCTGCGGACAAACGCCAGCTCCCTCGGCCAGTAAAGCAAGATGAGCGCCGCAACCCCAGAGTCGTTCGCGACTGGACTTAACTGTCAGGGGTCCTTTACCTTCACCTTTACTATTGGCTTTAAGTTCACGATAGGTTTGCCACATCACATTCTGAAGACTCTTCCCATCTAATGAAGAGTCCCCCATCCCCAGTAAAGGTTGTACCAATCGCTTACCCTGCCCCTCACATCCTCCAGTGCCATTTGAGGCCCAGGGCAGCGGAGACGCTCATCATCTCGGTCTTCATTCTTTGCGCTGAACGTAGATGCTACCGTATTTTTCGCGCCATAAGACGCACCTGACCATAAGACGCACCTAGTTTTTAGAGGAGAAAAGGGGGAAAGCCCTGTTTTTGGGGGGATCAGCTCACAGTTGTGCAGCTTCTTTTGCAAAGGGGAAAAGCCCCATTTTTTTGAGGATCAGCTCAAAGTTGTGCAGCTTCTTTTCAAAGGGGAAAAGCCCATTTTTTGAGGATCAGCTCAAAGTTGTTGAGCTTACTTTGCAAAGGGAAAAAAATCCTGTTTTTATGGGGTTCAACTCACAGTTCTGCAGCTTCTTTAGGAAAGCAAAGGGAGCCGTTTCTACAGTTTCCAGACAGATAATCTAATCGGCCAGTCACATGTCGCTGGGGAAACAAACAGCCTCCGTCTGCAGAGCATTCAACAATGGAGGCCTGGGCAAGGGGGCGGGGCCGGAAACGGAGCCAGAGATCGACCACACATTCACTCCATAAGACGCACAGACATTTTCCCTAACTTTTTAGGAGGAAAAAAGTGAGTCTTATGGAGCAAAAAATACAGTACATTGAAGAAAAGGAACGTTCCCATGATTGTTAGGAGAACTCTGCGTAATTTCCCCTGTTGGGAGAAAAGCAACTGGCTCTGGATTTTAAGCAGATGCTCATCAGAAGGGGAACGTGAGAAGCAGACCTTGCCCCCAGCAATTTCTCTCTTCCTGATTTCACCCAGCTGTGGCTAAAATAAAAATAAAAAAAGTCAGAAGGAAGAATCACAGAACTTCCTGCCATGTGATATGATAGCCATGTTCAAATATATAAAAGGATGTCATATAGAGGACGGAGAAAGGTTGTTTTCTGCTGCTCCAGAGAAGCGGACACGGAGCAATGGATTCAAACTACAAGAAAGAAGATCCCACCTAAACATTAGGAAGAACTTCCTGACAGTAAGAGCTGTTCGACAGTGGAATTTGCTGCCAAGGAGTGTGGTGGAGTCCCCTTCTTTGGAGGTCTTTAAGCAGAGGCTTGACAGCCACCTGTCAGGAATGCTTTGATGCTGTTTCCTGCTTGGCAGGGGGTTGGACTGGATGGCCCTTGTGGTCTCTTCCAACTCTATGATTCTATGATGTGTAGCTTGGCCCTGACTTCTCAGTGGTATTCCTGCTTTCAGACAAAATTCTGCTGAGGCCAAAATATTGAAAATGGATAACACTTACTGAACCTGCATTGCTGTGATCTCAAGGCCTTTTCTGTTCTCCTTAGATTTACAGTTGCTAAGCTGAGACTGGAAGAGGGCAAAACCAGTGGCAAAGGGTCCATTATGCTTCAGAAGCATTGGTCCCATGACACCTTATCATCCTGTGGGTTAGTTGTAAATGTTGTCCAGTAACAAACACAGAGCATCTCTATACCTTGGCATTATAGTTCAGGAAAGGAATGGAAGAATGCAAGGGCTGCCCCCAAGGCATTTTAAAATGGCAGGCAGGCTTCTTAGGGGAGGACCTAGAAATTCTACCTTGGCAATAAGCAAAAAGAGAGAGAAAAAAGGAGATCAAATGAGAATTATTTCACTCCCCTCTTCTTATTTTTAACCAATAATATAATATTATTCTTATTCTTCATATAAGAATTATTCATATAAGAATATTTGGCAAATATTACGGCCAACATGATATAGAACCCCTAGACAGGCAATGGTCCGATGTCAAAATATAGTATGGGAAAAGTCACAACTGCAACCTTTCTTTCTTTCTTTTTTAAAAATGTATTTTTATTAAAGATTTTCTTGAATTACAAAAGTATGTGCAATAGCTTTCTCAATAGTAATAAGTCACATTGCTGCTGCTTACCAGGAAGTAGAGGAATGGCAAAATGGCAGCAGGCTTGGCATAGTGTAAATGCACTGGAAGTGGCAGAGTCTTCACGCCCTCCAACATTTCTCTGATGAAAATAGGGACGTCCCATTCCATAATGATTATTTTGTAGTGTATTTTTTATCTCTGTTGGAAGCCGCCCAGAGTGGCTGGGGAAACCCAGCCAGATGGGCAGGGTAAAGGTAAAGGTAATGGGACCCCTGACCATTAGGTCCAGTCGTGTCCGACTCTGGGGTTGCGGCACTCATCTCGCTTTATTGGCCGAGTGCCGGCGTACAGCTTCCGGGTCATGTGGCCAGCATGACTAAGCCGCTTCTGGCGAACCAGAGCAGCGCACGGAAACGCCGTTTACCTTCCCGCTGGAGCGGTTCCTATTTATCTACTTGCACTTTGATGTGCTTTCGAACTGCTAGGTGGGCAGGAGCAGGGACCAAGCAACGGGAGCTCACCCCGTCGCAGGGATTCGAACCGCCGACCTTCTGATCAACAAGTCCTAGGCTCTGTGGTTTAACCCACAGCGCCACCTGGGTCCCCTATGGGCAGGGTACAAATATTATTATTATTATTATTATTATTATTATTATTATTTTATTTTACTATTTATACCCCACACGTCTTCCTGGGTTGCCCCAGCCACACTGGGCAGCTTCCAACATATACAAAAACATAATAAAACATTGAACTTTTTTTAAAAAAAACAACAACTTCCCTATACAGGATTGCCTTCAGATGTTTCAGAGGTTGGATACCGGTAACTCCATCCCCTCCAACATTCCTCCAAAGAAAATAGGAAAAGTGGGACGTTCCGGGATCAAATCTCTAAATGGCTTCTCTAAATCAGGGATGTCCCTGGAAAATAGGGACAATTGGAGGGTCTGAGCCTCTCCAGAGTCATCTGCGACTGGACCTAATGATCAGGGGTCCCTTTACTTTTACCTTTTACCTTATGAACAGGAATTCCAGTGCTTCGTTCAGGAAGATGAGTTGCCAATTTGAGAACTGGAATGCCAGTTCTCCCCCTTTTTTCCTCCCCTCGTGTATCTCACTCTGCTTGTGAAATACAGGCATTGAAGATGAATTTGAAATAGACTCTTAGTGACCAATAGCTCTTCCCAGCCATGCAATGGGATCCGAATTAAGTTCAAAGAAATGCTAATTAACTTAAAGTGCACTGACTACCTGGAGTGACATGAGTTCAAAGGCATATATGCCAGGTTTCTTTTCCTTGGCCAGAGCTATAATCAGAAGATTTTAGTGCAGATTGATATCCAAAACAGTGAATACTTTGATCCCACAATTTCTTGGAGATCAAAGATTCACATGTACTGCTGTACTTAAGTAGGCCTGAGCATGATGCAAATGTATCAGCCCGTTCATATGTGACCCTCTTTCAGGTGCCAGAATGTGTTATCTGAAATAGAGATTCATATTTATTTTTATTTTTTTGCCTTAGTCTTTTGAACAAGGTTTCTTATTTCTGAACTTTTATATAAAACGTGGGAAGAGCTAAGCCAAAACTAGGGACGGGGAGGAAGAAATGTATTAGATTCACATTCTAAGCAGAACCCAAATAATTCACACTTCTTTAACCAATACATGAACCACAATGCTGCTGTTCTTTGAAAGTCACCTGTCTGAATGTTGCAATGCAGTTCCCCAACCAAACATTGCGTATATCAGAGGATTGTGTGCACAGAAAGTTGTACATTATTGAGAAATACATTTTTTTAAAGTAGAGGAAATCAATTCTTCTTTTTAAAAAGTTTTTTATAGTCCTTGAAGAAGAAAAAAACACATTTATGAAGATTTAAAATTCACATCATGCTGTACGTTGAAAGAAAATTATATGAAAATGATGTACCGTTGGTACTTAACTCCTACGAGCTTAGCAAAAATGTATGGAACTGCTACAAATATATGTTGGGAATGTGCAGAGAAAGAAGGCACATTCTACCACATGTGGTGGACGTGCAAAATAACAAAAGCATTCTGGGAAATGATATATAACGAGTTGAAATGATATCTAACGAGTTGAAAAACATGTTTAAAATGTTGTTGTTTAGTTGTGTCCGACTCTTTGTGACCCCATGGACCAGAGCACGCCAGGCACTCCTGTCTTCCACTGCCTCACGCAGTTTGGTCAGACTCATGTTGGTAGCTTCGAGAACACTGTCCTACCATCTTGTCCTCTGTCGTCCCCTTCTCCTTGTGCCCTCCATCTTTCCCAACATCAGGGTCTTTTCCAGGGAGTCTTCTCTTCTCATGAGGTAGCCAAAGTATTGGAGCCTTTGTTTAAAATAACCTTTGTGGAAAAACCAGAAGCTTTTCTATTAGGAATTATAGGTGGTGAAATAGCAAAGGAGCAGAAAATACCATTTATGTATGTGACGACAGCTCTGAGGATGCTTTTCACCCAGAGATGGAAGGAAGATAAAGTTCCAACCAGAGAAGAATGGATAACTAAGATGATGGACTAAGCCGAAATGGCAAAACTGACAGGGAGAATCAGAAACCAAGAAGATAATCCTATATAATAAAGTCCCTGTGTCTCTGCGTCCAGTCCATGTGTCAGTGGAATTGCGCTACTGCGCATGAGCCTCAGGGACACAGGGATTGGAGCGGGCGGAGAGGGGGGCGTGTCCGAGAGGCAGCGGCGGCGCACGCACATCGTCAGTTGGGTCAGCGCTGCCGCCTCGCATGGAGCTGGGGAGGATGAGCTGAGCGGCTGCGAACATAGCTGAGGGGACAGAGGAGCGGCGACGCGCGGGAAGGGGCGGTTGGGCGGGGGTGGCCGGCGCGGCTGCTGCAGCGGCGGCGGTGGCGGCTGCTCCGAGACGCTCCGAGGGCAAAGGCGGCCGGGGCTGAGGCCATGGTGGCGCAGGGCAGACTAACCTTCTAGCACACGTTATTTTAACGGGCATCATATCCACTACTAAATTTAATAAAGAATGAGGAAAAAATATAGATTACTTTAAAGAAGACTGTACACAGTTAAAAGCATTAGCAGGATTAATATAACACTTGTAATAATTCTATGGTTATAAATGGGAGTTTGAACACAATTTGGATAATATTATAAGATGCAGTGTAAAACGAATTACTATGGAAACCACGGGGGATGGGGTGGAGGGAAGTCCAAGGATTCAATGAATCCTATATATGTATGAAACGGATTATATTTAAATGTAAACAATATTTGTAAAAACTTTTAAAAGGGAATTTAAAAAAGAAAAAACTGTTGGGATTTACGATGCTCTGGGGTCGCCCGGAGGCCCCCTCAGTCCCACTGACCTTTCCGAGCATCCTCCCGGTAAGCACAACTCTGGAATGGCACGTCCCTTCATTCCAGTGTGCCCTTCAGCGACATCTCCCAGATGAAAGATGAGCACTAATCTTCTGGCATTGCACAGCAAGAAGAAGAAGAAGAAGAAGAAGAAGAAGAAGAAGAAGAAGAAGAAGAAGAAGAAGAGTTTATAATATAATAATAATAATAATTTTTTATTTGTACCCCGCCCATCTGGCTGGGTCTCCCCAGCCACTCTGGGCGGCTTCCAACAAACACAAAATACATTAAAATATCACAGGTTAAAAGCTTCCCTAAATAGGGCTGCCTTGAGGTATCTTCTGAATGTCAGATAGTTGTTCATCTCCTTAACCTCTGCTGGGAGGGCGTTCCACAGGGCGGGCGCCACTACCGAGAAGGCCCTCTGCCTGGTTCCCTGTAGCTTTGCTTCTCGCAGTGAGGGAACCGCCAGAAGGCCCTCAGCGCTGGATCTCAGTGTCCGGGCTGAGCGGTGGGGGTGGAGACGCTCCTTCAGGTATACAGGACCGAGGCTGTTTAGGGCTTGGATTTGATATCCCGCTTTCTCACTACCCGAAGGAGTCTCAAGGCGGCTCACAGTCTCCTTTCCCTTCCTCCCCCACAACAAACACTCTGTGAGGTGAGTGGGGCTGAGAGATTTCAGAGAAGTGTGACTAGCCCAAGGTCACCCAGCAGCTGCATGTGGAGGAGCGGGGAAGCGAACCCGGTTCAGCAGATTATGAGTCCACTGCTCTTAACCACTACACCACACTGGCCGTAGATCTAAACTACGTATTTATTTATACCATATACGGACACAGAATCATGGCGCTCTCTCTCATTCAGCTCCGAGAGAGAACAGGCACAGACAAAAGTGAAAGTACAATACAAAGTACATACAGATAGGACTATATCCGGTTCTCACGCTTCTTCTGAGACAGGCATGTGAATTACACCAATCACAAAATGCAGCCTCGGAGGAGTGATTTGCTAACAAAAACACGTTTAGCTGTTTGTTTTCATTGTCCTTCCTTGTTCTGGGTCTCAGATGATTCGCTTATTAGCTGGGATTATTCATTTGGGATATTGATGTACCACCCTAGATGGATCTCCTAGGGCAGTGTTCCCCAACCTTGGGCCTCCAGATGTTTTTGGACTACAACTCCCATCATCCCCCGCTAGCAAGACCAGTGGTCAGGGATGATGGGAACTGTAGTCCGAAAACAGCTGGAGGCCCAAGGTTGGGGAACACTGCCCTAGGGCATTCCTCAATTTGCATAATCTAGAGACGAGAAGAGAGGACCCACTGGCAGAGCAACAGCTAGAAGAAGCCATGATCATTGACAAATAACTTCACTCCATAAAACAGAATGAAATCTGACCAAATGCATGTTGAGCCTTTTGCCTATTTATAATTGTTCATCTTAGTTACTTTCGTAATTCCAGTCCTGTGTTGATTTCCTTTGTAGCGTTTGGAAGTTCAGGTCCCAGTTTGTTCAAAATCACCTCTCTTCATTTGCTGGGACTTATTTCCTTTCTGTTTGCCTGCTAAGCCTGACACAGCCTGATCCAAGCTGATCTTCGGAATCGTGAGCCAATGCCCCTTTGCGTGAGGTGGACTTCGTATACTAGGTCCAGGAGCTGCTGGCCATCTGTAACAGTTTCTCTGAAGTTTTCAAAGCTCTGCAAGAAACCTAGGCTTCCGCCTGCTCATTTTATACACTGTGCTCCTTCCCGCCCACTCTGTCTGCTGGATATAAATAAATAAAAGCATTGAGCTAGGCTCTGCCCTGCTGTATTTATTGGAGTGTACGCTGTACACATGTCAATAAAGCATTGCGCTGGCTACTCTGTTCTTTAACTCCAAATCAAATCAACCTCTGGCCTTTGTAGGTGTTTGTGGAGCTGGGAGAAGGGCACAGAAACAGCTTCAGCAGGAACCAGAGATCCTGCGTTACATGTTCACTGGTCACTTGGTTCATCCACCAAATATAGATCTGAGCAGACCTGTAGATCTGAGCAGAATGAATATGTTTCAGCTCCAGGTTTCTGGGGTTTCGCATCTTGTGCGGACAGAGGAGAAAGCATTTGTTGTAGCCATCATACTAACCCTCTCGCTTATGAACCTCCCCTCCCAAGTTGTCAGTCACAAGTGAGGTTGTAAGTACGTACGTTGATAATGAAATGAGCATTAAGCTCCACAAAGCAATAAAGACTGGCTTGAGAGGTGCTGGCAACTCATCAGTTTAATCTGACTCATTTTGATAAGCTTTTTCTTTTTTGCAGATCGGGGAAAGGTAGGTTGGGGGTTTTGAATGTTACTTCAAGGGAGGAGGAAATTGGTTTGGGGGTTTCTGAATACACTAGAAAATGCGATGCTTCAAAATTATATCCCCCTGCCCCCCCAAAACAACAACAACAACAACAACAACCCCTTCCCCACTGTCTCTCCATCTTATTTGCAACCCTGGGTTTGGTGAACACCCCCTGCAGTCAATTCCCAGGGGTAAAGAGGGAGGAGGGAGGCAATTGTCCAACTGTCTGCCAGATATACCTATCAAATTATTCATTTCTCAGACTGCTTAAGGTAATTTAAATTCATAGCTTTTCAAACCACTGACAAGGCTTGCACACTGTGAAGAAAATGAATATTGTTAAGGGTTAAATGGACAGCTTCGCACTTTAAACACATTATAAATTCACCACAGGCAGGCAGGCAGGCTGTGTGTGTGTGTGTGTGTGTGTGTGTGTGTGTGTGAGAGAGAGAGAGAGAGAGAGAGAGAGAGAGAATATTTTTCTCCTCATTATTTTACTTAACAATCAGGGATTCTTTTGTAATTGCAGGCTGTGATGACGATTTCCATGACAAGAGGAGAATTCAAACAAATGTGGCCAAACACATAAGACAAAACAAAAATTTGCTATGCAAAGGGGGGAATCCTACTGTTCAGATGGTAAAGCCCACAGACAGAAGGTTCGTCTTTTTGTATGATCATGCATTCATACAAATGAAATTATACACATGAAGGAGATGGAGTAAACATAGCACTCCCTCTATTAGTGAGTTCCTATGGTGTGTACCAATAAGGCCGAGGCCCAAAAGGGGCTACTGCAGGGGTCAGCAATCTAAGGCCCATGGGCCACAAGCGGCCCATGGGGGTCGTTTAATCGGCCCATGGACCCCCGCCGCCCGCTCAGTCGGCTCCCGTGCTAAACCGGCGCACAGCAGAGCGACACTGGCCAGCTTCCCATTGGCTGTATATAAAACCAACCACAGAGATTAAGCATAGTGTAAACTGATTTGGGCAAACAATAACATATATAAATTCTTTAATCCACAACCCAAGGCAAAAATGCTAGCAATTGACATTGGCCTGATTCTCAAGAAGCCTCTTCAATCTTTCCAAAGTGCAGAAGCAAAGAGCTCCCCCTCTCAAAGATTAGAAAACAATATTTTGGTTAAATAGCAATCTGGACATGACCTGACAGTTTTGCAAACATTTGCAGTGTCAAGTGAGCAACCGAGACCTTATTGCACCGACTGTGATTATGGCAACCCGCGTGGGCAGAGGCTTCTTAGGCTCCTTGCCAAGAGAGAGGACAAACGAGGACAGAGATTTGCATACAATTTGCAAATGCTAACTTCTATGGATAGATGCAGATTTGGAAATAATTGCTGTCATTTAAACTGAACCGTGATACATTTCACCGCAGCAGGGAAGAGAGTGATCAGGTGACTTGCATACCTGTTCAATCTGCTGCCCAGGTGCTAACTGGTGATGAGCAACTTCTCTACACCAGAGCAGACTCTTACCCTGGAGTGTCTGGAACAACTTCCACCCACTCACTTCCAGCTACAGAATCATAACATGTGGAATACAGCCCCACCAAAACACCTGATAAAGAAACAATCAGCAGTAGTAGCAGCAGACACAAACATTATGCCTCTGAAAGTCACCAGTGAAGGTGGTGAAGGTCCTGTGTGAGTGTCTGGAGGCAGTTGGAGGATGGATGGTTGCTAACAGATTGCGGTTGAATCCTGACAAGACAGAAGTACTATTTTGGGGGGACAGGAGGTGGGCAGGTTTGGAGGACTCCCTGGTCATGAATGGGGTAACTGTGCCCCTGAAGGACCAGGTGTGCAGCCTGGGAGTCATTTTGGACTCACAGCTGTCCATGGAGGCGCAGGTTAATTCTGTGTCCAGGACAGCTGTTTACCAGCTCCATCTGGTACGCAGGCTGAGACCCTACCTGCCCACAGACTGTCTCTCCAGAGTGGTGCGTGCTCTAGTTATCTCTCGCTTGGACTACTGCAATATGCTCTATGTGGGGCTACCTTTGAAGGTGACCTGGAAACTACAACTAATCCAGAATGTGGCAGCTAGACTGGTGACTGGGAGCAGCTGCTGAGACCACATAACACCGGTCTTGAAAGACCTACATTGGCTCCCAGTAAGTTTCTGCGCACAATTCAAAGTGTTGGTGCTGACGTTTAAAGCCCTAAACGGCCTCGGTCCTGTATACCTGAAGGAGCGTCTCCACCCCCATCATTCTGCCCGGACACTGAGGTCCAGTGCCGAGGGCCTTCTGGCGGTTCCCTCACTCCGAGAAGCGAAGCTACAGGGAACCAGGCAGAGGGCCTTCTCGGTGGTAGCGCCCACCCTGTGGAACGCCCTCCCATCAGATGTCAAAGAGAAAAACAACTACCAGACTTTTAGAAGACATATGAAGGCAGCCCTGTTTAGGGAAGCTTTTAATGTTTAATAGACTATAACTTGGCTTAATAGACTATTGTATTTTAATATTCTGTTGGAAGCTGCCCAGAGTGGCTGGGGAAACCAAGCCAGATGGGTGGGGTATAAATAATAAATTATTATTATTATTATTATTATTATTATTATTATTATTATTAACTGAAAATGTTGTGGCCAACCAGATACTAGGCTTTCCTTTTCCACCAGCAACTTGGCCTGCTCCATCTCATGCTGCAATGATGGCTGGTTGGCCAGCACCTCATGCTCAGCTGCTCAGCTCCAGGGTGGTAGTCCTTTTGCTCTCGTCCTACGACTCTTGTCCTTGCCAGGCACAAGATTTAAATGCAATACCTGGGAAGCTGGGAGAAGAAGAAGAGTTTGGATTTGATATCCCGCTTTATCACTACCCGAAGGAGTCTCAAAGCGGCTAACATTCTCCTTTCTCTTCTTCCCCCACAACAAACACTCTGTGAGGTGAGTGGGGCTGAGAGACTTCAGAGAAGTGTGACTAGCCCAAGGTCACCCAGCAGCTGCATGTGGAGGAGCGGAGACGCGAACCCAGTTCACCAGATTACGAGTCCACCGTTCTTAACCACACTGGAGAGAGGGGGAAAACACAATTTTCAGTCAGGAGCCCAGCTGAAATCTCCTTCCGCTGCATGAAAGGTTTCTAAAAAGTCAAAAGTTGGGTGCAGAGTTCCCAGTAAGGAAATTGAATCACAAGGAGAACAATTGAACCCGTGGCAGCAAGTAGGCAAACCCACTGAGGACATCATGACTTAGGACCACACAAAATCTAGATCTAATCTGGTGTGATCAAATGTGGTGCTATCACAGGTCAAATTCCCCACTCCAGGATACCATGCAAATTATTGTTATTAGCCCTCCAACAATGGGTATTGGTATACCAACTGTGCATGATTGATGATGCCTGCAAACACGGGTGGAATATTATTTTGGTACAACGTTCTGGGACTACCATCAATCCTGAAGCTGGGCAAGATTTACATTGTCTTGTTGTTGTTTTTCTTTTCTTTTTTGTACAGTGCCCAGCCTGCATGAAATTCGCATTTATTTTCCAAACTTCCTTGAGCGTTGTCACTTAATCAATTGTAAAGCTATTACTTCAATCAAACCCATTTATCTCCACTGCTCAGGGGGAGGGGGACATCTTCACCCGTAGGAATGTTCTTTTTATGAGCTTGCATTTTCAGCAAGAAGAAAGAAAGGTCTAGTCAATGACTCTCCCTCTGTCAGACTCAAATTAAATAGGTATATTTTGTTTTGAATACATGGGGCGGTAGGGGGGAGTAGAGGGAACATGCACACGGACTCACACACGAAAATTCTCCTTCTTGCAGTGTTTTTACTCAGGGCTAAGATCTCAGTTTTGTAAAACAACAACAACAGGTCTCTAACGCAAACATAATCCATTGACAATATTAATGGCCGAGTTAAAACTTTTAACAACTTGGTGTTACAAAACTGTCAAAATTGTAACAGTGCTGCCGTCTGTATTTTCAGCCGCTCCTGATGAAGCATAGGGAAATGCCATATTGGTGTGCAGTGTTACCAATTATCTGACAGAGGCAGAATGTATTTCGAGCTAATCAGAAATAAGAGCACAGAATTAAGTCTCCCGTGTGAAACTCATCATTTACATATTTATGATTCAGAAATGATAATAAGGCTAATGAGAATCTCAGGTTGAGCCTTTAAAAGCCAAGCCAATCGTACTGTTAATTTTCAATAGCTAAGGCTTCCTGGTACACAGGAGTTAAAATATAATCTTTTGATTACCATTTAGTTTATTTAAGCCCTGAAAGTTATTTGGAGGAATACACACACACACACATTGCACCAGGTCACTGGTGTTGAGTAGGCAAGGAAATAAAGTTCAGGAAAAGGTCAGCATGGTTTTTATTTTATATCCCTTTGCACAAGTGAAATTTGATGCATAAGAAAGAGTCTTCCAAACTGCCTTTGTGCGGATGAAACCTTGGAGCAATCACATCCCCATACAAGTTTTCTGCATCTGCAATAATGCGCAGCCCTCATAATTATGCTCATTACATTTGCATGGTGTACAAATCAGTCACAGCAGTCGACTTGTATAACCTCCGTATATGCCTGATGGGGCATCATTAACCAAACAGGTAATCTCTTCCCACAGAAGCTATTGCATCCTTGCATTCAATCCATACAGGTCAAAAAGGATTTGCTGATTGTGGGATATGTTCCCTTTGGTGCATAAAAACAAGGGTTTTGTTCCTGCTACAAATCCCAATTTGTGGTGTTGGGGTTCATACGTTCTCCGGAATTGGATATCGTGTTGGCATTACACTGGCATTTGACAAAGAGGTCACATGAATAAAGGGGGCATTGATGCAGGAGAAATGGTGGCCCACATCTCTCTGTGGTTGTGCCTGCTTAACTCTCTCCGTGCCTTCCAATTCTGACCTCCATCAGCTGTTTACACCCACAGTCAGGTATATTTCCTCAGCTGAGTCCTGGTTGAAAGGGGCATTGGCAGCGAAGAATCAGTAGGCCAGGGAACACTTAAGCACTTGCCCTTTAGTCTGATCCTACCCTGAAAATGATCCCCAATATTATCTCAACTTTTGCTTGTAATGCATACTTTTCCAGTCTTTCGATAGCTGGGCACAGCTTGTCGTATTATGTTAATTCCAATCCAATCCAAATAACTTTATTGTGCGAGCCATTGGCTGTGACAAATCTGAATCAAAAATAAATACAAGCAAAAGGGATGCCGTGCCACAAATAATAGTCTCTATTTAGTTCTCTGTGTCTCCCTTACAGTTCACTGCTATATTATTTGGGGTCTTCTTTCTGATCTTTTTAGCCACCAGAGCAAAAAAAGGGTGACTTTATGACTTTATGAGTCACTGAAATGTTTACATCGCTAAGAAGCCATAGTACCTTCTCTGCCAGGGAGAGACATCTTTCCTGTAAGGACGGTAGGGTGAGAAATCGCCTCCTGGGTCCAATGTATAGTGGGCAATATAGTAAATAGTACAAGATGTTTTCATCTGATACCCTGTTATATCGTCCATCTAGGATGGCAGAGGGCATAGCTTGGAAACGCAGCCCCATAAAAGTGAATCTTAGTGATGCTGACTGGAGATTCAACAGGAAACTGGCTCTAAAATGGACCATTTTTAGAAGAGGGAACCAGGGAATTTATTATGTTAGGTTTGTTTTTATGAAGCATGTCCTGAGCAGGACCCCGTAGTTGAGGAAAAGATGGGAGGCATAATTAAAATTCTGAGAATGTGAATGGATGTTATGAGTAAATATCTCTTTTAGTATTTTTTTGAATCTATTCTTCATGGGCAAAGGGGTATATAAAAGGGGCAAAGGGGTATATAAAAGCTGTTTTCACTGTAGCCAACCAGTTGCCTATGGGAAGCTCCCAGGTAGGACTTGAGTGGAACAGTGGTCTCCCCATCTGTGATTTCCAGCAACTGGTATTCAGAGGCACACGGCCTCCAAAGGTAAAAGCAGAACATAACCATAATGGATAGTTGCCATGGATAGCCTTCTCCTCCATGAATTTGTCTGATCCAAACCATTCCAGGTTGGCTACACTCACCAAGACCCAACCACTGAAGCTCTTTCTGAAATGAGTAGCCGGCATGTGCCGTCCCAGTGCTATCACTGGGAAATTTTGTAGAGAAGTTCCCACGTTTCGACTGGCTTGGTTGGAGGACTGAGGCCTGCGTAGACCTGGATCCAGTCCTTGGCTGAACATGCCATCTGGATAAAGCCCTTAATGAAAATAAACCCTAAATAGAAAGTTTCTACAGTGTTCTCTTTCCTTTCCCAGATGACACATTTACATTTAAATGCGTGAAGCTATGTGTACAGGAATAGAATCTCTTCTTCCTCTGGCTGAGTTCCAAACCCTGTTTCGTGACTTTGGAGAAAGGGCTTTGAAGGCATGTGGCTAATATAATGGCAGAAAGGGGGGAATAACAGAGCCTTATACATGCATTACTCACAGGTAAGTGTCGCTGCAATTAATCTGGGCATATTTTTAGTCCCACTCAACATCACATCTCCTTTCCCCAATAATAGGCAGGGTGGGGTGGGGTGGGGAAGTGTGTAAGGGTTATGCGCCATCAGAGCGACACCCATAGAACTGGCACCCCTACGTCAAGCGCTTACTCACATGTTGTGGTTTCTTTACAAATAGCTGCACACAGCACATTGCTGTTGGTGGAAGCAGCCATGACATCAGAGTTGGGTTTGAATGCACCAGATTCAACACAACCACTCCTACCCATGAGTAATGCACGAACTGAACAGGGTTTAGAATACCATTTAAAAAGAAATCAATGTCCCATTATTCTGTATCCCAGAACAATGGTTTCTCCTCCTCATATACCAAAATGCACTGGCATGGGGGGGGGGCGCATGCACATAGGCGGTTACCCTGGGTGCAAAAATTTTAAAGGTGCTAAATCTCCATTTTCCTCCCTCCCACCCACCCCACCCTCCATGCAGCCCCGGGCTCTGGTAATGCGCGCTATGCCACTGCTGAAATGTACACAATCCAGAAGGCAGCCATGCCTGGCAACACTCCTAGCTGTCAAATGACCGGGGGAGGGGGGCGAGGAGAACACATTTTTGGGGGTAATAGAGATATGGCCCAGTGTGGGAGGTTTATATTAGTGGTGTCTTCTGAATAAATCTCTCTCCCCCCCCCATATTGCATGCTATTTTAAGCTGCTGTACAGCACCCCCTCCTCTGTCATTTGCTATAGAATTTAAGAGATGGCGGGGGAAGCCATTCAACTCATTCTTTGCAATTGGTATCCCTTTTGGCTACAAATGAAATTCTCTTAAAAATTAAATTCTCATTTAGTTCTCCTCTCAGGCTAGAAATAACTTCTAGTAATTTTGATACGGACACTTAGCGGCTTAAAATGAGGACTAATTTTACCAGGGCTGACTCTTAAGTTAACCTAATATCATTAAATGTTGGGGCAGAGGGATGGGGTGAGAATGTGATGGACCACTCCCCCTCCTGTTATATTAACCAAAGACCCACAGCACAAAATTCGTATCTGCAGCAGCTTTTTATGATACTGGACCAAAGCTTTCACCTCTTACCTGTTTTGTAGTTGTAAATGACACAGACAACAGGATTCTGGTTTGAATGAACGAGCTGAAAGATCCATGCTTGAGGAACATCATTGAAAGGGGGAATGCTTGAGGATTCTTTGACTCAGGGGAGGCCAGATCAAGGAGGATGCATTGGAATCCTACAAATGAATCCAGTCCAACTGAGTTCAGTGGAGCCTGCTCCCAAGTAAATTAGTATAGGACTTCAGCCTATTTTAGTTAACTTAATGAAACTGTTGTGTACCAGAGATTTCTGTAAACTCCTCATGAGAACAGGAAGAAGTAGCAAAAGTGCACCACATGTGATACATCTGCACTATACGTTTAAAGGAGTATCATACCACTTTAAACAGGCATGGCTTCTCGCAAAGAATCATGGGAACTGTAGTTTGTTAAGAGT
The DNA here is from genome assembly GCA_034641385.1 of Darevskia mixta. Classification (NCBI taxonomy): domain Eukaryota; kingdom Metazoa; phylum Chordata; class Lepidosauria; order Squamata; family Lacertidae; genus Darevskia; species Darevskia mixta. The sequence goes on from JAWWNH010000017.1 coordinate 21,664,325, forward strand.
GCTGAGAGTTGTTAGGAGGCCCCTATTCTCCTCACGGACGTGGGTGGCGCTGTGGATTAAACCACAGAGCCTAGGGCTTGCCGATCAGAAGTTGCATATGCATATATGTGTGCACTGGGGGGGGGGGCAAAGACTGGACAAAGATGAAGGCTGGAAGAGAGATGCGCAGCAGCATCACGAAAAAGGACGTGGCGTGAAGCAGCATGTTGTGCCAGTCTGTTTTGAGGTCATGCTAGGAACTCTGCATCCAATACCCTTAAGATGAACATCCCTATATAGAATTACCTATACAGGGAGAGAGGAAAGCTGGGCACATGGAATTTGGTGTGTGTGTGTGTGTGTGTGTGTGTGTGTGTGTGTGTAAATAGGGTTTATTGTTCTTGAAGTTACGGAGTATTTTGTTACGTACCTGGATTCATTTTTCTCTCTGAGCTTCTATGCTCCTTGCAGATCATACACATACAACATATAAATGTACATTTAATTGGTCCCCAGATTAGAAACATCAGACGTGGTGCTGTAAAGCAAACACTTAGATCACACTGAAATAAAAGGGCTTTTGTAAGTGTGAAGTTTCGCAGCAGCAGCAGCAGCCCAGAAATAATGGTTTAAAGGGAACTGTACAATATGCAGGTTTCCCATTCAGGTTTATATATATATATATTAACAGCTTGAAATAGCTCAGAAATTCTGAATATAGAACTGGAACAATCAACAACCATTTCTCTCTCTTTCTTTCTTTAAAAAAAACAACCAGAATATTCTTCTTATAATGGAGATTTAAAGAGTTCTTGATCTTGAAAGACTGTTTCAAGAAGAAGAAGAAAAGTAAAATAATGGGCCAAGCAGCGGGTTGGTTGTATTTCTGTATTTCTGTATTAGTTTGGAAGGCGTGCTTATCCAGACATTTGGATTTCACTCCTGATTTGTAGAAATGGGAACAACCCAGCTTAAGGGTTACTCATATGTAGGGGGGATACCCACGTTTACAGAGCACATACGCATGATTAGACGCTTGTGAATTTGGCATTCTCTGCATGCACAAAATGAGGTTGCTGCAGAAAGCAGACCTCATGGCACATGGGGAGCTGAACCCCAGTCACCATTGGGACATGTGTACCCTTTGCGCTGTGGGTTAAACCACAGAGCCTAGGGCTTGCCAATCAGAAGGTCGGCGGTTCGAATCCCCACGACGGGGTGAGCTTCCATTGCTCAGTCCCTGCTCCTGCCAACCTAGCAGTTCGAAAGCACGTCAAAGTGCAAGTAGATAAATAGGTACCACTCCGGCGGGAAGGTAAACGGCGTTTCCGTGCGCTGCTCTGGTTCGCCAGAAGCGGCTTAGTCATGCTGGCCACATGACCCAGAAGCTGTACGCCGGCTCTCGGCCAATAAAGCGAGATGAGCGCCGCAACCCCAGAGTCGTTCACGACTGGACCGAATGGTCAGGGGTCCCTTTACCTTTACCTTTACCCTTTGCACAAGTAGTGCGTGCACAGAGTTTAACTCATGCTGTAAGATGTCAGGGATCATGTGCTCTGCCAGAGCTTTGTGACGCCTTTGAGACTAACAAATGTCTTAGGGCAGGTTTTCCCAAGCTTGGGTCTCCAGCTGTTTTGGGGCTACAACTCCCATTATCCCTAGCTAGCAGGACCAGTGGTCAGGGATGATGGGAATTGTAGTCTGAAAACAGCTGGAGACCCAAGTTTGGAAAACCCTGTCTTGGAGCATAAGCTTTTGGGATTCAAGCCCACTGTGAACTGATGCCCCATAGACCTTTGGGTGCCTGGTGGTTTGATACCCGTGGTATAACGTTCACCAAGTCACACACACCCTACCCTTGTGTAGTGGTTTAAAAAAAAACAACTACAAATTTGCTTCCAGAGGCGGAATGCCTAATCCTACTTTAGTTGGACCAACCTGAGGGCCTATATTTGGCTTCATAGGTGTGCAACGCATCTGGCCTTGCTGGAATCATCTTGGATGTTGAGTGCTTTGAACAAATGTGCATTCATTTCCTTAAGGCCTTTCTGGGTTGCATCAAAAGCCTAGTATTTTGCTCCCAATAGCAGCCAGTCTGTTTTAGTCTGACAATTATTACTTTAATAAGAAAAAAACAACCACATGATTTCTCATTTCTCATCGTTTTAATTTTTTTTATATTTGGATGTTTAATTATTATCAGTTTTCGTTTTGCTTTTTTTTTTGCTTGTGACACATTTCAGATAGACTTAATTAAAACGACCTTTTTAAACATATAAATTAACAGTTTTTAAAGTGCCATTCCTTGTGACTAGCTGCCTCTTCTCTAGCAGGAGCCTGCCAAGTAAAATTAGCAGTTTTGGTTTATTTGAGGCTGACAAACTGGGTGGAAGATGATCGTTTTGTTGCTCTTTATCCTCTACTTTCAATGGAGCCTGGTTAATTAGGGCGAATGGGACACAGCTCCACCAACCTCCGTCCGCCCTCAGCCAGCCCCTGCCTGCCAGTCTTCTTACCCTCAGCTGGACCAGGGGGTGTCATTGTCTGTCAGTTTCTTCCTCAGAGGTCTCAGTGTTTCCCATGTAGACCTCAGAAAGCAGGGAGGAGGATGGGATGGAACTAGAAGTAGTTGAACCCAGTGGCATAGCATGAGTTGCTGGTGCCCGGGGCCACACAGAAGGGTTGTAGTAAGGAGTTAAATGGACAGAGTACTCAGGAGAACTCAGCCTCAGAGATAAGAAGAGTCGTTGTCTGGAGAGGTCACTTCCTGGTTTGCATGGAGAAGCCATTTTCACAGAAGCGCGCAGCTGTATAGAGGCAGCACTGGGTGTTGAAATTTTGCACCCCTACCAAGTTTGCCCCTGAGGCAACCGTCCATGTGCCCCATATGAACACTGGTTGGACCTGACTTTCATTGGCTCTGGCTCCCTGCTTCCTGCCCTACCAATGGGCACCAGCCACCACTGTCCCCCCCCCAATTTATTGAGTTATGAATTTCACCCCAACACTGTTTCTACAGATCAAGAAGAGTATGGAAGGGGTTTTTCCAGCATTATCAAGCAAAAGTGCAGATTCATTTGAAGTTTCAAATCTGGACAGTGTTCCATCTTAAACCCTCCTTTGGTAGCCACTGAAATAGGCTGAAAGCTAGACTTTCAGTTAAACGCGTTATAAATTTAAACAGGGAAATCCCATAAGGAAAAACAGGACTCCACATCGCCATCTGGTGGCACAGTTTTATACTGCATATACAACGCATACAAATCGCTTTTTCTTTACCAATCTAGCCGAGTCCCTAGTTTCTGTGATATTGTTTCAGGGTGCCTGGAAGCAGAAATTCTATAGCTGTATGTAACTTGAAACACAAATGAAGAACACTTGGCCAGGGCTATAGATGCATGCTAAAGCTGTGATAGTCTACGCTTGTCCCTGAGATTTGTACTGGCTTTCATGCCTTTATGTTTTTTATATATACTGAATGGATTATTGTTTTTAATAGGTTGTTATCTCATTTTAATCTTTTTTATTGTTCCTCAGCCATTCCTAGTGACCTCATTGGTAGTGCGTATAACTTATAAATATTGCAAATAAATAACCAAATAAATAGGTGCTGAGGCAAGCACCATCAATAATTCAGATTTTTGCAGTTCATTGAAAGGAGTTACGGAGACCAGCATTTGTTGATTGTTTTAGAGAAACCAGTTCTGTACAAATCATAGTATATGGTTGGCTTACTTTTTAATATAAAGTCTGTACATGCCTTCAGAACCAGATAGGAGCAAATCCATTGGGCCCACCAGCAAAACGTCAAAGCTCCACATAACCACCCCTTAAATTACACTCATCGCCTCCCCCGCCCCCTTTCTAGGGCTGTCATCTTACTCAAAAAAGAAACCTTTCTCAACTTTTGACCCAGTCACCAATCTCTGTCTCAGTCTTCTATCTTTAGCATGAAATCATTATCATTTATTTGATGCTTCAGACGTGCAACATGATTGAGAGTCATTATCTCATTAATCCTCCCCGCTTCCCCTTGTGGGTTGGAAGTAAATGTATTTGCTTCTTGGGGAGTTTTTTTTGAGACTCATTAACATGACAGGGACAATGGCAGCCCACTAGCTTACGAAGAGCTTCGAAGACGTAAGGCTGCGATCCTAGATTCACGCTGACCAGGGAATAAGTTCCACTGAAGTCAATGGAGCTTACTTCTGTGTGTAGACAAAGGCAGATTTGCTCTGCAGTTCTGCAAACACTTTCTTGGAAGGAAACCCCATTTAAAAGCTTTAATTTTGGTTCCTCTGTTTTGTTTTTGTTGAGTTGGGGTTGGTTAAATGTTTAATTTGTGTTAGCAGCTATTTTAATTTAATTTAACTGTAAACTGTCTATTTGTTGTTGTTGTTGTTTGATTTATTGGTATATTTGTAGTCGGTATAAGGTATTCTGTTTTCCCATGTTTGATATTTTATTATGTTTTTATATATGCTGGAAGCTGGAATCGTGTTGGACCCCTCCAGACTGTTATTGATAATCCAGGTAGACCAGAGCAACTGGCATGCCCTCCCAGTTAGCTCACTCAGTAACACCTAATAACTGGCGTTTGAGTTTCAGTCCCTGGAACAGCAGGAATCATGGGCCTAGTCTTCAGACAGCTAGGCACACCTTCAGATTTCTTTACGCAGCAGAAGTTGGCATAACAGAGGCTTGTATGAATGTTTTAAACAAGCATCTTTATTAAACAAAACAGCAGGACAAAACCTGAGGTAAAGGATCAGACGTTATCATCATCAGAAGCACACACAGTGGCAGTTAACTCCAACTGAACAGCCCAAGTCACATGTCCAACCCTTAAGGTGGAATGGAAGAATTACAACAACCTCCCCCTTTCCATGTAACATTAAGCACTGGTTTTACTAACCAACTGTAGCTTATGCATATACACATGCAGTTGTTGTTTGTTAACAACTTTAGACAACAGATCTGCAGGAATCTCGTTACCTGCCATATATGACACCTGAATAATTCCTTTCTTTATGCATTCCCTTGCACGGTGTAATTTTATTTGTAAATACTTGGTTCTTTGCTTGCAACTCTCTGAATTAAGCAAAGCCAAACAAGATCTGTTGTCTTGATACACCTGTATAGGATAAATCACTTTGATACCGATATCCTGAAACAGTTGTATCAACCAATCGCAATCCATCAGCGATAACGACAATGCATTTAGTTCAGCCTCACAAGAACTTAAACTTACTGTCGTTTGCTTTCTGCACATCCAATCAAACAGACAACGGTTGTACATATAACATACTCCAGAAGTACTTGTACCGTCTGTGGTATCACTTCCAAAACTTGCATCAGCAAAAATTTCCAGACCTCCAGTTTTCTGACTGGTGAACCTCAGCCCATAGTGCATAGTCCCTTTCAAATAACGAGCTATGCGTTTTAATGATTTCCAATCCTGAACAGTAGGATTATTAGAGTGTCTGCTGAGCAGATTAGTGCTAGCAGCTATATCAGGCCTTGAACATCTGGCAATAAAATTTAGTTTGCCCAGAATGCATCTATACAATGTTATATCAGAAAATGCTTCAGCCTTTTCATCTCTTTGATAACCTGTCACCATCGGGGTGTCCACAGGATTCGCATCAGTCAAATTTAGTCTGGCTAATACATCAGCAATTTTCTGAGTTTGGTGAACCAGAAAATTACCTGTTTGGTCTTTTTCTACCTGCAGAGATAGATAGTTGGATACCTGGCCAAGATCCTTCATATCAAAGTGCTCCTTTAATTGAGCTAGGGTGTTTTGGTATAAATCTTGATCTTTCCAAAACAACAAAAGATCGTCAACAAAACAAACACAATACAGTTTACATTGCCCTTCTTCTTTGACAAACACACATGGATCCGCCTTTCCTTGATGAAAACCTAGAGATAGCATTGTCTCAGTAAGCTTGGTATTCCAACACCTGGCACTTTGTTTAAGACCATATAGGGATTTCTTTAGTTTACATACCATCCCTTTCTGTATTTGCACTCCGTCAGGTGGAAGCATGTACAGTTCCTCTTCTAAAATCCCATACAAAAAAGCTGTATTTACGTCATGATGGGAAACGTGAAGCTTTTCTTCTGCAGCAATCTTGAGCATAAGCCTAATGCTCTCAAATTTGACGGTGGGAGAATAGGTTTCATTATAATCTTGACCTGGTATCTGGGAAAAACCTCTGGCAACTAATCTGGCTTTGTGCCTAACAACTTTTCCATTCTGATCGGTCTTGACTTTAAAAACCCATTTGCTCCCAACCAGTCTCATTCCTGGAACTACTGGAACTAACTCCCAGGTCTTGTTTCTTTCCAATGAACTAAGTTCATCATTTATAGCCTTTAACCATGGCTCAGCATCCTTTGAGGACAGTTCTCGAATTTCTTGAAAACTTGAAGGTTCCCACACCTTCATTGAGCTACCAACGACAGCAGTAGCTGTGCTGGCAAACTCATCATCAAACCTTTTGGGTGGTTTGCCCTTCGTGGCCCTTTGTGATTTGCGTATCAGACGAGAGTCTTTAACGCTCATCTCCTCCTTGTTTGGAGAAATGCGGCCATTGATGAACTGTGGTTCATCCAATTCAGTTTCAGACCCATCAGATGGTCTGAGTGAAGCTTTATCGCTCTGGTATTCTATTGTTTCGCTGTCGCTGACAGCAGCACCAGCACCTCCCACTGAATCGGAATCCGAACCCTGATCATCATCCTTAGCTTCCTCTGCTTCCTCAGCTTCAGGATGACTTTGGAAAATCCCCACATTTTCACCCCATTTTGCACAATACTCCACACTTTTGGTGAACCTTACTGTCTTTGTGTCGGGCATGTATACTCTGTATGCACCTTTCTCATATCCTACAAAAATCCCAAGTACACCACGCTTCCCGAGCTTGCTGCTCTGTGGAGTATGTACCCACATGTCAGAACCAAAGATTCTCATGTATTTGACATAAGGCTTCTTGCCAAACATCTTTTCATAAGGGGTGCAACCTATGGATGTAGATAATCTCCTATTGTAAGTATGCACAAAATGATTCAAACTCTCCCCCCAATAAGATTCAGGTAGATTGGCATCACTTAACTGAGTTTTTAAACCTTGTAGCAATGTCTGGTTTGCTCTTTCACAAAGTCCATTCTCCCATGGAGATCGTGGACAAGCGAGGTCATGCTGGATTCCCTTCTCAGTTAGAAAAGCCTCAAATTGCTGAGAAGTGAATTCTCCACCACGGTCAGTGAAAAGACATTGTAGTTGCTTTCCATGGGCATTTTTCAACCAGGCATAGAATTCTTTGAACTTAAAAAATGCTTCTGACTTTTGCTTGAGCAAATACACATGAACGTATCTGGAAAAAGCATCAATCAATACCATGAAATATTTAGCTCCACCAAGAGAGGGCGCCAATGGACCAACAAGGTCAGCATGGACAATCTGGTAGGGTTTTGAAACTTGTCTGCCAGATACCTTACCCTTTGAAGCCACCCTCACCTTGTGCTCTGCACATGACTTGCACTTCATGTAGAAGTTGCATGGTTTAATGGTTAGACCATTAACTACTTCTGGCATTTTGGTTAGCGTCTGCCAGGACATATGACCAAATCTCCTGTGGTGTGAATGAATACAATCTGCATGGAGAACTTTGTTAGTTTTCACCATACAACAAGAATCATTACTCTGCACATTTACACCAATATCATCATAAGCAATCTGAAATAAACTATTCACGTAGTCAGCACGTAAGAGTTCCTCATCGTCCTTGCTGATGATGCAGATGCCCTTTGAAAAGGAAACATCAAAGTTCTTCTCTGTGAGCTGGGGAACACTCAGCAGGTTCTCAGCTGACTCTGGAACAAATAGAACTTTGTTAATAGTGGAATTCAAACTTTTAAGCTCGATCACTCCTTCTCCTGCAATCTGGATCGAAGTTCCATCAGCCTGATGAATCTGGCCCTCCTGTGACTTGAAGGAAATAAACAAATGTTTATCTTTGCAAATGTGCCGTGTGGCTGCAGAGTCCACAATAAATCTTCCTTTAGCCTTTGTTGAAGTCTCATGTGCAACAAAAACCTTGTTTTGCACATTCTTTGACTTTTGGCCCTCCTTATTCTTGCCATCTGTAGACATTTGCTTTTGTCTGCCTTTTGCCTTGGGACAATTTCGTTGGATATGGCTTGGGTTTCCACATTTCCAACATTTCACAGCTGATAATGCTTTAGCTCCCTCTGTTGGCTGCAACACTGTCCCAAAAGACGTTGATGCCTGCTCCCCCTGAAGTAGACAATCGGGAGTTGTAGCATTCCTTCGATCATATTCATTTTGCAGAACTGCCATGACTTTGGAAGCAGTTAATTCTTGTGCTGGAAGAGTTGCCAGCTGGCTGGCTATTGCACTGTAACTAACATGCAAAGAATCCAGAATTAAAACAGAAAATAAATTTTCAGGCACATTGAAACCTCGGTAGACCAATTCCTGTCTCAGTCTTAATAATTCTAAAACATGGTCTCTCAAATTCCCTCCAGGCTCAAGTTTCTTTGTGTGCAACTTTCTGAAATATAGAAGAACAGATCCTGCTTCTTGTCTCAAATGTGTGTCTCTCAATGCATTCCACATTTGACTGGCATTGACTTTTCCATTCAGTGTGATAAGCTCCTCTGGAGACACTGATAGCACTATAATTCCCATGGCCTTGGAGTCAGCATTAGACCATGCTTCTGTAAGAGGATTAGGTGGGGCTTCTATCACAGTGTGCCACACTGCTGCCTGTCTCAATTGAGCCTCACAATAGACTGACCAGGTCTGATAGTTTTGTCCATTCAAACGCAGACATGGGCCTCCCCCCATTGCAGTCTCAGAAAGATCCATTCTTGCTCTTTCACTTCAGCTCAGCTCAGTTCCTGGCTGAACACAGCTCTTTACAGCTTTACAAGCAAGTGTGCGGCCTGCTTCACTTCAGTCAAAAATATTTTACCTCAGACTTTAAAAGCCTCTAGCAGTAGGCCGGGGTTATGCTTGCTTCACTTCTCCACATACCTCTGTGTAAGCGCCGTGGATCTGGGCCCCATAACCTTATGTTATTGATAATCCAGGTAGACCAGAGCAACTGGCATGCCCTCCCAGTTAGCTCACTCAGTAACACCTAATAACTGGCGTTTGAGTTTCAGTCCCTGGAACAGCAGGAATCATGGGCCTAGTCTTCAGACAGCTAGGCACACCTTCAGATTTCTTTACGCAGCAGAAGTTGGCATAACAGAGGCTTGTATGAACGTTTTAAACAAGCATCTTTATTAAACAAAACAGCAGGACAAAACCTGAGGTAAAGGATCAGACGTTATCATCATCAGAAGCACACACAGTGGCAGTTAACTCCAACTGAACAGCCCAAGTCACATGTCCAACCCTTAAGGTGGAATGGAAGAATTACAACACAGACGTCATTCTGAGCAGCAGGTGGTGCTGTGGTCTAAACCACTGAGCTTCTTGGGCTTGCTGATCAGAAGGTCGGCGGTTCGAATCCCTGTGACGGGGTGAGCTCCCGTTGCTCGGTCCCAGCTCCTGCCAACCTAGCAGTTCGAAATCACGCCAGTGCAAGTAGATAAATAGGTACTGCTGTGGCAGGGAGGTGAACGACGTTTCTGTGCACTCTGGCTTCCATCACGGTGTCCCATTGCGCCATAAGTGGTTTAGTCCTGCTGGCCACATGACCCAGAAAGCTGTCTGCAGACAAACGCCAGCTCCCTTGGGCTGAAAGTGAGATGAGCTCCACAACCCCATAGTCGCCTTTGACTGGACTTAACCCAGAGGCGTAGGAAGGTCAGGTGGTACCCAGTGCGGAAAATTTCTTGTCACCCCCCCCCCACACACACACATTGATTTTTTATTTTATTTTATTTTTTGCCTGCAAAAATGGTTTTACGTTATTTCATATTTTCTTACAAAGGAATAATAATAAGTAATAATATTAATAATAATAATAATAATAATAATAATAATAAACTTTTATTTATATCCTGCCCTCCCCAGCCAAAGTCGGGCTCAGGGCAGCTAACATCAGATACATAATAATAATAATAATAATAATAATAATAATAATAATAATAATAATTTTTTATTTGTATCCCACCCATCTGGCTGGGTCCCCCCAGCCACTCTGGGCGGCCTCCAACAGACACAAAATACATTAAAATATCACAGGTTAAAAGCTTCCCTAAATAGGGCTGCCTTGAGGTATCTTCTGAATGTCGGATAGTTGTTCATCTCCTTAACCTCTGCTCGGAGGGCGTTCCACAGGGCGGGCGCCACCACTGAGAAGGCCCTCTGCCTGGTTCCCTGTAGCTTTGCTTCTCGCAGTGAGGGAACCGCCAGAAGGCCCTCGGTGCTGGACCTCAGTGTCCGGGCTGAACGGTGGGGGTGGAGACGCTCCTTCAGGTATACAGGACCGAGGCCATTTAGGGCTTTAAAGGTCAGCACCAACACTTTGAATTGTGCTCGGAAACGTACTGGGAGCCAATGTAGTTCTCTCAGGACCGGTGTTATGTGGTCTCGGTGGCCACTCCCAGTCACCAGTCTAGCTGCCGCATACATAACATTGGTATAAAATAAAACAATAATTAAATTACCTCCTAAAAACATGTCAGAATCAAATTAAAGTCTAATTAGATGGCTTTCCGCAGGGTTAGGGTTGGGAACAGTAAGTGCTCCACTGAATCGAAATTTCAGCCTTCACGACGTAGGAAAACGGCCAAGTAAACAGCTATTTTTGTGGAGGAGGGTCAAGATATTAACTGATATGCATGAAATTTCATATATAGCTATATAATCCCTAGTGTAGTAAGATAAGACCTTTGGACAGGCATTTAAAAAAAAATGAACCGCCCTAGTAGGGCAGTAATTGTTCCTTGATAATTTGTCACCCCCCTCCATGATGGAACCTGGGGCGGCCCGCCCCCCCACTTCCTACACCCCTGACTTAACCATCCAGGGGTCCTTTACCTTTACCTTTTTTACCTGTACTTTCATGATGATTTGGGCTCATATTGATATTGGTACAGTTATATGCAATCTTGCTTTCAATGCTTTCTGCATCTGTGTGCATTTGGAGTGGACATACTACTTTATTATCCATGTATCTCCTGTCGCTTCCTGCTGCAATCCTGTAACTTTCTGTACCACAAATATTTCAGTTGTCCAAGAGTGTCCCTCCAGACATCAACAATGCATTGCAGAACAATTAATAAAGCAGAACAATATGTGGATAATCCAGTATAAATCCCCAACGAATGCACTGTTATGGTGTCAGAGACATGTTGCTGAATACACTCACAAAAGCAGCAGCAGCAACAACAAGAACGTTTTAAGATTAACTGAAAATTGCTACCTTTTCTATTCTTAGCAGTCAAGCAGGTGATTAATAGACTTTGGAAAACTTGAAACAGCCTCTACACTGGAGAATTTGCTCTCTGAAGCCTGGGATCTTTTGATAATGGAGAAACTTTTGCGCCAATTAAAAGTTTCACGAGATTAGGGCACATTGGAAGACTTCTTCTCAACATGGATCGCTTGAAAGAGGGAAAGGATTTGATGAAGAGAAGCACTGCCATTCTAACTAGGATGGCCAGATTAAAAAGAGAGCACTTTCTCCACTTTTGATAGTTGTACAGAAGAGGGAATTGAAGAACCTTAGCAGAGTTCTGCTCAATCAGATATAAGGTCCATCTCTTACAGCATTCCATTCCATAAGAGCCGACAGCAATCCCTCACTCATGTCCGCCAGCAACTGGTCTTCAGTGGCATACAGTCTCCAAAACTGCAGGTAGCATACAGCCATCACGGCCAGCAGCCACTGATTGTCTTATCCACTATGAATTTGACTATTTCCCCCCTTTTTAAAGTCACCCAAGTTGGTGGCCATCACTCCATCTTGTGCCCGTGAGTTCCAGAGTTTAACTCATCCCACCTGCATCTTCCAACATTCAGTTTCATTGGACGCCCTGGATTTGCGTGATGGAGAATCTCTCTCCAATGTCTGTGCCCATGCAAAATGTTATACATCTCTGTTATGCCCCCTCCTGTCTTTTTCCCCTAAATGCCTCCCAAACTCCTCATTGGCGCTGCTCTTTTCTGCATCTTTTCTAGCTTATAATATCCATCTTGAGGCTTGCTGGCTAGAGCGGCACATTGTTTCAACATGCAGAATTCCCCTCTTCTATGCAACTCTTAAGGGACGTGGGTGGCGCTGTGGGTTAAACCACAGAGCCTAGGGCTTGCCGATCAGAAGGTCGGCGGTTCGAATCCCCGCGACGGGGTGAGCTCCTGTTGCTCGGTCCCTGCTCCTGCCAGCCTAGCAGTTCAAAAGCACATCAAAGTGCAAGTAGATAAATAGGTACCGCCCCTGGGGGAAGATAAACGGCGTTTCCGTGCACAGCTCTGGTTCGCCAGAACTGCTGGCCACATGACCCGGAAGCTGTACGCCAGCTCCCTCAGCCAGTAAAGCGAGATGAGTGCCACAACCCCAGAGTCGTCCGCGACTGGACCTAATGGTCAGGGGTCCCTTTACCTTTTTATACAACTCTTAAGAGGTGCAGAAACCCTGTGCTTTTTTGCCTCTGACCACCCTTGTTTATGCAAGTAACTATATTAACTTATTTTGACTATACATCCTTATGCTTCCCATGGTGGTATGAAGGACATGGCCAACTAGCCACATTAAAATAAAATACAATAACACCAAACAATAATAATCACATGAAAAACGCAGTTGTGAACATTCAAAACAGGGATGGGGACCCTCAATGTGGTCAAAGATTATGGGAGTTGTCGTTCAGTGATATCTGAAGCCCACAAGTTCCCCGTCCCCAAATGAAAACAAGAAGGCAGCTGACAATGGCAGTTAAATGCTTAAGCTACAATCCTATGCACACTTTCTGGGTCCCACTGAACTCAGTGGAACTTGCCTCAGAGTAGGCATGTCTAGGATTGTGCTTTTAAAAGGCGAAGAAGAAGAAGAAGAAGAAGAAGAAGAAGAAGAAGAAGAAGAAGAAGAAGAAGAAGAAGAAGAAGCAGCAGCAGCAGCTCATATTTTATCTAACATAGCAGCCGCTTGGGTTGATTTTTGTACTGAAAACATTTATCTCTGTAGTGTATTGTAGAAGCTAAAATTGGGGGAGAAGAAAATGAGCACAAAACACATAATAATAAGAGAAGGAAGCGGGCAGAGGGAATACAACCTGAGTGTTGACGTATAAGAATATACCGGTAAATGCAAAGTCAATGGTCACAAGGTTGAAAAGGCCAAGTCAATAAAGTAATTGCTTGAAGGAGTGTGGGGGTCGGGAAAATGAATCAATGGGAATAAACAGAAGTAGGAGTAGGCTTCGGGTTAAGAACTCCGCTAAGAACAGAAATAATGCTTCAGGTTAAGAACTTTGCTTCAGGATAAGAACAGAAATTGTGCTCTGGCGGCGCAGCGGCAGCAGGAGGCCCCATTAGCTAAAGTGGTGCTTCAGGTTAAGAACAGTTTCAGGTTAAGAACGGACCTCCGGAACGAATTAAGTACTTAACCAGAGGTACCACTGTATTAGTATTTAATCCATACCCTGCCCATCTGGCTGGGTTTCCATAGCCACTCTGGGTGGCTTCAAACAAAATATAAAAACATAATAAAACATCAAACATTGAAAACCTCTCGATACAGGGCTGCCTTCAGATGTCTTCTAAAAGTTGCCGGTTGTCCATTCTGCACAGGAAACCCATTAAAACCTGAAATGTTCCAAAAGTCAATTTCAAATATAAATGATAAACAAATGCAAAGTCATTTTTGGAATGAGTTTCATTCTCCTCGCGATTTGGTTGAGGATCTTGAGCCATTGTGTAGCATTGGGTGTTGTGTGTGTGTAGACAGACAAATTCATATGTGTGTGCATTATGTGCATATACAGCAGATGTGGAGAATACACAACCCTGAATTTGCAAGGTGTTTGAATTCTGCCCCCAGAAAAAGTCTGGAAGTCTTATTTCAAAAGAGAGCGAGAGAATCAGTGTGTCTCAGTAAATTTATGTGCAAAAGACCATTTTGATACATAGATTCAGCCGATGTATAACCTGAAATAAATTTAGTATATGCTACTACATTTGGTATATTTCACTATGAAGTTTTCTGATATCCAGTGTCATGAGGTAAATGTATACAGAGAAGATTTTCTGACAACCAGTGAAGAGGATTTCCTGTGAGATAAAATGATTGGTTCAGAGTTTGCCATCCTGACAGAAAGTGCCTTCAGAAATTATTGAAGATGGGTGCATTGTGACTTGTCATCCATAGGTTTTTATAAGTCGCAGAATATTTATGCTGTAGAATACATTTGCTTTTGGATGCCTGAAGCAGTTTTTTAATAATACACATCTTACAAGCCCCTTGCGGGAGGCATTAAAGTTGCAGAAAAAGAAAAAGAAAATGCTTGTTCAAATCAACAAATGCACAATCATAAAACAAACTAAGGAGCCCTGGAATTAGAAGCATGAATATGACACTTTGAATTAGGATACTGGAGATAAACAAACATTGAATAAGAAAGCTCCGTTTTTCATTTTCTTTGATTTTCTTTTCACATATAGGCACCAAAAGGAGTTGCTTTGGGCCTCAGGCATATCCCTGAATTGTGGACATAAACATGGTCTCGCTTGCTCTCTTTTAATATCATTTGAAGCACATTTTCATCCTCAAAGAATTCTGGGTACTGTAGTTTACCCCTCACAAAGTTACAATTCTCAGCGACTGTTACCAAACTACATGCCCATAATTCTTGGCGGGAGGAATGTGCCTCAACTGAACTTTAAAGTTATAAAAAAAATCCTTCCAGTAGCACCTTAGAGGCCAACTAAGTTTGTCATTGGTATGAGCTTTCGTGTGCATGCACACTTCTTCAGATACACACGAAAGCTCATACCAATGACAAACTTAGTTGGTCTTTAAGGTGCTACTGGAAGGAATTTTCTAAATTTTGTTTCAACTACGGCAGACCAACACAGCTACCTACCTGTAATTTAAAGTTATAGTGTGCATGAAGCATCGGTCTTTAGGATTGGGTATAAACCTGTTGTTGTCCTTATATTGCTTAATGCTAAAACAGACGTCCGAGCAGTTTAAGTATAGCCACGAGTTGATGATCAGAATCCATCATTAGATCACACAACAAAACAATCCCATTAAAACACAAGCACCCATCTTTAAATTATGATAATAAAATAATTCCATTCAAACAACGCCACAATTAAAACAAGAGACTAAGGTGCAAGAGACTAAGGTGGTCACTGGCGGAGGAAGGCGGGTGTGGGGGTGCGGTTCACACTGGGTGTCAGCCATGAGGGCGGGTCACATCATCGCCGCCCGCCGCTCGCTGTGCGGGCGGCACCCCTGGACACTCGCTGCGTGGGTGGCGGGCTGCTAGGGATGATGCTGCCGCGGGCGGCTAACGGCATCCCTTCTGACGCTCACCGGGCGGGCGGCAGGCAGCTAAGGACGGCTAGCTCCGCCCCACGGGCCAGCTAGCCTCGCCCCGCTCCAGGTGCCAGGGCAGGTAGCTCCGCCCCTGCATCTGGTGTCTCATCTTTACAACAGAGTTACAACAATATAACTGAGCGTCCCTTATAAAGTTGGAAGGGGCCTTGGAGGTCAGATAATCCAAGCATGCAAGGATGTATCAGGTGACCTCCTCAGAAGGAAATCTGCAGCCCCTCTTCAAAGGGAGTGATGGAATTACACAATTGTAACTGATGTAGAGCGAGAACCAGCAGCAATGCTTAGCCCCAGCAGAGGGTGAGTGGAATTTGGCAAGAACAGAGCAATGAATCGGCCAGAAATCCTACCTCCAATTTCTTAAAAGGTTTTCTCCTGTTTTTCTGCCTCACAGAGGGCACTTTAGAATTCCAATGGGTGTTTTTGAGCTTACCTTATTGTGGCAAGGATGGTGTGGGCTTTTTCTAACTTCCCGGCAATTATTTCTCCCGTGCTCTGCAGCCTCCCTGGCTGCTCATGCTTCCTGATCTGAAATAGCCTCGTGGGAGGCGTCACATCATGCTACCTCCCCTCCTCTGGCCTTTAATTGAAGCATGGGCACCCAGGAAGGCTGCAGAGTCCAGACCATTTTCAAGATGACCTGCAGACTGAAAGAAAAGGCACTCACAAATACCCCTCAGCTACTAAACCACAAGGAAAGCACAACAAAAGCCCTGCGCCCCAGCCATAAGGATCTCTTCCCTTTGATGGTTTTCTCATGCAATTTCTTTTCTCATTAATTGATGGAGAACAGTTGGGGAGAAGGGTAACATGGGAGAAATTTTCAACAAAACATTAATCTTCTCTGAAGATGGGCACTTTAGCCTTCCTCCTGGAGGCTTTTAATTATTCAATTGAATTGTTTCTTGCAGGGCATGAGTGTGGCTGGAAATGCACTACCTTAGACTTTGTTTTTCCTTCAGATTGATGTGTTTGCTGCTCTGCCCTTTTTCTTCTTCTCCAAATAGTGATGGTTATGCACATGCGGTACTCAGGTCAGATGATGTACGGAACTCATCCAAGTCCGAAGACAGCCATGGTTGATCTTGCTGCATAGTTTTACTCTCATTGCATCTTTTCTTCTCTTGTTTTAAAAGACCCTCTTGACTTTTGGGCTATGTATCTCTTAACTCCCCATTTCCATCAGTCTGATTGGAGCCGAGCGGTTGCTTTAACCGATTGCATCTTTCGGCAAAATGCAATATTTGCCATTGCAGCGTTGGCCAATTGCCACAGCTATATAAGTGCTGTATAAAGGTTCCGCTTTTGCAATTAGACTTACACCCAGCCCATCTGCTAGGGGTGTCACTGAGTCTTAATACAGTGGTCCCTCGACTTACGAATGACCCGACTTCCGTATTTTTCGAGTTACGAGTGAAAAAAGTGGCCGCGCGCTTACGAATTTTTTCGATCTCCGAATGGAAATCGTTGCCATTTTAGATGCGGTTTCCTCGACTTACGAAGTTTAGATGCGGTTTTTTTCGACGTACAAATTTTTTCGGATATTTTTCTCCCAATGCATTCCTATGGGGACTCGACTTACGATTTTTTTCAATCTACGAATGTCCATTTGGAACGGATTAAATTCGTAAGTCGAGGGACCACTGTACCTGCAGATGCAGCAAAATCATCGCTATTGTTTCAAAAATAAATACTAACCGTTAGGAGAACATAGCCTAGTTTAACCGATTAAAGCTTTTTGCATTTCATTCTGACGTGGGAAATTCCTGAGAAGATCGGGGAGGAAAAATGGGTGCAATATGGGTAGCCAACAGGGTGCCCTCCACATATTCCCTGACCATTGGTCATGCTGACTGGGACTGATGAGAGTTGTAGTCCAACAAGAATAGATGGGTTATAAATTAATGATCAGAAATAATTTCAATTTCTCATATTGTTGCAATCGTGCAATGATCACGTTGCTCAGAGTGCCACTGACCATAACAACAGAATCACCTCACCGTCTAAACATGAAGGTGTGGCAGGAAAATGGACACACATGGAGAATGTCATGTTTCTGTCATTTGGGACACCCGTGATTCCATTCAGAGTTTTAGACTCCAACTCCCATCAGCCCCAACCACCATTGTCAATGAGCAGGGATGATGGGAGCCACAGCAACATCCAGAGGACTACAGGTTCCTTATCCCTGGTTTTCAGCGCATCGCTACAGCAAAGCATAGGCAGGCAGCTATGATGCCATGCTAATAAAGGTAAAGGGACCCCTGACCATTAGGTCCAGTTGCGGACGACTCTGGGGTTGTGGCGCTCATCTCGCTTTATTGGCCGAGGGAGCCGGCGTACAGCTTCTGGGTCATGTGGCCAGCATGATTAAGCCGCTTCTGGCAAACCAGAGCAGTGCACGGAAACGCCGTTTACCTTCCCTCTGGAGGGGTACCTATTTATCTACTTGCACTTTGACGTGCTTTCGAACTGCTAGGTTGGCAGGAGCAGGGACCGAGCAACAGGAGCTCACCCCGTCATGGAGATTCGAACCGCCAACCAGCAAGCCCTACGCTCAGTGGTTTAACCCACAGCGCCACCCGTGTCCCTGCCATGCTAATAGCCTCTGTGAAAACAACAGCCAACAGCAGCCTATCCCCCTGGAAAACAATGTGAACAGAGCGTCTTTGAATTTTATTTATCGGCATCCTGATGGGGCTATGCAACTCAAACCTGCACTACTCATTAATCTTTGCAACTGTCCGGTGAGCTGTGGCAATCAGTCAGCAAATCAATTGGGGCCTCGATAAATCAGTCCCTTTCTCAGCTCTTCATCTGCAAAGAGGGGCGGGGGGGGGGTAAAGTCTCAGGAGCATGATGAGCATAAAAGGTTGAAAGAGTAACTTTGCACATAAACTGTTAGGCAGATTATCACAGATAATGTTTTATTCCAATGTTCTAGATAGAGCTCCCAAGAGATGATGATTCAGCCGGTGTTGTGGGAGCCCATCGTTATCCAACCAAAGCAGTTAAACTCCACAGTCCCACTTCTGTGCTTCGTATTCCTGTCTGAAGAGCCACAGCGTAGGTGCATCATATGAGGACTCTATTGTTGATGATTCACTCGGTTGTGAGAATGTAGTATGAAAGATACAATTCAACATGAAACATGGAAAGGCTGACAGTCTGTAAGCTAATATTTGCAAGTTGTCAATCATAGGCAGAAATCTGCAGAGAGCCAAATACCTTCTCACAATGCTTTTAATGAGCACCGGTTTATTTTTTTAAAAAAAAATGTGAAGCATAAATAAAATGAAAATTGCCACCACGGCAATCAAAAACCACTTTTTATGTCAGAAGTAATCTGTGTGTTGCCTGACACTCTTTCCACACATTACGTTGAAATCATGTCCCCAAAGTGTCAGGGGTTGCTGCTGTGCTAGCTCTCATTCAGACTGGAACAGGAAAACACCAGCCTGAGCTAAGCTAAACTAAAACAAGAGGTCACCTTGTGAAGAACAAATCAAGAGGTAAAACTGTACAAGATGTAGGCACATTGAAATTCAGATCTCCCCACATCATGCTGTACACAATTATTTCCAACTAAGTTCCTCTTTTTTAATGCTGAACTGTTCCCTGTATTCAACACACAATTGCACTTGCAAGTACAGAGAGTGACATCTGATGCAATTCTAACATCTACACACGGAAAATGCAACAGAATTGAATATTCTGTTCAGCTTATTCCAAAGCGAACCTCTGGTATTTGATTGCACCTTCTGCATGCCGTATCAGGAATCTAAGGGCCAAACCATGGGTGAAATGGAAGGCCCATGTCTGGATCTCTTGAAGTAGCTTTTTTGTTTCAGCAAAAGAATTGGGCATGCCAATTCTGATCAGAACCACTGCACCACATTAATTCATTGACTTAAATCCCTTCCATCCCATATCTGCTATTAGCCAAAGACAGGAAACAATGGCCAGTGTCAGTTACAATATGGATAGCTGCCTTTTCTTTCCCCCTTGGTTAACAGCAGTTTCAGATTTTGGGTTGGGACTGTAGCATAGGAGAAAGGGCTAACCTTCATCCAATGCAGAAGGGCCCCGATCCAAATTCAAAAGGGCCACCATGTATCCACTTTGAACAAAAGAAAACTGTTGGAAGAGGCAATCATAGCTCTCCCATGTACTTTTGCCATTAGGCAAAAAATTTTGAGCGGCCATTGGAGAGGAGAGAACAATGGATTCTCCATTGTTTAGGGAAGTTTTTAATGTGTGACATTTTAATGTGTTTTAATCTTTGTTGGAAGCCGCCCAGAGTGGCTGGGGAAACCCAGCCGGATGGGCGGGGTACAAATAAATTATTATTATTATTATTATTATTATTATTATTATTATTATTATTATTATTATATTCTCTTTGAAACTCCTTGCCTGCTTTAATATATCAGGATTCGGAATTGTCATCCTTTTGCTGTGCAAAAGTCTGGCTTTTTTTCCCAAACTGGTGGAAACTTTCATTTATAGTTTGGATCGCTGCTGTTATTAATCTCTTGTTTTAGCCTTTCCTATGTGTGTCTTGGGACCCAGGTGGCGCTGTGGGTTAAATCACAGAGCCTAGGGCTTGCCGATCAGAAGGTTGGCAGTTTGAATCACCGCAACGGGGTGAGCTCCCGTTGCTCGGTCCCTGCTCCTGCCCACTTAGCAGTTCGAAAGCACATCAAAGTGCAAGTAGACCCGAAGGGGACAATGACAATACAGGTAAATATATTCTATATATTCTATCAATAGGTACCGCTCCGTCGGGAAGGTAAACAGCGTTTCCGTGCGCTGCTTTGGTTCGCCAGAAGCGGCTTTGTCATGCTGGCCACATGACCTGGAAGCTGTACACCGGCTCCCTCGGCCAATAATGCGAGATGAGTGCCGCAACCCCAGAGTCGGACACGACTGGACCTAATGGTCAGGGGTCCCTTTACCTTTACCTTTATGTGTGTCTTTGTGTGTGTGTGTGTGTGTGTGTGTGTGCTCAGTTATTTAGTTTGTGTTTTTTATTATCTGCATGCTCCGTACCAAAAGGCCTTTAGGCAAAGGATGATGTGTGTGTGTGTGTGTGTGTGTGTGTGTGTGTGTGTGTGTCCCTCTGTCTATATCTTATCTATTGTTTTGTTCCCACTGTTGGTGAAAGAGCTTATTTTGCTTCTTTGGAACTTTTTCTCTTGCGGAAAAATACTCTGCATTTTGTGTGCCGCTCACTTCCTCCTCCCCCATCAATACACTTGCTATCGTGATTTCCTTTCACTTAGCAGTGAAGATAAGAGAAAGCAATGAGCACTGAAGAAGTTGTTAACCTTTCTGCCATGTTCATTTATCATCCAAACAATAAGAAGCAATTAAGATACTCAATTTAAAACAACTGACCCATCAAAATCCTAAGAGCATTCTCAAGAATGTGCCTTCCGATGGAATGTGGAAATGTAATTACATCTTGTCTCTAGACACCATGGTTTCAAAGTCTCATTGTACCTGCTGGACTGGAAGCAGAGAGGACTCTTTTGCAACTCAAAACTCAGCCCACTTACCAGAGAGAGCATTTCACATTTACTGAGTCATGGAACTACTAAGGTTTGCTTTAGCTTCTGGGTCTTTCTTGAGGAGGCAATTTGTGTGATGCTAGAAGGGAAGAGCGGCTTAAAGGTATCGTAGAGGACAACCTTATATACCCTTTAAAAAAAACCAGCTCTGTAATATGGAGCATCCAAACAACCTTTACAAGATGAGGTAGACTATGCAGATATAAAGGTAAAAAGGTAAAGGACCCTTGGACGGTTAAGTCCAGTCAAAGGAGACTATGGGGTTGTGGCGCTCATCTCACTTCAGGCTGAGGGAGTCGGCATTTGGTTCCTTTGTCTGGTTCCCTGTAACCTCACTTTTTGCAATGTGGGTGGACCTCAAATATTCAGGGCCGAAGCCGTTTAGGGCTTTAAAGCTCAGCATCAACGCTTTGACTTCTGCTCAGAAATATACTGGGAGCCAACGTAGACCTTTTTGAACCAGTGTTATTATTAGGAGCATCCTACTCTCGTGTAGGACCCTGGCAGAGACACATGCCCGGCTGGCATGTTCTCTTCCTCTTGGTCGATCGTTCAGGAGCTTCAAAAGCATTCTTCTGCCCAAACATCACAGCAACTAATGCCAAAAAGCATTAGCACACAGGAATCCGCAGAGCCTTCGCAGTTTGCTGTAACAAACTCAGTAGCACAGCATTTTGGCTCATCTACGTTTATTTACATATAATACACTCGGAGCATTCTGACTTAGCTCCTTCCTCTTTCTCATCAGACAGCAAAGATAGAAAGAACAAAGGACAATAGTCCCACTTCAGGGAACACAGTAACACAAACATCCTGTCTCCATCACTTCCCACACTGTGGAATGAAAACATACACCTTCATGCAATAGACAACAAAGACCCATGCACACATCCTGCATGAAAAGAATGGTTATATGGTCCTGGCGGCCGTTCCCAGTCACCAGTCTGGCAGCTGCATTTTGGATGAGTTGTATACCCCACCCCACCCCTTGAGCTCTGGCAATTTCCCCAGCCGGCTTGGCTTCATTTCTCAGAAAAGAAAAGAGGAATGGTCCTTTGTTGAACTTTATGGTAAAGCCAAGGCATCAGAGCTACTAAGGCGAGGGGGCAGCCCCCTGATCCACCTTCGCAAGTCTTGTTAACAGCACAATCCAACTTGGTGGCATGGAAGGCTACCCTGAATCACCTCAATTTGCCTTGATATTGAGCGTGCACACAGAGCTAAGCCAAGACTCTTCTATCTGGAGCTACAAAATGTGAGGGATGCTGTCAAGCCCTTGTCAGGCCTTGATACACGGCTGGTGAGTGGTCTTTGACTTTAGTAGGTCACAAGTTGTGCAGACCTGCTGCAAAGTAACCAACCTGTCAGGATTCTCCGAGAATGAATTGGATGCCAAGTCTCTCAAGAGGATGGGCTGTGTGGGATGTTGTTGTTGACTTTATTGGATTCGGTGTATGACTGAAATACTGATGCTATAACTTATAACTGTCACCTAAGCAACAGTTGCAGTCTATTTATTTTTCCAAACTACAAGAGAGGAGGTTTTTATTATTATTTCTTCACTTCTTCTTTCCTGCGTAACAGCATTATTTGAAGTGACCTCTACCTGCTGATACATGAGAATAAATGAGATCATATTTAAAATTACCGGTTCAAACAAGCGTCCACCTTGCATTGTGTAGACGTCCTAGTAATAAAAAATGCCTATATTTCATAGAATATCATTCAAAAGGAGAAAGAGAGTGGCACATTTCAAAAGAACGGGGGCTCTCCTGATCACAGGAGGAAAAGCAAACGCCTAAGAAATGTTTGTGGATGCGCTACACAAATCTGAAAAGCACTGCCAAATTGCAAAAGCTGTGGTGATGAATGAGCACAGCTAAATGTATTTATAATGGAAAATAGCCATATGTAATGAATGGGCATTGATGGACACTGAAGTTCCTAGGAAGGTTGTTGTTGTTGTTTTAAAGGATATAAATACTTCATTTATATTTATTAGTTAGATTTATACCCCGTCTTTCCTCCAACATGGATCCCAAGGCAACTTACAAAACACTGCATTCCCCCCGAAGTCAAGAACATATTGCAGCATACATCCACAATAAAACACCAGTCTGGAGGGGAGTTGTCAGGGACCTGACCTCACACAAGGCACTTGAGACGGGGAAGGAGGGATGGAGGGAAGCGCAGCCTCTCTTGAGAAGCAGTTTGGAGTCCAGCGGAGATAGCAAGGACAGCCCCAGTGGTGACGAGCAGGAACTGTCAGGCAGTGCGGTAGAGCTGAGGGTCAGAGATGCTGACAAAGCCCAAGATCGACCTGAGGGGGTTGCAGAGCAAAGCAGTCAGCTACTTCCATCGCTCCAGCTGCATAGAGGGAAAAAGTGTAAGGAAAGGAGGAGACGTTTTGGTATTCCCAAGCTTTTATGCTGGGGGAGGAGTAGGCAGAAGCCACTCCCAGATTCTGGAACCGACTCAAGCGGACATGAATCTTAGACGCTCTGATGTACATAGTCTGTAAATAAAGCTTTAGAAGAACGGATGTTTCTGCCTCTTTACTCTCGAGGAGACAACCCCGAGCCCTTACAGGAGTCCTAAGAGCTTGTTTGTGAAATTTGTTTTGTTTGTGTGTGTGACTTGTCCCATGTGCACCACTTTTCACTTCTCTACCGGTACACTTCTCTATACAGGACTGCCTTCAGATGTCTTCTAAAGGTTGTATAGCTACTTTTCTCCTTGGCTCAGGAATTGCATAACTCTGTACCCTCCAACATCCCTCTGATGAAAATAGGGGCATTCTAAGGAAAAGGACACAAGGGTCGCGGGTGGCGCTGTGGTCTAAACCACAGAGCCTAGGGCTTGCCGATCAGAAGGTCAGCGGTTCGAATCCCCACAACGGGCTGAGCTCCCGTTGCTTGGTCCCTGCTCCTGCCAACCTAGCAGTTCAACAGCAAGTAGATAAATAGGTACCACTCCAGCAGGAAGGTAAAGGGAGCTTCCGTGCGCTGCTCTCATTCGCCAGAAGCGGCTTAGTCATGCTGGCCACATGACCTGGAAGCTGTACGCCGGCTCCCTCGGCCAATAAAGCGAGATGAGCGCAGCAACCCCAGAGTCGTCTGGGACTGGACCTAATGGTCAAGGGTCCCTTTCCTAAGGAACCTAAGGAAAAGGACATTTCAGGAGCAAATCAGAAACTGGGACGGCTTCTGTAAATCCAGGACTGTCCCTGGAAAATAGGGGCACTTGGAGGATCTGCTTACCTCAAATCACATTTGCCAAACTGTGGCCCTGTCATCCTGTTTAGGGATGCCTTTCTGAAGTTCTTCACAGCCTCCATTCTCCTGACTACTCTGACACCATCCTCAAACTTGGCTCTTTTACAGATCCTTCACAGAAGTTAAATAGCACTAGTTCTAGTACAGATCCTTGTTGAACGCATCTGTTTCTCTACAGTAAGGACCCTGTCCGTTTATTCCTCCCAGCTGCCTCTTGGTTTTAACCAGGGCTGGATTTAGGTTTGATGAGGCCCTCCGCTACTGAAGGTAATGGGGCCCTTTATATGTCCAGCTGTCCTTTGTCAACAACAAATTGTCGCTGTTTTCTGTGTTGAATAGATGCTATATTACCATACTACCATATTACCATATTACCATTTATGGGCGTAATAGGTATCTAAAGCCATTTGCACATAACAAAATATGTATTTTATCAAAGTAATTGTTGAACTAAAATACAATTAAGAAGAAGTATGTTGTTGTTGTTTAGTCATTTAGTCGTGTCCGACTCTTCGTGACCCAATGGACCAGAGCACGCCAGGCACTCCTGTCTTCCACTGCCTCCTGCAGTTTGGTCAAACTCATGTTAGTCGCTTCGAGAACACTGTCCAACCATCTCGTCCTCTGTCGTCCCCTTCTCCTTGTGCCCTCCATCTTTCCCTGATGTTGATCAGGGTCTTTTCCAGGGGGTTTTCTCTTCTCATGAGGTGGCCAAAGTATTGGAGCCTCAGCTTCAGGATCTGTCCTTCCAGTGAGCACTCCGGGCTGATTTCCTTCAGAATGGGTAGGTTGGATCTTCTTGCAGTCCACGGGACTCTCAAGAGTCTCCTCCAGCACCATAATTCAAAAGCATCAATTCTTCGGTGATCAGCCTTCTTTATGGTCTAGCTCTCACTTCCATACATCACTACTGGGAAAACCATAGCTTTAACTATACGGTCCTTTGTCTGTATACTAATAGTTAATGGGGGGGCAAGAGAGTAGGGCCCTAAGCTATAGCTTGTTTAGTTTATACGTAAATCCGGCACTGGTTTTAACCATAGATCAGTTCGTGAGATCTCTCCTGAATTGAACTGCGCACAGATAAAAATACCGTGCAACTCAGGCATTTTCACGACACCAATATGTCTCCTAGCCACAGTAATGGAAACCACTGCTACCCATTGCCCGCTGTATAATGTGGTTCATTTAGTGGTTTCTCTGTGCAACTCGATGGAATAAACGAAGCAATGCGTGACTCAGCTGTCCTTAGTGTGTGGTCTTTGGATCCTGACACCGTGACACTGCCAGAACACGACTCGCCATCCCTCATAGAAGCAGACCAACTTCTTCTACTGTTGTTGCCTTTCAAGCTTTGACTTTCGCAAGCACTTCATATGCTTTTCAATTTAAACCAGGAAGGAGTCTGCAAAGGAGAAAATTGTACTAGCAAAGGGGAAATGACTTCACAAGAGTACAGTATTTTATTTCTGCTGCTCCAAGACATCCCTCGTTCTTTATTACCACATTCACTTCCTGGTCCCAAGTGATTAAAAGGGTGGTGGTGGTGGGGAAATCATCTTAAAACACAGGCAGCAGTCAAAAGAATTAAGTGGTATCTTTAAATTTGTGCCCCTCGTTGCATTTCAGGGAGATATTTTAGCGTTTCTTGGATGCCTCTGACATATAATAAGGAGGCACATTTGCTATCACAGTCCACACCTGGCAATCTCTGCATGCCAGCTGAGCTCAGCGCAATGATATGTCTGGAGGTAATTATTTCCATCACCCATGTAAGGGTAAAAGGTATGAGTTTCATCACAGGTTTACCTCCTTTTCAACATGAATTGCCCGTGTAAGCCAGTCTGTGTGGGGGAAACCTTTGGGGTCCTTAAATTATGTTTCTGAAAATAAATATGCTGTGAGACAAATAATTCAATGGGGGTCATTCCTCCCCCCCAGTCCTTATTCAAAGCAAGGGACGCAGAGGCAGACCAGGGCTTTAGCTGATTAACAGTGCGTATTTCTACTAGACAAAACTGAATTCTTGCTAGACTGAACTGAATGCTTCTGTGGTTGGACTTTCTACTTTTTTATATAGTGATAGTAGCATAGCATTAAGGTCCCGTTCTGCAAGTATGTAATTAAAGAAAGCCTATGCAATTACTGCTGGTTGTTAAATATACAATACGACAATTGGTTGTTAGATATAAGATAATATAAGTAACTGGGCATCTAACAAGGAAGTGATAATTCTTTTATATTAGCTTTTATTTTTATTATTTAAAATGAATAATGTGCCCACTTTTGACCATAAGGGCTTGACAATATTAAAATACAATACGAATATCAGTTAAAATTATTTAACTTTTATAGCTAAAACTTGTAAAAACTGGAGTAGCAAGATTGGCGCCCCCTGTCGTTTCTATCCAACTTCAGTGTACTGAGGTAAATGCCACATTCTTCTTCAGATGGAGCCATAATAATAGAAGCTTGCAAAGTCACTATAAACAAAAAAATTGACTGTTGCCACCTTTTTCAAGTGTACACAATTTTCCCACCCCATATATTCAATAAATATTTTACTTTAAAAAAATATATTTTTGATTTTCTCAATAAAACAATTTTCAATAACGTAACATATCCCCATTGAAAATATCCCTCAATTTTCCAATTTCTTATCTTTTTTTACATTGCATCTAATTATTTATCTAATCAATAAACATTTTCCATTCTTCTTTAAATGTACGTTCTTCCTGTTCTCTTAGTCTGCAAGCTGTGCATATTCCATCAGCTTAAGTTGCCATTCTTCTTTAGTTGGGACCTCACTCGTTTTCCATTTTGGGGTGAACAAAACACCAGCCGCAGTAGTGGCATACATAAATAACCTTTTTTGGCACCTGGGAATTTCCGTCTGAATTATCCTCAACATGTTCCTTGTTCTCACTGACTTTCAAAGGCTTACATTGCTACATATGATCACATGCTCATTTTATGGCCTATGTCATAATGTGGCCACATGCTCATTAGACAGGTCACTACTGAACCCACTGATTTATCAGTTTCTAGTTTGCGAATACAGCTTAGAATATATGGAATCACAGGCTTAAAAGCAACGTAATGGAAACCCTCGCAGTCTTAAGAGCAACACAGTTTTCTTTTAAAAAAAGAAAAAACTGTGCTGGTCCCGTGGAGTATCTGAAAGGTGAGGTCCAAGTCCGGTCCATGGTCAGAGGGGTAATGTAAACGCAGTCCGTAATAACTGAAGCTGAATGCAGGGCAGGGAGTCAGGCAAAGTCAGGAACAGGTAGGCAAGCAGGGAACCAGGGCGGGTCAGGAGCTCAGGCAGGAAAGCAGGACAGGTTTCAAGCAGGAACTGGTCACCAACAATGTTGCTCCTGCAACTTGGGGCTGGGGCTGGCCGGCTTTTATCTGCCCCGAGGCATAGGGCGGCCCCGATCCTCTGGTGACTCGCCTCTCCTGGCTTGGAGGCGAGCACTCCTCCTGCGGGAACTCAGTTCCCTTCGCCTCTCTGCCCTGAGCCTCTGCAGCTCAGGAGAGGCTGGAGGGTTACCGGACCCAAAGGCAACCTCAGCTTCCCCTGACAGGGCTGGGAGTGGAGCACCTGCAGGCAATGGGTCCTCCACCCCAGCAGGAGCCAGAGCAGACTCAGCAGATGCCTGCACCTGAGGATCCAGCACAGGTGAGGACCCTTCAGACTCAGGCCCTAGCCCCGTCTCTGCTGGTTCTGGAGGCGGGGAATACTGTGCAGGCTGGGATCCCTCAGGTTCAGCGCCATCACAAAAACAACAACCCAGAAACTTTTCCTACTTAAACTCACCATTTGACATCCAAAGATTTTACAGATGTCAACTTTTGACAGTATCTGACAGCTGACGCACAGCGGCCGTCGGGATTTGACAATGCTTGACAGCAGACAAGCAGCTGCAGTCTATATCTGGCAATATCTGGCATATAACTGTCAACATTTACCAGTATCAAACAAGTATATATGTTTTCGGTAGTATTTACATGTTGACAATAATTGACATCCGACATGAAGCAGCATTCAGTATGTGATAAGCAGCTGTCAACGGTCAACGACATCTGACACTGGACATGCAGTAGCAAACAATATTTCAAGGAATCTGACAGCTGCCATGCAACGGCAGTCAGTATTTGGTAATGTATGATAGGGGTGGGGGAAGACTAACCACTGGGCGTGCTGGTCAGTGAGCCTGAAAAGTAGTCATGCTGCCGGGGACTGTTGGGAGTTGGAGTTCTGCAACATCTTGGAGCACCATAAGTCCCCCACCCCATTGTATGTCATGTAGCGCAGTGTTCCCCAACCTTGGGCCTCCAGCTGTTTTTGGACTACAATTCCCATCATCCCTGACCACTGGTCTTGCTAGCGAGGGATGATTGGAGTTGTAGTCCAAAAACAGCTGGAGGCCCAAGGTTGGGGAACACTGATGTAGCGGTTCAGTGGGTTACAACATTTAACCCATGACATGCCATTTGATAGTTTCAGGCATGCAGCCAACCAACACAAGCCTGGCCTGATACGCAAACACAAAACAAAGAGCCGTGACAATAGACAGTGAAAAATGTATAAATATACTATAGCAACAGTGAAAATAATAACTACAAAATGTAAAATGCAAATGCAAATACAATTACCTGACACATATACTCAATAGTGCATAAACACTACTAACAAATACCAGTCTGTAGTGCAATAAATCACATAGAAGTCATTAAATGTTCTAGGTAAGTGTAAAGTTGGCATTCAATAATATTCTGTTTCAAGCAAAATTCCTCATCTTTCCTAACCTGGGATTTGAATGTCCTATTTTGATACCAAAACCTGACTTTCAAAATTAGAACAAATTGCGTACAAACGTAAACTTGGCATAGACAAATTTAATTATATTTGGCATTCATTTCTATAAACACTGTATTAAATTAACGACAAGAACAATCTTGTAATGTTTATAAGTTCTGTTGTGTGTGTGTATTCTTTTTTTCTTTCTTTTTTTTATTTTCCTCTTTTATTATTTTTCCTGTGCACTTACACACACACACACACACACACTTTTTATCTTTCAATAAATAAATATTAAAAAAATTAAAAAATAGAAAATTAATCGAATTTCAAAATACTGGGTGGTGTTGGAAACATTTTATCAAGATTTGAACTACTTCATGAAGCCTGGTTCCACAACTTCCCTCTGGTCCAAAAGTCTTCTAGCATGAGGAAGTAGGGATTAGAGAGGATGGCTGTACAAGGAACACCATTCCACAGAGCCCTCACAGACATCTTGAACGAATCTTGAATCTTGGCCGGAATATTTCTCAATTGTTCCTCTTCCTCGGTTGCAATGCATCCACTTATGGGCTGCAAGCAAGTGGAGAGATTCCCCGCTACGTCTTACACAGAACGGGAACAGACCGAATGCTGGAAGGCTGGCATCCAATGCCTCTTGTCCCAATATCAATTACAAGATCTTCAGGTGACCATGAAGATGGATAAGAGGCACTTAAGAGACTGTCTCTTTAGGCCCAATGCAGAAATGGATCTAACCACGATTGCTTCTACATTACTTATCAAACCTTTATTAGGCATTTTACAAATAAAACCACGAGAGATAAAATCATGTACAAGAGCCTTAAAATATATACAAAGAAGCAACAGTTGAGTACATAGGCTGGTTATATGTATGTATATATAATCTGGAATTTCTTCCTGTTAAACTACTCCTTGGGACACTGCTGCCAAAAACTCGGCTACCCCCGCAGTCACCCTTTGGTCAATGTCAGACAGACAGAATCCAACACTTCCACTGTGCAGCGGTTTCAAAGCACCCAGGAGGGAGGACAGCACATGTTCACGCAGCATACTGTGCAGTGGACAATGAAAGAGAATATGCTCTACAGTATCCGGGACATTCAGGGAACATCTGCAGTATCTCTTGTTTCTAGGAATGTTCTGATATCTACCCCTGACAAATGCCGAGGGAAAGACATTCAGTCGGGCCAGCATAAATGCCCTACGTTGGGCTGGGATTATTAACTTAGTAACATAGTTGACCCTGCTGTCTAAGATATTTAAGATTGCTTCTACCAAGAGCTCACCATGGTTCCCACTTATCAAAATGGAGCATGCCAAAGCCAGATACCTGACAAAGCTCCCACTTGCTGTACTAAGAATCGCTTTTACAGAACTACGATTCCAATCGATGCCCTCAGCGGTGTTGGATGGACAGTACGGCAAAGTACATTACGAAGAGAGACTCTGCCTTTGCGGACAACCCTGCGTCGAGGACCTGTGCCATTATTTATTGCAGTGCCTGTTATATATAGACCCAAGAGACCGATTCATAAAACCCCTGTTTACGAATGGAACACATTTGAATGGGTGGAAAGGGTGAAATGGCTGCTGAGCAACACCGAGAACTTTGTTACTTATAAAGTAGCACTCTGTGCGCTGGCAGCTAAGAAGATCAGGAGGAAGGAACTAGACAAAATTGCAGTAAACTGCAAAGGGGATTCGGATCCTACCTGAGAATCTTCTGCCATTCTATTCTATTTAATGCAACAAATAATTTTAGTAGCCGTGACTGTGGTTTTATTGTATGTCTGTGCCCGATGATTTTTATGGTTACTGTCGTTGCTTTTCCTTTTTCCTTTTTGTTCTCCTTCTGAATGATGCCATGGCCTATGGCTAGTGCAATAAAAACTTTAATTGGAATTGGAATGGGTTGCAAGCAAGCTCTATTCATCCAGCCAATGAGAGCATCAACACAAAACAAAACAGGAGGGAACCCTCCAAATCTTAGCTGCAAGTCGGAGCTAAAACAAAATAAAAAAATCCTTCCAGTAGCACCTTAGAGACCAACTAAGTTTGTTCTTGGTATGAGCTTTCGTGTGCATGCACACTTCTTCAGATACACTGAAACAGAAGTCACCAGACCCTTATATATAGTGAGAGGGTGGGGAGCAGGGCCAGCGCTTCCATTTAGGCCAACTAGGCAGCTGCCTAGAGCGCCGAAATGGAGGGGGCGCAAAAACAGCCCCACGCTGGCGGTCGGGCACGCCCAATCCAGACCGTGCGCGCCCTGCCGCTCTCCACAGAAGGGGCGGATGCGGAGCGAGCGCGCGCCGTTTCCGCCCCTTCTGTGGAGAGAGGCAGGGCGCGCGCGAGCTGGTCATTCAAGCCGCGCGCGCCCTGCCGCTCTGCACCCTTCCTGAGTTCCCAACGCGGCGCTCGCTAAAATCGCGGTGGCGCGGGGTGGCAGGGGGCGGGGCACCATACGCCATGCGCAATGACGTCACGTGGTCCCGCCCCCTCGTCTAGGGCGCGAAAAGCCCTAGCACTGGGTCTGGTGGGGAGGGGTATTACTCAGAGGGGTGGTGGGAATGGGTGATAGGCTGATAGCTGTGGTAAACCTGTTGACGACTGTTAATGACTGAAGAAGCGTGCATGCACACGAAAGCTCATACCAAGAACAAACTTAGTTGGTCTCTAAGGTGCTACTGGAAGGAATTTTTTTATTTTGTTTTGACTATGACAGACCAACACGGCTATCTACCTGTAAGTCGGAGCTAGTCAGACACAAACGGCCCAAGGGTGGCATATGGTTTCTTGTGAGGTGAAAACGGTGAGTTCACGAACAAGCCCAAGGGCTATGGACAAAATTAGTGGAGAGGCTGAACTAACTGTTCATGTAGTGTCTTCAAGAAATGGTGGATGCGCAGCGATGTGACGGCAGGAGGCCGTTGCTCTTCTGCGCAAACTCTTCTGCGCAAACTCATTTCCTATGCAAGACTGTCAGTTCAGTGGTGTTTACACCCAGGTCAATTGCCTGAAAGCAAAGGGGAGTACAAAGCAGGGCGGAGGGGGAAGAGGGAATGTTTTGCTTTCCATTTTTCAACATACACCATTGAAAGTTATTACTTTGCTGTTTGGAGAGAGCTTGAAACCTAACCGTGTGTGACAGGAGGCCTGTCCTCATGCCGTGTGTGCCTGATTTCCTTTGTGATAAATAGAGGCGATTAAATTATTCATCGTGAATGGTGTTCAACTGTTCACCAATAGAATTTTCTATCTGCTAACATTGTTTGTTATGCATACACATTTAATGAGTGACTCAGGCAAGCAAACTCCTTCCCTCTGCCGCCCCCCTCTATCCATGTAGACACTAGGCACTTTCATCTGCTTGACCTGTTTCTCGTTCGTTTGGAAAGGAGGAATTGCATCCAGTTTCACACTAGGCAGAGACACGAAAATCAGAGGGATGTCTAGGGCTGCTCCAGCATTATCTAATTCATCTAATTGCACTGCGTCAAGAGTCCTACATTTGCATGGGATGGCAATGGAAACTTTTTGAAGGCAATCTGGTTCCACAGAGGCAAGATTTTCGATGGCCAGCATAATGAAAAGAGTAGAACGTTCCACTGAGAGCATGTCCAAAGAAGGCATCACACACCAGAAGCACCTGCAAAGCAAAACAGAAATTGCTTTTCACAAAGCAAATGCAGACAATAGAAGCAAGCAAGGCATGCAAATATGCACCCAGTTGCTGATCTGACTCATGGTCAAATTGGGCTCTGAAACTAAGTACTGTAACCTCTTGGAGATCTGAGAAAAAGACAGTTGCTTAGTCTCTCTGGAAGAAATCACTTTTACCAAAACCAGGTGATTTATCATCACTTTACTTATGGCTATCTTTGGTGCTCCAAAGGAATGACCAAAAAATTGGGTGCTGCCAAGAATTTATGAGAATATGATTCTGTCATTCTAGACATAGTTAGAGCCAGTGCTTTTTTTCTTAAAAAATGTTTGGGATACTCTCATTTTCCGACTCATATTGAAATACTGCCCCTCAAAGAGGTCAAACTTAGATTCACAAAATGTTTAGGGGTATGCGTACCCCTGCGTCCCCCCCCCCCAGAAAAAAAGCACTGGATAGAAACAATTTCTACCTTGTTAGCATAATCATAATCATTTGATGGATTCCTTCCTAGCCTGCCTTTCAGCGTGTATTCCCCTCCCAAGGTGAGTTACAAATCAATAAAACACAATATTTAAAGCTCCACAACTTACCTAGGAAACACATCTAGTACAGCTGCAGTCCTGTGCCATTCCTTGGGAGACTGTAAACATCAGAAGAGCAGACGGCACACAACAGACCTTCTCCAATCTCTGAACCTCAAGATACATCTTTCATTAGCCCCAGACCGCAAGGCCAACTGTTGGGCTGAGGAGAGTTGTAGCAAAAGGAAGAAAACGGGAAGGCACTAGATTGGGGAAGACTGTCATAGGACATGGTTGTATTCAACCCCAATATACATTGTTTGAAACTGTAGCCTTTGAAATTATGGGGAGCAAGGTGGGGGGAGCCAGCTTGCTTTTCCTTCATCAATGATACCAATTTGCTATACAGTGGTACCTTGGTTGTCCAACTTAATCCATTCCAGGAGTCCATTTGACTCCTGGAACCGTTCGAAAACCAAGGCAC
The DNA here is from genome assembly GCA_034641385.1 of Darevskia mixta. NCBI lineage: Eukaryota > Metazoa > Chordata > Lepidosauria > Squamata > Lacertidae > Darevskia > Darevskia mixta. The sequence goes on from JAWWNH010000017.1 coordinate 21,698,200, forward strand.
AGCTTCCAATTGGCTGCAGGAGCTTCCTGCACTCAATCGGAAGCCGTGGAAGCCCAGTCGGACTTTCGACTTTCAAAGAACGTTTGAAAACCGGAACACTTACTTCCGGGTTTTCGGTGTTCAGGAGCCAAAACGTATGAGTACCAAGGCGTTCGATTGTACCTTCTTCAATCACAAACTTGAAAGATTTTTGTTGAGAGGCTATTTCATTTTTTTGTTTAAACCTTTCCCCAAAATACCACCATGGGTGCCAAGATTGGCAGAGGCAGGCCACTCCTTCAAAAGCTCAAGTGGGTAACCTAGAAGAGGATATTCCCTGTGGCAGCCCCTAAGTTGCATCCAAAACCTTCATAAGACAGCTGACAACACACCTTTTTGCCCTGGCTTTTGACACTTGAGGTGCCATGTTAGACATAGAATCTTTATTTCCATTAGCCGCTAGCCATAGCAATATAATATAATATAATATAATATAATATAATATAATATAATATAATATAATATAATATAAAATATAATATAATATACTGAGGATAGAGCTAAATGCTTGGCTATGCAAAATACATTCTAGAGGTTTGCATCAATACAATGGACAGAACTGATACATAGCCACAGATAAGACATGTGAACCAATAGCCTTTCTTTTGATTTTTTTTTTAAAAAAACATGAGCAATGTTAGAAAGTTAATCAAATCATAGATCTTATTCTAACTGCGCCTGCTAAAAAAATTGCAGTTTTTGCTGCCACCTGGTTTTCTTGATCTGCTAGAAGAAAAGACACAGTAGCAATGGTTGAGTGATCTGGTATAAATACTAGTAAAAGGGTAATAATAATAATAATAATAATAATAATAATAATAATTTATTTATTTATTATTTATACCCCATTCATCTGGCTGAGTTTCCCCAGCCACTCTGGGCGGCTCCCAACAGAATACTAAAAACACGATAAAACATCAAACATTGAAAACTTCCCTAAACAGGGCTGCCTTCAGATTTCTTCTAAAAGTCATATAGCTGTTTATTTCCTTGACATCTGACAGGAGGGCGTTTCACAGGGCAGGCGCTACTACCGAGAAGGTTGTCTGCCTGGTTCTCTGTAACCCCACTTCTCGCAGGGAGGGAACCGCCAGAAGGCCCTTGGAGCTGGACCTCAGTGTCCGGGCAGAACGATGGAGGTGGAGACACTCCTTCAGGTACACAGGCAATAACCTCACTCCTAGTTTTTGTAATTGTAAGTTGTTTTAAACTGTTTTCAATGTTGTGTTGCGATGTGTTTTAATGCTGTAACCCACCCTGGGACCTTAGGGTGGAGGGTGGGTAACAAGGAGGAGGAGGAGGAGGAGAAGGAGAAGGAGGTTCGAGGCTGGTTTAGGGTGTCCTCCTAAATCCAGCAATGATTAGTATGTTCCTTGCCTTGTACTACAGCTATAGGAGATCCACATGTAGATTGATTAGGAAGACCTGTTAAAATGGCAAGATTGAGTCTTGTACACATGGGCCTTCAAATCCCATTGGTCAACAGGACTCTAATAGCCTGAGAGCAAGATTACAGCTAGTGGCTTTGGAGGCAAAGATGAGGCGCTAGGAAATAGAGTTAACAATCTACCCCAAATCATTCATAAGATCCTAGTGTTTTAAAATTCCAAATAAAAGCATCATTATTTCCTGGACCACAGAACAGTTCTTCCATGGTGGTGAATAGCAAAGCAGCTGAAAATCTATTTGTGACCCCCCTGGGAGTTTTTCAGTTTTCTGTTGCCGGATAATACATTCAATTGCACAAGGTAAATGCAATATGCAGAAATGTTTCTGCTTTTGAGAAAAAGTTGAATCGGATCCAAGAGAAATATCCAACAGAACCATCCTTCCTCAAGTCACTGGAGGATTTGCATTTGATTTCAGCAGCTCATTCAGTATTTTCTGCATATCCTCCCATGTTGTGATTTTTTTTTTAATGTAACTTTTATATAGTTCCATAGAAGAGATGTTGGCAGTTGTTCCATAGTTGAGATTGTGTTAAGGAAACACAGCAAAACTATGCCTCTTAACTCTCCATTTTAATTATTGTGTTTCATCTGTAAATATGGCATAGTTATTTATTATTATTATTATTATTATTATTATTATTATTATTATTATTATTACATTTAGAAAATACCTGAAGGCAGCCCTGTTTAGGGAAGTTTTTAATCTGTGACATTTTGATGTATTTTAATGTTTGTTGGAAGCCGCCCAGAGTGGCTGGGGGGACCCGGCCAGATGGACGGGGTACAAATAATAAATTATTATTAAATTATTATTATTATTATTTTATTCTGTGGATTGTGGGAGACAGCATTGCTTTTTCAAGGCAACCTTCTAACAACTAACTCGAATGAATGCATTGCTTCTTTCCGCACTTCCAAATCGTTCAGCAATTAACCGGCAAATTCAGGTTGTACAATTCAAGGGGACTTGGGGCTCTTTATTATTATTATTATTATTATTATTATTATTATTATTATTATTGATGATGATGTCCCTATTTTCATGGTAGAAATGTTGGAGGGTATGCAGCAGTCATATCCTAAGGGCGAGGAAGAGGCTTGATGGGCATATATGAGGCAGTTGTATGTTTGTGTGAAAGCAGGAGAGTGCCAATGCTTCATAGAAGCTTAATTTGTTGGCTATAAGTCTCCTCATTTTCATGAGCTTAATGCTATGCATGCCTTTTTTCTTCTTCTTCTTCATTCTCTCCATGGGTTCGCTGTTTATCTTTTAGACTCCTGGCTTCCAAGTTTCTCATCTGTAACAAAGGTAAATGGCTTCCCAGAACGACTTTTAGATGCTTAAGTCTTTAAAAATATGCTAAGCAGATATTATGCATGCAACTTAAGATGTAACTGCGGTTGGGTGCCCTAGCTTGATGCCTGTGCTTTGAGTTCTTCCTCTATGCCGGTGACACAGTATGGATTGTGTTTGGTTGATCTATGTGAGCCTGGGACTTCGTACAGATGTACTGCTTGGTGGCAAGGAACTAGCAAGTCGGGGGGAAACTATACACCTTAGATTTATAACATTTCTTCTCTGGGTTCTGCCCTTTTACTCCTGGGCTCCACCTCAGGTTGTGTGAGCTCCACATCCGAGACCTGACCCCACAATACCACAAAACAGTGTCGTGTTATTACAAATGCTCCATCTGATAAAGCATTTTGGCCTGCCAGGTGGAACGATCATCCTCCCCTAGGTGCTGTTCTGGGGGTTCTCCCAAGTACTCCAAACAACTAATCCAGAATGCGGCAGCTAGACTGGTGACTGGGAGCAGCCACCAAGACCACATAACACCAGTCCTGAAAGACATACATTGGATCCCAGTATGTTTCCAAGCACAATTCAAAGTGTTGCTGCTGACCTTCAAAGCCCTAAATGGCCTCTGTCCTGTAAACCTGAAGGAGCGTCTCCACCCCCGTCATCCAGCCTGGACACTGAGGTCCAGCCCCGAGGGCCTTCTTGCGGTTCCATCACTGTGAGAAGTGAAGTTACAGGGAACCAGGCAGAGGGCCTTCTCAGTAGTGGTGCCCACCCTGTGGAATGCCTCCCACCAGATTTCAAGGAAATAAACAACTATCTTATTTTTAAAAGACATCTGAAGGCACCTATGTTTGGGGAAGTTTTTAATGTTTGATGTTTTATTGTGTTTTTAATATTCTGTTGGGAGCCACCCAGAGTGGCTGGGGAGACCCAGACAAATGGGCGGGGTATAAATTATTATTATTATTATTATTATTATTATTATTATTATTATTATTATTATTACATGTGGGGTGGAGAGGAGAGCGGGTGGAGCACCATTGCACAAACAGAAGTCATTGCATGGAGCTTCTGCTGATGGGGTTCATGGGGTAAATATATAGTCTGAAGCAAACCTCTTTGACCATACCACCACAAACCTATATTTAGATAGCTTGGCAATGGCTTATTAATCCTCGATTTATGTGGCACCTCAGGAGGACAATTTGTATTCCAAGGTGTCAAAAAAATGTTATTTATGTATGCCACTACTGCGGCCCATGTTTTGTTAGCCCAAAAATGGAAAACAAGCGAGGTCCCAACCAAAGAGGAATGGCAACTTTAGTTGACAGAATATGCACAGCTTGCAGACTTAACATATAGTATAAGAGAACAAGAAATACATACGTTTAGAGATGATTGGAAAATGTTTATCAAATATATGGGAAATAACTGTGTACAGCTGATAATGCTGGCAGCATTAAGATAAATTCAACAGTGTAAATTACGGTAGTTCTGATGGATGTAATAATGGATTACTGAATGGTATAGTTTTTGTAAAATATGCAGGGATTTATGACATGCAAAATGGATCATTGAAAGAGAAGGGAAGTCATTGGTATCTTAAGAATGCAAAAATGAGTACTTGTAAAACAGAAAATTTAATTACACACAGAGAGAGACAGACAGAGAGAGAGAGAGAGTATTTTTCCGTGTATTAGACTATATTTTTCCCCAATTTTTTTAAGTTTAAAATTGGGGGTCGTCTTATACATGGAATGTTGCAATAAATTATTTCTTAATTTGGGGCTCAAAAAATAGGGGGCATCTTATACATGGGGGCATTTTATACACGGAAAAATACGGTGTGTGTGTGTGTGTGGAGGGCAACTTGTTATGGGGATGCAGTCCCCACATAAACCAATTCAAGGTAGTCAGTATATAATTTAGGCTTGTCTGCAGCCAACCTTAGGCCTTGAATTCTCAGAACTCATGCTCTGCGCAGGCTGCCATGCTCAGTACCAACAGATATATGGCCGAACCTCCTCCTTGCACTACGTCTACAAGACTACTTTTATGCACAGAGCCAGTGTGGTGTAGTGGTTGAGAGCAGTAGACTCGTAATCTGGTGAACCGGGTTCGCTTCCCCGCTCCTCCACATGCAGCTGCTGGGTGACCTTGGGCTAGTCACACTTCTCTGAAGTCTCTCAGCCCCACTCACCTCACAGAGTGTTTGTTGTGGGGAGGAAGGGAAAGGAGAATGTGAGCCGCTTTGAGACTCCTTCGGGTAGTGATAAAGCGGGATATCAAATCCAAACTCTTCTTCTTCTCTTCTTTCAGGAGCCATCACCATGTCGCCCAGAACCAGGTGACTTAAGTCACAATCCTGCCGGCGGCATCTCCTCTTTTCTGCCCTTTGTGTGTGGTCTGACGTTCCTCTTTTTATTTTTTCCCCCTTTCTATTTTTTGCCTCCGGCAAGCAATATTGTTATTTTCTAAACCGGTCAGATGACAAATATTAATGGAGTTTTTCCATAACATCCCAAGGGTCATTAGGTTCATCTATGATTTGTAAAATGGCTTTAAGTTTTACAACCGAGAGCGCCGTAGCATAAATAAATAAATAAATAAACGCACCCAGATATGAGACTATTAGGTAGTGCTAACTGTCGTTTTTCATGTTAACAGATTATTTTGTCAGCGCTCTGCAGAAGAAAGAGTAAAACAGAAAAGAGCGGGGGGGGGGGACTCCTGCCAGATCCATCGCCCTATGTCCCCTCTCTTCTTCTGCCACCTTTCCTCCCCCCGCTTTGCATTTATATCTAGCAATCCTCCAAAGAATCAGGTTTCTCTTTTTAGCCTTTAACAAAATCCCTGAGCTTCTCTTTTCATCCAGAGCCCTCCTTGCATCCGGCGTATCTGTCATCTTTACCTGATTTGTGAGGCTTTCTCGCAAAAAAAAATTCCAAGTAACTTTTAGAGGTCTTGAAGATGGCTCTATGAAAAGACAGGGGGGGATGAAAGTGCAGGGGGTTACCATCGTCTCAGGGGAGGCCACTGTTAAGAAAAATCAATCATATGAATTAAAAAAAGGCTTTTGATAAATAAATAATTCATGCACGTTAAAATTAATTAAGCAACTTTAGGAGTCGGGCGTCATCTGCATTGCATTACTGCTTAAAAATTATTAATTTTTTTGCTATTATTATTATTATTATTATTATTATTATTATTATTATCCCCAGGTTATTAGACATGGCGGCACCATCCAGGCTATAACATCCCTGCCATCTTTCCTTCCTGCATTCCCTATTCAGATTTGGAAGCGAGATATCCTGTGCATAAAGGGTTATCGTCAGTCAAAGGCTACACAGATAAAAATATAAAATAAAATAAGTAGGCATGCTTAGCCGTAATAATAATTCCGGGAGCATTCCCCAATCTCTGTAACCTTCCTTCCCATTTACAAAATAGAATAAAAGACCCCAAAGCAATGTAACTATTTCTTTGTCGATGCTCTGACTACTGTGTTTAATAGTGACAACATTTACATAAATGGATTGCAGTTCAGTTGTTGAACATATAGTAGGATGATTCTCTAATCCCATTTTAATTAGATGGATGTTGCAAGCGTACAAAACACACAAACACGCGCACACAAACCAGAGCCTTCACTCCCTGTGGTGATGCCACACTGGCATGGAATCAATCACCACGGTTGTGGTTGCCATAGAAACTGATAGCTCTTGTACCACCATCTAAGTGGTAAATGATTGGTGGTATGCTCATAACACAGGGAGAGCAATGAGTTTTTATATCCTGTCCAGCAGCTGTGCCAGAGAGTTAATTAAAAGCAGAGAACATGAAATAAATCTAAATCTGTGAAGAAATGAAATGTACAGTACAAATCGAATTCCCGTGTTGGACAGGAATTAATATGCAGCGCAAGCCACAGACTTGCCTGAACAAGCAGCAGCTAGGAATCTTGGGAAACTGTACTTCTGAGGCAGCTAAAACTGAAATGGAGAGAGAGAGAGAGATCCTAGCAGAGGAGCTAACTCCTAGGGGCTGAGGTCCCGTCGCTGTCCCGCCCATAAAATATTTGAGGGCCTGCCACCCCCCAAGTGGATGGGCATGACAATTCAAATTGTGTGCACACACTGCATCTTGTGATCGATTATGTGGGGCAGGGCTTACCTGCCCCCTCTTAATATTTTATTGGCCCCCTTGGACCCTAAAGGTAAAGGGACCCCTGACAGTTAAGTCCAGTCGCGAACGACTCTGGGGTTCTGGCGCTCATCTCGCTTTACTGGCCAAGGGAGCTGGCGTTTGTCCGCAGACAGTTTTACCAGGTCATGTGGCCAGCATGACTAAGCTGCTTCTGGCAAAACCAGAGCAGCGTACGGAAATGCTGTTTGCCTCCCCGCCAGAGCGGTACCTATTTATCTACTTGCACTGTGTGCTTTCGAACTGCTAGGTTGTCAGGAGTTGGGACCGAACAATGGGAGCTCACCCCGTCATGGGGATTCGAACCACTGACCTTCTGATCGGTAAGCCCAAGTGGCACAGTGGTTTAACCCACAGTGCCACCCGCGTCCCTATCCTTGGACCCTAGCATGCCTTAAAACCTCATTACGGTGCCAACACAATATGACAGCAGCAGCAACAAGAACATTTCTGTACTGCCCTTCATCTGAAGATCACATGGCAGTTCAAAACTATAAATACACAAAATACATACAGCGGTACCTCGGTTCTCGAAGGCAATCTGTTCCGGAAGTCCGTTCGACTTCAGGAATGTTTGAAAACCGAGGCGCAAAAGGCTGGCTGCAAGTTCAATTGGAAAAATGGAAAAACACACAGCGGAAGCCGTTCGACTTCCAAGGCGCATTCAAAAATGGAAGCAATTACTTCCAGGTTTTTGGCGTTCGGAAACCGAAACGTTTGGCATCCGAGACGCTCGAAAACCGAGGTACCGTTGTACCATATTGCGTGTCGAGGTCCCCAAGCCACCCCCCATAAAAAATTCACACTTCAGACATAATTTTTGTTTGGGTTTTTGGCATAATTTAGGCCACAACTGTATTAAAATGCAAATCATGTGAGTGGTTGCGTAGGCATTGGTTCAGACTAGCTCTCCGACGGGACAGAGCTGACCACGTGTCAGCAAAGGGAAATCCCATCAGGGGAGAGTTATGGAGGCTGGGAGCAGAGCCCTCCCTCTCCCCAGAGGTTCCCAGGGGCTCTTGTCCCCTGACCGGGGATTCGGACAAAAGCATGTCGAGCCCCTGGATTCCTTTAACGGAATTCCCATCACCATCATCACTTTGGAGGGCGACCGCCCTTCCAGCAACCAACATAACCAATGCCTAACCGCAACCTTACAAGTTGTGACTAATTGCTACGCAGTAGGCGAAAACCAAATGGCACCAGCCAATCCGCTAGATGGAAAAATTCCTACTAGGCCCCTGCCCAACAGCAGACGACCCCATGACAGGCAATAGCAAGGTCAATGCAGAGGCCTAATAAAACAGGGAGGGAGGGAGGGAGGGTGATCAGAAGCACGCAGCCAAGAGGAAGGTCGCACAATGTGCTGACCAATATATAGGACGCTGGGCTGTCCATCACAATTGCAACATATAAATCTTCCCAGTAACACCACCAGGTCCAATCCAAGCTGTGGCCATCTACCAACTCACCCCAACTACAGGGGAGGTGGCTTGCCAGCCCTCACCGCAACACGTGCTCTCCTAAAGGGAGAACACGCTATAACAAACGAAAACAATACCTGCCCCCTGCCCAGTTTAAAAGGCCGGGGACTTAATTCGCTCAAGGCCTGGGAGAAAAGGAATGTTTTGCCTGTGGCGCCTAAAGATATGTAAGAAAGCTGCCAGGCGCTAGCTTCCCTGAGGAGAGAATTGCACCCCAGAAAAGGTTGGCTCTCGTGCTGCCATCCTCCGAACATCTCACAGATGAGGCAAATGAAGAAAGGCCTCAGATAATGGCCGTAGGGTCCATGTCCAGGAATCACGAAAGACATCATTGCTCAGCCATCTGATTGTGACAATGTTGGTCCCTTTTCACTCTCGGAGCACAGCGGGATGGTTTTAGTGCCCCAATATCCCGTGGCTGTCAAGCAGGTAAAAAGGTAACGGGATGCACACCTATCAAAGCGAAGGCAACGGGTCTCAAATCAGAGAAGACAGGAGGAGGCAGATTATGGTCGTTTGAGAAGGACCAGGGCATTCCCTGGGGGAGAGGCTAATCTGTGTTTCTCTCATATGACGACTCCGTCGGTCAGACCGGTGACCTGGCTCCTGTCAGTCAGCCTGAAATTTCTGTTTGGAGGAGAGAAGCTTCTTGAAAGAAAGAAGCAGTTGAATGAAAATGCTCTTTTATTTACAGCTCAAGCGGGAGACAACGATCAAGAGGGCTTCTTGACTCTGAGGCCCTGCTTTGTGGAATACTCTTCCCAGAGACGGGGGGTGGGGGGCAGAGGTTTAGTAAGACGGCCAGTTGCCAAAGGAGTTAGGGCTTCTGCAATTTGTGCTGGCTGGGGCTTCTGGATCCGTCCCAAGGGCAGACCCACACAGCGCTCATTGCAAGGTGTTTTGTGTGAAGGCGCAGTGTAGAAGTTTTCAAAATAAAAATAATAGCATCCGCTTATTAGTCACCTCTTGTCTCGCAGTAACTGGCTTGGCTACTGCAAAATTCTCAGCCCAGCTCCAGGCTGGTTGGAAGGGATCCCCAGGGGGCAGGAATCTCAACTAAAGCATCCATTTATATCCCACCTTCTTCTCCAAAGAGCACAAGGTGGCATGCATGATTCTTCCCCCTCCTCATTGAATCCCCACAACAGCCTTGTGAAGTTGGTTAGGCTGAGAGAAGACGGTAACTGGCCAGAGGTCACCTAGTGGGCTTTATAATTTAAACCCTGGTCTCCCAGGTCCTAGTCTGGTTACACTAGACGGGATCTCTTTATACACATATACACATGCGGAGAGAGAGAGAGAGAGAGAGAGAGAGAGAGAGAGAGAGAGAGAGAGAGCAAGGCTGGATCTAGACATATTTTTTAAAAAGTGCTTCGGGAAAACACATTGTAAACCTCAAAATGGGAAATCGCGTTGGCGAAAGACGGGACTCCACAGCGCCATCTGGTGTCACAGTGCTATAACGCATTTAAAACGCTTTTTCTTTGCTAATGTAGCTGAGTCCCAACTCAAGAGTGTACTCAGAGCAGACTCATTGAAATTGATTTCAATGGGTCAACTCTGAGTTTGACTAGCCATGAATAATAATAATAATAATAATAATAATAATAATAATAATAATTTATTATTTATACCCCGCCCATCTGGCCGGGTCTCCCCAGCCACTCACACATGCATGGATACACACACTAGAAGTGTAGGAGTATGCAATCAATCAATCAATCAATCAATCAATCAATAATGAACCTGATAAGAAGGTCTCCTTCTATTTTACCACTAGTTTGTGGTCAACTGCGAGGTTCCCTTAGCTTCCCTTAGTACATTTTTTTCTCAGTAGCTGTCCAGTACTCAAAGTGTACCCAGTATGGAGTGGAATTTTTTTCTTAAATATGTAACCGTCGCTTATGATACCATGCAATCATGCTGATAAAATATCTGAGAACACATGGTAAAATATAGCAAAGTGTATCCATTTACATTACAACTGTTAACAGATCACCCGTGATTAAGCTCTCCATTTTTCAAGGTCAGGTAAGTCTGCGAAATTTACAGCAGATATAAAGAAAACTAGGAAGGCCTTTAAAAAGCTTTTCTTACTTTTGGCAGTGATATACTATCTGCTGTAAGCTCACTACGTCCGATCAGCAGCTCATATATTTCCTTTATGCTCAGTTGAGTAGGGCTAAGATCAATTTTTTAAAACCTCATTGCTATATTATCCACCTTTACAGTTCCAGACAAGATGGATCATTTTTGCCATTTTAAAGGTCTTGAGCTCTATCAATAATATTTATTTTTTGTTTTGAAAAAAGCCATTGTAAGACAAAATGATCTACCTGTGGATAGCCAAGACTCTGACTCCCTCCCCCTCTCTCTCACACACACACGCAATCCTCCTACAAAACAGATAACAATGTTTTTTTCTTTTTCTTTGATATATTTAAAGGAGAACAGGAAAGCAGGCAGAGAGCACCGAGAGATTGTGAAAAGAAAATATCTGTGAAAGGAGAACATTGTTTCCGACAGCTAAACAAAAACCTACATTAAAACATAACAAAGCCCTTTTTTGCATGAATATCAGATGCATTAATAATTTAGTTAAAATAATAAACTTTCACTGCTCCGCAGCATGAAAAGGTAAAGTATAAAGCTGACCTATTTTTTAAAGGATAAAGCTGTTAGCGGGAGAGTCGGATGTGCATTGCATATGCCAAATCTACAAATTGGTTTCTACAGATTTGTATGCGAGTGCGTTTATCAAATGGACCAGATGAAGGCAGTGTGCTTTCTCCTTGGCAAGGTCACTGTTCTTACTTCGAGTGTGAAAATCCAGTGCAGAATTCACTTGTGTAATTCAGACCAAAAAAAACACCTCGTTGCCTAACAGGGCAGGATCATTAACTGTACACAGATATGAGCGGACGTTATATTAAACTTGTGGTCTTACCTTGCCATGGACAAATATACCGTATTTTTTCATCTATAAGATGCTCCCATGTATAAGACGCACCCCTATTTTGGGGGACTCCGATTTAAGAAAATGCGGGGAAATAGCCCCAGAGTATAAGACGCCCCTAATTTCTGACATTATTTTTTAGCAAAAAAACCTAGTCTTATACATGGAAAAATGCGGTACATGTCATAAGAGACGAGGTTGTATTTGCATCCATGCACCAGTGGACTTGGATGGCTTCCCAGGACTGAATCTGCACCTTTTGCAAGATAATATTTGCGTTGCTTTGATGGCCTGCACATCGAAATGTTGGTGCGTCATTAACCACTTCCAGTGTGGTGTAGTGGTTAAGAGCGGTAGACTCGTAATCTGGTGAACCGGGTTCGCGTCTCCGCTCCTCCACATGCAGTTGCTGGGTGACCTTGGGCTAGTCACACTTCTCTGAAGTCTCTCAGCCCCACTCACCTCACAGACTGTTGTGGGGGAGGAAGGGAAAGGAGAATGTGAGCCGCTTTGAGACTCCTTCGGGTAGTGATAAAGCGGGATATCAAATCCAAACTCCTCTTCTCCTCACGAAACATGGAGGGTCCAGTTTACATGTACAACACAACAGCTACAAAGAAGCTCTCTGAAGCTGTCTCTGGGATTTGGTTTCTCCACTACTGTGAATGTGGTGCTGTCAGTTTTGACCCTGTTGCCTAGTGAGTCTTCAAGACCTCTGAAAGTGGTGGCAATTTCTAAGCTCTTGCAATTCACGTATGATGGGATAAACCTCACTAACTGACTGAGATCTATGCTTAGTACAGTACACTTAAAACAGCTCCATGAACATTTTCCCCTTGATCCAAGAAAACTCACTTGTATTACTTAAAACAAAACAAAAACTAATGGTTTGTGGTTATTCTGACCACAACAATTTTCTGCGGACCACCTAACAGATTTGCCGGTTTTTATTCATGTACCCCTTGTACATGATATAAAATGCTGTGTTTGAATGGACCTGACATGCCCACTCCCCATTCCAGACTACCATACTTCCATACTAGGGCATCCAGTTTGGACAAATTCCAGATTTGGCCAGAGTCGGTAGAGGCAGCCTTGGATCATCTTTGACTGGGCCAGGTCTATCTGGAGTGATCTGGAGCCGTCAAAAAGAGGGAGATATTCACCATTTGTTTGGGCAATGATGAGAGGGTGGACAAAAACACCAAGGTGGCCAGAGAGTCTCACTTACATCATCTCCTTCTCTCAGCCCCTCACTGCTGCCCAAACACATGTTTAGTATAGGTTTTAAACCCTAACTCAATGCAGCTGAGTTGAGGCTGAGGAAAATAAGATGATACAGGTGAACCTCAGTGTCTCCTTCTTCTCCTTTCTCCTCAGCACCCAACTGTAGGGCTCTGCCAGATTTCCTCGGTTCAGTTCAGGGCATGGATCCTGCCTGGATCGGATTGGGTAAGGAGCAAGCCGAACTGAATCAGCACCCAATCAGGATTGCTGGAACCAGCCCTGAACTAAATCACAGATCTCCTGCCTTTAGTTTACCTGATGTCCACATTCCAACATATGTAAAGTCAGATGGCAAATTTACAGGCTGAAATCTGGAAATTGACTGCACAGTGAGTAGAAACCAAAGCAATCAGGCCTTCAAAATAGCCCCCCCCCATACAGTCATACTTAATAGGAGGGAGGGTTGCCGTGTTACATTTAGACATGGCCAAGCCTGAATAATCGTGTGGCAGGTTTTAAAATATGGGATAAAAGAAATGTACAAAGAGGGCTTTGGTTGACTTTGGGTGTCCTAACCCTGCACTTAGGAGTTCAGCATTCACAATTCTATTAACTTCAGAATGACTCCTGGGCTTAATAGAGCTGCTTCGCTAGATTTTACTGGGGACCTAGCCCACTGTAGCATCAATCCCCTCTGCGCCTCCTAAGCCAACTAGTGTTAAGTTTATTCTAAACCCCCTCAAAGGAGCTCCAATAAATCTGACTAGCACTCAAATGTAAGTATCAGCTAGAGCAGCCAAGGGTGATGAAAATGAAGAGAGCCACAGCCAACTTTAGTAACTGATTGATACTATGCCAAAACACCCTCAGACAAATTCATCCCTCGCGTAAGTCCTTTGACTGCGACGGATTTATACCAGGGAAGAAAATTTGCCCAACGTTGCTTCTGATTACAGGGGAATTTCAGTTCTAAAATCAGGGGATAAAGTTGCTGACCCGAGAGTAATGAAGAGACATGGACTGGCAGGGCTCAAATAAATGAAGATAGAAACTCATTGTATCATGCTCCCCTGAAAGTCAATTTGCCCTTGTGAAACTTTTACTCTAAAGAAAGGAGAGATGAAAATATATATATATTTGGCACTCTCCAGATCTGCTCCATGAGCAGGAGATAAAGTGTGCATTCGCCGTTGCTGCAAACAACATTATTGAGATTAAATCGGAGCAGAGAAAAAGAAAATGTGTTGTTCGGTCTCAGCCTCAGAGAATCCTGGACAACAACAACAGCAGCAGCAAAATAAGTAAGAGTTCAAAGCGGGAAGATAATATAACAGGGCAAGAAAGGGGCTGTGTTGAGGGAGCCGGGGAGAGGGGCATCACTCAGGAAAACGCAGCAAGGAATTGTGAAGTGACATATTGTGATAAATAATGTGAGAAGGAACCTAGAAGAAAGCAGCAGAGCAAAAGAAAATGTGAGAGAGAGAACTGCAGAAAAGGACGAGATCTGAAGGTCATCTTTTTCTAGATCCCTCCTTTGAAGCAAGATCTTCTGAACCTTGAAATCCCTTTACTAGGCGGGACTTCGTCATCTAGATTTCCATGTTACAGAAGGTGGGGAGTAGGAAATACATATTGGATTGTCTCCAACGGAGCTTTACACAGACTCTCCAAATGTCCCTATTTTCCCTGACTTAGAGAGACCGTCCCTGTTTCTGATTTGATCCCGGAATGTCCCACTTTTCATTAGGACGTCCCTATTTTCATTGGAGAAATGTTGGAGGGTATGGAGATATCCGACCCCTGAGCCATCTGAAGACAATCCTGTATAGGGAAGTTTTTTTAATGTTTAATGTTTTATTATGTTTTTATATATGTTGGAAACCGCCCTGAGTGGTTGGGGCAACCCAGTAAGATGCATACTGGGTTGTGTAAATAGTAAAATTATCATTGTGGAATGGGCCATCCCTATTTTATTTTCTTTCTTTTCTTTTTTCTTTTGTTGATTTTATTAGGACAGTGATGGCTAACCTTGACACTCCAGATGTTTTGGAACTACAACTCCCATCATCCCTGACCACTGGTCCTGTTAGCTAGGGATGATGGGAGTTGTAGTTCCAAAACATCTGGAGTGTCAAGGTTAGCCATCACTGTATTAGGACATCCCTATTTTCATCAGAGAGATGTTGGAGGGTATGTTTACACAGTTTCAGACCCATTGAAAACTGGTACACCTGTGCATCATTTGAGCCCTCAGATGACAGAGTGAACCATCTCCACAGAAAACGCTGGCGCAACTTGCATTGATATTGAGGGTGCCATAAGCTCTGCCTCGCTGTGATGGGTCTGTGGTGGCACATTTGCAGCGATGTGCAAGTCGCTGCAGTCGACAAGCAATAAACATGCATGTGCAGTCTGGAGCAGAGATGCCTGAAGGTCTGAGAGGAAATGTAGCACATATACACCAAGACAAATCAAGTAAGGTGGCATTAGTCTCCCAGATTTACAGTATGTAAGAATGAGCAGCAAATAAGGATGGATGTTGAAACATCAAGGCAGAGGGGCGGGAAGACAACTTTTAATTTTGTGTAAAATTTGAATTGATTTGATTTTAATTTGTTGAAAAACTTTGAGAAGCTATCAAAAGTAATGGGCAAAAAAAAAAGGAAGTATTTTTTCACATAGGACGCTATGGAATTCACTCCCACAAAAAGTTTTGATGGCCACCATCTTGGATAGCTTTAAAGGGAGTTTAAGTAAATTCATGGGGGATAAAACTATCAATGGCTACTAGCTGTGTTCTAACTCCACTGTTAAAGGCTGTACGCCTCTGAATACCAGTTCCTGGGAAGAAAAAGTGGGGAGTGTGCTGTGGAACTCATGACTTGTTTGCAGGCTTCTCGTAGACATCTGTTTGGCCACTGTGAGCAGAGAAAGCTGGCCTAGTATAGTCTTTGGTCTGATCCAGCAGGGTTCTTCTTATGTTGTTTGGGCATTATTATTATTATTATTATTATTATTCCCTGCCCATGTGGCTGGGTTGCCCCAGCCACTATGAGAGGCTTCCAACATATATAAGGTAAAGGTAAAGGGACCCCTGACCATTAGGTCCAGTCGTGACCGACTATGGGGTTGCGGCTCTCATCTCGCATTATTGGCCGAGGGAGCCGGTGTACAGCTTCCAGGTCATGTGGCCAGCATGACAAAGCCGCTTCTGGCGAACCAGAGCAGCGCACGGAAACGCTGTTTACCTTCCCGCCAGAGCGGTACCTATTTATCTACTTGCACTGGCATGCTTTCGAACTGCTAGGTTGGCAGGAGCAGGGACTGAACAACGGGAGCTCACCCCATCGCGGGGATTCGAACCGCCGACCTTCTGATCGGCAAGCCCTAGGCTCTGTGGTTTAGACCACAGCGCCACCCACATCCAACATATATAAAAACATAATAAATCAACAAACATTACAAAACATTTCCCGATAGAGGGCTGCGATTTTCAGATGTCTTCTAAAAGTTATTTATCTCCTTGATATCCAACGGGAGGGTGTTCCACAGGGCGGGCGCCACTGCCAAGAAGGCCCTCTGCCTGGTTCCCTGTAGCTTCACTTCTCGCAGTGAGGGAACCGCCAGAAGCTGGACATAAACATATGCTGTGAAGCAAGTACACAAGTACAGGTACATTCAAGAGCCAAGACTGGCCACCCATCACAACTAAAGTTTGCTGCCATATGAAGTATGGAATCCCCACTCACCAGGAGCAGGTCTGATGCAACAGTAAGAGAATTCTTCCATCGCAATGTCTGTCTTCAGAAATCTAATTGTTTCCTGGCCAGACAGATAGTGTTGGAGGTGGCAGTAGCGGGAAGAGAGATAAAACTCTCTCTTCCCTGATTGAGAACACTCTGTTCACTAAAAGTTTTTTTTAAAAAAAAATCCCAGAGACTCCTCTGACGGCCATTGAGCATCTTAAAGACTTTTCTCTGAGGTAGTGACACACTGAACGGGTTTACATTGTGTTGTAAAGTATTAATAATGATACCTGACAGCAACAGTATATCAAAGTAATGAAATTAAGCAGAGGTATCATAACTAAAGTTGCCGTTTATATACCACTATAAACTAAACTGGTTGTGATTTATCAGCTATATGGGTACTGTTACACAGTCAGCGTTATCGTCGCCATGTCAGGGGGACATGTTGCTCCATTCATCCACGAAATATCGTACTTTTACCTTGGGAATAAAGCTTGCATGTCGAGGTCCCCAAACCACCCCTCAAATAATTCACACATCAGTCAGAATTTTAGTTTTGGTTTTTGGCATGATTTTGGCCACAACTTTATTAAAATACAAACAATGTGAGTGGTTGCTTAGGCATTGGTTAAGACTATCCATCCCACAGGGGACAGAACTGATGACCGTCAGTAAGGGGAAAACACTCTGGAGAGATAAAGGGAGCAGGGTGGTCTGACCCTCCCCTCTCCCCTCAGGCTCCCAGGGCTCTTGCACGGCCCTGGCCCCCGACCGGGGGTTCAGACAAAAGCATATCGAGTCCCTGGATTCCTTTAACAGAATTCCCCGTACACCAGCAACAATTGGAGGGGCAGATGCAATCAATCATAACCCCTCCTCCAACCAACATAATAGCCAATGCCTAACCGCCAACCTTACAAGTTGTGACTATTTGCTACGCAGTAGGCAAAAACCAGATGGAACCAGCCAATCAGCCAAATGGAAAAATTCCTACCAGGCCCCTGCCCCAACAGCAGATAACCCCATGACAGGCATAGCAAGGTCAACGCAGAGGCCTAAAATATAGGGAGGGAGGGAGGGAGGGAGGGAGGGTGATCCAAAGCACGCAGCCAAGAGGGGGATACCAATCAATATATATCAGCTGGGCTGTCCATCAATAAATTGCAACATACAATTCTCCCCAACAACACCCAGGGTCCAATCACAATTGTGGCCATCCATACGATCCCGCCCAGCACCAGAGGGGTGACTTGCTGGCCCCCACCGCAACCCGTGCTCTCCATGAAGGAGAACACGCTTTGCTATAGTTTCAGGAGGATTCTAAACTAGGGCTATTTTAACACATGATTGGGTGTCAAACATACATGCCCCTCCATCTTAGTTTTAGGGATCCCAGCGTTTACCTTGGGTTGGGTTTCCTTGAAATGAAGGTCAGTGAGTGGTGTTCTTGGGATATAAGCTTTGCTTACAGACTTGTTGAATGGGTTTGCCGGCTGCAGCAGAGTCGCCAAACTAGCTACCCACCAGGTGGATCACTGTCGCTTACCGGAAGGGACAGGGCAAAGGGCGAGGCAGGGTGATGCCAATGCATTGCCAAAGACAAGCCGGCGCTCCCGTCAGTGTGTTTTGCACTGTGCTGACTTTCCTACCGCCCAGTGCTGGATTTATTTATAAGCTAAGCAAGCTATAGCTTAGGGCCCACTTTCTTGGGGGGGCCCCAAAACATTTAAAGGAAAAAAACTGGATGTTCATTTCCAAAATATAAGATAAAAAAACCAATAAAATAAAACCTACATACAGCAACAGTGTTTTGTATTGTGTAGGCTCCTATGATGTAAGGAATGGGCCCCACCTGCTAGCCTGCTCCCTAAAATATCACTGGTTTGCTCATTTCTATATATAGGGTGCCTACATTCCGCATGGCATGGTTGCATGGCAACATGGGCAAATGGCTTTAGATACCCATTAGGTCCATAAATTAGCAGACTTTTAGAAGACATCTGAAGGCAGCCCTGTTTAGGGAAACTTTTAATGTTTAATAGACTATTGTATTTTAATATTCTGTTGGAAGCCGCCCAGAGTGGCTGGGGAAACCCAGCCAGATGGGTGGGGTATAAATAAATTATTTTTATTATTATTATTATTATTATTTTTAAGTATATATTCAACACAAAAAACAGCAACCATTTGTAGTTGATGAAAACTGAGGTACCACTGTATTTATTTTTCCCAATTTGAACTGTATTTATTCACACACACACACACACAAACACACCCCGTGGTGATTTTCTTGAGTCAAAATAAGAGTACCCCTAAACATTTTTTTTAGAAAAAAGCACTGAGTTATACCATAAAATTATATATCAATGGAAATATAATTTAATGAAGAATGTAATGCAATAACCTTTATGAAGGATTATTTATTACAACAGCAGTCATAAAGAAGAAACGTGAAACACACAGAAAAAAATGAGATATACAGGTTAAATTGCCGTGTTGACACTTTGCGATAAATAAGTGGGTTTTGGGTTGCAGTTTGAGCACTTGGTCTCTAAAAGGTTCGCCATCACTGTCCTATACTCTTTCTACTCCAGGGACTTTTACAGTCGGAATAACGCAAAGTTGGGGTCTTTAAAGGATCATTCTGACTCACCCTCCAAACATATTAGCTACACCAGGGGTAGGCAACCTAAGGCCCCTGGACCGGATGCGGCCTAATCGCCTTCTCAATCCGGTCCGCGGACGGTCCGGGAATCAATGTGTTTTTACGTGAGTAGAATGTGTCTTTTTATTTAAAATGCATCTCTGGGTTATTTGTGGGGCATAGGAATTTGTTCATCCCCCCCAAAAAAATATATATATATAGTCCAGCCCATCACATGGTCTGAGGGACGGTGGACCGGCCCACGGCTGAAAAAGGTTGCTGACCCCTGAGCTACACAGTACAAAGCTATGGCCAGTCTTAGCCCCACCACTTGAGCATCTGCCTCATCTCTGATGGCAGAGGGTTGCAGAGCAAATCCACCAATCTTAATACGCATGAAGGGTGGTTCTTCACAGATCTCTCTTCGCCAAGTTTCAAAACAAGGTAGTGTTCAAAACAAGGTAGGTCACATCTGCAGTTCTAAATGGCCTACAATTAACTCTTCCAGCTATCCAAGTTGGTAATTAATCAGATCACGAGTTTGCAAGTTGTTCTTTCCCAGCACCAAACCACATAAGCCAACACTCTTGTCCCTGGTCTAGCTCTGGCCTTGACGAGTGTAGATCTCGGGGTGAATACAGCCCATTAGTCTTTCGGTGTTAATTGTCTTGACAGAAGGCCAGAGAAACCAGAAGGGATGCCAAAAATAATTCTCTTTTAACACCCCACCAAGAGCATCACATTTCTGTTGCAAGCTCCATTACACTCTGCTCACCACGAAACCTTTCAGCAGTAATAGATTTACTGGCAAAGTTCTCTTTGTTTGGCTATGCAAAGGTTCATAGTGCAGGGAGTATAAGGGTCACTGAGATAGGAAGCTCACGCTCCGCGTTGACTGCTTCTTGGACAGGGTCATTAACTGTGAACAGTCCTTCTAATTAAAGACTGCCAATATATAATTATTAGCCGAGGAAGCCCGTCCCAATGTTAAACTTAAACAAAGACGCTTTAAAGATCCAAGAACAGAAATCATTTAATTAGAAGAGAGACAATTTAATTAGTGGCTCATGAGACATTTGTAAAAAAGCGTCCGTTCTCGTGCACCTTTTCCACAAAAGAAGAAGTTTCTTTCGAAACTTCCACAAACAAAATCTAAACATTGTGAAATCTATTGAGGAAAGCAACTATTATAAAAAGGCATTCAGCGTTATTAAATATGAGAGATGTTAAGAACATATACTGGAAGCTCTAGGGGTTTTGAGAAAGCACTCCTGCCTGTGCCAAAAACAGAAAACTGTGGCCATAGTTTCAAATCAGTTGCGTGTCGGGGTCCCCCAAAACCACCCCTCAAATAATTCACACATCAGACATAATTTTTGGTTTGGTTTTTGGCATGATTTTGGCCACAACTTTATTAAAATACAAATAATGTGAGTGGTTGCTTAGGCATTGGTTAAGACTATCTGTCCCACATAGGACAGAACTGACGACTGTCAGTAAGGGGAAAACACTCTGGAGATATAAAGGGAGCTGGATGACATGACCCTCCTCGCACTCTACAGGCTCCCAGGTCTCTTGCACGGCCCTAGCCCCTGACCGGGGGTTCGGACAAAAGCATATAGAGTCCCTGGATTCCTTTAATGGAATTCCCCGTACACCAGTATCCATAGGAGCGGCATACACAGGCAACAATACCCCTCCTCCAACCAACATAATAACCAATGCCTAACCACCAACCTTACAAGTTGTGACTATTTGCTACGCAGTAGGCGAAAACCAGGTGGCACCAGCCAATCAGCCAACTGGAAAAATTCCTACCAGGCCCCTGCCCCAACAGCAGACGACCCCATGACAGGCATAGCAAGGTCAACGCAGAGGCCTAAAATATAGGGAGGGAGGGCGGGTGATCAGAAGCACGCAGCCAAGAGGGGGATCACGTTGCACACCAACCCTTATATATACGCTGGGCTGTCCATCATCAATTTGCAACATACAGATCTCCCCAACAACACCCAGGGTCCAATCACAGCAGTGGCCATCTAAATGTTCCCACCCAGCACCAGAGGGGTGACTTGCTGGCCCCCACCGCAACACGTGCTCTCCATGAAGGAGAACACGCTATACACTAATCCCTAACCTTACTGCTGACATGCTTGGTATATATTGTACATGGTATATATTGTATATGATCTAGTATTATCCCAAACCCAATGAAATACATGCCTTTCAAATAACACTTTGCAGGATTATTATCCCGGGAGGGGGCGGTATCTAACCTTCCAAACAGAAATGAACAGGTACGTCAAGTTCTCTAAAACCGAACGCTTTTATTTAAGGAAGACAATACCACATTTACAAAGACATTTGCCTTTGTTGCTCTAAGCATTTACATGAGTCGATGGTCTTAAACATAGGTATTAACCCGGTAACTGCATGCTGAAGATGTGAGTTTTAATAATGCTGTGGTTTCGGAACCTCGAATCTTCTGCAGTCTGTTCTGGCAGCCAACGACACAATGGAGGGAATACTGCTAGAAGTGAAACAGGAAGGAGGTCTTCAGAGTACCCAACTTCAAACATAAGGTATTAAAGAAAGATACAGGGGGGTGAGACTACACACACACTGATAAAAAGTCTGATGGCGAGACTGCATTCTTCAGCATAATGCAGACGCTCCAAGTGTCCCTATTTTCCAGGGACATCCCTGATTTAGAGAAGCCATCCCGGTTTCTGATTTGATCCTAGAATGTCCCACTTTTCCTTAAAGGTAAAGGTAAAGGGACCCCTGATCATTAGGTCCAGTCGCAGATGACTCTGGGGTTGCGGCGCTCATCTCGCTTTATTGGCCAAGGGAGCCGGCATACAGCTTCTGGGTCATGTGGCCAGCGTGACTAAGCCGCTTCTGGCGAACCAGAGCAGCACACGGAAATGCCATTTACCTTCCCGCCAGAGCGGTACCTATTTATCTACTTGCACTGGCGTGCTTTCGAACTGCTAGGTTGGCAGGAGCTGGGACCAAACAACGGGAGCTCACCCTGTCATGGGGATTTGAACCGCCAACCTTCTGATCAGCAAGCCCTAGGCTCTGTGGTTTAACCCACTCTGCCACCCGTGTCCCCAGTTTTCCATAAAGGTAAAGGTAAAGGGACCCCTGACCATTAGGTCCAGTCGTGACCGACTCTGGGGTTGCGGCGCTCATCTCGCTTTATTGGCCAAGGGAGCCGGCGTACAGCTTCTGGGTCATGTGGCCAGCATGACTAAGCCACTTCTGGCGAACCAGAGCAGCGCACGGAAATGCCGTTTACCTTCCCACTGGAGCGGTAACTATTTATCTACTTGCACTTTGACGTGCTTTCGAACTGCTAGTTTTCCTTAGGATGTCCCTATTTTCAGTGGAGAAATGTTGGAGGGTATGGAGTTATCCAGCCGCCAAAGCCGTCTGAAGGCAATCCTATATAGCAATGCATGTCCAACCGGTCGATCGCGGGGCATCCCTGGTCGATCCTGGTCAATTGTGTGATCCTGATCAATCAACAAGCTCAACAACTTTGGTTTTGGTGAAGGCTCCCCCCAAAAAGCTCATCAACTTTGGTTAATCCATTGGGTAGAACACTGCCAGGTTTTTTTTTTTATAGTGGGAGTAGATCGCAGTCTCTTGGGAGTTGGACATGCCTGCTATATAGGAATTATTTTTTTGATGTTAAATTTTGGAAGCTGCCCAGAGTGGCTGGGACAACCCAGTAAGATGTTTGGTGGTATAAACAGTAAAATTATCATTATGGAATGGGACATCCCTCTTTTCATTGGATAAATGTTGGAAGGAAGAAGAAGGAGAAGAGGAAGAAGAAGAAGGAGAAGAAGAAGAAGAAGAAGAAGAAGAAGAAGAAGAAGAAGAAGAAGACGAAGAAGAAGAAGAAGAAGAAGAAGAAGAAAAGAAGAGTTTGGATTTGATATCCCGCTTTATCACTACCCTATGGAGTCTCAAAGCGGCTCACATTCTCCTTTCCCTTCCTCCCCCACAACAAACACTCTGTGAGGTGAGTGGGGCTGAGAGACTTCAGAGAAGTGTGACTAGCCCAAGGTCACCCAGCAGCTGCATGTGGAGGAGCGGGGAAGCGAACCCGGTTCCCCAGATTGCGAGTCCACCACTCTTAACCACTATACCACACTGGCTACACCAAACTGAGCATATCAGGTGCTTGTTTCTAGCTTTAAATAATCCACGGCATGCTTGGAAATGAGCAATTCTTCAAAAGGAGGAACAGTTAAGTTTGAAATCCTACGGTAAGTGTAATATAGAGTTAAAATGATCTGGTGGGAGTGTGTGCCTGTGGAAACGCAGAGGAGAGAAAGCAGGCCATTATATAGCACATGACTTTTTTTGAAGAAGAAAAAAAGTAAGTACAGCTACTTACTTACATAAGAACCAGCTCTTTACAAGCACAGAGGAGGGAGATAGAGAATTGGGGGTGGTATCCCACAGTAGGTGCATTGGGGTTCACACATCTGAGAGAATGGCACATAAAACAGAACACAAGGCAGAATTTAAAAAGAACAGCATTTAATTAATTGGGTAAGAGACATTTCCTAGCTTCCGACCATCAAACGGACTTCATTTTGAGCTTGTGCTTCAAATTACCTGTGAGACTTATCTACTGAAGACAGACCTAATCGGAACAAATGGTGAACGCTTTCAAGGCTTCAAAAGCTTGATATGCAAAGATGGCTGGAATTCAAATGCTAGCCGCTGCCGAAGTGTACTACACAAAGCTTTCAAAATACAAATTAACCCATTTACCGTGTTTTAGATAATCAAAGTATCATAGGTCCCTCATCTCTTAAGAAATTCCCCAGGCTTTCTAAAATCCTTGATTTTTTAAATTTATTTTTTAATGTAACCAAAATTTGAAAATGGAGGTGTTTCAAGATCCAGTGCCATTTTGGAGAATTAAAGAGCTGAAAACCCTGTTTTGGGGGTGGGTGGGTTGGGGGGTGTTTTTTCATTTAGGCTGTTCTTCCTGCCTGGCACTCTCAGATGGTTCCCAGTTGAAAGTAAAAAGTAAATAAATTCTGGAACTGGGAGCAAGCACTGGTAAAAAGGTAAAGGGACCCCTGACTGTTAGGTCCAGTCACGGACGACTCTGGGTTTGCGCGCTCCTCTCGCTCTATAGGCTGACCACTCACCAAAAATGTACTTAACTCTCTCTCTCTCTCTCTCTCTCTCTCACACACACACACACACACACACACACACACACACACACAAATTATACTATGTGCCTACCATTTAGGCATTTGGAAGTTCCCAATTTTTATATTTAAAAATCTATTTATTTATCAATATCAGGGAACACAACAGACTTTAAATCTCTAAGCACGCAACACAGCAAAATAGGAATATAGTTTTATTGTTAGGAAATCAGAACCACATGGCATTCAGATATCAAAGCAAAAGAGGCATCTCAAAATCGGGATATTGGGTGTACTTTCCATGCCCCTCAAGGGTAAAAAGAGATATGCACACAGACCCTCCATGTGTCCCTATTTTCCAGGGACAATCCCGGATTTACAGAAGCTGTCCAAGTTTCTGATTTGATCCCAGAATGTCCCACTTTTCCTTAGGACATCCCTATTTTCATTGGAGAAATGTTGGAGGGTATGGAGTTATCTGACTCCCAAGCCATCTGAAAGCAGCCCTGCATAGGACAGTTTTTTAATGTTTAATGTTTTGTTATGTTTTTATATTTGTTGGAAGCCACCAAGAGTGCCTGGGGCTATCTATATTTTAGATAGTTTAATAATAATAAATAATAATAATAATAATAATAGGAGGAGGAGGAGAATAATAGAATGTCCCTATTTTCATCAGAGAAATGTTGGAGGGTATGATGCACACACATAGCTTGGTTTCAAAAAGTCTTTTTGTTCAGGCTATTTCAAAGATCCAGTAAGAAAGGTGTGGGAATCATTGAGTCCTTCCATTGTTGCTGAACTATAATTCCCACCATCCTGGGCATAATTGCTAGGGCTGCTGGGAGTTGTAGTTCAGCAACAACTGGAGGGACAATATATCCCCAATGGTGCAATATGCCATACTGTAATGGCCTGGATGAAGATGTTTGAATGTTGAATATAGCATTGGGCAATATGTGGATTGGTGCAGCTTTAAAGGTAAAGGTAAAGGGACCCCTGACCATTAAGTCCAGTCGCGGGCAACTCTGGGGTTGCAGCGCTCATCTCGCTTTACTGGCCAAGGGAGCCGGCATTTGTCCGCAGACAGCTTCCGGGTCATGTGGCCAGCATGACTAAGCCACTTCTGGTGAACCAGAGCAGCACACGGAAATGCCATTTACCTTCCCGCCAGAGCGTTACCTATTTATCTACTTGCACTGGTGTGCTTTCGAACTGCTAGGTTGGCAGGAGCTGGGACTGAGCAATGGGAGTTCACTCTGTCGCGGGGATTCGAACCGCCAACCTTCTGCTATAAATTCCTCTTTCTGTGGAGAGAAGGGAAAGAGGAGGAACTAAACTTCCTGAAACACTGGAGTCCCATTATTTAGCAGAGGACACATTTGGGGTTGGGCAGAATGTGTCCACTACACCGGTGGGGTGGACCAATTGCCATTGCAAGAGGTAAGTTGCTGGAGGAGGAAACAGAGACTTCTTCTGACTAGATTTCCATTATCCATGCTAATGAAGGATGATTTGAGCTTAATGCCGAGCGATTAGATCGAAGGGAGAAGGATGTTGCAGCCCCTTGGCATCACATCCCTCAGGATAGTGTGATAAGAATTAGGAGATTCCTCAGAAGCATTTTACAGGACAGTCAAGGTTGATAGGCAATGGCTATCTGAATAGGAAGAAAGGGAGAGCTAGGATCTTGTTGTCATGGCAATAGACATGATTTCCACAATGGGGTTTGGGAGAATTTTAAAATGGAAGCCGTCAGGCAAATCTAAGTCATCGTGCCCAACCTAAACAGCAACAGATTGGGGGCACTCAAAAGACAAAACAGTTTGATGGTGTCATAAGCTTTTGTACATCAGAGTTCGTCTTCAGGTGCATAAACCGTATTACAAGCACACAAACACTCATGAGTACATGGAATAACAGTGACCAGTTCACAGAATGAATAGGTGATCATATTATAATGAGTTTCTGCTGTTGTGAATTCTCATCCTGGATACGTATGGGATCTATCTGGCCCCACTATTTATATTTGTTCCCTTTATGATCCATATGCATATATAGATGATATATCTAATGGAGGACAGTGCTGTCATTTATCTGACAAAGTGAGCTCTAAGCCACAGTAATAACTAAGGTTACCTCCAGACTGTCAATAGGTTGCAGGAGGGATTCTCTTGCATGCTGGAAATTTAGGTTTGTGCAATTCGGGTGGATTGCAGAGCTATGGGACAACAGAATCAATTTTTAAAGACTATTTGTGGTTAGGGAAATGATGAGGAAAGGCACTAAAAAGTGTGGGATAGTGATTGACTGGTGGGAAGATGCATAGCCCTCATGCAAATTAATTGGAACAAATGCTCCAGAAAGAGCAGCCTTTGTGTAACCTGTGTGCAGACAAATCCAGGGAAATGCTCAAGAAAAAGGTAACCTGGAGGAGCCCTCAGGTTTTAAGGTGTCACAAGACTATTGTTTTTATTGTGACTGATTTGCAATTATCCTTCTGGATTCCAACACACTCGCGTAGAAACATTATAGAAACAGACATGCAGCACAAAGATGCTACAATCAGTTCAGGGAACCCAGTCTTTCTATCCCATCCTCAGGGCTAGAGGTGGACGGACCAGTCTGTTTCTGGTCCTGTGTCAGTTTCTCAATAGTTAATCTGTCTATTCTATTTCCTGAAAAATTATTTGATAAAAAAACTGCACCCAAAATCCCATTTAACTTGTACGCGTTTTCCCCTAAAATATTCTCTTGAGGTACATTTTTTAATGCATTTCTGTCGAAAGCATGCATTCTGTTTAACCAAAAAACTGCATCACAAAATTTGAAGAATTGCACAGTCCGACGAATAACTACATTCTGATACGTGCATTAGTCTTGGCAATGTAAATTAGGTCCGTTAGCTTTAAAACATGAACTAAATAAAGTTTGTCAGCACCCCTAACTAGGGCCTGGTTTGATGCACTGAAATAGCATAAGAGCTTTTCTGGATTACACCAAAGTCATTGTTGTGCCCTCCTCCGTGGTGCCCATTTGGCTCAGCGCCCAGTGTGGGCGAACCAGTTGCGCTCCCCTGCATCCGCTTCTGCTCAGCGTTCAGCCGAAGGTTCTGGGCGTTTACCAACAGAACATAGACACAATGGGCTATTCCATTGTTTGTCCCCAGCAGCTGATTTGAAGGAAGGTTCATTTGTCTTTGACGAACAATAGCTCCATGCTCTTCGATGAATCTGGCGGGTCCTATGAGGAAACATAAATTGAATACTGGCCCAAGGTCCCTTAAGTGTGTCAAAGTGGAGAATTGGAGCCATGTCTCAGGTAAGAACAACCATAAACACTCTGCTTAAACTACTGAGCCACGTTTTCTGGGCCTGTTTTTAAACAGCATAGATTCCCCTCAGCATGGCAGAAGTTGGCATCAGTCACGGCATCCTAAGTTGCTGCAGCGCCATGGTATTGTGAGTGCTTCTGTGGCTTGGTGGGACCCCATAATACGTTACATTTCAGCAACACAAGAACCATTGAATGAAATCCTGTCTGCTCTTCTCCTTCTCCTATGGAACATGTGGCTGAGCCATTAGCGCACGGATGAAACCATGTCCTTCAATGTCCCCGATAATTGAACTAATGGCTTGTCTCTAACTTCAACAGG
Source organism: Darevskia mixta (assembly GCA_034641385.1). NCBI lineage: Eukaryota > Metazoa > Chordata > Lepidosauria > Squamata > Lacertidae > Darevskia > Darevskia mixta. The sequence goes on from JAWWNH010000017.1 coordinate 21,726,103, forward strand.
AGATTCAGGTTAATAATAATTAATAATTACTGGCACATCTTGGTTAAGAGCTTGCATTTTAAGAGCAACAAATTACATTTATCTTATCTGGTTTAAATGCTAGACGTTGCTGAGTTTATTACTTTCTCTTGGCTTATCATGTCCCAGGGAGCATACCGCTCGACAGTCATTTATTGTGAGAGCTGTCCTTTTCAAAGCCTAATTTGTTTCAGTTGTTAGTGGGGGGCAGGGGAGGGGACAAGGAAAGCTACTGGTTTTTCTTGACAAGTTTTGTGTCTGTGCTCTGTCTATCACTCTTGAAGATGCATTTACTTCCTTGATTTCACCTTTGGATCTCTCGGGTAAATTCTGATCTATTTGTTTGATTTCGTGAAATATCACTTGATTGTAAAACAAACAAACAAAACCCCAAAGTGGTTTACAAAAAAAACCACGTTGCCTCGAGAAAATCAGAATGATTGAGAATAGAGGCGATTGTGATTAAGGGGTATGCCTGGGTTCCTGGGTGCCGTTCATAACCCAAAAAGTACGTAACCCGAACGGCGATATCGCACATGTGCGAAAGCGTGATATCGCGCTTCTGCGCATGTGCGGACCGCACGCGCGGCGAAAAACACTTCTGGGTTACCGGAGTACGTAACCCAAAAAAACGTAACCCGAAGCTGACGTAACCCGAGGTACAACTGTACACAATTTACAAACTGAGCAAGTTATGTAATTTCACCACAGCAGGCAGTGAAATGACTTGCATAGGTTCTGGCAGAAGACAAACCGCAGTAGAAAGGAAACAGTTCTGCATGTGACAAACACAAGGTGGAACAGACAACCTTCTTTCATCCCTGCTGGCAATCAATGCAATTTGGATGTGTTATGGCACAATTGACCTGCACCAGAAAAAAACCTCATGCAGCCCAAGTTCTGTAGGTTTCCCACTCATAGTTTAGCATTTACCCTCACTCCACTAACAGCAACCAATACAGTGTAGCAGGAAAGCCCAAATGTGTCACACGACATGTCTTTAAAAACAAAAACAAAACCGTTGACAGGGATAAAAATTTGGAGATGCTGTCCTTGTAGGCAACTCCACTTCATGATGCCACATCTAGCCCTCTGCCTGTCATCTAATAATGATAATAATGATAATAATAATAATAATAATTTATTATTTATACCCCGCCCGTCTGGCTGGGCTTCCCCAGCCACTCTGGGCGGCTTCCAACAAAATATTAAAATACAGTAATCCATCAAACATTAAAAGCCTCCCTAAACAGGCCTGCCTTCAGATGTCTTCTAAAAGTCTGGTAGTTGCTGTTCTCTTTGACATCTAGTGGGAGGGCATTCCACAGGGCGGGCGCCACCACCGAGAAGGCCCTCTGCCTGGTTCCCTGTAACTTGGCTTCTCGTAGTGAGGGAACCGCCAGAAGGCCCTCGGAGCTGGACCTCAGTGTCCGGGTAGAACTATCTGCCTGCTACGCATGGATCTTCCAGGAAAGCACATTTTGTCATTCACCAGACCTTGAGACATTTTCAGTAAGCCAGCTTCTGCGGCAGAGATGCAAGAAGCAAGCATCTTCTCTGAGATCTGTCCCCTGGCCCACAGAGCGCCTATCATTTCCCTGATTTGTTGTTATTGCTAATTGTATTAATACTTAGGCTTGCTAATACAGCACAAAAGCAAAATGTATTGCAAGTAATAAAAAGCTTTTAGGGACAATATTTAAACAAGTCAGGCATTTCCTGGCAGCTAATGACTGGCTGGCTTAAGTTGAAGGTCTGTGATAACATGGAGAGCTGTTAACCTATGCAGCCATTAAGCTTCAGGAAACACCTGACCCTGGGATCACTAATGGTCTTATAAATCACAGAAACACCAGACAAGAAGGGGGGAGGGATGCCGTATCAGCACAGAAAGCCGAAAATTTCACTTCAGGTTTCAGAAGATTTTGCGATCAGGAAAAAGGGACATTATTTCCCTTAGTACTGTTATTCGACTTTGAGCATTAAGTCTTACAGAGAATCAGCTGAAAATATTGGGCTGTAATAATGAATGATTAGGACTATGAAACACCCTAAGGACCACTTTATTTTATTTTATTTTAGATGCACATCTAAGATGTTTCAAATATAGAACTAAAAGTATAAAGTGTGATGGGAGCTGTCCGCTGCCAAAAGCATATTTTCCAAACACATATGGGTAGAGTTAATGAGATTGCCAACTTTTCATCTGGGCCCCGTAATTATGCCTTTTAACTTTAATTAGGCTTGATGGGTTGACATTAGCAGGTGATGATGACTCTCAGGATTCTCCTGTGTTTAGCCAGGTTCCCAAACCCTGGACGTTATAAAAGACAACTGCAACTTATGTCAGAGTAAAATTCTACGAAACTATTCAACGCAGTTGAATAGTACTGGAGGTGCTTCTCATGAGGTGGCCAAAGTACTGGAGCCTGAAGTTGAGGCTCCAGTACTTTGGCCACCTCATGAGAAGAGAAGACTCCCTAGAAAAGACCCTGATGTTGGGAAAGATGGAGGGCACAAGGAGAAGGGGACGACAGAGGATGAGATGGTGGGACAGTGTTCTCGAAGCTACTAACATGAGTTTGGCCAAACTGCGAGAAACAGTGAAGGATAGGCGTGCCTGGCGTGCTCTGGTCCATGGGGTCACGAAGAGTCGGACACGACTGAACGACTGAACAACAACATTCAATGAAGAATCTTTATGTGAGCTTCCTTGGCCTGCATTATTTGCCTTGGAAGTCCTTGCCACTTCAACACAACCCCCTCCCCCTCTCCTTCCTCCATGTTTCCCCTACCCCATATTTCCAGGGGTCTCAGCAGATTCTTGGGACACACTCAGAGATGTCTCGCATCCATAGGTCTTCATCCCCAGCCAGCCAGCATCTTAGGTAAAAATATGCCCACATCACTACAAACATATCCAACTGAATAATAATAAAAGCGTCAAACTGTACATCAAACGGTTGTGAAAGGCACAAGAATAGACCAGTCTGTTTTTCTCTCGCCTTTGATGGCAAACCCCTGTCAAGGAGCACAGCTGGACTTGGGGTACATCCAAAGTGGGGAACCTAGAATTACATAGTTTTCATGATGTGAAATGGCCTGCCCCACAAACCAGGTTTTAATCTGGGGTTAGCCAAGAAGTGAGCAAAATCTACTGGATTTGGATCTCCCTTACCTGTTGAAGAAGGGTACAGGACTAGTCGCATTAAATGTAAATATTTAACTTATTGTTCACAACTATTCTCGTGGTGCAGGTGTGCCAAGGTGTTGTTACAATGAGACCCAGGGAATCTCATCCGATTCAGTATGGTGTGGTACTTGCCTTCTGGTTTGTTAAGCCAGTACGTCGCTGCTGGATGCCACATAAAGCAACTTTAATTGGGAGCTACAGAAGTGGGACATTTAATTGGGAGGTGCAGAAGTGGGACAGGTGCTTTAAACTTAGCAGGAGCATTTAACCTCATTTTTGTTCTGCCTTGGCTTCGGGAGTGCTCAGTCAGCACAGTCCTCTCTGCTGCTCTGCTCAGCCCAAGTCCTACCACAATTATCTATACTTTTCTCGGTGACCAAGGCTCTTCAGCAACCTAATAACTTTGCATTATAGAAATATACTGTTCCAGTTACAGGTAGGTAGCCCTGTTGGTCTGCCATGGTCGAAACATAGAATAGAATCATAGAATCATAGAGTTGGAAGAGACCACAAGGGCCATCCAGTCCAACCCCCTGCCAAGCAGGAACACCATCAAAGCATTCTTGACAGATGGCTGTCAAGCCTCTGCTTAAAGACCTCCAAAGAAGGAGACTCCACCACACTCCTTGGCAGCAAATTCCACTGTCGAACAGCTCTTACTGTCGAAGTTCTTCCTAATGTTTAGGTGGAATCTTCTTTTTTCAAAAATCTTTTTCTTTTCAAAATAAAAGAAAATTCCTTCCAGTAGCACCTTAGAGACCAACTAAGTTTGTTCTTGGTATGAGCTTTCATGTGCATGCACACTTCTTCAGATACATAGAATCATAGAATCATAGAATCACAGAGTTGGAAGAGACCACAAGGGCCATCCAGTCCAACCCCCTGCCAAGCAGGAAACACCATCAAAGCATTCCTGACAGGTGGCTGTCAAGCCTCTGCTTAAAGACCTCCAAAGAAGGAGACTCCACCACACTCCTTGGCAGCAAATTCCACTGTCGAACAGCTCTTACTGTCAATAAATTCTTCCTAATGTTTAGGTGGAATCTTCTTTCTTGTAGTTTGAATCCATTGCTCCGTGTCCGCTTCTCTGGAGCAGCAGAAAACAACCTTTCTCCCTCCTCTATATGACATCCTTTTATATATTTGAACATGGCTATCATATCACCCCTTAACCTTCTCTTCTCCAGGCTAAACATACCCAGCTCCCTAAGCCGTTCCTCATAAGGCATCGTTTCCAGGCCTTTGACCATTTTGGTTGCCCTCCTCTGGACACGTTCCAGCTTGTCAATATCCTTCTTGAACTGTGGTGCCCAGAACTGGACACAGTATTCCAGGTGAGGTCTGACCAGAGCGGAATACAGTGGTACTATTACTTCCCTTGATCTAGATGCTATACACCTATTGATGCAGCCCAGAATTGCATTGGCTTTTTTAGCTGCTGCATCACACTGTTGACTCATGTCAAGTTTGTGGTCTACCAAGACTCCTAGATCCTTTTCACTTGTACTGCTCTCAAGCCAGGTATTACCCATCCTGTATTTGTGCTTTTCATTTTTTTTTGCCCAAGTGTAGAACTTTACATTTCTCCCTGTTAAAATTCATCCTGTTTGCCTTGGCCCAGTTCTCTAATCTGTTAAGGTCATTTTGAAGTGTGATCCTGTCCTCTGGGGTATTAGCCACCCCTCCCAATTTGGTGTCATCTGCAAACTTGATCAGGATGCCCTCAAGCCCATCATCCAAGATACACTGAAACAGAGGTCACCAGACCCTTATATATAGTGAGAGGGTGGGGAGGGGTATTACTCAGAAGGGGGGTGGGAATGGGTGATTGGCTGATAGGTGTGGTAAACCTGTTGACGACTGTTAATGACTGCAATTGGTCTTGCAGGAAAAAGCAAGGGGTGAGATGGCTAAAAAAAGCTTTGTCATGTATAATGAGATAAGAATCCAATGTCTCTATTCAAACCAGATCTCTCCATGTTTTTAAGTTTGGTAATCGGTTGCAATTCAGCAACTTCTCTTTCCAGTCTATTTCTGAAATTCCTTTGTAATAAGACAGCTACTTTGAGATCTTGTTTAGAATGTCCTGGGAGATTGAAGTGTTCTCCTACTGGTTTCACTGTCTTGTGGTTCCTGATGTTTGTGATTCCTGAAGATTTCTAACATTGTGTATGCCATCAAATGCCAACAGTGCCCTTCAGCTCTCTATATTGGACAAACAGGCCAAACCCTACGCCAGAGGATAAATGGACACAAATCTGACATCAGGAATCACAAGACATTATTTGAATGTATCCTGTATGTATTTAGATTGGAGGAAAAGCCCCAAGTTGGTAGTTCTAGATCTAGCGGTTGAAGAGGATTCATCTATGTTCATAAAAAGGAACCAAATATATCTATATAATTTGAAAAACCCTCTAACCTTAAATCACCGGTCATGGGAAATATAAACCTTTACTGAGGAAGGACATTTTTACAAGAAAATGAATATATATGACTAATCATTTAATGTGAGAAAAGCTTCCCGAATTTTCTCTCTCTCAAATGTGACTGGAATTTTACATTATCCATAAATTACATTATCATTCTCTTACATGGGCATACCAATAACCTTCTCTTTTTCTCATTGTTTCTGAATTTCACCGCAATCTCTCTGACTTCTCCAATCACATCCCAAGTCTTCCTTTGACCACCATATCTCCTCCTTTGCCCCATCCCATCCCAGATCTCAAGAGCAAAGGTGGTTATGAAACCTATAGGCATAACAAAGGTAAAGGTAAAGGACCCCTGACGGTTAAGTCCAGTCACGGAGAGCTCATTTTGCTGTGAGGAGTTTTTATCACCAGGGATTTCTTTCCTTCGAAGGCCCTGTCCAAGAGGACGGAGAAGTCAGAGGAGATACATCGGTGAACATTGAACCCAGCAGAAGAGGGAGAACAGGCACCGAGGAAGAAGAGTTTGGATTTGATATCCTGCTTTATCACTACCCGAAGGAGTCTCAAAGTGGCTCACATTCTCCTTTCCCTTCCTCCCCCACAACAAACACTCTGTGAGGTGAGTGGGGCTGAGAGACTTCAAAGAAGTGTGACTAGCCCAAGGTCACCCAGCAGCTGCATGTGGAGGAGCGGAGACGCGAACCCAAGGTTCACCAGATTACGAGTCGATGCTCCTCTCTGATATGCTAGCTTTCTATGTGTAGGGTTTTATTTGGTGCTCAAACCTGAGAAATCAACCCCTCAGTTTGAAGCAGTATGAATCAGGAAGGATTATAAATAATAATAATAATAATAATAATAATAATAATAATAATAATAATAATAATAATAATTTATTTCTACCCCGCCCATCAGGCTGGGTTTCCCCAGCCACTCTGGGCGGTTCCCAACAGAATATTAAAAGCACGATAAAACATCAAACATTAAAAAACTTCCATAAACAGGGCTGCCTTCACATGCCTCCTGAAAGTCAGATAGTTGTTTATTTCCTTGACATCTGATAGAAGGGTGTTCCACAGGGCGGGCACCACTACCGAGAAGGCCCTCTGCCTGGTTCCCTGTAACCTCATTTCTTACAGGGAGGGAACCGGCATAAGACCCTCGGAGTGGGACCCCGGTGTCCAGGCCGGACGATGGGGGTGGAGATGCTCCTTCAGGTATACTGGGCCGAGGTCGTTTAGGGCTTTCAAGGTCAGCACCAACACTTAGAATTGTGCTTGGAAATGTACTGGGAGCCAATGTAGGTCTTTCAGGACTGGTGTTATATGGTCTCGGCGGCCTCTCCCAGTCACCAGTCTAGCTGCCGCATTCTGGATTAGTTGCAGTTTCCAGGTCACCTTCAAAGGTAGCCCCACGTAGAGCACATTGCAGTAGTCTAAGCAGGAGATAACTAGAGCATGGGTAGGTAACCTAAGGCCCGGGGGCTGGATCCGGCTCAATCGCCTTCTAAATCCGGCCTGCAGGCGGTCCGGAAATCAGCATGTTTTTACATGAGTAGAAAGTGCCCTTTTATTTAAAATGCATCTCTGGGTTGTTTGTGGGGCATAGGAATTCGTTCATTATTTTTTTCAAAATATAGTCCGGCCCACCACTTGGTCTGAGGGATGGTGGACCGGCCCACGGCTGGAAAAGGTTGCTGACCCCTGAACTAGAGCATGCACCACTCTGGCGAGACAGTCTGCGGGCAGAGAGGGTCTCAGCCTGCGTACCAGATGGAGCTGGTAGACCGCTGCCCTGGACACAGGATTGGCCTGCGCCTCCATGGACTCTACGATACAGTCTCTCCAGAAAAGGATGCATAAATTGGCTCAATGACTACCTCATTTCCTATATGGAAGTATCAAGACCCACAGTGTCACCTGGGGGGGAATGCATTAACATTCTCAAAGAATGATGTGCAAATCCTCTTTTTAGAAAAATCTATCACAGCAGTATCCTTGCATGCGCCAGGACCTATCCTGTCTTGCCATACCCTGCTTAGGCACAGTGGAATGCAAGAGTACTCTATCTCCACCCCCTGCCCTGTTGCTGTCGAGCCTCCATTTGAAGGGTGCTTTTGCTACGCAGAAGTCTGTAAAATAAAGAGGCTGCAGCAAAAGCTAATTTTCAGCGCTCACCTTTCCGCTCTTTTCCTTGCCATATCTCATGTATTTTTCTCTCCCCTCCCTCTCTCTCATTCATGCTCTAGCCGTGGTGCTGAATGCCAATGAGACCAGGCGGTGCGGCCCCAGCCAGTCATTTTCAGGCAATTTCTGCAGGGTACCAAATAGTCAACCCACACTTTTTTTGAACCTCAGATGTGGTTGGGTCAACCAATTACGCAAGCTATTTTGGTAGTAACCATGGCTACACTCGGAGAGGTGGGGATTCCGAATACCCACTCCTCAGGACTCATTCTTCAGAAAGGAAATGCATATCCGATTTTTGCGGTTGAAACCTGAGTTTGCTAAGGACGGTGTTAAAAATCACAAGGATGTGGGGAAGGAAGATCCGTGGGGCGCCTTGAATCTTTACCCCCAAAGTCCTGAACATCCGCAAACGACATGCATATATTTGAGTGGCAGCACTGGGCATGCATGGAGAGAGATTGAGAATATCGCAGACGGGGGATTGGAAATTACAAAGGGAAGTTCTGCAAGGAGACCTCTGCTTTGCATTTGAAGGCTCTTTGGAGAGAGGGGCTGTTTTTTGTCCATTTGCTGCAATTCCAGCTGCTCACCGGTCCCATCAATAATCCTCTGAGGTGAGGGGGTGGGGAGGCAAATTTGTTTTTCAACAGGCTCGCTTGCCCATCCTCGCGCCTCTCTAGCGCTACCCGGGATATATATGGCTATGAAAAGAAATAACAGACCTGAATAGAAAAACAAGCCATGCATACAGTGAGCATCTTCAAGGACCAATCCACAGAAAGCAGAGCGACTAAACACCTTCCGCAGCAGCCCATAGCGAGTCGCAAGGGGCCGTTATCAACACCTCATGCTTACAAATTAACTGAATCCCAGCCCATGACATTGCAAAGTGGCTCATAAAGAAGCATGTGAGTTTCTGCTGGAAAGGCTCTGAGGAGGGGAGGGAAATGCTTCTCAGGCCCAGGCCCACAGCACGAGGGAGGAGAACTTTTGGGCTAGTGAGCTGGGCAACAGGGCACAAGCAGATAATTATGCTTGTAGATTTCAACTGCCTGACAATTTACAAGCCAGTCAGTAAGCATTTCTGCTGCCCTATTAACTAGGTTAAGGGCAGTGGCGTCGCAAGGGGGGAGGGGGCGGTACGCCCCGGGTTCCAGGGGAGGGGGTGACATTTTGGCTGGCCCCGCCCCACCCAGGGCCCATCTGCCGGTGCTGCGGCACACGATCGGCGGCTCGTGGCTGGGCTGCCGCTGCTCCCGTGGCGCCCTTGCGAGCCGCCGTGCCAAAAGCGGCAGCAGCGGGGCAGCCCTACGAGCTGCCGATCGCGTCCGGCAGCCCATGGGGTTGCCCTACTGCTGCCACTTTTGGCGCGGAGGCTCGCAAGGGCGCCGTGGGAGCAGCAGCGGCTTGGCGACGGAGTGCACACGCGCTGCATTTCGCGCATGAGCACTCGGCGACGGAGTGCACATGCGCTGCATTTCGCGCATGCGCACTCCATCGGGATGGTACGTCAGGATGTCACGACCCGACGTCACGGCGTCCTGACCCCAGGGGGGGAAGCCTCCGTTCGCTGCCCCGGGTAACGAGGAGGCTTCCTCCGCCCCTGGTTAAGGGGTCCCCAGCCCCACTGAATAACCTCTGGGCAACTTCCAGAAGCCACATGCAGGTGGTGGCCAGGGTCAGAAAACAAAAATGGGTAGAGTGACAAATGCAAATTTTGCCCTTCTGCAGGCAAAATCCTCACATTCTTTCCACCTGTCTCTACTTCCATCTGCCTGGGACCACATAACACCAGTCCTAAAAGACCTACACTGACTCCAAGCCCCAAATAGCCTCAGCCCAGTGTACCTGAAGTTGCAGGAGTGCCCTTTGCCTTCGCTTTACAGCTCCCTATAGTTTTATGAGCACTTATGTAATCATAACCATTTCGCTGGCCTTGGCTCAGTATACCTGAAGGAGCGTCTCCACCCCCATCGTTCAGCCTGGACATTGAGGTCCAACTCCAAGGGTCTTCTGGTGATTCCCTCCCTGCAAGAAGTGAGGTTACAGAGAACCAAGCAGAGGGCCTTCTCAGTAGTGGCGCCCGCCCTGTGGAATGCCCTCCCATCAGATGTCAAACAGCTATGTGATTTTAAAAATACATGTGAAGAAGAAGAAGAAGAAGAAGAAGAAGAAGAAGAAGAAGAAGAGGAGGAGGAGGAGGAGGAGTTTGGATTTGATATCCCGCTTTATCACTACCCGAAGGAGTCTCAAAGCAGCTAACATTCTCCTTTCCCTTCCTCCCCCACAACAAACACTCTGTGAGGTGAGTGGGGCTGAGAGGCTTCAAAGAAGTGGGACTAGCCCAAGGTCACCCAGCAGCTGCATGTGGAGGAGCGGGGAAGCAAACCCGGTTCACCAGATTACGAGTCTACCGCTCTTAACCACTACACCACACTGGCTCTCAAGGCAGCTATGTTCAGGGAAGCTTTTAATGGTTCATGTTTTGTTATGTTTTTATATGTGTTGAAAGCCGCCTAGAGTGGTTAGGGCAACCCAGTCAGATGGCTGGGGTACTACTACTACTACTACTACTAATAATAATAATAAACTTAGGACGTCCCTATTTTCATCAGAGAAATGTTGGAGGGTATGAAACTGAAGTTTGAGGATCATCTCACAGGATCTTGCAAGATGCAGAAGGGGCTGAGGCCTTAAAAGCAGAATATAACTTAAAAATAATAGCACAATTAACCCACCCAGTTACAGTATGATTTTATGGCCCATTTCCCACATATATTTAGGCATCTTAGTGGCATGACTTGCACAGCACATACACCGTTCATTTAAAGCAGTGCTCCCCAACCTTTTTATCGTCGCGGACCGGTCAACGTTTGATAATTTTACCGCGGCCCGCTGAGGGGGGGACATTGATTGTTTATATTTTAGATTGTTTTGATGTCATAATTTTAATTTAATTGTATTTAAACATGCCTTCAAAATAAAACACAGTTACACCCAAAAATGAATATAAAGTGATTTAACATTTTAACACCACAGTAAATAAAATTCAAATAATTTAATGTTCCTTGGGCGGCCCGGTACCATTTGATCCACGGACCGGTACCGGGCCGCGGACCGGGGGTTCAGGACCACTGATTTAAAGCACAAAGAATCCTAGGAGCTGAGGGTGCTGGGAATTGTACCTCTGTGAGGGGTAAGTTCCCATAATTCCTGGGGGGGAGTCATGCACTTTGAGTGTGCTTTTAATAGATGTCATGGAACCGCAAAACGTTTGACTGCTCACCTCTGCTTCTGCATTCGTCTCTATATGATGAAAATAAAAATGATTTCTATCTCTCGCACCCTGCAACTTTGGTTGTTTTGTGAAACTGGTATCTCTGCTTCCTAATAACAACAACAAAAAAAAAACTGAGCAGGGGAAGAGGGGAAGATTTTATTTCCATGATTCATATCGGTTTATCATAAAAGCAGTGTAAATGAAAGGCGATCAGAAGAGCTCCCATCAATGCAATGAAAGAGAAAATATCTTGATCAAGTGTTTCAATTATCATTCTTTCATTCAGTCCTACAAGCAGGTATTGAGCTGATACTATAATTCGTCAAAAGATAAAGCACTACTGCAGTCTTTTAACTCTCCACATACTTGCAGCCTAATTATTTCTACTGATCGGAACACGTATTTCTTTATTTAATATGTTTCTGACCCATCTTCTCACTCACCGCTGAGTCCAATGAACAATCATACAAAACAAAATCACAATAAAATTGTGTGTGTGTGTGTGTGTGTGTGTGTGTGTGTGTGTTGCGTGTGTTGGGTTTTTAGATGAGTATAAGTGTTTCTCTGTCCATTCATGTGTTAAATAATACCATGGGGGCAGTTATTGTTATTGTTTGCTATTATGGTGTGTATTTTTGTGGGTTTTTTTAATATCTGTGAACCTCCCTGGGATCTTTGGATGAAGGGCAGTATATAAATTTAATAAATAAAAATATTTATTATCACGTGTTTTGTGCTTTTAAGTTGTTGTTTTTATGTTCTGAACTGCCCTGAGATCTGCGGTTGAAGGGCTGTATACAAATAATAAATAAATAAATAAAATCAAAGTATTGTTGCGTGAATTGGCTTGTTTGCAGTTAGGTCCTGCCCTGGATCTCACTGAGTGACCATCACAACTTCGGTTGACTTTCTTTAGGAGAGAACAAATCGTGTCCTCCCTCAAAGAAGGCACGTGTTGCGGTGAGATCTATGAGACTGACCTCTTGGTTGTGGGTGGGGTCGTTTGGATAGCCCCAACACCCGATTGGTAGGTCCCTTGTTGCTGGGTTTAATCTGACCAATGGGGCGCAGTCCAAACGGATTGAGGGAACTATATATACCCATCATGCACGTGTCCCAGAGTGAAGTCACTCACAGGCTTTTGGGGTTTGGGTTTTTTCCAAAATTAAATGCAGCCTTTAATCTGCTGTTAATCGTGTCCTCCCTCAATCAATTTATTTATTTCGGCTATTTGCCCATATATAAACAAAACAACCAGCCAAACAAGGCAAAAGAGACAAAACAAAACAAAACAACCAACTAACAATGCAAAATAGAACAACAACAACCGGTACAGAAGAAAACCGTCGCAACGTTAGGCAATCAGCTCATGGTAGTAATTCAATGCTACCCTAGCGACCTTAGCAAGGACAAAACAGAGGGCTCGGATTTGAGTAGGGTAGTAATATAGCTTTCAATACTCAAACAACGTTCCAGCGCGTCTCTTAAGCGAGAGGACTGCAGTTAGGAACCTTGCGACCTGAAGGGTTCTATGAGGGTCCGTATCTTGCAGCATGTAGGCTAGATGCACCTCGACAGGCTTGTCGACTAGTTCCTGTAGTATTGAGTTTAATAAACTGGCCCGAGCTGATCTGTACATGGTACAGCTGAACATTATGTGTTGGAGGGATTCAGTTGATTTATTGTCACAAACACACAAAACCGAGACCTGGCCCTTTGTATATCTGTGTCTCAGCACATTTGATTGTCCTCCCTCAAAGAGGGCACGTGTTGCAGTGAGACCTGAAGACCGATCCCCTGTGTTGTGGGTGGGTAAGATTGGTCAACCACAACACCCCATTGGTTCCTCGATGTTGGGTTCAATCTGGCCAATGGGGCGCAGTCTAAATGGATCAAGGGACCCATGCATGTGACCCAGAGCTACCTCTTTTGGCTTATGCATCGGAACACCCGCCCACCTCTCCCTACTTTTAGGGCATTTTGCGATTGACCTTGCTATGCTGCCGTGTGTCGTCTGTCGTTGGGACAGGGGCACAGCAGGAATTTTCTCCACTTGGCTGTTCGGCTGTTGCCACTTGGGTTTCGCCTGCCGCGTAGCAAATCGTCACAACTTGTAAGGTTGCAGATAGGCTCTGGTTCAGGTGATAGGGATGGGAGAACACTCTCGCCATCCCAATGTGAAGGGTATTCCGTTAAAGGAATCCAGGGACTCAACTTGGTTTGGTCAACCCCAAAAGAGGGTTGTGCCCATGCCTGAGTCCAGGGGAGCATCTGGAGAGTGAGCAGAGTCTGTTCCCGGGCTTTTCACCTTCTTCAGGTGTTCACCCCTTGGCTGACCTATGATAGAGCTCTGGGTCAGCACTACCTGCAAGGGTGCAGGGAGCTAGTCGAACCAGAGCCTATGCAACCACTCACTTTTCTGTAATCAATAAAGTTGTGGCCTAAATTCTTCCAAAAACCAAAACTATAATTTGAGTCAAATGTGCCTTTATTTAAGGAGGGAGGTCTCTGGATCAGAACACGCAGTATGTGTCGCTGTTTTTGGGAGCAATGCGCTGATGGGAGTTAATATCTGCAACATAATCTAGGTGCCCAGAGTGTTCACATTGTAAGTTGTTTCAAATGGCTTTTAACATGTGCGTAGTGTGATCAGCCCTGAGTGCTCACTGGAAGGACAGATCCTGAAGCTGAGGCTCCAATACTTTGGCCACCTCATGAGAAGAGAAGACTCCCTGGAAAAGACCCTAATGTTGGGAAAGATGGAGGGCACAGGGAGAAGGGGATGACAGAGGACAAGATGGTTGGACAGTGTTCTCGAAGCTACCAACATGAGTCTGACCAAACTGCGGGAGGCAGTGGAAGACAGGAGTGCCTGGCTTGCTCTGGTCCATGGGGTCACGAAGAGTCGGACACGACTAAACGACTAAACAACAACAAGTGTGAGCCTCTGCATTCTGACTAGCAGCAGCTCTCCAGGATTTCAAGCAAGCTTCTTCTACCTGGACATGCCAGGGATTGAACCTGGGACTTTTGCGGGTAAGGAAGATGCTCTGGCATTGAGCTAGGGCCCTTCACTGATGGTGGTGGCAGAAGAGCTGATTCTAACAGCCGCTGGAGGTTGTCTGCCATTTTATTTTGCCAGAATACCTGAATTTTGCATCATTCCAAGGGTTTTTATGGGAGGGAAACCGAAAGCGGTATTTAAAGGAAACTTTCCTCCCATAATGTCTTCAGGTGTCTTCTGCAAAATTTAACTGTAGCTGCTGGGAGTGGCCTCCGAAATCAACAGTCCACAAACAAGCAAAAGGGAAAGGAAACGATTATGAATACTGAAAAGAATGTGAGTCTAACAAACAATTAACAAAATGAATGTGATTTTAATGAGTTATTACGGAACGAAAGAAGTCTCTTGCACACTGCTTGCTGTGCTTATTTCCTGGTTTGGAATATTGGCTTTATGCCAAAAGCCGAACACTTTCCATGAGCTGCAGAACTTGATGCTGCTATCAGGCTGCAAGAATGTTGAAGCTTTGGGTGGAGGGGAAGTAAATGTGGGGAGTTTCCATGATATGAGATTTGTTCGACAATTTGAACAACCTGTGCAATCATCTATCACTCCCCTCCCTATTTGTCTTCTGACAAGGGGACTAATAGCAAGGTTGAGGAAACTTTTTTTGGCCACATTCTCATCTGGGCATTCTTCTGGGGTGAGGTTGGGGACATGTAGGGGGTGGCTATGGCCAGGGTCAAAAGTGAGTGGACCAACAAATGCAACTTTTACATTTGAACAGTAATAATAACAATAATAATTTTGTTATCTGTACCACGCCCATCTGGTTGGGTTGCCCCAGTCACTCTGGGCGGCTTCCAACATATACAAAAACACAATAAAACATCAAACATTAAAAACTTCCCTAAACAGGGCTGCCTTCAGATGTCTTCTAAAAGTCAGATAGTTGTTTATTTCCTTGACATCTGATGGTCGGGCGCCACCACCGAAAAGGCCCTCTGCCTGGTTCCCTGTAACTTCACTTCTCACAGTGAGGGAACCGCCAGAAGGCCCTCGGAGCTGGACCCCGGTGTCTGGGCAGAACAATGGGGGTGGAGACTCTCCTTCAGGTATACAGGGCCGAGGCTGTTTAAGGTCAGCACCAACACTTTGAATGGTGCTTGGAAACGTACTGGGAGCCAATGTAGGTCTTTCGAGACGGATGTTATACGGTCCTGGTGGCCGCTCCCAGTCAGCAGTCTAGATGCCACTCATTTCTTCACACATTCAGCCACCCATCCCAATCCGCCCCTATGCATGCAAGCAAGAAGTGTGATAATTCAGGACACTTTCCAGCCAGACAAAAACATGCTAGGAAGTAAGGCCAGGGGTGGATCTGGCCTGGGGAGATTGAGTTGTATCCAAGGTTTTATTCAAGGTAGACCCAAGAAAACAAAGGCACCCTAAGTTGGCCTTGTCTATTAATTTCATTTTTTTTTCTATATCTTTATTAATAGTTTCTTAAAAATACAAAATAAGAGAACAAACCAAACATCCAACATCACAATCATTCATGACAAAAACACAAAAGACACATAAGAAATACATAAACGACAACCATACACAAACAGTTCACAATTAAAATATGACTTCTCACCATTTGAGTACCGTACATTTTAAATTTTCTTTGCATCTGCTATTCCTAACACAATCCCATCTTTAAATTATCATTACTTCCCCAAC
Source organism: Darevskia mixta (assembly GCA_034641385.1). NCBI lineage: Eukaryota > Metazoa > Chordata > Lepidosauria > Squamata > Lacertidae > Darevskia > Darevskia mixta. The sequence continues at coordinate 21,741,950 of JAWWNH010000017.1, forward strand.
ATACCTTATCGATCTATTACCCATCTTATCTTTTATTTCTTTTTAAATCCTGTACATAACTATATATTTTCGTATTCTCTAATTTCCTTATTTTATTATTTTGTTATTTTCATCCCCACATATATTTCATTCCAAGCAATTCACTAATTCTGTTTTTATACCCTCTTTCTTTAAATACTCTTCTACATACTTCCACTCCTCTTTAAGTCTTTGTTTTGATATATTTCTAATTGCCGCCGTCATCCGAGCCAGATTCATAAATTCCACTAATTTGATTTGCCATTCCTGGATAGTTGGTATATTTTCTTGTCTATTAATTTCAATGTGTCTGTTCTGAGTAGGGCTAGCATTGGGTACAGTCAAGGGGTGTGGCTGAGGAGGAGGGCGTTCTGGGGGCCAGACAGAGATGCCTGGAGGGCCGGAACTTCCCCATCCCTTTGCCTGTGTGTGGTGTTCATGCCTGTGTATGTGTCTGCACATTAAAACACTCAATTACATTTTAATGACAAAAAAATGTTTGCAGAAAACTAATTTCCAACTTGCCAGCCCTTGTGAATATTCATGAGCGTCTCCATTATGCTTCTGAACACATTGTACTACTCAGACACGAGCATGTGAGCTAATGCACCTGATGCAAAGGGAGGAAGAAATCACACGGTTCTCCCCCCCCCCCCCCGGTCAGTCCATTTTCGCTAATCAGGCTTCCATAGGAAGACCTGGCGGAGAGACATTTTTAGGGGGAAATCTAAATCTCTCTATATATGTTAAAAAGTAATAAAAATAAAAATAAACCGTGCATTACATAATTTTGAATCATGAATAACTTCAAGGAAATGGCGAACCGCTCGCAGAGAGGCTGTAAGCAGGAAACAAGGCAAAATTTGTCAGATAAATTATTCATTATGAATTAGTCACCCAGCTCTAATTAAACTATTAGTGCAGCTAAGTAGAGAAAAAGATCCTCCATTGCGGAATCACCCCCCTTGTGTCGGTGGTAGTCAGACTGAAAAACACTGGTTATGCCCAAGGACAGGACTTCATCACACACGGAACTAACTTCAGCATGGGATGCCAGGATATCTAGGGCACAGTGATCACACATATTCTGGCAAGTTTATCTCTTCTACGCCAGCTTCAGGTTTGTCTTGAACTTCATCAAGGCACTCTTTTTTATATATATAATATTTTTTTATTAGTTTTCAATTACAACAATCCAATAATAGCCTCATTATAACAATGCCAAATTATAATACAATTACAATTTCCTGCTTGGCAGGGGGTTGGACTGGATGGCCCTTGTGGTCTCTTCCAACTCTATGATTCTATTATTCTACTAATACCAATCATTCAGAGGCCAAATTATGTAATTTAGGTGCCCCCCTGTGTGCTAAAATGGATGGTTTGATTATTTATTTCTGTGTTTCAAAATCTTATTAATATCAATTACATTCCAGTCATCATCATAATCCCTTATACAACAACTGCAATATTAACAACATCCATTCGTATTATTAATAATAATAATAATAATAATAATAATAATTTATTATTTATACCCCGCCCATCTGGCTGGGTTTCCCCAGCCACTCTGGGCGGCTTTCAACAGAGCATTAAAATACAATAATCTATAAAACATTAAAAGCCTCCCTAAACAGGGCTGCCTTCAGATGTCTTCTAAAGGTCTGGTAGTTGTTGTTTTCTTTGACATCTGAAGGGAGGGCGTTCCACAGGGCGGGCGCCACTACCGAGAAGGCCCTCTGCCTGGTTCCCTGTAACTTGGCTTCACGCAGCGAGGGAACCGCCAGAAGGCCCTCGGCACTGGACCTCAGTGTCCGGGCTGACCGATGGGGGTGGAGACGCTCCTTCAGGTATACAGGACCGAAGCCATTTAGGGCTTTAAAGGTCAGCACCATTTAACACGTTAAATGATTTATAGATCTACAGGTGAAGCATTCAAACTGTATCCTTGTTCTTCCTGTATGTGGCAATTATTCTATCCGTGATGTTTCTTTCTGTCCTTGTAAAATATTATGTCTTATCTTTTCCCGGTTGTTGCTGTTCTCTGCTCTTGCCTCATTTCCTGTGGTTGACACCTTCCTTCTGAAATGTTTTCAAAATGGCAAATGGGATGTCATAATAATAATAAGAATAATTTATTATTTATACCCCGCCCATCTGGCTGGGTTTCCCCAGCCACTCTGGGCGGCTTTCAACAGAACATTAAAATACAATAGTCTATTAAACATTAAAAGCTTCCCTAAACAGGGCTGCCTTCAGATGTCTTCTAAAGGTCTGGTAGTTGTTGTTCTCTTTGACATCTGAAGGGAGGGCGTTCCACAGGGCGGGCGCCACTATACTGAGAAGGCCCTCTGCCTGGTTCCCTGTAACTTGGCTTCTCATAGTGAGGGAACCGCCAGAAGGCCCTCAGCGCTGGACCTCAATGTCCGGGCTGAACGATGGGGGTGGAGACGCTCCTTCAGATATACTGGACCGAAGCCATTTAGGGCTTTAAAGGTCAGCACCAACACTTTGAATTGTGCTCGGAAACGTACTGGGAGCCAATATAGGTCTTTCAAGACCGGTGTTATGTGGTCTCGGCGGCCGCTCCCAGTCACCAGTCTAGCTGCCGCATTCTGGATTAGTTGTAGTTTCCGGGTCACCTTCAAAGGTAGCCCAACGTAGAGCGCATTGCAGTAATCCAAGCGAGTGATAACCAGAGCATACCCCACTCTGGCGAGACAGTGGTATCATACGCTCCTTCCTCTACAGCGGAGAGAGGAACCTGTGGCTCTCTGAATGTTGTTGGCCTCCAGTTTCCATCAGCAGCCCCAGCCAGCGTGGCTAATGACAAGAGATGATGGGATTTGTAATCCAACATCGGGAGGAAGGGCCAGAGGTTCCCCACCCCTACTGTTATGCCTGGAGCTTTAATCCTAGAATAATAGACAGGTAGGATTTAATCAAGGATCAAAGCACATTTTGAGAAGGCAGAGAATGCTTTATTTTTCTTTCTTTATTTTTGTTTTTTTAAAAAAACCAAAGCAAGATAATGTGATGGGGGGAATGTAAATTAATGCTAGAAATATAGCTCTGTTAATTTTGGCAACAATTTCTGGTATCAGTCAGAGTGATCCATCATTACATGTCTGAGGCAGCTCATTACAAACTCCCATCTACTCATCAGAAGTTTTCTATCAATCACTGCAAGATCTACAATGGCAACTTCCTAATCCAAAGTTTGGGGAAACGCTTTGTATTCTGTCTTTTCATTATTCTGACATCTGCATTCCTCATCAGCAAAAATATTGCCGGTGCCTATTCAAATTCCTATAATATCAATTTTTAAAAAAAAAAACCAACAACAACACAACAACACCGCAGATTGAAAAATCTAATGGTTCTTCAATGAGCTGATAAGAACAAAAGGAAGTTACAAGTCCTTCATAATTGCAGATGAGTTTTTGGATTTCTCTTTTGGACTGCCAGAGGAAATTATTTTGAAAACAGCCAATGGAAGCTGCTCCAGTGAGGTGGAGCAATTGTAGATTAAGTGCAGAGTTTCGTGCATAACTGTAGTTCCTCTTCCTGTTTGTCAGCTTATCGAGCATCTATCTTTCCTTTACGGAGGATGTTACGCTTGTAAAGGCTTCAGAGGCATGCTTTTTTGCTTTGGAAGCTGCATGACTCCCCACTGCCACCACGTGGAGACTGCTATATGTTTACAACCTCCACGAATGTAAAGTAGATGAGACTATACAATGACCTTTCATGTGTTGCAAAAGACAAGGAGCCCAGTGGCACTTTAAAGAGTTTATTGTGACATTAGGCTTCATGGACAAGTAGGGTTGCCATATTTTGAAGAGCAAAAAAAGAGGACACTGTGATGATTCTCATTTTGAATACTTCTGCTATATGTAGGGTGGTGCTGTGGTCTAAATCACAGAGCCTAGGGCTTGCTGATCAGAAGGTCGGTGGTTCGAATCCCCACGATGGGGTGAGCTCCCGTTGCTCGGTCCCTGCTCCTGCCAGTTCGAAAGTACATCAAAGTGCAAGTAGATAAATAGGTACCGCTCCGGCGGGAAGGTAAACGGCGTTTCCGTGCGCTGCTCTGGTTCGCCAGAAGTGGCTTAGTCATGCTGGCCACATGACCCAGAAGCTGTGCACCGGCTCCCTCGGCCAGTAAAGTGAGATGAGTGCCACAACCCCAGAGTCGTCCACAACTGGACCTAACAGTCAGGAGTCCCTTTACCTCTACTTTTATGATGACTCTCATTTTAAATACCTCTGCTATATGTAGGCTATAAAACAGTGATGGCCAAACGTGGCCCTCCAGCTGTTTTGGGACTACAACTCCCATCATCCCTAGCTAACAGGACCAGCGGTCAGGGATGATGGGAATTGTAGTCCCAAAACAGCTGGAGGGCCAATTTTGGCCATCACTGCTATAGAAGCTGTCATATATATGGCTGAGGAGGGCAGGTGAAGAGAAGAGGAAAGCATGTCTTCAAACAACAGTTATGTCTCATGCAGAAAGTATAGCCAGAGACATTTTGGCAAATTTAAAAAATCCACCAGGACAGAAACTTTACTCCTGAAAAAGAGGACGTGTCCTGGGAAAAGAGGACACATGCCAACCCTATAGGATCTATTTTATCCAATGAAACGAATCCAGTATGGCTTACAGATCCTTCCGTTCATGGAACGGCTCCAGATCTAGTGGATGCTCCTGCTGGGATAAGTAGGGAGACAATCTTTGCCAATTCCCCCTCCCCGTTGCAGCCTTCGGGGCTACCTCCCAACCCTGCAGGCATCCACAAACTACAGCCCTCCAGATGTTTTGGCCTACAACTCCCAAGATCCCTAGCTAACAGGACCAGTGGTCAGGGATGATGGGAATTGTAGTCTAAAACATCTGGAGGGCCGAAGTTTGGGAATGCCTGCCTAGAGCTTGAGGCCAGATTGCAATGGGTCTCAAATCAATCCCATCTATAATCTCTTCAAAGGAAACCAGGAGACAACTCTGGGTCCCCATTCTCCCAGCATTTGCCCTCCCTAGCAACTTGTGGGGTGGAGGTGAGCTCCTGTCCTGGCAGTCTGGCATCTACAGCCCCACACAGACAACCAGGAACGTCCTCATTTATTGATCTGACATCATCTTTGAAGCAGTAGCTCGCAGAGTCAGTTAGGCAATTTTCTTTAAAAAGAAACTCCCTGCATTGCTCACTTAAAGAAGTAAAAATTAACTACTGACTGCTTTGAACTTTGTATTGATCCTTTAGGAGCTAGAGAAAGAAATGGCACATCCTGGATAGGTAGTAAGTACAAGACAGATGGTGAGAAGAATGTATAGACAGCTAAAAATAACAGAGCTCCCTTGAGTGGAGGCATAACAGAGGTGGAATACTTTTTCATCAAAGTGGCATTTGACAAATCACACTCGTCTTTTCCTTGTTCTGGTGACAACTGTGCGAGACAAATTCTAGTATGGATGATGCCTTGGCACAAGCTATGTGAACTGGTAAAAGTCAGCACTGAGCTTCCCATAAACTTCTGCTAGATTCAAATAGCCTCTTTTTTTCAAGCTCAGGAAAAAGAAGGAAGACAAATCACCCTGGTGAACCTCATCTCACAATACCAGCAGCCTCACAGAGCAGTACAATTATGTAGGCCAGATTTGAAACTGCAATGTGGACCTCTAACCTGGTGCATGCTGGGTGTTTTCGGCTGCAGCTCCCATCAACCCAAAGGAGAACAACCAATGCTCAAAGAATTGCAGTCCTACAACATCTGGGGGGCACCAGATTGGGAAAGACTGTGTTACCTGATTCCCCCCTTCTAAAGCCAAAACAAAACCCTGTGGTTTCCAGAGATTGAATATGGAGCATTGTGCATGCAAAGTCAAGCGATATCAAATATTTTGGCCAGTTTGTTCTCAGCCAGTTACATGGGTGCCTGAGGTGAAATGAAGACCTTCTGGAGTCATAGGAGGAGGATATAGTTTATTCTGATTTTCACCATAATCTCTGTGGGTTTGGGGGCTCTTATCTGCCACTTTCCACCACCCACACTTATTGGAGTGGGTTGGGATCGCCATGATGTACTCAATGGTGTAACGTTGGAAAATGTCGATCACTTCTCCTACCTGGGCAGCTATCTTTCCACAAGGGCTGACATTGATGTTGAAATCCAGCATCACCTGAGCTCTGCTAGTGCGGCTTTCTCCTGATTGAAGTGCAGAGTGTTTGAGGACTGGGACATTCGCAGGGAAACCAAAATGCTTGTTTACAAAGCTATTGTACTACCAACTTTACTGTATGCTTGTGAAACATGGACCACTTATAAACGCCATCTCCAACTCCTCGAAAGATTCCATCAATGGTGTCTCTGAAAATTTTTACACATCACTTGGGAAGACAGGCAGACTAATGTCAGCGTACTGGAAGAAGCAAAGATCACCAGTGTCAAAGCAATGATTCATCAACATCAACTTCGTTGGGCTAGTCATGTTGTGTGGATGCCTGATTATCGTCTTCCAAAGCAACAACTCTATTCCCAACTTAAAAATGGAAAGCGTAGTGCTGGTGGGCAGCAAAAGAGGTTTAAAGACTGTCTCAAGGCAAATATTTAAAAATGTAGTATAAACACCAACAATTGGGAAACACTTGCCTGCGAGCGCTCCAATTGGAGAACAGCCTTTAAGAAAGGTGTCATGGGCTTTGAAGACACTCGAACTCAGGACACAAGAGAGAAACATGATAATAATAATAATAATAATAATAATAATAATAATAATAATGATGATGATAATGATAATAATAATAATAATTTATTTATATCCTGCCCTCCCCAGCCATAACCTGGCTCAGGGCAGCTAACATCAAAATATAAAATATAAAATTCAAGAGGAAAGCATGCTTGGCAAATCCACACCATGATCAACTCCTACCCAGAAACCAATGTCCCCACCGTGGAAGGACGTGTGGATCCAGAATTGGCCTCCACAGTCACTTATAGACTCATTGTTAAAACCGTGTTTATGGAAGACAATCTTACTCGGCTACGAGGGATCGCCAAAGAAGAAGATATAATGTTACATCCTTGTTTTTAAAGTAAACTTAGAGAGGGTGGGGTGGAAAACCTTCATCCACCCCATACGAAACGTCGAAAACATTCATGGCTTTAAGCAGCATCGACGACCCCTGAAACAGGAAACCCAGCAGCTGCTCTTAAGGCTGCCTTGTGAACCAAATTCTTTGATGTGTCTCACAGCGAAGTCCACATTTCAGGAGTTTGACATCTTGAGAGTGAACTGCATTTGAGATTAGACTTGCAAATCTCAGAGTACAAAGTGTCAGTCTAGTGATGTTAAAACAGCCACTTAGAATAACTCACACAGTAACTGTAGTGTATTATAGGGAAAGATCATGAATATGCAATCAGAAAACAGTTTGGGAGCCTGATCACCATTTCTGTCAATTACTGCAGTCAGTTCCTCTGATGTTGCCTTGTCATTTTGACAGTGATTATACCTTTACATGATGTATTGCAGATATTACGCTTCAGTTGTTTACAAATAGAACTGTATCTTACACTTTCACTATGGGAGTAGGACGTTTTAAGTAAGGAAAACATTCCTCATAATAATGCTTCCACTTAATTCAGTCACGCATGAAGGCAAGAGAATTGCAAACAAGTAAGTCAGCTTCTGCCACAACTTATGACAATAAATCTGTCCCCATAATGCCATTTTATAACTTATAAATACCTAGAAGCAAGCCTAATGGACCCAGACGGACACCTTCCAAAAATAGAAATGAGAAGGACCCCCTTGTTATATGAGGATGATGCGGCCATCATTTCATGTTCCAGACCGGGTTTGAAACATCTGCTGAGGAAGTTTTCTGATTACTGCCTTGGAAATGGCTCATCCATTAATTATGAAAAATCAAAAATCTTAGTATTCGAAAGAAGCTTAGAATCATAGAATCATAGAGTTGGAAGAGACCCCAAGGGCCATCCAGTCCAACCCCCTGCCAAGCAGGAAACACCATCAAAGCATTCCTGACAGGTGGCTGTCAAGCCTCTGCTTAAAGACCTCCAAAGAAGGAGACTCCACCACACTCCTTGGCAGCAAATTCCACTGTCGTACAGCTCTTACTGTCAGGAAGTTCTTTCTAATGTTTAGGTGGAATCTTCTTTCTTGTAGTTTGAATCCATTGCTCCGTGTCCTCTTCTCAGGAGCAGCAGAAAACAACTTTTCTCCTTCCTCCATATGACATCCTTTTATATATTTGAACATGGCTATCATATCACCCCTTAACCTTCTCTTCTGCAGGCTAAACATACCCAGCTCCCTAAGCCGTTCCTCATAAGGCATCGTTTCCAGGCCTTTGACCATTTTGGTTGCCCTCCTCTGGACACGTTCCAGCTTGTCAGTATCCTTCTTGAACTGTGGTGCCCAGAACTGGACACAGTATTCCAGGTGAGGTCTGACCAGAGCAGAATACAGTGGTACTATTACTTCCCTTGATCTAGATGCTATACTCCTATTGATGCAGCCCAGAATTGCATTGGCTTTTTTAGCTGCTGCATCACACTGTGGACTCATGTCAAGTTTGTGGTCTACCAAGACTCCTAGATCCTTTTCACATGTACTGCTCTCAAGCCAGGTGTCACCCATCCTGTATTTGTGCCTTTCATTTGTGCTTCTCTCGGTTTAAATGGGTGCTGGATGGCCATAACCTTGAACAGATTAAATACTTCATCTATCTAGGGCTTACACTCCATCATACAAGATCTTGGAAGTACCACTGGCAAACCTCCCTTCAAAAGACAGAGATCACAAAGCTAGCCATACTCAGGTTCTTTTTCACAAAGGGTGGCAAGTATTTACCAGCAGCCTTAAGGGGTTTCAACACAAAATCCGTCTCCCAACTCCTGTACGCTGCAAATGTCTGGCATAATGGGGACCTGCCTAAGCTAGACGGCTTTCAGGCAAAATTTCTACGATCTCTGCTGCAGGTACCCAACCGCGTCTCCAACGCCATACTTTTGTTAGAAGCTGGTGAATGCCCAATTTCAACTAAGGCATGGTGGGCTGCACTAAAACATTGGCTCAAGATTGCAGTGTTTGATCTAGGGAAGGGTTTGTATCAACACCTGACCAATGAGGAGTATGTCAGCTATTGGCAGAAAACCATGGCTAAAAAAGCCACCTCTATTGGTCTGTCACCCCCCACAGCTCTATTTTTTAAAATATATTTTTATTAAATTTTTGCATATATTTTCCAAACATCATTTAACATTCCTTCATACCTTATACAATATTTTTGGACTTCCATCAACCCCGTCTAAAGATTTCCAATATTCATAACTTAATATTGTATTTTCATAATTTCACTATTACTTGTAATAATCTATAACCAATTATCATTTCCCTTAATTTTCTCTATAATATTTCATATAGTCCTCCTTACAAAACTTCCTGCAAACCTACTAGCGTAATTTGTTGTTTACAATTGTTTTTCAAATAGTTCTCAAATTTCTTCCAATCTTCCAAAAACCTCTGGTCCCGGTTTCAAATTCTCCCTGTCATCTTGTCCAATTCTGCGTAGTCCATTAACTTCGTCCGCCACTCTTCTATCATCGGTAATTCTTCTTGTTTCCATTTCTGTGCCAATAGTACTCTTGCTGCTGTCGTCGCATATAAAACAGTTTTTTATCTTGTCTACTAATATCATGACCTACTATGCCAAGTAAAAAGGCTTCTGGTTTTTTTAGAAATGTATATTTCAACATCTTTTTCATTTCATTATATATCATTTCCCAGAAGCTTTTCACTTTCTTACATTCCCACCACATGTGATAAAACGTTCCTTCCTTTTCTTTACATTTCCTACATTTGTTACATGTTTTATACATTTTAGCTAATTTCACTGATGTAATATACCATCTATACATCATTTTCATTATATTTTCTTCCAAAGTAGTACATGCAGTAAATTTTATTCCTTCTTTCCACAATTTTTCCCAATCCTCTAATTGTATATTATACCCAAAGTCTTTGGCCAGCTCTATTACCTAGGTTATGAAGGTGCCCTAAAGATGTTAAAGCAAAGATTATGGGATAATACACACAGCGACTTGCGATCTCGATCACACACAGTCTGCAGTCCGTTGGCAGTAGGAGTACAATGTGGGCATGTCTTTAAGTTATCATCTTACATTAAAAACCTGACAGTACCAAATTACAGGAAACTATTCACCAAGCCAGACTAAACATTTTTCCTTCTGCAATGTTGGATGGCAGGTTGAGAAGAGTTCCCTACCAGGACAGACTATGCTCGTGGGCCCAAGACACTGATTCTATAAAACATATTTTGCTGCACTGTGTGAAATTCGAGCAAGCCAGGGCTGAATTCATATTACGCTTGCTGGTTCCTTTCCCAGGAAAATCAGAGGCTTACTATGTCAGGTTCCTATTGGAAGACCGGACAAACACTAGAACTTTAGCAGTGGCGAAGTTTCTATCAGTGGTTGCAAGAACCAATGACCTCTATTTCTAAGTCTGAACAAAATGCTTGTGCAAACTGAAGGCAGGCTGTCCGAATTGTGTATTGCTTTATAATGATTTGTTGGGTCTCTGGACCGTAATAAAGATTGCTGTTGTGGTTATAAATACCAAGCTGTGAAGCCTCACAGTCAAGTGTATACCCTCCAACATTTCTCTGATGAAAATAGGGATGTCCTATTCAATAATAATAATAATAATAATAATAATAATGCCACCCCACCCATCTGACTGGGTTGCCCCAGCCACTCTGGGCAGCTATCAACAGATGTAAAAACAAATAAAATATTAAACATTAAAAAAACTTTCCTATACAGGGCTGCCTTCAGTTAACTCTATACCCTCCAATATTTATCCAATGAAAATAGGGACATCCTATGTCAGGGATCTGCCTGCCCCTGCCAGTCCAGCTATGAGCGTTTATAGAGAGCCGCAACCTGTGTTAACAACAGATTCATCTTCGAGTGAATCTGGCAGTCCTGTCAGTCCTGTCTCGGGGGAGGAGCAGTTAGTGGCTGGGAGCCAGGGAGTGCCAGGTCTCCAAGGAGTTAGTGGGAGACCTGGCACCACCCAGCAGTCTCGCTCGGAGGGGGAAGCGTCAGTTCCGGCGCATATCTCACGTAAGAGGAGAAGGCGGCAATTTAGGCTGCCGAAACTTTGGTGTTGGCGCCAAAACAGGAGGGAGGCACTTCCGGATTCTGCTAGTGATTGAGCAAACATGATAAGACTGAGCTCTGCACTGTAAATAGCTTGGCACTGAATAAAAAGACTTAAAGACAAATGGCTTTGGCATTTCTGTTGAACAACCGATAAGAGAACCTGACATCCTACCATACCCTCCAAAATTTCTCTGATGTAAATACGGACATCCTAAGGAGAAGCGGGACATTCTGGGATCAAATCAGAAACCGAGATGGCTTCTATAAATTCAGAACTGCCCATGGAAAATAGGGTCACTTGGAGGGTATGCTTTTAGCTGTAACCCGCATTGGGATCTCTGGTGAAGGACAGGTAACAAATGTAAATAATAATAAAAGTTTCAGAACAACAATAAAAGAGGCTCCCGCGCACAGCACATTTTAAAACTAAGATTCTAAATGCAGTGACTAGGGAGCAAACTCTGTTAAACAGAATCAGTCTTTCTCCTGAACATAGAATTACACCAGTTATAGCCGTGTTGGTCTGCCATAGTCGAAACAAAATAAAAAATAAAAAAAAAATCCTTCCAGTAGCACCTTAGAGACCAACTAAGTTTGTTCTTGGTATGAGCTTTCGTGTGCATGCACACTTCTTCAGATACACTGAAACAGAAGTCACCAGACCCTTATATATAGTGAGAGGGTGGGGAGGGTGGTGGGAATGGGTGATTGGCTGATAGGTGTGGTAAACCTGTTGATGACTGTTAACGACTGCAATTGGTCTTACAGGAAAAAGCAAGGGGTGAGATGGCTAAAAATAGCTTTGTCATGTATAATGAGATAAGAATCCAATGTCTCTATTCAGACCAGGTCTCTCCATGGTTTTAAGTTTGGTAATCAGTTGCAATAGAATTGCACCATTAGTCTTATGAAAGCTTATGGTGTTCAAGTAGGTTTGGTATGAGAAAGTGGATTAAATCTTATGAAAGAGAGAGAGAGAGAGAGAGAGAGAGAGAGAGAAGGAAGAAAGAAAGAAAGAAAGAAAGAAAGAAAGAAAGAAAGAAAGAAAGAAAGAAAGAAAGAAAGAAAGAAAGAAAGAAAGACGTGTGGTACAAAAGGGAGGAATTCATAGGGAATAAGGATACGTCCAAGGAGAAGTGACGCCATTAATTCCTGCTGCACCTAAACCTATTTCTTCTGATTCAGCACTGGACAGAGTTCTTTGCAGAAAGAGGTTGTTGCAAGTATATTTAAGGGCCCGTCACATTGAAGCTAGGAAACAAAAACAAAAAACAAGTCCCCAAAACACCCTGATGCTGCAGTTGTTAATTCATGGACTGTTTATCTTCTTGTTTACTCTCCAACAAAATGATTGCTGTTTAATTATACTACAAATAGGTTCTGCCAGCCTGTCGTACAGCAGATGTTATTTACTCCCCGAACAACTCTCAAAAGACCGAGGCTGCACATCTAACAAATCAAAATGTAGTAGATCAAGCCGCATTCACGGGCAACAATCCTAGCTGTCGAGCGCCTGCTTTCAACTCTCATAAACTTATCATCACCTTTGATGACGTTCAGTCAGACCGGGCTCATTAATGAGGTGGAGGGTGGGGTGGGAAGCTGCACCAATGTTGGGTCGAACCCGGGACTGTGTAAAGCAAGAGTGGGGAGCGAGAGATTCAGTTTTGAGAGCGAAAAGGGATGTGGAGGCAGAGGTGCTGAGTTCCGCCCGACATTGGGGGGGGGACGACTTGTTGTGTGCATGGGATGTCACACGTGCAACACACATGTGTGACGTCATGCGCACTGGGAGGCTGCAAGGCCGGCAGGGCACTCCGCCACTGCAGGGAGGCCCAACGGAGCTCACCGCCACCTCATGGAGGCCCAGGGGGGTCCTCTGCCACCGCGACCCAGCTTCTCAAGATTGGCGGGGGCTCAGCCCCTTCCCCACATACTTCGGGGGGCTGCTGAGGTGTCCTCAGCCCCATAGAGTTGGCGCCTATGTGTGGAGGTGAGCATGCATAAACCATCCTCCTGTTTGCTGGTTATTTCTGCGACTCTCCTCTCTCTTTCTCCCTCTCTTGCACTCCCGCCAAACATCTTCTCACCTGATATGATTCTAGAAATGAGCTTGGCTGGGGATTGAGGGAAATGCTCTGCTGGAGAGATGATGGGGAGGTAAATAAGCAGCCTAAGTGTGCAAAGGGTTCACCAACCCGGTGCCCTCCAAATATTTTGGACCACACCTCCTATGTCAGGCTTTGGGGAAACGGCTTCCTCCCTCCCTTTGGCTGTGGATAAGCAAAACAAAGCAAAAATAGTCTCTTACCTTTTAAAGACATTTTAATGACCACAACAAAGAGTCCATTCTGGGAGTAAAGGTGCTCCCAATTAAGGTTTACACCCACTTCCCCCCGAGTCACATGAATCACTTCCTTTTCTTGCAACCTGATCTCACAGGTGCCTTCTGTGCAGCTACCTTATCTAATCTCTGTGACCTTGGACCTGGGCACTTTCCAGAGAACTGGAGTCTGTATAGGTACAATGGGGCAAATTTGGTTTAAAGAAGATTTGTCTGGCAATATGACCTGTAGGTTGGGCTCTCCTACAAGGGAGGCAACACACTTCTGTGTTAACAACAAGACTGCTTCAACAGAATCGAATTTGCCGGTTCAGTGGGGAGGGCAGGGTGGGGCAGATTAATTTCAAGCTCAAACTAGGTAAAGGTAAAGGGACCCTTGACCATTAGGTCCAGTCGCGGACAACTCTGGGGTTGCGCTGCTCATCTCGCTTTATTGGCCGAGAGCCGGCGTACAGCTTCCAGGTCATGTGGCCAGCATGACTGAGCCGCTTCTGGCGAACCAGAGCAGCGCACAGAAACGCTGTTTACCTTCCCGCTGGAACGGTACCTATTTATCTCCTTGCACTTTGACGTGCTTTCGAACTGCTAGGTTGGCAGGAGCTAATTGTGATTAAATTAGCTTTAATTAATTATTTTCAAAAGGACAAATTAGCTCTGTTAATGATTACGCTCAACACAACAATATCATCTCTTTGTCATTGACCACCCACATGCCAGCAATTCGCCAGGACTGGGCTGAACGCCGGACAGGGTCAGCTGTACTGAATCCTATCAGCTAATCTAATGGAATGTTTGGCTTCAATAGCCACGCAAGGATCTTATAAAGCGATATCTAGGCCAAGGAAGGCCCTCTGAGTTTTCTTTCTTTCTTTTTTTCAAAAAAGAGAGCTTCGTTATATTGAAGTCCGCAATATGCCCTTTGCCATAACATTGACAAGATAATGAAGTTTAAAGCTGAATTGCCCTGACGAGTTCCTTCTTCCCTAATGCATGCAAGCTCTAAAATCAGTGCAGCTCTTTTGAAGTCCGTGGAGTTCCCTAGATCAGCATTTCTGACTGATTAGTCTGCAGTAGCTTTCCCACTAAGGCATGGGATATAAGTTGGGGGGGGACACAGAGAACTGCACGCTCATGCTTTCTCGCTTTACATCCTGAACGCTCTCCCCAGACTTCCTTTTTCCTGCTACCTGGAGAGGGGCAGCAGTTTTCTAGAGCTCAGCAACCGATGGAAGCATCTTGTTTGCTCTGCCCCAGGTGAAGAGCTTTGCTGTGGACAGGGGAGCCAAACTGAGAGCTAATGTTTGGGGAAAGAGAGAGGGGGGAAACAGAATTGAGGATGAGAGTGAAGCGGCTGAGCCCTGAACAGTGTCAGGTGTGAGTTTGATGAGGCCCTAAGCTACTGAAGGTAATGGGGCCTTCTATATGTCCAGCTGTCCTATGTCAACAACAAATTGCCGCTGTTTTTTGTGTGTTGAATATATGCTATATGGTAATTTATGGACCAAATAGGTCCGTATAATTAAAGCTATGGTTTTCCCAGTAGTGATGTATGGAAGTGAGAGCTGGACCATAAAGAAGACTGATCGCCAAAGAATTGATGGTTTTGAATTATGGTGCTGGAGGAGACTCTTGAGAGTCCCATGGACTGCAAGAAGATCAAACCTCTCCATTCTGAAGGAAATCAGCCCTGAGTGCTCATTAGAAGGACAGGTCCTGAAGCTGAGGCTCCAATACTTTGGCCACCTCATGAGAAGAGGAGACTCCCTGGAAAAGACCCTGATGTTGGGATTGAGGGCACAAGGAGAAGGGGACAACTGAGGATGAGATGGTTGGACTGTGTTCTTGGAGCTACCAACATGAGTCTGATCAAACTGCAGGAGGCAGTGGAAGACAGGAGTGCTTGGCATGCTCTGGTCCATGGGGTCACGAAGAGTCGGACACGACTGAACGACTAAACAACAACAACAGGTATCTAAAGCCATTTGCACATGCAGTATATAGGCACCCTATATATAGAAATGAGCAAACCAGTGATATTTTAGAGAGCAGGCTAACAGGCGGGACCCATGACTTACACCATAGGAGCCTACACAACACAAAACACCGTTGCTGCATGTAGGTTTTATTTTATTTGTTTTTTATCTTATATTTTGGAAATTTACATCCTGGTTTTTTTTCCTTTAAATTTGTTTGGGGCCCCCAAGAGAGTGGGGCCCTAAGCTATAGCTTGTTTAGCTTATATGTAAATCCAGCACTGGGTTTGGGGCAGGCAGGGCTTTTTTTTCAGCTGGAACTCTGTTCCGGCACCTCTCATGTGGGCGCCATTGCCATTATAAGATAAGAAGGGAGGCGTTTGTGGTGAGTTCCGGCACCTCCTTTTCTAGAAAAATAGCCCTGGGCGCAGGGATCCTGATGTGATTACGGATCAGGGTAGGGAACCTGTTGGCCTCCTAATGTGGCTGGACTACAGATCTCTCTCCCTGTTATAGAACTTTGCATGAACTTTGAATGCCCTGTGAAACTCTGAAACTCCACAGAGTTTGAGGAGGTGGTCAAAGAATCTTGAAATTACAACAGAGAGTGCTTAAAGCACAACATTCCCAGCGGTGTTTGCCATTTCTGTACCTATCCATGAAATGTAAATAAATGTCCCCAAGGCACAGACTTCACCGGAATTCTTGGTTTATGTCAAGCAAGTGATTCTATAAACACGCCAAGAAGGAGTGAATACTCAGACTATAACGATCTCCTGTCAGTACCTCATCTGACAAATCCCAAGGTTAGGAAGGGATTAATCTGTCAACGCCAGGGCACTCTAAGTTTTGGTAAATGGGCAGTGGCTTGTGGCGTGCTGGCTTCATACTGTCTCTGGGGGGCTCTCCTCAGAAACATAGGCATCTAGCCACTTACTAAATATTATTGCTTAAAAATAATTAATAATAATATATTATTTATACCCCGCCCATCTGTCTGGGCTTCCCCAGCCACTCTGGGCGGCTTCCAACAAAATATTAAAATACAATAATCCATCAAACATTAAAAGCTTCCCTAAACAGGGCTGCCTTCAGATGTCTTCTAAAAGTCTGGTAGTTGTTGTTCTCTTTGACATCTGGTGGGAGGGCGTTCCACAGGGCAGGTGCCACTACCGAGAAAGGCCCTCTGCCTGGTTCCCTGTAACTTGGCTTCTCACAGTGAGGGAACCACCAGAAGGCCCTCGCCGCTGGACCTCAGTGTCTGGGTAGATCGATGGGTGTGGAGACGCTCCTTCAGATATACTGGACCGAGGCCGTATCTGATTACAGTGGTACTTCAGGTTACAGACGCTTCAGGTTACAGACTCTACTAACCCAGAAATATTACCTTGGGTTAAGAACTTTGCTTCAGGATGAGAACAGAAATCGGGCAGCGGCGGCGCAGTGGCAGCGGGAGGCCCCATTAGCTAAAGTGGTGCTTCAGGTTAAGAACAGTTTAAGGTTAAGAACGGACCTCCGGAACGAATTAAGTATGTAACCAGAGGTACCACTGTATATGTATCTGATTAAATGTATCTGATTATATCACAGCTGTGAGAAATTGCCAGCTTTCTCTTCACATTCCTACCTCACCTTTCCTTCATGGAGCTTGGGGGGGGGGCATATTTGCCTCTTCCCCTCCCCATTTTATCCTCCCAACAACTCTGAGGTAGGTCAGGCTGAGAGAAAGTGACTGGCACAAGGTTGCCCAGGGAGCTTTTTGACCAAGCAGGGATTGGAACCCAGGTCTCCCAGGTCCTTGTCTGACATTCTAACCACAAAACCTTCTGGCTTACCTTTTGCTGTTAAAACCAGACCTGCCACCATATATTTTCCACAGAATTTGGCACATCCTTTTTTAAAAAGAAGTATTTGGGTCTTCCACCATCACCTGGGGTTTGATCCTCCGTGCGCCAGAGCTCAGTATCATGCACCTCTCAGAAAACCTAAGATGACGAATTAAGGAAACATATTTCCAAAGCCCAGTCTCCCATTCCGGCAGAGAAACATGAATCACAGTTGCAACTAATTACTTGATTTGCATTTGTGGTTAAGTAATTAGCGGCATAAATTTCTGAGTTTGCATTCCCATCTCGTGTTCAACCTCAGGATGCAAAAAAATAACAACACAAGGCCGGCATTGGCGAAGGCTGGAGTGTCTTTCATTACTCTGAGATTTTGGCCCCAGGGAGTGAGCAATGATCACGAGATAAAGTGACAACAGGTGCTTCAGCTGAGCACCACTGGCAGATGTATTAACACCTTCCTTGTTCTCTAGTAACAATGGCTTCCACCTGAGAGGTGCTGGAACTGAGTTTCAGCTAGTTCTGGTTTTAAAAAGCCCCTGGGGGGAAACATTATCCAGGGCTGGATCTACAAACAGGAAAAAACCCACTACAGTAGCACCTTGGCTTACACAACCCTCGGGTTGCATAAACTTCAGGTTGCGAAAGCAGCAAACCCGGAAGTATTGGACTGGGTTTCGCCGCGCGTGCATGCACAGAAGCAGTCTACCACCGCAAGCATGCATATAACAGTGACCCTCAGGTTGTGAAAACCTCAGGATCCAGCCAGACCTCCAGAAAGGATCCCGTTCGCAACCGGAGGTGCCACTGTATAAGTAAGTCAGAAATTAAATCATTATACCAAAAGGAAAAAACCGCTATGTAAACATCACATATAATTTTTCTTTGCTCTCTGGCGCCATCTTGTGTTGCATGTTTATAACACAATCAAAATGTCGTTTTTTGACTGATGTAGTTGACTCCTAGGGGTGTTCTTCCAGGGCAGGGATTCTGTGGTGCAATTTCACATGGTTCCATTGAGGAGGCTGGAGTTTAAAATAGTACCCTTGGTCACTGACAGGTACAGCAAATAATAAGCAGATTTTATTGAGCATAAGCAGTTTCACAGATGGCAAAGTCCTGTGTTAGTCAAGTGCATTGTGTATTTTGTCAGGTTTAGCCAAGCTGCACAGCTATTGACGGAAGCCTTCCCCAAGGCTAATCTGGATCCATTTCTAGATTTAGTGGTCCACTGATTTCATGGACACTTGTGTTAAAACCAGCTTAAAAAGTGATCAGGGCAATACTTCCGCATTGATCTAGGCATTTGTCTGAGCTCATCAGAAATTAACCAAAGGCTAGTGAAGCTGTTAATGGGCACAAGATTTCAGCCCCTCTCCAAGTAATTGAATTCTTTTCTGAACGTTTGGTGATTGTTCAAAATAGGTAGCAAAGGTATGATTCCCTGCCCTCATTGTATCAATCAAATAAGACAATAGAATCCCATTCACTACCAAGAAATAATGTGTTGTTTGTATTCGGGAGTTTTGGTGTGACAAGTGGCCAAAGCGTTGCTATATGGGGAGAATAAATGGCAGGGACACATTCCGATGCTAACAAATTAGGAGGAAACCCAAGATTAAGTGTGTTACTCAATAAAACAACACAGTTTCCTGATAGCATGAGACACTTAATAGGTCTGTGCATGACCCAACAACCTCCAATCCAATCCAGGGATCGATGAGGAAATTTGAATAAGCCCTGTTCCTGTATATCTGAAGGAGCGTCTCCACCCCCATCGATCTACCTGGACACTGAGGTCCAGCGCTGAGGGCCTTCTGGCGGTTCCCTCACTGCGAGAAGCCAAGTTACAGGGAACCAGGCAGAGGGCCTTCTCGGTGGTGGCACCCGCCCTGTGGATTGCCCTCCCACCAGATGTCAAAGAGAACAACTACCAGACTTTTAGAAGACATCTGAAGGCAGCACCTGTTTAGGGAAGCTTTTAATGTTTGATAGATTATTGTTTTTTAATATTTTGTTGGAAGCCACCCAGAGTGGCTGGGAAAGCCCAGCCAGATGGGTGGGGTATAAATAATAAATTATTATTATTAATTATTTATTATTATTATTATTATTATTATTATTATTATTATTATTATTATTCCTACCTGGGCACAATCTAGGAGCAATCAAACCCAGATTACAAGTCCATTCAGTTTAAGTAAGACTTTAAACCAGGGGTCAGCAAACTTTTTCAAGAGGGGGCCGGTCCACTGTCCCTCAGACCTTGTGGGGGACTGGACCCACCCCCTCCTGAAAGCTCTCCCCCTCCTGAAAGGACCCCCCGATGCCGACGCCACTGACACCAACGCCACTGACGCCACCTTGTCTTCGGCAGCATCATCGTCCCCTGGCTCAGCCAGGGGTCCATGGAGCACAGAGCCCATGCCGCTGGCCTGGGTGGTGGAGGCAGCCTCCCCGCCGCCACCACTTTCTCCCGCTCAGCTCTTGGCCATACGCAGCCGCCTCAGCGGGAAGGAAGGGGTGTTGCCCAGAGGCGTCCGTGGCTTCGGATTGGCTGCAGTTTACCTTCCCGCCACAGCGGTACCTATCTATCTACTTGCGCTGGTGTGCTTTCGAACTGCTAGGTTGGCAGGAGCAGGGACAGAGCAACCTGTCACGGGGATTTCAACAACCGACCTTCTGATCGGCAAGTCCAAGAGGCTCAGTGGTTTAGACCACAGCGCCACCCGCGTGAGGAGAAAATAATTCACATACAGGTCAGTCCATGAAGATATGAAACTGAATCATGGATTTAATCATCACAGAAGATGGAGAAACCATGTTGGAACATGGGAAATACAACCTGAGTCCCCTCATGCATTCGGCTACATCAAAGTCAGGGATGGGCAGGATTATTAGTGTGGGTAGGGAAAAGGTTGTGCCCATAATTGCCTGTTAGCAAAGTTGAGTTCATATATTCTCACATACCAAACTGCTATTTGTAAGAATTATTTCAATGAAGTCTTAAAACAGAGATGGAGCTCTGTAATGATTTTGATGAAAGTGGTCTCGAAATTATACAGCTGCTTGAATAAGCCAGGTCCTGTGTGATTATCAACTCTTCTAGCCATTAAAAAAAAAATCCCTCTGCAGTTATGTAGGTCCATTTTCCACAAGAGCTGTCCTAGAGTCAAAGTAGCTGCAAAGCAGTAACAGAGAAAATTGCATGGTTTCCACTTCACCAACCCCAGAGATGGAAGCTAAATATTATTTTTGTGTATAGTCATGTATAAACTTGTAATCGCAGAAACGTATTCTCCCCAAATATTGCTATGCCTTTGTGTTAATCTTATCTGAAGCACCCATCTTTAAATGCTAGGAAGTTGTTGACTCTCACTGAAGGAAAAAAAAAATAGAGACATCTAAGAACGTTTTGGTAAACACTTCCCTGAGCAATGATGGCAGGCTACTTCATTCCTGCTGGCATTCTTGCTGATGCTACTTCAGAGTAGGAATGGGGAATGCAGCCCATAGGTAAAGGTAAAGGACCCCTGGACGGTTAAGTCCAGTCAAAGGCGACTATGGGGTGTGGCGTTCATCTTGCTTTCAGGCCGAGGGAGCTGGCATTTGTCCACAGACAGCTTTCCAGGTCATGTGGCCAGCATGATTAAACCGCTTCTGGCACAACAGAACAGCATGATGGAAACCAGAGCACACAGAAATGCCGTTTACCTTCCCGCTGCAGCGGTACCTATTTATCTACTTGCACTGGCGTGCTTTCGAACTGCCAGGTTGGCAGGAGCTGGGACAGAGCAACGGGAGCTCACCCCGTCGCGGGGATTCGAACCGCCGACCTTCCAGTCAGCAAGCCCAAGAAGCTCAGTGGGAGGATAATCATGTTGCACAGATGCAGCATAGATTAGGGGGCAAACCGTCTATTCCACTGTGAAGGAAAAAGACTTTGGAGTATGAGACTATTTGCATGGGCTCTGTTTTTATAGGCGGTAGTGTTTTATACGGGATTGTGTATTTTGCCTGCCTGGTCATCTTGAGGATAACTTGCTACGACTGACCTACCCTGGGGCTCAACTGAGAACTGATGAAGGATGAGAACCTTGGCACACCTCCTGTCTGAGAGGCTCCAAGACTTTCTGCTCAGGGGTCACATAACTCCATAAAAGGTAAAGGTAAAGGGACCCCTGACCATCAGGTCCAGTCGTGTCCGACTCTGGGGTTGCGTGCTCATCTCGCTCTATAGGCCGAGGGAGACGGCGTTTGTCCGAAGACAGCCTCCGGGTCATGTGGCCAGCATGACAAAGCTGCTTCTGGCGAAGCAGAGCAGCACACGGAAACACCGTTTACCTTCCCGCTGGAGCGGTCCCTATTTATCTACTTGCACTTTAACATGCTTTCGATACCCTCCAACATTTCTCTGATGAAAATAGGGACATCCTAAGGGAAAGCGGGACATTCCAGGGTCAAATCAGAAACCGGGACGACTTCTGTAAATCCGGGACTGTCCCTGGAAAATAGGGACACTTGGAGGGTCTGGGAATTGGCACCTATGACTAGGCCATAGCTGTCAACCCTCCCTTTTTTTGCGGGAAACTCCCTTATTCCAATGCCGTTTCCCGCTGCTATCCCGGATTGTTGATATCCCTTAAATTTCCCGGATTTCAAAGGAAGCAGCTCCTCTCCCTCCCTGCCGGCCAGGGAGGCTCCTCAGCTGCCAATAAGGAGTCTGAGACCGACTGGGGGCGGAGCTTGCATGCCTTGTGCAGCCAGACCCTCATGCCCAACCAGACAGACAGCCTGCCTGCCGTCTACGCGCTCGCTCTTTCGCTCACCCGTTTGCGCGCAGCCTTTGGAGCGCAGGGTGGCGAGGCTACTTGGTGCCATTGCACCACCCTCGTGGCATCCCTTATTTTCAAATCCGAAAGTTGACAGCTATGGACTAGGCCCCTTAATAAATGACATTTGTGGGACGTCTGATGCTGTATTAGGAATTGCCTTCTAATGAGAAGCTCTTTGTAGCTAACTGTGGCACAGCATATCATTGCTACCTGAATGTTTATATTCTGGTGGCCATACCAGCTGAAATCCTATTTCTATTTATGCAACACTGTTCAGTGTTGTGAATTGTACTTTGGTGATTGTGATACTTTTGCCAGCTGCTAGCCTCTTCTGATGCCTGAATTATGTACTTTGGGGAAAGAGTCATTCCTTGCTACTATGAGCTGAATAAAGAGCATGAAATTCACACCTGACTCCGAGTATATTTCAGCCTGCTTCTGCCCGTACCGCTTTCTTCCGTCTGCAATTGTTTCCTACTACTGCCCCCTTAGTAATCAGCAGCCATGCAAAGTGAGCATAACAGGGCAATTAGCTTTTGACAGTAGTATAAATTTAAGCTTGTTAAAACAAGGCTTACTAACAGTCCCTCAGGGGTAATCACCCCGATCTGGCTTATCCAACCATTAAGCACAATAAGATACATCGGGGGTAACTTTAGCTGGTGAATATTAAAGAACGCAGAAAGCAACAAACAGCAGGGAAAATAGAAGAGAGAGTCTTGAAACGTTTTCTAAGATGACAGAGCTTTCGCTTTCCAGCCAAGCGACGATGACGGGAACTTTTTTTTTTTTGCGGGTGAAATTCCATTTAATCTTGCTTTCTTTGAATCGCATCCTAAGGGCCAAACTAAATGTGATGGTAACCGTGGCTTTAAATCTCACACTCAGGGATTCTCCTGCTCTTTAAAAAACTAACAGCAGCTGCATAGTCCCACCCACCCCAAAAAAATCACATTGAGACTGCAAGACAGAAAATATGCTTTTATCCCTGCCCAGAGAGAGATCCACACTATTCTTCTTCTTCTTTGGTGATCACTCGCAGCGCTGTAGCTAGGGAGTGATGAGGTGGGCCCGCGCCACGGGTGCAGGCATGGGGGGGGGCGCAAAATCGGCTAAAAATATGTCCATAAATATATCTATAAATAAAAATATTGATTATTGCCCCATAAGAAAAGGTTTTAAATAGAGGGTGAATTGAACGGGTGGAGGAGGGGTTGGAGGAGAGGCAGAAAGAAGAGCTAATTTCTCCATGGCTAGGGGGCGCAATCTGGGCAGTTCTGCCAGGGACACAAGATCACCTGGCTACGGCTCTGATCCCTCGTAGCCGAGTAAGATTGTCTTCCATAAACATGGCTTTAACAGTGAGTCCATAAGTGACTATGGAGGCCAATTCCGGATCCACACGTTCTTCCACAATAGGTTTCCAGGCGGGAGTTGATCATGGTGAGGGTTTGCCAAGCATGCCTTCCTCTTAGCACGTTTCTCCCTTCTGTCCTGAGTTCGAGTGTCTTCAAAGCCCATGACACCTTTGGTAAAGGCTGTTCTCCAACTGGAGCGCTTGCAGGCTAGTGTTTCCCAGTTGTTGGTGTTCATACTATATTTTTTTAGATTTGCCTTGAGAGAGTTTTTAAACCACTTTTGTTGACCACCAGCATGACGCTTTCCATTTTTAAGTACGGAATAGAGTAGTTGCTTTGGAAGATGATAATCAGTGGTGTTTGGGCGAGTTTTGTATTCAGCAAGAGAAGGCAAGCAAATACATAAATATCTGGCATGTTGGTCATGGGCCAAAGTATGGAAGACAACAAAAGCCTGGGTGAGGCTCAGCCGGTAAGGAGGTGGACCACAAGGATTAAATTTAGAGTGACATCTCCAATCAAAACAAACCTTAGGCACCCCCTATTTCTATACCCTGTGCCAGGATACACAATACAAACAAAGTGCAGGTCAAGCAAAAATGTGGATGAGGCCTGAATCATGCCACATAGGTTGGGTTCTGTCACAAGTACTAGTCCATAGAGGGTTAGCATCATACCCTCCAACATTTTGACGAAGAAAATAGGAACGTCCTATTTAATGATGATGATGATGATGATGATGATTTATTTATACCCTGCCCATCTGACTGGGTTGCCCCAGCCACGCTGGGCAGCTTCCAACACATATAAAAACATAATAAAGCATTGAACATTAAAAAAAGACTACCCTATACAAGGCTGCCTTCAGGTGTCTTCTTGTTGTAGAGTTGTAGAGTTACTTATCTCCTTGGCTCAGGGGTGCATAACTCCATAGCCTCTAACATTTCTCCAATGAAAATAGGGACATTCCGGGATGAGGTCAGAAACCTGGACAGCTTCTGTAAATCCAGGACTGTCCCTGGGAAATAGGGACACTTGGAGGGTCTGCAGCATGTCGTTATGGGACACAGCTGTTTCATCCATGTTGTTGTTTAGTCGTTCAGTCGTGTCCGACTCTTCGTGACCCCCTGGACCAGAGCACGCCAGGCACTCCTGTCTTCCACTGCCTCCCGCAGTTTGGTCAAACTCATGTTGGTAGCTTCGAGAACACTGTCCAACCATCTTATTCTCTGTCATCCCCTTCTCCTTGTGCCCTCCATCTTTCCCAACACCAGGGTCTTTTCCAGGGAGTCTTCTCTTCTCATGAGGTGGCCAAAGTATTGGAGCCTCAGCTTCAGGATCTGTCCTTCCAGTGAGCACTCCAGGCTGATTTCCTTAAGAATTGATAGATTTGATCTTCTTGCAGTCCATGGGACTCTCAAGAGTCTCCTCCAGCACGATAATTCAAAAGCATCCATTCTTCAGCGATCAGCCTTCTTGATGGTCCAGCTCTCACTTCCATACTTCACTACTGGGAAAACCATAGCTTTAACTATACGAACCTTTCATCCATACCACCTGTAAACTGGGTGTCAAGTCATTGGAGAAATGAATCTGTAACCCACCCCTTGGCTGCCCGGAGAGCAGACTGAGCATTTTTAAATGGGCAAGGCCTGCATTAAGAAAAATAAACCCTTGACTAACTCAGGCTTTTGAGAGATTTCAGAAGATGTTATAATTGAACGCCCAGAGATAGAAGCAAAAGTGTCGTGGTTCGTGTGCCTGTGCATACAGAGCTAGGAGTGGGTATTCATAAGATGAACTCTCAAGCATCTATTAGTTTCAGTTCAAGAGTAGTGGGGAAGCTGTCTTCAAGCAGAAGTGCTTGAAATTACCACTCACAAAGGAGCGGCTCCGAAGGAGAAGAAAGGGGGTGAGATAAACAAACAATTCAATACAAGCTCCGTAATGACCATATATTTCCAACCCCAGCAGGTTGCTGCCTGGTCCCGGCAGGGAAATGACAAATGAATGCTGTTTAATATTTTGCTTGAACAGTTTTTTCCTTTCAGAAAACTCTTTGGGATATGATAATGAGAGAAGTGGCACCGCAGAGCCGGTGTGGAGGGAGAGGCGTATTGTAAGATGACTACCTTTTCTAGGGCATATAATCTGATACACACTTTGTTTATCCAGAGCAAATTCAGTGGTTAAAATGATTAATTGAACCCATTTCATGTTACTCGTATGAGCTCTCAGAAAAGGTGGAGGCTGCCATTTTCCCCTCTCCCCCCCCCTCCAATAGTGACTCATGCACAGAAACCCACGATTTACGCTGGCAATAACAAAATGGCATTTCTAAATTTAGGAGTTCATTAATCTTAAAAGATGCCAGGCTCATCCAAGTCCCTTCCTCCTCTACCTCCAATTTCAGGTCTTCTGGCAAGTAGGGAAACGGGGAGGGGGGGGGGACAGCCAAAACAATGTAAGGCAGAAATAGATGACACTTGGCCATTGTTTCGATCTGCTTCAAAAATCCAGGGGTGTAAATGCAATAGAACTCACTCAATAGCTGAAAGAAAGAGGAAACACAGGGAATTTTAAAGCATAATCTAAATAAGTATATATAAATATGTGTGCAAACACTGACACACACACAATCACAATTGATGTGGGATGAAAGAGATTTCCATTTCCAAAATCTGCTACTAGTAAGATCTGGGATATTTAAATAATAATAATAATAAGGTGCCAACATGCTGGCACTGACTAAAAGCAGGGCAAAAGCATATCCAAAGTCACTGTAGAATAATAATAATATAATAATAATTTTTTATTTGTGTACCGCCTTTCTATCTTACGATACTCAAGGTGGTTTACAAGCAGAAGAAACAAAAAATCTCACAACAATCCAATGCAATACAAAAATATGATAATACAAAACTTCAAAACAAACTACATCAAAAAGTAACATTCAACAATCATTAGAGTAATATAAAACAATATCAACGTATAAAAGTTAAAACAGAAATTCACTCAACATTTACAACAAACATTTTCTAAACTAATCAATAAAACGATGGCATAAAATACATAAAATAATACAATACAAATTGAGAAGCAAAGACTAGAGGGTGGAGCAAGGCAGTTGGAAGGAGGCCTTGCCTGATGGAGTCTCTCCCCTCACCAGAAGGCTGGCTTTTGTTTTTAGAAAACAGCCTGATACATTTTGAGCTGTCCAGCTGCTTTTGCACTGATATTTTACCTTTGCTAAGCTATTTTATTTACGGTGGTGCCTTGGTTCTCAAACACCGAAAACCCGGAAGTAAGTGGTTTTTGGAAGCTGAACCTCCGATGTGGCTGTCAGCTATTGTTTCCGGGGCACCTGCACCAATCAGAAGCTGTGCAATGAGGTGCAATGTTAATTCTGCCACCCTATGGCTTTCTCACATACCCTCCCGCCTGTGGCCCTTTATTACCTTTTCCCCAGTCAGAGCCTTTTGTCTTTAGTTTTACTTGCTTTGATTATAAACCCAAAGCAATGGAGGGCAGGGGAAGGAATGTATTGCTCTTGTTCAAATCCAGTAGCACAGCCATTCCCAGACACCAGTTTTGGCTGCAGACTCCTCCGAGCTACAGATGTTTGCAATAACCTCCCGGCAACCTTATCCAACCTCCTGGAATTTCTGGCAATTTTATTCGGCGCATTTGGCCTGCGTTAGGGGGAGTAGAAAGATGCCATTTGTCGCTGCGGAACCTGACTAAGTCCTGGTAAACTGCAAAACGCCGCAGACAGTTTGGATCTCGCAAAGTGGAAGTGACGAATGGTAATTTTATTTCCCTCTGTTTATGAGGCCCATGCTGCTTTTGAGAGCGAAAGAGTTCTGCACCTGCAGAGTATAAAACCACATTCTGGACGATGCACCACAAAGACCTTCTCTGAAACCATGAGAAGCATCTCTGTACCCAAACCAATGAATCCATCTATCTAGGTACCCCAAACCCTAAGTGAAGGTACTTAAGGGACAGTGACCATTTCAGTATGGCCACGTTTATCGCTTTCTATTTGTGGCAGCTGCTAAGAAGCAGCAAACAAATTTTGCCTGGCACTTTATAAGCCTATGGAAGGCTTTATCAATGAGCCGGACAAATATCTTCTCACATAGTCTCTGTCTTTGTAAGTAAATAAAATCAGCAGAAGCGAGTGCTGGGCTATTTGCACAGAATTTCAACATGTGTGAGTGAACCCGGCCCACACAAGAATGGAAGTTAGTGAGTGGCAGATGTCATTCACTTGGGGATTCCACCTCAGGGCTCCACAGGTCAAAGGCCTGGGCTTCCATAATTACCTTAATTGAGCACTAATTGGCAATTAACCTGCAACCTGTATGCCTTGGTTCCTTAGTAATTATTCAGATGGGGAGGGACATGTTAGATGTGCAGGAGCTATTTTAAGATTCTGAGTGCGTTCCAGGAGTCTTCATCTTATTGATCCCAGGATAGATTATTGCCGTCTGCATCAAAAGCGATGTTCTTTAAGGAACCCCACCTTGAAATCAATGGGAGAGTTGTATTCCCAATTCCACAAATTTCAACCTATTGCTTAACATTTTGATGTTCTTAACTAGCTGTTTTAATGGTCTTATGTTCTATCAAATAAACCCATCAAGATCAAAATATGGGGCTCAAAAGGTAGAGTAGATAAATGAACAAAAAGTAGGTCGTTCCAGGTGACACTCAAAGCACTGAGTTGGGGCAGGCCTTGGAACCTCTTTCTCCACAAGGCTTTGCTCACTTGCTTCTTCAGCATTAGAAGAGTCCTGCTGGAACAGACCAAAGGCTCATCTCGTCCGCTCAAGCTGGGCATGGGTGCAATAGCCCTCTCCTGCTTGTATTCTCCTGCAACTTCCCTTGTTCCTGGAAGTAATATATAGCTACCATGACTAGTAGCCACTGAAAGCCTTATCCTCCGTGAATTTACTCCGCAGTGCAGTATCAACAGGTGTGGGAACATTAGCTTTCACATACGAAGATCTCACTTTGCCACTGATAAGCCCCAAATCCCTCTGATACACCTTGTTTTGCCTTGTAGTTTGTCAAATCTGATGCTAGCCACATGTTGAACTGAAATACAATTAGAAATGTACATCCAGTGGGTTTTTTTTTTCCTTTAAATTTTTTGGGGGGCCCCAAGAGAGTGGGGCCTTAGGCTATAGCTTGTTTAGCTTATACGAAAATCCGGCACTGGATCAGCTTCTGTAAATCCGGGGCTGTCCCTGGAAAATAGGTACACTGGGAGGGTCTGCACTTATATCTTGAAAAATGTCTGTATGAATGAACAGGAGATCAGCTGGTGGTCAACACCAGTCATGTCTCAGAAGGGGAGAGGCATTTCACAAGCGGGGTGCCACCACGGAGAAGGCCCTCCCCCAAAAAACAACAATAATTAATTATTATTATTATTATTATTATTATTATTTATTATTTATACCCCGCCCATCTGGCTGGGTTTCCCCAGCCACTCTGGGCGGCTTCCAACAGAATATTAAAATACAATAATCTATTAAACACTAAAAGCTTCCCAGTACAGGGCTGCCTTCAGATGTCTTCTAAAAGTCTGGTAGTTGTTGTTCTCTTTGACATCTGCTGGAAGGGCGTTACACAGGGCGGGCGCCACCACCGAGAAGGCCCTCTGCCTGGTTCCCTGTAACTTAGCTTCTCGCAGTGAGGGAACCGCCAGAAAACCCTCGGTGCTGGACCTCAGTGTCTGGGCAGAATGATGGGGGTGGAGACGCTCCTTCAGGTATACTGGACCAAGGCCGTTTAGGGCTTTAAAGGTCAGCACCAACACTTTGAATTGTGCTCGGAAACGTGTGACAAGATAGCCAGTCTCGAAAGAGCTGCAGCACGGTCAAGAGAGTCTGCCCTATTGATCGTCACACACAAGCGGGTGGGCACAGGAGGAACACTGGTTGCTATGAAAGCTCTACCCATGGGCATGCAGCCCGTGAAATGCAGACCAGCAAATTGCTTTTCTGTTTCCTGTTCCTTCCTAAGAGCTACAGTTTGGGTTCCTCTACAACTGATTTAGGCCTGTCTGTGCACATTTGGAGCACAACAGATGGGAAACAATTTGCAGACCATTCAGTGACATATATGAGTGCCCAAGGGTGGGGTGGGGGGGTCTGAAGAGATGTAACATAATTTAAAGAGGGAAGTTAAGCCATCCATCATGGTCTCTGTCATGGACGGCTGTGTGTGTGTGTGTGTGTTGTCATGTCAGCTCTTATGCTGTTGTAAGCTTTCAGCCTATCAATCTAGCCATTTCTCTAGTGCTGCCTGTCACTCTGCACTCCACCAGAGTCTCGGGTTTGGAGATACTCTGCATTAAAATCCTTGACCTCCCATCTGCTTTTCTGTCTGAGCTAGGAGCTGAACCAAAGTTTCGCATCTGTGAGGTTTTTCTCCCCCATTCTTGCATCCAGCACCAAATCTCTGAGCAGGGCATAATTAGGAAATACGTCCAGTTGCTTCTATTGTGTTGTACATGAATCTTGTGGTGTTAAAGCTAAATCCATTTATATATACCGGTATATATATATATATATATATATATATATATATATATATATATATGCATTTCAATACGCAGATGAATGTAGCAATTTACAGAAGCTAATATTTGTGCTAGATAAATAAACAAAAAGTAGGTCCACATCATTAGTCTCGACTTAAATTATGGGAGAAACTTAGTAAATTTTCTCCCATGTATTCAAGTTTTTGGAGTGCTTATAGAGCAAGGTATGACTTGGAGCGCAAATACTACTGCTCTGGTAAAGAAGGCCCAGCAGAGAATTTATTTCCTCAGACTTTTAAAGAAGAACAATCTGAGTGAGAGACTGCTGGTGTCCTTCTACCGAGGCTCCATAGAGAGCATTCTTATATACTGTATTTGTGCTTGGTTCTCCAGCTGCACAGCCAGGGAGAAGAAGGTACTTCAGAAGGTCATAACCACAGCCCAAAATATTATTGGTCATCCTCTCCCATCTCTGGAAGAACTATACAGTTCCCGTTGCCTTAAAAAGGTAAACAATATTTTAAAGGATCCATCTCATCCGGGATATAGTCTTTTTGCACTACTGCCTTCGGGCAAGAGATATAGAACAATTAGATCAAGAACAAATAGACTGAAGAACAGTTTCTACCCAAGAGCTATAACCATCTTAAATGCTGTAACCAGATAATATGACCTTGGAGAGCTGTGATGGGTGTATGTGTGTGTGTGTGCATGTGTGGCTTTTTTTGGTGTGTGTGTGTTTTGTGCTTTTTTTTTCTTTTTCTTTCTGGTTTTTACGGGATGGCATGCAATTTCGTTGCAATTGTATAGCGTTGTGCTTGTACTTGTGCAATGACAATAAATAAATAAATTATCTTATCTTAAATTTCTTATCACATGACGGCTTCTTTAAAGCATAGTTTTTAAACAGTATCTGCTAAAACGGTACCAGGTTAGGTAATGCAATGGGCAGGGTATAAATAATAAATAATAATTATTATTATTATTATTATTATTATTATTATTATTATTATTATTATTATATATTTTTATTAATTTCATTTTTAACAACAATAACAAAACAAACAAAACCAGCATAACATTACAAAATGAAGATCACATTCATGTACATTCATACAAGTAATGCTTTGCATTATCCATAAGAGAAAAATACCGGTATAAGTATAACACATATTATTATTATTATTATTATTATTATTATTATTATTATTATATCTGGCTACGCTGACCAAAATAAGAGATGCTGGCTGTGTGCTGGGAGAAAATTTAACCAGTAGTGAAACACGGTGCTTTTTTTCAAAGGACCTGAACCCCCCAAAAGGGGGTAGATCCAGGACCAATGCTAGGGATTTTGGCGCCCTAGGCGAGGGGGTGGGCCACGTGACATCATTGCCAATGACGTACGGTGCCCCGCCCCCTGCCAGCCGGGCGCCCCGCGCCACCACGGTTTTCACCGCTGGTTGGGGCAGCACCGGGCGGCGGCGGGGGGCGAGGGGCAGGCTGGCCAGCGCCCCTTCCATTTTGGTGCCCCCACCGCCGCGGTTTTCGCCTCAAGCTGCTTGCTCCACCGCTGGTTGGGGCGGCACCGGGCGGCGGCGGGGGGCAGGCTGGCCAGCACCCCCTCCATTTTGGTGCCCTAGGCAACTGCCTAGTTCACCTTAATGGACACGCCGGCCCTGGGTAGATCACTGCCAGTTTTTAACTCTGTAAGTAGATCACAGTCTCTTGGGAGTTGGCCACCCCTGGGTGGATGGATCTCACAAATTCAGTGCATGAACAAAACGTCTGGAAACTTTTGTACCTCACTTCAGGCAGCAAAATGACTTCGGCCAACCCTGTTGCCTGCTATGAGATGCAAAGAAATAATTCCCCTCCATCATAGTTGCTTTCTTTGCATGCAAATTTACAACACAATCCTATGCATTTTTATGCAGCCGTGTTCAATAGGGCTCATTTTGGACTGCAACCTTAATGAATTGATTTATCAATCAGAACTCTTGCAACTAATCACCTAACATGTCTTTAACTGTATGACAGCCCTATGTTGGACAAACTGCTCAGGCATGTCAACTCAGAAGTAAACTCTGTTGAGGTCAATGGGGCTTACTCCTAAGTAATCAGGCCGAAATGTTCTTTCTGGCATCATCTTGGCTACATTTGACAATTGAGCTCGTCACCATTTCTTAAAACTGTTATTTATCATTTAATTAAACTATCATCATATGGTGCAGCCTAACTCTTTTTAATGGGATTCTGAGAGGTCCACCAAATAATGAAGCGTACAATCAAATGGGATGAAAGAAATGACATAAAATAATATTAAATGAATAACGAACCCAAACGCACTGAACATCTGCTTCTGTGAACTTTAATAAACAAACATTTCAAATCCAGGCAGCTTTTGCTTTGGGTCAGTACAGTTGAGCACAAACAACTTGAACTTTACTCTGAGTATTTGCTTCATCACGAGAAAAATTACCTCCTCCGCTGGGAATTGAAAGTGCAGAAAAATTAAAGGCTGATCTGTCAAGTTCTCATTCACAATTTGGGAGCGAGTTTGTCAACAAGGGACCTGGTTTGCATGAAACTCCTCACCCACCCACTGCAACAGGGTTTTTGAAAAGATAGTGAGCCTTTTTTAAATAGCTAAAAAGAAAAATGGGCAGGCGAGGAATATAGAGCGCTAGTTTCTATGAACTAGAGAAGGGGTTACAGGTGGTAGCTGTGTTGGTCTGCCGTAGTCGAAACAAAATTTTAAAAAATCCCAATCAGAAGGTCGACGGTTCGAATCCCCACGACGGGGTGAGCTCCCGTTGCTCGGTCCCAGCTCCTGCCAACCTAGCAGTTCGAAAGCACATCAAAGTGCAAGTAGATCAATAGGTACCGCTCCAGTGGGAAGGTAAACGGCGTTTCCGTGCGCTGCTCTGGTTCGCCAGAAGCGGCTTAGTCATGCTGGCCACATGACCCGGAAGCTGTACGCCGGCTCCCTCGGCCAATAATGCGAGATGAGTGCTGCAACCCCAGAGTCGTCCACGACTGGACCTAACGGTCAGGGGTCCCTTTACCTTTACCTTTTTAAGATTGGAAAAAATGAGAAGCTGAAATTGCCCAGTTTATACATCCCTCCAAGGAACACAACACATGGTGTCTGTCTGGATTCAGCCGGTGCCTGGTGAGCTGGTGGAACGGCTTAAAGTCGAGCCCAGAAGGCTGTC
The DNA here is from genome assembly GCA_034641385.1 of Darevskia mixta. Lineage (NCBI taxonomy): Eukaryota > Metazoa > Chordata > Lepidosauria > Squamata > Lacertidae > Darevskia > Darevskia mixta. The sequence goes on from JAWWNH010000017.1 coordinate 21,775,304, forward strand.
AAACTATTTGTCTATCCAGCACCTTGTTGTCTACTCAGTCGGGCAGCAACACTCCACAGTGTCAGAGAGAGAGAGAGCTTTCCTACTGGTATGATACCAGATAATCTTTTTAACCAGTGACCCTCCAGACCCCGGACTACAACTCCCATCGTGATCCTGCAAGGGCTTTGCAAGTATGGGCCAGTTTAGTCATCATAACGTTCATATCAGGGACGCGGGTGGCGCTGTGGTCTAAACCACAGAGCCTAGGGCTTGCTGATCGGAGGGTCGGCGGTTCGAATCCCCACCATGGGGTGAGCTCCCGTTGCTCGGTCCCTGCTCCTGCCCAGCTAGCAGTTCGAAAGCACGTCAAAGTGCAAGTAGATAAATAGGTACCGCTCCAGCAGGAAGGTAAACAGCGTTTCCGTGCGCTGATCTGGTTCGCCAGAAGCGGCTTAGTCATGCTGGCCACATGACCCAGAAGCTGTGCGCCAGCTCCCTCGGCCAGTAAAGCGAGATGAGTGCCGCAACCCCAGAGTCGTCCGCAACTGGACCTAACGGTAAGGGGTCCCTTTAACTTTAATGTTCAGATCGCAAATTTAAGGCAGCAAGTGGAACTGCTTAGGGAGCTGGGTATGTTTAGCCTGGAGAAGAGAAGGTTAAGGGGTGATATGATAGCCATGTTCAAATATATAAAAGGATGTCATATAGAGGAGGGAGAAAGGTTGTTTTCTGCTGCTCCAGAGAAGCGGACACGGAGCAATGGATTCAAACTACAAGAAAGAAGATTCCACCTAAACATTAGAAAGAACTTCCTGACAGTAAGAGCTGTTCGACAGTGGAATTTGCTGCCAAGGAGTGTGGTGGAGTCTCCTTCTTTGGAGGTCTTTAAGCAGAGGCTTGACAGCCACCTGTCAGGAATGCTCTGATGGTGTTTGGCAGGGGGTTGGACTGCATGGCCCTTGTGGTCTCTTCCAACTCTAGGATTCTATGATTCTATGATTCTAAGTGAGTGCTCCTCCATCCCGGCCCTCCCTCACACAAATGCCTCTGTCCTCGTTTCAGTGGCGATTCTGCCTGTGCCCTTGCGAGATAAATACCAGGAGCACACCCCCGTACCGACAAAGCCATCTCCTGGGACGGGAGCTGGAGAGCTCATTCAGATAGTGATAGACTGTTTTCAGCTTGGCTCCAAACGCAGCTGACAAAGAGGACTTTGCAGACTCGACTGTTTTGTCATGCAGCTAATTAGAAGCAGATTTAAAAAAAAAAAAGCCAGAGCATTTTGTACTTCTGAGGAAAGTTATGAATGATGAAGAATCCGTTTCAACAAGCTAAGGGGCCAAACCAGCCATGATAGCAAACATGTCTTGGCATTTAATATGCAGGCTTTTCGTAGCAACCGAGCAGGCTGATAATTACCAGGATCACAAAAGGCGAGGAGTGGGGAGCCTGTACCATTTCCACTCGCCTGCCAGAGGAAAAACCACCCCTCCAAAGCTGATATTTGCATTGCGAGAAAGGCTGTGTCCTCAGCACACATTTTAAAGCACAGGTCTCACATTAAAGCACCAAGACCCCTAGGTCCTTTTCGCATGTACTGCTAGTAAGCCAGGTGTCCCCCATCCTATATTTGTGTATCTGGTTCTTCCTGCCTAAGTGCAGAATCTGACATTTGTCCCTATTGGAATTCATTTTGTTAGCCTGGGCCCAGTTCTCCAAACTGTTAAGGTCTTCTTGAATTCTGATTCTGTCTTCTGCGGCATTGTCTAACAGCAAACTTGAAATATACAGCAAACTTGAAATATACAACAACAACAACACCAACATTATCATTATTAAATAGGATGTCTCTATTTTCTTCTGAGAAATGTTGGAGAGTATGATGGTATCCCTACCTCTGTATGGACTAATACTTGTGACAGAACCAAAGCATGGGTGGGGCTACCCAGTCAGGTGGATAGGGTATAAATAATAACATCATCATCATCATCATCATCATCATCATCATTAAATTGGATTTCCCTATTTTCATCAGAGAAATGATGGAGGGTGTGTAAGTGCTAAGGATGGTGAAATATACTCAGAGTCAAGTGTGAATTTCATGCTCTTTATTCAGCTCATATTAGCTATATATACATTATTTACAAAACAGGCCCCACGTGATTGGCTAATTCTGGGCTACTCCTGTAGGCCAATCAGGTTGCGGATTCACTTCATCCAGGAGCCTGATTGGCTGCTCTTGCAGACCAATCAAGTCGCTGATTCACTTCCATTTGGAGCTGGATTGGGTGGCTCCTGCGGACCAATCAGACTGCTGCATTCTGGATCCTATTGTTCTAGCATTTAGCTCAGTACATAACAAAACTCATTCTCGGCTTCTGATCTTGCTGCGGATCGCGCTGGGTGAGCGATTTGAGAGCTTTATCTCTCGAGTCGCCAGCTGTGCAGCGGGGAACCAGGTCGGGCCAGACCTAACCCCGGGAAAGCTCTGAGGGGGCGACCCCAGAGCGAAGTGTCGGTGGTGCCTTAAAGGATTCCTGGCATCCCTCGCCCAAAAGTGGCAGAGGAGAGGGGGAGAACTAGGCACGTAGACAACTTCCATCTAGAGCTGCCAGCTGTGAGAGCCAGGCGTCCACGCGACTAAGACGGCAAGATTCCAGTTTGCTTTTTAACTTTAACGTGAACCGAAGCACGGAGGTAAGAAGAACCCCTTTAAGTTGTACAATTTACAGCCCTCCCCACCGCTAATAACAAATGATGTAAAGTGCTGCAACTTAAGTTAAGGAGTGGCAATAAAGGAGCGGCAATAGAGCAGCAATAAAGCGGCAATAAAGCAGCAATAAAGCGGCAATAAAGCGGCAATAAAGGGGGAAAGGAGCAGAAAAGTAAAAAAGACTGAGAAAGCGCTGTCGGTGGAAGAAAGAGAGGAGATATAAAACTGAATAAACAGGGATTATTTTTAAGACGGAGTCGTGCGTGCTACGATAAAAACGGCGAGTACTCACACTAGTTGAACTGGACGTTGCTTTTTCTTATTGCATTCTACTGTATGGAGATGACTGCTGGGGAAGGAGGAAAGTGAAAGAACGAGGGGAGGAAAGGAGGAAAAAGTGCAGGATCGAAAGGGCTGCAGGAGAGGCATAATAACCGGTCGGAGTAGAGTCAAAAATGGCGGAAATCTGCTAGTCATGCAGTCTGAGTGAGAAAGCAGGGGAGTGGAGAAGACGGATGTGACGTTGATTGACTATTTAAGAGGGGGAGAGCTAAATAAAGAAAGAGATAAGGAGAGGACACAGAGGACATAGATAGAAGGCAAGGAGATAACTTTGAAATTAACTGAACAGCGACCCCCCAAGGTTGGAGGACTAACCTGCAGGTCGAATTAAAGAATTTAAAGAGCTACAGCGTGACAGGAGGTGAAAGAAGGCATGGCACCACAACCAGATAAAGGAAATAAGATTAAAATGAATCAAGTAGGAGGAGGCACAGAAGAAAGGGAAAAAAGAAGGAAATCAGGAGCGGAGATGGAACTGGATCTCAAGGAACTCTTACTGGGACTAAGGAAAGACATGGGAGAAATGAGAGCAGATATGGGAGAAATTAAGCAGGAGATCTCAGAACTGAAAGGAGACATGAATGAAAGACTCAAAGGTGTGGAAGACAAGATGGAAAAAATGGAAGCAAGAATGGAGAGCGCAGAAAAAGAAAAGAAGGAGCTAAAAGACCAAGTAACAAAGCTGGAGGAAAGAATAACGACCTCTGAAAAAATAATCTATGAACTACATGAAAAAAACCAATCGCTCGAGAATGCAATTAAAAAGCTTCCAAGGGAAAAGAAAGAGTCCAAAAAAGAATTGGAAGAAGTAAAGAAACAATTAGAGAAACAGCAGATAATGAACGAAGTGGCGCAAGATGCACTCTCGATGCTACAGATGCAAATGCGGGAGAGAACCTTGAGATTCAGAAATATTACGGAAGAACAAAATGAAGATATAGGAAGGAAGATGGTGATTGAATTGGCGAGATGGCTAAAGATGGAGGAGAAGGAAGTGGAGGATAGGATTGAAAGAATATATAGAGTGAACTCCAAGAAAGCTAAACAAAATAACTGGCCATGTGACTGTCTAATAACGTTCACGACAATGTGGATGAGAAATAAAGTGCTGCAACTTAAAAGACAAGTCAAATTAATAATGGACGATGTTGAAATAGTCATCCTGAAGGAAATCCCACCGAGGCTGGTACAGAAGAGAAAGAAATACTTCTTCCTCACTAGAGCACTACAAGCAAGGAAAATATATTTCCGTTGGGAATTTCCCGAAGGATTATCTTTCACCTTTAAGGGGAAGAGAAGAAAATTTGACAACGCAAAGGACGCTGACCGCTTTTACAGGACATACTCGCAGGAACTGGGTGGGGTAAGACCCAAAACACCAAAAGGACTACAAAACCAACCGTTGGACGATGACGAAGAAGAAGTAAGCGTCGCAGAACTAGAAGAAGGAGAAGAAGTGGAGGAGGAGCAGGAAGAATAAAAGAAAATGCAACAAATATAACCTTCACTAATAGATTAACTGTAATGAAATTGTTTCCGTCTTCTCTTTATCCTCTGCGCAGCTCAGAAATATTCTAAAGTCACCTTGTTTCAGTTTTAAGAGAAATCCTTGAATTTCTTGTGTTTCTTTTTTTTCCCCCAGTTTTAATATTTTTCTAAAAATTAATAAAGAAAATGAAATTAAGAATCCTATCATGGAATGTGAACGGTTTAAATAATAAAAAGAAAAGAAATAGAATTGCACACTATTTGAAAAAATATAATTATGATGTGATATGTTTACAAGAAACGCATATAAACAAAAAACACCAGAGATTATTGGAAAATCAGAAATTGGGTAAAGAATTTGTAGCGGCAGAGGATAAAAAGAAAAAGGGAGTGGTAATTTACATAAAACCAAAATGGGAACCACAGATTATATGGAAAGACAGGGAAGGGAGGACGGTAATAGTCAAAATTCAAAAAGAAGGCGAACAATGGATATTGGTTGGAGTTTATGCCCCCAATGGAAGTAAAGTAGAGTATTTTAAGAAATTACAAGAGCAATTAATAGAGCATTTGGATAAAAAATAATTATAATGGGTGACATGAATGGGGTCATAGCTCCAGAATTAGATAAATCGAAGGATGTAAAAGGAAAGAAGTATAAAAAATTACCAAAAAATTTTGTGGAATTGTCAGAGATGCTGGATATGAAGGATGCGTGGAGGCATAAACATCCAATTAGTAAAGAATTTACCTACTTCTCAGAAAGACACCAGACCGCGTCGCGTATAGACGCGATCTGGATCACAAGAGACTTAATACCTTTGTTACAAAAAGTAGAAATTAGACCCAAGGTCCTGTCAGACCATAACCCGATTGAGTTATGTCTGGAGGAGGAAGAACAGCGGAAAGATAAAAGGTGGAGGTTGAATGTCTTCCTGTTAAATAATGAAAAGATAATACAAGGGGCAAACAAAACACTAAGGGACTATTTTGAATTGAATAACAGAGGCCAGACGGAAATACAAACTACATGGGATGCGGGGAAAGCGGTAATAAGGGGCTATTTCATCCAGCAAAATTCTATATTAAGAAAGGAAAGGGAGAAGAAAAAAGAAAAATTATTAGAAGAAATAAAACGCAAAGAAAAGACCTTCTACAGAACGGGCAATGAGGAGATTGGTAAGGAGATAAAGATCCTGAGAAGCCAGTATGAAAACACAATAGACAGGGAAATGGAACAAAAGCTGCAATTTTGGAAATATAAAAATTTCAAGTGGGCCAATAAACCAAGCAAAATGGTGGCTTGGCAGATAAAGAAAAAGCAAAACGAGAAATTAATAAATAGAATTAAAAATAAAGGCCAAATTGTAGAGAAGAAAGAGGAAATTGAGAAAGTATTTTTAGAATATTATAAATTATTATATCAAAAGGAGAATTTGAACGAGGGAAAAATGGATGATTATATAAAAAGGATGAAATGGCCCCAAATACCAGCAGAAGCGCACCAGAAGTTGCAGGAGGAGATAACAATATCAGAAATAAGGGAGGTAATAAATGAAACAAAGAGAGGTAAGGCCCCTGGCCCAGATGGCTTACCAGGGGAATATTATAAAAGAATGGACGAGTCCATAATATTACCACCATTAAAAGAATTAATGAATAGAATTCTAGAGAAAGGAGACACACCAGACACATGGAAAGAAGCTATAATTATTCTTTTGCCAAAACAGGACACAGATTTGGAAGTTATTACAAATTATAGGCCAATCTCGCTGCTAAATAGTGATTATAAATTATTTGCTAAAATAATTGCAAAAAGATTAGGAATAATACTGGATAAAATTATACATAAAGATCAGGCGGGATTTGTAAAGGGTAGGCAAGCAAAAGACAATATTAGGAATGTTATTGACATCTTTGAATGTTTAGAATCCAGAAGAGACAAACAGGCAGCAGTGGTGTCACTCGACGCAGAAAAAGCGTTTGATAATGTTTCATGGTCCTTTATGGAGAAGACAATTAGAAGTCTGAATTTGGGAAAAAGAATGGAAACGGCGATAGGGGCAATATATAAAAATCAAAGAGCAAATTTAATAATAAATAATAAAATAACAGATGGAATATGCATAACAAAAGGAACAAGACAGGGCTGTCCCCTATCACCGATTCTATTCATAATAACATTAGAGTTATTATTAAATAACATCAGACAAGAAAAATTAATAAAAGGAATAAGGATAGGGAAGAAATCTTACAAATGTAAGGCATTTGCCGACGATATTATCTTAACAACAGAGGACCCAATAGAGAGTGTGCCGGCTGCCATCCAGTTGATAAAGGAATATGGAACAGTTGCAGGATTAAAAATTAATTATCAGAAAACAAAGATGCTAGTGAGAAATTTAGAAAAGGAAGAGGAAAGGAAATTACAATTGGAAACAGGATTGATTATAAGCAAAAGAATGAAATATTTGGGAATAGTAATGACCAATAGGGGAATTGACCTAATACAAGAAAATTATAGCAATATATGGAAACAAATAAAGAAAAATTTGGAGACTTGGGATAAATTAAAATTTTCAATGATGGGGCGAATATCAATTATAAAAATGAATGTTCTGGCAAGAATGAATTATTTATTTCAAAATATACCAGTATTAGGGGGGACAAATTATTTCAGGGAATGGAAAAAAGATATTACGAAATTTATATGGGGAGGTAAGAAACCCCGAATAAAATACAAAATAATGATAGATAAACGAGAAAGGGGAGGTTTTGGCATGCCCGATATGCAACTGTACCATGATGCGGCAGCACTCACCTGGATGAAAGCATGGATAGAACTTAAGGACACGGATTTGTTAGACCTTGAAGGTCATGAAATAGGGTTTGGCTGGCATTGGTATTTAGCAAAGGAAAAGGTATCAGATAAAAACGTATTTATGAACAATATAATAAGAAAATCCCTGATCAAAGTATGGCAAAAGTATAAAAGGTTTTTCGAAATGAAGACACCCTGGTGGTGGTCCCCTCTAGAAATAACATCAGTAAAAAGAAGTAATATGTCTAAGATCTGGCCCACCTACAGAGAGTTATTGGAGGAGAAAGAAGGTAAATTAAAATTGAAGGATTATAATGCGATTAAACATTACTTAACAAGTTGGATGCAATATTTTCAGATATATCAGAGATTCCAGCAGGACAATAAAATAGGATTCGAGAAAGAGAATTCAAAATTATGGGAAATATTGATATTGGGAAAAGACAAATATATTAAAAATTTGTACAACATATTGCTGATATGGGAAACAGAGGAGGAAACAGTTAAAGAAGCAATGATTAAATGGTCTCAGGATTTGGGCAAAACAATAACAACGGACCAATGGGAAAAATCCTGGCAATGGAACATGGAGTTTTCCCCAAACTATGATGTCCAGGAGAATCTACTCAAAATACACCACAGGTGGTATATGACCCCAGTCCAATTGGCAAAGATAAAAAAAGGAGGGTGTAATAACTGCTGGAGATGTAAAAAGGAGCTGGGCACATTGTACCACATGTGGTGGAAATGTAGTGAGATTAGGGGTTTTTGGAATATGTTGTACAATGAATTGAAAAAGATCTTGAAATACTCATTTAAAAAATCGCCTGAACTATTTCTGTTGGGGATACTGGACACCGAAATACGACCAAATGATAGACAATTTATGATGTACGCAATAACAGCAGCAAGATTATTAGTGGCAGTAAATTGGAAAACGCAAATCATACCAAAGAAAGAGGAGTGGCATCTCAAAATGCTAAATTATCACAGTTTAGCTATAAAAGAGAACGAAATTAAGGGAAATAGTGATAGCTTAAGAAGAAAGGAATGGAGAGCATTTGAGGAATATATATTTTGAAAAACTGGAGACCACCCTCTGAGCAGAATAAGTAAAAGTTCAATTGGTAAGAAATTGGAATAATCTAAGCATCAGGAGTATAGTCACGATATGAATAACAAAAAAGTAGCATAGCACGTACTGAGAAGCATTGGGGAAAGGGGGAGGGATCGGAGGGGAGAGGAGAGCGGGAGGGATCTTTTCTGAGTAGTGTATATAATGCAATTGTATTTGTAAATGTATTTTGTTTTTGTTTTTTTTGGTTATTGTTTGTTTTTATTGGCTCGTTTTTAAATTGTAATGCTTGAAAAGATCAATAAAGTATATATATATATAAAAAAAAAAAAAAAAAAAAACCTCATTCTCCAAGTCCTCGTCCTTATATAGGCCAAAACACCATAAACACATGAGAGGGAGACTTCTGGGGCCTTAGAGGAACACATGAGTTTAGAGTAATACATAGACTCTTTAGGGGGAAACTCTAAAACAGACCAGCCTATTCTGTCGGTGTGGAATGCTTAGAATCTGTTGGGGGAGTGGGAACTCAGGCAAGAGGCAGAAGGGAATGGAGTATCCAGAAAAGGGGACAGCTGGCTGGTTGGCCAGAACCCTGAGAACGCCACACTGAAATATTTTGTTGCATGTCCCAGTTGTGCATGTCTAATCCGGACACGGAACAGAATTCTAGCATAAATTAACAAAAATCCATTTTTAACGGCACAGCTACCCATCGCTTTGCTGTACAGTTGACTTTGCAAAACACACAAGCAGGGAAGGATTTGATCTATCACAGACAACCTAGGCTGCATCTAAAGGGATTTCTGAAGCTAAGATCCATGCCCAAGAGAAAGATCCTGGCCACAATTCCTGGCGCTGGAGTGCTCCTTTTATGAAACCTCTTTCTTTCCTCCCATCTCTTTGAGTATGTCTTTCTCTAGAAATAATTTAATCCAGCATCTGCCTCAACTGCCTTCCTTTTAACTCACTCAGTAAGTATTTTTTTTCTTTTCTTTTTAAAAAAATCAATTAAGATAAAAATAGCTTCCTGACTATTGATCCTTGCAAGTCAAGCCACCTCTGCTTTTGCTCATTTTCAATCAGAACATGCTGCCACTCAAGCTTTTATCGGGCATAATTTATGCATGCAGAGATATAACTTAATTATGGGTGCCTCATTTAATTAAACTCTGCTAAAATGTTTAGGACGTCCAAGTGACTGATCGTGGGGACTCCTTTACAAAATCAATGTATTCCATCCTCTCTCCTTGTTCTTTTTCTCAGAGACCAACATCTACAGAAGCCCTTAGAACAGATGCTGGTTGTGTTCAAGGCAAGGAGAGCCAACAATGCAAATGGCAGGGTGGAGAGTTCAACTGAAATCAATAGGAGATACATCAGAGAAGACATATATGCAGTTGTACCTTGGTTTTCAAACGCCTTGGGAGTTGAACGTTTTGGCTCCCAAACGATCGAAAACCGGAAGTGATTGTTCCGGTTTTCAAACGTTCTTTGGAACCCGAACGTCTGACGCAGCTTCCGTGGCTTCTGATTGGCTGCAGGAGCTTCCTGCAGCCAATCGGAAGCCGTGCCTTAGTTTTTGAACATTTTGGAAGTCGAACAGACTTCCGGAACAGATTCCGTTCAACTTCTGAGGTACCACTGTATGGTAAGGTTACCAGATTTTTTCCAGTGAATCCGGGGACACTTTTCAACTTAAATTGATTTTGTATGGGGACTGATTTATAAATCCGGGGACTGTACCCAGGAAATGGGGACGTCTGGTAACCTTACTGTATAGGATTGTGCTGTAAAGTCACAATATTATGCTCATTTATTGAACTCGTGGTTTTTGGGTTTTTTTAATGCACAGAATCACAATTCACAAAGGCAGAAAGTCCACAACCAAGATGAAGAACCAAAAGTTGGTTCAAAAAATATTTTTCAGAGACTTCTGCCTCATTAAGGGAACTATGGATGCAGTGCCTGGTCAAAAATAGACTGCCTCATTCTTTCGCGGCGGCTACTGGGCCCTGGTGACGATTCGTTTCAGGAAATCCAGAAATGCCTTTTCAGAAGCAAGCAAATCTCTGCTTGAAGATATAAGTAACCACGGGCAACAGCTAATGATGGTACCAATGTAAAAACAATAGCAGCACTTGCGACAACAAAATGGTTTCCTAGGAGCCAGTATGAACACCACAAAGCCAAATAATAACTCTAGACGCATGCCAGCATGTCCACTGCTAGGGATATTGGTTGCTAATAGTCCAGGATTGAAGTTTTTTTTCCCCAATAGGAGGTAATGACAAATGTCCCCCTGATGATTGTGAATCACTCACCAGCTTTTGAAATGCAACACCCAGTGGTGTTTGAAAAGAGGCACCCAGTAGCTGATGGGAGGGGGGGGGGGCAAAGAAAGGGCTTAAAGTGAGTTTAATCCATGTCAAGAGAAGGAGACAAGAGAAAGTGGTTTTGCTGAATTTCAGACACTGTGTAGAAAAAGAACTTAAGCCATGTGCCACTTCTTATATAAAGGTAAAGGTAAAGGTAAAGGGACCCCTGACCATTAGGTCCAGTCGTGTCCGACTCTGGGGTTGCGGCACTCATCTCGCTTTATTGACCGAGAGCCGGCATACAGCCTCCAGGTCATGTGGCCAGCATGACTAAGCCGCTTCTGGCAAACCAGAGCAGCGCACGGAAACGCCGTTTACCTTCCCGCCGGAGTGGTACCTATTTATCTACTTGCACTTTGACGTGTTTTCGAACTGCTAGGTGGGCAGGAGCTGGGACCGAGCAACGGGAGCTCACCCCGTCGCAGGGATTCGAACCGCCAACCTTCTGATCAGCAAGTCCTAGGCTCTGTGGTTTAACCCACAGCGCCACCTGGGTCCCTTCTTATATACTGTACATTAAAAAACCAAAAATATATGTATATTACCCAGCTCCCTCAAAGGGTCTGTGGCTTTCCTTTCCTTTCCTTTCTTTTTACATTTTTATTTTCAAATTTTCAAACAAAACTATTTTTTACATACACACACACACACACACACACTTGTTTACACACACTTGTAATCCATATCAATACATTTATGGGGTTCCCTGAACCCCCGGACTTTCCTTTCACCCCTGCACTGAATTCAGATGCACAGGCTATACCTGTATATGATGGACAAGTGAGAGGCTCTCTGGATGAACAGTTGACCATGTAGTAATTTCCTAGATGGCAATATTAGAGACTGCAAGTAGGAGACCGCATGACTGAATGCTCCCTGTATTTTTTTATTTTACTTTTTAAAAAAACAGCAGCAGAAGCAACTTCCCATCTATGGAAAACTGCTTGCTAGGGAGAAAAATGCTTTCTGACCCAAGAGGATATTTAGTTAAGGTAATATTGAATCTACAAAGATTGGGTTTATTTTTCAAATGGGATCATTACTTGGATTTGATGAATAAGGTCGAAACGGGCAAGAGACTGACATTTTGCTGGAGCCAAGAATGCAGATCTGGAGTTCGGCTTCTTAATAGCGTCATGTAGCTTCACAAGGAAAATGCATCCTTGGATGCCTTGCGCTAGAAATATTCCTCTTTTTATACATGCAGAGGGGTGTGTGTGTGTGTGTGTGTGTGTGTGTGTGTGTGTGTGTGTGTTTAAGCTATACGCTTTGGACTTGCATTTCATGATTGTTATGTATTTGATATGATTGTTATGTATTTGTGTAGGAAATAAATATGTATGTATGTTATGAATAGGTGTGATGAATGATAGGATTAGACTGTAAGGAATGTAAAGAATGAAATGAGGTATGTGAAGAATGAAATGAGGTATTTGTAAAGTGGATTGCGAAATGTGAAATTGTTGTAAATTTATATGTGATTGATAAATAAAGTTTATTTTTAAAATAAAAAAAAATGTTTTATGTTTTATTATGTTTTTATACATGTTGGAGTGGCTGGGGCAATCCAGTAAGATGTGTGGGGTGTAAATAGTAAAATTATCATTATGGAATGGGACGTCCCTATTTTCATCAGAGAAGTGTTGGAGGGTATGGTATTGAAGCTAATGCTCAAAGTGCAACTGGCAAGGACTATGAAAGTTATTGTTTTAAAAAGTAATTCCTGTGAAGGGTTTGTTTGGTTTTTTTAAAAAGAAAATCCTACCTTCATATCTTATTAGACAGAGGCCATGGCATGCCACAGTTTTACAGGAGAATTTAATTTCTAACAGATTGTTTTATTATTATTCTGTCTTCCCTCTTTCGTACACTGGTGGCTGAGACACAACGAATCAAAGATGCACCAATGCCTCTCTGTGGAAAAAGCATGCTACAGCACACACCTCAGCTGGAGGAACTGGCTTGGAGTGCAAACAGAAAAAGAGGGAAAGAGGAAAATCGTTAGGAGAGGGGCAATTAGGCTTATAATACTAATGTAAAGCTGAGTCCAATGGACAAAGAGTGCATAACGAAATCAGTTTTGTAGCACCTTCTGAGCTATCACCCGCAAAGAGGGTAACAGGATAAATTTGAGAATCCCAGGCTTCAAGATTTACATAACTAAATTCCAGGAATAGCATCTGTGCAGCAGAATGCTAACATGTTATTTTTAGATCCTCTTATTTTATTTTAAGATGGCTTTCTATTTGCAAAGTAAAGATGTGAATCAACCATAGGTTCTGTCTACGCGGATTAATTTATATTCAGATCTATTAATTAAGAAAAGCAGTTGGTTGAACGAAGTTACTTGATATATCCTTCTCAGATAGACACATGATTATTGACATTCGAAAAGATTAGTATAAATAAATCTTTCATCTTTATGCTACTTAAATTAAATAAGAGCCATGCTTGATGGAATTTCGGCCAATAACTTTTAGATCATTAATAATCATCAACGTATCAGTGAATAGGTTTGGAATCCTCTTAGATCAATGCAAATCAGAAAAACAGAACCAGACAGACAATCTATAGCAGTCATTTATGCTATGACCTCAGAACCATTAACCCCCCCCCCCAAATCCCTTCCTTAACAGGGGCTATCCTTGACCTTTATTTAGATGTCTGAAAGCACTTGGTAAATAGAATATCTATTTAATTAGTACTTGGCTATCATTTCACTTTTTCTAGGGTGAACAGCCAGGAAGGCTAGCAGGCTAAAATTCTAGAAGAAGGAACAAGAAATATTTGCACTATAAACATACTGGTTTTATACCAACTATCATGGCTTCACTGCCCCCTAAAATCCTAGGAGGTGCAGAAAATTATCTTGGAAATTGCTAATCAGGATCAGCATCTGAGACACAACAAAAGATAATGCCTTTCCTGATTAGGGATGAAATTTTCTTAAAACTTTGGTGTCAAGGTTATTGGCACAGATTTTCTTTTCTTTTAATCTCTGTCTCACTTCTTGATCTTGAAAAGAAGCAAGTTCTTCTTATTTTTTCCAGTTCCATTAAAAAATACAACAGCCACACAGTGCACACATAGCATTGTATGCATCAATGTTTTATTATGTATTTTATATTTTGTGTTTTTGTTTTATATTTTTATGCTGTGAACTGCCCCGAGATCATTGGATGAAGGGTGCTACACAAATTTAATAAATGAATAAATATCAATGCTCCAGATTTTCTTAAGAAACCAGCACATTTGTGGTTTTATATTCTGATTTTATTCTCTGAACCGCCCTGAGACCTATGGTTATAGGGTAGTATATAAATTCAATAAATAATAATAATAATAAATACTTACAATATTATGCAGCAGAAATAAAGTACTGCATGGTTCTGTGATTCTATGGCATTATACTTATACTTATTACAGATGTAAAAAATGCAATATTTTGCAAGTAATTTTACATATAATTAGCTAGGCTTTTTAAAAATAAAGCCTCACTATGCACAAGCAGCTCAGACCTAAGAGGCAGTCTGATATAGGCGAAGCTTAATATATTTATTTCATAAACATACTGCTTGATTGTAGGGGGGAACCTCAAAATGGGTTTTAATTGGATCAGAACTGCCGAATTCAGTGCATAAATCATCTGAGCGAATTCCTCCTCTGTCTATACAATCTTGTTGGCTTCAGTTTCCTCAGAAAATGAACTTTTGGTTCACAGTCCTTTTAACAATACAGAGTGCTTTCTCTCCTTTAAAAAAAAAAAAAATCTATCTGTTATTCAGGATAACTGAATAGGCAAGTGGCTATTTTCTCCATGAAAGCTTTGCAAGGGTAGCCCAGAAACGTGAAGACGATATTAGTTTTGTCAAAAAGGCGAGGCCAAAGACGTTGCAAATTAAATTGCATTCAAGTGCCTTGGGAAGTAAATGACGTAAAGGATTCGCAATGGGCCGTGGGTTTTACATCCAGCTCCCTGTTTCTAATTTAAACCTGTTTGGTAGCGATCAAGAAAATTTTGGAAACAAAAGCCAGCTAATACCTGTGAAATGACTTGATGGTCTCAGGCCCTTCCTTGGCAAGCAGGTATCCATATCCCTGTTGCTACTGTTGGGGCAGAAGCCAATAATCGATGGGCTGCAACAAATTGGATTTATCAATTCGAGGATTGTCTGAGTCAAGGAAAGAAGGTTACTTACCTTGGCTAGATCTCCATGACAAATCACTGGATTGGAGGTCCTCCATCTAGTCAGGCATCCCATGCTAAGGCTGGAAGGTTCGGTGGCTATAGGCAGTGCCAGATTTACGTATAAGCTAAAGAAGCTATAGCTTAGGGCCCCATTCTCTTGGGGCCCCCAAAAAAATTAAAGGGGAAAAAAACTAGATGTACATTTCCAAAATGTAAGATAAAAAACTAATAAAATAAAACCTACATACAGCAACAGTGTTTTGTGTTGTGTAGGCTCTTATGATGTAAGTCATGGGCCCTGCCTGCTAGCCTGCTCCCTAAAATATCACTGGTTTGCTCATTTCTATATACAGTGGTCCCTTGGTTCTCAAACTTAATCCAGCTGAAACACATTATTATAATAGTCTGTTTAACAATAATAATAATACCCCACTCATCTGGCTGGGTTGCCCCAGCCACTCTGGGTGGCTTACAGCATATAAAAAATGGTAAAACATCAACATTAAAGCTTTCCCAATAAAGGACTGCCTTCAGATGTCTCCTAAAAATCAGATAGTTGTTTATTTCCTTGACATCTGATGAAAGGGTGTTCTGCAGAGCAGGTGCCACTACCAAGAAGGCCCTCTGCCTGGTTCCCTGTAACCTCACTTCTTGCAGTGAGGGAACCACCAGAAGGCCCTCAGCACTGGACCTCAGTGTCCGGGCTGAACGATGGGGGTGGAGACGTCCCTTCAGGTATACTGGGCCGATGCCATTTAGGGCTTTAAAGGTCAGCACCAACACTTTGAATTGTGCCCGGAAACACACTGGGGGCCAATGAAGATCTTTTAGGACCATTGTTATATGGTCCCAGCAGCGACTCCCAGTCACCAGTCTTGGTGTCCCAGTCTGCATTAGTTGTAGTTTCTAAGTCACCTTCAAAGGTAGCCCCACGTAGAGCGCATTGCAGTAGTCCAAGCGGGAGATAACCAGAGCATGCACCACTCTGGAGAGACAGTCTAAGGGCAGGTAGGGTCTCATCCTGCGTACCAGATGGAGCTGGTAGACAGCCGCCCTGGACACAGAATTGACCTGCGCCTCCATGGACAGCTGTGAGTCCAAAATGACCCTAGCCTTGCTCCCAGATAAATGTGTACAATATTGCACCCTAAATATATCCTATAGAGTCAGTGGGGCTTGAAAATTATCAAGAGGGCATGTCTACTCAGAAGCAGGCTTACTCTTGGGTAAGCAGGTAAAGGATTGCAGCCTAAATCCACCTGGATTGTGCTTTGCAGTTATATTCACACCAAGCTGAACATTCATAGCGCAAGATGTTTTCTTCAGAAGCATTTTCCTAGAGGCACATGTTGTTTTCTGGTTAAGTTTTTTAATCTATCTGTGAGATACCTTATGAAAACTTTAGCCTAATGAACAAAATAGAGTTATTGTAAATAAATAAGAAAAATAGAGCAGTCACCCGCTTTCTTGACTGAAGGCATTTTTTCCTTCCAGACACTGTTAAAATGTTGATGTCCAAGAGCAGTGAAAACAGCTGGTTAGGTTTCATAACACAGTATGCTTGTGAAGATGCTACTTTCCCTCCCCATTTGTTCTGGCTCAGCAGGGGTCCTCCGCTCTGATTACTTTTAATTGGGGGACCCAGGATACCAGCCTCAAAGACAATCATTTAGTTTGTTTAGCAGATAAGCCTCCTAATGAGCAATTAAAATAATCAACACTCAAGCAATAATTTAAAACCAAGCGAATGCCCCATTGGAAAACTTTTTTTTTTTTTAACATTTCTGCAGTTTTAGCAAAGCGGGTGTACTCTTAAGAACTTTCTCGTATTCCCTTTAGCTCACAGCCACAGGGAAAACGATAGTTGATAAGTGCTAATGGTTTAATTGTGAAAATGCTAAGCCCTTCAGCAACCTTATCATCTGTATATTCATAATTGCATTTTCGAGAGCACCCACACCGTTATGTCGAAAGCATTAGTGTGCCACCCAAGAATCCCAGGAACTGTAGTTTGCTCAGGGTGGGTGCTGACCTCACAGAGGTACAACTCCCAGCGACCTGGACAAACGACATTTCTTAGAATTCTCCGTGACTGTTAAAAGTAGTACAGGAGGACTTTCCATATACGTTGTGAATGTGACAGCCTTACATTGCCCTTTCTGGAAGAAAGCTCAAGTAGAACGACAGATACGACCCAGCCTGTACTCAGCACTTCGAAATCCCATTATCTTGTCCTTAACACAAACACATCAGCCTGCATAGCAGTACAGTGGTACCTCGGAAGTCGAACGGAATCCGTTTCGGATGTCCGTTTGCCTTCCAAAACGTTCGGAAACCAAGGCGCAGTTTCTGATTGGCTGCAGGAAGCTCCCGCAGCCAATCGGAAGCTGCGGAAGCCCCGTCGGACGTTTGGGTTCCAAATAACGCTCGCAAATCGGGACACTCACTTCTGGGTTTGCGGCGTTCGGGAGCCAAAATGTTCAACTCGCAAGGCGTTCAGGATCCAAGGTACGACTGTATTGTGCGTTCTTGCATACAACCAAGATTCTGCACACAGGACTTTTGCTGCATATTTAAGATATGACACTGAGATCCAGCGCCGAGGGCCTTCTGGCGGTTCCCTCACTGCGAGAAGCAAAGCTACAGGGAACCAGGCAGAGGGCCTTCTCGGTAGTGGCGCCCGCCCTGTGGAACGCCCTCCCAGCAGAGGTTAAAAGGATCAACAACTACATGACATTTAGAAAACACCTGAAGGCAGCCCTGTTCAGGGAAGTTTTTAATCTGTGATGTGTTAATGTATTTTAATGTTGCTGGAAGCCGCCCAGAGTGGCTGGGGAGACCCAGCCAGATGGGCAGGGTACAAATAATAAATTATTATTATTATTATATAAGATGCCAGTGGGCAGGTTGTGTGGAGCATAGAAGAATCTCCCACTCCTGAAACCTGATTGGCTTAAGATTTCAGAGCCTCCCTGCGTGAGATGAAGCTTCCATCTTCCCCGATCTCCTGCTCCCCATAGTGGCCAGCCAAGTAACTTCTGCAATATCCACAAGCAGGGTGTGTAAGCAACAGCCCTTCTCGTTTGCACCTGGTATTCAGAGGCATTTCTGCCCCTGGACATAAGAAGTTTCCATCCAGCTGTTGTGGCTAACAGCCATCATGAGGACCTTCCTGCGCTATGCACTCAAAGAAGATTCACGCGACGTTAAACAGTCACGGCTTCTTCCGAAGAATCCCGGGCACTGCAGTTTGTTAAGGTTGCCCATGTGCTACAGCAGTGATGGGCAGCTTGTGGAAGAAAATTGTTATTTTTCCATTTCCATTTTCAAAAACAGGAACAGAGAGCATCTTTAACCCCCCTCCCCCTCCCTCACTTACAACCTCGTACCAAATGCAGTGTGTATACATATACATTATACCATATCACTTCCCTTCCACCCTTTTCCTGGTTCCTTCGCTTTTCTTCTACTCCGCGTAATCCACACCTTTTTAATCATCCAATTTGTTATCTATTAAAAATTCTTACCTATTTCAACTCTGCTGGATTTACTCGAGACCTGCTAAGCTATGTATTTTTCTATACTGGTTCTTAAAATATTCAATAAACATTGTCCGTCCCTCCTTATATTCCTTATCTTCGTTTTCTCTTTTCCTGTTCGTCAGACCAGTCAGTTCAGAATATTCGGGTATTTTACAATGCCATTCTTCCTTAGTGTGTACTAGTCTTGTTCTCCACCTTTGCGCCAATAAGGTTCTTCCATAGAGCAGGCACGTCCAACTCCCAAGGGACTGCGATCTACTCACAGTATAAAAAAAAACTGGCAGTGATCTACCCATTGTCATTGGAGGGAGGAGGAGTGTGGGTGGAAGGGGAGGATCGACCAGGATCACCCCGTGATCGATCAGTAGATCGCGATCAACCAGTTGGACATGCTTGGCGTATAGTAATAAACTCTTCTGTTTTGGTGGGACCTCCGTTGTTACCGTCCCCAAGAGCAAAATCTCAGGTGTTTGGGGAAGTTTTTTAAAGTATCTTTTTTAATTCATTGTATATAGTTTCCCAACATTCCTTAATTATTTTACAGGACCACCACATGTCGGGGGGGGGAAATCCCTCATTTTCATTACACCTCCAACATATACCTTTTTCTTTTTTGGACATTTTTGCCAGTCTGTTGGGTGTTAAATACCATCTGTGGGCCATTTTCATCATACAGTGGGACCTCGACTTACGAAGATAATGCGTTCCGACGCGATCTTCGGTAGTCGAAAACACTCGTAAGTCGAATCCCTATAGGAATGCATTGAGCGAAAAAAATTCGTAAGTCGAAAAAATCCTATTCAAAAATTCGTAAGTCGAAAAAATCCTATTCAAAGTGGCCGCAACTTCCTTTTGGAAGTTGAAAAATTCGGTTGCGGCGGCCATTTTTTTTCTTCCGGAAGTCATTCGGAAGTCGAAAAACATGTAAGCCGGGTCACCCGGAAGTCGAGGTCCCACTGTATTTTCTTTCATCGCATACCCTGTTTCCCCTTTTTTAATACGTAGTCATAAAGTAAGCCATGGCAGGTTTTTTTTACCTTTGTGAGAAGTAAGACGTACCCCAAAAGTAAGCCATGGTGCCGGCATTGTTCCCGTCGCCTCCTCAGCCCCTCCTGCGTGCGCAGGGAGCCAGCGAACCAGTGAGAGGCGCGGGGGGGGGACGCGCCTCTTGCGGAGTTCTGCCCCGCCTGCTCAGCACGCAGGGGGAGGCTGTACCGTACCATACTGACGTAATAAAAATAAGACATCCCCCCGAAAATAAGCCACCCTGTGTTTTTTTGAGGGAAAAAAATTATAAGACGGTGTCTTAAAAAGGGGGAAAGACGGTAACATGCCGTGAATTTCATTTTCATTTTCCACAACTTTTCCCATAATTCATAATCAATATTGTGACCCACATCTTGTGCCTGATTTCACAAATTCCTCTTTTGTTTCCCACTCCAAGTTTGTACATTCCGGTTTGT
This sequence comes from Darevskia mixta, assembly GCA_034641385.1. Taxonomy (NCBI): domain Eukaryota; kingdom Metazoa; phylum Chordata; class Lepidosauria; order Squamata; family Lacertidae; genus Darevskia; species Darevskia mixta. Next base: position 21,795,297 of record JAWWNH010000017.1, read on the forward strand.
ACATTTTTGAGAATACTTTTACATTTGTACGTAATAGGTCTTTGGTAAACGGATACTTTTGTTCTGCAAAGCCATCTTTTCCTATCTATCTTAAACCATTCATTAATCTCATGTACCTGTGGGAGAAAATTATGAATGAAACCGACGCACATTTCCGTATCAAAGTGAGCAGTGTGGGGCCGACAGTCAGGTACAGATAATTTGGGGCACATTGCAACGAAAAGACGTAGCGAGACAAAACTCCAGCTCTTCTAAAAGAGCAACTGCATACATCATGCTCTTTCTCCCCAGGGAAGGAGAAGTTGGCAGTGTGAGCTGACTGGCAGCTTGTCTTGGCTTCAACTCAGCCAACTCACACCTTCTGGAAAAAATTAACTGTGCAGGCAAATGGAGAATAAATGAAGCAGGCCGTAGCATTTCCTGTACCAGCTTGATGTGAACCATTGCGCCAGTTTTGAACACTATCCTTAGAACCAGTTGGAAGAGAGCTGTTCAAAGGTAGGCTGTGCCATGGACATGTGACTGGCTGATTAGATTATCTGTCTGGGAACTGTAGAAATGGCTCCCTTTTCCTGAAGCTGCAGAACTGTGAGTTAAACCCCATAAAACAGGGTTTTTTCCCTTTGCAAAGTAAGCTCAACAATTTTGAGCTGATCCTCAAAAAATAGGGCTTTTCTCCTTTGCAAAAGAAGATGCAGAAATTTGAGCTGATCCTCAAAGAATGGGGCTTTTCTCATTTGCAAAAGAAGCTGCAGAAATTTGAGCTGATCCTCAAAAATTGGGGCTTTTCTCCTTTGCAAAAGAAGCTGCAGAAATTTGAGCTGATCCTCAAAAAAATGGGGCTTTCCCCCTCTAAAAACCAGGTGCGTCCTATGGTCAGGTGCACCTTATAGAGCGAAAAATACGGTATTTAAGCCCATGCACGTGCCTACGAGCTTCCTCTTGGGGCTGCTGCATCGGAACACCCACCCACCTCTCCCTATATTCAGGCCTTGCACTTGACCTTGCTATGCCGTCGTGTGTCGTCTGTCATTGGAACAGGGGCATGGCAGGAATTTTCCCCATTTGACTGATCGGCTGTTGCCACTTGGGTTTCGCCTGCCGTGTAGCAAATCGTCACAACTTGTAAGGTTGCGGATAGGCTCTGGTTCAGGTGATAGGGGTGGCAGAAGGGTCTGGCCACTCCTATGTGAAGGGTATTCCAGTAAAGGAATCCAGGGACTCATTGGTTTGGCAAACCCCGAAAGAGGTTGTACCCTCGCCCGAGTCCAGGGGACATCAGGGTGGCTGATTGGTGCTCCTGCCATCAGCTGTCCCTGGTGTTCATCCTTGGCTGTCCTACGATAGAGCTCTGGGACAGCGCTGCCTGCATGGGTGCAGGGAGCTAGTCGAACCAGAGCCTATGCAACCGCTCACTTGGTTGTAATCAATAAAGTTGTGGCCTAAATTCTGCCAAAAACCAAACCAAATATCTGAGTCATGTGTGAATTTATATCTAGGGAAAGGTTAAAAGGTCTAAACACGCAAATGACCCCTTTTGTCACAGTAGACAGCAAGGCCATCTCTTAATTGATCTGGAAATCAAACACAAAACCTAACAGGTGGGTCACCCAATTGGGTTTTTCGGGACCCTGCTCTAGGATCATAGAATCATAGAGTTGGAAGAGACCACAAGGGCCATCCAGTCCAACCCCCTGCCAAGCAGGAAACACCATCAAAGCATTCCTGACAGGTGGCTGTCAAGCCTCTGCTTAAAGACCTCCAAAGAAGGAGACTCCACCACACTCCTTGGCAGCAAATTCCACTATCAAACAGCTCTTACTGTCAGGAAGTTCTTTCTAATGTTTAGGTGGAATCTTCTTTCTTGTAGTTTGAATCCATTGCTCCGTGTCCTCTTCTCAGGAGCAGCAGAAAACAACCTTTCTCCCTCCTCTATATGACATCCTTTTATATATTTGAACATGGCTATCATATCACCCCTTAACCTTCTCTTCTCCAGGCTAAACATACCCAGCTCCCTAAGCCGTTCCTCATAAGGCATCGTTTCCAGGCCTTGGACCATTTTGGTTGCCCTCCTCTGGACACGTTCCAGCTTGTCAATATCCTTCTTGAACTGTGGTGCCCAGAACTGGACACAGTATTCCAGGTGAGGTCTGACCAGAGCGGAATACAGTGGTACTATTACTTCCCTTGATCTAGATGCTATACTCCTATTGATGCAGCCCAGAATTGCATTGGCTTTTTTAGCTGCTGCATCACACTGTTGACTCATGTCAAGTTTGTGGTCTACCAAGACTCCTAGATCCTTTTCACATGTACTGCTCTCAAGCCAGGTGTCAACCATCCTGAGGATTCCTCTACAGATTTCTCTGCTTCATCTGTAAAAGAGGGCTTACACTATAACAGTCGATGCCTGAAACGTTGGTTCACGTTTAAGCAATTTAAGAGAGTGGAGACTGTTGTGTTGCATTTGTTGCAGCCACTTATCCTCACGGCCACTCTCCGCTCACTTCCTTCTCCCACTTATGTTAGAGGGAACCGCTTGCAGATAAGTAAGAGGCAGATTTCAGCCAGACGGTGGCGCTGACCATGGTACTCTTTATAAACTGTCAGTTTTAACCGAAAGTGACAGCAATGTGAGGAGAAGGAAGAGGCCTTCGATTACATCAGGGGTAAGCAACCTAAGGCCCGTGGACCGGATGCGGCCCATTCACCTTCTAAATCCGGCCCGCAGACGGGAATCAGCATGTTTTTACATGAGTAGAATGTGTCCTTTTATTTAAGATGCACCTCTGGGTTGTTTGTGGGGCATAGGAAATTGTTCATTTTTTTCCCTTCAAAATATAGTCCGGCGCCCCACATGGTCTGAGAGAGGGTGGACCGGCCCACGGCTGAAAAAGGTTGCTGAAACCTGGATTACATGCTTTTCTTTTTATCAAACTCATTCAAATTGAGATTTTTCCCCTCCTAAGAATGCCTTCACACTATTTTTTCAGGATAAGGCGTCTAAACATGTTCATAATATACATCCATAGACGGATCGATCCTGTTGGGAGTTCACCAACTTATTTTTCCTAAGATTTACAAAATGAAACACTAATCTAAGATAGTTTTGTGAGAATAAAGGTTGCTTTAATTTCTCAAGGAGCTTTGCGTTAAATGGACTCGTTCCAACCCTTTGAGTGTAATATTTAACCAGGCTAAGGTTTGCCCTTCTGGATAAAATGATGAACTAATGGCTGCCAACTCTTGTCCGTGGTTAACTTTAACTGGATCACAAAATATAATCCCAGCTCTTATTGGCTTGGGTTTTCTCCTCAAACCAAAAACACACGCCTCCTTTCATTGGTTTCTTAAATTGCAATGAACGTGAGCGGCCACAAGATGGAGATCGCTGGCTTTAGAAGCTAATTCGGTTAAAGAAAGATTTCTACAGAGCTATGAAATGAAGATGTCCACGGTGTAAGGGGGAATGTGGACATTCACGAGGAAGTTTAATAAATGTATCACAACGGCTGTACACCAGGAACAATTATTGTATTAATAATACACACTTTTCAACTGGCCCCAAAAAATCAGAGCAAAATTTGTGGATAGGGATATAAATGTAGGAATATAAACAGATTTAACCCTAGGTTCTCCATAGACATGAGGTGCCCTGTGGGTGAGAGAAACACCATATTCTGGACTTGTTTACACCCCAGAAGGCCTGGCTTTAAGATGACAGCATGGTAGCTGTTCTGCTACACATGAAATTCGGTCCCAGAATCAGTTTGTCTGCAGTGATTTTATGGGGGAGATTGAGACAGATGAACAAAGTATTGCTAATATATCACCACCACTAAGTGAAAGCTTCCATAACCAAGTTCTGCTCAAACATAAGAAAGCTCTAGTCTGTAGATCACCAGTGGGCTGTTGTTTTATTTTTATTTTTTTAAGTTTTTCAATAGGCAGAAAAGATGGGAAAATGAGCAAGCTGCATGAATACCCCTGCACAAACTATTCCACTGACTTTTTCAAGCTCTTTAAGAGAAACAAAACATACAAGGAAAGAATGTGTCACTGGTCTTTGTCTGAAAAGCTTTATGTAAGATGTGGTACACGTAACACGATAAAGAGATCTGTTTTTTCAAAACACATTGTGAACAAAAATGCTTAGTCTGCTTTGGTTTCATAAAGCCTCTTTTTTTATCACACCCTGGGAAATCACCATAGATGGAGAGATGGCTTTCATCCTACTCTGGACATGGGTTAGATTCTTTATGTGCATATATTTTACTTTCAAGTAACTTTTGCAGGCCTTACTATCTCTTTATCTCTCTGTATGAATGACAGAGTGAATGCCAAAAATGCAGAAAACTTATTGCTTTCACCAAAGAGTCCTGACAATCCCTTAACATGAACAGTGCCGGATTTACATATAAACTAAACAAGCTATAGCTTAGGGCCCCACTCTCTTGGGGGGCCCCTGAAAAATTTAAAGGGAAAAAACCTGGATGTACATTTCCAAAACATAAGATAAAAAAACAAATAAAACAAAACCTAAGTACAGCAACAGTGTTTTGTGTTGTGTAGGCTCCTATTTTGTTATGTGCAAATGGCTTTCGATACCTATGAGGTCCATAAATTAAGGTAAAAAGGTAAAGGGACCCCTGACCATTTGGTCCAGTCATGTCCGACTCTGGGGTTGCAGCGCTCATCTTGCTTTATTGGCCGAGAGCCGGCGTACATGTGGCCAGTATGACAAAGCCGCTTCTGGCGAACCAGAGCAGCGCACAGAAATGCCGTTTACCTTCCCGCCGGAGTGGTACCTACTTATCTACTTGCATTTTGACGTGCTTTCAAACTGCTAGGTGGGAAGGAGCTGGGACCGAGCAACGGGAGCTCACCCCGTCGCAGGGATTCAAACTGCCGACCTGATCAGCAAGCCCTAGGCTCTGTGGTTTAACCCACAGAGCCACCTGCGTCCCTCACAGTCCATAAATTACCATATAACATATATTCAACACAAAAAAACAGTGACAATTTGTTGTTGAGAAAGGACAGCTGGTCATACCTTCAGTAGCTTAGGGCCTCATCAAACCTAAATCCAGCCATGAATACCCTGCAAGTACAGTATATTCTCTGTCACTGACAATATTCACTTCTGTAACGTCATAATTTTGGACCTAGGCATTTATATAGACATTTCTGCCAAATGCTCGAATAACTCCCCATCCTACACAATTATGCAAGCAGAAACCATTTTTTTAACTGCGCCCCATCCCGCGCAATCAGAGCAGCCACTTTTGCTCATTTCAAATCCCCCTATCATTGCGTTCATCAGCCATTTAAGGCATGGCACAGTTATCTCCAAGGTACTCTGAGCAGACATGGTTTCTATCCAGGCAGCCTGCTGAGCTACACGTGCCTCATGCACCTTCAGATCCTGTTCTGGCAATGTATAAATAGTGCTCAGCACACTTGCTGCATTTGGATAAAATATGATATGGGCCTCATTAGTTCTCTCCTACGCTCTCTCCTCTGGCACAACTGAGAAAAGGAGATCGGAAGACTGAAGTTCTGTTTTTAACTAGCTGCAGTTTAGTGTTATGTTCACACCTAAACAAACGGTGGTTGGTCTTAACAATGGTTTGCTAAAACATGTCAAATGCAGACCATGGTCTATGACAGGCATAGACAAACTCGGCCCTCCAGATGTTTTGGGACTACAACTCCCATCATCCGTAGCTAACAGGACCAGTGGTCAGGGATGATGGGAATTGTAGTCTCAAAACATATGGAGGGCCGAGTTTGCCTATGTCTGGTCTATGATGTTGTCTTGTTTGAAGAAACCAACTGGAAGATTAACCAGCTTAGGTTTCAGACGCATGCCTAAACTGAAGTTAGCTGAAAATCTAAGTGAAAGCTTTCATTTTCCTCCTTGCATCCATGCTACAGGAAGAAAGAGGACCGAAACATGAGGCTCATTCACACAATGCTAAACCTAAATTGAGCATTACATTTTCCATGCCTGGGAACCAAAACCCGCAACATAAAAGAGTGCTTATGCACCCAATTCCTGATCGCTTTTGATAGAACAGTTTATTATTGCCGGTATCCAACTGCTCCCAATACCATACATTTAAGATCCTTTTTTTTTTTTAATCAAGTGCCTATATTTGGGGGGGAAATACTCCAAGTTAAAAACTGTGAACATATCAAATATCTAGGGAAAGGACAACAGGGAGTTCAACAACAAATATGCATTGAATTTCTTCCACATTTCAACTTGGATCTTCAAAAACAACCTCTTAAATGTCACTTTATTTTTTTTTCTTCTCCGAAAGTATAAACATGGAAAATATGTATATAAAAACTCATCTTTAAAATCAGTGCGAATTTTAAATTATCTCTTAACAGCTGGTATTCTGGATTTTTCTCAGCTTTCAAACTGTTTTATGTCAAAATAACTAACCCCATTAAAACCTTTTTTTTAAAAAAAAATTGATAATAAAAAGCATTAGAAACTACTTATTAGCTAGAGGGGTAACAGTGTTAGTCTGTTGCAGCAAAAATACTAAAGGGACTTTGCTAGTTTAAGTTGCCACAAGATTCTTTGTTCTTTTTTGCTTATTCGCTCTTTATTGGCAGAAGGTACTTCTTGGAACTTGGGCTTGTATCCAGAGCAGCACTAAATAACCATCAAATAGCACAAGGATTCCCATTTGTGCAACGGGAACTTTCTTCCTTTCTGCTCCCCCTGTGCCAACCCCAAATCTGCTCCGGAGGGTTGCGGGGAAACCCAGAATAGGATTTAAACGGTGTGCTAGGAAGGAGGAGAAGGGGCGGGGGAGTCCCATTGTACAAGTGAAAACCTTGTAAAAAGGTAAAGGGACGCGGGTGGCGCTGTGGGTTAAACCACGGAGCCTAGGGCTTGCAGATCAGGTTGGCGGTTCAAATCCCTGTGACGGGGTGAGCTCCCGTTGCTCAGTCCCTGCTCCTGCCAACCTAGCAGTTCGAAAGCACGTAAAAGTGCAAGTAGATAAATAGGTAACGCAGCAGCAGGAAGGTAAATGGCGTTTCCATGTGCTGCTCTAGTTCACCAGAAGCGGCTTAGTCATGCTGGCCACATGACCTGGAAGCTGTGCGCCGGCTCCCTCGGACAGTAAAGCGAGATGAGCGCCGCAATCCCAGAGTCGGTCACGACTGGACCTAATGATCAGGGGTCCCTTTACCTTTAAATGACCCCTGGATGGTTAAGTCCAGTCAACGGCAACTATGGGGTTGTGGCACTCATCTCGCTTTCAGGCCAAGGAAGCCGGCGTTTGTCCACAGACAACTTTCCGGGACATGTGGTCAGCATGACTAAGCCGCGGAACACCGTGACGGAAACCAGAGCGCACGGAAACAGTGCTTACCTTCCCGCCGCAGCTGTACCTATTTATCTACTTGCACTGGCAATGCTTTCAAACTGCTAGGTTGGCAGGAGCTGGGACCGAGTAACCGGAGCTCAGCCCGTTGTGCGGATTCGAACTGCCAACCTTCTGATCGGCAAGCCCAAGAGGCTCAGTGGTTTAGACCACAGCGCCACCCGCATCCCTTGAAAACCTTGTGCTGATGCGGCAGCTACTTAAGAGCTGCAGTGGATACAAGCCACAGGGTCCAAAACCAGTGACAACCCACTTAAATAAGTACTACCAAAAAAATCAAGATTTGATGAATATACTATTTGTGTTCTTCATTCAGTCTAGTGTAGATCTTGCTACTGACAACTGCGTCTTTATTGGGGAAATAAGATGCATCTTTGATCACTCCTGAAAAGGAATAGTCCATTGCTGGGTGGAAAGGCAAGGCAGGAAACAGTCCAGTCCTAAGGTAAGATGGCATCATCCCAGGAAAGGCTCTTCCAGGAGGGGAATAGGCCACTCTCAAAGGTCCAATCCCTAGTCTAGGGCTTAGACCATAAAGATTCGCCTCGTTCCCAAAGGAAGCTGGACTGCTTTGTAGAGGAGAAAAGGCCGATTTATTGCCAAGTGCCCTGACATCTATTCCTAGGAGGCTAAAATCAGAGGCTCGCTGGAGGATACTGCATCCTGGCAATGGTGAGGTTGCAAGATCTTGCTTCTGTTCATTCACGTTCAGTATCTGCTCTATAGCTTGGACTATGTCTCCTCTGCAGAAATGCAGGACTCTCTCTAGTCTGCTTTGCTTGTGATCTGGAAAGACCTTGGTAAGGATATCAAGCGGGTCTCTGCGTCTTGAAGTGCTAGAAGTTGGAGGAGGAGGAGGAGGAGGAGAAGGGATGCTGGAAGTGGAAGCAACAAAGTCCTTGAGACGCTCACTTTCATTCCCCGATTCCATGTCTGACGAAGACAAAGATGCTGAACTATCGGTGCCTTTTAAAGAGCCATCGGCACCTGGAGGACAAATGGTCATCTCATTACCTGAAATGTGTGGACTAGAGGAGTTCTCTTTATGGTCCCCAGTAGCTTCAGGGGAAGACCTCAGGGTCTGCAAGTAGGCTGCAGAGCTTCTTGGTTCACTATAGTGAAAGCCGTACTTCTGAATCTTCTCTTCTGCAAAAGAAAATTAGACATGGAATCAAATACTCGTGAGCTTATAAGGCACATCCAATATTTATGTCTCTCTCTCACACGCACACGCACACCCACCGCTTCTGTATTCACTGCTGTGCATCATATAGAGCGGGCATGTCCAAAGCCTGTTGCGGGAGCCTAATCCGGCAGTTTATCTCCTGGGGTAAAATCCTAAAAAAAGCTCAACAACTTCAATCCTAAAAAAATGGTCAACAACAAACTTAGTTGGTCTCTAAGGTGCTAGATCCTGAAGCTGAGGCTCCAAGACTTTGGCCACCTCATGAGAAGAGAAGACTCCCTGGAAAAGACCCTGATGTTGGGAAAGATGGAGGGCACAAGGAGAAGGGGACGACAGAGGACAAGATGGTTGGACAGTGTTATCAAAGCCACCAACATGAGTCTGACCAAACTGCGGGAGGCAGTGGAAGACAGGAGTGCCTGGCATGCTCTGGTCCATGGGGTCACGAAGAGGCGGACACAACTAAACAACAGCAACATGCATTTGGGAGTGTCACGGGATGCATTATTATTGAGGCATTTCATTCTGAGTCTGCTAGACAGAGCCAGAGGATGATGCCAGGTGGGTCCCCTGCCTCCCCCTCCCACATTAATCCTGGCTACCTGCTCCCCACTCAGCATCAATCCCTGCCCCACCCGACCCTGCCGCCGTCCTCCATCACCCTCGCAGTCCCACCTCTTGGTCCGCGCGGGAGCTCCTGGCCGTGGCGCGCGGTCTCCGCTCCTGCGCTCCGTCGAGGGGCAGCGGCGGTGGCGGCCGGCGGCGGCGGCGGCGGCGTCTGGCTGCTCCCGGCGCGGGCCTCGCTCTCCTCGTGCGCCTGCTGCCTCCGCAGCGCCACCTGCGCGGCCATGACCCGCTGCCGCTCGGCGATGAGCGCGCACTTGGCGCACTGGCAGTCCCGCCAGCGGCAGAAGCGCTTGTGGCCCTTGAGCGCCGACACCACGCCGTGGTTGCGGCAGCGCGCGCACTTGGGCGTGCGAGGGTAGGCGGAGGCGCGCTCCAGCCCCGACGCCCGCGAGAAGGAGCGGCAGCCGCCGCCGCCGCTGTCCCCCGACGACGACGACGGGCCGGCGCTCGCAGCAGCAGCGGCAGCAGCAGCCGCCGCCACGGCAGCCGCCGCCGCGCGCACGAAGAGGCTCGGCGGGCGGAGGAAAGAAGGCGGCATGGGCACCCCAGACGGCACGGGAGAAGATGGGGGCGCCCTGGGCGACGAGGCAGCCAGCGCCGGCTGAGGCAGCAGGGGAGAGTTGCCCGTCGCCATGGAGCAGGCGAGACGCGCGTCCTAGTTGCGCGCCAGGCGCACGTCGGAGACTGGAGGGACCCGACGGCCGGAGTCGAGACCCCTCGGGCGCCCGTCGCGCGGGCTCTACACCGCGCGGGCGTGGCTTTCTACTTGCCACGCCCACTGGCGCGCGGGGAAACGCCCCCGAGGAGAGAGAGAGAGAGAGAGAGAGAGAGAGAGACATACGCCCTCGACGGGCAGGTTGAAAGGCAAGCGAAGCCTTTCGCAGAAATGACCAGGAATCAGGATTTTTGTTGGGGATGGGAAGGCCTTTGGTTAGGGGTGGGGGCAGAACCTCCGCTTGCTATGTATTTTTATTGATTTGGGGGAGCAACTTCCCCTCCCTGCCTCCCCCCTTGGCTACGCCTAGGAATGTTTCTCCAACTTGTAGACCAGAACAAAAATAAAATTCAAAAAAAAAAAAATTTCTTCCAGTAGCACCTCAGAGACCAACTAAGTTTGTTCTTGGTATCTTTCCAAACTGTGTGCTGTCCACAACTTAGTGTGTAGGCTGCAGTGTGTAGGTGTGTTGCGTGTCGAGGTCCCAAGACACCCCTCCCAATAAATTCACACATCACACAGCAAATTAAGTTTGTTTGGGGCATTAATTTTGGCCACAACTTTATTTAAATGCAACCAATGTGAGTGGTTGCTTAGGCATTGGTTCCGACTAAGTGTGTCGGCTTTGTCATGCTGGCCACATGACCCAGAAGCTGTACGCCGACTCCCTCGGCCAATAAAGCGAGATGAGCGCTGCAACCCCAGAGTCGGACACGACTGGACCTAATGGTCAGGGGTCCCTTTACCATTTTTTAAGTGTGTCGGCTGCAGTGTGTAGGTGTGTTGCGCAAACGCTCCTCGCCAGAGCCAGAGCTGGGGGGGGCGGACACTGGGCGCCACACTACGGGGGGGGCGGCACTTACCCCGGGGGCTGCAGCGTGCCCGAGCCACACGTCTCCTGGGAGTGATGCTCCCTGCCCAAAAGGACAGTGTGCTGCTTGCGTCTGCCCACTGCCTCCCTCTCAGGATGCTTCCCTACATCTGCACTACACCACACTAAAAAAAATTAACAGGTTATCACTAACAGTGTTTTTATGACATAAGCTTTTGTGGAATAGTCTGTGGAGCTGACTTTACTCCGTTAAAAAAAACCTTAATCTTTAAGAAAACAACTCTATGCATATCTTACTCAGAAGCATGTCTTACTTCAGTGGGACCTTCAGTGGGACCAGAGAGCCAGTGTGGTATAGTGGTTAAGAGTGGTAGACTCATAATCTGGTGAACCGGGTTCGCGTCTCTGCTCCTCCACATGCAGCTGCTGGGTGACCTTGGGCTAGTCACACTTCTCTGAAGTCTCTCAGCCCCACTCACCTCACAGAGTGTTTGTTGTGGGGCAGGAAGGGAAAGGAGAATGTGAGTCGCTTGGAGACTCCTTCGGGTAGTGATAAAGCGGGATATCAAATCCAAAACTCTTCTCTCTTCTTCTTCTCCACAAAGGGCCACCACAAATGTTGGCTTTGCTGCAACAAGCTAGACAGCTTCCCTTTGAAAATGCAGGTTGGTTACTGCGATAAGATCCTGGATGTGTGAGTTGGCTGTTGTGTGAATTCAAAGTTGTGTTAATTGAGGACAGAGATCTTAGTGAAGAAGAAAAATTAGCAGGCCGTGCAAATCTGAAGCCAGCCAACTTCTGTTATTTTGGAAGGCTTCTGTAAGTGAAATCGCCGGAGAATAACTTTGGAATTTGGGTTCCTTTTGTGCTTCTTGTTAAGCATCGGTGGGCTGTTCCACATCTGCTGTGGAAAACAGAGCATCCACGTCGCATTGTCTTCAGGAATTGGCCAGTATTCCTTCTGCGGGAGACGCTTAGGATGTCTTCATTAGCTGGTGTGTTTTTTTTTCCCAATTAAAGGATCTGCTTGATTGGAAAAGCGGCTAGCCTTTCATAAGGAGGGCTTTGATGAAAGGGCAAAGCCACTTGCTCCATAGTTACTTGATGGGACACATCTTTTGGTTTCATGTCCCCCTTTTAACTTGTTCTTTTGTGAGTATAAGATCGTTTTCATGAGGGGGCTGCCAGACCTCTGGCAGATTTATTGTATATGATGAATGACGGCAGTTTTTTTGATGAATGACTTCAAAGTCAAGGGTTGGATTATAGCATCAAGCAAGGCATTTTAGAAAGCTACCGGTAAATAAAGCAAAGCCTGTACATCTAAATCGTATAGTATAGCTGCATGTGGCAGGAAATGGGCAGTTTTAATATATTTCATAATTAATATGCTTAAATCTAGGTGGTTCCTGAAATGAGTTTCTTTAAAATCTATAAGCATATGTGAGTAAAGAATAACATTATCTAAGATGTTGCACGTCTCTTTAAATAGCTTGGTCATTTCAACGTGTTAAGCACTAAACTTGTAATCTCAGAGCCAAAATAGATGATACACAAAATGCGCCCCATGTCTCCCATTTATGTTGTTGTTCAGTAACATCCCTGGGTGGATATCAGGATTGGGATCATAACACTGAGAGGGGGTTAACCATTTCACCCTGGGGACAGTCCCAACAAAAAACTCATCCCTTCCTTGCAATGGTGGCAGATAGAAATGTGGGGGTTTCTTCTATGAACCATTCCATTAAAAGAAAGAGTTATCCCTTCACAATGAAAAGAGATTTCCCTTTTCCTGCCTCTTTCACAGGAAACATCCGATGTTCTTTAGAAAGTCTGTTTCATCTGTTTGGTGGATTTCGGACTGAGCTTAATTTGATCAGAGTGCATAGACTACCCACATACAGATGCGTGATTATTTTAAACACCACATGATGGGGTCAAACAATAGGGGAAAGGCCATTTTGCCATCCTTGTGAGCTTTCCATGCAGAAGGTCCCAAATTGAATCCCTGGCTTCTTCAGGTAGGGCTGGACAATAATGAGCTAGAAATTCCAGTGGCCTAACTCTTACACGAAGCATTGGTCTTGATGACTATAGCAGTTTGATTCTACACTTTCAACTTCTTAATCGCAATACCTAAAACTCTCACTGAACTTCCTTCTGCAGTCTTCTCTGCTTATCTGATGGAGATCAAAAAAGTGTTCCTTCCTTGTTGCGCTCAAATAGGCTACAGAGTAATCACTTTAAGGCCATTGTCACTGTTTCTGCTCCGTAACATTTTAGTTCTGGCATGATTCCATCCCAAGTCCTCACAACGTGACAGATCAACAGGCAACATAAAGCGCACCTTGAGTAAACATCAGCTTTATTTCAAGCGACTGCTCCATCCACTCTCAGCTTCTTTGTAACTTTTCACTCAAGCGTTCAGAGATGCCTGATGGGAGAGCTTGCAGGACCAGAAAGGGAACTTGACACATTCCTCTCACTTTCTCAGAAGACCACCTTGGATGTTTGCACACCAATCTCAAAACATCATCCGCAGTTGAGTGCTGGTGGTTTAGCTTTCTTCAAACATCCAATATATACTTACAAGACAGATTCCCCTGTCTGATGGCTGAGGGGGTTGAAAAAAGGGGATTTCTTGCTTAAAGGCAGATTAAGAAAAGGGGGGAAAAGATTGGAGTTACAAAGTTCAGATTCAGAAGCATGTCCTAGATTTTATTACCACTATTTCAATATTTCGGCTACAGCCCTAAACATGCTTTCATGGAAATTAGTTTCCATTAAGCTCAGAGGAGGCATATCTTTGGTATATATATATGTATATTTAAAAAGGTTTTATACCAGTTTAATTCATTCTACCACACCCCAAAACAGACTCCTGGAAACTGTTGTTTGTGTCTAGTAGTAGTAGTTGTAGTAGTAGTAGTAGTATACTGCTCTATACTCACAGGTTTCAGGGCGGTTACAACACAAAAGCACAATTTAAAAGCACAAAATACATAATCAAAATAAAAACAAAAACAACCCAATAATGCTGAGAATTCTCTTCAGCATCAAGGTATTTAATCAGCATCCTGGGCAACCCTTCCCATAGATCCCTGAAGAAAGAGAGTACCAATTTAACTATAGTGTTGGTCTGTCCAGTGGAACTTATTTCCTATTTGGCTGCAGGACTGCTATCCCAAATAAGCTCAGTTCTATTTCTATTATTATTTTACATTTTACATAAAATAGCAAAAGCAAGAACAAAATTTTACAACCCATCAAAATTCATGTTGGCCTCCCCCCCCCCTTCCTGCGGTTACTTATATCATTCCCTCTTGTCACTGAACACCAACTTCTAACCTATTTATTTAATTCCCATTCATGCTCCCTTAAATTTCCCCATTCTGTATTAAAGAGTCCTTCTTCTTGATTTCTTATTCTTCCGAAATAAGCTCAGTTCTTGTTGGATACAAATTGAAATCCGTGAGTAAATGTTGTTTGGGCTGGTCAAGCAACATTTGGGAGTTATAGTTGAGCAATTATATGCTGGGAGTTATAGTTGAGGTTCATGGGTTCTCCCTATTCCCAATGCCAGCCACTATATCTTTACTGCATCAGGCTGCAGAGCAGGCCAGTCCTACCTATCTTCACATTTCAGCCTATCTTCACAATGTTTGCAGTGGAATAGGCAAAGTAGTATCCTGGTGAAAAGTAAAGGTAAATGGACCCCGGACCATTAGGTCCAGTCGTGTCCGACTCTGGGGTTGCGGTGCTCATCTCGCTTTATTGGCCGAGAGCCGGCGTACAGCTTCTGGGTCATGTGGCCAGCATGACAAAGCCGCTTCTGGCGAACCAGAGCAGCACACGGAAATGCCGTTTACCTTCCCGCCAGAGCGGTTCCTATTTATCTACTTGCACTTTGACGTGCTTTCGAACTGCTAGGTGGGCAGGAGCAGGGACCGAGCAACGGGAGCTCACCCCGTCGTGGGGATTCGAACCGCCGACCTTCTGATCCGCAAGCCCTAGGCTCAGTGGTTTAACCTACAGCGCCACCTGGGTCCCTATTGGTGAAAAGTGATGACCTTCAAAAACCTCTAACTCCCTCTTCTTTGGTACAACATTGTCCTGATGCTAGAACAGGGGTCAGCAAACTTTTTCAGCAGGGGGGCCGGTCCACTGTCCCTCAGACCTTGTGGGGGGCTGGACTATGTTTTTTTGGGGGGGAGAGAAGAACTAATTCCTATGCCCCACAAATAACCCAGAGATGCATTTTAAATAAAAGCACACATTCTACTCATGTAAAAACACACTGATTCCCGGACCATCCACGGGCCGGATTTAGAAGGCGATTGGGCTGGATCCTGCCCCCAGGCCTTAGGTTGCTTACCCATGTGCTAGAAGGATAGTGCCTTGGAAGTCCTTTGGAATAAGCACAAATCACCACTTGGTGCAGAAGAACATGAAAGCTGGCAGTAGATTTGCCCTTTTTAAAACAAAAAACAAAAACGCCCTCTATACAACATTGTATGTGTGTACAGGGAAATATAGACTGTGGTTGATATAAATACCTCTGCAACAGAGACGTCAAGCTCAGACGAGCTAGAGGACCACATTCCTCACTCATAACATAACTTTTTTTTGGCATTTAAAATATGCAAGTTCCACCTGAGTGAATCACCATCACAGCTCCGAAACGGATCGCGCCAGTCTGTTTAATCACTGCGCACAACCCCAGTCTATTTTTGGCGCAGTATCTTAATAGCATGGCTATTCATTATTTTACTCTCGTGAGGAAGCTAGATCTGATTGCTGAGGGTACTGGAAGACCCCTCCTGACTTGTTGATGGTGGAAGAGAGCCGGAGCTGTTTGCTTTGAAGTCACCCTGAGCAGGAGAGAGATGCTGCTAGGAGCAGATTTTTATCCCCAGTTACCTCAGGCAGCTAATCTCCCCTAACAGTTGACAAGCAGGAGAGATTAGCTGAGGGGAAAAACAGATTGAGAGCTAAGAGAAGCTCAGCTGCCTCTCTTTTTTTTATCAAGACAAGCCTCTCCAGTTTTCTTCTACGGTTAAGAGGAAGCTTTTCGATTTCTTGAGAGTCATAATGTGTGTATTCATGCAACACAATAGGCTGGTAGAATGGACTGCAGACTTCAGGGAGGAAATCGGTTTTGAATCTTTCCATGGACTGTTGTTGTTGTTGTTGTTGTTGTTGTTGTTGTTGTTGTTGTTTTTCCTGATCTGCTAGAGGCTGAGTCATCATCATCAACTTTATTTCAGCTTTAGGCTCATAGCAAGACAAGACAGAAAACGCCGGAACAGCAGTTACACTCACACAATTTAATTTAAAAAAACTGGTGACAATAAAATTAGTGGCAATAAAAGACTCTCTCTCTCTCTCTCTCTCTCTCTCTCTCTCTCTCTCTCTCTATATACACACACACACACACACACACACACACACACACACACAAATAATGTGAATGTTGCTTCCAAGCAATTTCAATTTTGGAGGCTGAGTAGGTTTATTATATTTTCACTAGCAGGGATTTTTTTTTTAATGCATTCAGAATGTGACACTTAGACATAGCAAATTGGAGTGTTACAGTCTAGAAACTCTGGTTTCTGTCCCCTCCTTTTTGCTGGTGTGAAGTTCAGACCTTAGACAGAATTGGGGGGTGAGATGAGAGAGAGAGAGAGAGAGAGAGAGAGAGAGAGAGAGAGAGAGAGAGACCTGCCGGTGTAGGGTGATATACAAATTTAATAAAAATAAAGAGAGAAGCAGGATTTGGATAAGGATTATAGTGCTTGAAGAGAGGGGTTTAACCCAACCCCTTATGCTATTTTCCTAGGAACGCAGGTGGCACTGTGGTCTAAACCACTGAGCTTCTTGGGCTTGCCGATGTGAAGGTTGGAGGTTCGAATTTGCGCAATGGGGTGGGTTCCCGTTGCTCTGTCCCAGCTCCTGCCAACCTAGCAGTTCAAAAGCACACCAGTGCAAGTAGATAAATAGGTACCACTGCGGCGGGAAGGTAAGCAGCGTTTCCATGCGCTCTGGCACTTGTCCTCCATGCACCAGAAGCAGTTTAGTCCTGCTGGCCACAAACCCCATAGTCGCCTTTGACTGGACTTACCCATCCAGGGGTCCTTTACCTTTTATCTTTTACCATTTTCCTGATATCTCCACCACTGCCACAACCACCAGTTCCCCTCAAGCTGCCATTTCCCCAATTAGGGAAAACGGCCATTTACCCTCATAGAAGTTTGCAAACCAGCAGAAGGAAAAAGAAACTCACTATTGCAAAGCCACGCCCTAAAACATCTTGATGTGAAAGTTGACAGGGCTGCATGCACAGGCTAGGACTTTCGGGTACCTCCAGTGAGGAGTTGAAAGCTCTTTTTAACCAAAATGGTAAGTGAAATCTTCGCCTGGGCATCAATATCAAGTCACAGGAGACGCAAGAATGAGAGGCGCCGCTGCTGTTTGCTCACCTTTCAGAAGAAGACGGGCCCCTTCCAGGCATCATCGCCTCAGTGCAACTGATGGGCGCATGACTGAAAGATGAGCCTGTTGAAGTTCGAATAGATGGAGCCCGATAAACACATCAGCACCGTTTGCTACAACCCGGCCCATTCTGCAGTCAGCAATAGCTGATTCCATTGTGTTGTGAAGAACGAATTCCTTCCCAGTGATTCTCCATATTTTAGTGGCATTTACATTACCAGTTTTTACAGTAGCCCATTTGACACAGTAGCCCATTTGGATTTGATATCCCAGTTTATTGGATTTGATATACCGGTTTATCACTACCCTAAGGAGTCTCAAAGTGGCTAACCATCTCCTTTCTCTTCCTCCCCCACAACAAATACTCTGTGAGGTGAGTGGGCCTCAGAGACTTCAGAGAAGTGTGGCTAGCCCAAGGTCACCCAGCAGCTGCATGTGGAGGAGCGGAGACGCAAACCCGGTTCACCAGATTATGAGTCTACCGCTCTTAACCACTACACCACACTGGAGGGAACGCAGGTGGTCTAAACCACTGAGCCTCTTGGGGTTGCCAATTGGAAGGTTGGCGGTTTGAATCCCCACGATGGAGTGAGCTCCCGTTGCTCTGTCCCAGCTTCTGCCAACCTAGCAGTTTGAAATAAGTAGATAGGTACTGCTGTGGTGGGGAGGTAAACGGCATTTCCGTGTGCTCTGGCTTCCATCATGGTGCCCCGTTGCGCCAGAAGCGGTTTAGTCCTGCTGGCCACATAACCTGGAAAGCTGTCTGCAGACAAACGGCGTGTCCCTTGGCCTGAAGTGAGATGAGCGCCGCAACCCCATAGTTGTCTTTGACTGGACTTAACGGTCCAGGGGTCCTTTGCCCTTAGCTTACCTATTGCTCATTCACAGTTATGCCCATTAGCCAACACTGGTGCCCAACTGTAGTGATGGCATTAATCCACAAATAAGAGAAGAAAATCCAGTATAAAATTGGCATGTGACTGCACTGGAGAGCATTGGGAGGTGGGGTCATTGACATAGGTGGTGATGTTTTGCTGGGTGGTATTTGTTGCCATGCCCCCTACATCCCATAAGCCCAAAGGAAAGGATGCCCTCTCCACCCATTACTTGCATTTTTATTTTTTAAAGCAGCTATTTTGTGCAGAAGGGACGCGGGTGGCGCTGTGGGTTAAACTACAGAGCCTAGGGCTTGCTGATCAGAAGGTCGGCGGTTCGAATCCCCGCGATGGGGTGAGCTCCCGTTGCTCGGTCCCTGCTCCTGCCAACCTAGCAGTTCAAAAGCATGTCAAAGTGCAAGTAGATAAATAGGTATCGCTGCAGCGGGAAGGTAGACGGCGTTTCCGTGCGCTGGTCTGGTTCGCCAGAAGCGGCTTAGTCATGCTGGCGACATGACCTGGAAGCTGTATGCCGGCTCCCTCGGCCATAAAGCGAGATGAGTGCCGCAACCCTAGAGTCGGTCACAACTGGACCTAATGGTCAGGGGTCCCTTTACCTTTGTGCAGAAGAGCTCTTGCACCAAACAACCTGTGCTAAAAATAGAAATGAAAAATCCCCATGTCAAAATGATTGTAAAATTAGTGAAATGTATAAATTTGAAAAGTAAAAATATATTTTTAAAAAAAATTAATAAAACAAAAAGTTGACGAAAACACACACACACACACACACACACACACACACACATATGGGAGGAAATGTCTTGTCTACACCTTTAGTGGGATTACTTTCCAAGTCTCTGTTCCAATTATTCTAAGATAAATCTAAAGGATAAAACAAAAAATAAAAACTTGACAAGCAAAGCGATTGCTTATTTTTAGCACTACGTTGCTGCAATCCACAACTTTTTTTGTGAAATTGGTATGATATGGGGTATTATTTGAAATTATTATCAATATCAAATAGTGTGTGTGTGTGTGTGTGTGTGTGTGTGTGTTTCACTTCAAGCAATGTATTTTTCTCCTCATTTTTATGTTAATTAAATTTCGTTCTGCCATAAACCCTGCCTCCCTTCCCCACACTTTCTCTGGGCAGCTTTCTCTTCCCCCGAACCCTGCTGGGCCCAAAGGTCTATAACAAACTAGGAAGGCTTCACACCTGCCCAGAAACCCCAGGAGAAAAACAACCTACACACTTGGGCCTGACCTATGAGGAGCAGGGGTCAGCTGGTGAGAATGCGGCTCATTTTTAAACGAAGTCTAATGACAGGGCAAGGCAGCCTGCTGATGAGAAACCCCCCCCCCCGAGCTTTCAATAATGTGAACAACCCCCTAAGCTGAGAGCCCAACAAAGTCATCGCTTCCTACTTTTGACACTGACTGAATACGACAAAGGTCATGGCGGAGCGGTGGGGTGGGGGCAAGGATGAAAGAAGTGGCCTTTAAAAAACGGTGTCGCTGATGACAGGCTGAAAAGATACCCCCTTGTCCACCATATCAACTCAATGACAACCAATTAGTTAGACTAAACCTGCTGGATTTTGCAGAGGTAAGTAGGATCTAGGCTTCTCTCATTCACCGTTGGCTTTCCATGAAGATTCCCTTCTCTTGCCAAATCCCCCTTTGGTTCACTGATTATATGGTACCCAACTCGAAGGAATTACAGGTACCGATATACCAAAAGAGCAGAAAAGACTTTTTATGTATGGAACAACAGCCACCCAGATGTTATTAGCCCAGAGCTGGGGGGAAAAGACAAAAGTCCCTACCAGAGAAGAATGGCAAACCAAGCTGATGGGCAAACACAAACCCCTGTGTTGCAAAATGTAACAATCTACAAAAATGCAAATGCAACACGCTGGCTAATAACTGTTAGTGAATATATAATACTGTATATTTTGTGAGATGTTTTGTATGATATATACATCATTTTGAAGTGAGGATAAGCCCTTTTAGATTGGAAGAATGAGCCAAGTCTGAGAGATGCACCCACCCCTAGTCCTTCGTCTGAGTTCATGGATCTCATGCAATCATCTCTTGCCTGAGGGTCATCAATAAAACCTACTGACCTTTAAGACACCCCGAAATCCAGCATGTTTAACCTGAATTAAGATATCTCTGCAATGCTGAGTCTTCATTTACAAGCACAGAAGGAGTTAAAGCCAAGTGCTGTTGTTGTGCGAGTAGAGCAACCATGGTGGTGTCCAAACGTACCCCAAAGTTCTTGAGCTTTTTTTAGGATTGAAGTTGTTGTCCTTTTTTAGGATTTTACCCCAGGAAATATACTGCCACAGGGGCCGGATTAAACCGACCGGCAGGCCGGATTAGGCTCCTGAAACGGACTTTGGACATGCCTGATGTAAGGCAAAGAAATGTTTTCTTTTTTAAGCGCCATCTTGTGTGGGTGCCCTTCAGCTCTCTAGATTGGACAAACAGGCCAAACCCTACACCAAAGGATAAATGGACATAAATCTGACATCAGGAATCACAAGACAGAGAAACCAGTAGGAGAGCACTTCAATCTCCCAGGACATTCTAGACAAGATCTCAAAGTAGCTGTCTTATTGCAAAGGAATTTCAGAAATAGACTGGAAAGAGAAGTTGCTGAATTGCAACTCATTACCAAACTTAAAACCATGGAGAGACCTGGTCTGAACAAAGACATTGGATTCTTATCTCATTATACATGACAAAGCTATTTTTAACCTTCTCACCCCTTGCTTTTTCCTGTAAGACTAATTGCAGTCGTTAACAGTCATCAACAGGTTTACCACAGCTATCAGCCAATCACCCATTCCCACCACCCTTCTGAGTAATACCCCTCCCACCCTCTCACTATATATAAGGGTCTGGTGACTTCTGTTTCAGTGTATCTGAAGAAGTGTGCATGCACACGAAAGCTCATACCAAGAACAAACATAGTTGGTCTCTAAGGTGCTGCTGGAAGGAATTTTTTTTATTTTTTATTTTGTTTTGTGTGGGTTTGTGGGTGTGAGCAAATATACTCTTAACCTGAAAGGGGTTTTGCTGGGCTTTCAGATGTGTACTACTTGTTAAAACATCAACTAGTGCAACATGGAAAAAGAAAACAGATCTGTGATTCGCTAAGACCTTAATAAGAAGGGGGGGAAACCAGGGGGGGAATTAAATACAGCACTGAAGAGTTATTAGGAAATACGATCAAGTGAAATGCTTTTCATTTAATAAGTAACCTGTTGAAAATACCATTTCATTATAGTCTTCACAGCCAACAGTGAGAGACTGTAACAGTACTCCAACCTGACAAACAATGCTAGCAGAATTAAAATGCTAGAGTTACCCTTTTTTCCCCTTATAGGTTATTAGTTGCTGGGAAGGTATCACATTTTGTATTCATTGCTGGAACAATGTGGAACCATGACAAAACCCTTCTGAGCATACAAAGACAAGCAATTCTTGGCAGCGAGGTGTGCTTGTCTTTGCCCCCCAGCTAAGCCAAAGGTTTTTATGTAGAGATACAAGCATAAAAACAAATCTCTGAGTATATCTTGGCAGCCTCACTTCATTCCTGGGGCAAATACAGCAGGCATCTGCAAGCCAGGAAACAAGGAACAAGAGAGGATCCTACAAGGAGGAGGAAGAGACTTCAGTCCAGGCCACTTGGGAATTTCTAAGACGCAAGTCCACAAAATTATCACGTTTGGATGCTTTGTCTAAGGAGGATCATGTTAATTTGCAGATGAGCAATGGTTAAAGTACTCAGCCATGAAATCATCTGATGCGGCCCCATTGCATTTAAATCATCTTATCCAGCGCAGCGTTGGCACCTCAGTAGCATGTCTGCTGGTCTGCCATCCTTTGCACATTGCTCATGTGTTCATTTCTTTGCTGATAAATTCACTCTGGGGCCTAAACCACTGAGCCTCTTGGGCTTGCCGATCGAAAGGTTGAAGGTTCGAATCCCTGCGATGGAGTGAGCTCCCGTTGCTCTGTCCCAGCTCCTGCCAACCTAGCAGTTCGAAAGCATGCCAGTGCAAGTAGATAAATAGGTACCACTGCGGTGGGAAGGTAAACGGCATTTCCGTGCGCTCAATTTGGAGGCACTAAGTTAAAAGAAAAGAAAAGTCCAAATATGAGCCTCAGAAGTACAGAAGATACATGGCCCTAAGAAAATGTCCTGAGAACAAACACTCTGCTGTCTGTTTTAAGGGATCTTCCAGAAAGGATTGCATCATGATGTGAATTGAAATCCCAATTATGCCAGTTCACATCATCCCCATGTCATTTATTACGAATCAAAAATCCTTTGGGGGGGGGAATCCAATAGCTGGACATCCAAAACAATATTTATTTTATCTAATAAAGTAAAAATGAGATTCTGTTGCCTCAAAAAAATGGACTGAAATGGAAATTTGTCTGGATGACATCTACCCAGCCATTATGTGATGTGTGTGTTTTCTTTTTTTACTTTTTTCAAAAAAGACCTGAATAATCCTCTCCAATATGGCACACTCAGGATCCCTTATAACAGATGATTAGTCATGCTGAAACTGAAGGGAATATTCATGGAATTTATTCCATATCATGTTTTCCTGCATACATTTTATAGTTCACGGATAAAATCACAAAAAACACATTCAGTTACTTCACAGCCGCTTTGATTAATGTGCTTGGTGATATATGGCTGTAAGTAGCTGTTCCCTCTTTTCAATAAATATACATTTTCCTGAGCAGTGTAAATAACTTTGGCATTTTTTTCGCATGAGATTTTTAATAACACACTGTGTAGGCACGATGACAAAATCTTTTAACAGCATTACACTTTGGGTTAATTTGTAACATTATGAAAACGCTTCTCAAAGAAGGGAGTCTACTTGAAGAAAAACTCCCTTTCTATATTTGTTCAGTGCTAATCCACAGAAAAATCCACTGACAGAAGCCAGACAAAAGACAAATTACATGGCTGTTGAGTAGTTTATTTTTCCAGATGGTCAACCTTCCACTATAGTTCACGGCTGAATAAAAGTCTAACAAACACAGTTGAAAACAAGCCCCTGCCCATGTCATCCAAGTCAATTTAATAAATAGAAAAAAAGCACAACCTGTGCTTCTTTTAAGCAAATTATCTGCAAGTTTGAAAAGCACTCCTGAATTGTATTGGAGTCGAATCACACCAGCAGGACAGCACATTTGGTCTGTTCTTAACAAAACCAACTTGTAAAAACCTCTATCCGTTTCACTTGTTCCTGTGATTTGATTGTCTTATTTGTTGGCTCATGAAATATATGCTCTTCAGGATAAACAGAGATCCTAAGACTCAGGTTTTGTTTGCATATAAAATAAATGTCATGTTTCAAAATCAACCTTTATATCATTGCATTTTATACATTTTCCAATTCTAATTTCACTCATTATGAAAAAAAAACCCATTAAAATTTAAGTTAGAATAAAAAGGGAGAAAGTTTCTCATTACAAGTCTTCAGACAACCCTGCTAGTGTTGTTAATAAAACATTCCAAAAATTAAAATCAACAATAAGCTAAAAACAGATGAATGCACACACCAACAATCTAAATATATGGGTAGGCTTGTCTAAACAAAAATGCTTTTAGCAGGTGCCAGAGAGAATACAGTGAATCTCAAACCACAAGGTGTAGGCAAGCTGTCTTAAATCTCCATATATGTTTAGATTTAAGCAAAGAAATATTTGTTGAAAAGGATTGACGCAAAATAGTCACAGCATGAAAGAACAAGATGCAGGAAACCTAGTATTCTAAATACACTGCCTTCTGATCCAAGTTTGCTATCCTAGTCATTAAGAAGAATCCTAGATGGTAATTACCCATCTAGAATTAAAACCTCATCTTCCACCTCCACTGAATAACAAGCTGCCAACAGGGTAAATATGATGAGTGTTTCACAGAGATGGCTTCTTGCTATGCAGAGTCCCTCCTGGCTTTTAAGTGAAAATAAGTTTCCCCCCTCCCTTCGTCCATTTGTACACACACCTCATTTACACAAGTCTTCCATTAACTTCAATGGTGCTCAACTCTACTCTTCCTGCATTTTCCCTTTTCCCCTAAACAGCTGTGGACCCTAGTTACGCAAGAGTAGTTATTGATTTTGGAGGGCGGGGGGTATTGATCATTCAGGGGGAAGTGTCTCAGAAAATATTAATGCAGGATTTCCAGGCAGGAAAACAACAGTTGACAACATGTCAGCAATTACTATCTGGTTTATGTTTGGTACCTGACACAGGTTGGCAGTCTTGGGAGTGATCAGAGGAAGAAAACACTCTTGCAACAGTCTTGTGTGTCTGAAGAAGTGTGCATGCACACGAAAGCTCATCATACCAATAACAAACTTAGTTGGTCTCTAAAGTGCTACTGGAAGGATTTTTTTTTTTAATTTTGTTTCAAGTCTTGCAACAAATAGCTTTCAGTCTAACAAGGGAACCTCAGCAAACATTTCAAAAGGTAGACTTTGCAACAATGGGCAGCAATAAATGCAGGTAGCTGATGGATTTGGAGTGTTTCCAGATCACCTGTTGGTTGAGCATTCATCCTGATTTCTTTTTCCAGGGAGATTTGATGATGTTGGCTACTTAAAAGGTAAAGGTAAAGGACCCCTGACAGTTAAGTCCAGTCGCAAACGACTCTGGGGTTGCGGCGCTCATCTCGCTTTACTAGCCGAGGGAGCCGACGTTAGTCCACAGGCAGTTTTTCCAGGTCATGTGGCCAGCATGACTAAGCTGCTTCTGGCGAAACCAGAGCAGCACATGGAAATGCCGTTTACCTTCCCGCCGGAGTGGTACCTATTTATCTATTTGCACTTTGATGTGCTTTCGAACTGCTAGGTTGGCAGGAGCTGGAACCGAGCAACGGGAGCTCACCCCGTCGCAGGGATTCGAACCGCCGACCTTCCAATCAGCAAGCCCTAGGCTCTGTGGTTTAGACCACAGTGCCACCTGCGTCCCTACTACTTAGCTACTTAGTGAGTATTAATTCTGATTTGTTTCTGAGCTGGTTAGTTGATGATACATCCAAAGAAGCGTTCTGCACTTCCCTGTCACTTTCCTTACTGCAAAATGTCCAATATTGGGGGCATTTGTTGTGCAAGGTCTGCCTATCAGCTGTCACCCCACAACCTGGATCTGCTGATATGTGATTGAACCCCACATGGAAAAAGTGACAGTCTAGAAGTACCCTTCATCACAGTTGCATTCAGCATGTTTTGTTTTAGGAATTGAAGCCATCTGACGTGATTCTTTTACAAAATGGTCTGCGGCACTGAAAGGAGCTATAGCTACAGAACAGCAGCCACACACTGAAATTTCAGATTGCAATCTTCGTTGTTGTACTCACCCACATTAATTCATGAGCTCAGTGAGTTTTATTTCATTTCAGGTCTTAACAGGACTTCTGCCTGACGTATAAAAGACACAGTGAGTCACTTTTCCTATTCTACATCACATTTCCGTAAAACTTTAAAGTAATGTCTCATGGGACCTGAGTAATAGTAATATTACTGACCACAGTGATGTTTGTTCAAAATCAATATAATCTTTTGTTACCCTTCTATCCATTCGTTTCATTTGCTTTCATTTTGCCTGTGGGTTTTTGCAGAAGGTGTTGGGCAAATGCAGTTTATGCCATATTCTTTAGCCATTCTTAAATATGACATTTCAGTTTCACGCTGCAGGGACAGCATATCAGGTTAAACCCGTGGGCCATAACAAACTCTGAAAGGCACCTGACATAAGATTACAATTTCAGAAATAGTGCGATTCAGTTTTGCAACAGGACATGAAAACACATTGCAATGGATGGATTGTTCTTGTCAGCAACCCATGTGTGCAATCTGCTATTGAATGTCAAGGCTCCACTTCTGTTCACCAGAATGTGATTATAGCACAATGTATGGTCCAGCTATGGAAGACATGATTACAAGATGCAGTCATGGCCACCAGCTACCAAGTGTGTATTTTGATTTTGTGTGTGCGCACTCAATAAATATTCTCATTTTTAAGACCTGGCGTAAGGGACCAGGTGGCGCTGTGGGTTAAACCACAGGCTTGCTGATCAGAAGGTCAGCAGTTCGAATCCCTGTGACGGGGTGAGCTCCCGTTGCTCGGTCCCAGCTCCTGCCAACCTAGCAGTTCAAAAGCATGTAGATAAATAGGGACCGCTCCAGCGGGAAGGTAAACGGCATTTCCGTGCGCTGCTCTGGTTCGCCAGAAGCAGCTATGTCATGCTGGCCACATGACCCGGAGGCTGTCTTCGGACAAACACCAGCTTCCTCGGCCTATAGAGCGAGATGAGCACGCAACCCCAGAGTCGGACACGACTGGACCTGATGGTCAGGGGTCCCTCTACCTTTACCTTTAAGTTACCAGATGAATCTGTGAGGACGGACTATTGCCACCATCTAAATATCTCGATTTGTGAGATTCCTAGAATGTGTGTGTGTGAAACACATGCTAGCACTGGGCAAACAGAACCTGCTTGAAGGTTGGCTGTGCTGATTTATATATACATTTTGGACTCACAGCTGTCCATGGAGGCGCAGGTCAATTCTGTGTCCAGGGCAGCTGTTTATCAGCTCCATCTGGTACACAGGCTGAGACCCTACCTGCCTGCGGACTGAGTCTCGTCAGAGTGGTGCATGCTCTGGTTATCTCCTGCCTGAACTACTGCAATGCGCTGTACGTGGGGCTACCTTTGAAGGTGGCTCGGAAACTACAACTAATCCAGAATGCGGCAGCTAGACTGGTGACTGGGAGCAGCCACCAAGACCACATAACACCGGTCTTGAAAGACCTACATTGGCTCCCAGTACGTTTCCGAGCACCATTCAAAGTGTTGGTGCTGACCTTGAAATCCCTAAACAGCCTCGGCCCAGTATACCTGAAGGAGCATGTCCACCCCCACTGCCCGGACACTGAGGTCCAGCTCTGAGGGCCTTGTGGCGGTTCCCTCACTGCGAGAAGTAAGGTTACAGGGAACCAGGCAGAGAGCCTTCTCGGTGGCAGCACCCACCCTGTGGAATGCCCTCCCCATCAGATGTCAAGGAAATAAACAACTATCTGACTTTAACAAAAGTCATGTGCCACCCCCCACTCTCTACAAGATCCCTAGGGGTTCCGGACACTCAACCAGGGTCTGTGTTCCTTCAGAGACAAGGCAAAGACAGTCACAGCTTTAAGAAATATGGTTTAGTCACCTATTTGCACCTTCAGTCTGCATGGAGGGAGTCCAGAGCTTACAGCATGGCCATTTCAAGAGGGGCTTGTCTCCCACAGCAGTGCAGCCAGCCTTCAGCCAACCTGCCCAAGATGGACCCCAACCTTTCTTCTCCCACACTTTGTAGAGAGAGATTGCACCTGTGATCCGTTTAAGGTGAGAATGAGCCTCCAGTGACTTCATAAAACCAGCAAATGAATTTGGGGAGAGGTCTCCCCTCAGTTGGGGTTTGCATATTTCCAAAAGTGAAAATCCAAAACAAAATAAAAAATAAAAAAAATTCCTTCCAGTAGCACCTTAGAGACCAACTAAGTTTGTTATTGGTATGAGCTTTCGTGTGCATGCACACTTCTTCAGATACACTGAAACAGAAGTCACCAGACCTTTATATATAGTGAGAGGGTGGGGAGGGGTATTACTCAGAAGGGTGGTGGGAATGGGTGATTGGCTGATAGGTGTGGTAAACCTGTTGACGACTGTTAACGACTGCAATTGGTCTTGCAGGAAACAGCAAGGGGTGAGATGACTAAAAAAAGCTTTGTCATGTATAATGAGATAAGAATCCAATGTCTTTGTTCAGACCAGGTCTCTCCATGGTTTTAAGCTTGGTAATGAGTTGCAATTCAGCAACTTCTCTTTCCAGTCTATTTCTGAAATTCCTTTGTAATAAGACAACTACTTTGAGATCTTGTATAGAGTGTCCTGGGAGATTGAAGTGTTCTCCTACTGGTTTCTCTGTCTTGTGATTCCTGATGTCAGATTTATGTCCATTTATCCTTTGGTGTAGGGTTTGGCCTGTTTGTCCAATATAGAGAGCTGAAGGGCACTGTTGGCATTTGATGGCATACACAATGTTAGACGATGAGCAATTAAATAGTCCTGAGATGGTATGTTTGATGTTGTTGGGGCCAGTAATGGTGTTGTCCGGGTGTATGTGGCAGCAAAGTTGGCATCTGGGTTTATTGCAGGCTCTGGTGCCAGTGTCTATGTTAAGTCTGGTTGTAGTATTATTGTGGGTGAGGTGTTGCTTAAGATTGGGTGGCTTTCAGTAGGTGATGAAAGATCTTCCTGAAAATCCAGTGAAAATCCAGGCAGAAAGTTTTGGGGGCAAAGTTGTTGAGCTTTCATTTGGGGTTTTGTTTGTTTTACATTCCGTGTATGTCCAGGAAATTCTGGATGTATGGCAACCCCAATACACTGCGACACACAGGCCCCTGAAAGTGGGAGATGCCTGTCTCCTTTGGCAACTGCACACACATGCAGAAAGCTGCTTCTGACATAATTTCTGGAGCTGCAGGGTTGCTTTAACAAGTCTGTCCTGCATGTGGAAATGTTACACTGGAACCATCACAGTCTCTTGGTGTATCAGCGAAGACGTTCCTATGTTTCCGTTCCTAGACACATCTTTGGGAAAGCCATATGCCCACATTTCTACACAGAAGTGCCCCCTGCTTGCTTGCCTTTAGAAGTCTGTGTTGTGTTGGAAGTAACACAACAAACCCTACCCACACGTACACATCAGCTGCTAGAAGTTGGAAACAAATTGACTGAAATATTATGGGATAGTTTTCATCCGAGAGCCAACTGGGAGTCCATCATCTTTTGGAAGCTCTGAACATCTGTCCCAGAGCTGAACGTAGACTGCTGAAGTGCTGGAAAAATATTGCTGAGGGAGTCATTAGGATTGTAGTACCACAAGTAATACTCCGAGAAGGAGCTTAAGTAGCAGCAGAAAAAAATCCTACTGCCCGGAAAGCCACAACAAACAGACCTGAGGGACATTGCAGTTTTATTCAGATGACTCTAGAGCCAAATCTTCAATCTAAGGTGGCAGAACATTGCCACAGATTGAAAAAAAAAGCCATATAAAACCAGTTGGTATGTGTACAGGATAGGAGTTGCTTTTATGTGTGTGCTGTTGCTGTTTTAATGTGTGCATGTGCCTGTTTGTGCTTAAAAAATGCTTTATATGTGCAGTTGTGTTAACTGTTTTTATACGTGTTACTGTTGCATGCATGTTTTTATTACGTTGTAAATCACATCGGGGTGCCAAATGGGAAGTGATTCGTAAACGAAATGAATATCAATAAAGCATTTGTGCCGACTGGAAATCAGCAAGTCTATTTTATTTTATTTCCTCACCCAGACATATCAAAGATGGCCAAAGCTGAAGACAGGATGCAGGGGGAAATGTCACAGAAGGCCTCAGTGGATGAATGTTGCTTTTCTACACAAAACAGCTTGATATGCTGGGGTCAGGGCCGGCCCACTCATCAGGCAAGGTGAGACAACTGTCTCAGGTGGCGGAATCCACAGTGGCAGCAGATCTCAACCTAGATCCTTATTCCCCCTTGTTTCTGACATAGATCTTCACCCAGCCCTTCTTTCCTGGCAGTAAGTGGGGACACCATTTTGTGGTTCGCCTCAGGTGTCAAAATGTCTTGGACTAGCCTTGGCTGGGATCATAAAGGTTTTCCTCCTCTGGTTAAATCAAATACTGAGTGATTTGGATATGCTCAACCACTTTGCTCCATGTGATGTATCTCAGGGGAGCCAACTTGGTATCTCCCAGATGTTGCTGAACTACAACTCCCATCATCCCTGACCCATTGCTAGCTGGGGCTGATGGGAGTTGTAGTCAAGTGATCTATGGAGGGCACCAGGTTGCCTACACCTGATGGTCCACAGCTCGCTGGTCCATTCAGCACAACCAGAGCTGTTTGGTGAGTAATGTTTGGCCACGACAGAAGTTGTGATGGCTCAGAAAGTTGCCTTTCTCCCTCTTTCCGTCCCGTTCAGTCCTGTGATTAAGAGTTTGCTTCTTAGCAAAAGTCATTTAATTGCCTAAAACAACCAGTAGCCCCAATCACAGAATGCACCAACACTCCAAATTATACAGGGAGCCCAGTCCCGAAAGGTGTTGGGTGCCGCTGTGAGAAGCTAAATTCCTTTGTCTGCCACTGAATGGCGAGAGAAATTAGCCTTTCTTAGGAAGCATCTGTCACTACACAATATCAGGCCCCAAATTAGCATTGATGGCGAATGCTTCCTTGAAAACCGTGCAATTATGGTCAGCCGAACACATTCTTTGTCCAATTTCAGGATTAATATTACACTTTTAAGCAGCCCAGAAGCCAAAAGCGTAATTAAGGACTGCCATTTCCCATATTGTCCAAGTAACACTCCTCACAATGAAAGCATTGTGACCACTTTGAAACCTAGGAATCTTGGGAGAAAACTTTGAGGCTGGTGTTGGGACACTGAATTCAAACACAGCTCTTGGGGGCCCGGACACTTGTATTCTTCCCGGGGCCTTTGTGCCGCTCAGCCGTTCCCCGTTGCACCGCAATATCATTTGTGCACACAGGAGTGTGAAGATTTTTCTACCCGACTGAACTTGAAAACCTGGTGCTTTAAGTACTAAGTGTTTCCCTAAGGCTTGAATGGACTTAAAAGGAGAAAGAAAGAAAGAAAGAAAGAAAGAAAGAAAGAAAGAAAGAAAGAAAGAAAGAAAGAAAGAAAGAGGAGCTGCTTGTTAAGTTGTTGCAATAATCTCATGCTGAGCATCAAAACTTTCAAGGCTAGGAAATGAAAAACACACTTCTAGATCAATCTTCTTTTGTTTCACAGGTGGAAATGCCTGGAAAGACAAGATATATGTCCGCACCTCTAAAGCATGATAAGGCTCAGCATCATGTTCAGACTAGAACCTGCACATTTTTATATATGTTTTCCAAGACTTCTTTTTTGGGCAGCTAGCAGAGAAAGTTTTAGCATTTTAGTGCATGCAGGGAAGAGAAGGGAAGTTCCATTGCACTTGAAGAAGTCATTGCAGAAGCACTTGCATTAAGTATTATATTAAATACATTTCATCCAGTGGTGCATTTAATGTATTTTTTACTGAGCATTATGCATGAACATTAAAAAGCTACACAACATGAATCTCAAGCCGAGGCTTCGAACACCGATTGGAAAGTTTCTGGTTTAGAATTGAACTAAATATCCAAAGAGGTGCTAAGAGCAGGAAGAGTGGGTCTCTCTCTTGCGTTTCCTATTCCCTTGCAGTATGTAACATTTAAAGCCATTCTGTTCTGAATCCAGGACGCATTTCCAACGTAAGTCTGTGTAAGTTGACGACACAGAGAGACACATACAAATTGTCAGGATGGTCCTGTGTTGTGTTGCTAGACCAGGGGCAGGCAACCTAAGGCCTGTGGGCTGGATGCGGCCCAATCGCCTTCTCAATCCGGCCCACGGACAGTCTGGGAATCAGCATGTTTTTACATGAGTAGAATGTGTGCTTTTATTTAAAACACATATCTGGGTTATTTGTGGGGCATAGGAATTTGTTCATTCCCCCCCCAAAAAAAATAGTCCGACCCCCCCCCACACACACACACATGGTCTGAGGGATGGTGGACCGACCCATGGCTGAAAAAGGTTGCTGACCTCTGTGCTAGACTCTCGTTTTTTGCCATCCAAGGCGCTATAGGCTGGTTAGAGGTACTGATTCATAACAGTACCCAGCAAAAAGTGAGCCTGTGTTTCAATTAATGCACTTGAATACAATAACAACACATTATATCCTTTTGCAATTAGATCTAGTGAGCTTAAATCACTGACTATTCGAAGAGGTTTCCTAGGCAGACCACACATTAAAAGAGTTTTCGATATACAGTTACATGGCTTGCAATTCTATCCCTTCCGTCTCCAGCAGCTTGTCTGTTCAGAATATATAATGGGAGAGCATTGAGAACTTAAAGTGCTGGGCTACACCTCAAATCAATGATCTTCTGTACCTGTTTGATATTAAATATGGATTATTCCAACAGGCTAGGTTGTCATCGCAGATGTTACGACATTTGTTTCCACCACAACCCTGTTTATTTTCAGCGACGTTGGTCAATAAGTATACAGCAAGCTTTTCGAAACAACCCTCCTTTCCACAATTAGCCTCTATAGAGAGCAAATGCACTTCCTTTTCAATAGGGAAGGGGGGGGAATACTTTCCCCTTAGCAATTAGATCTTCGGTCGCTTAACTATGGACAGATGGTGACGATGGTGACACCATTGTTCTCATTTAAGTGCATTTTAGAATGATATAATTATGTGAAAAGAAAGATCTCCACCTCAAAAGAACTAATTGATGGGAGACAGAGTTCTCAGTGTACAAGGGGAGATAAGTTTGCTGATCATGGAGACACCTGTTTGAGATCGTTAATATGGGGTTGACCACATATTGCTTACTACAGTGGTACCTCGGGTTAAGAACGTAATTCGTTCTGGAGGTCCGTTGGTATGGTATGGTATCTTTATTACGGCCATTGGCCCATCACATAAAAACAGTGTGCAAAGAAACAACAATTTAAACAATTCCGGCCCGATGTTTCAATAACATCGGTCGACTCCTAGCTAATCAGGTAGTTGTTACAGTTCTAATTGTCAACCATTCCAAAGTATAAAGTTTTAGGGCTTAAATGGATTTTCTAAGTCAGACAGGGATCCGTTTTTCTTTTTTAGCGATAGAACACTGATCAAATATCTAGCGACTGCGAGTGTTCTGTTTGCATCTTCGTCATTCAGGAGGAATTTCAATTTGACTGGAGGTCCGTTCTTAACCTGAAACTGTTCTTAACCTGAAGCACCACTTTAGCTAATGGGGCCTCCTGCTGCCGCTGCGCCGCCAGAGCACGATTTCTGTTCTCATCCTGAAGCAAATTTCTTAACCCGAGGTACTCTTTCTGGGTTAGTGGAGTCTGTAACCTGAAGTGTCTGTAACCTGAAGCGTCTGTAACCCGAGGTAACACTGTATCATGAATCATTGCTCTTTGGGTTTCTTCTGCTGGTTTACCTGTTGTGCACTCACCTGCTGCCTATTGCGAAACACACACACAAACAAACATTGCATCTCTTTTCAAATTTGTGGGGGCAAGCACTTTCACCTTCACCTCTGAGAGCCAGTGTGGTGTAGTGGATGAGAGCGGTGGACTCGTAATCTGGTGAACTGGGTTTGATTCCCCGCTCCTCCACATGCAGCTGCTGGGTGACCTTGGGCTAGTCACACTTCTCTGAAGTCTCTCAGCCCCACCCAACTCACAGAGTGTTTGTTGTGGGGGAGGAAGGGAAAGGAGAATGTGAGCCGCTTTGAGACTCCTTTGGGTAGTGAGAAAGTGGGATATCAAATCCAAACTCTTCTTAGAATCATAGAGTTGGAAGAGACCACAAGGACCATCCAGTCCAACCCCCTGCGAAGAAGGAAACACCATCAGAGCATTCCTGACAGGTGGCTGTCAAGCCTCTGCTTAAAGACCTCCAAAGAAGGAGACTCCACCACACTCCTTGGCAGCAAATTCCACTGTCGAACAGCTCTTACTGTCAGGAAGTTCTTCCTAATGTTTAGGTGGAATCTTCTTTCTTGTAGTTTGAATCCATTGCTCCGTGTCCTCTTCTCAGGAGCAGCAGAAAACAACCTTTCTCCCTCCTCTATATGACATCCTTTTATATATTTGAACATGGCTATCATATCACCCCTTAACCTTCTCTTCTCCAGGCTAAACATACCCAGCTCCCTAAGCCGTTCCTCATAAGGCATCGTTTCCAGGCCTTTGACCATTTTGGTTGCCCTCCTCTGAACACCTTCTTCTTCTTCTTCTTCTTCTTCTTCTTCTTCTTCTTCTTCTGTCCTGAGAGGCTTTCCCAGTGCTTACCCATTCTTTCAAAAACAGGAAGCATTTTTTTCCCCAGCTGGAGGGGCACATTCCCAAAGGCTATATGTGGGGTGGGGTCAACAGTGGGCGCACTGAAATCACCTGATATTATCCTGTCAAATTTGCCCTATAGAGCCAGTTCCCCAGACCAGCTCTGCAGAATCCCGTCTTACAGATATGAAGCCTTCAAGAGAACCAAAGGTGTCCATACCTAATCCCCAATCTATAACAATATTATTGTTGTTGTCTCCACAGATAAGCAGTTTAAAATGGTCCACATTCTGACATTTTGCAGCTGAAGAAAGCATGTCATTTTCTTCAAGATCAAGTCCAGGATTTGACATAGTTCTGATTTATATAGTTAACAGTAATTCAGACAGTATTTTATTTATTACACAGGGGTAATGGCAGCTGAGTCTACACAGTGCTGCTTTGGTTTTCAATAGGAGTTGTGTCTCCAAACTCCAAACGCCGCAACCAATCCATCCATTCTGAGGACAAGCACACTTTCTAAGCGAGCAGTTGATTAATCAAAGTGTAAAACTTTAAATTCGGCTCACCGAAGATGAGGTAGTTGGTTAATTTCAAGGCCAAAATATTAATTCTGTTTTCCTGGCATAAACATGAGCTGTAAACCTACATTCTTGCCCACTTGCCTGGGCGCCATTGAACCATTTTGTCAAAAGACAGACACGGTCTTTTTTTGCCGAGTTACTTTGAAACGTCATTTTGGGTTTGTAAAACAGAGAGCAACTCGCTTCAATGTTTTTTCTGTTCTGTAATCCTGTTTGCGGAGAGAAAACGAATCTTTCTCCTTATATCCCCAGAGTCTGCAGCCTCCGATTCTGGATGCTAATTGAATGCGACTTTGTGTTTCTCGGAGGTAAACACTTGACTTCCAAACATCCATTTAGCCAAAGTTGCTTGGTACGTCAGTGGGCTGAGCCGGCTTGCAATAGCTGGCAATCCCAATTAGCGAGGAACTTTTAATGACAACCATCTCTCCTCCTAACTTGTAACTTGTACTTTACAGATTCCCCGTTTCCTTAACACAACATTTTGCATGTTAGCTAATATCGCAGCTATGTCCACGGGAGTGATGAATATGCACCTGAACAGCAGCTACATTGTATGTTACCCAGCCACTCTTTCAGAGTCACCCTTTCCTAATTTCCCCCCCAATTATCGTGTTTTCTCGGGAGAGAACACTGTCATGCATTCACTGGCGAACTATTTGTTATCTTCTGTCGTGGCTGTTTCCAACAAGAAGAGCGTCTGCTACAGTGAAGGCTTACATTGACACAACAGCTATTGACATAAAGCACAGATTACATTTTGTTTTGGAACAGCCAACATCGGCTGTCGTCTTCTTCTTCTTCTTCTTCTTCTTCTTTTTCTTCTTCTTCTTTTTCTTCTTCTTCTTTTTCTTCTTCTTCTTCTTCTTTTCCAGAGCGGCCTACTTTGGATTATACGGCATGGTTGAAGCAAACACTTCCCCCCACAAATTCCAGTGACAAATTCCTGGATGGTGACTTAAAATGCAAATAATAAATAAGGATTGGGAAGTAACAAAGTTATTTCTCAAAGTACACCTCTTTATACAATGCAAAGCTCTGCTTGGCTGTGAAGCACACCTAGAACTTCATGTGTTCAGTAAAGGGAAAGGCTACATTTGAGCGCAGATGTAAGAGCATGAAAAGAACCTATTGGATCAGGCCAGTGGGGCCTTTGGCTCATTGACATCTGGTGCCCTTTTAAAATGTGTTGAGCGGGTTATTGGTTTGTTTTTGTGATGTATTTTGTGTTTTTATATTGTCAGGGCCGTCTTAAGCATATCCGGCGCCGTGGTGCAAAGATCCCTCTGGCGCCCCCCCTGGCAACTCCAAAACAAGGGAGGGGCGGTGGAAAATATCCTCTGCCTCCCCCACCGCCCCGATCCCCAGCGTGATGGCGGCGATCAAGCAGGAAAACGTGCTGGCGGACATGCTATCCAGTGTCGGGGCGCCCAAGAAGGCAACTGGGGAAGGCTGCATGCCGCCTTTTGCCAGAAAGCAGGAGGAGGAGAATGACTGGGAGCAGGGCCATATTTAGCGGATGCAAAGGCTTGGGAGGGAAGCACAGCTTCCGTCCTAAGCCTCTGCGGGGATCGCTCTCCGCCTGCGGAGGCTTGGGAAGGAAGCTGCACGCCTGCCAGCCATATAGTTGGCGGGGCGCAGCTGGTGGGTGTGCAGGGAAAGGGGAGGCTGCCGGCAAAGCCACACAGCTCCCCCACTCGCTAGGGCGCCAGTGAGAGGCCGGCACCCTGGCGCAACGAACCACTAACACCAATGGGAAAGACGGCTCTGTATATTGTTGTAAGCGCCCTGAGACCTGCAGGGATAGGGCAGTATACAAAATAAATAAATGAATAAAGTCGAGTTCCATGAATGCAAGGGTTTATTCATTCTCGACTTTCTTGTTAGTGGAAACATGTCTTGCCAGCACTAAAAGAACTTCGTTAAATTCTGGCCCATTTCTGAGCACCGAGTGCTGGTGATTTCCTCTGAAGGATTATATGGCTTCAAACCCAGGAAGCTAAAGGAAGACCTGCTCCCCTGCCAAATTGCCCATGTATTGAGGGAATCTTTGTGTGCTCCTAGATATCCCCAACACTGGCGGTAAGGCAGGTTGGCAACCAGAGAGTGAACCTTTTCGACGGCAACAACTTCCAGTAGCACCTTAGAGACCAACTAAGTTGCACACAAAAGCTCATACCAAGAACAAACTTAGTTGGTCTCTAAGGTGCTACTGGAAGGAATTTCTTTATTTTGTTTCGACTAATGGCGTTTTAGTTGGGCTAATAACGGAATTGCCCTAAAATGGATTGTGGAGGACCTTCCGTGTTTCTCATAATATCACAGAATCACAGAATCACAGAATCATAGAGTTGGAAGAGACCACAAGGGCCATCCAGTCCAACCCCCTGCCAAGCAGGAAACACCATCAAAGCATTCCTGAAAGGTGGCTGTCAAGCCTCTGCTTAAAGACCTCCAAAGAAGGAGACTCCACCACACTCCTTGGCAGCAAATTCCATTGTCGAACAGCTCTTACTGTCAAGAAATTCTTCCTAATGTTTAGGTGGAATCTTCTTTCTTGTAGTTTGAATCCATTGCTCCGTGTCCGCTTCTCTGGAGCAGCAGAAAACAACCTTTCTCCCTCCTCTATATGACATCCTTTTATATATTTGAACATGGCTATCATATCACCCCTTAACCGTCTCTTCTCCAGGCTAAACATACCCAGCTCCCTAAGCCGTTCCTCATAAGGCATCGTTTCCAGGCCTTTGACCATTTTGGTTGCCCTCCTCTGGACACGTTCCAGCTTGTCAATATCCTTCTTGAACTGTGGTGCCCAGAACTGGACACAGTATTCCAGGTGGGGTCTGACCAGAGCGGAATACAGTGGTACTATTACTTCCCTTGATCTAGATGCTATACTCCTATTGATGCAGCCCAGAATTGCATTGGCTTTTTTAGCTGCTGCATCACACTGTTGACTCATGTCAAGTTTGTGGTCTACCAAGACTCCTAGATCCTTTTCACTTGTACTGCTCTCAAGCCAGGTATCACCCATCCTGTATTTGTGCCTTTCATTTTTTTTGCCCAAGTGTAGTACTTTACATTTCTCCCTGTTAAAATTCATCCTGTTTGCCTTGGCCCAGTTCTCTAATCTGTTAAGGTCATTTTGAAGTGTGATCCTGTCCTCTGGGGTATTAGCCACCCCTCCCAATTTGGTGTCATCTGCAAACTTGATCAGGATGCCCTCAAGCCCATCATCCAAGTCATTGATAAAGATGTTGAATAAGACTGGGCCCAAGACAGAACCCTGTGGCACCCCACTAGTCACTTCTCTCCAGGATGAAGAGGAGCCATTGATGAGCACCCTTTGGGTTCGGTCAGTCAGCCAGTTACAAATCCACTGAATGGTAGCATTGTCTAGCCCGCATTTTACCAGCTTCTTTACAAGAATATCATGGGGCACCTTGTCAAAGGCCTTGCTGAAATCAAGATAGGCTACATCCACAGTGTTCCCTTCGTCTACCAGGCTTGTAATTCTGTCAAAAAATGAGATCAGATTAGTCTGACATGACTTATTTTTCAGAAACCCATGCTGACTTTTAGTGATCACAGCGTTCCTTTCTAGGTGCTCACAGACCGTTTGCTTAATGATCTGCTCTAGAATCTTTCCTGGTATTGATGTCAGGCTGACTGGGCGGTAATTGTTTGGGTCCTCTCTTTTCCCCTTTTTGAAAATAGGGACAACATTTGCCCTCCTCCAGTCTGCTGGGACTTCACCTGTTTTCCAGGAATTCTCAAAGATTACTGCCAGTGGTTCTGAAATCACCTCTGCCAGTTCTTTTAATACTCTGGGATGTAGTTCATCTGGCCCTGGAGACTTGAATACATCTAAACTAGCTGTGCTGGTCCCAAGGGATATCCGATAGGCGAGGTCTAGTCCAGTCCAAGGTCAGTCCAAGCCAGAAGTCACGAAGCCGAAGTCACGAAGCCGAGGTCAGGAAGCCGAGGTCAGGAAGCCGAGGTCAGGAAGCCGAGGTCAGGAAGCCGAGGTCAGGAAGCCGAGGTAACAAAGCTGAGGTCAGGAAGCCGAGGTCAGGAAGCCGAGGTCAGGAAGCCGAGGTCAGGAAGCCGAGGTAACCAAGCTGAGGTCAGGAACGCAGGAACCAGGAACAGGAACTAGGCAGCACCGGTGTTGCTCCTGCAACTTGGGTCTGGGACTGGCTGGCTTTTATCTGCCCCGAGGCAAAGGGCGGCTCCGATCCTCAGGTGCCTCGCCTCTCCTGGCTTGGAGGCGAGCACTCCTCCTGCGGGAACTTAGTTCCCTTCGCCTCTCTGCCCTTAGCCTTTGCAGCTCAGGAGAAGCTGGAGGGTTACCGGACCCAGAGGCAACCTCAGCTTCCCCTGACTGGGTGGGGAGTGGAGCACCTGCAGGCAATAAGTCCTCCATCCCATTAGAAGCCAGATCAACCTCAGCCGATGCCTGCACCTGAGGATCCAGCACAGGTGAGTCCCCTTGAGACTCAGGCCCCAGCCCTGGCTCTGCTGGTTCTGGAGGCAGTGAATCATGTGCAGGCTGGGATCCCTCAGGTTCAGCGTCTGAGTCTGACTCCCAGGTCATCACACCATCCCCCCTCCCAGGCCCCCCCTCAACCGAGGGGCCGGACCAGGCTTGCTGGGGTAAGTCGCATGGAAATCACGGAGGCAGACAGGCGCGTGGACGTTCTCCGCTGGTTCCCACGACCGATTCCTCGGGCCCATACCCCTTCCAGTCGATGAGGTATTGGAGCTTCCCCCTGCGGTATCGGGAGTCAAGAATGTGCTCCACCTCATACTCGGGCTCCCCCTGAACCAAAACTGGCTGCGGTCGTGGATGGTCTGGGTGGAACTCGTCGGCCGGGGCGACCGGACTGAGTAGGGACCGGTGGAATACCGGGTGGACCTTCAGGGTCGCGGGTAACCGGAGACGGAATGCCACAGGTGAGACCCGGTCCACGATCGGAAATGGGCCGGTGAAGCGGGCATCCAGCTTCCGTGAAGGCCGAGAGGGGTGCAGGTGGCGGGTGGAGAGCCATACCAGGTCTCCGACATGGAGTTCCGGCCCCTCCTGACGGTGACGGTCGGCCTGGGCCTTATACGCGTCCTTGGCCTGGCTCAGTTGCTCCGTCAGAAGCTGCTGCTGTGACTGGAGCTCTTGTAGCCAGTCTGTCACTGCGGGAACTGCGGATGCCGGCAGTACGCTTGGAAACAACCGCGGGTGGTACCCATAGTTTGCCTGGAACGGGGTCTGTTGGGTGGAAGCGTGCACTGCGTTGTTATATGCGAACTCGGCCAACGCCAGGTGGTCGACCCAATCGTCCTGGTGGAAGCTGCAGTAGCACCGGAGGTACTGTTCCAACACCGCGTTTGCCCGTTCGGTCTGTCCATCCGTCTGTGGATGGTAGGCCGAAGATAGGCAGACCTCCGTCCCGAGAGCCTGATGTAGAGCGCGCCAGAACCGGGAGGTGAACTGGGCACCACGATCGGAGATCAAACGTTCCGATAGGCCATGTAAGCGGAAGACGTTTTGTAGGTACAGTTGCGCCGTCTCCTTGGCTGAGGGTACAGACGGGCACGGGGCGCAGTGCACCATTTTAGTGAAGTGGTCTGTGAATACCAGGAGGCAGGTACACTGACGGGATGGGGGTAGGTCTACCACGAAATCCAATGAAACCGTGTGCCACGGACGAGGGGGAACTGGCAGTGGCTGTAGCAGTCCCGCAGGTCTCCCGGTCGATCCCTTGGCTCGCCGGCAGACCTCGCACCCCCCAATGTACCGTGCCACGTCGGCCTTCAAGCGGGGCCACCAGAACTCCCGGCTGACCAGGTGGGTGGTCCGATACCTCCCGAAGTGGCCAGCTGCCGGGGCGTCGTGTGACATTCGGAGTACCTCGGCCCGCAAAGGCCCTGGTGGGATGTACAACCGACCACGGTGCATCAGCAGACCCTGGTGCACAACCAGTTCTGGGTATCGAGGGCACGATCCACTGGCCAATTCCTGGATCCGTTCCTGAGCCCACGCGTCGACCCGTTGCTGCCTCCGCACTCGGTCCCGCAGCGACTCAGTCTCATGAACAGCCAGGAAGGCCGCTGGTGGGATGATCGTTGTGGGGGCCGCCTGCTGCACCGTCTCTGCAATGTCCTCCGGTTTCCGGGACAGCGCATCCGCCTTCTGGTTTTGGGAGCTGGGGATGTAGCGGATCCGGAACTGGAACCGGGAGAAGAACAGTGCCCACCGGATCTGCCGCTGGTTCAGCCTGCGGGTGGTCTGGAGGTACTCCAGATTCCGGTGGTCGGTTCTCACTTCCACTGGGTGTCGTGCCCCCTCAAGATGATGGCGCCAGACTTCAAAGGCCACCTTGATGGCCAGTAGTTCCCGCTCCCACACAGTATAGTTACGCTCCGCCGGAAGGAGCTGCCGGGAGTAGTAGGCGCAGGGTAACAGTGGCGCATCAGGTCCGTGTTGCTGGGACAAGACGGCACCGAGAGCCGTACTGGAGGCGTCAGTCTCCACCACGAAGGGACGAGAGGGATCAGGATGCTGCAAAATTGGCGCCTTCTGGAAACAGGCTTTCAATCCCTGGAATGCCACCTCAGCCTCCTCATCCCAGGCGAAGGGCGTCTTGGGGCGCAGCAGTCGGGTCAACGGGGTGGTGCGATGAGCATAGTCCAAACGGCATGACCAGGTACTCGAACTGCCCATAACGGGTCCCGAATGCGGTCTTCCACTCATCCCCGGCACGGATCCGAATCAAGTTGTAAGCCCCCCGGAGGTCCAGTTTGGTGAACATCTGCGCCCCTTGCACCCGCTCCAGCAACTCTGCAATTAGGGGCAAGGGATACCGGTCTGGGATGGTGATCTTATTCAGGGCTCGGTAATCATGGCAGAGGCGAAGCTCCCCACACTTCTTCTTAACGAAGAGTACTGGAGCGGCGGTGGGAGAGGTAGAGGGCCTAATGAACCCCCGCTCCAGGTTCTTGTGAAGGAAGTCCTGTAAGGCTTCACGCTCTGGCTCCGAAAGAGAGTATAGGCGACTCACAGGCAGGGGCGCCCCAGGCTGGAGGTCTATGCCGCAGTCAAAAGACCGATGAGGAGGCAGCCGGTCTGCCCCCTGTTCCTCGAACACGTCTACGTAGTCCCGGTACACGGCGGGGAGTGTTGACGCAGCCTCCCCCATGGAGGCGGCCGAAAGCATCTCGGACTGAGCAATCGAACCCGAGTCTGGGAAGCGTACAGTTCGATTGACCCAATCGATCTGAACATTGTGAGACTCCAGCCAGTCCATCCCCAGCACCAGGGGAAACCGGGGCATGGTGGCAATGTCCAGGGTACGCACCTCCCGGTGCTGCTGGTGGCACAGGACCAAGGGCTGGGTCTCCCGAGTAACGGCGCCTGACCGCAAGAGCCGTCCGTCGATTGCCTCCACCTGCACCGGTTCTGGCTTGTTCTGGAGCGGCACCCGATGCTGAGCGGCGAAGGCAGAGTCCATATAGGAGCGGGTTGCCCCTGAATCCACCAGAGCGTGGGTGAGAATCCAGGGCCCGCCTGGGGGGTATAGACGCACCGGGATCATGAGGTGTTGCAATTCCACTGGTGAGGGCCCAACATGTGATGCTTGGGACCCCAGATAGCCTGGGCCATTGGCTACTGGGGTTGGCGGTTTCCCTGCGGCTGGCGTTTCTCAGGGCAGGTTCGGGCGTAGTGTCCACTCCCCCCGCAGTAGAGACACAGGTTTCCCTCCCGACGTCGTGTCTTCTCCGAAGGGGAGAGGCGAGGCCGTGCTGCCCCGAGCTGCATCGGCTCCTTCAGTGACTCGGCTCTGGCCATGGAACTGCTGGGGAGCACTGGAGTCGGGAGCCCAGAGTGCTGGCGGGCCCGGGCCTGGCGCCGGTCCTCCAACCGATCGTCTATCTGTAGACTCCGTTGGATGAGGGCCTCCAGCGTGGTGGGGCGATCCAAG
Source organism: Darevskia mixta (assembly GCA_034641385.1). Classification (NCBI taxonomy): domain Eukaryota; kingdom Metazoa; phylum Chordata; class Lepidosauria; order Squamata; family Lacertidae; genus Darevskia; species Darevskia mixta. Next base: position 21,837,978 of record JAWWNH010000017.1, read on the forward strand.
GTGGCCAGCTGGTCCAGTATCTCGTCCGAAAGCCCCTCGAGATACTGGTCCCGAAGTGCGGAATCATTCCAGGTCAAGTCCTGCGCCAACAGCCGAAATTCCGTGGCATAGGCGGCCACTGTGGACTTGCCCTGTTTCAACCGCCGAATTGCCCGATTGGCTTGACTCGCCTTCTGAGGGTTGGCGAACGCGGTTTCAAAATGGTTGCAAAACCCCGTATAGTCTGTCAGCAAGGGGGAGTCTTGCCGGAGCAGCGGCAACGCCCACTTGGCCGCCTGGTCCTTCAGCAAGCTGATCAGGAAGTGCACCTTGGTGCGGTCGTCGGGGAAATCCCGGGCTCGCCCCTGAATATACAGTTTGGCCTGGGCGAGAAACATGGGAAAGCTGCCCGGGGACCCATCGAATTTTTCTGGCAGGGCCACTGGGTACTTGCCTGGAGCTGGGGCGCCGGCACCAGGAGCCGGTAAGGCGTCCAAACGCTGCTGAAGCGCCGTAACCGCATTGCTTAGCTGCTGCACTGTGTGGGTCAAGACCTGGTTCTCCTGGGCCAATGCCACCAGCGCAGCCGCCTGGTCAGTCATGACGACAGGTTCCTCCCGAACGCACCCCAACGAAGGGGGAGTGCAGGTGTGGCAGGAGCAAACTGTGCTGGTCCCAAGGGATATCCGATAGGCGAGGTCTAGTCCAGTCCAAGGTCAGTCCAAGCCAGAAGTCACGAAGCCGAAGTCACGAAGCCGAGGTCAGGAAGCCGAGGTCAGGAAGCCGAGGTCAGGAAGCCGAAGTAACAAAGCTGAGGTCAGGAAGCCGAGGTCAGGAAGCCGAGGTCAGGAAGCCGAGGTCAGGAAGCCGAGGTAACCAAGCTGAGGTCAGGAACGCAGGAACCAGGAACAGGAACTAGGCAGCACCGGTGTTGCTCCTGCAACTTGGGTCTGGGACTGGCTGGCTTTTATCTGCCCCGAGGCAAAGGGAGGCTCCGATCCTCAGGTGCCTCGCCTCTCCTGGCTTGGAGGCGAGCACTCCTCCTGCGGGAACTTAGTTCCCTTCGCCTCTCTGCCCTTAGCCTTTGCAGCTCAGGAGAAGCTGGAGGGTTACCGGACCCAGAGGCAACCTCAGCTTCCCCTGACTGGGTGGGGAGTGGAGCACCTGCAGGCAATAAGTCCTCCATCCCATTAGAAGCCAGATCAACCTCAGCCGATGCCTGCACCTGAGGATCCAGCACAGGTGAGTCCCCTTGAGACTCAGGCCCCAGCCCTGGCTCTGCTGGTTCTGGAGGCAGTGAATCATGTGCAGGCTGGGATCCCTCAGGTTCAGCGTCTGAGTCTGACTCCCAGGTCATCACACTAGCCAAGTGTTCTTGTACTACCTCCTTACTTATTCTGGGCTGTGTTTCCCCTGCTGAATCATCTGCTCCATATTCTTCAGGTCGGGCATTGTTTTCTTTTTTGGAGAAGACTGAGGCAAAGAAGGTATTGAGGAGTTCTGCCCTTTCTGCGTCCCCTGTTCGCATTTCACCATCTTCTCCTCTAAGTGACCCCACTGTTTCCTTGTTCTTCCTTTTGCTACGGACATACCCATAAAAACTCTTTTTATTGCTTTTAACCTCTCTAGCAAGCCTGAGTTCATTCTGTGCTTTAGCTTTTCTGACTTTGTCTCTACATGTGCTGGCTATTTGTTTGAATTCCTCTCTGGTGGTTTCCCCCTTTTTCCATTTCTTGTACATATCCCTTTTAAATCTTAACTCAGTTAAAAGTTCTTTAGATAGCCACCCTGGCTTCTTTAGGCACCTTCCATGTTTTCGTCGCATTGGTACTGCTTGAAGTTGTGCTTTTAATATCTCCCTTTTAACAAACTCCCATCCATCATGAACTCCCATCCCTTTTAGTATTACTGACCATGGGATCACATCCAGCATTTCCCTAAGTTTTCTGAAGTCGGCTTTCTTAAAGTCTAGAATTTGAGTCTTAGTATGCTTGGTTGCTCCTTTCTGATGTATAATAAACTCCAGAAGAGCATGATCACTCCCACCTAATGATCCTGCCACTTCTACCCCACTAACCAGGTCATCACTATTGGTTAGGACCAGATCTAAAATGGCTGATCCTCTTGTTGCTTCTACCACTTTCTGGACAATGAAGTTGTCTGCAAGGCCAGTGAGGAATCTGTTCGACCTTATGCTCTTGGCTGAGTTTGACATCCAACAAATATCAGGATAGTTGAAATCCCCCATTACTACTATCTCATTTCCTTTTGAATGCTTGGTCATCTGTTCCAGGAAGGCATCATCTATGTCCTCAGTTTGGCTCGGGGATCTATAGTAAACTCCCACAATGAGATCACTGTTATTTTTCTCTCCCTTAATTTTGACCCAGATACTCTCAATTTGGCTTTGAAGTTTTAAATCATGGATCTCTTCACAGGTATACACATCCCTGACATATAATGCCACTCCTCCTCCTTTCCTGTTTGGTCTATTTCTCTGAAATAGATTGTATCCCTCTATTACTACATTCCAATCATGAGACTCATCCCACCAGGTTTCAGTGATGCCTATTATGTCGTATTTAGTTTGCTGTATCAAGAGCTCAAGTTCATCTTGTTTATTTCCCATGCTCTGTGCATTTGTATACAGACATTGAAAACCATTGATCATTCCCCCTAGTCTCCTACTTAAGGATTTTTTCCTCCCACCACTAGGTCTGTGTGCTGTTTGCTCCATTTGGTCCTTGACTTTTGGATGATCATCTTCAGCATTTGATAGACTCCTACCTTCAGGACCACTGTCTCCCTCCCCCACATAAGTCAGTTTAAAGCCCTCCTGATGAGGTTTTTGAGATTGTTGGCAAAAACATTCCTCCCAACCCTTGTGAGGTGCAGCCCATCACTTGCCAGAAGTCCATCTTCAAGAAACTGCAGACCGTGATCTAAGAATCCAAACCGTTCCTGCCGGCACCATTTGCGAAGCCAGTTGTTCACTTCTCCTATTTTCCCCTCTCTTCCTGGGCCACGGCGTTCAACTGGGAGGACAGATGAGATGACAATTTGTGCATTTAATTGCTTCAGCTTCCTGCCCAGAGCCTCATAATCACTTTTGATCTTCTGGAGGCTATGGCTTGCGGTGTCAGTATAAGACATGCCTAAAATATAAGGCATGGCAGGGTTTTCTAGCGGTAACAAAATATAAGCCATACCCCGAAAATAAGACGGGGTGATACCTGCTAAGGTGGGCGCATTTCCAGAGGGCACAAAGGAAGTGGAAGAGCCCCTGGCGGTCAGGGCTTGGAATAAAGAGTCGTGCGCTGTGGCTCCTGCTGCGTCCCGAGCGATCGGGGGATGAAGCGCCACATGCTGCGGCTCTTGCTGGTTCCCGAGCGATCAGGGCTTGGATTAAAGAGCGCGTGGCCATGAAGGCCCGATCCATCGGGAGCCAGCAGCAGCCGCAGCGCACGGCGCTTGAAGTCCCGTTCCGGGGCTTAAAAATAAGACATCCCCCGAAAATAAGCCATACTGTGTTTTTTGGGAGGGAAAAAGAATATAAGACGGTGTCTTATTTTAGGAGAAACACGGTATCTGTCTGCAATGTGGCAGGCTTAATCCACTCTAGAGTGGCTCCTGTGCCTGCAGATTTCATTCACTTTGGCCAAAGGGGGAGAAAGTGATATCCAATTTTGCAATTATCCATTATAATGACGCACAGGTTTGTTTGGTTTTTTTTTAGTTGTTTGTTTGTTTGTTTGTTTGTTTGTTTGTTTGTTTGTTTGTTTTTTGAGCTAGAGCAGCTCCTAACTTGAAACACAGATTAAAAGAGAAAGAGCCTAGAATGGGCTTAGGTTGGAATTTTTTGAAATGCACAGATAAAAGGCAGCAATGCAGCCTGTCTACAACCTTACGATATATACTCAATATTACATTGAATGTAAAGGACACTTTCTCATGAAGCAGCCAAGATCCATTATATGCATGCTTCGTGTTAAGATTAAGCATAACTGATGCTCTTGATATGGCCAGAATCTATGCTTAGAACCTGTACACTAGGGAAATGGAAGTAATCAATTGAAGACTTTTTAGAAAGACAAAACAGAATGTTTGTTAAAACATACCTCCACCTGCTGGCTAACGTCTAGAATGACACATAAATGATTCTCAGGGTGATGGCAGACAGAACTCTCTTGCAGCAAAAACAAGATCACATTCACACCATATTTCCAAAGCACATGGATTTACCCAAAGAATCATGGGGGCGGGGGAAGGGGTTGTTTGTTACATGTTTTGGAAATTGTAGCTCTATAAGGGATAAACTATAATTCCCATTATGAACCCATGCACTCTAAATTAGGGTTGGCATGTTTCCAAAAGTAAAAACCAGGACACCCCAAAAGCTGTTGAGCTTTTTTTAAGGAAAGCTTGGCTTTAGGTGATCTTTTCATTTTGCATTCCAAGTGCGCTCTCATCTTCTGAGTTTGGCCTGTAAATACAGACCCTCCAAGTGTCCCTGTTTCCCAGGGACATCCCTGATTTAGAGAAGCCGTCCCGGTTTCTGATTTGATCCCAGAATGTCCCACTTTTCCTTAGGACGTCCCTATTTTCACTGGAGAAATGTTGGAGGGTATGGAGTTATCCAACCCCTGAGCTGTCTGAATGCAATCCTGTATAGGGAAGGTTTTTAAAAATGTTTTATTATGCTTTTATATATGTTGGAAGCTACCCAGAGTGGATAGGGTGTTGTAGGAATTTCGGGGGGGGGGGGACTTCCTTTTGAAACACCCCAGTACACTATTTGAGACATGAACAGAGAGGGGTGACTGAAACCAGAATGTCTGAAAACAGCACAGAAAGACAGTCCTGAAGCCATTTTGACTCCTGACACCATTTTGACTCTCAAAACTGACTAGGTGTTTCTCTGCAAGGAGGAAGGGGGTGAGAGAACCTTTCCATTGTCTCAGAAATTATGTAACCACCATCTAAAAGGAATGGCCAGACTGCCCAGGAAATGCAATCAGATAAGACATTATCATATGAAGTGGCAGACAAGAGGTAAACAGATTTCTGCTGGAGACCGCCTTTTTCTGTGATGTAGCTGTGATGTATCTGGGGTGGTGGTCCTGGGTTACACCCCTTTTTGTGATGTATGTATGACGTATAGGGGGTGGTCTTGAGGGGAAGGGGGGAATTTCAAAGTCTATATAGGAGTTTGCACACCATTGTTCTGGGTCCTTTTCCTGCTCCTGTGTGTGAGAGGAAAGCACCCTGTTGCAACAGTGAAAATAAAGGCTTTGCTTCTCAATTTTTCTCTGGTTGGCCTCTGTGTTTTTACTCCTACCGATGGAGAACCTGCAGAGAACTTTGCAAGGGCTCTTGTGTACCCCATAAGGGGATAAGGGCAGATTTTTCTACAACAAGGGCAGCACAGTAAGATGTGTGGGGTATAAATAGTAAAATTATCATTATGGAATGGGACGTCCCTATTTTCATCAGAGAAATATTGGAAGGTATGTTTTGTGTTTGTGTGTGTGTATCATTTATCATCTATCTATCTATCTATCATCTATCTACTATCTATCTTTACATTGTACTAATGACTCAAGCAAGTTCCTGACCACTGTTGTAAATCCTGGCACACCAAACAGCTATTTATCCCGCAATATAGTTAAGAAAATTAAAAGTGGTGCAATAGAACAGCATTCACTTACCATTGGCAACGGCACTAGCAGCAGGGCCCAAGACAGTCATTATCTCTGTTGTTTTAATGCTCATTTTCCCGTTGGCTAAGCTGGAAGTGGAAAGACAGTCCCAGGGCTAATTTCAGACATCACTCCATTTATCCAACGCAGAGCCAGTCTGCAGGCAACAACAAGCAATTACGTTCCAATGACGAATGTGCTTCAGTGCATTTATAGGCTCGATGGGCAAAGTTGCACCTCCGCTAGGTGAAATAATGAAGAGGAGATTGTTGGATTAATTAGCCAGTCAGACCTTTAACTTTTACCTTTGACTGATATATATATATATATATATATATATATATATATATATATATAATCACATAGATATATGTGCCAATGTGCTAAGAACAAAAAAGGAATAGCAGCTTAGAAAGGGTCTTCCTGGATTTGCTTGAAACAGAATGTCAGCAAAGGTGATTGAACTCACAATCCTGTACATGTCTCCTCCGAAACGAATCCCAGGCTAACTGTCAAGGAAGATGGCATAGGATTGAAACAATTTTTTTAAAAAAAAAATCCTTCCAGTAGCACCTTAGAGACCAGCTAAGTTTGTTCTTGGTATGAGCTTCATGTGCATGCACGCTTCTTCAGATAAGGTTATCTGAAGAAGCGTGCATGCACATGAAAGCTCATACCAAGAAAAAACTTAGTTGGTCTCTAAGGTGCTACTGGAAGGAATTTTAATAATAATTTTATTATTTATACCCTGCCCATCTGGCTGGGTTTCCCCAGCCACTCTGGGCGGCTCCCAACAGAATATTAAAAACACAATAAAACATCAAACATTAAAAACTTCCCTAAACAGGGCTGCCTTCAGATGTCTTCTAAAAGTCATATAGTTGTTTATCTCCTTGACATCTGCTGGGGGCGTTCCACAGGGCAGGCACCACTACCAAGAAGGCCTTCTACCTGGTTCCCTGTAACTTCACTTCTCGCAGTGAAGGAACCACCAGAAGTCCCTCGGAGCTGAACGATGGGGGTGGATACGCTCATTCAGGTATACTGGTTTTAAGTTAGGGGGAAATGTGCCTGGGGTGACAGAGGAGTGCCTATCCCTCCCCATGCCTCAATTCCTCCTTTTCTGAGGCACCCCATTGGTCAGATTGCACACCAGCAACGCAGAACCCACCTATCAGGGGTTGTGGCTGTTCCAGGATCACCCACCCCCAACACTGGGTCAGGTGGCCAGGTCGCACCGCAACATGTGCCCTCTTTAATGGAGGACCCGATTTAACATAAATAGCTCAAGAGAGCTTTAAGCCTCAGAGGTGAAAATGCCCTTAGCCTTTTCTGTTTTGGAAATGTGAGGTCTACAAGGCCTTTTAAAAATGTTTGCCTTCATCCCAGTTGAAAGTGGGGTCTTTGTTAGAGGAGATGGCTAGCAATGAAACGTCCCAGAATGTTGATTCTGAAATACATCATGGCTCCAGTATTTCATCTTTTGGTGAGATGTGACGTTCCATGGCATTGACTGACAATGCAAAAATGAGGTCCATGGATCAGAACAGCATTAAGTTTCAAATTCTGCCCTTTTACCTCTCAGACATAGATGGATGGGAAATACATATCAAACAGAAGCAGTCAGTTTGACTCTGCGGGACCTACATGAGATGTTTTCCATCCAAGAAGACCAGCACCATGCAAGACTGGCACAAAATATATACATGCATAAGCCTAACATCTTTATTGACTTTTGCGCATGCAAATTCCCATGCACATACCCAGGTTTAACACAGCATTGCTGGACCAGTTTCTCTCGCCATGAGGTGATCTTTCCAAGCCTGACACCAGATGAGGTTGGACTACAACTCCCATTGTCCACAGCTTGTTTAACCATTAGTTAAGGATGATGGGACCCAACATCTGGGGACCCAAGGTTGAAGAACACTGGAGTAGACAATACTGAGCATCATCATCATCATGTCCCAGCCACTCTGGGTGGCTCCCAACATATATAGAAAATACAATAAAACATCAAACATTAAAAACTTCCCTAAACAGGGCTGCCTTCAGATGTCTTCTAAAAGTCAGATAGTTGTTCATTTCCTTGACATCTGATGGGAGGGTGTTCCACAGGGCAGGTGCCACTACCAAGAAGGCCCTCTGCCTGGTTCCCTGTAACTTGGCTTCTCGTAGTGAGGGAACCACCAGAAGGCCCTCGGCACTGGACCTCAGTGTCCGGGCTGAACGATGGGGGTGGAGACACTCCTTCAGGTATACTGGGACGAGGCCGTTTAGGGCTTTAAAGGTGAGTTCAGAAACATATTGGGATGCAGGTCTTTCAGGACCGGTGTTATATGGTCCCGGCGGCTGCTCCCAGTCACCAGTGTAGCTGCCCCATTCTGGATCAGTTGTAATTTGCAAGTCACCTTCAAAGGCAACCCCAACAGTATAACTCAGTATAAGGCTTCCTATGCTCCTATGCGCCTATGGTGCAACATCCACCCCCTTTTCATACGTAAAGCTGTGTGCATTTATAGGTCATAGCTGTCAACTTTCAGATTTGAAAATAAGGGATGCCGTGAGGGCGGTGCAATGGCACCAAGTAGCCTCGCCACCCTGCGCTCCAGAGGCTGCGCGCAAACGGGTGAGCGAAAGAGCGAGCGCAGATGGCAGGCAGGCTGTCTGTCTGGTTGGGCGTGAGGGTCTGGCTGCACAACGCATGCAAGCTCCGCCCCCAGTCGGTCTCAGACTCCTTATTGGCAGCCGAGCAACGCAGCTGAGGAGCCTCCCTGGCCGGCAGGGAGGGAGAGGAGCTGCTTCCTTTGAAATACGGGAAATTTAAGGCATATCAACAATCCGGGATAGCAGCGGGAAACGGCATTGGAATAAGGGAGTTTCCCACAAAAAAGGGAGGGTAGACAGCTATGTTATAGGTACAGTTAGAGACCTTCTAAATTTGTTAAGAAAACAGAGAAAGTTGAGTGCCCTCCTTTGGGAGGAGAGAAAGCCAAAAGGTATGGCAGAGAGGGACAAAGCTGAGATGAAATGTGACAATATTGTTGGATTGTTGTTGCTGCTGCTGCTGCTGTTTCCACATTGTGTTCTGTTAAATTTGTTGTAGCTATGCGTTTGAAAACCCTATCATCTACCAAAGGGAACGGAAGGTTTAAATGTCTGTATGTGATTTACAAACTCAATATACTTCAATTTGCAGGCTGAGCTGAAAGGCGTTTGTGTGTATTTCACCCAGACTTTATATACCCATAATCATTTACCAGAAGGGATGTGATGCATAATTTGTTCCAAAATGTTTTTGGAGCCTCCCTGCAGAAGCCACAACAAATTTGCTGCTTTCCCCCCATGTCCTTGTGTTCTCCTTGAATAGTAACAAATTGGCTACTCAATTTTAGGCGTTTGTACCCACTTGGGGGGGGGGGAGACGGTGGGTCATTATCACAATAATGCATCCAGTGATACGGAAAGGTTTGAAATTCTGTTAAGTTAGTGGGACTGGGAGGAAAGAGAACTGGTGCTTACAGTCATTTCTTTGTAGGGCCGAATGAGTGGGCCATGGGATGATGTCATGGACAGAACATCTGAGATGTTTACACTGGTTGGGAAACATCTCACAAGTGTATCTTTCCTAGTGGTTGAAAATACAGCGTTCCTTTTCCAGCAAGTAATTTTATACGCTGCTAAATGTATACCTATTTGTCCTGCAATGACATCTCAATCGTAATTGCTGTGCAAACAGGGGGAAAGCAGGATTCGTTGAAGGCAGCGCTGGAAAATGTCACATTCTGTGACACGGCCGTTGACGTGCCCCGAAATGCTGGCCGGTGGCACTGCGGGTTTCAGAACTGCGCCGTACTTTATATTGTAACTGCTGAGTCACAGCGCTGACCGAAATACAATTATGATGGTCCGGGTTATAGCCACGAACATTTAGCCACATGGGCTTGAGCCCATTGAGGGGTGAAGGGAGAGGGAACAATATGAGGTGGCCCCAGAACCAATTAATTTTATATTTACCCTGCGACGAACCCCCTTCTCTCAATTACTACAGATTTCTCCAAAGGGTTACAGGGTAAAGAAACCCCCCCCCTTTCTTTCTAGGTTCGCCTTGAAAACAAACTCCTCTTACTTTAAGGGTTTATTAGTAACTAGTTGAATTTAGCCCGTTAATAACGGGCGCTAGAACATAGGGGCTGCGCGGGAGGAGAAGCAGCGGCCGGAGGAGCCGAGCGGCGGGATGGGCGAGCGGGGAGCAGCGGGGTGGCGAGCGGCGGCGCCCGCGGGAGGGGGCAACTCGCAGAGGGGCGCCGGAACAGCAGCCCGTGACGGAGCCCGAGCAGTGGGCCTTGGCAGCCTCGGAGGCGGCGGCAACGGGTGAGCGCAGGCGGACAGGGGCACCCCGGCAGCGCGCTCTTCTGGGGACCCAGCGGGCGGCGGCGGGCGGCCCGATCCTCCGCGTGCGCGCTCGGAAGGAAGCCATCCTCCCCATGTCCGTGCGAGGCGGCGGCACTGAGGCAACTGACGACGCGCCTGCGCACGGCCGCCCTCTCCGGCCGCTCCAATCCCTGCGTCCCTGTGGGACATGCGCAGTGGAAAATTTCCACTGACACACGGACAGACGCAGGGACACAGGGATATAGGATGAGAGTCTGTATCCAGCTTTTGCGGCCTGGTATCCTTAATGCTCTGGGTTACTTAGATGAACCACCTCTTGCCTACAGTAAAGGGCCTCCCTCGGCTCGGATCCCCACTGTAACGATTCGCCACACCAATCTGGCAACTTTGTGGCACATCTGGTTTTCACCTTCTATTCTAACCCCTTTCTGTGTGACTCTAAGACACAAACTGACACCCTCTTTCCTCTCAGGTAAGTTTTGCCCTTTTCCTGAGTGAGATTTGCCCTCTGTGAGATTTGATACCCTGCTGGACCAATAATGACGATCCCTCTTTGGCACAAAAGGAACTTTATTTCCTGGAGAACATAGTTGATTTAAAGATTCATGCATTCACAAGCTTAGTTAACGTAATACAGGAACTCTTTCATTTTACAGTTTCACGACAAACTAGTCCTAACCTATACCAACACTATCCTGTCCCCACACCCTTCTTCTCCCTGTCACCACACACACCCTCCCTCTTCTCAACTGTCAAAACGGCTGTCCCCTCCTTTTAAACCGGGGAACGTCCCGCCCCTAAAGGATGAGCTGCCAGTCAAGGTGAGGGTGGATTAACTCCTTCTGAACCGGGAGGTAAGAACTCTTTCACCTTAGGGCCAATCCGTCACATACCCCAACAAGACAGAAGTACTGGGGAGCACAGACCCTCCAAGTGACCCTATTTTCCAGGGACAGTCCCAGATTTACAGAAGCCGTCCCCGTTCCAGATTTGATCCTGGAATGTCCCGCTTTTCCTTAGGACGTCCCTGTTTTCATCGGAGGAATGTTAGAGGGTAGGGACCACCGGCCTAACCTACCCCTAGCCCCTCTTGACTGCATTCTGGTGGCTGTTTTTACACAGCAGTAAACCACATTTAGTTCAGGGGAGAAATTGTAATTAGATAGCTAGCCATGATTTGAAAGCTGCCTCCATCCTAAGAACATAGTTTCTAAAATTCACGCAGTGCCATGCCAAACCTTTTGCATGTTTGTAAAAGGCTCACTAGCACCACCTGGTGATCCTTTACCAAAATTACCAGGATTTTAACATCAATGCATGCAGAACTCTTATTACGCCAGCCAAATGTCCATTATCATATTTTTTTTCTCATAGAGGGTGAAGCAGTTAATAGTTATTCATCATATATTTATTTTATTTTACTATTTCATATTTTTAAATGTTGATTTTTATTGAATTTCCAAAGGTTTTAACAAATTTATGTCACAAATAATGTATCGTTCACTTATATTTCTCTTTTTGACTTCCAGCCCTGAATGGCACCCCACTCCCCCAACAAGGGGGGCGGAATTTTGAACAGCACCACCCCAGTGATGGGGTGATGACACCTTCCCCAGTAGCTCTTTAATTCAAACACATCGAGGGATTTCCCCCTCTTTCAGGATAATGCTGTTTTTTATTTATTTATATTTATTTTTATTAATACTGTTTTTTATTTTTATTTCAGGATGCCCATCATCTCTCCAAATTCCTGGGAGAGAATTCCAAAGTAACGCCTCCCATTGTCTATGCCCAAATCTGCACTTACCATCATCTTTCTAAACGCATCACCTAAACAACCTCAGATTTTAACTCCACCCAGTTCCAGAACACCCGGCATGTGTTTAGAATGACTCAGCCCTGGAAGAAGTGTGACAGGCAAAAGGGAGATCGGGACTTAATGACAGATCTCTGTGCGATTTGCAGTCCAGAGAGGATTTCTGACTCCCGGTTGTCAAATAGCTAAAAGGCTCTCCCTTGCACACCCGAAATAAGACTGTGGGGAGGAAACTTTGGAGGAAATACATTTGTGGGTTTTTGTCCTCGCTTCAGAGGGAGGCTCTGTTCTTCATTCTCATTTTTCATTACCCTGCTTTGGACCTGGCTGTCCTGAGTGAACATTAGGGTAAGGAAAAAATAAATTTAAGTAGATTCCACCAGCCTGAAATTCTGTCCACCCAATGGACTATAGGACCACAGAAATCTGGATTCCATCTTCATATCCTCCAGGTGTCCCAATTTTCCAGGGACAGTCCCAGAATTGCAAAAGCCATCCCACCTTCTGATTTGATCCCGGAATTTTCCTAGTACGTTTTGGAGCACCATTCAAAGTGTTGGTGCTGACCTTTAAAGCAGGCTTCCTCAAACTCGGCCCTCCAGATGTTTTAGGCCTACACATCCCATGAGCCCTAGTTTTTTTTGCGGGGTGGTGGGAACCATGTATTTGTAATTGCAGAAACTGATTGTGAGTACAGTGGAACCCCGGGTTACGCATGCGGTCCGTTCCGGGGTTGCGCTGCGTAACCTGGGCATGCGTAACATGAACGCATGAGAAAAAAAAGAAAAAACCCGGATGTTTGCGGGGTTTTGTGCTTCTGTGCATGCGCGAACTGCGCAGAACGCTTCTGTGCACCCGCGCATCGTGCACGCTCCGGGGAGGACTTCCGGGTCGCCGCGGTGCTTATCCCGAACGTATGCATCCTGCAGCGTACACAACACGAGGTATGACTAAACAAAATAAACAAAATACCTTCCAGTAGCACCTTAGAGACCAACTAAGTTTGTTCTTGGTATGAGCTTTTGTGTGCATGCACGAAAGCTCATACCAAGAACAAACTTAGTTGGTCTCTAAGGTGCTACTGGAAGGTATTTTTTTATTTTGTTTTGACTATGACAGACCAACACGGCTATCTACCTGTAACGAGGTATGACTGCATTGGATGGGTGAAGTAAGTTCTGAGATCTTAAAATGGTTTCCGCTGGAGAAGTCAAATAAATTATATTTAGAGAAACTCAAGCTCAAGAGACCACATAAATCACACTGAGCTGCAGGACAGTGAATAAGCTTGGCATGTGGAGAAAAGCAAAGGTACAATGAGAAAAAAACATATTCGCCTTTATTTTTCATGAATTGTAATGAACGCCATTAAATAATACACAAAGATCTCATACAATATAGTTCAGGCTGTTTCGGTCCAATAATATAAACATGTCAGGACCTGCTATTCCTAAGGCATAAATGATCATGTAAAAGAAAAGAAAACCCTACATGGTATTCTTTTACAAACGGATACAAATGCTTTAGGACTGAAGCTGAATTAAGTGGGAAGAGAGATAACATACAAAAATAGCTACTATCAAAGATAACAAGACCCGAAAGTTTAGGAGAGGCTGACAGCATCAGTACCCATAACCAGGACAGCTGGGAGGGTTGTACATATTCGGAGGCAGGCTTGTTTTAAAACTGCCCCCAGCACATATCACAATGATTCTGAAACTCCATTGATATTATTATTATTATTATTATTATGGTTAAACAACAATTTGCCATGGCTACTTCTTTCAGAAGAATAGCCGGGAGCAGTATTAGGTTTTATGGACCAGGGCTAATGTTTCTACCCGTGGACATTAAGCACATTTAGCATCAACTTGGTAATAAGCTCGCTGGCAAATGACGGAAGGATTCACACAAACGCCCTTCTTCACGTGTGGGGACAGCGAAGCCCCCCTCTCGGTCCCGCCATCAATAGCAACGCCCATGGGCCACGTGTTCAGCACACGGTGAGGAGCGCACTTTGAAATCAAATCTGCGTTGTGTCTAACAGATTTTCCACCGTTATCGTAAGGAGCGCAGGCGGGTGGGAAGAAGAGACACAGAGAGCTTTTTCCCCACCAGAAGAATTCAAATCTCATTGCATTCGTGCTTCTGTTCTCTTTTGGGCGCTATTCTAACCCTGGCCAGAAAGCAACGGGGCTTAACGAAGACCCACTGCCGCCATCTGCTGTCCTTCCTCCCAGCGAAAGCCGGTTGTTACACTAGGACCCAGCAGACAGGCTCAACACTGGCCCCTTTGCTACAACTTGCAGCTCCCTGGGCCAGCCTTGGATCCAGCGATTCCTTGGCAGTATCCCAGCCGTACCTGTTCTGAAAAAATGCTTCAAGGCTCTACGCTGGCAACACAACATCAAACCTTTAGCTACGTACAAGATGCTACACAAACACAATAAACGTAACCGGCTGCGTTATAACACATCGCAGCCACCATTATGCTTTAGATCCACCGTCGTGTTACATCACATTTGAATTCACATCACTGATGAAGCCCAAGATGGCGAAACAAGGATAAAATATTCCGGAAATCCTTGTCGTCTTATGAAATTACAATACCCTACATATGGATTGCTTTTGGACTACATGAACAAACGCATGTGGAATGGACTTTAGTATATGTTTGAATTTCCTTCAAGAGCTGATTGGAGAGACAAGTGATCCATTGGATCTTCTGGTCCTTCAGTTGAACTTTATGTCTCATCTTTGTTGATATGTTAATATGATACAGTAAATAACAGACTTTATTTGTGTTATAACGCAGCCAGTCACGTTTATTGTGTTTGCGTAGCGTCAAGGCTCTGCACGGCTACTGTCAGTGGGAATATGCTCACTTGTCTGCACTTCCAGTGGGCAGAAGGGATACCTCCGTAGGGGCGCAGCCTTCCTGCCAGCAGAGCCCAACACAGCCAGACAGAAGGACACCTCTCTCTCACCCAAGCGCTTCTAGCAGGGGGGATCGGGGCATCCCCAAACTTGGCCCTCCAGCTGTTTGGGGACTACAACTCCCATTATCCCTGACCCCTGGTCCTGTTAGCTAAGGATGATGGGAGTTGTAGTCCCAAAACAGCTGGAGGGCTGAGTTTGCCTATGCCTGCTCTTGTCAGTTGCCTTTCCTTTCATAGGAGGGCAGCGTAACAGAACCCTATGGCAAAATTCACAGCGATATATGAATTCTGCCTAAATTCTGCTCAGTTGCACTATAAACCTCATGCTTGCTAGAGCTGCAACTCTGTGCAAAATTATTTGGATGTAAGCTCCCCTTGACCAAGTCTTGTTTTCCAAGCAAATATGTGTATCACTGGACCTGCACATCTCTTCAGGGTTGTTGTTTTTTAACTACAGGTAAAGTGAAAATTCTTAGACAGCTTGTAAAATAAAACTGAGACAAAAAAGTATTTTGAGCTAAGAAGTACAGAAGCAAAAAACAAACAAACCTACATTCACTGTCAAATCCAGAATTAAAAATGGATACAGAGCGTGAATTTGTTCCTTGTGGATCGTTACATTGCAATTGGCAAAACCTTCTAAATTTATTTACCGTATTATTTTCTGGCCTTGATAAAAAAAAGTACAAGAGAGCTGTAAAACATAACCATTATAATTTACATCAATGTAACCCTTCAATAAACTTTCAATAAACTATTAATAATTTCATTAATATTTCCATTAAAAGGTAAAAACAGTTGCCAGTTATTAGAAGCACAATGCAGTGTGTGCGTATATATAATATATATATTTAAGCAACACGTCACTAAAAGAATCAAACTTCTAAATATTAATAAGCATATAATTGTCATAATAATTTAATGCAAAATGATAAGCAGGATTGATTTAAGCATCTTGAATAACTGCATCCCTATATTTAACAGCACATTTATTTAAAACTAAAAGTGACTCCACATGTTTACCATGTTTTTGTCTAATAGGGTGGATTAAATAACCCAGTGATATTCATGAGATTTTGTACATAAAACCTTGGACATATAAAAAGAGTTCTAATTTGCAAGGATATTTTAAGAATGCTTATGGCATGAGTTGTTCAGAAACAGTAAGATTAAAACAGCCACTAGTTAGCAAACATAATAAAATGTATTTTTAGATCGCAACTGTTTGTCTGCAAGCCTCATATTGGAACTGAAAACAATGTGATGAACATGCAGCCTGTCTCATGGATTGAAACCAAAAAAGGCCGTAAGCGCCAGAATCTGTATGTGCTTTTCTTGGCAAAAGTATGAACACTCAAATCTGAAAAGGTGGTTTGCAAAGTGATCCTCTGACGTGGCATGAATTCTCTTTCCAATTTGAATTTATCCTGAAAGTTACTAGGCAGACCTGCTACCTTGAAATTCTATTATAGTCATCTTAAAATGCCCAGAGAGAAATAGGAATGCCACCAAACGGAGGGCATTAAAAGTTGAAAAAGAGCAGGTGGCAAAAGGTATTGCAGAATATAGCAATAAAAAAAAGAGGCTGTTGGCTTTCAACAGAAAACCTATTTGTTAAAGTTTAGGAAGCTGTGCTGAGAAACCTAGACTGAATTGTCCTTTTCTCCTGCAGCTGTTGCTTATGAATGTTGACTGTGGGACCAGTATCAATTAGCACAACTGTGATCATAGATTGTCTTTTAAAAATAAAAACCTTTTATAAACAATTTCCCTATTAATTTAGCAGCTTATAAATTAATAACCGAAGTACAGAGTTCCAAAGGGGGGGGGGAATGTTACCTTAAACTACATAATGACACTATGGGGGGACATCTGATTACATCCTACTTAGAGGAGACCCATTGAAATCTGTGGATTTAGCATTGGTTGACTTAAGTTCACTGAGTGAGTGTGATATAATCAGATGCTGACCATAACACTGTAAATACACAGTAATAAACAGTGTATGTTCACGACAGACGACTTTGGTCCTTTACACTAACAGAAGTTGGACTTGCATTCTGGCATATTGAATTATACTGATAAAAAGACCAAAATAAAATTTAAAAAATGACAGAGAGACATTTCTGAGAGAATGTGCACACTGTCTGTCTCCAGGTTCCATAGCATAATACACATAAGATGGTTGTATTCATAAGGGAATGAACTGGAAAATAAGAAAGTTTAATTGCATTACCATAGAACTGTATTTAAAAAGGTCCAGCAATGCTAGCTATATTTATGAGCGTCAATTTCCTTGTGAATTGTTCACAATGAAATTGCAATTTCCCTCAAAAAAAATTACAGGAATCTCAGACTCAAATGACATTTGGTGGTGAGAACTGAGGGGCCCTCAAATGTCCACAGGACAGTAGAAATGTACTTTCTCATTGTACAGTTCACTCCCAGTGACATCCCTTAATTACCGTATTTTTCGTTCCATAAGACACACTTTTTTCCTCCTAAAAAGTAAGGGTAAATATCTGTGCGTCTTATGGAGCGAATGTGTGGTCCCTGGAGCTGAACTGCCCAGGGGCAAAAGCAGATCATGCTTTTTAAAAAGAGAGAGAGAGAGAGAGAGAGAGAGAAGGGGGTGTTGAAAGGAAGCCCGCTGAGCAGCTGCTCAGCAAACGATCGGGGAGAGAGATAAGAGAGAGAGATTCCAGCCCCGCCCCCTTGCAGAGGGAGGCTGTTTCCCCAGCGACATGGGACTGGCTGATTAGATTATCTGTCTGGAAACTGTAGAAACGGCTTCCTGAAGCTGCAGAAATGTGAGTTAAACTCCATAAAACAGGGTGTTTTTCCCTTTGCAAAGTAACCTCAACAACTTTGAGCTGATCCTCAAAAAATGGGGCTTTTCTCCTTTGCAAAAGAAGCAGCAGAAATTTGAGCTGATCCTCAAAAAAACGGGGCTTTCCCCCTCTAAAAACTAGGTGCGTCCTATGGTCAGGTGAGCCTTATAGAGTGAAAAATACGGTAAATATATCTAGATATGGGGGAAATGACTGAATTGCTACCATTATCCAAGGGTCCTCCCCCCTTTAACTCTACACAACTGACTTTGTGTATTGTAAAAAAGCAGCTTTGGAGAGCAACCCCCGCGAAACCCCCATCTCTTTCCCTAATTTTGTTTAGCTGAATATTGTCAGTATATTGCACAGAATTCAAGCTAACATTCATGAAATGACTCATAAGTCCTTCACCTTTTGGCTACAATATGAAGAGTCATGTCTTTGGTACATAAATCTAAGCTTTAAATCCAAATATACAACTATGGCTACCGGCAGCCAACTTTCTCAGTCCTAATTCATAATAAAGGTATTGCAGACATTCAAGCTTTCATGGACTGCTGAAACTACAAACAGAACCATCGCATAGTTCCGCACATAAACAATATTAGTCTTTGCATAAAAAAATAAAGTGTTTGAATTCCTCTTTTATTGCACCAGCAATTTTTTTTAATTTTTATAAAATACTCTCCTTTCACGTCAAGCTTTAAATTAATCCATTTATAAACAAAATATAAGATTTTTCTGTCTAAAATGTGAAGCGGAGATATGGAAGTGCGCCATAGAAAAAAGAAGCAGCTCAAAAGGGGTGACGAACATTCAAATATCACAAATGATAGAAAATATAAACTACATCTCTTTTGTTACATCATTTACATGATTTCTGTAGGCTTCCAAGCAGTAACTTGTAGACACTTGTGTTATGCATCACCCTCAAATGACGTCAAGGCGTCGGAGCAGGAGTCACTTTCATACTATTAAGAGCTGCGTGGATTCGGAAGTGTAACCTAGATTCCATGGAATATTCCTTGTAATTGTTTCTGCAAGAGACAAAACGTTAGTTGGGCAACTAACCTTTCATTCCCTGTTGTTGTTGTTTGCTGGGCTTTATTATTATTTTTTAACATACAGAAAATCAATTCAAATCTTTATTACGGTCAAAGACCAGCATAAAAGGATGGGATAGAGTCATTTAAAAACTAGAAGCGTTTTGGAAAGCTAAAAGGTATTAAAACAGAAGGTGAATATATAGAAGTCTGTAAGAATTGAAAAGAAGCTAAAAGAAGGGATAGGAGCATTGGGCGGGTGTGGAAGAGCATAAAAGGTTGATATATAAAAGACTTTAACTATTAATTTACAGAGCACTAAATTAAGAGCCAGTGTGTTGTAGTGGTTAAGAGCGGTACCATAAAGAAGGCTGATCGCTGAAGAATTGATGCTTTTGAATTATGGTGCTGGAGGAGACTCTTGAGAGTCCCATGGACTGCAAGAAGATCAAACCTATCCATTCTTAAGGAAATCAGCCTTGAGTGCTCACTGGAAGGTCAGATCCTGAAGCTGAGGCTCCAATACTTTGGCTACCTCATGAGAAGAGAAGACTCCCTGGAAAAGACCCTGATGTTGGGAAAGATGGAGGACACAAGGAGAAGGGGACAACAGAGGACGAGATAGTTGGACAGTGTTCTTGAAGCTACCAACATGAGTCTGACCAAACTGCGGGAGGCAGTGGAAGACAGGAGTGCCTGGCGTGCTCTGGTCCAGCGGGTCACGAAGAGTCGGACACAACCAAACAACTAATCAACAACAACAAAATTAAAAGCCAGTGTGGTGTAGTGGTTAAGAGCAGTAGACTCGTAATCTGGGGAACTGGGTTTGCGTCTCTGCTCCTCCACATGCAGCTGCTGGGTGACCTTGGGCTAGTCACACTTCTCTGAAGTCTCTCAGCCCCACTCACTTCACAGAGTGTTTGTTGTGGGGGAGGAAGGGAAAGGAGAATGTAAGCCACTTTGAGACTCCTTTGGGTGGTGATAAAGCGGGATATCAAATCCAAACTCTTCTACTTTTCCCCTCGTGGATCACTTCCTTGTCGTGGCGAAGGGGCTTGAATAACTCCAAGAAGCTATGAGCTATGTCGTGCAGGGCCACCCAAGACGGACAGGTCATAGCCGAGAGTTTAGACTAAATGTGATCCACCTTGAGAAGGAATTGGCCATCCACTCCAGTATTTTGCCAATACAACTCCATGGACATAGTAAAGGAGAAGCTTTGAGAAGAAAGTGAGAGTTTCCAAGGCATGCTCTGGTTCACGGGGTCACAGAGAGTCGAACACAACCAAGATGACTAAACAACAACAAATCTAGTTTGTGGCACAGGTCATCCTCTGAAGAATTTTGAGCGCTGCTGCACAGAATCTGGCAAGGTTGTATGTTGTAGCAGGATTGGTATCTGAGAGCAGCAGGGAGGTACGGAATTGCCCTGTGTGCCCTGGGTACTTATGGAGTAGTGGGGAAATCAGGTTAATACAAATGTAATGCAGGCAATGGAGAAGGACACGCTCCACTGTTTCTATTTGTCCGAGTCACGGGGGCATTGAACATACAGAAATAAATGAAGAAAAATGGAGAGAGAAAATGACGGAATAAGTATGTGGCCTTGGAGTCTGACCAGCTGCCACTGGAAACATGCCAGGCAAGCAAGCACCATGGTTAAGATCTCCTTATTAGTGTGCCAACATTATGGAAGATCCTTCCATGGGTAGTTTCAACAGGTTCCCGCCTTCAGAAGGGTTGTGGAAATTGGGACAAGCATTTGGGGTATAAGCTTTTCTGCTGTTTTGCGCAGCAGAATCGCCTCCTGCACAGGTCTGAGTTTAATGGCAGATTGGGGGTACATGGGTAAAAGCCGTAGGCGAGGGAGACAACAATGACCTGACTGTGTGTGTCTGCTATAGACCTCCAAGCCAGACTGAAGACATGGATGATGCCTTCCGACAGCAGATTATCGAATATTCAAAAAGGACAGCTATAGTGGTCATGGGAGACTTCAAGTACCCGTCAAGATCTGTTGGAACTCAAAATCTGCCAAGAATTGGGAGGTCCAACAAATTGCTCAAGAGCCTCGCTGACAATTTCTCAGAAGGTGGAAGAGGCCACAAAGGGATCATCAGAAAGGAGAGTCTGACTAAACATCAGGAAGAACTTTCTGACAGTAGGAGCGGTTCCGACAGTGGAGCCGACACTCTCAGGAGGTGGTGGGCTCTCCTTCTTAAAGCAGAGGTGGGATGGCCATCTGGCATGTGATTCCTGCATAGCATGGGGTTAGACTAGAAGACCCCTGAGGTCCCTTCCAACTCTACAATTCTATGATTGTGTGATATACTAACTATAAGTGAGCTAAAGCAAATAAGCTCATCTGTTTTGAGCTAATCATTGTATAATAATTGTATAAAGATTATCAGCACTTACTTTGCAGCTTCTATGAATCTTATTGCTTTTTCTCTTTCATCCTGTTGTTTGTACAGAAGTCCCAATTCGTACATCGTGTATGGTATCAGGTAATTATCATACTTCAGCTGCTTCTCACTAAGAAATCAATAGGACATCATGTCATTATTCAGGGGAACCAAACGTAGTACAGAACCCAGGCAAACCAAGAGCCCCCCTGCTCCCTTGCTTTAGGGTTTAGCATATATATTTCTCTCCATGCCAGGAAAAAATCCAACTGCTTAATTCCTGCTTGTCTGACAGCTGTTAAATGCATGGAAGCCTTGGCGGGGGAAATGTTAGGAACCCTAAGCCATGCCCCCACCCCACTTTACCCTGCTAGGAATCAAAGATGAAACAAAAACTGGGCAACACGTGACCAATATTCAAACAAATAGAATGTACAGTATTCACAATTAATGTAATCTCAATAACAAGACTTGAAACCAAGCATATCTAATGTAATACACATAAGACAAAAATCTACCAGGTCAAGTCTATGAGCACTGTTCCGCAAGTATATATTTATCTGCATTACAGAAGAAGCTGAAGAAGTTCTCACGAAACAGTGGATTATATCCGGAAACACTGTACATCATCCATCCTTGACAAGTCCGTAGACTACTTCAGCCACGTTGGCACTTTGCATAACAAAGCAGTTTAGTTTGCTTGTTATATCATGACAGTTTGTTTGCTACTTCAGCGACTTTGGAACTTTGCAATACAAAGATTTTCTATTCATTTCAGCAGTGACTTTCAGAGACCTGAATATTGAATATTGGTCATGTGTTGCCCAGTTTTTGTATCACTTAAATGCTGGCAACACAGGGGCTTGGTTTGATATTTAGGAATCAAAGATGAACATTGTTCAGGAAAGCACAGAGGAGTCAATGGAATGTGAGAAAGAGGGTCTTCTTTTCCTTTTATTCAACGTCTTCGCTTGTGTTATACCTTCAAACAGTGAAGAAGGATTTGCAACCATTGAACCACATACCAGCTGGGAAAGATCAGTTTTGTCTATTTCAGAAACTAAAGTAAGATTCTGACACAAAATCCAATTACCCTAAATTTAGGTGCAAAACAACCAACCAAACAAGCAGCAAATGTTCTTGGATGCTTTCTGGTGTCACAGGTTATCACTGTTTCCAAAAATCCCACTTCCTGTTTTTACCTTTGAATAACTTGATTGAAGCAGAGTTCTGCTTGTAAGCGTCTTCCTAAATGTTTCAAACAGAGACCTTTTAGCAGTTGTAGCAGACAGATGTCATCCATGTAGTATTCATTGTGATCTGAAAATAAAGCAGCACAACATTTAAAATGGCAAACTTAACAATAATGGATGTGTACGTGGGATGGGTGGGAATCACTTACTCATCTGTAAAAGGTCTCAAATGGCAACAGTGGACCTAACAGACATGTGGAATACATTTAACTATCTATTTTTCTTATCAAAAGCAATTAAACGAATAAACTGCTTGTTGAGCAATATTCTGACACAGCAATGTAAAATATATCATTCCACATTTCCCACCTGTACTCCAGCCTTTTAACTCATTGAAACATGAGCAGTATTGTTAAAAATTGCTAATATGATAAAACAGTAGCCCCAGATATACGTAACTAATTATCATGTCAGATCTGGAATGAAAATAGATCTGTTGATGTGTATGCCAAAGTTATCTATGAAATATTCATAGCACTGCCTCACAGTGATCTATGCTAACTGTTAAAAAGTTAGTCAAAACCTAAGTCCTTGAAGGAGTGTCTCCACCTCCATCGTCCACCCCAGACACTGAGGTCCAGCTCTGAGGGCCTTCTGGTGGTTCCCTCCCTGTGAGAAGTGAAGTTACAGGGAACCAGGCAGAGGGCCTTCTCGGTAGTGGCACCCGCCCTGTGGAACACCCTCCCACCAGATGTCAAGGGAATAAACTACTATCTGACTTTTAGAAGACATCTGAAGGCAGCCCTGTTTAGGGAAGTTTTTAATGTTTGATGTTTTATTGTATTTTTAATATCTGTTGGGAGCCGCCTAGAGTGGCTGGTGAAATTCAGCCAGATGGGTGGGGTATATTATTATAACATTATTATTATTGAGAATTTTCCCACAACTGAATTTTGTCAGCTACAAAGGACAGTAGAAGAAGCTGAAAAAGAGGCTGAACACGCATCAACAATTCAGGAGCCCAATCACCAGCTGTACATAGAGGCTGTCTATCAAATAAGACTACAGAACTTTACATCTTGAAACTTAACAGACCATAAAGAATTACTCTCTCTCCCCTCCACCCCAGCACCTGTTTTACCCTAGATAAACAGAATTCTGTTTCACAGTGACAGGAAAGCAAAACTGACATTTTAAATCCTTTGGAGGAATGAAGAGAATTTATTAACAAAACTTCTTCTGGAAGACTGGTTCCAGTTACAGGTAGGTAGCCGTGTCGGTCTGCCGTAGTCGAAACAAAATAAAAAAATTCCTTCCAGTAGCACCTTAGAGACCAACTATGCACACGAAAGCTCATACCAATAACAAACTTAGTTGGTCTCTAAGGTGCTACTGGAAGGATTTTTTTTATTTTGGAAGTCTGGTGTTCTTCATGCTCTGAACTCAGCTTCACTTCACGCAAGTATTGCATATTGTCAAACAAAGGATATATGGTATCATGGGGATTTGTGAGTGTGAATTTCTGTGGGCTATATGAGGACTGGGATTATACGGAAAGGACAGCTTTCTATTTATCATTGCAACCAATGCAGTTTTAATGAAACTATGTTGCACAGAACAAACGTCCATTGAGATTAGTCACTTCTTCCTTTACAGGATATAGTCAGATGCCCCAGTAGGGTTCATTACAAACACCCCCTTGTAGTTTTCATATCACTCGTTTAAAACATTACTCACTGGTTTCGTTTTTTAAAGCCGTTTCTTCTTTTTCAATTGTTACTAGTAAATTCTCGGTGAGGTCAGCTCTCATGCCAACAATTGAAAAGCCATTCCAGACGTACATCATTTCCTGACAAGAATAAGGAACAAATATAGCAATAAATATCTATAGTAAGCTATCAATTGACTTGAGTGTCTGAACAATCCCTGGATGATCTGCAGGAGAGCAGGCAGTGCTTCCGACTCCTAATTAACAAGGGCAACAACAAAAGGATGTTTCTTTCCTCTGCTAGAAGCCTTTGTGAGCTGTAGTATCTCAAATGTTGATGTGTGCTTAATGTTTGCAGCTCATCCCAGCTCAGGGGGACTCAATATGTGGTTAGCACATTTTGCTAATCTTGCCCCTGATCACCACCATTATGGCTCTGGCTAGTGGATCTCAGGGTTCTAGATTCCAAAAGCCTGCCCACAGCTGATGTGCAGTTTATATCCAGAACAGAGCTGTTGCGAAGTGCTCACAATCCCTCGAGCAAAGGCACATTCACGCTGTACATGATTCAGTAAGGCTGCCTGTATCCAAATCCACTTTCACAGAACAGAGGGTGCCTTTTACTGACAACGAAGGTGTCTATAGCTGCCTTTCATTTAATAGAATAGAATAGAATATATTTTATTGTCATTGTCCCCTTCGGGAACAACGAAATTATTTGGCTGCTCCATCCACCCAGATAGGGCACTCCACGGAAAAACAACACAACTACAAAAACACTGATTAAAACCATACACACTGATTAAAACCATACAATGATAAAACATAACAGGTAAGATTAGATGACTTCAAAGTCCAGGCTTCCCATTCAAGGCCGAGATTGCTCTGGAGAAGAAGCTGTTCCTAAGACGGCTTGTTCTTGTTGACATCGTCCTGTATCTCCATCCCGATGGCAAGAGCTCAAAGAGACGGTGACCAGGATGCGATGGATCTTTTACTATGTCCAGTGCCTTTCTGTGGCACCTCATGGCATAAATCTGCTCTAAGGTGGAGAGCGAGCAGCCAACAATGCTCTCTGCTGCCTTAACAACTCTGCACAACCCCATCCTGTCCTTGGTAGTATAGCTTCCGTACCACACACATAAGCCATAGGTGAGCACGCTCTCAATGGCACAGTGATAGAAGGCACTTAATAAGAGGTGAAAAGGTAAAAACGTAAACAGCTGGTGCTTCTTTGAAAAAGTCAAGTGGAAATGTACTCAGCCTACATTATTCACAGACACACAAACACATATTTACTCTGCCACTCAAAAGATGATTGAAGTAAGTCGGCTGTAAATACCAGAGCGGGGACTATGAGCTTCACAGGCTGAGAGCCTCCATAGCGCCGAGCTTTTCTCACAGCAAACTTCTCCGTTGGGATGGATTTTCCTGCAATCCTTTGCTTCAGGCCTTCTACTTGCCTGAAAGAGACGGAACCGTGGGATTCTCATTACAAAAACCAAACCTTTGACAGCACAAGTTGAATGGTCCGCTGTCGAGATATTTTGACAAAACCAGCAAGTTCCAAACCTGTAACTATTTCTTAAAAATTGAACTCTATATACTAGTAGAGTTCTTAGCAATAAATACACATGCGGAATTTCAGGCAGAGGTGAGAAAGGTGTTTTTAAGGCTTATGAATTACACGTTTATCTCATTATTAAGGACTACAAGATGGTGAACATAGCGTCTCTTCTCCCTCTTATTTTCTAAAACAAGAGACACAAATATTAGGTAAAGGCAGTGCTTTTTTCTGGGGGGATGCATACCCCTAAACATTTTGTGAATCTTTGTACTTTTGTCCATTACTGTATTTGTTTTTCCCAATTTGAACTATAAAATGGTGAATTTATTGAGTCAAAAGGAGAGTACCCCTAATCATTTTTTTTAAAGAAAAAAAGCACTGGGTAAAGGTAAAGGAAACCCTGGATGGTTAAGTCCAGTCAAAGGCAACTCTGGGGTTGCGGCGCTCATCTCACTTTCAGGCCGAGGAAGCTGGTGTTTGTCTGCAGACAACTTTCCGGGTCATGTGGCCAGCAGGACTAAACCGCTTCGGGCGCAACGGGACACTCTGATGAGTGCCAGAGTGCATAGAAATGCCGTTTACTTTCCCACCACAGCGGTACCTATTTTTCTACTAGCACTGGTGTGCTTTCAAACTGCTAGGTTGGCCAGAGCTGGGCCAGAGCAATGGGAACTCACTCTGTTGCGGGGATTCAAACCACCGACCTTCCGAACGGCAAACCCAAGAGGCTCAGTGGTTTAGACCACAACGCCATCAGCATGTGAGAATAGTTTGTGAGAATGACATAACGAAAAACCAGAATATTTTTTTTAAAAAATACCTAAACAAAGCTACAATGTCTTCTCCTGTTGTTTTCACTTCAGCATCTGAAAGCATACACAAAATGGCAGCTTTCTGGAACACATATATTGCCTATACAAAAACAAAACAAAACAATCAAAACACTTATCATTTATTGTAACATATTTGTTGATGGGTCTACCCTATTCAAATCATTTGTACACCAATCAATATTTAAACAAAACAACCTAATACCTTAAATACTGCAAGGTTTACAAACAATTTGAATTTATTTTATACATTTTCTTCCCATACAATTCTAATTCATATCACTTCCAGGAGGATAGCTAAGGAGCCTTACGAAGGTGCACACTAGTCTACCCCCAAAGGCCTCTCCAGTGTGGTGACAGGAAGTCTGCAGCAGCAGGGTGTTGTGGGGAGGCCATGAATCCTAAAATGCCGCCATGGGGACAGGCATTCTGGTGGCCATCAAAAAGAAGTTTATTTAAAAGCTGCCCTTAGCATGCCACCATTGAGAGAAGTATGTTCAAGTAGAGCTAAGAACGCTAAAATGTCTTGCCACTGCATTACTTTTAGGGCTTAAGACATTGCTTAAAAGTAGTCTTTAACAGACATCTTGTTAAGAGTGTGCCTGTTTCTTGACAAACTGTTACGGCTATGAAGTTAGATATTGATATTCTGTGTTTTGCCTTGGGTTTCTTCTCGTGAAAACACTTCACTCTGAGAAGTATTTAGAAAATAAAATAAAGTTATTTTTAAGTGTAAAGTAAATGGAATTGGCTGTATTGATATCAAACACAATTATCTTTCTAGAACTTGATATAACAGGGTTGTAAAAGAGGCAAAGCATCTCCTTTGCATCCCGCCCACCATGGCAAGAAAATTAACTATTTTTCCGAGAAAGAATGGAGATAGTCAGCAGCAGTGGGGCAAGAAGTTACAAAAACAGGCCAGCTTGTTGAATAAGGGGTTGATTTGGAATATTTAACAAGGAATATTTTGGTAGAACGGCCCCCGTTCTAGCAGTGCAAAGAACCTCCAATTGCCCCAACGCCAATTTCCGCTCTGATCCCACTGTTGTCAACAGACAGTTGTTGCAACTCAGTTGGTAGTTCAACTAACTTCAGCACAGGTCAGTGCAGAGTTAAATGTGTAGCTGAGATAAAGTTTAAGAGTTGCTAGCTGGAGCATCTGAGTACAGTGGTACCTCGGTTTACGAACTTAATCCATTCCGGAAGTCCGTCCTTAAACCAAAACCGTTCTTAAACCGAGACGCACTTTCTCTAATGAGGCCTCCCGCCACCGGTACCCTTCCATCGTTCGGCTTCCATTCTTCTTGTTGTTGTTTAGTCGTGTCCGACTCTTCGTGACCCTATGGACCAGAGCACGCCAGGAACTCCTGTCTTCCACTGCCTCCTGCAGTTTGGTCAGGCTCATGTTGGTAGCTTCGAGAACACTGTCCAACCATCTCGTCCTCTGCCGTGCCCTTCTCGTGCCCTCCATCTTTCTCAACATCAGGGTCTTTTCCAGGGAGTCTTCTCTTCACATGAGGTGGCCAAAGTATTGGAGCCTCAGCTACAGGATCTGTCCTTCCAGTGAGCACTCAGGGCTGATTTCCGTTCTTAGACCGAGTTAAAGTTCGCAAACTGGGACACTACTTCCGGTTTTGCGGAGTTATTAAATCAAATAGTTTGTAAACAGGGCTGTTCTTAAACCGAGGTACCACTGTATTTGAACTTCAACACACAAATTTAATAGGTGGAACTTGCAGAGAAGGCATATGACGTGAAAGTAAGCATCAGCTGTAACTATGAAGGGGCTCTCGCCTCTTCATAATGATATCTGATCACCCATTTACCTTTGACCACCTGCTTTCTTTGCAAAGCAGATCTGCATACCGATATGCTTGAAGCCAGTTCTGCTGGAAGGAATAGCACCACATCAGCTCCCAGTAGCAAAGGTGATGGATCTGCTTCCACTCTTGCTGGGCTGCAATGCATTCCTGGAATGTGACCTGAGCCTAGAATTCAAAAGTACGTTACAGAAGTTGCAGGCTGTACTCTGCTCGACACAAAGTCCCTCGCTCCTATTCTGGTTTTTATTTGATAACAAAAGGCTACAGAAGTTGTTAAGCTACTTATTTTTTGAACAGCAAGACAATAGCCCAGGTGTGGGGAACCTTTGGCCTTCCAGAGGTTGGTGAGCTACAACACCCATCCGCTGCAGCCAGCACAGCCCATTGCCAAAGGTTCCCCACACCTGCAATAGCCCATATGCCTTCATAAAACTGGAGTGGATGGAAAGTGGGGAGGGGGGGGCACACTAGGCAGGAAGATACAGGGCCATTTGATAATCCAACAGGGTCTTCAACATAGGGTTTTGAAGAGCAATATTAAAGACTCTGATTCACTTGGCAAAAACCTAAGCAAGGGTCTTACATGTTTGATACATAAGTTTATTTAAGTTGATCGTTTTCAGGGATGGCCAACTCCCAAGAAACTGAGATCTACTCACAGAGTTAAAAACTGGCAGTGATCTACCCCCTTTTGGGGGATTCAGGTCAAAGTTGTTGAGCTTTTTTAAGGAAGGCCCATTTGGGGGAGGTCCGGGTCAAAGTTGTTGAGTTTTTTCAGGGAGGAGGTAAAATGTTGAGCTTTTTTTAGGGGGGGCCACAGTTGCTCAGCTTCTTTGGGGGGAACCAATGATCTACCAGTGATCTACCGCAGACGTCCAGTGATCTACCAGTAGATCACGATCTACCTGTTGGACATGCCTGGTTTATATAAGCAAGATGTTCATAGCACAGGCAGCTCAGCACAGATTATGAACTTTGGAGCCCTCAGCCCAATTTATATTAATTGAACTAATAGCCATAGTAGGGTCTATGCTGTCTTTATTTGACAAAAAATCCACTTTATTGCCGGCTTCATTTGTTCAGTAGGTGTGGAATATTTGGCAAACAGAGAAGAGGTTATTAATTCAACATTTACATTGTGAATTGCTCTTGCAAGTCCATTAGCATCCTTGAATGCCTATAGAAATGCAGAGTTGTGAATGTGTTATACAACAGGATTACTTTCTGCCCAATACGTCTACTTCATGTTTCCTAACCAGACTCGAGTCCACTGGTTGGCAGGGAAGAATTTCCCATACATGCCACATTGAACTTCTGTGGAAGTATTCCACAGGAAAGATTCTGGCTTGGATTCATTTAAGAAATGAATTAACAGTCACGTTAGAGGCAACAGGCTTCCCCTGGCTTCAGTTAAGCTAGAATACAAGACAACAGAATTACAAAACAAGCTCTGAAAGCTAAAAGCAGCTTTAAAACAGCACCTCGGATTTTACTGTCAAAAAAGAGTGGGGATTTATTACCTTTTCAAAATTTCCTTTCAATATGTCTATTCTGGCATCATAAAACAGAATGATGGCACCCTTGAGAGAGAGAAATGCAACACATTAGAATGTTTTTAATTGCAACAAAAATATCATTTTATAAGGTAAAAGAAAAAAGAAAAGAAACCAACCTTTGGAAACTTCTGGAGATAAGGCTGAAGGAGGGCCTCTGCTTCTAAAAGGTTGGCTTCCCCCGTTCCTGTGCAAATAACAAAAGTCTATATCAGAGCCCAAAGTTGCAGGTTAATCTGCATACATGAAAACCTATATTATTGTTTTATTGATGTTTTAATATTCTGTAAACCGCTTTGAGATTTTTCTTAAAAATATAGAACGGTATAGAAATGAAATGGAATGAATGAATGAACGAAACAATAAAAATATTAAACTGCTATCAATAGGTTGTACAGTAAATGAACAGGACAGAAACGGAGCAGAATACATACAATTATTTCTGCACTGAAATTCTGCATTCTTTACCATGCTTATCTTATTTATCCTTGAGGGGCTGGTGCAACCAGGTTCTGACCAAAATGTAGTTAAATAATTAGAAGCCCTGGGAATGTGAGCTCTCAGTCCTCCCTAGAGCTCTTCCATCAGGCTCTTCTCTCAACTTTCACCTGGAGCAGCTATTCTATCAGGCTTATATAAATGATGGGGCTGTGGGCTAAAGAACCAGCTCCTCTTGTATTATATATTTGATGTTAGCTGCCCTGAGCCCGGTCTTGGCTGGGGAGGGCAGAATATAAAATCAATTATCAATTATTATTCCCTCCTAGAAATCCTATCACTCCACTGGTCATTATAAAATTTCTCTAATAAGTGTTCTGAGTCTGCTTTTTTCATCCTCCCTACCAACCTCTTTTCCTTTTCTGTTACATCTTTTAGATTATCCACCTGAAGATATGGATCGTCATCTCACTGGCATTTGTAAGGTTCTCCAAAGAGCAGGCTTTTGTTTTGCTTTTTGGGGTTTTGTTTTTTTAAAAAAAAGCTTTAAATAAAGAAATAAAATACTGCAAAGCAGTTCACTAGCGCTTCTGGTGGTTCCATCATTGCAATAGGTGAGGTTACAGGGAACCAGGCAGAGGGCCTTTTCAGTAGTGCCGCCCGCCCTGTGGAATGCCCTCCCAGCAGAGGTCAAACAGATAAACATCTATGTGATTCTTAAAAGACATCTGAACGCAGCCCTGTTCAGGGAAGCTTTCAGTGTGTGATGTTGTATTGTGTTTTTCTAAAAAAAATAAATTGGGGGGGACTGCCCAGAGTGGCTGGGGCAACCCAGTCAGATGGACGACATATAAGTAAGTAAGTAAGTAAGTAAGTAAGTTGTTGTTGTTGTTAAGGCTAACTAATCCAAGTTCTGAAATCCACTTCTATCAGTGAACTTGGCTACAACAGAGGTAGAGAATCGCATTCTGTAGGCCGGATCCTTATCAGGATTTGCCTCATGGGCGCTGCTCACTCGTCAATCACCCAATATCACAAATGACATCAGCTGATTTGCTGCTCTGAAGCCCTGACTTTTAGCAAGGCACAGCAGAAGGGTTTCCCCCTCTGCTTCCATGCACACCTCTTCCGGCAGCCCAGTCAGCAGCGCCTGCAAAGCCCCTTTCATCCCCTGTTCTTACCTACGCAACACCCGAAGTCATTCATGACTCCAGGTATAGGGCAGGTGGTCATGGCTTGCCCAAAATGGCCAAGTGGGCAGCCCAAGTTTGGTGACCCCAACCCCTGGATTACAATGATGAAAATACAGTGCAAGAAAACAAGTAAATGCCCCATGAAAATATATTAGGGATTGGATTAAAAGCTATAGTTTCCCCATGTAGCTCACCCAGGAATTTATTTTTCAGTTCTTACCTAGGATTAATGAAACGTAAGTGTGGTATAGCAGCAAGGTGAAAGTACACAGTATGGCTCTCAGACTGGCACCAGAAGCTCCTTCCCGTAACTGCTGGAGACCCACCTCCTAACAGCAACCAAAGATCGCACAAGATAAGATGCAGCATTCTGTCGTTACTAGTAGCAGTCATTATTTCAAGATACAAAAAAAAGGAAGGGTTGCAAGAGGAAGAGGTGGTGTTTTTTTTTACCCACCCTTCAACAGTACTGTATTGGCCCAAATATAAGCCGCACCCACAAATAAGGCGCACCTTTAAAATTCGGGGGGGGGGAGAGAGACAATACCCGAATATAAGCCGTTCCCTTAAAATTCCGCAGGCACTCACACCCGTAAAAGGCAAATGTAGAAGAAAATCCTACAGGTACTAGAGAGGACCCGCAGGTGGGTTAAACACCTGTTTGTAGCACTGTAAATGCAAATAAAGAATCAATAATGCACTGTGAAATACAGGGAAAGTGATGAATAACATTAGAATAAATTGCACAACAGTCTCAAGCTCGCAAATAGGCAATAAAACATTTTTTTGTTCCATCTTCTTCAGCAGCGACATCGTAAAAGCCAATTTTCGTAAGGTCACGAATTTAAGCCGCGCTTTAACTTTTCACGGTCTGAATTGGGGGGGGGGGGGGAGTGTGGCTTATATTCAGCCCAGTACGGTAGGTCCCAGGGCAGTTATAGCAATATAAAATACAGCACTAAAAGCAGTTTAAAACAAAATTCAATCACAACTCGAGTGGGTCCTGGAATACATGTCTCAAAATTCAAAGGCCAGGGTAAAGAGATGCATCTTCAGCACACAATAAAAGCTGTGCAATGATGATGCCATATGCCCCACTGTAGGGAAGCAATTTCACAATGCAGGGGCTGCTACAGAATAATGCCCTCTACCATGGGCGTACCCAGGGTTTATGTTAGGATGTGTGTGGGCAGGACACCCACCTGCCATCATCCTCTGTCTGGCAGATTTGGAATGAAAGATCTCAACGACATTTGTTTTAAATTACTTTCCTTCAACCCCAAGTACTCAGAATAATCTGTTAAAATCTCAATTTCTACTTTTAGTTATTTAGTTATTTATTTACTTGATTGGGGGGCAGCTGCCCCTGCTTATGCCTGTAATTAATCATGGCACTTGATTAGTTTTGAAATCAATTACTTTAAAGTTTACAAAAAGGCCTTCCACATTCAGCAGCCTGCTCCTATATTTCCCCAATCCATGATATACGCTATAGGTACATTTTAACATCAATGGTGAAAAGAAATTTTAATACCCTGTTGCCTGAAAACCCAATAAATTCTAGAAGTCGGAGGATTCTTCCTGGTAAAAGGGACAGCATCTGCAACAAAATCAGCAACACAAAAAATCACTAAAATATTTAAAAGGAAACTGCAACATCTTAAAAACCTAAACAGCATAAAATAATAATAAAACACTCTAATACTTCTGTGTTCAAGTTAACTTTGATAGAATAAAATTATAAATTGCAGCAAATGTGCATATAAAACCACAAAGGTTTTCTATTGCTATAACGGAAGTCTGCAAAGTTACAATTACAATCGGCTTTTAGTTTTTATTGTTCTTTAAAATTACAGCATTACAGGCCATGTTTTATGTCACAATTTGTACACCGAAAACTGTTTAAACCCGTACCAAATTGAATGCTCCTATTCCTAGCTGCACGCCCCCTTCAAACTGGTAGTAGGTTTCATTCTTGTTTTTGCTGCCCTGGGTCATCTGAAGAATTTGATGACATTCTCTTTTTGAGTAAAAAGAAAAGAAAAGAAGTTTTCATGTTAAATGGAATGAAAGGTACTGCAATTACTACGAAATGTAACTGGGAATTAACAGAACTGCACCTGTCTCCAAATGACTGCAATTATTTTGAGGCTTAGCTTATTACTCAACATTGCCTAAAACAAGGCTCTCCGGAAATATTTCTCCTCGCATGCCTAATATTATTTTAAAAGCAGCATCAGAGTGCATGGTGCTTTACAGACTAACAACAAAGGGCAGGGATTTAAGAGCAATCTGCCTACTCCTCTACTTCCACAATATATAAGGAAGGCCTATAAGAACTGCTGCGGCTGCTGCCACCCAGGAGGACTCCCCTGCTCAGCGCCTGAGGGCCCCAGTCCTGCCACTTACCACCTGGCCTAGGGTGGGGCCTGATGGGCTCTATAAAGGACCGCTGCCGCCGCCGCTGCTTGGCAGAGAGGGCTCAGTTTTGTTTTGTTTTTGTTTAAATTGCTGTTATTTTTTATAACAGTTCTAAGTTATAAGAGTTCTAAGATGGCGGTGCGCATAGACGCAGCGGCTGCTCAGTGCTCTCCGTTATTTTTTTTAGCGTTTCGTATGGCTTTTACTGCTGTTACTCGTGTTGAGTACATTTTTGGTTGGGGAAACAATTGTTTAAATGAAAAATGATTTTTTTAAAATATTATTATTATTATTTTATCCAATTTCATTGTACTTGTACAATGACAATAAAGAAATCTTAAAGTATATGATATCAGGGATATTTTACAGATATAGTATCTGTAACAGTGTCTCACTGTTAACAAATCCCCACCTTTTACGTTAAGTTTTTGTATACCGTCTCTAACATCACAGAAAGCCACAGGACTTACTCCTAAGTAAGCACGTATAAGATTGCAGACTAAGAATTATAAGCACAGGTAAATATGCTGTCTTTTCCACTTTTTTCCCTCCCATTGCTGTTTCACCTCCTCCCTCTGCCATCTTGCTAATGCCCCTGCTGGGAAGCAGATCTCTTTTGGGGTGGGGTGAGGCAAGACTGAAGTTCATTGCCAAATGATTTTTAAAAAACCTGGTGTCAATTTTTCTACTATCTAAACAGTTAGCAGGGAATTAGATTGCTGAAATATATAAACAGAAAAGCACAAGTAAAAAATGTTACAGAAACTGACTTGTATATTTGGTAACTTGTCCTGATTTTGAGGCCACCTTTGATGAAGTTGATCATATTTTCATCCTGGGGGGGGGGGAATTAAATTAAACAAATCATTAGGTGATATTCAACTAGGTTTTTGTGTTAGTGCAAGGATTAATGCTGGCGCAACAGGAATTTGCCCCTTCTCCTTCCTCCCCCAATGCTGTCCCCAGATCTGCTGTGGAGGGTTGAAGAAGCCCCCATAAGAGATTCAGGGGGCACACCAGGGGATCCAAAATACTACTTAGCATTGCATTTAATGCAACCCATTGAGTATATCATACCTATACCACTTGAACAGTTTTACCTGTGTAATGTAAACACTGGAAACATGCAAAATGTGTATACATGAAGCTGAATGTATTTATTAGGCCATGCATGCAACTCTTAATCAACGGAACACTATCCTATATAATAATTCCCTAATGTCCCCACGTCCGTGGTGTGTGTTAGTGGAACTGCGCTACTGAGCATGTGCCCCACGGACACAGGGATTGGAGCGCAGAGACTCTATGCAGATGAGACAGTCGGAGGCTGCCAATCGGAAGTGCGGGAGGGGAGGGGCTGCCTCGCCCTGCACTCAAAGAAAGTTGCTGGCGGCCATTTTGTGTGTGTGAGTGATGGGAGTTACACAAGGATTCCTCTCACACGCCCGCCCTAGGCCGATGGCCCTGCCCGGGAGGCGGCCTCCCTCCCTCAGGGGCTCAAAGCAGCCCCCGTCCCGTCCTCGCCATGTCCCTGTACAGGAACTCGGTGTGGTTCATGAAGGGGCTGGGAGCCAAAAGGGCAAAGAGAGGCGGGGGCTGCCATGGCCGTTTCCACACGGAGTTTGCTTACGGAGGGAAACCGGACGTGGGATTTGAGCCCATTCCCCCTCCTCCGCCGCACGCTTTAGGGACTTTTATGTAACGGGAGGGGCCAGTTTCCCTCACAGCTTCTCTTGGACGCGCCGCAGGATGAGGCCCGGCTGCCTTACCTGAAGGCTGCTGTCCTAATCCCACTTGCCTGAGGGAAATAAGTCCTGTTTTTAAAAATGTTTCACCACATATGTTCTAGCGCCCGTTAATTTAACGGGCTGAACGTCCACTAGTTTGTATATAAATGCTTTACACAAACATTTCCAAAACAAAAATTCACAGGGAAAGAAGCATTTATATGTATCAAGCCAAACTGAAGAAACACCACTAGATGGTGCTACAAGTATCCAACGATAATTTGATGTATTACTGGGATAATAATGGAATCATACAATGGTACATTTGCAGTACACAAAAATTGAATGAGGAATACCGTGTTTCTCCTAAAATAAGACACCGTCTTATAATCTTTTTATCCTCCAAAAAACACAGTATGGCTTA
Source organism: Darevskia mixta (assembly GCA_034641385.1). Classification (NCBI taxonomy): domain Eukaryota; kingdom Metazoa; phylum Chordata; class Lepidosauria; order Squamata; family Lacertidae; genus Darevskia; species Darevskia mixta. Next base: position 21,873,965 of record JAWWNH010000017.1, read on the forward strand.
TTTTCGGGGGATGTCTTATTTTTATTAAGTGTGGTACAGCAATCTACATATATTCCATTATAATTACCGTATTTTTTGCTCCATAGGATGCTCCATAGGGCGCACCTTGTTTTTAGAGGAGGAAAACAAGAAAAAAATTTTTTTTCTGGTTTTCCTCCTCTAAAAGGCTGGGAGGGGCAGCAGAGGGGTGCTGCTGGTTCTTCCACGCCAAGATCGCAAAAACAAGCCTGCTTTGGCGAACGGGGTTGGCGAGTGAGAGAGAGTGAAAGAAAGAAAGAGGGAGAAGGAAGGAAGGGATGAGAGAGAGAGAGAAAGAAAGAAAGGAAGAGAGAGAGACAAGGAAGGAAGGAGAGAGAGAGAGAGAGAGAGAGAGAGAGAGAGAGAGAGAGAGAGTGAAGGAGGGAGGGAAGAGAGAGAGGGAAGGAAGGAAGGAAGGAAGACAGAAGGGGTGAGAGAGAGAGAGAAGGAAGGAAGAAAGGAAAAGGTGAGAGAGAGAGAGAGAGAGAGAGAGAGAGAGAGAGAGAGAGAAGGAGTGAGAAAGAGTGAAAGAAAGAGGGAGAAGGAAGGAAGGCTTTTGCAAGGACGACGGGGGACAATGGAGATGCTTCACGTTGCTGCCACCTGCTCTGTGCAACATCCCCCCCCCCAACCGAGGCTTTTTAAAAGCAGGCTTTTGGAAGCTGCCACGGCGGGGAACAGCGGAGATGCTTCACGGAGCTGGGAAGGGGTGGCGGGTGGCGGGTGGCGGGGGACAAGCAAAGTCAACACTCCTCTCTCTCTCTCTCTCTCTCTCTCTCTCTCTCTCTCCCCCCGTGTGTGTGTGTGTAGCAAAGGAGGGCAGAGAGAAAAAGGATGCAATGAGGATGGGGGGAGAGAAGAAAAGGAAGAACCAGTGAGGAGAAAACTGAAAATCCTAAAAGGAATTTGGGGAGAGGAGGGTGGTGGTGGAGAGAATTGCAAGTGCACGGATAGGGGAAGAAAATAATAGTCCATGGCCGAAGAAGACACGAAAAGAAAGAGGAAAGCATGGGGAAAGTTGAGGAGAGGGAGAGGGAGGGAAGGGGAGAGAGAGAGAGAGAAAGAAAGAGAAAAGCCACAATCAGGTTTGGATTGCAGCAGGAGAGCAATGAAGGAGCCGAATGAAACGGAGAGGTGGGGGGGGAGGAGACAGCCCTTACACACCCGACTGAGGGAGGGGGAAGCCCCTCTCTCTGCGAGGGCGGGAAACGCCCTGAGGTGAAGTGTGCAGGATTGAGGAGGTGCCGTCCGTCTGCCGGCTATCCCTCCTGCGTGCCTAAGTGGCAGCGTCCAGGAGGAGGAGGAGGACGCTGGAGGGCGAGGGCTGCGTGAGGGCCCCTTAGGGCGGTGAGGGCGAAGGCGAGGCTAGGGGTGGCGAGGAGGAGGAGGGCTTGGAGGGGCTGCTGCTGCTGTTGTTGCCGCCGCCTCTCCCGCTTGTCCCCCCCCCCCCCCGCCCGCCTCCGATCACTGCTCTTGCGAGGCGGGCAGCAGCAGAAGCCTGCTTTTGGGATCTGCGGGCTGCGCGGGGTTTGGTGGAGGAGCTAGCGAGGATGCTGCTACTTCCTCTAGCGGCTTCCAGCGGTTGCGGCTGGGTCCGGGTCCCGGCCACTCAGGGCTTCACTCAGCGCGCTGCTGCTGCGCCCGGTGGATCGGGGATCCACTGGCGCGCTGCGGCTGAGTCCCGCTGGATCGGATCCAAGCGGTGCCCGCTGCTGCTGCTGGCTGTGCTGGGGGAGAGAGCTGGCGGGAGCTGGATTGGGGCCCCACGTGGTGCGCGCTGCTGGGTGTTTAGGAGGGGCTGCACCTCACCAGGTACCCGATATCACTACCGGAACCCAGTACGTCTTATTTTCGGGGTATGCCTTATATTTTGCGACCCCGTTATAATCCTTCTATGCCTTATATTTTAGGCATGTCTTATATTATGAGAAACACGGTAGCACAATCCGAAGACTTCATTGTCCACCGTAATAAATATTGAATGCTTCCACTGAGTGCATCCATCATCCTTGTTCTCCACTCTTCTGATTCCTTCCAGTGTGAATACTGGGACCTACTGCATCTCCAACAGGTATTGACCAATAGAAGGTTCAGTATATCATGATTTGGAGACTGGAAACAGCAGCATAATGATTCATAAAGAGCAATGGACTATTTAGTAGTTAAAGGGTAAAGGGACCCCTGACCATTAGGTCCAGTCGTGACTGACTCTGGGGTTGCAGCGCTCATCTCACATTATTGGCCGAGGGAGCCGGCGTACAGCTTCCGTGTCATGTGGCCAGCATGACAAAGCCGCTTCTGGCGAACCACAGCAGCACACGGAAACGGCGTTTACCTTCCCGCTGCAGTGGTACCTATTTATCTACTTGCACTTTGACGTGCTTTCAAACTGCTAGGTTGGCAGGAGCAGGGACCGAGCAACGGGAGCTCACCCCATCGTGGGGATTCGAACCGCTGGCCTTCTGATCGGCAAGCCCTAGGCTCTGTGGTTTAACCCACAGCGCCACCCGTGTCCCTTATTATGCACTACATTTAGTAGTTTATGTGCATTAAATAAGTTTCCCTTGCAATACAAGGACTAAACAGCCATTTCAAAGCAGCAAAATCCTTTAATACTCTGGACAAGTCCCCAAGTTCTATTAAATCAATATTATTGTTCGCCTGAAATTTCAGTTGTTGCCAGGTTGTAGCATACAGTGAAACACTAGTTCTCAGCTGAGCAGCCTTTTTTAGCCAGATTGTGTGTCTGAGTGCATAAAAAGGCAACAGATGACCTTGCCCTATAGCTATGCTGACCTTTTGGTGCTGACACGGGTAGTTCCTTGTCTGAACTCGCTATCTATGCCACGGCTAGCCTCCTCAAGAGCTCCGCCTGCAAGCTGATCTTTGAAGCTGTAGTGCTGATTCTCGTTATTACAAATTTCTGCACTATTGCATATGTGGGGGGAAGCTAGCATTAATGAAGCTGTATACAGAGGGAGTTGAGAGCCATTTCCAAAACAGCAGCGACAGTTTTCTCAACAACAATTGTGAAGTTGGCTGCCAGTTCCCCACACATACAGCCCAATCCATGCTAGTCTTTTTCATGCAGTAGTGTACTTGTTACCAAGATCATGTGGAAGAATATGGCAGTGATTTGACCAAAAAAAGTCTTATTGAAGGTCTAAAACCAATGGCTCTGGGGTATGTAGCAGCCTTTGCATGCATCGTTATCAATAGGAAGCAGAATTCCAAGAGCTGTGATCTATGAAAATGTTAAGTGATCCTTATTTTGCAAAAATAACAGTAAACAACTAAGTCTTCTAAAACCTTTTTTAGAAACCTACTTTGTTAAGGTTTATTAAGTAATGTCTGGAACAAGAGATGGCAACATTTACTTCACAAATGCATATGAATTACGGATAAGGGAAAAGCAAAGACCTGCGGTACTCTGCTAAAGAGTTTTGTAACAGAATGGCTGAACAGGCAAAGTGTGCTGATAATTGCAAAATGCATTCTTTGAAATAGATCTTCTTGAACATTGTGCACATAGTATCTTTGTTTCTGAGACTCTTCCTTTACTGACCAATGGAAGAACCTCATGGATACATTAGCAGATACTAATTAACATTAGTAGACAGAAGCAGAGGCCACTTATGCTTCATCATCTTAATGTTGCATGTGGTAAACCTGTATCATTTTAAACATTAAACCAGAGTGTTTTGACCTGCTCTTGGTGGTGTGTGTCAGAAACAGAAACACGGTTTTAAATATACTTGTATCAAGATTTTTAACACAGACTGATGGCCAGGAAAGTGGATTTGCAATTGCAAATAAATTCTTTTATTTTTGTTGCCTGCAAGTACTCTATCTGAAGTGTATTTTTAGTCCCCTGTGCTCTATTTTTCACACAATTGGAAAGGTGTGTTTTGTTTTAATTCTCATTTTTGGAAGAGTGTGTGTGTGTGTGTGTGTGTGTGTAGCCTTATCAGTTTCACGGCTGCTGGGAAAACTTAATCTTCCGATCCCTTTTCCCGACACCATTTCTCAGGCTGCTCTATGGAAGGAAGATGGGAGCTCTTTAGTCTTTTCCTTCAAGTGCTTATGTTCAGAGTAATACTTTCATTTGAAAACAAAACACAATCTGACAATCTGTCAGCAAAACTGACAAGGCTTTTCCTCAGTATTGCCAGGGTCACCGAAGGGCCGAGAGACAGTAAAGGAAGAGTCAGTGCTGCTTGCTAGAAGGAGATCCATGACAATGCATCAGAGTCGAGTTGCGTTGCAAACTGTAGGAGTTTCTTCTTCTGCACTAACTGGAGGCGACAAGGTGGCATTTAAAGTGGGAAAAGCTTAGTTTGTGAACACTGGTACTGCAGTGTACTTTGATTGATGTGGGGAAAGGTTTCCCAGTGAGATCATTAAAACATTTGTAAAAGCACAAAATTTCAGCATTATTGTTTGCTTTGGAGATAATATATACCATGTGCACATGTTTCAACAGTTATCATTAATATAGTATTTCAAGCTCTGGATTTTTATTAAATGCACACAGTGGAATATCTTGAAAGAGGGGGCAGAAAGTGTGTCTTTCTTTGTTAAGACACAATAATCATGATTTTTGTGAAATGAACTTGTTCCATAGCATTACTGAAAACCCCATTTTCCCATAGTCTGCTGATGTGGGACTCTAATGTTATTCATTATTTATCAATTAAATTTATATTCTGCCACTTCTTCCGAAGGAGCACAGGGCAGTAAACAACCAAGAAATAAAACAAAAATTAAACATATTAAAAACATTATAATACAAATGTAGACTGGCAAAAATCTCAGCTTAAAAGGCTTGCTGAAAGAAGAAGGTTTTCAGTAGATGCCAAAAAGATAGCAAAGACAGTGTCTGGCTAATATTCCAGGGGAGGGTAGTTTGTACGTTACCTGTACAAAAGTCAGTGCTGCTTTCTGTAGTAAACATTCAGCATAACAGATTTCTGCATGCATTTCCTCTATTAAAGATAAAAAAGACAAATTAATACAAAGCTAAAATAGTAGCAATGAATAGTACTAAAGGAATGGTAATAACAAATGTTATCAAATACTTCCCTGCAAATTTTGCCCCATAACTAGAGTTTAAAAAAAAAAAAATTAAAGCTCAGCATCTGGGGCATCTGCCCAGAAGCACCACCAGAAGCCTTCACAAGTACCATGGTGCCCATGGGCACCAGGTTGGCCATCCTTGGTCAAGATAATAGATATCTCCCATAATTGACATAATTTGATCTGCTACCAGAGACTGTCTGGTAGCAGACTGTCTTGCCAGAGTGGTGCATGCTCTAGTTATCTCTCGCTTGGACTACTGCAATGCGCTCTACGTGGGGCTACCTTTGAAGGTGACCTGGAAACTGCAATTAATCCAGAATGCGGCAGCTAGACTGGTGACTGGGAGTGGCCGCCGGGACCACATAACCCCGGTCCTGAGAGATCTACATTGGCTCCCAGTACGTTTCCGAGCACAATTCAAAGTGTTGGTGCTGACCTTTAAAGCCCTAAATGGCCTCGGTCCTGTATACCTGAAGGAGCGTCTCCACCCCCATCGTTCAGCCCGGACACTGAGGTCCAGCGCCGAGGGCCTTCTGGCGGTTCCCTCCCTGCGAGAAGCAAAGCTACAGGGAACCAGGCAGAGGGCCTTCTCGGTAGTGACGCCCTCCCACCAGAGGTCAAAGAGATAAACAACTACATGACCTTTAGAAAATACTTGAAGGCAGCCCTGTTTAGGGAAGTTTTTAATCTGTAACATGTTAATGTATTGTTTTTTAATATTTGTTGGAAGCTGCCCAGAGTGGCTGGGGATACCCAGCCAGATGGGCGGGGTACAAATAATAATAATAATAAATAATAATAATAATAATAATAATAATAATAATAATAATAATAATAATAATAAATTATTATTATTATTATTATTATTACCAGAGGCGGTACTTTTGGAGAAAATAAAAAAATCAAGTTTTTTCCATACTGAGAGAAGACAACAACAAAAAAGAAACCAAAACACAGTGCTTCTTTGAGTCCCAATGTATTAAGCTGTTATAGTCTTTCTACAATTCTTTGCCTCTAATACTGTGAAATAGTGCTCATTTTTGTGAATTTTTAAGCAACATGAGTATATATGCTTACAAAGAAAACACCCCCACCCCATACTCTTCTTACCTTCATTCAGCTGATCTACGGACTGTTTCGAAACTAAACTGGACAATGATTCTACTACTGTGTTCCTTTTCCTGAATCTACATGAAAGAGAAAGAGGCAAACATTTAATTTTAGCTAAAGAAACTGAATCATACATCAAACATTTGTGCCATAGCTGGGAGAGAAAAAGAATGCAATCTACAGAACCTTAATACAATAGGCCACAATATTACAGTGGTACCTCGGTTTACGAACTTAATCCGTTCCGGAAGTCCGTTCTTAAACCAAGGCGCGCTTTCCCTAATGAGGCCTCCCACTGCCGGTGACTTTCCACCATTTGGATTCCATTCTTAGGTAAAGTGCACAAACTTGGACGCTACTTCCGGTTTTGTGGAGTTCGTAAACTGAATCGTTCGTAAACAGGGCTGTTCTTAAACTGAGGTACCACTGTATTGCACAAACAACCTCCAATAATTTAGTGTCCTCTGGCTGCCATTGAGACTGCAAACATCCTCTGACATCACAAATGACTCAGGCTCCAATTCTAACCCCACTTACCTGGGAGTAAGCCCCACTGAATTCAACAGGACTTACATTTGACAAGGACCAGGATCATATTCTCTATTGAGTAAGTGCATATCAAAATTACAAAAAAGTAACTTTTTTCTACATCTCTTTTCGTTACTAGTTCTCTTCCTGTTATTTGCTAAGAAAAAACGTACACGTGATTTTGTAGAACCCTCCGATACCTAGCATTCAACAAATATAAAATTATTCATGCTTACTTTTGGCAAGTTTGTAGAGCTTCTTTCATTGTAGTGATTCCCATTTGGATATCCTGTTGCTCAAAGGTCATAGCAGCCTGCATAACTAAAATGGTACTATACCCTAGGGCATGGTACATGCTACCTTTAGACCTGTTTTGAAAAATAAAAAAATGGGCATTTCAATCAAAATGGTAGTTCCACTAAAAAAATTAGTATTCCTCAAACACAAAATTACATGTTTCATAAAAGTAACTATACATCTTTCAATGTATTCTGCACATAAGATGATTTCCCTCAAATCTCTTCTATAACTATGCATTTTTTTTTTTTGTTCTGGGCATTACTCTGCAACCTAGTTCTGTTCTGATCAAATTACAAATGGGTCTGCACATTTTTCCTCTTCAAGATAACATGCACAACGGCTCTTATTACACCTCAAATTTTTAACTAAAAGCCACTGACCAAAAATAGGTCACTTTAGAGGGTTTAAAGAAATACTTGCAGAAGACTTGCTTTGGGGAGGGGAACAGAGCTGGAAATAATGAAAGCTACTCTATTCAGAGGCCTTAATCTCCAGCAAACAGATGGCATGCCTTATAGCATCTCCCTGTACTGCTTCTAGCAAACAAAATAACCTCACCAGGGACGAAGCAATTCCAGAGCTTCCGAGAATTTGTTGTTCAGAAATAAGTTCAGTGCCATCGTGCACTCTTCCAGAGAACACTTCAGATCCATCTTGGTGGCCCTAATGGAAAGATTGGGAGAATAGTTAGAATTTTGCACTATGCCTAAGTGACCACTGACATTGTATTCACACTAGCAGACAAATGCCATGGTACAGCTCTATTGCTGGATATACTCAGGTTTTTTTAAATACCAAAGTAAATGGACTTTCCACACTGCTGCTGAAACTTCTTCATAACCTCTTTTGGCAAACCAAAAACCAACAGAAAACATATGGGATAGTCTTCATTATCTACTTTCTAAATTAAAAGATGCCTGTTTCTTGGGAGAAAAGCAATGACAAACCTAGACAGCATCTTGAAAAGCAGAGACATCACCTTGCCGACAAAGGTCCGTATAATTAAAGCTATGGTTTTCCCAGTAGTGATGTATGGAAATGAGAGCTGGACCATCAAGAAGGCTGATCGCCGAAGAATTGATGCTTTTGAATTATGGTGCTGGAGGAGACTCTTGAGAGTCCCATGGACTGCAAGAAGATCAAACCTATCCATTCTGAAGGAAATCAGCCCTGAGTGCTCACTGGAAGGACAGATCCTGAAGCCGAGGCTCCAATACTTTGGCCACCTCATGAGAATAGAAGACTCTCTGGAAAAGACCCTGATGTTGGGAAAGATGGAGGGCACAAGGAGAAGGGGACGACAGAGGATGAGATGGTTGGACAGTGTTCTTGAAGCTACCAACATGAGTTTGACCAAACTGCGGGAGGCAGTGGAAGACAGGAGTGCCTGGCGTGCTCTGGTCCATGGGGTCACGAAGAGTCGGACACGACTAAATGACTAAACAAACAACAACAAAACAACAACAATAGTATTGCTAGTGCTACTTGGTAAATCATTAGTATATTTATATTGCAAGGGGGGTACTGTGGTTGAGAAAGCATGGTTTACATCATCCCTACAAAGTACCCCAGCTTTGCTAGACTAAGACAGCTGCAGCGTTGGGAAGGGGAGTTAAGAAGGAATAATGACAACTTTGTAATGTATTTATTTATCAGATTTATCAGCTGTTTCACAGCCAAAGCCATCAATGCAGTAAGATAAAATACAAAAGATGCCTATTCTAAAAACAATAATAAAATTGTACAATTGGTATTCTTTGAAATGACTGGGTCACACTCCAGAGAAAGCATTCTTAAACAAAAAGTACCTGCCTACACATCAATACGTTAGGTGCCAGGTTAACCAGCTGGTTAACTGATTCCAGAGGGCTGGCGATGCAGTAGAACCCAATGGTTATGTTGATCCCTGGCCTGAGGACACTGAACTGCTTAGGATGCTATTGCAAAATACAGTTCTGTGGCTTACCACACATTGCAACTACAAGAAAACCCAAGGCTCCCAGTTCAAGCCCTGGGAGTATGTTTGTAAAATCCGCTTTTCTCCTGATATATGCCCAAAGCTGTATATGCCCAAGGCAGAGTGTTAATATGCATATGGATTGCATAGATCCATTTCTTCCAGGTGCACTTCTGTGCATGTTTGTCCATAGGAGTGCTTTCAACTGAACTCTATCTCTCATTGCTTCCCATCCACACTAATGATAGCTGCTTGAGGGGATGTATCTGCACTTTGTGGTGATCCAAGAGCTGCGTTGAAACCTTCTGAAAGTGCAAAAAGCAAGGTGGATAAGTACCGGTAAGTTCAGATCTGCACAGGAGTCTGGGTGGCATGGATAAGGTCAGTCCATACTGAAATTCACAAAGACTGGATTTCCCAAGCATGCCTACATAAAATTAGTACTACTTTGGCACTTCCTTTAGTGATGATTTGGTTCTTTGTGGAAACCCTGCCTAGCCCTTATCACCCTGAAGCAGTCAGTAGGTGATACTAAGAATCATACAATCACAACAATATATATTCATATGTATACAGTACATCAATTAAGAAAAAATGTACTTTTTTGTTAACAAATCAATAAAATATATAAAAAATATGAAAATGAAAGAATTAAAATAAGCACATCCATAGAGAATTTTTGTGGCATAAAAGCATTTCGAGGGGTAGAGCTTCAGCCAACACAAATGCTCCGAGCCCTGAGCAGGAGGTATCTCCATGATAAATTGTGCTCTGTTTTTTGTTGCAAAACTTTTGCTTGAGATTGTTCCCAAATTGCCTCCTTTCTGTTTTGCCAGGAGGAGAAAAATCAAACCTTTTGAACTACTCTTTCAAAATACTGTAGCCAGCCTGTTGGGACCTGCACATAACATCTCAAGATCATCTCTCTGAAGAATGCCATTGAGACCAAGTAGTCCTGTGTCTTAAAAGTAAATATTGTGATTGATGTAAAACAACAACCACCACTAATGCAACTTTATACTGATGAACAGCTGGGGCTGGGAAGAAAGTACCTACAGCTGAGCTCATTTTAAAATTGAGAGGGGGGTGGGGAAATCCTGTTACCCTACATAGAAGTCAACACAATCTGGCCTGATGTTTTTGGTACCAAGACTGCGTCATTCAAATGCTGGCCCAGATCCAGACACCTTATTAAGGCCAAATGATCCTTTTTCTATGGCTTCCTGCAAGTTCACAGTAATTCATATTAAGTTTACGATAACTGAATCTTATTGTAGTGAATCACCTTCTAAATTTGCTGCAAAGTCATTTCAGGCTTATTCTTTCTTTCTTTTCCTGTTTTTACTACTGATGCATTACAAATAAACAGCTATACTAAAACTAAACACCAAAGTCATCAGATAACAGAAGCTATTAGTTCACTGAGAATCAAATTAAATCTCATACATGATAGATAGCTTCGTTGGTTTTTTTAATGGTGTGATGCTGGTATACACACCTTGCAGTATTCTGCAACCTATAGGATTGGCATCAGCAGAAACACAGTGATAACTGCTAGAAATAAGCTATGAATGGAAAGGAAAACCAATCGCTTCTGAAATAATTCTGAATGTTAATCTCCCCCATGAAAGAGTTCACAGATATGCTGAACTTGCTTTTTTTTAATTACAGAATGCAATACATTTTTAGTAATAAAACCACATAAAGCAATTTCCCCATAAAATTATTGTAATTACACCCTGACTTTTGCCATCGATTGTAGTAACTACTTAGCACAGATAAGACATGATATACTCACAGAATTAAATGAGTAGATAACTTTAGATGAATAACTGCAATTGCTACAGAAAGATAAGCCTCTCTCAGGCACGTTTTGATTCCGTCAAGAGCCAGACAAGGCAGCAAAAAACACCTAGATAATATCCCATTTCCTCTGTTTTATTCCTCAATACTCACGAGGCTCCTATTAATTAGTTATCAGGCAGGAAAAAGATACAAAAGTTCACACAGAAGCAGCTGTCATCTCAGGAGCCCTCCATATTGCAATTTAAAAAGAAATGTCAGTTGAAATAGCTGCAGCTACAGCAATGCTGCTAGATGATGCCTCTGCAGGAAGAGGATGCTGGGAGATTTTCCCAATCTATGCTGCAGCCTAATTCTAATCCATCACTGCCTAACTACAAAGGGGGAAAGGAAGACCAAATGCAACTCAATGATTTGTGTTTGAAGGATGAAAAAGATTTTTGTGCTCCAGATTTTTGTGCTCCAGTTAACATTAAATGTTTTAAATCTAATGAAAAGGAGAACCAGGCTATTTTACACCGCATTTAAACAGAACAGAGTGCTAGAAACAACAGAGCTATTTAATAATTCATTGCCTGTTCTAAAAATAGTATAGCAAGAAGTATAGAATGGTAGTTATTTACTGGAAATTCAGTCTGTTATACGTTTATGTTTGAATTTCTCTTAAATATCAGAAGTAGGTGTTAAGTATGATCCACGATAGTGAGCTGGATAACTATATGGCATGTAATACAACAAATATCTAAGGAGAAATGTTAGAGAGGGCATGGAAACCTGAAGAAGCCAACAGGATGAAATATTCTTCCACTGATCATAGAATTATAGAATTGCAGTTGGAAGGGACCCCAAGAGTCATCTAGCCTGACCCCCTTCAATGCAAGAATCTCTCACTCAGAATGGGGCTCAAACCCATGACCCTGGGATTAAGAGATTCATGCTCTCCTAAGAAACTGTAGAGGGAGCAAGTGAGCTTTCTAGAAGTCTTCACAAGTGGCTGGGGAGACCCAGCCAGATGGGTGGGGTACAAATAATAAATTATTATTATTATTATTATTATTATTATTCACAAGCCATGTTAAGTATTTGGTTCAAGTGCTATCAAGCTCCAGATTCTTCAGCTGCATTACAAGCATTTTAGGTTCTCGCGTGATTGTGTCCAAAAATGTGCATTCTTTAAAGATGTGCAGATGCATCTTGGTTTTTCTTTCCATACGATTTGCTAGTGCCCCAAATCTCTAAGCCCGTGTTGCAGTTGCATCCCACTCCACAACAGTAGCAAGTGATGGTGGCAGCACCATGTTGGCAGTCATGGTAGAAAAATGACTGGCATGTAATTAATGGGAAAAATTGTGATGGAGCTAGATTTTCCCTGCAATGCAGGGGGTTGGACTAGATGACCCTTGGGATCCCTTCCAACCCTAAAATTCTATGATTCTAGATTCGCTGGTTGGGGCTTGAAGAGAGATTAGAGCAAGAAAGGAAAGTCTGGCAGAGAAGGAAAGTGCTAAGAAGAAGCTAAGCCAAAGTCTCTCTGTGTGAGCTTCACTCTTGCTGACCAGAATAACATGTTCTGTTAAGTCTTGTAGGCAGAGGAGTGATGTAACCAAGAAAGGGATATCCAATAGCAGGATCACTGAGCGTGGGTGGAAGGAAAATCCCAGTAACAGCATTTGTTGGAGCACTCTCTTACTGAAAGTGGCCTCCACCAAAGGAAATTTGTCAGCCTTGAAATGCCTTACAAAGGTGGAGAGCTGAGCCCCATTTTCCTCCAGGGGGCATTGCTACTAAGGGCTAAGTAAAGGTAAAGGTAAATGGACCCCTGACCTTTAGGTCCAGTCGCGGATGACTCTGGGATTGCAGCGCCTCGCTTTAGTGGCCGAGGGAGCCAGCGTACCGCTTCCGGGTCATGTGGCCAGCATGACTAAGCCACTTCTGGCAAACCAGAGCAGCGCATGGAAAAGCCGTTTACCTTCCCACTGGAGCGGTACCTATTTATCTACTTGGACTTTGACGTGCTTTCGAACTGCTAGGTGGGCAGGAGCTGGGACTGAGCAACGGGAGCTCACCCTGTCGTAGGGATTCGAACCGCCAACCCTCTGATCGGCAAGCCCTAGGCTCTGTGGTTTAGACCACAACGCCACCCGCATCCATAAGGGCTAAGTGGTTGCTATAAAAACTAAGCAAGCAGCAAGTAAGGGTGGCATTACAAAACATGCCCTTTTGTCGTGACATCTTCAAAGCTTTTGCCTAGTCTCAGACTCCTGATCCTGTTCTTGAACTCTCTAGCCAGGGCAAGGTGAGGAGACCGCTTCAGGCAGTAAGATCCACTGGACAGGCAGATTCTGATGCCAATCACAGGGCGGTTTACAACATGGAACACAAATGTCAAACATAAAAATATAAACATAAAAATCAAAGTAGTTATATAAATGCAATTATAATATTAAGAAATACATGGGTTGTTTTCGCTTTTCTTTATGTCTCCATCTTATGCATGTAGTTAGACAAACCGCAACACATCCAGGTCTCCTATAAGCACGAACATTTATTAATATAAATCTAGGCCCAGAAAAGCTAAACACACACTCATAGAACCTGAGTACCAGCCAAACACAACTTGGCTTCTCAAATACTTTAACCAGTAAAGGAACAGTACTCCACATTCTTGATGGTATTTTAATTTTGTACACCTTAATATGGATTCCTTTATCAAGAGATAATAGTGAAAACTTTAACCACAGTTTTGAGATTAAAAGGCTAACCTTTCTTAAACACTTCTGGCTTCTATCTCTGCAATAATACCACATAGAGCAGCTTGGGTAGGATCAAGGATTAAGAATATCCAACTTCAGTATGAGGAAAGGAGAGGGAGAGGGAAAGACACTTCTAAGGTTTCTTGATACCTGCACTTTGTGATTTTACAAGAAATTCTACTTTTTTTTAAAAAAAAAAAAGCTATATCTGTATTTCTACTTAATGTACAGATGCAATAAATATGATTCAAAGTCACTGATATTGATTTTTTTAATGCTGAATATTTAGCATCTTATGGCACTTTTTCCATGCGTGAAGTGCCTCAAATACACTCTCGAGAATCCTTACAACCAGTAGCAGTTGGTGGAGCAGTTGGGGCTGTGTTGCTACCCTGACTTACTAACACTGCATGTCCCTCCTGTTTATTGAAACAGGAAGGGGCAAGACTCCAGGAGCTCAGTGTAGTGTCGACATAGCCAATTCAGCCACTGTGCCTGCACCACAATCTCAGTGAAGTGGCATCAAAGCGTGGTGTTGGGAAGTGAGGTGCACCTGCCGCTGCTTACAACCAGTGCCAGATTTATGTATAAGCTAAACAAGCTATAGCTTAGGGCCCCACTCTCTTGGGGGCCCCCCCAAAAAATTAAAGGAAAAAAAACCTGGATGTACATTTCCAAAATATAAGATAAAAAACAAATAAAATAAACCTACATACAGCAACGGGGTTTTGTGTTGTGTAGGAAGTAATGGGCCCCGCCTGCTAGCCTGCTCCCTAAAATATCACATATAAAGGGCCCCATTACCTTCAGTAGCTTAGGGCCTCATCAAACTTAAATCCGGCCCTGCTTACAACAGCAAATGAACAACATGACACTCTGCAGCTTTCCTGCTGTTTCATCCCATTGCACTGCTATAGCGGTTAACAATGCACATAGGGACAGCCACACCAATCTTTCCCATGCAATAGTCACCCAGCTGAGATCAGCATTATCCACATGCTGTAAGAACAGTGGTTTGCTTAAGGTCGCCTATTACATTCATGCCTGAGAAGAGACTGGATCCAGGGACTTCGCAGCTCACTCTTAGCCTGCAGGTGTCCATCATACATAGGTAAAAGGTAAAGGGACCCCTGACTATTAGGTCCAGTCGTGTCCGACTCTGGAGTTGCGGCGCTCATCTCGCTTTATTGGCCAAGAGCCGGCGTACAGCTTCCAGGTCATGTGGCCAGCATGACAAAGCCGCTTCTGGCAAACCAGAGCAGCGCACAGAAACGCCGTTTACCTTCCCGCCAGCGCGGTTCCTATTTATCTACTTGCACTTTGATGTGCTTTCGAACTGCTAGGTGGACAGGAGCTGGGACCGAGCAACGGGAGCTCATCCCGTCGCAGGGATTCGAACCGCCGACCTTCTGATCAGCAAGCTCTGTGGTTTAACCCACAGCACCACCTGGGTCCCTTGTCCATCATACATACAGAATTGCAACTTAGGCCACAGCCTTCTACTCATTTACCTGCGAGGACACCCTATTGAATTCAATGTGGCTTACTTCTGAATGGATATGCATGGGATTGCAGTGTAAAAGAAGGAAATCAGGAACTGACTTTCAGGCAAGAAATGGAAGTTGTTAAATGTGTTCCCTCAAGGGTTCCTGATAGTTATGGCGGAAGAACCTACCATGCAGCAGCCACAGTACTGGAAAAAGCTTGAGCTTACTCTCAAGCAACTTGAAGTTTATCTACAGCCATTACACTCTCCTTACTCTTTCCTTACTAATGCAGGACCTTAGCAATAGGTGGGGTCAAAATATTTCACTTTTGACTACAAGCTGCGAAAAGCAGGTGGGACTTATATGCACATGGACACCTGCAGATCAGCTGAAAAACACTGTCTTATGCAGTTCAGATGGTGTAGGTAAGACTCACCAAGGTCAATGGGGCAATTTGAGTAAATTTGCATAGTTGTATATGTATGGCAGAACAACTCATCAAGCTTGAGATCTTTAACAAACATATTGTTCCAAAAGACCTTTCTGTACTAATTAGACAGACACATCCTAGCAATGATGACATTATTTTACAGTGTTTATTCAATCACCATATTGGCTGTGATGCGTAAGGAAATCTGATATTGTAGCTGACAGTACTGCGCTCACAGTTATTTTGCTGTATTGGATAGGCATGCAGCAAGCATGAGCAGCATATGGTTTGTGTGCAATTCAAAAAAGTGAACATTAACAAGTGTGCCCTTTAGATGAACTACCAAATAAACGAGACCACACAGCTGAATGGGATCAAATCGGGCTACACCTTTATTGACTACAGATGAAGTGGTTTGGCATAGGCATTGGGTAAGCATTTATTTCCAGCCCGTCTGCTGGAAATGACATCAGGGTCAACCCGGCAGCGGGAATTCCTATGACTTAGATCAAATAGGAGGATCCCCACAGGGATCGCCGCCTCTAGGAGCGCTGAGACCCAAGCCCCCGCAAGGGCAAATGGACAGAAGCAACTCCATCATGAATCCTTTTAATGGGATAACCTGTTTCTGGAAGGGAAACCAAAACTAACGTTAAAGGTAAAGGGACCCCTGACCATTAGGTCCAGTCATGGACGACTCTGGGGTTGCAGTGCTGGAACTGAACAACGGGAGCTCACCCCGTCATGGGGATTCGAATCGCCGACCTTCTGATTGGCAAGCCCTAGGCTCTGTGGTTTAACCCAAACTGCTGAAGTTGTGATGATTGCTACAAGGTAAGCAAAACCTCCAGGACACAGCCAATTCACCTGATAGGCAAATTCCTATTCAGCCCCCAAAATACAGTGAGCACCGCAGCCATAGCAAGGTCAATTCAATGAGTAAATGCAAAATTACAGGAGTGGGACCCAACAAAGAAAAGCTGGGTGTCAGGGGTTGGTGTAGGCTGTTTTAAATCCCCTAGGAGAGGACCTGAGGGAAGCCTGATTGTTCCCTCAGGCCCGCCCCCTGGGGAGCCCAACTCTCTGTGCCAGCCTGCCATTGGCCAATTCGGCAGGCTGATGTGGAGCAGGATTTCAAGCCGGGAGCATGAACCGAAGCTCGCACTCCGGCAAGGATCAGACCCGAACATACAGTCCTGTATCATTGGCAGCAGGGAGGTGCTGGCCATCCCACAAAGCCGCCGCCACACCCCTAAAAGAGGGTAAGCGGACCTATGGACACTATAAAGTGCCTTTTGTTCTCTCCTCTCTGAACCACAAGCTGAGATGCAAAGAGGCTGGGACTGTGCTGAGAAGCCCTAAGTTAAAAGTCATTACAATAATAAGCTGATGAAATAGGGAAGAAGCAGTAGGTTAACTACGTTCTGCAGATACAGAAGAAGGAAACAAGCAGCAGGAACATGAGGAGTTAAGGAGAAGCAGCGTTGGAAGTAGGTGATGTAGGAAGGGCAGAAAGGATAACACTACATTTAATTTAGATGTATACTTCTCACTTCTGCCTTTCTTCCCAGCATCTCTATTAAGAGAATGAGGTTTTAAAAAATCATACTTACACGGGGATGTTTTCAAAGGCATCTTCAAAGCTTTCCTGCAAATTAGTAAGAATAAATTGTTAGTCAGCTGAAATTAGTTATACTACATTTCAAACTCTTGTTGGCCAGAGCTGACATCCAGTTTGTTCAGAACCAGCCGAACACCAATTCACTGGATCTGGGAACTATATATCCATTCTTCCTTTATTTTATCAGGATTCAGCTATATAGTTTATTGGGCTTCACCCTGACCATTCCTACATCCAGGCACTAGGCTCAGCACCTTCACAGCCATGCCAGACTCAGATGACAAAGAGAAGTGTAGAGCTGAGTGTCTTTGGCATACTGATCAGTGTTTGAAACGCCCACTGTTTTAGGCGCATTTTGCGACAGGGAATTTCATTAGCGCAAGCAGTTTCTGAGATCTGGGTGCAGTACTGCACCTAGGATTTCAGATTAAAACTGCGGGGTGGAAGGAAAGGAGGACCTTTTTCTGCCTCCCCACTTCCAGCTACTCTCTGAAGACTGGAGAAGAGATCCTCTTAAGAATATTAGGGTGGTGGGCGGGGGAAGGACTAGACCATGTGAAAAATGAACATAATATTTTAGCTGCAGTTCATTCATTTTCAGCTTTGTATTCTTGTTATAAAAAAGCACGCCTAGACATTCCATTGATGCACCCATAACCTAGGTTTAAGCTGCCATTTAGCTCCTAGCTTTCATATCTCAGTTTCTAACACTGATACTGATGGTACTCTAAAAAAAAGCCACAGATGTGCATCAGATCTGTGGATCTTATTCATCCCCCTATTGACAGAATGGACATGTTTGTAAGGGGGGGGGGAATCAGTAAAAATAATTCCAAGAGAGGATGACACACAACAACAGCTAGTTATTAGCACTCTAGCAAATTATTAAACTATTTCAACTTGAATTTCAGAGAGTTTGTACACATAGCAGTCAGTTTATAAATGTATTGATTGTCTTAGACTAGAGACACTTAGATTTAATACTGCTTCGTGGAAAAAAGACCAAGCTGGGGACACACAAGTAATCTGGGATTTGTTTGCTTTTGTATTTAAAGGCAGAATAGGATAATGCATTGCTATGTTACCTAGACTGCATTTCACCTCTTATGAACTTAGATCAGATGCTCTAAAAAAAGAGGAGCAATTCTAAGAACTTGACCAACAGGACAATCTGTTACAGATACCATCCCCCTGGTGTGCCAACAATTGGATGAATGTGTCACATAAGGGCAACATACAGTTCATTCATCTAGCAGATCTTTGTTGTTAAATCAGGGCACAATTTTCCCTTCCAAGGACACACATGTAAGAATACATACTTACAACAATGGGTAATAAAGTTTTGTGGCAACATTACTTAAACATGCTTTTAGTTATGTTTGGGTATTTTTATTAATTTATTTTTTGTTGTAAATCTCTCCAAGACTTTTGTTGCAAATTCATGATTTTAATCAACTAACTAAACAGTGAGTAGGGACTAGTGATGTAACTTGTGATGTTTTCTCATTTTTCATCAATTACTGAGCCCATCTTGTTTCACAGCTCATTCTCTTTTGATCCTCTTTCATCAGATTCCATAATTGCTTTCAAAAATAATGTTTGTTATGCAACATGTATTTGGGCAACGTAATTGATAACATGTTTTGATTTGTGTAATTTTACTACAGGCATACAATGTATGTGCATTTGGAAAGGATATTACTTGCATTATGTGACAGTAACATAGCAGGATTGATTATTACAAAAAAAAGGTCCTCTCCCCCATTATTATTTTTTTAAAATAATATGAACCAAGGCATCATAATCCAACAAACACTCACGGAATCCTGCTCAATGTGTGCACAAAATAGCAATTTTTGTAATATTTCATAGACAATTTTGAAAAATACAAACATCATTCACATCCCTAGTAGGAACACACCATTGGGTCACAAGAAATTAGACATTGGCTACCAAGTAGCTGGCAGCAGAATTCTAAACTTGGCAAGCTCTCTATATGCAAACTAGGTACCAGTTACTGCTATCTGATTAAACTAGATGCATAGGGATTTATGTTTGCTGTGTTGAGACTGCATACTTATTCAACATTGTATTCAATATTGGGCAGGAAAGTTCAAGAAGGATACTGAAAACTAGAAGAGGTTTCATAGAGAGTTACAAGGATGCTTTTAAAAAAGACCCAAGTGGCAGCTCAAAGAATAAACTAGCTTATTGCGTCATGAACTTTCATAGTCAGGAGACTATCAGATAGAGCACGGGGTGCGGGGGCAGTTTTTAGCAGGAAAACAGCATAGAGACTTAGCTACGTTCCATCAAATAGTGTGTTCAGTTTATGCACACTTTTTAAAAAGCAGTATTATTAACAACAATTAATTGTTGTTCTTGGCCCTAAAACACTCCAAATACAACTTTCAGGGTTTATTTTCTGCTCCCTGGGCTACACCTGTATCCTTCAGGGCTATTGCTCACCAAGTCTGAGAATCTCTGTTGCAACGAGCTTCCTTGAAAAACTTGCTCCACCCCTGCACCAAGCAGGCTATTGAACTACTTTCTAAAGGTGCATTGTCACAAGATCTAATGGAAGAACTGAAGCAAGTGATTCATTTCCAATTACTGGGGTTGAAATCTTCATGATAAGGTGGGGAATTTAGCAAGTTGTATAACTTATTCAAACCACAGTTCCATCATCCTATGCTGAAACAGCGTATTAAATTTTTAAAATTGGGTCTGTAAATATGTTTATCTGATGTTATTTTAAGCACAAAGTAGTATTTTTATTAAATATTTATTATAACATATCCTAATCTGTATTTGATTGTTAGCC
The DNA here is from genome assembly GCA_034641385.1 of Darevskia mixta. Classification (NCBI taxonomy): domain Eukaryota; kingdom Metazoa; phylum Chordata; class Lepidosauria; order Squamata; family Lacertidae; genus Darevskia; species Darevskia mixta. Next base: position 21,893,875 of record JAWWNH010000017.1, read on the forward strand.
GCCCTGAGCCCGGTTTTGGCGGGGAAGGGCGGGATATAACTAAAAGTTTTTTATTATTATTATTATTAATGTTTTTGCTAGAGTGTCATGTGCACCTTTTAGTCTTATTAGATTTACTGTGAATTCTTTACTGAGCTAGATCTCTGAATTCTCAGCAGAAGAGACTCTTGGAAATCTAGAGGGAACAATGATGTAACAAGTCCTCTATCTACCCCTCTTGTTGCCTCACCATGCCCATGGCAGGAATACCCACTCAGTCCTGACACCATATCTGGCTAATACAATACATTAATGCCCAAAGGGGGCAGTGGGCATCTCTTGGTATCCTCTTAATGGGCTGGTGGCATCATCTTAACGGGCTATTTACAAAAATATGCCTAACAAAGAGTTGGCTACCATGGAGAGTCCATACAGTCCATAATGATGGATTATTTCATGAAGCAGAAACAAAATCATACAATACGATTTTTAAAATCTACTTGTACCGTACTAACACAGTGAACATGTTATTACTATGCACATTTTTCACTACACACTAATAATGCCTCATGGACACCCTTGCTATGATGCAATTCTTGCTGCAACCCCATTACATTGTTTCGTCTCCACTGCAAACTTCTAATATCTTCAGAGACCAGACTAGGTAGCCGTGTTGTTATAAATTTAAAGTGTAATAGTGAAACCAGTTCTTTCCAAATATAGGACTAAAATAATAGTTATCTTGAGCACCTACTATTTACATGAGGGGGGAAAGGAAGACACTACTCGCTTGTAAAAACATGAACTCAAACTGTTTTCAATCTAAGATTACAGTCTAAGTTTATCTTCTAAATTTAAGCCAACTGAAATAATGAGAAACTAAGTGGAGATCTGAACTGGAATATGAAAGATCTTTCCAATGACCTGCTTCAGTTGTCACACTAAACCATAGCTCAGTGTGGTAAGAATGAAATGCAGCAAGCATTGAGGTTGCAGCTGAAGGGGCTTTGGAAGTTTGCTTATGTCATGGGTAGGCAAACTAAGGCCCGGGGGCTGGATCTGACCCAATCACCTTCTAAATCCGGCCCGTGGACAGTCCGGGAATCAGCATGTTTTTACATGAGTAGAATGTGTGCTTTTATTTAAAATGCATCTCTGGGTTATTTGTGGGGCATAGGAATTCGTTCATTCCCCCCGCCCCCAAAAAAAGGCCGGCCCCCCACAAGGTCTGAGGGACAGTGGACCGGCCCCCTGCTGAAAAAGTTTGCTGACTTCTGGCTTATGTCATGCAAAACCAACAAACTGTACTTAATCTTAATTACTGCTTGTTTCAAACAAACCAGTTACCATTAATAATAATTCTTATTAAATTGAATTTATATACCGCCCTGTACCCTGCAGGTGTCAGGACGGTTCACAGAATAATCAGGGCGGTTCACTGTCTGGGATTTGGATGACATGCTGAGCTGTAGAAAATCAGAAGCAAAAGTTTCCACTCTTCTCTGGTGTGGCTGCAAGGAGCTGCAAGTGAGCAAGTCCAAAGCTTGCAGTGTCTCATTACTGTCATCGACCATGGTATTCTTCTGGAGCAGCTGTCTGAGTTGGCGGTGGGTGGCACCACTTTACGATGGTTCTGGTCCTACTTAGATGGTCGTTTCCAGAGGATGATGCTTGGTGAGTGTTCTTCAGCCTACCTCTCCTTTACATCTTCAGGTGAGGCAGCGGATGTGCTGAACCGTTGTCTTGTCTCGGTAAGGGATTGGACGAGAGCCAACAGACTGAAGCTGAATCCAGTCTGAGGCACTAGACCAATTGGATGAGTTTTTCCAGGAACAATGCTCGGGTGAATGCTGCCTTTTAATTTCTAAAGAGAAGGCAGTTCTATCTCCTGATCTCACTGTTCAGCACTACAGTACTGAGATTAGAAAATAAAGCTGTGGGGGCTGGTGGGTCTCTTCCTGTAGCTTGTGGGGTCATATCTGGTCCACAGGTTAGCCACCCCCACTGTAGACATAGACAACACTCAAATCCAAGATGCATTTCTGCATTTAGATCAGGGGTGGGGAAACTGTGACCCTTCCGATTTGTTGGTTTCCAATTCCCTCCACTCCTGCCCGGCATGGTCAGCAATGCTGGGAGTTGTGGTCAAGCAACATCTGGATAGCCACATATTCCACACCACCGATCTAAAGAGTGTTGCCATCTTCATGAGAGGAGCATATGGGTCTTCACTGCTTATGAATTGCTTCTTGCCTTCTTTGGGTGACCTTTGTTCTACTATTGAGATACTAGAAGCAAATCCTTTTGCATTGAGTGCTCCCTTGTGGTCAACCTTTTTACTTCTCCCTCAGAGGACTGTGGCACAAGCAACCTGTTGTAAAACTAAATAGTGAAATTCATGCCAACCCAGAAGTAAAGCCCATTGAGTCCAATGGGACTTACTCTGATGTAAGCATGCATAGGATGGCAGCCTAAGACACTTTCAACGCTGTAACTCCATGTGTTTATGCAACAATTGCCCAAATGTTGCCGGGTTGAAGCAGCCCTTTGCAGCACTCACACAACAATTTTTAATACTTCCCCATTCCTTTCATCACATTCAACAGAGCCCATCCATCTTCACTGCTGTGTGGAAACGAATTGTGCAAACGTCAAATGTTAGTATCAGTAAGAGTCATTAGTCACCAATGATATTTTCATTTATCAAGTACTGTATCATTAAAGTTTGAACATGACCTGCTCCAGTTTTCATGTTTCTATGTAGCAGTTGGTATTGTTTTTTAAGAGCAGTACTAGCAAGACTACCTCGGAATAGTTTAGGCAAATTATTATTAGTTTAGGTGAATAAGAACAATCCCAGGCAGTTCAGAGAGAAATGTCCAGATTTTTAGCCACTGATGTGCCACCAGTGACCCAACCCAATAATGAATTATCAGAAAAAGGACTAGAAAAAATGTATGACCTTTGTGGACTTATAGTGCAAACCTTAACATGTCTACTCAGAAGTAAGCTTTACTGAACTCAGTGTGGCTTACTCCTAGGTAAATGGGGTTAGGACTGCAATCTTACCTTCTGAGTCCCATTGATTTTGAACAGGATGAATTCAAGCATATGTTTGACTCTAATGAGATTTAGAAACTGGATTGAATTCTGATGGATTAAATTCTTTGCTTTTTTTTTTAAAGAACGCTCACAGTGAAATTGACTTAAATCTTCCAGATTAATATAGACTGTATATAGTTTTGGCTCAAAATCATTGTTTTCAAAACATTAGCCTGAATTTTAAATTCAGAGTCTTAGAATATAGTCCATTTACTATCCAATTATTTTGTTACAGTGGTCTGGATATTTCAAGTGGAGTACAATCTGTATGAAGAGCATATGCAACTGTAAAAATCCAGTTAAACCTACCTGCCTGTGTGCCACTAATTGACACTTAACACTAAAGTAGCTGGCACTATTAAGCTCTTCTGCTAAGCTCAAAAGTCTCTCTAAAACCTTGAGGGAAGGGATGGTTACAGCTCAATGTCTGTGTCTTTTAATGTAATTTGGATTAAAGCACTATATCTGGACATAGCTTTGATTTTGTCAAGAAACAGCAAAGAATAGCCAGCTGATTTTGGCACAGATTCAGTGTGGTCAGTCTGAGAGTGCGGAGGAACAGCAGAAGTTCATTTCTCTTTGCATGTTTTACTTTAGCTCATTGCCTATTTATACACGTCATCTGCTTCCAGCTCTATCCACATTTCTCTTTTGCTGTTATGACAACAAGACTTGTTTTCTACCCTCCAGTAGTAAAAAAATCTCTAAATAGATTGATGGTTGCATTGGAAGATGACGACCACAAAATTATGCTATACATTTGCTGAACTGGGAGCTGGGCAAAAAACAGGCTCATGTGTGCCCCCCAGTCTTTGTGCAGAGAATGAGCAGACAGGAGCAGGAAAGTTAGAGAGGAACCAAAGTCAGACCATCTCAATCCAAGTACATCAAACGGCCAGACTGACGATTGATGTGTAATACAGGCAACCCCCCCCCCCATCTGCACATGTTCGAGGCACATGTGACCACAATACATGCACCATTTTTGGCCCCGGAAGCAGGCAGGTGCAGAACGACGTGGCCTTACCAATACACACGTCCCACCGCTGTGTGCGGTGCCTTGGTATGCAACCCCCACGTAAATGGGGAGTTGGCTCTATTTAATGGACAACTTTGGTCAGTTCTGTGTTGTAGTAGGGCAGCCTTTCCCAATCTGTTACCCTCCAGATGATTTGGGCAATTCCTATCAGCGACAACCAGCCTGTTATATATAAAAAAGAAAATATAGATGGCTCCATATTGGAGAAGACAGCAGCAGGGAAGCTTTCCTGTCTTGAAATATTGTATATGAAATCTGGAACCAAGCCACAGGGGGTACTACAGATTTGGGGGTATTTTCGGTGTAGACACTGCAGGTCGATTATGCAAAAAGCTTTTTTTTCTATTCCAAACATGCAATGTTTAGTCAAGGCAATGATTATTCATTGACATTACAGAAGTTAAATATTACTAAGGGGCTTTCTTGCCACTGTGTTTGGTTTGCATGAGAACTATTCTATCTGATCCTTTCTGAGCTGGGTAGCAGACAACTTTCATGGCGATATGCAAAGAGATCCGCTGGGTGCTTGTTTGCATAGAGGAGAGAATGAATGACTTTTTGGAGTCCATGAAAACTGCATAGCTTGTTTTCTGCTCCTCTCCCTCCACCACACTGTATTGCATGTTGCAAACAAAAAACAAAAAAAAACCCTCATCTTGACTTATCAGCATCTTTCCTTCCTGTCTACCTTTGGATCTCCATAAGCCATGCTGCTCTAGAAACTTCTTCATATGAGCCTTTGTGCTTGACTGCAATGTAGCTACCTCACAATTTCTCGGCAACCCCCCTTTTTGAGGAACAGATGGATAAAAAATAACAGAGTGAGGTTCATGGGTCTTCCCACCCACCCCCATACCATTTTTAAATATATAAACTCAACAACCTGCTGTGCAATGTTTTGATCTAGCTTTTTATTTTACTAGTAAAGGTAAAGGTACCCCTGACCATTAGGTCCAGTCGTGGATGACTCTGGGGTTGCGGCGCTCATATCGCTCTATAGGCCGAATGCACATAAAACATTAGGGCTGATTAGGCCCATAGTCTGGGAGTGCTCCTGAATTTCACCTTATCACTGGAGGCACAAAAGTCTTTAGTGGTGAGTTCCAGCTTCACCTGGTTCACCAGCTGTGGCCTTTGCTGGACAGGGACAACTTGGTCACTGTGCTTTGTGCTCTAATAACTTTGTGTTTGAGCTATTGCAATGGGTTCTATATGGGTCTGCTGTTGAACACAGTTCAGACGCTGCAGCTAGTGCAAAATGCAGCAGTGAGAATCTTGTTACGCTTCTCATTTAGGCACCGTACATCACCAGTCCCAAAGCATTGTCAGAACAATTTCATTACTTGTTTTATATACTGTACATTTCTTACCTCTTTTAGCTTTACATATTGTATAATAAATAAATAAAGGAATAAGTTGGGCTTCATCTCAATAAATAAAAAGCCCAGTGCGCTGAAGCATTTTTGGAATCAAATATTCTGTACTCATTAACATAAGAAGAACACTGTTTCTGCAATGGAAAATCCTGTATCCCACATTTTGTACATTGATGCACTTTCATGTGAAGTCAAAAAGCAGTAGAAATAAGGGCAATTTTAACAGGTTCTTAAAATAAGGTTAGTACAAAAAAGGCAGTACAAACGTCATTTTAGTTGAAATGAGGTATAGAATTTGCAGTGTTGGCCTAAAATCCTCCTTCTCAAGACCAGTCTAATTATGTCAACAGTGTGATGCAGCACCAAAAAAAAGCTAATGTTATTCTACGCTGCATCAATAGAAGTCCCAATCAAGGGAAGTAATAGTAGACCACACCTGGAGTACTGTGTCCAGTTCTGGGCGCCACAGTTTAAGAAGGATATTGACAAGCTGGAATGTGTGCAGAGGAGGGCAACCAAGAAGAACAAGGGTCTGGAAGCCAAGCCTTATGAGGAATGGTTGAGGGAGTTGGGCATGTTTAGCCTAGAAAAGAGGAGACTGAAAGGAAATATGATAGGCATCCAAAGGGCTGTCAAATGGAGGATGGAGCAAGCTTATTTTCTCCCGCTTTGGAAGCTGGGACTCAAACCAAAGGATTCAAGTTACAAGAAAGGAGCTTCCAACCAAGCATCAGGAAGAACTTTCTGACAGTAAGAGTAAGAGCTGTTCAACAATGGAACGGTCTCCCTCAGGAGGGGGTGGACTGGAGGTTTTTAAGCCACACATACCGGTACACACAAAGCTTTACTGCGGCCCATAGACCCAAAATACAAAGTACAAGGTTTATAAGCAGAGGTTGGATAGTCATCTGTCATGGATGCTTCAGTTGAGATTCCTTCATTGCAGGGGCTTAGACTAGATGACCCTTGAGGTCCCTTCGAACTCCACAATACTATGTTTCTGTGAGGGTTACTCTACAATTCTACGATTCTATGACAGTTACTATTTAGTTTTTCCTAAACCTTTGCAAAATATGAAGCTTCACCCAGTTCTGACTTTCCAGAGCTTGTTACTCAGAGAGCCTTAAATGACATATATTGTGTTTAAATGACACCGTGTAGAACATTCTTGACAGTCAAAAACAAAAACTGGGTCCAAAAATGTCCTTTAATAGCCTTCAACAGAGGCCAGCAGGCAGTACATTTTAACCAAGGCGGAACTACACAAGTTCTCTGTGGCTTCCAATTATTTTATATCAAGCTGCTCAGTTACACCACAAGAGAATCCCCCAGTGGCCAATTATTGCCGCATGAAACCTCCCTTACAACACTGGCATAGTACACATTGGCATAATAAACTGCAATGTACTGGCTGACATTTTCAAAATACATTCTTAGAGCATCAAAATATTTCTTGTACTTCCTTCTAAGTGAAATAGAAAGAACTACCGGTATTACATTAAGAGAAGTGTTAGAATAATGGACATAGAGCAGGGATGACCAGGTTAAATTCTCCCTCACCAATAAAGCTTATTGGGGTAATACTACGTAATCACCTTGAGCTACTTTAAGGGAGAGCAGGATAAAATTATATAGTTTTCCAAAACTGGTGTCCCTTGCTATTTGAGTTATTACTTTGAAATGGAAGTTGCAGAATGCACAAAAAGTGTACATAACCTATGAAAGAGACACACCCTGATGGCTGTATATTCAGTTGCACAGATATATTCAGCCACATAGAGAATGGGCCCTAAACGTGTAGAAGGAAAATCCAGGATTTTCTTTTGCATGCTACAGCCCTTCATGCACAAGGCCTGCTTTCTTTGAGGCTGAAGATGGAGTTGCCAACTGATGGCTGACTGGTACATCAGTGCCAAAGGGGTATGACCAGCTGTCTTGAGTCCATTTCTCACTTCAGTGCATAGGGATGTTTGCTAGAACACTCCCTTTTATACAGCTGCATAATTTCAGGATTTATGCTAATTATAGACTCAACGAGTTATGAATAAAATCAGCCCTTTGGCAGTTTAAGACATATGAATGAAGACCTTTCTTTGTTTATGATCTACAGTCACCTGACATATTTTATCTGGGTGGTTTACCAAAATGAACAAATTAAAACAACATTAAGAATATAAAATAAGAGCAGCATAAAAGATGGTTCTTTTGGCAGAATAACTATATATTTTAGAAAGGAGGGAAGGAGTCCTATGCTTGCCATTAAACCATCAAATTTTAACTGGAGTATGGTAGCAAAACTGGTCTTGAACTTTATTCTGCAAGTAGAATTACTTCCACTTCAAATCAATTTACGTAGCCCAAGCACATCTCATTTCCCAATTTTAGGCATTAAAATCAACCAAGCAACTCTAAATCAAGCTACAGCAAAGCATGAATGCGTGTGTGGGTAACTCCCAGCGAAAATCACAGCCACTTCAGTCCTCCCCCAGTCTTCCTGCTGCAATGCGACTCTGAGCTAAGCCATGGTTTGGCTTAGCGTTATGTGCAAACTGGGTTAATGGTAGCAGAAAAGTAGAAAGTGTTCATGCTAACATTAGATTAGTCTACTTGTCTTTCATTAAAGATTCACTTTAGGAGAGAAAGACAAATCACAGAGTACTGTGCATAAATGACTCCTCTTCCTTTCTAAAGATCAGGATACTCTCTTCTCAGCCTTGTTGTCATTTTTACCTTTGACACCATTCCCAAGAGCTTTATGAAAACTTGCCTTTTTACTTTTCCAGTTCCATCCACTTTTGTTCTCCAGTTACTTCATTTTGATAGGATCCTACCGGTATGTACTTCAACCTTTACTCCAACAGAGAGACATATTTAGAGCTGTTCTCTCATACATTTTTTCCTCTGGAGTTCTTATTCACATGTAGAACATCAGATCCAAGTCATTATGCAAAGAGATGTTATGTCTGCCTCCCATCTCTTGAGCCTTCTCTTTAATCCAGACAGTTTTATGACCATCTAGCTTAAACTCAACTTCAACTTGTCTAAGCACCAGGAACTGCCTTGGAAATGTATTGTGAGCAAATAGCAGTAGATTCACAAATTTATGTTCACATAGTGTCTATGACAATAAGATATGAGTCCAGGATTAATGGACATGAGTATTTCCCCTGCTTGGTGACAGCTAGTTAATTGTGTCTTTTTTAAACTTCAAAGGGGCAGTTTTCTCAAATGACCTTGGCACTATTGATTGTGTCTTCCATGATATTTAATTTGTAGGAAATAGGTCATAGCAGGCAAGTCAACTTGGTATTGGACAAATAGATGCATTGCACAAGAGTAAAAGGCTATTTTAATTTGCTTTCTAATTTGACCTGAAGACATGTAATGCTTCCATCAAGAAGCTTCAGTTTTCTTAAAGATGGAGGAATCTTTATGTTGTCCCCTGGACACCAATTGCATGTCACCAACATGTACTCCTTAGTATGATGCTCAACTGACATAACACTGTATTATATATTGTAGTAATGCAACTTACTACATATTTTAACTACATTTTATACACAAATGCATGCAACAGAGCCCAGATTAAAAAGAATGATAAGAGGAACAGAGGAGGAGGGGAAAGAGGGGTGGTTGTTAACACTCTCCCTAGCCATGACCTTCTTCTCTGCTCAAAGTGTCTCTCTGTGGCTGCCTTTTCCTCCTGCTAGGTTCACACACTACTCTTGCATAAGCCTTATAATAATTGCCAAAGGATCCAATATCGCCTGCACTGCTCAATGTGTTGTGCAAGTTGATATATGTTATCTCTGTGAGAAACAGAAGTAAAAAAAAATTGTGTAAATTACCCTCAGGGTTAGGTTAACATTCAGGAACTAGAAATGTTCATGGCACAATTTTATCCAAAAGGCCCAGAAGTCAAAATAAGTTTAATTTAGGCAACTACCGGTACATACACTTAATTTTCGTAATACTTTTGTCAGTTCTCACATTAATTAACTCTTCGATGGGGGGGAGTACTTCAAAGACTCAAGTTCTCTCTCTCACACACGAAGTAATATGTTTCAATAACCAATCCTTACATCAATTTCAATTTCTCCAGTCAAAAGTGCTACTGGAAGGAATTTTTTTATTTTGTCCAGTCAAAAGTGTTCTTAAAAAAGAAGAAGGAACTGCAGCCTACTTTCTACCTGCTTCACCACTAAAGCCAAGAGGCAAATGAGACATTATAGAAGCACAATTGTGTGCATGGCCATGAATGAGCCTCATGCCTACATATGCAGACTCCTTCCCAGAAACCTGCAATTATACTTGGAACTCTTCAATTAACCATAGTTTCTCATTATATCTGAACCAAAAAAACAATAGTTACCAGCTTTGGAACAATTTGGGAATCTTGCCTTGTTTTTAACTTGATAGGAATAGTTAGCAGGTTTGGAATCACTGAACTTTTAAAGTATGGCTAACTGAACACTTCCTGGCTTACTGCAAGAAAGAAAGCAGCATCACAATGGCAAAAGACAGTCACAAACCTATCTCATTTTATTCAACTGAGATTAGATATACCGTACGTTTCCGTGTATGACTAGGTGGTTTTTTTTTACTAAAAAAATAATTTTAAAAGGGGGGGTAGACTAATACATGGGGGCAATCTCCCCCCATTTTCTTAATTTTGAGTCCCCAAAAATAGAGGGCGTCTTATATACAGGGGCATGTTATACACGGAAAAATACGGTAATCCAAATGTGGTCTAGGAACCAGGTCTTAATTTTGTATAAGACTGGTTTGTTGAGTACATTTTAAGTGTTCCATAGGCAGTTGGGATGTGGAGTAAAACTCCGCTTGTGGCAGGTTTAGGGAAGGAAGCAGGGACAACTGTTCTTTCCCTCAGTGGTGAATACTTCCAGTCTGGGAAACCCATATGCAAAAAAGACAACTTGGGAGGTGTTTTCAACAAGAAAACTCATATTGTAGTGAGGGTACAGCTTTCCTGCCTGTGCAGTGCTTTAAACTGTGGTCTACTCCACCATGATCCTGTTTTATATTGATTCAGCCCAGCCCAGGTGAAGGCAGACTACCAGTTTTTAAGTGTGGGTGTCTGTCCTATAGGGAGATGCAAGAGGCCTGAAATCTAGGGTGAACTACAAACAAGCTTCGACAAGTTAACATTAAGGAGCTACATTTAGACCACTGTCTACTCTGGCAGAGCATCATAAAACTGTCTACCAAAAACTAGCATATGAAAGAATCTGTTTAGGTAGATTTGTATGGATTCTGACTAAGAAGATATACAGAAAGGCAAGTTGCTAAACTTTCACTTCCTGGTTAGCTTGACAAACTTACCAGAGACCTGAAGGGGGGGCTTGACATAGAATAGAATCCCAGAGAAAATGGTACATTAGGGGGAAAGTAAAAACAAACAAACCACAGTATGGTTAACTTCACAAAGTGAAAAATATGGAAAAGACAGAAGGAAAAGATTAGAAGGAAAAGACAACTTACTGAAGCAGGGCTTTCTTGACAGTATCCAAAAGACACTGTTTTTAAAATAACCAATACTCCCGTCGTTACTCTTCTTTTTATATTCCTAAATGATCTACTAGTATTATTAAAGGGACACGGGTGGCGCTGTGGTCTAAACCACTGAGCCTCTTGGGCTTGCCGATCAGAAGGTCAGCGCTTCGAATCCACATGATGGGATGAGCTCCCATTGCTCTGTCCCAGTTTCTGCCAACTTAGCAGTTTGAAAGCACACCAGTACAAGTAGATAAATAGGCACCAGGGCGGCAGGAAGATAAACAGCGTTTCCGTGCACTTTGGCACTTATCACGGTGTCCCATTGCGCCAGAAGCGGTTTAGTCCTGCTGGCCACATGACCCGGAAAGCTGTCTTCAGACAAACTCTGGCTCTCGCAGCCTGAATCGAAATGAGCGCCGCACCCCACAGTCACCTTTGACTGGACTTAACCGTCCAGGGGTCCTTTACCTTTACTTCTTTACATAGTGTTATTATATGTCCCAATATTAAAAAGATTCATTGAAGCAAAGCAGTTTATGTGATGAGATAGCCCTAAAAAGCAGTCAGAATAGTTATAATATCCATCCTCATTCAATAAAATGGATAGGATATAGTACCGGTAGAAGTGGCATATCAAGCAATTCGCCAAGTGAAAAAGGAAGCCTGTAGCACCATCACAAAGGCTGCTTGGGCATCACCTTTCCCCCCCTGATAAAGCCGTCTGCGACTGGACTTAACTGTCAGGGGTCCTTTACCTTTTTTAACACAGAGCTGCAAGTCTTGACAAAAATCTAGATATATACTAATGTTGTATCTATGCTGGGCAGGGCACAGTTTACAAGCAGGCCAGGATCTCATGCACAAGTGTTACTGCTATGCATGACCCATGATAAGAACCATCTCCTTCATCAAACCCCCAGTACCAACTTCAGGTTGTACAAAGTGCCATTAATTACATCTTTCCAGGTTAAAACTAATACGAAGCTCAGACAGAACACACAGAAATCCAGCCATAATATAAAAGTAAACTAAAATTCATCTCTGATTGCTCCTATTTAGGATAGGTGCCTACTATAACTAGTTCCATATTTTTCATATTGCATCATTTGTCCACTTACTCATCTGGATTGTTTTACTAAACTCTCTTTTGAATTATGCAAGCACCTCTAGCATTAAGGCGTTCTATTTCCTCCTGCTCTTTACAGCACAGTATCTAGGTGACGGGGGTCATATGTAGGTGGTTTATTATTACAGAGTGTAGAATTTCAATGGTATGAGCACTGACTTCCTAAATGACCTAAAATATTGCAGTCCTGGTTCCCATAAGGAAATAAAATGTACAATGGGAAAAGGCCACTCTAGACCACTTTCAAAAACACAAAAGCAACACCATGACTTCAGCTTAAAACAGCTGCAGGAATCATATATAGTGACGACTTAACATGAGGCTGCTAGAGATATTCTATTTGATCTACCTTTGGGGTCTTCCCAGATAAGGGGCATTCTGACAGCCACAAACATATCAGGTTGGAGGAGACTGTGGGAGTCACTGTGGTTAAAGTGTTGAACCAGGACCTGGGTTCAGATCCTCATTGGGCCAGACGCAGTCAGTCATTGATTTGTCGTGAAGATAAAGAAAACAGGCATGCCACCCTGAACCCCTTGGAAGCTTCAAAGCAATGCCTGAACAGACGAATTCAGGGGACAGCTGCCCCAGGCCAAATCAAATGAATAAAAATACTTAACTAAAAGTAGAAACGGTAGGAAGATCTTGACAGGGTTTTTGTTTTCTGAGCACTTGGGCTCAAAAGAAAATAAAACTGTGGCCGAGACGTTTCATTTCGAATCTGCTAAGACAGAGCCAGACAGAGGGTGATGACAGGTGGGTGTCCTGCCCGTGACACACACACACACCCAACATAAATCCTGGCTACGCCCCTAGATGAATTATGATAATGACACGAAGGGTGTTGTACGCCTAATAAATGATAATGAAAGCACCTCGAGGGATAATGAGATCTCACTTCTGAATGCTTCTACGTACTTTTGCAACACAGCATTGCTGCTGCCCATCACATTAAAAAAAAGATGCAAGAGTTCCGTTTTGTCTTTTTATCCCTCCCCCCCCCAAAAAAAAATCCTTTTGGGCGTGATTTGCATTTATGGACCTAATAGGTATCTAAAGCCATTTTCACATTACAAATAGGAGCCTACACAACACAAAACACTGTTGCTGTAGGTAGGTTTTATTTTATTGGTTTTAATCTTATATTTTGGAAATGTACATCCAGTGGTGTTTTTTTTCCTTTAAATTTTTGGGGGGCCTCCAAGAGAGTGGGACCCTAAGCTATAGCTTGCTTAGCTTATACATAAATCCTGCAACACGGCAGCACCTGTTGGTCGCCAGGAGGCGAGAAAGTGAGAGGAGGAGAAAACCTTCTCTCCCCCCCCCCATCTCCATCCTTTCCCCCGCACCGACCTTTCGACCCATATCGGAAACTCGACGAACAACCCCATGGCCCATTCATCGCCTACGGGAGGGATTCACGCGTTCGGCATTTGGCGTGACGGCGTTCACACGTTCGCGCGTGTGTGACACGCTACTCCCCTCGCTCCCCCTCCCCCCGCGCACGGCGTTACCTCTTCGCCTCCTCCTCCTCCTGTGCTCGTCCCTTCGGTTCCATTTCTGACACTCGCCATATTCCTCGTCTCGTGTGAAGGGCGGTGGGGCTCGCTCTCTCTCTCGGGTCAGGATGTGAGGGGATCCAGGAGACCCTCCCTCAGCCCTTCGCTTCCAGGTTAGAGTCCGTCAGGTCGGTTGGCGGCGGCGGCTCCTCTCTGACTGAATCCACCTCAGGCGGCTGTTTGCCGGCGTCCTCCTACCCGCCCGGCTCGCGCCCGCTCCTCATCTGCATGTCACGCCCCGCCCACCGCGCATTTAAAACACACACGCACGCACACACAAAAAAGTGGGGGCAGCCGACGTTCTACACACACACACACACACACACACACACACACACACACACACACAGACCCCGACTCCGCCCACCATATTTGCATGACCTATGGAAGCGCCCGCTCCTCCTCTGCATATCACGCCCCGCCCACCGCGCATTCTAAACACACAAAAAGTCGGGGCAGCCGACGTTCTATCTACTACACACCCCGAGCGCCGCCTCGTGTCGACTCCGCCCACTGTATTTGCATGACCTATGGAAGCGCCCCGCTCGTCTACCTGCATATCACGCCCCGCCCACCCGTGCATTTAAAAAAAAAAAAAAAGGGAGGAGGAAGCGCTTCGTCTGCCTCCTTGCCGGCAGCCGACGTCCTGTTTCTACGCACAAGCGCACACACACACACACACACACACACACAAACAAACAGACTTCCCGACTCCGCCCACTGTATTTGCATGGCTGGCAGGACCGACCTATAGAAAAGGCCCCCGCGCTCGTTATCTGCATATCACGCCCCGCCCACTGTGCATTTAAAAAAGAGGAAGGGCAAGCGCTTCGTGCCGGCAGCCGAGTTCGACTCCTCCGCCCATGTCGACTCCGCCCACTTCATTTGCATGACGAGCAGGACCGGCCTGTAGAATTGCTCCGCCATTGTTTCCCTTCGCCTCGCGCCGCGTCCTCATCGTTCCCTATACGCGCGCGGCGAAAACGCGGCGCAGTTTGCGCGGGTCGCGTATTCCTTTGGTGGCAGCCGCAGAATGACCTTAATTTACGTGTATATGCAAAAAAAAAAGGCCTGACCGCAGAAATTAAGAGAAAGATAAAGGTTACGTTATCCTTTGTTCTATGAAAGCTGCCTCCGGGTAATTGTTTTGTTTTATTTGACATATTTCTAGAGAAGCCTGCATTCAGGAGGTGGTTTCCAATGCAAAAACACACACACCAAAAACCCGACATATCAAAATGCCATAGTAGAACAGTAGAATCTGGGGGGGGGGGGTACTTTTATTATTATTTATTTATAAAATTTGTATACCGCCTTATAGCCGCAAGTCTCAAGAAGGTTGCAACATAAAAGCACAAAATACACAATAAAAACAAAAGCAACCCAATAACATATTTTAGAGGGGCATTTTTGGTGCCTGCCTTTTCTAATATATCTAATGCAAAAAGAAAAGAAAAAACTGTCGAGTTAATATCTGTCTCAGAATAAAGTGACTTGAAATAAGTGCAGTCCATGTCTAAAGAACCTGTCCGTATTGCCTGCTTGTCTTCTAGCATGCATGCAGGTTTGTATAGAATAGATGAAGGTAGACCAGGGGTAGGCAACCTAAGGCCTGTGGGTCGGATGCGGCCCAATTGCTTTCTCAATCCGGCCCGCGGACAGTCCGGGAATCAGCGTGTTTTTACATGAGTAGAATGTGTGCTTTTATTTAAAATGCATCTCTGGGTTATTTTTGGGGCATAGGAATTCGTTCATTTTATATTTTTTATCAAAATATAGTCCGGCTCCCCACAAGGTCTGAGGGACAGTGGACCGGCCCCCTGCTGAAAAAGTTTGCTGACCCCTGGCCTAGACCGTGTGAAAAATGAACATAATATTTTAGCTGCAGTTCATTCATTTTCAGCTTTTTTTTTTTTGTATTCTTCTTGTTGTTTTTTTAAAGTGCACCTAGTCTTTTCGTTGTTGCACCCATAACCCACATTTAAGGTGCCATTTAGCTCCTAGCCTTCATATCTCGGTTTCTGTCACTCACGTAATAAAGCTTGACCCCATTGGATCTGCTGCAATATAGGTCTTGCTGCAATATAGGTCTTGCGGTTGAAGTGATAAATTCATAAGATCAAGAATAAGCAGCACAGAAAAGGCAACACAATAAAATTCACCCTCATCCCTTGTGGGTAGCACAGCCCTTTCCTTTCCTTTCCTCTCCTCTCTTCTAGAGAACCATCTGCCACGAATGCTTTAGCTGAGATTCCTGCATTGCAGGGGGTTGGACTAGATGACCCTTGGGTCCCTCCCAACTCCACAATTCTATGATTCAGGTCCAAGCTTTCATCAGCTACTTACCGGTAGCTCTATATTGTGCAAGGCTTCTTTATCCCACGTTTTACACACCCTGCTGTTTCCCAATCCCTAAGAGCTGAGGGAATCCTATGCAAGATTCCCAGGCAACCTCCCCACGTATCTTAAAAGGACCAGGCTTGCTTAACTTCAGAACGGCAATAGTTTACTTTGCAAACTTTCAGGCTGCAATCCAATACCTGCATTGTTTCAGGTGAGGGATGGACTCAGTAAGGAATTATGGGAAAGCTTTCTCCTGTTTCTAGCCCAGTTCTTCATTCACCCAGGTGTTAATAAATAAATAAAAATAAGAGAGGTGCAGTCTTAGACTTCTAAGAGCAGACTTCAGTATCCACGGCTAGCAAAATTCTCCTGAAAAAGACCTCCCCACTCGTTGCTACAACGTAGTTTCATGTTCAGTTTCTGTCAATCTCACACCTTCAATTGCAACTGCAATTGTAAGGGAGATACAGCCTTTGTTTGCATTGTTTTTCAGTCACACTCCCTACTGATGTTTCCCCTATCCACACCCCAGATTATTCCATCAGGCACCAGATTATACCTTACTTTTATTATGGGATATATTGCCTGGGTGTTTCCATGCCTTCTAATTAGTTTCCAGAAACTGCATAACTAATAAAAATCTGAAGTATCTGAAGAAGTGTGCATGCACACAAAAGCTCATACCAAGAACAAATTTAGTTGGTCTCTAAGGTGCTACTGGAAAGAAAAAAAAAATATTTTGTTTTGACTATGACAGACCAACACGGCTATCTACCTGTAACTGCATAACTAATTTCAGACATGGGGTATTTCCTCCATGCCCCCTGCCCTCCACCCCAGTGTTTTGGCATTACCACTCAGTGCCGGATTTACGGTACATAGGAGAAGAAGAAGAAGAAGAAGAAGAAGAAGAAGAAGAAGAAGAAGAAGAGTTTGGATTTGATATCCCGCTTTATCACTCCAGCCCTGTTACCACTACTCAGAATCTGAACTTAGCAGCTCCATCAACGGCTACACATAAGGTAGTAGATGGCTCACTCTGTGCTTCTGAAAGGTATGTTGGCATTTTCATCAGGCTGGCAAATAGCCATAGGCCTTTTTTGCACATGCTAAACCATGGTTTATTAAATCATAGTTCCATTGGTAGCCTGAGCCTGTCCAAAGGCTTAATGATAGTTTATTTATTGCCACCAAACCACAACCTGAAGCCATGGTTTGATGGTTGCTTACAGAACTTGATTTAGCTATTGTTGTTGTTGTTCAGTCGTTCAGTCGTGTCCGACTCTTCGTGACCCCATGGAGCAGAGCACGCCAGGCACGCCTATCCTTCACTGCCTCTTGCAGTTTGGCCAAACTCATGTTAGTAGCTTCGAGAACGCTGTCCAACCATCTCATCCTCTGTCGTCCCCTTCTCCTTGTGCCCTCAATCTTTCCCAACATCAGGGTCTTTTCTAGGGAGTCTTCTCTTCTCATGAGGTGGCCAAAGTACTGGAGCCTCAACTTCAGGATCTGTCCTTCTAGTGAGCACTCAGGGCTGATTTCTTTAAGAATGGATAGGTTTGATCTTCTTGCAGTCCATGGGACTCTCAAGAGTCTCCTCCAGCACCATAATTCAAAATTTAGCTATAGCTCGGCATTATGTGTGACTGTCACTCTTTGTTAACCATGGTTTGCTTTGTCCCCCTGCTCCAGGTGCAGGCAAAGCTAAAGGCAAGGGCTGCTTGGGAAATGAGGCCAAGCTTTAGAACATGGGTGGAAAACTAAGGTCCGGGGGCCGGATGTGGCCCAACCCCCTTCTAAATCCGGCCCGCGGGTGGTCTGGGAATCAGCGTGTTTTTACATGAGTAGAATGTGTGCTTTTATTTAAAATGCATCTCTGGGTTATTTGTGGGGCATAAGAATTTGTTCCTCCCCCCCCAAAAAAATACAGTCCGCCCCCCACAAGGTCTGGGGGACAGTGGACCGGCCCCCTGCTGAAAAAGTTTGCTGACCCCTGCTTTAGAGAAACAAGCCTTGTGCATTTGATCATCTGTGGGACAACTTACGTTTAACTTGTGATTAATAAACAAACCCTAGCCTGGGGCTACATATAAATCAGTCTTCCTTCATTGGAGTGATTTCTACGGTATATTTTATGAAATCAATGGAATTTTGTGTCTGGGAGGGTTGCCATATTTCAAAATCCGGAAACAAAAGTTGCTAAGCTTTTTTTTTTTTAGGTTTTTGAGAAATCGGCAAAAACAACACTTCCGACATGGGCTGCCATACGGCTGGATTTTCCCAGACCTTTCGTCAATTCCCACCCGGACATTGCTTGCGGGTGCAGTATTCCGTGCATGTCCAGGAAATTCCAGACGTATGGCAACCCTAGGAGCTCTCTGCCTTTCCCCCTTTTCTTTCGTTGCTGCTTTGGTTATTGCGCCACCAAATTATACTAGCGTTGAATGACTTGTAACATCCTTTAATGGTTTTGTTCTTTTGTGAACTAATTAAATTGGTCTTGGTCAAGTTTGCCTGTCCTTTGCACAAGCAAGTTCTCCACCTCTTCTTCAAAAGACCTGCCAGACCTTTCATCCCTTTTATGAGTGAGTAAACCATCTTTGGAAATGCTGTTGGCTTGCCACACCTAGGCGTTTAATGGGTTCTGTTTCTCCAGAGCTGATGAGCTTCCTGAAGTTTTTGTACAGCCTAGTTCAGGGCACTAGGTTTGCCTATGAGGGCAGCTGCACCTCCATCATTTTCAAATATATATATATATATATATATATATATATATATATATTAACAGCACAATCCCAAATCCAAATAAGCAAGCAAAGAAATGAGATTGATCAGTAGAGAATTATGAAAACACCCCACTGTGTTCTCTACACAGTGAAGCAGTGTGAAATAAATATGAAGTGGTATTAGGAACAAAAAAACTCAATTGTTCATACCTGTAAACATGTTTAACAAAAAAAGTGAACAAAAATATTCCATTTAATTTAGTTTTCAGATTTCAAGAGCAAAGGAAGAAGCTCTTATGTTCTGATTTGGTTAAAAAGGATAGTACCCCTTTGATAGGGACCCAGGTGGCGCTGTGGGTTAAACCACAGAGCCTAGGGCTTGCCGATCAGAAGGTCGGCGGTTTGAATCCCCGCGACGGAGTGAGCTCCCGTTGTTCGGTCCCTGCTCCTGCCAACCTAGCAGTTTGAAAGCATGTCAAAGTGCAAGTAGATAAATAGGTACCACTCTGGTGGGAAGGTAAACGGCATTTCCGTGCGCTGCTCTGGTTCACCAGAAGCGGCTTAGTCATGCTGGCCACATGACCTGGAAGCTGTCTGCGGACAAACGGCTTATAGAGCTGAGCGCTGCAACCCCAGAGTCGTCCACGACTGGACCTAATGGTCAGGGGTCCCTTTACCTTTACCTTTACCCCTTTGATGCACACAATGAAACAACCGTTTCCTCCAAGTGTGATTCATGGATTAATGGATGCTTGTGTTTTCCAATTATTATTCATAAAATAATATTTCTCATAGCCATAGAGCAATCAGGACGGCTTAAATGGATATAAAACAGAATACAAATTAGAATAAAACAATGACAGGCTCCCCCCACCCCCGCCAAAAAACCCCACACCCAATTCCCCCTAGTTCAGAACCGTAAATGTGCGCACTGGAATCTGGGTGCGCCTTTACGCTTACACTAAAACACATTCCTAATTTCCTTATGGCAGGAATGCGATCTCGGCGAGCTGGCTGCCTTTGCATTTCACTGCAAAAGCAAGCGAGAGTCGTGCAAAGGAGCCAACATCCGTGCATGCATTTATTATTATTTTTGGGAGGCGCTGGAAGAATCAGAAACTACAAACCCCACAAGCCACCGCGCTCTTGCTTTACGACTTCTTTTTTAATTCCCCGGGCCTTTCTTTCTCTTTCCACCCCCTGCTTGCCGCTGCAAAGATGGCTGGATGCAGCAGCAGCAGTGGCAACGGATCCGCTTCCCGGAGGAGCGACATCCCCGAGTACGAGACGCCGGAGCTGAACACGCGTCTTTTGCACGTGGGAACCCTCGGGGATCTCTGGAAGGAGCGGCTGCGCGAGGCGGAGCTCTCCCTGCAGCCCGAGGCGCCCGCAGACGAGGATGATGCGGCGCTGGTGCAAGAGCTGGGCTGCACGCCGGAGGTCGCGGCCGAGCTGAGGGCCGTGTGCAGGTGGGACGGCCGGGTCCGGGGCTCCGGCCCCCGAACAGCTGGGCTGCAAAGTTCCTCGGCCCGCCCTTCACCCCGCATGGAGATGGCAGGAGTCTAGGGCGCGCACAGCCTCCCCAAACCCCGCTGAACCCCCTTGCAGAGAGAAGTCTCGCTGGCTTTCCCAAACAGGGTTGCAGCCAGGGTTGCCACCTCTGTTCTGGCGAAATGCAGGGACCACCAAGGGTCATCTAGCGCCCAACCAGTGCCGGATTTACGTATAAGCTAAACAAGCTATAGCTTAGGGCCCCACTCTCTTGGGGGGGCCCCCAAAAAAATGAAAGGGGAAAAAAAACTGGATGTGCATTTCCAAAATAGAAGATAAAAACACTATTAATATACTTCTTCTTAATTGTATTTCAGTTCAACAATTACTTTGATAAAATACATATTTTGTTATGTGCAAATGGCTTGAGATACCTATTAGGTCCATAAATTACTATATAGCATATATTCAACACAAAAAACAGTGACAATTTATGGCTGACAAAGGACAGCTGGACATATTACCTTCAGGAGCTTAGGGCCTCATCAAACCTCAATCCAGCCCAGAGCCCAAACCTCTGCAATACGGTGGTCACCTTGGTACTGGCAAAATGCAGGGTGGTTGGGGGGGACCCCCCCCCCGTGACATCAGAGCAGTCCATTGCAATCTATTGCAGCCTAACAGGGTGGCCCCTTTGGAATCTTTAAAATGTTATTCATGGTTTTCGCTGTTACAGTTATTTCACATTCATAAAAACAATACATTAAACATTGGCTTCCTCCCTCCCCCCCACTATCCATTGCTGCTGCATATTCTAGTCCTTCCATAACCTCTCTCTCTCTCATTTTATCTCGGCGGGATTTATACTGCTGAAATTACTCTCATCCTGCTAACGTTTTACAGTGATACTTCATATGTTCTACAAAAATTTCCTAGTCCTCCTTGGATACCCTTTCTGGTCCCTCTGGAAATTGTCTCTCTTATACACACACACACAAACACACACACACAAAAATGTGTAAATCTGCCTGTGCTTGGCTACCCAGAGCTTAAACACATGGCCTTGCGTACGCCCTTTCTGTCACATGCGTTTGGAGAGGATCCCTAACTTGGCACAGAGAGAGAGAGAGAGAACCTGAAATACAGGACAAAACTGTACCAGTGCTACAGAACTTAGCATTTTGCACTGAAATACGGGATAATCCTGTATTATACAGGACAGGTGGCAACCCTAATTGCAAGCCTAAAGCCAGAAGCATGGCTCAGGCGCACGGAGATAGGCAGTGCAGAAGGCTAGAGAGGCTGCAGGTAGGCTGAATGTCCGGTTGCCATGGAGCTGTCCAAATTAGGCCTGGTGGCCTTGGCTGTTGTCACTAGGCAGTGGGTGATCTCCCCCATCCTTAGCAACAAGTACTTCTCTTCTCTCTCTCTCTCCCCTCTCTTTTTTACTGTGGGTTTTATTTCATTGTTGTTGTTGTTTAGTCGTGTCTGACTCTTCGTGACCCCATGGACCAGAGCACGCCAGGCACTCCTGTCTTCCACTGCCTCCCGCAGTTTGGTCAGACTCATGTTGGTAGCTTCGAGAACACTGTCCAACCATCTCGTCCTCTGTCGTCCCCTCCTCCTTGTGCCCTCCATCTTTCCCAACATCAGGGTCTTTTCCAGGGAGTCTTCTCTTCTCATGAGGTGGCCAAAGTCTTGGAGCCTCAGCTTCAGGATCTGTCCTTCCAGTGAGCACTCAGGGATGATTTCCTTAAGGAATTGATAGGTTTGATCTTCTTGCAGTCCATGGGACTCTCAAGAGTCTCCTCCAGCACCATAATCCAAAAGCATCAATTCTTCGGCGATCAGCCTTCCGTACATCACTACTGGGAAAACCATAGCTTTAACTATACGGACCTTTAAAACCTCAACACAATTTAAAAACTTGTTGGCCTTCAGGGAGTAGTCGGCTCGGCTGCCTGTTACAGCAACCTAGGCAGGGAAGGGGTGGTTTGGGGCGATTTGGGGCGGGAAATCTAAACCTGCCCGATCCGTACCTCTGGCCCGTGCAACGAGCGGTGGACTTGCCGCATTACAAAGTTATTGGTGCCTACCCTCTACCCAGGCCTTTTGAAGTTTATCTACACCCCCCCAAAAAGAAGATAGATTATTTCTGCACATAATACCCGAGTTTGGAACATGAGTTTGGGTTGAGGTCCGAGGTTGGCATCATTGGGCCCATGGTCCAGTGGGCAGCTCCTACCGCTCCTTGGGGGTTACCCAGCCCTGTTTCTCTTATGTCCCTACAACCTGCACTTCCCCCCTTGAGTAAACAAGCAGTGGTGGAGCCACGTGGACCTCGCTGCAAGGACGGGAGGGTCAGGCGACACAGTGGCGCACCTGGCTTTGCGTTTCTCTGCCTTCTCTCTGCTCCCAGGTTAGGGGCTGGTTTGCAAGGAGAGGCTCACTTGGTTAGACATTGACCATCGAAGGGACTCACTGACCGCTGCCCAGTCCACCACCCGGGGCACCAGCAACCCACGCTACGCCCCTGTAAACAAGCAAGAAGAAAGCACAGTGGGAGCCTTCTTGTAGCTCGTGTTCTCCTTGTGAGAAGTAGATGCACATTGGGTCCAGAAGGAGAAGCGAGTGAATGGGCAGTGGCGAAAGGGAAGAGGGCATCTGGACCGAAGGGCTCCCTTGTGCCGGTTGCAAACTTTCATTCCCACTGGTGCAAAATCATAGCTGCTTTACCCATCCAGCATTTGTTTCCAGTCTCGAAGGAGATTCTGATAAAGGGTTACTCCAGTATGAGTAAATGATGAATGAAACAAATTGTTTGGATTATTTCAGCGGATCCGTCATGGATTGCACGCTTATGCAAGAAAGACATCTTACAAGAACACCACTTTGCTTTTCTTAGAAAAAGCTCTTCGTTGCCCTTCTCGCTCCATTCATAACATACTTACCCTCACCCCCTAGATCAGTCCTCTTGTTTCTAGGAATGCATCATAAAATGGTGCTTTGATGCCTGCCTAGGCTTTGATGCCTGCCTAGGTCAGCCTCTTACTGGCGTGTGGGGCCCACCAGCTTTGTCCAGGAGGGGTGCGTATGTCCCCCATCTTTCCAAACTTCCAGATTATGCCGAGGGGCAGGACGCGGCAAGAACATTCCCGCTCTTTGGAATGGCAAGCACTGTAATACCAATCGGGAACAATGTACTAGCCAAGCAGCCTTCACTGACTTGGGGCCCTCCAGAACGTGCTTGCTGGGGCTCATGGGAGTTGTAGTCCAAACCATTTGGAGACTAGCAGGTTGGTGAAGGCTATAGTAGTCTGCAGCCAGTTGGCTCCTGTAGTGTCTGTACCATGGGTAGGCAAACTAAAGCCCGGGGGCCGGGGCCGGCCCAATCGCCTTCTCAATCCGGCCCGTGGACAGTCTGGGAGTCAGTGTGTTTTTACATGTGTGTTTTATTTAAAATGCATCTCTGGGTTATTTGTGGGGCATAGGAATTTGTTCATTTCCCCCCCCTTCAAAATATAGTTTGGCCCCCCACAAAGGACAGAGGACCGGCCCCCTGCTGAAAAAGTTTGCTGACCCCTGGTCTATACAGAGGGTGGATCTACACACAGGAAGAAAACCACACACTATAAATAAGTCAGAAATTAAATCATTATAACAAAAGGGGAGGGGGACGCTATGGAAAATGACATAGAGTATTTTTTTTACTCTCCACCACCATCTGATGTTTCATATTTATAACGCATTCAATACGCTGTTTTTTTGACTACTGTAGCTGAGTCCTGAGTCTATTTCTCAACTGTGCTATTTCAGATTGTTGGTGGGACTCACCCCCTTGGGGTGTGGGAATCAAACAGACTCAATTCTGCATGTTGAAAGCTAACCTTTCAGAGTTAGGTTAAGTAAAATTAATTTCCCCTTGCATGCTAATTTTCTTTCTTCAGTTATCTTATTATTATGTTAAAAACTTCCTTGTTTGCTCTTGGTGATAACTAGGCTGTAGTTTTGCTTGCAGCCCGAATAAAATGTCTGTTTGCAAGATACAAAGTCTGCAGTAGAGACAAGAATCGAACCTCTGGCCCTAAAAACATTTTGTTTGCAGTTGTCTGTGTTTACTCCCATCCTAGCCCACAAATAGTTATTTCTTGAAGACCAGCTCTTCCTGTGTTTTTTACATGATTACTTTTTATATGGAAATAGACCTGGGATTTTTATTTTTCTGTTTCTCTTCTAGAATTGATGCACTAAAGAGTTCTGGGAAAGAAGACACAGAAGTTATACCCGAAGACACCAGCTTAATAACTCTTAGGTAATACTGAATTTTATTACAGTCACAATCCTGAAAAATTCTGGTAACTATACTAAAGCTGCGAACAAGTTTTGTTTAGGGCGTTCTTTTAGCAAATGTCTGGAGAAGATGCCATGACGGCTTTTAACTGTGTGTGTGAACAGGGATGTTTTAAAATTTGTAGGAAATAAAGGATACATTTCTTTACACCAGAACAGGTGGTGTACCTAGATATCTATTACCTGTTTCTCTTTTCCTGTCTTTAGAGTCCCTTTTCTCAAATCCCCTCTTTTCCTCTTCTCCCGTGTAACGATTATTATTTCTTTACTATATCGTTCCATCTGCCGCTCCCCTTGTTCTCGTTCCCCACCCCCAGATCCCTCTGCACCCCACGGAACCTCCTTTTTCTCTTTTCCACCCTCCATAGCTGTCAACCCTCCCTTTTTTGGTGGGAAACTCCCTTATTCCAATGCCGTTTCCCGCTGCTCTCCCGGATTGTTGATATCCCTTAAATTTCCCGGATTTCAAAGGAAGCAGCTCCTCTCCCTCCCTGCCGGCCAGGGAGGCTCCTCAGCTGCGTTGCTCGGCTGCCAATAAGGAGTCTGAGACCGACTGGGGGCGGAGCTTGCATGCCTTGTGCAGCCAGACCCTCACGCCCAACCAGACAGACAGCCTGCCTGCCGTCTATGCGCTTGCTCTTTCGCTCACCCGTTCACGCGCAGCCTCTGGAGCGCAGGGTGGCGAGGCTACTTGGTGCCATTGCACCGCCCTCGCGGCATCCCTGAGCCATCTGCCTGTTTGAGAAGGGGCCCCGAGCTCGCTCTGCTTCCCCTCCTCGCGTCACCCTGAACAGGCTTACTTTGCATAGCTGTCAACATTTCCCTTTTTTTGTGGGATATTCCCTTATTCCGAATAGGATTCCTCGTGAGAAAAGGGAAAGGTTGACAGCTATGTGCTGATCCCTTATTTTCAAATCCGAAAGTTGACAGCTATGCCACCCTCTGGTGCAGGTGTGGGGAACTTCTGGCCCCCCAGATGTTGCTGAACTGCCAAGTCCCATCATCCCCCAGCAAGCATGGCCAATGGCAAGGGAGGGTGAGAATGGCAGCTCAATAATATTGGGAAGGCCAAAGGATTCCCACACCTCCTAAAAGGAGAACGCCCTCTTTTTCCGCTCTCTCTCTTTCCTTTTCCTCGCCCACACCTCCTTTTGCACTGCCTGTTGCCCTTGTTTGCCCTGTTTTTCTTCTCCCTTCCCATTCCTCGGTAGCTCTTGTTTCTGAGTTTGTCCTCCCTAGATTCCTCCCTTGGCACTTTTGCACAAAGAAAACACGTCCTGGATGTTGCACAGCTCTGAGTCGATTAGGGTTGTCATATGTCCGGGAAATAATAATCATAATCATAATTTATTATTTGTATCCTGGCCATCTAGCTGGGTGTCCCCAGCCCCTCTGGGCGGCTCCCAACAAACTATTGAAAACACGATAAAACATCAAACATTAAAAACTTCCCTAAACAGGGCTGCCTTCAGATGTCTTCTAAAAGTCGGATAGTTGTTTATTTCCTTGACATCTGATGGGAGGGCGTTCCACAGGGCGGGTGTCACCACTGAGAAGGCCCTGTGCCTGGTTCTCTGTAACCTCACTTATCACAGTGAGGGAACCGCCAGAAGGCCCTCGGAGCTGGACCTCTGTGTCCGGGCTGTCCGATGGGGGTGGAGACGCTCCTTCAGGTATACAGGACCAAGGCCGTTTAGGGCTTTAAAGGTCAGCACCAACACTTTGAATTGTGATCGGAAATGTACTGGGAGCCAATGTAGGTCTTTCAGGACCGGTGTTATGTGGTCTCGGCGGCCGTTCCCGGTCACCAGTCTAGCTGCCACATTCCTGCATGTTCTGTTTGGTGGGGCAACAGGCCCATCTGGGGGGATTTTTACATTTTAAAGGAAATGTCCGGTGTTCTTTTTTGGGGGGGGTGTATTTATTTATTTATTTATTGGTTGGTTGGGCTTGGGCAGCTCTACATGCCGTGGCCGCTGCCAGCCCGAGCCAGGGAAAGAGGCGTGCCCCGGCTTAGGCTGGCAGAGGCTTGGGCTGTCCTCTTTTTTGCTCTTCAAGATATGTCAGCCCTGGAGTTGATGGAGAGGAAGAGTGATGGAGGAATTCTCTAATCCGCGCTCTTACCTTTGATGGGTTTAAGTGGGCCTTGCATGTCCTCATAAAGAGTTTGGAATGTGCTGAAACACAGTATTTGAAGTTCGATTTGATTTATTATATCTCTATGCTGCTTTTCATTCGTGTGAATCGCAAACCTCGGAAACAAACAATTAACTACACCAGTGTGGTGTAGTGGTTAAGAGCGGTAGACTCGTAATCTGGTGAACCGGGTTCGCGTCTCCGCTCCTCCACATGCAGCTGCTGTGACCTTGAGCTAGTCACACTTCTCTGAAGTCTCTCAGCCCCACTCACCTCACAGAGTGTTTGTTGTGGGGGAGGAAGGGAAAGGAGAATGTGAGCCGCTTTGAGACTCCTTCGGGTAGTGATAAAGCGGGATATCAAATCCAAACTCTTCTTCTTAACAAAAACATAATAGGACATCAAAAATGCGGCATAAATCCTATGGAATAATTAACAAATCGTCAGTAAAACAGTAACAAATCATCTGTAGAACAATTACAAATCGTCCGCAAAATAACAACCGCCTATGAAACACTATTAACAAAACAGATTAAAAAAAATTAAGCTAAATGGTTAACAACATTTTATAGGATTCACAAAATACTGCAATTGGTCTGAGGTTCAGCTCCAAGTAAATGCACTCTGAAAAGTGTTGTTAGCCAATTTCCCCTCTATAAAATACAGGTGGCGGCCATCTTGCGTGGGGGTCCTGTTCCTGGCCCCCGCATGTGCCACCGGAGTGCGCATAACCCCGTTCTGCCCTCTTCTGGGTCCAAAGTGATCCGTGCGTTGGCAGTTGCGCATCAATTGGACACACGCAAAATGATTTCCGCTTGTATATCAGTAGCGTGATGAGGAAATTCTTTTGAATACCTCTCTTTTAGGTCCATCTATTTGGAAGCAAACCCAATCAATTTGGGACCAGATTGCAAAGTGCACACCCTGTCCTGTCCGTTCGGGTCTCCTCTTAAAAACGGGATGTTCTGAGCACCGTGCATTTCAGGAAGCGATAACGTGAAGTTGAGTACATCACTTAACATCAAGATAAACCAGGTCATTTGGGTTACGGAATGTGTGGCACCCTGTGCTGGCCATTTGAAAGGCTCAGAAATAAAATTTGGAGAAAATTGCCCTTTTATGGTAATTACAGCAATCTGTAGTTATGGCTGTGGGTGCCTTTGAAGTTCAGAAACTGCGGTTAGTCCAAAATGCAGCTGTGAGACTGAGCATTAGCATCAGATCATAACTGTGATCATGTCCTTGCCTCCCCCCAATGTGGAGCCCTCGTGTTTTGGGCTGCAGCTTCCGTTATTCCTGAGAATTGGCCTGGAATTTGTGGTCCAAGACAGTTGGAGGGTAGTCTCCTCAGATGTCCTCTGCATGGATGTTAAAGTCACCCAGGACCGGAGTTCCTCCAACATTTTGGACTCACAGCTGTCCATGGAGGCGCAGGTCAATTCTGTGTCCAGGGCGGCTGTCTACCAGCTCCATCTGGTACGCAGGATGAGACCCTACCTGCCCGCAGACTGTCTCGCCAGAGTGGTGCATGCTCTAGTTATCTCCCGCTTGGACTACTGCAATGCGCTCTACGTGGGGCTACCTTTGAAGGTGACCCGGAAACTGCAATTAATCCAGAATGCGGCAGCTAGACTGGTGACTGGGAGCGGCCGCCAGGACCACATAACACCGGTCCTGAGAGATCTACATTGGCTCCCAGTACGTTTCCGAGCACAATTCAAAGTGTTGGTGCTGACCTTTAAAGCCCTAAACGGCCTTGGCCCAGTATACCTAAAGGAGCGTCTCCACCCCCACCATTCAGCCCGGACACTGAGATCCAGCGCCGAGGGCCTTCTGGCGGTTCCCTCACTGCGAGAAGCAAAGCTGCAGGGAACCAGGCAGAGGGCCTTCTCGGTAGTAGCGCCCGCCCTGTGGAACGCCCTCCCAGCAGAGGTCAAAGGGATCAACAACTACATGACATTTAGAAAATACCTAAAGGCAGCCCTGTTTAGGGAAGTTTTTAATCTGTGACATGTTAATGTATTTTAATATTTGCTGGAAGCTGCCCAGAGTGGCTGGGGAGACCCAGCCAGATGGGCGGGGTACAAATAATAAATTATTATTATTATTATTATTATTATTAACATCACATGGGAGACAACTTTGCTCAGATAGTGAAGAAGAGAGGTTGCCTAGTGAGAGAGAATGGACTTCTGTGAATTGCAACAACATCTCCTTGCCCTTCCTAAATCCTCTAGTCCGGACTCATGTTGCACCAAGTAACCAGGCGCGCAGAGTTTCCATATTCTCGGGAGTTAATGTTCCTGTTTAGAATGCTTCATTAACTTTGCTAAGGAAATACACAACAAATAACTTAGATATGCGGGCAGTCCACTCTGAACCAGTTTAATGACTTATCTGGGCGGGGATCTGCGACGCCTACTTAGCTGCGCTCAAGGAGTTGTGGGTGCCTATAGAAGACTTTCTGGTTATTTGTTTTTTTTTATTTTAATTCCCTGACAACAGTTGCTTTCGGAGGATGCTTTGAAACGCCAACCATCAATTTGCAGGCTCCTGTTTGGGACAGAGGATGTCAAAGCCTCGCTTGGGGGGCTGAGTGTTTTGTCTCGGTTCCTAACTGCTGAGAAACACTCAGCTTTATTTAATGACCAAATGCGGATTCCTCTGCCAGGTGGGATTAACTACAGTTGCCCCATAAGTGGTGTACAAGAAAGGTAATACAGAAAAAGGCAAAAAAAAAATCATCTGTTAAACCCAGATTTCAATTGAAATGCCTGCTGGAATATATATAAAAAGTATTTAGTAGGTGGCAGAAGTTTAACAGGGAGAGGTTCTGTCTGAATTCTTAGCTCCCCACCCAGCTTAGAATTTTTTTTTTTTTGGGGGGGGAGATTGCTTAAACTAGGGGTGATGTCAGAAACCAGGCTGAGGAGTCCTGCTCTGATGAGGAATGGTGGGAGCCTTCCCCTCCTCCTGCTCCTGACCAGCATCCTGAATCTTCCCAGGAGCAGTGGAGCAGTATAGATTCGGAACAGTGGTTTGCAGAGGGGCATAGTTCGGAAGACAAAAGTTGGGACGAACTGGTGTGTGTATGTGAACAGCAAAGTGAAGAAGAACTGGAAGAGAGAGAGCTAACAGACTCTCTCTCACTCGAAAGTGTCCAGCCTATCAGTCCAAGGTCACGTAGAGTAGATAAGGTGGCTGCACAGAAAGCACAGTGGTTGCGAGATCAGGTTGCAAGAGGTGGAAGTGGGTGGAAACCTTAATTGGGAACACCGTCATTCCGAGAATGGCTGCTTTGTTCTTTCGCTGTGATCATAAAAGACTCTTTAAATGGTAAGGGACTCTTTTTCACTTTGTCCTACTTATCTACGGCCAAAGGGGGCGGGGCGGGGGAGGAAGCTGAATCCCAGAAGCCTGGGATCCCAGAAGCTGAATCCCAGAAGCCTGAGGTGAGGAACCTCAGACCCTGGGGGCCAAATGCAGCCCTCTTGACCACATAATCTGGCCCTCGGGATTCTCTCAAGGCCACATCTTCACCCCAAGCTCCTGGAGTGCTTTTGCTTGGCTGGGACATGTCAGTGATGGGCATCAGTGCCTCTTGCATGCCTGAGTGGTGTGTACAGAAGCCTCAGACTTTTGCAGGGCTAGAATGTGGCTCACCATACATTGGTAAGAGCCACATTAACTGTGCCACATTTGGCCTCTGACTCCCACCCACCAGTGGAAGGCTGTCCATGATGGAATATGGCCCTCTGATGGGAAAAAGACCCCCCCCCCCGGCTTCAGACTTCTAGATGAATGAGATTGCATTGTCATCCAAAGTACCGGAGTTCCAATGTGATTTTTGAGCCCTGCTCTTTTAACTGTTGCTGCGCCAAAGGATCTCGGAATAATATACTGAGTTTTGTGGGTACGTCATTCCCCGCCCCCCTTTTCTTCCCTTGTTCCATAGGATTAGGCAGAAGGCTCTGACGAGGCGAAAAGAGACGATCACTGTCGATCGGGCATGCAGACAGGAAACGTTTATTTACGAGATGGTAAGACTTCTCTCACCTCGCCGTCGCCCACCCAACACGCTCAAGCTGACCGGACAAACTCATGTAGACTAATGGTGACATATCATAAGCGAAGGTCTTTTTTCACACTGTGTGCATGTGGGGAACACTTGCTACCGTGTTTCTCCGAAAATAAGACATACCCATAAAATAAGCCGTAGCGGATTTCTATAAGCATCTGCGCAATATAAGCCATACCCCGAAAATAAGCCATACCCTGAAAATAAGACATAGTGACGCGGCGCCTCCCTTAAGAGGCCAACCTAGCAGTTCGAAAGCACGTCAAAGTGCAAGGAGATAAATAGGTACCGCTGCAGCGGGAAGGTAAACGGCGTTTCCGTGGGCTGCTCTGGTTCGCCAGAAGCGGCTTAGTCATGCTGGCCACATGACCCGGAAGCTGTACGCCGGGTCCCTCGGCCAGTAAAGCGAGATGAGCGCCGCAACCCCAGAGTCGTCTGCAACTGGACCTAATGGTCAGGGGTCCCTTTACCTTTTACCTTTAAGCCATACCCCGAAAATAAGACATAGTGACGCAGCACCGCTCCCTTAAGACAGCCTAGATAGGCGTGGCTATGCAGCGTACCGACGTGGAGCGGTTAAAATAAGACATCCCCCGAAAATAAGCCATAGTGTGTTTTCTTGGGGGGGGGAGGAAATATAAGACGGTGTCTTGTGCTGGTGGAGAACCGTAACAATAAACTATCTATCTATCTATCTATCTATCTATCTATCTATCTATCTAAGACGGTGTCTTATTTTCAGGGAAACACGGTACATCTGTAGGGCTGCATGGATTGATGCGCTGAAAATAGAGCTCAAGGTCAATGGTGGCAGAGTTTGGTCCTAAGAGAGGTCACCCACCCTACACACGGGTGGCTAACCAGGATTTTTCTTTTCTCTTATGTCTTTGGTAGAACTGGCCAAAAAAGAAGAAGCCTGCCCTCCCCTTTTTTTTTTTTTTGCATTTTTAAATTTGACTTAGCCAAGAGTGAAATTCCTGATACGTAATGGCCAGGACAGCACTTTGGATAATGACGTAAAGCATGGAAATGAATTGCCACTCCCTATGCCTCATCTGTCCAGGTTGATTGCCACGTCAGATTAGAGATAGTCCCGGTATCGCTTGAGTTCTGCCTCTCCTGTTAGCAAACTTCCCCATTCTCTCACGGGCTGAGCCTTTTGCAATTTGAAGATGTTGGGAATGTACTCTTCGTGATATTGCTTCATTCTGCCTTGTTTAGGGCGATGGTGTTGTAATAATTTGTGCAGATTTGTGGGTGAAGTAATATGTTTGGTTTTCAATAATATTTGGAAAGAAGGGAGTTGATAGTATTGTGCCGGTTACTAGCCAAGAAACCATTGCAAGTGCATTAAAAAAAAAAAAAGCAGAGCCAGAGTTAGATCATTTATGGACAAAGAATTTCCAGTTCCGTATACTAATGCTAAAATAAAACAGTCAATATAATGCAGCACATTGGCAAATGCAATAAACTGGAGTGCCTTGGACCTAGTCTGGTCTAGACCATGGACTTAACAGGTACAACAGCTTTAGTGGAAAATCCCAATGAGTGCTCTTCTTGCAAATAATGCCTTTAAAATGGCTAAATGCTTACAATGTTTAAAACCTGCAAAACTCCAGAGAAGGCATTTATATTTATGCTTTTTGTTGTTTACTGCGATTCACAACTCTTTGCGTCAGAATTATTTCACCGGCGTGTGTGCCTGCTAACGTTCAGGTTAGTCAAGCTTAGTAGAAATATCGCTAGCCTGCCCTGCGCCCTCGATGCCGTTTAGTAGACACGACGGCTGCAGTCTTCTGCACATTTGCCTTGGAGAAAGCCCCATTGAAGCCAGTGGGGCTTGCTTTTGATTAGACCTGCATACAGTTGTACTGCCATTAGTGTCGTTGGCAAACAGGGCACTCAACAAGTCACAATGGAAAGAGGGAGGTTTTTGTCACCCTCTCATCCTAGGGTACGTGTTCTCTCTAGGGACGCCGTGGTCTAAACTACTGAGCCTCTTGGGCTTGCATTTAAATGATCTTATCAAGCGCAGTGTCGGCGCCTCAGCAGCATGTCTGCTGGTCTGACATTGTTTGCACATTGCTCACGTGTTCATTTCTTTGCTGATAAATTCACTCTGGGGCCTAAACCACTGAGCCTCTTGGGCTTGCCGATCAGAAGGTCGGCGGTTCAAATCCCTGCAACGGGGTGAGCTCCCGTTGTTCGGTCCCAGCTCCTGCCAACCTAGCAGTTCAAAAGCATACCAGTGCAAGTAGATAAATAGGTACCGCTCCGGCGGGAAGGTAAACAGCGTTTCCGTGTGCTCTGGTTCCCGTCACGGTGTTCCGTTGCGCCAGAAGCGGTTTAGTCCTGCTGGCCACATGACCAGGAAAGCTGTCTGTGGACAAACACCGGCTCCCTTGGCCTGAAAGCAGATGAGCGTCGCAACCCCATAGTCACCTTTGACTGGACTTAACCGTCCAGGGGTCCTTTACCTCCCCCCCCTTTACGTGTTCTCTCTCTCTCTCTCTCCATTATTTAGTGCAATTTTGACTAACGACACGATGCAATCCTTTGCATGATTTAAGGAACAACTTCTTCACATAACACAGCTGAACCTTGTCTTTGCTGCCACAAAGTGTGGCAATGGTCGCCAACTGAGACAGATTTCAAAGGCGCTTTGATAAATTCATGGAGGATAAGGCTCGAAAAAAATAAACAAATTAAAAAATTGTCCAGTAGCACCTTAGAGACCAACAAAGTTTGTTCTGGGTATAAGCTTTCGTGTGCATGCACACTTCTTCAGATACCACATGAAAGCTTATACCCAGAACAAACTTAGTTGGTCTCTAAGGTGCTACGCAGGTGGCGCTGTGGGTTAAACCACAGAGCCTAGGGCTTGCTGATCAAAAGGTTGGCGGTTCGAATCCCCGTGACAGGGTGAGCTCCCATTGCTCGGTCCCTGCTCCTGCCAACCTAGCAGTTCAAAAACACGTCAAAGTGCAAGTAGATAAATAGGTACCGCTCCAGCGGGAAGGTAAATGGCGTTTCCATGCTCTGCTCTGGTTTGCCAGAAGCGGCTTAGTCATGCTGGCTACATGACCCGGAAGCTATATGCCGGCTCCCTCGGCCAATAAAGCGAGATGAGCGCCGCAACGCCAGAGGCGTCCATGACTGGACCTAATGGTCAGGGGTCCCTTTACCTTTAAGGTGCTACTGGACCATTTTTTTATTTTTTTATTTATTTCGACTGCGTCAGACCAACACGGCTACCTACCTGAATCTAGGAGGATACGGCTGTAATTCACTACCAGGCATGATATACTTCCAGGGTTGGAGGCCATTGCTATGGAATAACTATTGCCTTCATGTCTTGCTTGTGGACTTCCTATAGGCATCTGGTTGGCCACGATGGGACATGGGATACTGGACCAGATAGTCCTTCAGTTTGCTCCAACAGAGGTGTTCATTCATTGGCCAATGCTTAGGAACATCCTTCTGGTAATTCCTTTCTAGTCTGAACGTCTCCTAATCCCGATGCTTTGACTCCACCCCTCTTTATAGATAGCTGTAAGTAAAATTCAGGGGGACTCTGCCAAAACAAATTCTAAAGCTAGTGAGGTAAATGGGGTTGTATCCCAACTAGGTTATATTCAGAATAGACCTACTGAAACCAATGAAACAAAGTTATACCTATTGACTTCATTGGGCCTATGCCAAGCATGACTAGCATTGTGCCCAGTGATTACAAACTTGTAAGTGTGTGTGTACGTGTATTGAACTTCAGTTGCTTTGCGAGCGTTCAGCAAGTTTTAGAATAATATTCTAACGTCTTGCCTTGCCAGGAGTCCCGAGCGATGGGAAAGAGGGCAAAGGATCCAGAAAACTTAGTCAAGGAGGGAGAGCTGCTTTTAACCCTGAATATTTTCTACCCTGTTATATTACAGAAGGTTGGTGGCTTCTTTGACTTATTTTCATGTCCTTGTTGGGTGGCTTGACATCGTTCACTAGTGAAGTCAAACTCCCCCTGGAGCACATCTTGCAAGAAAGTGG
The DNA here is from genome assembly GCA_034641385.1 of Darevskia mixta. Lineage (NCBI taxonomy): Eukaryota > Metazoa > Chordata > Lepidosauria > Squamata > Lacertidae > Darevskia > Darevskia mixta. The sequence continues at coordinate 21,928,732 of JAWWNH010000017.1, forward strand.
AGCTGCTTTGGTTAGAAGGAAGAGTTTACGTGGTTTCCTTAAAGTAAAAGTATGTGTCAAATAAGTTAGTTTGGAAGAGATAAGCAGGACCTCAACCTACTTATAATAATAATTTTTTATTTATACCCCGCCCTTCCCGGTCCAAAAACCAGGCTCAGGGTGGCTAACAACAAATACAAAACAATGATTAAAAACAACTTTAAAAACAGCTAAAAACAGCATAAAAAACAAACATCAGTGGGATCACCAGGGCTAACTGGCCAAGTTAGTCATGCTAGGCCAGTAGGGAGACCAGGGAAGAATTTTAATGTGGGGACTCAGAAGGGTTTCTTCAGAAAAAGGGGGAAAGGAATAGGGGATCAGGCTAGATTGAAGGCCAGGCGGAATAACTCTTAGCCAGTAAAAGGCCAGTCTAAAGCCTAAGGCAGGCATCCCCAACCTTTGGCCCTCCAGATGTTTTGGCCTACAACTCCCATGATCCCTAGCTAACAGGACCAGTGCTCAGGGATGATGGGAATTGTAGTCCAAAACATCTGGAGGGCCAAAGGTTGGGCATGCCTGGCCTAAGGTTTGGCTAAGTGCCTTGCTGCATGAGTTTTAGAGGAGATCACCCTCTGTTTATTTTTACTTAGGCTGGAACATTAATTCCCGCTGCACACTTTAGGTATTCAGTAGCAACAACAGTGCCACAAATGCTCAGTTTCTAGCTGATCTTCGTTTTTTTGTGTCCTTTACAGCATAAGCTGCGCAAGCCCTATCAGACCGTGTTGGTTCTAGGCAGCCAGAATCTTACAGAGCTGAGAGACTCCATTTCCTGCGTCAGTGACTTTCAGATTGGCGGGGAGTTCAGCAGTCATCCTGATCAGGCCCCGGAAAACATCAGCAAGGTAGGAAAATGTCCATTTACTTATGTGCCACTTCTACAGTTCTACGGCATTTGGCCAGACTAAACATCAGCTGAAATCTTTTAGCAGTTGCTAATCTTTTAGCCCCATCTTAACACGCATATATTGTGGGCGATCCTTTGTATCAGTGCTGGTGAACTGAAGCTTTCCTTCTGAGTGTTCATTTGCTGCCAGCCACGGTGGAAAGGACAGGACGTTTTCAATCATTCATGGCTTCCTCTCATCGGATTTCTTTCAAAATAGCTCCTTTGTACGTGAAGGAGAAAAATGGGAACAACTTTGGTCTACAGCGTTGACTTTCAGTATCAGCAGTGAATGTTCAGGGGTTAGTTTGAGTGTTTTTCCAGCCACCGCAAGATTTCACAGGCTTTGGATGCTGATAGTTACGGCGAATGGAAAACTGATTGCTTTGGAAACAGTGTGGTTTTCGTGTGCATTCCAAAATAATTTGACAATGAAGCTAGTTTTACTTATACAAAGGCCTACTTTATGATGAATAGTGGGAACCACAGAGAAACTCTGTGGAACCATTGAAGTGCTATATGTATTTCAGTGTTGACGTATGTATTAGGGGCTCCAGACAGTGTGGCTCATCTCTTAAAAGCATGCATGTTATGTGTTGCGGCCGTGACTAAAGACGCAACAGAATCTTCAGGAGTAGTTAGTAAGCAGATAGAAAGGTTAAAATTTGCTTTCCCACTTTTCAGGAAGGGGCGGGGTGGGACAGGGCGGGCCTCTTCACGGCCACAGTACTTCTTGGCCTAAATTGGCGGAAATCTCCGCACTGAAACCAGAGATATGATTCTAAGAACAGCACATGAACAGTTTAGGGCCTTTGGGGCTCAGCAACACCAACAGAGAAAGCAGCTACAAATTAAAGAAGGTGGTTTTGGAATCCCAAATTTGGAATTATATCATTATGCTTACCTACTGTCAAGTACTAAATATTGGAATCCTACTGTTGGCCCTAATTTTCCGATGTGGGCAACCCTAGAATATACGTACATGGCACCTTTGGTTGGTTGGACGATACTAGGATCAAAATATTTGAAATTTCAGGTGACCCTGGAAACAATTAAATCACTTAGAACCGGGGTCAGCAACTTAAGGCCCATGGGCCACAAGCGGACCACAGGAGTCATTTAACCGGCCCCCGAGCCACCCCCAAACCGAGTCGCCTGCTCAGCAAGTCCCTGCGCGCTGCGCTAAACCAGCGTGACATGGGGACTTGCTTCCATGGCGCCGGAAATCACGTCTGCACAGACACCGGAAATCGCGGGTGTGCGCGCGATCCGGTCTATGGAGGGATCTCCGCTGGAGTGAACCGGCCCAGGCGAGGTAAACCTTGCCAACCCCTGACTTAGAAGAATATGGAATATATTGGCTAATAAAAACTACTTTGATCCATTTTCACATGCTAAACTTACTCTGTGGGGAAACCCCATACTAAGAATTGCAAAAAAGATGGTGATATGGAAAAATTGGATAGAGGCAGGTATATTGACATTGGACCAACTGATAGATGGGGAAGATACTTTTGCTATTTTAAGTCAAAAATATCAGTTATTAAATGCAGCCCAATGACGATATCTTCAATTTCAGCATCTCCTAACAAGTGTGTTTGGGCCGTCAGCCCTTTCAGCTTCCGAGATACCTGAGATATTGGAGCAATTGGGCAACTCATTCAAAAACAAAAAATCCAGCAATTACTTTTTATAGATATCTATTAACAATACTCAGGTTCAATATGCAGACTATAAGAGGACTGGAATAAAGAACTGGAACTTTTATTAGCTTCAATACCTAAGATTTAAAATTAATAGTAATACAACAGAAAATAATATTTAGAGTTTATTGGACTCCTTTATGGTTGTATAATAAAGAGTTAGCTAAGATCAGGGTAAGCAACCTAAGGCCCATGGGCTGGATCTGGCCCAATCGCCTTCTAAATTCGGCCCATGGACGGTTTCAGCGTGTTTTTACATCAGTAGAATGTGTCCTTTTATTTAAAATGCATCTCTGGGTTATTTGTGGAGCATAGGAATTTGTTCATTCCTCCCCCCCCCCCCCAAAAAATATAGTCCGACCCACCACATGGTCTGAGGCAGGCATCCCCAAACTCAGCCCTCCAGATGTTTTGGGACTACAACTCCCATCATCCCTAGCTAACAGGACCAGTGGTCAGGGATGATGGGAATTGTAGTCCCAAAACATCTGGAGGGCCGAGTTTGGGGATGCCTGGTCTGAGGGATGGTGGACCGGCCCACAGCTGAGAAAGGTTGCTGACCCCTGGCTAAGATAGTTCAGTGCTGGAGATGTGGCAAGGACAATGTCTCTCTGAAACACATGTTTGTACTGTGTTCTTTACTTAAAAGTTACTTATTAGTACCCCACATTGTGAAATATTTGTACAGTGCTTACAGAACTGCAGCAGTGACATACAGGCCACAGTTTTTCTGCATCGGTCTTCTGGTTTAAAAACACCAGCAAATTCTTTTATGTGTTTACTGATCATAGCATGTTACTTTGTCTAGATTAGAACAGATAGCCTGTACACACACCCTTGTATATGCCAGGGTATTCAGCAACCTTTTTCAGCTGTGGGCCCGTGCACCGTCCCTCAGACCATGTGGTGGGCCAGACTATATTTTGAAGGGAAAAAAATGAACGAATTCCTATGCCCCACAAATAACCCAGAGATGCACTTTAAATAAAAGCACATTTGAGAATATAGTTGAGACATAAGGAAGGATGTGGTATTTGAGGTAAGCTGGTTGCCGAGTTAATACTTTTTCCTTCTCTCTCTTTGTATTTCTCCCTTTCCCCCAGGACCTTTACAAGTCTGCCTTCTTTTATTTTGAAGGTGTTTTTTACGACGACAGAAGGTACCCTGAGTGCAGGGACTTAAGCAGGTAGACCGTTTACATTTTCATATGTAGATGCCTTTCTTGAGGGCCGAGAATGGCTTTGTAGGACTGACTTGTTGACTGGAGGAGATGCCAGGAGTTGGAATCCTTCCAAGCTAAGCCAGAACTAGATGTCATCCTGACCAACCTGGGAAAGGAAGCAATGGGGGCGCTTACCTGGTAGGATCCTCTCTGCCCCATCCTGCTTTGAGGTTGCCTTTCCTAACTCCAGAAAAGGACATCTATAGGGAGCAATCAGCAGACAGGAGAAGGATTAATGTCTTGTCAATCTCCCCAGCAAATGTTGTCCCCTTCCCCAGTGTCTGGCTCTGATATCATTTATAAAATGACCCAGGCATTTTATAAGTGCCTCTCTGAATTTATCCCGAGCAGTTTCTGAAAGCACAAGAATATATATTGCAGCGGAGAAAATTTAATGGACTCTTGGAGTGAGATGGGACCCAAAGGGCCTTCGGTTTGTCACACAGATTCTGCCCTTAAGACAACAAAACTGCCATTATTAATAAATGTGTGCACATAACCCCTCTGCCTAACCGGTGCATATTTTTCATAGTCTTGGGCTTATTTAGAATGGGAGAGGATCCTAGGAGAGGATCCTGGGAACTTGCCCTGCCTTGTATCTTGAGAGAAATGGTTTCTGTCACCCACAGCATCGTATCATTGATGTAACGGAAGTAATACTGGCTTATCGCGATTTTCAGGACCATCATTGAGTGGGCAGAATCTCGTGAAAGAGGCTATGAGAATCTTCAGGCCGCTAAAATGGAAGACTTCACATTTAATGACTTGAACATCAAAATAGGTTTCCCGTACCTTTACTGTCACCAAGGAGACTGTGAGCACATTGTCATCATCACAGATATCCGGTAAACCACCGTTCATTTCCTGGGCCGCTCAAACGCTTTCAGCTAGGGACTCCCTTCTTAATATACTTTAGCCTGCTTTCTCCATCCCATGTTGTCTTGCCAAATGCAAGATGGTTCTTTTAAAATTAGATTCAGAAGCAACGCAAGCGCAAGTGGGTGAGAAGATTACAGATTTTATTCCAAACAGAAAGCAATATATACATTACCAAGCAAGCACTTCAGTCTGCCACGGGGAAGTCCTGAAGACATGGTGAAGTGACCCCCGGCCAGGCAGCCTTCTTTTTGCACAGCTCTGCGGCCAACAGCCTGCGCGCAAACTCCCAACTAAAATATTCAAAACTAGGTATTTTATAGATGCTGGCTCAGCATCTGTAAAAATGTTACTTGGAAAAGAAAAAAAGAGAGACACTGCTCACACTTTTGTAAACGAAGACATTTTTTAAAATAAAAACACATTAAAAAACAAACAAACAATAATATCAGTAACAGCAACAAGCTCTCTCAATACTCCAGCCCAAGAATCTGTTCAACAGCCTCAGCTTTTGTAGCTGGAGTCAGTCCGCACTCCACTCTCTTAACATAGAAATGTTAATAAAGAAGATGGGGAGGAGACATAGTTACCAATGGAGTGTTTGTGTTCTAACACGGTCTTTCTCTGTACAAGGCTTATTCACCGGGATGACTGCCTAGATAGGAGCCTCTATCCCTTGTTAACCAAGAAACACTGGCTTTGGACCAAGAAATGCTTTGTGTGCAAGATATACACAGCAAGGTAAGTGGTCAGAAGTACATTTCACCTTGAGGCACGAGGTTTCGATCACTGTGGTCTTTAAAGGTGGTGCTCAATTCATTTAATACCACTGACAACTGCTACAGACTTCTGATAGTGCCAGAACAAATAAAATAAAACCATTATTTTTTTTGCAGTTATTTACTATGGCTAGTAAATAACTATTTGCACTAGCGCCTCCAATATAGGATACATACATACGCCAAGTTGTTTGTTTTATACGTGTGGAGCTGTGGCCCCGCTCTCTAGCTAGCTGCAGGTTACAAAAAGTGCTGTGTATTTACCACATCCAGCGGCTGAAAATTCCACACCTTAGTGGGAAAGGGGTATGAGTTGTGGGCAAAGTCAATGGGGCTGGCACTTCAGCTCTTTGAGACCCCTGCTTCAAAATTTGCAGGCAAATCAAGGAATTAAAACTTTTGTTTATTGAGTTATATATTTAAGAGCCCTCATTATAATCACCACCTTCCTTGAGCAGGCAGGAGAAATCTGCATCAGCTAAAGCTCCGTTTTCTAGTTAAGTTACAAGTGCCGTGAGTAACTAGTGCAAAAGACAACAGGTTGTTTTTTATAAATTTTGCAATTGTACCTTCTGCATCTAGAAGGTGCTACCTTAATTTCTTGTCCTTAATTTGGCTGTTCAGGAGCACTTCATTAATTTTGGGGGCATAATTTAATTTCAGGGAGTGGCAGTAACCTGGGTTTTGTGCTTGTATTACAGATTGCCTGTTAACCCATTTTTTGTCTTGGAACCTACAGATGGGTGACTAATGAGGACAGCCTTGCTCCAGAAGACCCCTCTTTCTTCTGCGATGTCTGCTTCCGAATGCTGCACTACGATGCCGAGGGCAAAAAATTAGGAGAGTTCCTTGCTTATCCCTATGTTGATCCAGGGATTTTTAACTAAGGCTTTGTCAAGAAGGAAGATAACAGGCGGTGTGTCATGCTGTGCTTCTGTAGCTGCTGGAACTTAAAACAGCGGCCATTGTCCTTTTCAGCTGGTGGTTACCATTAGAATTGCTACTCAACCTGGAAGAATCTACATCTTCTTTTTTTAACTTATTTTTTATTAAAGATTTCTTGGTTTACAAAAGTATGTGCAGTGTCTCTTTTTTCAAGTTACATTTTGAGCCTCTTCTTCCTGAGTCCAGTCAAGTTGCCTCTCAAATCAGAAACCTGGAAAAGGCAAAAATACGTCTCTGCAGGTAAGCTCGCTTTACGTTTTGTAAAGTTCACAAACCGGAACACTTACTTCCGGGTTTGCAGTGTTTGGGTTCCAAGTTGTTTGAGTACCAAGGCGTTTGAGAACCAAGGTACTGTAGTGCTATCCCATTACTTCAGAATTGGGTTTTAAGATGTGCACATGTTCTACTGACTGTGTCCTACTTCAGAAACATCTGCCAGAAATATGTAGGTTTTCAGGATGTAAAAATGAAGGAATTGTGGTGCGAGGGAGACAGGGAAAAGAGAAGGTGAGTGGAAGTGTAAATCATGGACCATCCTCACAGTTGTCCTCCTTTCATCAGGAGTTGTAGTAGCGCAGGCAGGTTACAGACACGCTACCTGCAATTTTGCAGTTGTTGTACCGGTACGGCATTCTTTTGTTTGAAAACTGCTATACAAATGTAAGGAGGGGTATTATTCGTTTTATAGCAGCAAGAGTAGTGTGTTGACGTCGCTTCTGAGTGATAGAGTATAATCATTATAAATTTATAAAGGGCTTATGTCTTCCATTTATTTTATGTAAATTATGTATCCATGTATGATGCAGTCATGGTTTATCATATTGTATTGGGCAAGAAGCAAAATTGCCTGCTCTTCTAATCAATTGGACAAAGATAAAATGCAGCTTGAAATGTTAGGTTCCTACGACATTTAACCCCCCCCCCCCTTCCCTTCTTTCAATAGCACTAGTACAGTGAAAAGCATTCAGGGCCCAGGGGAAAATATCTATCTACAAATACAAAGATAATTATGTTGTTTCTTGTCTGTTCGGAACGTTGCGGCAAATATTGCGTCTTAGAAAAGTACTTTTGAAGGCAAAGCCGCGCTTTTTCCAGGTGGCAGAACTCCTCATTATTCAATACTACCATTCAGTGGATTTGTAACTGGCTGACTGACCGAACCCAAAGGGTGCTCATCAATGGCTCCTCTTCATCCTGGAGAGAAGTGACTAGTGGGGTGCCACAGGGTTCTGTCTTGGGCCCAGTCTTATTCAACATCTTTATCAATGACTTGGATGATGGGCTTGAGGGCATCCTGATCAAGTTTGCAGATGACACCAAATTGGGAGGGGTGGCTAATACCCCAGAGGACAGGATCACACTTCAAAATGACCTTAACAGATTAGAGAACTGGGCCAAGGCAAACAGGATGAATTTTAACAGGGAGAAATGTAAAGTACTACACTTGGGCAAAAAAAATGAAAGGCACAAATACAGGATGGGTGATACCTGGCTTGAGAGCAGTACAAGTGAAAAGGATCTAGGAGTCTTGGTAGACCACAAACTTGACATGAGTCAACAGTGTGATGCAGCAGCTAAAAAAGCCAATGCAATTCTGGGCTGCATCAATAGGAGTATAGCATCTAGATCAAGGGAAGTAATAGTACCACTGTATTCCGCTCTGGTCAGACCTCACCTGGAATACTGTGTCCAGTTCTGGGCACCACAGTTCAAGAAGGATATTGACAAGCTGGAACGTGTCCAGAGGAGGGCAACCAAAATGGTCAAAGGCCTGGAAACGATGCCTTATGAGGAACGGCTTAGGGAGCTGGGTATGTTTAGCCTGGAGAAGAGAAGGTTAAGGGGTGATATGATAGCCATGTTCAAATATATAAAAGGATGTCATATAGAGGAGGGAGAAAGGTTGTTTTCTGCTGCTCCAGAGAAGCGGACACGGAGCAATGGATTCAAACTACAAGAAAGAAGATTCCACCTAAACATTAGGAAGAATTTCTTGACAGTAAGAGCTGTTCGACAGTGGAATTTGCTGCCAAGGAGTGTGGTGGAGTCTCCTTCTTTGGAGGTCTTTAAGCAGAGGCTTGACAGCCACCTGTCAGGAATGCTTTGATGGTGTTTCCTGCTTGGCAGGGGGTTGGACTGGATGGCCCTTGTGGTCTCTTCCAACTCTATGATTCTATGATTCTATGAAACCGTGGTATTAGGATGCTGAGCAAGAATCACTTGCATTGGACCGTTCCATTACCTAAAGGCGAAAGGGGTATATGTTACTGAAATCGTTTTTTATTGCTGCGCCTGTTGCTCCCCAGATAAAGTGACCTTCACTGCTGTATTGAGTTTGCACAATGAACAATAAATTACAGGGGAAAACATTGCTCCCTTAATTCCATGAATCCCTGGAGCTGCTGCAGGACAGCTGGGTCTGTTTTTCATTTAGTATTTTCTTTTGAACGAGTCCTTCGAGTCAAACCTGGTATTGGACCCAGCTGCCAGGTTCTAATTAAATTTCTCTCACACCAGCTGGGTGCTAGTGTTTTGGCTACTTGTTTAATGACCATTTAAGTGGTCACAAAGTCAAAGCCCATATAGTGGGAAAATAGCGCCTTTTTAAAAAAATAAATAAATTCTGGGTTCATCAAGAACTGTCAGTTTAGTTTTCTCTGTCCACCTGACAACTATGCCTGCCCCCACTGCAAATCAGTCTATAGCACAAAGAGCTATATAATCTCAGAGCTCTGTGAAGACATGCATGGTGTCAAATTGGATGGGGGACGGTGTGTTGAGATTCCTGCTTTGCAGGGGACTAGATGACCCAACTCCACAGTTCTATGATTCTATAGTTTTCACCATTTATTCTGCGTATGCTGGTCGTGGAAATAGATAACAAGTCTCTCTTCCAGGCCAATAGAAATACTCATTCGGCCCCCAGCTTTAGGTAGTAAATGCCTATTCTTCACTAGTCTATTATGCATAAAATCCAGGATCCATGGTTCCATAAGCAATGCAATTACTGGCTGGGGTCTGTACAAATGGAATCCATCAAGACCCATGGAGACTAAACCGTCTAGAGATGAGAAGACAAAACCTGACCTGCAATCAAGCTTTTTTTTTGGAAATTCTAATCATTACTTTAAATGGCTGCTATTTCAAGGCACTGGGTGTGTATTTTGAAGCACAGACTTCTTATAATGTAATGGTGCCACCTGCTGTCTCAGAAGCAATATTAGAATACAGTTGTGCCTTAGAAGTCAAACGGAATCCGTTCCGGAAGTCCGTTTGACTTCCAAAATGTTCAAAAACCAAAGTGCAGCCAATTGGAAGCGATGGAAGCCCCGTCAGACATTTGGGTTCCAAAAGAACGTTCGCAAATCAGAACAATCACTTCCGGGTTTCGATTGTTTGGGAGCTAAGGCGTTCGAGATCCAAGGTACGACTGTGTATCATTACAGGATATAATCCTGTTCAGAATGCATTGATGAAATATATCCAAGGTGACAGGCACCACAAAGTTCTGATATTTGTTAAACCCTAAAGCTTTAATTCCTTCCCACAGTGTTTCCAACTTCTACATCACAATTATTCAAATAAAAACAGAATACTGGATTTTAACTGTAAGATGAGCATTGTGTTATCCCAAGTGAATGTTACTTTGTTTTAATCTCTTTTAGCAGAGGTTTTCTTTTCACAGCATGTAGACCAGTGATGGCTAAACTTGGCCCTCCAGCTGTTTGGGGACTACAATTCCCACCATCCCTGACCACTGGTCCTGTTAGCTAGGGGTGATGGGAGTTGTAGTCCCAAAACAGCTAGAGGACCAAGTTTGGCCATCACTGATGTAGACCTATGTATAACATTCCCCAACATGTTATGGGCTGAAGGTAACGTATATTGAAGGGGTGCCTCTGATCAATATGCACATAGTATTTAACATCTATATCAGGACTGGGGAACCTGTGGATCTCCAAAAGTTGTTAGAACTTTTTTTAGATTCCCAAAAGTCCCAGCGGGCATCAACAAAGATGACAGTTGGAAGTCCAAACAATATCTGGGGAGCACCATATTGGTTACCCCGTTTTAGAATGTTTCCTGAAACAGGTTTATCAGACATTGTAGGACATGGCCTGAAATTACATGAAACAGTAACCTTGATGAAGCTAGGAAAGTTTGAGTCCAGTCAGTGCTGGGCGAGAGCTTCATCTGAGGTTCCCCACGCCTGAGCTAAATGAAGCCACTGGATCAGGTCACCAGGAGGGGCAGAAGAGGTTGCAGTGCTTGTGGAATCCCCTCCACTCTGAACTGCACCTGACATTCTTCATTTGGTTGTCTGCCTAAATCACAGTTGTTTACTCAAGCCTTGGAAATGATTTGGGGTCATGGTAAGATCATTCCACCAGCAGAAGCATTTCTGCTTGCTGGACAGATCACCAATGTGCTCTTCTTGGATTCTCCAGAGCAGATGAGATGTTTGTTGCAGAAGAGGAAGAAAACGTCTCATTTTGCTAACAGCACTTGTTGTGCAGGCTTCTGCTAGTGCAACGACTTATTTGAATCAAGACCCAAGTGTTAAGCTTGGGATTCCTATAGACGGCTCTGTAAGCTGGGGCCACCAGTATAGGTCCTTTACCTTTTATTTTTATAGGACCTTCAGGCACCTTCAGCCCACTGGTACCTCCTATGGCACTCATAAAAGCTCTCAGTAATTATTCCGTTTTGTGCTGCCTCAACCTCTCCAACACTGAACAACCCCCCTTAAACTTTTTTTTTTAAAAAAAAAATATGATTGTGCAATGCCCAGAGTTCACTGGTTGGGCACCAACCCTCTCTTCTGTTCTGAAGCAATGAGATGTGCTGCAAAGAGCTTCTCTTTGTCAGTGAGTGCAGCAGTAGCTGTAGGCTCTTCTTTCCACTGACCAGGGCAATGCTTGCACCATTCTATGGCCACGACACTTGTTTTGTGTTCTGCTACACCCTACAGTAGCCATCTTGTTACTAGCACCCACTTCCTCAAAATTCCCAACGCTCTCTTGTCCAAAAAGGTTAACAACCTCCATTCTAGCTTGAATTTTGATTTGTAATTTTACATGCTTGCGTCATGTATTTTTCCCCTAACAATTTCTTCTAACTGTCTGATATGTAGAACTATTTCAGTCATATTAGTTTTATGAAAGGAAATGCCAAATGAGAGCTAAAGTGTTATAGTAGTTAGAATGTCTCACAGTGCCCAGAAAGACCGTGTTCAAATCCTTACCTCGGCTACGAAGCAAAGGGCTCCTTTTGAATAGCAGTCTACGAAAGATGAGGAACCAGTTAAATAGGTAAATTAGCTCTTTCACTGAGTGAGCAGTCTCTCTGACTGTACTAAAGGGAAGATTTCTCATTAAAATATACAGAGCTGCCTTTTCTGCATAAACTTTATTTTTTTTAAACAAAATGGTTCAAGACAGTGTTTGCGACAAATGTGCATCAATAATTCCAATGGAAACACTTGAGTTTCCTTAGTAAGATATCTACAATACCAAAAGCATACCACAGAAAGTCAGAGCATATTAAATTGGCACAATTAGCTTTCAAGAACAAAACCAACTTCTTTATAAAGGACTGACTGAATATACTCGTACGTAACATTTTAGCTGCTACAAAATGCTCTTGGCTTCTTACAAAACACAGTGAACAGACACTTTGGCAAACAACAATGCTGAAAACTATGCACAGACAACAGGAAGAAAATAGATTTGTACAAGTGGAGCAATTTGGCAATTCTAAAAGAATGTTATTTTCCTGTCGTTAATTAAAAAGTGAACATACAGTAGTCAGGTAAACATATGCTACGGTACTAATCCAAAACATACAAGCACTGTTCAGTCTCTAAATCAACTTGGTCTTTATATATGAAGTGAGTATTGCCTGTTAATACTGGGCCAAACGCTATCAGGATTTTAAATATTTAAAAACAAACGTTAAAAAGATTCTCTTCACAACTCCACAAATATTGTACACATTAAAATACTATGCTTATAAAATTATTTTAAACTTTCAGCGATCTAGTTTTCAAATGCAAACCCTTATAATCCTCTTTAATATGTACTTTACAAAAATTAGGCTGCATTCACTCATTTTCAGAGGCGGAGCTCGTCGTCTTCTCCTGTTCTCTTCCATCACCCGACGTCCTAGTGAAAAGCACAGTACCGATGTATACTTCTAACACATTTCAGCTATATTTTTATTGTATGGACATGCAATAATCTTACAACTGCTTTTGTATAAAATCTGGGGGATTGGGTGGAGTCAGAGACAGCCTGCAGTTATAGTGTAAGGTGAGACAGAAAATTAAAATGCAACCATCCCACTTTCCCAGGCATTGTCAACATCCCAATCAGTGTTTCCAAAACATTGTAACTGAAGCATACTTTTAGTCTGAGTGAAAATGAAATGCTTTTTTAAAAAGCCACCCTCTGTGCTTGTGCACAAATCACTATTCTGGGAACTTCTCGTGGCAGATGAATCTACTGCATCTATATATCAGGCATAAGCGAATGATGCAAATTACATCCAATGTATATGTGGCAGAATTTATCATTTACTAAGAAAGACCGTCAAGCGCAGTGAGTCCTCAAGAGGCACCGTGCCCTGTCTCTCCTTTGGGTGGCTGAGCACTCATATGAGTTCAATCAGTTTCGGCATGAGTAGGGTTCTCTTTGGGAATTGCTGTCTTAGGTCCACTTAACACCCCAATCCTGCAATCCCAGGAAAGTTCCCAGAGCAAAAAAGGGGCAAGTTCCATTTACAATAGTTAGAAGTGGGGCGAGAACTTCCCTATAACTTTAAAGCTAAAAGTACAAGAAAATAGTTATCCTTTAACAACAGGCAATCACCAATGTTAGTTTTTATGACTATATTGCAACACCGTAGGCCACAATGTAAATCAGGCATAGGCAAACTCGGCCCTCCAGATGTTTTGGGACTACAACTCCCATCATCCCTAGCTAAGAGGACCAGTGGTCAGGGATGATGGGAGTTGTAGTCCCAAAATATCTGGAGGGCCGAGTTTGCCTATGCCTGATGTAAATAATAGTTGTGATAATAAGAATATTTTTAAAAATAAGAGACATTTGTTTAACAAATAACTGAGAAGTATAAGTGATGGAAACAAGTATACCAACTGTACCTTTTGTTCTCCTTAAAACTACATGGAAAACCGAGGAATCACCATATATATAAATGATGAAATATTCCTTAGGGAAGAGGAGAATGGACTTCCATGGGATCTACTTTGTTTTTTCCTAGAACCCAAAGGGCTATCAGCTGGAGGCAAATGCAAAATAGTTGCTTAGAAAGCAGCACTGGCATAATCTTACAGTTAAGGAACACCTGGTGCACCACACTGGTGCATCCCAGCCCAGGAATTTGTTTTCAGTACCAGAACTGAGTTCACAGTCCTTTCACACAAAATCTATTCCTGGTTCGCATTCCCAAAGCTTTCTCTATTTCAGCAACTTAATTTTTTGGGTGCAGTGGGAGGAGTGTTTCTGCTACTGTTAAACAACTGGAAATTGGGAATCTCTGAAAACCTATTGCAAGCTACCCAGAGACCCATCTGTAGATCCCAGACTACCTTCTGTTGTCCTCTACCTCAGGTTATTACTTCTTTTAAGATTGGAAACTACCCCTTACTTTTTCTTACTGCCAGCTTCAAGCTTCTCTCTCTTTTCCTCTGTGCTGTCCCCATTCTGCTGTGACTGGTTTGCGTCTTGTGCGTCAGAAGCACCATTCACTATCTTTGTGCCTTTAAAGTTAAAAAGAAAAACAAAACAGAAATGTTGCTCTGTCTCAGTCTTGTTTTTAAAGTAGGCAAACAGCAACAAACTGCTAATTCTGCAACAGCTGTGCCAGTGGCATTGTTATAACACAGGAAACTGCACTATTAGTGCAGAAACCTATAACTACCAAAATGGTATTGTACTCAAAACAAGATTTCACACAATTTTGTTATCTTCACGTACTTAAAAAGCTTGCAAGTATGCAAGTACTATTATTAGAGCCATAGCTTCCAAATTTGTGGATTCTTGAACACAGATGTAACATCTTCTCAAATTCATTCACTGTTTGCATATCATGGTTAAGCCATAGTTAAGTTTACTTTGGACGTGCAGAGTGAGCATGAGGAAGAATCCCTGGTCTAGCATTATGTCCAAACTGGGGATCGTGGTTTGTTTTGCTATGAACCAAATGGAAAGCCAAAGTTTCTGGCTTACTAATTGTAGCTTAGAGTGAAACAAGCAACCATCACAGGTCTGGACACGACCCTGAGGTAGGGATTGTGGTTTGTTGTTCCTGCTAGGGAAGGAGCAAAGCAGGAGTTCTGTGTGTTCACGGTAAACCACAACATGAAAACTTTACCATGAAACCTGGTCTGTTGTTACCAATACAGCTAAAGTGTGCTGTGACTAAGCACTGGCAAAGGAGTGCTTTGTATTAAATTCAGATTTCCAGAGCTTATCCGAAACTGGAATATATACAGGAAATGATGCGCCAGTTAAATTGTGCTAAGAAATAAATACTCTTGATGAATTGCACACACCTGTTTGATCTTTGTCCTTTTCAGCTTTCTTGTTTGGTCCTTTCTTCCATTGTTCTTTGGTTTTGTTGGCTTCCTCGTGCTGCTTCTGTTCAGCTAGTGACTTGTTCAATACTTGTGAAAGAACAGAATCCCCTTCTCCAACGAGAAACATTGTTTTGAATTTGTTGTAGAGCATAGATGATTTTTCCATGATAACTTGGCTGACCTTGAATTTCCGTATCTGATACATATATATATTTGGGGGGAGGGAGGAGATAGGCCAGTTAATATATGAGAATACCATCAAGTTGCTCAAAGCCACCTAGTATTTACTGAAACAGTCACCATCTATGTATCAACACTGATATCAAGACTAAGTAATTGTGCTTATGTAGCCATAATCAAACCCCACACTCTGTCTCCTGCACAAAGTATTGGCAATCTTGTGAGAACCCTGAAGTTTGCAGAAGTTGAGAAGCCACCCCAAACAGCCTCACAAGAACTGCATTTGCTCATTGACAACTGAATATTGACCGACTGGGGTTTGGGGGGGGGCTGGGTACTGAAAACTGGGTTGGGAGAGGGAATGGAATGGAGTGGTTGGAAAAGGAAGGGTGGAGGAAGAGACACAAATCTAAAAAGGGCAGAAAGAATGATCTCATTGCTTGGATGGGTCACTTCCTGGTTCAAATCAAGAACCTATTTTTCTATGTCCACAGAGATGGAAGTTGGAGCTGCCCGCAAAAACAAATGAAGGAAACCAATACTTTAATGAAGCTGCAAATGCATACCAGTGGTCCACCTTACCCACACCTATAACAGTTCATTGAGAACTAAAGATATGAGAGCACAGAATGCTGACTGACAGATGGACAGAAATGGAAAACAGAAGGGGGAATAGAGAGGATAAACCCTGAAGAAAAGTACCCCATGGATGAACATTTTGTTGCAAGTCCATGTCTATTTTATTGCTAATTAAGTTTTGCACTCGTTGCCCTGCATTCTACTATTTTTAAACAAAGAAGTTTTACATTAAGATTCATGAACAGGCTAAACAATCTTCATCATTTCTTTATGAGAAAAGCCACCAATCTTACTTTCTTAAGTGTTGAAATCATCTCCGCATGCTTCTGAGCTTGCTGCATTGTTACTTGAAGTGAAGCAAGTTCATCCAACGCCTCAATGCACCTGTTTACATCCTAATATATGAAAACCCAAACGTTAAATCTCAGGGTGGGGGTGGAGGGAACATCACTATTACACACAATTTTGGACAAAACATTGTAAACATTGTAAAATTAAAAACACACAAGACTTCAGTGTGATTTTATAGCAGAAATATTTTAACTGAATGGGCTTAACTCACAGAAAATGGACTATTCTCTTGGGGCACTGAATATATTTTACTCTGACATTCTGCATACTCACACTAAACTTCATACAGTTAACATCACTTCTCTTATTTATCCAAGGCAACTCAAATTAAGTATATCACTAAGTCAGAAAAGGACACCACTAGGCCAAACCTAAAAGTTGTTTTGTAAGAATATACATTTTTAATTCACTTTAACAATACACACACAAACACACACTTTTGTCAGCTTTCAGAAACAAATGGTATTAACACAATATACTCACAAGGTGGTCGATTTTGAGCGAGTTTTTAATTTCTGCATGTATCTTTTGAAGTCGTGAATCCATTGATGTTTCTAAATATTAACAAAATGTATCTTAAATGATAGTGAATATAAAATCCATATGGGGAAAATGCCTTTGAGCAACTTTGAATAAAATACACCAAAACTGATAAAGCAAAACTGAAAGCCAGTAATAGAACTGCACTATTCTGACTGTACTCAAACCAATATTGGCATACAATTTAAAGCTGAAACACAGACAATACAATTTGCTTTTAGCAAAACCAGAACATTTTAGTAGAAGAGTTTGGATTTGATATCCCGCTTTATCACTACCCGAAGGAGTCTCAAAGCGGCTAACATTCTCCTTTCCCTTCCTCCCCCACAACAAACACTCTGCGAGGTGAGTGGGGCTGAGAGACTTCAGAGAAGTGTGACTAGCCCAAGGTCACCCAGCAGCTGCATGTGGAGGAGCGGAGACGCAAACCCGATTCACCAGATTACGAGTCTACTATGTTCCTATAAAGCAGCAGCTTAGTCTTATTGGCACATCTGTGTATGCTTTCCTTTGGGTACACCTTTGTAATAAAAAAATTACTAAACATAAAACCTTTCACTACAAACCTCGTTTTTTCTCCACCTTCTTAGCTTCCGGTTTTTTGCCTTCTTCTTTGTTTTGCCTATAAAATTATCCAACAATTTAAAGTAAATAATTCTCAACTTCTGGAAGTAAATGAATATTCTTTAGAGACTTACAGATCAATCCTGGTGGTGGTAGAATCTTTGACAGAGCAATTGCCACAACTAAAGTCATACTGTCTGTTTTCCATTTCTTCTTCTTTTCCTTCTCATTGACTACAATGGCAGTGGTGGGCTTTGTGTGTAATTTGTGTTTGTATATTTTGTCTTTTTTGTAGTTTGTGTGTTATTGTAATGTGATAAAATGTATTGTGTAAAACCCAATAAAAATTATTTATAAAAAAATTAAAAAAATACAATGGCAGTGGTGGGAGTGGAGTTAACTATGCCAGCTACAGAGTAGGCTGGTGCCGTTTCGTGGTCTGTGTTAGGGGGCTTAGAGTCCTGTGGATCTGCAGCCACTCTCAAAATACCCGTTTACTGGGGCCTCTGGTAGTGTAACTTGTGAGTGTACACACTGTTATGAAAGCAAGTCTCTCCGCCAGCAAAAAGGCACTTAAGCTACTTTCTACTGTCATTTGGTCAGTCAAATGTGGGCTGTAGGATTTCAGCTTAAATAGTATTTAGAAAGACACTACTAGACAAAGAATGGTAGAGGATCTCTCTTTTCTTTTAATGCCCTAGTCATATAACTGCTCAATATTTACAAAAGCAGTTAGAATATACTCACAATTCTACTTCCATTTGCTCTTCCTGCTTACGTTTTCTCTCTGCTACTTCACGATCATATTGGGCTTTTAAAATATTCCTTCTGTGAGGCCCTTGGATATTTCTTCCTTTTTTCTTCTGTACCATTTTAATTTTGAATAGAAAGGAAAACTGATTTTAGTAGCTGAAGCCATCAGTTGCTTCAGACATCTTCTAAAAATATATTTGAGCTTTCCCTGACTCATAAAAGTGGGTCTTGTTATTACTGAATTTTCTGCTTTTCCAATATTGTTTTTATGTTGGATTCTTGTGCACTGCTTAGATTTTTAATATTACGCAGTACAGAAATGCTTTGAAACAAAGTAACTCCAAAATAGCCCCATTATTTCCATGAGATCACCAATACCACATGATGCACAGAGCATATCAGGTCCTTAAAGTATTTTTGCCGTGTGGCACCATGCCACTGAAGTCGGCCACGGCTTTACATTAAAATCAGGTCCTAACAGTTTACCTTATAAAACAAGAAAAATACATTTCACATGGGAGTACAAGAAACTAGCTAAAGAATACAGCTTGACATGCACCAAAAGGTTTCCCTAACTGAAAGACTGGACAAACACATACTTTATTCCCTTCCTGCTCTTCTCCGTCTTCTTCAGAATCTGAGGCTGATGCTGATCCCACTTTGGAAGCAGTTTTCTTTTTTGGCTCAGCTTCTTTTTTGCCTTCTTTCTTCTCTGGGTCTTTTCTTACATTGTCTTCTTCTCTTTGACTTTCTTCATCCCTTTTTTGCAGTTTTTTGGGTGGTTTTTCTTCAGCTCCCTTTCTTTTACTCTTATCTTCCTCGTGAACACTAAAAACAATCCAAACCAAAACAGAATACATTTTCTTTTACCTTCTAGGCAGCTCAATCTCCTTTTCCCTATGAAAAGGAATTATTGCATGCGGAACCGTTGCTACCAGGGGGTGAAGCCTCCAGAGGGGCATCATTGAGGCTCCTAGTGTCTGTCTGTCTGTCTGTGTGCAAATGCACATGGGGGTGCGAACTGGGTCTTTGACCTGGGTGAAATAAAGCCTAGTTTCACCCCTGTTTAATGTAAACTAAGGAATGGTCCATACTCCTGACAGCCAACACAAAATTACTTACAGGAGCATGTGAAGCTACTTAACAGCTTGTGGCTCACCATGAGTCCAATGATGTTTTCTGAAGCAGCAGCCTCATGTGCTCCCTTTCATAATGAAGTGTTAATCACTTCATGGATCCAACCAGTCACTCTCCATCTAGTAGCTGTAATAATCCATGAATGATATAGATCAAGAGACTAGGTGATGTTTCACACATGGCCCCTGCAGCAAGTTGCCCACCTCCTTCTATCCTATGTGGCTGCAGGGAATCCATTGCAATAGGGAGAAGTTGAGTTAGGAATCAAAAAATCTCTTCTGACCTAGGACAAGACTTGGCTATATCTTCATAGGAACCTGCCTGAGGGTATATGGCACGGCAAATCTGAGGTGAAACAGAGGTCAACCCATAATAGCAATATGCCCCTTCAAGCACTCATCTGTCAAGTCATTCATACATACTTGCATATTTGATGTTATTTCTATTTTAACCCATTTACATTCCTAACTCTCCATGACAAATGCCAATGCTTAAAAACAAACTTACACATCACTCTCAGGAGGGCAGACTGGTTTTATCAATTTTGGTCTTCCTCTGGGTTTTGGAATCTTTACTTCAGAAGCTGTTTCATAAAAAAAGGGTTTAATTAAATACAGCCTAACTATTTCAGTTTAGCTGATCATTAAAAGAAGAAATTAAAAAGCCAGTAGTAGAGCTTTCCCTTCAACCCAATTTTAATTTACTGTCTTGGAGAGAATCATCCCTACAACATGACTAATTTAATTAAGACTAGATGCTGCAGCCCAGGATGTGTTAACAAAATATACTAATAAAGTGTTATGAAAGGCCTAATATACTGGCTTCTCTGTTTTTCCATAGAGGCAAACAGTTGCAGTCCTTAATAAGCATGCTAATTTATTCTATACTAGAAAATGTACCAAACATACACACACAAAAAACAATGCACTTTTATTAACGTATGTTCTGTATACTTTTGTAACTCTAAAACTGGAGGTTTACAACAACATTGCTCCCGACTCCGTAGATAATTATTAGCGTAGCTCCCAAGTTTGCAGATACCAATGACATATATTGTTAGATGTATGCCTATGGGATGACAGAAGCAAATTAACCATGCACACTACAATCCATTATGTGTTTGTATGCACAATGCTATCTTCCTGTCCCCATGAAGTTTCACCTAAATAATCCCATTTTAGCAGGTACCCTAGACTCACAGCATAAGAATAAATTTCAGGGGGAAGAGGATAGGTGTCTTTGTAAAATGCAGCTATCCCTAATATATTTATTAAAATACTGCAGATGGGCAGATCTCGCTGATCACTGCATTATTGCAAGAGTACAGAAATATACAGAAAGTTTACAACCCATTTTCAAAAAGTGTGTACAAATGAAACAATGCAATCAAATACATTCACATTAGTACCAAATACCGGTAGTACAGCTTCATATCTAAAACAATGTTCTATAATAATTTTGTATGATGACGTTATCTGTAGAAAGATCTTTAACCATTTCAAGTTTAAATAATCATTTTGGCCAGTGTACAGTATAAGTGGAATCAAGCAGTAGAGATCTCTCTACCCAATATAAGCACACAGAAAATCAATCCAGGGAGATTTCTCCATATACAACATGCTAGTTTATCATGTGCGGCATGGGTTGGTTTTTTTTGGGGGGGGGGTGTTTTTCCTGCTGGGTTGGGATGGAGGGGAGGGAGAACATATTTCAACTGACTGCATACATTAGGAACATTAGAATTTAATGCCAACAGGCCTAGGCTCTGTAACTTACCAGCTGGCCTTCCTCTTTTAGGACTTGCTTTTGGAGCTGTAGGCACTGCAGCTGTTGCTGCCACTGCTGCCTCTTCAACTTCTGCTTGTTTTTCAGCCTGTATTAAAAACAAATTTCTTCATTTAATTTGAACAAACTGCACAACTGTTCCAAATGTTGGAAGAGCTTATGAAAAATGGATTTTACATACTGTACAGCATAGCATGTCTGGTTCAGACTGGAAAGATGCAAGCTGAAGTCCCTATTCACTGGTACACTTTTGAGTCTGTCACCAGGTTGGATCCTAAGATCCTGTGTGTGCTGCTCATGGAAAGAGAGCTCCCACTGCTTGCTGATTAAAGAAGGGGCAATTTCCCCCAATGTTTCCTTTTCCACCTGAAAATCTGCTTCAGGGGGTAAATAGACTTTAAAAGGGGCTCCCCCCATTAGCAGGAGCCCCACTTGACTAAATATCATTATGTTCACTTATTTGTATTCCACCCACTGTCATGGAAGACAGAGTAGGCAAAGGGCAGGAAAAATGTGTGACTGATAATAAGAGTTCAGAAAAAGGACTGTTTCAATACATATTAGCAACATATTCTGAAGTAATGAATTTTTTGTAGTAATTGTTAAGGCTATTTTTGTGTGTCATAGGCAACCAATGATTTTGAAAAACAATTGTCAATCCAATCTGTATTTACAAAACTATAAAAGTTCTAAATATTACCTTTCTTTTTCTCCCCCTCCTAGCAACTTTAGGGATAGGTGCATCATCTGATTTCTCAATATCCTAAGGGCAGAAATAGTACTAAAATTAACTCTAAAAATTGTCTGTGTGATTTTGAAATTCTTAAGTTTATGCTAACACCCCCACCCACCCCATGGAATTCTACATGTCCCAAAGAACCTGAGTTCAAGGGATTTCTTTTTCTCAAGCAGCAGCCCACATGCTGCATGGCAAACTACCTTTGAATGGGAGAAGATTTTCGACAGCACTTCATATAGCAAAAGGGACTTGCTACTCAAGGGAAAAAAATACTCATACACTTGGAAGTGCGCTCTAATTAAATGGGATTTGTTTTTAGATGTGTTTAGATCTGAGGCACAATAATAACTTCATCAAATTGCACAGCTCAAATCTATTTACCTAGCTATACTCCATTTACATGGATATTTAAACTAGGTCTGTGCAAACTAACTGCAGCCCCCTGAAGCAATTCCAGCTCACCATTGTTTGTAGCCTTCTCTCATCTCTAAGCCATTGTTTGTATGTTACACTGGTTAGGTGAAAGCTGCTATGTGCCCCTGGGGTCATGTATAAAAGTTTGGGCCAAGGGGCGCCTATGCTCTTATACACACTAGCACTGCCTCAGTTTCTAGCTAGGATAGTCAGCAACAATAGCACAGACTCCTCCCACAAGGAGTCATGTTACCCTGCCAGTGTAGGAATGTTCAAGGGGTGAGGCAATAGCTTAGTAGTAGTGCATATGCTTTGAATGCAAGAAGACTTAAGTATGAGTCTCTGTCTTCTTCATTAAGAGCATCAGATGTCAGATACTGAGGAAGACCAGTTAGTATTGGTCTTAATGAACTGAGGCTGTGCTAACCAAGTCAGGCTCACATTGCTGCAGCTCCCCAAATGCCAGTGTAACAAGTGGGGTGAGCACCCAGCCAGAGGATGAGATAATCTCTGAGTAGCTATGGCCTGGTTCACATGTAATGCTTCAATAATAGTTCTATAAGCAGCAAGGAGGTGTTATATAATAATAATAATAATAATAATTTATTATTTATACCCCGCCCATCTGGCTGGGTCTCCCCAGCCACTCTGGGCGGCTTCCAAAAGAACATTAAAATACAGTAATCTATTAAACATTAAAAGCCTCCCTAAACAGGGCTGCCTTCAGATGTCTTCTAAAGGTCTGGTAGCTGTTGTTCTCTTTGACATCTGAAGGGAGGGCGTTCCACAGGGCGGGCGCCACTACCGAGAAGGCCCTCTGCCTGGTTCCCTGTAACTTGGCTTCACGCAGCGAGGGAACCGCCAGAAGGCCCTCGGCGCTGGACCTCAATGTCCGGGCTGACCGATGGGGGTGGAGACGCTCCTTTAGGTATACTGGACCGAAGCCATTTAGGGCTTTAAAGGTCAGCACCAACACTTTGAATTGTGCTCGGAAACGTACTGGGAGCCAATGTAGGTCTTTCAAGACCGGTGTTATGTGGTCTCGGCGGCCGCTCCCAGTCACCAGTCTAGCTGCCGCATTCTGGATTAGTTGTAGTTTCCGGGTCACCTTCAAAGGTAGCCCCACGTAGAGCGCATTGCAGTAATCCAAGCGAGAGATAACTAGAGCATGCACCACTCTGGCGAGACAGTCCGCGGGCAGGTAGGGTCTCAGCCTGCGTACCAGATGGAGCTGGTAGACTGCTGCCCTGGATACAGAATTAACCTGTGCCTCCATGGACAGCTGTGAGTCCAGAATGACTCCCAGGCTGCGCACCTGGTCCTTCAGGGGCACAGTTACCCCATTCAGGACCAGGGAGTCCTCCACACCTGCCCGCCCCCTGTCCCCCAAAAACAGTACTTCTGTCTTGTCAGGATTCAGTCTCAATCTGTTAGCCGCCATCCATCCTCCAACCGCCTCCAGGCACTCACACAGGACCTTCACCGCCTTCACTGGTTCTGATTTGAAAGAGAGGTAGAGCTGGGTATCATCCGCATACTGATGAACACCCAGCCCAAACCCCCTGATGATCTCTCCCAGCGGCTGCATATAGATGTTAAAAAGCATGGGGGAGAGGACAGAGCCCTGAGGTACCCCACAAGTGAGAGTCCAGGGGTCTGAACACTCATCCCCCACCACCACTTTCTGAACACGGCCCAGGAGGAAGGAGCGGAACCACTGTATAACAGTGCCCCCAGCTCCCAACCCCTCTAGGCGGTCCAGAAGGATGTTATGGTCGATGGTGTCAAAAGCCGCTGAGAGATCCAGCAGAACTAGGAAACAGCTCTCACCTTTGTCCCTAGCCCGCCGGAGATCATCAACCAGTGCGACCAAGGCAGATTCAGTCCCATGATGAGGTCTGAACCCCGATTGGAAGGGATCCAAATGGTCCGCTTCTTCCAGGCGTGCCTGGAGTTGTTCAGCAACCACCCGCTCAATCACCTTGCCCAAGAATGGAAGATTTGAGACTGGGCGATAGTTGGCCATATTGGCCACATCCAAAGATGGTTTTTTAAGAAGCGGTTTAATAACCGCCTCTTTTAGTGGGTCTGGGAAGGCTCCCTCACAGAGAGAGGCATTCACCACCCCGCGGAGCCCATCGCCCAGCCCTTCCCGGCTAGCTTTTATTAGCCAGGATGGGCAAGGATCAAGAAGACAGGTGGTCGGTTTCACTCGTCCAAGCAGCCTGTCCACATCCTCGGAGGTAACAGATTGGAATTGATCCCATAAAACATGACTAGACAGGGCTCTAGCACTCTCCCGCCCCGGCTCTGCTCCCACGGTGGAGTCTACCTCCTTCCGAATCTGAGCGACTTTATCTGCAAAAAACATTGCAAAAGCATTGCAGGAGATCTTGGGGTCCCTATCAGACCCAGATGACGGAGGTGGTTCTGCTAGATTGCGAACCACCTGGAAGAGTCTCCTGCTGCTGTTTTCTGCAGATGCAATAGAAACGGCAAAGAAAGTTCTCTTTGCCGTTGCCATTGCCACTTGGTAGGCTCGAAGTTGAGCTCTAGCCCGTGTCCGGTCTGATTCAGAATGAGTTTTCCGCCACCGGCGCTCTAGCCGTCTCAGCGACTGTTTCATCACCCTCAGCTCCGGAGAAAACCACGGGGCTGTCCGGGCTCCATGCAATCGGAGAGGGCGCTTCGGAGCCAGACAGTCAATAGCCCTGGTTAACTCCACATTCCAGCGGGCCACCAGGGAATCAGCTGAAAGGCCATCAACATGGGATAAAACATCCCCTACCACTCTCTGAAAACCATTTGGATCCATTAAGTGGCGGGGGCGGACCATCCGAATCGGTCCCACCTCCCGGCAGAGGGGAAGGGTCGCGGAGAAGTCTAGTTGCACCAGGAAGTGATCTGACCATGGCACTTCTTTTGTATCGCTTTTACTTAGTGTCAGATCACCAACATCCATAGAGGTAAACACTAGGTCTAAGGCATGTCCGCGGCTATGAGTTGGGCCAGACTTATTCAGGGACAGCCCCATGGAGGCCATGCTTTCCACGAAGTCCCGAGCGGCCCCTTGTAAGGTCGTGTCGGCGTGGATATTAAAATCTCCTAAGACAACCAGGCTAGGTGTCTCCAGGAGCACATCCGCCACGACCTGAAGCAGCTCGGGCAGGGAATCCTTGGTGCAGCGGGGAGGTCGGTACACCAAAAGGAATCCTGTACTGCCCCTATTGCCCAACTTCCAGAACATGCACTCAGAAAACTTGGTCTTTCCAATAGGACGCCTGGTGCAAACTAATGACTTCCTAAAAATCACTGCAACCCCCCCTCCCCGCCCAGATGGCCTGGGTTGCTGTGCGTAAGAGAAACCTGGTGGACAAGCAGCGGCAAGGACTGGCCCATCTGCCTCATCCAACCAAGTCTCTGTCACACATGCCAGGTCAAGTCCCCCATCCACAATCAGGTCGTGGATGGCAGTGGTTTTGTTCATCATTGACCTGGCATTACACAGCAACACTTTCAGGTCATGTGGGTATCCCTTGTTGATTCCAGTACCCGTCCAGTCAGGGCCAGACCCGGAGGCAGGGATAGTCCTCAAACAACGACTAAGCCTGCCTCCTCGGTAATGACATGGTCTGGTCCTAGCGTGACTCCTCCTCCTGCCCGTGATCACTGAGATCGGGTGTCCCAGTGCATCCCCCCCTGTAGAACTTGTCCCAGCCATTTTATCGGCTGGGACCCACTCCCGGGCAGCCCTGATCCCACCCCTTAAGAACAAACACCTATATAAAAAGCAACAGAAAAAACAAAGCAAAAAAAAAACCCCACAAAAAACAATTAAACAATATAAACCAAAAACAATAAAGATTACAAGTATACCAAAATTAAACAAATTCCGAAACCAACTAAGAATCCAATCCACCCACCCTACCAGAAAGAATTAAAAACAAAACAAAACAAAAAACCATTTAAAAACATTCTAAAAATAACTCGGTGCTGTTATAAGTTCTGCTGGGCAACAGTAGCAGCCGTCCTTTTGAGGGCCAACAGGCCCTGCCCTGGGCCAGATGGTGAGAGGCAGGGAGAGGTCCTGTGGGCACTCAGGCAGGAGAATCTTGGGCTGTGGCAGCCGTCCTTTTGAGGGCCAACAGGCCCTGCCCTGGGCCAGATGGTGAAAGGCATGGAGAGGTCCTGTAGGCATTCAGGCAGGAGAATCCTGGGCAGCACTGTTCCAGGGCCTCTCTGCCGGCCTTTAAGCTGTCGAGGTGAGTGCAGGCCCCACCCCCCAGAGTCCAGGTGAAATTGGCAGGAGGGGAGAGCACAAACACTCACGAGCAGCAGCCAGCAATGGTGTTCCAGGGCCTCTCTGCCGGCCTTTAAGCTGTCGAGGTGAGTGCAGGCCCCACCCCCCAGAGTCCAGGTGAAATTGGCAGGAGGGGAGAGCACAAACACTCACGAGCAGCAGCCAGCAATGGTGTTCCAGGGCCTCTCTGCCGGCCTTTAAGCTGTCGAGGTGAGTGCAGGCCCCACCCCCCAGAGTCCAGGTGAAATTGGCAGCAGGGGAGAGCACAAACACTCACGAGCAGCAGCCAGCAATGGTGTTCCAGGGCCTCTCTGCCGGCCTTTAAGCTGTCGAGGTGAGTGCAGGCCCCACCCCCCAGAGTCCAGGTGAAATTGGCAGGAGGGGAGAGCACAAACACTCACGAGCAGCAGCCAGCAATGGTGTTCCAGGGCCTCTCTGCCGGCCTTTAAGCTGTCGAGGTGAGTGCAGGCCCCACCCCCCAGAGTCCAGGTGAAATTGGCAGGAGGGGAGAGCACAAACACTCACGAGCAGCAGCCAGCAATGGTGTTCCAGGGCCTCTCTGCCGGCCTTTAAGCTGTCGAGGTGAGTGCAGGCCCCACCCCCCAGAGTCCAGGTGAAATTGGCAGGAGGGGAGAGCACAAACACTCACGAGCAGCAGCCAGCAATGGTGTTCCAGGGCCTCTCTGCCGGCCTTTAAGCTGTCGAGGTGAGTGCAGGCCCCACCCCCCAGAGTCCAGGTGAAATTGGCAGGAGGGGAGAGCACAAACACTCACGAGCAGCAGCCAGCAATGGTGTTCCAGGGCCTCTCTGCCGGCCTTTAAGCTGTCGAGGTGAGTGCAGGCCCCACCCCCCAGAGTCCAGGTGAAATTGGCAGCAGGGGAGAGCACAAACACTCACGAGCAGCAGCCAGCAATGGTGTTCCAGGGCCTCTCTGCCGGCCTTTAAGCTGTCGAGGTGAGTGCAGGCCCCACCCCCCAGAGTCCAGGTGAAATTGGCAGCAGGGGAGAGCACAAACACTCACGAGCAGCAGCCAGCAATGATGTTCCAGGGCCTCTCTGCCGGCCTTTAAGCTGTCGAGGTGAGTGCAGGCCCCACCCCCCAGAGTCCAGGTGAAATTGGCAGGAGGGGAGAGCACAAACACTCACGAGCAGCAGCCAGCAATGGTGTTCCAGGGCCTCTCTGCCGGCCTTTAAGCTGTCGAGGTGAGTGCAGGCCCCACCCCCCAGAGTCCAGGTGAAATTGGCAGGAGGGGAGAGCACAAACACTCACGAGCAGCAGCCAGCAATGGTGTTCCAGGGCCTCTCTGCCGGCCTTTAAGCTGTCGAGGTGAGTGCAGGCCCCACCCCCCAGAGTCCAGGTGAAATTGGCAGGAGGGGAGAGCACAAACACTCACGAGCAGCAGCCAGCAATGGTGTTCCAGGGCCTCTCTGCCGGCCTTTAAGCTGTCGAGGTGAGTGCAGGCCCCACCCCCCAGAGTCCAGGTGAAATTGGCAGGAGGGGAGAGCACAAACACTCACGAGCAGCAGCCAGCAATGGTGTTCCAGGGCCTCTCTGCCGGCCTTTAAGCTGTCGAGGTGAGTGCAGGCCCCACCCCCCAGAGTCCAGGTGAAATTGGCAGCAGGGGAGAGCACAAACACTCACGAGCAGCAGCCAGCAATGGTGTTCCAGGGCCTCTCTGCCGGCCTTTAAGCTGTCGAGGTGAGTGCAGGCCCCACCCCCCAGAGTCCAGGTGAAATTGGCAGCAGGGGAGAGCACAAACACTCACGAGCAGCAGCCAGCAATGATGTTCCAGGGCCTCTCTGCCGGCCTTTAAGCTGTCGAGGTGAGTGCAGGCCCCACCCCCCAGAGTCCAGGTGAAATTGGCAGGAGGGGAGAGCACAAACACTCACGAGCAGCAGCCAGCAATGGTGTTCCAGGGCCTCTCTGCCGGCCTTTAAGCTGTCGAGGTGAGTGCAGGCCCCACCCCCCAGAGTCCAGGTGAAATTGGCAGCAGGGGAGAGCACAAACACTCACGAGCAGCAGCCAGCAATGATGTTCCAGGGCCTCTCTGCCGGCCTTTAAGCTGTCGAGGTGAGTGCAGGCCCCACCCCCCAGAGTCCAGGTGAAATTGGCAGCAGGGGAGAGCACAAACACTCACGAGCAGCAGCCAGCAATGGTGTTCCAGGGCCTCTCTGCCGGCCTTTAAGCTGTCGAGGTGAGTGCAGGCCCCACCCCCCAGAGTCCAGGTGAAATTGGCAGGAGGGGAGAGCACAAACACTCACGAGCAGCAGCCAGCAATGGTGTTCCAGGGCCTCTCTGCCGGCCTTTAAGCTGTCGAGGTGAGTGCAGGCCCCACCCCCCAGAGTCCAGGTGAAATTGGCAGGAGGGGAGAGCACAAACACTCACGAGCAGCAGCCAGTGTTGTGAACCTTTCTTTCTGTACTGCTGGGAGGACAGCTTCAGCTGTTTCGTTTCACTTTTTTATAAAATGTGTCATTTCATATAAACCATACACACTAGTTTGTTTAATGAGCCACCTTTATAACCCACATTTTTAAGTTTACTTGCTTGGAAACTGACGTTTATTTTAAACAGAAATCTAGCAAGCCAAGATTTGTTGAAAGTGAAATTAAACTAGGCCTTGCATTGTTGGGGGGGCACCAAGCCTCAGAGAATGCAGAGGTTCTTTTCTGCATATGCACAGAGCACTAAATCATGGTTTGGCATTAAATACAAACACCTCTCATGTCTACTTCCTTCCTTCCATTCCTGGATTCAGAGGTGCATAGTGGAGTTGGCACTACTTCTTCTGACTTGTTCAGTAAGCAATCTGCATAGCCCATCTGCATCGGACACATCCTCACTATGCAATTAGTCTTGTGTGCTGTTACCAAATTTTAAAGAGGAGGGGGTCAGTCCTGGGGGTTGGCAGCAATATGCACTAATGGAAAAACGGTAGCACAAAAGAGTGCAGTATAACAGTGGTAGCAATGGGCAGAGAGAAAATGTTACAGAGAGGACAAGGGGTTCAGAAAAACCTGTGTACCGTAACTACTAAGAGAGGAGAACCTATGTTGTCTTGTGTACAGAGAGAAAAAAGTATTTATGCAGAGTCTAGGTCCTGCTCAAAATGGGAAGCTGTGTGTGACCCTCATATTCCAAAATTAAATGTAAACTGGGAACAATAAAAAAGAACAACAATCCAAATTTCTCGAAGTCACCTACTTCACTAGGTTTTTCTGAAGAGTCATCATCTTTTGAGGTTTCCATCTCTTTTTCTTCTATTTCAACTTCAGAGGTTATATTATCCTGCTTAACTGAACCCTGGGAATGAGATACAATTATCATCTTTAAAAAATTACATCTATGTAAGGTCTATATAGATGCCTAATGATGAAAGTGCAGTCCTCATGAAGCTACATCAGAATTTGTTTTTGAAAGGCAAAGTAAACATGGTTAACTGTATCCATATATGATTTTTTTCATTTTCCAAAAACTTATACTAACAAAGATTTCCTAATCTCGGACTGGCAGACACATATAAAATATGTGGTAAGAGGATCCCAATGAGATACAGGTTCAGCCCTAAAAATCCTCATCCAAACTGTCAGAAATGCTCTCTTCATGCAGAGCATAGACAGGGTATACATAACTTGTACCTTTTTAATCAACCTTTTCTTTTACTAGTGGCCTGTAAGGGACTTGTCATACTTGGCATACTGGCACAAGTGTCTCAGGTTCCATTTGAACCCCAAACTCTAACGTAAGTAGCAGGTATCTGAAGTTCCTCTGTCATCATCATACATTGACCTTAATGCCCAGAAATATTCTGTGCCCCAGAACACTCTCACACAAGAGAAAGCCACAAGCTCTCTTAACTCAGAGCTGAACAGGCACTTCCCTGAGCATGGTTGTGTGCCATCTATTTCTTTGGAATTCAAAACTTTTTCAATAATACACATTGGAGAAAAACATCACAGGATGAGCATCAGTTTAGAAGGTACCTGTTAACAAGGCTTTATGTTCTGTATACAGCTGTAATTATATGAATACGGAAACGGTGTTTCCGTGAGCTCTGGCACTCGTCACGGTATCCCATTGTGCCAGAAGCGGGTTAGTCCTGCTGGCCACTTGACTCAGAAAGCTGTCTGTAGGCAAACACCAGCTCCCTAGGCCTGAAAAGTGAGATGAGCGTCATACCCCATAGTTGCCTTTGACTGGACTTAACCATCCAGGGGTCCTTTACTTAACTATATGAATATTAATCAGGTGCATTAATTGTATTCTTTTTGAGGCTGGCTAAAAACTTTTTTGTTTCATCAAAGCTATATAAACAGCTTAGTTTTTTTAAAAATTAGCCAGTATATAAATCTTGCTAAATATAAATGAACTTCAAAATTGCTTTGTGTAGAACTTTATGTAAGTTGTGCCTTGGCTACTGGAAGTGTTGAGCTTCTTTCTGAATCACAAGTGCTGAACAAGTGCCCCTCCTGTGTTCAGGACACCAGTCTTGTTCAGTCCACAGATAATGAAGTGATCTCAAGTCACCACATGTCTTCCTGCCTCATCTTCTTGGGATCCTGATTCCCAATTAATTGTTCCTATAACATCTATGATGTATTGCAGGGGTGTCAAACTCCGGCCCTCCAGATGTTTTGAGACTACAATTCCCATCATCCCTGACCACTGGTCCTGTTAGCTAGGGCTGATGGGAATTGTAGTTCCAAAACATCTGGAGGGCTGGAGTTTGACACCCCTGATGTATTGGGTATTAAGGCTCTCAGAAAGCAATAAAGGAATTAGCACAACTAGTGATCTATTCAACACTTAACTAGATTTAATTAAGTGCATGTATAATTAGTTTAGCATTCAAAGTTGTTAGCAGAAACAAACAAAAACCCTTAGATCACATAAGCAAATACCAAAGGTATGGAAAACAAACCTGACACTAGTGCTGTTCTATCACAACTGATAATCCCAATTCACCATTAATCACGTAATTTGACTGTAATTCCCTTTAACAGTCCTTTTGTTAGGGTCCATGAAACTGCAGCATGTTTTTGCAAGGGGAAATATGTAAATTGCTTTTGGCAGGCTGGGAAGAAGCTAAGGGGGTCACATAAGAAATCCTCTAGTGTTCCAGTAATCTGACCTCACCTCAACAGAAACTAAGCAACAGGAATAAGAACAGAGCTAGCAAAGACTTCAAATCAGGTGGAGGAGTGATTAGCTCCAAAAGCCTAAACAGAATTCAAAAGAGGAAAATGGTCCAGTTTTCATGTCTCCACCATCCATTTGCAAACTCCCTTCTTGCGTCTGTCCTCATAACCTTGATGATGTTCTGGTTTCTTAAACAAATTTTCTATTATATCCAATGAAGGAAACTGATTTACCACTGCCTTTTCCTGTCCATACTGCACTTTATACCCTCACCTTTGCCCTATCTTTAACATTACAAGGTGACAGTATACTAAGTTATACTCAGAGTAGACCCAATGAAATAAATTCTTAGTCACTCATAACTAACTTAAATCATAGAATTGGATGATATCTTGATCACTTACTTTAAGAGCAGTCAGCTTTCTCCTTTTGGGCACCATTTTTTGTTCATCTTCCTCTGTAGTATCTAAGCTAGTTTCTTCAGCAGTTTCTTTAACAACTGTAGGGTTAATAGCTGGATGGGGCTATGGACAAAAACATAGCCAACACATACGTAAATCAGCAGGAAACAAAGACACAAGAGCAGCAATTTCAAAATTGGGTGATTAAAAAACATTAAATATTTGCAACATTTTTATACAACACTTCATATCAAATTTCAGGGCAGCGTGCTGCATAAAGCAAATATTAAAAACACCATACAGAAAACCTCAGTGATTAATGGAACAATTGTAATAAAATTTACTCAAAGGCTCATTGAACTCACCAGGGTTTACTATGTAATGAATTTAGAAATCCACCCTACAATTAATGCAATAATTTCCTTTGGGGGTTTTCGTAAAGGTTACTGTACTTCTGCTAACCTAGAAGCATACTGATACTTCCCTCACTGGCTACATAAGGACCAGCTCTTGGAGAACTGAGTTTGCTGTAAGGATATTTGGGGTAGCCAATGTAGCATCTTCTAAATGTTGCTGGATTACAACTCCCATCATCTCCAACAACTGATCATGTTGGCTGGGCATAATGGGAGTTTGAGTCCAACATCTGGAAGGCTCCACATTGGCTACCTCAAGTATATACAATTCTTGTCTTGTCAACAAGCCTTGTAAGAAAGGTCTGCAGCTGCTGCCACTCATCTGTTCTACAAGAATTGTGCTACCCATTTACTCTGGCAGGGGCTGCCCTTCCCTGAGGAAAAAAGCTTCTCAAAAAGGCCTGGGATTGACCATTTGCTTAACTGTGAGCAGGTACTCTAAAAAGGAATAGTAGTCATGTGAGAAAGACAGGTAGGGGCAATGGCATGAAATGTCCAATTCAGTAAAGGGGAACCTGATCTATTAAACTACAACAGCAGCGTTCTGATACCTATGGTTCCTGATAACATCATATTGGTATAATAGGCTCAGGACACAGAACAGACACTGTCAGGTCAATTGGATACTAGAAATAGCTGACTAAATGGTTAGTCTATACACATTAGACGGTAACTTACCAGCTG
This sequence comes from Darevskia mixta, assembly GCA_034641385.1. Lineage (NCBI taxonomy): Eukaryota > Metazoa > Chordata > Lepidosauria > Squamata > Lacertidae > Darevskia > Darevskia mixta. The sequence goes on from JAWWNH010000017.1 coordinate 21,961,766, forward strand.
AGTAGAAAATTTTACTTTTGGATTGTTCACAATTTCCCACAAGCCTTCATTGAAGCCTTTCCTTTTATTTTGTTTGCCATATTTGTCTTTGTTTTCCTCATAGGGGAATATATCTTTTGGTCCCAAAAATGCTCTACAAAGAAAGTGAGACACCCAAATATTCAAGGTACACTCCACATTTCTTATTAAAAACTGGTAATTTGAATGGGAACCGTTTACTATTTAAACTATTCTTTTAGAATAGCTTTTCTGAGAGTCATTATTAGCATTCACTAATGAATATAAAGGCTATAATTTCTAAAAGACTTGGACAAATTCCTCACCAGCAGTCACAGGTAAATAGTAGACGTTTTCTCATACACTGGTAACTGAGAACCTAATGTATTCAGTGCTATTTATTCTAAAATTATCAGGAAGAAACAAGTTAACCAGTATTGCAGATATTTAGCACTCAAATGTCCCCAAACAACAAAAGCATCTCTCCAAACCTGGCAACAGAATTAAAGGTGAGAATCCACATTTTGAAGCAATATATGCAGGAACCGAGGGACCCAGTTGGCGCTGTGGGTTAAACCACAAAACCTAGGGCTTGCTGATCAGAAGGTCGGCGGTTCGAATCCCTGCGACAGGGTGAGCTCCCGTTGTTCGGTCCCAGCTCCTGCCCACCTAGCAGTTCGAAAGCACGTCAAAGTGCAAGTAGATAAATAGGTACCGCTCCGGCGGGAAGGTAAATGGCGTTTCCGTGCGCTGCTCTGGTTCGCCAGAAGCGGCTTTGTCATGCTGGCCACATGACCCGGAAGCTGTACACCGGCTCTCGGCCAATAAAGCGAGATGAGCGCCACAACCCCAGAGTCGGACACGACTGGACCTAATGGTCAGGGGTCCCTTTACCTTTACCTTTATGCAGGAACCAAAACAGAAGATCCTGACTTCATATACATAGGAGGTCTCAGTAGGCTATAACTACACACGTATATTATTTTGGGATTGTAATATGGAAGTGAAGTCATCCCCCAAAATGAATTCATAAAATATTCAATCCATTTTCCTTTCCCTGACTCTCCCCATCACCACTAGTCTTAAGTGGCATTTTGCACATTCAACAGTGCTATTGTAGTGAAAAGCGCTAAATCAGTTTTGAAGTTATCAGGGAAAGGATTGAAATTTTGACAGTGTACATAGGTACCCATGTCACACTGGAATACTGTACATAGATCTAATAATTCCAATTTCCAACTGAAAAAATAACACTGTAGCATTGGGCAAGGTACAAAGTAACTAAATTAGGAGGGAGAAACTGCAATTTTTCATAGTATAATGACCTTGGATCATAAACATTGATTTTATGCCTTGACACTAAGCCTCCACTCTGGCATTTGCTACAATAAGACTGCACAAAATGTATGGAAGGCCTAATTCTCCAAGAATTGTGAGTCATGGTGTAAACAGATGCTGGGTCTAACAAAGTATAATGCATATATTCCTTTCCCATTTTCTTTCCAGTCTCTCTCTACAATGCCCGACACTCTGTCTGCTACTTTCCCCACTCATTCCTGCTCCACAGTCTCTAAGAGCTGGACTGGAAAACTGCTCCAGGGTACAAAGACCTGCAGAAGAGGCCACTTCACACTAGTTCTATGCTATGCCAAATAACTACCCACAATTCTCAGAACTCTTTGCCACACCTCCCATGAATACAGGGTGTACTTTTTTGACACTTTTTTGATGAGGGGGAAAAACTCATAGAAAGCTTATTAATAATTAAATTTGTATTCTTTGAGTTTCCTTCATCTGTACATCTCAGGAAAGTTCACAGCATATACAGGATAAAAACACAAAATACGCAATAAAAACAAGAACAAAAACAAAACAAAACAAAAATCCCCTCCCTGTTTACATCCATTTAAAAGGATGTAGGATGTTTGTCAGTCCAAGGCCTGGTTGAAGAGGAACATTTTCACCTGATGCCTAAAGGTGTATAATGAAGGCACCAGGCAAAGGGGATACTGCCTCTGATTATGGAGATAGTACACAGCCATCATGACTAGCATCCTCGATAGGCTTATCCTCCATGAATTTGTCTAATGCAATTTGAGTACCATCCAAGGTAGTAGCGATTACTAAATATTCTGGTAGTGATTTTTTACTATGTACCCTGTGAACAAGTATTTTTTGTCTATCTTGAATCTACCAATATTCAGCTTCATTGGATTCTAATATTATGAGGGGGATAAAACCTTTTGTCTATAAACTTTTTTTTTCAAACCATGCATAATCTTATACATCTCTATCATGTCCCTCCTCATTTACCCTTTTTCTGAACTAAAAAGCCCCACATGTTGTAATCTTTCCTCATAGGGAACTTGGTTAAGTTCCTTCATCATTTTGGTTGCCCTATGCTACACATTTTTCAGCTCTAGATTATCCTTTTTGTGGTGCAGTGACCCACACACTAGCCAGTAGGAGTAGTAACAGTTGTTCTTTGTTTCTGTGGGTTTCAACTTCCAGGGCCTCCAAAGGTCAGAACCACAATAAAGAACTCACACCTCCTATCGGCTATAGCATGACAACAAGTCCAGGTCATGTACTGACATACACTGTTGATTGTGGCAAAATTAAATAATCATAAGTGTAACATAATACAGGATAACAAACAGGGTTCTGTGTTTAGAAAACAAATAGTCTTTAGACTAAGCCTGGGAAAAGACCAGTTTCACTAAGTTAACCCAATGTAAAAATGATATTGTCATGCCTCTGTGCTCTAAAATATCTACAATCTATAGTTCAACAGCCAAGTAACTCTACTTCAACTAGCATAGCTTTGTATCTTTAGGACTTACGTTTCATGTGTGCCAAAAAAGAATATAGGCATTTTATTTGTAGGTGGCTTGACTGCTCCATCAGGAACTTCATCCACCTAAGAAAAGGGGGGAAAGCAACCCATTTACTCTAAACGAAACACTTTGATTTAGTAGGAAACTACTAAAAGGGGTAAAGAAATCACTGGTGGTTATAATGTTCAGAACACTTGTGAAATAGGTTGAAAACAGAAGATCTCACCTATATAAGATGCTAGTCACTGAGCACCAAAGACAACAGATTGAAAACAATTTTCTCTTAAACTGCAATCCTATGTGCATTTAATTGGGAGTAAACCTCACCGAGCAGAGCAAGACTTATTGAAAGCAAACATGTATAGGATCATGCTAATAATGAGGGAATGACTCCCTGCTACTCCTGACATTGATTATGTTGGCTGCTGGAAGGAGGTATCAGTTTGCCTCCCAGTTATAACTGCCCAGCATGGAGGCACTACAGTGTGAAACAGTTTAATTAGAACTTATGAAGAACTGACCTGGATCCTGCAATTATCATCTGAGGCCCTTCATAGGTCTGGAGGATAGCAACACAAGAACAGGCCTTTTCAGTGGTGACTCCCGACTGTTTTAGACTCCCGACTGTTTTATCTAGTTTTAGGCACTAGGCAAACTGTTCTCTTTACCTAGGCTTTTGGCCCTTAGTTTGATGGGTTTTAAGTATTTATGGCCTTTTTTTGGAAGGGCAGGATATGCTAGTAGAACTGTTTTTTTATTTGTATTGGTAAGTCTTTTATTTAAAGGTCTTAATTGACTGGTTTGTTTTTGTGCCGTATGTGTAAGTCACTCTGAGTAGTTTCTTTTCTACTCTGAGTAAATTATTTTCTATGTGTAAAGTGACCAAATAATAGTAATAGTAGTAGTAGTAATAATAATAATAATAATAATAATAATGAAGTTGGATTCTATCTATTTTGATCTGTATAGGGACAACAGCAAATCTAGTATGATTGTATTATCACAATAATTGCTATTGTGAACAGTCACCATTCTTAATATGCATACTTTTAAATGCACATTTAATAACAGACTGCCATTCTTGCTAACCGATGCATGATTCCATAAAAGCTTATGCTAAACGTGTTAAATCTTCAGGGTACCACAATACTTTGACGAACTGCTCTTCAGATGTCTTATTTGTTATAATGTAGCCAGCATAATGTGGCATGTGGTTAGGTGAAAGTGGAGGGGGGGAAACCCAAGGATCTATGCTGAACTATTTTTATTTATTTTGGCGATATAGTGCTATGGAAAAAATGTCAGATAAGATTACAGGGTGGGCAGTATGAAAAATCATTAGGATCTGTGCTGTGATCTAGTTTGTGCACCTTTGAATGCTGGTCTGTGATTCTGTCATGCAGAATTGCCCCAAATCTAATTATTTTTGTACAGTATGTCTTTGGATAAATATTGACCGGCTTCCAAGCAAGTATTTCGGTACTGGTAAGCGGCATCTTACTTTGATCTTTTCCTCAACAGGCCCCAGTTAGTTCTCTTTAGCCATTTCAAATTCAGTTTTCAATTTTAAAAAAAATATGTTATTAAATATTTCCCTGGGTTACAAACCTACATACAGCTTCTGTTGTTTTTTTAAAAAAATATTTTGATGTGACACACTAATGTTATAGAAAGTATAAATCTGGGGAAGAAGAGAGAGCAGGAGAGAGAGAAGGGAGGGGATAGTAAACTTTCATCCTTTTACATAGTGTATGATTAAAACAACAACAACCCAATATGCCAGCGATACTTTGGTAGGTTCCCTCTTATTTTTCATTGGCAGTGACCACCCCCTGCCCTCTCCCCCAGCTCCTGCCAACCTAGCAGTTCGAAAGCACGTCAGAGTGCAAGTAGATAAATAGGTACCGCTCTGGCGGGAAGGTAAACCTTTAAGGTGCTACTGGAAGGATTTTTTGTTTTTTGTTTTTTTTGTTTTGGTAGACCAACACGGCTACCTACCTGTAACAAGGAACAACTAACAGTGTTCCTCTGGGTGACCCTCAGTGATTGAGCTGTCCCAGCTCCTGCCAACCTAGCAGTTTGAAAGCATGCTAGTGCAAGTAGATAAATAGGTACCGCTCTGGCGGGAAGGTAAACGGCCTTTCCGTGTGCTGCTCTGGTTCGCCAGAAGCGGCTTAGTCATGCTGGCCACATGACCCAGAAGCTGTACATCGGCTCCCTCGGCCAGTAAAGCGAGATGAGCGCCACAACCCCAGAGTCGGTCACGACTGGACCTAATGGTCAGGGGTCCCTTTACCTTTTTAAGACTCAAAAAACCCTGAGCCGAACCACAGCGTGTGGGGCACCTGCAATGTGATGGAGAAGTCACTTCCAGGGACACCACGAACACGCCCCCCTCCCTCCCCAATAGAGGCCAGGGGGAGGGGGGCAAGAGGTCCAGACGGGTGAACTGGGGGGGGGGAACGGGTGGATTGGAAGGGGCGGGTTCCCCACGTACGTTCTCCGCCGCCCGCCCCCAAAGCGCGTTCGTGGGAATGCAGGTGAAGGAGGGATGGCTGAGGGAGCTGGCGCCTTACTGACCCGGGCTGGCCAATGCGGGTAGCCTTTCATCTTGGCGAAGATCAGGTCCCCGGGTTTGAAATCGCGGCTCATGTTGCTGCTGCTGCTGCCGACGACGACACGCGAACACCGTCCTCACGACCCTCTTGAGGGAGGAAACAAGGGGGGCGGGTAGTGGAGGAAGCACAGCGTCTGAGGTAACCGCAAACAGACACACGCACACATATAGGTCTCTCTCTCTCTATCGGTATAACAGTCGAGGTTTCCCCCTCAGGATCCGCCTCCTCAGGGGATCTCGGGGCCGCCAGGCCAGCGCGGACGCCTCTTGCCCCGTTTTGGCGGGAAGGGCTCCTTCCATCGCTCTCCGCGTGAGGGCGGGAGAGGAGGAGGAGCCGCTGCCCCTCTTTCCCCTCACCGGACCCACCTCCCTCCCCCCCTCCCAACCTCCCTCGCCTCACGGAGCCCCAACGGCCGCCAAACAGCCGCTTACCTGCCCCGCGCACGCGCGAGAGAGACCCGCGCGCCCCCCTCCGCGGCTCCCCCCTCCCTTCTCGCTCCCCCCTCCCCTCCGCCCTTTCGTAAGAGGGAAGGGAAACAGCGCAGGGCTCGTGAGCGCGGTTCGCGCAGGCGCAGGCGCCCCGCTCGCGCCAGCTGCGTGAAAGCGCGCTCGCTGTCTCTTTCGCGCCTGAGCTCGGCGGCGTCCATCCGTATGGGGGGTAGGGGGGGATTGAGAGAGATAGCGGAGGCACGCGCAAATGTAGAAAACGCGCGTACACACTGGGGTCGCCCGAGGCCGGTGTCGGCTTCAGCGGTCCGTGTGGGTGAGCGAGGAGGTTCGGCGCTCGGGAGGCATGGCGAGCCGTGAGAAGGGATTTCCCTTCTCTTCCCCCCCCCGCTTCTTTTGGGGACAATGGTTCGCTCCGGCTCCTCCTGCCTGGGGCGGAGCTCTCGCAAGCGAAACGGAGTGATGTCATAGACATAAGGAGGTTGGGGAGGGCCCCTCTGCTTCGAAGGTGCTCCGAGGGACGTCAGAGGAGCTGCCCCCCCCGTCCCATGTCTCGTGTTGGGGGGTGGGGCACGGGACAAAACAATTAGCAATTGTTTTAATTAGCAATGAAATAATAACTAATAAAATATTTAATTATCACAGTGTGTGGGTTGCATAGGATATTATTGTTGCAATTAATGGTCATTAATAGAATAATTACAGTAATTATTGCAATAGTTATCACAGTGCGTAGGGTGCATAGGATATTATTGTTACAATTAATGGTCATAAATTAATGGAATAATTAATCACAGTAATTGCAATAATTATCACAGTGCATAGGGTGCATAGGATACAGTAGTAAAATTAATAATAATAAAATAAGCAAAAATGAAAGAATAATAAAATAATCACAGTAATTATTGCAATAGTTATCACAGTGCATAGGGTGCATAGGATATTGTTACAATTAATAAAATAAGCAAAAAAATAAAACAATCACAGTAATTATTACAATAATTATCACAGTGCATAGGGTGTATGCAGGATCAAGCCATACATACACGAGCCATAATTATTAAAGCAAAATGCTTGCGTATGGCTCGATCCTATAGTATACACCTTATGCACTGTGTCTAAAGGAAGGGTAAATAGGATTACGGTTGTAAGGAAGCGGGGAGGAGGGGAGTTCCCCCCCCCCCAGCAGAACCTTGTTCTTTTCCACTGGCAACCCCAGCATAAACCCACTCCCTGAGAGCTGCTGTCCGTTCGAATACAGATGTCGTTCTGACTTAGGAAATCTGTGTAAGGCAGCTGCTTATAATCTTGGTTTAGCTCCCATCAACTGGGGCTTTGGGCTGTGCATTTGGGAGCATGGCTAGAGATGTCAATGTGAAGAAGTGCTGATGGAAAATAAATGCAAGTTGGAGGGATGGCTTAGTTGCACAGAAGAAGTATATCAACAACTGCAAAGGAGGTGGAAATGTGGCAGGTGTCAGCAATGGAAAAAGTTGCTCCCCCATTTTTGTGATTCCCACACTGCTGATTGTAATGCACACTGCTAGGTAATGAGCAATTTTAAATTGAATTTAAATTGCTTCATTTATTTCGTATATATTATGCTATTGTATTACAATTTCAGGAATTAAAAATCAATAGGAATGTTTAATGCAATGAATGTGCCATCTCCTGTCTTCATCCACAAATCCACACACGCTACGTACCACCTAAATTAAACTTCACAATTTGAGAACCCCGTGTAAATCTTGTGTTCTAGTTGACCTGGAGTCAAATCCCTGCTCAGGGAGGAAGCTGACTAGATGAAACATTCTCTGTTTTAGCTAGCTTCGCGGGCTTGTTGCGAAGCGAAAATGCTGTTCTGAGTGCATTGGAGGAAGGGTGAAATAAAATGGAATGAGAAAATTATTCCCTCAAAAGTAATAGTATCAAGTGTTGCCACTGAGCATAGGTGGGAACCTCTTCAAATTTCTGCATGAAATCTCATGAGTGAGTCTGCTGGGCGCAGCTGCCATTACGTGGATTAAATTTTAAATGCTGTTTTGAACGACATTACAAATTGCAAAGCCATAGGTGTGCGTTGGCATGTTTTTTTAAAAAAAAACCTGCACATGGCTAGCAGCTGAACATTGGCATGAGTTGGCACTTAATTTAATGGTGGCCATGCACCCTCAGTGATACCGTGAGCTGTCCTCAAAACTCACAGGTCTTGCAGGATGGAGCAACAAGTAGCTAATTTCTTAACTAGTGTGACTTTAAGTAGAAGAGTGTTGGACTAAGGTTGGGAAGACATCAGGTAACCTCAGGGCAGTCCCCATCTACCAACATATTGTTGCAAATATACCGGTAAAAGGAGGGAAGGGAAGAACTTTGTATGGGTCTCCGAGCTCCTTGAAGAATGGGAGGGATAAACATGTTGTTCAGTCGTGTCCGACTCTTTGTGACCCCATGGACCAGAGCACGCCAGGCACGCCTATCCTTCACTGTCTCTCGCAGTTTGGCCAAACTCATGTTAGTAGCTTCGAGAACACTGTCCAACCATCTCATCCTCTGTCGCCCCCTTCTCCTTGTGCCCTCCATCTTTCCCAACACCAGGGTCTTTTCCAGGGAGTCTTCTCTTCTCATGAGGTGGCCAAAATACTGGAGCCTCAACTTCAGGATCTGTCCTTCTAGTGAGCACGCAGGGCTGATTTCTTTAAGAATGGATAGGTTTGATCTTCTTGCAGTCCATGGGACTCTCAAGAGTCTCCTCCAGCACCATAAACATATACCGGTAATAAATGAGTTAAATACATTTATAAAAAGGGAGGTACCGGTACTGCTATCAGGACTCAAACCTATGTAGAAGCATTTCTTTCCAAACCACATGCCCCCCAAATAGTTTACATATATATACAGGTACTTAAGACAGGAGGAAACTGCCTGCCTCCTATCATTAACCACTTGAAACCCCTTTGTGCTCCCCTGACTTTTAAGGGGAAAAAGACAACAATCAATAGTTTCTGCTGGAGAACAATGCTTAAAAACAAAGCGCTATATTTAGCTCAGAATAATAAAGCAAATTGTCTTTCTCCTGAGCGAATTCAAATGTAGATTAAAAAGAGAACACTTAACTGCTTTTCAGTTTTACTGATGCTCTTGCCTGGAGGCAAAACCCTGTTAATTTGAACAAATAGTTTTGGGAAAAGTCAGTAGATGTTGCTGTTGTTAAAAAACAGTACTACTGATGCAACAAGGTTTCTCACACTGATAACAGAGTTGTTGCTATAAGCCTGGAAAACATCTCCCAGGATTGGAATGTATTGTATTCAAAAATATTGTGCCAACAAAAGTAGGGTTGTATAGCAGCTTTGATTAATTTCCGCCCTCCCTTCTCAGGTGGGCGGGGTTTGCGGCACCGAGCGGGGGTCCCCTGGGCGGGAGCTGCCCACCTGCGTAGGCTGCGCCTTTGACCCGCCCCCGGCCAGGTGGACAAAGGACAGTCGGCCGGGGGTGGGGTCAAGGGCTTGAAAAGGGTCTGAGCTCCACAGCCAGCCCTCTTTGGTTCTTTTCCTTTCCAGGTTCAGCATCGCAGCTTTAAAGCTTCCACTTTGCCTCCCTGCAGCGACAACAGCAAGGCAGTGCACCCCTGGATCGCTGGGGGTGATCGGTAACGTGCCCAGGGCCCCTTATAACCACCGGGGTGGTTGTTGGTTGTTCTGAATATTGTGTTGGCACAATATTCAAAAATATTGTGCCAACAAAAGTAGGGTTGTATAGCAGCTTTGATTAAACAAGATTCTCGTTGCATTTTTCTATTCTTATTTATGTCCTCCCTAAGTCTTGAATGCTTCCTCAATCTGCTTCTACTGCGCTGTCACCAACATGGGAATAGTTGAGAGGAAAAGGACGTTGAAAGCAAAATCAAAACATGTGCTTTTCAGCAGATAAAGACACTTTACTTAGCGAAGTTCTGGCAGACTCCTTCCCTTCCCCAGGGTTACAACTGTTTTGCGCAAAGATACGGCAACTTGGGCTTTCAGAGGATCTCCTAGGTGCCGTGGCTTTCCCAGTCGCCAAAGCCATGTTAAAAACTAGGTTATGGGACATAGAGTGTCAGGAACTAATTCTAGCTGCGGAAAAAACATATCCCCCTCCTTATTTTCGACTCTCTTGGGCGCAGGAATCTAATCCCAATTATCTACAATTTTCTGTTTAGCCCGCAAGAAAGGCCTTTTTCGCTGGCTAGGTTCAATTCTAATCCCTCTAACCTCCTCTGGGGTAGGTTCGCGGGGATGGCAGAAGGAGATAGGATCTGCCCATGTGATGCCCACCTGGTGGAAACTCTAGCTCACATGGTCCTCAAATGCAAAATGTATGATGATCTCTGCCAACAATACCTAGACCAACTATGTATCACAAAATGGAAACCGGAGATAGAGGTTACACGCTTCCTATTACAGGGGAGAGACCAGGAGCTCACCAAGACAGTAGCTAAGCTCCTCTTTTTGATCTTTTGCCGCCGAAGTACATTACAAGACCCTGCCCTAGTTGGAGACCCACAGAGGTGATATAGATTGCTGGCCTCCTATTCCCTTTGGCAAGTGACTGTACTGATATGGCGACGAGATCATACCGCCCTATTTATTTTGAATGTTTGAATGTAAGTGATGCCAATAAAGGTTTTGATACTGATACTGAAAGCAAAATTGTACTGATCAGTGTCTTGAGTGATCATGTTGTTTTTACAGAACAAGAAACAAAATTATGTACTTTGACATATTACTGATAAAAATTGAAGCTTTTGTGTCATATATAGAACTCTTGTCAGGTTAAATGTAGAGAATAAAAAATTTAGAGTCTGTGGATTATTATTAAAGAGAAGTAAAGCTACAGGGAACCAGGCAGAGGGCCTTCTCGGTAGTGGCTCCCGCCCTGTGGAACGCCCTCCCAGCAGAGGTAAAAGAGATAAACAACTATCCGACATTCAGAAAATACCTCAAGGCAGCCCTGTTTAGGGAAGTTTTTAACCTGTGATATTTTAATGTATTTTAATGTCTGTTGGAGGCCTCCCAGAGTGGCTGGGGGGGGGACCCAGCCAGATGGGCGGGGTACAAAGAATAAATTATTATTATTATTATTATTACAAAAGCTTATGCCATTTTAAAGTTGCTAATTTTTAAGATGCCAAAATTCTCTTTCCTTTTGCTGCAACTGTTTAACATGACCACCCCCTGGGAAATGGTTGCACGAGAATAAAGAATGATATGTATATTACTTATATCCATAGATAAAAGTGCAAATCATACTAACAGTCATACAGCTGCAATCAAAATTATTCAACCTCCATTGCAAATCAGGTTTCTTATCAAAGTTTAGACTTTTAGCTGTTTGCAATGAGCAAATCAAACAAAAGCAATTGAAATAGCTCAACACAGCAGATGCTTCAAGTGGTTCCCCCAAATTCAGCTGAAATTGCAACTTATACTGGCTTCTCCAGTCTATTATTCAACCCCCTGAATAGAATCCCTCACAACAGCACAAAGACAGGTGTTGTCTCAAGCCCACCTGATGCAACTACCGGTATTCAACTAATCAATATTTTTTGGGGGGAGGTAAAGGGACCTTGGCCCTTAGGAGTTGGCTCCCATACATGGAAAATCTGACCCAAGGGAATGCAGCCATCAGGATGAAAAATGACTCCCCACTATGGATTGATTGATTGAATGAATGAAACTTTATTTGCATCAGCCATAGGCCATAGCAATGAAAGAACATTGCAATATACACAGAACAGAAATAAAAAGTCGAATATATAAAAAACAGTTTAGGGTACTGAATCAGCAGTCAAATGGTGGATCTTATTCTGATTGCCCCAGCTAAAAACCTTGCCACCTTTGCTGTCACCTGCTCATCTTGATCTGCCAAGAGAAAGGACAGTGTGGCAGTGGTTGGGCGACTCGGAATGGACAATAAAAGAGGGGTGATAATCCCATTCCTCAAATCTTTATAAAGAGTGCAAGCCAGAAGGGCATGCGCCACCGATTCGGGACTGCCATCTCCACAGGGACGTAAGTGTTTCGTGTGTGGAATCTGTTGGAATCATCCCTCGAGTAAAGCCAAGGGCAATACATTCAATTGTGCGAGAATAAAAGCACGTCTATATTTTGGAATTGCTGGGTTATGCAGATAGGGCGCCAGAGAATCAAAATGGGAAGGTGGAGTTAGGGCATGCCTTTCTCTGGTGTCATTACAGATAAGGAGTGAACAGTACATAGCAAACAATCAAAGGGGGTTAATGGCTGCTGAGCAGCACCCACCATTGTGAGGCCTGAGGAGGTGATGATGATGATGCCTTTCCAGCTGCTGTTATTGGCTGTGGACGTCCTGTGATGTCACATAAGCACATGGAAGCTCAGTGGATATACAAAAGCAGCCCTAGGGGAAAACCCAAGGCAAAAGCTTGAAAAGGACACAGTGGACAACAGTTGTGTTATTCAGTACTTGGTGGTCTCCTTCCGCATGGAGGCGAAGTGGCAAATGGAAGGAGGCCATCATCCGTCAATGAGATGCTGTGGAGCAACGAGAAGGCAAGTGTACCTGCTGAGCAGGACCGCGGCTTGAAAGTGGCAGATATCCATGGTTGGAAGCTGGCGATGGACCTGGCAGAAGCTGTGATTAGCATGTGGAAGCCCGGGATGCCGCAGATCGGAAGGAGGCTGAAGTTTGTGCACGTGAGCTGGTTGAAATTCACCTTCAGAAGGCCATTGACAAAAGCTGTGTGGATATTTGTGGGTTGATGCTGGGGTAAGTATGAATGGAGAGTGTGGACATAGGTCACCCAACATGTTCAGATAGCGGTGTAGGCTGCCCTCCAGGCTCCGGGCGAATGAACCACTGGATATTCATGGGTGGAAGTCAGCGGAGGTTGGCAGGCTGGCCAGTGGAGGTGGCTGGATGATAACTGTTGAACAAGGGCCATTCCCCTCACCGTATCTGTGTTTGCCTTTCATGGATGTCACAAGTGGACGAGGCTTTCCCCGAAAGCAGCAATGAAGGGGACAGCAGAGCTTAAGGAAGCCATCTTCTACTTCTAAATCAAGGTAATTCTACTTCTAAATCAAGGTATTTCTAAATACATTTAATTAACGCTCATGACATTCCCCTTTCCAGTATCAGGATGGGAGGCTGTGCAGATGCATCCCTAAGCAGTTCCCACGGGTTACAAACTTCCTGTGATGTCACAAATGGACAGGGCGGCTGAGGGGAAAGAGGCAGTTACTAGTGGGTGGAAGAATGGAGAAGCCCCAGTAGCAGGTTCAGGGGGAGTTGGGGTAGGTAGGCAGGGCCAGCTGGATACGCAGAAGTTGAATATGGGTTGACTCCCTTCTGTCTATACTTGCGTTGCCAACGTTTTGTTCTCTCAGGGCTCCTGTACCCGTCTCACCTAGATCGCTGTAAAACAAGGAAAAAACACAGGATTTTATCCCCAGTAAAGCGAAGAAAGTCTTACATTTGACACACCTCAATATTCAAAGGGGCAAGATTTGGCTTCCTTTGGAAGGAGGTCACCTGTAAGCTTATTGTAATTCCTTAATATTTGCGCTCCCTTAAAAATGTATACACCTTGATTGTTCGTTGCAATTCTGTCTCCTTTTTCACACAGAAGCTTGCCTTCTCCCCCAACTAAGGAGGGTATTATTATCATACTTTATATCCTGCTGTTCCAGCAAAATGTAATAATCTAAAAGCACAATACCTACTCAATACGTGACGCTGACACAAAAACCTTGCACATACACTTTGTAAAAGAACGAAAGTTTACTACCTGAAAGGTAGGTTAAACCAAGAGCCTGTGAGATTTCATGACTGAATGGACATTAAACCCACTATAGTCGCTAGTCCAAGTCCAATGCTCTTAACAATATATAGATTCTCATTCCTTTACACACAGTGCTGAACACTGTGGTGCAACTTGTAAATTGTAGTCACAATGATTTGCTAAACAATACGTTTTCTATTTTATCTGTGGAGGTGTTACCAACCAAATGAAAGACTGATTTGGATGGAAAGAACCTTCAATATACCGCGAAACAGAACCTGAATGTCCCTAGGTAAAAGTCTAGTGCCGTTGCCAGAAATCATTCTCAAATGTTTTTAAACCCCCATGGTCCCAATTCGCCAATCTCAGACATGCATTAACAGTAATGATGTTGGAACAACCTCATAGTATGCTTAATTCCAACACAAAATATAATAATTACCAAGTAATTTGAGAGAATCGAAGCAACATAAAACAATGCAGGCATTTAGGAAATTACACATCTAAAAGCTCGGCAAAATTCCTAAGCGAGAAAGGAAACTCTCAGATCTTTGCTTAAATCTTCTAAAAGCAATTTTATAGCTGCTTTCTCGAATGCAGCTCCAATAACCAGTACGGATTGACATTTATTCGTGCAAAATGCTCTGCACATCTATTCTATCTTATATTAATTATATTAATTATATGTGCAGAGCACATCTGCCAGCAAATTTTATTTTATATTAAATAATTATATTATTTATATTATAATTATATTATATTAAATATAGTAATTATTTTATATAATTACTATGGAAAATATATATGCAGAAACAGCCGTGTGCACCTTGGCAAGAGCCCCAGCCCTTTAACGGTTCCTGCATTTCTGCAGAGCGCCAAAAACCGCGGGAAATAAAATGGAAAAAAACTACAACCCTGCCGCGCATGCTCCTTTGCAACATCCGAAGCCGACGGTAGCCGGGAAGAGCCGCCCGCTCTCTTGCCCCTTTGGAACGCGCCGCGTCACAATCACCGGCTTCTCCAATGGGAAGCCGCGTTCCGAGGCCGGAAGGCGGGGCGAAGCCGAAGAAAGCGGGTGGACGGCGCTCCTGGAAACTGTTTACCGGAAGTAGCCGTTGCGGAGGAGGAGGGGAAAAAACCCACCTCCCAGGAGGCGCTGGGCGTGGCTTAGCTTTCCCCTTCTTCCCCTGGGTCCTAGATTCCCCCTGTCTCCCTTTCTTCTTCAAGCCTAAATAGACTTTTCTGGTCTGGGCTGCTGGTAACTGGCGGCTACACGGGGTACGTATGAAAGGGGTCGTGGGAATCGCGGTGGGGGCAGCGGTCTGCCTGTGTTGGAGGAGCTTGGCAGGGGAAATAGATGGGAGGAGAGGGAGTTGGTCCCAAACACTTTGGTTTGCAAGGGAGGAAGGAGGGGGGTGTATTTATTATTATTAGTAATATTAGTATTATTAGTGTACCGCCCTGTTACCCGCAGGTCTCAGGGCGGTTCCCAACATTAAAAAAAATCACAATACGGAAATCACGAAATACATGATAAAAACCCAAGAATCCCCGCCTTGCTGGTGATTTGGCTAAACCAGGGTTTCCCAAACTTGGGTCTCTGGCTGTTGTTTTTTAGGACTACAATTCCCATCATCCGTGACCACTGGTCCTGCCAGCTGGGGATGATGGGAGTTGTAGTCCCACCCCCCACCCCGGGAAAAAAAAACTGTCAGAAACCCAAGTTTGGGAAACCTTGGTGCTAAAAGGTAAGAGCGAAGTTGTTCTCTTGCCCCAAGGAGCAATGATTGTACAAGGAGGCAGGGCGAGAGGAGTTGAGTAGCCAGTTAGGACCGCTGGCTTGTCCTGGCACAGGTTCTGCGGCAGGTGGAAGTTCGCCAGGTGCAGTCTTTCCTAGCATGGAGATGTGGTGATGGGGAAAGAGGCGCTTGCTGAATATCTCTCTGCCTTGCAGCTGATATAAGCAAAAAAAAACCTGGGATTTTGTGTTACAATGCTAGTTGATAAGTGTGAGCCAGGATTATCTCAAGGTGTACTGTCGCCTGTCTCACAAGCATTTGGGAAACTTATTTCAAGAGGTACATTTCCCTGCTGCCTAGGAAACATAACACTTCCGTTATTACAAATATGTGGTTCATGCAACACCTCAATGTGAACTAACGAGGATTTCAGATGGTCCTTCGTGCAGTTTTGTCTTGAACTGATTTAGTGTCTCTTAGCATGAGATTAAGGGACCCAGGTGGTGCTGTGGGTTAAACCACAGAGCCTAGGGCTTGTCGATCCGAAGGTCGGTGGTTTGAATCCCTGCGACGGGGTGAGCTCCCGTTGGTCGGTCCCAGCTCCTGCCCACCTAGCAGTTCGAAAGCATGTCAAAGTGCAAGTAGATAAATGGCGGGAAGGTAAACGGCGTTTCCGTGCGCTGCTCTGGTTCGCCAGAAGCGGCTTAGTCATGCTGGCCACATGACCCGGAAGCTGTACACCGGCTCCCTCGGCCAGTAAAGCGAGATGAGCGCCGCAACCCCAGAGTCGGACACGAGTGGACTTAATGGTCAGGGGTCCCTTTACCTTTACTAGCATGAGATTAGTTTGCTGTGATTGTAAATAGTGATTTATTTATTTTTTAACCACACACATACTTGCATGCTTGACAGAAACTTGCAACCCCTCTGTCTATGAAGTGAGCACGGCTGATTTCAAATGAACAAAGCAAGCAAAAGGAGGAGATATTTCCTTGATCTTCTGTAGTTGTGCAGAAGTTGTATCCCCCCCCCCCTTATCCCTGCATGGCAAACCGCATCTACCAAAATTCCCTTGTTTACAAGTGCTGCATTTAGGTGCAACCTGTGCCCAAGGCACCACATATTATATAGGTGAGGCCTGTCACTTGGCAGCAATACCTGTGGAAAGGATCTTGGTGCCCTAGTTGAATCTGAGCTAGGAGTGCAATGTGATTACCAAAAATGCTAATGTTATCTTAGACTGTATTAAAAGCATCTCAGATCATGAGAAGGATTCATTCTGCTCTGTTCTGTGTTGGTTGAGCCATATCTGGAGCAGCGCTCCTAGTTTTGGGTGCCACATTTCAAGGAGAGCACTCATTGAGAAGCACATGCCGTTAAAATATCCCTTTAAATGTCTTTATCCTTTAGGGTTTCTTCAGGATGTGTGGTAGCAAAGCAATGCCCAAAGTTTTTCTCTTGCAACAAAGAATATAAACGATGAAGTTTACATTAATTGTCCACAGTATGTAGGATAAGTGGCTGAAAAATGGAAGCCATGAATCCTCAGAACGATTCTCCGATTCCCGAAAAGAAATGGTGAGTTTCATTCCTTTAATTAAAACACGATCCAATGATGCAAGTTTCCATTGTATGAGTGGATGGAAATTTCTACTACTTGACAGTTCAGAAAACAAACCCCTGTGTAGTTTTTTTGTAAGAATTTTAACCAGAGGAACTGTATCTTCGGCACAGCTTTCTGTTGTTTAGCTTTCAAACGTTTTCACAATAACCTTCCAATCAAATTACCGGTACAGGTAGATAGCCGTGTTGGTCTGTCATAGTCAAAACAAAATAAAAAAATTCCTTCCAGTAGCACCTTAGAGACCAACTAAGTTTGTTCTTGGTATGAGCTTTCGTGTGCATGCACGAAACCAATTGTTCTTAATTATGTATCATTGCTCTGCCCTACACATTGCATAATTTCTTTCTAAATACTAATTTAACTGTGTTTCTGTTTTTCTGCTCCCCTTGCTTTGAGCGTTGCTCCCATAGAAAACACCAGTAAGATCAGGGTGCAAGTTACCTGTCAGGAATGCTTTGATGGTGTTTCCTGCTTGGCAGGGGGTTGGACTGGATGGCCCTTGTGGTCTCTTCCAACTCTATGATTCTAAGTTATATTTTTCTACACCCCCTGCTTTTACTCGAGATGCTAAATGCATGTCTGTGAGGTAAGAGCCATACCTGGGCTTCTAACAAGATGTGTTTTCCATGCCCGAAATAGGACATTAAATTAATTGCGTGCATTTGTCTTGCAGCAACACTAATATTGCCATAATTAAACCGCCAGCTGTGTTCATCTGGTGCAAACCTGTTTCCTCTTGACACAGTTCAAGCCAATCAGCATCCCTTTCTGCTTCTCGTTAATTGGAAATATGGCTTGAATCATATATTGCCAGCTGTGGCTGCTCACACACCATTCCCACGAAGGTTTGATAGAAAGCAAGCCATTTCGAAGGACCCACAACCTGGTTGCTTGCCACAGTAGAATCACCCATACTATTGCTTTTAATGTATGAACATCCCCTGCAGTGTTAGAAACTCATATATAAGCTAGGCGCCAAATGTCTCCTTAAACCAGGGTTGCAGCCTATTTGCCATTTTTGGGCCAGATGGCTCAAAGGTCATATTTTTAATATGACTTTTGGGCTCCTGAAATTCATTCTGATTGTGTAGATAAAATATAACTGATTTCTACAGGTAAAAGGTAAAGGTAAAGGACCCCTGGACGGTTAAGTCCAGTCAAAGGCAACTATGGGGTTGCAGCGCTCATCTCGCTTTCAGGCCGAGGGAGCTGGCGTTTGTCCACAGACAGCTTTCCGGGTCATGTGACCAGCATCACTAAACCGCTTCTGGAGCAACGGGACACCGTGACAGAAACCAGAGCGCACAGAATCGCCTTTTACTTTCCCGCCGCTGCAGTACCTATTTATCTACTTGCACTGGTGTGTTTTTGAACTGCTTGGTTGGCAGGAGCTGCGACAGAGCAATGGGAGCCCGTCGCAGGGATTCGAACCGCCGACCTTCTGTTTGGCAAGCCCAAGAGGCTTGGTGGTTTAGACCACAGCGCCACCCACTTCCCTTATTTGTACAGGATGTGTTGCTAGTGTGTTACAACACTCAAGGTCCAAGGATCCCCAGGCACGCACCTCCCGGTGGTGGCGGCATCAGGCGCCATCTTGGTGCCCATGCAAGTGAAATGCTCCTGGCACCTGGCAAATTTCGAACACGATGTGGGCATAACTTAAAAGATCCCCTACAGTGGCATTTCTGTATGCTATGGCGTTTCTGTTTTCTGGAGGCTCCAGCTCTGAGCTACCCCTCGAGTCCTCCGCAGTTGCTAAAGGGTAGCCATGCTAAGCTCAGTTCATTGCTAAAGCCTCCGGATGACCGTAGATTAATCAGCATGTGCTTTAAAGCAGGGATGGCCTGTGGGGAAGAGCCAGCACCCAAAGCCCCTTAGTGGCTCTATCAAATGTTAACCATGGTCTGGTTAAACAAAAATGGCCCAGTGCCATTCATAAGGAAAATAAGAATTGGGTTTCCATGTTTCTTTGAAACGTTGAATTGCTGTCTCATGACCAAATGCTTCAGAAATGCACCAGTCAGTGTTGATATAGCTAAAAGTGATTGTCGCCATTCACCTTTCTCTAGTTAAACAGAGAGGAACTGTGGGTGGGATTCAGCTGATGAGACCCACCCTGGAAGACCCCCTCCGCAAGGAATTTTATATGTTGTGGTCTTGTTTGTGAACCGCCCTGAGACCTCCGGTTATAGGGCGGTGTATAAATTGAATAAATAATAATAATAATAATAATTCTGCTGGTACAGTGGGTCTTCCTACTTCTCATTGCCCTGGGTCCCCCCCCCACAGTTGGCATTTTTTTGGGGGGAGGGCTCCAGTAGAACCCTATAACAGCCGGGTGGAGGGGTGGGGACTGTTCCATATAACAAGCCAAAATGCTTGCCCTAAGACAGACACATCCAACAGGTAGGTCGTGATCTACCGGTAGATCACTGGACGTCTGTGGTAGATCACTGGCTTCCCCAAAGAAGCTCAAAAACTTTGGCTCCCCCCAAAAAAGCTCAATTTTTTTGCCCTGCACCCCTAAAAAACATTTCCTTCTCCCTAAAAAAAGCCCAACAACAACTTTGCCACAAATGCCTAAAAAACGGGCTTTCTTCCTCCCCAAAAAAGCTCAACAACTTTGACCTGAACCCCAAAAAGGGGGTAGATCCAGTTTTTAACTCTGTAAGTAGATCACAGTCTCTTGGGAATTTGCCACCCCTGCCCTAAGAGAACAATTGCCTTAGCACAACATTGAATTCCTTCCTATTGGGCATGAACAAAATTTATTGCAAATTCATTACAAATTGTCAGCATTCACATACAAAGTATATTTACCAAATATAGACCGTTATTTTAACAGAAAATCTGGACTTTGAAGCAGAAATGTAGAAGCAGAGACATTTTTAATGTTCCCACCCAACCGACAAAGACTTTGTGTTTTTCTGGCCGTGATATGATGTTTTCATACTAGGAGACAAAATGTGACAGCAACAAATAGCACTGCAGATATCCTGGATGATTTTTGAAGCTTGAAATAAACGTGATAGAATGTTATTTGTGAATGGGTTTTGGTACAGTTTCAGGAATAGCCAGGTCTCTGGCGTATTTCAATGAGTCAGATGTGCTTAGAGTTGCAGCCTTGATCATTTAAAGTTCAAAGCAGATCCGAGGGCAAGATCGCTGTCAATTAAAATCTCTGCATTTCGGAGCAGGCAAGCTAGAAAGACATTTCCATGCAATCATCGCGAGCCGGAGATGGATACGAAGGAGGACCTGAGAAGAAAACTCCATCAAGCCAAGAAAGAGAAACTGGATATAACTGCTAAACATAATGCAGAAGTAAGTACTTCATAATCATGCAAAATCTTTGTGTATACAATGGCGCCATCTTGTCTTATGGCCTAGCATGTGTTGCTGTGGTCCTAGACTCTACCTGTCTTACACAGGGGTCAGCAAACTTTTTCAGCAGGGGACTGGTCCACTGTCCCTCAGACCTTGTGGGGGGCCGGACTATATATATTAAATGAACGAATTCCTATGCCCCACAAATAACCCAGAGATGCATTTTAAATCAAAGAACACATTCTACTCATGTAAAAACACGCTTTAGAAGGCGATTGGGCCGGATCCGGCCCCCAGGCCTTAGTTTGCTTACCCATGGTCTTACGTCAACATTTAGAAGTGCTTCTTAAGATACGGGAATTCAAATGCTGCTTTGTTTTATGAAGAAATGAATGAAATTATTGGCTTTATAAAATGAAAGTCCAATTCTAGTGGGGAAGTAGCTCAGTGATTTGCATTTTGTACCTGGTGTTCATTGGAGAGAGATCAGTCCCTCAGGCATGTGAAAGGAGGCAGTAGCAGGGAGTTTATTTTGCCACTCAAAATTTTCTTTGCCTTTGTCCTTTCCCACTACCTCGGCTTTTTTCTTAGCGAGGAAAAGTCACACGTGTCTACTTCTCCTTTCTTACCGGTAGGTGCTTCCCTGTGTGTAATCTGTCCCAGCCGAGGGACGATGTTCTGCCCTTACAAATAGAAGCCAATGTGGTCTAAAAAATTAAGAAGGACCAAAATAAGAAGAAATAAAAAGCAAAAGGCAAAAAGGCAAGGGAGAAAAAGGAAAAGGAAATAGATATAAAAGCCCACTGTCACGATTATATCTCATCCTTTATCCGTATACAGAAAAGTAGACCCTCCCAGCTCTCACCTGGGAGCTTCTGTTTCTTCCCCAAGCCTCCCACCCTGGGAGACTCTTTCTTCCTTGTCTGTCCTCATCAAGATAGAGGACTTTTAAAAGTTAAAAATATAAACAAAAACCAAAAAACCTCTTTATAAGACCAGAATTACCCATTTCCAGTCCCGTTCAGTGAATTCTTTCCAAGGAGATTCCATCTGATCTTAATATTAAAGTTATTCCTTCTACGTTTTCTAATTCTTTCTCACATGGGTCATCAGCTGTCAGGGATCTGCCTCCCCCTGCCAGTCCAGCCCTGAGTGTTTATAGAGAGCAACCGCCTGTTCTGACTACTGACTCCTCTGCAAGTGAAAGCACCAGCTCTTCGGAAGGAAAGCAGTTGGGGGCTGGGAGGAAAGGAGGGCCAGGGCTTGAGAGATATAGCGAGAGACCTGGCACCTCCCAGCAAGCAGGTCCGGCGCAGAGATTACGTAGGAGGAAAAGGCGTTTCCGTTTCCCTAAACTGTTATGTTGGCGCCAGAATCGTCGTGAGCCACTTCCGGATTCTGCTAGTGACTGAGCATACATGATATTATTAAGCTCTTCACTGTAAGATAATGAGCACTGATAAAAACTACTGAAAGACAAATGACTCGGCCTCCTTATTGAATGACCGATAAGGGGGAGGCCCTGACATCAGCCATCGTAAAATAGTTTCCAAATATGTCTTTAGCCATTTGCTCCTTGAAATATTGCCCCATTATCTGTGGTAGTTACCTAGGGCCTTTCCTTTTGCAGCTGTCCAACTACGAAAGCCAGATTGCCAAGTTGCGAGCCGAGGTGGAGAAAGGCGAGGCTGTTCGACAAAGCCTGGAGTATGAGCTGGCTTTTGCAAGGAAAGAAGTTGGCATAGAACGGTATTCCTCAGAGGGCAAGTTGTGTGAAGCAGACATGCAAATAGAACAGCTTCAAGGTAAGTTTTGCACCCTCCCACTCAAAAATTAATGGTCCTAAAACACAGCCTTTGTAGTCTAAACTGATACGCTGCCTTGATTCCTTCTGCAAACCCCACTACCCAGAGTAAATAAAATGATGAACATCTTACATTCTCACCATTTTTCTGTTCTTATGTGATCAGTTTAGATTCTTTGCTATCCTAGTCTTTAAAAAAAGTTGTCGTCCCCTTTCCCCAAAATGTAAGTGTTAATGAAATTCATCTGTCCTGCATCTTTAATTATGGGGTTCAAATTCTGTTCACATTCGTAGTTCAGAAGCTGCGAAAATGCCACCAATGAACGCTTTAGATTCAAATCCGACATGTGATTTGCTTTGTATACATACACCAAATCACACCCATCGCTGCCTTCTAAAAAGCGTGTCTTTTAGAATGACTTTTCTTTTTAAAATGACTTTCCTTTTGAGTCACCTTGTCATATTTTGAACAAAAACTTTCTTTGGGGAAATATACAAGTGAAAGGCTTTTGGCTTTCTGCATGTTTCTTTTCCACTGGCTATTGAATAAACCTAAATTATCATTTAGTTTCTGAATTAGAAGCCATTGGTACTGCTCCTGGGTAGTGGCTTAATTAATGCCTTTTCTCTCCGGTTGCTTAGAGATTTCTTTCTTTCTTTCTTTCTTTCTTTCTTTGATTGCTTTGGGTTGGTGCTTTAATTTCCTCTGTGATATGTTCAGACATGCTGTCTAAAAGGTTCGCATGTGGACTTCTTTTTCCTGTGTTTTCTCAGAACGGTGTTTGGGTTGTGACATTTGATCTAGTGTTTTCCCTCTCGATTTACACCTTGTTTCCCTCCCCGCAAAAGCTCCCTTTCATTGCCTATTTTTAAATGACTGGAACTGTCGTTCGGCAAGGTTATTGCAAATTTTGTACGCTAGTAGTTGTTATGGCTTTACAAGGCTGAGCTTCAGTTTAGCATAACATGCCATTCTGCATCGTGCTGTGTCAAAAAGCCAATTGTACAACACACTTGGGGGGAAATCTGCCCCTGTAGATCTTGTGCTTATGTTGGGTACAAAATGGCAGTTTGGGGCAGGTTATTGTATAGATCACTTCATTTGTAATAAATCAATGCTGTAATAGAATAGAATAGAATATATTTTATTGTCATTGTCCCCTTCGGGGACAACGAAATTACTTGGCTGCTCCATCCACCCAGATAGGGCACTCCACGCAAAGACAAAACAACTACAAAAACACTGATTAAAACCATACACACTGATTAAAACCATACAATGATCAAACATAA
Organism: Darevskia mixta; assembly: GCA_034641385.1. Classification (NCBI taxonomy): domain Eukaryota; kingdom Metazoa; phylum Chordata; class Lepidosauria; order Squamata; family Lacertidae; genus Darevskia; species Darevskia mixta. Next base: position 21,985,252 of record JAWWNH010000017.1, read on the forward strand.
CAGGTAAGATTAGATGACTTCAAAGTCCAGGCTTCCCATTCAAGGCCGCGATCACTCTGGAGAAGAAGCTGTTTCTAAGGCGGCTTGTTCTTGTTGTCATCGTCCTGTATCTCCGTCCCGATGGCAAAAGTTCAAAGAGACAGTGACCAGGATGCGATGGATCTTTCACTATGTCCAGTGCCTTTCTGTGGCACCTCATGGCATAAATCTGCTCTAAGGTGGAGAGCGAGCAGCCAACAATGCTCTCTGCTGCCTTATTCTTAAGTAAGAATAGTAAGAAATCAAATAGTAAGAAATCGAGCACTCTGGAATCTTGCTGTTCTTTCGTTGTCTTCTACCTGAATGAGTAAAAGTACAACAACTTTTGCTGGTTTTAATTATGTTTCAGCAGTCCTTGTTTCTCTTCCCATTAGCAACAATCAGAGCTTTGCAGCACAAGTTGAATGAGACGGAGAGAACCTATCGCATAGCTAAGCATCAGTGGGACGAAGACCAGCAACGCCTCATCAATGACATCTCTGAAAAAGAACTCATTATTGATACTTGCAACAGTGAATATGAATTACTTTTGAAGGAGAGGGCTAAACTGGAAAGTATTTTGAAGGTATGCATTTATTCAAATTGTGAGTATTGGGACCCACCTCTACATAGGTAAAGATAAAGGGACCCCTGACCATTAGGTCCAGTCGTGTCCGACTCTGGGGTTGCGGCACTCATCTCGCTTTATTGGCCGAGAGCCGGCGTACAGCTTCCGGGTCATGTGGCTAGCATGACTAAGCCGCTTCTGGCGAACCAGAGCAGCGCATGGAAACGCCGTTTACCTTCCCGCTGGAGTGGTACCTATTCATCTACTTGCACTTTTTTGACATGCTTTCGAACTGCTACCACCTCTACATAGTTCCATCCTTATTTCAGACACCGTCATATATCGGTATGTCGCAATGTTTAGCTGCTGATATATCGCAGTGTTGAAAACCAGATATCGCCCAGCCCTCATTGGGGGATTCTGGAACAATGTACTTTCTTCTTATCAACCCGTGCTTCTTCCAAAGAGCATAGGGTGGTATGTTTGTTATGACCTTCCCTTTTAGCTCTGTGTGGTAGGTTTTTCTGATAGGGACTTGTTAAACTTCCCCCATCCCATGTACATGAAAAACTGAACAGGTATACAGAAAGTTGGCATAACAAAACAAGCCAATCCAAACTTACCATTGCTGGGAACATTCCTTTCCTGATTTAAGGTACGCAGTAGCTTCTTGCTGCAGATCTAGAATCATAGAGTTGGAAGGGACCCCAAGGGCCATCTAGTCCAACCCCCTGCAATGCAGGAATCTCAACAGGCATTCCCCAATCCAGTTTAAAAGCATACCAGACCCTGCTTAACTTTGCAAATGTGCTAGAAGTTTTATAGCCAAATCGCTAGGAGGGTCTAGAATCTCTTATCTTTGTAAAGGTAAAGGGACCCCTGACCATTAGGTCCAGTCGCGGACGACTCTGGGGTTGCGGCGCTCATCTCGCTTTACTGGCCGAGGGAGCCGGCGTACAGCTTCCGGGTCATGTGGCCAGCATGACTAAGCCGCTTCTGGCGAACCAGAGCAGCGCACGGAAACGCCGTTTTCCTTACCGCCGGAGCAGTTCCTATTTATCTACTTGCACTTTGATGTGCTTTCGAACTGCTAGATGGGCAGGAGCAGGGACTGAGCAACGGGAGCTTACTCTGTCGCGGGGATTCAAACCGCCGACCTTTTTATCCTTTCAAATCCTCCCAGGCATGGTTTATGGCCTTTGCAGCTGCACCCCATGTCAACATGTCAGTGCCCTAAGTTCCCACATACATGCTAGGATCAAGAGCAGGGGACTCGCAAATCTGCTCCTCCGCTATTCCCTCGAATGAGGGAAGAAGATGAGAGCCTTAAACTTCTAGTTAGTAGCAAGCCATAGTTCATTGCTGCGTCTGAATACAATAAACTGTGGTTTGCTCCAACGGGAGTTTGCCTGCAAATCAGGACCTGAAAGCCGGGTCATACTGTCATTTGAGATTCCGGTTTGCAGTCAGAATGTTCTGAGTAAACCATTGTTTGTAGTATTTAGGTACAATGGCTTTCTGCTTACTAGAAGTGGAAGTTAACTTTCTTCTCCCCTCCAAGAAAGAGGAAGAAGAGCTGCTGAGCTAGACAATTCCCTGTTGCTCTTTCCCAGTCTTCCAAGCCGTGGTTTGAAGGCATGTGACTAACATATTTGATGCAAAGATGAGACCCATTCACTCATACAGCCTGGAGGAAGATAGTCTTGTGGGAATGGCCTCTTTCTGTTAATAACATTAGGAAATTGGAATCAAATGCATGTGGCCTTATTTCTAACTGATATTCTTAGTTGTGATACGTGGTACCTATGTTTTAATTAAATAAAAGTTAAACTTTATCCATACAAAGGAGACTTTGGAGCACCACGAGAAGCAGAAGAGCATAATAGAGTCAGAGATCAGGGAGGAGGCAGCAAAGGAATTTAGGGCTCAGGCGGATCGGTGGAAAGCAGAAAGAAATGAACTCCAGTTTCTGTTGCAGGTATTCCTGGTCATGTTCAGCAATGCTACTTTTAGACAGCCGTACTAATGTCTATATGTGATGAACTAAACCTAGCATGCATTTACAGTGGCACCTTGGTTCCCAAACTTAATCTGTTCCGGAAGTCCGTTCCAAAACCAAAGCGTTCCAAAACCAAGGCGCGCTTTCCCATAGAAAGTAATGCAAAACGGATTGATCCGTTCCAGACTTTTAAAAACAACCCCCAAAACAGCAATTTAACGTGAATTTTACTGTCTAACAAGACCATTGATCCATAAAATGAAAGCAATAATCAATGTACTGTACTATAAAATAAATAAAACAGTATTCTAGATGATTAAAAAAAAAAAAATCTTACCTGCACTGATGATAGTCATTGTTTGGATGGGGGGCTTTTATCCATTTCTGCAGTCACACAATCAATCAATCAATCAATCAATCAGTAGCTGAACTGGGATCCATACAGTCACAAAAGCAAATTAACTGAAAAAGCCTCAAAACAAAAAATGCAAAATAAATATCAAAAACAAAAGCACCAAATATAAGCTCCAAAGATCACCTTGGAACTGCAATCGGAAACAGGAGGCTTGAATTACGATGGGGGGGGGGGGAACGCAAATTGGCAGTGCAACAGGAAACACAGGGGGACTCAAAACGTTTGACTTCCAAAAAAAAGTTCGAAAACTGCAACACCTACTTCCGATTTTGCAATGTTCGGGTTCCAAGTTGTTTGTGAACTAAGCTGTTTGAAACCCGAGGTACCACTGTAAATCTTTAAGCGCACTAGATAACATAATTTAACTTATTATTACCGTGAGTCTGAGCCCTTCAGGGACAGTTGGAAATTTAACTGGAAATGGAAATGGAAAGCAGATGTCTTTATGGACTTGCACTGAGAGAGTTCATAAAAGATGCTACCTGCACCCCTTTTCCTACAGATATTGCCCTATATGCTCCCATGTCTCCGATACCTTTCAGATCTAGATGTCAGAGTTCGTGAACACTCTGTGACGTTGACCAGCTTTTCTTCTGTTATTTATTTTGACATTTTCCTACTCTGCCCTGTGGTGCAACTATGAACGTTGGGTTTTTTTTTTGGGGGGGGGGGTGTAAGATTTAACTACACATTAAAATAAGGCAAGATGTGGGCTGGCAAGCCTTTGGTATTAGCGTGTTTTGTGACTGCTCTGAAAAACTCTGGCCTTCCATTGTCCGCAAACAATCAAACTGCAGGCTTCAGACAGGAAGATCTGATCCTTTTAGCCTTGCCTTTCAGAACATATTTCAATCATGGCATGCAAACGTTTGCTAGAGAATCACTGAAAATCAGGTTGGGAGGCTGGAGCCGGGGTTTCTACTTTTTATTGTGGCTTTTTGTGCATGAGCAGTGTGCTAGTGTGCACAACCTCTCCTGCTTCACAATTGGGAGAAACAAACTTACTCGGAAGCCACAATTAAACTTGGCTTCCTGTGACCTCCCAACCCAGGATTGTGGTGAGTCGCTCCCTAACAAGCCTGGATTTTTAAACCGATATCAGATCGCCGTTTCCTGGCCTGTTGGTGAGCAAGAAACCACAATCCCAGAAGCTTAATTGTGGCTTCCGGGTCTGTTTCTCCTGCTTGCACCAAGGGAGGAGGAGGAGGAGCGAGCCAGGAGCAATGGACCAGTCTGCTGTGTGTCCACGATAAACCACGATAATCCAGCAACCCTGATTTATTGTCACATGCAAATGTGGCCAGTGCCTGGTAGCAGACAGAAAGGCATCCCTGGACCATAAACCATTTGAAGAGTTGTCCCTTAGAAATAAGGAGAATTAACCATGCTTTTAAGTCGCGGCTTCAACTGGGGTGTTTGTCTGCCTCCTGTTCTCTTATCAAAGGAAGACCAGAGGTTCTGTAACAAATGCAACAGCATCATCTTGTGGCCAGAAACACAGCACACCACAGTAGATTTTTAAATTTATTTTTTGACACCTGGGTCTGCAGTTCCTTGAAGCCCACATAGTTTGGGTCTATTCTGTTTCCTTTCCATTGAAGTTGTGGTGATAAAATGTTAAATTCCAGCTACTTGAATTGGGCCGTAGAAAAATAAAAAAATACTCAAGTCTCCCCTGATGTTTCAACTTCATACTTAGTCGTACCGTTTGAGTGCGAACGAGTCGCTTTGGGGATTCATCCCCTCCTCTGATCCTCTGTATGGACAAGATCCAACGTAATATAACTCATGCAATAAGGTTTTTTCTTCCTCTCTTCCCCATTTGCTCTAGAGTTTGCTGAACTATTTAGGGGAAATGACAGGTCCACTCTTATTTTGTGTGTACAGTCGCACCTTGGTTCTCAACCGCCTTGTGAGGCGTCCGTTTTGGCTCCCGAACGCCGCAAACCCGGAAGCCGAATGTCTGACGCGGCTTCTGATTGAGTGCAGGAAGCTCTTGCAGCCAATCAAAACCTACGCCTTGGTTTTCGAACGTTTTCGGAAGTTGAACGGACTTCCGGAATGGATTCAGTTCGAGAACCAAGGTACCACTGTATAAGATGATTGTGTACAGAAACAAAACAAAACACCAACCCCACAGAACCTAGAAGGCCAAGGCCCTAGATCAGTGTTTCCCAAACTTGGGTCTACAGCTGTTTTGGGACTACAAATCCCATCATCCCTGCCCACTGATCTTGCTATTCAGGGATGATGGGAGTTGTAGTCCAGAAAGAAGCTGGAGATCCAAGTTTGGGAAGCACTGCTCTAGATAATTGGTTACCTCCTTCCAACCTTACTTTAGTATATAGTGCAGGGGTAGGCAACCTAAGGCCCGTGGGCCGGATGCAGCCCAATCGCCTTCTCATTCCGGCCTGCGGACAGTCCAGGAATCAGCATGTTTTTACATGAGTCGAATGTGTGCTTTTATTTCAAATGCATCTCTGGATTATTTGTGGGGCATAGGAATTTGTTCATTCTCCTCCCCCAAAAAATATAGTCCGGCCCCCCACATGGTCTGAGGGACGATGGACCGGCCCACGGCTGAAAAAGGTTGCTGTGATGTACAAGAGGAAGCCTATTAGTTATAATAATAATAATAATAATTTTTTTATTTGTACCCCGCCCATCTGGCCGGGTCTCCCCAGCCACTCTGGGCGGCCTCCAACAAATATTAAAATACATCAAAATCACAAGTTAAAAACTTCCCTAAACAGGGCTGCCTTCAGGTATTTTCTGAATGTAGGATAGTTGTTTATCACTTTAACCTCTGCTGGGAGGGCGTTCCACAGGGCGGGCGCCACTACCGAGAAGGCCCTCTGCCTGGTTCCCTGTAGCTTTGCTTCTCGCAGTGAGGGAACCGCCAGAAGGCCCTCGGCGCTGGATCTCAGTGTCCGGGCTGAGCGATGGGGGTGGAGACGCTCCTTCAGGTATACAGGACCGAGGCCGTTTAGGGCTTTAAAGGTCAGCACCAACACTTTGAATTGTGCTCGGAAACGTACTGGGAGCCAATGTAGTTCTCTCAGGACCGGTGTTATGTGGTCCCAGCGGCCACTCCCAGTCACCAGTCTAGCTGCTGCATTCTGGATTAGTTGTAGTTTCCGGGTCACCTTCAAAGGTAGCCCCACGTAGAGCGCATTGCAGTAGTCCAAGCGAGAGATAACTAGAGCATGCACCACTCTGGCGAGACAGTCTGCGGGCAGGTAGGGTCTCAGCCTGCGTACCAGATGGAGCTGGTAGACAGCCGCCCTGGACACAGAATTAACCTGTGCCTCCATGGACAGCTGTGAGTCCAAAATGACTCCCAGGCTGCACACCTGGTCCTTCAGGGGCACAGTTACCCCATTCTTAGTTAGCTTAGTTCTGAGGGAGATGGCTCTGATTCTTTAGAGACAGCTTTTCCAAGGCACAGATGGCAGGTGGGTGCTGATTTATGCTTCCCCAGGAACTGAAAACGGCGGCTCTGTTTATGTTTCTGAAGTTCAGTTTATTTATATAATGCTTAGAAGCAGATATTGACAATGGATTGAAATTATCTTCTCCATCTGCTGCTCAAAACTTTGCACATTGAGGAATTGCTGGGCTGGTGCCTGCTTCTCTCAAAATGCCTCCTACATTAGGGGATATATACGTAGGACAGATTTGAAAAGGAGTTGGTTGTATTGACTCGGCACGGTTTCTGAATTCCCTGGATGCTCCGTCTTGCTCTCGGCCTGTGCAAAAGTGGTGGTTGTGATTTCTATTACAGCCTGACACATTTGAATCTTTTCTTACTCTCTCGATGTACTGTAAAATGTTTCATTTGCTGCTGATTTTTTATTTTATTTTTTGCCTCCCTTTGTTTGTAAAATGGAACTGTTTTAAAATTTTGTCGCTAACCACTTTGGCCATTTTGTTGATAGGACAGAAAGGCGGGTTCAGAAAATATGTTGTTGTTATTAGAAACAGATGGTAGGCTTGCACTGTCTATTATTTCTGCATTTTTCATGGAGTTCAAACCAGGTGCCTAAATTAACAATGGATGACCCTTCTGACAGCTGCTGTGTGCCTCGCCCAACAGCATCAAATAGGAAAAACCCAGAAATTAGGTTTATTGCATGGTTGGAAATCATGTCTGGCTTTTAAAAATAATATTGGGCATGGGGTGTGTGTAAGAGAGAGAGAGACAGAGATACTTATCAGAACCATAGCAAGGGTTGGTAATTTTATTCCT